>OW386286.2:21621389-26505601 GCA_936432065.2 Rutpela maculata | reverse complement strand
TTAAACAATACAAGCAAAGGATGGATGGGAAAATAATACTTATATATATATTATCACGCTCGAACTCAGTCGTCGCAATAAAAAATATAGAAAAAAGTAAAAGCCCTTCAAAAAAATTCTTTCTTCATTGAGATCTGTTAAAAAGTATGTACACTTCATGATTATTATGGTTTATTAAATTGTAGTACATTTCAAATCATTTTAATTTGCTTGCTTGATGATTTTTTTGACAAATATATATATATATATATATATATATATATATATATATATATATATATATATATATATATATATATATATATATATATATATATATTTAAAACTGAACGTTCAGGCACCAAATTCACATATATATGGACGGAGAGGCACCTATATATACGTTCTGGCACCAGATCGAGGTGCCAGAACGTTTTATCGCATATTTGAACGTCTAAACATCATAACATCCTTCCCACAAAATTTCAAGATGGAGCTACTTGGTCGATTTTTCTATAAAAACTGGATTTTGGTTCAACCGTATAATCTGCAGAGGGCGCGCCAACCACTGATGTCTAACCGTACTTAGTGGCACCATTCATTTGCGCTTGATTCCCAATATTTAAAATGACTTTCTGGCACCTCAGGGTTTCTACGGCTAGTGAATTTTAAATCATATTATAGATGGAAGAAAATCCGATATATAGTATAAAGAAAGTTACGTTTTCGTTACAACTTTGCAACTTTTTTTTTAAACAATAAAACTATCATTAAAATCGGAAAAACGGTTAAGAAGTAAATTAACTTCAAAACATGACAAATTTTGAATGATGCGATCATTTTGTCCGTGGGTATATTATATAAGACATTACACAGAATATTAAAAATTGTAAAGAAATCACAGTACATTACATTTATGGTACATGCGACAATGCCCTCTAATCATCGTTTTCTTAATGCCTTTGTCGACAAAGTAACCGTAGTTTACATTATTTCTCGTTTTGAAATCTACAAACCCCTCTATCGTATTATAACTCTGTGAACTGCCTATTGAGGTCAAATTCCTGGGCAGGTAAAAAATATGTGATGACTTCTCTTAATTTATATCTAATATTTGCTGATTTATTTACTTATTGTTTTTAATATAATTAAAAATCTTTAGCTGTACTTTCTTCATATTCTATACAGGGTGTCAGAAAATATCGGTAACAAAATTCTGGTACAAATTATATCCGAAAAAATTTGAAAAAAAGTGCCGCAATGCCCGCAAATGCTTCCTAAATGAGCTACAGCACTAATTAAAAATATTAAAAAAGGTCATCTTTCATTTTAATCGCAAAACTAACCGCTTGTGAGAAAAATCGTGTAAATGAGAAAACACGATGTGCTTCAAGTTTTCACGTAACAATTAAGTCAAGTAGAGTAACAATAAGCTCATTGTTAATTAATTTTCATTGCCATTATTTAATTTAAAAAAAAATGAAAATAGCAGAATACCAGTTTTTGGCTTCAATCTTCAAAGGGCTTTGAGTCCACAAGGAAGCATTAGCTGACATATTTATATAAATTTTCTTTCATATTTTTGCATGTAGAATCGGCACCAGACCGGTATTACCGGACACCCTGTATAGCCGAACAACGAGACCACTGAAACTTTTTTATTTTTCAAAATAACTGCATACTGTAACCGAGTATCTATAATGGAATGAGTAAATATTTTATTTGTAGTGTTTTTATATATACTGTGTATAAAATTCGTGTTTTTTCGCAGTTTTTAAACATCTCTAGTTATATAGAATAATAAACTAAAATAAATAAAAACTAGAATGTCCGTTATGAAATTGCGAAGAAAACTCGATGAGCCCGAACTTTTTTGTCAATATGTTAAGTTGCAAAAAATTTAAACAAGATAATTTTTTAACAATTGATTATAACTTACGTAATAATGCATATATTTTTACTCTCTCCTACTCCAATATATTTCTAACCTAAATAAATCATCCTGTCAAAATTTAAGTCCAAAAAATAACACCGGCACACACAAAAAAAGTCGAGTGCGAGAAGGCAGGCCCTATGTAATATGTATTCCCATGAATTTTAACCTGCTGAACACGAATTCGATGTCCGTTTTGCCCGATTGGCTCTTGTATTTTCCTAACCTCAAAAAAACCTTAAAAATGCCCGAAAAACCTCAAACAAGTAAATAAAAGGCTTAAATGAGCTGACCACCATTTCCGTGCATATTATGGGGCACCGAGAGCGAATCTGAGGTCAGAGTTGGCCGATCAGTTAGAAATTTTAACATAATCTCAAAAAAACACCTAAAAAATGCCCGAAAAATTTCCAAACAAGTAAATAAAAAGCTTACATGAACTGATCACTATATCTATACGTAATTTGGGGCACTGAAACCGAATCGGTCAGAATTTATGCGCGACGATCGAATATCTTGTAAAATCCTTATTTAGGATGAAAACGTATCCAAAAATGACTGAATCATAGCCCGAAATTGACTTTGCTCTACATAATATCTGAACATATAATTTCCGACGTATTTGCAACGTGCTGAACACAATACAGAAGTCAGAATTAAAGCGCAATCTGCAAACTTCATAGAGAAATATCACTTCAGCATAAACTCTCATCAACCCTAGTGAGCGGAGATGGGTAACTATTAAATTTTCAAGTATCCTAAGGAAAATATTACTGAACAGTGAAATTTTTCAAAGTTTGCTCTATTGAGAGAGGAATATCGTTTGGACTTAACATTTACCTACACCCTCCTTTGATGATTTTCTACTTTTTTTTTCTTAGAGCTGTTCTAAACATATGTATAGTTTTCTTTATTTTGTTTGTTTGTCATATGCCATTTGTTTCTTTTTCTATTCTTGCGACTAGGACATCTCCACGTGGTGACGGCGGGCAAAGATTTATTTCGACTAAGTTCCTAGGTAAAAAAATGCCTTCATGGCAGAAGTAGAGACAGAGTTTACGATGCAGGAGAGGGAAACCTCAGTATCGGCGGCAGGTCAGGTTGAGAAAGCGGGACTGTGGGCGTCATCATGCAACCGCAGCTCTAGTGAAGTAAGAAACTTGCCTTCCTATGAGTATAGGGCTACAAAAAATTTTGCACAACTGTGTAAATAATGTGAATTCCTTCTGTTTTGTTTGTAGTAAAATCGAGGGTCCGAAAAATCGAAAAAAAATCAGCGATAAAATAAAAAATATTTATCTAAAATCTATATATGATAGGTTTAAGTATATTCATCAAGTGTTCTTTTCCTTGTGTAAAATATTTTCCAAAGTCTTTTTCTCTTTTTCTGTATGAGCTAGAACGAACATCACTTGATACTAAATTGTCTTTTTTCATAATCGCCGCAAAATATTCTTCCCTACCATTAGATAGACCAAGATTTCTAACAACATTATTAAGTTTATCATTTCACCAAATATTCATATTCACTGTCATCTTCTTTACTTTCGGAACAATCGGTTTCCATTAACCCTTTTTTAGCATTAATTCCGGAAACATTTGTATTGCTAAAAAATAACACTCTTCGCGGATTCCAGGCTCCTTCGATATCATTGGATTTTTATATTTTACTTTAACGTTCTTTCCATTTGTCTTATAACATATGATGCAAGGTATCATGGAAAACCTTTATCCACTATTTCCATACTATAACATTTTAGATAAATATTTTTTATTTTATCGTCGAATTGACTAAAAACAAGGCAAGAATTTTACACAAAGAACTTTAAACCGAGAACTCTAGATGTAACATATTCTCAGACAGGAACTTTACACAAAGAACTCTGAACCAAGAACTCTAAATCTTAATAGTTCTTGCCTCAGGAACTTAACAGTCTTGTCTTAATTTATAATAGGTTTAAGTTTTTGGTTTAAAGTTCTTGTCTCAGGTTATGTTGGGTTAACAATTCTCATTTTAAAGCTCTTAGCTCTTGCCTTAGGTTATGTTAGTTTTAAAGTTCTTGGTTTAAGCTTTTAATTTATTTGTTTTGGATTTTTAGGCATTTTTTGAGGTTATGTTAAAATTACCAACTGATCTGCTAATTCCGACCTCATATTCAGTTTCAGTACCCCAAATTACGTATAGATATAGTGATCAGCTCATTTAAACTTTTTATTTACTCGTTTTGGGCATTTTTAAGGTGTTTTTTGAGGTCAGCAAAAATGCAAGAGCCAATCGGGCAAAACGGACATCAGATTCGTATTCAGCGGGTCAAAATGCATGGGAATACATAGGCCTTCTCGCATTCGACTTTTTTTGTGTGTGCCTGTGTAATGAACAAAAGAATAATAAAGTAGTAAATTAAATCGTCAATTGTTCAAGTAGTCCATGTAAAACGCGAGGTTTGACGCTCGGAATGCCCCCATCATCGGGACTACTTTTATTTCATCTTTTTTGGGTCTCTGATCACGAAAATCGGTCCCGCGGCTCTAAAAATAGTGCGTTACCCCTAAAAATGCCAAAAACCACCCCTTTTGGGAATAATACTGTAAAATAATGTTATGAATGTGCTAACTGTAATGACATTTTGCCAGTTCAGTAAGTTCATCTAAAGTAAGGATAAATTTTATGCTGAGGGCTAACCAGAGGGGGTGAAAATACCCCTAAATTGACGTAAAATTAAAAAATGATTGAATTTTTTTTATTCACTTTTTGATTTAAATTTAGATAAATGGGGATTGCATAATGAAGAAAATTTTTTTCCAACCCTTCAGGGGTGAAAACTGGAAAAATGATTGAATTCTTTTTATTCACTTTTTGATTTAAATTTAAGTGAATGGGGATTGTATAATGAAGAAAATTTTTTCCAACCCATCAGGGGTGAAAACTACCCCTGACCTCAAAAAACACCTGTATTACCTTTAAATTGAACTAACGCTTAGACATTAAGTAGATATGTATACTTTTCAGTTTGCTTGTAATTTCTGATAAACTTCCGTCGAAAAAAATATCAAAAAACGTTTTCACCCCTAAGCGTTAGTTCAATTTAAAGGCGATACAGGGGTAGTTTTCACCCCTGACGGGTTGGAAAAAAATTTTCTTCAATATAAAATCCCCATTCATCTAAATTTAAATCAAAAAGTGAATAAAAAAAATTCAATCATTATTCCATTTTACGACAATTTAGGGGAAGTTTCACCCCCTCTATAAAATTTGTCCTTAATTTAGATGAACATACTGAACTGGCAAAATATCATTACAATTAGCACATTCATAACATTATTTTACAGTATTATTCCCAAAAGGGGTGGTTTTTGGCATTTTTAGAGGTGACGCACTATTTTTAGAGCCACGGGACCTCGATTTTCATGATCAGCGACCCAAAAAACATGGGGTAAAAGTAGCCCCGATGAGGGGGGCATTCCGAGCGTCAAACTCCGCGTTTTACATAGACTAAAGTGGACGAGTCGTAGAAAAACAACATATATTTCTTTCAGAATGTAGATTTTTTTCATGTAATTTTCAGTGGTATTGAAAAAACTGTATTTTAAACAAATGCATATTTTCGCGCAAACAAAATCTTTTATCTCTGTTCCCAATGGGCATAAAAAAAAAACAGATTTTTAAATTTTTTTTTTTTTTTGTATATTTTTGATGCATAATAATAAATTTAATTTTCGAATAGAGTTTTGATTTGTTCAAAAAAAGATAATTTAAAGAAAAGCAAGAAATGACTTTAAATATTTCAAAAAACAATGTAGGTTATTAAGCCTAATAAAAAGTACATGAAAAAACCTTTATTGTAACAAAAAAGATGTATGACTTGATGCATTTACAATCGACTATTCAATTTTCGACAGCTATTTTTTTTAGGCGTTCGCCTTAATATTATGCCATGATGATTTAGATTTTTTAAATTTTAATGGCACTGAAGCCAAAATAATGGACAACAATTTTATATAAATTTTATATAAATTTACAGTATATTTTATTGTGTATATTTGTGTATGTGTACAAATATTTTGTATGTATATTTGAAATATTTTTAATTATTTATGTTATTTTACAATTTATTTATCCTATATTATATATTTTATAAGTGACATTGCATAATATTATGACAATTTCTATATTTCTATATTTGACTTGTGTAAAACTGTATTGTTAAAGCACCAATAAATTTGATTTGATTTGATTTGATTTGATTAGCTCAACTAGAAGCGTTATTTCCTAAAATTTCGTTGAAATGTATGTATTATTACTTAAGTCACCGTCAATTGTTTAAAGGCTATCGATTTTAATTGTCTTAATTTTTTCGACAAATCGACGAGAAGGGTTCGGCACATCTGGTTTTCATCGCAATTTCATAATAAACACTCTCGTTTGTTGTTTATTGTGATATGACCTATACAACCAGAGGTAGCTAAGAAAAAAGACGAAATACTCTACTTTAAACATTGTTTTGTTTACTCAAATACCGTCCGGAACTTAGATTGAATCAAAAACTTTTTGTGGCACCAAATAAAATCCATAGGTTTTTATGTAGATAAAAGGCGCTTAAATAAAATTAGGTTGTATGGCATCGTTATCGACCTTAATTTAACCTTTTATTACACTGTAATAATTAACTAAGTTTTTAAAGTTATTTGAATGTATTTTAATTTGTATGCATAATTTCACATTCGTCTAATAGTCTCTTTTTTGTATTGTTTTGAGGAAATGCTTGCCCTGTATGACTGATATGCTCTAATTTCTTACAAATGTTCGAAATTTGAAATAAAAATTTTCAGTCTAACTACAGTCATCATGTTTAATATGTATTAGCATTCGGTAGCACACGAATGCAACTTTCATTATTAAAAACACCTCAATAGCATTTTGAAGTTAAATTGATAGATCCTTCAATCTACGTAAAAGTACTTTCGAACCTTATAGACACACTATATTATATAGTTTTGATATCCTATATATCTTGATATTTTTGTATAGTAATATTTTGCTCTACAATTATAATAAACACAGTTTATGTAAAACCTGATCATTTGTACGCCTCTGGCTATCGCCCTGTATGGCGGATATGGCCCAATTTCAACAGGGAGTATTTTACCACACTATTTTACATACGCGCCAAAGAAATAATTATTTTAAGTCTAATAGAAGTTATCGTGTTTACAAGAAACGATCTACACACACATACATTCGATATGAAACGGATTTCTGTACGATTTTTTTTTTCTACTATGATTATTATATTTTTTTTTGGTTAAAATATACCTATCTGATTAAATCAAATAGGTATAATAATAAAGTAATGTGAATAGGTATTTAATAGCAAAATTCATTTCATAAACGAGTTCATAAGATGAGAATTTTAGGGCCAATAAAGCCATAAATTCATTTTCTACGCCATGCTTTAAGCTGTTCAATTGTCAACAGAAAAGGTTAGCAAAGATAATATTTTACAATTACAACAGTATCGAAGTAGAGGGATGCTCTTAAAAATAAAGTTAACCATGAACATGTGTTGCTAGTAAAATCTACCAGAAATTCAAATATTTCTCTCTCGATCCTAGTAATTGCATCTCAAAAATAAAAATACCAAATTGTTCCCAATAAAATTTGAAATAAATCAAACTTCTAAATAAACTTTCTAATAATTTGTTAATTTACAAAAAATATATATTTTTTAAAATTTACTTTTTTGAATAATATAAAGAATATGATGTAATAATAATACACAAATCATTAATAGGAGTATTCCCTTTTATCGAGCTAAACATTGATGTCTAATTTTAATGCAAAATATTTATTTAAACAGCTGAAAATAAAAAAGACTTCGAAATTTCAGTTGATTAATGTTTAAATGCACCGACTCATAGAAGCGCATTTTTTTAAATATAAGTTGTTTCAATGTATTTTGCAGCACAATTAAGAACATGTTTTTTTTTAATTTAAACATTTTTTTTGCTTATAATTTTCACAGTTGTAATTATAAACAAATTTTAATAAGTCTGGATTTTTATGAAATCAAAAACAGTCAAGAATTATGAATGTAGATGAATAAACCAACATCTGAAAAACAGAATGTGATTTACTTGAATTTGGGCCCGAGATACGTTAATTTTTGTGTTTTGGTGTCTTATAAATAAAAAAATTTATATTTCTTCTTCTCTAAAGTTAGTCCTCAATGTTTTGGTCTCACTTTCTAAAATTCTAAACTAATTCCAAAAAAATCATTTAAATGAAGATGAAAAGAGTTTTTCTTATTACCATCATCAAATATTTGTAAAATTGTATATATAAAAAAAATAATTGCCTTCTTACGAGTCTACGCACTTACATAATAAATGATTGATATTTCAAAATCTTTTTAGATCTTTAGTCGTTTAAATAAATATGTTGCGCTATTTGGTAAGAAGGTGTTCACCTGCAATTTTTTTTATTTTTTTTATAATTACAATTCACATTTTTTAAAATGTCTCCCCGTAAATTTTAGCAGTTTTGGATAAGGGACAGAAAAATAAAATATTTCTAAGAAACCGATTAGATACCTTTCGATTTATACACAATATTTAAAATACTAGCATCCCAAAAACAACTCAATCTTGGTTTGGACACCTTAAAAAAATGGTCAAGCTTCTCAAGTAAATCTGGAATTAAAAAGTATGTAATGTTTGGTTGATCCATTTAAAAACCGAAAAAGTCGTACTACATATATCTTTCCTCTGCATTTTCAGTAGTAATTAAGTAAAATCAAGCTAGAAAAAAATAAAAAATACAGACGGATAGATCACATATTTATGAACATGTCCTAACAAAATTTATCGTTAAAGCCACGTTTTCCCGGAAAAAATAGTCAAGTGTAACGTTATAACTCGGAGCGATATCCATGCGTGCACGCGCTTGAATACGCATGACTGTGACACCGACGCACTGAATTACATGTCACTAAATCAGAATTTGTTCAATCTATATGAGTGTTGGCTCATTTAAAAGATGAAAATTGTAGCTTTCTGATGTTTTTTTGTTTCAAACAATACAAGCAAAGGATGGATGGGACAAATATACTTATATATATTCTCACGCCCAAACTTGCAATAAACAATATAGAAAAAAATAGAAGCCCTTCAAAAAAATTCTTTCTTCATTGAGAACTGTTAAAAAGTATGTACACTCCATGATTATTATGGTTTATTAAGTTGTAGTAACGAGGATTAAAAAAAGTACTCTCAAATAATTTTAATTTCCTTGCTTGATGATTTTTTTGATAAATATATATATATTAGAGGCTGTAACTTGTCAAAAAATTGACCCATTGAAAAAAGTAAAATATCGCTATTTCGGAAAAAAATGTATACTTTTCGAATGTTTAAACACAAAATCGTTTATTTGTATGCCTTTTTTCGAAAATATGATCAATCAGATCATGATAACAAATTGCGATTTTCACGATCTTATCCTTATAACTATGAAAATATCTTTGATTGTTTAGAATATAAATTCTGGAACTTTTCCAATACATTAACAAATGTATAAGGAATCCATTGGATATAACTGAAATGTGGATAAGTGTACCTGTAATAAATACAATACAGTAAAGGCACGTGAAAATTCATGCGAGCGATTCAGCGGCTATGTGTGGTGTCTGTATATGCGTCCATAATTATATATTTTTACTCTATACTCACTATTTATCCTCCCATTCAATAATAAAAATGTCCAAAACGTGTAATCAGAAAGAGAAAAAAAGCTTTATTTTACTCGATAGAACAGCTAAGAATTTTTAGAAGTTCCATAGTGTACATTTAACCGTGCACTGGCCGCGCAGAGTGACAAAATTACTTCACTATTTTTTTTCAGGAATACCGTGGCTTTAGCGATAAATTTTATTAGGACATTTTTTGTTCAGAAACACGTGGTCTATCCACCTGTATTTTTTCCTACCATGACTTAATTTCAAAATTTTGAAAAAATGGTGTTTTTTTTTCACTTTTTTTTTATGTTCTGCATCCGAGCGAAATGTAAACTTTTCAGGATATTATTTTATACACTTTGTCGAACTCATTAAAAAAAAATTATTCAGTTTGCAAATGTTTGTGGGTTTCACTATAAAATGTTCTGTGTCGTCTGAGCTAAAGGTTACTCTGAATAATCTGTCTGCTTCCTAATAAAACCATAAATCATTGCAACACATAATTTTTATTACTCTTTTAATATCAATGTTACTATATCCACCCGAATAGTTAAAATCTGATAATATATGGTATAACTAATATTAGTCCAATCAATAGGTACATCCTGAGTATTCTATCAAGTGGTGAGGGTGGCGGGGGTGTGAGTTAGCTGCTATATCTCTTCAAAGTTCAACGTATATATCTCGCGAACCGTTGCTGCTATGACAAAAATGGTAAGAACCCACTACAAATTGATTTACATGCTTATTTTCGTAGAACTAACCGTTTAAGAGCTACAGCTCAAATATTGCGGCTAACGCATACCCCCCGCCGCCCCTGCCAACTTTTCAAAATACTCAGGAGGTAACCTCGAACAATTAAAGAAAATAAAATAACGTACCTAACACTGTTGTTTCAAGAAAAAAGTATCTATGATTGGACTCTATAACAAGTTGGGGGGGTAAAAGTGGGATATACAGAAAAAGGATTAATGTAACCGTAACGTATCTATTAATTCTTTGTTTATACATTCATTATATCCTTTGCACTAAAAAATACGCTATCAATATCGATTATCTTGTTCAGATCGTAAATAACGCATAGCAACTATTATGAAAATGAAGGATCATATGGGGTGGCATCGTACGCTTTGCCCAGGGAAAGACATTTAAAGATTTAATTAATATTGTTACATATCTAATATGCAAAAAGGACGAGTCATTAGATAACTTTAAAAGTATAGTGGAGGAATTAAAACTTTTGCGAAAAATGAATGAAATTGGGAAGTTTAGTTGGTAGTCTTGCTCTCAAAGAGCTGAATAGAAACAAATCGATAAACCATTCAAAAGAACTACTTTCGTTTACCGAAGACGTTATGACACTAAGAACATTTTGTATAGAAAAAGCTATAAATACTGTAGAAATTTTAAAAAAGAAACAAATATATTGCAATAAAGAATTCTTGTTAAGGTAACATTTATGTTACTTCTCCTGCATAACAGGAAGAGAGTTGGAGATATTCAGTTTATTGAATTGACTAAACAGGACAAAACAGACCAAGCACGTGAAGTTTTCGAAGCGCTAAGTCCAACCCAAAATTTCCCCTTAACTTTTCTCTCTAGCACACAGCCTTATCAAAATGCACAGTTTGCATACTTTAGTCATTAATTACTTTCTCTGTTAGATGACGACCCCGTATATTATTATTAACTAAAAACTATGGTTATTTTCCTAAGATTTGTGTAATTTTTCTCCATCGCATTATTTTTTTTTGCATATTTTTCATATTTTTCTCCACGGCACTTGTGTTAACTACATGCCAAATATTATCGTTCACCGTCATATATTTTCTTTGTGTTTAGGGTGACCACCTTGTATGCTTTTTCAAATGTTTCTTTGACAGTTATGTTAGCTGCATGCGAAATATTATCGTCCTGCGTCACATTTTTTAATTTTTTTTGGTAACCACACCATATTTTTTCAAATTTGTTTAGAGTGACTACCCTGTATATTTTTATTTTTAAAAACACAAAACTTATGGGTTATTATAAATGTTACAAACCTTTTATATCACTCGGTATGTCATATACACAAATGCACAGTGTATTTTACAATAACTAAAATTGATATTTTAATAAAATGTTTTCGTAAATGATTCATCACCACTGAATAATAAATAATGAATTTGTTATTTTTTTTAATCAATCTGCATCATCTTGATTTTTTTCCAATAATTTTTTTAGACCTCAATTGAAACTAAACTCAATAACAATTTATTTAGCTCACTCTTTGAGAATTATTTCTCATCCTATTTTCTTCATTTATAAAATTACACTACATAATAATAGCGCAATAAGTACATATTTACTTGTCTCAATGTTCCACGGGACAAGTTTCTAGACGACTTTTTCGAATTCTGTACCTCTACTATTACACCGTTTAATTATTTTTTGTGGGATTATTTGAAGTCTATGTCTATAAAAGTCTATGTCAACACATCTCGAAATCTAGAGGATGTATATATCGAATTGGGGTGAAATAAGAAGCGACTCACAAGGTTCTAGAGTAAAGCCGGAAGTTGCAATTTTTTACATTTTTAAGTGAAAACCATTTTTATTTCAGCAGAAAGAAAGCCATAGGAAAAATTGTCAAGCAATAAAATCCAGCTGGCCACGGAGTCTTCGTAGAACAGCGCATAGAAAATTTTCAACACCTCTGCATTTTATTTATTAGTATGCCAATTTTAAATTTTTATAAAAAATTCTAAATCTTAAAAAAACCATTGAAAAGAAGTGTCTTAAAAATATATTTTCTAAATGAAGAGTGCGCAAAAAAAATTGGAAAATGATATCACTGCATTTTCTTTAAATTAATATGTAAATTTTAAATATTAAAACACAAAATTAAATTATAAATAATTTTTGTATCTGTGAATCAACTGTTTGAAAATTACACGCTTGTCGAAACTGCAGTAACGTTTGGTTATAATAAATTAATGATAAAAAACAAAGAAAGGTGTTTTCATCTGTTTCATTATGATTAATTATCACAATGTAATGGCTTCCACTATTTAATTTGTTTAATAATTGTTGAAAATAAATCATTTTAAAACATTTTTTGAATGGGGGAACTCTCCATATTTTTCTATTATTTGAATCTCCGAATATCTACCTTTTTGCAGAAAATATAAACTTAGGTTTTACTAAAAGAAAACAAAGGAAGTAATAAAGTTGTAAACATGCACAATGCAATTTACAGGAAATTTTAATAACCGGTAAATCGGTAAATAAAAACCGCTGCCCAAGGAATCACGACTTCCACATCCAAATTCTCTATCCAAGTCACTCACAACAAAAAACTTTGTATGTTAAAATAATTGTTTATGGAACTTTAATAATATAATATTTGAAATCTTCTACCCCAAAAACCCATAAAATGATACCCCACATCGGTAGTGGGGTGGGGGTGGTGATAGGGGGGTGGTAATGGGGGGATGGATGAAGTAAAAAAATATTTTGAGGTTTCTGGTTCCTGTACATACACTAAATCACATTTTTTTTTCATCCCGTTTAATAGGGGGTGGGGGTGGTAATGGGGGTGGCTAATGCCAAATTTTTTTTGAGACCTTGTATATACTAAATACCAATTTCGTGGACTTACCTGCTCGATTTATCCATTTACCCCAAATTTACCCCAATTTTCACCCCAACTCTTCGACGGAACAAGATGAAAATATAATCTAGTTCTAGATCTCGTTAAAGTACATATGTGTACCAAATTTCAAGTCAATATCTTAAACGGTTCCAGAGTAAACGTGCGCACAAAAAAAAGTTACAGACAGACAGACCGACAGACAGACCGACAGACAGACAGAAAATTTTTTTTTCGCTCAAACTTAAAATCTCGACGTTTCATGACATTTTAAGCCTATTTGGACAATAAAATTTTTTTTTAATTTTTTTGTTACTATACTTCCACTGGACGTGGAAGTAAAATGAACCTAACCAGTTAACCGGTATTTAAATATGTACCGAAATATGTGAAAAAATTATGTAATGAAGGGTAGGTTAGAGGCAACTTTTTGATGTGCTACAAAATGTTTTTACCGTAATGTGCTTGAATTAGAAATTTTATTTCTACCGTGTGGTCCACGGTACACAATGATTCTTTTCTCCATAATTCCCGCCAACTAATTAGTTTAAAATGTGTCATATATTCCTTAAAATGAGCAGTGGTCTATTTACTTTAAAATTCAGTCAAAGTAAGTTCTAGTATCTTCTTTTGTGTCTTATTATTAACACGTGTTTGTTACCTCTCTGTCCCTTTTCAACATTACATTGAACCTTTCTGGAATCTTATTCATTTTAAACATTTATGTTGCAGGTACTTTTTCTAAGAAACTATTCAGTTTTCATTAATATTATATAATTCTCTGTTACTTAAATAAAATTAAATGGAAAACACATATTACAAACAAATAATAGAAAAGAAAATGGGACTTCTATTAAAAAAAATGTTTAAAAAGATTTATTTTCAATAATTTTTGAAAATTTTAATTCTTATACAAGTTTAAAATTGACATATTGAATTAAGGAAGGTGGTTTTATGTTTTTTGTACACTCCATGGTAAGCTTGTTAAAATTTTGCAGCTTATATATTTTTTCCATGGTATTCTTTCTACTGAGATGTTAAATTTTATTTTTACTCAGCCATTCTTAAATTCGAAAAAAGGAGTATAAAGAAAATTGAACTTCGGATTACGAAAGAAAGTTACTATTAAAAATAAAAAAGTTGCAAACTTCGGCTAAATTGGAAGTAACCCAAAAAAAAATTATGTGCCGGTGACTTCAAGTAACCAAAAACATTTTATAGTACTTTACTTCCTACTAAAAAATGCCTAACGCGCCCATAGAAGTTTCACGGTAAAAACTTGTCCCCATCCTTTATCTAGAAAGATAAAAGTTTCTCGCTGTATTAATGAATGCAATTTTTCACTATCGACTTGGTAATAAAAATCCATATTTTCTACACTTATTAAAATTTGACCTTCATATTAACAGTTATTGTTAACAAATATGTAAATATGCTAATATAGTCTAGTCAATGAAAGAGTTGTAGAGAACATTTTGGAGGGGAGAATTTTTCTCTTTAGGAATGTGTTGGGGGTAGTCAGGAGGTAAACATACTAAAAGTCCCCGCCCCTAGCCCCGCCGCTTCAGTAGGAGAGGGGGGTAGAAAGGTTCCTTTTTTCGATTCTTCGCTTATAACTCGGAGACGATGCGTCGTACGAAAAAAGGTAATCTATGCAAAATTAAACGTAATTAAATTTCCCACAAGAATGTTTATATTCATTTTCTTCCTATGTGTTATATTTTACGAGATATTCGCCAGCGAAAATTGATAATTAATAAAAAAAAAATCAATTGTGTACCTTGAATATTTCTATCAAAGCGGTTTACCGTGATCTGCTAATAAATCACAGTCACAAAACAATCTTTATTTTACAACACTCGACGTATTTACTAACGTAATATTTTGTCGAAGTCTAGACATTTCCTTAAATATACAGTGTGACTCACTTAAAATGAAGATACCCTTATAACTTTTTCATTTTGTTTCCGATTTGAATCAAATTTTACTCAAGTATAGAACAAATTAGGATCTACTTATGACCAGAAAATCATTCACCTGCTATAAAAGCAAAGCTACCTGCGGTTCCAAAATATGAGGAAAAAGAGTAAAAATCATATTGATTTGTAATCTTTCGAACGATGAATTTTACGTAGCCACCACAAATTGCGGAAGCTGAGGACCCCCCTTGCCAAATGAGCTTATGTATGAAATATCCCCCATCAATAATCAAATCAAATTTTGGTGTATGTACGTTTGTGGCGCCGATTGGATGCATTTTTTAGAATTTCTAACATTCAAAATGTTTTATTTTTTTCAGCATATTTTGGTACCGCAGGTGGCTTTGCCTTTATAGCAGGTGAATGATTTTCTGGTCATAAGTAGATCCTAATTTGTTCTATACTTAAGTAAAATTTGATTCAAATCGGAAGCAAAATGAAAAAGTTATAAGTGTATCTTCATTTTAAGTGAGTCACACTGTACATTTAAGGAAATGTCTAGACTTCGACAAAATATTACGTTAGTAAATACGTCGAGTGTTGTAAAATAAAGATTGTTTTGTGACTGTGATTTATTAGCAGACCACGGTAAACCGCTTTGATAGAAATATTCAAGGTACACAATTGATTTTTTTTTTTTAATTATCGATTTTCGCTGGCGAATATCTCGTAAAATATAACACATAGGAAGAAAATGAATATAAACATTCTTGTGGGAAATTTAATTACGTTTAATTTTGCATAGATTACCTTTTTTCGTACGACGCATCGTTTCCGAGTTATAAGCGAAGAATCGAAAAGAGGAACATTTCCACCCCCCTCCCCCCTGAAGCGGCGGGGCTAGAGGTGGGGACTTTTAGTATGTTTACCTTCTGACTACCCCCAACACATCCCTGAAGAGAAAAATTCTCCCCTCCAAAATGTTCTCTACAATCCCTTTTTGGGCATTCATTGATTGGATTAATATACTAGCTAGGTAAATACTTTAAAACACTCATTATTGGAGAACCAATCAAAACAACTATCTTCTAGCTAATACTGACGAAGTATTGAATTACTAGTATATTAGCGTGCCCAGATTAGGGCAACAATATACAGAAAGTAGGTATTTTCATAATAAATAAGAAAGTGTGTAAGTTGTGATTTGCATAATACCTAAATAATATTCTCTAATCATGATAAAAGCAAATAAATAAAAATAATCGATTGTAAATATGTAAAATATAAAAAAAGGTGAAAACTTGAGGCAAATTGATTGATCATTTTTGAAAAATAATTAACGTAATCTAAACGTTGCCTATACTTTCGTAACTACTTTCGTTAACATAACCTGTTTGTTATGAATAGCTCCCTACTGAGAAGTGCCTAATCTTTGTTAATTACATTTCTTTTCAGAGTTTTTCAACTGATACGTGATATATACAATGAGTGTCAATATCACATACAATTATTTAGCTTACTTTTTCAGAATTTTACTTGACTATTTCCTGTATTCCTACAATTACTCTACCTATATTGCCGCATTGTCATACGTATATTATAATGACAATGCATAGTCATTGTTCATCCCTGAACTAGCTTCATCTGATAATGTAATAAAATTGTAGTATCTGTCTGTATTATGTTCTTTCAGGCAGGAGGAGTCTGGCCTATCTACAAATTGTTGTTTACATTATTTCTCACTTTAAACTATACTTTATAATCAGGGCCCCAACAAGGGAGGGGGGGGTAGGTCCAGTAGGTACCGTGGTACCAGGGCCCGGCTACTTAGAGGTTCGAATAAACTAGGAAACGCAATGCAAAAATATTAAACTAATTAAAATTTGGGTACAGGTAGTGCAGTTATAATGAAAGGGGCCGGGGCCCATGATTTGATGTGAGTGCCTGTTAATAAAATAAGTCTATGAACTGAAAATTGACAAAACTTTGATGCACCGACCATTTGAACCGTAACTAATATATAAACATATATAAATATTTATTTATTACGGCACTTGTCCCTTTTATAGACAAGAGAATGGGATAACTCTGAAAACAACCTATTTAGCAGCGTTAACAAATTTAAGAGCTAAAGCTCCATATACTTTATAACTTTCACCCAAACTAAATCTAAGAGCATATTATATATGTATAATTTTCTGAAAAGGCATAAATAAAATCAAGAGTATCGAAATCAACCGCAGTTTAATCTTTTATTGCAATTAAGCCGGGAACGTAATTCGACAATTTCTCCTACATTCCTAAACCGATTAAAATAATTTTTTGATAGGCTTTTATAGGCAACTTTATAGAATGGTACTAGCTTATTGAAAACTAAAGAAAGAAAAACATTTTTTTCTTGTGTGAAAAACAAAAAAAAAATATTTTTTTTGTTGACTTCAATATCCCAGTATCATTCTATCAAGTATTTTCTAAAAGCCTGTCAAAGTATTTTCTCAATCGGTTCATAGGAGAACTTGTCAAATTACGAAATCATTTTTTTAAGCCACACCGCCACCCTTAAAGCAATTGTACAAATTCAACAAAATATATTAACGTTGAGATCCAACGTTGTTACCGTATGTAACAGTTCATACAAAATAAGGTAATAAATTATATTTTTAAATCATACTACCTATTACACTATTTCATGATATAATATTTAGAATCAAAAGATTGTAAATAAATTGACATTTTTATTATATGAAATTAATATTTTACTCGCTTATTGTTTTGTAATATACATTTTTGTGATTTTAAGAATTTTTGAGGGAAACGATTATTATATTATTTACCTACGATCACTACTGTAACTAGTCAAAAACACACTACCTGACATCTATGTAAGTTGAACTTTACATATTGTAAACAAATCGCACTGTAAACAAACCGCACGGTAAACAAAACGCACGGGACACGCAATTATAGGTGGCTTATATCGCTGACGCGGGGTTTAAAAAAACAAATGCGCCTACGTAATTTTCAAACGCTGTCAAAACTGACATAATATTTGTTGAATAATATTGTTGACAACTAAATCAGGATTTTACTAAATAAATAAATAAATATGAGCGTAGGTAAAGTATAGTACATAATTCGAGTTGTAAAGCAATTACGCACTCATGAAAATACGCACTCATGAAAATACGCACTCGCCGCTACGCGGCATCGTGCGTAACTTTTCCATTAGTGCGTAATATGCTTCTTACAACACTCATTACGTAATATACTATTTTGTACGACATGCTTTGAAATTAGCCGAACTGTCAATAATAAATATCAGTTACTATTGGTATGTCATATACACAAATTCACACTGTATTTTACAATAACTAAAATTGATATTCTAATTACATGTTTTCATAAGTGATTTATCACCACTGAATAATAAATAATTAATTTGTTTCTTTTTTAATCAACCTCATCTACTTGTCTTTTTTTTTTTCAAATAATTTTCTAGACCTCAATTGAAACTAAATATAGAATATGATGAGTCAACATCAATAACAATTTTTAGTTCACTCTGAGAATTATTTCTCATCTTATTTCCTCTATTTCTGCAATTACACCACGGATATCGCACGTATGTGATACGTTTCAAAAAGACAAGCAACACAATGGCCTATTTTTACAGAGTGCGTTAGCAATCCTAAATGTATTAACAACACAGTGAGTATCTAAAGAAAAAGTGTCTTCTCCATATATACGGTGCCAGAACGCATATACATATCGGGAATATATAGGGAGCCACTTGCTCACATTAAATGCGGAAAATATTGGGTGCGAGAACGTCAATTTAGTTTTGGTGCCACTTGGTGATTTTACGCGTATATATATATATATATATACAGAAAAAAATAAGTAGGTGATTCATTGAGTTAAATATATTGAGATATCCGAAGAATCTTCATGTGCAGCTAAAGCTGGCGGACGAATGCCGGCTTGAAATGACCTCAGAATGACCTTTAAATGACCTCTGGATGCCTTTTAAGGGTAAGCGAACACCGGATTCGGACTCAGCGACCCCAAAAACCTATGTGTGAATTTTTTCAGATTTTTTCAACCACCTTTTCTTAGTTTGATCTTCGAATGACCTTGAAACTGACGTGGTAGAGGTCAACCGGCATCGGATGCAGACTCAGCGACCCAAAAAACCTGTATTAAAATTTTTTCAGGTTTCTTTCTTTCTTTTTTTTCAGATTTTTTCAACCACTTCTTCTTAGTTTGACCTTCAAATGACCTTGAACCTGATGTGATAGAGCGTAACCGACCTCGGCATCGGAATTAGAGACCCCAAAAACCCCTGGGTATCTAGGTAGAGTCCGGTGTATTTTCTCAAACTAAATGTTGACCTGTGTAATTTATAATTAGTACGAATGTTATTGTGGAAAATAGAGTAGCATAGATTTTTTTAATTTTCAATATGTTGTACCAATTCAAAGTATTTCATAAAAATATATGTTATAGAACCCTAAATGATAAATTATTAAAAAAAAAATTGGTGGGTGTCCCTGATGCAGAAGTGTCAAAAAAAAATTTTTGAAAAATAAAAAAATTAAAAAAACATATTTCTTTGAAGAATAATCTAATTTTTTTATTACTAATCCATCTGAAGTAGATGTATACTATATATAAAGCACCAAAAATTTGGTAAACGTAGTTTGTCAAAAAAAAAAAAATAAAAAAATTTAGAATTGATTTTTTACTCGAAAACTATAAGTTTTAGAAAGTTAAAATTTTGCAGAATTACATCTAATGCTTATATGCACTATACAAAAAAAGTAGCAATATTACTTCAAGAGCAGTTTTCCCATGCTTACCCGGTTATGCCCTTTGGAAGTAGCTTTCACCTTTGAGAGTAAGATGAAGTGTCAGGACCATATGTAAAGAAGATGAAGCCTTTTACTACAATAATTATCCGTAAAAGAAAATTACTTATGAGATTATTCCTAAATTTTAAATATATTTTTCCTCTAGGTACTATACTATATAACCTGACAGAAAATATGGTAGATATTGTTTGAATGCCTAGATCTCGAATTATTTTCAAAACGCATTTTCTTATTTATTTATTCAAGTATTTGTCCAGCGACACATTTTATGAGTACGTGGCTGTCGCACATTCACAAATCAATTACATTTTTATAACTTGATAAGAAAAATAAACAATCTACATTTCTGAGTTCACATGAACTCGGAATTTTAGACGTAATTCAGCGATAACTAGGACACGCAGGTGTATTATTTCGGTTATTTACTTTTAAAAATTAGTTTTTATCTTAAATAATTTAATACTTTAACACACCTGGCTTTCATTGTCGAAATTAATCGTAGGTGTAGATGTAAAAAACACTTTAGTGCACTAGGCTTGTACTTAAATTTATTGATGATAAAACGTTACATGTCGTAAAATAATACAATCATAGTAAATATTTATCTGTACACAGGTGAAGGTATTTGGCAAGACGGTTTTTCAGCTTGGGTACTTATCATATTTATTTCTCAAACACCTGCGCGAGGTTATTGTTTTAAATGTACTGAACGTGCGGAATACTACCGTAAAATAAATGACTAGCAATTACTAGCTAGAGTCATTTAAAACTCGTTTTATATTTTTATTTGAGCAAAAGAATTTTATGAAGGGCTTCCATTTAACTCAAGCAATAATCCTACATAAGAGGTAGACAAGCACTTATAAATGGTCTATTTTTGGGCATATTTAAGAAAAAGTAGGTAAAAATCCTACAAGTCTATACCTAATAATGATTGTAAAAAATATTCTTCTGTTTTAAAACGTTTTGGAAAACGTTTCGTTATCTATGCATTATAGTCTATTGTCCATGTACTGTAGAAAGGAACTAAAACGTTAAAGGGTTTTTATTATTTCTTATGTTCAATTGACCCTAAGATAAGAAAAAAACCGCGGAATGCTACCATTTAAAGTGGTGCGTTTTTGAGATCGAAGTAAAAAGGTCCACTTTTCATTTTTTTTTTGCTCGAAAACTATGAATTTTTTCTATAAACACGTCAATAGAAAAGTGGGTAGAGAATTAAATTTCCAATCGAAATGGCACCTTCAGAAGTAAAAAAAAATTGTTTTTAAAAGAATACGTCCAAAAAACAAAACAAAAAAAAAACGAAAAAATGCAATTTTTTATTTTTTTTTATTTTAGCCTGTAACTATTTTTCGGGTACATTTAGGCATAGACATTGCTGCATAACAAAAAAAGCTGGCGTTTTACCCGTTAAAATGAGATTTTGTAAACAGTTTTACGATTAATAGTGACCGAGATATATAGCGTTTCAAAGTTTGCAACTTTTAACTTTTTTTGCTAATTTTTACTATTTTTTTTCAAATATCGTCCTGTAACTTTTTTCTGAGTGAATTTAGGTGAAGACATTATTATATTAAAATGAAAGCTGACTTTACACCCGTTGAAATGGTGGCTGGTAAAAGTCTCTACAACAAATAGAAACCTAGATACAGCGTTTCGAATAGTGTTACTTTTATTAATTTTCTTCCAAGTTTTACGTTCTTTTTTAAATTTCGGCCTATAACTTATTTGTCAAATATAGATATTGGTACATGGGATGTACTCACAGCATGTTTAAAGCACGTTTAAATGGTCTGCAATAGAAGTTTATGTGATCAATAGTAATCAAGATACAGTCTAGATATAATAGATTATTGTACATAAAAAATAACTTCAGCATGGGTAAAAATAGGTAAAAATGAAATTGTCAAATATTAGGTTGAATCAATTACCAAAAAAAAAAATTAGGATGGGCTAATTGCCAAAACGAATTTAAGGTCATTGAACTGGATGGGCCAATTGCCAAAAATTAAGGATCAGCCAGTTGCCAGTTATTAGGATGAACCAACTGCCGAAAATTAGGGAGTGGGTCAATTGTCAAAAAAAAAAAAAATAGGGGGTGGGGCAATTGCCAAAATTGAGTATTAGCGAATTTCTTATCGGTAATGCAGATCATATTTGAATTTCCCGCCATGTTTACTTTCCGGTCGGTAATGCAGAGCATTGATTTGAATTCTCCGCCATTTTTGAATTTCCGGTCGGTAATGCAGATTCCCTACTTAATGATAATGACGTCACGTGTGACGTACTGTCTGGCTCAACCGTCCCAATACCTACTAGCATGCACATCTTATAGGTTTCTTGATTCCGTCTACATGATATCATCACGAAATGTGCCAGTAAGCTGATTTTCTGAGGCCAGAAATACGAAAAATGGATAAGGATAATAAGGAGAAAAAACAATACTTTAAGATGGGTTAAACTCCTATTGCAGACCATTTAAACAAGAATGCTGTGAGGTCAATCAGTGTAGCAATATCTGTACTTAAAGCATTTGACAAGTAAGTTATAGGCCGAAATTTAAAAAAGAACGTAAAAATTGGAAGAAAGTTAATAAAAGTAACACTCTTCGAAACGCTGTATCTAGGTTTCTATTTGTCGTAGAGACTTTTACCAGCCACCATCTCAACGGGCGTAAAGTCAGCTTTCACTTTAATATAATAATGTCTATACCTAAATTTATTCAGAAAAAAGTTACAGGACGAAATTTGAAAAAAAAAATAGTAAAAATTAGCAAAAAAAGTTAAAAATTGCAAACTTTGAAACGCTATATCTCGTTCACTATTAATCGTAAAACTGTTACAAAATCTCATTTTAACGGATAAAACGCCAGCTTTTTTTGTTATGCAGCAATGTCTATGCCTAAATGTACCCGAAAAATAGTTACAGGCTAAAATAAAAAAAAAATAAAAAATCGAATTTTTTCGTTTTTTTTGTTTTGTTTTTTGGACGTATTCTTGTAAAAAAAATTTTTTTGACTTCTGAAGGTGCTATTTCGATTGGAAATTTAATTCTCTACACACTTTTCTATTGGCGTGTTTATAGAAAAAATTCATAGTTTTCGAGCAAAAAAAATATGAAAAGTATTTTACTTCGATCTCAAAAACGCACCACTTCAAATGGTAGCATTCCGCGGTTTTTTCATATCTTCAGCCAGCTTTTTTTTTTTTTTAGGACATATGTTAAATTGTTCCTTAGGCTTTAATCTTTATGAAAAACATTGTCCTCAAGGATCGGGGGGGTCCACGGACAGTTAGGGTGGGCCTCCGTAGTGTTACGTTTTATATTGAATCTTATATTTTATCTTAAGAGCTGAATCATTTATCTGGAAAATGGTAACTCTAATGCAAATATTGTATACACTCAAAGAAATAGTATGGGTAAATTCAACAAAAAAAAAATGGTTAACTAACAATATCGTTAATTTTGTTAAACCAAACTATATTGATGGTATTTTTAAACAAGAGGTGATTGTTATTTTAATTAATAAAAAGTTGTCGTACAACAAAACAAACATTAACTTAAAAAATAGATGAATAAGACTATTATTTTGTTCGTCTGACTATTATTTTGTTGAATTCTGTCAAATTAAACTAGATAATAGTATATTTTATTTTTAACTATTATCGACTTGTAATTCTAACCCAGTATATTAGTTCGCTGTACTATTGTACTTGGTAGACAAATCAATATTATTGTCGTCTTCTAGAAGTTCTAAAAGAATTACCATAAAATTTGCTTGCTTACCACGTAGTCTATTACAGAAATTATTCCCAGATGACGCCACATACAAATCACTGACAATAATCAATCATGCATTATCTTATACTCTTATGAATTTATAAAAAATTAATAACATGATTGCAATGTTCAAATTCTCTCAGGGATCATCGATATATTTGGATGGATCTTATAAACGATCTCTAATCTTTGGTTTGGGTGGTCTGATGTCTCAATACTGAGATTTTGACTAACCAAAAAAAAACTTCATCATACAATAAAGTGTAGATCAACCTAAAAATTAGTTGGTGAACAAAAAACAAAGTCGTTGTACTATTTAATTGTAGACCAAATTGAAAATGGTTAGCGAACATAAAAAAATGTCATTGTACTATTTAATTTGTTACAAGAAGATATGATTATTAAACTACTATTTGTTTACGAAAACAAATAAAGTTGTATGACTATTCTTTTCTGATGGATTTAACTATGAAACTGATAGGCGCGATTCCATATGCTCTTTTTGGTTGAATTTACCTATCATTTTTTTTGAGTGTAGGAACAAAATTGTAGAAAATTTTATGCACTTTATTTTTTGTAAAGAAAGTTTTTCTCCATCTTTTTTAGTTTTTGTGTTAAATGACAAAAACAATATTTGCAATTTTATTTTTTTAACGGACGCCATTTTGAAAGTGCACCATTTTTTTTAGGACATGTCTTAAATTGTTCCTTAGGCTTTAATCTTTATGAAAAACTTTGTCCTAAAGGATCGGGGGGTGCACGGACACTTAAGGTGGGCTCCCGTAGTAGATACTCTATCTTAATAAGCAACTTTTACTATGAATGAAATATATTAAACGCCAAAAATTAATCGTAAACCACAGAAAGTGAAAATGGTGAAAATTATAATTCCTTTATTGCATTTTCTTAGATTTTGTGGAAGTATTAAACCCACTTTACAGTTGGCAATTTCTATTGCCGGCAATAAAAATTGCCGATTTTACGTTTGCGAGTCTGCGCATTATTGCTATCTTCGATCAGCTGTGGCAATTTTCATTGCATTGCAGAAAATAGAACTGGTCCTAATTTTATTGCATTGCGGCGGCAATTCTGGTGACATCTTTAGTGATTTTTATGTTACCAATATTATAGAAATTGGAAAATTGACCGGCAAAAGTTACTTGGTTAGAAATATTTGAAGAGTGAGCACTTGTTTTTGTTTTGTCAAAGTGGTTAGTTCAGTTTAATAATTAATTCATAGATAAGAGTGTGAAATCATTTAGAAATGGAGAAGAACAGTTGTAGTAAAGAGTAAGTACCTAACTACATTTATTACAGATTTTACATTACTTTCTTACATAAAAATATGATAATCAGTAGTTAACCTATATTTATTTTTTTAGGAAGCGCCAATTTGTCTGGTCCAGAGAGATGGCCACCAGCTTAATTAATCTATATGAAAATTATCCTTGTTTATATAATATAAAATTGCAAGAATATCACAACAAAAGTAGAAGGAATGATGCATTCAAGGAAATTTGTGAAGAGTTAAATAAATCCCATCTTACAACAATAACAGTGGAGGATGTTCAAAAAAAAATTCATGGACTGAGAACCCAGTTTTTTAATGAAATAAATAAAATCAAAAAGAGTAGAGTCTCAGGAGCATCTTCTGATTTTATATATGTCCCCAAGTTGTGGTGCTATGAATTATTGTACTTTTTGAATGAGAGCACAAAAGTAGTGTCAGCCGGAGCATCAAATTTGCGTGAAACTCAAGAAGTAAAATTTAACAAAAATAGTGTTAAATATTTTAGGTTGAATCGGAAGCAATGGCAGAAGTCATTTTTGATGGTGAAGTGGATGATTTGGACAATACAATAATACCTACGTTAGAGCCAGTGACTTCTCTAGCAACTCCCCATGCACCAAGGCCTGATTCTGACCAAAGTGCTTCTTCAAGAAGTACGATTACAAGAAAGCGGAAAAGAGATGATGACATAAAAGAATTAATAGCTTCTGCCACTAATACCCTCCACAATTTAGGTAGAAACGAATTAAATACCACCGCACTTTTCGGACAGTAAGTTATTTTATTATCTACATAATTTGTTTTACAGTATCAGAAAGTCCTGGATTATGTATTGCATAGTTTCAACGACTTAACGGACTGCCCACAATAAAGGCGTCTACCAGTGCTCTAGCAGAGGGGCAAATAGTGACACGCTCCATTTAGGAGGAAACAAATTGAAATTCCGCAGACAGAGCTGGTGGCACAATTGTAGGATGTGTTATACGATAAAAAAGAATAGCCTAGTTGCTTCGCTCTCACTTGCTCTTATTGCCGTACCAAATCAAAGGCTTTCCGATACTATATGTGTATAACATTTAGCGAGAAAATATAATGCAACCAATATAGAAAATAAAAAGCGGTATTGTATAAATTATGTAAAAAATATTCAATATGTAATAATATAATATCATCGAATAGAAATAACGTAATCACTTCAATGGCTTCATGGGAAAAGAGCATATTGCCCATTGTTATTCAAGGGTGATACGCTCTTTTTCCATGAAGCCTTCGATTTGTTGGTTAATATTAATAATATATAGGTCAGAGGATCAGAGTTGTCAAAGCAGACACAACGTTAAAAGAAATATAAAGTTTATTAGTGATGATAAGAAATCAGATATCGTAGAGCATTGTAATAACCAAAATCATTTATTTAGTGGTAGTAGTGTTAAAACTTTTACACAGTGTGAACAAAAATACTCTAGATATACTTGAAATTCTAGAGATAACGGTCCTAAAAACACATAACATTTTAAACTCATGCAAATTGAATTTGGAAATTCCCCTACACTGTTATAAAATTAAAATTAAGCTCAGGTAGTATTAATTTCATAACAGCAATAAAATGTAAATTAAGTTATCCCATTCCAAGCTTATAGGGCTATAACAATATATATTTTGTAAGTGGTCACTTTTAGGTTACTTAGTTATTAATTAAAACTTTGAGAATGGTCTCAAAACTGAAACATATGTCAGGTAATTCTGAGTAAAACTACTCAAAAAGAAATATCAACTGTGTATATTAGCAGCTATACTATACATTACTTATTCCAAAAGTAAAAGCCTATGTACAACTAATGTACAGAGCAAGGATTACATACAAATTAATATTGTTTTTTTTTTCAGAATGTTAGCAAGTGAAATGGAAACAATAAATAATGAAGGCATATTGGACGAGATGAAACAAAAGCTTTTGACGTTAGTGTATGAAGCAAAAAGAACATGTAGGGAAATAGAGCAGTCAGAGCAATAATATTCCACTTGTTTTTATTTATTATATTATATTGGATCAATTCTATATTACTTACATTATATTCTATGCTATGTATTACTATACTGAAATAAATCTTAAAACATATTTTTTTAAATTTATTGTATAAAATAGTTCATTGAACATTAAATAATATCATTCTGCCAGGGAACACTACCGCAGCCATTGACATACTCCTTAAATTCATCTCTTATTTGCATAGCCTCATTTCTTGTCCGGTTACCATTCTGCCTACTTAAACCGTAAATAAAATTATATCTTCTATCAATAGAGTCCTCAGGATTTGCACCCAGATATTGCACATTACACTCCTTTCGTAGGAAGTTGTGTAAAGCAACACATGCTTGTGTAACAATTTTAGCTTTACTTGGTCTCAATGGAATAATATTTAACAATATTCTAAAACGGTTCGCCAGGATCCCAAATGTATTTTCAACTACCCGTCTGGCTCGGCTTAGTCGATAATTAAAAATTCGCTGCTCCCTAGTTAATCCTCTAAATGGATATGGTTTTAAAATACTTCTTGATAAACCAAAGGCTGCATCGGCTACAATCACATGAGGTACAGGCTTATTTCTAGATGGTAAAGGTTTATCTTCGGGAATGTTTAATGTATTACTTTCCACAGCCTTATATAAATCACTCTCTCTAAAAACCCCGCCATCTGAAATCCTACCATTCATTCCAATATTCACGTACGTAAAATTATAATTGGCATCTACCATTGCCAAGAGAACGATGCTATGGTCATTCTTATAGTTATAAAATGCCGATCCTTGATCTCTTGGAGCTTTAATACGGATGTGTTTTCCATCTAATGCACCAATAATATTTGGTAAATTCCATTGATTTTCAAACTGTCTAGATATTTCTAGCCATTCTGCTGCTGTACTGGGCACCTAAAACAAATGATTATTATTATTATTATATTCCCGCTAGTGTTTGAGACGGTTAACTTACATGAAGATATTCATCTTCTAATTCTTCATAAATTGCTTTGCACACTTCCGGTACAAATAAAGAAATTGCAGCCTCAGAAATTCTATAATTGTACATAAGACTTCTGTAGCTTTCCCCAGTTGCAAGGTAACGTAATGTTATTATTAACTTGTCTCTTGCAGATATACATTTCCTATAAATTGACCGTTTCGTTATTCTAGGTCGTATCTTCTTCAACAATTTATTAAAAGTGGCCTCGTCCATTCTCAAAAAGTTTTGGTAACATTTCAAATCGCTGCCTTGTATAAATTCTTCGGGTAGATTAATATTGCCCCTTTTGCGATTTAACCAAGGTTTCACCCACCACCTTCTTTCTCTCCGTTTCTTTAGTAATAGTGCAGAACAGGCTATTAATAAACATGCTGCTGCTACTTTTGCCGTTTTATTTAAGATCGACATTGTAAAATTAACACAACAGCAGATAACCTAAATACATACAGAAATAAATATTACCTTTCTGACAGCTGTCAAGTCAAACCTAACATCAGTTTCTGTTTCTTAAGATGCTACACCTGCTTATTTCAAAGATATATTTTAAAGAAATTGCAACCTTATTCTGTGGAATTGCCAAGTGTAAAGTCAAGTCGCAAGAAACATTGCCGGCAATAAAAATTTCTGGCAATAAAAATTGCCAACTGTAAAGTGTACTTTACTAAATTTTAATATGTGTTCTCTAGGGTGCATTATGTCTGACCTCGTGCCTGATTGTGTTACGTCTACGCCGCCTGAAATTGCACAAGCGGCGAAAGTAGTAGAGACGGATCTGTTGTCGACTATAAGTCTAGTGTGGTTAGAAAAATAGAAAAAGTTGGCACAATACATTCACAGTTGGCGAGAACATAAAGTGCAGTTGCCACAAGACATTCGGAGTTGACGAGAACATGAGGTGCAGTTGGCACAAGACATTCGCAGTTGGTGAGAATATGAAGTGCAGATAGCACAAGACATTTGCAGTCGTAGAGAACAAAAAATGCAGTTGGATCTAGACATCCGCAGGAAGCGACAACCTGAAATTGAGTTGGAAACAACGTGGAATGCAGTTGGCATAAACGGTGAAATGCAGTTTGCAATGAATCAGTAGTGAGAGCATGGATGCATATTGTCCTGATAGTACAGGATCCGTACTACCGATCAGGTAACCGAATAAAATCTTTTTTTTTTTTAAATAATATGCTAACAAAAGCAACGGTGATGGGTTGCTTAACGAAATATGTTCAAGGCTGTATTTAATTGAAAATTCAATAATTATTTTTTTTTTCCATACCTTCGCCTATCTTCTAACCAAAAAAATTTAACACTAATCGAAAGTAAGAAACCTATAGAATATGTAAACATGGGGTTGCTTACATTTTTCTGTTCAAGGCTGTATGGTTGCTAGGTTTAAATAGGTGAATCGAAAATGGTACCTTCACTGATCTGGTAACCAAATAAATTATACATCAAAATAAAAATAATTTTATTGCGAAACGATAAGTATAAATAAAATTTAAAAAAAGCCTTGAACATACTTCGTTAAGCAACCCATCACCGTTACTTTTGTTAGCATTTTTTTTTTCATAAAAAAATAGATTTCATTCGGTTAACTGATCGGTGAAGGTCGACCTTAGTACGTATCTTAGACTATGAGGACAGGACAAGTTCCAGGTTGACTGAATGTTATAGACATTGCCGCCTATGGCAGCCAATGACATCTCCCGGCATCTCTGCCGTGATCAGCAAGTACTGTATCTTAGTTTATAAACAAGATTAAAATAACACAGCCCCACAAAAAAAAAAAGTTTTTGATTTGGATGACTGACCATAGTATTCCTATGTATTTTTCCACGCTGAATCCGAATCCGAGGTCAAAAAAATTCGTATACCCCCAAACTTTTGCCCTAGAGCCAAAAACAACCCCGAAAATGGTAAAACCGTCCTATACATCAGGATTCAATGAATGGATGTAAATTAATGGTGAAAAACATGGGAATGGAAAATATTTTACATTCAGCAGTCACTTACTTGAATATTGACTGGAAAACTACCCTTATAATATGCTGAAAACTCCCCCTGTACAAGCATAGAGTATATAAATGCCAATAAATCGCAAGAAATGTTAAAGTTTTTATAGTTTGGAATACAGTATATGAATCTTACTCGTGTCTCAAAACCACCCATATAACAGGGTGGAAACCACCCTTATATAAAAATAGACTGCGTGAATACCAATAGATTGTGGGAAATGGAGGAGTTTTCGATATTTTAATTCCAGAATAGAATTTTGGGTGACCCTGTTCTACCTTATTCTTAGTCGGTACAAAAACTACCCTTATAATAGGATAGAAACCATCCTTATTACAGAATAAAGCACAAATGCCAGGAAATAACTTTTTTATAGTTTAAGTACAGAACATGAATCTGGAGTGACTCCCAGGGCACCTCGTTTACTCGTGACCCAAAATCTCTTCTATAAAGGGTGGTAGCCACCCTTATATAAGAATAAATTGCATGAATACCAATAAATCGTGGGAAATGTTGGAGTTTTCGTTGTTTCAGTTCCATAATAGATTCTTGAGTGACGTTGATCTACCCTATTCTCACTTGGTACCCAAAATCATTATTAAAAAACCACCCCTACATAATAAAATGTACATATACCAGTTTTTCAATTTTTCTTCTCAGAATACCTTTTCTTCTCATTTTCAAATGATCTCCTCACTGGCTCTCTTTTATGTTCTTCGTGCGTGTCTCTTTTCATAGACCAACAGTAGTCAGCCATCATGTGGACATCCCACCTTCCTTGATACCGCTTCCCCATCTCCGAAATATCCTGGTGAAAGCGTTCGCCTTGCTCTTCATTGTATTCACCCAAATTTTCTGGATGGCGGACAACTGTTGGTCCATAAAAAGAGACACACACGAAGAACACCATAGGGAGCTAATGAGAAGATCATTTGAAAAGAAGAAAAAAGGTATTCTAGGAAAAGAAGATTAAAAAAAATGTTCATATTCTTCAGTCAAGCTGCATTTATTGCACGAAAAGGTTAATGCAGCTTGACTGAAGAATATTAACGTTTTTTTAATATTTTTTTCCTAGAATACCTTTTTTCTTATTTTCAAATGATCTTCTCATCGGCTCCCTATTGTGGATGGTTTTTTAGGGATGATTTTGTGAGAATAGGGTAGATCAACGTCACTCAAGAATCTATTCTGGAACTGAAACAATGAAAACTCCAACATTTCCCACGATTTATTGGTATTCATGCAATTTATTCTTATATAAGGGTGGCTACCACCATTTATAGAAGAGATTTTGGGTCACGAGTAAGCGAGGTTCCCTGGGAGTCACTGATTCATGTTCTGTACTTAAACTATAAAAAAGTTATTTCCCATGATTTACTGGCATTTGTGCTTTATTCTGTAATAAGAATAGTTTCCACCCTATTGTAGGGGTAGTTTTTGTACCGACTAAGAATAAGATAGAACAGGGTCACCCAAGATTCTATTCTGGAATTAAAACATCGAAAACTCCTCCATTTCCCACAATCTATTGGTATTCACGCAGTCTATTTTTATATAAGGGTGGTTTCCACCCTGTTAAATGGGTGGTTTTGAGACATGCGTAAGATTCGTGTACTGTATTCCAAACTATAAAAACTTTAACATTTCTTGCGATTTATTGGCATTTATATATTCTGTGCTTGTACAGCGGGAGTTTTCAGCATATTATAAGGGTAGTTTTCCAGTCAATATTCAAGTAAGTGAGTGCTGAATATAAAACATTTTCCCTTCCCATGTTTTTCACCATTAATTTACATCCATTCATTGAATCCTGATGTATGGGACGGTTTTACCCCATTTTCGAGGTTGTTTTTGGCTGTAGCGCAAAAGTTTGGGGGTATACGAATTTTTTTGACCTCGGATTCGGATTCAGCGTCGAAAAACACATAGGAATACTATGGTCAGTCATCCAGATCAAAAACTTTTTTTTCTTTTGTGGGGCTGTGTAATGAATGAGCCTTTTAGCTAACGAGAAGCAGTCTGTCCAAATATTAATATTATTTAAATAAAAAGTCTTGCGCCTTTTACTAAAGATTTCCATGCAGAGGAACAACTCAAATGAGTCTTAAATAAAAATTTGTTTTCCTTTAAGACATAATACGTTTACATTTCATTATACCATGCTTAAACTTCTCTGAGGCTACGTAAAGTTCAACTTCGTCTGAATGCCACATGGCTAGAATTAATGTAGAACATGTAATTCTTAATCTGAAGGTGGTGGATTTAGGCCCCAGGTTGGGCGCCACCTTCTACATACTTTTTGCCTCACTTTATGTTTGGGAAGTCTGTACTTGGTTCTCCTGAATTTATGGGTGACTGGATTGTGATCCGATATTTTTCAAGAAATTATATATAAATATGGGTGCCAGTAACCACCTATTAAATACTTGTGATGTACCTTAAAGCATAGAGATTTTAAGAAACTATAAGGACTCAGTGATTTTAAAATCTACACTAGGGACCGAAGCCAGTGCTGGAACTAGGGGTTGGCAAATTGGCGGTCGCCAAGGGCACAAATCTTCGGGGGGAGCAATTTGATTCTCTGATGCGCATTATTCTTTAATCTTAGGTCAGCATCTAGTGACGTCCGTCAAAACCAACAAGATTGCCAACGGCGAAATCTACCCTAGTTCCAGCTCTGACCGAAACAAAAAAATAGCTATTACTATTAAGCAAATTGTTTAATATGTGTAAATTGGCATATTATTGTAAATGTAAATGTAAGTAAATAAATATTTGTAAATAGAGTAAATAAATTCAAGTGACCAGTCATGGACCTATATGCCTATATACCTAAATTGGAATTCAAGGAATGACTAAAAGCAAAGTGCCCGACTATCAGAAAATAGTTACATTCATACATTTAAGAGAACCAGATACAGACTTTCTAAACCTAAAAAAGGACAGGCAGTTCGTAGCAGCTCAGAATCAATGTTGAAGTTGAAAAGTCCTGATTGTCAGTCAATGTATGTTAAAATTTTTAAAAACATGATGGCTTAAACCACTTGTACTCATATTTAGAAATCTTTTTTCATAAAATCAGTAAAACACTACACAGATAATATCTAAAGTACATGTTTTACCTTACACACAACAATGAATTGCTGTCATATAATTCAATATTCGTATAATTTAAAATTCATTTTTCAGATTTCATATAATAGGGAACTTGCCCAAAAAATAAAATTGAATTAAAATACTCAAAATCGTAAACTAACATCATTAAAAACCCCATGGACAACAAAAAATAAAAAAATCAAAAATTCCTCCAGAAATATAAGCGATTAAAATCTGCCGAATTGTACCCATTCTGAAACGTGACGTCAGAGGGTGAAAGTCGGATGACGGCGTCAAGCGACACCGATTCTGCTTTCGCATGCTCATTTGTCAGAAACAACTAGCAGTGAACACAACCTAACCTAAAATTCGTTGGAAAAACATCTTCAATATTCTGAAATGTCACAAAATGCTACTTTTGATTCGTTCGTCCCGAGCCGAATTTTCGAATTTCGCCGTGCAATTTACGATCAGGTTTATCTGCAAGACTTTCTCTTTACGTCGCGACATCGTACGGCCGAGCACATGCTTATCCTGCTATGCCCTTTTTCGGCTCCGAAATTTAAGCTGTTTTTTGCTATTTTTCGCAGACATCTCCGAAACGGTGGGAGTTAGCTCGAAATAAAAAATAAGGTCAAACGAGTATTTTCCACTACGAATTTTTGCTATCACCAGACTTTTGATTTTTTTTTTCTTTTCGAAGATAACTACAGAAATGTCGGCCACGTACGGCAAAAAATCCCAAATTTTGAGCTTCTACAGTTGGCAACTTTTTAATCTTTGCTCCTACGCCAAAACACTACTCTAGCTAATTTACATATAATTAAATTTGCTAAAACTTTTTTTTTTATTTTTTGAATTCCGACAAAAATTAAGGAATTAGAGGGGGCGGGATTTGGGACTTTTTTTTTCCGGTAAAATTTCTCCATTTTGTCACCGTAAATAATCGGTAATTAACTGAAATCAATCTCATTTACGATGTTCACTTAATATCATGTACTATCTTAACGCTCCGTTAATCTCGGCCCTTCGAAACAAAAGTTTCTGAGAAAAATTATTTTTTTAAGATTTCCATACACTCTATAGGAAAACGTGTAATTTCCTACATTTCCTCGAATATCTCGATAATTATCCTTTTTTCGAAAAATTTGAAGATGGCTTATGTAAAGAGAATTAATTGAACTTTCCGACACTTTTTTTATTTTTTCTTTAACATAAGAAACAAAAGACTTATGACCGAATATGCGGACGTCTCAAATCCAACCGCTGCCCAGTCTATTAATTAGGGCGAATGGCTAAAGTGCGCCATCTGTTGGAGACCACGCAGGACCAGTTTTCACCCGGTGACGTCACAGTGCTTTTCGTGAGGAGTGGCGAGGATTTCAACTTTAATTATTTATTGCAAAGTAAGTACTGCGATTTAAGAGCTGATATTCGGTGTGGCGTGTTTTTATACATAAATACATACTTTAATGAAATTAAAAAAAGTGGGCAAGTTCCCCATTATGGTCTTAGCAAGCAAGACACATTCTTCAGCCTCCATAATCTGATATATTTTGGAGGATTTTAACTTCCTTAGGAAGCATTTCCCACCACATGTTTACAGGAATTTTTCTGTGTTTTTGCGTATTAAATCAACTCCCAAATGGACAAAAGTTATTTTCCTAACACCCCCTATATGATATAAATTTTTAGGAAAGATCATACTTGCTATCTTACTAAGTTTACGGCTCTTTGATACTAATAGATAAATTATAATTTCCAAGATAAATTTGAGTACAAATTATAAAGATAAAAATTTATATAGATATTCACGTAGACCCAAAAATATAATAAATATTTTATTTTTTTATCACATCATGTCTGATCGGAATTAAACTAAATGGAAACCAGCTGCATAAAAATATTTCTTAACTTTATCTTGACATGCCTATTGATGGTTCTAAATTGCATCACAGTAATATTCACTTGTGAAAATATTTTACACAAACTTCTCTAATTTTATCGTTTCATTCAGAACCTGCGTATTCTTCGCGCAATTTCACCTTAAATTCAAAATTACAATGGGATCATTTAGTCAAATCGAATTTTCAATAAAGATTGATTAAGTAAAAAATAAGAGAGTTATTAAATCCTAAAGTTCGGCCCATCTTCAAATCTGTAGCGCGGTCGATGTGACGTCACAAAATGCGATTCGACCGGAGGTTATGTTATAAGCAAGAAAGCAAGCTGCTTAGCATCTCCCAATACTTGGTCGCAAATACATTTGATATGTTGTTGAGATTTGAGACAGCTTTATTTTTTGTGTTTGCAATAATTTCTTTAGAGCATGGTTTTATTAAAGGTGAATCTCCGAATTTTCCGTATGACGTGTGGTTATGGAATCCTATTTCAATAAAAATAAAAACCATGTTAATGCGGATTTGATAGACGTAACAATGGAAAGTTAAGTTAGGTATTATTTATTTGTTATGGTGAATTTGCCTCAATTATTGCACTTGACGCGGCGAGAATTGTAATTTGTAATCCAGCGCTGGGCGGAGCATTAGTCCGGAGAATAGCTGTTGGTTGCAGTCTGGGTTTTTATTCCTTATATATTTAAGGAAATGTACAGAGAAGTTCGACAAAATATTACGTTAGTAAATATTCTGCTCTCTAAAAGCATATATTACGTCCATTTCGATTGCAATTGACATCGACCGCTAGATGGAGTCTACCAGTTTTGTTGCATGTCATGATTTTATAAATCTTGTCATGTATCAAGAGTGATCAAGGGTCTCGTTACAGCCATTTTGGACCTGCCTTGTACTGACAAGAGCCAACAGCTCGGAACTGCAGTCTGCAAGTTGTGTGAAGTGGCTGGCACGGGAGTTCCTTTCAGTAGAAATAAGTCTTTCGGCTGGTGTTGCAATCGAAGCTTTGGCGTTTTGTGACAATACATAGTTATTGCACTTAACGCGGCCAGGCTTGTTATTTGTAAACCAGCGCTGGGCGGGGCATTAGTCGGGAGAATAGCTGTTGGTTGCAGTCTGGTTTTTATTTCTTATATATTTAGTATAGTGTAGAGGAGTTCGACAAAATATTATGTTAGGAAAAAAAAATTGCCTCAAAATTTAGAAATAGACACATAAATTTAATTTTTTCTGTGCTCTTCAAAATTTGTTTTGGAAATAATTCTAGTGAATTAGAGAAAATTAACCCACTTCGTCCTACACAAATTTTGTTTAATTAATAATATTTTGATATGTTTTTATATAATTTTTAAAAAACTATATATGTTACAAGAGTAGTGCCACTTTGATATGGGCCTCAGACAAATTATATTTATGTACAGAGTATAAAACGCAAAACTTTTTTATTTTACGGTTATTGTTGGCCTAAAAGGAAAGCGTTAAAAAACGTTTGTAATACTGTCGTATTAATGATCTCTGTAGATTCTCAATATTCAAAATTTGGTACAGAGACAGTTTTGGATTGCTTTGGTAATATCCTGAAAAGTTTATATTCCGCTAAGATGCAGAACATTAAAAAAGTGCAAAAAAAAATTTTTATCCATTTTTTCAAAATTTTGAAATTAAGTCAGGAAAAAATAAAAAATACAAGTGTACGTGTTTCTGAGCAAAAAATGTGCTAATAAAATTTATCGCTAAAGCCATGGTATTCTTGGAAAAAAATAGTGAAGTAACTTTGTCACTCTGCGCGGCGCATACTATGTAACATCTAAACATTCTTAGCTGTTCTAACGAGTAAAATAAAGCTTTTTCTCTTTCTGATTACACATTTTTCTTAGTGAATAGGAGGATAAATAAGAGTTCGGAGAGAAAATATATAATTATGAACGCATACACACCGCAGGATCGAGTAGATCTGCCGCGCCGTAACTCGCATGAATTTTTACCTGTATTTACTGTATAGTATTTATTACAGATTTCCACATCTTTTCCACATTTCAACTATATCCAATGGATTCCTTATACATTTGTTAATGTATTGGAAAAGTTCCATAATTTATATTCAAAACTATAGAGAGTTATAAGGATAAGATCGTGAAAATCGCTATTTCTGATCATGATGGGATTGGTCATATTTTCGAAAAAATGTATACAAGTAAACGAATTTGTGTTTGAACATTCGAAGAGTATAAATTTTTCTAAATAATGATATTTTATTTTTTCCAATAGGTCAATTTTCCGACAAGTTACAGCCTGCAATATATATGGGACGTTTCGCGTCAAGCGGATCACCTACCTACACAAAAATTGGTTTGACCGATCAAGCGTATGAGGTCTTAAAATGTTCGTCTAGTGAGAGGCTTCCAAAAGCAAAGTGGCGTTTTGAGAAATTCAAAATGGCGGATCCAATATGGCACCTGAAAGCTCTCAACTTTAGGGGAAAAAATTTTATAACACGTCAAAAAAAGTTACTTTATTTTTCATATTCTATATATGCTTTCCGATGTATTTTGACCTCATGAATACGAATCTGGTGTTAAAATTAAGCTGTCGCATCACATTTTTTTTCTAACCTCAGAGAACCGGTAAAAATGTATGAAAATGCGCAAAAAAAATGGAAAACCTGCATTCTTCGTATCCTCCTCTTTGTCTATTAAAAAATGAACCCATCATTTTTACAGCTTTTTGGATTCGTGATCATCGAGCCCGAAAACCCATCTATACCAAATGTGGGTTAAATCGGTTGATTTTTGAAAAAATCATCCGCCATCTTGGATCCGCCATCTTGCATTTTACAGATCTGACTTCAGATTCGTAATCAGCGACCTCAAAAACCCCCGTTTACTAAATTTGGTGAAAATTGGTTGAATTAAAAAAAAAAATTGAAAAATTTTCAAGAAAAATCGATTTGAGATCGATTTATTTTAGGTTAGGAACAAGTGAGACATACTGACTTAACTCAGGAGATGGATTTGGGTTCCGTTGGTTCATTTTTTATAGACAAAGAGGAGGATACGAAGAATGCAGGTTTTCCATTTTTTTTTGCGCATTTTCATACATTTTCATCGGTTCTCTGAGGTTAGAAAAAAAATGTGATGCGACAGCTTAATTTTAACACCGGATTCGTGTTTATGAGGTCAAAATACATCGGAAAGCATATAAAGAATATCAAAAGTGAACTAACTTTTTTTTTGGCTTGTGTATTAAAATTTTTTTCCCTAAAGTTGAGAGCTTTCAGGTGCCATATTGGATCCACCATTTTGAATTTCTCAAAACGCCACGTTGCTTTTGGAAGCCTTTCACTAGACGAACATTTTAAGACCTCGTACGTCTTGATCGGTCAAACCAATTTTTGTGTAGGTAGGTGATCCGGTTGACGTGAAACGTCCCATATATATTTATCAAAAAAATCATCAAGAAAGGGATTTAAAATGATTTGAGAGATGTACTTTTTTTGAATCCACGTTACTGCAACTTAATAAACCATAATAATCATGAAGTGTACATACTTTTTTAACAGTTCTCAATGAAGAAAGAATTTTTTATATTTTTTATTGCGACGATTGAGTTTGGGCGTGATAATATATATAATATATTTTTCCCATCCATCCTTTGCTTGTATTGTTTAAAACAAAAAAGCATCGGAAAGCTACAATGTTCATCTTTTAAATGAACTAACATTCATATATTGAACAAATTCTGATTTAGTGACATGTGCATCGGTGTCACAGTCATGTGTATTCAAGCGCGCGCACGCATGGATCACGCTCCGAGTTATAACGTTACTATTTTTTTCCGGGAATACCGTGGCTTTAGCGATAAATTTTGTTAGGACATTTTTTATTCTTAAATACGTGATCTGTCCATCTGTATTTTCTATTTTTTCCTAGCTTGGCTTAATTTCAAAATTTTGAAAAAATGGATGAAAAAAAATGTTTTTTTACCTTTTTTTATGTTCTGCATCCGAGCGAAATGTAAACTTTTCAGGATATTATTCTACACACTTTCACGAACTCATTTAAAAAAGAATTATTCGTTTTGTAAGTTTTTGGAGGTAAATACCTTCATTGACTGGGCTAACATATCTCCCCAAATAATTTATATAAATTTTTTATTAATAAAATAGCACAATAATTTGAAATCTACGACTTTAAAATAATCCTCACAGCAGTATCTTAATCCCAAAAAATCGATTCGTCGCATAAAAAATTTATTAGAGATTTTCACTGATGTTTTCCCACACTTTTTAACTATGCAATTCTTGTAACGATATTTTAGTGGAAAACATTATTTAATTAATGTGGCAAGTCCCCTCCCCCTTTTACATAATACAAACATACAAACATTCACGATCCAAATGACAGATTGAGCATCAAAAAAGAAGAATATTGTTTATACTAGATAATCCAGCAGTGAGGTATATCACTGAATGAACTAACCTACAAAATTTTTTATCGAGGTTATTCTTTAATCCTACTTAAATATATTTTAACCAGAAATCGGATGCCCAACCCTGGGTATGTAAAATTAATAAGCAATCATATTCAGATTGCCAGCTGTTAATTTCTTAGCTAAACTGCAATAAATTACCTACTTCTTCGAAATATGATTTCCTATAACCTGCGACAAAATTACACACCTCACATGGTATATAATCTATTATTTATTATTCATATGTTATTCAGTATTGTCACCTATTAATTTAAAATAACTAATTGCGGTTTTATGTAAAATTATTCAATAACTGTTTGTATAACAAACATATCCTTTGAATGCAGAAAGTCAAGTTTTTTATACTTCCAATTAGTGTACCTGTCAATAGAGAAATGAGTAATTTGCACATAAAGAATAAAGAGAAATTACATCGCAAAAAAATGAACAATAGCTTGATGGAAGATCAATATTACAATATACCCATTGAATTATTATTTTTACATATTGACGTATTATTTCCATCTATGTATTTGTGTCATTTTGTGATTAATAACAGGTTTTTATATGCGCTCTGACAAAAACAATAATTAATTAAATAATTCATAATAGGTAAGCGGTTTTTGAACGTGTTTAATTTTTGTTGCGATACTTAGTACGATTCTTATTAACTAGCACGGTCAAAAAATTTGCAACCAGGCCCACCTTGGTTCGGATAATAGTCTGTTGTCTCCACTGACATATAGTCCAGGGAAATTAGCATTTGATCTGGACTAAACTAGTAAAAATCTGAATTTTGGCACAGACGTTCTTTGAGGTTTCCCAAACTCAAATCCACAAATATCCCAATATGGCTACCCAAGATATTGAAGGTCAGTTTTTTGCAAATATCTCGCGTCCTATGCATCGGATGCCCATGAGGTCAATATAGAAGTTGTAGAGAATTAAATTATCCACAAGTTGCCTTTTTAATTTTTTTCCAACCCCCCCCCCCCCCCCTTTCGGGATATTCAAGATCAAAGTTTCAAATACATGTTTTTTCGCGAATATCTTGCGCCAAAAAAATTGGGCAGCAATAAAGTTAACATAGTTGTAGAGAATTCAATTATCTACCAGATTGGTATTTTGCATTTTATCCCAAAACCTCGCCCTTTTCGAGATATTCAAGATCGAAGTTTAAAAAAACTGTTTTCCGCGAATATCTCGCTCCTTATGCATTGGACCGCGACGAAGTCTACATACAAGCAGTAGAGAACTTGAATATCTGCAATATTGGTAAATTTACGGTTTCTAAGAAATATTTTTTAAATTTCATCCGTTTCCACATCACCCGTGGGTGGTGTGGAAACGAACGCGAGGTGGATTGCACAGTATCAGTCAAACCCTCGCTTGAGGTGTAGTTTTAGGTATTTTACCTGTAACTTTTTTATTTTTTACATATTTCTAAATATTCTTACAGAAAAATAATTTTCGGATCATTAGAAATAAAAAAGACAACTTGTAAATAATTCAGTTCCCTACAACTTCCACATGACCTCATGGGCATCCAATGCATAGGACGGGAGATATTTGCAAAAAACTTTGACCTTCAATATCTTGGGTATCCATGTTGGGATTTTGGTGGATTTGGGTTTCCTCCTCTTTTTGGCTAATTTCCCTGCATTAGTGCATACTAATATGAATAGAACGGACATTCCTAAGACAAGTGACGGTGTTCCACGGGGAACGGTGTTGGGTCCAATATTGTTTCTTGTATACATCAACAATATTAGGCGTATAACAAATTTTAAGGGCCATCTTATCTCTTATGCTGATTGCTGGAATGAGGTATACAATGCTGCAATACATAACCTAAAAAGCATTCATATATGATTGAGTTTAATTTACTAACTTTAAATATTGTCAAAATTAAACATATTACTGTTACTTATTTACTAATACAATATAATCTATACTAGTATGAAACACTGTAATACATGTCCATAAATAGAAAAAAAAAACAGACAAAATTTAATATCTTGACTTTATTGTGGATCCACATATGAGATGGGATAAACATACTTTCTATATCACAAAAAGACAACCTATTCATAAATTTTATTCTACTCCAGGGATGTTCAAATTATGTATTGATACATTATAATTTAATATTGTAAATATTGCAATAACAAACACTACAGTGTTAAATATATATGTTTAAATTGAATAAACTGAAACACTGAAGAAAAAATTGAAATATAATTTTACCCCCACTTATAATGCTCATCAATGCCTGCATTAGTGAAGCTCACTTCCCAGATGTGCTTAATCGGTTTTGCCTCTTTTTAAAAAGGCGACATTAATACTTCCAAGCCATTTCAATAATCTCAGTTTTTTCAAAAATTTTAGAAAGTATTCCCAAAGAAAGACTTGTTAATAATTAGATAAACGATATCTTAAACTGCAGTCAACTTGGCTTCAAAAATAAATGTTCTACCACGAAAGCGATTTTTAAAATAGTGAGTGACATAGTTGAGGGCCTTGAGGATGATAAGCATGTGACTATCAACCTATATAATCTCTATAAGGCCCTCGACTCTCTCACATGAGTTGCTTGCGGGAAAACGAAGATATGGCATAAGAGGTTTACCTTTGAATCCCTTTAATTCTTATTTCAGCAATAGACGACGTGTTGCTATTGGTAACACAACTCTTAAAAATAAAGCAAGGCCTTGTACTGAGGCCCTTTATTTATTTCGTATCTAAATGATTTCTTTCACTTTGTCTCCAATAAAATACCTTGCCTATGCAGATGACACCTCCATTCTGGATCTTAATTCTAATATTAATAACTTAGATAGTGACAGCATTAGTTCCAATCATCCAGCCAGTGATTGGTTTTCTTTAAATAATCTTAAGCTGAATGAAGATAAGACTCAGAGGTTTGTTTTTTCTATAAGTAACTAATTAGTAAAAGGTGACAGTATTCAAATTTTTGGCATCACCTTGAATGACACTCTTAGCTGGTTCAACCACGTGGAGATATTCTTTAGCAAACTATCTAGTATTATTTTGCTACTAGGCAAGCTAAAAATTGTACTGAGTTTCAGTTATTTCTCTACATTCTCTTCCCACATTCGTTAACCAATTTTGCTATGAGGTGGCTCATCCCAGGCAGTAAAAATTTCTCGGTTACAAAAGAGAGCAGTTAGGTTAATTAGCAACGCTGGTTGGAGAAGCCGCTGTCAACCAATTTTCAAGAAACTACACACTACAGTTATAACTAACCTCAAGGAACTGGCAAAAACGGTTCATTATAAGCGAAGTTCGTCACAAGTGACGGGTTAAAATTACCATTATTTTCGGTAACTCGCTTTTTCTTTTATTTTTTACACAAACAAAATAATGTAGCCATATTTTTAATTATTTTTCTTAAAAAAATCATGTTTTTTGTGTGCTTTTTCTTTTTTTGGTAAGATTAATGTCATTAATATGCATTTCTACGGCTAGTCCATTGAGAGCATTCTGTGGGTATTTCGAGATTGTCGGATTACATCTGATGTAGTGGGAATTGAGTTTAATTCGTTACTCTCTATCATTTCCTCTTCATCTTCCTCCTTTTCATCATCAATTGCATTAGACACAGAAGTTATAATGGCATCATCATCTATAAATTCTACATCATAAGGTTATCCTGAAAAGGCGGACATTTTTACCGAGGTAAGTTCGTTATAACCGGAAACTTTTGAAGTAATGAAGAGATTCGAATTATCCGAAAGTTCGTGATAAGCTGGTTCATTATTTGTGGAAAAAAATAACACACTTTTTCTAGTTCGAACCTTCTAATTCTATTAATTCTGATTTTCATAATTAAGGCACCAGGGCTGCCGCGCAACTTAGACAACCACGGCTTAGGTTAACGAAATCAATTAAAAACACTTTAAATCTCTAACTATATAATTATGTTAGTAATGACTTAAAAACATCTGAATTTTTATTCTTTTAAGTATAAAATTACATAGCGTTATCTATATTATTGTTGAACAAATGTTATTGTTGAACAAAATTTGTATATGTAAAAAGCTCTAACATCCTGTTTCTACATGCCTTCAGCAGGTGCGACTCCAAGTAACACACATGGCACCAAATCCTTTCGGTTTCGGTTTTGCTACGAAGCCTTAGTTCCTGGGGTACACCCTGGTACTAATATTGCTACTTTATTGGGTAAGGCTACTTTAAAAGTAACTGTTACCACACCGATACCATTTATAGGAACTGTAAATACCCAAAGTCAAATGAACATTTGGGTAGTTACTGGAACTAGGCAGTATCATTTTATTGTTACTCTATAGTGGCAAAAACTATATAGTACCAGTGAATCAGTTTCTGCCACCCACCAGTGCCACTAAAATGCCTAAATAAAGTAACTGGGTACATAGAGATGCAATCTAGGTTCCAGAATAGTGACCATCACTTGGAACTTTAAAATATCGTGGCATTTTAGTGGCAACATGGGTAGCGAAATAGTTCCTGTTGGTACTTTACAGTTCCAAAATAGAATCTGTTACTATAGAGTCACATCAGGATAGTTGCTACTGGGTCACCAAAGTCACAGATATTTTAGAGGTGAAATGGGGTAGTCCCCTATACTTTATGGTGGAGGGCCTAACTTTGTAGTACCTTTGTTAAAATCGGCCATAATTAGTTGTTGTTAAAATTTTTACAAAAAAAAAATTGGTTTTAATCAAAAATAGACAATGGTTATGTTAATATCTTATCATAAACTTTTACGAAAAATGATTTTGAAAGTATTCCAAATGTTTCCGTAATAAATTTTTTAATCTTGCCTTTTTAAATAATTTTTTCAAAAAATTACAAAAAAGGTTATTTTGAGGGCGCGTTGAAATTTTATCATTTAATGTGTCAACTTATATCAAAAAAGTAACTTGTGTTTGAAAAAATGGCTAAAGGAATACTTTAAACACGCGCCTAAAATACATATCCTTTGGGTACAATATTATTTTACTGCGCTATTATTATAAAAGAAAAAAAAACAAAGAGGTCGTTAAAAGATAAACACCATTTTAAAAAGTGATAGTGGCAATTACTAGGCAGCCACGTAGCGGTTACTAGGCCGCCGAGTCGCGGAGTAGTACCCGCTACTACCCCGATCCTTTATAGTAACTAGACATCTAGAAAGGCCGGGACTACCCGAAACACGACCCGGCGACTAAAAATGTTTCCCCATTTTAGTGGCGGCTACGTAGCTGCCACGTAGCAGTGACGTGGTAGCCTATGGTAGCGGTCCACTTTATCGTGGCTTTTATAGTCACCGATACGTTCCCACGACTTTATGTGTTACTTGGGACACGACTTCCTCTGTTTTTGGATCTGGCAAATCGAAATTCATCACAACTTTGAGGAACAACAATTATTTGGAAGCACCTTTGAAAATCTTTAAAGGAAAAAGTCTCCACCGAACTCGCTATTGCAGGAGAAACATTATTTCGTGCTTTGTACAAAGAAAACGAAGTAGAATAAAAGTTAAATTCACTACATCACAAACGTTTTATAAGAGCAACTACAAAATCAAAAGTGAACCTTGCATCACTTCCACCTACATCAGATGCGGCCCGGCAACACACTTTCAGGACGTACCTTCAAGTGCAAACGTGGCTTGGAAACTTTACAATCCGGAGAAATGGGGATGGACCAGGAAAAATTGTGGGCTAGAACCGAAAACCATCATAGGAAAAGCTGCACCCGACAAACTTCTAAAATAATAGCCTCTAAATGCAAACAAAACTGCGGAACAGCTTGTGGTTGACGCAAATCTGGAATGAAATGCTGGTATATGTCAAAACTGCAGCGGTAAATTTGCGACAACGTTATAGAATTCCCGAAAATCTGTGTGTAGGACGACATCAACAACGAATCCGAAGAATAAACTTCTATGGATCAACAATAACAATGGATTCAGCCGCGAAGTAATGCGCGAGCAGTTCCGCGTTGTCGCTAAGAAGAGTGGGAGAGGTTTTAATAAATAAAATCTCATACTACCCTGCCGCACAATATCTAGGCCGGTGTCTTTTGAAGATTTCTCCTCCTCCATAAAAAAAGAAAACTGACATGCCGTATTTGTTTTTGATGTAGCGTCAACAGAAGCCGAGATATTGAAAAAAAACTGTTTTAACCATTTTTTCAAGATGGCGATAAACTCCGGTTGTGCAACGTGCCGACAATTTTGTTTTTTTTAACTATTTAACGTCGGCCTATTTCCGCCACCAGGGCCTATCACCGACGCCAGGAGACGAGCTACCCCCAACCTGGAAATTTTGCCGAACCTCTTCCCTTAAGAAGAGTAGGGATCTTTTACTTGCCTAACATTTAATAGACAAGGGACCTGCTTTACATCCACTACGTAATCCTCGTCTGAAATTACGTAACTTCCGCGTATACACTGATACGACTGATATTCACATTGAAGGCCCCTCTACGCTCGCCCCGGGCGACAATTTACCAATACACTTTTACCAATAACCCTCCCATCAAGCCCGCTGACATTACATGAGTGTTGACCTCTACGTAGTGATTTCATATACATTGACTGGACTACTACAGTTTTTAATAATTAGTATTTTGTAATTTTCTATCTTACACTATTTTTAGTCTTGTTTTATATTTTGTCTCTATTATTTTACTTTGTGACTGATTCTGTACAATTTTGTTTATGTATGGTGCTTATGCTGTTTTGTGACTTGCCAAAAACTATTTTGTATTTCTGGTTATATAAAGATTCTGTCCTGTTCTAATTTATTCTATAGGGTAAAAAATATGGTAATGGTTAAAAATTAAAGTACATTACTGAAGACTAAAAAATGTACAAACTTTTATTGAGGTTATTCTATAACCATAAAGTGTAAGGCACCAAGTAAGCCTAGCAAGGAAGCTAATCTATTTTATTTTCCCATAAACAGTTATGTTCTTGCGACAAGTACTAGTTATAGAACCGTGTAAATAAATGATAAAACGTAAAGCTCGTGGTGCGACATGTCATCAATTAGTAGATAGAAGCAGTAGCGCTATGAAGGCCATAGTTCCTAGGACAGGTACAATGATCACACGGTTTGCCATGGGAACCTCGTGCAGAGCGTTGAACTAGTTAAGGAAGTGGTGAAGATATCACGGAAAACTAGGTTTCAAAAGTCCGGGTAGTATCACTTTTGCGGCCACTTGTTCCGTATGTATTTCCGCGTCGATGTACGAGCCCGCATAAATGGGCTAAATTGATAGGAAGTACCGTACTGCGAAGCGATAAAGAGTGCAGTTACTGTTGTGGTTCTTAGCATGAAATAAATTATAGTTATCATAAAGTCTACAAATTACTGCAAAAAATATCTAAAGAACATTTTTGAAAAAAAAATTAAACGCAATTGAAGGTCGCAAAAAATTATGAAATATAATTTCACCGTGGCGTCGCACAGTGGTTCCTAGATACAGTCTGAGGGAGCGAAATTATTTAGACTTAAAATATTTAAATTTAGCATGAGAAAACCCCTTTTTAGTGTATAGGGCAAATAAAATGAATCAAAAACAAAATCTGAAACTTGCAAAACTTTTATTAAAGAGAAAATTTAAGAAGTGCCGACAAAATATAAAATAATAATAATAAAAATTCCGTAACGTTCTTAGGCACTGAAAGTCCTCTTCATACTTTTTAAAAACACTATTTTCTTGCCTACAAACTTCTTCTGTTTTCCGAGTAGAAATGACTTGACCCTTCCAAACGCTATACACATCAACACAAAGCAATTTCTTTCTCTTGTTTGTTGGGTATTTTGCCACTTTAAAAATATTTAAAAATTTTGATGAAATATACCTCTGCGCCAAAAGGATAATATTAACATTAATTTAATAAATAACCTGCGACAATTAATTTATTAATTTGGTTATCTTAAAGGTACTTACCTATAGTAGTGGTATCCATAGTAAGAAATCTTAAGGGGCCTTCTAGCGAGCGGATCTGGTTTTGAAATGAAACCAACTTTTTTTTTAAAATTTTTTTGACAATTCGGTTACACGCGTTCTCTTTTATCATGTTATCAACTTAGTTCAGCTTAATCACACGGGGTGGTGGAGGAATTCGCATTTTAAATTCGCAAAAACACGTTTTTCCACGATAACTTTGTTATTATTAACCTGAGGAAAAAAAAGTAAAATTAAAAATTGAAGATCTCGTGGAAGCGCATATTGTGGTAATCGGACGGTAACTTTTCGTGAATTTTTTTTTGAAAATACTCATTTTTTTGCCATAACCTAATACACAAAAAAGTAATTCCTTAATTTTTTTACGAAAACAAGAAGTTAGGGGGATAAGATTTTTTATGAGGTAGGTGAAATAGATAAGAATTGATGGAGACGGAGGATTGGGGTGGTGGGCCAATTAGGGGAGGGGAGGGAGATAGGGAAAGGAAAATTATTCAGCTCCCTCGAACTTTTTTCCCTGTTGTGCGATTTTCAAAAACCAAAATGGAATTTGTTCGTTATTATGTCTAATATTTGACACAATAATTTTTAATTTTTTTTTCAAATAAACAAACTTGTGGGAGATGAAAAACCTTTTGCATTTTTTTTTAAATGCGTTTTTGAGTACGAAAAAAATGGCTCAGAAGAGAAATTTCTTTGCAGGTAAGTGAGATTTTTTTTATCTTTAATTAAAAAAAAAATTATCGCAATCCAAGCAATAGGAAGGGAAGGAGGGGGCAAAATGTGTTTGCGGGAATAAAGGGTTGAGAAAAAGGGATAGGGACTTCGGAGCTTAATATTCGGATATATAAATCTGTTTTCCATCTTATTATTTTATCAGTCTACCCTCCATCAAATATTAAACTTATTATAAATAATTATTTAACACCGTCACGAGTTTTCGCGCCACATTTCCCTAGTTACTTCCACATCCAGTGGAAGTATAGTAACGACAAAAAAATTTTTAAAAATTTTTATTGTTCAAATAGGCTTAAATGTCATGAAACGTCGAGATTTTAAGTTTGAGCGAAAAAAAAATTCTGTCTGTCGGTCTGTCCGTAACTTTTTTTTGTGCGCACGTTTACTCTGGAACTGTTTAAGATATTGACTTGAAATTTGGTACACGTATGTACTTTAACGAGATCTGGAACAAGATTATATTTTCATGTTGTTCCGACGAAGGGTTGGGGGGTAAATTGGGGTAAATTTAGGGTAAATGGGTAAATCAAGCAGGTAAGAGTCGATAAAATTGGTATTTAGTATATACAAGAGAAGCCAGGGTCTCAAAAAAATTCTTGGCACTAGCCATCCCCATTATCACCCCCACCCTCTTATTAAAGGGGATGAAAAAAAAATGTGATTTAGTGTATGTACAAGAACCAGAAACCTCAAAATATTTTTTTACTTCATCCACCGCCACTACCACCCCCCTATCACCACCCCCACCCCAGTACCGATGTGGGGTATCGTTTTATGGGTTTTTGGGGTAGAGGATTTCAAATATTATATTATTAAAGTTCCATAAGCAATTATTTCCACATACCAAGTTTTTTCGTTGTGAGTGACATGGATAGAGAATCTGGATGTGGAAGTAGTGATTACTTGGGTAGCGGTTTCAGGTGTGTATTGGATATATATAACAATTATTTTTCCGCTTAACTGGCTCTAACTCAAAAACGGCACAAAGGATTATTCTCAAATTTTTATCGTGTTATCACTATATATTTGTTAACATAATGTGTTAATATGTAGGTCAAATTTTAATAAGTGTAGAAAGCATTTTTTTTTCTAAGGCTATGTCGAAAATTTGCATTCTCCAATGTAACATGCGGGAAACTTTTTTTATCTTTCGAAATAGATACCAAGTGTATCGAGAAGTAACGAAGATAAAAGATGGACGTAACTTTTTATTTAAAACGTTTGTTTCTATAATTAGCAGTTTTCGAGAAAACTGCAAATGAGTGATTGTTGGCCAGGTACTGCAAACGCGTGGAAATCTAATAGCAATTAATTGCTCTAAAACTAGAAAAATGCACCGCGAAAACTCGTGACGGTGTTAAATAATTATTTATAATAAGTTTAATATTTGATGGAGGGTGATAAAATATTAAGATGGAAAAAAGATTTATGTATCCGAATATTAAGCTCCGAAGTCCCTATCCCTTTTCCTTAACCCTTTATTTCCGCAAACGCATTATACCCCCTCCCTCCCTTCCTATTGCTTGGATTGCGAAAATTTTTTTTAAATTAAAGAAAAAAATCTCACTTTCCTGTCAAAAAATTTCTCTTCTGAGCCCTTTCCTTCGTACGCATTTAAAAAAAAATGCAAAAGGTTTTTCCTCTCAGACAAGTTTGATAATTTGAAAAAAATATAAAAAATCATTCAGTCAAATATTAGACGTAATAACGAACAAATTCCATTTTGGTTTTTGAAAATCGCACAACAGGGAAAAAAGTTCGAGGGGGTTGAATAATTTTCCTTTCCCTAACTCCCTCCCCTCCCCTAATTGGCCCACCACCCCTCAATTCTTATCTATTTCACCTACCCTACCCCAAAAAAATGTCATCCCCCTAACTTCTTTTTTTCGTAAAAAAATTAAGGAATTACTTTTTTTGGAATTAGTGTTAAGGCAAAAAAATGAGTATTTTCAAAAAAATTTTTCACGAAAAGTTACCGTCCGATTTGAAAAAAATACCAGAATATGTGCTTCCGCGAGATCTTCAATTTTTAATTGTACTTTTTTTTTCGTTAGGTCAATAATAACAAAGTTATCGTGGAAAAACGTGATTTGGCGAATTTTAAGAGCGAATTCCTCCGCCACCCCATGTGATTAAGCTGAACTAAGTTGATAACATGATAAAAGAGAACACGTGTAACCGAATTGTCAAAAAAAAATTTAAAAAACGTTGGTTTCAAAATTCCTCTTTTTCTTGCCAGATCCGCTCCATTATCAGACGATCCAACTGGCTGGAGCCAACATTGTCGGTATGCTTTAAAGATTGCCATACCAACTCTTAAAAGTGAGCCGATCTGCTGGAATTCCAGCAATCTTCGAAGCGTAACGACAAGGTTGGCTTTGGCAAGTTGGATTGTCTGTAGACCCCTATACGTAACAAATATGTCAGCTGGAAATTAAAAGTAGATAACTACTGGCGCTTTACAACCAGCCTATTCTATGCTCGAAGAAAAAAATTATTTTTTTAATCTCCAAAAACTTAAAAATAAAATTTTACTCTGTTTTACAAATACCTGTCTATACTATTAGTGGAAAGTAGCAAGGAACTGTACCTTATTATAAAATATCAATTTGAAGTCGGCGCAAAAAAAATTACTAATTTCAAAAATACATTTTGCACGGTTTTGCACGCGTTTTTGACTTTAAATTGGTATTTGGTAATAAGGTATAGTTCCTTGCTACTTTCCACTAATAGGTAGACAGGTATTTGTAAAACTGAGTGAAATTTTATTTCTTACTTTTTAGAGATATTTTTTGAAGGCGAACTCGAGCTTGATTTTTTTATTTTTTCTTTCAACCTTTTTAGTATTTCAAGTTCCTGCCTGGAGGATAATAATACATCATAACCTCACTTTAGTTCCTTATAATAATATACTTTTAGTCCACAGTACATAATATCAAATAGTTGTTTACTTTTCGGTTTTGCCATTGACCGAGGTTTCACGTAAATCTATAAAAAAATTTCTTGCGTTATCGCATCTCAATTAAAAACCATCGTGCAATGAAATAGTCATCTTTAATAGACTAAGAGCTCGCCTGAAAAAAACCGCGTGATAAGATACCAAAGGTTTAACTCTAGAAATAAATAGTGTATAGTTCGTTAAATGCGTAGCCGCTCGTCTGCCATTCGCAGTTGGTCACCCAAATTAGCAATAATGAAATTAATTTTGGAAAAAGTTGTATACAATCTCGTTATTTATACCAGACTAAATTCGTGATTGAAATGTGCGGAAATATCATTGTTCCAAGTAACCAACTAGGCAGACGCGCTAAATGGTAGCTCTTTTGAGGCAGACGCCATTGAAAATGCCGAAAAATCAGTCACAACCACATGATCGCATACCAGTATAAATTTTGGTTCAAAATGTAGACAAAATTATGCTCATTAGATATATTAAACGAAAATTTGAGCAGACGGTCCCATTTCGCCGGCAGACGCTGTCAAAGATTGTCTTTTCGCCTTTATTTTTTGCGCCTAAACGGCGTTGTGATAGGGGGTGATTGTTGTAAACAAATAGTAACAGTAATATTTCTATCTAGAAAAATCGTACTTATATTGTTTCACTCAAAACTCAAATCATGATATTTTTTAATAATATATTGAATAAAAACGCTTATTTTTCAAAATAATAGATATAATAAACAATGTGCCAATGTAAATACATACAGACGAATATAGTAAAGTATAAATACTCAGAAGAAGAAATTATTTTGATAGAAAAAACTAAATATTTAAATTTTCTTTAAAACGTAATGAACCTGTAAATATAAAATAACATTATTACAAGTTATGGTTATCAATCTAATATATCTTCTTCATCACTTGAATTTTGATATATTGCTTCTTTGTCATCATCTGAGTTAGCTGAACTTGGCCGATCAACAACAATATCGTCCAATGTTGGAGGTATTTAAGGACCTTCGAACCACTGTAACTGTAATATGCTGTTGTTCAAACTCCAGCCATTATGTTCGGGTTTGTAAAATGATGGTTCAAATTCTGTTGCATTTTTCCATAAAGCGCATACCTGATTTACACGCTTAACTTTGCAATAAAGTGAATCTTGACACGGTGGTAATAAACTACCATCAAATTTTTTTATTTTGTCCAAATGATTCGATCTGCCAGTTTTTGGTTTAAAATTTTCTACAAAAATGTCGAATTGTGCTTCATTTATATTTGCAGCATTGGGTCTGCCATATATTTTGCAAACGAATTGTTCTACACATTTTTCTTGCTCTTCTGAAAGAATTTCTGTTAAGCCCAAAGTACTAAATATTTTCATTCTATGTACTCTTTTCCAACAATGAAAATGATTTTATTTTTCTTTTTCTTGCAAATGCAGCAGTATAATCACTTCCGGTTAGCGCGTGAAATGCTGGCAACGCATTTGAAATAGTATATTGTGTATTTAAGTCCGGGAATGTGCTTTCACACCGAAGTACACATATTATTTTTTCTGAAATCACAATCAACATTATTATAAATTAAGGAATTTGTATTAATGCATAACATTTCTTCATTACAATCTAATAAATGCAATTTTAATGTGAGTTGGTTTGTCTGCGTGTATTTATTTACTCTCTAAAATATACATAAAAAACCGTACGGGAATGTTACTTTCCCGGCCTAGGCCGGGAAACTAACATTCCCGTATGGTTTTGTTGATCGTTGCTTTTCAACGGATCTTTTCCGATCTGTTTTCTGATAGTTTCTTAGCAACGGACTAAAATGCTGGAATTGTGCATTTTTTGATCTGAAATCGCGCCGAAAATGTAGACATTGCCGATCGATTTCAGAAAAAGTCCTTTCCCAGACAACTGTACACTATATTTAAATGGACGTATCGAATAGTGTTTTTAGATGCCAATCCCAGTTCAAACCATACTGAAAGCTTTTCTGAAAAATGATGCATATTACCCAACGCAATAATGAAAATATCTGTATCGCTAGCTTTATTTAGAACGTTGTAATTTTCAGGCAATTTATGGACATGAAAAATTATCCTACTCTCTGCTTCCTCATGTGTACAAAAAAGCGTTTCATCCACCTTCTTTATGACACGCCCACTTTCATTATAGACTTATAACAGGTGTCGTTACAATTTATACGTATAATTTTGTCCCCAAAATAGCAGATACACTGTCAGAAATCCAATATTGAACAAAAAATTGTACTAATTCAGATTTAAAATTATCATTATTATTATCAAAACTTTACAAAAAATTTGCAGACTGGTAGGTGACCGAATTGATATAATTTTTGATAAAATCATTTCACCCTCGATTAAAGATAGTGAGAGGGAGAAAAAAGCCGCAGAAATAAATAGATAAAATGCATTTGTTATCACAGGGGACGACCAAAGAAGACCGACTGATTTTATAAAGGCACAGAGGAATGATAATTTTAAATCTGCATTAGTACAATTTTTTGTTTAATATTGGACTTCTGACACTGTATTTGCTATTTTGGGGACAATATTATACGTATAAATTGTAACGACACCTGTTATAAGTTCTATAATGAAAGTGGGCGTGTCATAAAGAAGGTGGATGAAACGCTTTTTTGTACACATGAGGAAGCAGAAGATAATTTTTCATGTCCATAAATTGCCTGAAAATTACAACGTTCTAAATAAAGCTAGCGATACAGATATTTTCATTATTGCATTGGGTAATATGCATCATTTTTCAGGAAAGCTTTCAGTATGGTTTGAACTGGGATTGGCATCTAAAAACACTATTCGATACGTCCATTTAAATATAGTGTACAGTTGTCTGGGAAAGGACCTTTAAAATGCGTTGCCAGCATTTCACGCGCTAAAAGGAAGTGATTATACTGCTGCATTTGCAAGAAAAAGAAAAATAAAATCATTTTTATTGTTGGAAAAAAGTACATATACAATGAAAATATTTAGTACTTTGGGCTCAACAGAAATTCTTTCGGAAGAGCAAGAAAAACGTGTAGAACAATTCGTTTGCAAAATATATGGCAGACCCAATGCTGCAAATATAAATGAAGCACGATTCGACATTTTTGTAGAAAATTTTAAACCAAAAACTGGCAGATCGAATCATTTGGACAAAATAAAAAAAATTGATGGTAGTTTACTACCACCGTGTCAAGATTCACTTTATTGCAAAGTTAAGCGTGTAAATCAGGTATGTGCTTTATGGAAAAATGCAACAGAATTTGAACCATCATTTTACACACCATAATGGCTGGTGTTTGAACAACGTATACAGTTACAGAGGTTCGAACGTCCTCAAATACCTCCAGCATTGGACGATATTGTTGTTGATCGGTCAAGTTCACCTAACTCAGATGATGACGAAAAAACAATATATCAAAATTCAAGTGATGAAGAAGATATATTAGATTGACAAGCATTGTAATAATGTTATTTTATATTTACAGGTTCTTTACGCTTAAAAAAAAAATTAAATATTTAGTTTTTTCTATCAAAATAATGTTTTCTTCTGAGTATTTATACTTTACTATATTCGTTTGTATGTATTTACATTAGCACATTGTTTATTATATCTATTATTTTAAAAAATAAGCGTTTTTATTTAATATATTATTAAAAAAATATCATGATTTGAGTTTTAAGTGAAACAATATAAGTACGATTTTTTCTAGATAGAAATATTACTACTGTTACTATTTGTTTAAAACAGTCACCCACTATCACAACGCCGTTTAGGCGCAAAAAAGAAAGGTGAAAAGACAATCTTTGACAGCGTCTGCCGGCGAAATAGGACCGTCTGATCAAATTTTCGTTTAATATATCAAATGAGCACAATTTTATCTACATTTTGAACGAAAATTTATATTGGTATTCGATCACGCGGTTGTGACTGACTTTTCGGCATTTTCAATGGCGTCTGCCTCAAAAAAACTACCATTTAGCGCATCTGCCTAGTTGGTTACTTGGAACAATGATATTTCCGCTCATTTTAATCACGAATTTAGTCTGGTATAAATAACGAGATTGTATACAACTTTTTCCAAAATTAATTTCATTATTGCTAATTTGGGTGACCAACTGCGAATGGCAGACGAGCGGCTACGCATTTAACGAACTATACTCTATTTATTTATAGAGTTAAACCTTTGGTATCTTATCACGCAGTTTCTTTCACGCGAGCTCTTAGTCTATAACACCATGAAAACAACGAGATGAGCGAGAGCATGCTGTATAATTTGTTTGTAAAAGCAAATAGTTCAACGGACGCGTTTCTCAATAAAAGCCTCATCAGTTCATTCGGTTGCCGTAGAAAATATTCTTCGACTGATTCGCCTCCATGCAAGGCTCTCTTTGCGAAAGGTATATGTCATGATAGGAAGTTATAATAACTCCCTGTTGTTTGTGAAAAATTATTATCATTATTATAAATCGAGAACTAAATTTTTAATTGATATCACCGGCGACTTCGCCAAATCTTCGAATATGCTGGTAATATAAAAAATTGTTTGTAAGAAGGTTCAATTTTTTCAGTTTTTTTTTATTTGTTCACCCTTTCTAGTGACTTTTTTATTTAGCTTCTACCCATTAAAGGAACACATATATTTCCAGAAAAAATTCCCCCCCACCCAAATAATTGTCCAAAAAAGTATAGTTTTATTAGGCTATACGTAGAAGCTAAATAAAAATGATGAAAACAAATAAAAAGAAAATTAACTACTACTCCAAAAATAAGATTAGACACCTGCTTGAAATTTTATTCCATAATTGAACAGAGTTCAAAAAAAAGTTCCTAAATTTTCTCTTTAGCGAGGTTCAAGTTTTTAGAATTTTTCTTAATGCAAGTAGCAATTAATATTGATAAATTTAAGCATTATAATAGATTAAGAATGATGAAAATTTTAGTTAATGTGAGTTACAGTATACAACATCTTTAAAAACAATTTAAAAATAAAAGTGATGTTATAAAAATTCTTGTTCATTTATTTTTTTATAATAACAAATTGTAGTTCACTGGCACTAACAAGATTCCTGCGATGGGTATTTGTACCTGAGTTGACCCGGCTTGTTGACTAGTTCAGCGAAATAACAAGTATTTAAATTTTTGCTGACATGAGGCTCAGTCGAAGTGGTACGTTACATCATCTATTGTCTCTTTACCGCATGATTACTAGATCACTAACTAAGCTAATAATAATTTAGGGTTTACTAAAAGTAATAAAACAATCACTGGGTACATACATCAGAAAATCATCAGTAATAAGTGCAAGTGCGTATTATGTATATGGAAACTGTTACTCTAGTAAATAAATAAAAGGAATATTTGACAGACGATAATAAAGTTGTAAGAGAATAACCAGAAATTTCAAAGAATATTGTTAATGGTACTGATGGTAATGGTATTAAATGGTACTAATCGTACAGGTATAGGATTATTACAGAATTAGGGACCTATTAAGCAGCCATAAATTACCCAGAATTGAAATGAATATTATTATCGTTAGTCACAATCCTTTCAACACCAAAATCAAAATTTTTAAATATATCTTTAAAAGAATATAGATTTTTTGTGCTAGTTAATTGTTACTGGTGAAATATTCCACACCATACTTACTATGTGTGTTAAGCATATTCGATTTGTTATAGAATAGATCGAAACTGTTATGGCACACTTGATTGATTGATTTGCCAGCTTGCGGTAGGCATTGCTGCCACTCCCAAGATATACCGCTGCACCAGCTACGTATACGCTGAGTTGGATTTGGGTCGTGTTTGTTGTCAGCAGCGAGAGCCACATGGCGCATGGTATAGGGGTGTGGAATGGGCAATGTAGGTGTTTGTGAAATGCGTTGCCGCATTGTGTCGTGATATGGAGGGTTTATGTTTCATATCATTATGTTAGTGAACGAATTCTGAATAACTTTCAAATGTCCGTCTGTCTATCCGTCCGTCCGACCGTCACGTTTCTTGTAAGCACGATAACTCAAGAGAGAAAAATCCGATTGTACTGAAATTTTTGGACAGTAAGTTAGTGTTAGCTAGAGGAAGAACCCCATTGTTTTCGAACAAAATCGATCAGTAAATAAAAATGTTATTAATGATTTAAATTTGAGCAAATTTTTGTTTTGTTTTTGTAATTGAATAGAAATCTGGTGAAATGATATTTCATTTTAATATCTAAATATTTATAATACACATTTCATAATGTAATATGCAATCATGGAAATATAATTTTAGCTCGTCTCTTATCATGTAACAATTTACGTTTTTTTACGATAGTGGTGTAGTTCGTACGCTTCTGACTCGGTATCCCTATACCATAATATCCCTTTCACTACCTTTTACTTTCAAACCCCTTTCTACTCCCTCTATCAGTCTCATTTTGTTAATTTTGTTAATTTTGTTCTTTTGTCCTTTTTGTGCTCCTTTCAAATCCCCTTTCGACCAATAACTTCTAGTAAATCCAAACTTTTAAAATCATAACTTCCTCTCACCCTACCTTTCCAGAGGCAGACAGACCACTGGATGAGCACTAGCTCGAACGGGATTTTTCATTGGATTTTTCCCGTATTAGTAATCATATCTTCGTAAAATTAGTGCGCGTGTGCGTCAGTGCGCGTGTGCTAAACCAAAACTCATTTCCCTAGCTTTAAGTAGTTCTAAATATTTTAAAGTCGTCCATGATTACTTTTCAATAAATTGTTAGGTTTAAGTTTTTATCATTTTTAAAACACCTCCACCCATTCTATATGTTGTTCCAGCCGAGGTTAGACCGCTTCACCCGACCACCCATCTACCGCGACGTTGCACGCCGCGGTGGTGTGGTCGGCTCTGGACCGGGCCCTAACTCAGGCGCATTTTGTAATTTTTGAATATTAATAAATCTGTTTGAATTGAAATTGAAATTGACTCGGAATCCAAGGGTCCCGGGTTCAAAACCCAAGTGGGGTATGCTATAGTTTTTCTTTATTATTACTATTACTTTATTTTACACTGAGTCTTTTACCAACTAAGTTCGTACTATAGAATTAAAAATGTCTAAAACTAACATTATTTACAAACAACTGCGAAGAGTATCCTATAGAATGTGTACCAATTACATAAAAAGTTCAGTGAACAGGTGAAGAGTACGTTTTTAGCTTGTTTTAATTATTGTAGTACGATCATGGGCATGCCCCCCCCCCCCCCCCCAAGACGTCTTCCATGAGCCACAAAATAAAGAAGCATAATCTTTATCAGTACAAAACAGTATCCAAATTATCCCTTGAAATAAATATTTTGTAATTAATGCCAATATTATCTAGTAGAGGAATCTACATACACATCCGTTTTCAACCATTTTCTGAAAAAGTTTCCTCATCCTCTGGGGAGACCGGTTCTATTGGCCCCGCCCAGATGAATTTTCTGGCTGCGCCACTGAGTACGATACTACATATGGCTCAGACCGATCTAGAACGATTATAAATGTTGCAAAATAGATCAATGAGAGTTATACTCAAATACATCTACACCAGAATAAATGGATGTGCTAAAATGTTTGGATGAATATAGAAAATTTTCTTAAGTATAACGTTTTAGTTTTCATACATAAAATTAACAAAGGCATAGTTCCAGATTATTTAAAAAATATTTTAACTAAATTACGAGATGTGCATAATTACAATATCCGAAGAATTGATAATTTTGTAATTAAACAAGGTAATAATGCATAATTTTTTTACAAAGGAGTGGTTGAGTACAACCGATTTGGTATTGATTTACGTAGAACTAATTTACATACTTTTGAGAGGCTACACACGATAATTATGTTAGTGGTTAATAACATAGCTTTATTTGGTAAGTGTCACTCAAGGGGTTGATATAAAAACAGCAACTTCAAAAAGTAAATTATTATTTTTATATACTAAATGACGTAATAGGGATGTAAATAATATGTAAAATATAAAGCTATTTTATATCAGCGCCTTCTATTAATTTCATTTAATTATCTTCAATAGTTTTGAAAGTAAAATAATTTTAAAGTTGTGGGTTGTTAGCCCCATAACTCTGGTAATATAGGGGATATAGGTTTATTATATATTTTATTGAGCATTCCTAGTCATAAGCAACATTCATGTGAATGAATAGCCCAATAAGCCCCTGGGCCCAATTCCACACACATAACCAGCGAGACTCTTTAAATACAATAACTTTTGTTCTTGAATTTTATAGCAGTCCAGATCAGCATAGTCAGTTTAACTGATTTTGACCTAATAATTATTCCATCAATGATGACACATTATTTTCCGACACTCTGTACAGTACACATGTATATTGCTTGTATAAAACTCACTCTCTATCTCTGACGAAATAAATCTTAAAAGCACAAGTGTTGCAAAAATAAAGATATACTTTACGACATCTGTCTATATACAGATATGACCGATATTTATTGGAACAGATTACTTTTTATTATAAGTATATAATAAATTAAACAAAGGTAGGTTTGGTGTTATCGATCTCGGTTCACATGTACCGAGTTATATAAATATAATTAAATATTTACTTATAATATTTAATTAAGCTGTGTAAATTCCGATAATCCATTACTTATTGATTTACTAGCCACTGATAGGAGATATGCATTGTACCAATTTACTTGTCTAAAGAATTTATTTATAAGACAATGCAATGGTGTACATTTTCAGGCTGTCCTACAGTGTTGCCCAACATTCCGTGGTTACAGACTTAGAAACTAAACGTAACTGTGTATGAAAATGTAATAACGTAGGCTTCTTAACCGTCTTCAAAAAATTTAAAAACCAATGCCCAAAGAATCACTACTTCCATATCCAGATTTGCTATCCAGGTCTCTCACAACGAGAAAATTTTGTATGTGGAAATAATTGTTTATGAAACTTTAATAATGTATTTGAAATCGTCTACAAAACCCATAAAATGATATCCCACATCGGTAGTGGGGCGGGGGTAGTGGGGATGGATGAATTAAAAAAATATTTTGAGGTCTGGTTCTTGTACACACTAAATCATAATTTTTCTTCCACCCCCTTTTATAATGGGGTGGGGGTAGTAATGGAGGTGGCTAATGCCAAAAATTTTTTGGAGACATTAGCTTCTCTTCCATATATTAAATATCAATTTTATGGACTCTTACCTGCTTGATTTACTTATTTACCCTAATTTCTCCCATCCCTTTAACGGGATAAGATGGAAATATAATCTAGTTCCAGATCACGTTAAAACACATACGTGTACCAAATTTCAAGTCAATATCTTAAACGGTTCCAGAGTAATCGTGCGCACAAAAAAAAGTTACAGGCAGACAGGCCGACAGATCGACAGACAGACAGAATTTTTTTTGCTAAAACTTAAAATCTCGACGTTTCATGACAGTCTAAGCCTATTCCACTGCATGTGGAAGTAAAAAGAGGAGGTTTTCAGTGAAATCTGCCTCAAACTGCGAGGTATGGTTAGGGTGGCGGTGGTCCCATAATTATTTTATCAAGATGCGCCTAGTGTAAGATGAGCAAAAATTGGAAAATTTATTTTTTTAGTCGAGAATTTGTAAAATGTTATGAATAATGCATTTAGAATTAAGTGTTTTCAATATGCAAATTTGCTTTCTTATCAAAATGAAGCACTTGAGGCATTAAAACAATTCCCAACATTGAAAAAGATTTTATCATCTATCAATTTAAAATTTCAACAAATAAATAATATACAATGTGAATTATTGGCGGTGTTATTGGTGTTTGGTCATCGGTTGCATTATAAAACTAACAATTTCAAATATTAAGTTTTAAGTTCATTCTCATTTTTAACGCTTGTATTATATTGTCAAACAGAAACAAAACCTAATTCATATGACAATATTCCGAAATTAAAACCTCTAGTTACTGTACTATTAAATAATATACTACAAGGTGTTTGATGGAGGTGAGCCGTACCTATTTGTATTTATTTGTGAATGCTTTGTCTGTCGGGCATTTAACAACTAATTGAAAAACTTCGATTTTTATGAGATATTTAAAAATAATTTTGATCCACGATTGAAATATTTTGCGAATGACTATGTCTTTTTGAGGAGCTCACAATAAGAGCGAAAAACGTGCATTTTAAAGAATTTGAATGATTTTCGAGGTGAGTGCTTTTGGATTAAAAAACTTGATTTTTGTGAAAAAAAATCATTTTTAGCGCTCTTTGTCTCTGTCATATTATTGCAAAAAATGATTTTCAATTAAATTTTTATTATTGATTGAATAGATGGATTATTTTGTAAATAAGTTCATTTTAGAATTTCTTACTTTCTAGCATAACCAGAAGTAGGTTATCGAAAGAATGAAGATTTAAAACTAATGCTTTCCCAGATAGGTTTTCTTCTGTTTTTTTCATGCATTATTCTTTTTCCTCTGCGAAATACTATAAAAGTATGGTTTTCTAATAGCTATTTTATTCGTATTTTTGCATATTCCTCTGTTTAGTATTGAGTAACTAATATAGCTTGTTTTAATTTTGAATAATTAGTGTAAAATTGCACATAAAAGCTCTGTAGAGTTTAGGTGCGAAAACAATGAATGTTTTTATTATTATTATTTATATACTTTTACCATATGTTTTCGAACTTTACTGAACTTATTATATTCTTATAATAAAATTTCCAAAATATCAATTAAATTTTAATTGCAACAAATGTTCCGAGTGTAATGTTCGAATAAACATATTCAAATGAGTTTCTTGCATCTTCCCATCCCTATCACGATCACTGAGTACCTTTTATAAGTATAAAGCACTCAGGTACCATCTGCTAATCCTTTATGTTAGGTTAAGAGCTTGTTAGCCACCATTATTAAACCTTTATTGATCTGACTTACGAATGTGTTAATAAATTAGAATAGATAGAAGTTAATTTGTCTTTTATACATCTAATTAAATTGTAATGTGAATTTCCCTCTACTTTTACCTTATACTTTGGCGAAATTACTTTTTCAGATTGCTTAAAGAGACACATGAATAATGTCTTAAAGCATAAACCATAGGTAATCCCAGACAAAATTCGAAGGAAAACAGGTATGATTTGATTACATGAAATTATCAGTTAGTACAGTGCCTAGAGACAAAAAATATGTTAAACTTAGGAATAATCTCATAATGGTAATATTTCTTTATGAGTCATTAATAGTAATAATAATAATAAAACCTTTATTAACAAAATTAACAGTACAAAATGCAGACAATTTAATTGGGCGAGGTTCAATAGTGCCTAATGGCACTCTGTTCTTACACCAAACCCGAACAATATAGCCTAGAGATAACAAAATTCAATTGATAACCTATGCTTACAGAAGAAATGAATCCTTAGTAGTGTGCAATGTGAGAAACAAAAAAATCTGATTAAGGTGGAGTGGGGCAAGTGGGGATCTGGGGCAAGTGGGTATTTGTATTATAATTTGTGAAAAAAATCCTATTTGTAAATTTAACTCACAGTAGATTGTTCTTCAGATCTCCATGCAGCTGCAACGTATTGGGTATAGATTTTGGAACATTTTTAAGGCATCAATTTGTTCATTTGGAAATTGTCTACATTTGATCGAGATTTTCAAGTTGTCTTCAAAAAATTCAAAATTTTTTATCTATGAAAGCAGACTATAAAATGTCAAACTTTCAAGACTGCTGATGTTGTATGTCACTAATGTCACTTCTTGCAATTTTTAAAAAAAAAATAAAATTACCCTGTTTCCCAAGTTTAGCCCCATAGTTCCCACTTGCCCCGCTATTTTTGTTGGCTGGGTTTGTTGGCTGGGCAAGTGGGGACTAGTCCTTAAGGGAAAGTGGGGATTAGTCCCCACTTGCCCCTTTTCCAATTTTTTATTTTTATTTTGTTATAAAATGGATACGTTTAGGGAACGCAACGGTTCCCTAAATGACAATGCTGAAAATGTGCTAATCGTCAACTGTTGAGTGTTTTATGTCCCAACAAAAATTCACGCTAAGTTTAGTCATCGGTGAGATTTAACTCGCAGTGACATTTATTATAAACTTGCTTTACACCGTTTAGCAAACTCACAACAATTGACTTGAATCAAAAAGTAATCATAGTCCACAGTACATTGCCCTTTTTTTTCAGTGATTAGTAACAGGCTGAATTTTCGTGAGTAGCTTCGTTTTGACGAGACGCCCAACTTTTCTTTCTGCGAAAATTCTCGGTAGTGGTAGCTAATAGCAAAAATTATTTTTTCTATTTCACACGAATTAGACAATTCGACAATCTGTCAAATTATTTTGGCAATATATTTTTCATTCGTTAAAGAGTTTGTTTTTCGATTGCCTTGGTTACGTTTGCGCGAGTTAATTATAATAAGCCTCGTGTTTGTCCACAACAACATAATTTGACAGGTTGTCGAATTGTCTAATTCGTGTGAAATAGAAAAAATAATTTTTGCTATTAGCTACCACTACCGAGAATTTTTGCAGAGAGAAAAGTTGGGCGTCTCGTTAAAACGAAGCTACACACGAAAATTCAGCCTGTTACTAATCATTAAAAAAAAAGGGCGATGTACTGTGGACTATCAGGTTGAGTGATTATTCTCAGCGGTTGCATTCCCTAAACGTGCCCAATGAACTTTTTCTTTGTACAAAACTTTAATTTAAATCATTTCGTTCTGTTTTTGCAATAAAATAGTTTAATAACATTTTACTATTTTACTCCAGAAAAATACCTTAACTTAACTTAACTTCGAAACTCCCATAATTTTGGGAATATTTTAGATTTGAAAAAAACGTTTTGTAGCTAAAATCGTGCAGATTAATCCACTTGCCCCAATTGAGAATATAACTATTCATATGAAAAGTAGAGATGAAAAACCCACTTGCCCCAGTCACCGGGGCAAGTGGGTACTACAGGTGAACTTACAGAACTGATTTTTTTTTTTTTAGAACACCGTTGAATTAATAAAAATACCTATATGGGTATTTTGTGAGTATAACATACTATTTCTTGTTCAAAGCACACCAATGTATCTCAATTTTCCATAAAGTTACGTGACTTCAAAGTCAACCTTTTAAATTTTTAGTCCCCACTTACCCCACTCCACCTTATTTACATACTTATCTAAAATATTTTTCGTTGTACCATATGCACATTTTATATTGATATATCTTCACTGCCTATTCATAATTCATATTTTTTAAAACCAGCTAAACTTTTTGTTTTTAATTCCTGGGGTAATTCATTAAGACACTTAGTAAGCTTGTAAGAGTATGACCTCTTAAATAATGGACCGCAATAGTGTGACGTTTCACTCCCACTCTAACTATTCCATCCTATTTCTCACATCGACCTTATTGCCACTGTGCATAAGACCATGGTTACATTTGAATTTGAAATTTCAGAAAATCTGTGAATATTTAACTATTGAATTATCATCCTAATGTTTTAACTTTAAAAGCTGCGCCTTCTGGTAATACTGTAATTTTAAAGTCCTCTTGAAATTTTTTCAGAAATTAATTTTTTATTGCGCACGCGTGATACGTATGTCGTGTATATTTCCATCATTTTTATTTCTTATTTGTTTCCCTGGACGAAGTTTAAGGTTATGTATAGTGGATTATTTCTTTTATAATTTTCAAGGATTTTACAGTATTTAAAGTGTTTGTATTCCAAATTTGTACTGGAGTCAATAATAATATATTTTAACGGTATCGTTAAGTACGTAAGATACAAAAAAAACTCTCGGTCAAGGCAGAAAGTTCTGTTGAACCGGGTCACGTGAAAGGAATGATTTATGATCCGAAGTACTGATTGTTAACTTATGTTAAGGGAGAAGTTAATGCCAGCATGAGAGATAGAATCTACAAAATAAAGGTGCGTGCATTTTTTAAAATAAATATATTTTAGTTTTAATGTAATTAATTGTTTTCAGATATTTTTGAATAACGATAAAAATATAACAGATGCATAATGTACTTGTCCAAGGGAATTGTGGTTATGACATCATATGGCTTCTCTGGCTCTGGCTCTCTTTGCACATTATAATATTTCTGTAAGGATACGAACATGCCGAAGACGCTACGCAGCTATAGAAGTTCAGGCTGTAGTTTCAGTCGATGCATCGAAGCCATCAATTTGTGCTAGGAGCAGTTCGTTTTACACGTTGATGGCTTCTCGATGCATCTACTGAAACTGCGGCCTGAACTTCTAGCTGCGTAGCATCTTCAGCATGTTCGTACCCTAACAGATGAAGCATGCTCATGGAATATGTTGTATTTTCTAGACAGTTCACTTTTAAAATATTTTAATCATTTATAAATTTAATAGAAATAAGTTCTGAATAAATGATAATACCTGTCATTTCTTTATTTATTTGCGTTTTTAAGTGAAAATACTTACAAATAAATATTTAAACACGAGGTTAGAGGATGAAAATCCATGATAAAAGTATTGAATAATGGAAAGCAATTCAAATAAAAATAAATAAAACATAAAACTGGCTTTGAGGTTAGAACACAAAGAAATAATCAAAGAAATACGTTCTCAATAATTTTTCAGACACTTGTAGAACGCATGCGCAGAAATGGCCATTTAGAAATTTTTTTTTATTTATTCTGGGTAGAGAAACTTGATTACCACATGTAAAAAACTTATAATCTAGCTCTATTTTTATACCAGTAGTTAGGTTTCAATAGTTAAATATGAAAAATAACGTATCAATCCTTAGATACATTTGTGGGTAATTTATTTTGACCCTTAAGGCACCTGTACATAAGGCATACTTCAAAGACTGCATGGAAAGCAATTCAAATTAACCGCATCGTGCATGACGTCACGACTATTGTGGTCCATTGTGTGTGCTGAGCAGGAGGAATATGAGTGCCCTTGGACGTATTTTAGAATATAGATATGGCGGACTTTTACTAATTAATATATTAAAGCACTGAGCAGAGTGTAAATATCGCCTATTTTTCATGTTAAGCCAATTATTTAACTTCAGTATGAATACGATTATACTTCCTTATACCAAAAATTAATCGCAGACAGGAATTCTGAAGTTTTTGAATACGATTACTATCTACAGCATTTAGACAGGGTCCATATATTGTGTCACAGTAATTCAACTGTGACAATACCAGAGAATCACAGAGCACAGATTTAGAGTTTTTGTTCAATATACAGGGTGCGCCACTTAAAACTCCCCAGACTTGTAACTTTCTTATTTTTCAAGCGAGGACCATGTTGGGCACATCAAATTGCAGATATTTTTAAGGCATTTAAACATGTGTACAGAGTGATTTAAAAAGAATTTTTTTAAAATATCGTTAAGAAGGAAAACTTAATTTCCTTGAATATTTCTTTACCTCACCCTGTACATGAACTGCGTTAATGTTTTCTTATAAAGGTTTTAATTAGCTTCAATTTATGTTATTACGTCATATTCGAAATTCTTTTTGGTTTTAGAGAAAAAAATCACAAAACACTTTTTCCGATTCCAAACTGATTTTTTTTAAATAACTTTGGAAAGAATGTCAATAATAATTTTATGCTTTATTTGTAAAAGACATATCACAAACAATAAAACCAACGTAACAAAACAGTAACAAGAAACAAAAGAAATGAATATTTTTAAAAACAAACTTATATTAAAATGTACTAAACAGGAAACATTTTTTAAAATGTTCTATTTTAATAACATAAATTGAGCTAATTAAAACCTTCATAAAAAAACATTAACACAGTTCATGTACAGGGTGAGGTAAAAAAAATATTCAAAGAAATTAAGATTCCTTCCTTAACAATTTAAAAAAAGAATTTTTTTAATCACTCTGTATGCACGTTTAAAGTCTTTAAATATGTCTAAAATTTGATGTGCCCACCATGGTCATCGCTTCAAAAATAAAAAAGTCACACGTCTGGGGAGTTTTAAGTGGCGCACACTGTATGTCTATTTTCACAAATCAGTTTTAAATTTGAGTAAGCTTTCTGTAATATGTGGTGTAAATCTCAATTCTTGGTCCATAAGGAATCCCAATTTGTTTGCAACATTTTGAAACAAAATAGGCTCATCTTTTACTGTTATACTGTCCCTAAAGTCTGAAACGAATATTGTTCTCGAAGCTTTTTTCCAAATGCAATCACAGTTGATTTTCTAGAATTAAGTTGAAGACACATCTTATCCGAAAAGTCGAGTAAACAGCTGTCATAGTTTATAGTAGAGATTGCCTGCTTACTTTCACTCGCATCAAAAGACAGATACAACTGTGTGTTATCTGCATAATAGTGTTATTTACATAATAGAAAAGTGGATGAAAAATTGGAGGAGTAGATTATAAAAAGTAGGGGACCCAAAATAGATCCCTGCGGCACGCTTGTTCTAACGGCTAACATTTCTGATGATTCTCCTCGATACATTACCAACTGAGATTTATTTTTTTTTAAATTTCTCTAATAATTTAGTCGCACCTTCAGTGCAACCTATGAAATGCACAGTAGATATCAACATTTTGTGATTGATGAAATCGAATGCTTTGGTGTAATCTAATAGAATTAAAACTGTCAGTTTATTTTTATCACATGCCTCTATGATATCATCGGTGATATTCAACAATGCAGTACTGCAGCTGTGGCCTTGCCTAAATCCAGATTGATGTGATGGTAATATCTAATTATCTTTTAGGTGCCCACGTATTTGAATTTCCATAATTTTTTCTAGTAATTTTGAAAACGTTGACAAAATACTAATTTATCTTAAATTATTTAAACATGTAGGATTTGTAATATTATTGTAGTAAAAGGTATCATCTTCAATTCCTACATGATTGCCCGTACAGCCTCAAGGGGTAAATTTAGATATTTAATATTTGAAAAAGTATTACTCATTTATTTTTGAAACGTAGGATATTTATGTTTTTGGGATCGCTGATTATAAGGCTGAAGTCTACATTAGAAAATTCAAAATGGTGGCTCCAATATGGCAGATGAAAAAGTGGCAAAAAAATTAAACATGAAGGTGATGCTATAACGAAAAACAGAATTAAAAAAAAAAAATTGCTGGACAATTACAGTAACAAAATGGCGACAATTGCCTTATTCGAAAATCACCAAATAAGTCTAAATGTTATATTAGTTTTTACAAACCGGACTTTAGTCGGTAGATAGCCCAGTGGGTAAGGCGACTAACACTTTTTATTTTTAATTAGCTTTAGGTCTCTGCGTTGTCAGCAATTTTTAATCTTCTTATTAGTTTTAAGTTCGACTAAGACAGGAGAGGTAATCTATCCCAAAACCCTGCATTCACCATGGCGCTACGCACCGTGGGTGTCTGGATGGCTCCGGATCAGATTCCGGTAAGGCACATATTGTAAAGATAAATTTAAAATAAATCTCTTTTCACTTTCACCAGCACTTTTTATTCAGGATGCGGACGTCTCGAGTTCAAATCTTACACCCGAAACATTTTCTCTTAGTGTATCAGTAATATTAAAATTTTACAAAGCTGTATACATGAACATAAGGGTAGTTGTTCAAGTTAGGTTGGTTTACCATTTTCGTGACAAAAATTAAAAAAGTTATAAAAAACTTGAAAATGTGCATTCTGTTCTCAAAGCCGCTTTATTCGATGTTATTTTAACAATTGTAGCTTTGGATTACTTTCAAATAGCATAAACAAAATATTAAGCATTGGAGAATAACCAACCCAAATTTCAAGACGAAATATCGATTTGTTTATTTATAAGTAAAAACTAACGTAACTCAGCTCCAAATGCAAGTAGAGCATTAATTTTTTTTTCAAAAGTTGACTTTTTAAATCTACTTTCATTACTCGTTTACCGTTTTTGATTTCATAAAAAAACCAGACATACTTGAATTTCTTTGTAACTGAAATTTTGAAAACTATCAACGACTGCAATAAAACGGGTTTAAATTTTGAAAAAAAAAAAACGTTTTTCTCCGTGACCTTAAAGTACTTATATAGAATGCTACAATTTGAGCCATCCTATATATTTCTTGGTCTTGATGGCAGGATTTCACAAGGGTGCTAAATTTTAGCAACAATTGTATATTTCAGCCGTTACGGTGAATAGACGCCTATTAGATAACGTTCCTTTTAAATCGGAAGAAAAACTGGTAATAAGCTGGCCCAAATAGGTCAAAAGTACATTCGTTGTGAAGTGAAAAATTGTGCATGCGGTGGTAGTGTCCGAATAGCAACAATTAAGTGATAAGTGCTAATATTTAATTAATACGAGTGATTAAATCTTTCAGTGCAGCGTGAAAAAGTGAAAACAGTTGACAAATATCGAGTAGGTACCCAACCCGAAGGAAGGAAAGGCCATAAATCAATCAAGATAAGTCCACTTTACCCTTAAAATATTTATGTCTTAAGTACTCATAGGCAACTTAAAACATAATAACCCCGGTACACGCCAACACTATGAAAAGACCAGTAGAGGAGTTGCATAGGTAACCAGACGAGAGAGCTCCATCGAAATAAGGATGGAAAATATAAACGAAAACATAGCCACGGCAATCATACAAAATGATCAAGATCATTGATCATTGATCAATCAGACAAGACAGAAGGAAGGGTATTCATGCAACTGAGTCAAGAAACCAGAAGAAACGAAAAAAGAAAAAAATGGGGAAACCGGGTTACACGTGGAAAACAACAACTAAGAGGATCATGAACAAACTGAGAAGCGACCAAACATACTGGAAAAGAAAGCTAGTGGAAAAAATGAACTCCACAAAGAAATCGCAGCGATATACCCTACCAGAACCAGAAACCGAGGCATCAGAAATCTCAGAAGGAGAAGAAGAAAATTTATAGAAACAGAAACACAAAAAGAGGAGCATAAACATTAAATAACGAACACAATGCGACAACACATTGGACTTGTCATCTTGCTGTCGAGGCGACCAGACCTGCTATATAATGCTAGCACACATGTTTGACTTAACAATAAGAAATACATGGAGCAAAAGTCAAACCTGCATTGACACCTGGAGTAATGGAAGCTCAATCACACTAACAGACCATACCCTGGTAAGCAGAGAGATAAGGGCAAGGATCAAGAAGGTTAAAGCAAAAAGGACAGCAGAAGAAAGCGCTAACACTGAACAGCAGCAAACTAAAAATAGGGAGACCATGTTACACGTGGAAAACAACAATCGAGAGGATAAAAAAAGAACTAGGAAAGAAAAGCGAGGAAAAAATATGCGTCATGTGTGTCAATGCCTACCGCACGCTGGTAAATCGATCAATCAATCAATCAATCAATTGTATATTTCAGCCGTTTTAGTAATCATTTTGATTTGAAAGTATAAGTGGTGATTGTACTTTACAGTAGCTATATTTCTCCAAAGTTTTATTGAATACTATCCATTATTTTTGAAAGAACAGTGATTCGTTTAAAAACACATCATTTTGCAATGTTAATTTTTTTTTTAAATAATAATAACAACTGGAATGAATTATAGTTTATGTACTTTTATTGTACATCTCAAAACGAACATTTTCGTTTTTTTATTATTTTCCATAAGACTTCGAGATATTCAAAGAAAACAGATGGAGAACACGGTCTAAAAAATTAAATTGTTTAAATAAACAACACGCCGACCTCGCAGAAACTGCAAAACTGAGCTGTGAACTTAGGTCAGTGGCGCAGCCAGAAAATTCGTCCTAGGGGGGGGGCAATAGAACCAGCCTCCTCAGAGGTTGAGGAAAACTTTTCAGAAAATGGTTGAAAACGGATGTGTATAGGTTCCTCTACTAGATAATATTGGCACTAATTACAAAATATTAATTTCAAAAGATATTTGGATATTGCTTTTAGTCCCTTCAAATCAGAGCTGGGTAATTCCTTTTGAAAAAGTAATTAGCAATTACAATTCCTTTTTTTTTTTCGTGTAATTGTATTTAAGTAATTGTATTAAATGAATATAATTCCTTTTTTAAAGACGTACTTTGTAATTGTAATTAATTCCTTTTTGAGAAAAGTAATTTGTAATTGTAATTAATTCCTTTTTTAAAAAGTAATTTTAATTGTAGGCATGGATTTAGAAAATTCTTGAGGAGGGGGCGCACATTTAAACTAATTATATAGCATTTTCAACTTTTTATTAAAAAAACCTAAATCTACAAAACTTGGCCTTTTTTCAATAAATTAGTATTTTATTATGAACCATTCAATTAAAACTGCATAGAAATTATTTTTTGTGAATTAATATTTAAAGTTATGTAGAAGCTAAAAAAAGGTAGGCTATGAGAAAAGCAGTAGATGATTAACATTTGCTCCTACACAACTTTAAATACGAATTAAGAGTTTAATTCGCAAAAAATGGGAAGTTTCAAAAAAATAATTTTATATTCCTGAAATTTGGTATAGAGGTATAAAATTGCATTCTAAATAACTTTTCTTAGTGGAATTTTTTCATATTTTGAAAAATAAAGGTACTTTATTAGTGGTGATTTTTACAACTTTGCTTATAAAACACCCTGTAGAACACCAAATCAAGTCATTTTTGGTATACTTTAGTTTTACAACAGGCAGGACTCAATCCCCAAATACCATTCCAAAATTCCCAAATTTTTGGTCCATTACACCTCTTGTTACATCTATCCTGGGACACACTGTATAGTTTTATAAAAAAAAAAAACTAGAACTAAAGTTAGTGAATTTTATGTTCTACAACTTTGATCTCATGTAATTTTTCATAAAAATGCATAATTTTGGCTCAAAATCTAAAAAAAGACGCAAAAGTCTATATGTATATTTATTTCTTTCGGGCCCTCTAGCGGAACTAAGCGGAATTCGAAAAAAAAAAGTAGAGTCAAAATTTATAGGAAATGTATGCTCTACTATACTTTGCTCTCTTGATATTTTTCACCAAAATGCATAGTTTTTCCTAAATATAGAGAAAAAGAAGAAAAAACGCTAAAATTCATATATATGTATATATTTCTCAAAAACCAGAGTAGTTTTTAGAAAAAACTGCCCTGATCAGACAATTCACATGAAAATCCTAATTTGACTCCACTATAAGTTTGGCAGTGTGACATACTTGGATGTTTGGATTTTGTTTTCTTTTATTATCTCCAAAATGTATAAATATTCATTCCAAATGACACTCCATTGCTTTTTTATCGAACGTTATGTGTTAAATTTTTATCTCCAAAGTAATTAAATATAAAGACTATAAATCAGTTACTTCTCCCTATTTTTATGAGCTTAATTTTTTTAAAGAGTTTTCTAATTTAAAATGATAAATAAATATGTTATTTTCCATATAAACTTAGGTTCGATATTACATATTGCAGTGATTAGGGAATTGCCCATCTCATAATCTCAGGGCTGGCTCTAGGGGTGGGCGAAGCGCGTGGCTGCCCGGGGCGGTAAAATTCTAGGGGCGGCAAATTCTTCAAATCCACAGTTACCAAAAAATATAAAAAGCTATGAAACAATTGTTTCACTGATATAGTAATAGTAATGTTAACTTTATATAAATAATTTGTTATTGTTAGTTTTTTTTTGTATATAAAGTAGGTTACATACATACATTCTGTTTCTTATATGTGATTTTTTTCTTGCCTAATTTCTGTGGTGTGGTATTTTTTTAAGTTTCAATACGGTTAATTTTTTCAATTATTTTGTTTTACCCTTTTAATTACAGTAATCATATTGCTGAAAATCCAAAAATTGCTGTAAACCTTATAACTAAAAAAACAAACCAACAAGAACATTCAGTAGGCGACTTTTAAAATGTTATAAAAAATAACGGAGTGAAAAGATACGGTCAGACGGGATAAAAATGAGACAGACATATCCAACCCAGATTGAAATAAATTAAACTTATTTTTTTTTTAAGTTTGTTTTGTACATTTAGAACTGTTTTATGTTATCCAATCAGACGCCAACTAGAAGTGTCATACTTCACATTTTGTGATCAAGTTTATTAATCTGCTAGTTTTAAATCATGAAAAATTTGATTTTAACGAAAAAATTAAAAGCGGGGTAAAAAAGAGACTAAAGAGACCAAATGGGCAGACTGAAGGCACATTTCAGCTTCCTAATTTAGGAGAAGCTAGCCCTTCTGCAAGCCCCTTCTTGTTTAGTAAAAAATCTGAATAAATTGCATATAAAAGAAAAAACCCTCCTCTGTCTTATTTTTGCACTTCCATTTGAACGACGTCAATAAGAATAGGAATAAATCACGTGTCTTTCATTTACCCTGCACTGTCTTTTTTTTTACCTCACTTGGAGGGTAAAAATGAGACACTATTTATTTTTGTTTATGAATTAACGGTACTTATTAATAAAAAAAAACATAGAGATATAGTTTTTCCTGTCATTTTTACATATGATACAATCTTTCATTAAATACGACTCGATTCTAAGCAACCTAAAAATTGAAAGATTTCATGTTCTCTCATTTTTACCCCGCCTGACCCTAATGTTATTTATATAAGAGAGGCGCGGCAAAATGAAACTGTGCCCGGGGCGGCAAAATACCTGGAGACAGCCCTGTTTATTATTATTATGTATTATTATTGGAATCCACAATAAAATTTAATCAAGGTACCTGTTGCATTCCGGAGACAACTTACCTATGACCCGGAGACAATTTACCTACCCATTTTTTCTACCTAAGAGTACCCGGATGACAACTAGTCTCCGCCGATAAAATTATTTCATTTATCAACGTCCTTGGAACATTATAGCTGAAAATTTCTTTAATAATTAAAATCTTTTGGTTTTGGACCTACGGTCTTAAAATCGACAAGGAGGCGTCGACTAAAGCATATACAAAAACGAAAACCAGAATCTTATGTAAAATTTTCTGCCGGATTCGAATTTCGAGTTCGCCAATTCATTCAAGCTCCTTTATGTTAATCCTTCTCAAACATGATCTTGCCAATCGGTTGAAGGGTTAAAATGGGTTTATTATTTCCAATACTTTTTTAAGTCTTAATTGTTTTTTTAAGGCACATATTTTGCAAAAATTAACAAGCAGTGACAAGCAGATTAGTATAGGACAGTCGTTTTTAAAACAGTGTTGCCAAATCTTTTTACTTTATCTCCCTCGCGTTTTAATTTATTATATCCACCTCTAGATTCGCTCTTTTCAGTATACAAATACCTTGATTGGCGAACTCGAAATTCGAATGTGGCAGAAAATTCTAAGTAAGAATCAGCTTTTCGTTTTTGTATTTATTCCCTTTAGTGGACCCCCCTATTTTGGCTAATCAGTGACACTGCGATATGGCTCACCTCCTTTTGTTTGTTTGTGTGTGTGATAAGTTATTTTTTTTTCTTTTTGGTCAATGCGCCAATAAAAAACAATATTTGACAAGTAAGTAAGGTATATATTTCAGACTTTAATTATTACACCGTATACTTTTACGAATTTGGATAGACCATTAATTTCTAAGTTTGGCAATGTGACTTACTTGGATGTTTGGCTTGTTTTCTTTTATTATTTGCAATGCATTTATTAAATGCAGAAATCACGGTAGGTACCTAGGCTTTCAAAATTTATAAATATTCATTCCAAATGATACTCTATTGCTTTTTTTATTGAAAGTTATGTAGGTATTAATATTATTATCTCCAAAGTTATTAAGTATAAGGATTATAAATCAGTTACTTCTCTCTATTTCTGAGTTTATTTTTTTTAAGAGTTTTATAATTTAAACTGATAAATAAATCTGTTATTTTCCATATAAACTTAGGTTCGATTTTACATATTGTAGTGATTATGGAATTGTCTATCTCGTAATCTAAATAATGTTTATAGGTACATCTTTTAAAATAATGTAATATTTTGTTACAATAGCTTCACAGATATACTTGTTTTATGAAAATAAAATTTACCATTTAAAATATATCACTGTCAATTGTCATCACGTTGCCACTTATCACCTGTTTAAAGAATAAACATTTAATATTGCTTTGTATTTCTTTTAAAACAATTTTGCAGTAGTGAAAATTCTCAAGGAATCAGTTAATTCTATATTAATTTTATATTATATTAAATTTTATTTGTTTATTTCAGATCATGATTCTTTTACTTGTTACATTTCTTTTGTTTATAATGTGTCTTTAAGAGATTATCTATTTTAAAATTAATCACAATTCTTAAAGTCTTGATGGTATTACTCTTTGGCTAAATAAAGGATTTACATATAATTAAAACAAATAGGGTTTTATGTAAAATCATATTTTATTTCAAATCAAATATCTTTATATAATAATAAAATTTTAACAACGGTCAGTTGCTATATAGGTAACTATTTACAAAAGTTTTTCTAAAACAAAAATGTACAGTTGTCAAAGTCGCTAAAGATAACAAACCATCAGATGCTTCATTAACAAAGTGACTTCAACATAGAGGCCCCACAAAGGGCAAATATATTTGTACATAATTATACACTAAAAAATCACAGAATAAAAAACTCACAAATAATTAAATTAATACAAAAGAATCTGTGACCACGGCAGAGTATCAAAATTTCGAAGAAAAATTTGAGACAATACCAAAAACTTTAATGATATAAAGATTGTTGTAAACCCGCCTATTCAATTATAATATTTACAAAACAATAAAATAAAATCTAAATAACAAATTGCAACATAAACAGGTACATCACTAAGTGCTCTCTATGCATTCTTCTTCTTTCTCTCTCTCTCTGTCGCACTCATACCATTCATTATATTATTTTCTAAGATCACTCTTCTGTATATAAATAAATGATTTCAGTCGTTCCCTATGCACATAAATGAGGTGATTGTATTCCAAAAAATAGAAGGAACCCTTCTCGATGTCGGCTTTTTCTTCTTTAGGGAATTGGAATGAGATGACAAAATGATCACTGTGAAATTATTCAAGATCACTCGAAAGCATTCAGCAAGAAACTTGCCTGTCTGACGGCGTCAGCGCCTCAGGACTCTGTAAAAAAAAAATAAAACGATAAGTCAACTGCTAATTATAGGAAACAATGATAAAAATAAAAAACAGTCTGCACATCTGTTGCTAAATTGAATAGACATTTATGTCGACGAGCCGACGCTATATAACGGTTTATTCATTGGAAATCATGGCATGCCTTGCACGTGCATCGTCCGCCCTACAAACAACACGATTCTTAAACAAGACGATATTGAAACCGTTCATAACAAGATTAAAAAATGTGTGAACAAATAGAGGTGCAGCTGGGAAATCTGTCATATAGGGGCAATAATAGCCACTAACATAAATTAATTAAAACCCCTAAATGCCATATGCGCAGCCAGACAGCTGACCTTATAATTACCCCATCAGAACATGTGTTTATATTGAACACTCGGATCGCAAATGATAAGAATGTCGAGTTTCTTTAGGGAGAATTGAATACTTTTATTATTCGATTTGATATTTCGCCCGAATCAATGGAGTATGTGTTCGTGAAGAAAGGAAAATCCAGCCAGATGCGCACGTGTGCGGTACATCTGCATGAGACCGTTATAGTTGGTCTAGAGGACCCCATCCATGTACCCAGGTGTCTACATATGGGTTACCTATCCCGGATATACCGCGACCCGTGTGACAATGCCTGGATGTGATGGGGTCAACATTGAAATTTTATCAATTAAACATGTGTAACTTATTGTATGCAGCAAACAATAGAAAGCGTTTTAATATAAAATCACACCTGCTATATTACAATAGACTTGGTGAAACGGTATATGGGAGCATTTTTATGTATTGGGAACGTAGACGGAATAACAACGTGATGTGCAAACTTTTTAACTTTGTTTTCGTAACACCATTACTAAACATTTTTCATTAGTTGCATTATAATTGTTGTTAAGCAATTTTCAAGGTGTGCTTACTATTGTGTTTTTCGTTTGGCAACCTTCAGATTACTGGAAGAACAAGTTCAACTAACTAACAAAATTTATGATGTTTACAGAATGTTCAACAATAACTGAAAAGCATAAACACTTACAGTTGAGCAACAAATTACAAGCAAATAAGTACAGAAAAACGTTGCAGATTTTCCAGTATTCAGAAATTTTCGATCTTCTCTAGCAAAAATGAAAATTGTTTAGCTTGTTTCTTTGCGGAACCGAACTTACCGTGATATTTTGTAAAACTGGGGCTTCGCAGGGTGTGAGGATGGTGTTCGGGCTGGGCCTAACTCCAAGGGGCTGCCTCGGGCTGACGGCAGCTTGCGATTTTTTCTGACTGAGGGCTGAAGCGGCATCAAAGGCGTTCACAGCGGGATGAGTTTCCAGCGCACTTTGTAAATCACAGATGTAGTCGATAACATAGTGGATAACTTCCAGTTTGGAGAGTTTCTTATTTTTCGGCATAAAGGGTACCAAGTCCTTGAGTTTGCTGAGATACATCTGCATCTCTTCGTTTTCGATATCCTTTCTTTTTGACACTCTGCCGCTCATCGCGGCGACACCATTTTCGGTACACAGTGCACTTACTACGGCTTTCATTTTGAAGCTTGAACACTAAACTGAACTGACACACGGAGAATAAGAGACAAGCGCACGGCAACAGAACGAACTGGGCAATGACGGGTTTGGGTGCGCGAGCTGGGTTTTATAGATGCAGGGGGGAGAATCCAGCCAATGGGTCGGGTAGATTATTATTGTGGGGCGGGACTGGCCAATGTGGATCCTTGAATATCCAGGTAACGTGGAAGGCGCCTAGTTTAGCACGGCGCAGTCCTTCCTGCCAATCATAAAGGCGCCGATTCTGCATTTCCGCTAACTGAGCAAAATGTTTTGACGTGTGATAAATTATTTTGATTCAAAACAATTTGGAAAATAAACGATTTATTCCTGCGAGTGAATTGTTGGTATTGGTTTTAGTTTAGTGTTTGTTGGTTTTTGGAGGTTTCAAAATAAATTATTTATTTGTGCAATTATTTCACGATAAGTCTTATCATTGGTGTTGGTTATAATGATTAGTAATTAATATTTGCACTGGCAGTAACATTCTGTAATCATGTAATGTACCTATTTTTTTGCTTTAAGAAAAAAAGATAAGGATAATGAATTTCTCGTCTAGAAATATGACTTCAAATGTTTTTTTAAAGAAAACTATGTAAATAAATTGCTGTAAAATTTTATGAATGTTAATTTTAAATATTACAAATATCAGAAGAACATTATTTGTCACATCAAAAATGCATAATTAACAAAATAATTAATTACAAGAAATCAGAGATACAGAAAGCTTTCTTAATTTTTATACCAAATTTTTATGTGTATATTGTATGATGGATATATTTTTAGATATAGTAAAATTAGTATTATTTACTTATTTGTTTTCTAAACTACATTTATCGAAATGTCTATTTGCAATCCAATATAGCAATGATTATAAAATATGACTTCAAATGTTTTTTTAAAGAAAACTATGTAAATAAATTGCTGTAAAATTTTATGAATGTTAATTTTAAATATTACAAATATCAGAAGAACATTATTTGTCACATCAAAAATGCATAATTAACAAAATAATTAATTACAAGAAATCAGAGATACAGAAAGCTTTCTTAATTTTTATACCAAATTTTTATGTGTATATTGTATGATGGATATATTTTTAGATATAGTAAAATTAGTATTATTTACTTATTTGTTTTCTAAACTACATTTATCGAAATGTCTATTTGCAATCCAATATAGCAATGATTATAAAATAAAAATGTTTAATTACCATAAAGTACATTAATAAAATAGGATCATTAAATTATTAAATAATTATATATTTATGTTTCTTGAATATAATTTAATATTATTTTTAATTTTTATATCAATTGATAAAAGACTGTAAACTTTAGACCGTGGTACAAAATATACTTTTGGCTGTTTGTTTTATATAAAAAGGGAACTTTAATATTATGATTTTCTATGCATCATCGTGTGTTGTGTGTTCTATAGAAGTGATTTGAAATAAATTATACGAGGATGAAAGATTGCCAGAACTGATTTTAATTGAACTAAAAACTTTGATAGTTGATTTGAGGACCTCAATTTGAGGGTGGGTATCTTATAACTAGTAATAATAATAATAACTAGTAATCTTCTTTTTTAATATTTTTATATATCTTAAGCATTTCTAAATTTGATGGATAAGAACCACTCTAGATTGATATTCCAAATCATAGAACGAGTAGTTTTTTTATATTCAATCCACTTCAACAAATTGTGATCTATAGTAATACTTGTGTTTTTCTCTAATTATTAAATTTGTATTTTTTTTTAAATAAATTTAGTAATTATTAATAACTAGTTAATTAAAGAAAAATAGGAGAAGAATTTCTTATCGCTGAATAAATAGAAGCATTGTCTTGGTTCAAGAAAAAGCCTTTTTTCTCTCAAGAAAACATTTATTTTAATCTAAAATACCTCTATAAGTTAATAAAAAGCATCACAAAACTATATATAAAAAGAAAATGTTTATATAAAAACTGGACTCAACGTTATACTTACTCGTTGAATTATTGGATTGTCTGTATAATTACTGAACATTCTGTGATATGATTTCACAGATTTTTAGAACAAGTTAATTTTTTAGATTAAATTGCTATATTTCTTATTTTAATCACCTCCTGATGATGCTATCCTAATCGACAAAATGTTTGTCACTAAGAAGTTCTTTTTGTATTTGTACAATCTTATTCCCTACCTACAACATCATAAAAATATGTGATACCTTGCCGGAAAGGTTAGAGACATAAAAAGTTTCTTTAGTCGTAAAAAGCAAACAAAATCATATTTCCTGGATAAGGTGTTTTATTCTGTACAAGAGTTTCTATCTTTAAAAATATAAATATGCATTGTAAATAATTTTTCAGTGTATAAATTATGAGTAAATCAATATCATAAATTAATAATCAATGATCATAAATTAATTGTACTCATTTTAATTTTCTTCTGTCTATATGCGTAGGTATCGGTTTGTATATAAATGTTTTTGCATGTGTCTGTTTATATTCTATACGTGTTTGTGTTTTTGGATATATTTTGATATTTTTTAAATTATCTTGACTTACCATATGTACAAAAAAGTATTTAAATAATGGGACAATAATTATCTATCTATCGATCAAAGGTTAAACACTTTATGTCTATATTTTCTCTAAAAATGGTTCTTAACTTTTATATTTACTGATCGTTGTTTTTCAAAAACATTATCTTCGTATAATACTTAAAATTATATCTTAAAAGTAAAAAAATCTTACGTGTGCATTGAAAATATTCATTGCTAGACTGAAATAAAAATCTATGTATTTTTTAATATTAAACTATTAGATTAAATGATCTATATAGGGTGTTCAAATCGGTTTAATGTAATACAATAAAAATATTAACATATGTGTTAGGAATTATTTAATATAATAAACACAGGTCTATAAAAAAAAGGTCTTGTCCTAAGTCTGATCTAACTTTTTTGAAATATTTTGAGGCGCTGAGGCTAATTTTCGTCACACAATTTTTTTATCTTGTCAGTTTCCCGTCTACCACACTCTTTTATCCCCTAAAAAGGGGCAGAAAAAGTCTTTCTCTAAGGTTCTGATCTAACTTTTCTAAAGTATTTTGACAGTGTGTTGCCAATTTTGGACTATCTCTATCTCTCTAAAATCTCATTTTTGTTCTTTTCAGGGAATAAAAGGGAGTGGTACGGAAACTGGCAAAATAGAAATTTTTTGCGTCCAAAATTGGTTTCAACGTGTCAAAATACTTTAGAAAAGTTATACTAGAACATTAGGACAAAACCTTTTTTCTAGACCTCTGTAATTAATATATTAAAAAAATAATTTTCCCTGGACTGTCGTTACTGGCTTATTCGTCGATGACAGGATAATAAAAAAATTGAAATATTACGCTCAGTCGCACCATTTGAATTTATTGGTAAATCTTATTCAGGTCTGAAAATACATAAAATGAAATTTTTAAGAACATGCAAAACGCAAATATAAATTCATAAACACCAAAGTATATAACTGAAATAAAATAAACATAAAAATAATACAACTTATAGACAAAAAGATAAATTACAGACATCCATACCTAGGGTAAAGTGTTTTTAGCTACCAGAGCATAGTCCTTATCTTTAAACAAAATTTAAAATGTTGTTATGGGTAACCATACACGACTTCCATATTCTGCAAAATGTGCACATTTCCAAAACCGCTAATGCCAAGGCACCAATTTTGATGACTAATGATTTCAATAGATCTGGAGATATTAACATTTAAAAAAATAAAATCGATGAATTTCCTCCGAAAAGTAAAAAACAAATTCTAAAAGGAATGAAATCAAATTTCTTTGGATCATATGTCTATTTACTTATTAGAGAGCGCTAACAAGAAATTGCAGACCTTCTTGCCTAATATGAATTCGTTAAAAATAAAATGTGTTATTTCAAAAATACGTTAAATTGATATGAGGTAATCAGGTCAAATTCCTTATTATCTACCACTAAAAAGTTGATAGGCATATTTAAAATTGAGGGTATATAATTACATTACGTACTTATTATAGACCTTTTTATGAATTTTTAGAGGTGATTGATATTAAAAATATATATGTCATAGTCTTTTGATGACACGCGTCATTTCGTGAAAAGCCTAGGCAGTATATAAACTTCCAGCATATCATGTAAATTTTTGACGTTGCACAATCTGCCTAGGCATTTCGTGAAACGCCGTGGTCGTCTCAGCACATGATGTTTAAAGTCGTTCTACACAATCTGTCGCAAATTAGATGTTGACTGTTCACAGTGTTCACGAGGTGACTGATACCCGGCAAATTGAATTGTGTTGTGTGTTTGAGGTTAGGTTAGTTGCGTTTTGGTCGATTTATTTGCCCGGAAGCCATGGTGAGCTGTTTGTTTTGTTTACTATGGAAATTAGGAGTGAAAAAGACTTGTTCAGTGATCATTACAAAAAGAGAGAGATAGATAGATAGCGAGAGAGAGAGAGAGATTTAATTAATTTTGATGTTAGGTTCAGATTTATTTGATACGTTTCTGGTTTTGGATTGCTAACGAAATTATGAATTACGAATATAACATCTTAACCTAAACCAACCTCAAAATTAACTAATTCTCTAATATTATATGGTCATTCATACGGCTTCGCTTCATAATACTCTTCGTATTGACCATTGAATAAATCTTTTTCACTCTTACTTTCCATAATAAACACAACAGATAGGCAGCAAGTAATAGAACACAAATTTGCCGATCTAATTTGCGGCAGATTGTGTAGTACGACTTTGAACGTAAAGTGGCGAGACGACCACGGCGATACACGAAATGCCTAGGCATATTGTGGAACCTCAAGAATTTGCATGATATATTCATCAAACGACTACGACATATATAGTAGTGACATTTTAAAACATTGAATGTAACGTAGAAGAGAAGAAAAATGGACAAATAATATGCTGAAAAAAAACAAATTTAACCTATGCTGTTGCCACTTTTCTCTTTAGCTATTTTTAGTCGTCGGCGGAACTCTTAACATGCTGAAGTGCCTGGCATCAATGTTAATATATCGCTTTCTTTCACGTACATTATTCTGCTATTTATATTTCACTCCATCTTATTATAGGGATCGACCCAAGACTTCTAGTTGCCACGTTGTAAGTTAAGTGGTCTCATCTTTATTTAATTGCTCCATCTGTACGCTTGTGTTCGCATGAAATGGGAATGGCAAATTGTTCCTTTATTCAAAGATTATTTCCTAATTATTTAAAGTTTTTTATATCTGCACGATTTTTACCCTGCTGAAAAAAAAGGTTACATCAAGGGCGTCTAAGTAATTGCTGAGATATAAACAAGGAGTGCTGAAGATGTGAAAGAATACTTAGTTTTAGATTTACTCCCCTCCACTTACACTGGACGTGGCTTGATGAAACTACAATGGGACCATAGCAAGATACGTCATAGAATTGGTTCAAGATAGTAATGAGTGAATAAACTGAAAAAAAAAAATCATAAAACTGGCTGTAAATACCTTATCATAGATGAAACGACAATAAAACCACCGCTCCACAGTGGGACGAAATTCCAGTGTGCCACTAAGATCACTCTAAAGGTCGTCAAGTAACAGTTAACGGAAACTTTTTTAAAACGATCGTTTTGAAATTCTCTATCAATCTGTCGAGCCGGATTTTTGATTTTTGGCTACAATTTTTTATAATTTTGATCTAAAATTGAATTTTTACTACAAAATATCTTTTTTTTTCCAATTAAAATCAGTCTACGGATCACAAACAATTTTAGTTTTAAATATTTACAAATACATAATCGATCTGCCAAAGTATATTTTTCATTTCATCTTTTTTATTCTTGATAGCTGCCAAAATCGCTGTCAAAACTAAAAATTTACAAGTGCATCTTTCATCATTTCGAAAATAATGTGGTGAGGTTTCATAGATGAATAAACTGTTTTAAAAATTTCTAGTTCCATAATTGATATTAAATGAGATTAAAGTTTTCACTTTTGGCAGCTCTCAAAATTTCTGTCAACTTCCAACTTGCTCTAAGGTTCTCATGTATCTTTTTTGAAGTACTTTGACGCGCTTAAGCCAATTTTGGACACACTTTTTTTTCTGTATGGTCAGTTTTCTATACCACTTTATCCCCTAATTTTTTTTGAGCAAAATTGACTGCAGCGCCTCAAAGTTCTTCAGAAAAGTTAGGTCAGAACCTTTGGACAAAGCCATTTTTTAGGGGGTAAAAGGGGCGATAGAGTGATACTGACAAGATAGAAATTTTTTTGTCCAAAATTGGTTTCAGCACGTCAAGATACTTAAGAAAAGTTAAATTAGAACCTTAGGACAAGACCTTTTTTTCCTCCACTTTTTAGGGAGTAAAAGGGTGGTAGAGAAAGACTCACACGAAAGAATAATTTCTTGTCTCCAAAATTAGCTTCAGTGCGTCAAAAAACTTCAGAAAAGTTGGATCAGGACCTTAGGACAAACAAGACCTCTTTTTGCCTTTTTTTAGGGGATAAGGGGGGGTAGTAGAGGGAAACTGACACGATAAAATTTATTTTGTCCAAAATTGGCTTCAGCGCGCCAACATAATTTAAGAAAAGTTAAATCAGAACCTTAGGATAAGACTTTGTTTTTTGTAGACCTGTGTTATTAAATGGCATTTTTATAAAGTTGACAGAAATTTTGATAGCTGCCAAAAGTGAAAACTTTATTTTAATATCAGTTATGGGATTAGAACGTTATATATCTACTTCTATGAAAACTCGTATTATTTTCAAAATGACGAGACACACTTGTACATTTTTTAATTTGACAGCGATTTTGGCAGCTGTCAAGAATAAAAAAAAGGAAATGAAAAATCTACTTTGGCAGATCGATTATGTATTTGTAAAGATTTAAAATTAAAATTGTGCGATTCAATGTTAGATCGAAATTTAAAAAAATATAGCTAAAAATCAAAAACCCAGCTCGACAGATTAAGTCCGAGTTTGGTCATTTTCATGACATCCGTGACCTAGATATGTTAAAGTTTTCCGCACACGGCTTAGGCTTGGGGTTACTGGACTTTCAGAGAATGGCTGTTGCTATTTGCTGTTGCTGTTGCTGTTTGCTGTTGCTATTTTCATCAAACATATCTACTGAAACATTGTTTAACTCGGATTGTCATCTTCTTCGAAAAAATTGTTATTTTTAGACAAACTGTAATTTGCTTTTCACGTTCTCTTGCATCAAATTCTTTCACACTTTCTCTCTGTAATAGATGTTTATATGATTTGAACCGCATTTTAACATGCTGCATACTTGAGTTGGGGTTATAAGGTTTGCATAATATTAGTAATCAAACCGATTTACTAATTTTCGCGTGACAGGAACTAATTTGCGTATGAAGAGAACTATCCTAGAACATTACAAGTGGGAACCAAAACATAGCTTTTGCCTTTGAAGACTAACAAAGACCAATATCTTTCTTAGTAAATTTTTAATAATAATTTAGACTTGTATCAATAGTTCCAATAGGTCAATGGACTCATTTAGCATTTTTTTTTATTACATGTTCCAAAAGATCTCTTAATTTTAGAGCGAATGCAAAAAACCAGAATATTCTAGGATCTCTACAGGCTTTAAAGTTAATCAAGAACATCGACACTGCGTGACGTCATTCACTCCTAGTTGTATTTTCATTCCCCTCTTTTCGGCACTCATACGCTCCATACTCGTATGTTAAAATACTCCAATAGTCTCCAAATCACCATCTCTGACAGATTAGACAAATCTGATTTTAAATAGCTGATTCTAACAGCGTAAACGCAACTTTGAGACAGACTTTCGGATTGAATGACGTCAGTACTTTGAGCGCGTCGGTTCATGTTTAAAGCAGTATATTTCTGAAGCTACTTGTCGAATCGATCTCAAAATTTCAGTAATATAGTTATTCGACGATTACTTCGCATAAACGTACTAAAAAGTGAAATATGAAATTTGACTAAATGACCACATTGTGATGGAAATTTAGACTCTATGGTAAATTAAAGGTAATAATTTTGCCCAATATTTTCTAAAGTGTGCCTGTGACCTCAGTTTTAATGTAGTAGAACTAAGTAATTCGTAACCTGCCAAATTAATTATTTAGTTCATGACTAATAGGTTCTTTTTGTGAATTTTCTATAAGAAGTCCATGGGAAACTTCATGGTCACGTATTAACAATAACCGATTTTGTTCAAAAGAGGAGTTCGTTTTTTGAATTTTTGAACAGATTTGTGGGGTGGGACAAAAAAAATGGAATATGATAATAATGAATATTTATGCAAAGTTTCATTGGTTCCTTAATTATTTCCTCTATACTGCAAAAGTTGGTTTTACTGCACTAATTCAATTTATACAGACTGATGTATGAATTATAAATAATCATTATCACCTTATGTGCAATCCCATTTCTTGGAATTGAAATAATTAATGCTAATATAGTGTCATTTCAATATGCAGAAATCGCTTTGTTATTGTTCATATTTATTTATAAAGTGCATAAACATTTGTGTTGAGCTAGAAAGTGTTAATAAATATTTGTAACGGATATATAAATTAATATGAAGAAAAAAATGTAAGATTAACGAATATTGTAATCAACTAACTGTTATAATAGTGGAATGTTCTACTTTTAATTGCAAATTTGTTAGATAAGTTCTTTATGTATTCAAGATTTTTTTCTATCGCTGAAAATTCCAATTTAAGAAACATTTTGATGGCGTATTTTAAGCGTAAAATTTTCAAAGAATTTATTTATAAATTTTTATGATAAGTCGCATTGATTACTTTTTTTAAAATTCTCTAGGTAATATTTTTCTTGAAATAAGCTTAGGCTAAGGTAAAAAAGAACACTTCTTTCTCTAGTGTGTTTATAGGAAAACATATTGTTTTAATTGTCCATATACTTAATGTTCACTAGATTCAAAAAACCGTGTCTATCGGGTTGTGAGGGGAATTTTGTAGGAACAGGGGTTCATTGACGATTCTTCTAACATTCTTGAATTACAATTGAAACAGAAAAATTTAGTTACACTGTGTTTTAAGGAGTTTTTATAATTATGCATGATATCTTGCGAAGGGTACCTCATGTAGATTTTGGTATACTCGTCTAAGTTGTCTTTCAACATTTAAGCAGACTAAATAAATGTTTTACATCATTTAAGCTCCAATCAAAGGAAAACTTAAAGGTTTGTTAATTTATGTTCCCATATTACATTTGGAATTTTGTATACAGGGTGTTCAGTAATAAAAGATAGAAAAGATTCTACTCTCAAAAATATTGCAAATAGTATTTCCCACCGAAAGATAGATTGTGTAGATGGTTATTGAGAAAATTTCGTGAATATCCTTTATTTTTTAACAACTTTCTCTTTATTAGTGAAGCGGGATTTGCCAGAGATAGAATCAGAATTTTCATAGTAATCCTCTCTGGTTAGATCAAAACCCACGTGAAATATTTCAAGCGAAATTTCAAGAAAGTCTCTCAATTCATATTTGGGTGCTTGGAGATTAGTTAATACAATTCTATGTTTTACCAAATCGTCTGAATGGCCCCGAGTACCTGAAATTTGTACATGTGGCTTATGCATGATCCTGCTTTAGTACTGACTTGTAAAACCAGTTAAACAGATCTACCTCGATGAATGGACTGGACGAGGTGGACGTACTGCATGGTCACCTGGATCACCAGATTTAAATGCATTGGGCTTATTTGTTTAGGGTTGCTTCAAAATTTTTAGTGTAAGAAGTTCCTGTACTTAATGGGTCAAACTGGAATGGCTTATATACAGTGTGACCCATCTCGAGTGGACACACCTTCGTAGCTCAGTTATTGGTCATCCAAATTCAACCAAATTTGGATCAGTATCAAAGACCTTTAGTATATCCTTTTTAAGTAAAACAAAACTTCAGTCATTGGCGTGCATTTTTATTAAGAAAAAAGTGGTCAATTTTTCGAGAAGTCATATTAAGCATTTTTTTATTGAAAAACTAATGCTATATTTTTGATCAGCGTGCTATAGAACCTATATACAAAATTTAACAGTATTTTTTGTTTTCGAATTACAGCCCCCTTAAAATTACTTATTTTAAACACTAAATAACCAATAAATTGGTAACGAATTATTTTTCGAAAAAAAGTAATTCTATATTTTCTCTTTTAAATTCATTTTTTCTACCACCCTATATTATCGATACTCTCAAATTCGATAATGCCGGAATAATTTACAGGGCTGATGGCTCAAAATTTTTAAGAATTTTTCAATGAAAATTCTTAGCATACGAATTCTGAAAGTATCGATGATATGGAATAGTAGAAAAAGTGAATTTAAAGAGAAAATCGACCTTTTTTCTCTTAATAAAAATGCACGGCAATGACTGAAATAACTTTCGTTTTACTCAAAAAGGATATAGTACCAATCCAAATTTGATTGAAATTGGATGACAATAACTGAGTTACAAATGGGTCACACTGTAAAAAATACGATTTATACATTTATGGTATGGACCATATTAAACGTGATATCTAGGCGCACCTAATTATTTGGTTCACAGTGTTTCTTTTATATTTTACGTTAAAATTTGTTAGGTACATCCAATATCCCTTCATATTTTAAAGTCTTCTTGATTATCGGCCAAGCAATGGTATGTCATCATTATATTGCATTATTATAATTCCGTGCACTTCTTACTTCTCTAAATGAATTGTAATCTGTTTATTGTTTTAATAAACAAAGATAAGTAAATAAAATATAATAAACGAAAGACGAAAGAAGAAAAAGAAACACGGAAACAAAAATCGAAAACAGCCAAAAGGACAAATGAGCAAACAGACGAAAAGACACACAGGCAAGCAGACACACGCGCACACACACACAGACAAACAAACGGGCGGGCAGAAGTGCGGACGGACGGGCGGACAGACAAACAAATAAATAGATAAATAATTTCTGGATACGTTTTTTAATATTGAACGAGAAACGAAAAACACAAACTAATAATGAAAATCAAAAAACAGACAAACGAACAAACGGGCAAACAGATGAACAGACAAACAGACGGGCAGTCTGTTAGATCCACAGACATACGGACACACAACATGAAGGTAATTTTTATACTTGTAACTTTTTTTCTAGGATTGGTAGTTTAAATAAGTAATGATTTTCTACTTCAAATTTTATCTATTGTCAGCCTAAGGCGGCATATCATCTGAATTATAAAGAAAAATATTAAAATCCTGTAAAAAAGATAAGTAAAATTTACAATTTCATAAATTACTTTTTTATAATACTAACGAGATAATGCATGTATAAGATAACAACAGCGTATCAGTTTCCAACTGAAAATGTCGAATAGTAGGTATTAGTTATCTAATTTTCTAAGGAACAATCTTCATAGATACGTTGTGTTAAAAGTTTATCACCGCTGATTAATGGGGTCGTAACGCAGTAACTTAAAAGGGGTTGAAAATCTGACATGTTTATACCGCACTGAAATGTGATACACTTCTCGAGTCGTTTGATATGGCTTATATGACATGATATATATCGAGTGTTATATAGTCCAATCAAATATGATTCTGTTTGGATAAAAATTTCCATGCACCCAGCTGAATTTTTGTATGGAGCGTGTTTTCGATATTTTAAATAAAATATCAAAAATTTTTATACAGGGTGATTCATTAATAATTAGCAGTGATCGGAATTTTGGGTTTAATTTCAGGTGCGTCGGTACAAGGATTTATTAAAATATGCATACATTATTAGTTGTAAATATGTATACATGTATTCTATTATGCCAAAATAAATGAGAAACTCGTAAGGTAGGTTCGTATTATATTTAATTTCGATATAATTTTGTAAGAAAGAACAAACAAAGTTTTTGATATAAAATTTTATATACCTACCTATAATAATATGCTCCACTGGAATTAAACCCAAATTCCAATCATTGATAATTAGTCATACGCTAACTGAAGAATCCTTAGCCACTGGTCAGATATTCGTTTTGATTTCTTGGGTTTCCTTTATTTTTCAATAATTTTTACGCAAAAGAGATACTCTTAATACATTGCTCTAGAGTGCCTATTTCTCGAGATATTTGAATTCTAAAAAGCTTTAAAAATAAAACAATACCTTTTCGATACATTTTCTTAATCTTATGCTAAAAGATCTCTTTACTTTAAAAAAAACCGCTGCCCAAGGAATCACTACTTCCACATCCAGATTCTCTATCCAAGTCACTCACAACGAAAAAACTTTGTATGTGAAAATAATTGTTTATGGAACTTTAATAATATAATATTTGAAATCTTCTACCCCAAAAACCCATAAAACGATACCCCGCATCGGTAGTGGGGTGGGGGTGGTGATAGGGGGGTGGTAGTGGGGTGGATGAAGTAAAAAATATTTTGAGGTTTCTGGTTCCTGTACATACACTAAATCACATTTTTTTTTCATCCCCTTTAATAAGGGGGTGGGGGTGGTAATGGGGGTGGGTAATGCCAAAATTTTTTTTTGAGACCTTAGCTTCTCTTGTATATACTAAATACCAATTTCGTGGATTCTTTACCTGCTTGATTTACCCATTTACCCCAAATTTACCTCAATTTACACCCTAACCCTTCGACGGAACAAGACAGACAAACCGACAGACAGACAGACAGACAGAACATGTTTTTTTCGCTCAAACTTAAAATCTCGACGTTTCATGACATTTTAAGCCTATTTGGACAATAAAAATTTTTAAAATTTTTTTTATCGTTACTATACTTCCACTGGACGTGGAAGTAATATGTTGGGCTTGTTTCTGATAAAATTGGCAGCATTCTGTACTTGTTGCCATAATTCCTGACGGCTGTTGATCCCTTGCGTATAAACTAACGATTTCATATGCTCCAAAAGTAGAAATCTAACGGGTTTCAATCTGGGCTACGAGATGGCCATTGAAATTTGCTTCCATTTAGGTAATTGCGGACTGCAATAGAATAATGAGGCGGGGTCCCATCTTGCATGAACCAGATATTCCTCCTTAAATTTAATAACAAAGTTTCCAGCTCATGAAAAAGAATAGAATTTCTAAATATGAATTCCTGTTCAAATTTGTTGGTAGTTCATATGTACCCAACAGACGATCTCCTAAAAAGCCACACCACACATTAATTTTACATTCATGCTGGAAATGTGATTCTCTGGGTAAATGTGTATCCTCAATATCCTAGATATGGACATTTCTCCAATTAAAAACTCCTCTGCAAGTGAATGTGGCTTCGTCGGTAAAGGTAATATTTTTAATAAAATTAAAGCGTTCACTTTGTTTACGTCGAATGAATTGTGAAAATTCCACTTGCCTAGGAAGATCCCTAGGTAAAAAATTTTGAACAGGAGTGGAACGATATGATCTCAATTTTTCTTTGAGTATTCTAAAAACTGAAGCATTGCTTATTCCAAGAGTTGCCGATAAACGTGTCGTACTCAGATGGGGATCTTCAGCAATTCTTACTAAAACATCAACCTCTTGATCGACACTAATTATTTTTGTGTGCCCTATATCACGTTTGGGACGAAATTTGCCAATTTCCCCTAACCGCTCGTGACATTTCTAAAAGTTTTGTGATTCGGTTGAATTCTGTTGGGGTAGAATCCCAAATATCTTTGAGGAGGAGCACGTCCATTGTAATTTTCTTGTGCATAAATACATACAATATCTTGTATTTCCATATTCGACAAATTATTATGACGGAGCATTATTAATAAATAAGTTTTCTTTCATGCTCCATATCAGGTATAGTATTTTGACAAGATTGGCCGTTACAAATAATAAAGCAATGCAATCTAATTTTCCTACACCCATTTTTTGATCCACAGTCTTTGGAGTAATTACAAAAAATATTATTTAATAAAATATCCAGACTGGGTGCCAACAGCGTTTGAATCAGTTCCAAAGTGCCATTTGCCATCATCAAATACCAATTTTCTGGATGAAGGGTACTGTCAAGCCATGTTTGTACTTGATAGTACACCCAATACAAATGTTGCTGAGTTGCACTGGGTTTGATGGAAGTGCAGCTAAATAAAAGATATCACAAGGAATTTTGGGAATTATCTTGCTGTGGAACGCCGTACATTGAAGTAATCATTCTAACTCCATTATTAAAAAAGAATTCGGGCGAATATTGAACATTTTGACATTTTAAAAAATTCTGCTGCATTTCCCAAGTTAGTACGTTTCTGTAATAATTTTGAAGTTTGAATTTACCTTTATTAAACAAAGATGATGCCGTATCGCATTTAATAATTGCGTGCAAGAATAATATGTGATCTTTATATAATTTATGGAATTCAATACTTTTGAGAAATACATTTTTCTTTCTATTTTTGCTTTTCCAGGTTTTAGATAATAAATCTCTCTATCGGGAGTTCGCGTGATCAACAGTACTAATAAATCAACATCCTCCGCTACAACTATGCTAAAATTTGTATCGGACTTCTCGGGTGCAGTTTCAATATTGAGAACGTCAGCATCGACCTGTGCTTGCTTGTTTTACATTGATGTTAACAGCTTCAAACTGTCTACACAACATGGAAATAAACCGACTTTTATTATTTTTATTAGAAAGAAATTCTTCTTTGTCTACTGGAACCTTCATTGATGCCTCAAATAGAATTTCTTTCGATTTAAGGTGTTTCATGATCGATGAAGTAATTCAACAGCTTTTGTGTTGAATAAACAAAATAGTAGCGAGCAGTAGCTCATCAATTATAGAGCCTTTTTGGAGTATTCCCTCACCTACGACTTATTCTATGTTCTATAAAACACTACAGCATCTTTAGATGTGCCGATTAACATATGCATCAATAGTTTAAAATATTTTCAGTTGTATTCATCAGATTGCATGCACATTAGGGTGGCCATCTCTATAGGGGGTGAATTTTTTTTGCGTATTTTTTAAGTCTCACCCCACGAAAATATACTATTATACTAGGAATAATTTATGTCAAAGTTTCAGATAATTCGGTGAACAGTAACCCGTGCCGCATTCAGGTAGAAAGTAGATAAGATTTTATTACGGTAATACACTTAAATTTTACTTAAAATACAAATATCTACCTCTTTTCTCATAATGTCTTATTGGTGTAATTATTTCCTAGAAATTATTTGTTTTGGAAGTTTGAAAATATAATGCACCTACGGCAGGTTTTTATGTCAATTTGCAATTGTGTTTTACAGTGGTGACATTATAAGTTCTAGCATACGTTCGTCACAAATCATTGGCAATAAATTGCCGTCTAATAGACAAGTATTACAAGTGCTCTTTTATAACATTCGGGAAGTGAAGCTAAGTGTACATGAAAGTGCTAAATTAACAATAAAAGAGGTGTCAATTTTTTGGGATAAAGCTCGCATTCCGACACGTCAGGATTTTCATTGTGTTAAACAACTAGATAAACTTTATGCAGAGTGGAGGAACTTACAAAAATCGGCTAAAAGGGCCAGTGCGGGAGGTAAAGAAAAAAATTTCGTTGAAAAATTGGACGATCTTTTTGACATTTCTCATGCAAATGCATTGGAGTTGATGAAAATAGATGAAGATAAGCAGTTTTTAATTAACCAAAGAAAAAAGGGACGTCCTGGATTTATGCATGGTATTGATTACCAACTTGCTTCTCAAGAAAAATCAGCTGAGGAGAAATTACAGAAATTATCCGAACGAATGCAACGAAGTCAACAAAAAAAAGCTAGATTAGAGGAAACAGTCATCTGTCCATCATCAAGTAGTAATTCAGCCGACTCCAACGAAAATGAAGATGAAATAATCGAAGCCCAAGAAGAGTTGTTACAAGACCAGCCTGGCCCGTCACAGCCAAAAAAGAGGAGATTGTATGGAACATGTAACATCATCACACCAAAAATAGCCGCTGCATTTGATGCTTGCAAAATAAGCGACAGGTATGGAGTCCATATTTTGACGGCAGTAGCAGAAGCACTAGGACATGACACCACATCTTTGTCCATCAGCAGAACCACACTTCAGCGCTCTAGACAACGCATCCGCGAAGAAAGAGCTGAAATATTAAAAACTGCCTTAGGTAATTCTGAATTGCCGGCCCCAGTCATCCATTGGGATGGAAAACTTTTACCTTCTCTCACTGGAATGGGAATTATCGATAGACTTGCTATCTTAGTTACTAGTGGAGATATTGAACAACTACTTGGAGTACCAGCTTTGCCCAATTCAACTGGAAGAGAACAGACTGAAGCAGTTTATGATGTTTATAGCATCAAATATGGGTTATATAAATGGGGAAGCCACACTATTGCAACAAAAATTAGAAAGAGATATTCTATATTTTCCTTGTAGACATCATATTTTTGAAGTGGTTTTGAGAAGTGTGTTTGACACAAAAATGCCTTCCTCATCTGGTCCAAATGTGCCACTATTTAAACGTTTTAGGGAATTTTGGCCTAAAATAGATCAAAATAAACTAAAAACTGGATTTCAGGTATCAAAAATTAAACACATTTTACAACCAGTTAAAGCCGAAATTGTAAAGTTTCTAAATGCAGCTTTAACTTTGCAACAGCCTCGTGATGATTATAAAGAATTTTTAATGCTTTCTAAACTTTTTGTTGAAGAAGAGCCCACTCACACGACATTCTATCAACCAGGGGCATTTCATCATGCACGTTGGATGGCCAAAGCCATTTACTGTCTAAAAATATTTTTTTTCCAAGATCAGTTCCAACTAACTAAAAAAGAAAAAATAGGTATTGAAGATATATGTCTCTTTATTGTAAAGGTTTATGTAAAGGCCTGGTTTACAGCGTCATTTGCTAGTAAAGCACCGCTTCATGACTTAGACTTTTGTAAAGAACTAATTAATTATCAAAATATTGACAAAGAAATATCTCAAGCCGCAAGTAGGAAAATAGTGAACCATTTGTGGTACCTTAATTCAGTAAATGTTGGCTTATCTTTCTTTGATGACGATATTTCATTTACCACTAAAAGAGAAATGGTTAAAGCTTTGAATAGGAAAGCACCAAATCAAGAGGGTATTAAACGACTTATGATTAGTAACATTACTGACGTTGAAAACAAGGAAATTCAGGACTTCATATGCGAGAACACTAAACAGTTTTTTCAAAAATTAGGTTTGTCTATGGAATTTTTGGAAAATGATCCAACAACATGGAGGGAAAATGAAAGTTATACCCGATGTTTCAATATTGTACACAAAATTAAAGTTGTAAATGATGCCGCTGAGAGAGGAATCAAACTTATTACTGACTATAATGACATTTTAACAAAAAATGAAGACCAAAAACAGTTTTTACTCCAAGTTGTAAATGATTATAAATCACAGTTTCCAAATGTAAAAAAAGAAACCCTGTCGCATGCTTTGGCCTAGTGCAAAAAAATATTGTTTTTATTACTATATGTCTTGTAGATTTAGGATAATATTTGGTACTATGTATGAAAAAAACGTTTCATAATAAAATACACAAAGATAAAACGAGAGTTTTATTTCAAAAACTTCTAGTCTAATTTTCTTAGACTACGAATTTACAGTAGTATGACACATGTCATAGTCACAACAGATAATGTCTTTGATATTTGTATGACTTGATTAGTCATTCTAAAGATAAATGTTGCTGATTAAAAAAAAAAAAACAATGCATCAACCAAAGAACGTAAATAATTCCATTTACTTTTATTATTGCATAATAATGCATTCTGCGGCACCCCTTGCCTTCAATTTGCCTCAATAATATTTTGAGGGGACTGTTTTTTCTTCAAATGGAACCATTTGCAGGTGAGAAATAAAAAATTTCGATTTCGAAAAAGATGGGCCACCCTAATGCACATAGGCATATACATATTATTACAATCATGAGGATAGTTATAAAATCTTCAGTTGTATAGAAACAAAATTTCAAGATATGGTTTCTAATTCCTAGTTTTAAATTTGTGAAAATTTTGTTGTTTTATATTTTCAGGTAATTTATTATATAAGATCAAGTTTAATGAGTTTTTAATTGATTTTGTTAAGCGATATTTAGGAGGTTTTAACAAATTGGTCAGATGGAGTTAGATACACATTCTTATTTTTATGAATCTCTAAAAGAAAGTAGTAATTATATAGGCTAGGGGCTAGGAATGATATTTAATAAATAATGGTTGACAGTGTTCTCTGAAATCTGCTCTTGTTATAATTCTTATAGACTCTTTCTGTTGTAGAAATATTTTTACAGCGCTGCCCGAGTTCCCCCAAAGTATAACCCCGTAGCTCTTTTGGGAGCTCTTTTGGGAGTGGATTAATGAACAGTACTCTGACAGCAGTGTGTAGTTGCAGAACAGTTCTTAATCAGTATAAAAGAAATAAATAGCTTGATAGCTTATTGCTGAATTGCTCAATATGATTGCTAAAGCTTAAAGTATCATCAAGGTCTATACCGAGTAAATTGACACTTTCTCCCTTCGTTGCGTCATATCTGGTAGAAAAAAATAGTTTTTGTGTTTTGTCACGATTTAGTTTGAATGCATTAGCATTATACCAAAGTTCCGCTCGACTCTCAGTTTTTTAATGTTTTGTAAACTGTTAATATTCTTAGCACTATCTGTAAGAGTTGCGTCGTCAGCAAACATAATAATACTGCTAGGGAATAAGTAATAGAATAAATCGTTCACATAAATTATAAACAGTGGAAGTCCCAGCACAGATCCCTGAAGCACTCCATGTTTTACTGATCTAAAATAAGATGCCATATTGTTTTGTGAGACGCACTCTTGCCTGTTCTCCAGATATGTCTTGAACGGAGAAAAACTACGTTTTTCGATGATGAGCGTAATTGCAGTATGTGTACCTTCTTCAAGGCCTTTAACTATGTCACCCACAATCTTACAGATTGCATCTATTGTGGAATATTTTTGCCTAAAACCGTATTCGCAAGCATGCAATAAAGATTATTTTTCGAAATATTTCGACAAACGATTTTTTTAAATAATTTCAATTATCTTGTCAAACATGAGGATAATCGAAATTGGTCGATAGTTATCCGGGCTATTAGAGTCACCTTTCTTAAAAATGGCACAATTCGAGCTAACTTGAAGATATCATTAAAACATTCATTTATCATTCGCGTTAATGGGAGAACTAGAAAATCTATTGGTTCTTTAACAATTTTACAATTTAAATCGTAAACATCTAAATTGTTTGATTTTTTCAGCGAATGCATTGGATCTATAACCTCTAAAGTGGTGACAGGTTCAAGAAAGAAAGAAATATTAGGCTTCTGAACATATTCTAAAAAGTTTGAAGCATTTACGTTATTTAAAGGTAGACTACTTATGATTTTATCTGCTACGGTTGAAAAAAATCAATAAAGCTATTAGGATCAACACTAGTATCAGTATTATTAGAATGAATGATAGAACCTCTTATGGAACAAACTTCCTAAGCTGCACATATGATACTAACAATTTTTGTTAATGTTAAATTAATGTTAATTACTTCCACGTCCAGTGGAAGTATAGTAACGACAAAAAAATTTTTAAAAATTTTTATTGTCCAAATAGGCTTAAAATGTCATGAAAAGTCGAGATTTTAAGTTTGAGCGAAAAAAAAAAATTCTGTCTGTCTGTCGGTCTGTCTGTCGGTCTGTCTGTCGGTCTGTCTGTCGGTCTGTCTGTCGGTCTGTCTGTCGGTCTGTCTGTCGGTCTGTCTGTCGGTCTGTCTGTAGGTCTGTCGGTCGGTCTGTCTGTCTGTCGGTCTGTCTGTCGGTCTGTCTGTCGGTCTGTCTGTCGGTCTGTCTGTCGGTCTGTCTATCGCTCTGTCTGTCTGTCTGTCTGTAACTTTTTTTGTGCGCACGTTTACTCTGGAACCGTTTAAGATATTGATTTGAAATTTGGTACACATATGTACTTTAACGAGATCTAGAACTAGATTATATTTTTATCTTGTTCCGTCGAAGGGTTGGGGTGTAAATGGGGGTAAATTTGGGGTAGATGGGTAAATCAAGCAGGTAAGAGTCCACGAAATTGATATTTAGTATATACAAGAGAAGCTAAGGTCTCAAAAAAAAAATGGCATTAGCCACCCCCATTACCTCCTTATTAAAGGAGATGAAAAGAAATTGTGATTTAGTGTATGTGCAGGAACCAGAAACCTCAAAATATTTTTTTAATTCGTCCATCCCCCACTACCACCCCCCTATCACCACCCCCACCCCACTACCGATGTGAGGTATCGTTTTATGGGTTTTTGGGGTAGAAGATTTCAAATATTATATTATTAAAGTTCCATAAACAATTATTTTCACATACAAAGTTTTTTCGTTGTGAGTGACTTGGATAGAGAATCTGGATGTGGAAGTAGTGATTCCTTGGGCAGCGGTTTTTTGTTAATAATTTCGGAGTTATTTGCAAGAAACTGTATTTTGTACCAGTGACGTCTTAAAACATTTTAATCTCTAGTGATATCTAAGGACTTTTGACATTTTAGTTAAAATGCTGAAAACAATCTTTATAAAAAAATTTAGCTAGGTGGAAATTTTTATTCAGCTGGGGCATTTTAAATCTAATTTGACTGGATTATTACTATATTTAAGAAATTAAGCGGCAAATATCCAAACAACAAACTGTTGTTTATTGAAAAACAAGTTTGTTTCTTTCAATACGTCGCACCGTGTCGTTAATGAAACGATAAATTTGAAAATAAAAATGAATTATTTATAATAATGGAACCTTGAGATTATTAAACGGATATATTGCAACCGTATTTGGCATTGTAATTTATGAAATATGTAAATAAACACGCAGTAGCTCTTTAAAGATAACTTGAAAATGAGTTAACAAATTAACATAGGCGCCTACATAAAAAAATGTTATAAGCGAACGCCTGAGCATTAACATAATGTATTAACATTTGGCTATATAAAGAATAATTGCTATTTGTGTACCTCAGTATCGCTCAAGACAACAATAGTCGAATAAAACTGAGATTTTTTCATTTTGTGGGGGAAGGGAAATTTTTTTGCGGAAATGCCATCTGTATGTTATCAGAAAGTTTTTTCGAATCTGGGAAATAAGCGTTATTTGAGCGTTTTAATTTTGAGAAACTATTATTAGTCCGATGCATTTAGACTTTTGTTTTGGAGATTCTCTGAAAAGACTAAAAATTTAAGAGGATATTCTCAAAAATGGTAAACGATAATCCGAAAAGTTTGTTTACTCGGTAAACCTTGTGCAATTTTCTTTATTTAGTATTCAGGTGCGCAAATATGAATTTGTGTAATAATATTGTTAATTTGACTTTTCAAAGATCCTTGTTAAGTGAAAAAACTCTACATATTAGTACAACAGTCGTAATAATCAAATGCATTACCCTTAAAGTATGGACATAATATTTTCTTAGGTAACTTATCAAGTAAGGTTTTTCAGGTCAAAATTGCGCTCGTTGTTAAGTGAAAAATTCTACATTAAATTCTGCACTAAAAATAGGGAGACCAGGTTACATGTGGAAAACAACAACAGAGAGGATTATGAACAAACTGGGAAAGGACCAAACATACTGGGAAAGAAAAGCGAGGGGAAAAAATGAATTCCACAATGAAATCGCAGCGATATATACCCTACCAGAAACCGAGGAATCAGAAGACGTAGAAGAAGAAGAAGATTTGTAAAAGCAAAAATTTAAAAAGAGGAAAAACATTCTATATCATGACACAATGCGGCTACGCATTTCACAAATACCTACAGATATATATTCTACTAGAACCAGAAACGGAGGAATCAGAATACTCAGAAGGAGAAGAAGAAAATCTGTAGAAGCAGAAGCACAAAAAAGAGGAGTATAAACATTAAATGTCACGAACACAATGCGGCAACGCATTTCACAAACACCTACACTGCCCCCCTCCCCACTCCTGTACCATGCGTTATGTGGCTCTCGCTGCTAACAACAAGCATGACCCAAATCACAATGACACAATGCGGTAATGCATCTCACAAATACCTACCTCCCATCCCACATTCCTTTACCATGCGCCATGTGGCTCTCGCTACTGGCAACAAGCATGACCCTAATCCAACCCAGCGTGGACGCAGCAGGCCCAGCTGCAGACCTGAGAGTGGCAGCAATGCCTACCGCAAGCTGATAAATCAATCAATCAATCGATATTGTTAATTTGACTTTTCTCGGAAAATGACAAAAGGACAAAAAGAAAGAGGAGAAAACTTCCTATAAAATATATATCTACCATTTTTTTCATTTAAACAAAACTATCGGAGCTGGAAATTTTGCAACTAAGCCTCGAAACGGAAGTCAGCCAGCGGCATGGTACTCGAACGCACTTCGACAGTGCGAACGCGCACGCGCTACACAAAAAGTGGCATAATTTTTTACTGACAAAACCAAATGACAAAAATCAAAAAATATTTTAAAGTCAATATTACCATGTATTTGGTGTATATATTTGTTTTTCAAAAGCGTTTTTAAATGTTTAACTATTAATAGATAAAACGCGATATGAAATTTGTAGCTTATTTTAGGTAAAAGCTGTCATTTCTATATTTTCTTATTAAACGACTTCCTGTTATAAAATCGTACTCTCAAAACATTAAATTACAATATGTACGAAGTGGAAAAAGTACAAAAATCTATTTTGTAAAATACAGCCTTTTAAAGGGTAAATTAAAAAAAAATCATTTCTGCCCGTTAACACAATTAATAAACAAGATAATATTTTGTAGGGCACATATTAAAGCTTGAAGGATGTAATTTTAGATTTTGTATCGGATTTTTTTTTACAATAATAACAATTTACTCATTGTTTCCACGAGACTCGAGAAGAAAGTCTTTTGATCAGGAAGAGACATACTTTATGTAAAAAATGTTTTAGCCAATTTGACAGAATATTTTTCACTTGTTATTTTTATATAGATTTCCCGGCGCCTTCGCCAATATTTTTCAAATCTAAATTTTTTTCTACGCTATTTTTATTTAAAACAACAAATTTTTTTAGTGCAAATATTATAAAGGGCTATTAGAACGTATCACAATATAAAATTTATATAAAAAATCACGAATTAGAGAATTTTTTAATTGTACAAGAGGTCATTCTTGTACATTTCTTGAAAATATCTCGGAAATTAGATATAGGATCGAGTTGGGCCCATGAGTGCTTTTGATCAGAAAGTCAAAATCTACAGCATATTAAAAATTCAGCCAATTTGACCGAAATGCAATTTTCATAAGATAAGCGTGGGGTCCTTTAGAAAATAATATGTAAATAGAAAAATTGAAAATGTATCTCATACAGTGTAACCGTCAGATTTGCGACCCAGATCTCACAGGTTATTCTAAGGATATTCTCTATATGCCCTCAAAGAGGCATTTTAACATTCCAACATTCCGAGAATATCCCTGAAATATATAGAATATCTATAGCTCTCTAAATTCATTCTTGGAATATTTCTTACTAATTTATACAATAACACCGTCACACACACACAAAATATTTTGAATTGATGACGAAAAATATTATTTTATATATATTTTGATGCTGAATCCAAATCTGATAAAAAAACTCATATTTTTTCCTACTGTCAATTTATTTCTCAAATATCCTATTGTTTGAGGATTAAATTGATGGTAGAAAAAAATCTTGATGACTTAAAGCTATTTTGTCATCAGATTTGGATTCAGTGAATCAAAATACATATAATATGTCTGGTGATCAGTTCAGAATTTTTTTTTGTGCCGGTGTAATCTATCTGAATGTTACTGTAATATTTACTTAGGCTATTAATTATTATTGTCATGGTTAACAGGTGTAAGTATCATATAATTTTGGATTTCTTAACGGCCTTGGCATTAAGAGCTCGTCATTCATTTGTCATTTGCCATCATCTATTCCCGTTGTCATTTAAAACTCGCTTTTCTTTATTTTGCGTCTAATTGTGGTTTTTTGTTTTATTATTTTTTTTATAATATTATCTTTTAGAGACTGCAGAATTATTTGATATCAAACAGACAATTTAAAAAAACCGCAAAGAATCGCTAGAAAAATAGTTAACCAAAGCCAAATTAATATAGAAATTAACTTGTGTAATGTGGTTAACAATGGGTTAATTATTCTATATGCGTATATTTCCTTACTGAAAAAATTGTGTTATAATGCCTAAATTATGATTGTTTTACAATTCTAAGAATACCTACAGCATATTTGTATTTATTTCCTATATTCATCCTAAGAATATTATAAGGCCGGACATCGTGTGATTCTAGGAATATTTCATGAATATTCTGAATATTTCCAAGTTATTAAGAGGAAACTTAAATATCCCATATAGACATTTTGAGAATATTTCTGGAATGGCGTTATACAAGAATACGACAATATACAAGGCATTGAAACTGCAATATACAAATCGATTTTGATTTAAAACGTTAAGATATTTAAAAAATATATAAGATATTTAAAAAAATATTATGAAACAAATAAAGTTGAAGTTGCAGTCGGGAGTATACTAGCAAAATTTTACTCAAATATGTATAAATACACTCAAAGAAATAGTATGGGTAAATTCAACAAAAAAAAAATGGTTAACTAACAATGTCGTTCATTTTGTTAAACCAAATTATATTTATGGTATTTTTAAACAAGAGGTGATTGTTATTTTAATTAATAAAAAGTTGTCGTACAACAAAACAAACATTAACTTAAAAAATAGATGAATAAGACTATTATTTTGTTCGTCTGACTATTATTTTGTTGACTTCTGTCAAATTAAACTAGATAATAGTATATTTTATTTTTAACTATTTTCGAATTGTAATTCTAACCCAGTATTAGTTCGCTGTATTATTGTACTTGGTAGACAAACCAATATTATTGTCGTCTTCTAGAAGTTTTAAAAGAATTACCATAAAATTTGCCTGCTTACCACGTAGTCTATTACAGAAATTATTCCCAGATGACGCCACATGCAAATCACTGACAATAATCAATCATGCATCATCTTACACTCTTATGAATTTATATAAAATTAATAACATGATTGCAGTGTTCAAATTCTCTCAGGGATCATCGATATATTTGGATGGATCTTATAAACGATCTCTAATCTTTGGTTTGGGTGGTCTGATGTCTCAATACTGAGATTTTGGCTAACCAAAAAAAACTTCATCATACAATAAAGTGTAGATCAACCTAAAAATTAGTTGGTGAACAAAAAACAAAGTCGTTGTACTATTTAATTGTAGACCAAATTGAAAATGGTTAGTGAATATAAAAAAATACCATTGTACTATTTAATTTGTTACAAGAAGATATGATTATTAAACTACTATTTGTTCATATGCTCTTTTTGGTTGAATTTATCTATCATTTTCTTTGAGTGTACGTATGCGTAGTCGGCTAGGCCCAGCTGCAATTTTAACTCGTTGCATTAATTTTTTTATATATAGAATAGAATAGAATAAGTTTCCATTTGTGCTAAAAACGTATAACAATTATACAAAAACGAACAGTTCAGTCACAGACACCTAGAAAAAGGTTTGTTCGTGACTATTGTAATATTTACAATTTGTTATAGGGCAGTAATAAAATTACATGTAAACATTTTCTAAAAAACTATAAGATAGCACTTACTACTAAAGTAAAACTAAATAAAATAATATGAAGTGTTAAGTTGCTAATTTTACAAGTTTCTTAAATACAATTAAATAGTACTTAGTGCTAAAGTAAAACTGAAACAAAATGATACAAAAATACATTCTTATACTAAAATAATGAAGTTTTAGGTAATTTACTAATTATACAAGTTAGAGTATTCTATAATGACAAAAATATAGGACGCTAGGTAAATATGTAATCAAGATTTAAATATCAATTTTTAAACCACATTTTAATTTTTTTACTGTATAAAATGATTAAATAGTCTAAATTCATTCGGTAGTATATTGTAAATTTTAGGTAGCTAATACAGGAAATATTGTTGAGCTGTCGTTTTATGTGAGATAGGAAGTATATATTTATGATTCTTTATGACTCTGGTGTTATATTCAGGTTCAAAAAGGCTTACAGAATTTTTATGCTTGCAATAATATTTCAATATATCAAATATATACAGTTCTCTTAAAGTGAGAATATTAAAATTCGAGAACAAGATTTTAGTTGGGCTACGCATTGGTTTCCTAAGGATGGTTTTAATAATTATTCTCTGATACAAATACTTTTTCTAGATTATTTTTATAAGTTCCACCCAGGACAGAATGCCATCTGTTAACAACGGCTGTACAAGAGCATAGTGACAATTCCTAATCAATTTATTACCATTGATTAATTTTATTACTAAGAATGCCGCTTAAACTTTTAAATATGAACATGCAATTTTTTAATCTTTTTGGTAAACAGTTAATGTGTTCAGGATATTTAAGAGACTAATCAATGATTATGCCAAGGTATTTGATGTTATTATTTTGTTCAATATACGAAGGACAATTAAATTCAATATCGATTGCATATATCCTGGTGTAAAATTAATTGATTTAAATTGATTTTGTCACGAAGTGAGAAACATATAAATTTTGATTTTGATTTATTCAGTTTTACCAAACTACTATTTAACCATATTCTTATAACTTGTAATATGTGTTCAGATTTTGAATATCCTCTCAAAAATCACCATTAACGTAAATGCCTGTATCGTCGGCATAAGCAAAGATACTCGCACTATCCGTATCAGTATTTATAAGCAGATCATTAACGTAAATTATGAAAAGTACGAGACCAAGAACTGTGCCTTGTAGTACACCACACGTTACTGTTCCTTTCATTATTTGTTACAACACATTGTTGTCTGTTACTGAGATAAGTTTTTATTAAGTTATAGGAACAGCCCTGGACCTCGTACATTTCTAATTTGTGCAGAAGCTTTACATGGCTGATAGTATCAAATGCCTTTGCTAAATTTAGAAAGATAGCAGCTGTCGGTATGCTCATATCATTATATATTTTTGTCGTCAAGGCCATAATTGCATCCTGGGTGCATGTATTTTGTCTGAATCCAAATTGATTACTTGAAAGGATGTTGTATTTTTCGAAATAATTATACAATCGTGCGGTTATTGCTTTCTCAAAAATTTTTGCTATATTTGATATGAGAGAGATTGGACAATAGTTTGCCATTTGATTACAATGGCCCCCTTTATGCAATGGTTTAACAATACCACACTTTAATATTTGAGGAAATATTCCCGACATCATCAACATATTTATTAACTGAGTTAGTGGTTTCACTGTATATAATATTATTTTTATGGTGGATGATCTTATGCCATGTATTCCTAGAGAGACATTATTACCTAGACTGTTAATGTAATTGGTGGTTTCTTGTTCAAGTACCGGTTCTAAGAACAGTGAATGAGCAACTCGTTTAATCTTGTTGGCTATTAGTTTTTGGTATACTTTTTGTGATGTTTGAGCCAACATTCAGAAAGTGATTGTTGAAACATTCGGCAATTTTTTTATTTTTTGTTGTAGTAGGTACGATTCTCTTTTATAATTTCTTCAATTTTGTTATGATTATAATTTTTATTATGTATAATTCATCTGTGATTTCTCAGATTTAAATTATTTTTGATTAGGTTTGAAAAGTATTCTTTCTTAGTTTTTTTTTAATATAGACAATTTAAGTGATATTTGTATAATTTATAGTATTCTTTTAATTATGGATTATTGGATTTTTTTCATTGTTTTTAGGTACATATTGTTTTTGTTATTAATTGATGTTATTAACCCTTGCGTTTATATACAAGGGATGTTGAAATTTCTGCAGAGTTAAAAATTATCTAAGTTCTTTCCATTTGCGTCACTTCACATGTTAATTCATAGAAACAATTAAATAAATAATATTCACGTAATACTCAGGTAATATAAGAAAAAATACGTTTCTACTGAATAGGTAATAACGCATTTTTTTACATAAGTGTTCCTAATTATCATTGTAGTATCCAATTAATTTTTTTCCTTAATTATATACATCTCTTGAGAAAGCATTATTAATTACTAATAATCATTGATAGTTTTAGGTAAAAAGCGAAAGTTAATATCATCATCAACTTGTCAATTACATTATACAATGCTGAACTTATAAAACTAATTAAATTCTATAAAAGTGTTCACAGCACATTATCAAAATATCGAATTTAACATACCAAAACAACAATAATAATTAGCTTATCTCATCAATGGCAATTAGGAATCAGTAATGATGAATGAAAGTATTGATAAATGTTCTGGTGCAGCTGTTTAGTAGTCAGCGAGGTCACCCATAGGTCAAGATAGACGAGCAGGTCTCCAACTTGCTGATAGCCATGGCGCCGATTCTCAAACAGAGCGTGGACAATAACATGGATTAGCCACCACTACATTCATAATTACCCAATTATCCTTTTTCATTAACGCAAATAGCTGATTATAAATAGATACGTATAAAATTTGTTTATTCAATTAATTTAATTATTCATCAGGACGTCATCAGAATACTTACAAGATATTTGGGTTTCCTCAAACTATTTAGGTAGGTGTGTAATGATATTTTTGGGTGTCCAGGTATGTTATGCTAGTGGCGAATTAACTTTTCGCCCAATCGGCTATAAAGATATTGAAATGATTTCATGGCTATTCGGACACATTTCTAAGTTAAAAATAAATACCTATTATTTCTGCTTACATCATTGTTGAAAGATATATTTTGGGTATTCAACAGATAACTTTCAAAGAAAAACATTCAAACTTGCACCAATGGTATATGAAAGAAACGAATGTTTTTCTTTGAAATTTATCTGCTGAATACCCAAAATAATAATTTCTAAGTCTTTTGCAAAATATAGTATAAGGACCATTTGTGGCTTGCTTTACTACTGCTTATCGTCGTAAAAAATACTATAAAGTTAGCAGTTAGCGACATAGCCCAGGGTCGATCCAGGTCGATGCTCAACAAATTAGAGACAAGCTGAAATTTGGTATGGTGCTTTATTTTGAAGTGCTAAATATACTCTGAAACCCCAGCGGTGAGTGGTTGAGCCCGTCCTCCCAAAACAACCCCCCAAAGAGGTAAAATGGTCCATTTTTTACTTTTTTCTTTATAACTCGAGAACGAAGCATTGCAGGAGAAAAGTCCAAGAGGCCAAAGTTGAAGAGCAGAAAATTTTCTATCACATATGTCTCCTTTGAGAAATTTTGAGTTAGCAGTGGCGGAGCAATGAATTTTCAAATTTTGAAAAAGTGCTAAATTATGTTTTTGTGGCTAGGTAACTTCAATTTTAATCAAATATATAATAATACAGTGTAGCACTATAGGGCTATAAATTTTTGAGTGTACTCTGTGGTGGGTATAATAATAAAGATTAAATAAACCAAAACGTTTTAATTTTAAAATGGGATTTAAAAAAAATAAACAACTTGTAAAGATCTTCTTCTTCATCTATGTCCAAATTTACAGCCCGGTTTAGAAAGTAACTCCATTGCATTGACTACATGCCATAGTGCACTTCAGGCCCTTTCGTTTGCATGCACATACTTTTTTACATCCTCCTGATGAACAACTACAAAAAAAAATTGTAGAATCCATGTAGGCAATGTTTTGGTCGGAATTAATTTGGCTGCAACTCTTGGTTTTTTAGTCTTCAACTCCAATCTTGCGGTGGTAAATGGTTATTTAACCACGTTTGTACCTAAAAAGTTGAAAAGAATATGACCTAAAGTTTTAGTTGTATGATAAATCTGACTTTAACTGACCTGGTGGAAAACTCTAAAAAATTTAATCTAACACTTTGCGCTGTTTGAGGTAGGTGGTAATGTGGCCAAGTTAAAATCAGTACTAAGGTTTCGTTTACGTACGTATTGATGATAAAGAATGTATCTAGCACTATCCAAATCTGTATTTAATGAGTTCTTAACATATGCTGCTATAAATAATTGCGTTGTGATTGCTTCTAATTTCTCCTTTGTAGCCTGAGGGTTATAACATTCTTGGTGGTATTTACTAAATTAATTTTCCCTTTATTGAATAATGCAGATGTGGTGTCACAACCGGACATAGCGTGCAAACTTACAATATAAAACATCTTTTAGGTCTCCCAATTTTTGTTGTAAGGTTGGTATGTCAGTTATTTTATTTGGCTTTGATGATTTTCCCGGACGAACCATAAACAATCTTTTCTGGCAATAATGGATTAATAACACCATGAGGTCTGTATCATCGTTAACTACTGCTACCGCATCTTTAGAAGAATTCTCACTATTGCTATTGCTGTCATTACAATGAGAGTATCGGCATCACCATCTGAGTATTTTACATTAATTCTGTTTTCAAACAACATTTTTCCGAGTTGTTTGTTGGTGCTATTTAACAAAAAAATCTGCTCTTGGTATCCTCACAGCAGATAAATTCGAAAAAGATACAATGGGTACTATTCTTTTGCTCGTAGATCTGCGATATTGCTCAACTATTTTGGTCTATAAAATCTCTTTTGTGCACCACTGTGTAATATTTTTGGATAATATTGATTTATCCGGTGATTATTACATACTTTAATAATAATTAATCCTAACTATAAAATATTAACATTTTGAATAGAAATATATTAAAAATTCATTGCTCCGCCACTGCTAGGTCAAAATTTCTAACAATAGACTTATTTGATAGGAAATTTTCTGCTCTTCAACTTTGGCCTCTCGGAATTTTTTCCTACAATGCTTCGTTTTTGAGTTATAAAGAAAAAAATTTAAAAAATGACGATTTTACCCCCTTTTGGGGGTTGTTTTGGGGGGACGGGCTCAACGACTCACCGCTGGGGTTTCAGGGTATATTTAGCATCTCAAAACAAAGCACCATACCAAATTTCAGCTTGTCTCTAATTTGTTGAGCATCACTCATATAACATGAGGAATCGACCCTGGGCTAACAAGAGTGTTATTGAACCATCATTCAAATTATCCAGGGCAGGATGGAAGTTGTAGTTGTTGCTGTGTTCTTGAAGGATCTAAAGCAAAATTTAAGATATACCTGAAAAAAATATATTAAATAGCAATTAATTACAATGGCATACCGCATCACTTTTCGGCTCTGTTAAAATCACTTGACAGGCTATTTTGGGAGCTTATATATTTAAATAAGTCAAATGCAACTGTATTATGAATAATTTTATTTTTCTGTATTTCTTTTTGGGATTCTCTGCATGTATTTTCTTCTAAAAAATGTCCGTGAAATCTACAAAATAATATAATTATCCAGTATTTTTGCTGGAAAATAAACTCTACGCCTGTGACTTTTATGTCAAAGGATCAGTTAGAGGGTATTTTTTTGACAAGTGATGAATAAGAACAAAAATATAAAAATGACGTATTTTGCTGACGTTTCTGAACACGAATCTGTTTCCGTTCTTAAAGCGTATTATAAGTTTGTGTGCTGTGTATATTGGTGTAGCGACTCGCTTACCCTAGCAGAAGACATGTGCGAGCATCCACACTGGAGGTCTAGCGGCGTAACTAAGAAAATAGAAGAAACAAAAAATATAACAAAAAATTATTAATATTAACAAGATACGCCAAATGTTAACATTTTTAATTATAATACAAAACAAACATTTACAATCCAATATGATATTTTAATATAGCAATACCAAGAGATATATGTGGGGAATTTTAATATAGCAATAATAAGGTTATAAATTGGTGACCCCGACGTTACATCTCTCAATTGCACACTATAGAGTCTAAATTTCTTCAATAACTTCCGCTACTCCTACAGTTTCTAGCACTTACTGCGATAGTTGTAAAAGTCGCCTCGACTCCGAAAATCGCAGTGGCTCAAGGCCCCGTTCTAATAGTCGAAGTGGTACCCGCGTTAGATATAATCCTTCTGATGCCAAAGTTTGCTATTACCATCAACTTTATAGTCGTAAAGCATTTAAATGTCTCAGAGCTGCATGATAAAGTTAAAATAATAAATGATTGGCCCGTCGACTGTCTTCACAGTTTTTCCAAAGCCAAAGCTGCTATAGCTGGTGCAACCTTTTTAGCGCATCCTCGTTGTGACGATAGCTCGTTTTTATCGCTGTCAGTTGATTGTTCAAATGTCTCTATGGGGGCAGTTCTTGAACAGAGCGATGACAAAGGTGTACTTACTCCATTAGCCTTTTTCTCACGAAAACTTACCTTAGCACAGACAAGATACAGTGCCTTTGACAAGGAACTTCTTTCTTTGTTCACAGCGATTAAACATTTCAGGTTTTTACTTGAATGTTGCACATTTATTTGCTTTACTGGCCATAAACCTTTGGTCAAAGCATTATTCACTAAAACTGAACGATCTCCCAGGCAAATTAGACATTTAGAATTCATTGCTCAATTTGCATGCGAAATCAAACATATCAAAGGGAAAAATAACTTTGTTGCAGACACCTTATCACGTGAGCATGATACGTCTTCTTTACAACAATGCATTTCCCCAGTTTCAACCCAAAAGTCTAACCTAGTTGATATTAACTTTGACTTAAATTTATTGAGCAGAGCTCAAGAAGATGATTCTGACCTTAAATTTTTATTATCAGATACTTCATCAAACACAAAGAGAACTTTTCATTTAAAGAAAATTCTGACAAGTTTATTTGGTGTGACGTTTCCCACACAAAACTTCGTCCTTACGTTCCGATTGTTTATAGACGGACAATTTTTGATATTTTTCATGGTTTATCTCACCCTGGTATCAAAGCGACTAGAACGTTAGTTTCTAAAAATTATTTTTGGCCCAAAATGTCTTCAGATTGTAATCTCTGGGCAAAAACTTGTATTAACTGTCAAACGAATAAAGTGACATGACATACAAAGAGTCCGATAGCTAACTTCAATATTCCTAAAGGACGCTTCGACCACATACATATAGATTTAATAGGACCATTACCTCCTTCTAAAGGTTGTTCTTATATTCTTACTGTGATCTAACGTTTTACTAGATGGCCCAAAATTATCCACTTATCCACTTAAGGATATTACTGCAGAAACTGTAGCGCGTACGTTATTTCAGAATTATGTTTCCCGATTCGGTGTTCCTGTCACAGTGTCAACGGATCAATTTGAATCTAAATTATTCCAAGAATTTTCAAAATTTTTGGGATTTCATAGAATTCGTACGACACCATATCATCCTTCCTCGAACGGAATGATTGAAAGATTTAATAAATCTCTTAAAACTGCTCTGAGAGCTAAAACATCTGCACCACATTGGGTAGATGAACTTCCTGTCATACTATTAGCTCTCAGGATCATCTCCAAAGACGATTTGCAATGTTCCTCCGCAGAACTCGTTTTTGGTCAAGCTTTACGACTACCAGGTGATTTTTTTATAAAATGATATACTTGTACGGATATTCCTTGTTTTATTACTAAATTACGTACTTCTTTTGATAATTTAACGTTCATTCTACCTTTTCGCCATGTTAATTACAAATCATTCGTCAATTTAGACATCTTGACTTGTAATTTTGTTTTCGTTCGGAAAGAACGTTTTAAGAAATCTTTTACTCCGCTGTATGATGGGCCGTTTAAAGTGTTGTCCCGTACAAACAAATTAATTACTTTTGTTAAAGGAACTAAAACTGTCACAGTAAATATTGATAGAATTAAACCAGCATATTTACTGTCAGACAAATGCGATGTCACTGTAACACCTGTTAAGAAGGTACGTTTCGCCATTGATACTTTGATTGATTGATTGTTCTTTTAATGGAAGAATTATGTGTAGCGACTCGCTTACACTAGTAGAAGATATGTGCGAGTGTCCACACTGGAGTCTAGCGGCGTAACTAAGAAAATAGAAGAAACAAAAAATATAACAAAAAATTATTATTATTAACAAGATACACCAAATGTTAACATTTTTAATTATAATACAAAATAAACATTTACAATCCAATATGGTATTTTAATATAGCAATAATAAGGCTATAATTGGCATGATCAGACTTGAATCATCAATATAAAGAAAGAGTGGTTGTTTTATTGTTTTTCATGTGAATGTTAGATATAGTAAGAAAGAAGTCGACAAATCGCTTAGTAGGGGGAACTCTTGTTGATCATTTTGGTCAGACTTGCACCAATGGTATATGAAAGACATGAATGTTTTTCTTTGAAAGTTATCTGCTGAATATCCAAAATAATAATTTTATTTTTTAATATCAAATACTCAGCTCTAAGAATTAAGAATATATTTGTTATATTCAGTATCCATAGATACTTACTGCTTACACAGAACTGTTGATATATCTAGTTGATAGTTTTATTTTAAACAATGTGGAGTTTGTTAAGTTCTTCTTTTAACATCGGAAGCCAGGTTGTGCAAACATCTACGGAACAATTCGACACGCATTTATCGTCATTCAATAATATTATAGCCGATTCTTTAATTCTCCTTTTCTTGCTATCTGTCTCTCCCAAGTGTGTTAACGTTGTATACCGTTGTTCAGGTTTTTGTCGTACATGATTATTATTTCCTATATATGTGAAAGTTCTGTCAACAAAGGCTTCAGGTATTGATTGTTTATAAGAACCTCTTTTATAAAGCGTTTCTCATTGTCTAATATTCCATCATTAGAAGAAATTATTTTGGCCCTATCATATAAATATTTTATGACACCCTGTTTAACATGCATTGACTGATTTGAGTTAAAATTCAAACACCTGTTGGTGTGTGTTGGTTCTCTATAAACGCTTGTTTCAACTGTATTATTTACTCTTTTAATTGAAACATCTTAAAATAGTAGTTCACTTTTATTTCCTACTTCTAATGTAAATTTAATAGAGGGTCCCTTATTATTTATATTTTCTAAAAAATTATCTAGCAAATCGACTCCATGGGACCAAATTGCAAATATATCGTCAATATATCTCCACCAGCTAACCGGTTTATATATACAATTTTGAACATGCCTAATTTCAAAGTCCATAAATATATTACTTAAAATTGGCGACAATGGAGACCCCATTGCCGTACCAAGGTTTTGTTGATAGAAATCGCCTTCAAACTGAAATTAAATCTTTTTATATATATTGTTAATAGTTTCACTATGCTATTAGCAGTTAATTTAGTTCTAGCTTCCAAATTATTATCATTCAACAATTTATCCTTTTTTAAAAGAAAATGCTGGCAAAAAATGTGGCAGAGCATCTAAATACAGAAAAATTAAGAAAATGCCACAGCCAGCATTTAGACAATATTTAATTTTATTTATTACACTGTTTCTGATAAATGCAAAATGCAATTATTCAAATATTTAGTTGAACTTTGGCTACAGCTGAGTGCATATCGTTGTATTTCAGAGGTTCCTCTCTATGCTCGTGTAAATTATTAGAATTGTTGTTTTAGAATAATTGTTATTTTTGTTGATTTTCGTCTTTTTATTATGGTTGTCTGGCACCCGTTTGAGGAACCTCGTAATAAAATTTGATGACCGTTTGAACATGAAGATAATCATGACATCATCGAAAGTGATGAAAATATTGCTCCTAATAATATGATTCTAAGGCGTCCGCCTAAAGCGGGCAGCAATAATCCTGGACTCCTTAAAAGAAGAGTAATACGGAAGAGAAATAATCCTCATCCTATTGCTTAAAAAGTAGTTCTGAATTTAAACAATCAACTTCTGAAAGAACGAAATGGAAAAAAACTGATTTATCAAAAGATTTGTAGGTCCCAAATTTGGCGTTTCATTCAAAAGGGGGCGCCGAAAAGAAAGAAAAAGACTAAAAAACCTTCTCGGTGCATATCTAGTGAGATATAATATTAAAAAAAAAATAATAATATTTATCAGTGTTTTGAAGGGAATATCGTGCCCTGCTCAGTGCAAGACATTAATGATAAAACTAGCTGATACCCGCGACTTCATTCGCGTGGAAGACTTCTTGCGCGTGGAAATTAAGAACATTAACATACTAACTTATGCCTATAAAGAAGTACTACATACTCACTGTACTTAGGAAGTACACTCGAGAGAACCCACTGCGCATTCATTGCACTCAAAGAAAACATCTGTGCATCCATAGTACTCCAGGAAACCTACTGCACATCCATTGTATAGCACTTGGCGAAACCTACTGCGCATCCACAGTACTCGAGGAAACCCACTGCACGTCCATTGCATTCAAGAAAACCCACTGCCCATTCATTACACTAGAGGAAACCCACTGCGCATCGCAATTTGATAACAATTTATTATTCTATTTTTGTGATAGAGCGAGTTAAACGAAAAAATAAGTATTTTAATCGACAATAAAGCACATGGGCGGGTTTGTGTCAATGTTCATGATTAAAAACATCCCTTTCCCTGTTAACCCGCCCGGGGGGGGGGGGGGGGTTCTTTTTGAAAAACGTCGAATACATGTTTCCTTTTTTCCACAGAAAAGCCAGTCGCTGGAATATCACGTTTCTGACGCGATTTCAGAGGGACGGGTACCCTTTAGACCATCTTTCAAATAGTGAAAATCGAAATTTCGTTTTACTCGTCTGATAGATTCCAATAAAGAGTACTTCTGCCAAATTTCACGCTTCTAGGTCTAATCGTTTCTGAAAAGCTTAAAAACCTCCCCTCCTCGTTCAACCTTCCAGGGATTTCTTTTTGAAAACCGTCGAATACGTGTATTCCTATTTCCTCAGAAGAGTCCATCGCTCGAATAATCACGTTTCTGACCTACGCGATTTCAAAAATACGGGTGCGACTTTAAATCATCTGCCACCCCCGTTTTCACCCTTTCAAAAAGTGAAAATCGAAATTTCATCTTACTCGTGTCTAATAGATTACAATAAAGAGTATTTCTGCCAAATTTTACGCTTCTAGGTCTAACCGTTTCCGAAAAGCTTAAAAACCTCCCCCTCCCCGTTCACCCTTTCGGGGGGTTCTTTTTGAAAACCGTCGAATACGTGTATTCTTATTTCCTCAGAAGAGTCCATCGCTCGAATGATCCCGTTTCTGACTTACGCGATTTCAAAAATACGGGTGCGCTTTAAACCCTCAAAAAATTAAAATCGAAATTCCATCTTACACGTATCTAATAGATTTCAACAAAAAATATTTCTGCCAAATTTCACGCGTCTAGATGTAACGGTCTCCGAAAAAGCCTAAAATTTCAACTCCCTTTTTCACCCTCTTGAGGGTCGAATCCCTTTTTAGTGGTTGCTTACGTCATTCGAGGAACCTCTATGAAAAATGTTAAGTTTCTAGACACAGCGTTGATAGATCAGTCAGTGAGTCAGTCAGGGTATTCTTTTATGTATATAGATATGCGAGAAGGCAACCTTGACAAGATTCATTAAAAGTTTAGGATTCTGTATAAAAAATTGATTAAAAGAATACGCACTGCGAAATCTACAAGTATCAGGGAGTGAAAAATGGAATATTTGGAGAAAATATAAGGATATCGTGAGGACGGCCAATCTGTGAGGCCAAAGGGAAACGTATTATGATAGTACATGCGAGCAATGAAGATGGATTCATGAAGGGTGTTTGATACTTTCTGCAAAAAACAATGCCAAAGTATCGGCCGATTATCATGAAGATTATGTTAGAAAAATGATTCATTTCGTGAATTTTTTTCTTGGCTTGCATTTCTATATGAAAGAATTGTATTGGACTGAAAATTGCGTATTGAGATTTACAATTAAATACTCAATTCTCAAAAACGGCTCATCTCTATGTAAACACCTTCCTGTTCTCGTTAAACAATATAAAAAATAGAAGTTGCAGTCGTACGTGGCCGACTGCGAATAACTGCATAGAATGTAAAGAATTTTATAGGAAAATTATCTCGAGAGCGTAGTTAGTAACCTAGTAACATAACATGTCTATTAAGGCTATATGCGCTTTCCGGGGAAAATGTGAAGCAATGATTATGAGACAGAGAATCTCTCTCAACGAGCACGGTATCGTCTGCGATTGCGCGTGAAGCGATTACCTGGTAATATTTTTTAGGTAGTGTTGCCAGTGTTAATACCTGCCCAAACGTTGATGGACAATTTTTCTTTCTGCCTGAACTCGAAGAAAACATGAGGATTTTCTTCTGCTCATATGTGATTGTTGTGAAAGTTGACAAAACCATCCTGTGTAAACCCCGCTTCGTCCGTAAACAAAATTTGTTGAATAAATTCAGCATATCTTTCACATTTTCGCACAAGCCATCGGCAGAAGGCCTCCCTTCTTGGTAGATCTTCTGGTTTGCACATGGTAGGGATAGAGTAATTGTTCATGTAACACCCTCCAAACAGACGATGCTGACACACCTTCTTGTAACGCTAGCCTTCTCGTACTGATTCGGAGATTCGTATTTACTGCATTTAATATTGCTCCTTCTGCTTCTAGGGTCCTAACATAACGATCTGGGCCAGAATTTTCCTTGTCTGAATAGAACTTACCCCTTTCTCGAAACGAAAGATTTACAGTGACAAAAAACCTTTCGCAAAGTAATCTTCGTATGATCTTCTTGCTTCAGCAGCATTACTCTAGGCTTGACCATAGAATAAATGAATATCGGTCCGTTCTTCGAAAGTGTAACTCATATTAAATAAAAATTGAAATCCTCTTATTAAAGGCTGCGTAATGAAAACCTTAATTTTTGTCATCATTAATGACAAATATGACAAAATATGACAATATTGGAAACCAATAATGACCAATTAAGTAATAAAAAGCCAAGTAAGTTGATCAATTGTAAGTTTTTACAAATAAAAAAATATGGTGTAAATTTTTGCAAGTGCAGATCGAAAAATGAGCTTCTCTCCATGGCACTTGCGAAAATGCGAAGAAAATGATGAATTCATTGAAAAAATTCTGTTTACGCAAGAAGAATGGAAAAATTCATTTAAGTTCAAATTTCTTGAAACCGGTTGGTCGTACGGTGCTAGGTAACCTTTTTTGTGTTGTATAGTCAAGGAATTATATTCCAATGAGACAATAATAGAAAATTCACACTAAAAAGTTTGGGGGGAGAAGTAAGTCCCCCCTTTCCAATTTTGTGCACCCCTGATTGAATTTACCCTTGGTGAATAACATCAGATAATGACCATTATTGATATCGAATCACGTGCAAAAACTAGTCACTAGCCACAAATGTTAATTTTGGGTGCCTCCTTCGAAGGCCCACAGCGCCCCTTGGAGGGATTTCCGAACTTTTTTTCATATTTTTTTATGTAGAATCACCACTGGAAATTAATGACAGCATACCTGAAACATCCTGTATTTGCCACTTCTTTGTTTAATTACTTCCACATCCAGTGGAAGTATAGTAACGACAAAAAAAAATTTAAAAATTTTTATTGTTCAAATAGGCTTAGAATGTCACGAAACGTCGAGATTTTAAGTTTGAGCGAAAAAAAAATTTCTGTCTGTCGGTCTGTCGATCTGTCGGTCTGTCTGTCTGTCTGTCTGTCTGTCTGTCGGTCTGTCTGTCTGTAACTTTTTTTTGTGCGCACGTTTACTCTGGAAACGTTTGAGATATTGACTTGAAATTTGGTACACATATGTACTTTAACGAGATCTAGAACTAGATTATATTTTCATCTTGTTCCGTCGAAGGGTTGGGGGGTAAATTGGGGTAAATTTGGGGAAAATAGGTAAATCAAGCAGGTAAGAGTCCATAAAATTAGTATTTAGTATATACAAGAGAAGATAAGGTCTCAAAAAAACTTTTGGCATTAGCCACCCCCCTTACCACCCCCACCCCATTATTAAATGGGATGAAAAAAAATTGTGATTTAGTGTGTGTACAAGAACCAGAAACCTCAAAGTGTTTTTTTAATTCATCCACCCCCACTCCGCTACCGATGTGGGGTATCGTTTTATTGGTTTTTGGGGTAGAGGATTTCAAATATTATATTATTAAAGTTCCATAAACAATTATTTCCACATACAAAAATTTTTTCGTTGTGAGTGACTTGGAAAAGAATCTGGATGTGGAAGTAGTGATTCCTTGGGTAGCGGTTTTTATTGTTATTACAATTTTCTTCGTGATAGTAGAATAAATCCAAATAGAGAAAACAAATAGGAAAGATTCAACATTTCGTCGTCTGTTACTGGGTATAATACTTTTGATTCACTCCCAACTAACATTAATTAATTTATAATAGCCACGAGAACATCTATATCACCATTGTATAAGAATAAAAGCTTTATAATTAAGGTCTGAGAACGATTTCTCTCAGCATATATGCAATCACTACATACCCACAATAGGCACGGACGAATAAAACCTTTTTATCGTTTTAAGGTCACAAAAACAATAATTATACTAACCTCCGATTAAAGAACGTATATCTAGGTACATAACAGGCTATCTTTTCACTATATACCTTGTTTGCTCCTAACATAGTCACATTATATGTCCATTAAAATGGATAGATGAACATCACATCCCATAGGCAACAGTGGCGTTGTGTGTGTAGAAAATGTGTAGAATGGTAAATATTTTCATTAAAATGAATTATTGCAATTCCTGCATTACCGGCTCTTTATATAACGTGATGTATGCATACGATATTACAGTAAGATAAAATAGTAAGATAAATATGTATTGAAAGGATATTAAAATTTAATTGCTATTTACTTTATAACTGTAAACTGAACTTCATCATGTTACGACTATGGAACGATTGATTTTCTTCTTTTCTAAACTGCTTTCTGCAAACGGCACAGCACTTCACTATTTATTTGCACAAAATATATTGTCACTAAACTGTATAAATATGAATAGAGAATATTATTTAGGTATTAAGCAAATCACAACTTAAAATAAAATTACTTTTTCACTAGTTTTTGGTCGGAAAACACGAAAAACATTTATTGACATTAATGGCCGAACTGTCAAATTGAGATTATGATAATCGAACTGAAACCGATCGTGTACGAGCGGCCGCGAATACGCCGATGGGCCAATCAGCAACTTATGGGAAGAAGTGCCTTAGAATGGGAGTCTTTCGGGATCATAAAATTCATGCCATTATGTATCTAGATATAAGTTCTTTAATCGGAGATACTAACTATTTAGCATCCCTTAGTAACATTCTTACAACATCTATAAAATATCTTATGGAGCTCTTAAAAACCTATTTTATAAAGGTTCCCAAATTAAAAATTTTGTTGCAGGTTTTCCTTGTCGATGCATTATTACTGTATAACCGTTCTTGGTTGAATAGTTTAAAGAGCCTTCTCGTTTTATAACAGTTGTATCTATGAACTTACAAAATATGGAAACATTCAATCGTTGCTTCAACTTATTCGTTTTGTGACAAAATACATGTACAGTGAAATTTCAATTTTATGAGATTACTAAAGATAAAATTAACTTGCGATTGAAATTTTACTGTCGATATGTGATACGATATAAATTGGGTGACTGATCAAGATTATGGAAAAAGATGTTCTTCAAAATATTAACCCTTATGTAACTAAAACTGTTGTTAATTTCGATAAGTTAATTATTTCAAACGTAATACGTAACTAAAAGTACATGTGGAGTATTTTAATGTGTGCAAAGGAAACATTTAAATTTCGATTGATATCACATCTAAAACTTACAATTGTAGGTCCAATTAAACAGTTTTTAAAACACTATTTGTTCTATAACAGCTGTTACAAAGCTCTTTTAGTTGCATAGAGACTGTTGCGAAATGTATTAAAGAACAAACAATTCGGTTCAATTGACGGTAATTATATATTTCTTATTATATAAATACTGTGACAGGTTTGATGGAACTATTTAACACGTTATGTAACCATTAGGACCATAACCAAAACAGGAGAGTTTATTAGATAAGCTGAGTAATTATGGAATTAGTTGTGTGATATGGAAATGTTCGAATGGTGAGGCGTAAATATGTGAAGTGGTGAGGCGTAAATATGTGGTCTCAAGTGAGCTGTATATAAATATAGGAGTGCCTCAAGGGTGCATACTTGGGCCTCTATTATTTGTAATATATATAAATGATATGTCAAAAATCTTTACATATTGTAAGTATCACTTTTTTGCGGATGACACTATAATTCACATTGATGAAAATAATCATAAATAGTTGGTAGGTAAAATAAACTTTGATTTACAATTTGTTTATAAATGGTTGAAAATAAATAAATTAAAACTGAATATTATAAAAACTCTAGGTACGCTTATAGGTAATCAGCAGAGTTTCAAATTGTTCAAATATATAAATTTATCATTCAGTCTTCAAGAAATAAATTTGTCGTTGGTTGATCAAAAATTAAATATCTAGAAGCTATTGTTGATTGCAATTAAAATTTTAAAACCCATGTTGTTTATATATGTAAAAGAATATCTAAAAAAAGTTTCTGTTCTTAAACGTGTCAGTTGGTACCTATCTATAAATACAAAAAAAAAACAATTTTTGGCAGATAAGTTGGATAATCAAGAAGTAGATCCTAACCCGACTTCGAGAAAATAACTTAAATTTTTTTCCAAATCGTTCAAGTCCCTCTAAACCTAAAAATGAACAGTGACAGCATTTTAAAGAAAATATTCTTATAAAAGTAAAGTTTGCATCAGTACCGTACTAAAAAGTAGACAGAGAAATTAAATTCTTGCATGAGTTTAAAAATTTAATAGCTATGTTTATGTAATTCTTTACACAAGACGGCGATAATGAAATGTCCTTTTTTCATGACTAAAGTAATTACACGGTATACTCATGCAACCTGAAGCGCTAGCTTACCTATAATGACAAGTAATTTCCATTTTAGTCCGTTTCACTACGAATGAACCTCATTTCATTTATTCCGTTCGTTTGCATATAATTTCAGCTATTTAAATTGCCATCATTAGATAATATATAGCAGTAATACAGGATGACTAATATGGAAGTGAAATAAAAAAATGTTATCAGCAGATGGAATGGCAATTTAGATGAGTTAAGTGCTTCTTACAATAACTTTCTCTAAACCAATACACATTTTACAGATAGAACTGAACACGTGTCTAATTGTTCTCAGAAATGATTTAAAACCGAACAGAAATGGAAAAAACATCAATTTGCTTCCAATTTACAAGACTATTAACATTAAGCAATGTGTGCGCTTTACGATTTCCAGTTGATTTAATGAGATTTTCTACGTGTTGTTGATGGTGTCTCAGGGCCGAAATATACATATGATACTATAATATACAACGACAAATGAATTATTGGGGCCAGTCGTTCAGTGGCGCTGTATTCAAGTTATAGTTTATTAAATTTATATGTTCCGAAAAAAAAAAAAAATTATTGCTAGAAGATAAGAAGGTAGCTAAATAAATTGATGGTAGATAAATTTTAAATATTGGCGAATATGCTACTTTGAGAATCTTAAAGGTTTCAATTTTATGATAATGGCAGAGGATAGGAATATTGGATTAAATGGCAAGAAAACCTTGGAAAAAATAATGTAAACCTGAAAATTTACAAACAGGCTTTTTAGTACAGTGGAATTGATTAATTAAATTTTTTCAGCGACAACATTCCATTGGTTTTATTGTTGATTCTTATGATTATGATTACGAAAAATATTTGCGCTCAAAAATTTCTAGTGCGCCAAAGTTATGTACTTTTTACTCGCTTTCACGGATTTTCTACTTATCTGTTTAATACGTAATTTTGCAAATGCTGGCTTATTTGAAATCAACCTCTTAAAAAATATAGACCTCTCCGATATGTACAGGTCAATCCGCCATCTCGGAAAAAATAGAAAACACCAGAAATGGCCAAATAAATCAAAATTGAATCTTTTCGACTAGAAGGAATAATTTCACCAAAGTTGGCAAAAATAAAACTCATCTATGGTCAAATATAATGCACCAAACCCGGACGCTGTAAATCAAATATAACGGTCAAAAATGGCGGACGCAATAATTATTTTTAATTTTTCGTCAAATATCAAGGAGGTATTGTACGTTATTTTATTTTTTCTTCGATTGTAGGTTCCTTTAGGTACTTTAGGAGGATAAAGTTAATTTTTTTTATTTTCAAAAAAGTGCATTTTTTGCAATTTCAAAAAAATTTTCTTTGACCCTTTCTTTTTCACCCAATTTTTTTTGTTTTACCTTGCGTATGCTTAATAAATTTCCTCTTCAAATTAACGAAGCTCAATTTCGTATTAAACATTTGAAGTTTACGAGACTTTCTACAGTATATTTTTAGTATTTTTCAATGAAAATTGGATGAAAAAAAAATTAGGGTCAAAGAAAATGCATTTTTGAAAATTTAAAAAAATGGACCTTATATATTTCCGTAAAACGCCTTTCAATTGAGGTTTTCTTAACTATAAACTTAACTATAAAGCTACCCACGAGGTAACAAAAATTTTTAGTAGGAATATTTTACCTCAGTCCAAGGCAAATTGCACTCGACTTGGGACAAATCTATTTGCGCCAAGTGTATTGCTGCTACATACTCTCCATTGTATGGTGATTGAGATGCACATCCATAATGAGGCATTCGCCCTTACCAAGCGCGCAGATAAGGGTGATAGAGGGGGTAATTACCACCACTCTGGGGGTAATTACCCCCAGAGTGGTGCAGATATAAAATTGTATTACGCCTACGCCTTATTTTGGCTTGTAGCGTGGCTTTCCAGAACATAATAAATTTTGTTTGCTATTTTGTCCCCTCCGCTTATAAATTATATCATCTCATCAATATCAATTTTTAGAAGAATGCAAAAAAAAATTTTGGTCATTTTTGATTTATTTTTCATGTTATACACCCCCCCCCCCTTACCCCAGCAAAAATTATTATTTACGCTCTTGGCCCTTGCCATGTTTGGTAGGCAAATTCTTACAGTATGTTTTATATAATCACTGTACACTTGAATTGCCTCAATTAATGGTATTAGGTGAATTTTTGCATTTTCTCGATTGAATGATAAGTTTTTAAAAAATAAATATCTTGTATTTCTGCTTACATCTAGGTAGGGCTAGAGATGCTTGAAAGATTTCCTCGCAAGGGTGGATTTCTGATAATATATTGGCATGATCAGACTTAGATCTTCAATATATAGAAAGAATGGTTATTTTCTTGTTTATCGTATTGTATGAGAGTATCCTCTAGGTAGGGCTAGAGATGCTTGAAAGATTTCCTCTTAAGGGTGGATTTCTGACAATATATTGGCATGATCAGACTTAGATCTTCAATATATAGAAAGAATGGTTATTTTCTTGTTTTTCATATTGAATGTTAGACATAGTAAATGTATAAAGAAATTGACAAGTTTGTTTGTAAGATGACTACTCGTTGATATTCTAGCTTGATCAGATTTAGATCAATAATATATGAAAGGAACGAATGATTTCTTTGAAAGTTATCTGCTGAATACCCAAAATAATATTTTATAACAATGAATGATAAGCTTTTAGTTTAACCTCTCGGGATCGACAACTGAATGTATGGGTCTCTCGTGTGGCACACAAGTTTATTATTTAGGATATCAATCTGATCACAGAAGCTGAGGAACTCTACAAAAGTAATTAGAAAATTAAGAATTGATAAATCCATATGCAGTGTTTAGAGATAAGACCAGCGCGTCGTAAGAAGGCGGAGGCTTTAGAGGGGGCAGTAAGCAATCCACGATAGGTACTACCTTATACCTTTCTCATCTAATGCAAGACCCCGGTCCTAGATTATCTCTTTTAACTTAACCGAGCCCCACTAAGAGTAGAAATTAGCCGCCCTAAATTAAAGGGGGGAGCACACCTGGCGCCCTTAATAAATAAATCGTCCTTCAGACGAACGGTTGTGAGACTGGTGAGCTCTTCGAGTGTACTTCATAGTACTGCAGAGCCTGATTTTATCATGAGTCCATTTGCGGAAGAGACAGTGAGGTAAGTGACGAGTGTGCTAACTATAGCGCTCTTAAATGGTGCACAAGGAACCATGTTCATGCCACGGTAGTAAATTGGGTAGATATAGAAAAATCCTAAGTAGCTAATGGTAGAAATGTAGGGTGTAGTCAAAGGCTAGGCAGGTATGTGGTATACTCGAGTATAAAATGCTCTCAGCATTTCATACCATTCAAAATCAGTCTTAAGTTAAAGTTTGTGATCGAATAGTGGCAGAGATGCAATTCGTAACTTGGTTAATTACGTTTGTTTTTTTAATTTTGGATTTTTCATGCAGATAAGCCCAGGCGTAATTCTATGAGCTATGGTGAAATAGAAATAGAAATAGAAATAGTTTATTGATGTTACAAAAGTTTTACACAAGTCAAATTAGTTGAGTTCTAATAATACAAAATACAGTTCTAATAATACATAAATATTGATAATAATCGGAGATATTCAATTAATAAACACAAATAAATCACGCACATAGTTTTGGCAAACAGGAATTAAAATAACACTTAAGTTTTACACTTTAAAATATTTTTAAAATTAGTAATAAAAATTTCATACAATTTCATTAGCAAAATGTCGAAAAAAATTTTTTTGAAATTTATAGAAAGCTGCGTTTATAAGTAAACTTCTAACCTGGCCACAAAACTGTCTGGATGGTAAAGAAATAATATAAAATGGGGGTTTGTTAAAAAACGAGAGACCAAAGAAGTTAGCCCCATTTTTACTTTTTTCTAATCGTTGATATTTTAAGGATATCTTATCATGGCTATGTATATCAATATGAACGACGTAATCGTTTATGTTTTCTTTAATAGATTTAAAAAGAAGGAACTGTTAATATTCCATGTTTAATGAATTTACATTTTATGTCATGTCTATATCCAAGACTTGAAATAGATCTTACAACACGTCTCTGTAAACTAAATATTCTATCTAAATGAGCTGTATGCCCCCAAGTTAGAATTGCATAAGAAAAGGTGCCTTGGAATTATAAAAAATAGGCTGTCCTAATGACGGATACTTCCTAGTGATGAGCGATATCGCGATTTTTCAATCACTCCGTGATCAGTGACTGCTATTTTTGAATCACGGTGATTTTAAACAGTGACTGCGATCTCGGTTTAGTACAAAAATCTGTAAACTGTTATAAGTTTGCCGTGACCGGCTTACATTACATATCTGCACTGCGTTTTAAACAGTGACGACTACGATCGCGGTTTAGACTGAAAGTGAACGCAATCTGTGAGCTTGATATAAGTTTGCCGTGATTAGGCATATATCGCTGCTCTGCATAAATAATAGGAAACGAAAATACACGTGAACACATTTTACTATTTATAACAACAATCTGTATAATAAACAATAAATAAATTAATATATAAATACTAAACATATAAATAAATAAAAATTTTAAGCTTATGAGTCAAAAGTATTAGAACTTAGAATAGGATTCATAATTCACATTTAAAAATAACAACTTCTTTATTTTTTTATCGTTTAATCCGCTTCTTCTGTCCTTAAGTACTTATCCAGCCAACTTTACAAAATAATCATTCGCATATGGCACGGTAGTTGCTAGCACACACAGTTTTTCTCTTGCTACCATTGACAATTTTGGGTAATTATCAAGCGCTATTAAAATCACTAATCGCCGTGACTTTGTTTCCTTCGTCACTGTTGCTATCGATGATTTCCTAATCACGGTGATTTAATCACCGGCAGTAAAATAACGCCCATCACTAATACTTCCCCTATGAGAATGTTTATTATATAAACACACCTTGCCAGTTTTTTTGAAACATAGCCCACATGTTGGTTCCAACACAGTCTTGGATCAAGAACTACCCAGAAATTTTACATTATCTGGGTTTTCATACTTTTCAATATAACGAGTAGAAAATACCGTATTTTCTGTTTTGGTATCATTTAAACATTAAGACATTGGCTTGGAACCACTCGGAAGTAGTCGACTGTGTTCACAGCACAATATTTTCCAACTCAATCTGGTTCTCATTACAATTTATTTTAGTAGCATCATCTGTATACAACACAAATTTAGCATTTAAAACATATTGTGGTAAGTCATTGACATAGATCAAGAATAACGGGGGTCCAAGGACGGATCCCTGAGGTACTCCTTGATCTATGCCCGCTATTGTTGATGTCATACGGTATGACATGAAATTTCTATAAGCAGTAACTTGGTTTATATTTTCGAAATAACTTTTAAGTAGTTTTAATGACCTTGGTTTTACACCATATTTATTCAATTTTCCTAATAATATATTATGCCGAACACAATCGAATGCCTTGGAAAGGTCACAAAAAGTGCAACCTTCGTAATTTTTATTTTCATATGCATCTGTGATGTAATTCAAGAGTAGACTTATAGCATCTGTCGTTGATTTTGATCTGAAACCAAACTGCTAACTGAAACAGAGGTATCCTTTCAAAATAATACATGAATCTTGTGTGCAGTAATTTTTCAAATATTTTTCCAAGAATGGGTATAATTGTTATGGGGTCGTAGTTAGACATATCATATAACTCACCTTTCTTGAATATTAGGACAACTTTGGAAAGGTTGGTTCCTCAGGCAGCGGTTTTTTAAATGTTTTAATATTTACGAAAAAATAGCCGTTTTTCTTTTATTTAAATTTTTTGTTTATAAAATTGTGTTCGCATAATTTTTTCAAAAAATCATGTCTTTCGAGTAAATGCAAGAAACTAAAAAGGTGAAAATTGACATTTATACTTTAGTGGAGTCCGAAAGGTATTAGAATTCCTGCATATTGTCGCTGGCGCTCGGCACAGGTTTTTTGCTCTATTTTTTTATCATAATTTTTGTTTTTATTATTATTCTGCTCCGTGTGACAAAAAATTTTGATTCAGAAACATATATAATAAGATTTACTTATAATACAGTTTTTAAGAAACAGCCTACAAAAAATATGTCAAAGAAAGGCACGTTTGGTTAAAATATAACACTTGAAAATACATTTTTAAATTAGTATTAGTATATTTCTTATCAATATTTGATAATTTATGGAGCCTTATCCTCCACATTGCCTTTTCTCCCTAACATCTTTATTTGGTATATGATTTGATTTTACGACTCATTTTACAACGTACATACATCAAAACTTATCTGCACCATTCGAATGTTTGGACATAAAATTGATAATTTCAGACGTTAAATCAGCTTTATTTACGATTGTATTGCCCGATACACCAATTGATAATAAAAATAAAACCGATATCTGTGAGGTCCTAAATATACATGCATCATTTCAGAAACAGGCATAAGCCCGTAAATCATGATAACCAGTAGAAATCGTCCCGATATAACACAGTAACGGCTTTACATCTAATAAATCGTTTTTGCTCCCCTATAACATTTTTACCTGCCAAAGGAATCAGTCTGTTTATAATATTAGGTCTAGATGTAATTTTTGAGGCCATTCATTCAAGTGATACACATTTTTTAAAAAGGAAATAAAACGATGATTATTTATGAAATTGAGACTAGGGATTGCAATTTACCGGAAGTTTTAATAACCGGTAAATCGGTAAATAAAAATGTAAATAACCGGTTAACCGGTATTTACCGGTAATTTTTAGAATGGATGATTAGGGTGGCGAAAATGGCAATTGTCTTTTTCCATGTACAAAATTATATAAATTTAACAAAAAACATTTTTTAATACGTATATTTAATATAACGAACAAACAAAAGGTTTTTTATCAACAGTAAGATCACAAGAGCTTTTTTTTTATCGGATAAATTTCTCTTTGTAACGAAATAATTTTGCCAAATCAGTAATTTTATAAGAAAAACAGACATGAAAAAATCGCGAGACCGGAGGTCGAGCGATTTTGTCAAATGTCAGTTTTTCGAGCAAAATTACAAATTGACAAAATTTTGAGTTAAAAAGTATCAATAAAAGAAAAGCTCGAATATTTTTTGGCAAGATAAATTAACGACAGAATATGTGAACGAACAACAACAATGATTTATTAAAAATAATTATAATTTTCCCAAAACGACTCATATTGTACAGTATAGTTTCCACAATACTTAAAAATTATAGCTGACAGTACAGATTTCAAAGTGACGTGCGACTACTACATGTACTCTGCTTTTGAGGAACAGGCATTTTTATCGGTGATTAAAAACGATGCATATTTTTTATCGCTGTCAAAGTGACAAAAATGTGACTGTCAAACAGACTTTTTTATATAGGAGTTAATTTATCAAAAGAAAAAAATATAAATGAAACAAATTTAAATAAATAATTATTCTGTAAATAACAAAAATATCCACATAAATAACAAACATTATAAACATAAACTCAAATAGGGCATTTACTGAATACCTAATCTAAAAATACAATATTATTTTAAAAATAGCCTGTTAAAAGGATTAGTTTTTCAAAGCTATATCTGTTAGTCGTCTGATATTTGTGCATAGAATACCCCAGCTGAAGATACCCTTCTTCAACCGGTGGGTCAATAAGTTAATAAGAATTGGTAATAACATAATTCTAAATGTATTCCAAGATATTTGCGGCAGTGAAATATTCAATTTTCTGTCGTAAGATATTGTCTCTCTTGTAATTCTTGGGGCTTGGTGTTTGGAGTTTTCTTTTTATAATATTATTTATTTATTGTTAAAAGTGCTCGGTGTTGGAACAATCACTCTGTATTTAGTGAATACTAGTCAGTGACATAAATAGAAACGTTGAATACGTGACATATCGTAAGTTCAGAATTTACCGAAATAACCGGTAAAAAATTAAAATAACCGGTAATTATCGTCATGTGTTTTTTGTCCTAATAACCGGTTAACCGGTTAACCGGTTAACCGGTAATGCAATCCCTAATTGAGACGTTTCAAATATTTGAAGATATTGTTGAAGAATCACGAATTAATAATAATAATAAATTTGTCCAAAAGTTCAATAACATGATATAGGGTACGTCAAAAGTGTGTGCAATATTGTAGCGTTTCCACAAATATCAAAATACCCGAATACTATAAGTTCGAAGAATACCATTTATTAATTAGTAGGTTTAAAATAAGTTCAAATAATTATGCAATATCCTATCTAATAAATTATATAATTTGAATAGAATCAATCGCCTCCTCCAGGCACGGCGAGGTCGATTACCTCTTTAAGAGAGCTTTTAAATGTTACAATGGAGAGCGGGTGCTAACAATCGATTTGGTAGAAAAGATGCACACAATTTCCTCTGAAATTGATGAAAGCTTATTTGGGTTTTTTGTGGCCGACTTGAAATTATATAAAAATATTTTACTTAAATAATTTTGGTTCGCTTATGATTAGCTCTAAGGTTCTTGATCGTGATTATATCATTCACAGGACGGAATTCAAAAGTGCGATCAACCATATATAAGTTATACAACCCTCCATCAGTCTCCCGACATCACAGTGGCGAGAAATGCCAGTGTTCCACCCAAATTACTCTAGAGGTCGTAAATTTTAAGTTATTGAGACATTCTTTTTTTTTTAATGTTCGTCTTGAATTTACCTATCGATCCCTCTAGCCGGATTTTGAAATTTCATTTTTTATTTTTTTTAATTGTTAATAGAAAATCATATTTTTACAAAAAAATACTGTTTTTTCTATTAAATTTATTCTAACGGGCCGTAAATTTAAGTTTTCGTAACAATTTTTTTTTCAAATCTTCGTCTTTTAATCAGCTATTGATCTGTCTAGATGAATTTTTGATTTAGTTGTTGACAACTGCCAAAATTACTGTCAAATATAAAAAAATACGATTTTTAGATAAATAATTCATACAATAACAGGTTGGTGTTCAGAAAAATATATATAGTGTTTTCAATGTACCTGGTTCCGAAGTTGACAGTAAAATATTTATTTCTAAATTTGGCAGCTGCCTTAATTGTTGTCAAATTTACAAAGATAGATTATTAATTTTAAAAATACTCTGTAAATGTATAGAAAAATAGATATATATTGATTTAGTAATTGACAGGAAAATATGAGTTTTAAATTTGGCAGCTGTCATAATTGCTGTCAATTTTCAAAATACAGTGCTTATTAATTTTAAAAATGCACTATAAATGTATAGAAAAATAGATGTATATTGTTTTTAAACTGCCAGATTTAGTAGTTGACAGGGAAATATGGTTTTTAAATTTGTCAGCTGCCATAATTGCTGTTAAATTTCAAAAAATAGAAGTTAGAGCTTATTAACCTTAAAAATACCCTGTGAATATACAGCAAAACGGATACAAATTGTTTTTAATGTACCTGATTCCGAAGTTGACATGAAAATATGATTTCTAAATTTGGCAACTGCCAAATTTAAAAATAATATTTTCCTGTCAATTCATAAATCAGGAAGATAAAAATAATATATATCTATTTGCCTATACATTCAAAGGGTATTTTTGAAATTAATACCTTCTAATCTTCACACCTTAAAACTTGACAGCAATTATGGCAGCTGCCAAATTTAAAAATTATATCTTCCTATTACTTACGAAATCAGATAGATCAAAAATAATATACATCAATTTTTCTATACGTTTAAGAGGTATTTTTTAAATTAATAAGCTCTTACCTCCATGTTTTGAAATTTGACAGCAATTATGTCAGCTGCCAAATTTAAAAATGATATTTTCCTATCAGTTACGAAATCAGACAGATCAAAAATAATATATATCTATTTTTTTATACATTTATAGGGTGTTTTTAAAATTTATAAGCTGTTACCTCTATATTTTGAAATGAGACAGCAATTATGACATCTGCCAAATTTAGAAATCCTGTCAACTTCGGAACCAGGTACATTAAAAACAATTTGTATCCGTTTTGCTATATATTCACAGGGTATTTTTAAAGTTAATAAGTTCTAACTTCTATTTTCTTGAAATTTGATAGCAATTATGGCAGCTGACATATTTCCCTGTCAACTACTAAATCTAGCAGTTTAAACACAATATATATCTATTTTTCTATACATTTATAGTGCATTTTTAAAATTAATAAGGTGTTACCTTATTAATTAATTATTAATTAATTTATTATTAATTATTTTGAAAATTGACAGCAATTATGACAGCTGCCAAATTTAAAACTCATATTTTTCTGTCAATTACTAAATCAAACAGATCAAAAATAATATATATCTATTTTTCTATACATTTACAGGCTATTTTTAAAATTAATAAGCTCTTCCATCTATCTTTGGAAATTTGATAACAATTATGGCAACTACCAAATTTAGAAATACATATTTTCCTGTCAACTTCGGAACCAGGTACAGTGAAAACACTATATATATTTTTCTGAACACCAACCTGTTATTGTATGAATTATTTATCTAAAAATCGTATTTTTTTATATTTGACAGTAGTTTTGACAGTTGTCAACAACTAAATCAAAAATTCACCTAGACAGATCAATAGCTGATTAAAAGACGAAGATTAAAAAAAAATTGTTACGAAAACTCAAATTTACGGCCCGTTAGAATAAATTTAATAGAAAAAACAGTATTTTTTTGTAATAATATGATTTTCTATTAAAAATTTAAAAAAATGAAAAATGAAATTTCAAAATCCGGCTAGAGAGATCGATAGGTAAATTCAAGACGAACATTTAAAAAAAATGTCTCAATAACTTAAAATTTACGACCTCTAGAGTAATTTGGGTGGAACACTGGAATTTCTCGCCACTGTGCGACGTACCGGACCTCATATAGGTTCAATTAAGGGGATATTACACGACTTCGCGTTCGAGCGACTTTTTGGCAAAATAGTTTTTTGTAATACTTAAGCACAGGCGGTTTTCTCTATTTAGAAAGATGCGTTTGGTTTTCCTACTATCGCTTTCTACTGATTACCCAACGCGCTGCTCCAGTTTATGAGCCGCTGGAGAAATCCACATTTATTTTATTTGAAAAACCGGCCTTGTCCGTTTTCACTCATTTGTGGCAAGTAATTACCTATAAACGCTACGGTTTCGCCATTTTGGTACGTCGCATCGTTAAAATTACACAGACCCATCGGCGGACCAGAAGTTAGAATTGTCAGAATGTCTCGTTTTCACCCCCAACCCCCCAAAAACACCCCCCCCCCCCAAATGGTCTGACCGGCAGCCCATACCAGTGTATCCTTATGTATTTGGCAAGGATACACTGGTATGGTCCGCAGGACAGACAACTTTTTTGTTTGTTTTGGGGATGTCTTTTGGGGTCAGGGGTGAAAAACGAGCCAATCTTACAATTCTGTCTTCGGATTCGGTTTCAACGGGTCCAAATACATAAGAATACGCTGGTATGGTCCACCGGACGGACCATTTTTTGGGGGAGGGTGAAAAAAGAACCAATCTGACAGTTCTTAAAATACATAAGGATCCACTGGTATGGCCCGCCGGACAGACCACTTTTTTTTAAAGGGTGTTTTTTGGGGATTAGAGGTGAAAAACGAGCCAATCTGACAATTCTGACTTCGGATTCGGTTTCAGCGGGTCCAAATACATAAGGATATACTGGTCTGGTCTGCCGGACAGACCACTTTTTTTTTGTGTTGCTGTGTTATATATTTATTCTTTTGAATGATATTTACAATGACTCCCAAGTAACACATAAAGTCGCGGGAACGTATCGGCGACTATAAAAGCCACGATAAAGTAGACCGCTACCATAGGCTGCCACGACCCTGCTACATGGCAGCTACGTAGCCGCCACTAAAATGGGGAAAAATTTTTAGTCGCCGGGTAGTCCTGGCCTCTATAGATGTGACTATGTTTAGTTACTATAAGGGATCGGGGTAGTTGCGGGTACTACTCCGCGACTCGGCGGCCTAGTAACCGCTACTTGGCTGCCTAGTAACTGCCAGTATCACTTTTTAAAATGGTGTTTATCTTTTAATGTCCTACAAGTCTGTTATTTTACAATAACCACCCTATTTTGAGATACATTAAATGAAAAATAATGCCCTAGGGCGTGTAGCGTGTACTTTAGGCGCGTGTTTAATGTACTTCTTTAGCCATTTTTTCAAACGCAAGTTACTTTTTTGATATAAGTTGACATATTAAATGATAAAATTTCAACGCGCCCTCAAAATAACCTTTTTTTGTAATTTTTTGACAAAGGCAAGATAAAAAAATTTAAATATTTATTAGGGAAACCATGATGTAAAGGAAGCAGCCAATAGCGTAATCCGTCCCAATTGCGTCCATGTTGAATTTTCGACGAATGAGAGAGGCATTAAATAGCGGCAAATTTAAAATGCAATGAAATTTGTAGTCTTGTCACATGGATTATGTTATTTTAGTTACATGAAGTTGGCATTGGCCACTGGCCGGACACCGAGTTGACAGCTGAAATCATGTTGACATCTGATGTAATACGTAAGATTGTTAGGTTCAGTTAATAAATTATAAAAAGAAAGTATTATCACTAATAATAACGTTAATAACTCATAAGCATCACACAGAACGTGACAAGTCTAATAAAATATTTATCAAGTATTAATGAATATAGAAATTCCGTGGTATAATGATATTTGTGCTGTGTACTTTTGATAGCAGTTTTTGCCGAGTGATGACCAAATGGGCAATATATAAAAATACTAATCTTAATTAAATAGGAAACTCCTAATATAAATACATCCACATAACACATACATTAAATAAATGTACGTACACATTTGCCAAGTTATAAAATAAAATGCACAAACCGTGTAGAATATAAAATTGGTCAGTACCTATTAGGTAGATTTTTAAATCATGCTTACTGTCTTTAATTGGTTTTGTAAGCTTTAAAAGTCACGAATAATCTTAAAAAATGTATTATTCATTCTCTAAAATTATTAGTTCTGCTAATATGAAGATTATTATGAGATCTAGTATTATATGAGTGAATTTCATGATTAAATGTTATAAACATATTCAAATACTGGGGAACCGAAAGTAGCTAATATTCCTATTTTTGGTGTTTCCATTCCAGTTTTTGCAGGTTTTTACTGAACAACTAGGCATTTTCGACTATTTTGTAAACACAAACAAATACATGACACGACAGTTGACATAGAGTCATGTGACATAAATAAATGAAATATTAAATATGGGGCCGCGTTTGGGACGGCGCGCGGCGCAGTAGAGGACCAAAATGAAGGTCTCTCATTTGCACACACCTTATTTCCTTTACATCAGGAGGGAAACATTTGGAATACTTTCAAAATCATTTTTCGTAAAAGTTTATGATAAGATATTAACATAACCATTGTCTATTTTTGATTAAAACCAATTTTAAACTTATACTGGCCGATTTTAACAAAAGTACTATAAAGTTAGGCCCTCCACCATAAAGTATAGGGGACTACCCCATTTTACCTCTAAAACATCTGTGACTTTGGTGACCCAATAGCAACTATCTTGATGTGACTATAGTATCAGAATCTATTTTGGAACTGTAAAGTACCAACAGGAACTATTTCGCTACCCATGTTTCCACTAAAATGCCACGATACTTTAAAGTTCCAAGTGATGGTCACTGGAACTATTCTGGTACCTAGATTGCCTCTCTATGCAACCAGTTACTTTATTTAGGCATCTTAGTGGCACTGGTGGGTGGCAGTAACTGATTCACTGGTACTATATAGTTTTTGCCACTAAGTATAGAGTAACAATAAAATAATACTGCCTAGTTCCAGTAAATGTTACTTTGACTTTGAGTGTTTATAGTTCCAATAAATGGTATCGGTGTGGTAACAGTTATTTTAAAAGAACCATATAAAGTAGCCTTACCCAATAAAGCAGCAATATTAGTACCAGGGTGTACCCCAGGAACTAAGGTTTCGTAGCAAAACCGAAACGGAAAGGATTTGGCACCATGTGTGTTACTTGGGCTGTATTTCCACTTTCATTGTTTTTAGTGAAGCGATTAAAAAGTTAAAAACTTTTTGACGTACTTCGTAAAAAGTATATTGTTCATTTTTCCTTGTCTATAAATTACACTTTTATTTTTGGTACATTTTTCCATGACCAAAACATATTTTCAATCCTATGGCCTGGACCAAACCATATTTTCCTAAGTGAAAATTCGATGTTTCTTCGAATTTTCACTTGGTGGTGTCTTACGTTTTAACGAACGTATACAAGTGCTTTTATGCTAGTTTTCGGCTCAGAAAACACAATGATGAACCCACTACAGAACGAGGAAACGAAGACACACCAGCTACTAGCGGAGTATACAACCCACTTAAAACTTCCCAGGCTTGTAACTTTCTTATTTTTTAAGCGACGACCATGTTGGGCACAGCAAATTGTAGATATTTTTAAGGCATTTAAACATGTACTTTATGTTCAAAAATGCCTAAATGAGTTTTTTACCTAAGTCGAAATTTTATTTAATTTTCGATTTAGGTCGAGTCTGGGAGGTTCTATAACAATACCAGCATAATATGCACATGAAACCATCAATCAATTATTACAATCCAATTCTTTCATATCTCCTATTAAATCATGAGTTGCGTTATCTCCCAATGCGATGATGCATTTTGACCTACTGACGTGTACCACAATAGTCCATATCTCAGAGGCGTAAATAAAGATGGAGAAAATTGGGGCGTTGTGATGATTACTTAAAATCGTGAATAGGAACAATATGTTTGGATATGTAGGGTAGAGTATAGGACCTAAAATAATATATATTATTGTTCTTTTTAAATATTAAATATGTTCGAATTTCATATCTCGATAATAAAAAGTTGTTTTCCCACAACGTGCATTTAAATTATTACCACCAGAAATTCAAAATCAGGTCATGTAAACATTGCTAATATATTGCGGTTCTTAATTCCACGCCCAAAGTACCTAAAAGGTAATTGTTCTAAATTATTTTTTTATGTATTTTCTATATGAGAAACAACGTTTTAACACTTCCAGTTAAAACAAAGGCATGTATTACATAAATTATTAGTGTAATTTACAACTATTTAATACAAAGGCATTCTTAACTCACTATTTTGGAGTAAAAGTAGAAGAGGTTCATTTTTGTTAAATCTAAGCATATGGCCAACAGACAAATATTTTAATGTAAAAAATTTTTAATAGATCAAATGCAAACATTAGTTACTAATTTCAGATTTTAGATTTTGACCTGGAAATCGATGTGGCCTAAAATTTTATTGTAGAAAACTGTCGTTTATGGTCTCATATCAGTGAACAGTTTTTCTTGTTAGTTTTTTACAACGCTTCAAGATAAGCCATTATTTCTTGTGAGTTAGTGAGTACTTTACCACATATCTACTAACATCTAAGTCAATACACACCATGTAGAAATTTAGGGCCTCTTTAAGAGGATCCTATTACTTATAAATATGAGTGTACCTAATATGAGAAAGAGAACCCGCCCTCCTGAACTGAGTGAAATGAAAAAAAAATATCTGATAGACTCGAAAGAAATTATAAAAACAAATAAGATTTATCTATCGCCAGACATTGAAAATAAAATAGTAACTGAACAGAGCACGAGCAATTCCTCAAAAATAACCTAAAAGTCTAAAATACCGCCGATTTATTTATAAAAAGTTAACAATTATCAAGCAATAATTGCTGATATAAAAAAAATCATCAGTGGAGAATTTACAACACAATACCGAACAAATTCATAAAAATCAATGTCACATCGTCAGATGATTTTTCAGGTTTGGAAGAATATTTTTCGTGTTCTGAAGAACACATTCTCTTTACTCATGCTCTTACTATCTGTGACACTATTTGTTTTTCTATAATCGTATTTGGGAAAGCCATAAATTAGTCCATGCCAAAGTTGCAAACACCCCAAAAGTGCAAGGGTAGCGAGCAAACATGGCTACTCCTCGTTTTTGACGGCAGCCAACACGATGGTGATAGTCGCGCGGTCCCTACCCCCCTTCAAACTACCCCCAAACGCAAAAAACCACCTCTTTTTCCCATTTTTCCCATGCGCGGGATTTTTTTGAGGAATGCCCTGTAAAATTTTGCTATTAAACCCCCGGGGGTGGAAACCACCCCCTTCTTCAATACCTAAACATGCAAAAAGCATCCAAACGTGCTGAAAATTATTTTCTACACATTTTCAAGGGTGGGAAACACGATGCTGATATTGTTTAGTCTCTCACTCCCAACTAACTACCTCTGAATACAAAAAATGAGAAATGGCTTCTTACAACCGAAATTTTCCTCCGAAAAGCTAATTTATGACTCATTTTTCAAGCAATATAACTGTGGTTGTAAGACCGGGTGTAACACGAGGTGTAGCTGCATAAAATTAGGTGTAAAATGTAGTCCATTCTGTGAACATTGTAGAGGTAATGAAAATCCAAATCTGTCAGAAGATGAGGATGGTTCTATTGATGATATTCAAAAGCTGATCCCGGAAATCTTAATACAGAATGATAATGTTAATGACGGTGAGATTTACGATAGTGACGATGATGATGAATGTACCCAGATGGAAGCAAGTCTCATTGGAGAGTGTAATGTCCGTTCCGACTGGCCAGAACAATATAATCTAATTTGTAAATGCCGAAGAATGAATTAAAATTTAATAATAATTATATATGATGCATGCCTAGCATAAGAATAAAAATCATGTACATAATGTGAATATAAATATATAACAACAAAGGCGACTAGCACAAACACGACTATATATACACGTGCATAACCTGTCCTATCAAACTCCTCTTAAACTGCAATAAATAAATTCTCTTCCTAGAAAACCTGATACAACGAGCGCTTGTGATCTCACTGTAAGAGACACTGATTGGGCATACAAGGGTAGTTTTTGAGAACTAAGAGAGAAAGTGATCCACGATCGTGTTCTCCACCCTTGAAAACGGAGGGAACCTTATTTAAAACCTTCTCTTTGTAGGACACTTCAGGATTGAGGGAGGGGGTCTTTAGGATATCTGATTGCTAAATTTTACAGGACACATTGAGTTTCCTCAAAAAAACCTCGATCCAACAAGTCCTCGCAAGCCTGATAACGAAAACTGGAAAACATGGGTGGTTTTATGCATTTAGGGGTAGTTAGTTAGGAAACAATCTACAATCTAGGGACGGGAGGCTAAATAATATCAGCATCGTGTTCCGCTCCCTTGAAAACGTGTAGAAAACAATATTTTCAATACGTTTGGATGTTTTTGCATGTTTCGGTATTAAGGGAGGGGGTGGTTTGAACCCTCGGGGTCACTAGGATGTCTGGTTGCAAAATTTTACAAGACATTCAGTTTCTTCAGAAAAATCCCGATCCAACAAATCCTCGCATGCCTGACAACGAGAAATGGAAAAAAGGATTGGTTCTTTGCGTTTAGCGGTAGTTCGAGAGGGTAGGGGCTGCGCGACTATCATTATCATGTCGAAAACGGGGGGGGGGGCATGTTTGTTCGCTACCCTTTCACTTTTTTTGGTTTAACTTTTTTTTTGCAACTTTGGTATTGACTAAATAGCTGAGAAGATTTGCAAGACTCGACAACCATTATTTTATGAGAAGCATGAATTGTCAAATATTTTGGAGGATGATGAAGAACGTATTTTTCATTTTATGAGATACCTAAGTCAGAGACAGATTTGAACCAATTGATGAAGTAATAATTCATCATGAATACGATTAATATTACATAAAAATATATCTCTGGGCATTACAACGCAATAGAAATTTTAATACATCTGTCACTTGTCATTCACTGGCAATCGTAATTAGGGATTTTTTTGTGACGTGCCCGTTTACATAGTCTAACTAGCGGACAACCAATGCATTAAATAAGACAAATTAATTCATCGAATAAATTATACACCAACATATTATTTTGTAGTTTAATTTCGGTTTCGTTTGGAAAAAATTAATAATACGCGGTTTTCGGTTACGGTTTCGGCTCGTTGCGGTCCCTGATTCCAAGTTAATGTTTACGAATAGCAAAGTATTTCCGTGCTTTTGTAGAAGTTAATATTGAAATTAGTCTAAAAACTGTTTTATTAATATGCTGACCATCTTTAATTTTCATGTAAATGGTAGCCTTGTTAAATATATTTATTTTGTTGTCGATTTTACATGTTTGGACATCCGCCCGTTTGACTCCAAGCTACCGGATTACCATAAATTACGCTCGATTCCTTTCGTCTAACAAACAAGCGTGAGCATCAATAGAATTATTCTATTTTAAGAAGAAACATTTGAATTATGTTGTATTCCAATTCAATTAGAGACATATTGCTAAGTACTTGTATTATCGGGAGGTTCTTAAAAGAAATCATAAGATTTATATTGAATATATTTTCAACTTCTAACGCAGGTGTGTAAACACTTGTTCTTCGTTTTGCCCGTATATGAAAAACCATACTCTTTACATCCATTGCAAATAGCCTCTACGAGGGGTCACAAGAAGTAGTAGTCGATGTTCTAGTCACTCATGCCACTAAGAAACCTGTGGATATTGTAATATTATTAACGTGTGGGTAAAACACATGTTTATGGTAGTAGTGAAAAAAAAATAAAAGGCGTGAAAAAAGGTAACATTATTTCTCTCTGTATAGCCGAATCATAAGAGTGCAGTGTAGTGTGGTGGTGGCAGAGGAGTGGTAGAGAGGTGGTAGAAAGGTGGTAGTGGAAGGAGATGAAGTAAAAAAAATGTTGAGGCTTTTGGTTTTTGTACACACACTAAATCACTATTTTTTTTCACCACTTTTAATAATGGGGGGGGGGGGGCGGTCTGCTAATATCAAAAATTTTTTTGAGACTTAGCTTCTCTTATATATACGAAATACCAATTTTATGGACTTTTACTTGCTTGATTTACCTATTTACCCCCATTTACTCAAATTTACTCTCCAACCCTTCCATGGAAATAGATCAAAATAAAATCTAGTTCCAGATCTCATTAAAATACATACGTGTACCAAATTTCAAGACAATGCCTTAAATGGTTCCAGAGTAATCGCGCGCACAAAGAAAGTTACAGACAGACAAACCGGCAGACAGCATTTTTTTTGCTCAAATTTAAAATCTCGACGTCATGACATTCTAAGCCTATTTGAGCAATAGAAATTTTCAAATTTACATCATTTTTTTTTTTGTTACTATACAACCACTGGATGTGGAAGTAAAACTCAATGAACGCTAAAAATATATGTTTTCAATGGACCGTATCAAACATTTCATTGATCCAACACTCCCGTGTATTATGTTAAAATCAAATCTTGGTTACTCCGAATTTTATATATCTAGGACGTATCTGGATTATGATGCGCAAACGTTTCTATAAAACTTAGATATTGTAAGTGTATATTTCTCTCTGTTATTGTAGTGCTGAACAAAGTTTACATTTTGTTCACTAAGAGAATAAATTCTAACCACTACTATTCTAGCAACAGGAACACAAAAGGTATTATTTACATACCTCAAAAATGCAAACAAATAATAAAGGTGAGCATTATAATGAAGTAGTTTTTCAACATGAGAAATGATTGTTAAATATAGTGTTTATTTATGTTGTAAAGTTGATGTATGGGTTTATTATAAGTAGCTAATGGTAAGATTAAGCAACTGTAAAAACTCATACAGCTGTTTTCAAGTGTGTGTATTTCCATTTTTAATTCATATTCAATTACTTTACAATGTCCTCTGTATACCATAGTGTTATAGACACAAATAAACCACTTAGTATCTGCCTCTAATTGGGAAACACACTAAATAATTGAGTTAATTTATTGGGCCTAATATTAGACAAAAAACAAATATTAGGCATTTACTGCATATTAGAATTAAAAATGTTTTATTTCAGAACAGAGTCCCTAAGAATTATACGATAGCCATGGATAAAAAGTATTCTACTTACGAAATATAGTATTGTTTTCGAGTCATAACACGAGAAAAATGTGAATGTATGTATTTTAACAAAATGTTAGTAACACTTCATCTCGGTAGACCTTCAGAGAGATACACATTACTAAAGGGTTATATATTGTTACCATCATATTCGCAAAGATCTTAATTAAAAACTTTCTTTTCCTTATGGGTTGCGGTGCCAGAGCCCCGCTTATTGTACCCCATAGTCTCGTTATCTCATTAATCCCTTCTTCTTCAAAAGGTCGATGGGAGCTGGCTATTTCTTACGGGGTAATGAATGGTCCCCCGAAGTATGAAATCCTTTCAGTCAGTATATGGTGAGTGATTTCTTCATCCTCACCACACGTCCTGTATTCTGGATTGTCCCTCGCTCCTATATTGGTTAGTACATGTCATGTTTCCTGCTCAGCTTTAGCAATTTGGTGGTCTTTGTCTTGGACGGCCTGTCAGTGATAAACATACGCGGCTGTATTTCCGACTCTAATAGTTCCTTTAACATTTTTCTTGCGGTATTATATGGTATCCCGTAGGTTGGCTAGGGTTCCATCAAAGCTGTTTTTGCACCTTCTTTGGCCAGATCATCTGCTTTTTCATTGCCCTGGTGTCCTCGGGTCTACTCCAGTTGTATTCCGTCAGTTTCGCCAGGGTATTAAGGCAGTCTTTTACCATTTTTACAACGTGTTTCTATTATATCCAGAGCTTTGAGAGATGCTTGGCTGTCAGTGATGATACAGATTCTTTCGTCATTATATCACCTCCGGATCATTTCTTGTACACAGATTAATTTCTGAAGCTGTGACTTCTGGAACACTGGTGCAGTACCGCCCAGGTTCAGATTAATGTCTGTCCCTGGTTGGTCCTCCGTAATCCCTGCTCTCGTCACTCTGCTTTCGTTACTTGAGTATACCATATGGTCTCATTTGAATGTTTTCACAGTTGTTTTATTCCTTCCTCTCCATTTGTGAAGTTGTGGCTTGTGCTGATTCTATCAGACTGCATGTTAATAGTCGACTTTCTTCTATTTCTTGAAATATTACACTATATCCTTTACTTGGAATGGTCCCTGTACGCTGCTAGCAGTGCCTCACTCTACACAACTAAGTGTAGTGGTGGTAGACAAAGTAGTGCTTCCATGGCTGCGCTAGGCGTTGTTGACATTGCTTCCGTCATTCCTAGTCAGGCCAGTCTTTGTACCTTTCTTAGTTTTCTCTTGCCTTCCTTTTTCCGGCTTTGTGCCACCAGATCAGGGAGACATATTGCTACCACAATCCTTTGGTACAGCCAGTGCATCATTTTAGTTGTAGTGCATCTTCTGGCCCATAAGGCTTTGGTAGTCAATCTGCCTAGATATGCTTTGAAGTTTAATTTGGTGTCTAGAATCAGTCCCAAATATTTGACTTCGTTTCTCAGCTGCAATTCATTTCCCCAGAGATATAATTTTCTCAGATTGAGTTTCCTCTTTCTTGTGAAGGTGACCACAGTGGCCTTCTCTGGGCTCACGGAAAAACCTTCCTGGGTTACACCAACTGTCTACCATAATGAGGGCTCTCTGCATCTTTTCTGATGCAGCTCCCTCGTATTAAAAAATTAGTTTCCAATTGATTTGAAAGAGTAGTTTGTCGAGGAGTTTTTTAGAAAGTTAGACATTTATCACATTATCAATATTATCGATAGAGAGATAATTATTCTCTCGCAGCTCTCTCATGTTTCAGGTTTCAGCCGATATCGAAGTGGTTTCCTTTATGTAACAATACATTACGAGATGATTATTTTTTAAAATTTTCAAATTTATGTGATAAAACTCAAACTAGTCAGTTAAGTTATTAAGAGGAATATTATTGATAAATAAATATTAACTTACAATTTTCTAATTATTGTCGTTTTGCATATTTACACAGTTGTCTTAATTTTGCCCAAATATTACATAAGTAGTTTGTACTCTTCTTCTAGACAGCCTTATAACTAAAATATAAAATCATTCGTGTTTTAGCGGATTTTTTGTATACCGTAAACAGTTCTACATAAACATTTTACTTTTTTTAACAAAACTATTATAAGTTGAAAAATTTTGAAGCAATTTAATTCAAATTGACATATAAAGGGGTTTTCGAGGTCGCTGAAACAGATTGTGATGTCAAAAAAAGGTAATTCAAAATGGCTGATCCAATATGGCCGACTTCCATCAAGTAATAAAATAATTCAAAACACTAATCAATTAAAAATACAATTTAAATATTCACATAAAAACTTAAAAAGAAGCTGAGAAAACGTTATATTGTACATAGCATTACAAGATGATCTGTGAAAAAGTGCCCAAACTACTTTTACAATGCTCTGCGGACACACACACAGTACGGGGCAGGTGATGCGTACTGCTTGCCGCGAAGATGTTGTTTTATTTTCAATCTCTTTCTATTAGTCAAGCATTGTAATTTGACTCATGGCCCTGTAGCACGTGAATATTTTTAATGTGTTTTCGATATTTTAAACACTATAAAAATTGTAGAAACAATCAACATTGAGTCAATTTACCAAAAAAAAAAAACATAATTTTTTCAATACTTCGTGAAAAGTATAGGTATATATACAGTGTGACCCATTTGTTTTGGAGTCACCCTGTAAAATCTTTATTTATTGAGCGATTTGAATCAAATTTTACTAAAGTATAGAACAAATTAGGACCTAATTTTGACCAGAAAAACATTCGCCTGCGAAAAAAATCAAAGAATCATATTAGGCAATTATTTTATTGGAAAATTTTGTTAATGAAACTTGTCCAAAAACCGTAAGTCCAAAATTTAGTAGAAATTAACAAATGTTGAAATTTTCATTAAAATAATGTGCAAGTCCTAAAATATCATTTTAATGGGTTTTTTTGTTTAGAAAACTGTACTATGACAATTTTTGTTGAAATTAAATCCAAGCTGCCATGTAGTTATCAAGCAATCTGCAGTTTTTTTTTAAATAAATTTTTTGAATTTTTCTAAAATTTTGGTACCGCAGGTGGCTTTGCATTTGTAGGCGACGAATGTCTTTATGGCCATAATTTGATCCTAATTTGTTCTATACTTTAGTAAAATTTGATTCAAATCGCACAATAAATAAAGATTTTACAGGGTGACTCCAAAACAAATGGTCACACTTATATTCCAAAAATCTTGTTCCGTCGAAGGGTTGGGGTGTAAACTGGGGTAAATTTGGGGTAAATGGGTAAATCAAACAGGTAAGAGTCCACGAAATTGGTATTTAGTATATACAAGAGAAGCTAAGGTCTCAAAAAAAATTTTTGGCATTAGCCACCCCCATTACCACCCCCACCCCCTTATTAAAGGGGACGAAAAAAAATTGTGATTTAGTGTATGTACAGGAACCAGAAACCTCAAAATATTTTTTTACTTCATCCACCCCCCACTACCACCCCCTATCACCACCCCCTATCACCACCCCCCTATCACCACCCCCACCCCACTACCGATGTGGGGTATCGTTTTATGGGTTTTTGGGGTAGAAGATATCAAATATTATATTATTAAAGTTCCATAAACAATTATTTTCACATACACAGTTTTTTCGTTGTGAGTGACTTGGATAGAGAATCTGGATGTGGAAGTAGTGATTCCTTGGGCAGCGGTTTAATTTTTAAGGTAAATCCCCTTGAAGCATCTTAAAATACACATTTCAAGCTTTAAAAATCGTACCTACAGAGATCTAATAACACGATTTAAACCAGAGAAATAGATGGTTAAAGTTAGTTATATATATACCAAATTTTATCATTTTCTCAAAATTTTGAAATTTTGGAAGTGTACTACATCTTCAATAATAAATTTTTGAGATTTTTTTCACTCATGCGAAACCCCCGAAAAACAAATTTTAACAGTCTCCTTCTTGATTTGTCATTCTTTTTTAACTTACGGGCACCATATTGGATCCGCCATCTTGGATTTCGATATTACGTAATTTGGACTTCAGGTTCATGATCAGCAATCTCTAAAACCCCTAAATAACAATTTCTAACAATTTGCGCATTTACATGTCAATTAAAAAAATATTATGGCCGCCATATTGGATTCGCCATTTTGGATTACGATTTTACGTAATTTAGATTTCAGATTCTCGATCAGAAACCTTTAAAAGTCCTAATTAACAATTTTTAACAGTTTGTGCATATACATTTCATTTAAAAAAATATTATAGCCGCTATATTGGATCCGCTATCTTGGTTTTTTGAATCACAAAATTCGGGGATCAGAAATGAGATTAGAAACCAAAAATACCACCCAAGTAACATTTTTTTATAATTTTAAACTATCTTTTGATAAAATTTTAATTTACTTACAAAATTTATGTCCGCGATATTGGATTAGCCATCTTTAATTTTGAAATTTGAAAAATCAGGCTCGATAGAATTAAAGGCAATTTTATAACGAATAGTTAAAAAAAATTAAGTTTCATTAATTCCAGGCTTGGGAATTATCGTTCGTCCAAAAAATGAGCAATTTGCCCCACTGTGCGACGGGGAGCTAAAACTCGAGGAAAACATTTGTTTTCCTATTGTCGATTACTGACACCGAATTTACCATGCTTATTCTGCTATACCCTTTAGTGTAGCGTGCCCGAAGCCGCGCGCTTCAAGCGCCGTAATTACGTGTCTCCTTATTCCATTTTCGTACGTTAATCAAAAAAATCTGGAGTCTACATTTTTGATCGTACAAAAAAAACTTCATATACATTTTTTATGTGAAATTTCCCGTGCTTTCGAATTACTTTTTGAAAGAAAAAAAATATTTTAAGATATATTTGTCAAAGAATGGTATTTTGCAACAAATTTGTTTAATAACAAACTACGCTCAAGGGCTATTGTTGGTAACTTTTGGCATGTTCAGAGATGTATTCTCAGAAGTTACCGCTTCCCGGAATTTTTTCGAAGTGAAAATCTCTATTGACTCCATTACTTCGCTTTTAATAAAATGCCTTTACAGTACCTAGCGAAAAACATGAACCTTCTCTAATAAAGATTTTTTTTTAAGAACAACTTCTTACAGACAGTTTCACGGAATTGACTTCCTCAAAAAGAGATTTACCTGCAGTAGAATATAATAAATAAGTCGTGCTTCACCTGTGTATTCAAAGCAGAACACCTGAGGTGTAATTCTAGTCAAGAAAGGATTGGCATCCTAGATCGTACGCTCTTTTCATTCTATTAGGAGCCTAGTTGAAAATATGCAGAAGTGTTAAACTCGGCATTATACACAGCACGGAATTCAAAGAAATTTTTTTGCGGCGGTACCACTTTTATCTGTTTTACTAAAGGTGTTAAGTCACATAATAAAATTCTAATAAAACGCATAGTTCCTGTCCAATACCCAACGAAGCGTCTCATTGAATACACAACTCTAATTAACACCTATTTGTATATTAAACATGTAAATTTACGTCAATAATAGTCAGGTGTTTTGATTTATTTAACATTATATATTTACACTAGTTTAATCGGAAACACAACAAGAAACTGATTGCAGAATGAGCGACCAGTTGACGATATCAATTATATCCTTAAATAGGCAGAAAGTAGCTCATTTACAGAACTGCGGAATTTAAAAATATTTACTGTTTCTAATTAGTGTTCATGATTTTATGTGGTTACGAGGGTTTCCGATAAGATATACGATGTCATTTAATCGTTTAAGCGCCTATTAAGTTATAAATTTTATATACAGGATGTTTCATTGAGAACGGACAGCCGACGCAGGGTGATAGAGGTATCGATTTGAGCCCCTTGTATGTTGTTAGTTTAGGAGTTATGTAGGTTTTCGAGTATTTTTAGCTAAACTCCGGTTTTGCCCAAAAACTTCGTCATTCTGGCTTGACTATTAGCAGTAGTAATTTTGGGTCAATTTTCTAATAATAGTAGACTTAGTATTGACAAAAACAGAATAGAAACAAGTGAAATAATATGTCTTTTCGAGTCCTATAACGTGATTTTTTTTTTATATCCATAAAAAACTAACAAAAATATTAATATTGAATAGAAGATAATATGCACTTTTCATGAATCCCATATTAGTCGGGAATCAGTCTTCTCAAAATACGCTCCTAAAATGCCAGGGTGTGCACTCAAAGATATACTTTTTAAAAAATATGTACATTATCTGGAATGACCTTGCGCATCTAAATCCAGAGGGCGCCATTCTGTCCGCGATTGCAAAAAAGCATAAAAAAAATTTTTCCGAAAATTTTTGTGTCACTGAAATTTGATTAATTTTATGTTCCCATCTCATTTACAGGGTTATTTTTTAATATTTCTTAATGATTTTCAAACTAATGGAAAGCTTATTCCTTCTAGATTCTGGTACTGCTAAATAATGTTCGAAGTTATTGTTAACAAATGCTACAGAAATTGTTTAAACAAAGCATGCCCGAAGAGTGCACGGTAAATTTCAGTATCGAGACATTTTAAAAACTATTATAGATAGATGCATACTTCTATGATATGAAGTTTCCGGAATAGAATGGATCAGTTTTTGGTGAAAGAATTATCTGCATTGTTTTATTGTTGTAAAAGATATGACTATTTTTGTACAGCGCTCCGTTATTTCCGCTATCGTTTTGGCTGACACGTTCGCGCGCTGTGGCCGATCGGTGACTTGCTGACAATATGCTGTGATTGCAAAAAATTTACGATGCGTATTACTTATACGTAAATATTATCATTTGTCATTATGAAAAAAAAAACGAAGGTATTTAAAGATTAGTTTACTTGAGAACCAAAATTATTATATTTTAACTTAAAATATTGATTAGAGACAGAAATCCATATAACTAATTAAATGAACTTAAATTTACTTTTTGTGCTTGAGAAATAGGAATACAAAAATAATAATATACATACATTATACTTAAACTAAATTAACAGCTAATATATTTACCCTCTCAGTAGCAATCTATTATGCATTCCAACCCAGCTTTGCTACAACTGCAGTTTCCGATAAATTTTTTAAATTTACATTTACAAAATACATTTTGAGAAGTTATATTGGGACAAACATTTATAGTATTATAGTTATTAATTTAGGAATAATAAGTACGTTATTTTTCAAATCCCAACCAAAATCAATTGGATCGGAATTTTTGCATAAAAAACAAAGCAGTTATGACAGAAACAATGTACTTTTTCACTTTTTTTTAACAAAAACGTCGCAATTTTGTTAATGCAAGTAGTCAGTAATTAAAAAAATATATCCCCATATACCGTTTTTTCTACTATCCCATATCATCGATACTTTCAAATTCGGTAATCTTTAATACCCGAATAATTTACATGTCTGATGACTAAAAATTTTTCAATGAAAATTCTTGGCCTTCGAAATTTGAAAGTGTCGATGATATGGGATAGTAAAAAAGTGAATTTAAAGAGAAAATGAAGAATGACTTTTTTTCGAAAAATATTTCGTTACCAATTTATTAATTATTTAATGTTTAAAATAGGTCATATTAAGTGGGCCGTAATTCAAAAACCAAAAATCAAAATGTTATTAAATTCTGGATATAGCGGTTTTACAGCATGCTAATCAATAATATTGTATTAGTTTTTCAACAAAAAAATGCCTAATATATTTTCTCGACCCTTTTTTTCCTAATAAAAATGCACGCCAATGACTGAAATAAATTTTATTTTACTTAAAAAAAGGTATAATAAAGGTCTCTGATACCCATCTAAACTTGGTTAAAATTGGGTGACTAATAACTGAGCTACAAAGGTGTTACCGTGAAAAGTGGGACACACTGTATATAAAAAATATTTTACGAAAAAGCTTTTATTTGAAAAAACTGTACTAAAAAGTAAAAATAATTTTTTTAAAATTCATACACCTAGAAACCAAAAGCTTTGGGGGCGGTCAATTGAGCAAAGTAACTATGCAATAGCGCTATATGACCGTCCCCAAAGCTTTTGGTTTACAAGTGTACGAATTTAAAAAAAATTTTTACTTTTTAGTACAGTTTTTTCAAATAAAATCTTTTTCTTAAAAATATTTTTTATATATAATTTTATTTCAATCTCTTCCTGTACTGTTATTATTATGATAACATTAAACCGAGATGAATGTGTCAATGCGTAAATAAATAATTTAAGGTATAAATACTACGCGCAAGAAAAAACATACAGAAAGAATGTATAAATGGACCTCTCACGTATTGTCCGATGTATTGCCCGACTTTCTCGGAAGTAAACTTCCTCTCCAGTCATAGACAAAGCTAGTTCATGTCTTAGCGCAGCTGTTAACTCATTCTTCTGCTAAGGGGTTGTCGAATGACACCGCAAGGCTGCCTCACATTGCATAAAGCCCTTAAGTCAGCGGGTGCTCGCAGCCCTTTAAGTTCTACGCAGTCCTCAATGGCCGAGGCATAGTAGAATACCATGTGTGTATAATATGCGGAGGAAAGCCGTTTCTCATGGGTGCAGGTGTTGATTCAATCAGCTTGTTACCTTATCTTGCCACACAAACATCAATTCTGTGGGAAAATCTCAGTTTGTAAGCAGTCACGCAACGCCAGTGAGGACTTTTATATATATTTAAGAAATATGTATCTTCTTTACATACCCACTTATCAAATCTTACAGTAAATCTTTGTTTATTTTTGTTTACATTTTCTGAGAAAATTATACTTTAGAGCAGGCTGTTTGTATAGCTGGGATCACATTACGTATTTTTATTTCCTTATCGCCTCGGATTGCTTATATTGTTATTAATGTCACTTATAATTTTGCCAAATTTCAGTCCTTAATATTAAACCGTTTTCGAGTAAAAAAAATCAAAAATTTTCGAAAATATTTTTTATCTATGAACGTCATAACCGATTCAAATAAAATTTTAACGAATTATAGATACTACCAGAACATAAATCTAGACTAAATTGGAACATAATCTGACAACGGGACCATTGAAAAAAATAATTTTTCTGGATTTTTTTTAACCCCTATAAAGTTTTGGCACACTTATAAATTTTTTTTTGTAGAATCTTGGGATGGTTTTTCACCACATGTAATTTTACTAAAGCGATCAAATTGGTACTTGGTATTTGAAAAAAAAAAAAATAAAATGTTCCTTATCTTTTTTTTTTAAATTATGATATGCTGATAATGTTAATAATTTTTTTTTAGCATGGGATAGTATTCTATAATCCCTAATTTTTTGAAATCGGTAATATCAGTAGGTGGTCCTTAAAGAAAAATAAATAAAATGTTCTTTTTATTTTTTAAATTATGATGCCCTGACGCTAATATTATCATATTTTTTCTGTAACATCTTGGGATCGTATTCTATAATTCCTAATATTTTGAAATCGGTATTATCAGTAGAAGGTCCTTAGAAAAATATATCCCTTTTTATTTTTTTAAATTATGATACGGTGATGCCAAAATTAATTTTTTTTTTTTCTACTACCGTCTATATAAATTATCTTTGCAACCCTAGCAACAAGCGCTATAAGGAAAGTAAACATTCCAGTTACCTGCTTGCTAAGGCGTTGCTAGCTACAAAAGTAAAACTTTCGTGGCGAGGACAGAGAAGTAAAAAGAACCAAATTTTAACGCTTCATAAGTTTGCATATACCTTGCTTTGGATTTCTTGACGTATAGCGAGGCACAAGCAATATTGGCTGCTTCTTGTATCTCATGTTCATCGCCACCAAACATATTTGTTTATTTTAGTTTGAAACCACCAGAAATTAAAATGTTTAACATAACCTCGACGAAAATTTATTAAAAACGTCAAATAATTTCATGAAATAATTAGTTTTAAATTAAATTACATTACACGATGCGGTCTCGGCTTCCCCTCTATCATTCAAAAGTCATCTCACACCTAAAAGTAACCTTTCGCATCTAATAATGTAAATAACTGTTTTTGTAGCATCTTAGGATAGTATATTTTAATACCTAATTTTTTGAAATCTATATCATTTGTGTAGAGTCTGTCTAAGATCAGAGACAATAGCTATTTGTGTATTAAAAGCGCAAAGTGATATATTGTCGTTCTGAGCGAGAAGTTTGGCTAGCTCGCGAGAGCGGCAATGTCACTTTGCGCTCGAATTACACACAGGATTTTTTCTACAACCGGTGTTTTTATAAAAATGTTTGGTAAAAATTAATAATTATTGATAACCGCAAATTTGACAGTTCAGATTTCAAAACGTGAGCATCAATTTGCGCTACACATGTTTTTGTAAAAATGTTTGTTAAAATGGTATTTACTGCTAAATAAAATAAAAAATTTCACTAACTTCATCGATTTCCATTGAATTTTCACGTAAAGACATTTTTATTGTACGAGAACAATCTTAAAATCACGCGCTGGTCACAAAATTGTCGACATCTGTCAAATACCCTCAATGCTTACTTTTGTGTCAAAAGTCGCAGATACACTAGACGTTTCTTTATTACGGTTTCCATTGTAGCTAAGCGTTTACTTTGTCGCTCGGCGAGCGACAAAGTAAAAAAACGCTCTGCTTTGCGCTTTCTTTCGGAAGCGCAAAGTTGCACTTTTCGCTCGGTTGTAGAAAAAAGCCATTTAAATGAGGAAATTTGAAATGGTCAAATGCAATAACGTTGAGCGATCGGAAAATGTAGAGAAAATGGTGGCAGTCTGGCAACACCGCAGGTTGTTTCGGTTTTCTGTTTGGTGTCTGGTTGATATTATAATCATGAAATATCTGAATATAATGAAATAATATTATCATGCGATTTAAGGGCATAAAATCTTGTTAACAAATTCGAACTGTTCCGACTAGAAATGGTAAAGCCCGACAATTCCAGCATTTAAAAGTCGTTGGACGTTCAAACTGTGCACTTTTAACTTATAGTAATGGAAAATTATGTACTGAGAAAACAGCTTCAGTCAGACGGCAATACTGAAATTCAAAAAAATACTCATCTCTACTAGAAGGAAACGATTTTTCTATAGCACTAAAATGCTAGTTTTGCTAATAGACTTAAACTACATCAGACGATACTATAGTGGTGTCAGGTCAATTATAGTAGAAAAATTAATTTTCGCGCATATACATACGCTGCCTTACATATTTGTGAAATTCTAAACTAGTATTAAATGTTAACATATGTGTCGGAGTATTTCAGGTTAGAAACTTTATTTCTCTAACTTGATATTTTGTTGATGATATGATTTTTTATTAAAAAAAAATATGATGAAAAAAGATCTCTTCTGATCTCTTCCTATGTGTTTTACCGTGTTAGAATCTGCTTTAAGTGGACAACTTTTTCTAATAATTGGTCAACTCCCTGTAAAATATTTTTTTGGACCAGAGTCAATTAAAAATTAACTGAAACACTTTGGTGAACAAAAAGTGTTAAAAAATCATTTTTTTTATTTGATAGAAGATTACAGAGTTCATGAAATTGCAAATTATTATTAAAAAGGTGCACTTACTTAAAACCTACTAAAAACAAAAAAGCAGCTGATACTAATGTTTTTGATTTGCAAACCAACATTCTAACCAAGTCTTCTGACTAGTTTAATGCTAACAAATTATGTTTAAATGCCAACAAAACGCATATATTTTTCCACCAAGAATAATAACTCCCAGACTATAAAAATTTTAGGACTAACATTATATAATAGATTAAGTTGGCATCCACATATTAATGACCTAACAACTAAATTGTCAAAAAAAAGTGTATGTCATCAGACAAATAAAAAACAAAGTTAATCTAGACGCAGCAATAGAGAAGTTGCATGATTTTTTTTTATAATGAAAATCGATACAGCATCAAAAAACAGTTATAAAAATGTAAAATTTACGATTTTTTGAATGTTAATACAGCGAGAAAATAAATAATTTCATCGGTGAGGAATTTGAATATTTCAAAAAGGCAGTTATTTGGCGCCATTAACTGTGACGTTTCCCGTTATGATTTGTCCATCGAAATTATGAACAAACTGGAAGGTGCACTCCACTAGAGAAAGTGACACAGAGAGAGAAACTGACGTTTTCTTCAACCAATCAGATCTTGTCAGACAAGGACGGAATAGTGAACGGAAGTTTCTTTTTCCGTAGAAACATGCTTCTGTAATTTCGTATATCTAAAGCAATTTCGATGGGTTTGTCAAATGTCAGTTTACTGTTTATTGTTTACAGTCAGTTTACCAAGTTCTTGTTTGTGGTGTTATTGTGTTATTACTTGGTTAATGAGCTAGTGAACAACAATATTATGACTTATGAATTACAAATATTGCATTGTGCCTAAATGTAAAACTAAGAGTATCACTACAAATATGGTAATTTTACATTCAAGATTCTCCAAAATTAGTTCGTAGACAGACGTCAACGAGTATAGGAGGACACTGCGTCTACTTTGGACAAATTATCCGAATAACGGATGTCGTCATGCCAATAAGAAACCGTTTGCAGTCACGTGGTTTTGTTTACAAATTACAGCATAATCTAAATATTAATTTTACGGAAAATAAATTTTATTTTGAATTTCTTTTGTTATAATCATTTTCTGCGTAATGGAAATTAAGAGCAAATCACTTTTTCAAGCATTTTAAAATCTCATGCATCTTCACTATTGTTGCATATCGTGCTTTGTTCCATGGTGCCATGGTACGTGGCTTAATAAACTGGGGAACATCCAACCTAGTACATATCATTTTTATTATTCAAAAAAGAGCAATTAGAGTCCTGGCTGGTTTGACTTTGCCTTCTGAAATTATTTGCTATAATTTACTTCACATAAGGGAGAATTTGAGCGAATATGCAATAAATGGCGAAAATCATGAATGTAGTACCCGAAATCGCAATGATATACAAACACCTTATCAGAGACTAGACTAAACAAAAAGAAACAATTTTGGTATTGCTTTATTTAACTCGTTGCCCCAACAATTGAAATCTTTACCAAACAGACAATTAAAGCAAAGTTAAGAAAGCATCTTTTGGCCAGTGCTTACTACAATGTGCGAGATTTTAAATATATATAAATTTAGATTAATGTTTGTTCTGTGTTAGAATTATGTCATTTACAAATATTTACATTGACTATACTAGGATTATGTCCTAGTGTTTTATACAATCATATTTTGTTTGTTTGTTTGTTGTGTGTTTGTTATTTACTTTGACTATACTGGTATTACGGCCTGGTGTTTTATACAGTTATATTTTTGCCTGTTATTCGTATTTACATTACTTACATTTATATTTACATTCATATTTTTGTTTTTACTTACTTGTTTACATATTTATGTTGACATGTCAAAACACTACACAAGATCCAGCGGCAGGGAGCCAGCCTCGTCGGCATGCTTTGAACTCATTCGTAAAAGTGAACTAGTCCGCTGGAATTCCAATTATCTTCAAAGCGTACCGACGAGGCTGGCTCCCTGCCGCTGGATCGTGTGTATTTTTAAATGACCAATAAATCATTATTATTATTATTATTATGGTTATCTTAATTCAAAAGGACCTCCCCTATCACCTCACATCATTTCATATCCACTTTTGGGACACCATGTAGATGATTTTATTAGAATCAATAAATTACAAAGAGTATCAATGTTCATCCTGTATAAATGTCTTCTGTCGTAATTCAATGTTACGGTTAAGCCAGTTTATTCCAAATGAAATTTGCAAGAAAATTTTAAATCCGTATCTTATCATGCCCGTCCGTTTTGAAAATATTCTACTTTAAAATTTCTCTAGAAATTTACATAATTTCATAGCAGTGACCAGCAGTTTATCTCACAATAGGTAGGACCTACGCTTTTTGCCATCATGTGTATCCTTACAATACAACATAAAATATCGACTGTTTTAAATAAACCGTAAATCATATTTTCAATTTAATTCAGTATCCTAAGGCATAAATATTTCTTTACATTAGTAGTTTAATCACAAACAATTTCAAAAACGATTAAAAAACGTGTTCCCGTCATCTTCCCATCCCCCATATATAGAAGTCAAGTATGATATACAATTTAATTACAATTGATGCGTACGATGAGACCACCTAATACGAAACCAGCAGCCTCTGGCCGGCCACACATTAAATAAAACGCAACAAAATGCAGAAGAGACCAAGACGAGTTCCAGACCAAGCAGGAGTCTTACAGCTGCATGTGAAAGAAATCATTGAACAGGATGCCTTCTTCAATGCTCTAACACTGTGCAGACTGTAAAAGGCCGCAGATGGGCTTTAAAAACCCAAAAGAATCCAAACAGAACATCACACAAAGCATATGTCTTACTCAAATTGTTCTACATGTGGGAAAATATCGTACAGTGTGTTTAACATACGATGAAAATCCGAAATTCACGTGGTGTCGCATAGAATGATACCATAAGGGCAGGCAGGGTTATAAGAGCAGCGCTGTTAAAAAGCAGTAAATAAAAAAAAAGTTAAATAATGGGGACTCTATGCCTTTTATAGATTTGATGACTGTTACCAATTAAGGAGGCTTTTCAAATGGGTTCCGATACATATATAATTGATAGGTAGAAGGCATGATTCAATAGCACAGGAAATATACATTAAAATGATAGTGGATAGATAGAGAATCGTTTAGATTAAACTATGCTTTCGTGATGGCTAGTAGGTGTAGAAAATAATACCGCTAATTAAAGTTAACCCACATAATTCCAAATAAGTTTACTTATTAGTATAAAACTAATGTGAGGCCATATTTGTATAATAAAAAAAAAATAGGAATTCTATAAACCGCTTATTAACCAACACTTCTTATAAAAAAACGCCAAAGGCAAATAAATATATTAAAACCACATAATTTTATCCACTTCAGTATAAAAAGCTATGGACTGAAGTTTTATATTCTTGATATCTCCTCTCCTGCCTGACAATGCTTATGTACAGGGTGAGCCACTTAAAACTTTTCACCATCCTCTCTTGTACTCTAATTCTTTTCGGAAAATCTGCTGAACACGATGCAAGTGGTGGGAGAAGTTTTTGACCGCCGCAACCCCCTGAAGAGGCCAAAAACCGCCCCTTTATGTTTTCATATACAAACGGGTCTGGGAAGCAATTTATCGACGGGTTGTACTTCAAATAATATGGAAGGTGGCTATAGAGTAAGTGAAATTCAGGCAGCAAGCCTAAGGGGTTGATAAAACCCTCCCGAGAGATGAAAAATCATTTTTTTCAATGATTCGGTTCAAGTGCGTATCTCCCAGTTGTCGGGGTGATCACGGAAAAAACATTCATTTTTAGCCCCAACCCCTCCTCATCCCTCAAGCGGGCTCACCAGAAAGCATGCTATAGCACTATAGTTGCTATATTAATAAAGATAAACTTTTTAAAGAAATATTTGTATTCAAATTTGAAAATATAAATTTTTGTAATAAATTGTTTTGTTATTATATATTATCCATGGTGATGGTATCAGTATGTAGGCTAGTACCCTACATATACTCCCCTCCTACAACAAATAAACCAACTTACCAAGGTATCAATATTTAAGATGACATTTTATAAAAGAAAAGTCAGTTTTGATTGATAGATGACAAAATAACGTAAAACAAGGACATTTATTTTTGAAATAACATTATCCTTAATGTATGTTATATGTTATTGATAAATTGAAATAAAATAGCAAGCTTGTGCTAAGTGAATGAAAGTTTGCAATCATATTTGGATTGAGCGTCTTTCAAAGATGTCGCACCAGCTATAGCAGCTTTGGCTAAAGAAAAGCTGGCGAGACAATTAAAATAGGAAATGAGTTTGCAATCATAATTGGATTGAGCTTCTCTAAAAGATGTCGCACCAGCTATAGCAGCTTTGGCTAAAGAAAAGCTGGCGAGACAATTAAAATAGGGAATGATTAATAAATTGATACACTTGATAAGCTGGTTTTACATTGCAGGGAGTCATATAGCAGAGTACTTACCTATACATGTACATAATTGAGTAAGTAATAACAAGTCTTCTGAAAATCTAGTATGATTCGTATCTCGGTACTATCTTCATGGAGAGACTGAGGAATCCGTGTCAAGCGAAGGTATCTATGGAACTGCCGACCTTTAGCTGGCTGTCTTCATTATGGACGTCGTCCGTCATCAGTGGTTAGCAACACGAGCAGTTTGGTTCGGCCCCATATTCTTTTGGCGACTGATACAGCTGTCTAGAATATCCATGGGAGATTATTTCCTGCATAATAATTTAACAACACTGTCAAAATTATTAAACTTCAGTCTTCATAATTAATTTTTGACAACTGTCTTTAACTCTCCGGAGGTATACAATGCGTGAAGACGTTCGGGGTCACCAATATATAGCACTATAGTTGCTATATTAATAAAGATAAACTTTTTAAAGAAATATTTGTATTCAAATTTGAAAATATAAATTTTTGTAATAAATTGTTTTGTTATTATATATTATCCATGGTGATGGTATCAGTATGTAGGCTAGTACCCTACACATGCTACCTAGGATTTACAGGTTTTACGATGCATGATAGTTATTCCTGTGCATATCCCTTCAATCTTTTTTTTCCAACATTGCCATTGACGACAAAGTTTATTATTCATTACTCCCCGATGAAGAAATCATTATACCCTACTCAGCAACTTACACAATGATCGCCCCAGCAATAACTGGTATATAAGGGTAAGTTTCCGTCCATTATAGGGGTTGAGGAGGTGGATATTTTTATCGTATTCAGCGCCTGCGAAGACGGGGGAGGGCGTATTGACGATCCAAAGAGTAATTAATGAATTTTACACCCTTTGGAAGGGTCGAAGCAACCCCGAGGTCGCTACCACCTTCTCTTCCGTGAAAAATGAAGGGATATGCACAGGAATAACGATCATGTGTCGAAAAACCTGTAAATCCTGGATAGCATGCTTTCTGGTGAGTGAGGGTGGTTTCTGCCCGTTTGAGGAATAAGGAGGGGTTGGAGCTAAAAAATGAATATTTTTCTCGTGATTAGCAACCCTGAAAACGGGGGGATGTGTGTTTGAACCGAATCATTTGAAGAAAAATGATTTTCCACCCCTAGGTCTGCTGTCTGGATTTCACTTACTCTCTAACCCCTTCCATGTTATTTCAAATATAACCTGTCAATAAATCTCTACCCAGACCCGTTTATATATGAAAACAAAAAAGGATCCATTAAGAGGGTGGTTTTTGGCCGTTTCAGGGGGTTGCAGCGGTCAATAACTTCTCCCACCACTTGCATCGTGTTTAGTACCCTCGAGAACGGTGGGGAAGGTAATCTCGTCTTTGCACGAAATATTCACAAAAAGTCGTCTTATAATACTTTATTACATAAACTATATACAATAATATAATATTTGTTGAAAATATTCGCGATCATTTTGTAGGATTTCAGGAGTTATCTTACGACACTCTTCTACGATTCTGTGTCGTAGATCTTCTAAAGAGTATGGCTTGGTGGCAAACACTTGCTTTTTAGATGTCCCCTAGTAAGTAATCTAATGGAGTAAGATCGGATGATCCTGCGGGCCACTCAATTGCACCTCTTCTGTTAATCCAATGGCCAGCGGAACATTTATTTAAGAATTCTCCTACACGAACTACAAAGTGTGGGAGAGCTCCATCTTGTTAATTTCCTTCATCAATGGATCAATCTCAAACCAAAAAACACAAGAATACATTTCTCCCTTTAGGTATAAATAATGGTCCTATAATATGGTTTTCTAAAATACCAACCCAGACGTTGATTTTTTCTAGGAAGTTTGTGTATGTGTTTCCCTGTAGAGTCTGGTATAATAATATTAATAATAAATTGATTTTATCTCCAAATTTATAAATATACAATTTACATACTGAAAAATGAGAGAGTTCAGCTAAGCTGCTCTTAAACTCAATAGAATCATCCCAATAAACACAGTTATGACGATTCACTGTTCCGTTGACATAAATGAAGACTCGTCTGAAAAACAACTGTTAAAAAGCAAATTTTCGTTCGATAAACGTTCGTTCATACCCTCACAAAACTGTAAACGACGATCACCATCATCACCAATATCACCATGATATTCTTGTACGAGTTGCATCCGGTAGGGATGATTTTTCAAGTCACATTTCTTACACCTTTGGGGCCTGCCGTACGCCCTGTCCCAGAAAAAAGAGCTGGCATGGTAATTTCTGTGCTCTACTGCCCCAAATTAACTACAATTCACACATTTTGGGACTAAACCAATTAGTGGTCGGCGGGCTCTTGGTCTAGAATATGTGAACACCTCAGTAGAACATAGCTAATTTCTTTCATTAGTTTCAGATTAGATAGTTTTATTGTAATAATTTACGTTTATATTTAGAAAATAGGTATTTTTAAAATGTAACTAAATTTATTTTTTTTACTGTGACTTGTTAACATTTTATATGTTACTAGCTGACCCAGCAAACGTTGTTTTGCCATATAAATTATAAATTACTGTCCAAAAAATAAAAAGAAAATTTCTGGATAGGGCCTTATCACTTGGGGGTATAAAAAATAGCATATTCTCAGACCTACCAAATATATACCAAAAATTTCATAAAAATCGGTTAAGCCGTTTCGGAGGAGTTCGATAACAAACATTGTGACACGAGATTTTTATATATTAGATATAGTCAAATAAATAGCTATCTATCTATCTTTACAATTTACTACTGCTTTACAATCCCAATTTTGTATACAAAGAAGTATCATAATATATTCAAGAATCGATTAAGAATCTATCGATATTTCGGCGAGGTCTGACTAACTCTCGGGGAGATCTGAGGCTCTTGAGGAGACTTCATGGTGATCAAGAGGCATTCTTGTACAAATATTTCATGAATCCACCGAACGCTTTTTGTTTAATGAAAAATATTTTATTTTGACAGGAAAACGAATGATTCTAAATCACAAAATTATAGTAAGTTTTTTTTTAATTGAATTTGGTCACTGATATCAGACACTCTGTATAATGTATGAACGCATAGAAACTTGTTAAATTATCTTTTAACTAAAGCATCCTGTTTTTAATAACGTTTCATGCAAATATTTCCTATAATTTAGGTAAAGTCTACATTTCGCTGAGCACCAAATTACTTAATAACTACCTTCAATTTAATTAATTTAAATTGTAAATTAAAATATAAATCATATTTAATCAATTATTCTCTAAATATGCATACGCTTTAATAATTTTTTTACTATTTTTTTTTGTGGTGAAACATGATAAATTGGTTAAAATCCATGTATTATTCATACAGTAATTATTACTTTTAATATTATTCACTACCATTTTTTAAATTCTACAGAAAATAAAGAAAAAAATTGCTACACAGACTAGTTTCCTAAGTTGGATTCAACCAGCTTTTACATTTACTAAACTGTAATTAAAATAATTTAAAATACAAAATTAATATTCTCTGAGTATGATTACGTTCTTTATTACTAAGAAGGGAGGACTGGTTGAAACCCTAGCTAAAATATTAGTTGGTGGTCAAAATTTATGCTGATTGAAAACATTTTACTAAGAACTAAGCAATTAAAATTTTATTGCTTTAATTAATAGCTCTCCGCAATTGGATTTTAACTTCAGAAAAGTTAGCTGAAAATTTGAGATCTTGAAAGGAGCAGAAATGATAACCTAAAACGTATACTCGTATGATGGGAACACTCGCTGCGCTCGTGTTCCTACTTTCATAATTCGTTTTGCAATGAAGCCCTTGCCACACTTGTATTTTGTATTACAATCTACTATTGCGATCCCTGTTATTCTCGTTGCTATGGAAACGAATTTATGTTAATTGTTGAGATAAGTGCCAAATAGATAAATACACTTGAAGAATTTTTAAAAGTCAATTCACAAGTTATAGAAAATATGGATTCAGATTTTGAATAATTACTTATTGTTGTTTTTGTTTGTCCTTGAATTTGTTAGAAAATGTATTAAAAAAATAATACAAAATTGATTTTGTATGACAGTGTCGGCCGAAAAAAAATATTGTTATGTGCTGCAACCCCCAGAATGTAGGCAACACAGAATTCAATTAGTTCGGATGTCTGAATGTAGAGATTTGCACCTACTAGAGAAAGAACCTACTAGAAGCTCTAGAGTGACGACATCCATTCTGGAACTATCTAGAGAATGGTGACGTCATACAGAAAATTCGGGATCCCCCATCTTTAGATATATGAGGCATGGAGTAAACCAGAGTAGTAGTTAGTACAGTTCTAATGTTGGTCAGAGAGTAAGGAGTAAACACAGTGATAAAGTGACTGAATAATTGAATTATAGTACACAGTGTATTATTAGTCAAGTAATTAATTGGTTGTAATTAGTAACTTAATAAATTAGTGTTAGTGTTACCCTGGTAATTTCAGAACCCACGATACAGGGTGTTTACAAAAAGAGTGGAACCACGTAACAATTGGTGTCAGAAGCGGAATTATAACAGAAGATTTCTGGACTGTTCGAGAAGGTTTCTACAGTGTTCTTTTCGGGAATTAGTGGTGACACGGAGAATTAACTTACGGGACATTGTTTAAGGACTATTTTTGGACTCAAAACTGTGAAAAGTGCGTTTTCGGGAAAGTGACAGAGACACTGAAAAAGACTCATTTTTGCTAGTTTGCGAAAATTTCTAGAACGTTCTATTTGAAATTTAGTCCAGATAATTGAATTCTTTGAACTGGAAAGTGATAGAAACACTAAATAAGGCTTATTTGTGTTAGTTTAAGAAAATTTCTAGAACATTCTATTTGAAAATTACTGGACATAGTGAAATTCATTCAACTGGATAGTGACCTAGACTTTAAATAAGACTCTTTTGTGCCATTTCGAGATTTTTCTAGAAGAACGAGAAGGACGACGTCAAGAGGAAAGAGACGAACAAGAAAGACGACGTCAAGAAGAAAAAACCGAACTGAGAAACATGATGAAGGTCCCGAAAATACGACAGCAAGAGGAGAAAGAAGAACAAGAAAGAAGACATCAAGAGGAAGAAAAGCGACGTCAGAAATAAAAAGGGGATAAAAAAGAAGACGTCAAGACGAAAGAGATGAATTAAAGAAAATAATGGAAAATCTGGAAATAAGATGCCAACAAGAAAAAGAAAAACAAGAAAGACAGCGTCAAGAAAGACGCCAGGAAGAATTAAGGGAAATTCTAAGCGATCAAATAAAAATACAACAGGACACAATCATTTCTGTCAAGGAAGAACTAAAAAGTGGAGTCAAAGAAGAGATAAACAAGGTAGAAGACAAAGTAGGAGTAGTTGAGACAGAAGTCAGTCAGATCAAAGGAAAGATGAGTGAGTTTGAAAGGAGAAGTGGAGCGACTTAAACGACAATTAAGAGAGAAAGGAGGCCAGCTAGTAACATCATCGGGTCCTCGGTTAAAACCTGCCTCTTTCGACGGCCAAAGCTCAAGGACAACCCATAAGAGACAATTCGAAGCAGCTGCATCTGCGAATAACTGGGATAACGAGAAAAAGGCTATGGCCTTAGTTCCAGCACTAAGAGGTCAAGCCTCAGAGTTACTTCAGACCATCCCAGTGGAGAGACAAAGAGACTTCAAAGTTTTAGAAGCTGCCTTGGACTTGAGATATGGCGACCAACACCTTGCTCAGGTATACCAAGCCCAGCTAAAATCCCGGACACAGAAGGCTGGAGAAAGTTTACAAGAATTCGAAACTGCGATAGAGAGACTGGCGAAGTATGTGAAAGAGGCTGAATCGCCTGACCGGGACGTTCAGGCTTAAGGGGGGGGCAGTGTTATGTGCTGCAACCCCCAGAATGTAGGCAACACAGAACTCAATTAGTCCGGATGTCTGAATGTAGAGATTTGCACCTACTAAAGAAAGAACCTACTAGAAGCTCTAGAGTGATGACATCCATTCTAGAACTATCTAGAGAATGGTGACGTCATACAGAAAATTCGGGATCCCTCATCTTTAGGTATATAAGGCATGGAGTAAACCAGAGTAGTAGTTAGTACAGTTCTAATGGTCAGTTGAGATGGTCAGAGAGTAAGGAGCAAACACAGTGATAAAGTGACTGAATAATTGAATTGTAGTACACAGTGTATTATTAGTCAAGTAATTAATTGGTTGTAATTGGTAAGTTAATAAATTAGTGTTAGTGTTACCCTGGTGTTATAATTTCCGAACCCACGATACAGGGTGTTTACAAAAAGAGTGTAAGCACGTAACAATAACGTTACACAACCTAAAAAACAGTGTTTTGCAGGTCGACCCAATCAGATTCCAGGGCGAGCCGCTGGTGAGTCCTGGAAGCTTGGGGAGACACCTCTTTCCGGTCTTGTAACGTAAATTACTATTTGGTAGGTAGTTGACACTATTGTCAACGAAGAAATGGAACATGCTTTCAGTATAAAGTCTAGAGGGGAATAACCTAAAAAAAAAAATAATGTAAAAATATGGGAGGAGAAGGAGGGCAATAATATTTGACATTTACTTGACACAATTGTCAAGAAAGAAACCTGTTATATTTATAGTGAAAAATGTACAAGGCGGTCACTCTAAAACTGACAAATTAAGAAACGATGGTTAAAGTAGTTGGAAATATTACTTGAAATGTCACTACTGCCAGGAAGAAAACCTGATATATTTCTATTTAAAAAATGTATATATATAAATATATATAGTGAGCATCCAAGAGAAAAAATAATTAATAAATAAGGTTGCCATTTTGATTAACCATAATTTGCGGATGTTAGCGCAAAAAGTACTATAATTACTTCCTAAATCCTTAATCCATAAAAAAGTTAAAAACTTTTTTTGATCAAATAAGTTTAGAATATCATGAAACGTCCAGATTTTAATTTTGAGAAAAAAGAATTTGTCTGTCTGTTCTGTTCTTCAACGGTTTATGATATTAACTTGAAATTTGGTATAGTTCATTCCATTCTTATACTGCACATAAAAAGACCGGGGCATGCTGTATTTTTTGCACCCTTAAGTAAAACGGCGCGAAGTTTATTGTCGACGTTAATAGCTTTGTAGCAACTAAACAGCACCGTATTTTGAATTTATCTATCAATGTCACCCCAATGCGTCCACCAATGCATAAAATATTTCTATTTTGCGCAAAACAGAGTAAGATTTCTTTATTTACCAGAAACGTCATTGGCTTCTATGAAAATACGATTTTTAAATTTTAAATATCTAGTATTATTTTGTTCATTCTAATGTGCAAAAATTTGAAATACGGTTCTATAGTACCTTGACAGCATGTAACAGCGCCGACTTTGACATTTTTATGGCCAGTTTTTGTGCCTTTTTTGTGTGCCCTAGATATTTGTAGGCAACTATATATACACCATGTGTTATAAGGAGATCTGGAACTAAATTATATTTTGATTTTATTTCGCTGAAGGGTGGAGGGAAAATGGGTGTAAATAGGTAAAGCAAGGAAGTAAGAATCCATAAAGTTGGGATTGAGTGTATGTACGAGCATCAGCCACCTCCATTACCACCTCCACACCATTATTAAAGGGAGTAAAAAATAAAAGTGTGTATTCAAGAGCCAAAGGCCTCAAAGTCTTCTTTTTGACATTAACCACACCCTCTACCGCCCCCCATTACCACCACCACCTCATTATAGTAGGAGGTAAAAAATAAAATTGTGATTTAGTGTGTATACAAGAATCAAAGGCTTCAATTTTTATTTGCTATTTCTACCAACCCCACCTCATTATTGAAGGCTGTTAAAAAATACAATTGTGATTTAGTGTGTATAAAGGAATCAAAGGCCCCAAAAATTCACTACGACCCCCACCTCATTATTGAAGGGGGTAAAGAAATAAAATTGTGATTTAGTGTGTATACAAGAACCAAACGCTTCAAAATTTTTGTTTGGCATTAAGCACACCCTCTACCGCCCTCCATTGCCACCACTACCTCATTATAGAAGAGGGTAAAATTGTGATTTAGTGTGTATAAAGGAATCAAAGGCACCAAAAATGTTTGGCACTAGCCACCCACTCTACTAATGGTGCGGGAGCTAAGTGGCTTTTTCAGACACTCATCGTTACAAGCATTTTCTATGCGCTGATTAATTCTATCGAACTTAAATAACGACAAAATAGACTTCTGGCATATGTCAGCCCGTCGAGTTGGCCATGGTTCAAGATATAAAAATCAGTGAAATTATATCACCGTTACAAAGCCAATTTTTTTTGTGTGTACACATTTTATGTTTAGAATGAATAAAATAAGGGGCGCAACCAGAAAAGTCAAAGTGGTAAAAAAACGGAGTTATATAACATCATCGTTACAAACTTTTTAAGGTTGAGCATGTTTATTTGAATGTTTTGAACACAGAAAAAAATTCCCAGAAAGCAGCTCCCGTCAGTAAGGCTAGCCAGAAAGAAAATGTTTAGGATTTTTTAAGAAAATTGGATTTTTTTTTTTCGCATATTTCATCTCAGAACTCATCGTTACAAGTTCTGGCTCCTTTTTAAAACGTAAATATAAGCTCCTTCAACAATAGAATAACCTCCCCGTAAAGTTCTTAGTGTCAACAAAAGTACCATAGGCTCTTAAATATACAGGAATTTAACACTTTCGGCTAACTTGGCTCCGTACCGTGCCTCAGATGTATTGTATCATTATTACCTTTCTGGCTGCGCCTCCTGATGGCCCACACTTTCTGGCGATCATATTTTATTCATTCTAAATATAAAATGTGTACACACAAAAAAAATGAGCTATGTAAACATGACATGATTTCACTGATTTTTAAACAGTGTTCGTGACGCTCCTGACAGGAGGTGCCCCTCCAGAAGTCGATTTTATGAATCATTATCATCCATTAAACCATAAAAATATCTCAAAGTTCATAAAACGATGAGCTGCCGAAAAAGCCACCTAGCTCCCGCTCATTGAAGGGGGTAAAAAAAATAAAATTGTGATTTAGTGTGTGTACAAGAACCAAAGACTTCAAAATTTTGTTTGGCATTAGCTAACCCTCTACTACTCCCACTCCAATATTGAAAGGAGTAAAAAAAAATAAAATTATGCTTTAGTGTGTATACAAGAATTAAAGACTTCAATTTTTTTTGCATTAGCCACCCCCTTTACCACTTCCATTACCATGTAGCATATCATTTTTTAAGTGTTTGGGGTAGACGATTTCAAATATTGTATTATTAAAGTTCTATGAACAATTATTTCCATATAGTTGAGTGCAAATACAGTATCGACAATTCTTGTTGCTTTAAGAGACTTGTATAGGAAATCTGGAAATGTGGAAGCAGTGATTCCTTAGGCAGTGGTCAAAATAAAAATGATAAAATACCTAGCAGATGTTACCAACACATTTATTTGTTTTTTTTTTTAAATCAATATTTAACCATTGATAATAATTAATAGAAAATTATGAGATATAATAGGGTAGTTTTTCTTAAAAAGTTATGTGTGGCATGCAAACAAATTCAACATTTTTGTTGTCAAAGTGCAGACCTCCAAAAATCATTCATTCATGCAAAAAATTTCAACATTTTTGTCGACCCAATGCAGATCTCCTTAGGTCATCATTCATCTAAAAATTCAAATTTGCTCCTCCACCAAACTTTAGTAACATTATTAACAAATGACAACTAGCAATATTTTGCACGGATAATTTTTTGAAGTTTAAAATTAGATAGTGACAGCGATACAGTGTACATATTTGTTTTTTTTTTTTAATCAATTCTTAATTATTAATAAAAGGGAAACATATTAGATATGTTTTTGACTTATGTTGATTCAACAATTATCATTTCAATAATGTTTCCTTATTTAATTTCATATTATAGGATAGTCAGGGGGCGTAGCGAAGGTGGAATGAGGGGGGGGGGGGGGGGGGGAGGTACGTTACCTCACAACTTTGTCAGACTTGGCAAAAGTTGTAAACTTGAGATATAAGTTGACAATTTTTATTTTGGTAGGAAATTTTTTTGCCTGCTCGTACTGTCAACAGCTGATCTAGTGGTTTTACTATTAATAATAATAACATTTAATTAGTACTACACAGAATAAACAAATTTGTTTTATAATTGTCATTTCTTCAACAATTTTGTTTTATTGCTATTTTATTACATTTATAAAATTTAAATGAAACAAAATAATTGTATAACATGTAAATTTTGCTTGTTGGGCAATGGTCTAAGAAAATAAAATTTCGTTGGCTATCATATCAATGAGTTAAAAATCGTAGTTAGCTGTGTCTCCTGTTTACATAATAACATGAACATTTTTTCACTAAAGCTATAGTTATAGTTATAAAGGACACTCGTGTCTTAAAATAAATATGGTAGTACGCCCTTTATATATCATTAAAACTATTTATAGAAAAATTAATTATCATAAATACTTGTTCTATAAATAACGCTGTGCACATATTGGCATGTTGTCCATATTAATTTAATAAAAAATTATAATGTCGTGATGTCATTGCCTTATGGACTGAACATTAAATAGACGTTTCTTAATTATTTTTCTTACCATTTATTCAATTTCTTAGCTTTTCGGAATTACTGATGCATTATACAATAATAAATTTTAACAAGTGAATATTTTTAACGTAATACAGCTATTTATGAAATATGTATTTTCGATATTTTTATGGAATCTACTTCTAAATAAAAATCATAACAGGGTCAGCCAGGTTCAATGGTTATATGAGTAGAGACTTCGCGAATTATGAGAATGAGGTGATGTTTTTGGTCTTAATGATCCCGAACAGATAAATTGTATTTATTTACATTTATATTTAGATTTCTAAAATACTTCTGTGTAATTTACATATTTCTGTAATTAGATATTATTGTCGTTGTATTTTAAATTCATTTTATTTTTCGTCCTGTTGGAGGTTTTGATAAAAAACAGTTAGTCAGTTTATGCCATAAAGATACAGAGGGTACCTAAAAAACCGCTGCCTAAGGTATCACTACTACCACATCCAGATTTCCCATCTAAGTCTCTTACAACGAAAAAATTATGATATATTTGCTCTTCACTATGCGGAAATAGTTGCTCATAAAACTTTAGTTATATAATATTTCATATTGTCTACCTCAAAAACCCATAGAACGATATGCCACACGATAGCCGTGTTGGCAGAAGGGGGGGGGGCTGGCGGCAAAAAAAAATTTGAGGCCTCTGGTCCTAAACACACTAAATTACAATTTTATTTTTTTTATCCACTTTAAAAATGGGCAGGGGGTGTGTTAATGGGGGTTCTTGTACGCACACTAAATTACAATTTCATTTCTTTATTCCCATTAATAATGGGCAAGAGGTGGTAATGGGGTAATGGGTTTGGTTCGTGCACACAAACTAAATTGCAATTTTATTTTTTTTTGCATCCTTTAATAATGGTGTAGGGATGGTAATGGAAGTGGTAGGGGGATTGCTGACCCCAAAAAAATGTTGGTGCCTTTGGTTCTTGTATACGTACTAAATCTCAATTTTTTTTCGTATTTCCCTAAAGTTTGAAACCTTGGCTTCTCGTAAATACCAGTTTTATGAACTCTTACTTGCTTCACCCATTTACCCCCAATTTCAATGAAATAAGATTAAAATATAATTTAGTTCCAGCTCCAGGGACCTGGACCGAAAAGAAATAGCAGAACCGTTCAGCAAAGAAATGTATGCGATCATCCATTAATGAATTAATCTCTGGTATGATGGAAAAATTTCCCACAGCGAGGACAGACCAAATAGTTCAATAGGAGTCGACTAAATTTACGGTAGATAGTATGCGAGAATAGGAAAGCCATAAGGATAACAGTGGGTTTTGTAACTGGACATTATCCGCTTAATAGGCCTGGTATATATGTGGCGATAGTCAATCCGCCCTTAAGGCCTTTGCATCAGTTAGGACCAAGTCAATACTAGTCCAAAACTATAAATAGGCTTTCTGTGAACTTGGCTCATCCAATTGGGTCAAACCTCTCTGGGTACCTGGAGACAGTAATATAAAGGGCTACGAGCTGGCAGATGCCCAGGCAAGAGCCAAGGAGGCAATAGAGAACTGGAGACCAGTTACTTAATTTAATCGTTTTGGGCCTCTCATCCAGAACTCCGGTAAGCGAAGCTCCTTATCTCAGTGCCCTTGAGGAAGCGAGCAGAACATTCGTAGGTATCTTGACTGGACAGGACACGTCTCTTTCAGAAAACACCAGCGGTAGTTGATAACCCTGATTGAAGGTTCTACGGGGATGACGAAAAAATTTCCATCCACATCTTATCTTCCTGCCCTAGTCTTATTAACTTGAGGCACTAGTTTTCTGGTGCCGGAGGAAATAAGGGATGCCCCTATAGGAAGGATTTTGGCACTTGCGTTAGAATACAGCCGGAATGAGAAGTCCCCTGAATTTGTAGCGGAAGCGCAATGGGCCACAAGGCCTGGGTGGCCCCATTTAAAGAAGAAGAAAAAGAATAGGCTTGGGGAGGATACAACATGTAGATATTGCCAAAAGGAAGAAGAAACCTCAGCACATGTGCTATACCACTACGAAAGTTTAAATCTGATGCACTTTTGAAAACGCCTTTTTTAAAGCTTTTAGTGCCGTCCAGAGAATTCGTAATAAAAATCTCCAGACTCATATTTCGAACGCATCAATACGTCTGTCGTTTCCCTAATGATCCATGTCTCAGAGGTGTAACAAAAGGTAGAGGAGACTAGGGTGTTGGCAAGTTTGGAATATTTAAAGGTGTTCAATTTTCGTTGGCGTCAACTTCGTTATATCAAATTGGAGAAGAGGTTCTTTGATAAAAGTGAGAGTGCAGACCTTTTGAAAACCTGGTTTCATTCACAAGAGATTCTTAAAAATTCTGAATGGACTGTTGTATTAAGCATATTAAGGGCTAGCAGGATGTATAATATTATTGAAATTATAAAGTGTCGAAAAAAAATGATTGAACGATTTTACTGACAGGATTAGATAGAAATTTACGTCATTTTTCGCCAATAAAAAGCCATATTTCGATTTTGCAGTTATATTATCTGATGAAGCGTTAAATTATCTTTCCACTGATTTAGTAAGTATTTATCTGTATTGCTTAAATAGGTATTAATCTTAATTAACCTTACTGGGTTCGAGCTCCAGCGCCGACACTGAAAATGTCGCTGGATATGGATGTGTGTCAGCGTTTCTTGTGGTGTGTGGTGGTGGTATGCTTTTTGCTTACCTCAGAGCAAACTAGAAAAATTTGTTCTGCTATTTAGAATATTGTCTAAATCGACTAAATTCAGAATTTTGGCGCCCTTAACGGGTTAATCTGTTCTTTTCAATTTCTTTTTGCAATATATTTATTTTTTCGACATACTGAAATTTAAGTTTTCAAAAATGTTATTAACAATAAAAATAATAAGTTAAATAATGAAACATATTCATTGTTTTACTTAATTCTTTATTAAAAAATACAACTTACAATCTCTAAATCAGGTACACATTTATATGAAGCAAATTTGTACTGCACTGATACCTACACTATTTTCTAATTCATAAAAATACAGAGTAACCTACATAACAATAGATATTTTATTTTATAACAGTTGTAAATGGTATCTTAAAAATAATAATATTTTGCATACACTAAGCTTATAGCACATAAATTATAAATTAAACAGCAGTAAAAATAATAAAATATAACTTACAATTTACATATATTTACAAAACATTGCAGAATATTTACAAAGGTAGGTGATATAATGCTAGCTAGTATTTACTTTGTTAACAATCTACAATAACATATAATATAGTCTGTAGAGCCAAAATATGAGGGGGGGGGGGGTACCATGAATAATTCCTGCAAAGAATTTTTTGTACAGTGTAGGATGAGTTACCATAATTATTAATTAATGTTTCTCATAAAAAGACCGTTGCTTCTACGGCAGCTATATTGGAAAAATATTAGTCAAAGTAGAATTTTCTGTATTATTTCCATTCCTGTCAGTTCTGCCCTTAAATTAAATGTTGCCAATATTGCAGATAATAGAAAAAGTTACCTAATTTTAAGATCAATCTAACAGGAAATAAGATAATCAAGAAAACCGATTTTGACTGACATTTTTCTAAAATAATCTGGCAAACTCCCTAATCTTATAAAAAAAATTCTTGTAGGAATTATTCACGGGTTAAATGACAGATTGACCTTATTAATATTTAAAAAATACAAAATATACGATTTATTTTATTTATATATATTACTTATTTTGTTTATTGATTAGAATGAGTTTTTTAATAAATTATCGTTTATACATTTATTTCACCAACTACCTAGCATTATATAGTTTAAATACACAGATACAGTGAATTAACCATCACATTACTGTAATTATTCACAGTAAATTAAAAAAATATTTCCCTTCCTAAACTATAAAAGTACTTTGATCAAAGTATATTTACATATTTCGCCTAAAATAGGCTCGTAATGGTATCTTTCTGCTTGCACTTTCTTAACCATTTAGCATTATAAAACAATGATATTTCTTAATAATATTTCGGGTTGACACTGTCCATAATTTACATTCGCAAAAATTACTATCTTTTCTAGAAATATTTTATTTGTATAGTGCAGTCCCCCTCCTAATGTAATCATGACTCAATAAAGATAACAGGTGATTCCATATCTCAAAATGGTGATGTATTGCCATATTGCTTAAGAATATTGAATTCTCGTGACTTCTTAATTTCATTGAGTTTAGTATACTTCTCATTTTTATCAATTATTTTTCGAATTGCTGTACTTTGGATAAGAAATATTTTTATAATCCTTACACATTCTCTACGTACTTTTAAAAATGTATTAACAATGAATAGAGATTGTCTTCACTTTTGCTGAAGCTAATTCGATTTTCAGGACAATCCAAAATTATTTTATGAACTTTTCTGAGAACGAATCAAAAATATTTTAGATGGCAGTTATTTGTAAGAATTAAAAGTGGGAAATTAGAAGAATGCTGATATACCAACTACTTTTGAGCATAAGCAAATTGTTATTCTTTTTGAAAGCGGGGCTGAATCCTCATCAGAAAAGTTTACATGATGTTGAAACCCGTAGTGCATCTGGGATAACTTCAAGGGGAGGAACGGGAATATATTTCAGCCATATATTTTACACATTTCCATGAATTTGCTCTGGGTGGTATAGATCATTGAGTTCAGTTATATGACATGACTTTTTTTTAGTGAAACTGCTGATTGGCATAATGCATGTAGTAATGGAAGCCGGCAAGATTAATACCCAAGAATGTTAAAAAATATTGCACAAAAAATGGATAATCTTATTGTGGTGCTATACTTTTCATTCACTAAAATATCGCAGAAAGTTTACACCTTGAAAAATAGGGAAACACTGATCCTAATAGTTGAGATTACAATTGTCAAATTCGGAAATTATTTGATTCAGGGCATTGAAATTTAACATCAGGCAAGTAAAAAAAACCGCCAATATATTGAGTCGAAAATTTTTAGACTTATTTTTGATGCCTCTAATATCATATTAACTTTTCGACTTCTCTTATCACACTGAGAGAATGAGAAAAGCGTCTTAAAAAACTTTTTCTTCGTTACATCTCACCGTACATATGATAAATCTATTTGTTTCTTAAATCTAGCAAAAATACCATATTGGGACAAGTTTTCCTCCCATCCCTAGTGCGAGCATCAACCACTCGACAAATGAAGACGTTATTATAGGAACCAAAATTAAGTTCTCTATGAATTTTCGATTCTTCCCTAATTTTTCCCGCCATTACTCAAGGTAAGATCCAAGTCTATATGCAAATATGGTACAACAAAATGATCTGCTTTGTTGCTGGAATGGAGTAAATTTGGACTTAAGCACCGGATGTCTCAAATGTGTTGATATTTTCCGAGATATTTTCCAAAAAGGTGAAGAAGAAACAGTCTATAGGGTTTTCATTTTTCAGTTTTCACTCATTTGAGTTCCGTATTTTTCAGCACATATTAACAGGTACCGTATTAAACTTGAAATGAAATGAAATTTTTGCCGATTAACTTTTCACGCTGCACTTTAAATGTGGTCGACAAAATCAATTTAAAATCTAGATTTCTGGCACCCTCAACAAAATCATTAGAAACTTATTCAAAATTTTATCCAAATTTCAGCAAAATAGGTCAATTACGTACCTCCGAAGCTATTAAGTTTCCACGTACTTCTTATGGGAAAAACATATTTTTTCGTAAATTTTCTATCTATGGAATCGTGAAAATGTAGTAAAAATCACATACGTCAGAATTCACAAATGTCAAAAAAATTGAAATTAATAATTTCTTTTCAAATTAAAAATTAAATTATCGTATATTTTTGACATTTTTTATTATCTATTTGCAATTTTCCGTACAAACTGTTATTATTTAGTCATATTCTAGTATAGGTTAGTACTATAATGTTTTTAAAATAGTTTAAATAATTATAATTTGTTTAAACAATCGTTTTTCCATAAATATTTTTATCATTTTCATCTTTTTTAATTTCACGAGTTGGTTATTTAATTATATTGATTAAAAGTTTGCTAATGGAAATTTCAAATTGTTTAAATAATTTATTACTGTTTATTACCATTCCTCTTTCAGAAGAACGCTAGAGAGTTGTAAATTTTTTTAAAACTTTTCGACAATAATTGTAATTGGCGATTGTTAAAAAATGTCCTTTATTTTTTAAATATGATCAAAAAGTCGATAAAAAGCTTTAAAAAGCTACAATTCTTTGGCATTATCCTGAAAAAAATATGGTAATGGTAGATGACCGAAAGAATTATCCATCGTTTAAAAAATATTCTACATTTTCTAAATATAAATAGAAAGTCGAAGAAAAGTTAAAAAAATTGCAACTCCAGCTCTATCTTACACTTGAAAAATAAAAGAAAATATGATTTTTTTTTATTTTACAAAGGCCTTAACTTCTCCAGGTAGCTAAGGCTGGCTTTGGGGCCTATTTTATTTTTGGATTTAAATTTTTAAAAATCATTTTTTTATCATCTGTCATCAATATTTAATTGATTTCACTTCAAACGGAACCTCCTCCCCTCTCGCACATATCTCTTCTACCACTTTTAAGTATTAGATAACCAGAATCCAGGAACGGTGCCGCTATTTTTATTTGCATTTAAAAAGTGTTTAGAACCCTCCAAAAGTTTTTTTTGTCAAAAAATTTCATCTGGACTACCTTATCCACTAATCTCTTTCCCTCACCACGCCTGCTTACCCACCCACACCCTTATCAACTCGACTTTATAAATATACAGTTATATAATGAAATTACAAGGATTCTTTATTTTCCTCACAAAAAAGATGATTTTTCTATGAAGTCGAGTTTTAAGATAAGAGTGTGAGTGGGTAGGTAGGTATGGTGGGGGAAAGGGATTAGTGGAGAAGGCAGTCCAGATGAAGTTTTTTGAAAAAAAGAGACTTTGAAGGGTTCTAAACATTTTTTAAATGCAATAAAAATTGCGATACCGTTCCTGGATTCTGGTTATCTAATACTTAAAAGGGGTAAAATAGATATGTGCGAGTGGGGGGAGGTTCCGTTTGGCGTGAAATTAATTAAAAATGATTTTTTAAAATCTAAATCCAAAAATAAAATAGGCCTAAAACCGGCCTTATCTACCCTCTTCCTTTATCACAAAATACAACTGGTTAAATAAATATAATTCTTTAAACAATCTGAGGAATACCTACTAAAATATTAGCACAAACTATAATCTGACTAATACTAATAACGTGTGCAAAAAATAGTAAATAATAGTAGACCTAAACAACACCCAATACTCTATTTTTGTTCTTATCTGGTCAATTTTGAAACCCTATGATAATGGGTGTTATTGCGGTTTTTATTTTACTACACTTCTATCGTAAATTTTCGAAAAAAATATGTTTTTATGATAGGAAATGCATGGAAAACTCATGAACTCGAGGCACAATAGCGCAATATTAATCAAATTTGCTCAAATCCTAAGAATATCATGGTTTTGAGATTTTGAACAAATATTGATTTTTCAAGTCACCCTAGTCCAGTGTCATATAAAATCTTTAAGCAACAATGTCATGCCACCATCTTGATGCCTGACTCTTTATTATTCAAATCACTAATCACTCATTATTACTCAAATAACAGTATTTATCTCCCACCCTGTTAAGTGAAGTAAATAGCATATACAGGGTGTCTCAAAAGTGAACGACCAAACGAAGTGAGGTGTTGGGGGAAGAGGACCGAATTAAGAATTGGCGCGTCCCTAGGCTAATGACATATTGCGCCCTCTTATTCAGGGGCAGATGAAAATTTTGAATTTTTCAAGGTCAAATAACGTCAAATTAAAAGTTGGAAATTTGATTTAAAATTATATAGTCTCCGAAAAGTTGGTTTCGGTTGGTATTATTATAAAAAAATTGCAGTATATTTTCCAGTTGACTAAACATAATCATATAATATAATAATAATAGATTGAAAAACAAAACTTATATCCTGTTTCCTGACTTCTCGTTTACGAACTCTGCTATAATATAATCCTATAAATAATTCTGTAAAATGTTGCTATAATATACACAGGGCCGTGTCGACACTTGGCAGCGCTTGTGAGCGAAATCTATGAAGCGACTCTTTATGAACATTGATGTGCGTGAGGGGGTCAAACGGAAAAATATTTTTTGACGAGCGGGGGGCGCAAGATGGAAGAAAATTTCGGCAGATAAAATTACTCAGTATTGAACTGCTGAAGCGCCCCTAGGCCATAGCCTAATTAGCCTATTGGATAATTGGATCCTGTGGGGAAGGTCATTTTCAATCAGAATAACCATATATGTGGGTATCCAATTGTTGGATGATTTCAGGGAGAAATACAAATACTAAAACACTTTTTGAACCATCAACAATCGGATGCCCTCATATATTTTTTTTATTTATGGCATTATAGTCCAATCACGTATAATTGGAATGCTAATGAATGGATTTTGATGAAGCCTTGTTCAGTGTGTTTGTAATGACGTTAATAAAAAAGTTGAAAAAAAAGATTAGAGTAGGAAATGATCGAAACACCTCTTTTTTCACGGTTGTAGAATTAGGTCAAAAATGAAAAAAAAACATTTACCTTTTTGGGCCCAATATAAGATGTTTTTACTCTTCTGAAAAATGCATATTTTCGAGATAAGGGCACTCGAAAATTCCTAAAAATGGTGGAGGGGAAAAAATCTGAAAAAAATGAGGTGAATATGTCATCGAAATAAAACACTTTTCTATTTGCAACTTTTCTGTAAAGTGCGTTTTCACCGAGTTTTTCAGGAAAAACATGAAAAACTACCCCTTTGAAATTGTAGCGCTTTAAAAATATGTAATTTAAAAATTTGAAAAAATTCAGACGTATGCACTGAGACCTTCCAAACATTTTTTGTCTCCTAGAAATCTTTTGTAACTTGCTAATTTTCCAAGTTACAGGCCGTTTTTCACGATAAATAATGTATTATATTTTTGCACATTAAAAAATACACGAAAATTTAAAAAATGAGCGTGATTTTTATATATTATTATATAAAAATATGAAACCTATATAGTTATACCATTTTTAAAGGTTCAATATAATTTTTAAATTGAAAATGTAAAAAAGTTCTCCGGAAATTTTATTTTGGGCCAAGAGAGATAAATATTTTGTTTATTTTTTTTTCATTTTTGACCTAATTCTACAAGTTACGGAACCCGTTCCAATCATTTCCTACTCTAATCTTTTTTTCAACTTTTTATTAACATCATTACAAACACATTGCACAAGGTTTCATTGAAATCCATTCATTAACACTGAAATTAGAGATTTTGGTAATTTTGTGGACTATTAGGAGTTATCCATGCAACCAGGCCCACATAAATTATTATTTTGATTGGAAATGACCTCCCTTATCACCTCACTTCGTTTAATCGTCGTCCACTTTTGTGACACCCTGTATATGTTGTGTATTTAGCGATATGTATTTAAATAATCTAGTAATGCTTAATGAACGCACACTGCATATTTATATACAACTTTTATTGAAAAAACGCGACAGGAAAATATTAAAGATAATAATATGCAAAGTAGATTTAATATTCATGTTATAAAATCAAGAGGATGTGCCATGGGGACTACGTGAATGCAAATTTTCTCTCTCATTTTGCTAGGATTGGTTTTAACCGCTTGTGATAATTAACTATCCAAATTTGGCTGCACTACTGCTTCTTAAAATAGATTAAGCGTTAGCCAAAGCAAGGCGAAGCTTTTTAACAGTTATTTTTTTTATTTTTCTCTCTGTATATGGAGTTAATTTGTTACAGATTAATAGGCAAAATTGGAAATCGGATGATCTTAAAGAAGGAAGCATTAAAAGTATTTAAGAAATTATTAAAAATTGAAATTCAACTTATAGGTTAAATCCCCAAGGAAGCTTTTAGTGGAGTCATATTAAGTTTTGAATGAAATTGTTTGGCTACAGCAATTTTATTGTTATAATTTGTTTTATGTACAACAACAAGTGCTATGAGCAGTTTTGGATTAAATTGGTCCATTGCTTCTTGTAAAATTTTATCGATTTATTGTTCAACAATGAATTTTTTTGCTATTTTTCCTTATTATTTCCAGTCTTAGTAATCGTATCGCAAAAATAAAAATACCAAATTGTTCGCTATAAAATTTTGAATAAGACTAGGACTATGAATAAACTTTCTAATAATTTGTTAATTAGTAAAAAATAAAACCCCCCAAAATTTAAAAAATATAACTCAATAATGCATCAATTTTAACGAAAGTTACTGGAACTGTTCCCTTTATTGAACTAAACCTTCGTACCAAATTTTAGTGCAAAATACTTATTCAGAGAATCATGAAATTTTCATGTACCAATTTTTATGTAAATCTCAATAACGTATTGTTCGTAAAGTAAGGTCACATAAATTTCTTATGTTAACCCTCAAATAATCCAATCTTTCATAGTTACTAAAAATACTTAAACGAATTTAATATAAATTATACCGGTAATAATCAAATGTATTACTCTTAAAGTATGGTCATAACATTTTCTTAGGTAAATTTTCAGGTGAAGTTTTTTGTTGTTATTAAAATTATTCAAGCGAATTTAATTTTAAATTAAAACCGAAATAATCAATGAGCTATTGCTGATATACTGCGTCAGGGCTAAGTTCTCACAGCACTTCTTTCAGAAAAACGGTGTTTTCTAAGAAAACACACACATACGCCGATTATCTCCTAATCGCCGAGGAAGAAGAACAGCACATACTCAACTGCCTACAAACCACGAAACCGCATCGGGACACATCTGGACTGAAAAGAAACTTCAAGAAGAGTCTAATAATGGGGCGAGACCCGTCACCAAAAGAGAGTTGGACCAGTGGAGAGGATTACAAAATAGATGAATATTCCCTAGATCAACGAACAAATTGAAGTACCTAGGAACAGACCGAACGAACCAACTGGAACGAAGAGAAACAGTAAAGGAGAGAATCAAGACGGCATACAGAGTCACAAGGGTAACCATACCGTTTATTGAGAAAAATAAACTATCATGGGACCTTCCCAAAAGTATGTAAATAGCCGTCATATAGCCAACGGTGACAAATGGAGACAAATGGAGTCAAAAACGCGGCAACAACAAAATCCAACAGAAGAAGTTTTTGAGAAGTGCAGAAAGGGACATCAACACTACAGAATATACGCAATGAAGTATTGGGGACATACCCAAGGAAAGAACCCAACACATCTACTGAAGAAAGCGCTAGCACCGAACAAACAACAAACTAAAAAAAGGGAGACCATGCTACAGTGGAGAACAACAATTCAGAGGATCAGGATCAACAAATGAACACCACAAAGAAATCGCAATGATATATACTCTACCATAACCGGAAACCGAGGAATCAGAAGACTCAGAAAAAGCAGATTCGAAGAAGCAGAAACACAAAAAAGGAGCATAAACACTCCATATTACGGCACAACGCGGCAACATATTTCACAAGAAGACTTAGAATAGGTAGAAGTCTAGAACCAAATACACAAAAAAGGGAGCTTAACTCCCTCACGACACATTGCTGTAACGCATCTCCCTATCCTCATCCCACATTCCTTTACCATGCGCCATGTGGCTCTCGCTGCTGACTACAAGCATGATCCTAGTTCAACCCAGTGTGGACGTAGCAGGACCAGCTGTATAACCCTTGGGAGTAGCAGCAATACCTATCAGACACTGGTAAATCAATCAATCAAATCTGCCTAAATTTTGCAATTAAAGAAGCCATATTGAATTCGCCATTTTGAATTTTTGGTTAAAAAAATCGTATTCGGTGGCCTCAAAACCTACTACAATGCGTGAGCCATTTTAAAACAGTTTCTATGAATTTTGCATGATTTTTCATTTCAAGTCGACGATATTGAATCCGCAATTTTGAAATTTAGATATCATATTTCTGTTTCTTTAGACAAAAGTGTTCTTTTTTAGAGATTCTGAAAAATCCGGAAAAGAGCAACAAACACATTGACTGAGATTTCATTTATTGACAGTGTCTCATTACTATTTGTAATTGCTCGTTTATTTTGTCTTAAATGATAACAACCTTATCGAAGACTTTGAAACACCAAATTTTTCTTTTTTTAAATACTATAATTAAGACATTATCGAAGACATCATTGTGTGCATTCATTTGCCAAAATTTTATTTTTCTGTTTGGACAGGTGACGTAATTTCCTCAACTTTGAACATTTTACTCTTTAATACTGGTCAATTAATTCATATAAAATTAACATTTGCGAATGATGAATGAAAATACAAAGTCTCCTCCTCTCCCTTTTAATCTTTGAAGGTTTATTTTTGAACAGCCAAATTTGGATAATTTGGTTGAGGACAAAAGTACCTTCTTTTTAAGAGAATAAGGCAATAGTAGTGTTAAATAAAAATAGCGCCGCGATGCCATCATAAAAGTTTTTTAAACTGCACAATGGGACACAATCGAAAGGTCGTTTCATCTAGAAGGCTCTGAAAGAACAATGTTAAAAAAGGGCTTTTTTGGCCCATCCGTGGTAAAGTGTGGAAAACATATTTTTTTTACTAATTTTGGGGTGCTGAATACGAATCTGTCATCCGAATTATCTGAAAACATCGGGAAGTCAGTAACAATTCTAAATTCCCCCCTCTTCCCCTCGTTTTCCTCACCCTTCACCACCTATAAGAACGGTGTATGTTACAATATCTAATATACAGTTATTTATTCACTTTTAAAAACCAAAGCTCTTCGTTAAATGGCTATTATCAGGTTATAATGTTAATACTTTTACACCCACCACCTTAATTGGTGGATTTTATCTTTTTAGAGTTTATTGGTTTTAATTGCAAAAGAAATCCCTAATCACCCATTTAGTCAATTCAGATGAATATTTCTCGTGCCTGAATATTTTTCACACTTTTGGGGTTGGGGTGTACATATCCCTATCCAAAAAATATTACTTGTTTTTTATATTAAAAAATTATTTAATTATTTAAATGACTTTTGGTTGGGAAAATGAGAATCTTCACTTTATGGCACCCAAATAAGGGCTGTTTTTTAATGTGTTCCCGAGATCTTTCGCCAAAACGGGTGACGGATTCGTTTTCATCACCCTAAAATTAGTAAAAGAAAGATAGCTTCCACACTTTAAAACGGATGGGCCAAAAAAGCCCTTTTTTTAACATTGTTCTTTCAAAATAATATATTCATCCAATTTAAAATGCCGACCGAATATACAAATGTCATTTTGGCATTTTTAACTAAAACTACACTGTGCCGTTTAAAACAAAAACCTTCATGGCACCAAGGTGCCATTTTTAACACTGACATTACCATATTCTCCTGAAAAGAAAGTATTTTTACCATCAAATAAACGGCTCAAACTTGGTTGCCCGGTTGCTCGCTTACTTGGTTGCTTGGTAAGCCGTTCAAAAATTAAAAGGGAGGAGGGTACTTTTGACACGCACTGTATGTAGTATTTCGTTTGGTTTATGAATTCATATAAGAACTGATAGCTCATTTTGAGCGTAGTATTACACAACAGGACATATCTCATAACATTTCTACGCATTTTCTCAATTGTCCAAAAATGACATACTTAGTTATAGTTAATGGATCTCATCTCAGTATCAATCGTTCTTGAACTTAATACAGTCTTCGTTCGCACTAAAGTCAATATTACACGTACTTATTCAGAGCTTTCGCGGTATACATTCCTTCAGATTATCTTTCATATTCATACTGTATCTGTACCTCAGATTTTTCGTTACCCAAATCTATTTAATATTATCTTGACCGCGATATTATGTTCTAAGGTATCTTTTTAAATAAATTTTAAAATAATACTATTTGGCTCTGAGGTATAGACTTCCAACATTTTAAAAATCAGTCAGCGGCAACATCAGCGATTGCCTTAAAGAAGAAATGTGGTACCTAGGAATTAACCAATTTTCTCTTCGCGTGAAGATATATACTCTCGATCACTGTTAAAAGTATTTGTCGATGTTGATTAGATTAATCACACCGTTGTTCTTCACTTTCTTCAATGGCGGGTCAAATTTATTTGCCAAAGGAGTGTCCGTGAGGTCTATGATCCTGGGATACGTTTCATTTTTAAACATGTTCTCACTTAACCTAAAAACTCCTGTGTTTGCTAAGGAGAGATACATCAAGTTTTTCAGGGGTGCGAAGCTGTTGGGTTCTATCAGAAATATTATGTTGTTGTCCATCATCAAATTCCGCAACTTTGGAAGTTTGTAAAAGGTTATTTCGTAGATTTGCTCTATCCTATTGTCGGACACTATTAAGGTCTCCAGGGACAATGAGTTTAGGAACGGTCTACCTGAATGAAATTTGATTCTGTTGTAAGACAGATCTAGTTTTTCCAATTTTGTGTTTGACTTGAAGGTGCTAGGCTCCATTGAGGTTATATTATTTCCGGATAAGTCGACTACTTTCAGTTGCTTCAGTTCCCGAAATGCCCTTTGACTAACATTAGAGATTTTATTTTGGCACAGCTCTATTCTATGTAGCGTCTTGTACTCGTTCTGATAGAAGACATATGGAGGTAATACGGAGATTTGGTTGTAGGCAAAGTTGATTGTCTTCACGTTATCGTCTCCTGTAGGTATATGTTCCAGACCTTTACCCATTTGGACCATATGTAAAGGAAATTGTGTGGTGGTTTCGGAAACATCGGTTACTGGATAATCGGTTGTTGGGTGAGGCGTTGATCTGGAAAAATAAAAAAGAAATGAATACTGTATTAAAATATGATATATGTACTAAAGTAAAAACAGGTAAATGTTTAGGTTTCATTTAGATAATAACACAGGCACTCACAAAAAAAAGGTCAATTTTCTGAGGTTTCATATATATACTCCCATGTATTTTTGTACGATGTACTTTTGGTAATACAATTTCCTCAGATAAGTGAAACCAAATTGAAGGAAGGCATTTTTAATGATCCACAAATAAGGAAAATGTTAAGAGGTAAGAAATTCATCACTACAATGTCAGATACGGAAAAGGGAGCTTGTCAAAGCTTTAAAGAAGTTGTTGATAAATTTTTAGGAAAAATAAGAGCGAAGACTACAAAGAAATACTATCCAACATGGTAGAAAAATTCGAAAAATTAGGTTGTCTAATGAATATGAAACTACATTTCCTGCATTCTCATATAGACCAGTTTCCAGAAAATTTAGGTGATTATAGAGAAGAACATGGTGAAGAACAACGATTTCACCAAGACATAAAGGAAATGGAGCGTAGATATCAAGGTCGATGGGATGTTAATATGATGGCAGACTACTGTTGGATATTAAGAAGGGATGTGAAAACGAAAGGAATAAAACGAAAAAGACAACCACTACGTAGATCATGCGAAGGCAAAAGAGTACGGTACCACAGAAAATAATAAATCAGGATAAATAAGAAGTCATGACTTGATTGGTTTAAACTGACATCGGTATCGTGTTCAGCGGCAAAAAAATACATCAAATACATGGTCTACTTATTTAAAATCTTTATTTTAAACCCCATTCTGGCCTGTTTTAACCTGTTCATCGTAGTTAGCGAAAAATTCTGACATCGTGAAGCAAAACTAACATCGGGATTGTGTTCAGCGGTCAGAAATATATCGAATACACGGTCTATTTATTTAAAATCTTTAATGTATAATTTAAACCCTATTCTGGCCTGTTCTTTTCGTGGTTAACAAAAAATCCTGACATAATTTTGTTCAGCGGTCAAAAATGGAGAGTATATATGTGAAACCTCAGAAAATTTACAATTTTTTTTGTGTGTCTCGGTAATCTTAACTGGAAAATTCCATGTGAAACTGTTTTTTCAAACTTTGCCTCCATGACATACTTAGTAAGAAATATAAGAACGGCGCTATGTACAGAACTACTTCTTTGTTTATATTACTCACAAATTGAATCTCACTTAAGATGTGGTATATGCTTGTATGCTTTAGTACAGTCACTGAACCTCCATCGATTTTCATGAAAATTTGTGAGTAGTTAGAGGATACCTCAAGAAACAAAAGTGATATAGTGCCAACTTGCGCTTTTACCCTGGGGGTGGATGCCACCCCTTCTCGGGGGTGGAAATTATTTTATGAACAATAACCCCAGGAATCGATAGAGGAACCAATTCTAAGCAAAATTTGTTATATAAAGTTATTAAAATAAATCAATGCTTTTTGAGTTATTAAAGATCAAAGATTTTGATTTTTCGTGAAAGCGTTTTAAAGCGGTTTTTCATAAATAACTCAAAAACTATAAGTTTTTACAAAAAAGTTGTCATTACCAAAATTGAAGCTAATAAAAACACGAATAAATTCCTTCCTTAAAAAACCTTTTAATATTAATTCAAAGTGAGCTATAGGTAATTGAATGTATATTTGTTTTCGGCGAGTACTCAAATCTAAGTATTCAAGCTTAAATAACGGGAAAACGATGCATTTTATAAAATATACTTACTGAACACTTTTCAAAGTACTCAGAAATACCTATCAAATGAGCTAGTAGAAGAAGTTGATAGCATCAAAATTAAGCAAGTTCAAGTTATGATGAAAATAAGAGGACCCTTTCGAATTTTTTACGAAAAAGTGAAGAATAAAACCTACGCCATTCCCACAAAAATTAAAATTTATAGTAATCCCTATAAGACTTTCTTTATTTTAGCATAAGTAATGACTTTAAAAATTTTGACCGGTTTAGAATGCATATTTTTGAAAAAAAATATGATTTAAAAAAATCAGGATTTTTCAAATTTTCGTAAATTTCATTTTCTTTTGATAATAACTCCAAAAATACTCGATATACGTAAAAAATAATAGAGAACGAAATTTGAGTTTTTTTTTTAACAAATATTTTAGTTTTTTTTTTTTAATTTTTGTAGGATAAAAAATAACCGAGATAGAAACGTTTAAAGCCTAAATTTTACTGCGAGAACCATGTAACCGGGGCCCTTTAACCTTTTATCTTTTAAAAAATAAGGGTTTTAAAAGATTAAATTTAATACGATCTTATAGCCCTTGAAATTACCTTTCAAATGGTTTTTGGATGAAGCTCATATCATAAAAATTAACGGAGTTATTGTAAAAAACCAGTAACATTTTTTTTGGAAAAATTTTTTGAGCAGAGATTTTGTATCTATATATAGGAAAAAAGATAGATAGTAAGAAGTAGATTCTAAATAATTAAAGCTATTAAAGCTGATAAAAAAAAAATTCCATTATTTTTATGACAAGTGGTAGTTTTTAAGGGTGGAAAATTTTGCAATAAATAAATAATTACTTTAATACTCAGTAAATGAGATTTCAATTCAGTAATGTATTATTCAAATGATTAAAGTTTCTTGAAACCAATTTTTTCAATAATTCTGCATTAAGGGGGTGGTTTTTAAGGGTTGAAATTTCACAGTCAACCAAAAAATATATCATAAACATTAAACAAACCGTTTGTGTAATGTTAATATGCGATTTCATATTTCAGAAATACAAAAAATGATTTTTTCATAATTTTCGATTTAAGGGGTGGTTGCTAATAGGGTTGAAAAATTAATTGAAATCATAAATCATGCATATAAATGTTGAAAAATATTTATTTTATCTAATTAAACGAGATTACTTACGCCAGAATGCTTAAATCTGCATTTTTTCCCATTTTTAATAAAAGAGGTGGATTTCGCAAAAAGCGCAAGTCGGGCATATGTCACTTTTGAAGTTGAGGGTAAAATATACTCAATCCCAAATTTTCATGCAAATCGATGGAGATTCACCGAAATCGGAGGTAATAGTTGATTATTACCTTCATTCACTGTACTACTTGGTGTATGGGGAATTCCACTTTTGCGTCTCATATTTTTATAGCTCAAAAACGTGTTTTAAAGTGGTGCTTCAATACTCATTTTTGCAGGAAAATTTTAATACCTATAAGACTAACTTTACCAGGTGTATATTTTTTGTGACGATATTTTTTTTAAATCAAGAAGATTTTATATTAAATATCAAAATCATAAGAGAGAAACATAATTTTCATGTTTCTTTTTGCTGAATTAAAAAAAAAAAAAATGTTGGGCCTTTGATTATTTAACAATGGGATGAAGGTGGTAATGGGGGTGATAGTGGGGGCTGGTATCAAAAAAATGTTTCAGATCTTAGCTTCTCGTGCATATACTAAATCCCAATTTTATGAGCAGTGGGGACTTGGAGGGGAAATCTGGATATGGTAGTAGTGATTCCTTAGGCTGTGGTTTTAACCTCCCCACAATAAAATTGTGGGAGGTTACTACAATTAGTCCAAAATCGAAAAATGAGATAACATCAAATCTTTACGTTTTGAGGTCCCAGGAACCCAAAAAAGTTGTTTTTGAAAAATGTCTGTGTGTGTGTGTATGTATGTTAACACGATAGCGGCGAAGCTACTAAACGGATTTGGATGAAACTTTGCATGAGAGTCTCTTTAGTGCTCCAGAAGATCTGAAAAGGTTTTGGTTGAGATCGAATTACGTTTAGTGCCGTTTTGGCACAACAAGTTGTTTATTTTATGATTACTTACAATTTGTAATTGAACCATTGAAAAGCAGTAAAAATTCCGATTTCAACGATATATCACACTTGCACTTTTTCGATTTGGTTTCCGTGAAAAAAATTAAAAAACAAAAATTTCACTTGTTTTGTCCTCAAAGCAGTGCAATGTACAGGGTGATATTCTAATAATGACAGAGGTGTTCAGTGATTTCGGCTGACAACTCGGGAACGGTTGAAGATATCGAACTGAAATTGGAAACGTAGGTATAAATATTGTAGACGGACGGATTACGAGTGAATTAATAATAATACACCTACGTCAAATGACGTCACAAATAAGAAAAATTCTTATAAACTGGTGCAGATATCGACTTAACTATTGGAAACATCCAATTAAAGTTTGAAACGTAGATGGAAATATTGTAGATGGATGGAATACGAGTGAATTAAAAATACACCTACGTTCTGATGACGTCGTAAAAGCATAAAATTCTTATAACAGGCGAACTGATGATGATATCAAAAAAATATTTCTACAAGACGAGTCACGAAATTTTTTTTTTTTTAATTTCCAAGAAATATCAAATTTTCGGAGAAATGTCACTTTTCAGAAAAATGTCAGATTTTTAAAAAATGTCAAATTTTCAGGAAAACGTCAAATTTTCGACTTAACTATTAGAAACATCCAATTAAAGTTTGAAACGTAGATGGAAATATTGTAGATGGATGGAATACGAGTGAATTAAAAATACACCTATGTTCTGATGACGTCGTAAAAGCATAAAATTCTTATAACAGGCGAACTGATGATGATATCAAAAAAATATTTCTACAAGACGAGTCACGAATTTTTTTTTTTTTTAATTTCCAAGAAATATCAAATTTTCGGAGAAATGTCACTTTTCAGAAAAATGTCAGATTTTTAAAAAATGTCAAATTTTCAGGAAAACGTCAAATTTTCGGAGTAATGTCACTTCAGAAAAATGTCAAATTTTCGAAAAAATGTCAAAGTTTCGGAGAAATGTCACTGCAAAAAATATCAAATTTTCGGAAAAATATCACTTTTCAGAAAAATGTCAAATTTTCAGAAAAATGTCAAATTTTATTAAATGGACTCAAAGGAAAATTCCCAAAAAATACTACGGGTCCATTTGTGGTATAAGTTCTCTGCTAGTGTGTTAAAGCGTGCAGACTGTATGCTGAGTACTTTTGACGTGTCAGGTGCATCGAGAGATTGCAAGTTTTTTCGACGTTTATAAAGCCCACGGATGGTGTGAGAGGCCATCCTGAACCGCTTACAAGTGTAAGCAACCCCACCGGAACGCTTTCGGTGAGTTTTTCCAATAAAACTTTAAAAGTGACAGTGACATTATATTTTAAAAACTATTTCCGCTACTTCCGGCATCCCGCCAGAAATTCTTCCAGCAACAACCTTAAAATAGTACTACATAACCTAAAAACAATTTAAGACATTGGTACCAACCTAAACATTTTTCAAAAACCAAATTCCCCAGAGAAACATTGGAACCAAAAATTTGACAGGTATCACTTCCCCGACCGATTTAGTGAAAAATTGGTCGAGGCCAGAAGATAAAACAAAAATATACCAACTCAAACTTAAACGATCCACCATGAACACTACCCTGGCTACATCTGGCAGGGAAGCTGTCCACCAAGAGTTATATGGTTTTTTCCAAAGATGGCCATCCCTGCCATCCATCCCATTACCAACGAACAGGTTTTTTCGTTTAGTTGTTTCCCGTATCAATAATCAAAATTATTAAGTGCTCTTGCCTACGAACGTTTTTATAGAATTGTGTTTATTTTTATATTAATTTTAGGTCCATGTAGACACATTATAATTTTAACCTAGTCTTTAAGCCTGCCTACAGAAGACAGGAGCTACTTTTCTATTTTTCTCCAAGCCAAACCGGACCTACCCCGTCCAGCCTCACACTCGCCACGGCGGTGTTCACCGTGGTTGTCTGGCTGGCCCCGGGCTAGGATCCGATGAAGCATATATTTGTATTAAAAACATTTAATAAAATATTAATGTTGTGCAGACTATAAATTTAACACTCAAGTTCTTAGGTCCAAATCCCACCGAACGCAAGACTTTTTTTCTGATTTAATACGAAAAAAATATTTCAACTTAATAAATATAATTAAATGAGATCGTTCATATTGTTTAGTGCTCTTTTCGGCTTCAAAAATTCACCGGGTCGGGAGGTTCCAGCCGCTTCCAGTAGCTGCCGATTTTTTTAATTTAATTTCAAAAATATCGTTGTAAAATGTATAATAGTATTTAGTGCAATGTTTTATAATATTTATTTTATAAAACAATCGTTTCGGAAAAAATGGCCTTGATCTTGCCATGTATTGTTTTTGTGTTTGTTGTATCTGTATTATCCTTGGATATCATTGTACTGTATTGTATTTCTTTGGGTATCATCTGCCCCACTAACTATTTCTCTTTGCTGTTGCTCCACACATATGTCGGAAAAATATGTCTTTTTATTTTCCATATCTTTTCCTGCTCATTCATTATCCATGCTATTGAAGGTGATACAATGCCTGTCAATCAATTTACGATATTAATAATTACATGGGCAACACTGAGAGGACCTGAAATATCTCGACACAAAGCACTGTATACTAACTTAACATAATTATAAAGGCTTACATGACATTAATAAGGAATTTATGATGTCAAAAAATGTATATTAACTTAATAAATAAGCCTCTTTTAGTGTAGATGCATATTTATTATACTTATCAAGTTATCAAAATTACGTAAGAATGAGATTAAACGCCATGAAGAATTTATATCATCGCTAATATTTATTGTACTCTTAATTTAAATTATCTCTTTTTTATATTGTTTATAAATTTTAAATAAACTAAATTATCAGTTACGTTCACAATGAAAGGTCGTGTATAATAAGCTTTTAAAATTTATAAATGAAATTTTTTAAATTCTGCTGTTACATTACTCTAAGGAAGTAATAAAATATTGTTTATTCCTCTTTACTCACGTCAGTATTTGTATATATGTATATCTTTAGAAGTAAAATAAATGAATGAATGCAAATTCAAGAGAGAAAAAATATTTATTATTTTTGTCATAATTTTCTTCGAGACCATCCCTGGTAGTTCTGTTTGTGCGGAAAAAAACGTAATTTTGAATATTTATAGTTGTATCATTCAACCATGTTTTACATACATTCACTCACTATATACTATTTTAAGAAGAAAATATGTAGCAAATAATTTATCTGATTCAAAATTGGGTAGAAATAAGAGCGGGGTGCCTCAAGGATCAGTCCTGGGCCCACTACAATTTCTAGTCCACATAAATGATCTGCCTTCAAGTGTGGTCGACTCAACAGCAACACTTTGTGCAGATGACTCACTTTTTATAGTAAAAAGCGATTTATCAAATATTCTGCATAGAGTAAATAAATATATTTAAATATAAATGACTGTTACAAGGCAATTAAAATTAAAATTAATTTCCACAAAGCATCTTGTGTCAATTTTAAATAAAAACCAAGAACAAATTTTATGGCAGTCGATTTCAATTCAACGAAATCCTTGGTTTTCAAAGGAATTGGAAAAAGCATATTCTATACCTTAACCGGAAATCAGGATAGCAATAAATTCACGTGATCAGTGCGTGCAACAGATCCTACAGGCGTTTAAATGTGGAGGGATGTAAGTCTAAATAACTTTTATAGAGGCTTATCACATCAACATTGCTCAGTGATATGTGCCGCTTAACACTATTGGTAGTTCAGTTCATCACTATTCTCCTTTCCAGGCTAAGGTATAACTAGAGTTTTTAACTTTGGAATAATGTCATATGAAACGGATTTCGCCCATTTTTGGCAACTTAATAGTAAATACATCAAAGGAAAGTTTCTATATTATGCGGAGGCTTGCTTATTTATAGAGAGCGTGGCGTTAAAGGCACCTGTTGCAGGTGAATAGGCGGTATGCTCAAAGGCAGGGTGGTATTCACCACAATGATGGATGAAATTCTAGGCGCGTCAGTTGCAGGGGGATGTCCACAGAGGGGACACAAATGAAAGATTCGAAGCCTAGGATATGCTGACGACATAGTCATCATTGTTAGGGGAAAGTTTAATAACATAGTCAAGGATCGTGTACAAAAGGCTCTGAGTATGGTTAAAAACTGGACGGATGAGGAAAAAACCAAAACCTTTCCATTTACCAGTAGGAGAAACCTGGAGGGGCTGGGTCCTCTAGTTCTTCAAGGCACACAACTACAAATGTCGAGGTAAACTACCTCATTACAGACTCCAAACTTACTTGGAACCAACATCTGGATAGAGAAATACATAAATCGGTACCCATTTAGGCAACATGCAGATGATTGTATGACCAGACATGGGGATTTAACCTAGTACACTGCATTAGCTCTGTACCAGTGCAATCAGACTCTCCATCACATACACTGCTTTAGTTTGGTGGCCCAAGCATACTCAAACAACAGTATCTAACAGGTTAAACCGGCTGTAGAGGCTGGCCTGCCTGGGAACATCAGGTGTGATGCCTCAGCCATGGAGACCCTCCATTTACTTGGTGATTTAGGGGAAGGTCAGAATGGGGGGAGCATACAGATTTCAAAATTCTTGGAACCCGGCTGCTCTCGAAGGTAATTCGGGACACACGAGGATGATTCACATTGAGCATGAGGTCAGACTACAAATTACATTCAACAACCCCTTCATTATCACCACTGGAGATATGATGGACTTGATGATAGGAGCTCCTTATACATTGCACAAAAGCCTGGCCTGGTACACTGGTGGGTCCAAGATGAAAACAGGAGCTGGAACAGGAATAAATGGTGAGACGCTAAGGGTGAGTATAAGCCTATCGCTGGATAGCTCTCCACTGTGTTTTAGATAGAAATTCTTTCTGTACTCGAACGTATACACGAGAATGTTAAACTATGATATGTAAACCAGCAGACCTTCATCGCATCAGACAGTCAGGCGGCACTAAAGGCATTGGCCTCTAATGAGATGTCTTCCAGACTGGTTTGGGACTACTACGAGCAGCTGATAAACTTTCTAGACAAGGAGCAGCTAATATACTCTATGGCCCAGAACCTGCGCTTTACATCACAAAAGGTCAGCCAGAAGGATGATCAAAGACTAGGTCATGAGTAAACACAACCATCACTGGAGAAATAATTGAGGAATTCGACATGGGAAAACACTTAATAATGGACAATGCCCAAAACAAACTGAAGAACTGCTCGCAAAGAATAGGATGCAGTTGAGAACCATAACAGGTCTTCTGAGAAGACACTTTCCTGTTAAAAAGCACCTGCAGACAATCGAACTGCAGACTGTGCGGTAAGGTAGCAGAAACTGTAGAGCATATTATATACGACTGCGAAGCGCTGAACCGCAGAAGATCTAATATTTACGGGCAACACAAACAGACCCGAAAACTACCAAAACTCGCCCATTTTCAGACCTGTATTACCTTCTCAGTAGCACAGGCTTACTAAAATGGGCAGTATGAATTAAGATAGGGGAAGCACAATAAGCCTAGGAGGCTGGAGTGCCCTCGAAATATTTTTAAAGACGAGCTCTGGGAGGAGGGGTTTTAGTCATTCTAGCGATCTCCCCTCGAAAAAAGCCAGTGTCATTTTATGCATAATTTAATAGAGGTTATTTGAACTTGGTTGCTATTGCTGTACAGGTGAAAACAAATAATTAAAAAAAGAAACATCGTACAGTTAAAAACTACTGCAATTTTTCAACTCAGAATTTATCAACTCGGTCTATTCCCGACCGTGAGTTGTACGTCGCCAACTGCCTGAGTATCGCAAGCTTAGATAGCTCCTTCTTATCTATACGGAAAGCGGAAGCGGCATGATGTCTAAGGAAACCGCCTAAATTTGTACTTGATCTGACTTAATTAGGATGTCAAGACATTTGTATAATTCCACAAGATATAATTTTTCTTTGTGTCTGATAGCTAACCCACATAAAAGCATTACGTAAAAAGTGTTTTGCTCTTTTGGTATCATTTTGTGTGGTAATGTTCCTGGCCTCTTTAACTCATTGTCAACACATTGTAATAAATAAATGTAATTAATTTTAGCTATCTAAGTAGCAATTTATTATATAATTATTTATTTATTATTAAATTAATGGAGCGTACTGAAAAAATTCCGCATAATAATAATTTTAAACGAATATTAATTTGATGCGTAATTTTAGTATTTAAACAACCTTTCCTCAGGTTTATTGTCTAATTTATTGATTTTATGAGGTAATAAAATGATTACCCATCATGATGCATTTGATTTGGATAGATAGCAAATATGAATAGATTTCAAATCTAAGAATTATGATATTTATATGCTAGAATAGGACTTTTTATTTGACTTTATATTCCTTCTGCGCAAATATTTTCTGATGAAATTCTCTCTAATCATATACGAAACATGTCTATAACATATTCTCGTTTTAAGATATAAGTAAAACTAGCCAACAGAAAAGAGTCTTATTCATATTTCCGAAGCAAAAGCGAGTAGAGAACCTGAATCTTCATGATAACATAAAAAGAACTACTATAACTACAGATTGCTGGTATTAATAACACACGTCAATAAATAAAGCCGTACATTCTTTAATCCAGACTACAATCTCCAGGATAAGTAAGTTTTGTTAAAAAACGCGTATAGAAAATAATAATATACAAGCTATGGACTATATTATTGAATAAGGAATCACCTAGATATCTGGTCTTTATTATTCCCTGAATATTAAAAAATAATCTTTTCTCTTTTTTGCCATTAGGATAGTGGCGAGCGTAGAGGCGCCTTGACTGTGTATTATGACAAGTGGAAGATTCGGATCGACAGCGAGAAGTCTGAGGATCCTCTTCACGCGTCGATTCAACGAAATTCGGATTTTAACGCCAGTTTCAATTAGAGGTAGAGAAATTCCTATTAAACGGTGCGTGAACTTGGGGTCAACTTGGACAGGAGACTGACACCCTCATCAACGAGACAGTACGCAAGGTCTACTTCATGAGCAAGAGTCTGTACCCGGTCATGACCGGGCTTAACAGAAATAATAAAAAACTGTTGTACACTATAGCGATCAGGACGGTAATCACATACGCGGCGCCGGCATGGTGTAGCATACCGGCAACGACAATGCGCAAATTTAAAGTTCTAGAACACAAAATGCGCCTCATTTCAGATTCTAATAAGTACGCCTCTCTCATTGATCTCTATGCACATTTCCACGACATAACCCCACTAGCGGACTACGTCCAGGAAATCTCCCAGAATTTTACACCACCAAACTGGGCGATAGTCCGCTAACCCGCAACATAACCCAAATAAGACAGCATAATGCAATATCACTCAATCTGAGACACCCCCACCATACCAGGCGTTGCCTATTTTCCGGAAACTCCCTTAGCCAAATCTTTCCCTACCATAAGCTTTATAAAATCCTATCCTATCATCTTTCCTAAACTCTATCTTTAATTCCCTCTTTCCTTTTCTATTTGTTCGTTTTTATGCTTCTATTGTTTTTCTTTTTGTTCTTTTTGTCATTTTGTTCGTAAATTCTTTTTAGTCCGAGAAAATTCTTGATATTTATAACATTTTAAACGATACTCTTTTACGTTATCATATCTTCCTGGAGGCATGAGACCACCAAGGCGTCAGTTCTCGTAAGAGTTTTTTCGTTTAGCTCTTTACCCGAGTCAACAACCCAACCCAGAAAGTGCTTTGCCAAATGTTTTGTTATTTTTAATTAGTTTTAGGTTTTAGGTCTCTACGTAGACAGCAATCTTTAATATTATTATTAGTTTTTAAGTTTATTTATAACAAACATCCCTCTTAACCGTTAAGCCGAACCGGACCTGCCCCGTCCAACCTTACATTCACCACAGCACTATGTGCCGTGGTTGTTTGGTTGGCTCCGGTCAGGATCCGGCAAGGCACATAGTTGTACTAAACTTAAGAATAAAATCTGTTTTGTTTGTTTGTTTTTGCGTGTAGTTCGATACTCCAATGAAGCAACGTTCAGCGCAGTTAGTACTTGGATGTATGAAATCCATTAACTATTCGTCGGATACAAAACTAATTATGTAGTTGCAAACGTGTAGAGCATTAACTTCTCTACAATTTTTATTTAAAACTTTTTCGCAAAAGTTATAAAAAATATTTTTTTTCAAAACAACTCATCCACTACACAGGCTCACAAAATAAAAAAGTGTTTTTTTTTTCTATTACTCCATTGAGAAACCCATGTGTATTTAGACGATTTACTAACAGTGGGTAACGGAGCTAAACGGATATCTAATTCGTAGTTTGTATGTCGAAATGGAGTTCCAGAAACAGATCGCTTTTCATTTTTTTTTGTGTCTGTGCCAAAATCTCGAAGTTTCATGACATTCTAAGCTTATTTGAACAATAATTTTCAAAAATTTTTTTGTCGTTACTATACTTCCACTGGATGTGGAAGTAATTTGGTGGTTTTTTTATTACCTATTGATGCAAAGGTGATATGAAATTTTTGCTTTCTTTTAAAAAGAACCGGAGGTCGTCTGTCATGGACACCAGGATTTCACGACATTGATGTACACTTCCATAGTGGTAAATGCGCCCCTTTCGTCGGCATTGATGTCCTATAAATATTTTTGGAAGAAATGAAATGGTTACGCAAACAATGCATTTTTTAACTTTCGATAACCTATAATTTTAAAAACACACATCCCTGATTTTCGTTCGTCAACACATAAAATCTTAGATTCGTTGGTAAAACTACGTAAATTGTGCATCGGTATATCATTGACATTCGGGATACCATTCTAGTTGAAGCGTAAACTTAATGCAATGCGATTATGTTTGATACTAGGTATCTCAAATTATAATATTTGTATAGAAATTATATTTTAAAAAACTAAGGATATCGCTAATATTTATATGTACGTCTTATCTATTGTAAACTTCTATGTCGTTGGAACAACTAAATATAGATCTAAATTTGTTTGTTCCGGTTATTATCCAACAAGAACAGCCAGTAAACATATTATTAATAGTTTAAAAATTATATATCTTTCATTTTGTTTACAGGCTTAGGAATATTTTTTACATACTCTAAATAAATTTGCTGTTGATAAGATCTCATGCTAAATGCATGATTCCTTCTAATAAAAAACATAAAATGCGTCGACACTGACTGAATTTTTTGGAACTAATATATCAATATTTTAAAACTAAGCTGACTTAATGGTAATATTTAAATGGTTTAATGAAATTATCAAAAATAATTGTCGATTTTTATGTGTTAGAATATTAAATTACCCCAAGAGTGATATTTCTATTACTATTGCCACTGACGTCAAGGAAACTATTTTATTCTGAATGTTTACTAACTTTTCCCTAATATCTATTTGGAAATAATCTACTTTATAATAATAAACTTTAAACTAATCACTCCTTGACCATTGATTTCTAATATTAGCAACATAGTATTAGAAACATTTCAGCCAAGAATAAGTAAAAATTACATAACGTTCCGCTCTATTACAGAGATACCGTGCGTGTAATTTCCCATTAGGCATGTACATTCAAGTAGCGCGAGAGATTTGACAACATCGGCAGCCGTAAATTCGTCCGTTGGTGGAGCATTCCAGCTCTGTTATTTCATTGCAGCTAGCTGGCACGCGCGATGTTGTAATTCTTCTCCCCATGCCTAGCCCGCGACTACACACACGGTATTATAATGTAATGCATAATATGATTTTTACACTTTTTGTTTAATTAAATGACAAGTTATATGTAGGTACCATTATTCTTGAAGTTATTATTAGGAACGCACAAGCGGATGATAAAATTCTCAGTACTCAGGCCTATCGATCATTGTACATTGGCGACATGCGACTTGTAGAATCTCCTTAGACAAGACCAGTACTCCCCACTAAAGGTGGCAATTTATTCCAAGGTAGATCCCGTAATTCCTCCGGCTGTAACATTTGCTTCTCGAGGTTCCCATATCTTCACGCTCCTAGTAGTACTCAATTGCACAGAGTGATGGCTTCGTCCTCCACTCCACAGATCCGACAAATAAGATCACCATTATTCTACCTTATTATATGTAGGTGCTTGTTCAGAGGACAGTGTTATCAGTGTTACCATATGTCTGATTCTTTCCCTATCGAATCCAAGCAACCACTTTACGGTGAAGTCAGTTGAAGACCCCTTTACATTACGTCTTGACTGCTTCAATTCTGCATAAGTCCAATAGTTGTTGAACTGGGTCAGGAGACGGCTGCCTCAGGGTCAGGGTCAGGGAAAGGAAATTAAACCAGATGGTTGCCGCTGCATGTCAATATGCTTGTCAACGAAACCTCTTCTGAGATTTTCGCTTGCACACAGTAAGATTACACATACCTCTGCTTATAATACACTAGAGTACTTGCCATGTGGATCAGATACGAGCCCTTGGTTTGCATTCATGTACGTCAGCATCAGTTTCGTACTGAGTCTGAGTCAGAGAAGATTATCGCAATCCCAGTCATCTTGACTAAGGAACACGACTTGTATATGGAATAGTGAACTTAGGTCATCCTCTATTTTAGTGATGACCTACAGGTAAAGCTAGAGCCTTGGTGTGCTCCGGCTTTTGATCTGTTGCATTCCACATTCCTAAAAGGAAGTGAATCCAAGAATTGTCACCATTATAGCTGTTGAAGTGGTCCTAATTGCTCTTGTTATTCCATTCTAGTCTCTGAACTTGAAATAGGACAGCCTTAATTTTGGAGCATTTATAAAGTTAACCGTTTTGTATTATTATTTATATTATTTACTAGGAAAGATATCGGTTCTTCACTGAAGCATCAGGAAAAGAAGATACCGTCGCATCGTGATATTGAAGATAATTTAAACTCTCTCTCACTGTGTTAGAAATTTAAGAAAATTCACTCAACCTTAATGAGTGAACCTAAGAGACATTGAGGAGCATTAAGTGGCTAAGTAGTGGCTGCAGACAGGAGATGATCTGGACTTTGTGACAGAGTTGAACAAATTGAGGACGGTGTGGTTACAGAATGCTATGAATCAACTAATTGAAGTTCTGAACTTTTGTCAAAACATAGAACACATTGGAAGGAGACACCGTGGTTTATATGAGTGTATGTCCAAGATTATAAAGAAACATCGTACCATTTCTGGGAACAGAGTGAGATTTGAGGCCGCTGGAGTACAAGCTGACCTTCATTGGAGGACCAGGGATATCTCAAACGAAATCAGGAGGAGCTGTAGAAGTGAACGGTTCAGAGGGTGGTAGGAGGTAAAAAGGCGTACTTGCCTGGCGCCGCCCCGACTCCCTCCTACTACTAATTTATTGTTAAAGTGGCTCAGTGACTAGCGCAATTAATTTGAATACTAGACGTGCCTGACGAAGTGAGCTTTAACCCAGCTTATTTTTTAAATATTTTTTTCAACATCAAGGTATCATCGTATTCACGCAAGATTAGATATTCTTTATTACAGAAGATCAGATTAGATTTCAAATGGGTCATTAGGGCGTTATGAATCTATATGTATATCCCTCCAATCCTAGTCTTCTAAAAAATCCTAGGGTCTACTTAGTAGTTTACTATCACATCCTGTGGTCACTTATCAATTGTTAAATATGTGAAATCTCTTATACTAAACTCAATAATTCCATCTAACCCATTTCATGTTGTACAATAAGTCAAACAAAATAGTTTAAAGGGTTTTCAGCGTTTAGGCATTGTCAAGCTCTTCTTTCTTTATAGACTTTATCCCTTTCACCACGAATCTTCATATTTTTCTGGTGTTAGTCGATATCGTACCCAGTAACAAGTTCCGCCAGGCCTTAACTTCACACTTAAATTCAAGAGGAACTTCCAATAAGTCAAGTAAGTTATTTTATCATGTAACGTTCTTGAGGATATCAAACTCAATGTAATATGTAAAATCAAATCATATCATAAGTTCATAATTTTTGAAACAAAAAAAAATTAAAGAAGTTAGCTCATATAAATAGAGAAAAATAGCCAAGTTGCAGTCAATATGCCTAATATATTTGAACATAATAATACAAGACAGACAATAAACAAAAAGTGTCCTATCTGGAATACATATTAAACATTTTTAAAAGTCAACAAATACTTTTGTATTTAATGACAATAAAGAAAAACAAAATACAATCCCCATTTGTTTAATTAACACGTTGACTGCCATACGGGTTAAGACAAATTTCTCATAAGGTGCCAACCGGTAGCAACAGTTTAACCGAATAAAATATCTCCCCAGGCCATGAATATCATCAGCTAATACACTATGAATTGGCACACAATATTTAAAAAAAAAACTGCCAAAAAAAAACGTCAAAAAAGGTCTCGGTCCTTTACTACGCCATCTCGGTCTATTTATAACGATAGAAGTATGCTGGGAGATTCCGAGATCCCGAAAAGATCCAGAAGATCCAGACTCGGTCTTATATAGACCGAGTCGGCCCACAGGGCAAATAGTACTTGGTCTTATCGACCGAGTTGGACACATAGACAATAAAAACCTCGGTCATATAAACCGAGATGGCAGTCAACGTGTTAAATGATCTACCCAAACCCGTAAAAACATTCAGGGTGTAATGATTAAAATCTGATATGCTGATATATAATATTAGGACCAGTAAAACCAGAACTGATAAATACTTTACTTTTGTGTCAAATGAGGGCGCATATCTGTAAGTTAAGTGACAAACAGAAGAAAGGAGATGAGCTTAATGACGTCCGGCATCCTAATCTAGACAATAAAATACATGAAATAGATTCAAACAGAAAATGAAAGATGTGTAAAGCTCACAAATTTCTTGTTTAGTATTTCAGGACAATTTTTCGAACATACAAAATCTGATCGAGGTTAGGAGAGCATATGATAACGCAAAGGTGCAAAACATAATGAACAAGGGAATAAAGCCAACCTATAACTTAAAACTGCTGCCCAAGGAATCACTACTTCCACATCTAGATTTTCTATCCAAGTCACTCATAACGAAAAAATTTTGTATGTGGAAATAATTGTTTATGGAACTTTAATAATATAATATTTGAAATCCTTTACCCCAAAAACCCATAAAACGATACCCCACATCGGTAACGGGGTGGGGGTGGTGATAGGGGGTGGTGGTAGTGGGGGTGGATGAAGTAAAAAAACATTTTGAGGTTTCTGGTTCTTGTACACACACTAAATCAAATTTTTTTTCATCCCCTTTAATAATGGGTGGGGGTGGTAATGGGGGTGGCTAATGCCAAAATTTTTTTTAAGACCTTAACTTCTCTTGTATATACTAAATATCAATTTTATGGCCTCTTACCTGCTTGATTTACCTATTTTCCCCAAATTCACCCCAATTTACCCCCCAACCCTTCGACGGAACAAGATGAAATTAAAATCTAGTTCAAGATCCCGTTAAAGCACATATGTGTACTAAATTTCAAGTCAATATCTCAAACGGTTCCAGAGTAAACGTGCGCACAAAAAAAAAAAGTTACAGACAAACCGACAGACAGACAGACCGACAGACAGAAATTTTTTTTCGCTCAAACTTAAAATCTCGATGTTTCGTGTCATTCTAAGCCTATTTGAACAATAAAAATTTTTAAAAATTTTTTTGTCGTTACTATACTTCCACTGGATGTGGAAGTAATTAGCAAACGTGAAAATCCTCGGTAACTCACTGACTCATTCAGCATTTTTTCGCGAAGTTTACTTCAACTAACTATAGGTGCAAAAGAGATGGCTATATATACATAAGAAGTTGATTGGTTTGCTATGTATAGCCATCTCTTTTACACCTTAAAATAGTTAATTGTGGTAAGCTCGCGAAAAAATGCTTATTATTCCTTTAATTTTACTTCCACATCCAGTGGAAGTATAGTAACGACAAAAAAATGTTTAAAAATTTTTATTGTTCAAATAGGCTTAAAATGCCATGAAACGTCGAGATTTTAAGTTTGAGCGAAAAAAAATTTTCTGTCTGTCTGTCGGTCTGTCTGTCTGTAACTTTTTTTTGTGCGCACGTTTACTCTGGAACCGTTTAAGATATTGACTTGAAATTTGGTACACGTATGTACTTTAGCGAGATCTGGAACTAGATTATATTTTCATGTTGTTCCGACGAAGGGTTGGGGGGTACATTGGGGTAAATTTTGGGGTAAATGGGTAAATCAAGCAGGTAAGAGTTGACAAAATTGGTATTTAGTATATGCAAGAGAAGCTAAGGTCTCAAAAAAATGTTTGGCATTAACCACCCCCATTACCCCCCCCCCCCCCCCATTATTAAAGGGGATGAAAAATTGTGATTTAGCGTATGTACAAAAACCAGGAACCTCAAAATATTTTTTTTACTTCATCCACCCCCCCCCATCACCACCCCCCACCCCACTACCGATGTGGGGTATCGTTTTATGGGTTTTTGGGGTAGAGGATTTCAAATATTATATTATTAAAGTTCCATAAACAATTATTTTCACATACAAAGTTTCTTCGTTGTGAGTGACTTGGATAGAGAATCTGGATGTGGAAGTAGTGATTCCTTGGGCAGCGGTTTTTAGTACAAGTGGAAGCTAGGGTTTGGCATAAGTCATATAATGAAAGAAATATAAACGCATAAAAAGTACTTATATGAATATTACGTATTATTTTGCTATTAAACTGCCATAAGGTGAAAAGCTGCATCTACATATTTGTCGTAAATGAAATTCTAATGATATATGTAATTAAAAAAATTATTAAAAAATTCTACAGTATAAAAACATGGTGCATAAAAAGCCGCAGCTACATGATTTTCTTATTTAATACAAACGCATTAGTTACTTTCCTCGACAACCGACAATTTACAGATGCGGCTATTCTCCTTATGACTGCAGTATAGCTTTCATGCATTTGGAACAGAGGTGAAGATTTGTATAAATTCCTTCTGGATACTTTTAAGCAGTACAATAATTTTATTAAGAAGTTAATCGGAATTCTTTTTTGTTACTATAGTTTCTACACATTTGAAGCAGACGTGAAAATGTTTATAAATGTGACTTAGATGTTTTTCAGTAGAACAAAAATTTTTTATCTTCAGTTTAATCAGTATTCTTATTTGTTTTTACGTTTTTACGCATTTGGAACCAGGCCCCCACGTATGGGGGGTCTATTGGGTACTGACTTTAGGGGCCCGTAGCGGGGGCCCTTTTGGCAATATTTTTGTTTCAAATTTCTGACCTGTTGGCTTTCGAGGGGCCCGCCAGAGATATTGACGAAAAAAATTTTTCCCGCTCATCAATTATTAGGCGCGAGGGCCCGCCAATGAGTTTGGTACCGGGGCTCATGATTTGATGTGGGGGGCCTATTTGGAACAGAATTGAACATTTTTGTAAGTAGAACAAACACTTTTTTCTTCAGATTAAACTAGAAGTATGGGAATTGCACAAATTTACTGCACTGCCAATTATCTTTAGAAGATCTGTTTGGGAACATCTCATAAGGTAGATACCATGTTCTTTGAAGTACAAAAATTTCTAGATCGCGTTTGAACACGTTTTGGATTGTTCTTATGCACACTTTATAATTAGGGCTCCAGATATTAGAAGAAAATCCCAATCTAATTCTTAAAAATGATGTATAATAATTTCTCTATTTTACGAGATTTCCAACTGATTGATCGATAATAATTTTACTTCCATATCCAGTGGAAGTACTACGAGAAAAAAAAAAGAATTGAAAATTTTTATTGTTCAAATAGGTTTAGAATGTCATGAAACGTCGAGACTTTAGGTTTGGGCAAAAAAAATCTGTCTGTTGGTCTATCTGTAACTATTTTCGTGCCCACGTTTACTTTGAAACCGTTTCTAATATTGACCTAAAATTTGGTACACTTATGTATTATAACGAGATTTGGAACTAGATTATATTTTGATTTAATTCCTTTGAAGGGTTCTCATTACCACCTCCACACTATTATTGAAAGAATAAAAAAATAAAATTGTGATTTAGTGTGTACACAAGAACCTAAGGCCTCAAAAAATTTTTTGGGCATAATCCACTCCCTCTACCGCTTCCATTGCCCACCTAATTATTAAAGAGGTTAAAAAATAAAATTGGGAATCAAGAGCTTCAAAAAATTTTTTAGTATTAGCCACCCCTATTGCCAAACCCATCTCCTTATTAAAGGGGGAAAATAATATTGTGATTCAATGTGTGTACAAGAACCAAGAGCCTTAAAATGTTTTTGGCATTAGCTACCCCCTCTACCACTCCCACTCCATTTTTAAAGGGGGTATGAGAATAAAATTGCGATTTAATGTGTGTACAAGAGCCACAAACCTCAATTTTTTTTTCGATATTAGCCACTCCCTCCGCTACCCCCATTGCCACCCCCACTCGATTACTTCCACATCTAATGGAAGTAATTGGGTAACGCAAAAAGAAATTGGAAAATTTGTATTGTTCAAATAGGCTTAGAATGTCATGAGACGTTGAGATTTAAAGTTTGAGCAAAAAAAAATTCTGTCTGTCGTTCTCTCGGTCTGCCTGTAATTTTTTTTGTGCACAGGATTACTCTGGAACCGTTTAAGATATTGACTTGGGTACACGACTGTATTTTAACGAGATCTGGAACTAGATTATATTTTGATCTTATTCCAGTAAGTAAGTCCATAAAATTGGTTAAATACCAATATATAAGAGAAGCTAGTCTCCAAAAATTTTTCTGGCATTAGCCACCCCCATTACCACTCCTACACCATTATTAAAGGGAGTGAACAAAATAAAATTGTGGTTTAGCGTGTGCACAAGAACCAAAGGCCTCAAATTTTTTTTTTTACTTACCACCCCCACTACCTACCTACCCCATGTGACCTGGGAGTCGGTTAAAAGACAAAACAAATTAATATTGATGCTTTAGACACATATTATGCATATTTTTACGCTATCTACAGTAGACATTCAAAAATATTTTCACCGGAAAGATTCTGACCTATTATGGCTTTGGCTAAGGATAAAATTGTTTGTTTTCATCAATAATTGATATTATGCACTGAGGTTATGTATACGTACAATAACCACGTGCTTTTTCATGGTTGCTGTGATATCTTGAAAAATAACTAAATTTTAGCGATTATATCGGTTAATTTTTGAAAAATAGCTTGTCGAATCGAGAGTGAATCCTTAAAAAATTGCAGCTAACGTTAATAATAAGGTCAAGGAATGGCTGAGCTTAAGATATTAAATAATCATGCAACAAATATATGTAATCTGATCTAAATCAATTTAAAAGTCATTCTTAAACCCTCCAAATAAAAATAATAGTAATTGCAGATACCTAGTGCCTAGTTTAAATACCGCATTAAAGTCAACTAAACGATTATTTCTCGCACCTGTTAGATGAATTTAAAATTAGACGCATTTTAACTTTTAAAAAAATGTATGTTAGAGATATATCAATTGTAAATAATTAGCTGTACTCTGATAATACCAAAGCCTGATAATAAATCCAAAAATAGAAGTAACCCCGAAACAATAATAAAAGTTGAACCGAGATACCTAAAAAACCACTAATATTTCCCAGAAACTTCCCACCAATTGTTGGTATTTGATTACTTTGACATTGTTTTAACACATATTACTTATCTAACCTAATTTGTTGATTATCAAATATAATAAAACGGGTAAGGTCGAAATACTGAGTAAAACTACGACATTTTGGGACCTGGGGGGCTCTAAAACTACTAATACACTTACATCGTCACTGTCCAAAGACAAAACACTAAATAAACTACACAAATATCCATAACATCCATTATATTAGCGGGATAAGCACTACTTGTGAAAAAGCATGTACATTAAATGTCTTCGGATAACATTTAACTTTATCTTCAATTATTGCGTCAACACGCGCCAAATTTAAATAACTTATTACACTTTATCATAATTTCGATGTATTAAATTACTACTATGAGGTCTTTTTTGGGAGTAACATATAACTAACAGTTTACTACCAACCTAAGCATAAATCACAACTGACTGATATAAAAAATTGCATTTTGAATTGAAATTTATTTATTTAATAAATATTTAAACAAGGTTATCGTTTGTTTTATCAGCTTTTATAGCCCTCCCTAATTATTTTTATTAATTAAATAAGACCGATGCACAAATATTTACGAAATATATTAAAGTCAAATGTGACTTGACTTTATCTACGTGTTAAAGCTAACATTCTAATTTTAAATTGATATTACATTATGAGACAAGTGAGTATCTTAAAATGTGCTATCTCATGGGTCTAAACTTAACCAAAGATTGGGGAATCCAGACGAAGCATTGCAAATTTGGTTGTTTTGAAATGGCATGTCTGTCAAATAGTAGGCGAAAGTAGCTGAGTGTTAATGGTGAATATAGTGGTTGTGATAAAGTTGTGTTTGATGATATGTTTAAAAATAGTTCTTGCGATTTTTTGAACTACTTCATATGCAGGCAGACATGATGTTGATGTTGATAATTTCAATGTCGTCAGTAAGCTCACGTGTTCCTTGTAATAATTGATTGGCTTATCTGATGTGATTTTTTGTAATTGAAATGAGCAATGGAGCAAAATATATTCGTAAATTTTGGAAACAAATATTTGAGAAAATTTAATAGTTTTTATAGACAGTGAAGGGTAAGGTGGAGCGAATTTTGTTTTTCTAAAATCGTTTTCTCATTGCTCATCCAACGTAGCCTTTCACACTAATACGACTTTTACTCGTTTACCATATTACTCGAATATGAAAAACAAAATCCATTTGTCAAATTGCCGTCTCAATGCTCCATATTTACAGCAGAAGCAATTGCTATATACGAGGCTCTTGAATTTATTTATTTTGCTAATGCAGATACTGCCATAATTTTATCAGATTCTCTGTCATAAAACCGATAGAGAATCTTCATTAGAAAACAGTTTTTCCTTCAACATTAACACCAACCCTTATATTCTAAAAATAAAGAAACTGCTACACAATGTTTTAGGTATGGGAAAAGAGGTTTATTTTGTATGGGTAAAAGCACACATTGGCATAAAATAATGAAATTGTCGACTCTTTGGCCAAGGAAAGCATCTTCTCAGGATTCCTATTAGAACAAAAAATCTGTCTCTCTAACTCCTTCAAAATTTTAAAATCTAAACTTAGAAGTAGGTGGTTTGAGCTGTGGTGGGAGTTTTACCATTCCAATCCTACTAAATATAAACGTTTTGGCACGAAAATTATGAATATCCAAGAAAATATATCACTACAATAATACGCTTCAAATTTGGACATTCCTGTTATCCAGTCCATTTGCATAAAATAAATGTTCTGCATTCAGAGAACTGTGATATATGTAATATTAAAGGTGACCTGGATCATATTTCTTCCAGTGTTCTAAATATAAAGCAGCAACTGACAGACTATATAACAATCTCATTAATTGTAATATTCAGGCTTCTTTTAATATACTTTCTCTCCTCAGCCACCATAATAAACAAATTTTTGATTGTATCATCGGTTCTTGGAAGAAACGAATATTTTATTATGAACTGTGTGAGTGAATGTTTAAGTAGGTTAGCTTCGTATCCTCTGTTGTTTTCTTCTGTTACATCTCTCAAGTTATAGTGGTCCTCTAATTTTGTAAAAACATAAATGTCCTGATGGACCCCAGGACGAGAAGCATGTGTCGCTGTTTTTTCTCCTTTGCTGATCTATATTTGTTTTTTCGTTGTCGATATAGGTTAAGTGGAATAAATGGTTTTTACGGAAGCGATTGGCTGTATGGTTAGTGACCAGATGCCAAAAAAAAATCCATTTGTTTGTGCGTTTGAGGTAATGTGGACGATAAAAAATATCCCATACGTTTTAGCTGTATATCCTGAGAATTGCAAAGGCTGGGAATGATATCATAATTGTTGGTTGACGTAACTTTTGGAAAATTTGCAAGATATCACTTCTACTCGACTTGTCCTAGCAAGAAATTTTTGTATACAACTTTTTGTCATTCGATGAGTTGCACTTTCTTTTATTTCAAGCCTGTAAAGAATAAAAACAAACTTTACATTACATTTCCTTGGTAATGATTGACTTTAAGGCACATTTGCATGGACCGTTTCTACTTAGCTCGTCTTAAGAAAATTTTAAACACAGCTTTTACTTTATACTTACCTGGCGTGATCAACAAGGCGGTTCCCCCTGGGTGAGGCCCTTCCATTGCACTACGGTTGGGCTGCGATTATTCCCAATGCGAATAACTCGGGCGCACAATTTATGGTAGTCGGGACTGCGTACGAATGTCTCCCTTGTCTTAAATCCTGATAATTGCTCTGGTCTTAAGTTCCAGTTTCGTTGTGGTTAGGGAAATAGGTCTAACAGAAACAAAAAATAATAAAAAACATATATGTATATATGCAGAATACAATACGCATACGTGGCTAAAGGACTAGTTTCCAAGGACAGAAATTCAGAGAAAAAAAAACTTTTACTTCCACATCGTGGAAGTATATTAACGGTAAAAAAAAGTGATTTTTTTTTGTTCAAATAGGCTTAAAACGTCAGGATTTTATGTTTGAGCCAAAAAATTTCTGTCTGTCTGTCTGTAACTTTTGTGCGCACGATTACATAACGGTTTATGATATTGACTTGATTTGGTACACCTATGTATTATATTATAACGAGAATTGGAACTAGATTATATTTTGATACTATTCCGTTGGAGGGTTGGAGGGTAATTCGGGGTAAATAGTAAAGCAAGCAAGTGAGAGTCTAAGAAATTGGGATTCAGTGTAAGTACGAGAAACCACGGCCTCAATTGTGGCATTAGCCACACTCACTATCACCTCCATTACCACGCCCACCCCAATATTAAAGTAGGTAAGCAAATAAATTAGAAATTTAGTGTGTATACAAGAACTAAAGGTCTCAAAAATTTTGTTGACATCAGTCTTCCCCACTATCACCCTCATTACCACTTAAGCCCCATTATTAAAGGGGGTAAAAAAATAAAATTGTGATTTAGTATGCGTACAAGAACCAAGGGCCGCAACATTTTTAGCACCAACCACCCCCACCCACTACCGGAAACCTAAATGTGGAAGTAGTGATTCTTTAGGCAGCGGTTTTTTTATTCGTTAAATTTCAAAAATGTTACGTCATTTGTTTTCGTTTTTCAGATCGGTAGAAAATGGAAGTATAGTTGACATTATGCGTGTAGAAAATGTCGGTGTCTTTGGCGGTTCGGTAAAGATTAAATACGCCGACATTTTTTGAGTGCTTAGTAGATCTGAAGACGCTTCGCATCGATTTTCTCAGTAACGGTTGGATCTAAAAAACAATTGCAAGAAACCATTTCTTCTCAGTATGTCGTAATAACAAACTCTGTTATGTAACTTTTTCCAAAAGTTAAATTTTGATTTATTTTTAGTCGGCAGAGAATAAAAAGACACCTGCATCGAATTTTCTCGGTTAACTTTATAAAAAAGGGTCTCGCCGGTTAAATATATGGAATTGGGCCCAGCGGCTTATTGGGCTATTCATTCACAAGAATGTTGCTTAAGACTAAGAATGCTCAATAAAATATATAATAAACCTCTATCCCCTACATTACTAGAGTTATGGGGGTAACAACCCTCAACTTTAAAATTAATTTTCTTCAAAACTATTGAAGATAATTAAATTAAATTAATAGAAAATGTTGATATAAAATAGCTTTATATTTAACATTTTTTTTATAATCATATTACGTCATTTAGTATATAAAGAAAATAATTTAGTTTTTGAGGGTGCTGTTTTTATATCAAAGTGAGTGACACCTACCAAATAAATCTATATTATTTAACGCTAACGTAATTATCATGTGTAAAAATTACTTCAAGGTCAGATTGGTAGAAAATGCTTAAAAATATAAACCTAGGTAATGAGCACAGGCACACATACGAAAAAAAAAAAAAATTAAGTGCGTAGACCTATACCACTTAATTCCTACTCATTTGAAAGCTAATAATCGTAAAAATATACTACCACTTACCTTGGCTCTCAATTATTTTTTTTGCTTAAGAAGTATTGATTTTATTAGACGATATGGTTAGGCCATTTTAATTAATCCACAGTAATATCTCTTCAGGAAGGGACACTAGCGAAAAATGTTTCAGACAAAAGTTGTTCCCTTCAGAGGAGGACATCTTTTGGGCAGAACAATTTTCCACCCCCTACCCCTGATGAGCGGGGGGCGGGGATTGTACCAAAGATTTTTTTCCTTCCCATTCTGATGAGCGGGGATGAGGGTGTAACTTTTTTAATATAGGGGATAGAGGTTTATTATATATTTTATTGAGTATTCCTAGTCATAAGCAACATTCATGTAAATGAGTAGCCCAATAAGCTGCTGGGCCCAATTCCATATACTTAACTGACGAGACCCTTTGATAACAAGATTAACCTAAGATTCTTTACATTTTTAAACCCTACACTGAAATGGGTCACATTTTTGTGAAGAATGTCACAATGCTATCGCTAGCTTTGACAAAGTGTGATTTCATAATACAATTAAGTCTATCAAACGACTGTCTCTGTGTCTGTTCTTCCAACCCCTCTTCACTTTGTGTATCGACTGGGTAGCAATCTAAAAGCAAAAAATGATTTCTGCTCCAAACGTTATGCCTTAATAAAATTTTAAATTAAGTAGTATATTTATTACGAATTTATATATAACAGTAATATTATTTCCTGTTACCTTATCCTCGTATATTTTCTTTGTGGTTGAAGTTTTTCACACCCATGAAATAACCCCATTGAACGTTAAATTGAATGCCATTAGGAGGCAACTGCTCCTTCTTTGATGGTCCTCATTTCACCGATAAGTGCACATTTTTCAATATCTCTTGATGCTATACACGTATCACTTGCAGATTCTTCGTTTTCTCTGTGGTTTCAATGTTATGGCGTAATTTCTCATCAATATGTAATAAAACCAGACTGAAATGGTTTCTTTATCTGCTTATTTGTAGTCCTTGCACCTAACTTGAGTTTGTCAAGCATCTGGGGTCCGTATAGTTAAGGAAATTGCTCGTTTCTTTTATGCGTACGGCATTCATTTTCTCTAAGAATACTCTAAAATATATAGGGTGTTTGGTAAGTGACTGTACATAGCCGAATGGGAGATAGAGGATACCTCCATATGTATCTCCTGCAATCATTCCGTTACTTATATACAGGGAATTTCCTTTTTTATCCATAAAATAAAAATACTTTTTTACACAGGGTGATTTTTGATGACTTTGATGAAGAAAAAAGTAATTTCTTCAAATCTGATTCCTCATTTTTTTAAAAAGATTGCATTGTTATTAGTGGACCTGTTCGCCACAAATATATGTGCCAAATTCTACATAGTCCTGGAAGAACTCTAAAGTGAGTATGTCCAGTATTTAAAAGAGCGAGTCTAGATTTATTTCTTCAAATTCGAATGTTTAGAAGCAAATCATATTACTTTTTACCAACCTATGTTTCTAGAGTAACTCGACTCCGCTGATTCCGAAAATTTCGGTTGTCATCTCGAATTCTATCTCTAAAGGTACATTTTTTCAATGTATCAAGAATATCTTCGTAAGAAGTGAATTGAGAGAAAAATGTTAAGAAAGTTAAAATGTAGTTTATAAAATTTTCTTTAAGATGATGTATATATATAAAGTTGTAATTCCACTAGCTCATTGGCGTGCAATGCGGGTATAAAATGAGGGACATTTCAAAAGAAACACAAAATAGTTCATCATGGGTGTTCAGAAGGGTATTACTTTGCGTTACGCGTAAAATATATTTAGATTTTCATTACCTGTAACATCAGAAATGTCATGGGCGTAGAGAAGGGATAGCCGTCTTTGCTTCATTTTTAGGAATTCATTCTAAAATCACCCGCAGAAGCAAATCATATTAGTTTTTGACAACCTATCGTTTAAGGTTAATTCGACCCCATTGTTTTCAAATACATTTTTTTATGTCTTATTTATAATAACGTCCTGGCGGAGTTTAGCGATAATATTTTTGCTTATTTGAAAAGCTACATGAACAGGATCCAAGACTAGGTATATCACAAGGTGTTGTGGAAGAACTAATGCCTGGTTCTGGATTTGCCATTCAATTGTGTTGAAGGTTTGTGGGAATCAACAACATTTGCGTCTCCGCCACTCCGCCACTCCGCGATCGAAAGGTTGGAAGAACTGATAGATATCTTCAATACTATTCTTTAATTTCTCTATAAAAGTCGATGAACGGGTTAAAAATGATTGCGATATTGATTCTCCTACATTTTTTGCAAGGTCCACATATCTGTTAAATACATCACTTAATTGGAATATCTACAAAAAATAATATGAAATTACAATATTACCTAATTTCTCCACAATCTACTTACGTGTCCTTTATTTGCAGTAGCAGTAAGTTCGAAACAAATCTGAACGAAGGCAGGGTTGCGTGTCATTTCTGAAGGCAAACATTCAAATTTCTTCGCATTTTGCTGTTTTTTCAGTAAGCAGCTGCTGTGGTAACGTACCTCAGAAGCTATTAGATCTGACATTCCTGCGATATGGAGGCAAAGTTCGCAGTTGACTTTCGCGAGTTGCTTTTTTTATATACATAATTTTTTTATCTTGTAGTATTTTCCGAAGATGCGTTACCTCAGATAACCGTGACAGTCCTTCATATTCAACCACACATAAACGATCAGATTTGGTTTTCTGACAGAACACACACGCACTACAGTCAATATCTTCTGAGCCAAAACTAACAAGTGAATCGATTCTAATGTCTATTCTGAAACAAAGAGAAATATTAAAACCCACCCATGATAGTTGCTTATCCCTTTTGTACGTCCATGGAATTTCAAACTTTACAAAATGACGAAAATCTGAATATATTTTACACACAATGTGAAGAAATATCCTTCTGAACAACTATGATGAACTATTTTGTTGTTTTTTTAAATACGTCTCATTTTAGATCCCCATTGCACGCCAATGCACTAGTGAAATTATAACTTTATTACATCATTTTAAAGAAAATTTTATAGACTACATTTCAACTCTCTTGACATTTTTCTTTCAATTCACTTACTTACGAAGATATTCTCGACAAATTGAAAAAATGTACCTTTATGGGTGGTTTTCGGGTGGTTCAACTCTGAATTCGAGATGACAAACGGAATTTTCGGAATCAGCGGAAACATAGGTTAGCAAAAAGTAATATGATTTGCTTCTAAGAGAGATTTCCGAAGGCTTTTTAGGAAATTGAACCTAGACAAACACACTTGAAATATTGCTGTATAATTCTATACATTGCCATGTTAACAGTCAGCTATTCGTGTCCCATTCTATTCCACTTAATAAGTTACGTAACTGTGGCTTTTTTGATTCTCTAATAAATCGTTAAAAATTTGTGGCTTTTAATGGGTTTCAATCTGCGGACAACTTTGCTCCTGCTGGTGTTCCACAAGGATCTATTCTTGGACCTCTGTTATTTAAAATGTTTATTAATGATGTTATTTTAATATTAAATGTTAATTGTCTGCTCTATGCTGATGACGTAAAAATATATTTTACTGTCGAATGCCCTGGAGATTGTCTGCGCTTTCAAAATAATTTAGATACAAAACAAACTTTATTTCAAACAACCTCCATTTAAATGATACTAAGTGACAAGTAACGTTCTCCTCTACAAAAAATTTGACTATGGACTTGGAAATACGACTTTAGCAAGACCCGATACATTTGATAACGTTGATAGAAAGCTTTATTTGCTAATCATATTGAAACCATTGTGACTTATGCAATTATCGTGCGCAGTAGACATAACTACCGATACCTTAATCATCCTGTTTTTTTCATTTATTAGATTAAAACTCGAGTATGCATCAGTTATTTGGTGTCCCGTTTATGGATGCACATCAATTGTCTAGAATCAGAACAAAGAAAATTTCTAAAACTGCTGTTGTTCAAACCCGAAGGTTTTTATCCTCCAATAGGCTTTTCTAAATTGGAACTATTACAAAAATTTAGCATGTCTTCGCTTTGTGACAGACGTGTATATTTTTCAGAAATGCTACTTTACAAAGTCATTAATAATATGGTTGATTATTTTAGGGGAAATTAATTTTCATATTCCCCGTATATCTTCCAGACTGAGTCACAGCTTTTACCTACCACAACTACGCAAAAATATCTGACAGTTTTCTCCACTTCACAACGTAACAATTACGACAAAAGGTTTATATATTCAGTTGCAATATAAATACTCTCAAAGCTAGAATCAAACATTAATCTAGTATGATCTTTTTTTAGTGCCAGTAATCCTGTTTTAATCTTCATGTATTATATCTGATATTTAAAATTGTATAATTAGTGGAGTCAAATTAGGACTGATAAATTCGCAATGTGAATTGTCTGGTCAGGGCGGTTTTTTTGTTTTAACGTGTTCACTGGGTCAACTATAGTTCACACTTCAGTTCTGCAGTTTCTGCGAGGTCCGCGTATTGTTTATTTAAACAATTTTATTTTTTAGCCGTGTTTTTCATCGGTTATCTTTGAATATCTCGAAAACTATAAGTCCTATGGAAAACAACAAAGAGAAGGAAAATGTTCGTTATGAGTTGTGGAATAAAAGTACATAAACTATAATTCTTTCCAATTATTATTATTTTAAAAAAATTTTTTGGAAAAATATAGCTCTTACAAAGTACAATCACCGCTTAAAATTTCAAATCTAAATGATTATTAAAACGGGTCAAATATACAATTGTTACTAAAACTTTGCACCCTTGTGAAATCCTGCCATCAAATCCGAGAAATGTGTACGATGGCTCAAATTGTAGCTTTTTATAAGTACTTTAAGATCACGAAGGAAAAATTTTTTTTTCAAAATTTAAACCGTTTTTATTGCATTTGTTTATAATTTTCGAAATTTTAGTAATAAACAAATTCAAATATCTCTCTGGTTTTTTTATGAAATCAAAATCGGTAAAGATTTATGAAAGTAGATTAAATAAGCCATCTTTTAAAAAAAAAATTTAATGCTCTGCCTGCTTTTGGAGCTGAGATATGTTGGTTTTTGCGTTTCGATCACTTATAAATAAATAAATTGATATTCCATCTTAAAATTCGGGCTGATTATTTCCCAGTGCTTATATTTTTGTCCCAGCTAGTTGAAAATAATTTAGAACTACATTTTTCAAAATTGCATCTAATAAAACGTCTTTGAAATCATATCATAATTCGCGGTGGACAGGTAATATTTCCCTCTCCCTCTCATCGTATTTCGCAAACTAGGTAAATAAGACAACTAACGCAATATCTCTCTCGATTTTCACCTTACCGATATATATATTTTTAATTAATCGTCTCTTTTCGCAAATTTTGATTATTTCATTTAATTTAACGTGAAATAATTTGTTTAATTTTTTTTGAAATTGCAGTGAATTTTTAATTTCTTTATTTTTGTTTTATTGGAATGTTCTTTCTTTTAAATGTTGTTTGTTTAGCTTCTGTTTATAAATAAAAAAGAGAACAATAACAATTTAATTTATATGCCGTGTTTTCCATTAGTTTTCTTTGAATATTTCGAAATCTATAGGTCCTATGGAAATCAGCAAAAGAAAACGTTTTACAACAAAAGTACATAAACTATAATTTATTCCAAATGTTATTATTATTAAAAAAAAATTAAATATAACAAAATTAGACGTTTTTAAACCATGATTGGTCTTTCAAAAATAATGGATTTTCAATGAAATTTAAGAAGAATGTGATTCTTATAGAGTACAATCACCATTTAAAATTTTAGATCAAAATATTTATTAAAGCGGCTAAAAAAAGCAATTGTGAGTATCAAAGTGAGAATGATTATTTGTTTAATAGTGGTGCGAGTGATGATACAGATTCTACACGGAGTGACGATAATAATTATTATGAAAATTCACGTAAGGGACAAAAATTGATAAGATAATTTTGTAATTCATTAAAAATATCTTATTTTGAATATAGTTTTTAAGAATTAATACTTACAATGTTAAGTCAAACTAATTATAGAAAATATAATTTTCAAAGACACAAAGATAAACAAAATAAATGGTTAATTGAGCACAAAAATAATCTACAGAAAAAAACTAATTAATTTCTGTTACGAGTTATTGTTTGGAGTCAAATTAAGGATAAAAAAAAGGTAATTAAAGGATTCTTCTTGTAGTGTTTTAGTTTATTTTCGATGTAATAACATGCAATGAGAAGTTTTGGATTACATCTTATCGTTGCTTCATATGAAATTTAAATAATTAATGTTGCAGCATTAAAGTCTCTCTATTTTCGATACTAGTAATCACATCATAAAAAATAAAAATCCAAATCGCTTGCAATAAAATTTAGAATAAAACTAGACTTATGAAACAACATTCAAAATTATTAAAAATGGCCTTTTTTGTATAATTTAAGAATTGTAATTTAATATTGTATACCTACATTCTATCGTCACTCCGTGTAGAATCTGTATCACCACTCGCACCACTGTCAAACAGATAATCATTCTCACTTTCATACCCACAATTGCTTTTTTTTAGCCGTTTTAATAAATATTTTAATCTAAAATTTTAAATGGTGAGTGTATTCTATAAGAATCACATTCTTATTAAATTTCATTGAAAATCCATTATTTTTGAAACAACAATCATTGGTTTAAAAACGTCTAATTTTGCTATATTTAATTTTTTTTTAATAATAATAAAATTTGGAATAAATTATAGTTTATGTACTTTTGTTGTAAAACGTTTTCTTTTGCTGATTTCCATAGGACCTATAGATTTCGAAATATTCAAAGAAAACTAATGGAAAACATGGTATATAAATTAAATTGTTATTGTTCTCTGTTTTTTATAAACAAAAGCTAAACAAACAACATTTAAAAGAAAGAACATTCCAATAAAACAAAAATAAAGAAATTAAAAATTCACTGCAATTTCAAAAAAAAATAAACAAATTATTTCACGTTAAATTAAATGAAATAATCAAAATTTGCGAAAAGAGACGATTAATGAGCAAGATGCATGCATTTTAAAAATGCATTAATTTATTATTTTTTCATTATACATATTATATAAGCCGAGTATATAATAAAAGGAAACTATAAAAAAAGTTATTTTGTAAAAAAAAATCATTTTAAAATTCAAATTTTATCGGAACAAAACCACGTGACTATAAACGGTACTGATGTCATCTGGCATAATGTTTTAGTTTCATCCATAGACCGCATATTTCTAAATTCACCGGTGGAGCGCATCAGTAAGAAATAACATATGATTGGCTAATTTGAAAAACACAGCCAATCAGCTTCGTATTTTATCCACCCAGCGGTAAATTTAGAAAAGTACGGAGACAAGTGACAAGTTTGATAGCTTTGACAGTTTACATCTGCTAGTGCTGAAATATTAAATTGTGTGTTAATTAAATGTTAAATTTTGGTCTGCTGACCTTTAAATATCGATTTGTTTATTTTTGTAAAAATTATTAGTGTATTAATTTATCTAAGTGGTAAAAATGACGAATAGCGACTTTGTGCAAGCTCAAAGTGACAATTTGCCGAAAATCGACGTGTTTATGATGAGCAATTTTTTGGTAATAATACCGATTATATCAGTGCAGAAATTGGAGGTGGAAAAGCGACAAGGATGCATCATTCATTGTTCGTAACAATAAATTTGTTTACGCTCACTTTTATCCTTTTACTGCAGTTAGATTTAGATACCTAACCTCAGAATATGTAAACATAATGCATTATTTTAATATTTTTATCAACATTAACTATTGTTTTTCGTCTCAGATTATATAACTTTTTTATATTAAATAGTTTGCCACCACTAAGTACATAGATTAAATATCTGTTGAAAATAATACTAATAAACATTGCCAATGCTAAATGCCGGATGACGTCACACGCAAATGGCGGGAAACTAACTTCGTTTGAACGTGTCTAAATTCTCAGCGAAACTAAATGATTTTTTTATCCTTTAATTCCGATAAAAAAAAAATAAAAAATACATAGAAAATAACGCTTTTTAGTGGTCTATTATTCGGTGATGTCAAAAAAATTTATGCATTTTGCTCATTAAAAATATATATCTCGGTAAGGTGAAAATCGAGAGAGATATTGCGTTAGTTGTCTTAGTTACTTAGTTTGCGAAATACGATGAGTGGGAGAGGGAAATATTACCTGTCAAACGCGAATTATGATATGATTTCAAAGACGTTTTATTAGATGCAATTTTGAAAAATGTAGCTCTAAATTATTTTCAACTAGCTGGGACAAAAGTATAAGCACTGGGGAATAATCAGTCCGAATTTCAAGATGAAATATCAATTTGTTTATTTATAAGTGATCGAAACGCAAAAGCCAACGTATCTCAGCTCCAAAAGCAAACTTTTAGCAACAACTGTATATTTGACCCGTTTTAAGTCATTTAGATTTGAAATTTTAAGCGGTGATTGTACTTTGTAAGAGCTATATTTTTCCAAAATTTCATTGAAAATTAACCTTTATTTTTGAAATAACAGCAATTCGTTTAAAAACGCATAATTTTGCAATGTTCAATTTTTTTAAAATAATAATAACAATTGGAAAGAATTATAGTTTATGTACTTTTCTTCCACAATTCATTTTCATTCTCTTTGTTGTTTTCCATAGGACTTATAGATTTCGAAATATTCAAAGAAAACCGATGAAAAACACGGTCTAAGAAATTAAATTGTTTAAATAAACAATACGCCGACCTCGCAGAAACTGCAAAACTGAACTGTGAACTATAGTTGACCCACTGAATATTTCACATTTCACATTAAAATCCTAATTTGACTCCACCACATCTGTACTGCATAATATTATAAAATTGTGTTATGTGTTATTTGTATCACACCTTAATTGTCCTGTAATTGGGTTTTTGTTCACCTGTAGTCACAGTGTTGTCTAAATGTTGGTTGTAGATTTCATGACATTGTTTAGAAGAAAATACATGTGGCAAAACATCCCAATAGGACAGTGTATTTAAATGAATAAATAAACAAATAAATAGATTCATAAATAAATAAACTCGAAACGTTTAAAAACCGTGTCGCCACAAAAATTTGACAAAATGCAGAAAATCCCCTGCATATCAGGTGGTATATGTGGGAATGTTGTGCAAAGAGCTTGATGTCCACCAGCTTCAATTAAGCTAGAGCCATGTACAGTTACTCACGAGACACCCTATATATCATTATAATTTTAGTCTAATATTTGTGCAGATTCCAGAATTTTATTTCGTCGGGCGACCTAACGTCTTATGTGACTGAAAACTTTTCAATTTTTAGGGTACTTTAAAAAATTATTATTTAATAATAACAATAAACAATTTATTTGCAACTTACAACAAAAACCTTAGCTACACTACACAACCTAATATAAAGAAAATAAGGTTATAAATTACAAAAAGGAGCTGACAAACAGTTAAAACTGATGCAATGTGCCAGCCCCTGAAAGAAAGAAAACAATAAGGAAGGTATATATAATAAGAAAGAACAAGAAAATAAATACATAGGAGAGTGTATACACGAAATAAAAACTTAAATAACTAGTTAAATAATCTATCAAACAGAATTTTTTTGTAAGATCTTTTAAAGTTACACAAGGACGAGGATTTCAAATTTGCAGGAATATTATTGTAGAGCGCATAAATGGAGTAAGTGGAGGACCTTCTAAACATGGCGGTGTGGTGAGTTTTCAGTCAATTTTTCTATCATTCACAAGTGAGCTGCTTGTAGATATGGGAGATCCTCAGGGGAGCGTACTTAGGACTCTATTATTATACTCTTCGCAAAAACGAAGAGTATAATAATAGAGTCCTAAGTACGCTCCCAAATTATAAGTCGCTGGGTGAATCCAAACTTGTTTTATGCGAGAAACCGGCCTTGTGCATTTTCACTGACGCCTTTGCCAAATTCTTCGGTTTCACCCTTTTGATACATTGTGCATTGTTATAATTTTATTGTCAGTCTTTAGAACAGGATATATAATAATGACTGTACCTCCATGGTCAATGTCTTCGGCGGAGGAATTAAAGTTGAAAATATTATGAATATTTTCAAAGTACATTTCTGGCATACTTTTTAAAAAGTATGTGGTTCATTTTTCCGTGACCACTATATACTTTCACTCTCATATCCTGGACCAAAATATATTTTCCTAAGTAAAAATTCGGTGTTTCTACGATTTTTCACCTGGTTGTTTCTAATATCTTATCGAACTCATAACGGTACTTTTGGACTAGTTTGTGGCTCTGAAGCCCTTCAAACTCGTCTGTCATGATTGAAAATGCCCTTAAATTAATTTTTTACCCTAACTTGAATTTTTATTTTGGCTTCGACCTAGGTCAATTCTGGGAGGTTCTACAACAGTATCAAAAATTTAGAATGTCCAAAAACTAACATTATTTACCTGAAAATTGCGAAGAGTATCCTATAGAATGTGTAACAATTATATAAAAAGCTCAGTAAATCGGCGAAGAGTATAATGCTTCCATTAGTTTATAATATACATGATATATCAAAAAATCTTTGTAAACCATATCAACATTGATAAAAATAATCCTAGAGAGTTAGTAATAAAAAGAATAGATTTAGAGCATGTTTCTAAATGGAAATGGAAACAAATACATTCAAATTGAAGACTACAAAAACAAAAGCTACCCGCATAAGTATCAGCAGAATTTCAAATTGTAACTACACGTGTAGTTTTCATGACAATAAAATATTATGGTATCAGTGGTACAATATCATATAACCCAATAATAATACAATGGAACCCCTTCGAAATATGACGTCCAATTGAGCTGAAACTTTGCATACGCATGTAGTTCTGATGACAATACAATATTATGGTACCAATGATATAATATCAAGGAACCCAACATATGATTGAAAATCGAACCTCTTTGAAATACCACGTCCAATTGAGTTAAAATTTTGCATAGACGTATAGTTCTGATGACAATACAATATTATGGTACCAATGATACAAAATTATGGAACCCAACAATAATATAAGAGATACGATATGAGTACTCTGGTCCTAGGTGGTATTCAAGGTCTAATGATGGAGCCGGAAAGTGGTTGATAAAAACTTGTCGCCTGAATAGAAAAAAAATATACTTATAATCCCTGTCAAATAAAATTAATACCTGTATGAATTTTTCGCGGGCGACAAGCTTTTAAGACAATTAATTCAACATAATAATATATTACATTTTTTTCGTTTTACCAAAATAATAATAAAAGCTTGTTTTAAAAAAGTTTTCTTTACATGTAGTTTTTCTTATAGGTGTTATTTATAGCGGAGCGGATCTGGTTTTGAAATGAAACCAACTTTTTTTAATTTTTTTTTTTGACAATTCGGTTACACGCGTTCTCTTTTATCATGTTATCAACTTAGTTCACCTTAATCACACGAGGTGGCGGAGGAATTGGCATTTAAAATTCGCAAAAACACGTTTTTCCACGATAACTTTGTTATTATTGACCTGACGAAAAAAAAGTAAAATTAAAAATTGAAGATCTCGCGGAAGCGCATATGGTAAAAAATTTTTCAAATCGAACGGTAAATTTTCGTGAAAATTTTTTTTGAAAATACTCGTTTTTTTGCCCTAACACTAATACACAAAAAAGTAATTCCTTAATTTTTTTACGAAAAAAAGAAGTTAGGGGGATGAGATTTTTTTGAGGTAGGTGAAATAGATAAGAATTGACGGAGCCGGAGGATTGGGTTGGTGTGCCAATTAGGGGAGGGGAGGGAGGTAGGGAAAGGAAAATTATTCAACCCCCTCGAACTTTTTTCCCTTTCGTGCGATTTTCAAAAATCAAAATGGAAATAGAAATTTGTTCGTTATTAAGTCTAATATTTGACTGAATAATTTTTTTAATTTTTTTCAAATAAACAAACTTGTGGGAGGAGAAAAACCTTTTGCATTTCTTTTTAAATGCGTTTTTGAGTACGACGGAAAGGGCTCAGAAGAGAAATTTTTTTGCAGGTAAGTGAGTTTTTTTTAATCTTTAATTTAAAAAAAAATTATCGCAATCCAAGCAATAGGAAGGGAGGGAGGGGGCATAATGCGTTTGCGGGAATAAAGGGTTAAGGAAAAGGGGACTTCGGAGCTTAATATTCGGATATATAAATCTTATTTCTATCTTAATATTTTATCAGTCTACCCTCCATCAAATATTACACTTGTTATAAATAATTATTTAACACCGTCACGAGTTTTCGCGGCGCATTTCTCTAGTTTTAGGTGTGTATTGGATATATATAACAATAATTTTTCCGCTTAACTCGCTCTAACTCAAAAACGGCACAATGGAGCACTCTCAAATTTTTATCATGTTATCACTATGTACTTGTTAACATAATGTTTTAATATGTAGGTCAAATTTTAATAAGTGTAGAAAGCATTATTTTTTTTCTAAGGCTATGTCGAAAATTTGCATTCTCAAATGTAACATGCAGGAAACTTTTTTATCTTTCGAAATAGACACCAAGTATATCGAAGGCGTGTGAAGATAAAAGATTGGCGTAACTTTTTTACTTGAATTTTTTTTTCTAGAATTAGCAGTTTTCGAGAAAACTGCAAATGAGTGATTGTTGGCCAGATACTGCAATTAATTTACCCACCACAAGATTTTCTTTTGTGGATTGTTTCTACCTGTTCATTTACGAAGTTCACTATATGTAAATCATTACTATTAGGTACCCATATTTTACAATTCCAATTTTAGTTGATTTTGAACAAAACTTTTGATATTATTTTTATACTATATTTTTTTCTCTATTTGTAATTACTACTTACCTTATGCACAACCGATATTGTTTTTTATTGATGATAAATAAACATTATTATTATTATTATTATTGCTATTAGATTTCCACACGTTTGCAGTACCTGGCCAACAATCACTCATTTGCAATTTTCTCAAAAAATTCCATTTTGGTTTTTGAAAATCGCACGACAGGGAAAAAAGTTCGAAGGGATTGAATAATTTTCCTTTCCCTACCTCCCTCCCCTCCCCCAATTTGACCACCACCTCAATCCTCCGGCTCCATCAATTCTTATCTATTTCACTTACCTCAAAAAAATCTCATCCCCCTAACATCTTTTTTTCGTACAAAAATTAAGAAATTACTTTTTTGTGTATTAGTGTTAGGGCAAAGAAAACGAGTATTTTCAAAAAAATGTTTCACGAAAAGTTACCGTCCATATTATGCGCTTCCGCGAGATCTTCAATTTTTAATTTTACTTTTTTTTCGTCAGGTCAATAATAACAAAGTTATCGTGGAAAAACGTGTTTTTGCGAATTTTAAATGCGAATTCCTCCGCCACCCCGTGTGATTAAGCTGAACTAAGTTGATAACATGATAAAAGAGAACGCGTGTAACCGCATTGTCAAAATTTTTTTTTTAAAAGTTGGTTTCAAAACTCCTCTTTTTCTCGCCAGATCCGCTCCAGTGTTAAAGACGTGTGCATATTAAAAAGTTTCTAATGTAAAACAGAAATGTATTGTAGCCGGGGCCTAAATAAGGTCTAAGAGCGACAACGACAGAAATGAAAGATTTTTTCTTTGTGCAAGTAGTCCTTGGCAACTTTTGCATAGATAACATCCAACGAGACAATTCCTCTTCGTATGTCAAACTAATATTTATAATCTAACCCTTCGCCTTTTTTCGCCTAAACAAAAAAACGTAACGTCTAAATATCCAAACCGTAATCACACCTGCTATTCACCCATTATTCATCAATCGAAAATCACAGCAAATAATGAGCTTATTATCACGCAATCTGCATTAAAGGGTGTTGTGTTGCAATTGGGGTTGCAATGACGATCTCACGGTGTGGCCCATACACCGGGCTACTATACCAGGCGCTGCTGCTGGTAAGGAAAAGACATCGGGCTTTCAGGGACACAGCTGCAGGGTGCAAGTGTTCAATGAAAAGTTTGTGGCGGTCTTTCTATGCAGGCCGAGATAATTGTTGGTTGCGGTTGAATATTTGCATAACATTAGTAAATATTTTTTCATATAATTATTCGATGAAATTGAAAAAATAAAACGCTTACATACTCAATAGAATATGTAAGTCTTTTAACCATATATTTGTTTATTTTTTTTTCAATCCCGACAGAATTTACATTCCAATTACAGGTTAGGCACATATAGTCAGATGTAAATTGGCATAGGATGTAGGTATATCCTGGGATTACCGGTCTTTATGATAAAATTACTGTTTCCTTATGTTTCGGTTTATTCAACCATCGTCAGAGAACTACAAGTATGTAAGACAAGTATTTTTTATGTGCTATTTTTTTTAACAAATGGATATAAATTACTTACATTTGGATGTAAATTACTAATTCCTTTCGGAAAAAGAGTACAAATCTAAACTTATTATAATAATCAGAAATAAGAAAAGCCAATAAAAACATAAAAATATAACAAATGGACATCAACTGATCACAAAATTCTGTGCAAAATAAGTTGAATTCTAGGAATATTGAATTATCCATATTTTATAAGTGCTTGTAGTCACCACCCAAGGAACAATTTAAAAGTCATTTGGACTTGAGGAGGTTTTAAGAAAGGTTTGTCAGGGTTAGGAAATAGTCTTGTGCTTTATTCATGTTGTAGTTAAGGCCTTTTAGGCTTCAAGTATACTTGATTTTAATAGTAAGTTTTAAAGCATTCTGTAAGACCTAATTATAAAGCTAATTTGCTTCTAAGATAATATGTATTTGTAATGGATTTATCATAACCTACATAAAACTCTCCATAAAGCTAATTAGTTTTATGAACGTTTTAAATTCCATTTAGATTTAAAGAGGCTTTAAATTATTCTTTATGGTTTTAACATATTTGCAATAAATGTATTTTAAATCCTTTTTAAAACTAGACATTTTCAATGCCTATTAGTACTTATTAAAGGCCATTACAAAACTAGACTCTTAAAACATCCTTGATAAATGTTGTGATGAAACCGTTATGAAGAAAAAGGCCTTTATTAATCCAAAAGGCAAATTTTAATTCCATAAAACACTTTCCAAAACATCAATAAAACATTATAAAAATAATAAACAATATGTCTGCCTGAAGTGCCGTTGATGCATGTGTGTGTGTGTGTTAATTAAAAGCACTTCACGACTTACTGATGTGTAATTAAGTTTTTTTTGGAAAGGTGGAAGAAAATAAAAAAGAGTGGCCATTTTAAAAGGACTGTTAAAACACACACATACAAATTATTTTGAGGTTAAGTTTTAAGTTTTTTGTATCAAATGTCAACGTCCCAAACGTTTTATTACAGCTTTTATCAAGTCCATGTGATCTTCGCTAAGTGCATTTGCATTTTTGTAAGGAAGGGATTATTTGTGATAGTATACAAAAAGACTAAAAGTAGAGTAAATGTTCTAGGTCATTACCATTATTAGAATATATAGTTTTATGAGAGGACCAGTGTTGCCAGATCAAAATTTTAAAAGTTATCAGACGACGCCTTAAAAAGTTACTAAATCTTACTAAAATTTCACTAGATTTGAAATTAAAGCTCTCATCTTTAATTTTCAAAAGTTGCAGTGTCTGTAGGACACGTAATTTTCTTGAGCTCTCTAAGCACAGCATAGCTTTGAGCGTCCTCTATCTGATTATTTCGTTGCCAGACTTCGTACTCTGTATTGTATTAAATGGTTTGTAACTAGAAAGTAATGTTTGTCTACGAAACGCTAGAGGGCAACGAGCCCAGGCTATTCGATTGTAGCGATTCACGGTCAATAAACTATACGGTTACCTCAATTAGCAGCTTTTAGACGAGAGAGACGCGCGGAGCGGGGAATCGAATGAAAGATATTCTGTTAGGATCTACAGCCTACGTCAGCTGTAGACACTACAGGCATCTTTGTCTGTGTCTTTTGCACGGAAATCAGATATGTCTGTCTCTTTCTTTCGATTCCCCTCTCCGCGCGTCTCTCTCGTCTAAGAGCTGCTGATCGAGGTAACCGTAGGGTTTACTGACCGTGGTAGCGATTAACGTGAACAGTTCTGTATTAAATGGATCGCAACTCGAATTTAATGTTTGTCTACCTACCAGTAGAGAATAAATTGGATGATTAAAAAATCATTAAAAATGGGCATTTTCATAAAAGTTTTCACTAAATCACTAGATTTTAAAAAAATCACCAGATCTAGTGAAATTTCACTAGACCTGGCAACACTGGAGAGGACTGTAAAATGACAATTAGGTTTTTAGTTGGCCGGCCATGTTTTTCTTATTATATAAAAATATTCAAGGTCAATCTTACAATTATAATTATCAATAATTATCACTTTTTCGTTAGCAAATTAAGGTAGAATTACAAGAAACGACTGAAAATTACCGTGGGAACCGAGAAGCAGCCCACTTTTTTAAATTTGCTGATTACGTGTGTCTATGCAAATTTTGTATGGATATTAAAATCATTATTATTTCTGAGGGGCTCTTGTTTTTTGGGCCTTTCTTATGTAGTTTTAATGATAAACTGCCGTTGGTTTTAATTTTTTTGTCATACCTGATGGCTTTTTATTACCTTTTAAATCGACCTTAGAGAGGTTATAGTGCTCTACGCTTTATACATTTCAAATTCCATTTTATCTTCAATAAGTCTGTTGGTGTGTTTGCTTAAATCAGTTTAGAAAAAATAAATGCAATAATAAAATTATTTGGATTCCTTCGTGGACATTCTTATAGCTTCTCACTTCTAATATGGTTTTAAAAATCAGTTTTAAGGTAGCCTTCTAGGTATTTTCTGGAAATGCAGGAAGCTAATAGAAAAGCTTTTGACAGCTTTAAAATAGGTTTTAAGAAAGGTTTTAAAACGGCCCGAACAAGGTTTTCAAGAGCAGCACTATGCCTCACTAAGGAGTTTTATGATGAAATTTAAAAAGGCCTTAACAACGTTCATAAGGGTGGGCCCTTTTAGTCTACAAGTCGCTTTATGATGGTATTAAGGATATTGTTACAGCAAAATAGATTTTTCAAGGCATTTTATAAATAGCTTTATAGCACCCTTGTATACATTTAAGAAACTAAAATTGTTCCTTAGGCATATATAATTAAGTAATGAAGAGAAATTAAAATTCAGTACTCTGAACAAGGGCCTAGAAATCCCAAGTATAAATTAATATTTTAAGACTCTAAGGCATTTTTAGGTAGGCACTTGTTAAAAAATAAAATTTTATTCAAAATAATTTTTTTGTAAAATTACGTTTTACTTACTGCATCAACCATAATTGCATATTATGGCGAATTATGGTGTCAATAATTTCAGATAATATTTCTCTCTATTTGGATTAGTGGAAATAGACTCGTTCCAAAATGACCAGCATACACTGACACCTCTTCTTCAAATAATATACTCGGTCGAAACGAGGTAATCCTCCACTGTGTTCATTTTTCTTCTTATAGAAATTTTAGAAAATTAATGCCACATTTGTATTCGGAAACCGAAAAGAAAAAACATAAACAAACTATATGTGCCTAACTCTGCAATTGAGGTTCAGTTCTTGCCCACTTCAGCTTTTATTCTGACCTGGTTCGAGGACGCTCTAAAAACCCCATGGATGCGGTTGTCCTGGTTCCATCTGCATGTTTGGTCCGGGTGTGCTCTGTTTTCTGTTAATATCACCTTCATAAACCTCTAACAAACGGTCTCTTTTTAAAAAACATCTTAGAATGGTTTATTATGTTTTTGTCGGTTAATTATTTTGAAGGAATAATAAACGAAAAAAAAAAAAAAACTTAAAATATGAGTAAACACGATTGACTTATTTCCTATAAAAGTTTAAATTGGATTTATTATGTATGTATGAATGAGTTCAAATGTATATTTATGAATTTAGAAAAGGAGATGTGGGTGGTGAGAAAAAAACTTTACACTTTACTATGGTATCAGCCTCACTTCCTGGAATTTAATTATATAACTAGAATTAACTTACAAAAATATGAAAATAAGAAAATTGCCAAAATACATAACAACTTTAAAAGTCTAGTGTGGTAACAAATTAAATATGTCAGTATGCCTCAGGAAATAACCGTACATAAAGTTAATTCAATAATAAGGGTTTCTTGATAATTTAAAAAAACTTCTCCACTGTTAAAAAATGTGTAGCTCTTTTAAAATATATGTTTATGGTAACAGCGAAAAAAGTCAAAAGTGTGAAGAAAAAAGGACATTAAGTCAATTCTTTTCATCTGCATTATGTGCACCAGTTCTAAAAGTATAAATGGTATAAATTATGTTTTTTTCGCCAAGAGTAGCTGCACTACAACTGCACAAACTACACTTCATTTTATCAGGTGTGGTTAGTACAAAAGTGCAGATGACACAAATAATTTTGAATACGCTAATATTCTGAGGTTATGTTAACGGGCCTAAAATGGATAAAGCTTATTTGAAAATAGAGAAAATGATCCCGTAGTAACAGACAGCTAAATATCCTCACGTAAGCAGTGTCATCCATCCTTCAAAATTTCATAGGCCAAGAATTTTGATTGAGAAATTATCAAAAATTTTGAATCAGCAGCCCTGCAAATTATTGATGCAGTAAGGAATGCCGAGTTTGAAAGTATAAATGACAGTGGGTGATAAATAAAGTGATTTTAAATAGAAAATGGGAAATGACTCTTTTTAAAAAATAATTAATTTCCAAGTTATTAATTATGTGATTCGTACAGAGGCAAAAACTATGCAAAACTTCGCAATAATGTCATGTGCAATGATAAGATAATTTTTTTTATGGGTGATTTTTGTAGTAAAGAGTATCATCTTCAGTTTCTATATGATCCCGATGCTTGCTGTTACCCCCGGTTTGATTTAGAGATAATTTCCACCTCCAAATAATAAAAAATTATTAAATGGTAAAGTATTGATTATTGATTAATTTCGCATCCTAATTTATGTATATAAGTTTTGAGGGTCATTAATTAAGAATTTCAAGTCACAATTAAAAAATTGCTTGATTTCGCGTTTTAATTTATGAATGTAGTAGGTTTTTGGGATCGCTAATTATAGTCCAAATTAAAAAATTGAAAATTACGGCTCCAATATGGCGAAGAGAAACGGAATAAATATAACAAATTGCTTGACTTCGCGTTTTAATTTATGCAAATAGGTTTTTGGTGTCGTTAGTTATGAATCTGGAAATTTAAAAAAAAAATAACATTTAAACTAAATTGTTCGTCTTGTAAACGTTCGGACGCCATCTTTCATATTTCCGAAACTATTAAATCTATGTGAATAAATAAAAAACGAAATTCATTATCAGTTTGTGAGCTTTACTTTTGGCCTCTACCCAATTTTCACCAAAACTAATATTTATTGAGATATTTGAAAAAGAAAAAAAAATAACGTTTTATCGAAAATTCCTTTATAGTTTGAAGTGTAATTTTCCCTAAAACAAGTGCTGTATACCAACAAAAAAAATTGAGCATCTACGTCACACTATATATTAATGAAAAACAGTGTTTGAAGTTCCTTTTTTCTTAATTACTGGCGAATTACAGTTAAAAAATGGCGACGTTGTTGTTAAACAAATGTGAAGACGCACATTGCTTCGATCATAACTTCTTTGTTTTTTATGCTACAGAAACAATTAGAAAAACAGTTAAAAGCATTTTATTTGTTAGCCTTTTTTAAGTAGGTGTCACAGTTTCTGAGATGTTTAACTCTCAAACTAAATACTACATCTTATGAACACTTGAATGCCAAATATAAACTTAAATGTCTCCCAAATTTTTAATCCTACTTCAATAAACAAAAAATAGAATTAATTCCCAGTTTATACTTTCTGTGACTGGTTTCTAACGTTTTTTCGCTAAAGTAATACTTTCAAGATATTTGGCGGAAGCCGTTTTGCAATACCTTTTTTTTTTAAAGCTAAAATCGCAATTTTGAAGTCGTTATAATTTAAAAATTATCAATTTATGTGAAAAAAACCGCTGCCCTAGGAATCACTACTTCCACATCCAGATTTTCTATCCAAGTCACTCACAACGAAAAAATTTTGTATGTGGAAATAATTGCATATGGAACTTTAATAATATAATATTTGAAATCCTCTACCCCAAAAACCTATAAAACGATACCTCACATCGGTAGTGGGGTGGAGATGGTGATAGGGGATGGTAGTGAGGTTGGATGAAGTAAAAAAATATTTTGAGATTTCTGGTTCTTGTACACACACTAAATCACATTTTTTTTCATCCCCTCTAATAATGGGGTGGGGGTGGTAATGGGGGTGGCTAATGCCAAACATTTTTTTGCGACCTAGCTTTTCTTTAATATACTAGATACCAATTTTCTGGACTCTTACCTGCTTAATTTACCAATTTACCCCAAATTTACCTCAATTTACCCCCAACTCTTCGATGGAACAAGATGAAAATATAATCTAGTTCCAGATCACGTTAAAATACATACGTGTACCAAATTTAAACTTAAACGGTTCCAGAGTAAACGTGCGCATAAAAAAAGTTACAGACCGACAGACAGACAGACATTTTTTTCGCTCAAACTTAAAATCTCGACGTTTCATGACATTCTAAGCCTATTTGAACAATACAAATTTTTTAAAATTTTTTTGTCGTTACTATACTTCCACTGGATGTGGAAGTAATTGCATAGAACCTTTTCTTCTTAAAATTTGATTCTTTCTCACCTCCAATATTTTTATATATTTTTTCAGAAGTCACCCCCTGAGAAGGGGTGGCATCCAGCCCCTATAAATTAGCAAGCCTCTGCACAATATAGAAACTTTTCTGTGAAGCATTTACTATTATACTGCCAAAAATAAACGAAATTTCTAGTTACTGTACTATATTTAACATTTGAAGAATGTACTTTTAGAGGGTCCTAGTTTGAAAACCGTAAATTAACATGTCATTAAATTTTGGATACTGGGGTTCTAAAACATTTCAGTAAAAAAATGCCTAATATGACTTTTAGAAAAATTTACCCATTTTTCTTAATAAAGACGGACACCAATGACTGAATAAGTCTTGTTTTACCCAAAAAAAATATAGTAAGAGTAAAGCATTTACTATTATACTGTCAAAAATGAACGAAATTTCTAGTTACTGTACTATATTTAATATTTGAAGAATGTACTTTTAGAGAGTCCTAGTTTGAAAACCGTAAATTAACATGTCATTAAATTTTGGATACTGGGGTTCTAAAGCATTTCAGTAAAAAATGCCTAATATGACTTTTAGAAAAGACGGACACCAATCACTGAATAAGTCTTGTTTTACCCAAAAAAAATATAGTAAGAGTTTATGATAACAATCCAAATTTAGTTGAAATTGCGTGACTAATAACTAAGCTTCGAAGGTATTACCGGAAAAGTGGGGGGACACACTGTATAATAATTATGCAAATAAATATAATAACAAAACAAGCATTGTTTAATTTAATTTCCAAAATATTGGCTCTGAATGAAATGCCTCCTAAAAATAACTGCGCTGATCATATCAAAGGATTATGAAAATTTAATAATAGGTTAAATAAGAAAAACAAATATTTCTTGCAAATATTATTGTTTTCTCAGAATGTTTTACATAAAAGGTAAATATATATACAAAAGTGTTACATAAACAAACTGTTTCCAGATAACGTACTCGTATGATTTGGAAATAAAAATTTGTGATTGTAAGTAGCCTCAAGTTCAATGTCGCAGCCAATGGTGGAGGGAAATTAATTTTAAGGATAGAATTTTGCGGAGTGAGAGGGAAATATGCGTTTTCTTAATTCTAAGGCTTTCGCGGAGTTGGTGATTTACCTGCTGGTTTCCAGGTCTTCTTCCGGGTAGACTTGGTTGAGTGCTTGACGTTTCGACCATCTTGTCGCGGTCTTCTTCTGAAGCGAAATGAGCTCTGCGCGCCAATATTCTTGGCTAAAGACGTCGGTCTCGGATGATTGGGGTCGGGCAGGACTATTGCCCTTTACCCCAATACATCGCTGTAGACCGGGGACCAGCCTCGTGCAGGGCGGGCGAACTTACTTTACGTCGGCCCCACTCACAAATGTGAGCGGTGCAGACGATTTCGGCCCACCTCCCTGGGTCCTGGCTCGTTGGACCTTGCTGGCCAAGGCCTCTTCTGGCGTGCTTCTGTCTTGATCTTCTTTCTTCGCCAGCTTGTCCCCCCCGGGAGGTGTCATCGGTCACTCGGGTGTTTTGGGTTTTTGGCAGGTACACAAGTTCACAGAATGTCAATTGACATCCTGTCTTCCGGATCGTCGGTAGGGTAAGGATGAGCTGTGTAGCTCGAGGAAAAGCAGACCCAACTGCTTTGGTAGCATTTTCGGTCTGCCCGGAGCTAGGGGGACTACAGGTACTAGACGGTTGTTTGTCCGGTACCCGCAGGGTCTTGGGTGGGTGGTTGGGTGATCGTCCTGTCTGAGCTCTGCTGGACTGAGCTCCTCTATTTATACAGGTTATAAGCAGGCGTGTTGCGAATCATTGCTCATGCGGAATATCGGTACCTACCTAATTGTAGTCCGGTGACACGATTATAGTTATTCGGATGTTTATTTATTTCGATGGCTTCTCTGTATCTTCCTAATTCTTGGTTGGCTAATTTCTTTGTCTTTCTTCTGAGTGTTCGACAACTGCTGATTTTGTAGAATTCCTTACTTTGTATTGCTAATGTGTTCTCTGTTCTGGTGTTTATATGTCGCTTGGTCTCTCCAATGTAAACTTGTCCGCAGGAATATGGAATGCTACATACTCCTGATGTTTCTAGTTCTTCTGGATCTTGGTATTTGGGAAAATGTTGTGCCACCTTCTGTTTCGCATTATATATTACTTTGACGTTCTTTTTCTCCAAAACCCTTCCTATTCTATCCGTACATCGTTGTATATATGGTAGGTAAGCTGTTGCCATGTATTTCTCTTCCCCTTTTTCTGTTCTGGTTGTATTTTGTGTCTTTATTGCGTTGTCTATGTCATTCGGTTTGTATCCATTTTTCTGTAATGATGTTTTTAAGGTCCGATATTCTTCTTGGAGATGTTCTGTTTCGCAATTTTGCTTTGCTCTATGTACTAGTGTGTTAACGACGCCTGTTTTTGTGCTGAGTGGTGGTAAGAATTAGCGTATAGGTATCTGTCGGTGTGCGCAGGTTTTCTGTATACCTTATGTCCTAATCCTCCATCCTTCATGAACACGAGGCCGTCCAGAAATGGGAGTTTGCTATCTGTTTCTATTTCCATGGTGAATTTGATCTTATTATGTAAGCTGTTTAGGTAGCCCTTGAAATTCTCCAGTTCCTCACGGCCATGTTGCCATATAATGAAAGTGTCGTCCACATATCGAAACCAACATTTTGGTTTTAATTGGTAGTTTTCCAAGGCGTATATTTCGAATAATTCCGTAAACAAGTTGGCGAGTACCGGTGATAAAGGTGAACCCACTGCTGCTCCATCTTTTTGTTTATATAGGCTTCCATTGAAGTTGAAGTAGGTCGAGTTGACACAAAGCTGCATCAGGTCTGCTAAGGTGGTGTCCAAACCATTGTTCTGCAATTCTTCCCGAGCTAATTCTATCGCCTCACTAACTGGTATATTTGTGAAGAATGATGTTATGTCCAAACTGACTAGTATATCTACTTGGTCCACTGTGATGTTCTTCAGCTCTTGTATGAAATGATATAGTGTTCTGTTTTCCCAAAAAATGCTTTGAGTATGTCTGCTAAGTATCTTGCTAGCGCATGGGTTGGTGAATTCACTGCACTTACAATTGGTCGTAACGGAACCCCTGCTTTGTGGATCTTGGGTAGGCAGTAGAATTGTGGTGTCTTCGACTCTGATAGTATCAGTTTCTTCTGGTGCTCTATTGGTATGCAGGATTCCTTGATCGCCTTTGTTACCTGTTTTTCAATGGTGCTTGTTGGACTTCTTGTGATTTGGACGTAAACTAGATCATCTAATAAGTGTAGTACTTTCTGCTGATACACCAGGAGTATATAGCATTCCATGTTTCTACGGACAAGTTTACATTGGAGAGACCAAACGACATATAAACACCAGACTCAGAGAATACATTAGCAACACAAAGGGAAATTCTACAAAATCAGCAGTTGCCGAACACTCAGAAGAAACCGGCCATTTGATAAAATTCGACAAGACAAAAAAATTATCCAACACCAAGAATTATTGGCCAAGAAAATACAGAGAAACCGCTGAAATAAATAAACATCGTGACACCGGACTACAATTACCAATAATGGTAAACAAGGGCGGTTCTAGGCTAATACTCTGGGGGAGGGGGTAATGACTAGGGGGAAATAACTAGTACCTACCACAACTGAAACGATCTTTCTTAAACTTGTCAAAATTTGACGCAGTAAGTATACAATTTTTAAGTAGGCCAATTTTGACACGTTCAGGCAAGTATGGAACCCATATGCTACTCTTCAAATAGAGTATTTTTCAATTTTCGTTACTCAACAAGTGCAAGATGAAATTTACTGATAATTACACCAAAAAAATTAAATATTAGTTAGTTCCTATTGAAAAATTTGGTCTCACCTTATTTTCTGATGTGTGGCTATCAACCTGATTAATAAACATACTTGATTTAACATAAAAACAGATAATATTATCGGCAATTAATCATGCTTAAAAGTTCTAACGCAGACTCCAAATCTATGTAGCGCAACTGGAATTTTGTGTAAAACTAAACTGGTTTTCTGGTCTCATTGAATTGTACACCAAATTTACTTATCTGTTTACAATGACGATATTTATGGTTTTATTAATGTGATCGACCAATACAATATGCTCTTTATTTTTGAGAAGAGTATAGTAATGACAACTAATTAGGAAATTCTAATTTACCTCCAAGTTAGAGCAGAAGGATTTCACATTTTCCATTCTAAAAGGACGCCACTGCCACTAATTTTATAGGCAGCGTCGATATCCGTAAAATTAATTAATGCGCACTTATTTAACCGTTAAATAATATTTGTTACAAAAATAAGTAACATCCAGCGAACCTTCGTGAACAAAATAAAAAGAGGCTGATAGGACCTATCTTTCAACATTTTCCTTTACAAGTTATGTGTACGTGACACAAAAAAAGTAACGAATTTTATAAATACTGGCAATTTGTAAAGCCAAGGCTATTCTTTTGATAAGGTTCCTAAAATATGGTAGACATGCTCTATGCATTAGATAATTTTTATTGCTTTTTTTATAGAAACAGCGATTATTTAAGATATCCTCTTAATTTATTAAGGTTAGTGACCTAGATAGATTCTTACATAATTGTTTGTCAAAAGAAATTTTATTGTTTTCGCAGATTATGTCACTATATTTTGTACAATGTATCTCCAAAGATCGCCCTATAATTAATAAGTATGCAGATAACAGATAATCCAGCAGATCTAATAAAATATTTCCATAGTTTCTTTACCAGCTGGTTGCCAATCATCAGAGCTAAAGTAAGTAAAAATGAACCTGAAAGAAAACGAAGTTACTCATGAAAATATGATTTTCCAGCCCTATAATAAAGGGTGGGGGATTAGCACAGGGGGTAGCGCTGGAGATCTAGAGATGTTTCTCAAAATGTAAAATAGTTGCTTCATACTACTCTACTCAACACTGAAACCTTCTGGGATAATTCTTCGCTACCTTCTTGATTTTTGTTTCTTGATTATTAGATGTGAGTTGTACAAACTGAAAAAAAATAACAACATTACAGAGGTTATATTATTATTTTAACATGAGATTTTTTAATTATCGTTAATTTTTTACAAAAGTAAGTACAATAAACCAACAAAATAATTTCTACCTTATTTAAAAAATATATATATATTAGATGTAGGAAACACCATTGTCAACCTAAATCATGATGTTCTCGCTTCTAAACTTTGTAGATATGATCTTCAACCTACAGCACTTTAAAAATCGCACCTGAGTGACAGGGATCAAGTAACTGTACACAACGGAATGGCGTCATCATCAGTAAAAGTAAGATTTGGAGTTCCACAGGGTTCCGTATTAGGACCACTATTATTCTTAATTTACGTTAATTATTTGCCTAACTACGTTAAGGACACTTCGGCTGTACTATTTGCTGATGATACGACCATGACACACATCAATCAAAATTTTAATGATCTACAACATGATATGCAGCGCTCACAGTTGCAGGCTTCTGAATAGTTCAGAGCAAACAAATTAAATTTAAATGAATTGAAAAGTATGATTTTCTCAATCCGGAGATTAGATCATTTTGATAATCCCGGTAATATCAAGTTTTTAGGAGTAATTGTGGTAAGTTGTGCTGGGATCAACATGTAGACTATCTTGCTAGTGAATTGTCGAAGGTAATTTATCTGGTTATAAGTCTAAGAACTGAGTTGCTTCGCTATTTCAAAGTGCTTTTTCCTATGGCATAATAACTTGGGGACACTTAGCTCATCTGAGCAGAATATTTTCACTTCAAAGACGTGTTGGGAGAGTAATGTTGGGTTTACCATTTAGAAAGACGTCAGACAAAAATTTAGCAAGTTGAATATCTTGACTGCTCCTAGTTGTTTCATTCTCGCAGCTCTCATGCATGTTAAAAAAAAATAAATGACTATTTCACATGGTGAAATTCATAAACACGATACTAGGGCAGAGAAATGAGGTTCGTTTAGATTTTACCAGGTTAGAAAAAAGTCGAAATTCAACAAATTATTATGGCCCAAAATTCTTTAACAAGTTGCCATTCAATACCACGATATTTCCTAAAAATAGTTCCATTATAATATTAAACAAATTCTGCTGAAGGGAGCATACTATTCATTTGATGAGTATTTATGTGATGTTACTATGTGTTAAATTATTTTCAATGTTTGTTTACCATTGTATGTTGTAATATACAATATTTGTAATAATCATTGGTTCTTAACATGAATATATTATTTATTCATTTATTTATTTAAATATTTACATTAAAGTATTAAGAAGCTAAGGAGTTTTCCAATTTTTTTTATATTTATCTCTCCAAACTTTTTCTTATTCCATTACATACCCTTAATACTAGTTGAAAACAAAAAAATTATCTAATTAGCTAATTAATTTAGATTTTAATGAATTTTACTTTATGGAAAATGTATTAATGTTTTAAATATTCAGCTAATGTTGAATGATCACGTTCAAACACACCATTACTCTAGTGATGATGAGCAGTATAATTTATCTGTTTAATATAAGAAAGTTTTGCAATTTAATTTAATAATTTGGAAGTAAATTCTTTTCTTTGTTCAGAAATTATATTTTTCAGTATGTTGAATTTAAAAATAAATGTTTTTACCAGTTTATTTGCTATAACTTCGTGATTAGGTGTGGGATATGTCTATGGAAATTTTGAGAAATCATTTTGTAAAATAACACAGCCACACACAAAAAAAGTAGTCTGGCCTGCGGACCAGACCAGTGTATCCTTATGTATTTGGACCTGCTGAAACCGAGTCCGAAGTCAGAATTCAGATTGGTTCGTTTTTCACCCTTAACCCCCAAAAAAACATCTCTCTCCCCAAAAGTGGTCTGGCCTGCGGACCATACCAGTGTATATATTTGGATCCTCTGAAATCGAGTCCGAAGTCAGAATTATCAGATTCTCTCATTTTTCACCCTTAACCCCAAAAAACACCCCCAAAACAAAAATAAAGTAGTCTGGCCTGCGGACCATATCAATGTATCTTTATGTATTTGGACGTGCTAAAACCGAATCCGTAGTCAGAATTGTCAGATTGGCTCGCTTTTCACCCCCAACCCCAAAAAAAACACCCTCCCAAAATTGTGGACTGGCCTACGGACTATACCATTATTTGGACCCTCTGAACCGAATCCGAAGTTAATATTGTCAGATTCGCTCGATTTTCACCCTTAACCCCAAAAAACACTCCCCTTAAAACAAAAAAAAGTGGTCTGCCCTACGGACCAGATCAGTGTATCTTTATGTATTTGAACCCACGCATTTAATTGATGAAACATAGAAACGTATAAAATAAAGGAAAAAAGTAAGTCTATTCACCGTATTTGTGTCTTAGACCCGCGACCCTTCGGTTTCATGTCTAATCATCTACACCATTACACCATCACTATTCATCAAGTAGGTCACCATAAACTTCTACTACTATCTAAATGAACACGCTATCGACGATTGGATGTTATATTATTATCAAATGTCTATTACTAAAACATATAAATAAATGATAAGCAATAACATTTTAGGATTTCTTTTCATTCTAGCTGACATTAACTTATTGTCATTTACAGTTTTACAAATGTGCCGATCAAATGCAATACCTATTCTCTTCGCATATGCGAACAGTATAATAATAATATGACTAATGAACTAATGTTCTACGCATAACATTTACTGGATAAAACAACTTTCGTGACGTGCACCTTTGGCTTTGCTAACCATTTTATATTTTAGTGACCAGCTACGTGATCAATGACCTAAACCCAAAAAAAGAAAAGATTTATTATTATTATTATTTCTCAACCTCCCACATATGAAACAGACAGTAAAAACATTTTATAATAATAATAATAATTCTTTTATTGGTCCTTTAGATCATAATACATGATATAGGCTAAGTCAACTGGACAAAAATATGTATTTAATACATCAATAACTAAGTGGAAAACTAACCAATAATAAATACATTGAGAAAAAAATAGGTAAAAATTAACATTTTTTGTATAAATATACCTACACGCATTGTAAATAGTCTAGATATCTAAAACATAAAAGTACAGGTACACAAAATGTGAAGAATAACACTAGTAAACATTTTAACTATTCAGGAAGGCATCAACGCTATAAAATACACGGCCTGATAACATATTTTTGACTTTAAGTTTATATGAATTAAAATTGTTAATAATTTTTAAATCAAGAGGCAAAGAATTATACAATTTAATACACCAGTAGAATGGTGATTTTTCGAATAATGTAGAATTATGCGATGGTATTAGGTGGTCACTGCTTCTCGTGATATAATTATGACGAGATGAAACTTTATCAAAAAGTTTTTTTTTACGAAATATAAGCATTTTTAAATAAAAATTGATGGAGTTGCAAATAATTTATTTGACTTAAAACTGTGTTTAAAGTTTTCCCCTGGTTTTAAGTTAAATATTAAACTTATGTTTTTTTTGGCAAATAAAAACTCTGTCTCTTTCAGTGGCCATACATAATATACTAAAACTTATATGCGAGTATGCAGGCGAATAATAAGTATTTAGTACTGCTTTAAGATCAAAATATATTTTTCAGTTGTATAACTGCAAAATAAGCTGGTTTAATTTCTTGCATACTATATCAATTTGAGATTTTTAGGATAGATCTGCGTCCAAGACAACGTCTAAGAATTTACTCTTGTAGCAAAATGTAAAATTCTGTATAATACTATTGTAGAAGTTCATAAAAGTTGTTTTGGACGAATTTAGTATAAGTGTATTACGGCCACACCAAGCAGAAAACTCATCTGGCACATTATTAACTTTATTATGGAGAATATCAATATTTGAGTCTGCCACAGTTACGGTGCCATCGTCAGCAAACATAGTCACTGACCCACTTTTTATATGGTTTGGCAGATCGTTGACATACAATATAAAAATTAAAGGCCCTAGTACTGACCCCTGGGGGACTCCTCGGGATACATTAAATTCTTCTGAGAAGTGGTTACTCATCCTGACAATTATTCTACGGTTTACTAAGTATGAATGAATCCACTTCAGGTTATTTCTCCGTATACCAAGGTTAAAGAGGGATGTAATAAAATCCACATCTAAAGTATCAAACGCCTTGGATAAGTCGAATTGTAGCATTATCATACATTTTCCTTTATCTAAGTTATTGTAAATCGTATCTAGTAGCTAGACGCTAGCATTTTCTACTGATTTACCACCTCTGAAGTCATGTTGACATGATGTAAGAATATGGTATTTTTCAATAAATACCGATAACTGATCGTAAATTACCTTTTCCATTATTTTAGACAGAGAACTAACTAAAGTTATCAGTCTATAATTCTATCTAATTCTATATCGATTTTAATAATGTAACTCGTGCGAAATTTTAAAAATATTTGGAAAAGAAGCACTTTCAATTACGTTATTTATCAAATGCCTTAAGGGTAGTATAATAAAATCTTTAATTCGTTTTAGTAATCGAAAGCTAAAACCATCATTACCAGAAGAAGTTTTGTTTTTGAGATTATTAAATATGTTTATTAACTGTAACCGGATTAAAAAAGAAAGTGTGCGAATTAATATCAGGAAGTGTACATGGCAAGGATAGATTTTGTCCAAAATGGGTACGTAATTTTATATGAACCGAATTGAATGAATTTTTACCAACAATACTAAAAATATGTATTTCTAGAGTAGTTAGTTATTTATCAAACTTTTTTAGAAAAGCTATAACTAAGTGCATAACAACAGCAGAATTAAATGTGTCGCTGAATCACAAACCATAAAGCACAGCTCGTTATAATTGGATTCTTCTTCCTGTAAACTTACTCGTTCATAACCAGACATCGTGCAAGTATCATATATTATCATTAAATCTTGTACCATTTAATGAATCAAGTGTAATGCTAGACTAAATATCAGATATCATTGAAAAAGTGCAATCGCAATATGCGCCTCGTGCAAGTGTCACGTGTCTTCGTTCATTAAACTTAAGTTTAGTCAGCAACTTAACAATGGATCTAACAGCATATCCGCCCCTAATATCAGCGGATTACAGCAGTTAATGAAACCAGACTTACGCCGCGTCGTCCGCCCATGCCCTGCGCCCCATTCATCTCACGGAGTTATCAGTGTATTATGCCTGTCACATCTAAAGTTCTTTATTGATATATAGTTCAATCCCGAGGTCGGTTCTTTGGAACTGGGGATATAATGGCCTGTTTTGTCAGAATGAACTGGAGTTAAGTGTCATTGTGATTGCTTCTTATTATGATTTTGTGTTATTTGGAGACAAAGGTTTTAGTCAATAGGGTATTTTCATGAATTTGGATGATATCATATTTGGATACTTCGTGGAAAAACAAAGTTTGTGTTTATTTTTCTCGCAGTAGAAGCCTGTAAAAAATTAGAAGAAAATCAAATTCTTATTATGAGGTACTAACTTACTAGCCGTTTGATTGATCAACCATCTTTTTAAGTTTCGTAGTACAGGGTGGACCAAATTAGATGGGATTTGAGGTTTTCATTCATGGCAGATAGACAATAACCAATATAGGAGTCTTGAGCTCGATTTTCTAGAAACAAAGAATGACGCAAACCGCGATCGTCTATCTTTTTCGACTACCGAGCATTTTTTGATGACCTCTATATCTCAATTACCAAGTGTCGAATCGAAAATCGAATAACACATTCTTAAGGCATTTTTTTGAGTAGAATCCGTTGCTGATAAGAAAAAAATTATGCATACTTCAGTTTTCGAGATATAGACATAACTTTTGTTTCTTTAAATAGAGCACCCTGTAAATTATTTTATTGTTCGATCACACCTTAAATTAACTATCCAGCGATATATCATATGTCACACTTACCCTGTAAAGTAAATAAAAGCAAAACTATTTGGAATATATGATTAAAGGTTCAATATTATTCTGGTAACTATAATAATATAATCATTACTATTCTTATTTTTACTATTTTTCTTGGGTCATTTTGTATGTAAGTATATACGTGAGGACATTCCTTAATTATTATTTTTTTTTAAGGTATTATCAGATTACCAATTTGGTTTTATTCTGATCATTTAATAATATATACAGTGTGTCCCGCTTTTCATAAATCCACCCTAATATCTTAGTTATTAATAATGCGATTTTCTTCGAATTTGAGTGGTAACTATATGTTGGAAAAATGAATTGTTTGGCATAGTAAACATTTTCATTTTTCATTGGCGTGCGGTTTTAGGAGGTAAAAAGAAGTCGATTTTTCGGCAAAAGGATATTAGGGCTTATTTTAGACAAATTTTTCTATCATATTTGGATTTAGCATGTCCAAAATCCCCTTAATCCATATTCTCCATGATCTCAAGAACGTATTATGGCAGATACGAAAAATTAATTAATTTCTTAATATATCAGTTATTATAATTCGATTTTCTTCAAATTTGGGTGGTAATTATATGTTGGAAAAATGAGTTATTTGGCATAGTAAAAATTTTCATTCTTCATTGGCGTGCAGTTTTATGGGGTAAAATAGGGTAGGTTTTTTGGCAAAAAGATATTAGGGCTTATTTTAGACAAATTTTTCTACCATATTTGGATTCAGCATGTCCAAAAACCCCTTAATCCATATTCTTCATGATCTCAAAAACGGATTATGGCAGAAACGAAATATTAATTAATTTCTTAAAAACCACTTTTTAATATTTTGCTATAACAAACCTAAAAACAATTTTTTTTTTATAAATTCTAGTCTCTTCAACATAACCACCTTCCAATGGTACCACACCGTTTGTCGTAAATGTTGCCTCGTCACTAAACATTATATTCTTTAAAAAAATCTGTCGTTAAGATAGTTACCTTGCAACCATAGGCATTAATCAAAAGTGCTTTGAAAAACAAATTTTTATTTGATATTTGGCGATTCATAAGAATTGTCAAAAGCTAAATAATGTTATTTAATTTATCAATCTTACTGATAATTGCAGAAAATCGGAGAGTAGTTCTTACAATTGAAGAAAAAGTTGAAATTATCCTTAATTGGTGATAATGAAAGATCTACGCGTCAGGTTGCTCGAATATTTAATCAACGTCATCGATATCGAGCACCAATTTGGCACAAAACCGTTGGTGACATCAACAAACTGTTTGGAAGAACCGGAGCCATTTTCAAGACAAGACGAAGAAGGTACAATTTAAATGTACGACAATTTCCAGGCGACCAACGCATTTTAACAGAATTTCGGAACAATCCAATTGGTAGTATAAAGGCAGTTGCGAGAACACTAAATTTAATCAGAAATAAAATATGGAGGTGTTTGAAACGCAGTAGGTTTAGGGCATTTAAACCAAAATTTTTGCATACTCTTTTAAAGGTGATTTTGAACGGCGGTTTGAATTTCGCCTATGGTTGCAAGGTAACTATCTTAACGACAGATTTTTTTAAAGAACATACTGTTTAGTGACGAGGCAACATTTACGACAAACGGTGTGGTATTTAGTCAAAATTGTAGATATTGGGCAGCCGAAAATCCCAACTTTGTAATTGACGGTGAAAACCAATACAGTGAAAAAGTTAACGTGTGGTGTGGCATATTAAACGAACAAATTGTTGGCCCCTTTTTCCTGGATAATTTCAACGCAGAAAATTTTCTAAATTTTTTACAAAATGATTTAGATGATTTTTTTATGGAAATGTCTTTAGCACAGAGAGAAAATGTATAGTTAGATGGTGCCTCGGCGCACAATTCTCTGATAGTTAGAAATTTTTTAAATGCAAATTTCCCTGTGAGGTGGATAGGTAGAAATAGCCCTTTAGAACCGTGGCCTCCTAGATCGCCTGATATTACCCCTTGTGACTTTTTTCTATGGGGGTACTTGAAAAATAAAGTGTATGCTACTCGACCGCGTAACAGGCAAGAGCTTTGCCATAGGATTAGGCAAGCGTGTCAAGAAATTACTCCCCAAATTTTAAGAAAAGTGATTGACAGGTTAAGAAGGATTGTTGAAAAGTGTATTTTATTGGAAGACGGTTATGCTGAAGAGACCAGAATTTTAAAAAAAGTTGTTTTTAGGTTTGTTATAGCAATTAAATACAGTTGTAAAAAATTAAAAATGTGTTTTTTAAGAAATTAATTAATATTTCGTTTCTGCCATAATCCGTTTTTGAGATCATGGAGAATATGGATTAAGGGCTTTTTGGACATGCTGAATCCAAATATGATAGAAAAATTTGTCTAAAATAAGCCCTGATATCCTTTTGCCAAAAAACCTATTTTACCCCCTAAAACCGCACGCCAATGAAGAATGAAAATTTTTACTATGCCAAATAATTAATTTTTTCTACATATAATTACCACCCAAATTTGAAGAAAATCGCATTATTAATAACTGAGATATTCAGGTGGATTTATGAAAAGCGGGACACACTGTATATTAATAATTAATATATATTTTTACATTTATTTAATATATCTATATGTATTCTCATAGTAAGATTTATTTTTGTAAAAGGTAAGAGAATTTTGTTTTTTTTATTGCTAGAATCATGTGCGCACTCAAACTCATAATAAGAGTTTAAACGCACATTATTTTGCTGTACTACTTTCTTGTATTTGTGTATAATAAATACTTGAATAAATATTATTATTATTATCTCTAGAAAAAGTGGTTAATTTTCGAAAATTTTAATATATTTGTGAGGAGGCCATGGAAAACTATTAACAACAACAACACTTCTTATAATACGAGTTATAATATAAAAAAAAATTGCCAAAAATAGGAAATATTAAACTACAATAAATGTTCGAATTGTCTTCCATTGACATCTATGCACCTTTGACGCCTTCTTATGGCATTTGTTGCATTTCCAATCACGACAGGAGTTATTGTCCTAAACTCAGCTAATGTTGTTTTCCAATTCTTCTATGTTATTAGAACGTTCTCTATATATATATATATATATTACTTTTTAAATAACCACAAAGCCAAAAGTCGGCAGGGAGATCTAGCTGGCCACAAAATATTACTATTGTTTCCTAAAAATTAAACAATATCAAAACTACTTTGTTGTTTATTAATGTCCAGTTAGCTAAATTAATAGTTAGTTAGATTAGATTAGATTAGATTGAAAAAGGAGCTGGCTGATTGGCCTTGGCTCTCCTTGTCTAATTTTACTTAGAGCTCCTTATCCAGTTTTGTCTTTTGTATCAGACTCCACAGCATTGATACGGGCTCCTTGGTATAGCTATCTGCCCTTGGTTTCTCTTCGCCAAGTAGTTGGAATTTCAGTCTGGCTAGGCCTTCGCAATGACACAGCACATGTACTGAGGTTTCCTCTTCCTCTTGACAGAATCTGCAGGTTGCATCCTCTGCCAGGCCTATTAGATTCATATGTATATTAAGCCTACAATGTCCAGTTAGAAGACCTACTACTATCCTAACGGCGTTTCTATTTTGGCGTAGTAGGTCTTCCGTGAATTTGAAAGATCGTTCTTTAATGAACTTTTTGGCCTGTCTCTGTTGTGGGAAATTCTTCCACCACTCTAGAGATTTATTTTGTATCCATTCGTTAATAGATGTTCTAATCTACATTAATGACTTTCCACAATTTATGTTGCCTAGCAAATCAACTTTGTTTGCTAACGATACCACTCTCTTGTGCTCTGACCGCAACATTGCTAATCTGATACAACTTAGCTCCGACATAGAACTGCAGGCAAAAAACTGGTTCACCTTGAATAAACTAACACTCAATCAAGAAAAAACTCACAGACTTATAATATCAACCAATAAAAATGTATCCAAAGGTGAGCACGTTAAACTCCTAGGTATATATATCTAGATGATAACCTTAGCTGGGTAAACCATATTGATCAGTTAAATAGAAAGCTCTCAAGCACGCTCTTTCTCCTCAGGAAATTAAAAGGCATTCTCGAATTCGACATCTTAAAAAACACTTATTTTTCCCTTTTCCACTCTAGACTTTCCTACGCAGTGGTCTTATGGGGTAACTCCTCCCACGCATTAAAAGTTTTCCGACAACAAAAGAAAGCTATAAGAATACTCGTTAGTGCTAAGTTTACGGAACACTGTCAACCTATTTTCATTAAACTGGACATTATGCCCCTCCCTCACTGTTTATTTATTATAGTCTTGTAGAGATTCACAGGAGTGCGTCCAGTCTCTCTGTCCAGTCTGATTACCATCAGCACAACACACGTGGTGCTGGACTTCTTAGAGTACAGGTTAACTCTAAGCGCTAAAAATTTCCCCAACCTAAATTTGTATAATAATTTACCATGTCATATAAAGCAACTGAACTTACTGTCCTTTAAAACGAATATAAAAAATTTCATTCTAAAGTACTGTTTTTACTCGGTTGACGAATTTTTTAAGACACCCTATGGTGCTAATCCACACTCGACTATTTAAATGCTCATATTTACAGAATGCTCTGATACTCTACATATTTTTGCATTTCATACTTATTCATATCTTCTGTGAATATCAATGTGAAATGTTATATACATCTATATGTTTTTGTGTTTTTATAAATTTATTGTTTTTATTGAAATGTTATATTTACATATATATGTTTTTGTGTTTTATAAACTTGTAAATATTATAATTTGCTGTTCACCAGCTTTTACCCTGACTTGTTGCAAATGTTCATGTGTTTTCATATAGTGGTGAAATAAAGACTATCTATCTATCTATCTATCTATGCGTGGCTTAGCCACACCGAAAAAGGGTTCGGGTCCTACTAGGGCCTTAGATGCGCCTTCTCGGGCCAGTTCATCAGCCTTCTCATTTCCCCTGTGTCCCTCGTGTCCTGGTATCCACTTTGTTCTGACTTCCTAGGTCTGTAAGAGCATTTATACAATCCCAGTCTTGAATCGACCTGCAATCGAGCGCCTTTAGCGATGCTTGGCTATCGGAAAAAATGGCAATTGACTGGTTTGCAGTTCCTTGCCTCATTACTTCCTTTGCACACCACTGTATAGCGGCCACTTCAGCCTGAAATATAGTGGGGTGTATTCCCAGACTTATCAGGATTTTCGTGTTCGACCTTATCCCGTAAATCCCAGCTCCGACTCCTTGTTCTGTCTTGGAGCCGCCCTTATACCAGATCGTTTGCGCCGATATTGGGGGACCGTTTTTCCAGTCCTCTCTGTCTGGTATTTTGATTTGAAAATTTTTGTAGAAGTTATACTGTGGGACCATAGTGTCCTTGGGCATTCCCAGAATGGGATCTGCCTTCAGCTCTGAGTATAACTTTTGGTGCTCTGTTCCGTGTTGTTGCCTTATGGGCGTTGTGCCTTGCATTAACCTATGTACCACTGAAAGATAACTAATAACTAATAGTTAGTTATCAATTTAGTTAACTTAGCTAACTTGACATTGATAAACTACTACTGAGTTATATAGATACCTATCAAATCATCCAATAATTGAGCATTTAAATAATTTCGTGTTTCATTTGACGTATTTCTTGTCGTAGAATATTAATAAAATTTTCGGTATTCAAACTACCGTGAGAAAAAATGAGGACCTATTATTTGGTATCCAATAAAACCAGATCATACATCAAATCCAAATCGTCCTTGACGATTAACTGTAGCGGTTACGTGCGAATTCTCATGAGCCCAATAGTGGTTATTATGCCGATTAAAAATTCCGGCACTGCTTATAAGGGCCACGTCTATCCATATAATTGTTCCTTCAAATCCTGGAACTTCATTGCACTGACGCAAAAACTACTGGTAAAAATCGGGACGCCTTTGAAAGTCGTTTGGGTATAGATGGTGACTAATCCTAATTTTGTAGGGTTTGAATTTTTTTTAAGAAACGCAACGCAGTTGTTTTTGGGATTCCTAAATTTTTAAATATTTCGCGAGACAATATATTAGAATTTTCTCTTACAGTTTCTAAAATATTTTCTACAGCTTCACTACATGCTTTATCATATATTTTTGCAAAAATGATCCAAACTCTTTTTAGCCTTTTTAATATTTTTATGTCTGGCTGGCTCTTTTCTGGATATCTAAAAATATTGTTTAGGCGGCACTTTTTGCACAGTTTTGCAGTTTCGTCGTCTATAACTTACCTATTGAAATAAAGCTCAGAAGCTAAATTTGAATCTTCCCCGTTGTCGTTGTCGTTGTCGTTGTCGTTGTCGTTGTCGTTGTCGTGGTTGTTGTTATTGTTAATAATTTTCATATGGCCTCCTCACAAATATATTAAATTTTTTGAAAATTAATCACTTTTTCCAGAGATAAATATGACATATATATCGTTGGATAGCTAATTTAAGTTCTGATCGAATAATGAAATAATTTATAGGGTTATTTATTTATTTAAAAAAACAAAAGTTATATCTCGAAAACGGAGGCATGTATGATTTTCTTCTTATCAGCAACGGATTCTACTAAAAAAAGTGCCTTAAGAATGTGTTACTCGATTTTCGAATGGTAATTGAGATATAGAGGTCATCCAAAAATGCCAATTTTCTATAAACGCTCTGTAGCTCGGTAGACGAAAAAGATAAACGATCGCGGTTTACGCCATTGTTTGTTTCTCAAAAATCGAGCTCAAGACACATATATTGTTTTTTGTCTAGCTGCCATAGTTTTAGAGAAAACCCCAAATCCCATCCAATTTGGTCCACCCTGTATATGCAAATTTTATTACAATCGATTCGATACAATGGCGTGAGCAAAAACTGTTTTCGAGATTGAACCTTTAAGAGAAAGGACGAAAAGGCGTCCTTGGAAATATGTGTTGTTTTGACCCAAAATATTGCTTCAAACTCTTGGGACGCCCTATATATGTATAAACTGTAGAATCAGGGCGTAGATAAGACTTATCATCCATTAATTTTTAACGACGGATGCAAGGAAATTTTTAGAGTAAAATTTTTAAAAATCTTGCACACAAAGGCCAGAAATATTTGAATGTTCCCACTGATTTGAAGCAACCAATTGCCCTCACCCGCACATTTTATCATAAATATCGATTAATATTATATATTGCAGAGCCTTCCCAAAAGTAAACTTAATATACTCAAAGCAATACTTCTTCCATCCACGTCATTCAGACACGTGCGTCAATTTTCCAGAATTGTTCGGAAAATCTAATGAACTGACCCTCATTTATATGAAGTAGACTCATTGTTGTCTTTGTGGGTCGTCATAATCTGTTAATTCTTGCTCATAAGAGAGCGGTGGAACAAAAACCGGGTGTTGTGTGCCCTATCTGAGTAAGATTTTCGAAATGGGGGTTGACCTCGTGTGAACGTTATTCGCGTGTAGTTCACAACGCGGACACGTGCACGCTCGTGCCGCAGATTGCGACTCGATTCTCGTTTGTTTCCGCAGCTGCCTGCTCTCTTCTTCCTCTAAATATGGTCGGATCTACCTATAGTCCGGTGTTTTTAGTATCCGTTAAAGAAAAAGTCCAAGAAAGCTGATTTTTTTACACCTTAATTTGACCCGTGATTTTAGAATAATATCCTAAAAGTTTACATTTCACTCGGATGCAGAACATAAAAAAAAGTGAAAAAAAAAAAAAATTTTTTCATCCATTTTTTCAAAATTTTGAAATTAAGTCAAGGTAGGAAAAATAAAAAATACTAAAAATATTAAGTTTTCTTTTCAGGAATGTTTTGTCTCTGTACTGTTAAAGTAGTATTCGTAGCATGTTATAGAGTAAGGAGGGGGTCAGGAATGCGTTCCTTGAATATTAAAACCATTAGAGAATAGACTGTTGTATGAGACGCTCAAAACGGCAATTCTTAACCAAAAGTGAACGTGCTAGTTAAACGTGAATAAAAAGTTTGCCTTTGTGCCGATTTCAATTCTGCAAAATGGATTCATCTCCTGAAAGTAAATGCAATAAATTATTGTTTATAATTATATAATTTTTTTTGTCTATTTATAGTAATATGTTAAGAAAATTAGTAAATTTTATGCCTATCAAGATGTTAAGATTTTTTTATAAATAGGGCAACAAAAACAGTCCCACGAGATCGCAGTTTCTTCTTATTTTTATTTTTTTTGTCCACTTGGTATGTAAAACATATCCCAAAACCAGCTGCATGGCTTTGCCCACTTTTTTTCTAGGACACTTTTTAAGTACAATTTAATGTTTTTAAAGACTATATTGAATTAATGTGTCGCTATGTTTATTTACAAACGTTTTTTCTCGATAATTGCAGTAAAAATATATAAACATTATGTATTTTTAAACATAAATAAATTTTTAATATTTTTCTAATAAATAAATAAAATATATGGGACTTTTAATAAAAAACTAACATATTTCGAGTTCTCGGTTTTTTAAGTGATTAAAATAAAAAAAAAACATGTTTTAGATATAGGTATGAAGGTTTTATAGTAAATTTGGATGCAAAGAATGTGTCACTAGTCACACCTTGTTACAAGTTTTTATTTAACTTGCCGTGTTAGTTAGTAGGTGTGTATGTGTGTGTGTGTGTGTGTGGGTCAAATCTTGCAAGCCAAATTTGAACCACTTCCTCTAAACTTACGACTTTGAAATTTTGCACACAGACGTAGTTCTGGAGACAATGCATTTTAACACTTTTATGTAACAAAAATTCAAGATGGCGGACAAATATTATCATTTATGGTCCGATTCGACTCAAACTCGATATATGGATGTTTTAGGTGTCGCGAATTACAAATCTTTTGTGAAAATTCAGAAATCAAAATGGCGGCGCCAAGATGGCGGACAAACTATCATTTATAGTCTGATTCGACTCAAAGTCGATATGTGGGTGCTTTAGGGGTCGCGAAGTACTTTATATGTATGTTTGCTTGTATGTTTAGTTCAAATCTTGCAAGCCAAATTTGAACCACTTCCTCTAAACTTACGACTTTGAAATTTTGCACACAGATGTAGTTCTGGAGACAATGCATTTTAACACTTTTATGTAACAAAAATTCAAGATGGCGGACAAATATTATCATTTATGGTCCGATTTGGCTCAAACTCGATATATGGATGCTTTAGGGGTCGCGAATTACAAATCTTTTGTCAAAATTCAGAAATAAAAATGTCGGCGCCAAGATGGCGGACAAATTATCATTTATAGTCTGATTTTAAAGCTGACATTTTGTTTTTTTTTTAACAATTGTGGAATTCGAAATCAGCGACCACGAAAACCACACCATACCAAGTTTTATGTTGAAAAAATAATTTTCAAACACTATTGGCAGCCAGTTTGAAGCCGCCATTTTGTTTTTTTTTAAGCAATTGTTATATTCAAAATCAGCGACCTAGAAAACGCCACTATATCACGTTTCATGTAGAAAAAATAATTTTAAAACATTATTGGTAGCCATTTTATAGCCGCCATTTTGTTTTTCTTTAAGCAATTGTTGAATTCAAAAATAGAGACCTTTAAAACCCCACTATATCAAGTTTCATGTAGAAAAAAATAAATTTCAAACATTATTGGCAGCCATTTTTAAGCCGCCATTTTGTTTTTAAAAAAAATTTTGTCAAATTCAAAATCAGCGACCTCGAAAACCCCAACATACCAAGTTTCATAAAATAAAAATAATTTTTTCCACTTTTGACCAGCTTTTTAACGTTTTGAACCACTGTGTGTCGTCTGGGCTAAGAAATATTCGCGAAAAACATTTTTTTTAACTCTTTTATGCACCGTAAAAATTGCGCGCACAACGGGGACTTTTGAGATGTTGCTCAGAACGACGAATTTAAAGTGCAAATAACAATTCAGCTTCCTTGGACTTCCTTTCTTTAAGCGATATACTTTTTGTCTAAATGCACTGGACTACTAATGGATGTGTCAATGTTGCAAATCACCACAAAAACTGTTACTTTCTATGCTGCATCGCTTATCACGTACAAGAGAGTTGTATGGGTGACAGTGAGCTGACCAGAATGGGCATTGGAATTTGCACAGTACGAAAGGACAAAAAATTATACAATTACTTGGTCGCTTCGATAGTAAACAAAACGTTTATTTCTTGGTAAATGGAGATAATTACAATTGCGATGTGCATGAAAATGTAACAGGTTTGTTTTGGTTGTAGGAAATATATTCGAAAAATTGTAGGGTTTCGGAAACATTGTCAAATAGTAATCCAGATTTCTAAGTTTCAGATTACATCGATTACTACACAAGAGGTTTTTAATTATATCAGTTCATCTGTTGGAGAAAAATCTCAAATACTTTTTGACGGAGGAAAACAACAATTAATAAATAATTAAAAAATATACGATTGATTTGATATATTATCTTTAAAATAGTCATTTTGTTCAATTCGACTCCTTTAATAGTATATTAAAGTATAAGTGGATATTAAGGTCTTTAAAACACGCGCGATTTTTCGAGCACGACGACGCAGCCGGAGTGCTCGAAACAGAGCAAGTGTTTTAAAGACCAGTTATCCACGAATACTTTACGCTATTTTTTTTTATTGGTACACTTTGAAATCATAAATACTGGTATTATTACTACAAAAATGGAAATAAGAGTTAAGAATGTAAAATGGTTGAATTCGTGATGTGACATCAGGATACCTGTCAGTGTCATGAAAATGAGAAAACAAAAATTAATTTGCAATCTGTCACATAGGATTAATTGTTGTCACTACAGTTGTCACTGATTGTATATTGCTTTAAAATGAATTCTAACATTGATTACTTAAATAGAAAAGCAGAATCGCGGTTAATACCGCAAAAATCGGAAGACGCTTATAAAAAAGAATACAAGTTCATCAAATGGATGGAAGAGCAAAAGGTAACAGATACAGATGAACGAGTTGTACTTGCTTACCTTTGATGTTACCATGGTAACTTTAAAACACGCGCGTTTTTAAAACTTGAATTTAAACACTCTGAGGCGTACTTTAAATAAGCAAAATAGGGTACCAATAAAAAAATATATATTTTGATACACTATCTATTCTCTACCCCATACTAAAATGCCGTAATATGAGACTTTACTAAAATAAATATTTGTTTTTCTAGTCAATATGCTTATTCCACTTTCAATGATTGTCTATGAAAATTCCACGATTATGATTTTTTTGTTCCATTTCAAATTCGTCATATTTTTTAGGTTATCAAACGTGGATAACGAGGATCAAAAACAGGACAAAACAGACAATGGCTAGGTAGTAAGTTTTACTTCCACATCCAGTGGAAGTATAGTAACGACAAAAAAAATTTTAAAAATTTTTATTGTTCAAATAGGCTTAGAATGTCACGAAACGTCGAGATTTTAATTTTGAGCGAAAAAAATTTTCTGTCTGTCGGTCTGTCTGTCGGTCTGTCTGTCTGTAACTTTTTTTGTGCGCACGATTACTCTGGAACCGTTTGAGATATTGATTTGAAATTTGGTGCCCATATGTACTTTAACGAGATCTAGAACTAGATTATATTTTCATCTTGTTCCATCGAAGGGTTGGGGGTAAATTAGGGTAAATTTGGGGAAAATAGGTAAATCAAGCAGGTAAGAGTCCATAAAATTGGTATTTAGTATATACAAAAGAAGCTGAGGTCTCAAAAAAAAATTTGGCATTAGCCACCCCCACCCCATTATTAAAGGGGATGAAAAAAAATTGTGATTTAGGGTGCGTACAAGAACCTCGAAATGTTTTTTTACTTCATCCACCCCCACTACCACCCCCTATCACCACCCCCACCCCGCTACCGATGTGGGGTATCATTTTATGGGTTTTTGGGGTAGAGGATTTCAAATATTATATTATTAATGTTCCATAAACAATTATTTCTACATACGAAATTTTTTCGTTGCGAGTGACTTAGATAAAAAATCTGGATGTGGAAGTAGTGATTCCTTGGGCAGCGGTTTTACTAAAGTTTATTAAGTAATTGATGATCATACAATAGGCATAGTTTAATATTTTTTATATCGGATTATTTTTTTTTATTTCAGAGATTCCGAATAATTACATGAATAAAATACTACTATCAGCATATATAATGATGATTCAATTACTTCATAATGAAACTATTTTTTTAATAGAAGATCAGACAAGCTAAAAACGTACCTACTCTTTGCCAATGTACTGAGCTTTTTATATAATTGTTACACATTCTATAGGATACTCTTCGCAGTTAACTTGTAAATAATGTTAGTTTTTAGACATTCTAAATTTCGTGATACCAACTTTGTTGTGAAAAGAAGTATATGAAAAAAAAAATTGAAAAAAAAACATCCAACCTATCTGGGATTCGAACACTATCTTTGGATTGCAAGGCAAAATAATTTTTTTTCAAATTAAATGGTTAAGAACTTTCTTATTTACTGATTGATTTTCTACAAAACCAATAGGCTTCTTCCTCTAGCTAACACTAACTCACTTTCCAAATTTCAATACAACCGGACTTTTCTTTCTTAAGTTATCGCGCTTACAGGAAACGTGACGGATTGACAGACAGACGCATAGACGGACATTTCGAAAGTTGTTCAGAATTCGTTCACTAACACAATGATATGAACATTTTTTTCTCTACGAGCGATATTTACTGATTTATAAATATGCGGATCAAATACAATATACTCTTTGTTTTTGCGAAGAGTATAATAATAGTAGACCAACGTGGTCTATCATTATTTTATCTTCAATTTCTCTTAATGGTTAATGGTCTGTGTTTTAAATTCGATGGTAAAAATTAACGGTATAGACCAACACTTACAAAATAAACAACTTTTTAAATAGTCGACGTTTCGTCAGAATTTAGTGACATCCCGAGGATCTTAAAATTGTGTATTTTAATATCAATTATAGCAATAAACAATAATAAATTGCTTAAATAATTATCCATTGTTTAAAAAATATTCCATATTGTATAAGTAGAGTCGAAAGCAAGTTGAAAGTTTAAAAAAACAATAACTCTCTGGCTTTATAAAAAAAATGGTAATCAACAATAATAATTTGTTTAAACAATTTGCAGGTCCCATTAGGAAACTCTTTAATAATATTTTGTGCAAAAAATAAATAATAACAAACGTCAAGAATATGAGATTCTCTTTTTACTTTTGCCCTTATAGGGTAGCTTTTGGGACTCCATAATTCTTAAGGAGGTTTAATTTAAAAACCGCTGCCCAAGGAATCACTACTTCCACATCCAGATTTTTTATCTAAGTCACTCACAACGAAAAAATTTTGTATGTGGAAATAATTGTTTATGGAACTTTAATAACATAATATATAAAATCCTCTATCCCAAGAACCCATAAAACGATACCCCACATCGGTAGCGGGGTGGGGGTGGTAGTGGGGGTGGATGAAGTAAAAAAACATTTTGAGGTTCTGGTTCTTGTACACACCCTAAATCACAATTTTTTTTCATCCCCTTTAATAATGGGGTCGGGGTGGTAATGGGGGTGGCTAATGCCAAAATTTTTTTTGAGACCTCAGATTCTCTTGTATATACTAAATACCAATTTTATGGACTCTTACCTGCTTGATTTACCTATTTTCCCCAAATTTACCCCAATTTACCCCCCAACCCTTCGACGGAACAAGATGAAAATATAATCTAGTTCTAGATCTCGTTAAAGTACATATGTGTATCAAATTTCAAGTCAATATCTCAAACGGTTCCAGAGTAAACGTGCGCACAAAAAAAAGTTAGACAAACCGACAGACAGACCGACAGACAAAAAGTTTTTTTCGCTCAAACTTGAAATCTCGACGTTTCGTGACATTCTAAGCCTATTTGAACAATAAAAATTTCAAAAAATTTTTTTGTCGTTACTATACCTCCACTGGACGTGGAAGTAAAAGTGATAATTCTTATTCTCTGGACAAATCTGAAGAGGGAACTTATGTTCCAAATAAACAGCTGTGCAATTTTTGCTAAAAATAATAAGGTTTAATGTATTATAAATAAGCAAACACTGCCCATTCTACTTAAAGGTCTCACAAATAATTAGTTTTCATTGACTAGACACAACTGAAATTTTATATCTTTAAAAATAAAATCAACTTTGTTTTGTCCCAAGATTATGATGTACCCGGTATCAAGCTAGCATCAATGTTCGATCAGTCAATGCACGTACTTACTTATTTACTAAGATAGTGAATTTTAATAAAGCTACTTGTATATGATGTATTAAATTGAAATAAACGGTTGTTATGCATTCGAAAAATGTAATTTGACGTCACTTCCGGCAAAACCGGAAGTTCAGGCACATCAATTTAAGACCAAATAATGGTAAATAGTCTGGTTATTCATTTCCAGCAGTTATCATTTCAATAATTGCGCATTGTATTAATTAATTTAAGTAAGTCATTAGTTATCAAAGATTTTAATTTTTTTTATAGACTATACATTTTGTAATGTTATATTTTATTATTACTACAAACATATTTTTTGCGGATCCGAAATCCTCACTAAACAGAACAGACTAATAATGAACATATTTTAGGCAATTTTCTGTGAAATAATAAAAATACTCTCTAGAAAAAGGATTCAATGACGGTAAAAGCAGATTGTAAATCATAAAAGAAAAGAAAGAAAAGCCGTAAACCATAAACAAATCCTGTAAGATGCTACGTTGCATCCTCTTAATAAAACTCCAGTTCCTCTGGGCGTTTTAATTCGATCACATGATTACTAATTAGGTGAAGTAGCAGGCAGGTTCATTGTGGTCACACACTACCACTTGCCAGGAAGCTGCCAATTAGGGACCTCTTAATTATGTATTACTGGGCCATCAAATCAGTTCAACACTGTGGCATCGCAGGCTCTGAGGAAGAAACAGTTTTGTGTTGGGCCACCACACAGCTGCGTAACGTCTGTGTCATATGGGTGGTTTGGCAGAATTTTAACAGATTGTTAACACAAAATACGTTATTATCTGTATATTTGTCACATGTGGGGTGTCTTTATTTAAGTACCGCGTCCGGATCTCATCAAACTATCTTGATTTGTTGAAAGGCCTGATGAAATTGACATGCTTAACTTGTCTAACAAGCAGTTTGTAGAGATAAACTTATCCGAATTAATTTGGCTCGGAGTAGGTGTATTGAAATACTCTTTAAAATAATACTTAATTACTAAATAGACATTCACCACCATTACGTTACTGCCGCTCTAAATGTACCTACATTAGGATTCAATTTACACTTAATTTTTAAAACTATTGGAATATACTGGGTGTTCCAAAATTGTACACCGCTAAACTCGTACAGTAATAGTCCGGCAGTGGAGCCCAAAATCCTAATTTAGGGTAAGTATTCAGTTTTTTTTTTCAACGGTTTTTTAAGCGTCATGTGGATTTATTTTCATATCCGACTGATGACAAGTTATAATCTTAGGGCGACACAGGAAGCAGTGGAATTTTGCATTCAGATGCGTTATATTTGAGTCCACCAAAGGTATAGACAAAGAAGTTTGTACAGTATTATAAATTTTTGCAGGGTGTTGCTCTTCTAAGATCTTCATTAGTTTAAATTTATTTGTAGACAATTTAATTGATCCATCCAGATTAAACATGGAGAACGGAACTGAAGAGAATGCATAATTACTTAATGATGTTTTTAGTTCAATATCAGTATGGCTTCACGATATAACTAGCAACCGTGTGAATAATAATTGGTCGAATTGTACTACAATGTCAGCTAACCTGTTGTTTTGAGTGAAGCTTTACATAAATTAAGTTTTCCTTTCTACATTGGGTCCCAGAAATTCGTACTGTCAGTTTCAATTCGGTTTTTTTCTTAAAGCGGTGTACATTTCACAACCCTTTTTTAAAATGCTTAATGTATCTGTTTGTATGGTTTCATGAAATACACACTTTGTTGTTGTGTTGATCAGTTCACTGCCTTCATATGTTATAGGAGGTTCTGATAGTGTTATAAATACATTGCACATCTTCATGTTGTCGCTTTCCTCTAGATCGTGTCAAATGGTGGTGTTTTGTTTTTACTTCTTCTGAAATTCCAATCATTGTTTTGGTTTCTGTAGAAAGTCTTGCCAGCTCAGGAGAGGTAAAAAAGAATCGTATTAAAGTATTTTTCTTTTGTGTTTTGTTAATTTGAAATGTTTCTATACAGCCAAATGATAAAAGATATCCATAAATTCCTAATGATCTTCTTTATAGAGGATTCCCTTGTAAATAAAAAAGGTTCAGTACAAAATATTGATAGGATGGCTCCATCAAGAGTTTTAATCGAGAACTTCCGATGGAGTCTGGGGGTAGACGCCATCTTGGTCTTGGATATATGACGTCATATAGGTCGTCTGCCACATAATCAAGCAAAGCACCTGGTAAGGCATGATTATGGAGGGCATAAGGAATGTATTAACATTGGTTCTTCAATTTCATCATCAAATTTCCCACGGGATGTGTTACGCCCCCCCCCCCTCGACTAAACCCCCCAATCAAGATTATCTACTGTTTTCATCCGATTCCGAAGGTTATGGAGTTTTGCGGTTTCGTTTGAGTTATGTAGCAATACTGAAGTATCACAGCTAAAATTTTAAAGTTGAATTACTTTTGGAGTCTGATTTAATTGAGCTTTGTATGCAAAATTACGATTTAACATACTTTTTTAGTGTTAAAAAAACCTGACGTGCTGGGGAAAAACAAAGGTCAGATACGTGTTCAGCGGCTCGAAATACAAGGGATAGGTATGGTCAGTACCCCAGCACAGACAACTTTTTTTTTGTGGGCCTGTGTAATATATCATTTATATCAAAATTCCCAATGTCAAGTTTAGAAAGCAAAAAATTTTTTTTTATTAAAAGCTTTTATTTAACTTGCAATGTTTGTATGTTTGTTTGTTGGTTTAGGTCAAATCTTGCAAGCTGAATTTCGACTAGTTCTAATTAAGCTAGAGCTTTGAAATTTGGCACACGTGTATAAGTCCGGTGACAATGCAACAGTATAGCCATTATCGGTTTAAATCCAATAGGGCGGACGTTCCAAGATGGCGGATCGGCTTTTTAGTCATAACCCCCTGATATGGGTATCAAAAGACAGGGTTTGACGAGTAAAATACGATAAACAATGTGACGTCATTCTAAATCCAATATGGAGGACGTCCCAAGATGGCGGATCGGCCTTTTAGTCACAACCCCCCTGATATGGGTTATCAAATGATTGGGTTTGACGAGTAAAATACGATAAACAATGTGACGTCATTCTAAATCCAATATGGAGGACGTCCCAAGATGGCGGATCGGCTTTTTAGTCACAACCCCCCTGATATGATTTGACGAGTAAAATACGATAAACAATGTGACGTCATTTTAAATTCAATATGGCGGACGTCCCAAGATGGCGGATCGGCTTTTTAGTCACAACCCCCCTGATATGGGTGTCAAATGACAGGGTTTGATGAGTAAAATACGATAAAGTGTGTGACGTCATTCTAAATTCAATATGGCGGACGTGGGAGAGGTGGGGAAGGGGTAGAAAGAGGTAGTAAAGGGGTGGGAAGAGGTGGGGAAGGGGTGGGAAGAGGTGGGAAAGGGGTGGGAAGAGGTGGGGAGAGGTGGGAAAGAGGTTGGAAGGGTGGGAAAGGGGTGGGAAGAGGTAGGGAAAGGTGGGGAAAGGTGGGGAAGAGGTGGGAAGAAGTGGGGAAGATGTGGGAAGAAGTGGGAAAGGGGTGGGAAGAGGTGGGGAAGGGGTGGGAAGATATGAGGAAGGGATGAGACGAGGTAGGAAAAGGGTAGGAAGAGGTGGGAAGGGGCGGGAAGGGATGGGAATAGGGTGGAAAGAGGTGGAGAGAGATGGGGAAGGGCAGGGGAAGTGGTGGAAAGAGGGAAGAAGTGGGAAGTAGTGTTAGAGGGGTGAGAAGACGGGAGAGGGGAGGGGTGGATGGCGGTGGCAAGTGAAAGGGTTTTGTCTGTCTGTTTGTAAAATAAGTGGACTAAAAAGTAAAAAATAAAATTATATAAAAAAAGTATTTTTAAGAAAAAGCTTTTATCTGAAAAAACTACTAAAAAGTAAAAATAATTTTTTTTAAATTCATAGACATGGAAACCAAAAGCTTTCGGGGTGGTCAATTGAGCAAAGTAACTATGCAATATCACTATATGACCGCCCCCAAAGCTTTTGTTTTCCATGTGTATGAATTTAAAAAAAAATATTTTTACTTTTTAGTAATTTTTTCAGATAAAAGCTTTGTCTTAAAAATACTTTTTTTATATAATTTTATTATTCTCTCAACTCTCTGCAGCTGAGCCATCTTAATTGCAAAGAAGTAAATTTTTGAATATTTATTACCTATTCATTTTAATAGAGTGAATATCTTTATACTTAGTGAATATAAGCTAGCGTTTTCAACAGAAATATTTTCTAATTTATTAAACACCTACTAGGACTTGGAAGATCTTCCATTTGAGGCAATTAGTTAACGTTTATACCTGGCAGTGTATCTTATTAATTAGTATTTAATTAACTGTATAGATTTAACGATATTTATAGGAATACGCTAATGATTAAGCGAACTCATAAAATGTCGCGTCCATTTTCAAGGCGTCAGACCGAATCTTTAGCTAATATTCGGACTTAATGAAACATTAATTACATTAATCAATTTTAATAGAACTTTTATTTAATTGCCTCATTATAGAAGCTAGGTACATATTTACTAATTAATTTCATCCGATATAACGCTATATGAATTTTTATGGGATTCCTGGTGACGATGATGCATGAAAAAAAATTAGATAGACTTTCAATAAAAATATAAATAATATGTCGTAACAGAGGAATTTTTTCATACAGATGGTCTTATTATAGAAGAACACATCGCCTTAGTCTAAAAGACGTGACAATCCTTAATAGCACAACATTGTCTTATGGATATCTGAAGGACTTCCTCGCCGGACATACAGGACATCCGATGTACGTTCGTTTTTGGTTCAAAGTACATCCTACGGACAACCGATGGACGTCCAAATGTCACAACTTTAGACAATATTTGTACATCCCTGAGGGACATCATACGGATGTCCATAAAGTACGATATATAAACATTCTACTTTTGCTATATAGATATATTATTCAGGGCACTTTTCGAAAAACTAAGTACTTTACTTGATAAAAATGGTAAACATCATAAACATTTTCTTATGGATATCCGAAGGACATCCTCAGTGGATATTGAGGGCGTTCCATAAATTTCTTTGTTAGAATTCGTATTTTATTTACATTAACATATCTAATATTGTTTACCATAGCTCCAATTTATTCTCACAAGGGTTGCCTGCAAATTATTATTAACGTCTAATAAATTATTAAATTCATTTTATTTTACTTACTAGGGATCGAACCTGCATGCCTGTGTTATCTCTATAAGAGTCCCACTGGGTTATCTTGTGTCCGTTATTTTGGATGCTAAAAGTAGTATAGTAATGTATGGGAAATGTATTTAATGAGATTATCAGTAATAATAAGTCTTTGTTATGTGAAATTGAATTTATAGCCTTATTTAAAATAAATGAAAATCGTTCAGGTTCTTTTTTTTCTACTTTTTATTTGTGTTCCAAGACCTGAATTTTCCCTGTTACTAGCCTTTATATTTTCTAAAGAAAAAACTGCGATATTGTGATCGAACTGTCACCAGTGTCAGCTAAGAAATACGAGTAGTTGCTGAACAATGTAATATTACATTAATTCAGTGGCGGAATCATCTTTTCGGAGCGTGGAGGGGTAGTCCGTTTAAAAATATTCCTTTCCTCAGATCTCACAATGGTAGAGCAGGGGAGGGTCAACTAGTTTAAGAATTAAAGTTTTATAGTTTTATACAAACCTGGGAAACGTGTTGGAGAAGAAACGGTAAAGGAATAATATCGTGATCTACAACAACATAAATAGAATATATACTTCAGCACATGCATATTAAATAGACTTCCTGCTACTGTCCCTATAGGGACCTAAAATGTGTGTACTTGCCATACATAAATTGGTCATCCAGGAGACGTCCGTTGCGTACGGTTAGTGTGGTATTCGCTAGTGTGTAAACATATCTTGGAAATGTGTTGGAGGGAAAGCGGTATGGAGATATTATCATTTATTAAAAAAATATATTTAAATCAACGGACACGAAATGTACGTCTATCTCCTGTCCCTATATGGACTTAAAATGTACATACTTCCTGTACATACAATGGACATTCAGAGGACGTCCATTCCGTACAATTTCAAAGTAAATCCGATGATAGACGTCTGGTGGACGTCCAATTTATTTCCATGGACGTCAGTATATTATACGGGCGTCCCGCGGACATCGTGTGCTATTAGGGATATTTATTTCCTAAGTGCGCTTGTCCCGACTCCTTCCACGTGAGTTGGGTCTTTCTACTCTCAGTGGGGTTCTTTAGGGTTCTTATAACTCTAAGAAATGACCTGAGATATTCGAGAGTTCGTACCTACCGTTGATTGATTACTTCTCTCTTGAATATATCTACCTTCTTACGATGCGCTTATCTTATCTATAACCACCTCTTGATGTTCTAATTACTTCTTAATTTCCCTATCACTTTTATAGAATTCCTCTTGGGTTTTCCAAATGCCATCAGCTGGCGGGCGCTCTTCTAAAGAGGAGTGTGTAGAACAACAACATAACCTAACATAACTTTGTGAGAAAATTCAAACGATTATACATTATTGGCATACAATAATTAAATAGTAAAGGATAAATAAATGTAATAATACTAACCAGTCTCCTGATTTGTTATCAATACTAACAACTTAAACTAACAGAAAATAATAGAACAAAGTTAAAGTTATATCCACACACACAGCATACCATCGGTGATCGGGTGACGCAAAATAACGGCATGTACTGTGTGGAGAGATCAGAGTAAAAAAATTCAGAGCTATTTTACAGTACTAGTACTGGTGATTGAATTTTTATTTACGTTGTAATTTTCTGGTATAAAACAAGTTTGCACAGGGAAAAGTAAATAAAAAATTAAAATTTCAAAGTTAAATTACAGTTTTACTCTAAATGCACAACGACATGTTAAAATTACGCCTTGGCTAGTAGTCTAGTGATGAGGTCCTTGTTTGAGGCAAGCATTTGTTGAATTTCCTTTACCGTTTGGAAACGTAGGCCTATTTTGTTTCACAATAAAGTCTTCTTCAACCTCTCTGTGACAGCCGCATAGGGAATACACGCATAAGTCGTAGGTCATTCCAGTTCTTCTGTCATTCTTCTCTGGTTGTTGACAATTCGTTGTATATCCCCTTTTTCGTACCCATTTTTCTCTAGAGCTTGTTGGACATTCTTGAATTCTTCTGGTTTGCTTTCATCGTCACATATTATATTAGACTCCATGGGACAGCCTACGTTGCTTGATCGTTTCACGGACACATTTAAGAAAGGCAAAACTCCTTCTTGCTCGATCCCCATCGTAAACTTGATATTTGGGTGTTGCTTATTTAGATTGTGGAAGAAAACAGATAGTGAAGAATCTCCAAACTGCTATATAATGAACGTATCGTCAACATAACGCAACCAACATTTTGGTTTCTTTACACTACAACGGATGGCTTTTTCTTTGAATGCTTCCTTGGATCTGTTGGCTATTACCGCTGAAAGTGGTGATCCCATAGCTGCTCCGTACTTTGCTCGTAGAAAATTCGGTTCCACGGAAAGTATGTTGCTGATGGGCATAATTGAGCCTAATTAGGCATATCTTCTCTTGATCATTGGGGTACAAGTTTCTGGAGTTCCCGGAGTATCAGGTTAACTGTTGTAAAATGTTGGTGAACAAATATTCCACGTCGAAACTCGCCATGAAGTCACTGCTCGTTATTTGTAAACCTTCCAGAATTTCCACAAAGTGTCCAAGACTCTTCACATAGCTGCTGGTCTTGTTTTTTGCGACATATCTAACCGATTCATATGTTGGCGATTGATCTCAAAGAATTTCCAGGTTTGTGAATCTTTGACAGTTTATACAGTCGTGGTGGTTTCACTCGGTAGCAAGCGAAGTTGTTTTTCTACTCGAACCAATAAATACTTATAGCTGTCTTCGTTTGCAGTTTAACTCTCGATGGAGGATCCTTTTTCAGCTTTGAATAATGCTCTGGAGACAATAAAGACTGTAGTTTATCTTGATATTCTTTTATCTTCATTACCACTGTTGTATTGCCTTTGTCTGCCTTTAATACGACAATATCTTGGTTGTTGCGAATATCTCTAAGCGTTTTCTTTTTCTCTCGAGTGATGTTCCTCCTAGAAAAATGAAGATGCCTTGCTGTCCTGTGTAATTTCGAAAAACTTTTTATTTCCACATTGATTAACCTACGAAGTTTGCTTTTTCTTAGGTAACTGATCGTATTTTTTTCTTAAATTGCTGATATTTGATGCCGTTTTTTTCTTGGTTTACTTCAGAAGGGCATAGCTCCCTTAATAGGAATTTCCGAATTCATGTTAATAGGAAAATTTTTAAATATCTTTTGACATAGAATCACCCCTAAAAATTATTGAATGCATACCTAAAACACCCTGTACATGATATTAATAAATTGGAATTTAATCAGTTGAAATACAGTACCAACTATTTATCCTTCATTCTGTAACAATTTTGCTAATTGATCTCGTAGGAAACTCAGCAACTATGTATGATTTAGTGGACGTTCTAAATAACAATACAGTGTGAAATTTCCATATCCAGTAAAGAACAGTAGCCTAATTACTGACTACAATGTGCTATTATGAGACGGTTACACGAGTTTCTTAAGACCCTGTGAAGAATGCACCTGAATTACCGGAAGACGTCCACAGGTGCCGTGCAGGATCCGGAACTGTGCTCTGCAGTTCTTGCCAGAAGCAGCTGGTGAAGACCCCAAGTGTTCGCTAACCATGCTTCCTCAGATTGTCTTAGATTATGCGTAGATTTCTAATTGTCTAAACACAATCAACGATACGCCTTCTGCGACATCGTTAATGAACGGCTCGGCAAGTGGATTCGGTAACGAATTCGCCACCTGCTATGCCAGAAGGGCATGGGAAGATTCGGGAGACGGCTGCATTTGTAAAGCACAGGTACCGAAATGGAACAAGTACTTAACCTATTCCGATTATAAAAACACGGTTGGGATTTTTTTAAGATGCTGAGTTTGTTTAAATGCAAGCATGTGATTCTTTTTAAAGATAAAACTGTCTTGAACCAAAAAAATTTCTGTATAGTCATAATTTATACAAGTTATAGAATGTAGTTAAAATGTTATAAAATTAATGATTTTTTATTTGTTTATAGTTGACTCAAAGTCGACAAGCATTTATTTCAAAAAAATTTATCAACAAAAATCTACTAAATTCTTCAAATAATGTTGTCACCAACCTTGACAAAAAAGCACTGGTGACATATATATAGATTTTACAAAAGCCTTTGACCAGATATGACACGACCTCATATTGGAAAAATTGCGTCGTTTCAGCTTCACACGCACAATGCTCAATTTTGCCTCAGAACTTTTTACGTCAAATGCAATGATTCGATGTCAAATAAATTTAATGCTTCATCAGGGATGCCTCAAGGGTCGCATGTCGACCTGCTGTTGTTTGTCATATTTGTATGTGATATAAAATAAAAATATTCTGATTGTTTTCTGTTTGATGATGATATGAAATTTTATATGTCAAAAAATATTCTGTAGGTTGGTTGAATTTGCAAAAGGATCTAGACAGTATATATAAATGAAGCATAAGTAATAAATTATTTCTGAAAAAATCTAAATGTAGTATAATGTCCATACCTACAAAACAAAATCTAATTATATTACAAAATGAACAATGAAATACTAAATCGAGTAGATAAAATTAGAGATTTGGGCTTGAGATATAATAATAAATTTAATTTTAATTCGCGTATAGAAAAGGAGGAGGCCTATAAGGCCGGTTTTCGGCCCTTTTTATTTTTGGGCAAAAAATTTCGAAAACATTTTTTTTTTAGAATATATATTCAATATCTAATCTATTCCACCCCAAACTGAACTTGCCCAACCCTCCTCCCTCCATGTATCCCCTTTAAATTATTAAAAGACCAGTTTATATTAGTACACATCCTTAGATGGTTTTTGACTTGAAAGTCATATTTCCTTTGAATAAACTAAGTTCCCCTACTACTATGCAACACCACAACACCCCCAACCCCCAGCGACAAGCACCTCCCTCCACTAACATAAACCTTTATACTCCTACCAGGTGAAAAATAGTTTTAAAAGGATTTTTTATTATCCCAGCACCCACTCTTCAGCACCCACTCTCCGAATCATTCCCGCCATCATCATACTGCTACAAGCTTGAAAATGGTATAACGAAGACTTTTCTTATACTTTTTTTTATCGGCAGAAAGATATAACCTTGTGCCCGTTTTACTCCCTCTCCGTGCGTCCAAAGCAATAAAAATACGAAGTATTAGTAATTGAGCTCTAAGTTCTGAAAAATCAGACAGAAGTACATATACTGTAAGCTTTAAATCAACAGACAAAAAACAAACAAAATTCTAACCTAAACCTCTCTGATCAACTTATGAAGTTTGCTTTTTATTACGTAACTCTACACAACAGAATGGTTCAGGGGAGAGGGTGTTGGGGGGTAGAAGAAGAATTGACATTTTATTAATAATGTATGTAAACAGTCCTTTTAAGACTATTTTATATCTGGTAGCAGCATAAAGGTTTATGTTGTGGGAGCAGAAGGTGCTTGTCATTGGGGATTGGGAAAGAAGAAAAGGTACTCTTTATTAAAATCGCTAAAGTTAACAGTTTTTCGAGAAAAACACATGTTAAAAAATAATTTATTTCCACATCCACGAGTGGAAGTATAACAGTATTTTATTTTAAATTTGGTAGGCCTATATATTATAACGAGATCTGGAACTAGATTATATTTTGATCTCATTCTGTTGAAGGGTTGGAGGTAAATATGTAACGAAAGCAAGTGAGAGTCTATAAAATTGAGAGGGTATGTACGAGAAGTCAAGGTGTCAAAAAATTTTTGGTATCCCCAGCCTCGGATTTTAATACACTTCCAGGCTCGACGAATTGAAGACTACTGCACCCTCCACAATACCTTAGTATTGTTTCGTATTTCATTGCAACGAAACGCGATTCGTTACGCAGTAGTTTCTCTGTGAGTTCTACTGGAGTTGAATAAACTAAGATTTTGAGATGGTCCCACAGATACAAATCTGAAGGTTTAAATCAGGTGATCGAGGATGTCAAGCAACAGCAAACATATTTTTCTCAAATTTTACTAATAACTAAGATGAGTTTAATATTGTAATAATTACAGAGTTACTGCTTAATCTTGAAACAGTTTAAAGTTCAACTGCTTTTTTTTCTAAAAAATGGCGATTTCAACAAACATTAACTTTTTTCTTTTCATCATTTCGTGAATCGAGGAGCAGCTATTTTAATGAAAAAATCTAACAGGTCTTGAAATTAGGAGCAAAATAACTTCGAAGTTATTTTGCTCCTAATTTCAAGACCTGTTAGATTTTTTCATTAAAATAGCTGCTCCTCGATTCACGAAATTATGAAAAGAAAAAAAGATAATGTTTGTTGAAATCGCCAAAGAGAACCCGCCTTCCTGATCTCTTATTAAAACAATAAATTTCATCATGTTAAGTGCCTAGATTTCTAATAACGACAACCCAAATTTGATCAAATTATATTAAGTAAAAAGTTATTATTGAAAAACCACTTTTCCTACCCTGGGTTCAAAGATAAATATCTCAGTACTGGTGCACTCTATTGAAAAAAGTTTTTTAAACATATGGTGTTATTACTTCCACATTCAGTGGAAGTATAATAATGCAAAAAAAATTGAAAATTTTTGTCGTCCAAATAGGTTTAGAATGTCACGAAACATCGAAATTTTAAGTTTGTGTAAAATCTGTCTGTCTGTCGATCTGTCGTTCTGTCTGTAACTTTTTTGCGCGCACAATTACTCTGGAACCGTTTAAGATGTTGACTTGAAATTTGGTACACGTATGTGTTTTAGCGAGATCTGGAACTAGATTATATTTTGATGTTATTCTGTCAAAGGGTTGGGGGATAAATTGAGGTAAATGGGGGTAAATAGGTAAATCGAGCAAGTCAGTGTCCATAAAATTGGTATTTAGTATATATAAGAGAAGCTAAGGTCTCAAAAATTTTTTTTTTGGATTTACTCATTACCATACCCACCCATGATTGAAGGGGGTGAAAAAAATAAAATTGTGATTTAGTGTCTGTACAAAAACCAGGGGCCTCAAAATATTTTTTACTTCATCCACCAATATTGGAAATCGTCTACCCACTACCGATGTGGTAGACGATTTCCAATATTATATTATTAAAGTTCCCTAAACAAATTTTTCTCATTGTGAGATTTGGATGGAAAATCATCTGGATGTAGAAGTAGTGATTACTTGGGCAGCGGTTTTTTTTATCTAAAATTTACACCCTGTATATACCGAATCCCCTGCGAAGTTTTTTAAACTGACTGCAAAATTGTGGCGTAAAATGAATACATTAGAAACCGACACTACTAACAGGTTGCATGATACTGCATTGACAATTATTTATAATTTCTTCTTCACCTTACATAGTTTTTAGACAACTAGGTTTCATGGAAACAGTAATTTCTTAGAATTGCAAACAATATCGAAGCGATCCATTATTAAAGAAAACAGTGGAATTCAATATCAATATAGCAGTAAAACGGCCACAAAACGAATTGAATACTGGCATAATGCAGTTGTGCGGTGGAGTAAAATGGAAAGAGAATGGGAATGGACCAGTGCAGGTGCTCCGTTCGCAATTCCCACGAGATCTCAACAGGTGAATGCTCCCGCTATTTCTCACGGATTTGCAATGATTCTTTAGCAGTCGAGACGCCGCCGTAGGCCGCCAAATATTAACCTGATAACGGATGAATGTCTTGAAAAATCAACACATCTGTCACGGACGACAACTTTGCTGCCTTATATGCACGGCTATTAAAGTAAAACGGCGCGACGTCCTCATGAGCTCATCATTAGTAGTGTACAGAGTGGACCAAGTTAAATGGGATTTGAGTTTTTCTATAAAAATATGGCAGATAAACAAAAACCAATATAAGTGTCTTGAGCTCGATTTTCGAAAAACAAGCAATGGCGTAAACTGCGACCGTCTATCTTTTTCGACTACCGAGCTACAGAGCAATTTTGAAAATTGGCATTTTGGGATGGCCCCTATATCTCAATTACCAAGTGTCGAATCGAAAAATCGAGTAACACATTCTTAAACACCTTTTTGAGTAGAATTCGTTGCTGATAAGAAGAAACTTATGCATGCCCCAGTTTTTGAAATATAGGCAAAGTTTGTTTTTTTTAAATGGAACACCCTGTAAATTATTTCGTTATCCTATCACAACTTAAATTAGCTACACATACATACGCGAGTTTGTACAGCTTTATTGCCGCTTCTCGCATCTCATTTTCCATTTTGTCCTGTCGTTCCAATCACCTTCTTCAAGGCCTCTATCTAACATTGCTGCTTCTATTCTTTTTCTTCACTCTATTCTAGGTCTGCCTCTTTTTCTTCTTTGGGGCGGGGCCCATTCAAAGGCTTTTTTTGGTATTCTATCTTCTGCCATACGTTTCATATGGCCGTAGCTGCTTTCTTTCTATTTCCTCTAGTATATTAGACTTTACGTGCATTTTTGACTTATGACATTGTTTCTAATATGTTGAGTGCGGGATATTTCAGCACTACGTCTCCAAAAATCCATTTCTGTCGAAACGAGTCGGTCTTGTATATTTTTATTAATTACCCACAGTTCAGCTCCATACGTGACGCAGCACTCAAATATTGTAGAATATATCGGTTTTTTTTGTTTTTCCGTTATGTTATTATTCCACAAAAAGAGGTGTAGCTGTTTTATTATTGTTTTTCCTTGGCCGATCTTTCTCCTTATATCCATATCGTCTCTACCATCTTGTATTACTATGACTCCTAAATATTTGTAATCTGTCGTATGTCTAATTGTGTTTTCTCCTAGATCCAAATCCCTACCTGTTCCACCGATTACCATGTACTGCGTTTTTTCTAGATTTATTTCCAAACCAAACTCCATTGTTTGTATTCGTCAATAAGTTTTCTCACCATGTAATTGGCGTTGTCCTCGTCTTCCGCTAGTACTATTTGGTCATCGGCGAAAAAAAGTGTATGTATGTGTTCGTCGTTTAATTTTATACCCATGTATTTGCATTTTCCGATTCACTTTTTTAGGGCTTGGTTAATATACAGTTTAAATAGGGTGGGCGATATAGGGCCCTTATTTGTCTCAAAGGGTACTGACAAATTAGCTATCCAATAATATATCATACGTCTCTCCAGAAGAAGTGGTTAATTTTCGAAAAATGTAATATATTTGTGAGGAGGCCATGGAAAAACAACAACAATACTTCTTATAATATAAAATAATTTTGCAAAAACAGGAAAAACTAAACCGCAATAAATGTTCGAATTGTCTTTCATTGACATATATGCATTTTTGACACCTTCTCCTTATAGCGTTTGTTGCATTTCCAATCATGACAGGAGTTATTGTCCGAAACGCTGCTAATGTTTTATTTTCCAATTCTTCTATGTGATAAACTAGTCCTGAATGATATATAGATACATATCCAATCCTCCCCAAATTGAGCATTTAAATAATTTCGTGTTTCATTTGACATATGACCTGGGGCGCCATCGCGTTGGTAAATTAATCTTTGAAATTGTCTTACAGGCATATTGTCTACAAAGGGCTCTATTTCTTGTCATCGAATGTTAATAAAATTTTCGGTATTCAAATTACCGTGAAAAAAATGAGGACCTATTATTTGGTATCCAATAAAACCACACCATACACCACATCCAAATCGTCCTCGACGATTAACTGTAGCGCTTACGTGCTGATTTTCATGCGCCCAATGGTGGTTATTATGCCGATTAAAAATTCCGGCAATGATTATATGGGCCTCGTCTGTCCATATAATTGTTCCTTCAAATTCTGGCACTTCATCGCACTGGCGCAAAAACCACTGGCAAGAATCGAGACGCCTTTGAAAGTCGTTCGGGTATAGATGGTGACTAATCCTAATTTTATAGGGTTTAAATTTATTTTTTTTTAAGCAAAGCAACGCAGTTGTTTTTGGGATTCCTAAATTTTCCTGTTTTTCGTGAGATGATGTATTAGGATTTTCTCTTACAGTTTGTAAAGCAATATTTTCTACAGCTTCTCTACCTGTTTTATTATATATTTTTCCTCGAGGTTTTACAAATGATCAACATTTTTTAAAATTTTGTTGTAGCCTTTTGTATATTTTTATGACTGGCTGTCTCTTTTCTGGATATCTAAAAATATTGTTTAGGCTGCATTTTTGGCATAAAATGTTGCTGTCTATACCTTACCTATTAAAATAAAGCTCGGAAGCTAAATTTGAATATTCTCCGCATTCCATAAAACACTTAATCATTTCATATTTTTCACCATTACTAAATTGAACCATTTTTAACAATGCTTACTCACAATTAACTCACAAATTAGTTTTTGACATTTACGATTATTTCGATTTTCTTTTTTTTACCATGGCCTTCTCAATAAATATTAGAAATTCGATAAATATGTATAGATGTCAATGGAAGACAGTTCGAACATTTATTTATGTAGTTTAGTTTTTTCTATTTTTGGCAAAATTATTTTATATTATAAGAGGTGTTGTTGTTGTTAATAGTTTTCCATGGCCTCCTCACAAATATATTAAATTTTTCGAAAATTAACCACTTTCTCTAGAGATAAATATGACACATGATATATCGTTGGATAGCTCATTTAAGTTTTTATCAAATAATGAAATAATTTACATTCAAAAAAACAAAAGTTATGTCTATATCTCGAAAAAGTGCCTCAAAAATGTGTTACTCGATTTTCGATTCGACACTTGGTAATAGAGATATAGAGGCCATCCAAAAATGCCAAATTTCCAAAAGCGCTCGGTAGTTGAAAAAGATAGACGATTGTTGGTTTCTCGAAAATCGAGCTTAGGACACCTATATTGGTTTTAGTCTCTCCGCCATAGTTTTAGAGAAAACCCCAAATCCATCTAATTTGGTCCACCTGTACTGCCTGGTCTTAAAAATTGGATTGATTAAGCTTCAGTTAGTAAATTGCCTGACAAAACTGCCGGTGCTTTAGGTCCTTATTAAAAAATAATCAAGATATCAAGATCGTCATGTTCTGGTTTCCCTATATGTATACGGTTAAAGACAAAAAGCTGATGTAAAGTAACACTATATTTATAAAATTTCCCGTTTAAATTGCTCTTAAAATATGTCTTGCTTTTTTAAAGTGAACTACAGAGTGATTTATGAATTCTGCACAAAACTTCTTTAGTTAATATCTTTTAACTACTTGCTAGAATTAAATTGTGTTTTAGGTGTGTAATAGAAAACTAGTTTTCAGTTTAGATGCATATTTAAATATAGAAAATATATAGGCAATTGTTGCCTATATATGTACGAAAAATCACCGTCTCTACTTTCTTTTTCAAGTTCTGGTACTAAATTTTAAAAACAAGAATGATCAAATTTGTGTATTTGCTTTTTTTTGTCACACTTTTGGAAAAATTGAAAAAGTTAAATTCCTAAAATTTCTATTTCTTGTCTTATTTGAATAGAAATATTCCATGGATTTTAATGATATTATCATTAATACAGGAAAAGATTGAGAAAAATGTATGCAGATTTTAAACTTTGGTTATAAGTTTAAAATAGGCCAAAGTTCACGAAACAAAAAAGTTTAGGAGTTTTACGGATCCGCAGGAACCTATAAGGGGTAAAAAGGGGTATTTTTTAATAAATAAAAATCGAGTTTTCTCTATTTTCTCGGGAAATATGACATTTGCAGAAAAATAGTTAAATTAAAATAAAAGTTGTTTCCGGCAAAATTATCTTTAATTTGGTGTTTTTACATTAATTTTATAGCAATAATTAACCGAAATACGGCCATTTTTCGATGGGGGGATGCCGGATGGAATTTTTTTCTAAAACAAGTTTTTAAAGGGACAGAATACATTGAACACCTAGGTGATGCTATATATTAACGAAAAACAGCATTTTGAAAGAAAAATTATTTACTGATCAATTACAATAACAAAATGCACATTGAATCGGCCATAACTTCTTTATTTTTGTGATGTAGAAACAAACAAAAAATCATTTTAAAGATTGATTAATTACCTTTAATTTTGTTTCTTAGAACTGTTGATGGAAGTGTCACAGTTTCTAAGGGCCGGTTTTTCAATGCGAGCTTAAGCACTTTATCATACAGATAAATTAACTAGAAGTTTAGATTGTGCTTCTATTAGACATTTTATATTGCAACTTCACATTCTAAACTTCTAGTTAGTTTATCTGCATGATAAAGCGCTTAACCTCGCATTGAAAAACCGGCCCTTAGATATTCAACATTTTAAACTAAATACTTCATCCTAAAAACGGTTGGATGCCATTTATGAAATTAAATATCTCCGAAACAATCAACCCCACACAAATATATAACCAAATAAATTTATTCTCAGTTTATGAGCTTCATTTTTGATGTCCATCATATTTTCTTTTAAACTAATATTCACTGAGATATTTACAGAGAAACAAGAATGTTACGTTTTTTCTAAAATCCCTTTACAGTTTAAAATGCAATTTTTTTTCTAAAACAAGCGTTGTAAGCCGACGAAAAAATTTGAGCACCTAGGCCACACTATATATTAACAAAAAATGGTATATGGGAATATATTTTTTTAATTATCGACTACTTACATTAACAAAATTGCGACGTTTTTTATTAAAAAAAAATGTGGAAAAGTACATTTTTTCTGCCATAAATTCTTTGTTTTTTATGCTATAAAAATAGGAAAAAAATCATTTTAAAGCCTAATTAATAGTTTTTCATTTTCGTTATTAGCGCTTTTGGCCCAAGTGCCATGGTTTCTGAGATATTTAACATTTAAACTAAATACTTCGTCTTATAGACGTTCGGACGACAGTACGCCACCTTTAGACTTCCAGATCTCCGAAACCATTAACTCTACAAAAATTAGAAAAAAATGAAATTCATCCTTAATTTAGTAGCTTTCTTAATTTATCTCTAGCATGTTTTCGCTCAATGTAATCCTTTTCGAGTTATTTAACGAATATTGTTTTGAAATACCTTTTTTTAAGATAAAATCCCAAATTTTCTAGTAGTTATAATTTAAATATATCAATTTATATGAAAAGTTGCATAGAACCTTTTCTTCTTAAAAATTAATTCTCTCTCAGCTCCAATGTTTTTGTTTTTTTTTTTAGGTGCCGTCCCCTGAAAAGGGGTGTCATCCTATAAATTAGCAAGCCCTCGCATAATATAGAAACTTCTTTTTTTATGCATTAAGCTGCCAAAAATGAATGAGGTCTAATTCATATGACATTATTCCGAAGTTAAAACCTCCAAATTAAAGATAATTTTGTCAGAAACAACTTTTATTTGAACTATTTTTTTGTAAATGACAGATAGAATATAGGGAAAAATCGATTTTTTAATTAAAAATACCCTTTTTCACCCCCTATAGGTTCCCGCGGATTCGTAAAACTCGGCCTGAACTTTGGCCTGTTTTGAACCTATGACCAAAGTTTAAGGTCTACACAATTTTTTTCGAGTTAAAGTTTTCCATAAAATCACCATAAAAAATAGAAAATCCCAAGATCAGATTAAGTTTTCTTCTGAAAAAAAAAAACAGGTGGTATACAATTTCTTCAAATTCTGATACCAAATTATGAACCCACTACAATGATAACCGAAATTGTGTATTCATTTGTTTTTATTTCTACATCAAGTGGAAGTATAGTAACGCAAAACAACATTGGAAATTTTTTATTGTTCAAATAGGCTTAGAATATCATGAAACCTCGAAATGTTAAGATTGTGCAGAAACCAATTTCTGTCTGTCGTTCAATCGGTCTATCTGTCAGTCTGTCGTTCTACCTGTAACTTTTTTTGTGCGTACGATTACTCTGGAACCGTTTAAGATCTTGACTTGAAACTTGGTACTTTAACGAGATCTTTAACTAGATTATATTTTGATCTTTTTCCATTGAAGGGTTGAGCGGTAAATTGTGATAAATGGGAGTAAATAGGTAAATCAAACAAGTCAGAGTCCATAAAATTGGTATTTAGCATGTATAAAAGGAAGCTAAGGCCTCAAAAAAAATTTTGACATTAGCCACCCCCATTACCACCCCTTATTAAAGAGGGTGAAAAAAAAAAATTGTGATTTGGTGTGTGTACAAGAACCAAGTGCCTTAATATTTTTTCTACTTTCTACTTTTATCAGTGATATTGAACGCTGGCAAAAAATTTTTGGCATTAGTCACCCCCATTACCGCCCAAAGGAGATGAAAAAAATAAAATTGTGATTTAGTGTGTACAAGAACCAAGGGCCTCAACAATATTTTTCTACTTTCTACTTTTATCAGCGATATTGAGCACTGGCGTACTGAACCAAAATACAGCACACACCCAGCGGGCTGTGCAAAAGGAACGCCATGAAGAAATCGTAAGGAGATATGCGCTGCCGAAATTAGAAACGAAAGAAACAGAAGGCTCAGAACGAGGAAAACTTTAGAAGCAAAACTACACCTACACTTCCTACCTATATTCCTCTACCATGCGCCATCTTACTCTCGCTGCTGGCAACAAGCATGACCCCAATCCAACTCCTCATAGTCGTAGGTGAGCCGACGATTTGTTTTCCGGATGCAGTGTTTACCGTATGCTAATAAATCAATCAATTAGTAGATCAACCACATACCACAAAATCACACAAAGGTAAAAGTATGTATATTAAGTGAAATTATAATTTTTACACAGGATTGCACAATCAGGGCCGTAGTGAAGCGGGATATCGGGGGGGGGGGGGTACGTTACCCCACCTACCTTGTCAAACTTGGCAAAACTTGGAAATTTGGGACGTAATTTGGCAATTTTTATTGAAAAATTTTTTTTTAGATGTTCTTCCCCCCACTCATCAATTTTTATTTCGATAGAACTTGGCAGAAGTTGGAAATTTGTGACATAAGTTGGCAATTTTTATTGAAACATTTTTTTTTTAGATTTTCTCTCCTTCGTTCATCATTTTTTTGACGAATTATTATTTATTTATTTACAGAGTTGGCTTCTTCAGTTTATGAAGTTGGCAAATTTGAAAAATAGCCACCCAAAAAAGTTGTCCGCTTGTTTCGAGACACACCGTACAGGGCACACAGAGAATGTTTATAAATAACATACTTCTATCAAGGAGTGTATTAATGTGCAATTATAAGTTTATCTCTTCGTAGAAATTTCTAATAAAGTAAAGGTATAGTTTTTTAAGCAAACGAAAGTTGTCGGGTAATAATAAATCAATCAAAGTTTCTTCATTTCTAGCTGAGTATACCGTGTTTAATCTTAGTTTTAATTAATATGACATAAATTACATAATTGCTATAGAATCCACACTTTAATGTTGGAAGTTAAGGGTAACGAATTCTCCACCTGCTACCCCTGGGAAAACCTAGAAGACCGCGACAGGTACTGTGAAGTCGGCAGGTTGTACTTATTAGTAACAGAAGGAATTCATATATTTATCGTTGTTCTTAATCGTTTTAGAAAAAATACGACCATCGATGAATTATGTAATTTCTTTCTATAAATTTCCTCCAATGAATAATTGATAAGTATATGATAATCTTTACAAGTTATTTAAATTGTCTTATAAGAATTTGACAAGTTTATTTTAATAATATTGTTTATTACTTAAAGTGGCAGAGCTTTCCAACCAAATCTAAATATTGTTTGTTATATATTACTCACATAGGTATAATATATAGCTGTTTATTATTCGCTATTGTTATAAAATTATTGCAGAATGTTGAATATACACAGTACAAAATAATATATTTTTTTTGTGTTTCCTTACACACTCTGTTCCTTGTTTAAACCATAAATTAGTTTAATTGAATTTTCTTTTCATTTGTTTCTCAAATAAGATTTATTAACTTGATAATTTGTGTTTTAATTCCATGTTAGAGAGTCAAATTCAGAATATTTAATTGTCAAAAGTATTATTGGCATCGACGCCTAGTGCGTTTATATTTTTTATACACTGTGGTCTTCAAGCTGCAGAAAGTTTGACCAAAATGAATCCAAAAATGGGTTTCACAGAATATTTTCAGTATATCTGTGGGGTAAAAATTGCATACCGAAAAATCCTAGCTGATCCCCTTCGTAAGATATTCAATTTCTAATTACACAGTCCACAAAAAAAAGTGGTCTGCGCGGTGGACCAGACCAGTATATCCTTATGTATTTTGACTCGCTGAATCTGAATCCGAAGTCAGAATTTTCAGATTGGCTCGTCTTTCATCCCCAACCCCAAAACACACCACTAAATAAAATAAAGTGCTCTGTCTGGCGGATCAAACCAATGTATCCCTATGTATTTTGACCTGCTGAATCCTAATCCGAAGTCAGAATTGCCAGATTGGCTCGATATTCATTTCTAACCTCAAGAAACACTAGTAAAAATCGGTTTTTCGCCTTTAATATTGTTATGGAGTTGGTTATGAGGTTGCGGTGATATGAGTTTATGATGTTTAAGGTTATAAAACAAATATATTAATTACTCATTTGAGTGTGAAAGTCGAGAAACTGGATTTTTGGGGATGTGTTTTGAGGTTAGACATAAAAACCGAGCCAATCTGACAATTCTGACTTCGGATTTAGCGGGTTAGTCCTTAGCGCAAAGTAATAAAATTGAGGTTCGTGTGCTCCTTGATGAACAAGTATAGGTAGGGATTGGTACCATCCGTTTCAGAAAAATATGTAGATTATGAATCGCGATGGTTACTATCTCATAGCCGCGACCGGATTTCTTTTTCAGGGGGTTTTGTGTAATATAAATAGAAAAATTCGATTTCCGTTATTTATCGATTTTTTAAAAACTTTATGTGAGTGTACATATAATAAAAAATATTATAATACTGTTTCAAGGTCAGGACAATACAGATATCTGGATTCTATCCCAAAATGAGGCATTTTGGATTCATTAATTAAATTATTAATACCATATGAAATTTTTTTCAGAAGAAAATTACTTCACTTAAATTTTACTAACACTGCCAATTAATACTGTTCACTATGAGAACATTGACTACAGAGCGTAATTTGTAGCATCTCTTTGTTTGAGACAATGTTCATTTTTATACGTGTGTCCTGTGTCGTGTGTTCTTAACCCTCCAGATCAATCTTAATGTTTTATTTTATTCCTGAAATTTCGGGATGTGTATATAAATATATTCACTTATTCCAGATACCCTAATAGGCATTCCTAATGAAATCTTTAGCACAACTGCGGAAAGTAGGGCAAGAAAAAAGTGTTTTTTTTTTTTATTTCGAACAGTCCAAACAAAAATGTGTTGTAAATCCAGACCAGTCGTCATAAGAGATTTTGCTTTAATTGATGGAATGGCTGTTTTACAGAATCTGAAATTACAAAACCTATCAACAATTTCCTATTTTTCGCAGCAATTCTGCAAGAAAATTATTAATAAATATAAAAGTTTTCAAGAAATTCATATAATTTTCGATACGTGATACATGGTACAACTCCAGTGTACTACGCGATTGGCAGTAATATGAATATTAAGTGAAATCCTCTACAAAAGCTTTTTTCACACATTCAAAAGGCTCTTTAACAGAATATCTTAGTAAAGACCTGATAAGTTGGGATTTAAAAATAAAACAAATATACTGTTGCTTATAGAAACAAAACTGAGTCTACTCATCTCGACGTAGCTAAATTGAAAAGTGCCCAAGAGGAAGCCGATACTAAAATGTTTTTACATGCTTTTCGTGAAACAAAAAGGGGAGCGAAAAATGTGAAGATATTCTCAGCTGATACCGATGTCTTAGTTATTGGTATAAACAAATATCTTCACCTTCCTCGGAATTCATCGATTGTATTTCTTGGGTCTAATAAACGAGAGATTTTGTTGAAGAATGCATTTGATGCACTTGCCTCATTACGTGCAAGTGCATTTCCAGGACTACATGCGCTGTTAGGGGCCGATATTATTGGATCATTTAATAGAAAAGGAAAAATATCCTTCTGAAAAAAAATTCTAGAAGACGATGGCTCTCTTAAGGCCTTAGCCTCACTTGGTAAAGAAAATATGCAGCAATAATCATTTGAATCAATTGAAAGATTCATTTGTCAAGTGTACCAGGCTCAACAGAACATTGAGAATTTGGCAAATTTGAGATGGTGGTTCTTTACAAAAAAAAATTCCGCCGTAGGAAATATGCCAGTAACAAGGGGATCAATTAATCCCGCTATTCGAAGGGAAAATTTTCAAACGATTCAGTGGGAACGATGTGGTATACCTCATCCAAATTTACCGAAGGCAACTGATTATGGATGGAGAATTTCAGGGGAAAGTAAGTTGTCGCCGGTAGTTTGTGATTAACCATGTGCACCTCAAGAACTTTTACAGCTAGTTAAATGCACATGCACCAAAAACAAATGTAGCCCACTAAGTAAATGTGCAATAAATAACCTTAGGTGTACGGAAATGTGCAATTGTCAACTGCAGGAAGATTTATGTGAGAATAAGATTACAGAAAATTTGAGCAATGAAGAGGACGACGAAAACGACGATTGAAAGATGATCTAAATTTGATCATTTTTTATTTATTTAATATATATGGCACAATGAAATCTTTTTATTATTAGCATATTACCTCATTCTGAATTACATTCCAATTTAATGCCCATAACTTGAAACTTCAAGCAAACATAATCAAATCTGATAAAATTGCAGGAAAACAGTATTGCATTTTAACTCAAAATACTATTGGTTGTGTATCTCCGTTAATTATCGTAGTAGTGCATCACAACAAAAATACGACAGATGAAAATATTAATTGTTTTTTAATTTTTTTTTACACAAAACCCCCTAAAAAAACCGGTCGCGCCTATGAGATAGTAACCATCGTGATTCGTAATCTATAAATGTTTCTGAAAACAACGGTACCACCCACTATACTCCTTCATCAAGGAGCACACGAGATTACTTTACACCAATCACTAGGTCAAAATACATAAGAACACATTGGTCTAATCCGCCGGGCAGAGCACTTTTTTTTTACTAGGGGGTGTTTTTTGGGGGTTGGGGATGAAAAACGAGCCAATTTGAAAATTATGACTTCGGATACGGATTCAGCGGGTCAAAATACATAAGCATATATTGGTCCGATCCGCCAAACACACCACTTCTTTTTTGGGCGTTTTTTGGAGTTGGGGATGAAAAACGAGTCAATATGAAAATTCTAACTTCGGATTCAGGGTCAAAATACATAAGGATACATTGGTCTGGTCCACCGAACGGACCACTTTTTTTTTGTGAGGTTGTTTAATTAGAAACTGAATATCTCACGAAGGGCATCAGCTAGGATTTTCCGATTTGCATTTTTTTAACCTACATATATGCTGAAAAAATTCTGTGAAACCCGTTTTTGGATTCATTTTGGTCAAACTTTCTACAGCTTGAAGACCATTCCATATTAAATTGTTAAAACCTTAATTTCTAAGGAAAACGACAAGTATACTTTTTTCGTCAAGCCGAGGTAGGTTTAGGATTTTTTAATAAAAAAGCGATAACATTATGGGTGAAAAAGTTGAGCGTACATTTACACCAGAAACATTGCTTATGTGGCGCCTGCTAGGATCTAGACAAAGAATGGAAACATATTTGAATTTCTTATCTTATAAAACTCCTATTCACCAATTGTCATACCAATATTTCAAAATTATCAAAAGTTATATGTGAAAATTGAAAATATAATATTCAATTTAACACCCGGTATCTCTGTTAATATCAACTTTTGGACTAAGGTGAGTTTAGCCAAATCGAAAAGTTTAAATTCGCTACTGCTCTATGAAGTATTACGGATCATCCTGTTTACAGGGTTGGGCAAATGTGTAGAACTTGATTTTTGGCTAAATTATATATAGTTGTACGTGCCCCCGCCCCCTCCTGATCCTTAAGGACAATGTTTTTCATAAAAATTAAAGCCTAAGGAATAATTTTAGACATGTCCCCCAAAAAAACTGGCTGTACTTTCAAAATGGCGGCCTTTTGTTATTTAGTACAAAAACTAAAAAAGATGGACAAAAACTTCTTTCACAAAAAACGTGCATAAAATTTTGTACAATTTTGTTCCTATAGAATATTTTGATAGAAGTTACCATTTTCCAGATATGCCGGTAAATTATTTACAGGAAATAATTGTGACAATTGTTTTAAGTCGTATAATATAATTTTATATTATTAACATAAAAAAAAATAAAATAAACTGAAAAGAATTAATAATAATATTACAATTCCTTCATTTACTGGATGCGACTCAGTCAGCGCCTTTAAGGGAACAGGAAAGATAAAGCTCCTAAAAATGCTACTTTCTCTCAAATATACCAAATATATCCGAACATTTCAAAATTTGGGGAGCAGCTGGAATATTGTTGATAAATTAGTCGCATCATTAGAGGAGTTTACATGTGTCATATACGGATCAGAGAAATCCGTTAGCGTGGACGAACTTCGCCTAATTGCCATTAGACAGAAATGTGGTAACAAAGATTTGTCTTTATCATTGACACTAAAGTTGATTTTTCCTCGATTTCACCATCAACAGCTTGTTTTATCGAGCATATTAAAAGGGGTGGTTACCAAACGCGTATTTGGCGATTAGCCGACGAAGGTATTCACAATATTCCAAAGCCTTGGAATGATTTATGGATGGCAAGAAAATGGAAAACCTCTTTGGTGTTCAGCCGATAAAATACTGCCTCAATCGCTTACTGAAATTCTTCAGGAGATGATTACAAATCAAATCATAATAGACGAAAGTGAGGACGATAACGATATCATTATTGAAGCCATTGAGGAAGAATACTTGGAAGAAATATTATCGGGAGACAGCGATAGTGAATCTGAAAGCGAATGAAGTGTTACTTACGTTTTATATTGAATTTTATATTTTATTTTTAGAGCTGAATCATTTATTTGGAAAATGGAAACTCTTATCCAAATATTGTATAGAAACAAAATTGTAGAAAATTTTATGCACTTTGTTTTTTGTGCCGAAAGTTTTTCTCCATCTTTTTTAGTTTTTCTGTTAAATGACAAAAACAATATTTGCAAAATTATTTTTATAAAAATGGACGCCATTTTGAAAGTACAGCCACTTTTTCCTTTTTGGACATCCTAAAATTGTTCCTTAGGCTTTAATCTTTATGAAAAACATTGTCCCCAAGGATCGGAGGGTGCACTTACAGTTAGGGTGGGCTCCCGTAGTAATAAGTTCGATTAAAATATACCTTACCAAAAGTTTTTGTAGTATTTTTATTCATTTCAGTGACGTACCTTGATTTCCAACAGCTACCATATTTTTCGATATATGACATCATAGGCAGTTTTTTTTTACATAAATGACCCCTGTATATTTTTACATTTCCAGACAGACACTTTTTCATCAATTATAATAATATGGGGTTTGATGGGTATGCGATTTAATAATAGGGTAAAGAGGTGGCTGTATACATGTTAATTGCCGAGGCTATCTAATAAAAAAAATTAAATGTAAAAAAACTTTATTAAAAACAAGCTCTTATTATTTAGGTGTACTAAAACGAAAAAAATAAAAATAAAAAACCGCTGCCCAAGGAATCACTACTTCCACTTCCGGATTTTCTATCCAAGTGGATAAAGTAAAAAAAATATTTTGAGGTTTCTGGTTCTTGTACACACACTAAATCACATTTTTTTTTTCATCCCCTTTAATAATGGGGGGTGGGGGTGGCAATGGGGGTGGTTAATGACAAAATTTTTTTTGAGACCTTAGCTTCTCTTGTCTATACTAAATATCAATTTTATGAACTCTTACCTGCTTGATTTACCTATTTACTCCAAATTTACCCCAATTTACCCACCAACCCTTCGACGCAACAAGATGAAAATATAATCTAGTTCTAGATCTCATTAAAGTACATATGTGTACCAAATTTCAAGTCAATATCTCAAACGGTTCCAGAGTAAACGTGCGCACAAAAAAAAGTTACAGACCGACAGACAGACCGACAGACAGAAATTTTTTTTTCGTTAGAACTTGAAATCTCGACGTTTCATGACATTCTAAGCCTATTTGAACAATAAAAATTTTTAAAAATTTTTTGTCGTTACTATACTTCCACTTGATGTGGAAGTAAAAAACCGCTGCCCAAGGAATCACTACTTCCACATCCAGATTCTCTATCCAAGTCACTCACAACGAAAAAACTTTGTATGTGAAAATAATTGTTTATGGAACTTTAATAATATAATATTTGAAATCCTCTACCCCAAAAACCCATAAAACGATACCCCACATCGGTAGTGGGGTGGGGGTGGTGACAGGGGGGTGGTAGTGGGGGGTGGATGAAGTAAAAAAATATTTTGAGGTTTCTGGTTCCTGTACATGCACTAAATCACATTTTTTTTTCATCCCCTTTAATGAGGAGGTGGGGGTGGTAATGGGGGTGGCTAATGCCAAAAATTTTTTTGAGACCTCAGCTTCTCTTGTATATACTAAATATCAATTTCATGGACTCTTACCTGCTTGACTTACCCATTTACCCCAAATTTACCCCAATTTACCCCCCAACCCTTCAACGGAACAAGATGAAAATATAATCTAGTTCTAGATCTCGTTAAAGTACATATGTGTACCTATTTCAAGTCAATATCTCAAACGGTTCCAGAGTAAACGTGCGCACAAAAAAAAGTTACAGACAGACAGACAGACCGACAGACAGACAGACCGACAGACAGAAATTTTTTTTTCGCTCAAACTTAAAATCTCGACGTTTCATGACATTTTAAGCCTATTTGGGCAATAAAAATTTTTTAAAATTTTTTTGTCGTTACTATACTTCCACTGGACGTGGAAGTAATTAATTGCGCGCGCGAGAAGTTCATACAGGCATTAATTTTTTTTGACAGAGATTTTAAGTACCTAAGTAAGCTTTTTTTTATTGCTATTCACGCGGCAAGCTCATAAGACAATTAATTTTACTTCCACATCAAGTGGAAGTAAAGTAACGACAAAAAAATTTTTAAAAATTTTTATTGTTCAAATAGGTTCAGAATGTCATGAAACGTCGAGATTTCAAGCTTGAACGAAAAAAAAATTTCGGTCTGTCGGTCTGTCGGTCTGTCTGTCGGTATGTAACTTTTTTTGTGCGCACGTTTACTCTGGAACCGTTTGAGATATTGACTTGAAATTTGGTACACATATGTACTTTAACGAGATCTAGAACTAGATTATATCTTCATCTTGTTCCGTCGAAGGGTTGGGGGGTAAATTGGGGTAAATTTGGAGTAAATAGGTAAATCAAGCAGGTAAGAGTTCCTAAAATTGATATTTAGTATAGACAAGAGAAGCTAAGGTCTCAAAAAAAATTTTGTCATTAGCCACCCCCATTGCCACCCCCACCCCATTATTAAAGTGGATGAAAAAAAATGTGATTTAGTGTGTGTACAAGAACCAGAAACCTCAAAATATTTTTTTTACTCTATCAAGTTAAATAAGAGCTTGTAAAAATAATCGTTTTTTTTTGCCATGGTTTTTGCAAACTTTCTTTAACAGAACTCAAATTATTCGTATTACTGTCAGTTGTAGTCAATACTGTCAGATAGCTGGATATCAAAGTACGTCACTAAACAGAATAAAAATACTACAAAAACTTTTGTTAAAAATATTTTTTTTGTCGAATTTATTGTTTAGCCAGAAATCACATATTATTTGCCCTGTAAATAATATATCATCAAAATTTTTTTATTATTTACGCAAAACATGTACCATATTTTACTGAATAGTTAAATATATAACAATAATGTAAGATATGTTTATGTAATTAAGAATTCTTGCGTTCAGTGGCGGCTCGTCAGGGGAGGCAGGGGAGGCTGAGCCTCCCTTTGAAAGAAGCAGCATATCTTCCAATCTTCCAAATTAATATCTTTTACTTGTAGAAATTTCTCTAATTGTCTTTCAAAATATCAAGCCTCCTCTGCAGACAATATCACGAGCCGCCACTGCTTGCTTTCTTAATTACATAAACATATCGACGATCCACAAATAATATTCCAGGTATTAGTAATTTTATCGAGAGAACGGGAAAACCCCAAAGGTATTATACGGATACAGAGCACTGCAGACTGTCAAATTACTGAAATTCCCTAATAGGAAATAGACTGGGAAAATATTAAAATTCCACAATAATCAATAATTTTGCAATCTGAACCCCACATGTCAATGCTCCATACAAAATTCCATGTTAATTTGCTGAAAGGAAATAGTGTAGCATCTTTAAAGTTAATCCATGGGAAGTTCTCGTCAAATTAGACATATGTTTACCAAAAACTTATTTGAATTGTGTGGTCCAACACATCGAATGCAGCAGTTTTACGATCTGCATTTTGGAAATTCTGGGTTACACATGTTTACTCTCTGCTGCAAGACTTCTGAACATTTGTCCGATATTTTATTGTCTCTGCGATGTAAACAGATGGCCCTAACATGATTTTTATAACTGGATTGAGCACCCTCAAGTTGTGTTGCAGTAGGAGGAGCCGGCACTAATTTTAAAATGTGTATTTTTAAGTATTTTATTGCACTGGATCCTAGTTGTATGCTTACCGCATATGTTGTAAATATCAACAAACATCAATCTGGCTTAAAAATTTCACTCGATTTATGCCTCACAACAAAATATGTTTTATTACTTACAAGTGTTTCTAAATTGAATCTGACGTCTCGGGTAAGGAAAGATTTTTTGCTCGGATGGGTACAAATTGAAATTTCTACGAAAGTAACAAAATGGTGAAAAAAACAATTTTTTGACTTTTAGATTACGTTATTTATGACAGGCTATATTAACAATTTTCTTATTTATTTCTGGCCGTCATAAAATTATTATTTATATTGTAATAAAATATTTGAAAAACTCAAACGAAGTAGGCATATCACCCACCAGTGATATGTCTATCTTTGATGTTTATTTAAAGGAGAAATTTGAATGATCCTTATTGTACTTATTTGATTTAATCAAATATGATTAGATATGATTGGACAAACTCTTTTGATAAATATTTTCCAAAGGTGAAAAGGCACCTATTACACTAGTTCGCAAGTTCAAAGCCGTGTTAATTCTTGATAAAGCTCGTAAAAAAACCGCTGCCCAAGGAATCACTACTTCCACATCCAGATTTTTTATCCAAGTCACTCATAACGAAAAAATTTTGTATGTGGAAATAATTGTTTATGGAACTTTAATAATATCATATTTGAAATCTTCTACCCCAAAAACCCATAAAACGATACCCCACATCGGTAGCGGGGTGGGGGTGGTTATAGGGGGTGGTAGTGGTGGTGGATGAAGTAAAAAAATATTTTGAGGTTTCAGGTTCTTGTACACACACTAAATCGCAATTTTTTTTCATCCCCTTTAATAATGGGGTGGGGGTGGTAATGGGGGTGGCTAATGCCAAAATTTTTTTTGAGACCTTAGCTTCTCTTGTATATACTAAATACCAATTTTATGGACTCTTACCTGCTTGATTTACCTATTTACCCCAAATTTTTCCCAATTTACCCCCCAACTCTTCGACGGAACAAGATGAAAATATAATCTAGTTCTAGATCTCGTTAAAGTACATATGTGTACCAAATTTCAAGTCAATATCTCAAACGGTTTCAGAGTAAACGTGCGCAGAAAAAAAAGTTACAGACAGACCGACAGACAGAAAATTTTTTTCTCTCAAATTTAAAATCTCGACGTTTCGTGACATTCTAAGCTTTTTGACCAATAAAAATTTTTGAAAATTTGTTTCGTCGTTACTATACTTCCACTGGATGTGGAAGTAATATGAGTGAGGGCTCATTGGATTCGAAATGACGTCTAGAAAAATGTTCAAAATTTTCAAACCCGCACATCTCTATTATTAATAATTACTTCCACGTCCAGTGGAAGTATAGTAACGACAAAAAAATTTTTAAAAATTTTTATTGTTCAAATAGGCTTAGAATATCACGAAACGTCGAAATTTTAAGTTTGAGCGAAAAAAAAAATTCTGTCTGTCGGTCTGTCGGTCTGTCGGTCTGTCGGTCTGTCGGTCTGTCGGTCTGTCGGTCTGTCGGTCTGTCTGTCTGTCGGTCTGTCTGTAACTTTTTTTGTGCGCACGATTACTCTGGAACCGTTTGAGATATTGACTTGAAATTTGGTACACATATGTACTTTAACGAGATCTAGAACTAGATTATATTTTCATCTTGTTCCGTCGAAGGGTTGGGGGGTAAATTGAGGTAAATTTGGGGAAAATAGGTTTTTAGTATATTCAAGGGAAGCTGAGGTCTCAAAAAAAATTTTGGCATTAGCCACCCCCATTACCACCCCCACCCCATTATTAAAGGGGATGAAAAAAAAAAAGTGATTTAGGGTGTGTACAAGAACCAGAAACCTCGAAATGTTTTTTTACATCATCCACCCCCACTACCACCCCCTATCACCACCCCCACCCCGCTACCGATGTGGGGTATCATTTTATGGGTTTTTGTGGTAGAGGATTTCAAATATTATATTATTAATGTTCCATAAACAATTTTTTCCACATACAAAATTTTTTCGTTGTGAGTGACTTAGATAAAAAATCTGGATGTGGAAGTAGTGATTCCTAGGGCAGCGGTTTTTTAATTTAATGTTGAAAATAGAGCTCCGCGCGGCAAACACTATGCCGATGCTCTGAAACCGGCCGTAATAAGTAAAAATATTTTTTTATGTTATTAAATATTAATTTAAAATTTTTTAAAAATTATGGTATTATTTAGACACTAAGGAACAATATCCCGTTGGAAAAAAATTGATTCACCGATTTTTCATAAAATGAGGCTATTGTTAATTTAAAATTTTTTTAGAGTTTGCGTTTATATTTCAAGTCGGATAATTGTTAAACAAAAGCCACTAAAATTATTTCGCTTCGTGGAGACCCTATGTCAACTATACTTTATAGGATTATTACACTGAGATGTTTTTAATTGTTATTGTCCATTAGTTATTAATTATTTAACCTAACAAAAAACTTAAAAATGAAAAAGTGAGGTTGAAATTTTTTTTATTAATTTTAATTATTATTACTGTTTTTATACTTATTCAAAAGTACTATAAGATCACATAAACTTTAAATTTTTAGTGCTCATTGTTTAAACAAATTTTATAAACAAATAGATAAATTACGTATTTTTGAAAAAAAAATTTTTGCCATTTTATTGGTTATAAAATATTATGATTAAAAGAAAAAAATTATCTTAAAAATTTGTTCTAATTGTCTATAATCATTTTTTTCCTTTTTTCAAGAATTTTTTTTCTTTTAATCATAATATTTTATAACCAATAAGATGGCAACAATTTTTTTTTTCAAAAATACGTAATTTATATATTTGTTTATAAAATGTGTTTAAACAATTAGCAATGAAAATTTAAAGTTTATGTGATCTTATAGTGTTTTTGAATATAAAAACAGTAATAATAATTAAAATTAATAAAAAAAAAATTTCAACATCTCTTTTTCATTTTTTAATTTTTTGTTAGGTTAAATAACTAATAGACTATAACAATTAAAAACATCGCAATGTCATAATCCCATAAAGTATAGTTGACATAGGGTCTCCACGAATCGAAATAATTTTAGTGGCTTTTGTTTAACAATTATCCGAATTGAAATATAAACGGAAATTCTAAAAAAAAAATGTTAATTAACAACAGACTCATTTTATGAAAAATCGGTGAAAAAATTTTTTTACAACGGGATATTGTTCCTTTAAGTGTCTAATAAATACCATAATTTTTTTAAATTTTTAAATTAATATTTAATAACATAAAAAAATATTTTTCAATATTCCAAAGCCTTGGAATGATTATATGGATGACAAGAAAATAGAGAACCTCTTTAACGTTCAGCAGATAAAATACTGCCTCAATCCAGGCCTGTAGCTAGAAAGTGCTTTAAGGGTGGGCAAACAAACAATTTTTCATAATAGACGAAAGTGAAAATAATAACGATATCATAAATGCAGCAATAGAGGAAGAATACTTAAAAGAAATATTCGATGTATCGGGAGACAGCGATACTGAATCTGAAAGCGCATGAGGTGTTACTTACGTTTTATATTGAATTTTATATTTTATTTTAAGAGCTGAGTCATTTATCTGGAAAGTGGTAACTCCTATCCAAATATTGTATAGGAACAAATTTGTAGAAAATTGTATACTCTTTGCTTTTTGTGCCGAAAGTTTTTCTCCATCTTTTTTAGTTTTTGGGTTAAAAGACAAAAAGACAAAAACAACATTTGCAATTTTTTTTATAAACGCCATTGTACAGCCAATTTTATTTTTAGGACATGTCTAAAATTGTTCCTTAGGCTTTAATCTTTATGAAAAACATTGTCCTAAAGGATCGGGGGGGGGGGGGGGGGACGTAACGTACAGTTAGGGTGGGCTCCCGTAGTATAATGGAACGACACTAGTTGAAATGAAAATTCTGAATCGTTTAATATGGTCTAGTCATATACTCTCAACGTTCTATCGTACCACGGACATGATGGTGGTGTACTTTTTCCCCCCAAAAAACGACTACTGCCTCTTGTTCTCATTTTTCCGTACTACGCTTGTAAGGGCTTGTTATTACTGGGAATATTGATAAATAGAGTATCTTTTGACCAGAAGACGTCAAATTAACTCCCGGGGGTTGGAACCACCCCCTCCCTGAATGACAAAAACATTCCAAAAATACCGCGAAAGGTCTGAGTCCCCCCCCCCCCCCCCCCCCGTTTTAGAGGGCGAGGAACACAATGGTGACAATATTTTCTCTTCTACCCTCTTCCAGCCCCCCCTCTAAACTACCCATTTACCGAGAAAATCACCCATTTTTCTCTTCCAGAATTTCTCACGTGAAAACTATCAACTTTCAAGAAAATATGCAAAGAACAAGTGTCTGAAAATTTTATTTTCAACCAGAATACTGCAGACATTTGACATTTTTGGGAAACACGTTTCGAACAACAGTGGCTCAATGTTCCATGTACTTTTGAAATATGCAATAAAAAATAAGGAGGAATTTTTTTTTAATTACCCTGTTTTTATATTATCCTATATATCGCTTGACTTTTAGAATAGGCTTGATAAAAATCTTTGTATCTATTCGGTATATCGTACGGAATGTGTGTATATGCAATATTAGACAATATTCGATTACCGAATAGAGTCATTGACAGTTAAAAACTGCCAATTTGACCATGTTTTCATCATTTTTGATAAATTTTAATCCCATAATCGTGTCAGCGACCAAAAATTAGTCCAAAAACGCTGTTTCTGCACTTTTGTCAAAATTGGCAAAAAATGCCATTTTTTTTTAACATTATCTTAGTTGTTATATTGTAATAATATATATTTTTTGTTATTCCATACATGTTTAGAAAATAACATTTTGTTTTTGTATCTTAGCATGAATTGTCACTATTTAGTTCTCTTCTACAAAAAAACATAAAAGTCTATTTATTACCAGGTGTGTCATACTTCAATGCGCAAACTAATAATTTTAATGCTCAGCATTTACCTGCATCAAAATTCATTTAATTTGATGAAATTTGGAAAATCTTATTTAGGCATGCCCATGGTTCATTTTTGTAAACAGAAGAGATTTTTGTTGTTTCCTTGCTTGGAAGTAAAGAAAATAAAAGAGTTAATTGCTGCTAATCTTTAAATAGTAAGTATATATTTAAAAATATTTTTTCGTGCTCTAAAAGCAGATATTTTTAGAAAAAAACTCAGAGAAAATTTATGACCTTGTTTCCTGAGAGCGCTAGAGTTGTTAATATCTGAAAATGAAATTTTGCAGAGATCCTTTGTGAAGTGTTACACTCAACTAATGTTATATGTCTGTTAGTATAGTCACATTTGTCGATATAGCTATACCACCTGGATTCATCCTACTGTTTTCTATTCATAGCCTGAAATCGATTTGTTTTTCTATAAAAAACTAAATGTAAATATTATACTATGCGCTGGTTTATTAAAGGAATTACATAATTGTACACATACGTATACATTTTTTTTTATTAAATGTTTAGTAACTTTTATATTTACTATTCGATTTCTTTTTCAGAAACAATATGGCTTTCTAACAATACCTCATTCTTCAATTTTCATTCAGACAGACATTCCTTCTTAAGTTCATGCTCAAAAAGGCAGACAGATGGACAAATAGATAGATGGACAGATAGATAGACGGACGATATTTTGTTAGTTATTTAGAATTCGATGACCAACACAATTAGGTATATTAAAACTTTTTTCTCTACATTTTTTTTATATTTACGGTTTTAAGTAAGAGCAATGAAATAATGGTTTAATGATACGAATAATGAAGCCCAAAAAAATATAAACCTAGTACATAAGCAGTATATAATAAACAAAAATGGGGAAAATTGGCCAACCTATATTAATAATCGCAATGACGCCGTAGTAGTCTTAAGAAATACAAAGAAAATAACCGCTGCCCAAGGAATCACTACTTCCACATCCAGATTTTCCATCCAAGTCTCTCACAACGAAAAATTTTTTATGTGGAAATAATTGTTTATGGAACTTTAATAACATAATATTTGAAATCCCAAAACACATAAAACGATATGCCACATCGGTAGTGGGGGTGAGAGTGGTGGAAAAGGGTGATAGTGGGGGTGGATGAAGTGAAAATTTTTGAGGCCTTTGGTTCTTGTACACACTAAATCACAATTTTATTTTTTCACCCCCTTTAATGACGGCGCAAAGGTGGTCATGCCAAAAAATAATTTTTTTCTTACTTGCTTGATTTACTTATTTACCCCAATTTACCCCTTTTACCCTTCAGCGGAACAAAATCGAAATACAATAGTTAAATACATGTGTGTACCAAATTTCAAGTATCTTAAACGGTTCTAGAGTAATCGTGCGCACAAAGAAAAGTTACAGACAAACAGACCGTTAGACAGACAGATATTTTTTGGTCAAACTTAAAATCTCGCCGTTTCATGACATTCTAAGCCTATTTGAATAATAAAAATTTTTTTTGAGTAACTATACTTTCACTGGACGTGAAAGTAATATGAAAATAAAATAGATAATTTAAAGTATAATCAAAAATTAATATGGTTGGCATTAGTAGTAGTACTTGCAATATCTTTGATTTATTAATAAATCATTAGCCCAACGCCATGTGGAAGTTAATTGTATATTTCCCTGACATTAAAAAGTATAATAAAACCAAAAGTCAATCATAACATATTTTCTCTTATAATAGGAGGAAAGAAATCTATACTTGGAAGAAGAACAGATATGTATTTTATTTCTAGTGTTAATCTAATTATAGCTAAGTTAAAAAAAATTTCTATTATGCTAAAAGAAATGCCTTATTTGAAAACAGAGCATTCAGTTAGATTTTGTAGCATTAGTTAGATTTTTAAAAGAATTTAATATTATAAATCTTGCAGAATCAAATAAAATGGTCCTTGAACGACAAAATAAACACTCTGAGGTAAAGTCGACATCCGCCTAAAAAAACTTTTAACTAATAATGGAGTTCCACAAGGTAGTGTACTAGGACCTATAATTTATACGTTATTTTTGACGTATTCCTAATCGCTTCAGAAAAGTGCAAAATACACCTCTTTGAGGACGATATATTTATCTGGATCTAATGTAAAGCACGTTATTCAAAAAATTAATAGGACACGAAATAATCAATGAACCGTTTACAATGAATGGATTACTGGTAAATGCTAAGAAGTCCAAATCTGTGATATTAAGTTTCTATAAACACTTAAATCAAAATATAGGTGATACATGTATAAAACATAAAGGAGAGCACCTTGGAAGGGTATGAAATGTCCATGGATTATTATAGATAGCAAATTAACATTTAACGGCCATAAAAAAAATGGATTCGTCTATCTTGTAAGTAAATATTTAACGTTATATACACAGAACACGATTATTTATGATACAGGAATGAAAGCACATTTCGAATATTGCTAAAGTATACATATTGTGTGATGCCAAAATATCTAAACTGCAACTACTTCATTTTAAAATGTAATAGATATACTAATGTAAAGACAATGCAATGTACACAACACAAGACAACATAAAATACAAGGCACTCATATTCTTATAACAAAGTCCGCAATTATTTTGCTACCAACATATTGGACACCAAATATACATCGTAGGTATACACATAATCACAACGCAAAGGCAAAGAAAACATATTACATCTCCGATTAAAGAACTTATATCTAGATACATAATAGCTACCTCTTCTGCATATACCTTGTTTGCTCCTAACATAATCACAATATGTGTCTATTAAAAAGGATAAATGAACATAACATCCCATAAGCAACAGTGCCGGGTATTTGTAGAAGGGAAAATGTTTTCATTAAAATGAATTATTGCAATTCCTGCATTACCGGCTCTTTATACAACAACGTGATGTGGACATACAATATTACAGTAAGATAATGCTTGGTATATTTCAAATTTAATTAGCCTAAACTTTGAAATATATATATATGTTGTTACAAATCTGTAAAATGTCTCAACATTCATAATAATTACATTTAATAGTAATAAAATTAATATAGTGGGTACATAATGTGTTGTGTAATAAACACATTTTTGTTTTTATGTAATTTCCAAGCATTGAAGTTTATCCAAGAAAAGAAATATGTATTTGTGTGTGTGCATAAGTTTCAATGGCACTGGTATCATACCAATTAGCCAGTCATTGAATGTCTATGTATTTATTAAAATAACGACAATATTGTACCTATTTTATGTAGTAATTGTTGGTTAAATTTTCATAACCTCTAGAAATATAACTGCGGATTTAAAAAATGTAATAGGTGGATGTTTTTAAGGAAAATATGTCTTGAAAGCATATTAAAAGGGTATAGCCGGAAAAGTTAGGGAAATGTGCCCCCGCACTTACTTAGTTAAAATGGCTTCGAGATATTGCAGTTTATAGAGTATATTACACGGTAAAACTTTTAACCCGCTACTACCCCTACGAAGGTGGAAAAAAAATAATATGTCTTTAATTATTATTATTTTTTTTTTTTCGGTTTCTATGCAACCGATCGATTTGAAATTTGGCACGAGTATTGCTTGCGTGGAGATAACTTACTCCAAAAAAATAAGGTCATTTTATGACCATTTTAACCATCGGAAAAAAGGGTGGCTACCCTTCGTGGTACAATCATCATTCTATGAAATATTATGTCTTGATACTTTATGATTATCATACTAAATTGTCAGATTTTTTGCTGTGGTGGAACTATATGGAAAAAAATAAAATTGGGTAAAATAAAATATTTACACGTGCCTCTTAGTTGTAACAGTTAATACTTATAGCCTTACAAGGTATTGTTGCATATCTACAACCGACCGCGGGTGCCAGTGCGATGTTGCCAAGTCTACTTTTTCCCCAGACGTACGGAAATTAGGCACAATCTGGCAATACCACTTTTGGAGGTCCCAGGGGCGAAGTATTAACTCTCTAGGACCTTGGGGAAAAGTTTAGCAACAAATGATGTTCATTGTGATTACTGTCGCATTACGACATCTAAAAAATGACGTACTGAACCAGATGAAGAAAGTGAGGGAACGATCGAAGAAGACCAGCCTTTCGTGCCTTCGACATCTTCTAGCACTACGACTAGTGACTCTGGCGAAATAATGGAACTACCATTGCAAAGACTCGTTGCTACACATAAATATTGTTGCATATGTGGTGATGATAAAGAACTGACCGTAATATCCACTAACGTGAGACTACAGTGCTATTGAAACAAACAAATATACATCCCCGAGGTAATCGTTGCTGCAAAATATAGTTGATTAAACACCGCTTTTATGAAGACGATATTACACATCTGGAACCATATGCCAATTGTAGCTCTATTCCTAGATCGGATTTACGCATTCTATTAAATTCCTTAACCTCAATAACAATTCTAAAAGGCTCTATAGACCACTGCGGTTTATCAGAGAAGCAATTATTAATGTTTACAGGCTTGACGGTAGATGCCATTTACGAATTAAAGTCACTGTTGGAAAATTCCAGTACAAGAACTTCTTCTGTCCTTGTTTTTCTATGAAAACATGTAGTAATAATGATAACAGAATGACCTATTACTAAATTGTTCGATATGGTGCCAGCGTGCAGCGCACTTGCTAGGAAGCTGAACAAATTGACCATCCTCAGAATGGTATCATTGGTATATTATTAAGGTTGTAATAATTAATAACCATAACAAGATAGTCTAATAAACCGCGGTGGTCTGTAAAGCCTTTTAGAGTATTTATGTTATTGGGGTTAAGGAATTTAATAGAATACATAAATCTGATCTAGGAATCGAGCTACAATTGGCATATGGTTCCAAATGTGCAACGTCTTCATAAAAACGATGTTTAATCAAATGTAGACACATTTCTCGCCCAGGGATCCATCAGAGCGACTTAAGTTTACACATAGACTGGACCACGGATAGTAGGTTAAACCACAAAGGTTATAAAAACAAAGGCATATTAGGAATCAATATCACAAGTCAGGATAAGTATTGACAAATGACAACTAATGTTAAACAACTGTACCATACTGAGATAAAAAATTATCCATCTGCGTAACTGGCTGATGGAACCCATCCAATGCCAAAAATGAGGGGAAAAAAATCAAATGTATTTTACAGCAACGATTGCCTCGGGGGATGTATATTTGTTTGTTTCGATAGCACTGTAGTATCGCAGTAGTGGGTATTACGGTCAGTTCTTTACCATCACCACATATGCAACAGTATTTATGTATAGCAACGAGTCTTTGCAATGGTAGTTCCATTATTTCATCAGTCACTAATCGTAGTGCTAGAAGATGTCGAAGGCACAAAAGGCTGGTCTTCTTCGATCGTTCCCTCACTTTCTTCATCTGGTTCAGTACGTCGTTTTTCAGATGTCGTAATGCGACAGTAATTACAAAAAACATCATTCGTTGCTAAACATTTCTCCAAGCTCCTAGAGAGTAATACTTTGCCCCTGGGGGGTGAACCCTGGAACCTCCAGAAGTGGTATTGCCAGATTGTGCCGAATTTCCGTACGTCTGGGGAAAAAGTGGACTTGGCAACATTGCCCTGGCACCCGCGTCGGTTGTAGATATGCAACAATACCTTGTAAGGCTATAAGTATTAACTGTTACAACTAAGAGGCATGTGTAAATACTTTATTTTACCCAATTTTATTTTTTTCCATATTGTTCCACCACAGCAAAAATTCTGACAATTTAGTATGATAATCACGAAGTGTCAAGACATAATATGTCATAGAATGGTGATTGTACCACGAAGGGTAGCCACCCTTTTGTCCTCTAAGAAAAATGTATATTTTTTTCCAATGGTTAAAATGGTCATAAAATGACCTTATTTTTTGAGTAAGTTATCTCCACGCAAGCAATACTCGTGCCAAATTTCAAATCGATCGGTTGCATAGAAACCGAAAAAAAACATAATAATTAAAGACATATTATTTTTTTTCCACCTTCGTAGGGGTAGTAGCGGGTTAAAATTTTTACCGTTTAATATACTCTATAAACTGCATCATCTGGAATCCATTTTAACTAAGTAAGTGCGGGGGCACATTTCCCTAACTTTTCCGGCTATACCCTTTAATTGCTATTCACCTTATTACAACTATAAACTGAACCCCTTCATGTTACGACTATGAAGTGTACCTAATTACTTATGAAACGATCGATTTTCTTCTTTTCTAAACTGCTTTTTGCAAACAGCACAGCACTTAACCATTTTGCACTAAATATATTGTCACTAAACTGTGTAAATATGACTTCTTCACCACTTTTTGATCGGAAAACACGAAAACATTTATTAACATTAGTTACACGTCAAACTGAGATGATGATAAACGAACTGAGCCGATCGTGTCCGAAACCGCCGCGAACAGAACAACTGGCCAATGAGGAACTTATGGGATGAAATGCCTTAGATTGTGAGTCTCTCAGTAATGTATCTAGATATAAGTTCTTTAATCGGAGTATTACATTAATACCTCAAACTTAATAAAAACAAAATCCTTACAAGGGGACTGCTGAATTTAACAAATTACCGGAATTTATGAGGCTACCTAAGATGACGTTTAAAAAACATCTGTATAGACTATAAAGTTATGAATGAATAACTTTAGTTTACTTTATTTATCAGGCTTGTTGTTATATATTACATTATTTCATAGTAAGGCAACAAATATTCTAAATTGTATAATGGAAATGCATTATTCTTGTAGTAAATAGTAGTAATTGTAAACGTACTTTATTGACCAATGGTATGCTACATTTAGGTAAAAACTGTTTGTGGTAAATAAAGATTTTTATTTTTATTATTATTATTATTATTATTATTATTATTTCTTAGTTAAAAACCAGTCATCCTTCTCTGTGGCTCCGACCCTCACAAAGGGGAGCTGGTAGTACTGGCAGCCACTTCCCACACCCGTGGGATAAGTGACTACTGGGTCCGAGAATCCTGTGCCCTGAGCAGACGTAATGAACCAAGAATGGGCCTTCTGCATTCTGCCGGCTAAGTTCTCTGCCGAATTTCGGCATGCCGGTATGATCTTAAGTTCTGAAAGCAGTGTGTGTCTCGTTCCACCGAGTATAATCAGTATGGTCTGGTCTGGATAGAGTCTGCGGAGTTCGAAGAGCAAATCTTGATATTTTGTCCGTTTTTCCTCCTCCTTCAAGACAATGTTGTTTTCCGCAGAAGCCGAGAACTCCACGACAAACATTGTCTTGAGTTGGTGGTCGAGGAGGACTACGTCAGGCTTGTTGGCTTGTATTTGCCTGACGGTGGGAAACAAGTAGTTCCAATAAACTGGACACTTCTCATTTTCCACAACGGACTCAATATCCCCCGGAGCGTAAGGCAGCACTGGTGTCTCATCTAACCCATACGAGTGCACAAGGTCCATTACAGTGTCAGATAAATAAACTAAAGTGCATCGCCAGAAAAGCCAAATTTAGAAAGAAGGCAATTAGCAATCTACGGTAAGTACAGCTTTTACCTATCTCGTCTCGTCGCGTTTCTCTTAAGCAAATAAAACTTAACTAGGAGTGGAAACAACCACACAAAACCAAGGGGAACGCGACTGCCGCCCATAATAAATAAATTGGTATCGCGTTCATCAGGCCCTGATTGATTGTACTCTTGGTCAACAACATAAAATAATGACTTTTACTGATCAGGTCTTGCACCATCACTGTAGATCAATGTGTTCCTGATATATTAAATAAACTCCAAATTTTGCTCTTCCATGACACCGTATATAAACTGCGCTTATATCTAGGCTTTACTCTTAAGAAATTGAACCATTGTATTTGGTTATGTTGTATAAAAATAAGTACTTAATCATTTGTCATAAAGACGCCCCAATTAGCTTTGTTATTATGTTTCAGTACAAGTCCAAAGTATTTATACATAAGGCTACATGGTTTTTAAAATCATACCTTTAATCAAACAATCGGAACAATAACGTATAATATGTCTGGTAATTCAATTACAATACCATTAAAGCATTGATTAGCTTGTTGATGAATAACAATCACTTAATTTTGCATTGTACTTTTTATCTGGTTCTGTATGTCTTTGTACTTATTTGTTTATCGTATAAACACGAACTGTACGTATAAACTTATAAACTAGTAAAACAATAATAATTTGTTTAATAAAGTAGTTTATATTCAGGTTAATATTATCTTTATTGTCTATTGTTAAAGAAGAGCAAAATCAGTTTCTGGCTCGTGATGAGAATTACTATTTAATATATAATCATATTTGGATTAACGCAATTTATTTCATATGCATAACAGGCTACTTGCTCTAAATGTTTTATCATTGCAGTGTATGAATTCCGTTAGATATGGAAAGATTTTCATATACAGGGTTATTCAAAACGAAACTGAAAAACATGAGACTGCCAAAATTGATACTGCATTACATATTACATGTCGCACTGGAGAAATTCATACAGGCATTAATTTTGTTTGACAGAGATTGTAAGTAAAGTTGACTACACACTTGTTAAGCCTGTAAAAAAATGTCGACGTCTTTGGTGGTGCGGTGCGGCGCCGACAACTGTACTGAAGATAACTATACCTAAGTAAGTATATTTTTCCTCTTCACACGACAAACTTTTAAGACAATTAATTAAACATAACTTATTCTTTTCGTTTTATTACACCTAAATAATAATAAAAGATTGTTTTTAAAAAGTTTTTTTACATTTCATTTTATTTTTAATATTTTAGTTACACCTTAACTAGTTTTATATTCATTGCCTCGTTCTTACTTAAAATAATACCCAATCCGTCGTCATTTCTTAGAATTCAACGTCTGAGTGAATACATTATCCGATATAAAAATTATGGTTTAAACCGAATCCTTTGCAATTTTTTAGAACGCAATGTGTGAGTGAATACACTATACGAACAAATTATAGTTTAAAAATTAAAAAATACACTTTTTGGTACCATTTCAACTAGCAATTTGGTATTTTATAAAAGCTGCAGAGATGTTTCTGACATAACAACACTTTCGAAACGATGTTACGACGGCTGTAAATGTAAAATTGGCACCAATTTATAAAATACTTCAGTCACTGTTGAGATTTTGTAAAGCTTATTGCAACCATTACAAAATAATTGTATAAACAGTTCCGCAGGCTCTAAGAAAATTCGGTATCGCCACTATGAAACAGTTTTACTGAAGCTTCATTTAATTACGTTGTAAAGCACATACTTCACTATTGCTATAAAACCAATAAAATAAAACGATTTCTTAAATGAATTCAAAAAGCCGCACACATGTACTTACAAATATATAATATGCTGTCCTCTATACAACGTGATTTACCATGATATGCGGAAAATAAAATGGTGTACTAGTCTTCAATGTGGGAAAGCCCTGTGCTCCGAGGTAATTTAGTATATTAAAAATGGTTGAAACTTACGAAGATACACTACTGTTATTGTCTAGGTCAGTAATAGGGCGACGAACTTACTTGTGAAAGAACATATTGGAGATGTTTACATTTCCTTAATTGTTATAAAAAGTGACGCAGGCGGGTGAGGTCAAAGTGCCCCGTTTTTTGCTTTCGGTCGACACCGGCAAGTACAAAGCACCGCCGACAGCTTTGCTGTCAATAGTGTCAATCCCAAGTCTGATAAAGTGTTATAGTTGTACCGCGTTACGTCAGATTGGCGGTGTATTTCTACAAAAAAAAACAAGCTAAAAACGTACTCTTCACCTGTTCACTGAACTTTTATATAATTGGTATAGTCGAGTAAACTCTAATCTGGTGCGTCCAAAGGTCGCTTCATCATATAAACTAAGAGAATAAGAATACGCAACTAGTTCATCTCTATGTCACTGCAATAGCTTTATGCGCATCGCATATCAAATCGTACGTCGTGTTACCAACTCATACATACGCCACCTTAGAGTTTACCGGACTATTCACATTCTATAGGATACTCTTCGCAGTTGTTTGTAAATAATGTTAGTTTTAGATATTTTGAATTTTATAGTACGAACTTAGTTGGTAACAGTCTCAGTGTAAAATAAAGTAAAAATAAAAAAAATATACCATACCCCATTTGGGTTTCGAACCCGGGACCCTTGGATTCCGAGTCAAAAGCATAAGAACTACATCACCACCACCTAAGACGTAAAAAAACGTAAATTTTTACAGTATAAGAAACGAGCTAAAATCATATTTCCACGGTTGTAACATTATGAAATGTATATTTGTAAAATATATAAATATTTATTTATATATTAAAATAAAATATCATTTCACCAGATTTCTATGCAATTACAAAAACATAAAAATCAAGAAAAAAAATTTCAAATTTAAATCATTAATAACATTTTTATTTACTGATCGATTTTGTGAAAAAAACAATAGGGTTCTTCCTCTAGCTAACACTAACTTATGTCCCAGTACAATCGGATTTTTCTTTCTTGAGTTATCGTGCTTACAAGAAATGTGACGGACGGACAGACAGACGGACATTTTGAAAGTTGTTCAGAATTCGTTCACTAACACAGTGATATGAAAAGTTTTTCTCTACGAGCGATATTTCCGGTTTTAGAAATGTGCCGATCAAATAGACTGGCGGTACAGTACAGACCAGTCAGGTGCAACGTTTTTAAAATGCATGCCAATCATATATATGAATGAAATTACCATGAATATGCCAGAAACGCAAATGTTAGGCAGGCAGTCGTCGCGTGCAGAAGAGTGTGCAAATCGATTTTTTTTGTTTTTTTTGTGTTTTTTTTTTATTTTAAAATGGATGCCAATAGTGCCAAACGAAAAGCCGTGAAAAAGAATCCAGCGGAAATTCATTGGCATGCAGTTTCCGCGCGCAAAACAACTTTTGATGCGCACATTAAATCGTAACATTCTTTGATGTTCTTAATTTTGGATGATTTTGATTTTAGATTTTTTTTTCAAGGCTTTTTGTTTGGCACTATTGGCATCCATTTAAAAAAAACAAAAAAAAAATCGATTTGCACACCCTTCGGCATGCGACGACATGGTAATTTCATTCATATATATGATTGGCATATATTTTAAAAACGTTGCACCTGACTGGTCATGTACCGCCAGTCTAAAATGCAATATAGTCTTCGTTTTTGCGAAGAGTATATTGCATTTTAGACGGGCGGTACAGCAAATTTTCCGCATATCATGGCAGATCACCTTGTATATACAAAGCTTTCAGTGATTTTACTGGATAGTGGATAAGAACGTACTTAATTATTTTAGAGACGTGTTAACCTATACAGCCTGCAATTTTTGATGTGAAGTGAATTTTACTGTGAATTATGCCATGTGTTTTTGATGAATTTTAAGTGCGCTTCGTGTTTACTGAAGATTTCTAATAATTTTTGGAATTTTATAAAAATCGATTTCACATTTTAAAAATTTTATGCAGTGAAATTTAAGACCAATTTTTTTAATCAACATAACTTTATAATTAGCACGTATTAACTGCCGTACATATCAATAAAAATGTGATTTTTAAACTTTTTACGTCTTGTCAGATTTATACGGCCTCGTGAAATGACTTCCTTATATAAAATACTTTTGTATTAATAACAAGCATTTTAAGATAATTAAACTATACGCCATTCTTACAAAATATTGTGTCTTAAAGGTGACGGTTTTGTGACAACGCCGTATCTTAAATAAACCAATAAAACAATTTTTTTTTCAAAAATGGCTTATTTTGCATTTTTGTTATAACTTATAAACGAAGAAAAATAACTGTAGCCACAGTTTGATTAAAACTGTAATTTATTGTAACTATTATCGTTAAATTGGTGTTAGTAGTTAGTACAGTAGGTAGTTAGTATAATTATGGTATTATTGGCCAAAACCTCTGGAAATCATACAAAAAAGAATACACAAATTTAATTTCCTTGCTAAGTTCTCCACTGAGGAACTTTTTAAACATACCAAAATATGTGACGTAAGAAATTTTTTTGTTTAACTTCGTTAACAAATATACCAAAATACAATAACGGATTCTATCTCACGTATACATAATACAAGACACAAAAAACAAAGAATCTCTTATTATCTAAAAAAGTAAGACCACTGGAAAAAGGGTATATCATTATATTGGCATAAAAGTGTACTACAATTTTACCACCCGAATTGAAGCAAATAATATACAAAAAATCCTCAAAAATAAAACGCCAATGGTTAATTGAAAATAAATCTACGCTTTTATAAAAGCTCATTATTAGGTCCATTTTTCTTCTTTTTATCTTTTTCGTCTGTGGTACAATGGTGCTCACCTTAAACTCACCACCCTTTGAGATGCTCCTTTTCTAACACGCCCCACTACAAATAAATTATACATTCTGACATTCCGTATTTTAGGTCAGAGTGGAGACTGACGTCATACTTTTATTAGTTTTATTAGAATGTGACCAGTTGTTAGCTTAGGGTTCTGTATTTCAGAGATTTTGAATGATACCGTGTGTATAGTCGCGGGCTAGGCATGGGGAGAAGAATTACAACATCGCGCGTGCCAGCTGGCTGAAATGAAATAACAGAGCTGGAATGCTCCATCGACGGACGAATTTACGGCTGCCGGTGTTGTCAAATCTCTCGCGCTACGTGAATGTACATGCCTAATGGGAAATTACACGCACGGTATCAATTTTATCTATAACTTTCTCTCTCCACTATTCATTTATCTGATTTACGGATTCTGGACGCTAATAGATTTTCATAAATTATTAACCTAACATTGTTTACAATAAAAACTGACAATGTAAATACATTAAGTAAACAAGACAATTCGAAAAGTTAATGCAACCGGTTACCTCAAAAAAGATTCGGATCCAGAAATGAAGGTATTAAGTTGAATATACGTAATAATTCATCAAAAACCAACAAGACAAAAATATTAATATCACTTATAATGAAATTAATTGTGGTTAATTATATCATGCTAGTTTTGGAGTCTTGTGATTTTTCATTAAAATGAAGCGGTTAATAATTCCGTGATTTTGTCATACCTATTGCCGAGTGCAAGAAAATGTAATGTTTTCGACAAACACATCATTTTTAAAATGCACACATAGAAGGGTAAACGTTTTTTATTATATTTGAAAAGTATTGAATAATTTTCCAAAGAAATGTCAGTGTGAATTTTTTTTAATATTTATTTTTATAATTTATATCGTTATTCCAACGTATGCAGAGAATTAAATTTAATTGGTAGTCTTTAAAATTAGATACAGAGTCGAATTTTAAGAAACCTTCACTTACAATCGGCCCAGAGTTTAAAATTTTTAATTTTTGAAGCAAATTTACAATTACGCCTATTTCTGTTATTATTATTATTCGATTTTCCGACAGAAACTATGCGCTAAAACCGTATATTTCATATAAATACATAGGTAATCGATGGAATATCAGTGTATATAGGGTGATTCATTTTGACCATCTATTAGAAGTATATATGTAAGAAAAATAATATTGATCTGAAAATTTTTGGCAATGGTCCTAACTGGGTAGGATCTATTCAACGAAAACATTTTTCCGGTTATACTGAAAGTTGATCCGAAATTTGTTTTTTTAAATAGAATGCTCCCATTTTAATTTTTTTCTAGATTCTACAGAAAATTTAAAGGACATTCCGTTAAAGGTTCCTTATACCTAAAATTAATATTTCCTGAGATATTAATTTTTTTCCTAAATTTTGAGAGAAAAGTTGTATTATATAAAAAATATTACCTTAGTAATAATAATTGATAGCACGTTGATTTTTTTAATGCGGGTAAGACAAGGCATTGAAGTTATTCATCATGTAAAAAAATTATCGAATATTAAAAAAAAAGTCTTTTAAATTAATGACAGTTGACCATATAAAAACAGGAAAATGTTATTTTTTCACGTGATCTCAATTATTGTTACTGAGATAGTTATAGGAACTTTTATAATCCACAATATTCATAATAACTAATTACTACGTAGGAGCAACAGGGGCAGAGAAAATTGCAAAAACTTGCATTAAAGCAGAATATTCGCTTTTCTGGCTGCTGTAAATCGTAAAATATTAACAATAAAGAAAGATTGTTTAAATAAAAGTAGCTCCTTTATTCCCTACAATATTAGTAATGCCCAATTTAGAGCAGAAGTAACAGGAAAGGAGTTAATTTAGAAAAATCTATTTAGAGCACCATTTTTAAACATGGCGGCGGTAAGGGGAATCAAATTTTGAGAAGAAAAGGTTCTATGCAATTTTTCATATTGTAATATGTTGCAACCCCTTAAAAATTTAAGGTTATGTTGGTTACTAAAAAGTAGGCAGACTTCAACAGATCGAATGTCAGAATGAATGTAGTGTATTTGCACCTACTCGAAAAAGAACCTACCAGAAGATTCCAAAGTGACATCTGGAATTATCGAGAGAATGGTGGCGTCATCACAGAACAATCGAGATCTGTCATTTTTAGGTATAAAAGACCGATCGCATTCTCGGCGAGTAGTTCAGAAAGTTCAGAAAATATAGAAAGTGAGGTTAAGAGTTTAATGATAAACAAAGTAATAAACATTGTGATTTTAGTCAGTAAAGTGTATTTAAATTAATAATAGAATTGTGAAGTATCCAGTAAATATTTAATAAAGTGTGTTAGTGGACATCTCTTGTTATAATTTTTGGAACCCACGGAATTTGCAAGGGGTAGTTTCCTAAGGGTGGAAACACGTCACAAACTGGTGTCAGAAAGCGGAATTTTATGACAAGAGGAGCTCTGAAGTTGTGCTGGAGTGTTCGAGAAGTATTCTCGAGAGTTAGTGCTAACACAGGACTAATTTACTGGACATTGTTCGAGGGTTATTTTCGAACAGGAAAATAGTGTTTAAGTGCATTTTTGAGACATTGTAGAACATTTTATTAGGACATTAGTGTGATAATTAAATCCTTTGAACTGAGAAGTGATAGAGACACTGAAAAAGACTCATTTAGTGTGTGAAAATTTCTAGAACTTTTCTATTTGGACATTAGTGGAGATTATTAAATTCTCTGAACTGGATAGTGACAAAAGACTCTGGATAAGACTTTTTCGTGCTATTTCGAGATTTGTCTGGGAAGTTCCATTACCGATATTGACGTGACAGTTAAATTTATTTTATTTTAATTTCATCGTATGCCCGTAACAACAAGAAGTATGGCATCCGATAAACAAATACAGGACTTATTCGAACAATTCCAAAAAATGATGGCGCAGCAACGGCAGGAAGACAAAGAAGAACAGGAGAAAAAACGTCAAGAGGAGAAAGAAGAACAAGAAAAGCGACGTCAAGTAGATAAAGAAGAGCAAGAAAGAAAACGCCAGGAGGAAGAAAAACGGCGTCAAGAAGAAAGGAACGAATTAAAGAAAATAATGGAAGATCAGGAAATAAGACGTCAGAAAGAAAAAGAGGATGAAGAAAGAAGACGTCAAGAAGAGAAAGACGAATTGAGACAAATTATGGAAGACCTGAAGATACGACAACAAGAGGAAAAAGAGGAACAAGAAAGACGACGTCAAGAGGAGAAAGAGGAACAAGAAAGACGCCAAGAAGAATTAAGGAAAATTCTGAATGAACAAATGAAAATACAGCAGGACGCTATCATTTCTGCCAACGAAACATTAAAGAGTGAAGTCAAAGGAGAGATAAACAAGGTAGAAGAAAAAGTAGGTGAAGTCGAGACAGAAGTCGGTCAAGTTAAAGAGAAAGTAAACAAGTTTGAAGATGAAGTCAAAGGAGAAATAGACCGGCTTAAACGACAATTGAGAGATAGAGGAAGCCAGCAGGTGGTATCATCAGGTCAGCGACTAAAACCTCCTTCTTTTGACGGCCAAAGTTCCTGGACGACGTACAAGAGGCAGTTTGAGGCAGCAGCGTGTGCGAACAACTGGGATAATGAGGAAAAGGCCATGGCATTAGTTCTAGCATTAAGGGGCCAAGCTTCAGAATTACTCCAAACCATCCCAGTTGAGAAACAAAGGGACTTTAAAGTCTTGGAAGCTGCATTAGACTTGAGGTATGGCGATCAACACCTTGCCCAATTATACCAGGCTCAGCTGAAATCCCGGATGCAAAAAGCTGGGGAAAGTTTACAAGAATTTGAAGCTGCGATAGAGAGGCTGGCACACCTGGCGTATCCGAGTGCACCTAAAGAATTCCAGGAACAATTAGCCGTGGGGGCCTTTTTAGATGGTATAAGGGACGAAGAGGTCAGGCGAGTCCTGAGACTGACGAGACACCAAAGTAGTAGCGAAGCTTTGGTGCGTGCACTCGAAGTAGAAGCCGCTTACAGGGATACTCCAAGGTCGAGAGTGCGAGCTGTGACTCTCGAAGAATCGCAACCAGAAATGAACCAGAACCACTTGCTGACTGAGATGCAGAAAATATTCACCAAATTATGCGATAAATTGGATGGCCTCGGAAAGCAAGAAAAACAACAAAATAGAGGAAAGCCGAGCGGAGGTATTAAATGTTTCAACTGCGGCAAGGTTGGACATATGAAACGGGACTGTCGACAGCAGAACTCGGAGAGTCGAGTAAATGCTGTGAATGTAGAAGAGAAGCAGGAAAACTAAAGATAGCCAGCACCAAGGGGGCTGTGCTGGCTAGGGAATGCGGTGCCCCCAGAGAAATAAAGATTTCCCAGCTCCAAAGAATACCAAGTAGTCTGTTGTTGCAAGGATATGTGAATGGAAGAAAATGCGTGTTTACGATTGACACCGGTGCTACGTCATCAATAGTGCGGCCAGGGTTTATATCAGGCTTGCAGATTGACAAGAAGCAAAATGGAGTAATCATTCGGACAGCCACGGGGGACAGGGCTGCGGTCCATGGAGAGGTCAACTTGGAACTGCAGGTTGGACGGTTGAGGTTAACTTACAAGGTCATTGTGGCTGACATTATGGATGATTTCATTTTGGGTCTGGACATCATGGGAGAGCAGGGATTTATTGTTGACGTAGGGGAGCGAGTCTTAAAAATTGGAAATGAGGAATTTATTCTGGCAACCACAGATGACCAATTCCATAAAGCAAGGTTGTTAACAACACAGACGATCAAGATTCCTGCTCATTCAGAACAAATTATCGATGCTGCCTTAGAAGGAAATCCTGGAGGGTACCGTGTTGGCCTAGTTGAAGATGACGAATCGATTAAGTCCCTACCCAATATTATTGTGGCGAGAACTTTAACCCGGACTAAAGACAAAATCCCAATTAGAGTCGTTAATTTAAATTCCCACTCAGTGACAATTAAGGAGGGCAAACCGATTGGCTCCTATGAACCGGTCTCATGGGTAGCAAGGTGCGAGGAACAAACAGAGGGAAGTTCATCTACGAAAATAGACCAGGAAGTTTTGACCTTGCTGAGTACCCAGTTGGAGCATTTATCTGAGGATGAACGAAGGGAGGCAATCAAGTTCCTAGAAAAGGAAAGTTCAGTATTTGCCAAGAATACAGAGGCCCTTACAAAAACAGACATAGTCCAGCATCGGATAAATACTGGCGACTCACCAGCTATTCGACAACCACCTAGGAGGCTTCCATTAGCGAAACAAGAGGATGCCTCGGCAATGATAAACAAGATGCTGCAAGACGGAGTCATTGAGGAGTCAACGAGTCCCTGGTCATCGCCAGTAGTTTTGGTTGCCAAGAAGGACGGAACATTAAGATTTTGTGTCGATTATCGAAAATTAAATGATGTCACGAAGAAAGACAGTTACCCATTACCACGAATTGACGACACGTTAAGCACGTTGGCAGGCTCACGATGGTTTTCTACGTTAGACCTTAGGAGTGGATACTGGCAAGTGGGGCTTCATCCTGATGATAAGGAGAAGACAGCGTTTTCAGCAGGCAGTGGTCTTTATCAATTTACTGTGATGCCTTTTGGACTTTGCAATGCGCCAGCTACCTTTGAAAGACTGATGGAGTTCGTGCTGCGAGGGCTAACCTGGAGGACGTGCCTGGTTTACCTTGACGACGTGCTTGTTATGGGACAGGACTTTACAGAACATTTGAAAAATCTTCAAGAAGTATTTGGGCGAGTCAGGAATGCCCACCTGAAGTTGAACCCGAAGAAGTGCCTGCTATTCCAGAAAGAAGTCAAATTTCTTGGTCACGTGGTGTCTTCGGATGGAATACAAACAGACCCCGACAAAATTTCTGCTGTACGAGATTGGCCAAGACCATCTAACGTTCATGAAGTACGGAGCTTCCTTGGCCTCTGCACTTATTACAGGCGCTTTGTGGAAGGGTTTGCAGAAATTGCGAAACCATTACACCGGCTGACAGAAGAGAAAGTGCAGTACCAATGGACACCGGAATGTGAAACGGCATGGAGAAAATTGAAGGCAGCTCTATGCACTGGTCCTGTGCTAGCGTACCCACAACGGGAAGGACTTTTTATTTTAGACACTGATGCCAGCAATTCTTCGGTCGGATCTGTGCTGTCTCAAATCCAGAATGGGCAGGAAAGAGTGATCGAGTACTTCAGCAAGGTGCTGTCCAAACCAGAAAGAAATTATTGTGTAACCCGGAAAGAGTTACTGGCCATCGTAAAATCAGTGGACCATTTTCATAAATATCTTTATGGAAGACATTTCAAGATTCGGTCCGACCATGCTGCATTAAAATGGCTGTTGCAGTTGAAAACCCCTGAAGGTCAACTGGCTCGTTGGATAGAACGGTTGCAACAGTATGATTTCAAAATAGAACATCGACCTGGAAGATCTCATAAGAACGCAGACGCTTTATCTAGAAGACCATGCAAGGAAGATTGCAAGCACTGCCGCCACGTTGAGAAATTGCAGGGTACGGTGGCCGTCAACACTATTAAAATAGAGGTTCCGGACGATTGGACAACCGAAGCCCTGAGACAAGAACAACTGAATGACACAGAAATTGGGGCTATATTGAGAGCAAAGGAGAAAGGAATTCGACCAGCGTGGAAGGATGTTTCGGATAAGGCAGTTGGATTGAAGGCTTTGTGGGCCCAATGGGATTCACTTAAAGTCATGAACGGGCTGCTAAAGAGAGCTTGGGAAAGCCCGGATGGCAGGGAAGTTGTTATGCGTCTAGTGATTCCCAGGTGTCGAGTACCGAAAGTACTTCAGGAAGTGCATAATGGAGCATCCGGTGGGCACTTCGGCGTTAATAAGACCCTGAATAAAGTACGAGAACGATTTTATTGGGTAAATAGTCGTCAAGATGTGGAAGCTTGGTGTCGCAATTGCAAAATTTGTGCAGCCAGTAAGGGACCACAGACTAGAAGTAGGGGTGCAATGAAGCAGTATAACGTCGGAGCTCCTTTCGAGAGGATCGCGATCGATATAGCCGGCCCATTCCCAGTAACCAAGGATGGGAACAAGTACATACTGGTTGCAATGGACTATTTTAGTAAGTGGCCAGAGGCCTATGCAATTCCAAACCAAGAAGCAGTCACTGTCGCCAAAGTCTTGGTAGATAATTTGATATGTCGGTTTGGTGTACCCCTGGAGCTGCACTCAGATCAAGGGAGGAACTTTGAGTCAGGGGTGTTTCAGCAAATCTGCAAGTTATTGGGGATACACAAAACACGGACCACAGCCCTTCACCCGCAATCAGATGGAATGGTGGAACGACATAACAAGACCATGAAAGAACATCTCTCTAAAGTGGTTCATAAGAATCAACGCGATTGGGATCTCCACATACCGTTCTTCCTCATGGCATACAGAGCTGCTATCCACGAGTCTACGAAACAAACACCAGCCCGTGTAGTATTTGGACATGAGATCAGACTGCCGTGTGATTTGATTTTCGGAACACCAGGCGGAGAACAGCTTCCTGTGAACAGCTATGTGGATGAAATGAGTGAACGGCTAAGAAATGTTCATGAGCTGGTTAGAGACCAAATCACCATAGCCAGTGACCGAATGAAGGCTCGATACGACCGTAAGGGTAGTTCAGAAGGGTTCAAGGCAGGAGATCTGGTTTGGCTGTACAACCCACAGCGGAAGAAAGGGAAGTCACCGAAACTTCAACCTCCTTGGGAAGGACCTTATACTGTTATTACCCGAATTAATGATGTCGTCTATCGTATTCAACGAAACAAAAAGTCCAAGATGAAGATCGTACACTTGGATAGACTGGCGAAGTATGTGAAAGAGGCTGAATTGCCTGACCGGGACGTTCAGGCTTAAGGAGGGGGCAGTGTAATATGTTGCAACCCCTTAAAAATTTAAGGTTATGTTGGTTACTAAAAAGTAGGCAGACTTCAACAGATCGAATGTCAGAATGAATGTAGTGTATTTGCACCTACTCGAAAAAGAACCTACCAGAAGATTCCAAAGTGACATCTGGAATTATCGAGAGAATGGTGGCGTCATCACAGAACAATCGGATCTGTCATTTTTAGGTATAAAAGACCGATCGCATTCTCGGCGAGTAGTTCAGAAAGTTCAGAAAATATAGAAAGTGAGGTTAAGAGTTTAATGATAAACAAAGTAATAAACATTGTGATTTTAGTCAGTAAAGTGTATTTAAATTAATAATAGGATTGTGAAGTATCCAGTAAATATTTAATAAAGTGTGTTAGTGGACATCTCTTGTTATAATTTTTGGAACCCACGGAATTTGCAAGGGGTAGTTTCCTAAGGGTGGAAACACGTCACAATATAAATTGAAGTTATAACGACTTGAAAATTGGGATTTTAACTAGAAAAAGAGGTATTCCAAACAGGTTTTTGTTAAATAACTCGAAAGGTAATACATTGAGCGAAAACATGCAAGAGACAAATAAGAAAGTTACTAAATTGAGGATGAATTTCCTTTTTTTCTAATTTCTGTAGAATTAATAGTTTTGGGGATCTGGAAGTGTAAAGGTGGCGTCCGAAAATATATAAGAAGTATTTAGTTTAAATATTAAATATTTTAGAAATTATGGCACTTACCTTAAAAATGCCAATTATCAAACTGAAAGTCTATTAATCAGGCTTTCGAATGATTGTTTGATTATTTCTATAACATAAAAAACGAAAAAGTTATAACAAAAACAATGTACTTTTTCACATTTTTTTAATATAAGTAGTCAGTAATTAAAAAAGATATTCCTATATACTATTATTCGTTAATATATAGTATGATCTAGACGTTCAAATTTTTTCGTTTGTTTACAGCGCTTGGTTTAGAAAAATATGGTATTTTAAACTGTAAAGGGATTTTAGAAAAAAAACGTAGCATGTTTCTTTGCAAATATCTCAATAAATATATGTTTTAGCGAAAAAATAGTGAACCCGAAAAATTAAGCTTATAAATTGAGAATGAATTTGATTTTGTTATATATTTGTGTAGGATTGACAGTTTCGAAGATATTTAAGTTTATAAAAGGTATCCGACCGCTTATAGGATGAAGTATTTAGTTTAAATGTTAAATATCTTAGAAAGTGACACCTTTATTAAAAATTTTATGGGACAAAGTTAAAGATAATAATTAATCTATTTTTAAAACGATTTTTTGTTTCTTACTATAACAAAATGTTGCCATTTTGTTGTAATTGCCCAGTAATTAACTTTTTTTTTTCTTAAAAAAAATGCTGTTTTTCGTTAATATAAAGCATCACCTAGATGCTCAATTTGTCCGTTTAAAACACCTGTTTTAGAAAAAAATTCAATCCGCCATATTGGAGCCGCATTTCAATTCTTAAATTTTGGCCTCAGATTCGTAATTAGCGATCCCAGAAACATAACTAAGCTATGTTTCAAAAATTAACCAGTAATACTTTTTCAATTATTGAATATTAAGCATTTTTGATGACCTCTATATCTCAATTGCCAAGTGTAGAATCGAAAATCAAGTAACACATTCTTGAGGCACTTTTTTGAGTAGAATCTGTTGTTGATAAGAGAAGAAAATTATGCATGCCTCAGTTTTCGAGAAATAGTCATAACTTGTGTTTTTTAAATGAAACACCACAATTTAACGGGCTTTAAAACGATGTAATACTTGACCTTGTGGTGGGTCCTACCACCTTTTAAGGATTTAAGTTTCGAGATCAACAATACCCAATAAAAGTACCCCCCTTGATAATAAAATTGACGGATCCGAGCGTTTGTCGAAAAAATGATCATAGAAAGAGAAAACACGCCAGTTTCGTTTTCGGTGGCCACCCTGTATAATAGGTATGGTGTAAGTAATCACTATATATTGGTAAATTTTACTGATGTTTGCTAGTGCATCCTTAGAGTATTTCAGCTTTCGAAAGTTTTCTAATTGAATATTTGCATTAATTTTTTGAATCACCCTGTATTACTTACTTATAGCGTCAGTTATATGCATTGCCATTTATACTGCAAGCATAATCAGATCAATTTTATTTATTCTACTGAATATCCGATACGTCCCACAATCAGATAATTGAAGAATGAAAAGAGAAATGAAATGAAATAAAAAATGTTTACTTATCCACATTGCATAATTCCAGGCCGTCGTGTATCCTACAATGTTAATCTCCACTCTGACCTAAACTACCGAATTTAATTATTTGTAGTGGGGCGTGTTAGAAAAGGAGCATCTCAAAGGGTGGTGAATTTAAGGTGACGCCGATTGTACTAAATACACATTTGTCAAGATCGTTATTATTTCTTTACATTATGTTTGTTTTTTTTTTTTCATATGTTTACATATTTTGTTTCTTCTCTTTGCATAAAATATGCGTACGTATAATGTATATCTATGTTTACGTATTATATTTAATAGTATTTGGTTTTCTTATTTTAATATTTTACTACATTTAATATAGCAATCGTATTGAAAACATATATTACTCCCTAGGAATTCGAAATTTTTTCGTAAACTTAAGAAGTCTCGGACACCTACTTTTAGTAACTATTATAGTCTTCCACTGTTCTCAATATTTATTTGCATATCTAATGTATTATGTACATTAATTAATATAAATAAATATTATTAATTATTTGTATAAATTTGTTTAGAAAGCCCTGTTTTTGCCCTAATTAACGGAAAATTACCGAGAACCACCCTTGATTTCACCTAATCAGTATTAGCTTAACTTCGGCGAGTCCTCAGAGTGGCAGAAGGACCGCCGTTTCCCGCTATAATAGCAGCCCCATTCCCATGGCGGGCCTAGTTGCGACACCCTTGCCAGGTGATTTCCCATAAGACTGCGCACATGTTTGCACATATGCCCTCCGTACTGCATATGTACAGACCCATTGTGTCTTTTAATTGTTCCTTTAATTTATTTATGATATGAATTTTTGTTTGCAGCTTGCTTTCGTGTGTTTCCAACATTTGGCAGCGTGATTTTCGTAACGGTCCACCAGAACAAGAGAAATTATTGATATGTACTTATTGGTTAATACTCGACAAGTATTAGCGAGAGAAATATCTGAAATTGTCCAGATAAGGATAGTGAGAAGGATGTGTTGCTTATGAATAGAGTAATAAAGTAATTCTGCATTTAAATAATAATAGTTAAATAGAAGCAGCGACGATAACTTTATATGTATTATGAAACTATGAAATGAAAAAGGCTTTATTTGTTTTTTGCGAAAGCGTAGAAACGCCACAATAAATCATACTCTTTCTGTTTCGACTTTAAAATCGAAAAACAGAATTCCGTGTTAAAAGTCGTATTGTAAGAAATTTCCGTTTTTAACTATGCCTATGAGGCAGTCCACGTAACTTTGACATACAGGGTGATTGGTAAAGCGATGCCAACACTGAACAGGGAGATACAGAGAGATAGAGATTTGGCATCTATATTACCTATATAAAAATGTTAAGATTTTTTTATAATGTCTTTTTGTACTTTCTTAAAAATCTCCATTTCTATGATTTATGCAATTATTATGCACTAAAATAAATGTTTGATACTCTGAAATTTGGTAGTGGGGTGGATGAAATAAAAACAAATGTTGAGGCCTTTGGTTCTTGTATACACATTAAATCACAATTTTATTTTCTTCATCCCCTTTAGTAATGGCGTGGAAGTGGTAATGTGGTTGGTTAATGCCAAAAAAAAGTTTAAGACCTCAGGGTCTTTTATATATACTAAATACCAATTTTGTAAACTCTTGCTTGATTTGCGTATTTACCTCCCTTTACCCTAATTTACCCCCCAACCCTTCAACGGAATAAGACCAAATTATAATCTAGTTCCGGATCTCGTACGTGTACTAAATTTCAAGCCAATATCTTAAACAGATCCAGACTAATCGTGCGCACAGAAAAAGTTACAGACAAACAGAACGACAAACAGAAATTTTTTTTTGCTCAAACTTAAAATCTCGACTTTTATAACATTTTAAGACTATTTTGAGCGTTACTATACTTTCTGAGATACTTTCACTGGATGTGGAAGTAAAAGTACTAAAAGTACATCTAAATTATTTTATTAGGACCCGTTTGGAGCTAGTTACCCTTGGAGATTAAATCTTGAGGGAGGTTTTCTCTCATAACTTCCAAATTAGTGTATTTATTGCAATAAAACTTTGAACACTATACACAGTAAGTATATATGTTATTGTCTAGGAATCCAGTGGTGAAATATTCCTGATACTTATAAACCTAAACCTAAACCTTGTATTACATTACATTACATTACATTACATTACATTACATTACATTATTATACTCTTCGCAAAAACGAAGAGTATTTGCATTTGATCGGCACATTTTTAAAACCGGAATTATCGCTCACAGAGAAAAAAATTTCATATCATTGTGTTAGTGAACAACTTTCGAAATGTCCGTCCGTCACGTTTCTTTTAAGCATGATAACTTAAGAAAGAAAAGTCCGATTGTATTAAAATTTGGAAAGTAAGTTAGTGTTAGCTGATGAAAATCAATCAGTAAATAAGAAAGTTATTAATCATTTAATTTAAAAAAATACATGTTCTTAATTTTTTACGCTTGCACTAAAATAGAAATCTTGCGAATTGTTATCTCTATAATATATTTTTTTTGATTATGCATTTTATTAATATAATAGCATAACGAATGCGTTGAAATATGATTCTCGAAAGATCCACTATATTACAGACATTCAATCTTTATAGTAATCTGTGATGGTGCAGTGGCTAAAATTTTGTCTTGCAATGGAGCCAGACTCCGGAATAGCGCATTATTGTATCCTGTTAACATTAATAAATGCTTGTTGTTGTTGTTATTCTTGCAATCCAAAGATTCTGTGTTTGAATCCCAGACAGAATGTTTTTTTTCAATTTTTTTTCATATATTTTTTTCAGAACAAAGTTGGTATCACAAAATTCAGGCTGTCCAAAAACCAACATTATTTACAAGAAAACTGCGAAGAGTATCCTATAGAATGTGTAACAATTATATAAAAAGCTCAGTAAATTGGCGAAGAGTACCACGTTTTTAGCTTGTTTTATATTACCTACATTATATTAAATTCCATTGCCTCATATTACTATGCATTCCATTGCATTGCAATGCATTACACATACAATATGACTGATTGAGTGATTAGACTGATTACTTTGATAAAAAAAAATAGTTTTAAACAATTTCTAGTTCATTATGTGTGTTGATTTAATCTCGTTGCCTTCATCACAATTTTCTCAGGAAATTTTTCATCTCACTTTATCTTTGAAACGAATAAAACAGCATTAATAAAATTTTGCATTTTGTGCTTTAAAAAAATCGGCCGCTCATCCAGAAAATATTAGAATACTTTTAAAGTCATTACCCATTTTTTTTTATTACATTTTATTTTTATTGCCGAAGTATAGGTATTGTTTATAATTAGTTAGCCCGTCTAGCTTGTACCCTGAGGGCCGGTACTTTCACTTAAGTATAGATAGACTTTAACCAGTGAGTAACTATCTGACAGATAAGATAACCGGAGCTTACTATCTGCAGGATAACTTGCATGCGTACTTTCATTCAAAATATAACTTCGGTTAACTACCCGATAGATATGTAAAGTAAGGAAGTTTTATAGACTATCTGCAGAATAACTAGAAGCGCCGCGCGCGGAATTTTTCATAACTTTTGAACAATGGATTTTGTATTGTATTATATGCGTCGAGTCGGTTTTTGTACTATTTTGGGATAAAGAAAGAATTTTATATTTTTGCAGATGTTATTAATTGCACGGGAAAAAAATCCTGATAAAGTGAGTATAATTTTCACGAGAATCATATTTATATTTTGTGTTGAAACTGTCTAAACGATTTGATGTATAGGTTACAGTCATGAATGTTGTTCTACAGGGAATTCTGTGGCTGCCGGTTTACGACATCTGCGTCATTTTCGATTGTTTATCATATTGTTTGAAATAGTTGTGCATCATATAACTAACATAACCTGAGATTTTAAATTTTTTAAGTTTATTTTCATTTTTAATATTTGTACCGCATTTTTAGCTTGTAACCATATACTGACTCCAGGCGAACATTTAAAAATCCACTCAAATAATTTTTCAATATTGATGATTAATAAAATAGACTGCTAATTATAGGTTAGATTTCCAACCTACAAAAATAGTCTTAGGACAAAGTATTTAAAATATGCTTATCGCAATATAAATTATAAATGTTTTTATTAAATATGATTATTTATATCTAATTATAAATTTAAACATAAAACACAATACAAAAAAAAACAAATTTTTAAAAAGTTGAGTTAGAAGATAAAGTAGCAATTCTGTCAATCACAACGGACCGCGTGGGCGTGGTTAGTTTTATCCGTTAGATAAGACCTTTATCCGAAAGTCTAGGTGCCGGATAGGTTATCCTAGGGATAAAGCATATTTATCTGGTGGACATCACTTTTTGTAGGTGAAAATACCGATTTTTTGCTTATCTCCGGGATAAACGTTATTCTGCAGATTAAATATCACTATCTATAGATGAAAGTACCGGGCCTTAGCATACTTAATGAAAAGCTTTTCATAGTAAATCCCCAAGAAGTGGTTCAGATTCCACTATAAACTGTAGGGCCCCATCTCCTTTACTCAGACTAATCCAGATCTCCTAGACTTAAAAGCGTCATTGAGATGACATTAAACTAATTGCAATTTTGCCTTTTACTTTACTAAATCGAAACTAAGTACAAACATGTAAACTCTTCATTGATTGAAGTTTTACATAGGTATTGAAATTTTTTTAGGTGTAATTGTTATATTTTTAACAAGATAGGTTAGCCCCATATGAGTGGAAGTTCATGGAATGACGCCAAAAGACTTTTTTCTGACAATTTTTTTTTATTTGCAAATAAAAGTAATTTTGTGAGAAAAAGTCTTGTTTTATTTTATCATTACATTTTTAATTTGAGTCATCTCCTGATGATGCCAGTTGAGTTAGCGAAACACTCATCAATATACCATACAGTATTTTTGTTATTACAGAGTGTTATCAATGGAGTTATCTTCAAGAAAAACCAATGCGATTAGGAAAATGCAAAATTTCAAAATTACAAAGAAACCGGAGCACTAAATTATTTGTTCGCGTCTGGGGCTGGGTAGAATGGTTCTATTTAGAGGTGTGCGATAAGTGAAAAATTTCTTTTATTGGGTTCGAGTTAATATTGATATGTTTTTTAATGTATACTAAATATAAATTTTGTCTTTTTATTTATACCATGTTTGTAATATTGCAAGTTATAACATTTGCATTTTATTGTACTCCTGAGGAAGAATAAAATATTATTCGAAACGTCAACAGGTTCAAATAACCTCATTTGTATTTTCTCATTTGCCCTGGGCGAGAAGTTTGTGAAATTACATGACGTACTGTCAGAAACAAAACGAAGGTTTTGTTTCTGACAGTACGTCATGTAATTTATGGTTTAGATTAGATTTAGGTTTGCAATTTAGGCTGGTGCCAATACCTTCTTGAAAAAAAAAAGTTATTAATAGGCAAGGACCAGCCGGAAAATTTAGTTGTGAAAGACATTTTCCGCTAGGAGGTCATGTTTCGCCAAAAATCGCCAAAAAACACATTCAACCCCTAAACAGTACCCCCATTTCACAATTTTACTTTATCTTGTGTTTAATTTTTGTTTTTTCTCTTAGTTATAACTAATTGTTCCGGCTGGTCCTTGATTGTTAATAATTTTTTTCTTTTAGCCTTCAAAATCCGCCTTTGGCACCAGCCTAAATTCTTCTTCTGCGACTGGCTGTATGGCTTTGACCTTTAGGCCAAAAAATAAATAAATTATTTTCTTATTCAACTTACTGACGAATTCCAAATCTTTCTATTACGAGAAAGACTATATGCATATTATGTACAGCACAACAGTCACAATAATGTTATTTTTCAATTTAAACTATTCTGCTCAATGAAACCAAAAATAAATAAAACAAAAACTTACCAAAATAGCTAATTTTTATTTTCTTTTGGTTTCATTGAGCAGAATAGTTGAAATTAAAAAATAACATTATTATGACATTTGTACTGTACATAATGTGCACTTTGTCTTTCTCTTAATAGAAAAATATATGTTTAAACAGTGATAAGATTTTTGTAAAAGTTGAAATAATTACTAGAATTTTCTGATAGTATATTTACTTATTCTATTTTATAGAACTTTTACAACGTAAGGAATTTGCATTTTCATTTAATTATTAATATAGGTGAGCTTTTATTGCAATTTTGAAAATCATTTTTTCGAAAAATCAGCTTGTAACCTTCCATCTACAAAAGATTTGTTACCTCAACGACGAACAAATCATATACCTATATTGCCACCAGCTCCCTATCTATTAGTAATTATTCATATTTTTACTTATTCACCAATATTTACAATTGAACTTAAAACGCATCTTATTTATCTTCCTTATCGAAAAGTTAACTACCCTATTTTTTCACTTATCAATAAAAAATACAAGCTGCACATTCTTTGCAGACAGATACACAATATCTTACCATTAAGAAACCCCAAAAGGTGTCTAACAGTTGGCCTAAAAAGAATTCGTTAGAACTAAGTACAGGCAGATGGATCTAATACAAACCCCTTCAAATTTTTCTGTGGATCGTCCCTTGGTGAAAAACGCGCATCTGACTTTGCTGATTGTATATGCACATGCTTCCAACAAACCGACATATGTACCGATGCCGCGCCACCGCGGCTAAACAGGGTGTTTTCGACAGATGATCCGATCATCTGTAGTTAAATTTTATATGCCCCTAACGGCACTAAGGGCTCCACTTGTCATTAGACCTCGTGTGTCTAAATTAGTCATATAAATTGAGTGCATAAAGGAAGTTAATTATGTTGTGTTCTGTAAACATAACCAGCAGATACCGGAATGACATATCGTATAAAATTAATGATTTATTTTCTGTTTTAGTTGTAGTAAAGAGTGATAAGTAACTAGAGGTTTTAACTTTTAACTTCGGAATAATGTCATATGAAGTAGATTTCGTTTTTTTTTTCGTCTTTCTTTTCATGGGGTGACACCTAAGAAAACTTTTATATAAGTTGACAGTCTTGAAAATTGCGATTTTAGCTTGAAAGAAGAGGTATTTCAAAAGGGTTTCCGTCAAATAACTCGAAAAGTATTACATTTAGCGAAATATGCTTATTGGAAATACAAAGATGGCATTCGAACATTTATAAAACGAGGCATTTATTTTAAATATTAAATACCTCAGGAACTTGACACTTACATAAAAAAATGTTTACGACCAAAACAAAAGACTATTACTTAAACTTGCAAATAATGTTCTGACTGTTTTTATAGCATAAAAACAAAGAAGTTATGACAGAAAGAATGTGTTTCTCCACATTAAAAAAAAAGAAACGTCCCCATTTCGTTACCGTAAGTAATAGCCCAGACGGCAGAGATCATTTTATAGTGAAACCCACAAAAAGTTACAAACTGAATAATTTTTTTTAATAAGTTCGTGAAAGTGTATAGAATGATATCCAGAAAAGTTTACAATCCGCTCGGATGCAGAACATAAAAAAAAAGTGACAAAAAATTTTTTTTTATCAATTTTTTCAAAATTTTTAAATTAAGTCAGGCTAGAAAAAACAAAAAATACAGGTGGGTAGACCACGTGTTTCTGAACAACAAATGTCTCAATAAAATTTATTGTTAAAGCCACGGTTTTCCCGAAAAAAAATAGTGAAGTAACTTTGTCAGCTCTGCTCAGCCAAGCGCATGGTTAAATGCATACTACGGAACCTCTAAATATTCTTAGCAGTTCTAACATGTAAAATAAAGCTTTTTTTCTCTTTCTGATTACACATTTTTATGGATATCGCTCCGAGTTATAACGTTACACTTGACTATTTTTTTCCGGGAAAACCGTGACTTTAACGATAAATTTTGTTAGGACATTTTTTGTTCATAAATACGTGATCTATCCATTTGTATTTTTAATTTTTTTCTAGTTTGATTTAATTTCAAAATTTTGAAAAAATTGATGAAAAAAATTTTTTTTTTCACTTTTTTTTGTTTTGCACCCGAACGAAATGTAAACTTTTCAGGATATTATTCTACACACTTTTACGAACTCATTAAAAAAAAGTTTACACAGTTTGCAACTTTTTGTGGGTAAATACCTCCGTCGACTGGGCTAATCAGTAATTAAAAAAGTATAATTAACATTATCAAATACTGTTTTTCGTTGACCTAGGTACTCATACATTTACAATACTTTTTTTAGAAAAAAACTGCATTTAAAACTAAAAGGCATTTTCAAAAAAACGTAATATTTTTATTTCATTGCAAATATCTCAATAAACATTAATTTTGGAGATCGAAAATAAAGCTTATAAACAAAGAATGAATTTGTTTTTTTTTACATTTGCTATTGCCCTAAGGGTTGGTTTTCACCCCTTGTGGCAATAGCAAGTGTTGGGACCATATAGAAACTGAATATGATACCTTTTACTACAATAATTACCCATTAAAAAAAGGATCATTACATAAGAGATTATTCCTAAATTTTACCTATTTTTTACCTCTAGGTACTGTACTATAATCTAATTACGAAAATCTAATCACCAGGAAAATAGTTACATTAAAAAATCTGTAAAGGCATTTGCACAAAACTCCTAGTTGGAATTCTTTATTCATAATTTTTTTCAGTTGAATGGTCACCCTGTACTTATATTTTTTTAATTGATTGATTGATTGATTTACCAGTGTGCGGTAGGCATTGCTGCCACTCCCAAGTTATACAGCTGGGCCTGCTACGTCCACGCTGGGCCTGCTACGTCCACGCTGGGTTGGACTAAGGTCATGCTTATTGCCAGCAGCGAGAGCCACATGGTGCATGGTAAAGGAATGTGGGATGGGACGTGTAGGTATTTGTGAGATGCGTTACCGCATTGTGTCGTGAGGGAGCGTTTAAGCTCCCTTTTTTTTGTATTTTTGGTTCTGGACTTCTGCCTATTCTGGGTCTTCTTGTGAGATATGTTGCCGCGTTGTGTCGCTGCTGTTTGTGCTCCTATTTTTGTACTTATGTTTCTACAAGTCTTCTTCTTCTTCTTCTAAGGCTTCTGATTCCTCCGTTTCTGATTCTGGTATAGTATATATCGCTCCGATTCCTTTGTGGAATTCATTCTCCCCTCGCTTTTCTTTCCCAGTATGTTTGGTTCTTTCCCAGTTTGTTCATGATCCTCTCGATTGTTGTTTTCCACGTGTAACATGGTCTCCCAATTTTTAGTTTGCTGCTGTTCAGTGTTAGTGCTTTCTTCAATAGGTGTGTTGGTTCACTTCTTTGGACGTGTCCCCAGTACTTCATTGCGTACATTTCTATCCTTTTTGTGATTGTCTTCCCTTCTAGTAGTGTTAATGTTTTATGTCGCTGTTTTTGTCCTGTTGTTTTTCTGAGTAATTGGATGATGTCTCTTTCAGTTCTTCTCAAACTTCTTCTGTTGGCTTTTGTTGCTGCCGCGTTTTTAACTCCATATGTCATTGTTGGCAGTATGATGGCTATGTACAGCCCTTTGGTCAGGCCCCATGATAGTTTGTTTTTCTCAATGAACGGTATAATTGCTCTTGTGACTCTGTATGCTGTTTTTATCCTCTCCTTTACTGTTTCTCTCCTTTTCAGTTGGTTCGTCAGATATGTTCCTAGGTATTTCAGTTTGTTTGTTGTTCTTAGGGAGTAGTCACCTATTTTGTATTCTTCTCCACTGATCCGACTCTCTCTCCATTATTAGACTTTTTTTGAAATTTATTTTCAGCCCAGATGTGTCCAGAGCGGTTTCATGTTTTCTAGGAAGTTGAGAATTTGTTGCTCTTCTTCTGCGACGATTAGGAGGTCATCGGCGCTGTACTTATATATTTTTAATGAATACAAATCAGATTTTATTCTCAGCAATAGCAACTACTTTCCAAATATTATTTCCACTATAGTTTCTTCATTAATTATTTTTGAGAGTGACAACTATGTTTTTCATTAACTACATGAGAAATATGATTGTCCTCTGTAACATTTTTGTTATTATCTAATTATTGTTTACCCTGTATATTTTTCACTAAAAGTATGTCGCATTTTTTTGTAAGCCACAGCGCCAACTACCTACCAAATATTATTCTTCTTCGTCAAATAGTTTTGTAGATATATAATCCAGTCAATGAGTGCTCAAAAGAGTACATGGAATATGCGAGACTTTTTGACTTCAGGACTTCGTTAGGAGTAGTTAGCAGGTAAACATACTAAAAGTGCCCGCCCCTGGGAGGTGAGCTTACGGTGGGAGGAGGGGGGGAGGTCTCATTTTTGGGTTTTTCGATTATATCTCGGAAACGGTGATTGCTAGAAAAACTGTGTTTTAAATAAAAATGAAAGCTAATTAAATTTCCTATAAAATTGTTTCCATACATATTTGTCGAATTTCCAACGGTTTTCGAGATATACGTTATTGAAAATCGATACTTCTCGAAAAAATAATTTTTACCTAACTCTTTTTGTCAAGCATTTGCCTCTAGCGCCTCCCACGATCCTTTCTCAGAAAAATTGTCAGAAACGAAGTTGTAGAGCGTTAAATTTCCTTCAATTTGATATACACTTAAAAAATAATTTTTTCGAAAATTATCGATTTTCAATACCGTATATCTCGAGAACCGTTGGAAATTCGACAAATAGGTCTGGAAACATATTTTTCTAGAGTTCACCGTTTCCGAGATATAATCTAAAAATCCAAAAATGGTACCCAGGGGCGGGGACTTTTAGTATGTTTACCTACTAACTACTCTTAACAAAGTTCTGAAGTCAAAAAGTCTCAATATTCCATGCATTCTACAATATATTCATTGACTGGACTAATAGCGCCAACCTTGATTTTCGTAATCTACATAGTCTGAAATGTGAAAAGCCGGAAAACAAAGATTAACGAAAGAGGTATGGAAAAATTTAAACAATCATTATTAGGTATGTACAAACTGGGCCATTTTTGACAGTCCTGATTCCTGAATAACGATTTTAGCTTAATTTTTAATTGACACTTATAACACCCATGTCCATAAACACTCATTAAACGCCCTGTGGGAGACAAACCATTCCTAAATTTCTTTACTGATGAACTCAGAGAGATGAAAGAGGCTATTCTCACTAAAAATAGTTTATGAGGCCAACAAAAATTTAACTAATAGGTTAGCTCTATTAGTTATAGAAATAAATATAAATCTGAAATTAGTGGTATAAAACAATTCATATTTTCTAAATTCTAATAACATATTCAGAGCTCATTAATTGTCAGCGTAATCACTTCAACCAATTGTAGCTTATCATCTGAAGAATTAAAGAATCTTTACATTCTAGTTCGCCCATTTACAGTATTAATAGATCTTTATTTCTCTCAGGGTATCTTCCCGGACATAATCAAAGCCTCAAAGATGACCCCGATATTAAAGAGATGAGATCCAATTAGGGCTGAAAACTATCACCCCATCTCAATACTCCCAATATAGAAATAATATTTGAATCTCGGTTGTAAACTTATTCTGAGAATAACAAAGTATTAGACAATAATTTTCAATTTGGTTTTCGTAGCAACTGCTGATGAGTACAAGATGTCAGTAGGGTGGTGTGAGGCACAGTGGAGGGCTCTGAGGAAGGCAAGAATACTATCTGCCCTCACCAGAGCTTTCAACTTTGTCTCATGTGACTTTTTGCTGGAAAAACTAAATTGCTATGGAGTAAGGGGGATGCATGCCCCTAAATTTTATTAAATCATACTTACATAATAGAACAATAGCGAGTCTCAGTAAATGGAATTTTACGTATTTGCTCAACAGTAAAATACCGCATGCCACAAGGGGCGGTTTTGGGACCGCTTTTATTTATAATTTACCTCAATGATATTTTCAAAGAACAATGTTAAAAAAGGGCTTTTTGGCCCATCCGTCGTAAAGTGTGGAAGCCATCTTCTTTTACCAATTTCGAGTCGAATCCGTCATCCGAATTGACTAAAAACATCAGGAAGGCAGTAAAAAGACAACCCTTATTTAAGGGTGGCATTGAAATTGATATTAGAGCTTGCAACAAAAAGTTATTCTTTTACAATATCTAATATATAAATATAATATATAAACAACCATGATGTAAGGAGATATGGTGTGTGCAAATGAAGGTCTCATTTTCGTCCTCTACTGCGCCTTCCCAAACGCCGCCATGTTTAATACGTCTGTCATTTATTTATGTTGACAAAGTAGTTGAAATGTCACGTTGTTTAGTACAAAGTTGCAAAAATTGTAACGTGAACACCAAAAATAGTAATATTAGTTACTTTTGATTCCTAAAGGATGAAAATATGGTAAAATGAAACTGTAGTCTGATAAAATTAGAAAATAATTCGTAAATATTTTTTCAAGCAAGATAGTTTTAGCCTTAACGAAGTAGAAACTGAGAATACTAAATTACAAGCTGAAGATCTTGAAGTGCACGTTGAAATTTCAGAACTAAAGGATGAAAGTTCCATTGAAAAATGCAACTGAAAAGATGGCGAAAGATCACAATAAAGAGTATATAAAATTTTGAAATTCACACATTTCATAATTGGACAAATTCAACGGCTTAATAAAAAGTGTATGAAGTGGTCGTTTGAAGACATTACTTCTACAATAACCACTACAGAGCATGTCACCCAGGGTTACAGATTTTTAAGAAAAAGAAAAATGAGTGCATTATCTAATATATAAAAATCTCGTGTCACAGTGTTTGTTATCGAACTCCTCCGAAACGGCTTGACCGATTTTTATGAAATTTTTGGTGTATATTTGGTAGGTCTGAGAATAGGTCGTAGGCTATTTTTTATACCCCTAGGTATCCAGAAATTTTCTTTTTATTTTTTGGACAAAAATTTATAATTTATATGGCAAAACAACGTTTGCTGGGTCAGCTAGTAATATTATATAAAACTGCTTAACAGCATAACAATTTAATATAAATTTTAAATATAATATAATAATGGAAAATGCTATTTTATTATGAATATACGTTTTCTCTGTAAACTAATATTGATTGTTTTATTTATTGTACAGCATTCCTTATATTAGCTAATGAACAATATCGATACCTGTGAAGTTGGTCTGCAATTTTCGATATTGAAACATATTTGAATGCGAATCATTTTCTCGTCAGTTTCTTTTGTTTGCTTGCTGCTTAAAAAATTCACCCACTTTTGAATATCATTAGGTATAAATAATGACGAACAAACAGAGACAATAGATGGGAAACAAGCAAATTGCCCAATTTGCTGTTTTGTTATTGTTATTTTTTTTTTAATCAATAGAAGCAAAGAGCTATCCATTTCAAATCTCCATGTAAGCGATAACGCATGAGCAAACGAGAGGAACTCACAAGCAATTATGAGCGAACTATTTACATTCAAAAATGTTTAAATTTCGAAAATAGGGGACCAATTTTACGAATTTAACATCTACTGATCTATCTTGATGCATACAGTTACTTCTTTCATATGAACCTAATATACTTATATGATTTCGCGAAATTATTGATAATTCCCATATACATTCTAAATGTCCATCTTAATTGGCCCTAAGTGCATACTTATTTGGTATATTTGCTCATCACTCGGCAAAAACTGCTAGGCAAACATCGACTTTCTTGTATGCAAAGTACAGAGCACCAATATAAACTTTCATTATACCACGGAATTCCTATATTCATTAATGTTTCATAAATATTTTATTAGACTCGTCATGTTCTGTGTGATGCTTATTAGGTATTAATAATCATATTAATAACACTTTGCTTCTTATAATCTATTAACTTAACCAAACAATTTATCTCTGGCCATTGCCAACTTTATGGAACTAAACTAACTAAAATAACATAATCATGTGACATGACTACAAATATAATTGTATTTTAAATTTGCCGCTATTTAATGCCGTTTCTCGTTCGTCAGAAATTCAACATGGACGCGATCGGGAAGGGTTACGCTATTGGCTAATCCCGAAAGCTGCGCATAAGCACACCTTATCTCCTTACATCATGTAAACAACTATATAGTAGTTATAGTAGCTTACTACCTTCTTGGGGTAGTGAGGGAATGGCGAGGAGCGTGGTTTTTTTACTTCTTTTTCTACTTAGTTATCGAAACTTTTAAGAGGATTTCCTGCGAAAGAATAACCTCTTGTAGTTCTAATTGGTTACGCCCCTGGTGTAAATTCATTTTATTTTTCGTTAGAGGACACGTGATCCGACGCACGTGTAGTAGCTCCACTGTCGACCATAGTTCATAGCATAGTGTGTTACTTTTCATAGTTTAGAAGCTTTTAATTTGAATCTACATCAACGTAAATATTACATATTGTCATAAATAATTGTGCCACTCATTTGTTCATCGAGAATCATAATCAAGGTGCCTAATTCTGTGTATCTTCCTATCTTTCCCTATCCTACAAATCACAGAATTTCGAAGCCACATGTCATCGGACTCCAGACGAATCTGGGTAAGTTATTCGCAAAACCTAGTTTTATTATTATTACATTGCATTATTATTATATACAGTCCATAATTTAGCCAATATTGCCCACTCTGGGGTTAAAATATTTTTATTAGTGAAATATCCCCGGCGTGTTCACTAATTCTAGTGGCAAGTTCTAAGATCAATTCCAATATCCACCCCCAAATAAGGGTTGTTTTTTAGTGTGTTCCCGACATTTTTCGCCATCCAAAATTAGTAAAAAAGATGGTTTCAACACTTTACCACGGGTGTGCCAAAAAAGCCCTTTTAACATTGTTCTTCCTCTTACCGGCTATTTTATCATTTGTGATTTGTTGATTGATGTGTGTTGTGTGTGATCGTTTGTAGTTTTTTTCTTTCTGACTGTTATATTTTTTAAAATTTATTTGTCTGTGTATTTTAGTAAAATATTATATTATCTGATGACTTCTCATATCTGTGATATAAGTTTGTATTTCTTCTAGAGATTTCTTTATATGAAGTTACACTTAACTTTTGCTATAAACATTGTATGTGACATAGATAAATATTTATCTGTCTATATATCTATCTATCTAGCTAACTATAAGAAAGTACAATCACGTTAAAGACGATGGCTTGGAACTTTTATCTCTCCACAACACAGCTCACAATTTTATTTCCGTTCAGTGACTACGGTAATTAATAGTAATCCTACATTCCTCGAAATTAATTACCTTCACCTTATAACAACTTGACGCACTTATTGCCATGAGTGATTTAACATTAACCATATGGGAACGAATAATTTATTTTATTATGATGAATGTTCCTCTTCCTATTGCGTCTTAGTTTCATCACAAATATTTCACTTTTTTATTTCACAGTTTTATCCGAAAATGGATGTAGTTATTACGGTTCTTTTAATTTTCTACTTAAATGCCGCTAGTAATTATAATTACGATAATGAGTAATTACTTGACACATTACAAAAAGTAACACCTTATTATGGGCGAAGTTTCTGCAACCATATGTGAAGGAATATATTATAGAGATAATTATGATGAATAGTCTCTGGCCAAATGCTAAACGATAAAAAATGTTAAACATGGGTTCTTTTTGTCATGGTCTTCATATGGGATCTTTATTAGCAAGTGTATATAAATTGCCATATTGAATGCGTATATGTCTTTCTTTGTTTTTTTTTTAGAGATATAATGATTAATAGTTATAGACTTAAAAAATCAATGATAGGAGTTTTTTAGCAACGTCTGATGATTAAGGTCTAATAATAGTATTTTATTCATATTCGACATCAATCAAATGAGTAAGATTGCAACTGAACAATATGTCTTTTGCATGTTATTTAATTCCTCTTGAATAAAGAACCGAGTAGAAGTTGCAGTCGGGCGTGGCCTACTTTGCTCGAACACGGCACAATTCACTTTTAAAGTGTGCCACTGAGATTAAGTAGGTATACCGTCAACATATTTCACAGTCTGCGAGGTTTTGTTGTTGGGCAGGTGGAGGTCATTTTTTCGCACTGAATCCGAATCTGACCTCAGAATTGGTCCACCATCTAAGAATTTTGAAATATTTGAGGTTAAATACTTAAAAATGCCTTTTTAGCCTCTACTTTTGAAGTTATGTATAGGTTTAAAACATTTTTTCAGCTTATTTCTAATAAATACATCATTTGGTACCATCCTTCATCTTTAAAATAAGCTTTCGAATGGTCACCTATGATGATTCCTCACAAAGTTATAGCCATTTTAAAGTTACATGAATTTTAAACCATGATCCCCTTCAACTCAACAGATTCGAGAATTGATGAAAATGACAGAGATTGAAAATGTTATGACTCCCATTGAAAAAGAAGCCTGGATTAGCTTAAAAAAGTAGTTAAGGAGTTTTTAGGCAATAATAAAACTAGTAATTATCAAGATTTGTAGAGTATAAGGTTGCCTAACAACTCACGATCCCCACCAAAAAATGTCAGTAGCCAATGAACAGCTGGTGTGAAATCACACCAGATGCAGGGCCTTATTCATAATATAGTAAGAATTTGTGCAATGTTAATTAAGCAAAGAACTTGTAACTAGAACGGGTTCGCAATGATCCACTTTTAAGGTCGGGGTAATTATCCTCGCATTTTGAGTCACTGTTCTGCATGCTGGTAATGAGGATAAGTTATAAAATGTAACACCACAGATCATATACGTCAGACAATATTTCGGGTCAGTACGGATGGTTCTTCTAGAGTGAGATAACTGCGCCGCTACTGCCCGTTCGAAAAACAAGGATAGGATAAAAGCTGTATATTAGGGAACCTCATATAGTGGCTTCTGTGAGTCGGAAAAAACCTCGAAAAGTGCCACCAATTCAGAGCCTAAGGAGACGTTTTCGAGGATGCTGAACACGATGGCGGTAGTTTAAACTCTTTCCGAGTTAACTCCACCCACTAAACGGCCAAAAACAACCCCCAAAAGGGTTGAAACACGGATACGCCATCTCATACCGACTAAAACCTGCCCTCATTTTCAAGGGTGCTAAACACGATGGTGATGCTGGATCTTCTCCCTGAAGCAAACTAACCCCTCAAACGGCCAAAAACTACCCATTTGATAAATGAAATTGTACCAATCATTCCATATATCTGATTTTCCCACCTAAAAACTAGTCACGAAGTATGCGCCTAATTTTTTCTGTTGAACAGTCGATCAAGAAACCTGGAATCATCATCCGGTGTGTATTCAATGATCTGTGAACATTTTGATTCATTTTCTCTTATCCGGAGCACTTCATGAAACCGGGTATCAAAGGAGTAGTTTTTGGCCGTTTGAGGAGTTAGTTTGCTTCACCATAGTTTAGTCGGTATGAGACGGCGTATCCGCATTAACCCCTTTGGGGGGTTGTTTTTGGCCGTTTTAGGAGTGGAGTTAACTCGGAAAGAGTTTAAACCACCGTCATTGTGTTCCTCGAAATTGGGGGGGGGGGGAAATAGTCTCGTTAGGCTCTGAATTGGTGACATGTCTGTCCGACTTACAGAAGCCACTAATATTGTACAACTCTTGAGTAATTATAAGGAACTAGTAGAAAATGTGCTACAAGACTTCAAGGCGTTAGGTTATAATATGAGCATAAAATTGCATTATTTGCACTCCCACTTAGACTGGTTTCTAGAAAATCTAGGCGATGTTAGCGAAGAACAATGGAAGCGTTTCCATCAGGACATCGAAGAGATGGAAAGAAGATATCAAAGAATATGGTCTATTTCGATGCTATCTGACTTTTGCTGGTCTCTTCAACGTGATAATCCTAATGCTCATCACAAAAGGCGTTCTGATACAAGGTATTTCGAATACAAGAAAAAGAGATTTCATAAAAATTCATAAGATTCCGAGTTCAGGTTTTAGGGTTTTGAATTTTGGAAACATGGTTTATGATTTTGGGTTTATGGTTTAGGGTTTTGGGTTTTTTCATGTTTAGGTAGTGTTAAAGAATTTAAGAGTTCTGATGTTAGAATCTTGGCGTTTAAGAGTTCTGGATACATTTTTTTTTTTTCGGTTGAAAGCTAGGTAGTCTGGTATTGTATAAGGATAGTTTTCACCCTCCTAAGGATTTGGTCTCGATACAATTTGGGGATGCGTTGGTTGTTTTGTAATCGAGAATATGAGTTTTCCCTTCTGTTGTATTAAATTTGATTCGTTTAGAGTCGTTTGGTTAAGAGCTCGGTATATTTTCCCTTTTGTTGTGTTAAATCTTGATTCGTTTAGAGTCGTTTGGTTAAGATTGTTGGGTTGTAGGGGATCATGGTTTCAAATTCATGTCACCTTAAAATGGGTATACCTTTGCGAGGAAACATCATAGATGACCATTTGAAAGCTCTCTTCAAAGATGAAGGATGGTGCTAAATGATGTATTTATTCAAAATTAGCTGAAAATTTTTTTGGGTTCTATACATAACCTCAAAAGTTGCCAAAAAAGCCATTTTTTAAGTGCTTAACCTCAAATATTTCAAAATCCTGACTGATGGGCCAATTCTGAGGCCAGATTCGGATTCAGCGCGAAAAATTACTTTGGAAATGACGGACCTGTGTTTTTTATTTTTATTGCTGAAATAGGTATTCACAGTCGGCAACTCGCGACTGCAACTTTAATTCGTTTCTTAATAGTCTTATTAAATATAAGCATTTTATCCTGAAGTAAAATTAATATGTCACCTAATCTACGTAAAGTTTATTCAAACCTGAAAGACACTGTATATTACAATTCCGATATATTATCAATTTTCGTGTTTTTCGTGCTTAATCAAAAATCTTAGTAACATTTTCCTCAAAAATTTTAATAAAGAACCATGCTACTTTACTTAATTGAAATAAAAACTTTATAATAGAAGTTATTATGTTTAATAGGTACTCGCATTCTGTAATGACATGTTAAGGTAAATTGATGTCATCTAACCTACGTAAAGTTCGTTCGAACCTGAGAAGCACACTTTATATTGCAGTTCAAATATGTTGTACAACTTTGTATTTTTATGTTCTTAATCAAAAATATTTTTACTTTAAAGTTATAATAAAGGATAGTATATATAAAACATGATAGTTTACATGCCATTGGCGATCACCATCTTCAATAAAGAGTATTCTACCATGCTTTTACTATACCATATACAGTGTGTCCCACTTCGTATTAAGCCACCCCATAACTTGGCTATTTGTAATTGGATTTTATTTTTTTTTACAGCCCATACTAACCATAAGAGCTACCTTTGGAAGGTAGAACTCAATTATTTAAATCAGGGCCAACTATGATTTTTTTAAAATGGAAATTTTGCTACATTAGCGATTGAGATAGAGGAAAAATGTATTTGGAAAAGTTGATCAGAAAAATTAAATGTGAGGCGGAAAGCAAAAAGGGACCTCTTGTCGGCGATGTCAATTTTTCAGCACAGTCGAAATTAGTGGTTTGGGTCAAAATGATCGATTTTCGGATGTTTGTCCTTTACAAGTTGTAATCGATTACAAAACCGATATAATTGGATGAAACACTTAAAATAATCGATAAAGCAGTCAATGTTCAGCCCTGGAAAAGGTACCTCTTGTCGCTTATGGAGAAATAACATGGGACCGACAAGAGGTCCCTTTTCAGAAATGCACTAGTAACTTAAACAAAAAAAAATTATAAAGACATGATTTTTCCACCAAATTGTTCAGAATTAAAGCTTAATTCATTTAATATCAATAACCAAAAACCAGAAATTGCCGACAAGAGGTCCCTTTTTGCTTTCCGCCTCACAAATAAGTTCAAATGCGAAGTTTCATTGGAATATATTAATTTTTTTTGCAACTTTTTTGCGATTTTTTAATTTGGAATTGTTAATATCAATGGCATTTAGACGTAACAGTTAATAAGTATGATGTTTCCAATTGATGTAAATGTGATGATAAAAGGTGAGAGTTTACATGCCTCTGCCGATCGGCCTGTACGACAGATATGGAGTATTCTACCATTATTTTATATATGTTCCAAAGTAGAAATAAAAATCTTGTGTCTAACAAATGTTATTGTGTTTACAAGAATCGGTCAACACAATTATTTTCCTTCTTTGGTTTGGAGGTAATACTTCTAAATATACTATTAAATCTCAGCCTCTAGCATAAGAAGTTGCTTAAAATGACAGAGGTATGGATGTCTTCTCCGCGTAATAAATAAATGTTTTGAAGTTCTCATAGTACAGTAACTAGAAGTTTTAACTTCGAAATAATGTCATATGAAACGGATTTCGTTCATTTTTGGCATCTTAATAGTAAATGCATCAAAGAAAATTTCTACATTATGTAGAGGCTTGCTAATTTATAGGGGGTGGATGCCACTAAAAGGCTAATAAAAAGAAAACAAAAATATTAGAGCCGAAAAAGAATCAAATTTTAATCTGTGCAACTCATATAAATTGGTAGTCTTTAAGTTATAACTACAAGAAAATTGTTATTATTAAAGAAGCTAACAATTACTATACTATACAGATAGGTACTTTCTTACTTTATTAGTTTATTAACAAACATATGTTTGTGTGATTTCTAATCTTTAGAGTTGCAGATCTATCAAAACAAACAACTGGTACCATAAAAAATCTACCCAACAAGCCTATGATCATAAAATCTGCCTTCTAAGAACTATCCACTACTATGTGTCCGTATTTTTGCCTTGCACAAAAGTTTCTCGTCCATTAAAATCATAAAACACTTGAAAATCTGCGGTCTGGCGTGGCATGCTGGCCGGTAAGCGAGTGCCAATAAAGCAATAAAAGTGCGCCCAGCAGTAATAGCTTGCCGAGATGTCTGAAGTGGTTTATGATATTTGTGATGGTGCTGACAAAACTGAACAAGTGCTTAACCGGCTGGGGCATCATTCATCATATTGCTGCACTTGTTAAAATGTCGACCAAACCGCATAGTAACACTATTCAGGCTTGCATGTCTAGTATGTTTGTAGTATTATGCAGACTCTTGTAGTTTTATAGTAAATGAATCCCTCGATGATTGGCCCCCATCACGTGGCGTAAATATTGCAGCCATCTGTAACAGAAATAAATAGTTCAGTTTCTTGGAAATCAATTTCCGTACCATAAATTGTTCACTTATTCAGACAAGACAAGCTTATTCTTGTTTTTAAGTATCTTTTTGAATTACGTCTTTTTTTTTGAGGAAGCTGAATCAAAGGGGAATCACAACATAATCATTTGTATAAATTCTGATTATACGTAAAAAATTCTAGATTTTCAAAATTAATTCCTGATAGTTATTAGTATGTATATTATAATTATGAACTTTTCTTTGTAATATATTAAACAAAGAGTAGTTAAAATTTTAACCATTTTACTTCCCTCACTTACCGAAGTATTATTGTAATTGAGAAAAAATCACCTTCCGAGATTTATCAGGATTTTCATATTACAGAATATGTAGATTAAGATAATTACAGTTGTTTTAATTCCGTTAGTATGTCTGTCTGTCGGCGCAATATCTAGAAAACCATTTGACGCAGAAGAATAATATTTGGTAGGTAGTTGGCGCTACTGACAATGATGAACTGTGATATAGTACCTTAGAGTAACTTGAGGTTTTCGGAATAATGCCATATGAATTCGATTTCGTTCATTTCTGGCAACTTAATAATAGTAAATGCATCAAAGAACAGTTTCTATATTATGTGGGGGGCTTGCTAATTTATAGGGGGTGTATGCAACTCCTTTTCAGGGAGACGGCACCTAAAAAAAAAACACTGGAACTGAAAGAGATTCAAATTTGGGTCAGTCAAGTTAGCCCCCCCCTCTTTAAAGTTTTTTAATATATTTTTGGCTTATTCAATTATGCTCGTTTTGTGTTGAATTGTGCCGATATTTTTTTCAATTGTGCACGTTTTTAAATAATAAAAAATTTAAAAACAAATCCGGGGGCTAACTTGACCGTCAACCCCCCATTTTTTCTAGTTTTTTAAATATTTTTGGCTTATTCGATTGTGCTCGTTTTGTGCTGAATTGTGTCGATATTTTTTTCAATTGTGCTCGTTTTTAAATAATAAAAAATCTAAAAACAAGTCCGGGGGCTAACTTGACCGTCAGCCCCCCATTTTTTCTAGTTTTTTTTTAATATTTTTAGCTTATTTGATTGTGCTCGTATTGTGCTAAATTGTGCCGATATTTTTTTCAATCGTGCTCGTTTTTAAATGATAAAAAATCTAAAAACAAATCCGGGGGCTAACTTGACCGTCAGCCCCCCATTTTTTCTAGTTTTTTTTAAATATTTTTGGCTTATTCGATTGTGCTCATTTTGTGCTGAATTGTGCCAATATTTTTTTCAATTGTGCTCGTTTTTAAATAATAAAAAAATTAAAAACAATTGTGTTTGCGATAGGTGTAAAATACCAAAAAAAAATTAGTACGGCTTTCATTTTCTGCAGTCTCGGTCTGCTTGACGTAAAATGGATTTTTACCAAATTTCAGTTAAAATGGAATCTAACTCTCGGAGTTAATCTAAGAAGAAAATAAAAGAAAACCTTTAAAGCATCAGGTAAGTTTAAAACATCATGTTATAATCATTTAACTTTTAGGTATATAGTACAGTAACCAGAGATGGGCACGTGACGTGAATTTCACCGTGTCACGGCGTGAGCGTGTACATTTAAGGTACCAAATCACGGAAGATTTCGTGAGTGTGCGTGAGTCAAAAGATCCCGTGCGTGAGCGTGCGTGAGATAATATAATATTCACGCCGTGACACGACGCCCCATCTCTGCTTTAAAACTTCGTGACAAGAATAAGAAGCGAAGCGATAGACGGAAGACGGAACACGAGCGCGAGAAGGGAGGGAAAAGGACAGGAGACAGGATGAATGACGCAACATTCAAATCAAACTGCGTAATTGCAATCTCTCTCTACTGCATTCGCCAGTCGCCTAGCCCTCCTGGCCTGGTCTGGTCACTCTGGTCCAGAGATGGGCACGTGACGTGAATTTCACCGTGTCACGCCGTTTCACGGCGTGAGCGTGTACATTTAAGGTACCAAATCACGGAAGATTTCGTGAGTGTGCGTGAGTCAAAAGATCCCGTGCGTGAGCGTGCGTGAGTTTGCCTTAACATATATCAGTCGTGCGTGAGTGTGCGTGAGCTAAAGGTTTAAAGTCGTGAGCGTGAGTCAAAATCGACTCACGCGCTCATCTCTAACAGTAACTAGAGGTTTTAACTTCGGAATAATGTCATATGAAACGGATTTCTTTCATTTTTGGCAATTTAATAGTGGATGCATCAAAGAAAAGTTTGTATATTATGCGGCGGATTGCTAATTTATAGAGGGTGGATGCCACCCTTTTTGAGGGGTGGCAACTAAGAAAAAATCAACAACGTTGGAGCCGAAAGTAAATAATATTTTAAGAAGAAAGGGCTCTGTGCAACTTTTCATAAAAATGTATAGTCTTTCATTTATAAGGACTTGAAAACTGAGTTTTTGGCTTAAAAAAATTAAGATATTTCAAAACAATATTTGTCAAATAACTCGAAAAGTGTTACATTGAGCGAGTTAGAGACAAATAAAAAAGCTTTTTTTTCTAATTTCTGTAGAGTTAATGGTTTCGGAGATCTGATGGAAGTTTAAAGGTGGCGTCCGAACGTCTGTAAAACGAAGTATTTAGTATTAAAAGTTAAATATCTCAGAAACTATGGTATTTACGTCAAAAGCACTAAGAACCCAAATGAAAGACTACTAATTTGGCTTTTAAATGATGTTTTTTTCTATTTCTTGAAAAATTTTTCAATAAAACACCCGTTAAGTACTTTATTTTCTTACGTTGTCATATTACGTTACCAATAATATTATGTATCACTTCCAATTTTTAGTACGAGTAGGTACCCCCTGTTTCTTTTTTTTATAATTATTTGTTGCTTTGTTTACTTATGTTAGTGCGGTTATCTAATAAAAGTCATTTTTAACTCGCTAATTTTGCAAAGAATCGATTTTTCTTAGGTATAAATAGCTTTCTGAAAATGTAAGATTCTAAAAAATGATACTATATTTAGATTGATCTGAACTTTTATTAAGTTCTAAAATTGCTATTGAAAACTGACGTGCATCTCCGTCAGTGGACGTACGTATGTATGGAAACAATCTGCTGGTCACAATTCTTAACGGATTCACTTGGATTTTTTTAATCACTTCGTCTACTATCAGAATAGAACTAACTCTATTGAATTTAAAAATGCTTATTCAAAGAAGTTTAATTATTGTGAATATATGACAGTAAGACTATGACGATTCGGGGATCATTTCTTAAAATAAAGTAATTATTTTTTCGTTTACCTCGCGCTAACACAAAAATGGAATAAAATCGATTGTTTTCAAATTGTCTGTGAGTTTCCTCGAGTACAATGGACGCACAGTGGGTTTTCCCGAGTGGATGCGTAGTAGCTTTCCTTGGGTACAATGGATGTGTTGCAGTTTAACATCGAGTGCAATGAATGCGCACTGGGTGTCCCCAGGTACTATGGATGCTCAGTGGGTTTCCTCGAGTACAAGTTTTAGATTTTTTAATATTTAAAACCGAGCACAATTGAAAAAAATGTCAGTACAATTCAGCACAAAACGAGCACAACCGAATAAGCCAAAAATATTTTTAAAAACTAGAAAAAATGGGGGGCTGACGGTTAAGTTGGCCCCTGGATTTGTTTTTAGATTTTTTATTATTTAAAAACGAGCACAATTGAAAAAAATATCGGCACAATTCAGCACAAAACGAGCACAAATGAATAAGCCAAAAATATTTTAAAAAACTAGAAAAAACGGGGGGGGGCTGACGGTCAAGTTGGCCACCGGATTTGTTTTTAGATTTTTTATTATTTAAAAACGAGCACAATTGAAAAAATATCCGCACAATTCAGCACAAAACGAGCACAATCAAATAATCTAAAAATATTTTTAAAAACTAGGAAAAATGGGGGGCTGACGGATTCGTTTTTAAATTTTTTATTATTTAAAAACGAGCACAATTGAAAAAAATATCGGCACAATTCAGCACAAAACGAGCACAATCAAATAAGCTAAAAATATTTTTAAAAAACTAGAAAAATGGGGGGCTGACGGTCAAGTTAGCCCCCGGATTTGTTTTTAAATTTTATATTATTTAAAAACGAGCACAATTGAAAAAATATCGGCACAATTCAGCACAAAACGACCACAATTGAATAAGCCAAAACTATTTTAAAAAACTTTAAAGGGGCACTAACTTGACTGACCTTTCAAATTTTGAGAGAAGGTTCTATCCGATTTTTCATATATATGAATAGTTTTTAAGTTTTAACAATTTGAATATTGGGATTTTAGGTCGAAAGAAGAGATATTTTAAAACGATTTTCTTCAATCAACTCGAAAAGTATTACATTGAGCGAAAACATGCTAAAGACAAATAAGAAAGCGACTAAATTGACGATGAATTTGATTTTTTTGTAATTGCTGTAGAATTAATGGTTTTTGGCCGTATCTGAATCTGGACGTATAAAGATGGCGTCCGAACGTTTAAGAAAAATTATTTCGTTTAAATGTTAAATATCTCAGAAACTGCGGCACTGCGTCAAAAATGCCAAGAACCAAAATGAAAGACTATTAATTATTCTTTCAAATGGTTTTTTGATCATTTCTATAGCATAAGATACAAAAAAGTTATGACAGAAGCGATGTGCTTCTTCACATTTTTTTAATAGAAACGTCACCATTTTGTAAATGTACGTATGTCAGTAATTAACAAAATTCTCATATACCGTATTTTATTTGTAAATATAATATGACTTAAAGGATTAAATTTTTTCGTCCGTTTACAGCACTTGCTTTAATAAATATTGCATTTTAAACTAAAAAGGGATTTCCGAAGAAATGTAAAATTTTCATTTCTTTGCAAATATCTCAATAAATATTAGATTTTGCGATAAAATGGTGGACATCAAAAATAAAGCTTATAAACCGAGAATGAATTTACTTTTTTATATATTTATATACCTACAATTAACAGTTTCGGAAATATTTAAGTTTATAAATGGCATCTGAACCTTTATATAATGAAGTATTTAGTTTAACTGTTGTATACCTTAGAAACTGTGACACTTCCATCGAAAGTTTTATGGAACAGTATTAAAAATATTTTATTAATTTTTGAAATGATTTTTTGTTTGTTTCTATATCATAATAATGTGCGCTTTCACATTTTTTTAAACGAAATGTCGCCATTTTGTCATTGTAATTGTCCAGTAATTATTTTTTTTCCAAAAATGCTCAATTTTTTTTGTCTGTTTAAAGCACTTGCTTTTGAAAAAAATTTCAACCGCCATATTGGAGCTGCCATTTTATATTTTTTAATTTCAGATTCATAATCAGCGATCTCAAAAACATAAATAACCTACATTTCAAAAATAAATCAGTAATTGTTTTTCCAATATTAGATACGTAAATTTAAGGGTGGTTTCCACCCCTTGAGGGTAAGACCAAGTGTCCGGAGATTATAGAAACTGAAAACGATACATTTTTCTTTAATAATATATATAGAAAAATCATCATTACATATGAGATTATTCCTAAATTTTACATATTTTTTAACTCTGTTATACTTATATGAAAAATACACAGGGTGGTCACCTAAGAAAATCTAATGGAAAAAAAATGTCACGAAGAGCAATTATATTTCGCATATAGTTAACACAACTGTCACAGAACAATACTAAATTTCAACAAAAATGAATGAAAAAAATGTGCTGGAGAATGACAGTATTTCACATGCAGTTAGCAACTAGCAATGAAGAAAAATATACAGAGTAGTCACCAAAAAAAAAATAATGCAAAAATGTTACTATCAGGGAAAATAAATATGAAAAATATACAGGGTAGTAACTTTTAAAAATAAGAAACGTCAGAAGAAAATGATATTTGAAATATAGTTGTAACTATTGCCAGGAAATAATATGATATATTTTTAATAAAACGAAACTCATCCAAAAAAAAGAATTCTTAAATAAAAGATGCCAAACACAGAGGGAAGTTTTGTGTAAATATATCTACATTTTTTTTTTACGAAAATATAGATCAATAAAAATATAGTTTTTCTTTCCTTATGTCTAATAGTCCAATAATATTAGACATTCGTGCCACAAATTAGCATCATCAGACTGCAACCACTTGATATATAATAATTGAAAAAAAAAATAGTCTACTGTATTTTGCATAAAAAATAGATATTAATTTTATGAACTGGTACGGCTACCATGAATTTCCTTTCTTGCGTGACTTAAAAATTGCTGTTTATCAGTAAATTACTTTTATGCGAATTTTCCTGGAAAAATTGATAATGGTTATTGTTAGGTTCAAAATATAAGTACTATTAATTTACAAAATTTACAAAATCGTTGAAGACGTCTTCGAAAAAACCGCGATTTTTGACTTTTTTTCATTTTATGTGAAATTTCTGGAGAAAATCACTAGTGGCATATTGTTAGTCTTCTAATGTACTATTAACGTACTAAGTTTGAGCAAAATCGTTAGTCATTTTAAAGCACAATATTATTCTTTACTTTTTCGCATCAGTAAACTACCCTTAATTTTAGCGAAACGTAAAAAAATATTTGTAAGTGGACTCTAGGTACCGCATTTAAATGAAATGGTTTCGGCGCTAGGCCAAGCGATCGTCATACAAACACACACACACACAGACATTTTTTCTAAACCACTTTTTTATCATCTTGAAGTTGAATTTTTAGACGACTACAATCCTTTCTTCACTAGTGTCACTCGAAAGTAAAAAAACGCGATTTTTACGATTTTTCTTATATATCGCTGAAATTAATCAAAACGGGGTAATAATCCAAAGTATAAGGTTATTTACAAAAATGGTCGTAACAACTACTTCCGTCAAGTAAGTCGCTAAGATTTTAAAGAACATTTTTTATGTCATAAGTGGGAAAACAATGTTTCCTCGTTTTTTTCCTATGGAAACAAAAAAATTACTTTCTTGTAGCTTTTTGTCATGAATAAATAATACAATCAATAGAGTTTTTTTGCGAAAATAGCATAAGTCAATTACTTCCACATCCAGTGGAAGTATAGTAACGACAAGAAAAATTTTAAAATTTGTTATTCTTCAAGTAGGCTTAACATGTCATTAAACGTCGACATTTTAAGTTTGAGCGAAAAAAAATTTCTGTCTGTAAATTTTTTTTGTGCGCACGTTTACTCTGGAACCGTTTGAGGTATTGACTTGAAACTTGGTACACATATGTAGGTACTTTAACGAGATCTAGAACCAGATTATATTTTCATCTTGTTCCGTAGAAGTGTTGGGGGGTAAATTAGGGTAAATAGGTAAATCAAGCAGGTAAGAGTCCATAAAATTGATATTTAGTATATACAAGAGAAGCTAAGGTCTCAAAAAAAATTTTGGCATTAGCTACCTCCATTACCACCGCCACCCCATTATTAAAGGGGATGAAAAAAAATTGTGATTTAGTGTGTGTACAAGAACCAGAAACCTCAAAATATTTTTTTACTTCATCCACCCCTACTGCCACCCCCTATTACCACCCCCACCCCACTATCGATGTGGGGTACCGTTTTATGGGTTTGGGATAGAGGATTTCAAATATTATATTATTAAACTTCCATAAAAAATTATTTCCACATACAAAATTTTTTCGTTGTGAGTGACTTGGGTAGAAAATCTGGATGTGGAAGTAGTGATTCCTTGGGCAACGGTTTTTTTTTAAGTGTTAGGTGCCCCAACAAACACCAACGATCGGCCCATCAGCGGGCCATCACTGGGCCAGAAGTTTCATTTATGGCCCAGTGATGGCCCGCTGAAGGGCCAACCTGTTGTGTTTGTAGGGTGGTGCCTCTTGGATATTTTGCCAAGTCGATGGGGTTGGGGGGATGGGGTTGAAGATTATGAAGAAAATAAAAGATCTTTACAATTTTTGTTTTAGCAATAACGGTTCGCGAGATACTGACATTTTGACTTTTCTGAAAGATGGCGATTATTGTCCAGAAGGCCCCCTCGAGCACGTTAAAAAGAAAACATTGACTTGAGTTATTTTTGTATTACTCTTTCTTTCGAATGATTGGACTAAGAGTGTATATGATTAGATTAGGTCTACATTAAATGACCTTAAAACAACAAAAAACTTATGTCAACAAAAAAATTTTTTTGTCATAGCAACAAAAAGAAATAAATAGTAAGTCCACGCCAAACTTACTTACAGTAAACCATATTTATGTGAATGTTTCGGGGAAAATCAATAGTGATATAGTATGTATTAGGTTTGTTATGCACTATTAAGGGTTGCGGTGCCGTGCTTAAAAAAATAATTTCGTAAGTCGACAATTTCTTCTACATTCCTGAACCGATTGAAAAAATATTTGATAGGCTTTAAGAAAAAAATTGATGGAATGATACCAGATTATTGAAGTCAACAATTTTTTTTTAATTTTCGCACAAGAAACTTTTTTCTTTCTTTAGATTTCAATAGCCTAGTACTATTCTATAAAGTTGTTAAAAATGAATCGGTTCAAGAATGTAGGAGAAATCGTCGAATTACGTTCGCGGAACTGCCCACCTTAACGTACAATCTTTGAGCAAAATTTGGCAGGACTGTATCTTTATGGGTGCAACTTGGCATAGAGGTCTATTAGGTTAAATGGTCATATTTTGATCTGATTTGACCCTCGTTGCTCTATGTTCTCTTGATAAGATATATGTTGTTATTTTTTTATCCCTAATTTCTTTGTTCGTAATCTGGTCTATTTGAAGTTTAAAAATGTATTTTTCATGTACACATTTCTCAAAACAAAATACCATAAAAAAAAAAAATTCTGTATATTTTTAACGTTAATTACTCTCTATTCGCACGAACGCGGAGAAAAGAAATAGCTACTATTTTAAAACAACAATTTTAGTGACAGCTGCGACAGTTTTAAAATGCAGAAAACATTTGTTACATCTTCTAATGTTGTGAAATCGGAAAATACTGTACATGTACAGATGGAATCATCTCCTCAAGGACTAATACGGTATTTTTCATAAAGCAGAAGGCCCATTTGCAACGCAACATTGTGCCATATGGATGATATTCAGCCAGATTGGCTGCAATCGACAGCCGGGGCGCAACTGTCTCTGATTGAGATAACACCATATTCATACTCCATTTGTCGCGTATGGTGCCCGAATGTTACTTTTCGTGTTTGTTCATATTCATTATACTAATGGAACATCATTGCACGCGGCTGATCTCTATTTATCTCCTAGTTTTAATATTAAAAACTACGACACATGGATGGGCAGATAACAAGTATTTTATTAGAATGCAGAATTGTAATAATTGAGATAAATTAGTTACAGCTGTATTAATTTATTGGTAAGCGTACATCATGAATAAATTTGCTTACTTAATGTTACCGGGTGGCTCCCAAGGAACAAGTTAAATGATGTCGTTTGGGCTTCAGGAGGTTTTAATAAAGTTAGTTAAGAGAGTTAAAAAACAGTCCTCTGCTTTATGGATGTTGTAATTAAGATATTTTAGGCATTTAGGCCTCAAGTATACATAGAATTATTTGGGTTTATTATACCTTAAAGCAGGAAAATCTGTAGACCAATAACTGCTAAATGTATGTAGTGATGGGTAAAAGCAGTTATTTTTTAATAACAGTTTAAACTGCTACTGCCATTTTGAAATAACTGTTAAAAACAACAGTTTAAAAATAACAGATAGCTGAGAAGTACTGGCATGCGCATATCGCAGCGTGCAGTTTGCAAATGTTATTTCAGAGACGTTATTTTATACATCATGCTGCTGCCACAGCTGCTTATCTGTTATTTTCTCACCTGTTATTTTCGAACAGAAATAACAGTCTGTTAATGCTATTTGCAAATAACAGTTATAAAATAACAGGTTGTTAAATAGCAACTCATCTCTAAATGTATGTAAATATTTTTCAAGAGTGTAGAAAATATAGATTGTAACAAAAAATTTAAAATGTTCACAGAGGCAATAATGGATGCAATAGTAAATGCTTTTCCTGAAAAGTCAGTTTTGTATGATCCAAATCTTACTTACACTGTAAAAAATGATGTAAATTTACCATCGTTGCGTGTAAAATTCCGATGTAATTTTACCCGCAAAGAGACAGGAAAATTTCCATTTACCATGGAGGATTATCCCAAAATATAAGGTAAATAATTATTACATGTAATAAAATTGCCCCTTATCCAGACAGTATTTTTTTTTCCATAGTAAACTTACCCCCAATAGTAATGGAATTTTACCCGCCAATAGAGTGGAAAATTTTTATTTACCTTATATTTTGGGGTAATCCTCCATGGTAAATGGAAATTTTCCTGTCTCTTTGCGGGTAAAATTATATGGGAATTTTACAAGCAACGATGGTAAATTAACATCATTTTTTACAGTGTACGATTCAAACTGGTTCAACGAAGACTTGCGTGAAATGAGGTCAAAATTAATGTTATTGTCAGATCTATATAAACAATATAAAAATAATTATCTGAAAAGGGAATTATCTAATTACAAATCCAAATAATATGGAAATGCTATTATTAATGAAAAAAAATCAATAATGGAATCGAAACCGAAATTAATTTCGATTAATTTCGGTTAGGGTCAAATACCATTCGTATACCATTTTCAGTTTTCATAGCAACGACAATTTGGTTTTCATTTACGGTTTCGGTTGTCAAAGCAGCGATAATTCGGTTCTCGGTTATGGTTTCGGTTTATAGATCCGCGGCAATTCGGTTTCTGTTAGAAAAAAATTAGTAATTACGATGCGGTTTTCGATTTCTGGCTTTTTACTTACCTCCCAAGGAACAATTTAAAAGTCATTTGGACTTGAGGAGGATTTAAGAAAGGTTTGTCAGGGTTAGGAAATAGTCATGTGCTTTATTGATGTTGTAGTTGAGGCCTTTTAGGCTTCAAATATACTTGCTCTTAATAGTAAGAGTTAAAGCATTCTTTAAGACCTAATTATAAAGCTAATTTGCTTCTAGAATAATACGTATTTATAATGGATTTATCATAACCTACATGAAACTCTCCATAAAGCTACTTAGTTTTATGAACGTCTTAAATTCCATTTAGATTTAAAGAGGCTTTAAATTATTCTTTATGGTTTTAACATATTTGCAATAAATGCATTTTAAATCATTTTTAAAACTAGACATTTTCAATGCCTATTAGTACTTATTAAAGGCCATTACAAAACTAGACTCTTAAAACATCCTTGATAAATGTTGTGATGAAACCGTTATGAAGAAAAAAAGGCCTCTATAAATCTAAAAGGCAAATTTTAATTCCATAAAACACTTTCCAAAACCTCAATAAAACATTTATTATAAAAATAATAAACAATATGTCTGCCTGAAGTGTCGTTGATGCATGTGTGTGTGTGTGTGTGTGTGTGTATGTTAATTAAAAGCATTTCACGACTTACTGATGTGTAATTGAGTCTTTTTTGGAAAGGTGGAAGATAATAAAAAAGAGTGGCCATTTTAAAAGGACTGTTAAAACACACACATATACAAATTATTTTGAGGTTAAGTTTTAAGTTTTTTGTATCAAATTCAGATGTCAACGTCCCAAACGTTTTATTACAGCTTTTATCAAGTCCATGTGATCTTTGCCAAGTGCATTTGCATTTTTGTAAGGAAGGGATTATTTGTGATAGTATACAAAAAGACTAAAAGGGCTTCATTTAGAGTAAATGTTCTAGATCATTACCATTATTAGAATATATAGTTTAATGAGAGGACCAGTGTTGCAAGATCAAAATTTTAAAAGTTATCAGACGACGCCTTAAAAAGTTACTAAATCTTACTAAAATTTCACTAGATTTGAAATTAAAGCTCTCATCTTTAATTTTCAAAAATTGTAGTGTCTGTAGGACACGTAATTTTCTTGAGCTCTCTGAGCACAGCATAGCTTTGAGCGTCCTCTATCTGATTATTTCGTTGCCAGACTTCGTACTCTGTATTGTATTAAAGGGTTTGTAACTAGAAAGTACTGTTTGTCTACGAGACGCTAGAGGGCAATCAGCCCAGGCTATTCGATTGTAGCGATTCACGGTCAATAAACTATACGGTTACCTCAATTAGCAGTTTTTAGACGAGAGAGACGCGCGGAGCGGGGAATCAAATGAAAGATATTCTGTTAGGGTCTACAGTCTACGTCAGCTGTAGACACTACAGGCATCTTTGTCTGTGTCTTTTGCACGGAAATCAGATATGTCTGTCTCTTTCATTCGATTCCCCGCTCCGCGCGTCTCTCTCGTCTAAGAGCTGCTGATCGAAGTAATTGTAGCGATTAACGTGAACAGTTCTGTATTAAATGGATCGCAACTCGAATTTAATGTTTGCCTACCTACCAGTAGAGGGCAATAAATTGGATGATTCAAAAATCATTAAAAATGGGCATTTTCATAAAAGTTTTCACTAAATCACTAGTTTTAAAAAAAATCACCAGATCTAGTGAAATTTCACTAGACCTGGCAACACTGGAGAGGACTGCAAAATGACAATTAGGTTTTTAGTTGGCCGGCCATGTTTTTCTTGTTATATAAAAATATTCAAGGTCAATCTCACAATTATAATTATCAATAATTATCACTTCTTCGTTAGCAAATTAAGCTAGAATTACAAGAAACGACTGAAAATTACCGTGGGAACCGAGAAGCAGCCCACTTTTTTAAATTTGCTGATTACGTGTGTCTATGCAAATTGTGTATGGATATTAAAATCATTATTATTTCTGAGGGGCTCTTGTTTTTTGGGCCTTTCTTATGTAGTTTGAACGATAAACTGCCGTTGGTTTTAATTTTCTTGTCACACCTGATGGCTTTTTATTAACTTTTAAATCGACCTAGAGAGGTTATAGTGCTCTACGCTTTATACATTTCAAATTCCATTTTATCTTCAATAAGTCTGATGGTGTGTTTGCTTAAATCAGTTTAGAAAAAATAAATGCAATAATAAAATTATTTGGATTCCTTCGTGGACATTCTTATAGCTTCTCAGTTCTAATATGGTTTTAAAAACCAGGTTTAAGGTAGCCTTCTAGGCGTTTTCTAGAAATGCAGGAAGCTAATAGAAAAGCTTCTGACAGCTTTAAAATAGGGTTTAAGAAAGGTTTTAAAACGGCCCGAACAAGGTTTTCAAGAGCAGCACTATGCCTCACTAAGCAGTTTTATGATGGAATTTAAAATAGGCCTTAATAACCTTCATAAGGGTGGGCCCTTTTAGTCTACAAGTCGCTTTATGATGGTATTAAGGATATTGTTACAGCAAAATAGATTTTTCAAGGCATTTTATAAATAGTTTTATAGCACCCTTGTATACATTTAAGAAACTAAAATTGTTCCTTGGGCTTTTACCTTACATAATCTTTATAATGGACGAATCGACTTAGATATGGTTTTAACCATACAACTTCGTATTTCTACATCATGGTTTAAAGATTTTTTAACTTTAAATTCGTAATTACGGTGCGTATTTCGGTTTCGGATTCGGTCCCAGCCCAATATAAACTCATTTGATTTTAAACCAGTAACTGATAATAATATCAGAGAAGCCATATACTCAATAAAAAACAAAAACAGTAAAGACATCTATATTCTAAATATAATTTTAATTAAAACTGTTAATTGATCATATCACCATTATGCAAACTTATAAACTTGTTCATTAAATAATCGTGCTTTCCAGACTGTCTTAAAAAGGCTATTTAATTGTAATTCCTATATTTAAAAAACCGCTGCCCAAGGAATCACCACTTCCACATCCAGATTTTCTATCCAAGTCACTCACAACGAAAAAATTTTGTATGTGGAAATAATTGTTAATGGAACTTTAATAATATAATGTCTGAAATCCTCTACCCCAAAAACCCATAAAATGATACTCCACATCTGTAGTAAGGTGGGGGTTGTGATGGGGGGTGATAGTGGGGGTGGATGAAGTAAAAAAATATTTTGAGGTTTCTGGTTCTTATAATTACATACACTAAATCACATTTTTTTTCATTCCCTTTAATAATGGGGTGGGGGTGGTAATGAGGATGGCTAATGCCAAAAATTTTTTTGAGACCTTAGCTTCTCTTGTATATACTAAATACCTATTTTATGGACTCTTACCTGCTTGATTTACGTATTTACCCCAAATTTACCCGCCAACCCTTCGGCGGAACAAGATGAAAATATAATCTAGTTCCAGATCTCGTTAAAGTACATATGTGTACCAAATTTCAAGTCAATATCTTAAACGGTTCCAGAGTAAACGTAAGCACAAAAAAAAGTTACAGACACACCGACAGACAGACCGACAGACAGAATTTTTTTTTCGCTCAAACTTAAAATCTCGACGTTTCATGACATTCTAAGCCTATTTGAACAATAAAAATTTTTAAAAAATTTTTTGTCGTTACTATACTTCCAGTGGACGTGGAAGTAAAATGAGATGCAAATGATGCAAATAACTATAAGCCTGTGTCACTACTACCAATCTTTCCAAAAATAAAAAAATGCTTTTCAGAGCAAATAGCAAACTACTTTAAGGCCAACGATATTTTTTATAATAAGCAGTTTGGTTTTAGGAAATCAAAAAATACCACCTCTGCAATTCTCGATTTGATAGAACAGGTTTGGGGGCTTTCAAGGGTCAGGATCATATGTGCATTATATTTTGCGACTTAAGTAAAGCATTTGACTGCATCTGACACAAAGTACTACCAGAAAAGCTAAAGACGTATAATTTCTGCCATAACCGTATATCATTATTAAGATCATATTTAACAAATAGATATCAAACGATCAAAGTAAATAATGCACATTCAAATAAAACAAAAATAATACATTGGATACCCCAAGTCTCAATACATGGCCCCCTCCTATTTTTGATATATGTGAATGATTTCCCATATTTAAGCAAACACTTTAGTGACATGCTGTTTGTAGACGACGCGACTATTTCGGTTCAAAACAAGAATATTGAACAACTTTCTGCAATGGCGTGTGAAAAAGAGTCAAAGGCAGAACAGTGGTTCAAGTCAAATAACCTTACATTAAATAGAGAACAAACAGTGCATATGATCTTCTCATTGCGTAATAAGAGAGAGCATAATGTTTTCGACCCCCAGGAGTCAACAAAATTTTTGGGAGTTTGTCTAAATGACAAATTGACCTGGCAAGTTCATGTAGAAAACTTGTCAAAAAAGCTAGCAAAAAATACATTTATCTTGAGAAATCTGGTACATGAAGCTTTGAAAAATGCATATTTTGCACTATGCCACTCTTTGCTTTCCTATCCTGTTTTAGTTTGGGGCCAAGCATCAAATTGGCCTAGATTTTTTTTTTCTGTACAAAGACGAGCAATGCGTATAGTATCTTAAATTATAAAAAAGACTGTAGAGAACGGCTTCGTAGACTAAAAAACTCACGTTATCCTCAATATATATCTATGAGTTACTTTTGTGTGCTAGAGAGAACTTAAACAAAGAATGTGACTACCATTATAGTTCCTGATGTTTGTTTGTATACCTTATATGTTAGAGAGATTTGTATATGTATAATTTAGGGTGGCCCATCTTTTTCGAAATCGAAATTTTTATTTCTCACCCCTGCAAATGGTTCCATTTGAAGAAAAAACAGTCCGCTCAAAATATTATTGAGGCAAATTGAAGGCAAGGGGTGCCGCAGAATGCATTATTATGCAATAATAAAAGTAAATGGAATTATTTACATTCTTTGGTTGATGCATTGTTGTTTTTTTTTTTTAATCAGCAACATTTATCTTTAGAATTACTAATCAAGTCATACAAATATCAAAGACATTATCTGTTGTGACTATGACATGTGTCATACTACTGTAAATTCGTAGTCTAAGAAAACTAGACTAGAAGTTTTTGAAATAAAACTCTCGTTTTATCTTTGTGTATTTTATTATGAAACGTTTTTTTCATACATTGTACCAAATATTATCCTAAATCTACAAGACATATAGTAATAAAAACAATATTTTTTGCACTAGGCCAAAGCATGCGACAGGGTTTCTTTTTTTACATTTGGAAACTGTGATTTATAATCATTTACAACTTGGAGTAAAAACTGTTTTTGGTCTTCATTTTTTGTTAAAATGTTTTTATAGTCAGTAATAAGTTTGATTCCTCTCTCAGCGACATCATTTACAACTTTAATTTTGTTTACAATATTGAAACATCGGGTATAACTTTCATTTTCCCTCCATGTTGTTGGATCATTTTCCAAAAATTCCATAGACAAACCTAATTTTTGAAAAAACTGTTTAGTGTTCTCGCATATGAAGTCCTGAATTTCCTTGTTTTCAACGTCAGAAATGTTACTAATCATAAGTCGTTTAATACCCTCTTGATTTGGTGCTTTCCTATTCAAAGATTTAACCATTTCTCTTTTAGTGGTAACTGAAATATCGTTATCAAAGAAAGATAAGCCAACATTTACTGAATTAAGGTACCAGAAATGGTTCACTATTTTAATACTTGCGGCTTGAGATATTTCTTTGTCAATATTTTGATAATTAATGAGTTCTTTACAAAAGTCTAAGTCATGAAGCGGTGCTTTACTAGCAAATGACGCTGTAAACCAGGCCTTTACATAAACCTTTACAATAAAGAGACATATATCTTCAATACCTATTTTTTTTTCTTTTTTAGTTAGTTGGAACTGATCTTGGAAAAAAAATATTTTTAGACAGTAAATGGCTTTGGCCATCCAACGTGCATGATGAAATGCCCCTGGTTGATAGAATGTCATGTGAGTGGGCTCTTCTTCAACAAAAAGTTTAGAAAGCTTTAAAAATTCTTTATAATCATCACGAGGCTGTTGCAAAGTTAAAGCTGCATTTAGAAACTTTACACTTTCGGCTTTAACTGGTTGTAAAATGTGTTTAATTTTTGATACCTGAAATCCAGTTTTTAGTTTATTTTGATCTATTTTAGGCCAAAATTCCCTAAAACGTTTAAATAGTGGCACATTTGGACCAGATGAGGAAGGCATTTTTGTGTCAAACGCACTTCTCAAAACCACTTCAAAAAAACCGCTGCCCAAGGAATCACTACTTCCACATCCAAATCTCTTACAAAAAAATACTATATTTGCACTCCACTATGTGGAAATAATTGTTTATGGAACTTTAATAGTATAATATTTGAAATCATGTACCCCAAGAACCCATAAAATTATAAGCGACATCGGTAATAGAGAAAGGGTGAAGTGAAAAAAATTCTTGATAACTTTGGCTCTTGTACACACATTAAATCACACTATTTTTTCACCACCTTCAATAATGGGGTGGGGGTGGTTAATGGAGGTGGCTAATGCCAATTTTTTTTTGAGACCGGTTCCAGTACTCGTGAGCACTAAAAAGATACAAGACTAACATACAGACCGATGCGACAGACAAATTTATTTTGCTCAGACTTAAAATATTGAGGTTTCATGATATTCTAAGCCTATTTAAACAATGAAAATTTCCAAAAATTTTTTTTGCGTTAATATACTACAACTGAATGTGGAAGTAATACGCAGAAAATGGCATTACAAAGATATAAAAAATCGTTGTGTGAAGTAAACTACACGATAAAAGTACTCTACTTCGAGCATTTTCTTCGAGGAAACCTACTATGCATCCATACTACTCAAGGTAACCCACTGTGCATCCAATTTACTCGAGGAGAGCCACTGCGCATTCATACTTCTTGAAGTAACCCACTTCGCATCCATTTTACTCAAGGGAACCCACTGTGCATCCATATCACCTGAGGTAAACTACTGCGCATCTAAAGCCACTCCGCATCCATAATACTGGTGGTAACCTACTGCGCATCTATTGTACTCGGGGAAAGCCACTGCTCATTCATACTTACTTACAACCTACTGTGTTCTATAATACTCGAAAAAGGTCACTGCGCATCCAAAATACTCGAGGAAAGCCACTGCGCATCCATAATACTCGGGGAAACCTACTGCGCATCCTTAGTAGCCGAGGAAAGCCACCGCGCATCCATACTACTCGAGGTAACTTTAACAACATAATATTTGAAATAGTCTATCCCAAAAACCTATAAAACGATATGCCACATCGGTAGTGGGGGTTGGGGGTGGTGGCGGGGGTGGATTAAGTAAAAAAAAGTTTTGAGGCTTAGGTTCTTGTATACACACTAAATTACAATTTTATTTTTTTCACCCCCTTTAATAATGGTGGGGGTAGTAATGGGGGTGGCTAATGCCAAAACATTTTTTGAGACTTTAAGTTCTTTTATATATACTAAATACCAATTTTATGGACTCTTACCGGCTTGATTTACCCATTTACTCCCATTTACCCCAATTTACCCCCCAACCCTTCGACGGAACAAGATGAAAATATAATCTAGTTCCAGATCTCGTTAAAGTACATATGTGTACCAAATTTCAAGTCAATATCTTAAACGGTTCCAGAGTAAACGTGCGCACAAAAAAAGTTACAGACCGACAGACCGACAGACCGACAGACCGACAGACCGACAGACAGAAATTTTTTTTTCGCTCAAACTTAAAATCTCGACGTTTCATGACATTTTAAGCCTATTTGAACAATAAAAATTTTTAAAAATTTTTTTGCCGTTACTATACTTCCACTGGATGTGGAAGTAATATGATGTCTACAAGGAAAATATAGAATATCTCTTTCTAATTTTTGTTGCAATAGTGTGGCTGCCCCATTTATATAACCCATATTGGATGCTGTTGTATCACAACACAAAGCTATTACCTTTTCGTCCAAATTCCATTCACAAAGCACATCATAAACGGCTTCAGTCTGTTCTCTTCCAGTTGAATTGGGCAAAGCTGGTACTCCAAGTAGTTGTTCAATATCTCCACTAGTAACTAAGATAGCAAGTCTATCGATATTTCCCATTCCAGTGAGAGAAGGTAAAAGTTTTCCATCCCAATGGATGACTGGGGCCGGCAATCCAGAATTACCGAAGACAGTTTTTAATATTTCAGCTCTTTCTTCGCGGATGCGTTGTCTAGAGCGCTGAAGTGTGGTTCTGCTGATGGACAAAGATGTGGTGTCATGTCCTAGTGCTTCTGCTACTGCCGTCAAAATATGTACTCCATACCTGTCGCTTATTTTGCAAGCATCAAATGCAACGGCTATTTTTGGTGTGATGATGTTACATGTTCCATACAATCTCCTCTTTTTTGGCTGTGACGGGCCAGGCTGGTCTTGTAACAACTCTTCTTGGGCTTCGATTATTTCATCTTCATTTTCGTTGGAGTCGGCTGAATTACTACTTGATGATGGACAGGTGACTGTTTCCTCTAATCTAGCTTTTTCTTGTTGACTTCGTTGCATTCGTTCGGATAATTTCTGTAATTTCTCCTCAGCTGATTTTTCTTGAGAAGCAAGTTGGTAATCAATACCATGCATAAATCCAGGACGTCCCTTTTTTCTTTGGTTAATTCAAAACTGCTTATCTTCATCTATTTTCATCAACTCCAATGCATTTGCATGAGAAATGTCAAAAAGATCGTCCAATTTTTCAACGAAATTTTTTTCTTTACCTCCCGCACTGGCCCTTTTAGCCGATTTTTGTAAGTTCCTCCACTCTGCATAAAGTTTATCTAGTTGTTTAACACAATGAAAATCCTGATGTGTCGGAATGCGAGCTTTATCCCAAAAAACTGACACCTTTTTTATTGTTAATTTAGCACTTTCATGTACACTTAGCTTCACTTCACGAATGTTATAAAAGAGCACTTGTAATACTTGTCTATTAGACGGCAATTTATTGCCAATGATTTGTGACGAATAGTGTCCAACTAAGTAAATGAAAGTATCCTTTCGTAAGGATCTAACATCAGCCATCATTAAATGTTTTTTCAAAAAGGAACGTATGCTAGAACTTATAATGTCACCACTGTAAAACACAATTGCAAACTGACATAAAAACCTACCGTAGGTGCATTATATTTCCAAACTTCCAAAACAAATAATTTCTAGGAAATAATTACACCAATAAAACATTATGAGAAAAGAGGTAGATATTTGTATTTTAAGTAAAATTTAAGTGTATTACACCAAAAATGCTACCAATAGCATTTAGGTCTGCCCTTCCTCGAGCTACACAGCTCATCCTTACCCAACCGACGATCCGGATGACAGGATGTCTCTTGACATCCTGTGTACCGGCAGTCTCTCCTGCCAAAACTTCCACCAAACCTAACAGACCGATGACTACCCCCAGGGGGAAACAAGCTGGCGAAGAAAAGAAAACGAAGACAGAAGAACGCCAGAAGAGGCCTTAGCCAGCAAGGTCCAACGAGCCAGGACCCAGGGAGGTGGGCCGAAATCGTCTGCACCGCTCACATTTGTGAGTGGGGCCGACGCAAAGTAAGTTCGCCCGCCCTGCACGAGGCTGGTCCCCGGTCTACAGCGATGTACTGGGGTAAAGGGCAATAGTCCTGCCCGGCCCCAGACATCCGAGACCGACATCTTTAGCCAAGAATATTGGCGCGTAATAAAATCTTATCTACAAATTTCTACCTGAATGCGGCACGGGTTACCGTTCACCGAATTATCTGAAACTTTGACATAAATTATTCCTAGTATAATAGTATATTTTCGTGGGGTGAGACTTAAAAAATACGCAAAAAAAATTCACCCCCTATAGAGATGGGCCACCCTAATTGTATATATCTGTAAATTTAAATATTGACTTGTGCAAATACCATTTTTGTATGTAGTAGCAATAAATTGATTGACTGATTAATATAAACCTGTATAGCTATAAAACTATCAATAAAGCGAAATGGTTTAATCAGCTTTTTAAGTTTCATTAAGATTTAAAAAGGTTTTAAATGATTCTTTATGGTTTTTTAACATGTATACAGTAAATACTTTCAAATTATTATCAAAACTAGACATTTTCAATGTCTATTAGTACTTATTAGAGGCCATTACGAAACTAGTCTCTTAAAGCATTATTGACAAATGTTTTGATGAAACCCATATACAGAAAAAAGGAATCTATAATTCTAAAAGGCAAACCTTAATCCCTAGCCTCGCAAGTGATACAAACTTAAGAAATTATCCAGAAACTGGTTGTCATTGAAAAGACCACAGAAAAGTTCAGTGGAGAGCGCTCTCCGAGAAGACACGCTGAACAGCAAGAGACACGTTGACAATAACTAAGGCTATCGAAGTATAAAAATAATTATCAAATCATACGGCCCTTCTGAGTCTGCACAAAACAGGATGTTCCATTACAAAAAAAAAAAAAAAAATAGTTAAATTCATGTTTCCTGAACGCAGTTCAGGTGTTTTGCTGACATGATTTTTGGAAAATACATGTAATTGTCTATTACTTTTATTTTTCAACTTTTTTACGTAACTCCAAAAATTTATAGTTAAATGGGTTTCTAATGTCCCCTAACCACCCTGTAAATATGAGTTATAATCTACTCCTTGTTATATTGTAATGGACAGGGAGTATGTCTCCATGTCTCCATAAACAAAAGTTTTGTATTTATTCCTTTTATTACCTTCTCCCGAATACTCCCGTAAACCGGATCCGTTACAATATGATCGTAAAAAAGTTCAAATTATCATAATCTTCTAGGCGTTTTCAAGGAAATCGTCTGCAGGGAGCAGTTTACTTTTTTTGTGATTTCTAGGACCATAATAATTAACAAAAATGTCGATGAAATAATCATTATTTCTGTCGATCATCTAACAGCAGTAAATTCAACTTTCCAGAAATAAATAAAACGCACAATATAAAGTGCTCATATAAATAGTACATGGTTTTATGTGCTACAACTGGTCTACACCTGTTTCTAAAGCCTCAAAACTCGCTGGAAATCGATGGGGCACAGGTGAAAATTACAAAAATATTTGTTGTAAAGAATGACCTCCCGTTTACTTCAACTTGTAACATAAAATTAACAGATAATTTGTTCATGAATTACATCAGTTAATCTCACTTTATGATAATGTTTGTTATAACCGACGTTTTCGAGGTGATATTTGTTACGGTCTGCTCAAATGTGGACAGTAAAACTATAATTATCAGCTTAAATACTGAAACTATTTCGTTATGAATAGGAATATGTTACATAACTCGAAATAAAGTCGTCTGTGTGCTGTTAGTAATTATTTTTAAGACTAAAAACTCATACAACTAAATCCAAGAATAAATAAATGTCACGGTGCTGCATTGCTTAAATTAAATGCCAAATAGTCACCGTTAATTTTTTCCAGGAATGTAGGTTAAGCCTTTGCAATATCTCTGGTAGACAATTAAATTGCAATTTTGTTGTAAATAATACTGTTTTATGGCAGACGAACATATATTATTTGTATTATTTTGTCAGAGTCTTATAACACTTCAGAGTTAGTGGCGACATAATAAATATTGGTTTCTGCCAGTAGAGTGATCATACCCGAATCTCAGTACCTTTTTAGTCCACGTTTTTAAGAGAAATAATTTATAAAAAGTTTCTATTTCGAACATGAACTCTCAATAAGGGCAGGAATGAAGATCCGAAGAGTTCTCCCCTAAACGATGGACGAAAAAGGGAGTATAGGAAAGAAAGTATTTGCCATTAAGTTCTAAACAAGAAACGTTTTTGACCTATCTATCCCGACCCAACTCCTGCAAATAACGTTCAAAATTGAGAGTAGTTCTGAGCACGGAGCTAAAGAACAGTCAAATGCAGCTTTTCACAGCGAATTTTTCCAAAGCGGCTGGTTTTACAGGAGAAATCATTAAGAATGAAAACGTGCATGTATCGCAAATTTTTTTATTTGGTTTTACTGCTTTTTGTAACCATGTATTTTTTTAAAGAACACCGCACGTTTTATAGGTGAATTATTGGTGGCCTGTTAAATTTGATGAATTTTTTATATGTTGTAGTTCAATGTTTGCAAAATGAAATAGCATTGTAAAAGGAGGATGCGATGTCTCTGTATAAGTAGTTCGAAAGTAGGGCGATATCTTGTTATAATTATCATCAAGATGTCGTTAGTACGTTTGAAAAAATTTCGAAAACAGAGAGGCCTCTGCAAACATATGTCTAATATGTCAAATAGTGTCCTGTTACTGGTGCAGTGGCCAAAAAATACATTTGTCTAATTTAAGAGGCACATGAATAAAAGAGCCATATCATATCACCTGGTATATTGCTTTAAAAGTATTTTCAAAGCTAAACAAAAACGACCCAAAATTTCAATAAATATCATTACCGTCAACCACAAAGCCAAATTTGTTAATCCAATCTTTTAAAGAATTTGAATCGTTGCATGTCAATTGATGCTAGTCCTCCAACCCTTGTATGTGGTTAAGACTAAACATGCTCATGGATGTGTCCTAACTTACCATGCGTGGTATGCAGATTTTATTGGTTTTATATATATTTATTTAGTTAGGCACTGAATTATTTTTACTTTATACAAATTGAATTTCATTTAATCAGTATACTGGTTGGCCACGAGTCAATGTTCGCCCTTAATTACTTCCACATCCAGTGGAAGTATAGTAACGACAAAAAATTTTTTAAAAATTTTTATTGTTCAAATAGGCTTAGAATGTCATGAAACGTCGAGATTTAAAGTTTGAGCGAAAAAAAATTTCTGCCTATCTGTCTGTCTGTCTGTCTGTCTGTCGGTCGGTCTGTCTGTCTGTCTGTCTGTCTGTCTGTCTGTCTGTCTGTCTGTCTGTCTGTCTGTCTGTCTGTCTGTCTGTCTGTCTATCTGTAACTTTGTTTTGTGCGCACGCTTACTCAGGAACCGTTTGAAATATTGACTTGAAATTTGGTACACATATGTACTTTAACGAGATCTAGAACTAGATTATATTTTTATCTGGTTCCGTCGAAGGGTTGGTAAATTGGGGTAAATTTGGGGTAAATAGGTAAATCAAGCAGGTAAGAGTCCATAAAATTGGTATTTAGTATATATGAGAAGCTAAGGTCTCAAAAAAAAATTAACATTAGTCACCCCCATTACCACCCCCACCCCATTATTACAGGGGATGAAAAAAAATTGTGATTTAGTGTGTGTACAAGAACCAGAAATCTCAAAATATTTTTTTACTTCATCCACCCTCACTACCACCCCCTATCGCTACCCCCGCCCCACTATCGATGAGGGGTATGGTTTTATGGGTTTTTGGGGTAGAGGATTTCAAATATTATATTATTAAAGTTTCATAAACAATTATTTTCACATACAAAAATTTTTTCGTTGTGAGTGACTTGGATAGAAAATCTGGATGTGGAAGTAGTGATTCCTTGGGCAGCGGTTTTTTTTTGTTGTTAATTAATTTAAAAATTGCGTTTTTGGTGCACATAAATTAGACAAGAGTTGGCTACTTTTAGTCTAACAGGAACTAAAATAACACTTCCGCTTCAACCGGAAGTGCCATCGAATTTTTTTTTTCTTAAGTAGAATGACTATATTTTTTTATCGTTTATTATTAAGTATAAAATTTTAAGAACAGTTTTTCCGATTTAGAAAATTCCAAAAAATAAGTAAGATACGAACAATTTTAAATTATTTTCAAAATGGCCGCGTCAGATGAACGCGACGTAAGAAAATTACTAAGTAAGCTATGGAAATTATCAGTAAGGTTGTAGACTTAAAATATTTATTTCAATTACTGATAGGTACGACTACTTTTACATTTTTCTCAAAAGAGAGAATTTAATTTTCATTTTCATTTCATTAGGAAATGGGGTCCTATGAAAAATTTCTTAATGGGACCGTGCTATTTTCTTTTATTAAACAGAAATAATGATTCGTAAACTTTAGTTTTTTTCGCCATTAATCATTTGTTAACGATATTATTCGTAATAATAAAAGTATTTTTAAAAGGTAAGCGCCAACAGATAATTTTAATAATGTACCTATCTACATTTAAATCCAAAATTGCAGATAGCCATGAAAATGACAGACATTCCCAACAATCGAATTATTCTTGATTATCTGAAGTAAGTGTATTGAATTTGTCATAAGCAAATAGGGGGGCGAGCGTAGAGGCGACTTCAATGTGAATATCAGTCGATATTCCGTTGAAGCAACGTCGAGCGCGGTTAGTACTTGGGAAATACAGCGTTCTCGTCCCACCTTCTAGCGGCTTGTATATCAGTGTATACGCGGAAGTTACGTAATTTCAGACGAGGATTACGTAGTGGATATACCATCCTTCGGAGGGAATGTAAAGCAGGCGGTCCCTTGTCTATTAAATGTTAGGCAAGTAAAAGATCCCTACTCTTCTTAAGGGAAGAGGTTCGGAAAAATTTTCAGGTTGGGGGTAGCTCGTCTCCTGGCGTCGGTGATAGGCCCTGATAGCGGAAATAGGCCGACGTTAAATAGTTAAAAAAAAGAAGCAAATTAATATAAAATGGCTGAAGAATATTCGATGAAAAAGTTGACATATTACTGAGTGACTCAACGTAATACAACTAGAGCACAAACTCTGTATGGACAGCGAAATCTAGAAAAAAGACAACCCCGAGAAACTATTTCGCCCGGTTGGAGCATCAATTTAGAACTCAACCTGATATAGAAATTGAAGAAAGATTGATTGTGGATGAAGAAACGGAAATGTATTAGCTTTAGTACATGTTGACCTAACTATTCCGATAAGACAAATTGAACATGAATTACTAGAATCAGCCAGGAAAATTTTAAAGAAACACGGCTGTCGTTGGTTACAATTCCGCAAATTAAGAAATGAGAGAATTTTATCAAAAACATTTTGTTCTCTGATGAATAGAGATTTACAAACTCTGAGTTATTCCCAAATTCCCAGAAACAATATTGACGAGGTTTACTTCCAACAAGACAGGGCTGGACCACACAATGATATTATCGTTAGGGATTACCTAGATGAATTGTTTCCAGATCGTTGGATTGGGACCCATGGTCCAGTCAGATGGCCTGCAAGGTCTCCTGACATAACCCAGTCGATCTCTTTATCTGGGCGCATTTGAAGAATAGAGTCTACGTGAATGCTCCAACCACAATAAGTCGGACTACTCTGTATATTATTTGTGTGTAGTATTTTGAGAGCCCGGCTAAAAACGTCTATTTAACAATTAAAAATGTAAGCTTTAGAATGATATAATCTGTACTTATTCTTCAGGATTTTGTTAATAGATGTTCAAAAAATTCATAATATTGTGTTTCAACCTTGAATCGTTAGCCGTTTTTGCGTTTTTTTTCAAACATTAAATTGTTTATAAGTCGGAAACGGTCAACTTTACGAAAAAATTACAGGAGACCTTTCTTGTTTAAAATGAATAAAAAAACCTATAAAAAATTCATTCATTCGGGTCAAAAAAAGCGATTTTTGCAATTTGTTTAAAAAAAAATCGGCAGCTACTGGAAGCGGCTGGAACCTCCCCACCCGGTGAATCTTTGAAGCCGAAAAGAGCACTAAACAATATGAACGATCTCATTTAATTATATTTATTAAGTTGAAATATTTTTTTCATATTAAATCAGAAAAAAGGTCTTGCGTTCGGTGGGATTTGGACCTAATAACTTGAGTGTTAAATTTATAGTCTGCACAACATTAATATTTTATTCAATGTTTTTAATACAAATATATGCTTCATCGGATCGTAGCCCCGGGCCAGCCAGACAACCACGGTGAACACCGCCGTGGCGAGTGTGAGGCTGGACGGGGTAGGTCCGGTTTGGCTTGGAGAAAAATAGAAAAGTAGCTCCTGTCTTCTGTAGGCAGGCTTAAAGACTAGGTTAAAATTATAATGTGTCCACTCCACATGGACCTAAAATTAATACAAAAATAAACACAATTCTATAAAAACGTTCGTAGGCAAGAGCACTTAATAATTTTGATTATTGATACGGGAAACAACTAAACGAAAAAACCTGTTCGTTGGTAATGGGGTGGATGGCAGGGATGGCCATCTTTGGAAAAAACCATATAACTCTTGGTGGACAGCTTCCCTGCCAGATGTAGCCAGGGTAGTGTTCATGGTGGATCGTTTAAGTTTGAGTTGGTATATTTTGTTTTATCTTTTGGCATCGACCAATTTTTCACTAAATCGGTCGGGGAAGTGATAGCTGTCAAATTTTTGGTTCCAATGTTTCTCTGGGGAATTTGGTTTTTGAAAAATGTTTAGGTTGGTACCAATGTCTTAAATTGTTTTTAGGTTATGTAGTACTATTTTTAGGTTATGTTGCCGGAAGAATTTCCAGCGGGATGCCGGAAGTAGCGGAAATAGTTTTTAAAATATAATGTTACTGTCACTTTTAAAGTTTTATTGGAAAAAACTCACCGAAAGCGTTCCGGTGAGGTTGCTTACACTTGTAGGGCTTGTAAGCGGTTCAGGTGACCTCTCACACCATCCGTGGGCTTTATAAACGTCGAAAAAACTTGTAATCTCTCGATGCACCTGACACGTCAAAAATACTCAGCATACAGTCTGCACGCTTTAACACACTAGCAGAGAACTTAAACCACAAATGGACCCGTAGTATTTTTTGGGAATTTTCCTTTGAGTCCATTTAATAAAATTTGACATATTTCTGAAAATTTGACATTTTTCTGAAAAGTGATATTTTTCCGAAAATTTTACATTTTTTGAAGTGACATTTCTCCGAAACTTTGACATTTTTTCGAAAATTTGACATTTTTTTGAAGTGACTACTCCGAAAATTTGACAATTTTTAAACATTTGACATTTTTCTGAAAGGTGACATTTCTTCGAAAATTTGACGTTTTTTCGAAAATTTGACATTTTCCTGAATTTTTGCCATTTTTCTGAAAAGTGACATTTCCCTGAAAATTTGACATTTTTTCGAAAATTCGACATTTTTCTGAAGTGACATTACTCCGAAAATTTGACAATTTTCAAACATTTGTCATTTTTCTGAAAAGTGACATTTCTCCGAAAATTTGACGTTTTCCTGAAATTTACTTACAGCCTGACAATTTTCAAACATTTGACATTTTTCTGAAAGGTGACATTTCTTCGAAAATTTGACGTTTTTTCGAAAATTTAACATTTTCCTGAATTTTTGACATTTTTCAGAAAAGTGACATTTCTCTGAAAATTTGACATTTTTCGAAAATTTGACATTTTTCTGAAGTGACATTACTCCGAAAATTTGACAATTTTCAAACATTTGGCATTTTTCTGAAAGGTGACATTTCTTCGAAAATTTGACGTTTTTTCTGAAAATTTGACATATTTCTGAAAAGTGACATTTCCCTGAAAATTTAACATTTTTTCGAAAATTTGACATTTTTCTGAAAAGTGACATTTTTCCGAAAATTTGACGTTTTCCTGAAAATTCGACATTTTTTAAAAATCTGACATTTTTCTGAAAAGTGACATTTCTCCGAAAATTTGATATTTCTTGGAAATTAAAAAAAAAAAATTTCGTGACCCGTCTTGTAGAAATATTTTTTTGATATCATCATCTGTTATAAGAATTTTATGCTTTTACGACGTCATCAAAACGTAGGTGTATTTTTAATTCACTCGTATTCCATCCATCTACAATATTTCCATCTACGTTTCAAACTTTAATTGGATGTTTCCAATAGTTAAGTCGATATCTGCACCAGTTTCTAAGAATTTTTCTTATTTGTGACGTCATGTGACGTAGGTGTATTATTAATTCACTCGTAATCCGTCCATCTACAATATTTATACCTACGTTTCAAATTTCAGTTCGATATCTTCCCGAGTTATCAGCCGAAATCACTGAACACCTCTGTCATTATTAGAATATCACCCTGTACATTGCACTGCTTTGAGGACAAAACAAGTGAAATTTTTGTTTTTTAATTTATTTCACGGAAACCAAATCGAAAAAGTGCAAGTGTGATATATCGTTGAAATCGGAATTTTTACTGCTTTTCAATGGTTCAATTACAAATTGTAAGTAATCATAAAATAAACAACTTGTTGTGCCAAAACGGCACTAAACGTAATCCGATCTCAACCAAAACCTTTTCAGATCTTCTGGAGCACTAAAGAAACCCTCATGCAAAGTTTCATCCAAATCCATTTAGTAGCTTCGCCGGTATCGTGCTAACATACATACACACACACGCACACACACACACATACACACACACAGACATTTTTTAAAAACAACTTTTTTGGGTTCCTGGGACCTCAAAACGTAAAGATTTGATGTTATCTCAATTTTCGATTTTGGACTAATTGTAGTAACCTCCCACAATTTTATTGTGGGGAGGTTAAAATAGTTTGAACAAATTGGGACCAAATTTTCGTCCGGCAAACTCTTGATCCTTATTCAGGGACATGTCCCGAACGTGAATATGCAAAAAAATCGAATGAGAAAATTTTTTTCATGCGAAGGCGAGGTTTTCGCCTTGTCTAGAGGCAAAATAATCTCAAGGACGCTAGAAAATTTCGCGGCCATGATATAAACAATATTTTTGTGCATCCATAAATTATAGTTAGATGGTGAAAATGACACCACCGTCGATGCTATATTTAGCGATGGCCTTAATGTCACAGCGTTTCAATGGGAATGGTATGTTCTGTATTTATACAAAACATTTTGACAGTTCTTGAAAAATCGTATAAATGGCTGGCAGGGATAATGACATTTCAAATTCTTGCACTTCTCAAAAGTATCGTAAATTTGGCGCTTTGTAGTTTAATATCTGAAAAATCTAAACAGCAATACGAAAAATGTTACAGCGAGTTTAAAGATTGATATGAGAAACAAAATGTTAAGACGGTGTCTGAAAACATTTTATTAGCTTATTTGATGGAGAAATCAAAAGTTGTAGAGTTCAACTTTATGGAGCATCTATTCTATGTTGAAGTGTATGCTCAACGTTCGGGATGCGATAAAAGTGACTTTTAGTTTGGCGGCCGTTAAGGGTAGCAGCCGCGAAATTGAATTTCGCGGACTGTTTTGAGAATGCGAAATACTCACTTCGCGTACGGCTGTACAAAATGTATATTTTTTACGTAATTTTCTCAGTGTTAAAAAATCTAACAAGTTTATGGCAAAAATATATGACTAACTTTGAGTTGACCTCTCGCGGTTCACACACCTACGACAATCTACAGTATTTGTTTCATAAACCCATTATATGCCTCATGAAAAACGTACAAAAGTTCATTGCTTTGATCAAAGCAGTTTTTGAAATATTAAAAAGAAAACCAAAGAACAATGTTTAAAAAAATACTTTTTCTCCCATTCTGACAAAAGTGCAGAAACAGTGTTTATAGGCTAATTTTTGGTCGCTGAATACGATTACAACATTAGAATTTATCGAAAATGATGGAAACAGGATCAAATTGGCAGTTTTTAACTGTCAATGCCTCCGTTCGGTAATTTATTTATTTATTTAACTTACACCATTCAACAGCAAATCACCAATTACTGAATGGGTACAATACAGAGTTGGGATTTTTATAACAATACGAATAACTAATAATCAGTAACAAAAGAAGTACTAAAAAAGAGAATAATAAAAGTGCTAAGAATTAAAAACTAAGTGCTGCTAAATTATTAGAAGTTCAGATATATTAAACTTAAACGTCAGTACACACTATAATTTTAGGTTTTTTTATCAAGGATGTACCGCAGTTGAACAGGTCAAACTTGGTTTGGACAGAGTTATAATTGTTGTAAATTTGATGAAGCAGTGAGAATTACTTTACATGAATACGGTTGTTTTGAGATTGAGAGTAGGAGATTGCCGTAGGATTATATGGGGAATTGAGAAATTTATCTGGATGAGAATCCACTCACTGTCAATGTCATTCGTTATTAGATTGCGTAAGAAAACTAGTTGGACTATAATACAGCGATTTTTAAGAGCGTTGAACGAGTGTCTAGACAGTAACTTTTTATGCGGAAATCCACTTGGTGGATATGAATTATCATTCTTGAAGCTGAGATGTTGCCTAATGTTAACATATTGTGATGTGTTGCAACCCCTTCAATTAATTCAGATGTATTTGCACCTACTCGAGAAAGAACCTACCAGTAGTAGTTCTAGAGTGATGACATCTGGAATTATCTAGAGAATGGTGGCGTTATCACAGAAAAATCGAGATCTGTCATTTTTAGGTATAAAAGACCGCATTCTCGGCGGGTAGTTCAGAAAAGTATAGAAAGTATAGTAGTTTTTGAATTGACATATGGACAAGTGAGGTTAAGACTCCACAGTGAAAACAAAGTGATAAACAGTGTTATTTTTAGTTATTAAAGTGCATTTAAATTAATAAATAGAATTGTGAAGCATCCAGTAAGTTATTTAATAAAGTGTGTTAGTGGACAATCTCTTGTTATAATTTTTGGAACCCACGAAATTTGTGAGGGTGGTTTCCTAGGGGTGGAAACACGTTACAATATGTACATAATAATATTGTTTCTTCCACTTATGCAAGTTATTTTGTATGCTATTTTGATAACTGTCAAATGCCAATACTGATTTTTAAACCGCTTAACCGGGGCATCTGAAATCTGTGAACTGTCAATAGTTACTTTTGTGTCTGAACAATGTGGTATAGCAAAAATAACATTATTTGCTAACATGCAGTTCTATTATTTCAATAATGTTAATAAATCATAAATCATAAAAGTATAAAATACTGACACAATTTAGTAACTGTTAACTATCAAAATAATATAATTTACTCACGAAAAAAAAAACACTTCTAATAAAGCAGAGTTCATAGTATAAGTAGGCCCTATGCTTCGGTCAACTAAAAGCCCTGTATTTACCTTCTTACTGTTTCACTTGCGGCATTGACAACTTTATGAGCTAACTGTCATACGTTCCCATTATTTTCGATACATTTTAATGCCATTATCGTGCTCAGCGACCAAAAATTAGTCGAAAAACACTGTTTATTCACTTTTGTCAGTTCTTTTTTTGTTATCATCGTAGTAGCCCAGCGACAGAGAACATTTTAAAGTGAAACCCACAGAAATTTGCAAACTGAATATTTTTTTTTTTTTTAATGAGTTCATGAGAGTGAATAGAATAATATGCTGAAAGGTTTACATTTCGCTCGGATGTAGAACATAAAAAAAAAGTGAAAAAAAATTGTTATCCATTTTCTCAAAATTTTGAAATTAAGTCGGGGTAGGAAAAAACGAAAAATACAGCTGGGTAGACCACGTGTTTCTGAACAAAAAAAATACCTTAATAAAATTAATCGTTAAAGCCACGGTATTCCTGGAAAAAAATAGTGAAATAAATTTGTCATTCTGCGCGGCCAGCGCAAGGTTAAATGCATACTATGGAACTTCTAAAAATTCTTAGCTCTATCAAGTAAAATAAAGCTTTTTTCTGTTTCTGATTACACATTTTTAACATTTTTCTTAGTGAATAGGAGGATAAATAGTGAGTATGGAGGGAAAATATAAAATTATGAACGCATACATAGACACCACACATAGCCGCTGAATCGCTCGCATGAATTTTTACATGCCTTTACTGTATTGTATTACTTCCACATCCAGTGGAATTATAGTAACGACAAAAAAATTTTTAAAAATTTTTATTGTTCAAATAGGCTTAAAATGTCATGAAACGTCGAGATTTTAAGTTTGAGCGAAAAAAAATTTTCTGTCTGTCGGTCTGTCTGTCGGTCTGTCCGTCTGTCGGTCTGTCTGTCTGTAACTTTTTTTGTGCGCACGTTTACTCTGGAACCGTTTTAGATATTGACTTGAAATTTGGTACACGTATGTACTTTAACGAGATCTGGAACTAGATTATATTTTGATGTTGTTCCGACGAAGGGGTAAAGGGGGTAAATTGGGGTAATTTGTTTTAAATGGGTAAATCAAGCAGGTAAGAGTCCATAAAATTGGTATTTAGTATACACAAGAGAAGCTAAGGTCTCAAAAAAATTTTTGGCATTAGCCACCCCCATTACCACCCCCACCTCCTTATTAAGGGGATGAAAAAAAATGTGATTTAGTGTATGTACAAGAACCAGAAACCTCAAAATATTTCTTTACTTCATCCACGTCCACTACCCACTACCACCCCCCTATCACCACCCCCACCCCACTACCGATGTGGGGTATCGTTTCATAGGTTTTTGGGGTAGAGGATTTCAAATATTATATTATTAAAGTTCCATAAACAATTATTTCCACATACAAAGTTTTTTCGTTGTGAGTGACTTGGATAGGGAATGTGGATGTGGAAGTAGTGATTCCTTGGGCAGCGGTTTTTATTACAGATACACCTATCCACATTTCAGCTATATCTAATAGATTTCTTATACATTTGTTAATGTATTGGAAAAGTTCCAGAATTTATATTCAAAACAATCAAAGTTATTTTCATAGTTATAAGGATAAGATCGTGAAAATTGCAATTTCTTATCATGATCTAATTGATCATATTTTCCAGGGGCGGCTGGTGAAATTTCAATAATTTTTTTCTCGTCTCTGGCGCATGGGACCCATACGAAATATGGGAACTAACATCTAGAGAAGCACTCCTCTAACGACCCGTAAAAAATTTTGAAAAAGCAATTTGCGAAAAATTTTTTCAAAATTCGATTGATCCCCCTAGGTCTAGGAACTCCTGTTGAAAATATTTTTTTTTGTCATATACATTTTACTTTTCATAAAAGTACAACAATAGGTTTTGGAGTTTATGAAAATATTTTCATTACTAACTGAAATACAACGAATTGAAATTTTATAATTTGTTAAATTTTTGTGGGTAAATACCTTCATCGACTGGGCTATAGAACTGTCGTAGCTTTCTAAGGAAGCATTTTTGGGCAAAATAAATGTTGATTTTTATTATTATTTTGGAATGAACAATCCACCTACAATAGAAATTCTGAATCTAAATATTCTGATGTTACTTCCGTGTATCCTGTACGCACAGTTCTTATTTCAGATCAAAGCAGCAGAAAGTTATCATCATTGGAACGTGTCGAGTATACACTTACCACCATTTACACAATGATAATTAACTTGCCTTGCTACGATTCAACATAAATTATATGATGGGGGTAATTGCCGAAGAGCACGCCAATGCATGCTTGAGTTATGGTCATAACTATGGTGACAACCGGATGGATATCATGATGAATACAGTAAATGGTTTAATTAAAATCATGGCAAAGAGTGGACTGGACGGGAGTGGAGCTGAGACAGAACGGAACTGCGTCCCAGTAGGCCGTGTCGTCCGTCTATTCATTCATTTCTAGTCAGACATTATTATAATGCGTTCATTCACAACAAACAATTATTATCTGGAGTGGAATCTTTTAGTATGGGTAGTGAAACGGATTTGGCAAATCGTCCTAGTAAATCTATGCCCCTTGGTAAGTATGAATATTAAATGATATATTATGGTACATAGTGAGAAAATGTAACCAAAACGTTTTTCCTTTTCATTTATAGGTGAGGTCGAAAAAAAATAAAATTGAAGATTATATTACAAATGCACTCTGAGAACTGATGCACTTAGGTTGAAACTCGATGAAACCTGAAATTAAATTTTTTGCAGAAAACTGTTGTTTAGGGTCTCATAAACACGTAAAGAGAAGTCCACCAAAATCGGCTGGGAGCTAAACTTTTGAGGAAAGGGGAGGGATAAAGAACGGTTTTCAATATCTTGAAAACTATGAATTTTATTGAAAATGTCGAAACATACAACTTGAGGAACATAAAATTACCTTGAATCTAAGACAAATTCCGTCAAATTTGGTCAAAAATTGACCGGACATGATTTTTTAAAGTTTGTGTTTCTTTAACTTCTGTCCAAAAGTCAAATTTTAACGCGCGTTTTTGTTGATTTAAGCTCTAAGGCTTTACAGGTAAAATATTGATGACAATGTTGAAAGATAATTCAATTCCCTGGAATTTGGTTTTTAGTATAACGCTCTGCTATAAAAGTTGGCCAAGTTATGGCTATTGTTTAAAAAAAAAATCGTCTCTATGAAAACCGAAATTGGCAATTTATTTACCACGCACAAGCAACAAGAGAGTTTAAGTGACTTCATAAATGTGGAGCAACATTAACAGTAACTTAAATTATGTTAGTGTCAATATAGTGTTGTATTGTATTTATGAATATATTTTCTACTACATTACTTCATCTTCAAGCTGAATAAGATTCTATTTTTCTTCAGTATCTTTAAAATGCACTCTAACAAAAAAATTCATTCAAACTATTTTGTAGTTTATTAAACTATTAATCAAATGACATATATGATTTCCGGCAAATCCATTCAGGTGCAAGCGATTTCGTAATAACCTATTTTTGGAAAATATTATTTAGGTATTTTGTAAATCACAACTTCCACATCCAGTGGAAGTACAGTAACGACAAATTTTTTTTTTTAATTTTTATTGTTTAAATGTCATGAAACGTCGAGATTTTAAGTTTGAGCAAAAGAAAAATGTATGTCTGTCGGTCTTCGGTCTGTCTGTAACTTTTTTTGTGAGCACGATTACTCTGGAACCGTTTAAGATATTGACTTGAAACTTGGTACACGTATGTATTGTAACGAGATCTGGAAATAGATTATATTTTTATCTTATTCCGTTGAAGGATTGGGGGGTAAATTGGGGTAAATGGGGGTAAATGGGTAAATCAAGCAGGTAAGAGTCCATAAAATTGGTATTTAGTATATATAAGAACATCTAATGCCTCAAAAAGAATTTTGATATTAACCACCCCCACTACTAACCACCCCCACTATTACTACCCCATTACTACCCCTACCATTATAAAAGTGGGTGAAAAAAAAATTGTGATTTAGTGTGTGTGCCAGAACCAAAGGCCTCAAAATATTTTTTACTTCATCCAAAAAAATATATTGAAAATACTTAAATCATTTATTTAAATTCAGTTACTCATACAATATGAAATTATTTATTTTCTCTACATTGGTATCTTAATATGGTCATTCTAATAATTTATGCAGGTGTAAAGAATTCAATTTCTACTTGCTAACATATTTTTATGTAGAAACGTGCTATAGTAACAAACTTAGCCTGTTTAACCCATTTTATCTTTGAATAACTAGATAACAGATTGGTGTAGTGAACACCGATTTTGAGAAGCTTTTGGCTGTGTAAATCACAAGTTATTAATTGAAAAATTAAATTATATTGGTTCTACCATCAAAATTCCTTGTACTATATTTTGAAAATTGATTAGAATATGTTCAATATAATGGTTTTAACTCGAATACTTACGTTGCAACATAAGAGTTTATTAAACTATTGATTCAGGTGAGAGGTGATTCAAGGTTCAGACTTGGGGCAACTTTTGTTTATTATATTTATAAATGGTTTATGCGATGTATTAGATAGCGTGAAACTCTTATTTAGTGAAATTAACAGCATCGGAGACAGACTAACGTCAAATATACAACAGAACTGAATTATGCTGAACAAGGATTATAAGTAAACGTCTCAAAATTTAAGGTAGTAACATGCACATGTAAAGTAAGTTCTATTGAGTTTTTTATACACCTTCAATGACACGGTGTTGTCAAGATCCCAAGCAACTAAGGACTTGGGTGTACTATTAGACTTATAATTAGATTTTATAGAACATTTTAATACAATCACAAATTCGGTACTAAAATTGCTAGGCTTCATAATAAAACATTGCAAACAATTTTCGAATGTAGATTCTCTTAAAACGTTGTATTAATCAATGGTCCGATCAAAACTTGAGTATAGATTAATAATTTCAAACTCAGTTTGTAATGTTCATTTATTATATTAGGAGTAAAGAAGATTCAACGAAAGTTTATGTATTAAGAATATATTATGTATTAAGATCATTTCTATTCAGAGCAGGGATACCCAAACTCTTTATTATCGTCAAAAGTTCACATGCAATCATTAAAGAATAGAAGAATCCTCATTACCTTAGCATTCTTCTATAAACTATTTAAAACAATTTAATTGACTGTCCAATGCTGTTATCAAAAATTTATTTCATTTATACTATGTTGGAATTTTATAACATTAGCGGTCAATGTGATATATTTAATACCATCTTAAATCAGCACATCAAGATCATTACAACTGTCTATTGATAAATATTGAACTTTTCTGTAGTAATTAGTAATTATTATTATATCTTATGTTGAATTTGACGTGCTGTACTATTTATGTTATACTTTTGTTATTTTGTATTTTTTTTAATGCCTTATTTATATTAACGTCCTGGCGAAGTTTAGCTAATGCTACTCTACCACGTAACCACGACGGCGAGATGAGATACGGTCACCAGTTCAAGTGATGGACTCGGCCCGGTGTGCTCAACTTCTGCGATCGAGGTCCAGTCACTGAAACCGTACCTCACCTCACCATTTTTATTATATAGTAGGTACTGAATTTATTAGTTTTGTCTTTGTATTTGTATTCTCTACCACTATTTTGTCATTTGTATTGTCCTGTAATTGGATTATTTTGTTGAATAATAAATATATTATTGTTATTAATGTCATCCCACCAAAGTAAATCTAATTCGTTTGTTGTATAATAATGTAATGGCATGACAAATTTATTATCAAATTTCTCCAGAAACATCAAAAGTAATTTGAAAATGTATATTTTTGGCTTTAACATACAGACTAAACGAAAACACTCAACAACTTAAGCGGAATCTCATAGCTGCAAATGTTGATGGTAAAATATTAACTTTTAATACTTCTTAGAATTATATTATTGGCAATGTTGATTTGGCATTCACGAATTTTAGATCGGGGTCAGCTGTTTGAGAGTGAACTTTCAATACGTGATCAAGTTGCGAGTATTTGGTAAATACGAGACATTCAATAAGAAATTATAATGGGTTTAACGGGATCGTGCAAGCTGCTGCTTTGTTTCTTTACTTATTTCATAATGCACTCTGTTTAAAAAACATTACATGTTATGACTCTTTAACTTTGTATTAATATTAGTCTACAGTAAAGTTTCAAAATACAAACAATAACAGGAAAAATTATAGGTTACATCACCTCTATTATTTATGTATTATTTTTCATCCTGCCTTTGCAACACAACCCAACATGTTTTAACTGTGGTCATATTCCTATCGAACTTTTACCAATTTCAGGCGTCCCATAAGGATCTAATCTGGGCCCACTTCGTTCATTATGTTTATTAACGACTTTGTTACTGATGTCGTCCTAAACTGTCTTATGCAAGGTGCATCACCGTTGGTGGCCTATTAGACATTTCAGAAAAACTATCAATAATTTGAAGCTGAAAATTCAGGAAGGAGAGTTTTCAGGGGAGCTCTATTTAATGAAAATAACGTCACGTATGGTACACTTCCAGTTGAGTTGTAAAACTGACAGGTAAACTAATGAATCAAGAAAAGTGCAAATGGTGCGCAACCCCCAAATAAGATTTTTAAACAAAAAGGCAAAAATTGCCAAAGCCGGCTTTTACATTTTACAATAAAAATTAATTAAGTCCATTCGACGGCTTGACCTTGGAACAGGAGTAAGGGACGGATACCCACTCGAGGACATACTTAGGGCCGCCGATATCTGGTCCACAGACGGATCGAGGTTTGAGCAAAGTGCTGGAGCGGGGATATACGGTGAAAGGCCCAAGGCTGAAGTTTTTTACGCCTTGGGCAAATTCGCCACGGTATTCCAGACCGAAATCTTCGCCATTTTGGTCTGCGCACAGGAGAATATCCATAAGGAAATATTCCAACAAGCACATATATATATATATATATGCAGCGACATGCAAGCGGCCTTCAAGGCCCTTGCATCGGTCCGGACCAAGTCAATCCTGGTTCAAAACTGTATAAAGGCTCTCTGTGAATTTGGCTGATCCAACTAGGTCAAGCTTCTCTGGGTACCTGGACACAGCAACATCGAGTGTAACGAGCGGGCAGACGCTCTGGCCGGAGGTGGCTTTCAGAGGCCCCTACTGGGTCTGGAGCCGGCTCTCGGTTACCCTAGATCAAATGCCAAGAAGTCAGTAGAAAACTGGACACGGTCCCAGTTCTTTGACTTCTGGGCCTCCTACCTAGGACCCCGGTAAGAGAAGCTCCTGATCTTAGGGCCCTTGACGAAGCGAGCAGACCAAATTCTGCGACTAAGCAGGAAACAGGTGGTAGATCTTTTGACTGGACACGGCTCTTTCAGAAAACACCTGCACACTATGACAACCCCGACTGCAGGTTCTGCGGAGACGAGGAGAAGACTTTCATCCACGTCCTTACTTCCTGCACTAGTCACAAACACTTCGGTATTGGTTTTCCGGTGCTGGAGGAAATAAGGAATGTCTCTATAGGAAGGATTTTGGCCTTTGCGTTGGAATCCGGTCTGGATGGGGGAATTCAATAAATTCGTAGCGGTAGCACAATGGGCCACAAAGCCTGAGTGCGGCGACCCTTAGTCGCCCCGCTAAAAGAAGAAGAAGAAAAAGGAATAGATATCAGAAAGTTACACCCCCACGCCGGAAGACGCATTTTGAATTTTGGAAAAGTTATTAGAAAATGTCCCTTAGCACCGACACCAAAATCGATAGTAAAATCGCCACCTATCATTAAAAACTTATTACTGTGTAAGAATATATCTAATAGTGTACCAAACAGTTAATCAAATATATTTAGATCACCATTTGGAGGTCGGTATACTACTATCACAACAATATCATATCCTATAATTTCAACATTCAAAAATATTAACCAGTGATTAAATCCTTACACTGATGTACATGTTTTAAACTAAAATTATCTTTACAAAAAATTGCCACTCCACAATGTTTTTGTTTAGATGACAAAATGAGACACATAGATTAAAGCCTTGTTGGCTGAATAAGTCTATTTCATCATCAGTCTGCCAATGCTCACTTAATAATAATACATCTGTATTATGATCACTTAAACATATTTCTAACTGTTGAATCCTCTTCGTTATACACTGAATATTTTGGTGAGTTACTACAAATGAAACAGTTTCTTCTATGGATCTAACTTCAGCTGCGATAAGTGGGAGTATAAAAAATTGCCGTTATTACTGGTTTGTTGACTATTGTTAATGGTTTGTTGACTATTGCTATCAGATGCTTGTTTGGGGTTTGCTTCATGAACAGTGTGCAAATCCAAATTAATGAATTTTAAGTTCTTTACCGGTTTTGAATTATTTGTTATATTAGAAAGAGATCCAGAAACATTTTTCTTTAGATCGTATACATTTTTACCATTTATCTCCACTTATACTGTATATTCTTGAGCATAATTATTAAATTTACACAGAAAGTCGTATAATTTCTCATTATATTTGTATACATGACGTTGATTCTTGTTCGAAAAATATAATACTGAGGTGAATAAAATATTAGTATGAGAGCATTGCTTAAGTTTGTTACATATAAAACGAAAAGAAGGAGTTTTTCTTGCATATTTTTCTTACCTGCAATTATTATAATATATAATTGTCAGCTAAAAATTCGATTCTGTCCATACCGTCACTTAATTGTGCTCCAGGTTTAATAATAGAATTTATTTCGTACATACTTGGATCCAAAAACTTACTTATCTTACCATTTATATATTTGGCATTATCATCACCTAATATTAGTATCCGCTTCCTTAGTTAACATTTCCTATTTACATTAGTATCACCAATATTATTATTGGTTTCGTTGTGGTTTTCATTATATAACATATTATTGGTAGGCTGTTTGCAAGTGACTAAATTTATTTCCTCTTGTAGACTAATGTTAGTACCTGTACTTTTTATTGTATCATTCAAAGTTATAGTTTCATTATTTAAGTCCCGTTCTTTATTTGGACACCCTGCATGTGCTGGCTGAGTATTTTCAAAATCAATTGGAATTGTATTTGTAGATACACTTTTTTAAAACTTATTGTCTTGTTTTGTTTGTGTTGCCACAGTTTTTGTTTCTTTATCACCTAGATTTTTTATAAATACTTCCAATTTTTCTAAATTTTTTTAATTCCTTAATTTTTTTGTCCTGAGATTTAATTATTTCGTCCATTTCTATCTCGCAAAAAGATGCATCTTCCACAAACACACTATTGTTTTCTTTTAATGTTTCAATGTACTAATCTATATACTTACTATCTTTTTTTAATTCCTCTATTTCTGAAGCTCTCAATGTATTTAAAATCATTTCTCTGATTATTATCTATAAGATCGTTTCTGCAGCATAATTTGGTTTTCTTTCACCATTTCAATTTTGTTTTTACAACGCGACATACAAGATTTGTGATAAATACTACAGCATTGTTTACATACAAAACGTACAAAATTTTTGGTTGCCATACTACTTGCTAATCAGATCTATATGGATACCATAGTTCCCAAGTATAACTACATTGTTGCCGTCAGTCCCAAGTTAAATAACCAAGAAATTATGAATCTTTTTGTGCCAGTCGATTGATACTGTTATTCTCCATTGCATATAGTTGAGATAACATCCTTTGAGGGAGGCGTCTGTCCTTGCCATGTTTTGTAGGCAGATACCATGAATTAATTTATTAATGTAGGCTCTGTTAGAGTCCGGTATTACTAGCCCATCGGGCAGAGCGCGAAAAGCCTTCTCTTTCTTGACCTACCCAATACTGAAGTATAACCAGATGGGCCCTTCACTACTTATTAAAGCATGTTATTTTACATAGGAAATCAAAATTGACGACACTCTCCATTGGTCGAGACCGAAGATATAAGGAAAAAACTAAAAAAAAAGAAATTTAGAAATTTAATATTTAATCAAATATAACTTTAGAACTAAAACAGGTAAAAATAAAATTTTTGTCTGGTTTTGACAAGTAAACATTGCTGTTTAATTTGAAGTATAATTTATTGCAATAATTAAAAAAATTAACATAAAAAACTGGCAAAATTCAAAAGTATACACAAATCAGCAACATTTTTCAAATTCTTAACTCGCCATAACTCGCTTATATAACGAGCTATTCAATTTTTTCTTTAACCAAAAACTGACAAATTTAATAGGCTTCATTTTGTCTCGATTCATGCCAGATCTAATTTTTTAACTAAAATCGCTACAGCCCTTGAAACACAACGAAGCACACTACGACGATGAAGACACGAAGCTTCTTCTCTCGCCCCCGCTACGCTCTCGGCCTCGGCCCATCAAGAAACGTATCGGCTGCTGGCCTCATTATTGTCTGGATAAGTATTAATATAAGTATATATTATTTTATTTACATTTAGGCTATTACAGTTTATGTAAATTGTAGATACATTATCAATGAAAAAAACTGCATGTTACTTTTGCGAAACTGCTGAAAGCAGAGAAAATCTAATGGTAAAAAACCAACTGTTACTGGCATCAGGTCTATTATACGTTGTGCAAATGAAAGTGTTCTGTCTTTGTAGATGAATAAATAAGAACCTTAATAACTTTTACACTAACATTTATTATTCACATAAACAATACAACTGTACATGGGTATTATCCGAGAACTGACTACTTGCGTACCGCCACGCCGGTAGGCAGCTATCTGGTATACAAAAACTTTTTATATCACAGACAGACTTATATACAGGGCGAGTCTTTACAATGGTAACATACATAACACCTCCCCCTCATATTTAAAACGGAATGTATAAACAAGCACGATTAGATTATGTTACTTGAAATCTATTAGGGGCCTTTAATTGACTTCTTCTTCGAAGTACTCGCTCTTCCACATTATTATCTGTAGAAATTCCAGGTTGGGCAATATCTATGTTATCACTGTTTACAAGTTCACCATTAGGAGAATTATTTTGAACAGGTATTTTCGTTTCGATTGGTATGAGTACAGGATTATTGTTTTCCAAATTACCATCTATATTATCTGAAGTTTGCCGTGGAATTATGGATACAGAACTCTTGGGTTTTATTATTTTTATTTGGCTTTAATTGGTTTTTATGCCGTTTCCATTTTATTCCACCACCTACATCAACAACATAGGGTCTTTAGCCAATAACGCTATTAATGTTGCCTTCGCGCCACTTCGGATTATTCATTCTATAATCGCGCACCCAGACATTATCATTTTTCTCAAATATTATATCACGCCTACGCCTATAATAATTTTGTTGATAATTTTGTTTAGATTTCACTATGGCCTCAGTTGAAGGTAACAGCAGATCTAATTTTGAACGCAAAAATCTACCCATCAACAGCTTTGCAGGTGCCTCACAAGTGGTAGTATGCGGTGTATTTCTATATTGTAATAAGAAACGGTTTATTATTAAGTTTACATCGTTAACACCCTCACCTCTACCTTTTAGAATAGCCTTTTTCATACTTTTAACCGCACTTTCTGCCTGCCCATTTGTGGCAGGATGATATGGCGCGCCCATTGAATGTTTAATACCATTTTTAGCGACAAAATTTTGAAATTGCTCTGATATAAACGTCCGACCGTTATCTGTACATATTTCCCTAGGTAAGCCAAATCGCGAAAATAACTCTCTAAGTATATTTATGGTTGTAGTTGCTGTAATATTACTTACTTCAAAGCATTCTATCCACTTGGACGTTGCATCCTCAATTGCAAAGAAATTTTTTCCCAGACAAGGTCCAAAAAAATCTGCATGCACTCTATTCCAAACCTCTTTTGGCCAATTCCACACAACAAGTAAAGCTTTTGGTGGATTATTTCCAAATTTTGCACACGTTTGACATTTGTTGGAAATATTTTCAATTTGTTCATCAATAGACGGCCACCATACGTATGAGCGCGCTAATGACTTCATTTTAATTATTCCCATATGTGAGGAATGAAGTTCAGTTAAAATATGAATTTGATATTTTATTGAAATAACTACACGGTACCCCCACATTAAACAACCTTGTTCTATTGTAATTTGATTTTTCCTTCTAAAAAATGGAACATACTGTGCTGATGGCGCCTTATTTGGCCATCCATTTCGCACGTAAGACATTATTTTACTTAAAATTGGATCAGAAGCAGTTTCACATTTAATTTTTTTAAAATCACATACAAAATCACTTTCTTCCACGTAGTGCAAATATGAAACGTTATCACTACATTGATTATAATTTAAATAAGATATTTTATTATTATTAAGACTGTCCTCAATCGGTAATCTCGACAAAAAATCTGCATTATTTTTATGTGAACTTACAAAGTGAATTTCATAATCAAAAGCAGAGAGAATATGTGCCCATCGCTGTAATCTGTTTGCGGCAAAAACAGGTATACCTTTTTTAGGACCAAAAATTGTCAAAAGTGGCTTGTGATCTGAGTACAGCAAAAATTTTTTTCCGTAGAGGTACTGAAAAAATTTTTGTACACCGAAAATTATGGCAGCTGCCTCTTTTTCGATTTGACTGTACTTGGATTCTGCATCATTTAGTAACCTGGAAGCATATGCAATAGGTCTCTCTGAGTCATCATCGAAAATATGGCTGATTATGGCCCCAAGGCCATATTGGCACGCGTCGACTGTTAACTTTATTTTTAAATCTGGATTATAATGTACCAACACCGACGAAGACATTAATTTTTTTTTTACATGTTCAAAACTTTTTTGACATTTCTCGGACCATTTCCATGGCATATTTTTTTTTAGTAAATTATATAGAGGCTGCAAAATCACAGATGCGTTTGGGATGAATTTACAGTAAAAATTAACCATGCCCAGAAAAGATTTTAATTCCGTAATTGTTCTAGGAGGTTGTACATTTTTTATTGCTAAAATTCTTTCTTCTGTTGTATGCAACCCATATTTATCAATTTTATGACCTAAATAATTAACCGAGTCTTGAAAAAAAGCACATTTTTCTTTTTTTACTTTTAAACCCACTTTTTTTTAAATTTCAAAAACTTTTTTTAGAAGCTCCAAATGTTCTTTATCATTTGCTCCGGTTACTAGAATATCATCTAGATATATCACAACCCCGGGAATTACAATCAGCTGCTCTATAATTTTTTGAAAAATAAAGGGTGCGCTGGTAATACCATATGGAAGTCGTGTGTATGCAAAAAGCCCCTTAGGGGTAGAGACAGTCACTAATTTTTGACTTTCTTCTGTCAAAAGGACCTGTTGATATGCCTCAGATAGATCTATTTTCGAATATTTATCTCCTCCTTGCAATTGAGAAAACAAGTATTCAATTCTAGGTAAAGGATACTGCTGTACCTCCAAGTGAGGGTTAATTGTAATTTTAAAATCACCACATATTCTAATACTACCGTTTGGTTTTAATACAGGAACAATGGGCGTGGCTCATTCTGAATATTCAACAGGAACTAAGACTTTATTATCAATCAAACGTTGAATTTCTTGTTCTATTTTCGGTCTTAATGCAAAAGGGACTTTACGTGCTTTAAAAAATTTTGGTGTTGCACCTTCTTTAACCCTTAATGTTACCTTAAATTTATTAAAAGTTCCCAGACTATTATCGAGAAGTTCTCTGTAGTTCTCAAGCAACTCTTTGATATTGGCAGAAGATTCTATGTTTACCTTTTTTTCTACATAATTTATTTCACTAATACCTAATTTTAACATATTTAGTCCATTTCTACCTATAAGTGGGGGACCACCGTTTTTTATTACATAAATTTTTAACAAATGATGGAAATTTTCATACAATACGTTTAACTTCAAATAACCCAAGGGTTCAAAGGTTATTCCTACCTAGTCTTTAAGAGACAGATCATTATTAAAAAGTTTGAACTTTGTGAAATATTTTAAATATATTTTTTCAGAAATGGCAGCGTGTGCAAAGCCAGAGTCGGCCTCAAAAGCTATTGGTACATTTTCTACTAATAATTTTACATATGTGGGTTTAACATTACCATTATTATCTATTTCAGTACTTCTTAAATTAAACATTGTCAATTCCTCAGTTTCGGCGCTATTTTGCAAGTCATTTTCTACTAAAAAATTTTGAGGTCGTAAATTACACATAGGCGCTAAATGACCTTTTTTACCGCACTTATAACAAGTGCAATTGCGATAGGAACACTCATTTGCTCTATGGTTACGACGTCCACAAACGAAACACTTACTTTGATTTTGTTGTGAATTATTCCTTCTTGGATAACTAACCTCGTTTTGCGTTGAGCATCCTGGTGTTTGACTGTTACGATTTGATTTGGGTAGCGCACCTGATAGCCTCCGCTGCTGATTGAAATTTACCTCTGCCAGCTCGGTCTTCACCTCTACACAGCTAGATTTCTCCCTAGGGTGTTGCTCGCTAAGCGCCGATTCTTTGTTTCTCGCCGTTTTCACCATTTTTGCTAATGTGGTGGCTTCTACTGTAGGATCCTCTTCAAAAAGGCGATCTTTAATTTTAGAGTTATCAATCCCAATTGTAAAAATGTCGCGTACAAGTATTGTCAATTCTTCTCCAAATTTACAGTTTGCTGCCAGCTGTTTTACTCTTGCTGACCATTGCGAAATACTTTCGGTTTCACCCTTTACAGCATGATAGAATTTTTGTCGTTCACCAAATAATGAAGCCACCGGCGAAAAATAATCTGTCAATATTGTTAATAATTGCTCAAAAGTTTTTGTTTCTGGTAAATTCGGCACACATAAGCTTCTGACGATTACATAACATTCTTCACTTAACGAATTTAAAAGCATTGCTCTCTTACGCTCCATAGTCGTAATATCATAAGCAATAAAACTTTGATTGAGTCTTTCTTTGAAAACAGTAAAGTCACCCTTTTTTGGATCAAACTTCTCTATTATTGCTAATGGACAATATATCTGCTGCTCGCCCATTTTAAAATCTTATAAACGGTAAAATATAGTATAATATCTTGACCGCGTTTTTATTTTACGTGTATAAAACAGAAACAGTTTTTTTGTTTTGTTCTCACACACACGGGTTTTTAAATACACCTCGTCGCCATTTGTTCTGTCTTTGTAGATGAATAAATAAGAACCTTAATAACTTTTACACTAACATTTATTATTCACATAAACAATACAACTGTACATGGGTATTATCCGAGAACTGACTACTTGCGTACCGCCGCGCCGCGCGCCGGTAGGCAGCTATCTGGTATACAAAAACTCACAAACTTTTTATATCACAGACAGACTTATATACAGGGCGAGTCTTTACAATGGTAACATACATAACAGAAAGAAAAAATTCTTATAAAATAAAGTGGTGGCACTTATTTGCACACTCTTCGGTACCGATTTCATTATTCTTGTCGGACATATTTTTGTAATAAGAATGATATTAGTAGAAACAAGACATATTGCCTCTGATATTAGTAAAGTGATTAAAAATGTAAGTAAGCCTTCATGTGGTTATAATGAAGATAAAAATCAGATTAAAATAATATAGCATTGTCTGATCTGTGGAAAATCCAGAAAAAATAAGAATAAATTAACATTTTTAAGAAGCAATTTGTACAGAAACGGGTGCGGAAAATAGAAAAAAATATATATTAAAGCTGCAGTGACGCATTGTGATACATAAATAAAAGGCAGGTTTTACTTTTATTCAGATTTATTTGGGGATGACGGAAATTATCATAAAATTTGTTATGCAAAATATATTAGCAAAAAAAAAATTAAATGTGTACAAACTAAGCCACTGAAAGAAAAAATGAATTTAAGCGTTAAACATTTTATTTAGGGAGGTTGAACTTGCTGTTTTGCAAAAAAGAATCCTTAACTTTAACATTTCTAAAAACACTCCTTAATGACATATTTGAAGAAATCACGGAAGAAGAATTAGATTATTATAGCAGCGGAAATATAAGAAAGAGACTAGAAAGCATTTAAATAAACAAAGTGTTTTGGGAACACAAAGGAAATACAACAGTTCATTCAAGTGATAATAAAGCTAAAAAGACCAACGAATTTTTGTTGTCAGACGCAAGTGCTGCCAGTATCTTAAACGAAGCTATAGGTGGATATTTAAAACTGTAAAAAAACACGACTACTATTCAGAATAATCAGCAATGTAAACAAGAAGCTTCAGATTTGTTATAAACATTTATGTCGTGGATACTAAATATGTCGGCACAGACAAATTTGATTTAAACGTTATTTCTATAGTAATGCAATTTATATTAATAATTATGAAAAAAAAAACAACCAGCATAGACCACTTTTTTAATCCTTTACATATAATTACATGTGTATCGTGCCGTCAGAAGAAAAAAACTTATTGATATGCTTTATTCTTTTGGCTATGGTTATTCCTACGATGAAATACGGATATTTAACATCTTTAGCTAGTCACGTATTAGTAAAAACTACGACATTTTTATTCCACCTGGAGTTCCTCCAGTAAGTTCTGAAGAAAACAATTACATTCATCGACATCGACAATTTTGATCAAAACTAAGACAGGCTAGATTGTAAAAATCCCACTCCCATTTCTGCTTGGAATGGTATTATTTAAAAAAAGATCGGCCTATTTACACAAGAATATCTATCCAATAAATTTTAACTGATTTTAACCCTTCCAGTTTACATGAAAACAAAAATATAGATGTACAAAAATCCAACTAATCGTTCAGATCCTCTACGAGTTAATGAAAGCATGCCAAATAACTGTTTTGATTATGTGGTTACCTCAGACACTTTATGGAAAATATTAAAATTTACGAAGCAAAGTAGAAAGTTAGTAGAAGTAAGAAACTTAGTAGAAGTAGAAGCTGGCATGAGTTTAACAATGGTATATCTGAAAATCAGTTATCTCTGTCTGATACCTATTATTTTCCATTTATTAATGCACCACCCCGCGTTGTACGACTCCATATATAGCGGATTATTACAATTAATATCATATTATTCAATTTGATTTATTAATTTTATCATCTTACAATAAAGGAAGATTATTGTAAAGCTTTTGTTACGGCCGCTGATTATAGCCTTGCATGGTTTATGGCGAACGCGGGATGTACCGGGAACGAGAGGGGAAGCCTTGCGACTCCGTCGCCGAAGTGCGCTTCGTTGTGTTTAAAAGGCTGTACCTCTTTTATTTACAGAGCTAGACCCAGCATTAATTGAGACAAAATGAAGTCTATGAAATTTGGCAGTTTTTGGTGAAAAAAACATTCGAATAGCTCAATACATAAGCGAGTTACGAGTTAGAGCTTTTAAAAAAATTGACAATTTGTGTAACATCTAAATTAACGTCAATTTTCTAGTGTTAAAGTTATTATTTTTGTAATAAATTATACATCAAATTAAAGAGAATCGTTTATACTATAAAACTTAAAACAAATATATAATTCTATCTTTTTTCGTTTGAAAGTTATTCGTGGTTGAATTTGAATTTTATTTTCATTCTTTTTTGTTTTTTTCTTGTAACTTCAGTCTCGACCAATGGAGAGTGTCGTCAAAAGTAATTTCCTATGTAAAAAAACCTGCTGAATAAAATGAAATAGGTTTCGTTTGGTTATACCTCGGTATTGGGTTAATGAACGCTAGAGCCTGCCACCCGGCGTACTATACCCAGCATGATAGATCCAAGGCGCTGGCTCTGTACCACGTTTATTTGTTTACATTTTTGAACTTTATTTATAATAAATGGCATTATTAAACACTTGAATTTTTCTTGATTGAAGGGATTAATTTAAAGTTTAAGCAATCAGAACACGAAAATTAATGGGAGGAATTCTAAAAAAGTAATTAAGAATTTAAGAAGTGATTAGGATTATAAGCAGTATTTAGAGATAAGACAAGTGTATCATTAGAAGGTAGATTGTAGAGAGCAGTAAGCAATCTATGGTAGGTATAAATTTCACCTTGCCCCGTCTATTACAGAACTTGGAGTCGCACATAAACTTAACCGAACCCGACTGAGAGTAGATAAGCTATCCTACGTTGGAGAAGAAGCGACTTGGTGCTCTTGATATAAAATAAATTTAATCACGTTCTTCAGACGAGTGGTAGTAAGTTCATCTACCGTAACGCCATAGGAGAGAAGAATGTTTTAGAAGGTAAGCAATAAAGAGCACGTCATTCAAAACTTTGGGCTGATTTCATCAAGACACTGACTAATACGAAAAACTTTTGTGTGGCCGTACTTTGTAGTATGGTCCGCACTTTCCTTTAATAAATATATTAAACCTAAAGCATCTCATATAAATATCATACCCATTGTAGTTAGGTTAAATTGTTAATGATAACGATGACTCATTAACATATTGCTATACCAAAGTTTTCCGTTGAGATCGAAATTGAATTAATTTTATCCCACTGAATTAATTTTGATATTGAGGAATAAAGTAGAAGTAACAAATGGAATTGAGAGAGTTGTTATGAATGAAAATACACTTAACATAAAAGAACATGTAGTACCGTATACCCTGGTAAACGTATTGAACAAACTCATTATATATGTTTCCAAATTATGTAAAAGCAGATCATGTCATATTCATATGTATAACCTATCAATTACAATCGATTTTTTTCTTGTTAACGCACAGAAACATATGTTACTGACTGTATTTAAAGCATTACTTAAAATTGGAATATGTTGAACAACTACTTACCGTCTGTATGAATAATGCATATGAATAGTATATTCATATCGTATATGCTAACTAAACAACGAGAAATTTGAATAATTGACAAAAATGCATGTATTTATGCATGTGGCTGCTTTCTTCGAATCAATTTAAAATTCGATTTCGCTAAAATTACGTTTTGTAATGCTAATCTATCGAAATTGCCAACCAAATTTCATAGTTTTTATATGGTAACTAATCAATTATCATAAGAGCATGCTAATAAAATCTTCCAACGTCTGTTTTGATTTGAATTTTTGATGGGCAATGAAATTAAGTAATTGCGAAAAGGATCGTAATGTGTCTTACACGATTTCGAGTGGTGAAATCAAATATAAAATTAAATTATTTCTGCAGTTTATGCTAAGTACTGAGCACGATGATGGTGTGAATTGCATCAAAGTGGTAAGAAATCAAACTGATTAGTAGCTCGAGCACATTAACTAAATTCAAGAAGTATCTTCTGACATTACTCCCCAGTCGTACCATACTTACTGTGAGGTATGTACACCCCTTATTTTTCAGTTATTAACAATAATAACAAGATAAGGGAGTTATTTATGCTGTTTCATCAGTAAAAATGTTTTGGAATTTTCTAAAATAATTCTTAACTATGTTGGAAAAAGGATAAATAATAAAATTGAAAATTACAGATCTACAACGATTATAGCAACTTCTTCAAAGCTTTCGAAATGTTACACGAATCAATATTTTCTTATGTGTTTCAATCAATCTTTTTTGTATAACCCATTATATCAAATCTTGTCTTGAAAATAGACACCACCATATGGAATGGTGTGGTCAATGGTGTGCAAAGTATCTACTTAGGGTGTACCTCAGTGTTCTGTGTTAGGGCTAATTATTCTTCAATATTTTCATAAATGACATTACAGTAGAACTAGGTGTCAATTGTCTCTTATAGGTAGATGATATCAAGTTAACAATAAAGTATATGATGTTAATGATTGTGACATTATAAATTGCTCTTGGCAAAATCAATGAACGGTGTAATTTAAACAGATTACAGTTGAACATAAGGAAGTCCAATTCTAACTTTTACTAATAAACATCAATTTGTTGAATTTAATTTTTGTTTGGAATATTCGGTGCTTACACGCCCAATGCCCATTAACATTCCGCGATTTCGGTGTAACATTTGACAGTAAACTAACCTTTAATTTCAAGTAAACACCATCACCAATGAAAGTTTTAGAACACTGGGATTTTTAATACGGTGTGCTCATGATTTTAATGACAATAACACTCTGAAACTACTATATCAATCTTCTGTTCGATCAAAATTGGAATATTCGTCAACTATTTAGTTTCCTCACTATAACATACACATACAAAACGTAGAGAGAATTCAAAGGTGTTTCTTAGAAACTGAAGAAAAACTATCCTGCCATTGGTTTTCCTCAGACTGCACTTTTAAACAGATTTTCACTTTCGAATCTGGAGACTCGCAGAACAATATCACAACAAATATTTCGTTTAAAGTAATATATAATATAATAGATTGTGGTGGATCTTAAATTTAATAATTTTCGAACACGTAGGGCAGTTTCTAGGCAAAATTAATTATTCTATATGCCGACCCCCAGAACTAACATTTAGAAGTTCTCACCATTATGCAAAATGTGTGAAAAGTTTAATAATCTTCCATAGCAGTTTGATATCTTGACTGCAATATAGCTGCGATAAAGAGATTAACTGAATAAATTAAAAATTCTGTTTTGTTTTTATTGTTTTTATTTTACATTTTTATGTTTCTATATTTCCTTCATATGTATTTGTAAGTACTTATTTCCTGCCCTGTAATATGACCTTTGTAAAAAATATAATTTTAGTATTTTTAGAATCTTTACTTAATATAAAATACAGTGTGTAAAGGATTTGTTCTTTGTTCAGACATTTTTTATTTTAAAAAAACTTGAGAAATTGTTTGATTATAAAAATCGTGTTTTTTAACACTTACGCCGCCACATCTTCAAATATAATCGAGCTATCGATCTGTTTTTTTTTTAATTCAAGTACACAAACGAGTGCTTCCAGTGGTCTTTTTGTTTTTATCGATTATTGTTTTTTATTATCTTTAAATAATAATGAACTTATTACTTCGCTAAGAATGTACTCATATTTTGACTAAGCGACAAACTTTTTTTATTTTTGCAAATTTTCATATACATCCAGCAAAGCAAGTGAAGCCAAGATACAGGAGAACTTCTTGAAAAAAAATGTTTCATCTAGGACTTACAGTTTTTTATTCATGAATATGTTTGTGACGCAATAGCATATGGCATACACCCGGCAGGCGTACGGAGTAAATTATGAGATTGACCTTTGAAACAACCCTTTTCAGTCATGTTTAAAACAATTTAAATCCTTTTAGTAGTACACTTAAATACACACTATAATTTAATGTCACAGACCGAATACAACTAAATAATTGTAGGAAATAACCGCAAACTGCATGAATGGTATGTCCGAATCATTGCACTCGCAGAGATATACCTATTTACTGTTAGATGACGTCAAGTCAATCGTGTTTTCAGACACGCCCCTCCTCCCGGAGGGAGGGTGCTTGCCTTGGGTTGATTCATGGTAGGATGTCTTTGCTCTGTTACTGTCGAATTTTTGGCTTGTTGATTTAGGTTAGTTTGTTGTTAATTATAGGTTGATATTTGTTTTTTGTTATTTTTGCTTAATTTTTTTATTTTGTTTTTTTTTTTTCTTTAGTGTTGTGATTGTTTTGTTCATATCTTGAGTGCATGGTATTGTTTGTTTTGAATGTTATAGCTCTTTTATCTGATCTATTTTTGTTTCAGGGTGTTATTAGTGCTTTTTTCCCAGCTTGTTTTACAATGTTCGGTTTAATGACGCTATACAATTCAATTGTAGTGTTAGTAAGATTGGGGACTGTGATTAGTGTTACCCAAACTCGTCATGACAAGTGAATAGATAATTAAGAAAGGTGTGTTTGGAGGCAGTATGGAATTTGGCCACCAGTGGGTCTGTGAAAGTCTCTGATTGCACAATTAATCCACTGCATTTAGTGAAAAATGAGCCGCATCTTCAGACCAATTCATACAAAAGCAAATGTTGGTTTTCCAGGTAGGTTCTGATGTCCTTAATAAGGTCTCAAAAGTCACCGAAGTGGGAGTGTAAGGATAAAATTTAGCAACGCTGTAAAGGGCTAAAATCGTGCTCAGAAACGAATTTTTCGAGATATCTCGGTTTTCATTGTCTCTACGACAAAAATACATCAGGCCAAAAAGAAAGTTATAGAGAACCTCTATAAAAAATATAGAGGGTCTTTTTTTCGTATACGCAATAGTTTTCTTGAAAAATTCCAGTAAGTCATACCTAAAATCATAAAATTTATTTGTGGCAGTTTTTATTGCACGGAGGGTTAAAACATATTAGCAACAGTGTGAAGGCCATGGAGCAGTTTTGCCGGTCCTCAAAAGCTTCATCTGTTGACGTTTACTTTGATGAGCAGATGGTTGCAACTGTAAGCCAAGAGAAGCTCCTTTCCAATAATAAAAATAAAACCAGATTGATTTCGATGTTGACAGAAAAGTTTGAGGCAAATAATTATATTATTAGACATGCTGAAGATGATGCTGACATTCTGATAGTCGAAACAGCGCTTGAGGAATCATGTATAAAATACTATGGTTGTGGTTGGGGAAGATGTGGATCTTCTTATAATTTCAACTTCTCGTACACCTATTAATAAAGAATTTTTTCTCCTCAAACCAGGCAGAGGGAAGGTCCAACGAAAAATTTATTCTTCACGAAGCTTTGACCACCATAAAGATATTCGAGATAACATATTTTTTTCTGCACGCATTCTCTGGGTGTGACACTACATCTGCTCTGTTTAATAAAGGCAAGACTGCAACTTGAAAGTGATAAAAAAACGGCAGGACTTGAAACTTGTAGCTGAAGATTTCAGCAAGACTGGTACTTCTCCTGACATAGTTACATCGAATGGGATAACATTTTTCCTCGCAATCTATAACCTTCAGTTAAAGAAGTTTCCATCGATAACTATCGGTATTCTTGCTTTATTAAAGCTGTGAGCAAAAGCAAACCAGTGAAATTGAATTCATTACCACCCACTCCTGACGCAGCTCAACAGCATCTATTTCGTGTTTATTTTCAAGTATAGAAATGGTTGGGTAATATATTGAATCCTAAAGAGTGGGGATGGATGTTGAAAGATACCATATTGTAGCCAAAAACAACATCCCAACTTCCTGCGCCTGATTGCCTTCTGAAGATGATTTTCTGCAACTGTACGAAAGGTTGTGGACCATTGTGTGGCTGTCAGAGGTTGGGACTTAATTGCTCACCAGTTTGCGGCAACTGCCATGGAAAATGTTGCTTGAATACTGAACCGATTGAAAACTCGTCAGAAATAGAAGCCGTCACTGAAGCAGAAACTGACTTCTCAGAATGACTCGGATTTCCTCGAACGAATCGATGAATGTATAGAAGGAGAAAATGGACAAGAAGGAAATTATTAATTTGACAACATTTTAATAAGTATGACAGTCGTGGATTGGGCCTACCGGGGAAACCACATAAAAAAACGCGCCTAGTACTCAACCTCAAGGGTGGTGTGGAATAGAGTACTTAAATTATCCATAATATCCCATAAGTAAATTCAATGCAAGATTTTCAAGAAAACTATTGCATATACGAAAAAAGACACTCTATCTTTCTTATAGAGAATTTCCATGGCTTTCTTTTTGGCCTAATGTATTTTTGTCGTAGAGGCAATGAAAACCGAGATAACTCGAAAAATTTGTTTCCGAGTTCGATTTTAGCCCTTTACAGCGTTGCCAAATTTTATCATTACACTTCCACTTCGGGGATTTTTGAGACCTTATTAAGGACACCGGAACCTACCTGGAAAACCAACATTTGCTTTTGTATGAATTGGTTTGAAGAAAAATCCTAAATGCAGTGGACTAAATAGTGTTGGCGAAATTCGGGAAAAGCTTATTATAGATGAAATTGCTTAATGTTGGAGTTCCAGTGAGATCATGGAGCGTTTGAGTAGGTGCGACTACAGGGAGTCGGCTAGCCGCCCTTAGGTTTTTGTTTTGGACTGTTTGCAAGCTTTTCTGATTAGTTAAAGTTATTAATGGATGCCAAACGAGGGCAGCATAGGTTAGAGTGGGTTGAATGTAAGTTTTATAGATCATAATTGAAATGTCGGGTGAGAAATTCCAAATTACAGGTAGTAATTTTCTGAACTTTTGCCAGGAATTTTTATTCTTTTTTGGGTGGTTTTTGAAGGTAAACCTTCCATCTAGGATACCATGCAGATAGTCCATTTCCTCGGCCCATTTAGTGGCTTTCCCTTCTACCCGAGTTTATAAATTTATTAATGTATTTATATTATACATTAATAAATTAGTAACTGCTTATTGCAATGGTTTATATGTGACGCCATCTGTAAATAATTCCTACAACAAACTTCGTGACAATACATAAAATCCTCCAACATGAAAATAAAATTATACGAGTACGTCACACTAACGTAACAAAGTAACAAACTGACCTCAAAGTTTCGTCAAGAAGATACATTTACAGATACGTAATTTATTTATCGTACGATATCATTACCCAATAATCACATAAAAAGATATCGATATGACGACTATCTGCTACATAAGTCTATTCCCTACGTTTCCACTTGGATGTTTCCGAAAACATCAGAATATTACTTAATAACAAGTTTCGTCAACCATGTTGGCGTCGTCTAAGGATCATTAGAACGTATGCTTTTATTACAAAATTTGCAAGTTATAGTAAAAAATGTTGATAGTTCAGGGAAAACCAGGTAGCAAGAGTACGTCCTGCAAAACATTGGGCTGACGTCAACCAGGATCTAATAAGAAATAACGTTGGTGAGGCTGTGCGCCTAATAAGTAATCGCGAAAGATGACGTAATGCCGTCAAACGCGCTATACAGTAAGCGGAAGCCAGCTAGATGTAGATGCTATTCTAATTTTCGGGTGGTTTATGCAACAAACTGCACACATTGCTATTAGTGCAGTAACTAGAGGTTTTAACTTCGAAATAATGTCATATTGAACGGATTTCATTCATTTTTGGTAGTATAATAGTAAAAATTTCACAGAAAAGTTTCTATATTGTGCGGGGGCTTGCTAATTTACAGGGGGTTGATGCCACCCCTTCTCGGGAATTGATAGTTTTTAAGTTATAACGACTTCAAAATTGCTTAAAAAAGGTATTTCCAAATGGCTTTCGTCAAGTATCTCGAAAAGTATTACTTTATCGAAAAAATGTTACAGGCCAATTAAAGAAAGCGCAAACTGGGAATTAATTATATTTTTTGTTTATTCATGTAGAATTAATAATTTCGGAGATATTTAAGTTTATATTTGGGATCCAAGTGTTCATAAGATAATTATTTAGAGTGAGAGTTAAATATTTCAGAATCTGTGACACCTACGTCAAAAATGCTAATAGGTAAAATAATAGGTTATTAATTAAGCTTTCGACTTTTTTTTTATTTGTTTCTGTAGCATAAAAATACAAAGAAGTTATGATCGAAGCAATGTGCGTTTTCACATTTTTTTAATAACAACGTCGCCATTTTGTTACTGTAATTAGCCAGTAATTAAAAAAAAAAAGAAATTTCAAACACTATTTCTCAATAATATACAGCATGACGTAGATGCTTAAATTTTTTCGTTTGTATAGAGCACTTGCTTTAGAAAAAATTAAAGTTTAAAAGATATTTTCGATAAAATATAATTTTTTTTCTTTTTCCAAATATCTCAATAAATATTAGTTTTGGTAAAAAATGGATAGAGACCAAAAATAAAGCTGATAAACTGATAATGAATTTCGCTTTTTAATTATTTACATAGATTTAATGGTTTCGGAGATATGAAAGTTTACAAATATCATCCAAACGTTTATAAGACGAAAAATTTAGTTTAAATATTAAATATCTCAGAAACTGTGACACCTATGTCCAGCATGCCAAAAAATGAAATTAAAGACAATTAATTGCGCTTTCAAATTATTTTTTATTCGTTTCTGTAGCCTAAGAAATAAAGAAGTTATGACGGAAAAATATGCGTATTTTTTTATTATTTTTTTTTGTACAAAAATATAAAGGAAAATAAACAAAATTCAACAAAATGTCGGATTATAATCACACCTCTAATAATTGTTAAAATGATAAGTAGAGATTAAGATAAAACAAAAATATAAAATTTAAAAAAAGATAATAAAAATCCAACTGTACATGTCTGTTAAGTTATATTTACTTCTCAAATTATCATAATTTACTATGTTGTATAAAATGCTATCGATTAAAAACTGTTTTGGTCCGTTTTTAAATTTTTTATAATTAATCTCTTTTTCTATCTATTTATTTAACGTCGGCCTATTTCCGCTACCAGGGCCTATCACCGACGCCAGGAGACGAGCTACCCCCAACTTGGAAATTTTGCCGAACCTTTTCCCTTAAGAAGAAGAGAATAGACAAGGGACCGCCTGCTTTACATCCCCTCCGAAGGATGGTATATCCACTACGTAATCCTCGTCTGAAATTACGTAGCTTCCGCGTATACACTGATATAAAAGCCGCTAGAAGGTGGGACGAGAACGCTGTATTTCCCAAGATAGGTTACCTATCCAAGTACTAACCACGCTCGACGTTGCTTCAACGGAATATCGACTGACATTCACATTGAAGTCGCCTGTGTGCTCGCCCCATAATTAATCATATTTCTAATGTCATTTGATAAAGCATTAAATGATATATAGTTATAGGGATAGACAATAAATTTATATTGTAGTTGTGATGATCAGAACATATTTTAAAAAATAAATGACAAAATTTTATAATGAATTATCTATGTTATTCCTTTTTACTTACAAGAATTGAAACGAGAAATTATTATTAACACCTTACCCCATTTACATCCTATAACATGCATTTTTAAAATTTGACTTCAGATCCGTAATCAACGGCATCAGAAACCTATGCATAAATTAAAACGCGAAATCAAGCAATTTGTTACATTTTACCTAATCTCTGTCCGCCATATTGAAGTCGCCATTTTGAATTTTTTTAATTTGACTACAGATTCGTAATCAGCGATCCCAAAAACATATATATATATATATATATATATATATATATATATATATATATATATATATATATATATATATACTGCATTTCAAAAATTAATAATCAGTACTTTTCCATATATTATTTTCTTTTATTTAGAGGTGGAAAACCACCTCTAAATCAAATAGGAGTTAGAGCAAGCGCCGGGACCATATAGAGACTGAAGATGATACCTTTTACTACAAGAATCACCCATAAAAAAAAATTATCAATCAGTATGATATTATTCCCAAGTTTTGCATATTTTTTACCTCTAGGTACTGTACACTTTTATTTAAATATGAACAAAAAAACGGTTTTGTAACGTTATGATTACATCTTGTTCTGACAAATGTGTTTCGCCGGGAGGTTCAAATTCTGTAAAATCAGATACCATCTGGGAAAATTATTCATATATCAATAAGGAAAGAAAACACGTTCTTGATAATCAGTAAAAAGTGATATAAGTTACGATATAATCAATCTGAAAATAAGAATAAGACTGCATATTACATTTAGCCTTAAATAGAATCCATCCAGTTTCCTTATTAGTAACAGTTTAGATAAAAATTACCAGTTATAAACAATCCCTGGAAATATGTAATAATAACTGCTTGACAATATGGTCTAAATAAAGGTTTGGAGAGTACAAATTTATTATCACTGTATTGTTTATGATATTTTTCGTTCAAAACAAACTCGCACAATTGAATACTTGAGGCTAAACAAGAGAAAAACGAGATATAGTGAACATTTGCTCGCCAAGTTTGAAAAATCAGGCAGGCAACGACGAGACCACCGAGCGAGATAGAGGATGAGATAATTCTAAGACAGTCAACATCGAGGTGTTGCTTTAAAGTAAATGAAATATACCAACCACGCTATCCTCTATGAATTGTGAGAGTTCGTGTGTAGTAAGATTCCCATAATTTAGTAATTTTTCTGCAACTGCAGAGTTTCGCTATGTTATTAGAGTGTATTTATGCCTGAATTAAAATATTTTGACGACACAATGTCGAGATTTAGCAGGAAATTATGCAGATCGTATTAACCAGAAATCAGTTCACAGATTATAAATTGCTAATAATTGTATTAGATCTACATTTAAATTGGTAATCAGCAACTGTAAAGGCTGTTTTGGTCTCACTAATAACTATATTACCATAACAACATCCACATAAGAGGAATGGGTATATGAAGTAAATGAGTTAGACTGTAATGCTAATGGGTGGGAGTTTTAACTACAGGAACACGTTTGACATAAGAGGAAAGATATAAAAAACAGAGTTGACTTATATTGATATTATGCATTTTAATGATAAATGTGATGAATACGTTTAGAAGCTATCTGAAGTCTGAAGTATCTATACAGGGTGTTTAAGAGAATATACCAACATTTCAAGTTCATCACGAAATAGGTCTGGTTTTCATAAAAATGTCCAAATATGAATAGATACTGAGTACTGAAATTCAATTTTTTTATCACATTCTTGATTACAAAATCAAAACAACAGTAGATATCGGATTGAAATTAAGCATCAGTTGAGTATGTTTTAGAAGTCTATAAGATAGTTCTGTTGTGATGTATTACAAAACTGTAATTGAACTGTTTTGATCCTAACTAAGGTTAAGTTTTTTAGCACCGCTCTTAAAAAATATGGAGATATCAATTATTTGGAATATCTGCAAGATAGAAGGGAGAAATTTCAATTCTACACCTTTCTTTTCCTCCTGGTCTCTCAAAATATGCAGACGGCGAGGTGAACTTTCTCTGGAACTCGCTATATAAAGCTCACCATGTGAGAAACAGCCATCTCTCAAATTCACGTCTGCTTCCTCCGAAGACTAACACTGGGCTTTATTTATTGTCATTGCAAGGCATAGTTTTAATGGAAACTGCAATTTTTTAGACTAAAAGAAAAAATCGTAATTCGAAGTATCAAATCTATTTCTCCTTGATTACAATCGATAAATAGTAGTAGTCCAGTCAACGGACTGACCAAAATCTCTAACTTGAGTGCTAATGAATGGATTTTGATGAATTTTGATGAAACCTTATGCAATGTGTTTGTAATGACGTAAATAAAAAAGTTAAAAAGAAAAGATTAGAGTAGGAAATGATCGGAAAGGGTTCCATAACTTAGGTCAAAAATGGAAAAAAAAATGTACTTACCTTTTTTGGACCAAAATAAGATGTTTTTACTCTTGTGAACTGTGAAATTTTTCGAAAAATGCATATTTTTCGAGATATAGCCACTCGAACATTCCTAAAAATGGGGGAGGGGAAATGCAAAAGTTGAAAAAAAATCTAAAAAAATTCAGGTGAATGTATCATCGAAATACAAGCTTTTTTATTTGCAACTTCTCTGTAAAATGCGTTTTCAACGAGTTTTTCCCGAAAAACATGAAAAACTACCCCTGTCTTCGACATTGTAGCGCTTTCAAAATATGTAATTTAAAAATTTGAAAAAATTCAGACGTATGCACTGAGGTCTTCTAAACATTTTTTGTCTCCTTGAATTTTTTTTGTAACTTGCTAATTTTCCGAGTTACAGGAAGTTTATTATAAAAAAATACGGAACCCGTGATCAAATGGGTGTGTTCTACCCCTTCCGATCATTTCCTACTCTATTCTTTTTTTTTACTTTTTTACTAACGTCATTACAAACACATTGCATAAGGTTTATTCAAAATCCATTCATTAGCACTCAAGTTAGAGGTGAAACGCCCCGTTGACTGGACTATAGCCATTATTACATTTTTATAGAAATCATTTATTTGTATTCTGGTTTCGTTGCACATTTTGGGAGGATTCAAATTGCTTAGAAGCATTACTGGTGATCTTCAAAAGTAGCTCATGTGGATGAAGACCTGGAGGATTGAGGGAGTGCAAGAACTATATTGGATAGTGTACGATATCCTCAACCTCTACTATTGAATCTATGGAATCGTACCTTATTTATATTGGTATTATCCTTTTGAAAAGACAATTGTTAATTTCCTTTGCTTTATTGTTTTTGGATGCATGCATTTGTATTACATGTTCCCTCCGTCATAACGCATTTATATACTTCGACACTGGGATAAATGTCAGTTAAAGAGTTTATATCATTTAGCAAATGACACAAACTCTGTGATACTTTTATTCCTAATTCTCTTCTATTTTGATATCTTCTAAATTAAGCACTAGCTCTGAAAAATGCCTTGCTTTAAATCACCCATCAAATGCACCCTCAGGTTTTTCTTGAGGTCCAGAACATTTATTTTAGACCACAGATAGGATAATTTGAAGCAAGTCTAACGCTGGGTTGAATTTGGGTCATGTTTGTTGTCCGCTGCGAAAGCCACATGACGTATGGTACAGGAATGTAGAATGGGAAGTGTAGGTGTCTGTAAGATGTGTTACCGCGTTGTGTGGTGATATAGAGTTTATACTCCTGCTCTTTGTGTTTTGCTTCTAGTGTTCTTCTTCTGTTTCCCGTATTTGTGATTACCGAGCATATACCCCAGTATTTCATTGCGTACGCTTCTGTCTCTTTTGCAATTGTTTTCCCTCTTGTTTTTTGACGTTATATTTAGTTGCTTTGTTCTTGTTGTTTTTGTTAGCAGTTGATTGGCATCCCTTTCAACCAGCTGTTGTCAAACTTATTCTATTGGCTTTTACTGCGTCGTTTTTAACTCCGTATGTCATCGCTGGCAGTATGATGGCTAGGTATGTGCTTTTAATCAGGTTCCGTGGTGGTTTATTCTTTTCGATGAAAGGTAAAATTGTTATTATAACTCTGTAAGACGTTTCAACTTCCTCCTTTACAGTTTCTCCTTTTCAGTTGGTTCGTCAGATAAGTTCTGGTATTTCAATTTGGTTGTTGTTCTTATGGAGTAGTGGTTTATTTTCTATTCTTTCTCACTGATCGGACTCTCTTTTGTTAGGCTTTTATTTTCCTATTTATTAGGTAGTGCGAAACTCCTTTACTGCGTAGGGTGTTGACTATGGTCTTGTGATTGATAGTATCAAATACCTTCTAGAGATCTATTTCGCCTATGTGCAGTTTCATCCTCTTTTCTCCATATTTTCTTCCAGGGAAATCTGGTAATGTATATATCGTCGTCCGTTAACATGCCTTTGATGAATGCTATTTAGTAGCCTGATTAGTGGAGTCAAATTAGGATTAAAAAATTCGCAATGTGAATTGTCTGGTCAGGGCAGTTTTTTTGTTTTAACGTGTTCAGGGGATCAACTGAAGTTCACAGTTTAGTTTTGCAGTTTCTGCGAGGTCGGCGTATAGTTTATTCAAACATTTAATTGTTTAAACCGTGTTTTCCATCGGTTTTCTTTGAATATCTCGAAATCTATTAGTCCTATGGAAAACAACAAAAAGAAGAAAAGTGTTCGTTATGAGCTGTATAATAAAAGCACATAAACTATAATTCATTAAAATTGTTACTATTATTTAAAAGAAAAATTGAATATTTCAAAATTATGCGTTATTAAACAAATCACTGTTCTTTCAAAAATAATTGATAATCAATGAAATTTTGGAAAAATATAGCTACTATACAGTAAAATCACCACTTAAAATTTCAAATCAATATAGTTATTAAAACGGCTCGAATATACAATTGTTGCTAAAACTTTGCACCCTTGTGAAATCCTGCCATCAAAAACAAGAAATGTGTACGATGACTAAAATTGCAGCTTTTTATAAATACTTTAAGATCACGGAGAGGAATTTTTTTTTTGAAAATTTAAACCCTTTTTATTGCAGATGTTTATAATTTTCGAAATTGTAGTTATGATCAAATTCAAATAACTCTGTTTTTTTTTAATGAAAGAACGGTAAAGGAATAATGAAAGTAGATTTAAAAAGGCAACTTTGAAAAAAAAAATTAATGCTCTACTTGCATTTGGAGCTGAGATACGTTAGTTTTTACGTTTAGGTCACTTATAAATAAACAAATCGATATTTCTTATTGTTTGGACTGCTAATTCTCCAATGTCTATTCTATTGTCTCTGCTACGTGAAAATAATCCAAAGTTACAATTGTTAAAAGATACTGCATAGAGACCCGAAAGTGGTTTAGTGATTTAGTGATTTTGATAGAGATCCGAATATCATCAAATATGTCTATGTTATATTAGTACAGTAACTAGAGGTTTTTACTTCGGAATAATGTCATATTGAACGGATTTCGTTCATTTTTGGCAGTATAATAGTAAATGCTTCACTGAAAAGTTTCTATATTGTGCGGGGGCTAAATAGAATCAAATTTTAAGAAGAAAAGGTTCTATGCAATTTTTCACATAAATTGATACTTTTTAAGTTATAACGACTTCAAAATTGCGATTTTAGCTTAAAAAAAAAGGTATTTCCAAACGGCTTTCGTCAAGTATCTCGAAAGTATTACTTTATCGGAAAACTTTACAGACCAATTACAGAAAGTACAAACTGGGAATTAATTATATTTTTTGTTTATTGATGTAGGATTAATAATTTCGGAGATATTTAAGTTTATATTTGGTATCCAAGTGTTTCGAAATTACCTTTAAAGTTTAAAATGCATTTTTTTCTAAAGCAAGTGCTTTAAATAATAAAAAGAAAATTGAGCATCTAGGTAATGCTACATCTTAGCGAAAAACTGTATTTGAGATAATTTTTTTAAATTACTGGCTAATTAGAGTAACAAAATGACGACCTTTTTATATAAAAAAATATAAATACGCACATTTTTCCGTCATAACTTCTTTATTTTTTATGCTACAGGAACGAGTAAAACATAATTTGAAAGCGCAATTAATTGTCTTTAATTTCATTTCTTAGCATGCGTGACGTAGGTGTCACAATTTCTGAGATATTTAACATTTAAACTGCATTTTTCGTCTTATAAACATTCGGACGCCATTTGTAAACTTTCATATCTCCGAAACTATTAAATCTATGTAAATAAATAAACAAGCGAAATTCAATATCAGTTTATGAGCTTTATTTTTGGAGACATTTGGAAAAGGAAAAAAAAATACGTTTTATCGAAAATACCTTTATAGTTTAAACTGTATTTTTTTCTAAAGCAAGTGCTGTATATAAACCAAAAAATTTGAGCATCTACGTTATGCTATATATTAATGACAAACAGTGTGTGAAATTCCTTTTTTTTAATTACTGGCTAATTACAGTAACGAAATGGCGACGTTGTTATTAAAAAAATGTGTAAACGCACATTGCTTCGGTCATAACTTCTTTGTTTTTTATGCTACAGAAACAAATAAAAAAATAATTGAAAGCTTAATTAATAACCCATTATTCCACCTATTAGCATCCTTGACGTAGGTGTCACAGTTTCTGAGGTATTTAACTCTCACTCTAAATAATTATCTTATGGACGCTTGGATGCCAAATATAAACTTAAATATCTCCGAAATTATTAATCCTACATCAATAAACAAAAAATGTAATTAACTCCCAGTTTGTACTTTCTGTAATAGATCTGTACCATTTAGTAATACTTTTCGAGATACTTGACGAAAGCCGTTTGGAAATACCGTTCTTTTAAGTCAAAATCGCAATTTTGAAGTCGTTATAACTTAAAAACTATCAATTTATGTGAAAAATTGCTTAGAACCTTTTCTTCTTAAAATTTGATTCTATTTCAGCTCCAATAAATATATACATTTTTAAGTGCCACCCCCTGAGAGGGGGTGGCACCAAAAATGAACGAAATCCGTTCAATATGACATTATTCCGAAGTTTGCATATTTTTTAGTAGATTGTAATACAAGTGTGGCAAGGGCTTCATTGCAAAACGATGTATGAAAGTAGGGGGTCGGTAGCTCAGTGGATTGGCGCGTTTAGCTTGCACTCTGAGCATACGTAGCGAAGTGGGTTCGAGCTCCACATAGCGAAAAATTTTTCATTGGAAATTTTCCCCAAGAAGTGGTTCGGATTCCACTATAAACTGTAGGGCCCCGTCTCCTTTATTCAGACAAATCTAGATCTACTAGACTTAAAAGGGTCATTGAGGTGACATGGAAGGCGGTTGATAGGAACACTCGCTGCGCTCGTGTTACTGTGTTGTGTTTTTTAAAATGTGTTTTTACATTTTAAAAAACACAACACAGTAACACGAGCGCAGCGAGTGTTCCTATCATATGAGTTCTGCAATGAAGCTTGCCACATGTGTGTTACATACTATTTTTATTGCGGTTGTGAAGTTATTTCCCTTTTTTAAAGTCTTTCCAAAATTTTAAATTTGCTGCCTGTCAGATTTTATTTAAAGTGACATTTTCGGCAGTCATTCTGAAGTTAGAAAAGACTTTGTCATTGCAATTCATGTGTAATTAATGTACATTTATAGAATTTAATTGTTATTACCAGTAAGTAATATAAAATTCTTATTCCGTTGTGTGAAGATGTAATCAAGGCGTGTGGCAAATTCTTTGCCGCACAGTCATTTTGAAGTTAGAAAATTTTACTTTCACCACAATCGTAGAAAAAACAATTTTCGGCACGTTTGGATGGTTTTTTTGCATGTTCCAGAGAGGGGATGGTTTCAACCCCCGGAGGTCATTAGGATGTCTTATTGCGAAATTTTACAGGATATATCGAGTTTCCTTAAAAAAAACCGATCCAACAAGTCCTCGCATGTCTAACAACGAAAAATGGAAGAAAAGAGCTGGTCTTTTGCGTTTAGGGGTAGTTCGGGAGGAGTAGGGACCGCACGAGTATCACCATCGTGTTGGCCGTCCTCGAAAACGGGGGGAGTAGACATATTTTGTAGCTACCCTTGCACTTTTGGGACTTTTTTTGCAAGTTTCGTATGGACTATTATGTGAGAAATCGACCTTGTGCGTTTTCATTGATTTTTTACCAATTTTTGCTTATAGGCGCTACCGACAAATTTTGCAAAAGCCTTGCTACATTTCCTTGTTAAAATTGTATTGTCATTCTTTATAACAAGGTATATTATGACCAAGGGCGGATCTCGACCTTGAGCTTGGGGGGAAGGGGGTAACACTGAACCCAATATTTTTTGATACGCGGAGGGGAGAAATCCGAAAAACATTTTTCATCTCAAAATCCGAAAAAAAATTTTTTCGTCCCAAAATTTTTTTGAAAAGCGCAGAGGGGAGAAATCCAAAAAAATTTTTTCATCCTAAAAATAAAATTTTTAAATGAAAATTATTAACTTACAAAATCTTGGGGGGGGTAATTACCCCGCCCCCCCCCCCCCCATAAATCCCCGCTTGATTGTGACTGTACCTCCATGGTCAATGTCTTCGACGGAGGAATTAAAATTGAAAATATTTTGAATATTTTCAAAGTACTTTTTTGGCATAATTTTAAAAAAGTATGTGATTCATTTTTCCATGACCAACATATACTTTCCCTCTCATATCCTGGACCAAAATATATTTTCCTAAGTAAAAATTCGGTGTTTCTTCGAATTTTTACCCGGTTGTGCCTAATCTTATCGAACTCATAACGGTCCTTTTGGACTAGTCTGTGGCTCTGAAGTCCCTAAGACTCTTGAAAATGCCCTTAATTGAAATCGTCGAATTTTTATTTTGGGTTCGACTTCGATTCTGGAATGTTCTACAACATAAACACGTAACACTATAGTTCTACGATGTGGAAGTAAAACTTGGTGTTTTTATAAAAAAAATTCATTTTATTAACTCCATACAGTTCAAAGGTTTTACACCTCGTTAAATATAATTGTTTCATATAATTTATTACCGGTTTTAATAATAATTAATTATATATAAAATAATATTTTTATAATTAGTTACAGCTGTGAGTATACATATTTGGAAATTATATTGTCGACATTACTTCTTATTATTAATGAAAATTAATATTAATTTATTTCATTGAATTAATAACAAAATGGGAAAACGAGACAAAAACATTATTGCCTTATTTCTAATTAAAATTATTAATGGTTTATGAAACAAAGAAGCAGATTTTTTACCAATGCGATAGCGATTGCAAGACTTGATACATGTGGTTACAGTATGTGTTTATTGGAAATTGTCCAATGATTTCTGGTATGAGTATCCCTCGTGATTCACAAAGAGAACATGCTAGTTATTGCATCGCAGCTCAATTACAGTATGTAAGATTTAGAAAGCAATTTTGTTTAAAACCAGTGATGCAGCAAAATTCCACTTCAAAGTAATTCTTATTGTTCCAGTTTTTGTGTTTGATAAGTTAATATCGTGCTTTCGTAATAAGATGCTTGGCAAATTGATACATAAAGGTGATCGAGCTGCAGCCTGCGTCACGTAAATGTACTTAAGTTCAGAGACAGGGACGGAGGATATATACACATTACTTCTATAAAATAAATATGCTTGCATTTACAGGACGTGTAATTTATTTATTTATTTATTTTACCTACGATCACTACTGTAAATAGTAAAAAACACACTACCTGCCATCTATGTAAGTTGAATTTTACGTATTGTAAACAAAACGCACTGTAAACAAATCGCACGGTAAACAAAACGCACGGGACACGCAATTATAGGTGGCTTATATCGTTGACGCGGGGTTTAAAAAAACAAATGCGCCTACTTAATTTTCAAACGCTGTCAAAATTGACATAATATTTGTTGAATAATATTGTTCACTAGTAAACTAAATCCAGATTTTACTAAATAACTAAATAAATATGATCGTAGGTAAAGTATAGTACATAATTCGAGTTGTAAGGCAATTACGCACTCATGGAAATACGCACTCGCCGCTACGCGGCATCGTGCGCAACTTTTCCATTCGTGCGTAATTTGCTTCTTACATCACTCATTACGTAATATACTATAAATTACACAATTCTACGTTTGAAACACCCAATTATAGAACAAGAGAATACGATAAGTTTAGTATACTAAGCAAAACCAATAAAAGAGTAACTGTGGCAACTAACTATAAATCATAATAATATAACCAATTAGAGAAATAAAAACAAATTATTTATTCCAAGTATATTAACAGAAAGGTCAGGGTGAAACTGGAAAGTCATCTCACACCTACAAAAGACGTAACACTTGGTCTTCCTCAGGGGTCAGTGTTGGGTCCACTCTTATTTATGCTTTATGTTAACGATTTGCCGGACTTCATCAGTAGAGGTAGTGTTACTCTGTTTTGCTGATGATACTACCATTACGGTCTCTGGTACTAGTTCTGAGATACACTTAGAAAATATTAGAGTTGTTTCTGAAGAATTCAATGTCTGGTGCCAACGAGATCGTCTGATCTTGAATAACACTAGAACAGATTACTTACAATTTCGCAAACGTAGGACAGTTGGCAACATTAATAATATCCAGTTTTCTCAGAACTCTAAATTCTCTGATGCAAGGGATTGTCTTGGAATAAACATATTGATTATGTTTGCTCTAAATTAAATAGCGCATTTTTTGCCATTTTATAACTAAAATCATCTTTGGATCAGGACGGTCTATTAAATGTTTAGTGCTCATTGGCATTTAGCGATATTGCAAATGATATAGTATGTTGGGCAGTTGCAACTGATCTAGGTAGAGTGTTTGTCTGTCAAAAGAGAATAATACGCTTAATATGCAGGGATATTTTCAAAAGCAAAAATTTGTTATCTGTGCCTATTATTTTTATTTTCAAATGCGTTACTTATGTAAAAAGTAATATATCCAGTTTTTGGAAATCATAAGTATTCAACAGGACATGGAGATGTACAAGAAATTGCCCAGTTGCTTAAAAGAAATCAACACCATAAAAATTTTTGAAATAAAAGTAAAAAAATTTTTAGTCCACTCTACTTTTTACACTACAAGTGATTTTTTAAAATTAATAATATTGCATATATGTTTTTTAAAATATGTGTGTATATATATTTGACTACAAAAATATTATATCTTTTTATGCTTCTATTTATTAATTATTATTATCTATGTTTGTTTGACTTGCCATAATGTACATTCAATGTATCTCCGAATGGTTAATAAAGATCTATCTATGGCTCTTAAATTACTAAGGTTGCAGGGAAGTATATCTAACCGACATCCTAGCAAATTGCAATTATTAAACAATGTATACATATTCGAGTATTGAAGTACATTTGTACGCTCTGTTTTCAGGCAGAAGGTTGCGGTTATCACGGGAGATACTTGTGAGTGATATTTCATAAAAGACTTACCACTGAATGTTTCTCAAGTAGTTCAATTTGCGGTAGATCTATAGGTGAATATACACAATCAGCTGTAAACCTTTAAGAAGTCTTCGAACAATTTTGAGATTATTGATGTGTACATATTAATAAAGATACCATGCAATCGAGGCATATTCAAATTTAGATATAATATTTTAATGGCGTTAAAATTCGCAAAGTTCCTACTGTTTCGTGCTATAAATCTATAGGATTTATATGCCTAATGCATGCAGTACCATCTTGATATGATTACTAATGACAATTTTTTATCAAAAATTACACAAAGACCGCGAAATATTTGGGATGTTCCAATGCTGTACCTTCGAGAGTATAATTTTAAAGTAGAGGTCTTTAATGTGTAAGGCATTACGTTACACTTTTGAGGATTAAGTAGTAATTTATTTAGAAAGCATTAGACATCTTGTCCAAATTGTGCTAAATTATTTCACAGTCACCAACATATAACCACACAAATATTTTTAAATTGTTCTCATAGAAAAGACAGTTCACACCTAAATCTATGGCGATGTTATTAATGAATATCTTGATAAGCAGGGGACCAAGGGCAGATCCTTGGAGAATTCCTGAAGTTGCAAGGTATTCAACAGTCCTGAAACCACTAAATACTACCTACTGTTTCCTGTGAGAAACATATGATACAAATTACATTATAAGTGAAGAGGAAAATCCGAATAGTGTAAGCTATTTTATCAATATACAATATGTCCACGGATCGACTTGCAGAGAGGAAAAACTTTTTATTTTTCATTTTACAAGAAAAATGTATTCCTGATAAAAGTTTTTGCATGTCCCAAAACGGCCAATTCTGTTTTAACCTTTTCAAATTTTTTTTTTAGTTTTAGATAAAAATCGAAAATAGGTAGATTTAGTCCCAAAAAATAAGTTCTCGTTGTCATAGCAATTGCCGTTATTTATTTATTTCCATCGACTCTCAGTTAGGAAAATCTGCCCGAATCGTTGAGAATGTTGTCAAAAGACCAACGAATTTACCTAATTCAATGCTATGGCAAAGGTAATAAAGCGATCCGTCGAGTTGTCGAGGAATTTAATCAAAAGTTTCCGGATGTTTACATCTCAAATGAAGGTGCACGAAAATTGGTAAAAAAATCCTATCAACTGGCTCCATACTGGATGTAAAAAAACCAAGGTAGTACGCGAAGAAGATGACGCCGCCACTCTTCTTGTAATGGACCCAGTAGTGAACTATCCAAAACTTTTTTTGCGGCGAAGATCGCTCCACTTGGGAATTAGTAAATCGCTCATTCAAAAGATTTTGAAACAATGAAAGTCCCATTCGTTTAATCACGCATTAGAACCCGGAGATCCTGCGAAACGTTTGGATTTTTGTCTGTGGATGGGCGCTCAAATCATAGATAATCAATACTTTTACAGAAACATTATTTTCTCTGATGAGGCCACGTTTTCTACTAATGGTACTGTTGCATCTCAACATGTGAGATATTGGAGCGATTACAATCCGAATTTTCGAATCCCTCGCAATCGACAATATTCGACAAAAGCTGATGTGTGGTGTGCAGTTTCTTACCATGGTATCATTGGACCATATTTTTTTGATACGACTGTCAATCAGCATACGTACTTGGATATGCTGCAAAATTTTCTTGTTGAAAGGCTGGACGATTTACCGATTAATTACCTAGCAAAATGTTATTTTCAACAAGATAGTTGTCCGGCCCATTATGCTCGGAATATTGTAGAATGGTTAAATCAGCAATTTGGACACAATTGGATCCGCCGAAATGGTTCCGTGTTAAGGCCACCAAGGAACCTGATTTGACTGGCTGATTTTTATCTTTGGAGCCATTTGAAAGAAATAGTTTATGCAAATAATCTTCATCCGAACGTAGAGAATTTAAAGGAAAGGATAAGAGACGCTGTGACGAAGAAATTCGAAGAAGTTATATGGAATTGCGTCGAAGACTAGAATTGTGCATTGAAAAGGGCGATGAATGGATTGGGTAGAATAATTATTGGTTATATTATTTTTGTTGTTAAGTTTATGAAATTAAAATTTGATAACACGAACTTATTTTTTGGGACCGTTTTGGGACATGCAAAAACTTTTATCAAGAATACATTTTTCTTGTAAAATGAAAAATAAAAAAGTTTTTTCTCTTTGCAACTCGATCCGTGGACATACTGTATATGATCTGGCCTATGGCATGTTGTGGAGAAGTCTGTGTAAATCAGTTTAAGCCTGCATGTCAATGGATTTAGCAATGAATTGCGTAATGACAACTAAATTCATCGTGGTGGATCAAACTTTTATGAAGCTGTACTGATACGGTGAGAGTCTATTTCTGATGTAGTGATAGATATTGTTATGTAACAAAAATTCAAAAATTCAATTGCTAAAGTTGCACAATATACAAATTAGACGAAATTTGTCATCCTTTTATAAATAGGACACACTTTAGAATACTTCCAAATTTTGGGAAAGGTGCAAATGTATAACATGTGCAACTTTTTAAGTAGCGATTTTTTTTGAAAAAATGACAAAAAAATTTTAGGCAATTCAATACACATTTTTTTTGTTAAATTCTTGCCAGTTTAAAACAGTTGGCAAATTATTTCATAGAGTCATTTCTATGTAATGTCTGAACAAACGTGAATAAAAAACATATATACGAATTGAATTAAGAACCTGCTCCTTTTTAATATTCGGTGAATTTCCCGAATCCTCTAATTTTTTTATCACATTAGCCACGGAGAGGATGATATATAATTTAGGGAAAACCAAATGTCAAACGACGAAGACGACTCCCTCTCAAATGTTGGACTGATATCCCCAAGGAACCAATAGGAAAAAGTTTTGATGAAGCCAAGCGTCTACCAGAGGACCACGACAGATGTAGTGATGCTGCCAGAGTTCTCATACAGCAAAAAGAGACCAACTAGAATAATTCATGATCAAACGTCTGCCAAGATATTGTGGGCAAGAAGAATAATGATTAAAATTTTTTAAATAAATTCCCCATCATTATTCATTTTGCATCGACATCGATGTCGAAATATTTCCATGAAAAGTGAACCATTCAAGTAGGAGGAGTCGGTTAGTTGACTGACTCACCAGCCACTATGTTGTCGAAATATATCATATTTTAAACGAAAAATTCACAAGTCGCATATTGTCAGTCATTAACCTACCCCGATTGAGAAATTAACTGTGCTCTGCTACCTACACGATCGTTTCAAATAAGCAGGCCACTTAACGAATTTAATAACCGCTCTGATTTACGTAGGAGGCGCGGAGACACTACCTTAGACAAATATGATCTCAACAATCACTCTCAGGCCATAGCTATTCCATATGTAAACAAACAAACCCATAACCACCTACACGTCAACATATAATCCATAATGAAACAAGAATTAGATACTAGACCCATACATAGGCTTTAAGTACCAACAACAATAATACTAATATCATCGCTAATAGTATTAGTCTGATTACTCGAACAGTTGGCGTTGTGTCTTCAGTGGCGGCTTCAGCACAATGGAATTGTATCGTGTCTAAATTTATATAATACTTGACTGATAATATTCATGCTCATAAAATAAATTCACAATCCATTTTTTCGTGACAAATGAATCTCTAGGATACAATTTAGAGTGGACTTAGTTATACTTGACGACATTTTTTTCTTACAATTTTTTCGGCCCCAAAAGTGGTTCCAATTACTTAAAAAATGAAGTATACAAAATTTTAACTCGATCGGATAAAACTAGCCCGTACCCTAAGGCAATTAAAATTCACCATCAGACGCAATTTTCATCTGTTTTCAATAGTATCTCGTGAACTGTTTATTACATACGAAATACGAAATGTTATACATACATAATTGGAAGAAAATTTATTTTTATAAAACGTCATTTCTTTGCATTTTTCTCATACATTTAATAGTTGAATAGGAATAGTGAACCTTTGGTTGGCATAACCTGGTACCACAACATTCATGTTCTGGTTGAAATGCCAGCATACACGTTTTGTGTCCCATGAATTAATCGAATTAGCTTCCCTTTATTGTAAGGAATGTCTCATAGCAATACGGTATCTGTCGCAGTTGCCTGCTAGGCGTACGACCTCAACAATTTTTTTTTTCATTGGTCATATTTTAACAACGATTCCTTGCGATATTGCCATCTGCTGCAGCTGAGGCTCGAACTCCGTAGAGATAACAGTGACTATCCACGTTGTTTCACTCAATCACGATCTAGGCCTTCTCTACAATTTTTTTACTTGCTAAAAACGGCACTAAACAGCCATACTCTAGCCAGGAACCCTTGAACCAGGAAACCCATGGTCTCCATGCTAACACGTAAGCACTGAACCACTGAGTTGGTTAAGTTTCTTTCACCATTTGCCATGTGATTTTCTATGACCCATTAACCGTTTTATGTTTTCCTTTTCGGTTGATGTGGCCAAAAACATCATAGGATGGAAAGTTCTCGTTAGTAGGGAGATATAGCGGACCTCCTATCGGCTTCAATTGTTCGCAATTATGGTCACATATTACTTAATTCACCAGTCACGAGTGCGACGCTGCTAAAATTTTTCTATTTAGAGATTTTACTAATCAAATTGTAGACCATTTTAGGATGACGTCACGATAAGTCTGCCATATTGCCTGAGGGACAACCACACTTTTTATTCCATTGTAAACAAAGAAGTAATCTCAGTTTTAAAAGTGAAATAAAAATAAAATGCCATCATTTTGTGCGATAAGGTGCGATTGTGAGATAAGGTTTATTTTGAATGTAAAAAAAACTTAGGAGAAAGGTAAAACAATCACTTTCTGGCAGAGTCTATTTAAACTACATAACTACATACGCATAATATAATAACATACTTATCACTAAAATCTAGCACTTAGTTATTTAACTATAAACTTGCCTTGCCCATAACAATGAATACATTTGAGTTTATCTTCCTTGCACAAACTTCTTGCATAAATCCAGCCTCATAATATTTATATGCTTGTAAAGATTTGTATGTCTTTAACTGCTGGCATGTGTAGAAGCTGTGAGTCAACACTAAGTAATTTACCATATCAATTACGGATACACAAGGTAAAATATACAAATCTGCAGAAAGGTCTCCAGTCTCCACTCCAAGGGTGTATGGGTCAATATTGTCTATATTTTGATTTTCTCATCATAGCGACACTTACAAAGGTTGAATAATATTCACTATATGACATTATTACGAAAACACACAGTTTCTCAAGAAAAACTAGCGTGTAGCAAAAGTTTTCCGTATAAAAAATTTTCAGTTCCAAGGAAATTAGAAATTTTATACAGAAAACCTTATTTTCGTCGAATTCTACGTTTTAGCGACAAATTTCTAATTTCCTTGGAACTGAAAAATATTTTATACGGAAAACTTTTGCTACACGCGTTTAGACATTAATAATGAGTCAAAAAATAAATTTCAAATGTCAATTTAAAAAATGTTAAAAATCGAAAAATTGGCCCTTTCTTTCATTTTCAAGGCCGTGGGGGCGCGGCTAGATATTCACCGATTTGGCTAAAAATTTACCCGAATTAGTTTTAGATACATAGTAATAAATTAGAAACTACGATATCTGCAAATTCAAATTTTCCTGTTTTTCAGCCCACACTAATGTATGTGTGCGGAACAGCCTTGGTTTTGGATTTGGTGGTTATCTAGTTATATGTGGTGTGCGTGCTTGTGCGTGTTACTTCAGAGTTAGATTTGATCTAGATAAATGAAAACAGATTTTTTTTAATTTCAAGCAATATGAATTGTAGAGAATCTCGATATGATCAGCCGGTAACGAGATATTTTTGAAAATAGGTGAAAATTGCGTATTTTAGTGACTTTTAATGTCCTTGGGGCACAAGTTAGCGTTATCCGATCTAGTTGAAATTTTGTATAGATAATTTTTTTATTAATCGGAAGCAATTTCGGGGGTGAGACCGAAAAAGAATCCAGTGTCGCAAAATAAGGACCACCCGTTGTTTTTTTCTTCACTACAGGTTTATTAGCTATTAGTCCAATCACTGAGGGTTGAGGGTAATGTCCTACAAAAGGTGCAGTAGAAATGATTTAGTTATATATTGTTTGAGTTGAGAACCCTGATGAAAAATACAAGATTTCGACCTTGGGGGGCGCCATCTTGATTGAAAGTTGCAAAAAAAATGTTTTTTTTTCCAAATAATTCGGAAATCTCCTACGAGAAAATTGTTACAGACAAAGTTAAATGGAACAAAAGGTGTAACGAAACACAGCGGTAGAAAAATGGATTTAAAAAAACTTATTTCATAATCATAAAATACACGTTTACAAAATAACATATTTAAAATTTTTTATATTACTTATATTTCTTTTTATTTATTTATTTTTAAGTAAAAAAATATCTCCAGTCCATCTGACCTTGCACACTTTTATAGAGGCTAATTTTTTCATTATGCGCTGTAGTCTGTTGTTTAAGAGGCATTTTGAAATTTCTTTCATCATAATTTCTTGAAATTTGGAAAGCCATATGGAAAAAGTAGTGTTTTTTGGCATGACTTTTTTAACTCAGCTTTGAACCGCGGGTGACCATTTTTTTGCTATGAAAGAGAAAAAAAGTAATTCCATACTTATAAAATATTACATTATTTTCGAGTTCTAGCACAAAAAGTGAAGAAAATGAACTGGTTTGCAATTTTTAATTGTTTTCCATCTCGAATTCTGGAAATCTTTATTAACGTAGAAATACGTCAAAAAATGCATGAAAACCTCAGTTACCAAATATTTATTTCATTCGATTTTAAGCTTCCCAGGACTGGCCTATGAAGTATTCTAAAATCAATAATGGTAAATTAAGTTAACTGGATATATTTTCAAACATCACAACTCAACGATCACTTCAGATGTCATTTCATTAAGACAATGATATGTTTTAAAATTTAAACTGATGAAAATTAAAGACCATTAGATAATCGAGCTTTTGAGATAGGCTTAGAGGATTAAGTTGGATTGGTCATCATTCAAATTCAGTCATTAATAAAGTCTTCTTGTGTAGGTATATCTAATGTTGCCGTTTGTCTATATTATAGTGACTAAATATGATATATCTACTTTTAATATTTAGGTGTATACGCAAATCATGTAATAAATTTCGAATATTTATAAATCTTTTAAAAAATATCGAACTTTTCACAAATAAAGCCATGTTTACAATTATGGCATTCTCTGCTTGAGTGCTTAGCAGTGAATTATTTATTAACGAATATTTCTTAAAACTGATAATTCTAATTGAATTGTCTCAAATATAACTCAGATGGCAGATCGAAAAAATCCATAAAAAGTGTCAAAGTAATTTTTCTTTTTAATAATTATATTTAGTGGTTAGAAAAACATGTAAAAATGTTTATTTCTTCAGGCCAGGCTCCACCCTCAATTTTGTGAATTACATACCAAAAATGTTGCTTCTGTACAATAATTCGTTTCCTGTTCATCGTACCCTAGATTGTAGATTGTTTAGGTTGGCCTTTCTTCATCTCGACCTAAAATATCCTTTGTGAATTACCCTGCAACTAGTTGATGCCCAGGTTTCCAAGACTTCTTGCAAAGCTTGTGATTTTCCTGGGAGCTAATTTTTCTATGTCTTCAGGCGTTAATTCCGTCGGTTTTAGGTACTTTAGCCTAATGCGGATTAGTACCTTGCATTCACAAGTGTATGTTCCGCAGTCTAAGTTGTAGCTTCGCAATATCTGCATTTGTCATCTTCTGTCATGCCCATGTTCTTGAGATGATATCTCAAGGGTTAATGGCCAGTTAGAAGGCCTGCCAGCTAATTCATTGCCTTCTATTCCCTGGCATCCACATCAAGATAACTTTGTTGTTTTTTATAGTTATTTCAGCATTCCCAAACAATTTTAGACTCGAAGGTATAAGATCTGAAGGCCTTTAGTGCTGCCTGGTCATATGAAAGTATATAGATTTTTGCCCTTCAAGTGCCTCCGTTAAGGCATCCTGGGCACACAGATCTATAGCATAGATTTCTGCCTGGAAGATGGTTGGGGTTTAGATAGTCTGTATTCAGGCTCCGCTACGCTCACACCAACCCCTTCATCCATCTTTGATCCATCCGTGTATCAGATGAGTGACTCTTTCTCCAACCACAATACTTCGACCCTGCTCGCCTTGACGGCTTTCAATCAGCACATCAAACGGGCAGTCAAAGTCTTGATTGGCATTGAGTCAGTGGGTTTGGTCATGGATTAAAAATGGATTGTTCCAAAATCCTTAAACTTTAGTCAAAAGATTCATAACAAATCGAACTCATTTAACGATAATTTTTATTTAGAGCTAGCTCTTACCGTTACGGAGATATTGGCGAAAAACAGTAAAAAAAAGGGTGCGTTTCGGAGTCGAAAATCGCGCAAAACATGCAATCTTAAAACAAAATGCATCAGCGGGACGACCATATGGTGTCAATACGAAAAGAGGGAGAGCTGCACTTACTCCGCATCGTAAATTGCATGGCAAAAGCGAATCAAAAAATGGCATTTTCTGACGTTTACTGATTGTTGACGGCAATCGTGGCGACATTTATAGGGAATCATAACTGAAAACGTCTCAGTTACTGCCAAATAGCTGCCGTTTTGAAATATCCAACTTCTTGACCGAAGAATTTTTTTTTCTCGCTGTGTAAAAGTTCTTTTAGACGGTAAGTTCAGTTATCTGCCCAGTCTCAATTTCAGTTGAGTTTTCACTCTCTTCTCATGCACACTGCTACCCTCCATGGATGACGAAGGCCTAATTGCATTTAATTTAACTTTTTTCGCGAAAGAAACCAAGAAAGCAAACAAGTAAAAACAAAGACTGACTCCTAAAGAGAAAATCACTATTCCATGTAAAGAGGTTTTTTTTAGCCCGTTTGGGGGTTCGCAAATTGATTTGTTGTCTTAATGAAACCTTATGATGAGACATTAATCGTAAATAAATTTGGAGTTGAGCATAAGAAAGGTTTCAAAGATATAGAGGGCCACAGTGATTAAAATCGATTCAGCACAGTGAGTGAAGATGATAATTCAATGAAAAATATAAATTTATTTATAAAATCTTTTGTTCTTTTCTATCCTTTCTTCTTTTCTTTTCTTTTTGTTTAACTACCTCGAACTGGTGTGTGATAAAGTTGTAGATCGCGTATTTCTCTGAAAGGGTGCATTTTATCGCGTTTAAACAAATACACATTTTCTTTAGGAAACTACATTGCGTTTCGATTATAGTAGAAGACGATGTCCAGAGCCTAACCTCAAAAAAGTGATGGCTTAATGTGTCACGTAAAAGTCCTGTAAGTAGCGCCATCTATAAAATATGGCATCGGTAATAGCACCATTGTAATTAGCGACCTGAAAAACATGACGTTACCAACTTTGAAGTAGATACGTATAATAGTCTCTAAGATAAAGACAAATTACGAATACAATTTTTTTACTTTGCCACCCTGTATCTTGAAAATGAAAAGAGTTAGACCACTACATTTTGAGTTAAATCGACTTGTTTTGCTGTCAAGTATCTACGGCTAAACGTTGTCCCAATCTTTTCAAAACACCCTGTAGACATAAATACTGGTCTGGTCCGCAGGCCAGACCACTTTTTTTGTGTGGCTGTGTAATACAACCAATCTAATCTATTGACCTTCTATATCTCTGAAACCTTTCCTATGCTCAACCTCATATTTTTGTGTGATTAATGTCTTATCATAAGGTATCATTTGGACCACAAATCGACCGAAAATTTGCGGGCTAACAATTTCATTTGTTATAAGCTGAACGCAAGCTATTAATTTTTGCTTTAACCATTTTCTTTATCGCCTGTTAATTATACATACTCTTTGAGTTTTCCTAACAAAACATTGTAGGAAGCCTCTCTCTTATTGGCGTTATGGTACTGGGGTCGTTCTTTTTTCATAAATATGAAAATTTTCCATAAATTTCGATAAAACCCGTAATGAAGTCAGGGTATTTTGACATTGCAGGAGATGCACGCTTGACGAAAATTGAGGTGTGCACGAACAGGTTTGTTTACAAATCAATTTAACTGATAACTGATACAATAATTTTTGGCCACAGTAACAGTATCAGTTTCAGTTAGTGTTTTCATTTTTTGTTTTTACATACAAGTTTAATAATTGACAACTCAACTGAGACTTAGACTGAACGGACAACTGAACTGTCCGTCTAAAATGACCTTTAACATTCAAAATATTGTAAATTTTACATTTTTATGCTTTATCGATTTTAATTATAAAAAACAGTCATGCAACTTCTTCATTACAGTACATAGCCCAGTCGACGTAGGTATTTACCCACAAAAAATTGCAAACTGTGTAAACTTTTTTTTTAATGGGTTCTTGAAAGTGTGTAGAATAATATCCTGAAAAGTTTACATTTCGCTTGGATGCAGAACATAAAAAAAAGGTGAAAAAAAAAATTTTTTTTCATCCATTTTTTCAAAATTTTGAAGTTAAATCAAGCTAGAAAAAAATAAAAAATATAGATGGATAATCACGTATTTATGAACAAAAAATGTCCTAACAAAATTTATCGTTAAAGCCACGGTTTTCCCGGAAAAAAAATAGGCAAGTGTAACGTTATAACTCGGAGCGGGATCCATGCGTGCACGCGTTTGAATACGCATGACTGTGACACCGACGCACTGAATTACATGTCACTAAATCATGATTTGTTCAATCTAAATAACTGTTGGTTCATTTAAGATATGAAAATTGTAGCTTTCTGATGCTTTTTTGTTTTAAACAATACAAGCAAAGGATGGATAGGAAAAATATACAACTCAATCGTCGCAATAAACAATATAGAAAAAAATAAAAGCCCTTCAAAGAAATTCTTTCTTCATTGAGAACTGTTGAAAAGTATGTACACTTCATGATTATTATGGTTTATTACGTTGTAGTAACGAGAATTAAAAAAAAGTACATCTCAAATCATTTTAATTTCCTTGCTTGATGATTTTTTTTGATAAATATACGTATTGGAGGCTGTAACTTCGTTACAGCCGAGAAATTGACCCATTGGAAAAAATAAAACATCACTATTTCGGAAAAAATGTATATTTCTCGAATGTTCAAACACAAAATCGTTTATTTGTATGCATTTTTTCGAAAATATGATCAATCAAATCATGATAAGAAATTGCGATTTTCACGATCTTATCCTTATAACTATGAAAATATCTTTGATTGTGTAACGGTTTGTTGTCGGGTAGCTGGTTCGGAGATTAATCAGGATCCAGATTAGTTAATAAGACAACCCAATAAAAAGATAAACAATTTATTTACTTTTCCAAACAGGTAATGTGTGGCAGTGTTACATGACATACAAGTACAGGTTATATGTCCGTATCTTTCTTAGGACAACATTTTTTATTATCTGAGAGAGAGAGAGAGAGTGTAACGATTGCGATGCGACATTTGTTGTTGCTACTGGAGTGGCATCGGGCGTCGGGTGAATATCGTCGACTCAAGAAGTTTCTCAGCTCAACACACTGTAGGAGGTCTCCAGGTCAGGCTCATTCGCTCTGATTTTGGCGGCGAAACGGCGTTGGGGAATGACTAACGACACGCTATAGGATTCCCAGGGTCAGATTGCATTCGTTCCGTCGTGTTTGCGTCGGGAGATGTACAAAACTGTAGTATGTCCAGCTCAGCACGCTATAGACAGATTGTCAGAGTTGTTCACACTCTGAATTAGCTGATTTGCGGCCGGGATTTTATATCCGAGAATCCTCGCTTACTGGTGACGTAGAACTGCGTATAGTTTAGTGTCGTGTGCAAATCCTTGCCTCTAGACGGGAGCTGGGTAGATTTCCGTGCCGTGTGCACATTGGTCTCGTGTGTAAATCCGGAATCTTTTCCAATACATTAACAAATGTATAAGGAATCCATTGGATATAGCTGAAATGTGGATAGGTGTACCTGTAATAAATACAATACAGTAAAGGCACGTAAAAATTCATGCGAGCAATTCAGCGGGTATGTGTGGTGTCTCCATACTCACTATTTATTCTCTTATTCACTAAGAAAAATGTTTAAAACGTGTAATCAGAGAAAAAAGCTTTATTTTACTCGATAGAACAGCTAAGAATTTTTAGAAGTTCCATAGTATGCATTTAAACGTGCGCTAGCCGCGCAGAGTGACAAGATTACTTCACTATTTTTTTCCAGGAATACCGTGGCTTTAGCGATTTAGGATTAGGATTTTATTCACCTGTATTTTTTACTTTTTCCTGCCCTGACTTAATTTAAAAATTTTGAAAAAATTGGAAAAAAAAAATGTTTTGTTCACTTTTTTTTATGTTCTACATCCGAGCGGAATGTAAACTTTTCAGGATATTATTCTATACATTTTCACGAACTCATTAAAAAAAAATTATTCAGTTTGCAACTTTTTGTGGGTTTCACTACAAAAATGTTCCCTGTCGTCTGGGCTAACAAATATTATATAATTTATAATGTGCGTAATATTGTATTGTGTTTATATTGCTCCATACATATTTTTAATCAGCAATTAGGTATCATGTGTTCATACTCTGGAATTTGTTGCGTGTGTAGTGTGTAGATTTATTCGTACATCTCAGTGTATTTATATAGGTATTTTAAACAATTTTCTGCTTCTTTGTTCCATAGATATTTTAATCTCTAATTAGTTATCACATGTCTACACTCTGAAATGTTAACAATTTTTCAGAAAATATGTTCAATTTTACACTTTCTTTTCTGTGTTAGATTTAATTTCTTATAATTTATCTATATGATATTTACAGACATTTGTCCCATCCTTTAATTGGCGGAAGCTACTGGATGATGTATCCTAAATAAAATAAATAAAAATAAAATTATGAAAAATAATTCCTCGAATGTTGTTTTTTAACGCTTGTTTCGAAAAACTTTCTTGAAGTTTTAGCAAATTCTACGACCATGAAATGTTAAAGAAAACCATATGAGAAGTTTTTAAAAAACAGCAGATAAGCCAAACGAAAACACTCCCAAGTGTGTTGTACAGAAGTCTCTTATTTTAGCCACTCTATTTTAAGCGCAAGTGATGACAGACTTTAACGTTTCAAGAGTTCTAAAAGATAACCGGCATTTCCTCATGCAACGATACTCAGAATTCTGCATTCGGCAAGACGCCCAAGCAGTATCATTATCAGGGCGATTAGTTTCACAGTTGGCGCTGCGTCCTACCTTCGTGGGACACTATTGGCGTGGTCCAGTACAGCAGCCAACTCACTGTGCAGGTGTTACCCAGACTCGATGGCGCCGGTTCGCATTCCTCGCGGCGTACACGTGCATCGACAATTCAACAACACTCTGGGTTCGACAGATCCGGCCTCAGAGGAACGACAATGACTATTGACCACCGCTATTGACCCTCACTGAACGATGACACATGTTGCATTGCATTTATTAATGTACCGCACTTTTTGCATCCTCAGTCAGCCTGTTCTGTTGATGGAATCGTTGGGAACGTCAAGACATGTTTGTTCACTTAGGATGGGGACTGGGGGTTTCCCATTTATTTACATAATTTTTTATATGTCGAAACAAGAACAAGTTTTTAAATTCTGACTAATCAAGTGTAAAGGTTCTAAATACAGCATGTCTCAGGTGTGGCAGTCAAAACATTTTAAACAAAGCGTAAAAAAAATATTTTCAACAGCAATAGTTAAGGCATCTTATCAAAATGTCTCTGATTTCATGAAAAAGTGATGTTTTAAAAATGCATACTAAATGAAATTTTCATTTATAGTGTGATAAGAGTCCGAGAACTTTAGCTCAAAGACCGTTTATCGCCGACGTCTGAACTAAAGTATAGTGACCAGATATTTGTAGTTTTGCTGCTATAAACTTGGGCTGTGATGTAGGAAGGGATTTTTTTTGTATGTTAATGATTGTGTAGCAAAATGAGATATATATGATAAGTTATTTATAGTGTTGACAGTGTATGGGAGCGGGAATGGGGATGGAGAGCCCGTAATTTTTTCATCGTCCTGTTATCTCTTGAAAATGGCTCCAGAACAGAAGCTGAAACATCTAGACTTCAATAATCTCAAACGCAGTTTGTTTCATAGTGACAACCACGCCTCTACAGGAGAAATTTTTTTCTCTAACTAGTATTGTATACAACGTACACTTCTCCTCCCTAAAACCAGATTCCTATGTGGCATTACATTCCTGAAAGCCTATCGCGACCACCAAGTTATCCCAAAATCTTTACAACTCAAACATCATTTCAAGTATCTTTCTGTCTCAAAAATTTTTGTCAGAGCAGGTTTGCCATACTCAGAAACTCCAGACACAACACAAGACGCAATTTCAACACTACCAGCAGTTGTATATACGAAGCCTATTTACAGCTCCACACTTCCAACATTCATCTGGTACTCTGGGACACTCTTGACCGATTATTCAATGACAAAGCTCAATGTATCACAGAACAAAAGATCATCTCTCAGAAAAACAAACTTTCTAAATTAGAAATGTAATGATTCCAAGCAAAATGTGGTGCTGTGCGTTTTGCTGTACAAACAAGCATGCTGTATAGCCCATTAAAATTGGGCATAATACCGCGAAACTCTGTACTCATAGTCACCCTAATCTAGAAGTATATCTTTTTGAATAATTTACGGAAAGGTAAAAAGATTATTAACAAACAGTAATTAAATAATTTATTTTAAAGATAAAATGTATTTACAGTACTCTTAAAGTTAGTATGACATTAATAATAAAAACAATTATAGCAAAAGAATCTAATTTTGAATTATTTATTATTACAATAATGTAATTAACGTTACAATTATTGTATGTATGAGGTTTCGAATTACTTCGCTTGTTACTACATTTTGAAAAAAAATGTAGTATAGGTTTTGCATTTTTCCGGTGGACCATGGAAATCCGAAAAAAACGTCGGATCGAAATGAAAGTCATATCTATCGACTCGAGAGCGAATTTAGAAAATTCCGTCCGTCGGTGAGTCGGTCTGTATGTCGGTCTGTCGGTCTGTCGGTCTGTCTGTCTGTCGCGCTCAGCCCCCCTAATCCGTTTTCGGATTTCGATGAAACTTGGGTGGTTAGTAGGAGGCCTTTAAAAAACCTTAACGCTGGAAGCTCGGCTCCGTTCGGAAACCGGAAGTACCCGATAGAGACGTTTCAAGTTTTTCGGGAAAAATTGAATAACTCGGTAACGAGCAGTCGGATCGAGATATTTCAAAAAAGAGATAGTGCCGCTAGCAACGATCTACAGATAAGTATACAGGAGACAATGTCGAAAAACAAGTGAAAATTGAATATTTTTGCAAAAAACTGGTTTTCTCGAAATCGGGCTATGAAGCACGATAACTGTCCAGGATATCGATCGATTGCGATGAGACTTGGTGGGATCGAAGGTACACGGCCACAAATGAAGCCTATTGCTGGCGGCCTGAATCCGTTGACCGCAAGTATTTTTTCCAAGGCCGAGTATGATTTTCCAAAGATATTGATAACTCCCGAACCGAAGGTCCGATTTTGATTTTCAAAAATGGCGATTGTAGGGTTCGATTAAGTCTATTAGGTGACGTTTGTGGGAATTTGAAAAAACAAAAGCGAATCTACAAATTCTGGAAAACTTAATTTTTTTGATAGATTCTACAAATACCAAAAAGTTTCCTAATAAAAATCGAAAATTAAGTATTCCGTCGATCAATCTTTATAACCGATATAAGGCACGGACCTTTTTGGACAAAAAATCTGAAATGGAGTTTTTCGAAAAATTAAAAATAAACGAGTTATTTACAAAGATGCATGACCACAATATAACCGATGCCCTTTCTGTATTTCAAAATGTAGTTAGCCTTTACTTTAGTCAATGCAAAAAGAAAAAAGAAAAATAAAACATGTCAAAATGTACTGAGTCATCCCAACAGCGATAAAAAGCATATCAAAATGTAGTTTTTAGCTTGTGTTTTTATCATTTTGTTAATCATATTTTCATGCTGTTGTTTACTCACTTGAAGAATAAATGAAGCTCCTATAATCTCCAGTTACTTTTATTAACTCTTCATGCTTCTTTTCAACTTTGATAAGATTTGTTGCGGCAGTAGTCCTACTAATGCAGTTTGTTACTTTTCTTTTCTTTTTTGTGTGTTTAGACCAATGGCCTATTAGATTTTTTTACCATTTTGAGCCAGGATTTTTCCAAAAATGATTTGAGAAAAATTATCAGTCAGAAGTAATATTTTGTCGTTTTCCATCAATTTGTAAGATAAACGTATAAGATATATATTTCGATTCAGCATTGAAATTTTATTTTCCGTGCATTTTTGAGGTCCCTCCTGGCGTGTTTTCAAGATAATGAGATTGTAGGTTATTCTACCAATAGCTAGAATGCATTTGGCAGCTTCTCCATCACGTCAAGCAAGTCATATGAGACAATTTGAAAAACTCTTTTGTAAACCTCTTTTGCAAACCGTCAGCAGTTATTTACTAATATGAAGTATTTCTCGTGTTCTTTCGTGTTTCTCGTGTTAAAACCATAAACTTAGAACAAATAGACTCCAAGACAGTTAATTTCCTTGGAGCCAGAATAGTTACGATGTTCTGTTCTCACTCCCTTTCCTTTTATAATGTAGCTGGTTGATGAAGCTTTCTTTCTTTTGGGTTATAGAGTGTCCGTCTTTCTATTTCGCTATCACTTCTAATTAAACTCTCTTTCTTTAGTAGTGGCAGTAGATATGGTCAAATGACTGTGATGATTGTCAAAACTTTTCTTTTTCTAACTAAATTTAAACAAAACACAATAGCCACACAATAGTTGTTTGTGCTTTTTAACAGCGATTAGCCACAGGCGCCCACTCTCAGTGGTGCGTACGTTGCAACACATTCCAGCTGAAGAAATCCAAAAGAGAGATAGAAGTGAGATATAATGTATATGAAGATGACAGAGCTAATAAGGTATACGAAAACTTTGGAGGCAGGCTATTGTGTAAACGTATATGGAATCTAGGGATCTATTTGTCCTAAGTCTATGATTAAAGCTTCAAAAATGGTTCTTGTTTTATCTTTAGTACTTTTTAAGATTTTTCGGTTCGTATTTCTTGGGTCATGTGCTGCTTTAAACTCAATGTCAGTGGAAGGATCCATATATCTGCTTCCCACCTATCTATCCCTATAGTACGGCCCCAAAAAGAAAGTGGGGTAGCTTTTTCAGTGGGGGTGCAAAAGAGCGCTTGCTGTTCTTTACAATTTGAGACTATCTTAGCAATTTCTTATTAAATGGACCAAAAAACGTTAATATAGTCCCCCGCCTCCATTTTCAAAAATAGAGCGTTAGCTAATTATTTTGGGAAGCAAAGAGGCGCATAGTGGGCGCAGTCTTTTTGAGAAAAAAAGGTTTAAGAAACAAATGGAGGGCAACTTATCTCACTAAATTGCTTCTACAGTACTAGAGATAAATCAATGATACTTATATACCCTATCTAACTTTTGTACATATTGCGTATACTTCCTAATGAATATTACAAACTGACGTCTTCAGAATGCTTTAACGTTTTATTTTATTTACATTAGTCATTTCTTCTCCGAACTATATCGGAATAGTTTAGTTATTAGTTTAGGTGTTCGTTTTCCTATAAATTTGTTGAAAGATGCCAAAATAATAACTTCACCACTTGATTAAAATTGTTTACTACAATGTTTCGCTAAAGTGAATGTGCTAAAGAGGAGACTCACAGCTGCGTCTGAATCACTGGCGAATAAATAGAAGTGAATTTTTAAACAAACAATCTCAATAAATTTCAATATTTTAATAATTTTATATGAGAAAAGTAAATTGCTTCTAGAAATATCTCGCTAATTTACAGATGTTCGCTTTTCCGATTCGTAAACATTTGCACTTGGATTCGCAGTGGCGTTGGAACTACATTTTCTTGGGAATGCTTTATGAAATTCAGACCATCACGAAATTATTTAATGTAAAAACATTACCACTAGTCTTTAAACATTTTTTTTAATCTCCAAATTAGATGGGATTTGGGATTTTCTCTAAAACTATGGCAGATAGACAAAAACCAATATAGGTATCCTGAGCTCGATTTTCGAGGAACAAACAATGCGCAAACCGTGATCGTCTATATTTTTCGACTACCGAGCTACAGAACGTTTTTGGAAAATTGGCATTTTTGGATGACTTCTATATCTCAATAACCAAGTGTCGAATCTAAAATCGAATAACACATTATTAAAGCACTTTTTTGAGTAGAATGCGCTGCTAAGAGAAAAAGTGCCGCCTAAACAATATCTTTAGATATCTAGAAAACAGCCAGACGTAAAAATATTCAAAAGGCTACAACAAATTTTAAAAGAGTTTGGATCATTTGTAAAACCTCAAGCAAAAATATATAATAAAGCAGGTAGAGAAGCTGTAGAAAATATTGATTTAGAAACGGTAAGAGAAAATCCTAATATGTCGTTTTGAGAACTACAGGAGAATTTAGGAATCTCAAAAACAACTGCGCTTCGTTGCTTAAAAAAAAATATATTCAAACCCTACCAAATCAGGATTAGTCACCATCTATACTCAAACGACTTTCAAAGGCGTCTCGATTTTTCCAGTGGTTTTTGCGCCAGTGTAACGAAGTGCAAGGATTTGGAGGAACAATTATATGGACAGACGAGGCCCATATAAATAGTGCCGGAAATTTTAATCGGCATAATAACCACCATTGGGCTCATGAATATCCACATGTAACCGCTACAGTTAATCGTCAAAGACGATTTGGATTCGGTGTATGGTGTGGTTTTATTAACATTCCACGACAAGAAATAGAGCCCTTTGTAGACAATATACCTGAAAGATATATTCAAAGATTAATTTACCAACACGATGGCGCCCCAGATCATACGTCAAATGAAAAACGAAATTATTTAAATGCTCAATTTGGGGAGGATTGGATAGGGATCTATATATCACTCAGGACTAGTTTATCAATGTCTAGTTAGCTAAGTTAACCCACTACCTCCCACTGTACTTATTTGAGTACTCCGTGAACTTTTGCCTCCCAGCCACCTTTATTGAAATATTTCTACAAACTAATGTCTTGGTAAGACTCTGCAATGTGTAGGAAGCGCTTACTTTCAAGGTTTTTTTATGGATGGGGCATTTGTAGTAAATAGCAACTTAAGACATTGAGTAAACAAGTGGTGCTAAATCCTGTGCTTTCAAAAATTAGTTTTTATAACGTAAAAGTTAAAATATTCCATTTTAGGTGGTAAATTAGATTTTGAGGTATGTATTTTAGTTGTTTATAATATCGGGACTCACCATTTTGCATTTTTTCTAAAAAAAAAATTGAGAATAATGGCAGTGTACCTATTTGAGTATAATGGGATGATATGTATAAGTAAATTCGGAATATCTTTTCATAAGTTGCTTCGACATGGATTCTGAATTCCATCCAATCGCTTCAAAAAATTTTTATGACAATTGTTTCAAAATATTGGGAGAAGCAATGGAAGAGGTTTCTTCACAGAGTACGAGCCAGAAATAGTTATTATCTTGCCTGAGATAGATATGCAAACAGATGAGGATGAATTTGACAATAATGATATAGGTATTTTCAACTTTCCCAGAGATATTTCTGGAGAAGTAGAACTTCACTATTCCTCAGACGACGAAATTCCCTTATCTAAAGTAGCTGCTAGAAATAGGGAACATGTGGAAAGCGACTATGATAGCGATGACGACGTGCCGTCATCGGTAATATTTACCAAGAAAATTAGAAATTCAAAAAGTAATGGTAAAAAGGACAAAGAATTATGAAGATATTATATGAAGGAAGTTATGGCCTATGAAGAAAGACTAAGGAAAATGATAGAAGATGTGAAGAATGATAATCCAGTTCAATCTTTTGAAAGATTGTTTGACGATAAGGTTATAAAATTGATCGTTGAGCAATATGATGCATAACTGCATAACATATTATGCATACTGGGACCACTATTGTTTGTGTTGTTTATAAACGATATTGTAGATAACCTGGAGGTCGGTGTCTTGTTATATGCCGATGATGCGATGATTTTTTTTACTGTAGATACGTTAACCGACTGTCATAAGCTGCAAAGAAATCTCGAGAAAATACAAGCTTGGTGCAATCAAAATGGTCTACCACTCAACGTCAGTAAATGTAATATCATGTCATTCACTAATAGGAAAGAAACTCTTCTTTATGATTATAAACTTGATCTCAAACTATTAAAACGAACTGATTGTTTTAAAGATCTTGGTGTAACTTTCGACGCCAAATTAACGTTCAAAAATCATATACAAGATACTTTTCTCTCTGCAAATAGAAACATTGGCTTTGTTATCAGAAATTCGGTGGGCTTCACGGACACCAATCTACTAACACTTTTATTTAATGCATATGTCAAATCCAAGCTCAAATACGCGTCCTTAATCTGGCACCCAGGGTATGTTACTTATATAAACCTACTTGAAGGCATTCAAAGACGATTTCTAAAATTTCTGTCGTATAAGATGGACGGTATATATCCACCAATTGGATATCCGAAGAACAACCAAGAGGTGCTATTAAGTAGGTTCTCTGCAGATAGTTTAGAGGATCGTAGGAAAAGACAGGCACTCATATTTTTACATAAAGTGATTAACAACAACATAAATTGCCCTGAAATAGTTGAAAAACTGATGTTTCATGTACCACGTTCGGGCACCCGGCATCATATGACTTTTTACCTTGCCACGCCTCGGACAAATGCTTTAAGCTTCTCCCCTCTATATTTTATGTGTGGTACTTACAACTGCCTGCAGGAAAACCTTGATATTTTTAACTGTTCCATTACATCCATTAAAAAACTGAAGCTGCAATAAACTTTTTCTCTTATGACATTCGGTAGATGTATATGTGCATGTATGTATATGTGTGTACGTGTGTTTTGTGTACATACAATAATTTATGTTTTATGTATCGTTTATGTATTGTTTTCTTTGTTACACTTATTATTGTCAATGGTTTAATAATTGTATGTACTTCTCATCCAGTAATTGGTCTCTGACTGTTGGATGATGTACCTAAATAAATAAATAAATAACAAAAATAACCATGATTTGCAGTGGGGGAGGCAGAAATAAAAATATTTTTAGGAATTCTCTTGCTTTGGATACCTAATTACCCTGTCAACCTATATATTGGTGCGTTGACGAAGATGTTTCTGTACTTTCGCAGCTTCCAGTATGTCTCGAAATAAATTTCAAGAAATCAAGAAGTACATACACTTTGCTGACAATACTAAACTTGATAAGTCTGATAAAATGTATAAGCTACGCCCACTGAAGAACTTGCTAAATACAAATTTTCGTCAATGGGGAGGGAATTCTTCGCCGAAATCTTTCAATAAATGAAGCTATGGTCAAATACTTTGGACACCACTTCGGCAAACAATTTGTAAAGGGAAACCGGTAAGATTTGGTTTCAAGGATTGGATGCTTTGTAGTTCAACTGGGTACTGTTCAATTTTTTCATTTTCCAAAAAAAAATCGAAAAACAACTAAGGTGCCGTCAAGTCACCTACGAGCAAGATGGAGTTGTCTACAGTGTGACGCTACTTTATGTATTGACCATGATTGTTCATAGCATTTCATTCAAATAACTAAATAATATTCATCTGTAATGCATTTCTAAAACAAATAAAAATTTATGACTTTTATAATTTTGCGTTATTTTCTTATACATTCTCCCATTGTACCCATTTGAGTACATCATTTTTTTCAATAACTTGAAAAAAAAATTTTTTGTAATAATTTTTCTAGTATAAGTGTGCATAGGAGTGGCCAACTAAAGCAAAAAACTGATAAGAATAAAGGAAAAATATTCCTAGGAGGTAATGGGTTAACTGGGTTTAGTATAATAAAGATGGCGCCTGAAGTAGTGTCTTCTTTAAGCACAGAGCTGTTAAAGTTAAAAAAAGAAGTGTTAATAGACATAATTTTGAGTGGAAATATATCTAGTGATATACCTAAAAATGTGAATATTACCATAATTCAGAAATATTTAAACGAAAGGCAATGTATTCGTTGTAAAAATAAGGAATGTGATGTCTACTGTGACGCACAGGATGTTATCAACAACGTCGACCCGAACGAGAAAATTGTACTGGAACATAAGCTTGACCTCTCTAATAACCAAAATAACTACCTAAATAGGCTTTTATTTCATTTGGAGAAGAGGGTAAGTGAACAGGAAGAACTTATATCATTATTAAAAAATAATAACAAAGAACCTCATAGAGATATAGTAAATAATCCAAGTCACAAACCAAAATTCTCGACCGAGAAGGTTCCTAATTTAATTTCAAGCAGAAACAAAAATCCTGTTGAAAAACTACAGGAGAAACCTGAAAGCTACGCTACAGCGGCATCTAACAATCTAAGAAATAACTTGACTCAACACAAATCCGACAGAAATAATACAGGTACCATTCCAAAAAGTGCCCCACAAAAACAAATTATAACAAATGATCAAGTAAAGATAGCTGTAAATGAAGCAAAAAGATCAACATTTTTTGTTACTGGCTCGAATAAATTAAATCAGAAAATAAAAACTATACCTAAACAAGGCTACCTAAGCGTATATCGCCTACATCCCGACACCACAGCAGATGACTTGGACGCCTGTTTGAAGGAAACTGCACCAGAAATTCCTTTTCCCTGCACTCTAGTAAAAAGCAGCTTATATCAATCTAGTTTTAAAGTTTCTTTTCCCGAAGAATTTGTAGATCATGTCAACCCTAAATTTGGCCTGATGGTGCCGCCGTTCGTACATTTACATTCCCGAATCAAAATTTTCACAGGAGAAGCCTGCCACATCACCGATATCGTTAACAAGCAAATCGACGAATGACAAATTTTCAATATTTCACCTAAACGTTCAGTCTATTAGAAATAAACGAAATGAAATTGATTGTTATTTACTGAATCTGTATAATTCTTTTAAAACTAGTTATAATGTTTTATGTTTTAGCGAGCACTGGCTCTCAATTAACGAGATTGAATTTTCATCATCTTCATTCAGCAGAACACAAAGGACACATGGAGGTACCATGATTATTATAAAAAATAATCTTGATTTTCAGCCCCTTGAGAAAGTGGTGCAACTTTCTCAAGAAATGATATGTGAACTTTCTGCCATAAAGATTGTCCAATACATTATTATAATTACATTATATAGGTCACCTGATGGTGACTTTAATCTATTCTTAAATATATTTCATGAGATTTTTGAACTAATTAGAGTTTTAAATAAAAAAGTAGTAATTACTGGCGACTTTAACATACATTTTAATTCGGACACTTCAAGAAATTTAAAATTTTCGGACTTTATCAACTCTTTTGATTTTACTTGTCTAGTTAATGAACCAACACGAAAAAGCAACTGTTTAGATAATTTTTTTCCAAACTTTCATTCCTTTCATAACACGTCCTATGCAGTTGACACAAATCTATCAGATCATAAAGCCATTGTTTTAGAGCTGGATATAATTAATGAACCACCAAAATTGAATAAAATAAGGTACAGGCCTGTCTCTCAGGTAGGTCTTTTTTTTTCCTTATGAGTTGCGGTCCCGAAGCCCCGCTGTACTGAAGCTTAAGCTTATTGTTCCCCATAGTCTCGTTATCCCATTAATCCCGTTCCTCTCCAAAAGGAGAGTATACGGTCAATGGGAGCTCTGGCCATTTCTTCCGGGGTTACGGTTAGTCCCCCGAAGTGTGAGAACCTTCCAGCCACTAAGGCTGGGCATTCACATAGTATGTGGTGAGGAGTTTCTTCATCCTCACCACACATCCTGCATTCTGGATTATCTTTCACACCTATGTTAATTAGATGTCTATTCAGTGTGCAGTGCCCTGTTAGGATTCCCACTGCACATCTCAGCTGTTTTCTGCTCAGCTTTAGTAATTCGTTGGTCTTTGTCATGAATGGCCCGCCGGTGATGAACATACGTGACTGCCTCTGTCTGTTTCTGACTCAATAGTTCCTTTACCATTCCTCTTGCGGTATTGTATGATATCCCGCAGGATGGCTCAGGTCCCATCAAGGCTGTTTTTGCGCCTTCTTTGGCCAGCTTATCTGCTTTTTCGTTGCCTTTATTGCCCTGGTGTCCTCGCGTCCACTCCAGTTGTATACTGTTGTTCCGCCAGTTTCGCTAGGGATTCAAGGCAGTCTTTTACCGTTTTGGAACGTATCTCTACTGCATTCAGAGCTTTGATAGCTGCTTGACTGTCAGTGATGATGCGGATTCTTTTGTCAGTATATGACCTCCGTATCATTTCTTGTGCACAGACTTCTATGGCTGTGACTTCTGCTTGGAACACTGTTGCGGTACTGCCCAGGTTCAGACTGATGACTGTCCCTGGTTGGTCCCCCGTAACACCTGCTCCAGTACTACTTGACGTTTTCGATCCGTCAGTATACCATATGGTATCATTTGGATGTCTTCGCAGTTGCCTTGTTCCTTCCTCTTCCCTATCGGGTATGTATACCCTGAAGGTCTTTGTGAAGTTGTGGCTTATGCTGATTCTGTCTGACTGCATATCTAGTAGTCGATTTTTCCCTATTTGTTGGAATATTTCGGTGTGGTATCCTATTCTTGGAATGGTCCCGTGTCCGTTTATTTTCAGCCTGTACGCCGCCAACAGTGCCTCACCCCCACCACTAGCTGTAGTGGGGGCAGGCAAAGTAGCGCTTCCATGGCTGCGGTAGGCGTTGTTGACATTGCTCCCGTTATGCATAGACATGCCAGTCTTTGTACTTTCCGTAGTTTTCTCATTGCATCCCCATTTCCGGCTTTATGCCACCAGATCAGGGAGGCATAGGTTATTATTGGTACTACGACCCTTTGGTACAGCCAGTTGACCATTCTTGGTTGTAGTCCCCAGTTTTTGCCTACCATTCTTCTGCTGGCCCATAAGGCCCGCGTAGCTTTGGTGGTCACTCTGTCTAGATGTGCATTGAAGTTTAATTTGGTATCTAAAATCAGTACCAAACAGGTAGGTCTTAACATTTTGTATAATAATTTAAATACTGTAGATTGGAATTTCGCTAATGACAAAAAACTGAATATTGATGAAAAATTTCAAATTTTTCTAAATATTCTTGTTGAAGAAATTGATGTTGCTTTCCCAATTAAAGTAAAGAATGTAGTTCCTGAAAAAACAAAGATAGAATGGTATAATGACGAGCCTCGAGGTATGCAACATCTAAATTTTCTTTCATTTCTCGTAGTTCAAACATGGCAAAAGCATCTTGGGATATAGTCAATTCTAAACGTGTAAATAAAAAGTGTACCATTAATGACTGTAATTTAAATGCAAATGACTTTAATAATTTTTTTACAAATATCGCTTTCGAGACTACAAAAAACATATCAAGTACTATTGATCCTATCAGCCTAGTCACAAGTATGGCAAATAAAAATGATTTTATTTTTTCAGAGATTTCTTTTATTGAAATGCGCGATCTTTTGAAAAACATCAAAAATAATCCCAGTAAAGACATATATGACGTAAATATTAACATTATAAAATATGTACAGGATGTTATTATTATTCCTCTTACAAAGTTAATAAATTTATGTATAAATAGTGGAACTTTTCCGCAGTGTCTAAAAATTTCAAAAGTAATTCCACTTTTTAAGAAAGGCGATGTAAATGACATGAACAATTATCAACCTATTTCAATCATACCTACGCTGGGAAAAATAATAGAGAAAGTCCTGTTTCGACAACTCGTTACTTTTTTTGAATCAAATAATATTCTGTCAAATTGTCAATTTGGTTTTCGCTCTGGAAAATCTACGACTGATGCATTTAACAAAATGGTGGAAAGCATAATAGTGGCATTTGAAAATAAAAACTTTGCTGGAAGTATCTTCTGCGATTTGTCGAAAGCATTCGACTGTGTGCAGCACGATATCCTGGTTAATAAACTTAAAAAATATGGGCTAAACACTTCTGCCGTAAATTTCATAAAATCATATCTAACAGGCAGAGATCAAATAACTATATATAATGGAGAATCATCGTCATCAGAAAAAGTAAAATTCGGAGTTCCTCAAGGTTCCGTACTTGGGCCCTTATTATTTATAATATATGTCAACGATCTCCCTAATCATATAAATGACACTTCACTCGTATTGTTCGCTGATGACATCACCATGATTAATAATAAAAAGCAAACCAAACAATTTATTGCAGGATATGCAGCTCTCACAGTTGAAAGCTTCTGACTGGTTCAGATCAAATAAATTATACCTTAATAATTCAAACTATGTTTTTTTCAACCCGGTGCTTAGATCATTTCGACGATCCCGAAAATGTAAAATCTTTAGGAGTAATAATGGATCCCAACCTACGTTGGGATCAACATGTTGATTACCTATGTGGTAAACTTTCTAAAGTTGTATATCTGATAAGAAATTTAATGACAGAATTGCCTGAAAATGTTGTAAAAACAGTTTATTCCTCTTTATTTCAAAGTGTATTCTCTTATGCTATTCTTACCTGGGGACACTCCTCTCATTTATACAGAATATTCTCACTGCAAAGACGTGTTATGAGGATAATGACACGATTGACATTTAGGCAAGATGTAAAGCAGAAATTTATTGAGATGAATATTCTAACAGTTCCTAGTTATTATATTCTTACCGCGCTCATGTATATTAAACAAAATCTAGACAAATATGTTTCATACAGTGATATACACGGACATGATACCAGACATAGAGATCAAGTTTGTTTAAACTACACCAGATTGGTTAAAAGCCAGAATGCAATAAATTATTATGGTCAGGCATCAAGCAGTTACCGGAAAAACAAATTAATTTTAAAATAAAAGAGATTCTGCTGAATGGAGCATACTACTCATTTGACGAGTTTTTGTCTGATGTTTTATATTAAATTACTTTTCAGTGTTTTTACTATTGTCTGTCTTTATATAATGCATATCATGTGATGTAATTTACAATATCTCTACTTTTTGACTTGTGTAAACCCACTGGGTATTGACATCAAAAAATTATTTGTATTTGCATTTGTATAACTAAATAGATAACTAACAATTAATTTAGCTAACTGGACATTAATAAACAACAAAGTAGTTTAGATATTGTTTAATTTTTAGGAAATAATGGTCTTATTTTGTGGCCAGTTAGATCGCCCTATATAACCCCTGCCAACTTTTGGCATTGGGGTTATTTAAAAAATATTATATATAGAGAACATTCTAATAACATAAAAGAATTGGAAAACAAAACATTAGCTACGTTTCGGACAGTAACTTGTGTCATGATTGGAAATGCAACAAATGCTGTAAGGAGGAGATGTCAAAAATGCATAGATGTCAATGGAAGATAATTCGAACATTTATTGTAGTTTAGTTTTCCTATTTTTGGCAAAATTGTTTATATTATAAGTGTTGTTGTTGTTGGACTGAAGCGTAACAAATTCTGCACAAGTTGATATTTGTTAACATAACAACAGTTATATTATGTGGTTGATATTTAATTAACACCGGTGAAACTTTATATATAATATTACTTAAAAGCTTCCATTTCGTACACAAGTGAGCGACACATGTTGACATGAGACAAGTGCCTCGAACTGTGACATCATATATCTGGCAAGACAAGAAAAGATTAGTACAAATTCCAGAAAAGGAAAACAGAAATATAAGAGATAAGATTAGTTCTGTTGTAACCATTTTATTTAAGTTAATAACACGTAAATTTTGGTAATTTACATGCTAAACATTTTTAATAATTTTTACACTATTTTACTTCACTAGTTGGTATAGAAAGAGAATAATTTCTTAAACAAACAAACTTTTCGTAGAATCAACAAGGAACCAGTTACTCCAAGAAAACTAATTTTGCCACCTTTTATAGCAGGATGGAGGCTAAAGTAGCGCCCGGTCGAAATTCTTAATGAGGACCCTCCTCCCTGCAATACTGAAGAAAAAATGTTTCCCCTATTATTTAATGTTTCTTCAGGGCCTAAAAATCGACAAATTGGCTGGAATCTTTGAGTATTAAATATACATAAAAAGAAATGATATTATCAAGGAAGCTCGGGCCCTCTGGTAATTTTGAAAAACCGGCGCTCCTGACTCTGAACCGCACTATATATTATTTACATGAACTAAAATTATTGCGAGATAATGCATTTCAAATGGATTTATTGAAATCAACGTCGAACAATATCAAATTCCCGATTTCTCTGGCCATAAATTAAGCCGAGTTTCGTCACAAACCACTCCGAACACTTGCACTTTTTAGAAGTTAATTGCCTCAACCCACACATACCGAGTGTACACAAACTCGGACATACTTTCGTGGTTGCTGTTCTTAAATTACAATAAACATTCAGATTCAATGCTTATAACAAGTCGTCAATGTCTCATGAATTACCCGCCCACAAAATTTTATTTGCCTCGTTTGGTAGTTAATTTACTCGGTATTCACAAGTTACAAGCTGTAATGATTGTTAAGGAAATGCTTTCCTTATCAGAATCTTTTATTATGGAAATATTTCATTTAAGAAACTATAAAATACACGACGACTCTCCAGAGTTATCCTGGGAGTGGTAGCGTCGATTTCAGGAAGGGTTTTTTTAACTTGCTTGCCCCAGTGGCAATGGCTGGAAATAACTCAACATTTGACACGTTTTCAGGTAGTTGAGGATTAATTCGGAATTCATAAAATAATTTCCTTGGTTTTCTTTAATCTCGTCTATTGAAATGGGTCAAGTGACTATCTATATTAGAACATACGAATCCTCTCATTTTTTGGCCATATCAACCTGAGAGAGGACAATATAATAGTATATTATGTAACAAGTTTTATAAACGTCATTTTAGTCACGAGTTTTATTAATCGCGAGCGACGCGTAGCGGAGCGAGTGTTTAATAAAATGAGTGACTAACAAGTTTATAAAACATGTTGCATATTATACTTTTTCTACGACAGCAAAAAATTTGGAAGTTATTTTAATATTTCATTTATTAACGTATCAATAACATGGTAACAGTAAAAAATTACTAAACTATTGTTCTACTTATTGTGTATATTAATGGTTACATTGGAAACATTTTGGCAATTGCTAAAAAAACTAAGTGATTTTCCTAAATGCGTTCCATCGAATTGTGTTAAATTTGCTTCATGATTTGAATTGAAGCTAATACTTGGTCCACTTTCATTTTTATCAATGCTTGAACTTTGAGCAATTGCAATATCAATATTCTCTTTATTTTTTTGCATTGCATTATTTTGAACAGTGTTCATGATTTTAGTAGCGGTCTCAATTTTATTGTTTAACGAGTGGTCAATATAACTCTCTGCAACAGCTGTGGATCGCCACCCTCCATGACGCTTTAATGCTGTGATGTCCGCACCCGAGTCCACCAAAATCGTCGCTGAAGACCTTCTTAGGCAATGACCAGTATAAGCAGCAGGGTCAGGTAATTTTAAGAATTTTGCTACTACGCTAGAGAGGCTGCCAAATTTATTAATTCCAATTGGCTGTTTTCTACATTTTCCTCGCTGGTAGTTTAAGAAAAATCGGGTAGTACTTGTCAGGTTTGGAGGTCGAAGTTCCATGTATTTCTTGCATGTATGATAGAAACTACCTCCAATAACAAACTGACGTTCCGTTTTTGTTTTCGTGTCAGGAATGTGAACTAAAAGGCCCGTGTTAAGGTCTTCAACATCACTTGTTTGAATTTTCATCAATTCTTCCCGCCGACAAGCTCCCATTATTCCAAAAAGTAACCCTACGTAAAATATTTATAATTTTGTTTATTTTTATTTAATTTGGTTTTATACTATTACCTTTGTAAATAGGTATTCTTCGTCTGGAGCAGATGATAAGAATTCTCTAATTTGCTGGGGTGTCAATATTTTCGACTTTTTAGGTCTGTAACCGTCTGATTTACGCTTCAGAAATGCGCACAATTTGGGGTACTTGCTAATATCAACATTGTTTTTTAGATTAATTGTCGTCCGCAGCATTGAACAGATTGCCCACAAAGAGGACGGTTCCATCTTTTTCGACAAATTTTGGAAATAAGCAAGTAATACATTCTCAGAAAATGAATTTGTTTGGTTTTCTTGACGCCAATCTTGGAAAAGTTTATATGCACGTTCGTATTGACTTTTAGATTTTTCTGGCAGCAAACTAGCAGTTGCCGATGCCACTGCTTGAGTAATTTCGGGCGGAGTACCAATGAAAACATCTTTTTCACTTTCACTGTCATTTAGGCTCATTTTTTTTCCAAAAAATACAAAATTACTTGTCTCTTGTCACAACGCGTCGATTTATTTTGACAGATTGATGGCAAGAATTACGGAAAACTAACTTGATTTTTGCCATTAAAATATCTAGAATTAACCTCAGCCGTGACTAATATCTCGTTACTAAGTTCAGCCTGTGACTAAAATGCACGAAGTCACGGTTTGTCGAAAGCGTGTTTAAAGGATTATTTAGCGTCATGGAAACGTATACGATAAACGCCATTTTAAAGATGGAAGTAGAAAAAACTGTTAATAGGTCAGGGAAAATTTTATGGCAAGAGGACAGCCTTCAAAACGTTGAACTGATGTTACCAAGAAGTTGGTAGGAAAAAACTTTGAGTCACGCATGTTACAGGCAACCGCAATAAATGAAGTGTCATACAGCAAAAGGAGCCCAACTAGAATAGTGCATGTACCACAAAACATCTGACAATACGTTGTGAACAAGAAGAAGAAGAGACCAATCCTCAAAAAGAAAAATTATCAAAGCCTATGGGGTATTGACATAAGACCATTGATTTAATGAGCTACGTGTTTATTTTCCAGTAAACGATCCACGTCTACATCACAAATGGAGGTATTAATGACACAGTTTTATGTTAAAGTATTAGTCCAAGATCCCAGAGCTGCCAGACCTACGTCATTTTAGCAAAGCTAATATTTTGACAACAAATATTGTAATATCTAGTTAAGAACGTATGCGTATTTGCTAGTTTGAAAGCGGGGCCCTTTTGCAGAAAACAGGTACAAAAGGTACATACAAATTTTAATCAGTACGTTAAAGTATGATAGCTGGTTTATATTCCATGTGACACACTAACGACGTGGTGTAAACGTCAACCTCCGAATCTTAAGGTCCGAGGTTCGATCCTGAGCGTTCTCAGCTTTTTTTTTTCAACAAATATTAACTTATGATGTCGATTACCAAGAAAGAGACAATCGATAGGGAAATATTTATTATTTTTGGCCATAACTTTTTTTTAGTACGTATATTTGAAAAAAAAAACTAAGAATGCTCAGGGATCGAACCTCGGACCTTAAAATTCGGAGGTTGACGCTTACACCATGTAGTTAACGTGTTACTTGTAAAATAATCCAGCTATCATACTTTAACGTGCGGAGTAAAATTTTTTATGTACCTTTTGTACCTGTTTTCTGCAAAAGGGCCCCGCTTTCAAACTAGCAAATACACATACGTTCTTAACTAGATATTACACTATTTGTTGTCAAAATATTAGCTTTGCTAAAATGACGTAGGTCTGGCGGCTCTGGGATCTCACACTATATAGTTCAGTCCATTTTTATACTGCACGTAAAAAACTCAAAATTGCCGACCGAGCTTAATATAAGGGGAGACCGGGGTATGCTTTATTTTTCTACACTATATTAAATAATAAATATAATGTATTATTAATTTCGGCGTTTCGAAAATATGACACTGACACTGACAAATAAATGAAGAATGATTTAATATAGCGAAAAATAAGTGTAGTATCACTCGTGATCCATCAATACATATCGTGATATCGTGATCCAAATATCGTGATAAATATTGAGCGTGCAGTGTTTTGAATATAATTATTTAGTAGTTCGTCTTTACAGCAGCCCCCGACATATTCATGCGTAAAAGAGAGCAAATCTCGAGGACATAAAGAAAATGTAAACAGGATTTAAATAAATCATAAGAGTTCGTATATGGAATCAAAATTATTTCATAATTTTTAAAGTTGTGTTAATTTATTTTTTTTATATTAGTTATTTAGTCGATATTTTTGTGTCGTTTTTTTTTTAAATTTGTAATTTAATTTAATTTTATACTTTTTAAACTAAACATATACATACAACATAGCGTATTATTATATCACGAGTCCCACACAGAACTTTTCAACCTTTAAGCCGACGCGGTCCAATTTTGTATTCTACTAGTCGCACACGGTCTATAAGACCGGTTCTATTATAAATATATTTATGTGTTATATTTAATTTTAATAAAAACTGCATCAAAATCGGATCTCCCGTTGAAGAGATATAAAGCCACAGACAGACAGACAGATAAACATACAAACATACGAGTCAAACTTATAACACCTCTCTTTTTGGGTCGGAGGTTTAAAAACCCCCGATCAATGTATCTAATCGTACCAGTTTTATATGACCGAATCAAAATGAGGCTACCATAATTGTCTGCACATTTCCAATTTTACTTCAATCGGACAATTTCTAGAGAAGTTCAACATGGCGAATTCAAGATGGCGACCAATCGTCAAAATCTAATATGACCTAAAACCTTCTCGACAAAATACTCTTTCAAATAAAAAAAAGTGCATCAAAATCGGATTACCCGTTGAAGCCACAGACCGACAGACAGACAAACACACCAACATACGCGTCAAACTTAAACACCCCTCTTTTTGGGTCGGGGGTTAAAAATTAACTAACTTCAAACTTTTGGTTATTTTTTGGTGGTGCGTTAATTTCTTGGAGAAGTGTATATTCATTGCGTCGTTCCTATCCGATATAAAACTCATAGTTTAAACCGAATCCTTCACCATTTCTTAGCATGCAACGTATGAGCGAATACACGATACGATCAAATTATAGTGTTAAAACTAAAAAATTTTGTCCGCCATCTTGGGACGTCCGCCTAATTGAATTTAGTGTGACGTCATTTTATTTTCGTATTCTTCTCAGCAAACCTTTTCATTTGATACCCAATCATGGGGATGCATAAAAAGTAACTGGTCCGCCATATTGGATTTGGAATGACGTCACTTAGCTAACCATGCGTTATCATCCAAGCTAAAGGTGTATGCAAAATTTCAACTCAATCGGTTGGGGATAACTATTTTAAAATTCAGTTGCAAGATTTGACCCACAAGAACAAGGCAAGTTAAATAAAAGCTTGTAATCAATATGGCGACCAAACATCAAAATCTAATATGGCAAAAACCTTCTCGACAAAATACTCTTTCAAATAAAAAAAGGTGCGTCAAAATCGGATCACCCGTTGGAGAGATATGAAGCCACAGACATACAAACATACGCGTCAAACTATAACACCCTACTTTTGGGGTCGGGGGTTAAAAATAGGAACAAGCAGGCCTACCGAACATTAAGAAAACTACGTCTGTGGTCCTGTGGAGTCCGTTTAAAATAAGTAAAAAGCTTCAAATATCTGAAGAACTCCACAGTGATCTAACAAGAGTTGAACAGGCTTGAACTGCATTGAAAAGAATGAGTAGAGTGCTTCCTATAGAAATTTCAATTTAACTCTGCAGTATACTATTAGGTATTCCATCTTCTTCTGTTCAGTGTTGAACCACTGACCTGTAGAGTGTAGAACCTTTGGTGTTGTAGGAGAACTCACAGGTAAAATAATTTGAATTCTAAACTCAAATGACTGCAAAACAAGACTAAAATCATACTAGTCATAATTAAAAGAAACAACTTTGATTGGATCGTGTGGAACGAGAAATACCGATGGATGTAGAACAACATTTTATAAATCTGAGTTGAAGGCAGTAGGTAACCAGTATGCATTCGAATATCGTAGCTGAAGGACCTAAAATGGTGCAGAGTCAGTACTGCCACTCTATTCAGTAGAGCTGTAAACAGAATCTAAATAGTGCTAGTGACAGTCCCTATTCGACGACGACATGAACGTCGTCTTATATATAAATAACATATTATCTGAAGTGTTCGTATGCAACCTTTAAGTAAGAAATCAGTTGTAGTTTTTATTTTCATTTATTTTCCTAGTTTAATAAAGTACAACTTTCTACCTGATTCAATATATCTAATTTCTCCAGAATAACTTAAATTTCAACTTCTTCCCGTTCCAGTTAATTAACCGTTTTAACCCACCAGACGAAGGTTTCAGGAGAAAATCCAATCATTTCACACTGAGTTATGTTTGGAAACTGTACATAAATACAGACATGGGTAAAGAATACTTTCCATTTAAAAGTTTCCGGATCGAGATTTTGATAAAAATGAAAGGTTCCAATAAAATATTTGAATATTTGACAAAATTTCCAAAATTCCAGGAAAGTTTCCTTTAGAAACTTTCGGAATATTGGAAACTCTCATTTTTATCAAAACTTATATCCCGAAATGCTCCTTTCCCATCTCTGCGTCACTATTACGCTAGAACGTTTGGTGGCTCAAACAAATCCATCAGCTGCAATTTTAATTCTTTTACAAACAGATTAAGAATAGTTAGTTATTATACCACAGATAGAATGTAGATGATTGAAGAGTATCTAATTATTTTAACCTGTACATCTACATCTCAAACAATTTCAAAGTGCGACAATTATTTAACTTGATTTTAATTTGAGTATATGATATGACGTATAGGGAATCTATAAGATGAGATTCCTCTATAAGGGAACATTATTCTAAAACAGCTTAAATCATGTGTGAACAGTTATTGCCCAACTGTGAATGGAGAAAGGTATTAGAACCAAAACTTGTTGATCCACTACATTAAAAAATTCGATGTCAATGTTTTGAATGAGATTAAATTACTCAAATTACACTTAAATTTAGCTTCACATAGCACAAGATATTAAGAAAATCTTCTGAAGACCATTTACAAGATATCAGACTCTAACTGAGATTGTCTTGAGATTATAAAGGATTGTCTGTCAGTGGATCACCAACTGAAGAACATGTTACTGAAGAATTGAAATAAAATCCTGTTGTACCTATGTAGCGCAGAAATCGTTAACAATTTTATTTCCTGGGGTTAAATATAATTTTGTAGCAAACGTCTAATCTACTCTTGATTGTATATATGCGTATATTACTTTAATTTACCTTCAGATAATACAAGATTTTGCAAACTAAATAATGCAAAAAACAACCCGTAGCTGTAACGTCTCCATTGTTGTATGAAACAGGCTCTACAATGATTACCGTCACATCTAAATCCAGGTCCCACGTATGGGGCGAAGGTCTATTGGGTACAGAGTTTAGGAGCCCGGGCTTGTGAGGGGCCCGTCCGACCTAAATGATTATTCGTCCGAGTCCTCTTCTGAAGCTTCTTCTCCATCTTCACCTTCTCCCTCGTCTGAATCTTCCTCTTCTGAGTCTTCTTCTCCTAGTGAGTTCTCTTTTGGTGCTTCTTCAATAAACTAATTGTTATAATCTGACAATCGCATAATCTTTTAGTCTTACCAAAGAACGTCTGCGTTACCACAAATATGGTGATATTTATCACCATATTTAACATCCTTTATAGTTTTTTTCATTTGGACAAACGAAAAAAAACTATAAAGGATGTTTAAAGCATCACACGTTCGCCCTTTTGCCAAAAGTTGTATATTATTGTCCTCTAAATTTTGGTGCATAATAGTTATTAAGGTATCAAGGGTGTTATAAAGATAATAACGCACCGAGGTCGGCAGTGTCCTTCCCGGGGGCCTGCGGCCCGAGGGAATGTACGTCAATCGAGGGCGTCATTATCCTATAACACCCGTGGTGCCTTCAACGTTTAATGTCCTACAAGTCCGTTATTTAATTCGAATTTTTTTTTGACATTTACGATTTATTAATTTGACATCTATTATGTTCAGAACGATTCGATTTAAAAGAGAGTAAAAATCAAAATTGTTTGTAAACGCCGCCGTTGCATAGCAACGCATTTTGTTTGTCAATAACGCTATCATAATTTACTTGGTTTTGGGTTGTGTTATAATATTATAATGCCCTAGGGCATTATAGATATTCATAACGCCCTAGGGCGTTATTTTTCATTTAATGTATCTCAAAATAGGGTGGTTATTGTAAAATAACAGACTTGTAGGACATTAAAGCTAAAATAGCAAAATTGGTCGGTTCGCCCTTTTGCCAAAACACCAACGATTATAGATACTCGGGTTAAAAAAATCCAGATTTCCCCCCTCATCAATTTTTTTTTGGATTCCCCCCCCTCCGCGCATCAATTTTTATTTTAGAGAAAAAAGAGGCGCTTCATAGATTTTGAAGGGCTCGTCAAACTCAGCAGTTACAGGGCCCGCAATTTGATGCGGGGGCCTGCCTCAAGCAGGTATTCCGGATATAAACAAGCTTATAAAATGATGTATATATGACATATAAAGGAATTATAAATTTTTTTAACAATAACACGAATTATTTTTTGCATTTCATGGGTAGTAATGCCAAAAGCTCTGCTAGACAATGAAATTATCGATCGTCTTTTGATATTTTCAAAGATATTGAAAACATTAATTCATAATAGGTACTAAGCATATGATGTATGTCCGTATGACTAATACATGACTAAATACGTACATTATAACCTTCCAGTAAATGACCCTACCCACGGATGACATTAACCTATTTAGATGTACCCACATTATCATCAGATAGTTGAGTATGGTCAGCAATTACTGCGTAAATTGTTATGGGATGATGGTGTAATTACGGTAAATGAATTAACAAAATAAACGTAATTATTATTGAATTTATTTGATATACACTAATTGGTATAATGCAGATAAATCGCTGGCGAGAGGCAGCGCTTGTAAGTCCAAGATTTCAATTTATGATTAAATCTAATAAAGATAGATTCAACATTCGACACGTTCGCTAATGTGATATTTTATAAGTCTGGATTAATTTAACTGATTTTTGTATTTTCATGATATAAGAGTAAAAATCATTAATCGGTGAAAAATAATTAGTAAAATACCATGAGAACCGTCGACAACTTTTTTAGCATCAGCTATTTTTTAACACATACCTACCTATTGCATGTCATCGCTTCAGTAGATGATTTTCTTGTTCTCTAAGTAATTTTTATATCCAAACCGTCGATACTTAACGTGTAAATGGCAATATTAAAAAATAACAATTTAATATCATGAGCCTCTTGCTTTTTGTTTCAATTTGAAAGGGTAGAAAAAGGTTTGCTTTCTTCCGTCCTTTTTCTCTATTATGCTTCATTGTTGAATAGATTACGGAATGAAGTGCTTAACAGAAGAATGATACTCTTTATGTTATATGTATTGGACACGAAGGAATATATCTTGTATTAATCGAAAATTTTCCTACTCACTTCTGGAATTCCACAAGATACTGTTTTATGTTTTATTAATAACTAGCTGTGCCCGCGACTACGTTCTCGTGGAATTTTGAAATTATCTAAAAAGCTTCTTTGTAAACGACGTTTGAGGTAGAATCACCCTTCTGGAATATTTCAAAAAGCTCACAAATTTTCTGGAATATTACAAAAGTTTAATCATGTGAATATATGCCGTGCAAATATGCTTATTGTAGAAATCAAGCTGTACTCCAGTTCTATTAAACCGATTTTCATAAAACTTGACAGAGTGGGGCGATTTCGATGAAATTGAAACTAATTCTTGTAATATATTTCTTCTTTGTATTGAGAACTTTGTGCCTTGAAGAACTATGGATTTCATTGAACTTTGGTCAGAAACAGAGATACATTCTTGCTCACATCATTGCCCTGGCGCTTGGATCAGAGAAATTGGTCGCTCTGAGGGCTTCCATGCGTTCACAGGATGTGGCGCTATTTCTCAGCATTTATAATAATAATAATAATAATAATAATAATAATAATAAATCTTTATTACCATAAATTCGTAACATACAGAACATTGGTATCGTCAAAATATATAATCTAACATTTACATGAAGTTGGAATATAAAATTTCAAAATATCCAGTATTACATATTCTAGTGTAGTCGGTAAATATACTCATTGAATGAGTAAAAACATTTACTTATAAAAAAATTGTTTGGTTTTGTTTTTAAATGTATTGTCGCTTGAAATAGTTTTAAGTTCGTGAGGAAGGCTGTTATAGGCTTTAATAGCTATAGTGTACATTTTTTTGGTAATTACTTGTGGAATGGGGTGGTATCGTTAAGTCACTGCCACCTCTAGTAGTTCTATTACTAATATCATTATTTTTTACAAAGAAATGCATGTTTAATTTAACAAAGTTTACTAGACGGTAGATATACAAAGAAGGGAGGGATAATATGCCTAAAGCAATAAAATGTGGTTTGCATGACGTACGATTAGGTAATCCTAACATATATCGGATATATTTTTTTGAGCTGAAAATAATCTGTGGCTGTGTGAATCCGCACCCCAAAATACAAGGCCATAGTGTAAGTGAGATTGTATATGGGCAAAGTAATATACTTTTAAAGATTCCAGTGACACCTGTTGTTTTATTGTTGCGCTATTTAATTTAGCCACCAAGCCATCAATATGGACCTGCCAGGACATGGTGTTTTGAATTGTTAATCCTAGAAATTTTGATGATTTGGAATTTTGTAAAGATTTGGCATCTAGACTGACATAAATGGATTCGGTGTTATTAAAAGTTTTGCTGAAAATCATTAAGGTGGTTTTATCTTGATTTAAGTGAACGGTGTTATTTGATGACCAGTCCTTCATTTTTTGAATGGCATTGTTACATTTACTCGAGAGATCTTTTATAGTACCACTGTTTAGTACAGCCGTGCTGTCATCTGCAAATTGGTAAAAGGAGATAAGATTGATAAAAGATGGCATATCATTAACATATAATAAGAACAACAAGGGGCCCAGAATAGAGCCTTGGGACACCCCTTGCGATATTATTACTTTATCTGATAAAGTATTTGTCTCGGTCTTGTTGCCTACACGGTCATTAAATACAGTTTTTAGTGATATCTGTTGAGTTCTATTGCTTAAGTAAGAATGGAAAATGTCAAGGCATTTTCCTCTTATCCCGTAATTCTCTAATTTGTAAAGTAATAACTCGTGGTTAATTGACTCGAAGGCGCGAGAGAAATCAAAAAATATCCCAGCCACTTTCTCTTTTCTGTCAATGCATTCGGAAATGAAACAGAGGGCCTTGTATATAGCGGGTTCATTTGAACTTTTTGGCAGAAATCCATACTGATGACTAGTTAGAATGTTGAATTTTTTGATATATGAAAATAGTCTATTGTAAATTAGTTTTTCAAATACACTGCCGGTAAAAGGGAGATGGGCCTATAATTGTTTATCTGTGTTTTAGATCCCTTTTTAAAGACCGGTATTACTTTGGCCACTTTTAATACGTCAGGGAAAATACCACGCATAAAACAAATATTTATAATATATGATAATGGCTCGGCTATCAGGTTTATGATTTTTTTGATGAGGCCAATAGGTATTTAGTCGAAACCTGAAGATTTTTTTGGCTTAAGGTCGGCCACTACTTCACAGATTTCTTGAGGACTAGTTGGTGTCAAAAACATAGAATGCTTTAGTCTGCTATGACTAATATTGCAAGTTTGCATACCATAGCTCAAATGCCTGGAACACATGGGAGTGCTACAGCAAACCTACTTCTACTTTTACTGAAATTTCAAGTCCACTTCCAGTACTGCAAAAGGATGTGCTCCATGAGCTAGAACATTTTTAGTTTACATGTACCACAAAATATCCTTGGGTATGACAGCATGCTTTGAGAGCTGTTTACCAGAGCGGCCATATTGGGGTCAGTGCATGAACTCACATGCGGACATTCCTAGTCCAGATAATTGGGGATGGACGAAAGATGATTTATACTGGCTAGTGAATTGGACATCTCTCCCCGCGATATGGCAGGGCTGTCGTGATCTTGTAAAGTATAGGTGCAAAGCAGGGTGCTCATCAAGTTCAAACTGTAGCTGCCGACGCTCCCTAGTAGAATGTGCACCTCTCCTGTTTGTCAATTGCAAAAATTTCACCAACATGACTAGCTAGGTTCTTTGTTTTCCAGTCTGAAACCAATGTCACTGATTTCACAAATGATAGCGGTACATGTTAAATATTTTTTGGATACTAATGGTGCAATGTGCCATAGTTTTCCTTTTTATTTTTAGTCAAGAACACACAGAAGAACATACTCAGCATGATATGGTCACAGATGATGTGGAGGAATGTGGGTTTTGACTGGATCTCATATCAACAAATATTTTATAATTCTCTTTGCTATTTCAATTAAAACAGCATTTTCAAAATTTTCGCGGCGTTTCTTTAAAAATATTCGTCTTTCATTTACTACACCCTGTCATTAGTAGGGGTCAACTATTACCTTCATCACACAACTTAAAATAGCTGGAAAGGAAAAAATATAAGTCTTATCACACATTACAATATTACACTGTGGCCATTTTATGGACTTCTGACAACGTATTGGGGCTATTCTTTGAGTTCAACCTCCTTAAAAGTATATAATTAAACACCTAAGTTTATCATGTTAAAATAATTTTAAAAAATTAATTTTTTTGGGGTCCATTTTGGTGAATATGACCGCTATTTTGTTAGGGGGATAAGTTTCAGGTGGCTCCCCTTCCTAAACATTGACAATGAGTCTGGACATGAAGCATGGCAAGTTTGGTGCAAACAAAAAGTGCAGTTTTTTTTTGCTTACTCGACCGACTACAAGTAGATGAAGACAGTGACACGTCTTCCATATTTTTTTATGACGAAGGCGATAATGACGAAAGCGAAATATCTGTAGAATCATTTTTAACCTCCCCACAATAAAATTGTGGGAGGTTACTACAATTAGTCCAAAATCGAAAATTGAGATAACATCAAATCTTTACGTTTTGAGGTCACAGGAACCCAAAAAAGTTGTTTTTGAAAAATGTCTGTGTGTGTGTATGTGTGTGTGTGTGTGTGTATGTATGTTAGCACGATAGCGGCGAAGCTACTAAACGGATTTGGATGAAACTTTGCATGAGGGTTTCTTTAGTGCTCCAGAAGATCTGAAAAGGTTTTGGTCGAGATCGGATTACGTTTAGTGCCGTTTTGGCACAACAAGTTGTTTATTTTATGATTACTTACAATTTGTAATTGAACCATTGAAAAGAAGTAAAAATTCCGATTTCAACGATATATCACACTTGCACTTTTTCGATTTGGTTTCCGTGAAAAAAATTAAAAAACAAAAATTTCACTTGTTTTGTCCTCAAAGCAGTGCAATGTACAGGGTGATATTCTAATAATGACGGAGGTGTTCAGTGATTTCGGCTGATAACTCGTGAACGGTTGAAGATATCGAACTGAAATTTGAAACGTAGGTATAAATAGTGTAGACAGACGGATTATGAGTGAATTAATAATACACCTACGTCAGATGACGTCACAAAAATGAAAAATTATTACAACAGACGAACTGGTACAGATATCGACTTAACGGTTGGAGTTATTGAATTGAAATTTGAAACATAGGTGGAAATATTGTAAATGGACGGAATAAAAGTGAATTAATAATACACCTACATCTACATGACGTCACAAATAAGATAAATTCTTACAACAGGCGAACTGGTACAGATATTGACTTAACGATTAGAAACATCCAATTAAAATTTGAAACGTGGGTGGAAATATTGTGGACGGACGGAATACAAGTGAATTAATAATACACCTACGTCCACATGACGTTACAAATAAGAAAAATTCTTATAAACTGGTGCAGATATCGACTTAACTATTGGAAACATCCAAATAAAGTTTGATACGTAGGTGGAAATATTGTAGATGGATGGAATACGAGTGAATTAAAAATGCACCTACGTTCTGATGACGTCGTAAAAGCATAAAATTCTTATAACAGGCGAACTGATGATGATATCAAAAAAATATTTCTACAAGTCACGAAATTTTTTTTTAATTTCCAGGAAATATCAAATTTTAGGAGAAATGTCACTTTTCAGAAAAATGTCAGATTTTTAAAAAATGTCAAATTTTTAGGAAAACGTCAAATTTTTGGAGAAATGTCACTTTTCAGAAAAATGTCAAATTTTCGAAAAAATGTTAAATTTTCAGAAAAATGTCACTTATCAGAAAAATGTCAAATTTTCGAAAAAACGTCAAATTTGAAGAAATGCCACCTTTCAGAAAAATGTCAAATGTTTGAAAATTGACAAATTTTCGGAGTAGTCACTTCAGAAAAATGTCAAATTTTCGAAAAAATGTCAAATTTTCAGAGAAATGTCACTTTTCAGAAAAATGTCAAAAATTCAGGAAAATGTCAAATTTTCGGAAAAATGTCACTTTTCAGAAAAATGTAAAATTTTCGAAAAAACGTCAAATTTTCGAAGAAATGTCACCTTTCAGATAAATGTCAAATGTTTGAAAATTGTCAAATTTTCGGAGTAATGTCACTTCAGAAAAATGTCAAATTTTCGAAAAAATGTCAAAGTTTTGGAGAAATGTTACTTCAGAAAAATGTCAAATTTTCGGAAAAATTTCACTTTTCAGAAAAATGTCAAATTTTATTAAATGGAAAATTCCCAAAAAATACTACGGATCTATTTTTGGTATAAGTTCTCTGCTAGTGTGTTAAAGCGTGCAGACTGTATGCTCAGTATTTTTGACGTGTCAAGTGCATCGAGGGATTACAAGTTTTTTCGACAGCCCACGGATGGTGTGAGTTTTTTCCAATAAAACTTTAAAAGTGACAGTGACATTATATTTTAAAAACTATTTCCGCTACTTCTGCATCCCGCCGGAAATTCTTCCGGCAACATAACCTAAAAATAGTACTACATAACCTAAAAACAATTTAAGACATTGGTACCAACCTAAACATTTTTCGAAAACCAAATTCCCCAGAGAAACATTGGAACCAAAAATTTGACAGCTATCACTTCCCCGACCGATTTAGTGAAAAATTGGTCGAAGCCAAAAGATAAAACAAAATATACCAACTCAAACTTAAACGATCCACCATGAACACTACCCTGGCTACATCTGGCAGGGAAGCTGTCCACCAAGAGTTATATGGTTTTTTCCAAAGATGGCCATCCCTGCCATCCATCCCATTACCAACGAGCAGGTTTTTTCGTTTAGTTGTTTCCCGTATCAATAGTCAAAATTATTAAGTGCTCTTGCCTACGAACGTTTTTATAGAATTGTGTTTATTTTTATATTAATTTTAGGTCCATGTGGACACATTATAATTTTAACCTAGTCTTTAAGCCTGCCTATAGAAGACAGGAGCTACTTTTCTATTTTTCTCCAAGCCAAACCGGACCTACCCCGTCCAGCCTCACATTCGCCACGGCGGTGTTCACCGTGGTTGTCTGGCTGGCCCCGGACTAGGATCCGATGAAGCATATATTTGTATTAAAACATTGAATAAAATATTAATGTTGTGCAGACTATAAATTTAACACTCAAGTTCTTAGGTCCAAATCCCACCGAATGCAAGACTTTTTTTCTGATTTAATACGAAAAAAATATTTCAACTTAATAAATATAATTAAATGAGATCGTTCATATTGTTTAGTGCTCTTTTCGGCTTCAAAGATTCACCGGGTGGGGAGGTTCCAGCCGCTTCCAGTAGCTGCCGATTTTTTTTTACTATGATGAGACTGAAACTAATAATACTGATGACTTAGATATAAGCACGAAAAGAATTCGATTAATGTAATTTTATTAAAACAATGCAAAATTTTGAAATAAAAAATTGAAATAACGATTTGCAGTTTTAATTAATGTATTAGTTTATGCTTAATTCCTCATATTTACGTAAATTTTTTGTGACGGAAACTTAAAGCATGTAATGGTTTAAATTTTTTTTATGTTACGGATATAGTAGTTTGTGCAACAAGAGTGGATATGACATCCATATCGCACGATGAAGAAGTTGATATGGATAATCCACTCGAGTACAGTATACTTTTTCTACGACCAACTTAAGAAAAAACTACAAATTTTTGAAAAATGTATCAAACATTAATAAGGGATGTGCATCATGTAACTAACATATCCTCAAGGGGTCAACTATACATATGTTTTTTAAGTTTATTCTCATTTTTAATGTTTGTATACGCATTTTTAGCTTGGAGTCATACTGACTCCAAGCAAATGTTTAAAAAATTTTCAATATTGTCGATTAGTAAAAATAGACTGCTAATTATAGGTTAGATTCCTAACCTGCAAAATATGTCTTATTCTATTGTGACAAACTATTTAAAACTTCATAAGCACTACGTTGAACTAGATTTTGGTTGAAAGTACAGGAACCAGGCTGAAATTTTAATAATAGCTACGTAATACTTGTAAATCTTAAGAGATATGTATTTTTGAGGTTCACTGTGACGTCACGTGCAGATGGTCTATAGAGCATTTTTGGTCACGTGATTTTGAAGTCGGCTATTTTGCTTGAGGGACAACCAAACGCAGTTTGCGTGGTTTTATATATTTTTCTCTAATTTTTCTTGAGAAACTGTGTGTGTTTTCGTAATAATGTCATGTAGTGAATATTATTCAACCCTTGATGATGTAAAGTGTCGCTATGATGAGAAAATCAAAATAATAGACAATGTTGACTCATATGGAGTGGAGACTGGAGACCTTTCTGCAGATTTGTCTATTTTACCTTGTGAATCCGTAATCGATATGGTAAATTACTTAGCGTTGACTCACAGTTTCTACACAGGCCAGCAGTTAAAGGCATACAAATCTTTACAAGCATTTTCAGTGATTTCAGTGATAAGCATGTTATATTATGCATATGTAGTATTCAATAGACTCTGCCAGAAAGTGATTTCTTTACCTTCCTCCTAAGCTTTTTTTTACATTCAAAATAAACTTTATCTCACAATCTCACCTTATCGCCCAAACGGATGGCATTTTATTTTTATTACACGTTTAAAACTGAGATTACTTATTTGTTTACAATGGAATAAAAAGTTTAGTTGTCTCCCTCAGGCAATATGGCCGACTTATCGTGACGTAATCCTAAAATAGTCTATACACACTGACAATTACTTTGACAGCTTACGCACTAACTTGGATTTTTAAAAACGAATAGTTGCCCATGTACTTAATACGTACTTATTGCCTCTTATCCATGCTACAGATTACAGAAAACAGCAAATTTACATAAGGGAGTAGAAAAAAATAATTATGCCTCATTACGTTATATGCATGCGAATAATATTAAATATTCAATAATGATTTTTTTAAAATTAAAATTATATGGAAGTTTTATAAAAAATAATAAAAATGGATACTTTTCCAGAAAAATTTACGCCATTTTGTAATAGTTACCTTTAGAGGCTTTTCATTCATCTCATTTGAAAGAAGACAAAAAATGAAACTTAAAAAAATTTTGTTGATATCTCATCTAGAACCGAAATGACAGTATGTCAAAGTTAAATGCTCTTAGAACCTTTAATGCTACGTATTTTTTGTTTCACAATCGGTCTACTAGAACACGAGTAATAGAAGAAAGTTGAAAAATGACTCGTTAGCGCATGTTTGTTGGTTTTTTTGAGGTTGTGTTAGACTTTCTAACTTCACTAGTTTTGTTGCCCTTTCAAAAACAAAGACTTTGAGACCTTACCCGTTCTGATAGGACTAATAGAACCAGAAATATTTTTAAAAAAATTCAAAAAACCGGGCGTGACGACCATTTTGTATAAGAGTGGCCCTAGACAGTGGAGCGGCGTCAACGAGGTCTAAAGTATAGAGGGGCAATCCCAATTCAGTATACATACGGTTTGTTTGGCCATAGAATAAACGCTCGAGGGACGCAGTGGGGGGTCATTTGTTGGCCCTAGTTGCCATGATTTGCAGTGAAGTACTGCTTTGAGGGATATAATTAATGAACGAATATTGTTTTTTATCACTGTTCTATTATTAGTTGAGCTCAAATCTATTAACCAAATTGCTGTAGAAGTAGTAATAAATTATATCATATTTAAAAACGGAGTAAATGCTGCTCTATACATTTTTAAAATATTCGCAAATTACATAACGTTAAGTTGAAGTGACGCCCATGCGGACTAGTTGCTTGAATATGTTCTGGCCATGTGCCACGCCTACTTTTCCAGTCTCTCCTTATTATGTCGCTGAGCGGCGTCTTCCGACCACAATAAATAGCATTTTCGTAACCCATGGAGCCCAACTAATGACTTGAAAAAAAATCGCCTCTTTCAGCTACATCTATTTACAAACATTTTTGGCTTAATATTACTCCACTATTCTTAAATTGTAGCATTTTAAACGTGCTTTAAAACGGTGATAAAAATGAATTTCTTCTATTATTTTTAAAATAAAGAAAACGTCATATGTTTAGGATTTGAACCGCAGATTACATTTCATTTCGTTCTCCAATGCCAAACCGACTTTGACGTTGATAATCCATAACAATAATTTCCTTATTTGAAATAGTATGGAGTAATATTTCTAAATATTCGTAAAACTCTTCCAACTCCTTCCCTTGGGTAGCAGTTGTAGGTGCATATGCTTGTACTAAATTTACTATTACTGGCTTGGTGCTGATCCTTAGAGAGAGAATCCGGTCATTGACAGCTCTATATCTCAGAACCAACGCGGTTATTTCTTTAGAGCTCCAAAATCCTACTCCATTGCGGTTGATGTCATTATTTCCGGAGAAGCATATCATCATGTTTCCTGTTGTGTTTCATTTGCTCCTAATACTGAATTTTCTAGTTTTTGTTCCATTTTCTTTTGGGAAGAAGGACCTTGGTAATTATCCAATTGAATGAAGAATTAATATCCATATATGTGATTATAAACATCTATGTATGATTTGAGAAAATTGTACTTTGGATGAAACAATTCCAAAATATATTAACCTCAAAAAATATTATTTTGGGTATTCAGTAGATAGCTTTTAAAGAAACCATTTGTTCCTTTCATATACCATTGGTCTAAGTCTGACCACGTTAATATATCAACAATAGGTTCCCCCTACGAAACGACTAGTCAACTTCTTTCATGCACTTACTATATCTAATAGTCGGAGAGCCGGCCGTCAAATATCCTATGAATAAGATACATGAAAAACTTAAATATTCAAGCGTAGCACCGGAAAATCGGAAAAGGGGGTGGTTTTTTCGATTTGGGGTTAGCGGTTGAACGCTAGGTCGGAAAATATTGTCACCATCGTGTTCCCCGCCCTCGAAAACAGGGGGGGTACATGTGTTGCGGTCCGTTGGGGTAAAAGCTTTACCTCAAGGGACTATTGATGACTTAAGAAAACATTAAAAATCGTAACCGGAAGTGAGGTCAAAATTCCATGACGCGGGCAAAATTAGCTTGCATAAAAGGTGGCTCCCTTTAGGTCTGTGGTAGTATTAATCACTCACAAAAAGTTTTTCATATATCTTATTCATAGGATATTTGACGGCCGGCTCTCCTTCTATAACATTCAGTATGAAAAACAAGATAATAACCCATTATTTCTATATATTGATGATCTAAATCTGATAATGCTAGTAGGTACGTACTTGGCTGCCGTTATCAGTATGATATTTTTCGACAATGAGTACATTTCCACTGAAGAAAGAGTATAGAGGAATCCAACAAGTCAATTTTCAAATAAAACATAAAAAGTACACTAATTAAGCTTGTGAATGCATAATTTATATATGTATTTGTGCAGGCTCGAGTACATTTTCTCCAAGTAAACATTATTTCAATCTCAACAAAAGTATTCTCACAATTAAGTAAAGAAATACCTACTTTTTTGTTTAGGTTTGTATAAAATCACTGAACACACATTTATTGGCATGAAATCACAATTATTGTTTCAGCAGCAAATCGAAACCTTTTTCTCTAGTTGAGATTCTTGGAGATTAATGAAACTTTCCCTATAATTGGCCACATCCGTAGTAAGTAGATTCGTTTTATAGATAACCACAGGTATATTCAACTTGAGAAAAACGTCAGTAAATTATTATCGGTGGCAAGAAGTTAATCGGGATAATCTGATATTTTCAGTGATATTAGTAATACGTATGTTGTACGATTATAAAACAACCACCTGTTCATTAAAATATTTTTGACTGCTTATATAGGTTTCTTATGCGGATAAGTCCAATGAAAAACAAAGAATAGTAGAAAAATAAAGATTGCATTATCAAAAAAACGCAGTGTGGATGATAAGCAACTAAATATACAGGATGTTAGGGAGATGAGCAATTTACATTGAATTTTGCTTTTTCTTTATTGTGAAATTAATTAAAATAAAATGAAATTTATCCCATCTATGTTATCCCCTTTTTTGAAAACATTTCGGAAGCATTATTAATACACGTTAACTTCCTTTGAAATTAACTCATTACTAAATGAATTCGGCTTCTGCAAAAATAAATCGACAATTTAAGTAGCATCTAAAATTGTGAATGACACTGTCCGGGGCTTTGTGCTGGGTACACACACGCCTATAACGTTGTGTGACCTTACCAAGGTCTTCGACTGAGTCAATCACAAGCTGTTATTGAAGAAGTTAAGCCGCTATGGAATTCAGGGTCTCATCATCCTTGATCTTCTAAAGAGTTTTCTCAATAACAGGATATAGTGTGTCTCCTTAAACGACCAAACTTCAAATATTCTTCTAGTCAAACATGGTGTACCTCAAGGCTCTGCTCTGGGGTCTCTACTCTTTGTTATTTACGTCAATGATATATTCACATACCTTTTTCCCGACTCTTGTGTATTATTTGCGGATGACTAATTTGTAGTGATAACATTAAACAGCGAAAGTAAAATCGATAAACCGTTGTCTGCAAATTTCTTAAATTTAAATACAAACAAAACGCTAGCGGCTCACTTTTTCCACTACCCTCCAAAATTATGGGAATACAGATGTGTGGCTGCTGGGGATGGTTGTTTTTGATGGCAATTGGCAATTTAAATTCGGCAGGTCACGTAAACCACTTATGTAGGAAAAATGGGTCACCCATCCAAGTACTAACCACGCTCGACGTTACTTCAACGGAATATCGACTGACATTCACATTGAAGTCGCTTCTACGCTCGCCCGTATTTTTGTGGCTAGAACTGCTTTAATGATAATTTTCAAAATAATATACATGATATGAACAATATAATAATTTCATATAAGTAACACCAACATTTATGAGCATGTGTAGTGGATCTTGAAAACTATTGAATCTCATATATTAAAGGTGTCCCCGGATGGGATTACTTGTACCACAAATGGATGTAAATTTAATTTTAGTCATTCTTTATGAAAAATCTTGCTTGTTAAAAAAATTTGTGCGTGAAAGTAATATAACCAACTTTTTAAATGGAATTTTCATTAAAAATTAAAAGAAATATAGATGGTTTATGTAATCTCACAAATGCCTGGTGAATTGTAAAGATTCAATTAAATAAGCAACGACAGTCAACCACCTTCGATTGCAACTTTTGTTCGCTTTCATAAAAATCATTTATACAAAACATATTATACATCCAGTATATTTACAGTCAACTTTATCGTGAGCTAATTTTAACATGAATTTGAAAATTATTTCCAGATGAGACATGGATCTGCACCTACTGTGATCATTTAAAACACAATCTTCTTTTTCAGTTAACCTTCTCTGTAATGAGACACATCCTCGGATATACCGATCTCGTTACAGATAAACTCAACTACGCCGAAGAACGGCCGGTAAAGCAATAAGAGAAGGTTGAAGATTGCAAAAAGCAGCTATATAAATTGAAATATGTATGTACGTACATTCATGGAAGCGTCTGGTGGTAAATGCTTGACCAACAACTTGACGTCAAACTGGCCACATGTGTGATTGTTTAGATGGAGACCAGCTGCTGCATCCATATTCTATTTTAAGGAGTTAAAAATTAAAAAATACGAGGAGACAGGTTGTATGTGTTGAATGTATAATGATATTGTAGGCATGTTGCTCGTTAGCGGTCTAATGTTTGGTCAGAACGAGTGTTTGATATTCGTTATAGTGTCAATTCGAGATCAAATGGACCGAAATAACATATGTGCGTGTTGTAGGCACCACGTGTGAGGAAAATTACTCCTATTTCCTTCGCATGTTATTTTTAAGTATTTATTGTGGCAGTGATTGAGTTGTCAAACCGTAACTAGCCATAAGACACATACTTCTAACCACAATGTTTTTTTTACATGTACACGAATTTATAATTTGTATTTGTTGACTGCAGAGGCGTATCGAGCAAATCAAATTTATGAAATGATTCAACACGGGGTCAAATACACGAAATTATAATATAGTTAGGAACAGAGGCGTAGCGAGCCAACTCTGTAAATAAATAAATAATAATTCCTCCAAAAAATTGATAAGCGGAGGGGAGAAAATCCAAAAAAAAAATGTTTCCACCGATAAAAATTGACAACTTATATCTCAAATTTCCAACTTTTGCCCAACTTTTACAAAGTCTGAAAAAGTTGGGGGATAACGGACCCCCCTCCCCCTCCTTCGCTGCGCCCCTGGTTAGGAATCTAGCTTCTCGAAAGACAGTTCTAAAAGGTCAGAGCGTGCACTCAAGGATATAGTTTTGAAAAAATGGGTACATTTTGGCCGTGATTGTAAAAAGGCGTAAAAAATTATTTCGGAATATGTTTGTATTACTACAAATATACAGGGTGTCCCAACCAAAAGTAGGCACCCTGAATAACTTTGGAGATTAAAATGTTTTGAAAAATTGGTGAAACACGTCGACTTTGTTTCCAAGGGGGACATATTTCAATATAATACTTGTATACATATCATCATCCCTCTACCCTACACGGCCACCCCCTCAAAAAATTCAAATGACAAGGGGGGTCGAGTGATACATCTTTTGAAAGGTCTTTCAATTCCCTACATAACTGTGTATTTTTTTTAACTTTTATCGATTCGTTCCTGAGAAATAATTGTTTCATTATTTTAGGTTCGGGAAATAAAAATAAAAGAAGCAGTTTAAATTATCATATGTATTGTTCAAAATGACCCACACCGACTTCCATACAGTAGTATAATCTGTATTGAAATTCTGTACGAACATTTCTGAATACATCTGGAGTCAATAAACGGCATTTTCGAACAATTCTTTCACGTAACTCTTCCAGAGATGCGGGTTTTGTTGCAAATACCTTCGATTTCAAATGTCCCCACAGAAAGAAATCCAAGGGAGTTAAATCGGGTAACCTAGCGGGCCACTCCACAGCACTTCTTCTTCCAATCCATCGCTCAGGAAACCGATTATCCAAAAATTGACGGACTGCTATAGCAAAATGTGGGGGTGCCCCATCCTGTTGAAAAACAGTTCGCCCTCTAAAAGATTATCGTCTTCTTCGAGGATTTGGGTAATCATTAGGTCGATGTTATTTTCTAACAGATCGAGGTACCTTTCGCTATTTAAATTGTCAGGAATAAAAAACGGCCCGACAATGTGATCCCCTAAGATGCAGCCCAAAAATTTAACTTCTGAGGCCTTTGGGTATGAGTTTCATGAACAAATGTGGATTGGTTTCACTCTAATACCTAAAATTGTGCCTGTTTACCTCCCCATTTAACTGAAATGTCGATTCATCAGAAAAACACGTACTTTACAGTAGATTGGCATTACCGTTTAATTGCTCACTAAGAATCTCACAGAATTCAAGCCGCCGCACAGTGGTTCAAAACGTTAAAAAGCTGGTAAATAGTGGAAAAAATTATTTTTATTTTATGAAACTTAGTATGTTGGGGTTTTCGAGGTCGCTGATTTTGAATTTGACAAAATTTTTTTTAAAAACAAAATGGCGGCTTGAAAATGGCTGCCAATAATGTTTGAAATTTATTTTTTTCTACATGAAACTTGATATAGTGGGGTTTTCAAGGTCTCTGTTTTTGAATTCAACAATTGCTTAAAGAAAAACAAAATGGCGGCTATAAAATGGCTGCCAATAATGTTTTAAAATTATTTTTTCTACATGAAACGTAATATAGTGGGGTTTTCTAGGTCGCTGATTTTGAATATAACAATTGTTTAAAAAAAACAAAATGGCGGCTTCAAACTGGCTGCCAATAGTGTTTCAAAATTATTTTTTCAACATAAAACTTGGTATGGTGTGGTTTTTGAGGTCGCTGATTTCGAATTCCACAATTTCCAAAATTTCCAAAAAAACAAAATGTCAGCTTTAAAATCAGACTATAAATGATAATTTGTCCGCCATCTTGGCGCCGCCATTTTGATTTCTGAATTTTGACAAAAGATTTGTAATTCGCGACCCCTAAAACATCCATATATCGAGTTTGAGTCGAATCGGACCATAAATGATATTTGTCCGCCATCTTGAATTTTTGTTACATAAAAGTGTTAAAATGCATTGTCTCCAGAACTACGTCTGTGTGCAAAATTTCAAAGTCGTAAGTTTAGAGGAAGTGGTTCAAATTTGGCTTGCAAGATTTGACCCACACACACACACACACACACACACACACACACACACACACACATACACACCTACTAACTAACACGGCAAGTTAAATAAAAACTTGTAACAAGGTGTGACTAGTGACACATTCTTTGCATCCAAATTTACTATAAACCCTTCATACCTATATCTAAAACATGTTTTTTTTTTTATTTTAATCACTTAAAAAACCGAGAACTCGAAATATGTTAGTTTTTTATTAAAAGTCTCATATATTTTATTTATTTATTAGAAAAATATTAAAAATTTATTTATGTTTAAAAATACATAATGTTTATATATTTTTACTGCAATTATCGAGAAAAAACGTTTGTAAATAAACATAGCGACACATTAATTCAATATAGTCTTTAAAAACATTAAATTGTACATAAAAAGTGTCCTAGAAAAAAGTGGGCAAAGCCATGCAGCTGGTTTTGGGATATGTTTTACATACCAAGTGAACAAAAAAAATTAAAATAAGAAGAAACTGCGATCTCGTGGAACTGTTTTTGTTGCCCTATTTATAAAAAAATCTTAACATCTTGATAGGCATAAAATTTACTAATTTTCTTAACATATTACTATAAATAGACAAAAAAAAAATTATATAGGTAATTATAAACAATAATTTATTGCATTTACTTTCAGGAGATGAATCCATTTTGCAGAATTGAAATCGGCACAAAGGCAAACTTTTTATTCACGTTTAACTGGCACGTTCACTTTTGGCTTTGAGCGTCTCATACAACAGTCTATTCTCTAATGGTTTTAATATTCAAGGAACGCATTCCTGACCCCCTCCTTACTCTATAACATGCTACGGATACTACTTTAACAGTACAGAGACAAAACATTCCTGAAAAGAAAACTTAATATTTTTACTTTTGGCCGTGTTTTTCGCGTTTTAAACCACTGTGCGCCGATCGGGATCATCTTCGTTTAATTCATGTACCAATTTAAATTTATATGGATGAAATCTGTGGGCCTTCAGAATTCGATGAACACTGCTTTGTGGTATACCGGAAGCCTCAGCTACTTTCCTGATCGATTGAGTATTATCCATCTGCAAATGACCCAGAACTGCTTAATTCCTAATCGGTCGCTGAGGTTCATGCTTTTTGTTTCCTACAGAACCTGTTTCCATAAATTTTTTTAACAATTTTAAAACATACTGAGAACCAACCCTTCTATCTGAGTGATTTCCATTGAATATACGCTCTAGCACAATTATCGTTTTTAAAATAAATGCTAACAATTTCTATTCTCTCCTGAAGGGTATAAACCATTTTGAGAACTCATTCTGGTAAAATATATCTTGATTTAAAATTGGTTATGAACAAATGAATGTTCAAGGACTATCAAATTACTTATGAGTCTTTTATTATTCTAAAACTAAACGAACAAGGAAAGTGTTTTTTTGTCGAAAAAACTCGTGTTGATTTAAGAGCACTAACAAATGTAGGTTTTTTTATAAATTCCAATACCCAGTAGCGTGTATTTTAAATTTTTTAAACGATTTCGATTGTGTGTACCTAATCATCAAAAATAAAATTATTTTCCTTAAGAACGAATCGATAAAAGTGAAAAAAAATAGTTATGTAGGGAATTGAAAAACCTTTCAAAAGATGTATCACTGGACCCCCCTTGCCATTTGAATTTTTTGAGGAGGTGGCCGTGTAGGGTAGAGGGATGATGATAGGTATACAACTATTACATTAAAATATGTCCCCCTTGGAAACAAGGTCGCCGTGTTTCACCAATTTTTCAAAAAAATTGTATCTCCAAAGTTATTCAGGGTGCCTACTTTTGGTTGGGACACCCTGTATTAATTTTACAGGCTTACTTTATAAGATTTCTTAGTGGTTTTTAAACCAATGGAAAGCTTATTCTTTCTTGTTGTTAACAAATGCTACAGAAATTATTTTTCCGGTTTTCCGCTCATATCTTGCAAACGACGCGTCGTACGGAAAATATTACTGTATTCAAAGTTAAAGAGCATTAAATTCTACATCGAATGACCTCCCTACCGATTTATAAGGTCGCCATCGTCAGTCGAAAAAAGGCAATTTTTACAACACTGCAATAAACTCACATTTAGTGCAGTGAAATAAAATCTTGCTAAGCACATGATGTTTCTGCGTGCGATGAGTGGATGCGACTCCACGTCATCTTTATATAACCAAGGCAAGACTAAATTCTTGAAGACTATCTCTAAACATCCAGAGCTTGAAGAGACCGTTGGGAAATTCTTGGATCCGTCAGCCCAGCCAATGGCAATTGCTGCTGCTGGAGAAAAATTTTTGGTTGCCCTGTACGGGGCTAACCATCTAACAACTACCTTGAATGCGCTGCGATACAAGCAGTACGTGACATCTAGGTCTCCAGCAACATTGCATCCATCCCTCCCACCGATGCTGCAGCCTACCAGCATAGCTTCCGTGTATATTTACATGTGCAGCAGTGGCTCGGCAATAGTTTATATCCGAAACTGTGGGGTTGGAAGTTAACCAAAAATGATCTGATCCCGCTTACCACCCTGAGAGATTTCAGAAGGTAATTTATGCGTTATTTTACAACATAATAACTGGATGGAATTGCTTTCAGTTAAAGAACAGCCATTACAGCCTGCCACTCCGAGTGCTGAAGAGCCTGAGCCTGGACCATCATCGTCCATGAAACATCCTATGCCCACAGTCCCAGCCAAACGAAGGAGAGTAAAATAAAATGGACATTGCTATCAGGTATTTTCTATACATCGCATCTTCTCACTACAACTTACTTGCTCTTTTTTCTGCTCTTTTTTCCAGCTGACTATATGGTCTTCCCATGATATTTCCTCCAATATATATTGAAAAATTACTTCTTTTATCTTGTAAATCTAAATGTAATAAATGAGCAAATATTTTTTTGTAAATGGGTACTTATTACTTCTTATTACATCTACATAATACTTATAAATCCTCAAGTCAGACTTACAAAAAAAGGAGGGGGAAGGAATTTGGGGTTGGGAAGGGGGGTTTGAGAAGGGGGGTAGTTGGTACTTCAATTTGGGTTGGGAAGAGGGGTTTGAGAGGTGGGGAGGTTCATATTGACAGCGCAGAGTTGTTATTATTGGCGACCTTCATATTGGTCAAATAAGTGTTTAGGGGAAAATGATCAGTATATGCGTATATATTGATCCAAATTTAAAATTTCGGTACTCACTGAACGCAAAATTTGATGCTTTACAACTTTTGTTGTACGAGTTTTTCACATAGAGTGGCTGTTTTCAAATCAAAGACGTCTAAAAGTGAGTTTATTGCAGTGCTGGTAAAAATTGCCTTTTTTCGACTGACGATGGCGACTTTATAAATCAGTCATTCGACGCAGAATTTAATGCTCTTCAACTTTGAATACAGTAATATTTTCCGTACGACGCGTCGTTTGCAAGATATGAGCGGAAAACCGGAAAAACTCCGAAAATTTCGAGTTTTTTTGCGTTTTTCGACCTGAGGCGGTACTGCTACGAGGCAGCAAACTACAGATTCGTATTCAGCACACCAAAAAACATAATTCCGTTGAGAAACCTTCTACCGGACTCATGTTACGAGACAGGCATTTTTGAACACCATTTGATCAGGCTAAGTATAATTAATTCTTTAACCAGCAATGGAAAATTTAAGTAACACTCAGAAAATTCGTTTATTTATGGAGCTGCTAAGTTAAGAAGAGAAGGAACTATTTTCGAAAATAACGACAAGCAATACAGTAATATTTGGGTTTAATACTTATTATTAGGTTAATTATTTTCGTCTGCACTGTGCACATAATGCAGACGAAAAGTAAGTATGAATGGTGTCGTTGAAGATTATGTTATTTTCGAAAAGTGCAACTGCTTTTATAACATTCTTTTCTTCGAGTGTAACTGCACCAAAACAGCACAAACTTTTTATCAGGTGTGGTTAGGACAGAAGTGCAGATGACAGAAAGAGCAAAGAATATTCGAATATTCTGAGGTTATGTTAAGGGACCTAAATAGGCCTTTTCACCATAAGCGCGCGCATGTGCTGCCGCTATGTTTCTTTGCGGGAACTATGAAATGTTCGGACACTTGGTTGTCAAAATGGCTGGACCGGTATCATTTTTTCACATTAATTTAGACGAAAGTGTGATTAGTACACAACATTGTGGAAGAACACACTTGTGCTCAATTAAGGCGCTGGCTCAAGTATCCTGGCTGTAAAATGACTGGAAGCAAGAATAAAGAACTGGTTGCAAGGTTAGAATTCAACTATCAACTTATCAATTTATATACAAATGCATTAAAAGAAAACAAATGTATTTAGTCTACAATATGCTTAATAACATTCTTCGTGCAGTAATTGATAATACAGTAAAAAATATTTTCGTTAAATGCAATTGAAAATGAGGTTTTTGTCGATCCTTCTGTGCATAAAGCTGACTCCTTTTTTTCCAATTTTTTCAAATAGGTAAACTATACGATATGGCACTACCTATTTTCAAAAAATTGGTAACAGATTCATCAGAGTATTTTCCATGTAAGTGACAATTTTTTTCTTTTAAGTTTTGTTCTTATGGGGTTTTCTATCATTAATTTAAGTGTTCAAATACAGTCCTAGATTTCTCGAATTTTCGTTGCCGTCCCTAGCGACGAAGGTGAGTTATCTAGTGTACAATTATTTTAAATTATTCTATTTTGCCTTTTGTACTGCAATTACTTAGTGCAATTTCGACTTTCGGGGTTCTAGGGAAAGTTGATAAAACTAGTATAAGTTTTGGAAGTTATTTAAATAGCTGTATGGGATATTATAAGGAGTTCCTAATCAACAAATATAAGTCAAGTCAAATAATTTTTTAGGTTAAACTTGTCACCTTGGTGTTAATTGTTCCTGTGTACCGTGGTCCCCCTACCCTGTCTATGTTTCCATGAAGTCGTCAAGATGGACCCCTTGACGTGAAATGAGTGTCCCCGTTATATATCCCCATGATAGATAGGTGTATGTACTTGTGTTTGTGTGTGTGCGCATACACGTACGTGTATTGCATGCATACTTTACACTTTCATATATATAGCTTTAGTTAGGTTAATAGTAGGCAATAACAGGTTGAATATCATATATGCTGGAAGAGTTTTGTTTGCATGTGTCACGAGTGTGTTATAAATCAAGAGCTACTGGCTGATGGTTTCATCCAAAGTCAAGAGGAAAAAAAAAGGAGTTCCTAGGTAGAATATTAGTACTTTTCCGTTTGGTTCAATTTTGGCTGCAGATCCCCATCATATCCTATTTTACTATCAGTCTATACTGAACGACAAAAGTTAGGACCACTTCTTGCAAGACGTGACGTAATCGACTCGTCGTCATATTGTCGTAACCATCATCGAAACCATCACCAATAAAGCAACCACCACCGAAGCTTACATCACGGAACAGGACCACTGATAAGGCCAGATAATACATTTTACTATTTTATTTTACATGCCATATTTAATATATTTATTTAATATATTTTCTATATATGCTACATAATAATATTCATACAAAAAATAATATTCCATCTGGGGAAGGGGAGAAATATTGCATTGTCTCCCTTAGGCTGTAGCCTAGTTAGCCATATGGATAATCCGGCCCTGAGTGGCCAGCGGGTACAATAAAGATCATAGGAACGGAAACATATAATATCTATCTCTTTCCGTTTCTATTTTCCTATAAATAATCCTGTAAAATGTTGATATAGTTGGAAAGGAACATGTAAGAGAAGTAGACATTTCCTTAATTGGCACAAAAAATTGAGCTGGCACATGCCGGTTAAAGCGTTTTTCGCTTTCGCACTTTCGGACGAACAATGGGGCCGGCGCGGAAGGTATAAAGATGTGTACAGACGATCCAACCACCCAACCAACCAACCTTCTCGGTACACTTCGAAAATTGCCATGACAACTCGTAAAAGTAAGCTGGTCTGCTGGAATTCCAGCGTCTTCAAAGCATCTCAGCTCACTTTTACGAGTTCGCATAGCAATATTCAATGTACTGAGAAGATCGGTTGGTTGGTTGGATCCTATATAAAGTGCAGCACAGGTCGGGTATTTTTTTGTAGTATGGACGGGTTTAGGTAAACATCTCTTCGCTGAACTATACAACACAGAGGTAATAAATTCGATAATTTTATCAAAATAAAATAATCAAACAACAAATAAATAATTTTCTTGTATAAAAAAAAAGTACAGACGACCCGACGAACCAACCAGCCAAACTTATCGGTACACTTTGAAAATTGCCATGACAACTCGTAAAAGTTAGCTGGTCTGCTGGAATTCCAACGTCTTCAAAGCGTCGCCAAGGTTGGCTTCAGCAATTTTACGAATTCGCATGCCAATTTTCAAAGTGTACCGCGAAGGTCGGTTGGTTGGTTGGATCGTCTGTAGACCCCTCAAGGAAGGCCTGAGGCTATACCCGGAAGGATTACGGCAATAAAAACTTCAGACATCGATAATTACTTTAAACGTATGAACATTTTCTATTTCATATTATTTACTTCTCTCTCAGATTCTGATATCTCTGAAAATTAAATATAAGTAAATGAATAGTTAGGTATTTTGGTATTTATAATTTTTAATATTATACGGATATAATTATAAAATACAGCCAAAATAGTTACATAAAATATACATAGGCTTATACAAATTTATTAATTTCGGCCCAGATAAGACGGCGGCGGGTACAAAAGTTTTTATGCTTGTCTTTGCTTAAACAAACAATTTTTTACGCTCATTATCCCAAGAATATTTGTGGCTGCTTTTTTCGCCAGCCCTTATGCGTTATACGACTCTACAATACATTTTATTTTCAAAGGTTAATGGTAAATACTAAATGACATCCGTCAGCCATCGGGAGATAAAATTAGTGAGTTTTGAATTGCTGAAGCGCCCCCTCGCGTTTCGGCGCCCCTAGGCTATAGCCTATTTAGCCTTATGAATAATCCGGCCCTGAGTATATATATATATATATATATATATATATATATATATATATATATATATATATATATATATATATATATATATTTTTAAATTCAGTTAACACCGATATAAAACAGTTTTGCTTTCAGTGACTTAGGTAAAACAACACTCTGTATATATTCTTTCAAAAGTTACGTGGCGCCCTCCTTCGGTTCTTGGAAAATCACCAATCACTCCTTACCCACGACTGCTCTACACGACGAAAAGCTGCCGTCATCAAGTGGGGGAAAAATTCACTACCCCTAAATTTGTTAGGCAACTTTAGTTAATAACTAGTATAAAATCATAATTTTTTGACAAAAACCAACACATCACTATTTTATAACGTCCTGAAGTTCTATTTTTTTTTTCTACACTACAACAAATCCTTAATACCAAGAAATTAACATTTTTATGGAGCAAAATCCAACAAATCCTCTTCGACTTATGACACAAATCGTTCAAAATGTAACAAATCCCATAGGTATATATTTTTAGTTTGGAGGTGTCCAATACATTATACTGTCTCCTGTAAAGTTAATGAAAAAGGATTTGTTGCCTTTTGCAATAATGTTCCTCAATTGAACAAAGCTTATTTGAATATAGGAAAAAAATGAACCCATAGTTCATTGGATGATATATATTTGCACGTAAGCACATTCACGTGTATCTAAATCTTTATATTATGATGCAAACGAATATTTTACTTGGTATAGGTGAAAATGTTCTTGAGGATTTAGTTATTCCAACGAAAATGTGTGGCATAATTGGGGCCTGGGAAGGATTTATAAAATTATACAAGATTAGGAATTGAATAGGTTCTGTTATACAAACGCGTTCCCATTTAGTGCCAAATTGGTTCTTTTTGTTTTGTTCAGCACTCAAATAACTTAGCTTAGAACCGACGTACACCAAATCTACATTATATTTATGGCTCTACACCAAGTGTGGACGAAAATAATTGGCCTATTAATATGAAATGCTTACAACAAATTGTTGAAACAAAGTGAAGAAATCGTTTAAGATTTAAACAAATAAAAAAATTATTCAACTTGTCTTCACAATGTGCGTTACGAATGTGATTATGATTAATAAGCAAATAAGCATCATCAAATTGTATTTTATGAATGAAAAAAAATTCTACGAAGAATTTACTCATCTCAGATGTGCTGACAAATAGGTGTGATAAATAGCCTTTTCCTGTTTTAATGGAGATAAAATTTATATTGACAAACATTAGAATCGTAAATTTACATGCTGACAAATATATACATACAATACATATAACACTAATAATAAATCAACTTTGACAAACAACACGTTAAACAGTTACAAAAATTATAGAGATTTAAAACATAATGAAATTGTTTAAGTATAAATCATTTGAGGTTTCCTCTCGCGTTTCATTTTCCATCTTAAAAGTCTTATAATACCTTACAATAATTTAAGATTTAATTTAAAAAAATGTGCAGTCTAAAAGACAATGGTTCAGAGTTACTATTTTTTTTTATTACTTATTTCTATATTTCAATTCTCTGTTGTGAGCAGTGATTGTAACTCAGTGTTTGTACATTTTTATATCCAAAAACCCCTGCCGCCCAATATAACATTACACGACGACATAAGCCTATTTGGTACCTATATTGATTGCAAATTAGCGTTCGATCTCCAAAGTGAATATATTGAATATATATAATCTAAATAAGGCCTTGTTTGTTTTTCTTGAACCAGTGAAAAGAACTAAAGTTAAATACGTTTTGAAGGGATTTTTTTTTTATCTATTTATTTAACGTCGGCCTATCACCGACGCCAGGAGACGAGCTACCCCCAACCTGGAAATTTTGCCGAACTTTTTCCCTTAAGAAGAGTAGGGATCTTTTACTTGCCTAACATTTAATAGACAAGGGACCGCCTGCTTTACATCCCCTCCGAAGGATGGTATATCCACTACGTAATCCTCGTTTGAAATTACGTAACTTCCGCGTATACACTGATATATAAGTCGCTAGAAGGTGGGACGAGAACGCTGTATTTCCCAAGATGGGTCACCCATCCAAGTACTAACCGCGCTCGACGTTGTTTCAACGGAATATCGACTGACATTCACATTGAAGTCGCCTTTTGAAGGGATTAGAAACATTTATTTATATTTTTTGGGGTGCCCACCCGGTTAATAACTTCTACTTCCATGAAAACTTTTTATGCCAAGTATGGCATACATCATGTGTTAAATGCACTAGCCAATAAAATTACATCCTAAGTACAAAGGCCCATTCAAAGTTATCACAGTCTTGCCGAATGACCATTATGCAGTTGAAGATATGAGAACCGGCAGTAAAGAGGCACCAGTGGTAATGGCAGTTGACTTTATAAAACACTGGGTTATCTTAAATGCTGATGATTGTCAACCATTTCCGTAGTTTTATATATATTTCTTGTAGTTTAAGTTTGGAGTAAGGTTTCTTGTGTTCTTAAATTAACAATCAATTTACTATAGTACCCGCAATGGTCAATAGAGGCCTAGTGTTTTTTTTTTGGTAAGTCTAGATGTCAATCCTGCTAAGGCAGCAGAAGCCTGGCGGTCTTGCAGATACCTGCCACTTTACGTGTCTGAAGCCCAATAGTTCAGGAGGGTGTACCTGTTGGAAGCCCAGGGGTTAGGGGTAGCGGGGAAGCATGTAAAACATGTATACACAGAAGCCTGATTCTCTGATCAGAAGGCTGATACTTCTATCAGGAGCCTAACATTTTTGGTTGTTTTGATTATTGATGTTTTCAGGTGAAATTAAGTTCAGAAACCTAATCAGAAGCTTCATTCTTCGCAGGAAATGAAGGGTTGTTGTGGGTTCTAGTTGAGTGGTGGAGTGGTATTAGGAACAATTGATGGCCATCTTCTTCTCTTCTTCTTTTAGCGGGGCGACGGAAGGTCGCCGCACTCAGGCCTTGTGGCCCATCGTACTACCGCTACGAAATCAGTGAATTCTCCCATTCAGGCCTAATTCTAACCCAAAGGCCAACATTCTTCCTATGGGGGAATTCTGAAAAACCAATGTTGAAGTGTTTGTGCCTCAAGTTCATAAGACTAGGGCAGGAAATCAGGACGTGGCTGAAAGTTTTCTCCTCGTTCCCGCAAAACTTGCAGACGCCCCCATCATGTGCAGGTGTTTTCTGATTGATTGCCATAGTATTGATCCATTAATTCTTCTAAATAAGACCTCCCTAAATAAAACCCCATTTTTTTTTTCAAGCAACCGATTTTGGAATCAGATGTAAGAGAAGCAATACATTAGTTAATAAATTCATAGAGTTTAGGTTATTACCGTCTGAACAGCTATATAATAAAGGCTCTCTTGAGTCCCTGATTAAACCATTAACGATAGTATTTAATAAATGTGTTGATGAAAGCAAATGGCCTGATCTGCTTAAATTAACCAAAATTTTACCCTTGCATAAGAAATTAGATTGGAATTGTCTTGATAACTTTTGTCTTACAGCAACCTTCCAATAATCAGTTAAATATTTGAAATAATTGTTAAACACGGATTAGTCAAAACTGTGAGGAAAAGCATATTTTTCAGATACCCAGTTCAGACTTCGAAAAATGAATTTACTGCCAAAGCTTTACTAGCAATGGTTGAAATGCTATGTTTGCAGATGACATCACCCTAATAACCAAAGATGATATTGATTTATATAGATAGTCCAGCCTCTGCAAAAGTTGTTATTCTTGCAATAAGAGAAAACTAAACGAATCTAAGACTCAATATATCTCATTCAGCTCAGATAAATGGGCGCAAAAATACGAATCTAAATTGCAGTTCCACAATTTCATCTCAAATTTTCTGTATACGTCAGTTAAAACGATCTTTACCGTCTGATTCTCTACTAGTTCAGTAAAATAACAGTTAATATTTTAATATATCGGACAAAATTCATAAAGTTTTGAAAACTGGTAGAAATGTTAAGGATAGCATAAGAATTAGTAAACTGAAAAGTTCCCACCCCCCAAATGGTGTGCTTCATCCCTAGGAGGTCGTTTCCATCCCCATTTTCTGGTTCTCTAGATTATCTCGGGAACGATGCACTTTTTGATAAAAATACCTATATACAAAATGATTCCTTATAAAATTCTCTACCAAAAACATCTCTACAATTTTTTTTTCCTAAAATTACTTGTACCGTGGGAAATAAGGCACACACATAAGGATTGGTTCCGGTTAACACAATAAATTGTAATCTTTACTATAATCTACTTTAATTTAATAACATTTATAACGTTTACGTTAGTTACATAAGAAAACATTACGGTAATAGAGTAACAATAGCAATAGTGCCTAGTGGTTATACTCCACGGGAAAATTATGGAGTACTGGTTGAAGTGTTTGTACTTTCGTTCTTTCTCTACCTTGTGGCACTGAAGAGCCTGGGAAGGCGAAACGCGTCTGCCAATGTTGAGAAATGAACGGCTATACAATGGGCTTCAACCAGCTCTCCTGACATTTATTGTTCTATGGTTTGCCGCACTTAAGTGTAGAGCATAAACCAGACTGATAGTACAGTCATGTTAGCATATTCAGAAGAAAAAATTGAGGGAAAGCTGAATTTTTCACAGGTCAATACTAATGTCGTATACAACGAAAAACTACAGAGTCCCCTCTCCTCCACCGCTTGCTTTTCGTCAGCCATCTTGATTTTAAAATGGCGGACTCATAAAATTTTGAAGCTTAAGTATTGTGTGGATTTCAATGATTTATTTTTTAATGAAAGAGAATTGATAGCTCTACTTTTTTTGGAAAATCGTCTGAAAATTTAGGTTAAATTAGAAAAAAAAACATATTCACATTTTCAAAATTAGGATAATTTTCACTGTCATATAGCATTTCTTTTATATCTTCTAGTATAATTGCTGCAGCTGTTAAAATTATTCTTATTTTTCTTCTTCAGGATCATTAATTTTTCCATCATAAAATTGCTTAGTCAAAATACTACCAATGTTCATTCTAAACGTAACAATTGACGAGAGACGATTTCTAGGCGTGATAACCACATCGGTACCATACTTCTCTCTCAATTTATATTTAAGAGTTTTTTCTGTGTAAATTGAGTTGCAGTCTATTTCTTTTAATTTGTTTATGATCTCATCCATCATGTATTGAGACTCTTCATTGCATTCTAAATATTCACATAAAGCATCAAAGGCTCTCATCTTAGTGGAATCTGGCTTATGACCTGACGGCCCCGATTCGTTCCCAGACGATTTGCCTGTAAAGGAAGCACATAGTAACAATGTGAAAAAAAACGTACAAAAGCTATGTACAACCTATATTTTTATTATAACTTATTTCCAATTATTTCACTTCGGTGTTCCAGACATTCAGACAAATAAAAACAATCGCGTGCGCGTCCCGATATCGTTTTACACAACATGTAATACATCAAATTGTTCATCATGAAATTTTTTACAACTTCAGAATTGTACTTATATTGACCAATATAATGTTTAGGAGTTGAAAAATATGCCTCTTTATAAAGACTAAGAAAAATCATGAATATATAAAAAAAGAACGTTGAAATCGGACTACCTGTTTCGAATATATTACGTTTTAAAATTTTATTGATCCACCATCTTAAATTCAAGATGGCGCGTGAGGCAAGCGTCTGTAAAGGGGGGGACTCACTGGTTTTATGATACTTATACTGTAGTTAAACACTGGAAAAAAAATCAGCTTTCCCTCGATTTTTTCTTCTGAAAGCCAAAATATCATCTAAAATTACTGCGCTATGAAAAATGTCAGAACAAGTCTAGTGCTCGCCATCTATGATACGCTGGATTAACTAGTAATAGAGTAACTGTCGTGTTCGATGGTTATTTGGAGAATGCAAACAGCACGAAGAGCTTAGAACGACAAAGGCGGGTACTGCAAACAACCTGTCCTGAAATTATATTTGATGAAAACACTGTTGTTTCTGAAACTCAGCAGAAGTTCCTTAGTAATTTGTTTAGCAAAGAACGTTTGATTGCAGAACTAGTGAAAAAATTTAGGAATAAAAGAATAGAGGTGTCTGTTGCTGCGGATGACGGTGATTTATTAATAGTACAAACTGCTATCAAAAAATGTTATAGGTGCGACACAGCTGTTGTCTTAGGACAAGATATTGACCAGCTAGTCCTTCTTATTGCTCTTTCTCCCTCCGACAAAGACATTAAATTTTTAAAAGAAAAACAAGGTAATACCAGCAGAAGGATTCCCCAGATTTACAATTCCCAACTATTTTTAAAAAACTGTAAAGAAACAATATTATTTGAACACGCTATTAGCGGTTGCGTCACAACCACAGCGTTTTTTTCCAAAGGAAAAGTTAATTCAACCAATGTGCTTAATAAAAGAGATGACTTACAAGATATCGTGCAAACTTTTAATAATGAAAAAGCTAGTCATGAAGACATTGTAGACGTAGGAGAGCGATTTGTTCTAGCTTTATACAACTCTACTTCCGCAGAAAAAAGACTACCACCAACTTCTGCTGCTGCTCTGCAACATTTATATCACGTTTTTTTTTTACCAAATTCAAACATGGAAAAACATTACGCTAGAAGCTACTGATTGGGGATGGAAAAAAGTCGACGGTATATTAACCCCAACCATGACAACGAAAGAACCAGCTCCCGAATCTGTTTTGAAATTAATTTCTTGTTCATGCAAATTAGGGTGCGAAAACAGGTGCAGTTGCAGAAGAGCAGGCTTACGTTGCTCCTCAATGTATTACCATTGCCACGGACAAGCATGCATGAATGTCGAATCTATGGAAGACGACGAAGATTAATTAACGCTGGTAATTAGTGGATTAGATATACAGGGGACACCACGTAAACAAACATGCCAATTACTTTACCTCTGTGGTGGCGTGGCAACAAGTACAATATACAATGTTCTCGCTTTTTTATAAATTGCGATATTATTTAGGGTGTCAGCGCTACATTTATTATAATTTTAAGCTACTGCTTTAGCGTTAAGCATTGAACTTTAAAGTAGATTATAGTAAAGATTACAATTTATTATGTTAACTGGAACCAACCCTTATGTGTTCCCACGGTACTATTAATTTTAGGAAAAAAGTGTAGATACGTTTTTAATAGAGAATTTTATAAGGAATATAAGTATATACAGTGTGTCCCAGGATAGATGTAACAAGAGGTGTAATGGACCAAAAATTTTGGAATTTTGGAATGGTATTTGGGGATTGAGTCCTGCTTGTTGTAAAACTAAAGTATACCAAAAATTCCTTGATTTGGTATTCTACAGGGTGTTTTATAAGCAAAGTTGTAAAAATCACCACTAATAAAGTACCTCCATTTTTCAAAATATGAAAAAATTCCACTAAAAAAAGTTATTTAGAATGCAATTTTATACCTCTATACCAAAGTTCAGGAATATAAAATTATTTTCTTGAAACTTCCCATTTTTTCAATAAATTCGTATTTTATTTTGAACCATTCAATTAAAACTGCATAGAAATTATTTTTTGTGAATTAATATTTAAAGTTATGTAGAAGCTAAAAGTAGGCTATGAGAAAAACAGTGGATACACATTTATCATTTATTATTGACATATCTGTCAAACGTAGTCAATATTATCCTTAATTTTTCTTTCAAATTAACGAACCAAGCATAAAAAATTAAGTGAAAATGGTACTCAAAGTGCGTGAAAAAATTTATATTGTGCAATGCTACGGAATTGGCGGTGAAAACTCGCTAAGAAAAGTGGTAAGCCAATTTAATTTGAAATTTCCAAACACTGCTTTGTCACGTACTCAGGATAATTAAAAAGTTTCTGGCTACTGGTAGTGTTCTTAACATGAAAAGAAAAATAAAAGCATATTATGAAGACAGTTTTGGGGCTATTATAGCTCATGCTGAGGGGAAATAAATATTATTACGAGGTATTAGAAGGGAATTAAGAGGAAATAAAGGGTATTAGGAGGGAATTAGAGCGTAAAAATATTGAAATGTAATGTTTATCTTGAAGAATTACATACCAATTCTTATATAAAGGACGTCAGTGTTGTAAAAACATTAACGCAGAGATTAGCGCTAAAAATATCTAGTAAAGAAAAAAGATTTAATTTAATTAAACTACCGATGGTACTATGGACTTCTAGTTAAGTAATATAACGATTTATATCGGACAAAATTCATAAAGTTTTGAAAATTGGTAGAAATGTTAAGGATAGCATAAGAATTACTAAACCGAAAAGTTCCCACTCCTTAATAGTGTGCTTCATCCCCTAGGACGCCGTGTCCACCCCCATTTTGAGGTTTTCTAGATTATCTCGGGAACGGTGCACTTTTTGATCAATTATTCCTTATAAAATTTTCTATAAAAAACGTCTCTACACTTTTTTTCCTAAAATTAATAGTACCGTGGGAAATAAGGCGCACACATAAGGGTTGGTTCCGGTCAACACAATAAATTGTAATCTTTACTATAAACTACTTTAGAGTTCAATGCTTAACGCTAAAGCAGTAGCTACTAAACTCCACCTAAAATTATAATAAATGTACCACTTCCGCCCTCTCACCTCTATAAAATAACGCAATTTTTAAAGAAGCGAGAATATTGTATATTGTACTTGTTTCCACGCCACCCTAGAGGTAAAGTACTTGGCGTGTGGTGTCCCCTGTCCCCCGTTACCTACGTTACATAATCTTCATCGTCTTCCATAGATTCGACATTCATGCATGCTTGTCCGTGGTAATGGTAACACATTATGGAGCAACGTAAGCCTGCTCTTCTGCAACTGCACCTGTTTTCGCACCCTAATTTGCATGAACAAGAGGAATTTATTATAATTTTAGGCGGACTTTAGTAGCTACTGCTTTAGCGTTAATTATTGAACTTTAAAGTAGATTATAGTAAAGATTACAATTTATTGTGTTGACCGGAATCAACCCTTATGTGTGCGCTTTATTTCCCACGGTACTATTAATTTTAGGAAAAAGTGTAGAGACGTTTTTGATAGAGAATTTTATAAGGAACAATTTTGTATATAGGTTTTTTTATCAAAAACTGCATCGTTCCCAAGATACTCTAGAAAATATTGAGGTATTAGGAGGAAATAAAGGTATTTGAGGAATTAGGGGAATTACAAAGAATTAAACGGGAAATAAAGGGTATTTTTCTAGAATATGTATTGGGTGTAGAAAATTTCGCCAGCGGTTGCCCCCTCGACCATTGGAGAAAAAATCAAGGAAGAGAGATTTTTTCATCATTTCATAATTTTCTCAGATGAATCCACATTCACAACCAATGGTGTTGTTTCATCTCAGAATTGTCGGTTTTGGGCTTCTGAAAATCCAAATTTTAGAATTCATTGTAGAAGACAATATTATAAAAAAGTGAATGTGTGGTGTGCCGTTTCTTATCGCGTTGGAGTTATTGGACCTTATTTCATGGAGGGAATGTTAAACCAGCACACTTATTTACAGCTTCTTGAAAGATTTTCTGAAGAACATTTAAATATTTTAAGAGATATGCCTTTAGTTCATTTTCAACATGATGGTTGCCCTGGCCACTCCACAGAAATGGTTAATCGGTGGTTGAATTTAAATTTTGGAGAAAATTGGATTGCCAGGAATGGACCGATCAAGTGGCCGGCGAGATCCTCAAACCTATCAATATTGGATTTCTTTTTATGTGGTCGCCTCAAGCAGTTGGTTTACGCTGAACTAATTCCTATCGATGTAGCAGTATTGAGGCAGAGAATTACAAATGCCGAAAACTTCATACCGTTAGATCATATTCGAAACAGTTTTAAGGACTTCAGGCGAAGGATCGAAATGTATGTAGATGTGGGTGGTAGCTACGTCGAATAATAAAAAAATTGTAAACGTTGCTTTGTATTGGTCAATAATTAATTTGTTTGTGAATCTGTTATGTTTTTGACATTTATTACTTGTTATAATTTTTAAACCTCATTAATATTGTGTTAGTAATCGTTTCTTGTTTTACAATTAGTTCGATTAACATTATACCTTCTTACATCTCGTATATTCAATTTTTTATTTACCAATAGCCTACTTTTTGAGATAATTAACATTTGCTCCTACACAACTTTAAATATGAATTCAACTCTTAATTCGCAAAAATGGGAAGTTTCAAAAAAATAATTTTATATTCCTGAACTTTGGTATAGAGGTATAAAATTGCATTCTAAATAACTTTTCATATTTTGAAAAATAAAGGTACTTTATTAGTGGTGATTTTTACATTTTTTTCTTATGAAACACCCTGTAGAACACCAAATCAAGTCATTTTTGGTATACTTTATTTTTACAACAAGCAGGACTCAATCCCCAAATACCATTCCAAAATTTTTGGTCCATTACACCTCTTGTTACATCTATCCTGGGACACACTGTATATATAGGTATTTTTATCAAAAAGTGCACCGTTCCCTAGATAAACTAGAAAACCTCAAAATGGGGATGGAAACGACCTCCTAGGGGATGAAGCATACTATTTAGGGGTGGGAACTTTTCGGTTCATTAATTCTTATTCTATCCTTAACATTTCCACCAATTTTCAAAACTTTATGAATCTTGTTCGATATAAATATTACTGAACTATACGTATTGTGGTACTTTGCGATAATACATAGTGACCTAACTTACGGTATTACCTTATGGGGCAACTCCAGTGGAAAATTATTTGTTTTGCAAAAAACAGCTGTTAGTGCTATTGAACGTGCGGCTTATGGTACTTCGTGTCAGGTATTTTTAAAAAATATAGGATTTTGCTTATGCTTTTTTTACCCTGTATTTTTACATTTTTGAAACGTTATTGCAAATTCACCGGCAGTTAGACAAGTTTCCAAAATATTCTGATACGCACTCTTATTATACTAGGAACGCAGATAATCTACTTCAACGGCATTTTGAAATTTGCATCACTCGGTATAATAAATTGAATTTTGTATTATACAACAATTTTGTAAATTATTTTAGGGACACTAACATCACAAATATGAAATTTAATACATTTTATAAATTAATTTAAAATGTATGATTACCTAATTTTTATTAATTCTAGATAATGTACTATTCTTGTATGTGACTCTAGTTGTACTTTTATTATATGTAAAATGGTCAATAAATAAAAAAAATGATGAATATAAAACATTAAAAATTATATTTTAAATGAAACATTTCCTAGCATTGAACAAATCTCTAAAGATACTAAGCGACTGTAATTAGATCAGCAAAGGAATGAAAACTATGATTGGTGTAAGAAAGAATTAAACAACTGGTCACGGCGTAAATGATACAAACAATTTACTTTTCTCACACCGAGGAAAATATTAATTGCTTGTTGATAAGAGTGATAAGTGATAGTCAAGCCGCAAAAACGCCGAAGTAAATTCATGTAATTTAATGTATGAAATCAACGTCTTAATCAAATAAATATTCGATTTCAGCCGAAAGTTACAAGTAAACTAGTTCTCATCACGGTGCTTGAACATCATGATATATCAGACACTAATAGTGCGTAGTAAAAAGTATAAAAAATATGACGGCCCGTTCTAATTGAAAATATATACGTTCATTTTAAAAGGAGAACCATATGTTACAAAATAATCGACGACAATTATAAGTTTAACCGGAATATTAACATTTCGCCTTATTTTTGGCGAATTAATTACGTCAAAATTAAATCCAGTTACCCCAGTTGTTTCGTAAGGTTATTATTAACAATTTTGGGAACAGTATGTTGGCGTTATGGTCCTTAATAATATTTATTTTACCCACGCTGGCACTACCTACTATCTTCATATATAGCCAAATACAAATATTTTCTCTGCGATAAATTTATCTTTAAGAAAGAGGTTTTCTTAAAAAGCCGTACTTTTTAATTTAAGTGCAAATATTAATGTTTATTGCTGCAATATTTTCTCGTAAGTAGAGTTCTACACAGTGAGGTTGTTCAGAATCTAAGTAAGTATAATATTTTTTAAAGTAAATATTCGTGACAATTAGAAAAATATCACAAGTATATTTTCCGATTCTAAATTATCAACTGTGAAACTTACTCAAATATATTAACAAAATACTAACAGACTTTAAAACTTGCAGTTTACCAGTAGTGCTTGCAAGATTGTTAGTTTTTACAGACGGTACTCCATTCAACGAAAATAAATTAAAACAATTTTTGGACTAGAAAAGGTATGAAATATATTGGCCTAACAAAGCCTTGCATAATAAATACATTTAAGGAGCATAGAGCACATTTGAAATAGCCAGCATATATTTGACATCCAAAAATGTTTTTGATGTCTCGAATGTTGTGAAGTTCTCCCAAGTTGATAATTTTTATACAACATTTGAAATCGAGAAGAAATTTTCGAATAATAATTCAAGCAAGTGGAAAATTCGGCAAGAAAATTTCTCACTAAAATAAAATTTAAATCTAATGGCATCAGTCTGACATTTTCATCATAGAAAACATAATATGACACTAAAATTGTAAAGTAAGGTGTTTATATTAATGGAAAAGTTCTGTGTCAGTTGGCGTAGACTTGTGTAGAAGTCAATTAGTCATCGTGTTGAATTTTTTTACAATGTCTTTTACAGTTGAATCCACTAACGTTAGTGAAACTTTTTTTTGCCAAATATTTCAAAGCGAATTCTTTTGATTTTCCACAAATTCCACAAAAGTTTGAGATATTTGGACCCATTATCTAAAAACATCTGATCATGAAAAAAAATACTAAAAGAATTCCAAACATGTCGCAACATGTTCTTATATATTTTTCTTTACAAGAAATGCAAATATATCAAGAAATAAGCATTTAAAAAAAAATAGAAGAATAAAAAGTGTTTAAAATCGCATTTTCCATATGACCATGGCATTAGATTTGCACTTTTCCCTTTAGTTTTCCGGAAAAGCGGAAAACTACTATTAAATAATGTATAACTTGAAAACGGATTGTTTTTTGAAAAAAAGTCATTCTTTTTTTATTTAAATTAATTTCTTCTACCACATAATGTGACTTTTAGAAAAATTGACCCTTTTTTTTAACAAAATTGCACGTCAATGACTGAAATATATATGGTTATACTCAAAAAAAGACATAGCAAAAGTCTTTGATAAGGATGCATTTGGTTCAAATTGGATAATTATTAACTGAGATATGGAGCATTAAAGTGGGACACGCTGTATATAATATTATAAGCTTTATACACCTGTAGGCATCTATGGGAGTTTCCTCTTAATTCCATGTATAAGTAATAGAAAACTAAGTTAGTTGGCTGGTTCGGCAATCGTCGGAAAGATGGCGCGGCATCTAAAAACATCTAGAGAATTACTGACATATACTGGAACATTGTAGAATGTTCCAGAACCAGTTATCTACGGCTATAAAAGGAGAGTAAGTGGCTACACATGCATACCCGATAGGGAAGAGGAAGGAACAAGGCAACTGCGAAGACATCCAAATGATACCATATGGTATACTGACGTATCGAAAACGTCAAGTAGTACTGGAGCAGGTGTTACGGGGGACCAACCAGGGACAGACATCAGTCTGAATCTGAGCAGTATCGCAACGGTGTTCCAAGCAGAAGTCACAACCATAGAAATCTGTGCACAAGAAATGATAAGGAGGTCATATATTGAGAAAAGAATCCGCATCATCACTGACAGTCAACCAGCTATCAAAGCTCTTAATGCAGTAGAGATACGTTCCAAAACGGTAAAAGACTGCCTTGAATCCCTAGCGAAACTGGCGGAACACAACAGTATACAACTGGAGTGGACGCGAGGACACCAGGGCAATGAAGGCAACGAAAAAGCAGAAAAACTGGCCAAAGAAGGCACAAAAACAGCCTTGATAGGCCCTGAGCCATCCTGCGGGATATCATACAATACCGCAAGAGGAATGGTAAAGAAACTATTGAGTCAGAAACCTATCTTGTATTGGACCGGCACGCCTTGGATGAGGCAGTCACGTATGTTCATCACCGGTGGGCCATCCATGACAAAGACTAACGAATTGCTAAAGCTGAGCAGAAAACAGCTGAGATGTGCAGTGGGAATCCTAACAGGACACTGCACACTGAATAGACACCTAACTAACATAGATGTGAAAGATAATCCAGAATGCAGAATGTGTGGTGAGGATGAAGAAACTCCTCACCACATACCATGTGAATGCCCAGCCTTGGTGGCTGGGAGGTTCTCACACTTCGGGGGACTAACGGTAATCCCAGAAAAATAGCTAAAGCTCCCATTGACCGTATACTCTCTTTTCGGAGAGGAGTGCAGATCAAGAAGTAACTAAAATGATAAAGTGACTGAATGATTGAATTATAGTACTCAGAGTAACATTAATAAAGTAGTATTTGTTGTAATTAGTACATAAATTAATAAATTAGTGCTTAGTGTTACTCTCGTGTTATAATTTCCGGATCCACGATACAGGGTATTTACTAAGGGGTGTAAATGTTATAGAATATCCCAAAATCGACGTGAGTCGAAGAATAAATAAGAATTTCGATTTAGGAAAGATTTATTAAAAGACAATTTAGATCATGAAAGACCATATTTAAGGCGTCAGAGCCGAGATTGGCACAAATGAACCCATACACGTCCGTAGAGACGTAAGGCACAACCAGGTGAAAATGCGAAAAAGAATTTTCACTCAGGAAAATATGTTTATGTCCAGGCCGTAAGAGGAAAAGTATGTTATGGTCATGGAAAACTGTACTGAAAATAAAAGTATATTCAGGTTCAGGAAAAACTATATTATACTTTTTCGAATGTGCGCCAAAATTGAAAATATTTTTATGGACAAGGAGAAGAAGATTACTTTTTAAGAAGTACTCTAAAAATGTCCTTTGAAAATATTTTTGAATAGTTTTAACTTTTTTGTCGCTTCACGAAACATGAAGAAAGTGGAAATCATTATAGGCAATTATTAGACAAAAATTAGTAAAAATGGACTAGGCAGGTTTCTCGAATAAAACAAATTTGGATTTATCCAGCGACTCGTCAATTGGACGAGTGCGTTGGAGAATCGGCAGAAAGCTGTGGTAGCAAAACCAAATACAGGTCTTTAAAGATGGCAAAGTTATAGAGAAGACCCCTTGTGTATAAGTAAGATAAAAAGGTCATTTGCAAAAAAAGTCGCTAGAAAGCGAAGTCGTGTTACATCCCCTATATTAAACCTATGGCGCCGGTACGTCACCGTAGAGAAGGCACGAAAACAAATTAAACTCATATATCGTTGAATTCCACCACTAGTGTCACACAATTTTGAAAAAGTAAAATATTTTTATAGTCAGTCCCAAAACCAAAGTGCCTACAAAAACTTCCGAAGAAGTTGTGTGAATCTTTTAACCTAATCGATTGCTATTGCACACTCTCAAGTAAATGGTAGTTGCGAAACAAAAGGCCTCACTCGTCCTTGACCTACTTGGGGAGGCGATTCATTGAAATATATAGATTCTCTTAGATAGGCTATTGCATAACCCTGTTTGTGTTTATTTTTGATTCTAATCAATGAATGGTATTATTCGAACTGTTGCATTTTACCGATTGAATGATTATCTTTAAGTCTTTTCCCTCGAAGGCTTTTGTGTGTTAAATCGGAGTCGAGTATCGGGTGTCTCCTGATCCCACAAGTCTGTAACTCAATACGCCGATCGTCTCACGGAGGTTCGAGAGGGATTTTCTATGGAAGTAAATCAGAGAACTCTAAGCAAAAGATACATTAAAGTGTTAGATAAATAAGCTAAAGTGCATCGCTTGAGAAGTCATATTGAGGGAGAAGGCAGCTAGTAAACTAAGATAAATACGGCTTTTAAATTTCTTGTTTATCAAACATCTCTTAAACATATTGAATTCGACTGGGAGTGGAAAACAAAACACACAATCAAAGGGGGACGCGCGTGGTGCCCATAATAAAAAAATTAGTGTCGTGTCATTCAGACGCTGTGTGTAAGGTTCTTCCACATAAGTACTTAACAATAAGAAAACATACCCACAGTCGAATTGACAATCTCCTTTTTAAAAACCGCTGTCCAGGAAATCATTACTTCCACATCCAGATTTGCTACCCAAGACTCTCACAACGAAAACATTTTGTATGTGGAAATAATTGTTTATGGAACTTTAATAATATAATATTTGAAATCGTCTACCTACCCCCAATGACCCATAAAACAATATCCCACATCGGGAGTAGTGATGGTGGTAGTGGGAATGAATAAAGTAAAAAAAATAGTTTGAATCCTTTGGTTCTTGTACATACACTAAATCACATTTTTTTTCACACTCTTTTATAATGGGGTGGGGGTAGTAATGGGCGTGGCTAATGCCAAACATTTTTTTGAGACATTAGCTTCTCTTGTATATACTAAATACCAATTTTATGGACTCTTACCTGCTTGATTTACCTCAATTTACTATTTACCATTTACCTCAATTTACCCCCAACTCTTCAACGGAATAAGATGAAAATATAATCTGGTTCCAGATCTCGTTAAGATACATACATGTACCAAAGGACCCTGAAAATTTCTTATGGGAAGTGGCCCTTGGTGAAAATGGCTGATATTAAAATATGTTGTTCCTCTTGACCTGTACATCAAAAGTTCTCATGGGCACAAAGTCTGAAAATGGACAGTTTTCGAGATACAAGGGTGTGAAAAGACGATTTTGCAGAATTTTATGGTTTCTTATGGAAACTGGCCCTTGATGAAAGTCTTTTCACCCCCTTGTATCTCGAATTGTCCATTCTTAGACTTTGTGCCCATGAGAACTTTTGATGTACAGGTCAAGAGGAACAACATATTTTAATTTCAACCATTTTCACCAAGGGCCACTTCTCATAAGAAATGTGCGGGGTCCTTTCAAGTCAATAACTTAAATGGTTCCAGAGTAATCGTGCACACGATAAAAGTTACAGACAGATCGACAGACAGACAGAAATTTGTTTTGCTCAAACTTAAAATCTCGACATTTCATAACATTCTGAGCTTAGAGAATATTATTTAGGTATTATGCAATTCACAACTTACACACTTTCTTATTTCTTATGAAAATACCTACTTTCTGTATATTGTTGCCCTAATCTGGGCACGCTAATATACTAGTTAGGTAAATACTTTAAAACACTCATATTATTGGAGAACCAATCAAAACAACTACTCTTCTAGCTAATACTGACGACGTATTGAATTACATGATAGGATTCTTAGCATTTTAAAGAAAGAAAATATATATTGAAAATACTTAAATCATTTATTTATATTTAATCATTCACACTTTTTTATTTAATATGAAATTATCTACTTTCTGTATATTGGTACCTTAATCGGGTCACGCTAATATACTACTTAGGAAAACACTTTAAAACACTCATTATTGGAAAACCAATCAAAACAACTACTCTTCTAGCTAATACTGACGAAGTATTGAATTACATGATGGGATTCCTGGCATTTTAAACCAAAAAAAAATCGAAAATAATTAAATTATTTATTCTCTAATCATGATAAAAGCAAATAATAATCAATTGTAAAAATAAATCAAAATAGGCTTGTAATAATGAATGAATGTTTCTATACTCTACTGATGAGAGCTAGCGAGTTCGCAAAAACTTGTACAACTTTTCTAGAGTTGAAATAAAATGTAAGGTTCAATAATTGTTGTGAATGACTTAATTTTAATAAGTAACTTAAGTATTTTCAATATATTTTTTGGCTTAAAATGTCAGGAATCCTATCATGTAATTCAATACTTCGTCAGTATTAGCTCGAAGAGTAGTTGTTTTGATTGGTTTTCCAATACTGAGTGTTTTAAAGTGTTTTCCTAAGTAGTATGTTAGCGTGACCCGACCAAGTTACCAATATGCAGAAAGTAGATAATTTCATATTAAATAAAACAGTGTGAATGATTAAATGTAAATAAATGATTTAAGTATTTTCAATATATTTTTTTTTTCTTTAAAATGCTAAGAATCCTATCATGTAATTCAATACTTCGTCAGTATTAGCTAGAAGAGTAGTTGTTTTGATTGGTTCTTCAATAATGAGTGTTTTAAAGTACTTACCTAACTAGTATATCAGCGTGCCCAGATTAGGGCAACAATATACAGAAAGTAGGTATTTTCATAAGAAATAAGAAAATGTGTAAGTTGTGATTTGCATAATACCTAAATAATATCCTCTAATCATGATAAAAGCAAATGAATAAAAAATAATCAATTGTAAAAATTCTGAGCTTATTTGAAAAATAAAAAATGTCAATTTTTTTTGTCGTTACTATATTTCCACTGGATGTGGAAGTAAAATTTAAAATAAGAATAAAAGATAATAATTTTGTTTTTGAGTTATTTAGAAATTTGTAAAAATAGTGGCGAGGCTAACAAGTATTTACACAACTATTACTATCAACATATCTAAAGAGCCTTTAAACGAACAGGCGTACAGGGAACGTCCATCAGGTGTTCCCAGACCACCCTGTATGCAAGGAAATTGTCACATGTATGTTTAGGAATGGTTTTAGTAAACACAAGTGTTATTATGTGTTTCACTATTTTATCTTATTTACTCGGCTAGGTGTGTGTTTGAACTTTCATTGAAGCATTTCTAGTGCAAACGAACTCAACGTTCTCATAGTTCGATGAAAACAAAAAGATATTTATACAATGATAAAGGATTTTTAAAGAAATTACACGTATCAGAGTAACACCTGCGTTTGAAGATTTAGTTTATATTGTTGACAAATGATTATCAAATAATGTAGGTTTATGATTATCTTCTCTTAAATGATTCCGAGAAATGAATACATACGTATTGGGAAAAAAATCGGTATTTTAATTAATTGGGAAATTTAAGTACATCAAAAAAATATAAATCAAAGCAAATATGATTACGTTTCAAATATGTAGATAATTATTGCATTTCATCTTCTTACAACGCAGTTTCAATTTCACGTCTTTGATATAGGTAATTAAATCAGTTTCGCTCTACTATTTCTAAACCATTGGAATTGATAATCTTATTTTTGGACGATAAAACGTAAAGTAAGTCATTATATAAATTAATAAAGTTACCCAAGTATAGGGTTGCCAACCGTCCCGATATATCGAGACGGTCGTCGGGACAGTCACCGTTATTGACCTCCGTGTCTTGACGTCACAATAAAAACAATGAAATTTCTTAAAATAAGGAGCAGTTTTAATTTTGTTAAAAAGACAATGATATATTTTTCTTTAACATATATGCCTTTTTATTAGGGAAATACATAGTGTCTCGATATAGTTTCCGGACATTTATGGCAACCCTACCCAAGTACGAACATGGAATATCCGTGAAAATATGGATGATGTATTAACTTCTTAAGAAAAGTAGTCCGGAAATAACGATTAAGCCAGTGAAGCATATTTTCACTTTTCAACATCAAGTCGTGAAAAAATTTGGATCCAACCGATATTATAACGAATTTTTAAATTTTAACCTTATTAAAAAGCTGAAGAATCTTAATTTTGTAATAATCGTGGTTATAACTTTCACTTCTTACAATCTTTTGGGAAATAGAAGTATCTGAAGGCAAAACGAATGTGAGAAGTTCTCAATTTACACTCATGTGGCAAACACTAATTTTCTACCCTAATTATTTTATTTTGGTAATCAGCTAACAGAACAAAAAATAATTGCGTGTCTAAACTTGTGCAGGATTTTCCATGACAAACTGTATATACTTCTTTCTCTCTCTCTGTCTCTCTCTCTCTCTCTCTCACACACACACTCTCTCACTCTCTCTCGCACCTCTATACTGCTTGCCTATTTACTAATGGTTATAGAAATATATCTATGGCGTTTAATTACTGAGATATAGGGTGATAAATTACTTTTGGCCAACATTTCTCTTAATCAGAACTTCTTTATAATTTATGAGAATTTATTTTAATTTTATATACTTAATTTGTGTAGGTACTGCTGTGAGCAAAAAAAAATAGGACAATTATTTTTTTCTAATGTAAATCTGTCTCTATTTGCACACTTGCAATGAATTTTGACAAATAACTGACAATATCACAGAAATTAAAGTTATATATTCACAACTAGATTTTAGCCAAAATACGTTACAAGACGTGTCCCATTTTATGACAATTTATCACAGTTGGTATAATACCATTATTAATATTTGAAAATTACAGGCCCCGACATTAGATTTTTATTATTTCTGTAAAAAAGACCACCCTGTATATCCTCTTCGGACCCAAGCATATACGAGTAAAATTTCTCATGACCCTGGCCATTTTTATCACTAAATGGGTTATAATTTACAAAAAATATTTAAAAAAAATTTTTCTTAGACGTTTGGTTTTTGCAAATAATTAGGTAGAATACATGACACTTTGTATGACATTTTTCAAAAATATTTTATTTACTAATCATAAACATAAGCAACAAAAAAAAGTTACATCTAACTACTTTTTGTGAAATTCAACAAAGCAATTTCTTTCCGTTGAGCAACAAATAAAAATATTACATGCGGTGCAACAAACAAATGTTAAATTTTTGCACCCAGGATTTCTGCACTTTGATCTCCGCTTTAGTTCTTTGTTTTTAAAATCCGGTAAATGTTTGGCATTCGATGTTGCAAACTTATCCGGTATATTTTCAGGTTTTCTGGCCTTTTCGGAAGCAGGTGGACCAACACCATCAGACTCGTCAGTGGCAGCATCTCTTAAATTTGGGATTAGTGATTGTTCTTCTGTGGCATTCTCTGCAAATTGATGTAAAATGTACTTTACCACAAACTTCAAAGTAGTCCATGATCTCTTTCTTCGGAAAACCTTGGCGTTGAGCATCTTTTCTGTACATTAGCTGCTGCCACAGAAAAATCAATAAAATGATAAATGGCTCGGATCGTTCATTTGTTTGTCCTGGGGTACTTTCCAATAACACGTTCTAAAAGATCCATTCCTCGCATTTTGGCATTGTAAGAGTTTACAATAGCAGGTTGTTTCACCTGGGTATATTTTGAATCTGGTTTCCTCCAACGTCTGCATTCGCTTTCAAGCTGAGAACCTTGAACTGAAGATGCTAAGTGAACGGGTCTGGTTTCAAACCATTTCATTATTGCTATTTTCGAATCCTCTCTAACCAGCTGTTCATAGGTTCTCCGTCCCGCATTTTTCATTTGGTTGTCAGATGAAAAGCTTACTTTTTTAGGAATCCGGGATTTCATAAAAGTTTCAGTCAAGCCAATAGATCTTGCCAATAAAGTGTTTATCAAACTGGCTGAGGTAAAATACCTGTGGGTAAAAAAAAACTGTAACACCATGTGGTAAAGTATCGCACAGTTTCAGTACAAATCTTCCACCTACATCAAGTTTTTCTGGTGTTGCTATCAGAGCAGATTCTACTGATGTACCTTTTCCCTCATATAGTTGAAAATCTAATGGAATGCCTGACGGAGTAGACATCACAAAATTTTTTAAGCCTAGGGGATTTGGCTTGTTCTTTACTACTGTCTCATTTTAACTTGACCATGAAACGGTATCATCTGTTCGTCAATTGACACTTCCCTAGTTTCTTCATTTGCATGACAGCTCTTTTGAATTTTATCCAGCATGGGCCTGAGTTTCCAAAATCTTGGCTTCTTCAGAGACAGTATTGTCGTCAACAACTTTTAGACGTGACCGCAATTGAAAATATTGATTTCTTGACATGTTTGCCGAAATAGGCACTCAGTTTTTAAGCCTGCCTATAGAAGACAGGAGCTACTTTTCTATTTTTCTCCAAGCCAAACCGGACCTACACCGTCCAACCTCACACCCGCCTCGGCGGTGTTCACCGTGGTTGTCTGGCTGGCTCCAGGCTAGGATCCGATGAAGCATATATTTATATTAAAACATTGAATGAAACATTAATGTTGTGCAGACTATAAATTTAACACTCAAGTTCTTAGGTCCAAATCCCACCGAACGCAAGACTTTTTTTCTGATTTAATATGAAAAAATATTTCAACTTAATAAATATAATTAAATGAGATCGTTCATATTGTTTAGTGCTCTTTTCGGCTTCAAAGGTTCACCGGGTGGGGAGGTTCCAGCCACTTCCAGTAGCTGCCGATTTTTTTTTTATTTGAAACTTTATCCTATCTGCAACGGTCAAGGATTTATATACAAAAATCTTAAGTTATTTTCGGACTAACCCTTGTATACATGAACTATCATTACAGTGATTGCTCGACCATTATTATCACAAATAGAGGTAGCAACTAAGAACGTTGTCCCGAGATGAAGGTGGAAACAAATTATCATCCTCAATCTACTGAAATGGTTGCAACAACATTAATACATGATTATACACTTAAGTGAGCAACAAAACCAGCTTCCGGGATCTGATCTACTACCACAGTCATTTATCTACGGAATTATTCAGGTGTTCGCGTAAAAACTTGTTCAGATGACAAATGGAATAAATTTGTTGTGAAATGTAAAAACGTGGTCTATTATCCACCGTGACTAAGATGTTGGTTGGTGTTTTTTCGTGGGAAATTACTTTATTTATTGTTTATTAAATGCTAAACAGTACGTCTAGAGAATATTCACATGATCACAAATCAGTAACAGGAGCGGAACCAGATATTTTGTCCAATGAGTGAGTGAAAGAGAGACTATTAATGTGATCGATGTCTTTTTGCAACTAAGGCTTATTCATAACTCAGCGAATTCAGTCGAGTTTAATGTTGATAACAATTTTACTGCCACATCCAGTGGGAAGTATAGTATCGACAAAAAAAATTTTGAAATTTTTTATTGTTCAAATAGGCTCAGAATGTCATGAAACGTCGAGATTTTAAGTTTGAGGTCTGTCTATACTTTTTTTTTGTGCCCACGATTACTCTGGAACCGTTTAAGATATTGACTTGAAATTCGGTACACGTATGTATTTTAACGAGATCTGGAACTACATTATATTTTCATCTTATTCCGTTGAAGGGTTGGGGGGTAAATGGAGGTAAATCGATAAATCAAGCAAATAAGAGTCTACAAAATTGGTATTTAGTAGATACGTACAGTGTGTTTCACTTCTCGTGAAGACACCCTTGTATCTTTTTTATTTGTGGCCAAATTAATTTCAAATTTTTATCAGCCATACAAGTCCATAAGACGACTTTATTCAACACATAAATGCCGTCTAAATCTAAAACGCCAGCCTACTGCGATAAAAAGAAAATGTCAATTTTCGAGAAATCATAGTAGGCTTAGAGATAGACAAAAATTTTGTTAATGAAAGTTGTTCAGGATCACTTCATATGCCCCTCTGTAAAATTTTGTAAAAATCGGAATATTTTCAAAAAAAGAGAACACATAAAGAGAACTTTTTCCAACAAATGAAAGTTGTGAACAAAAATCAGCATTCAATAAGACACTAAAAGGGCTTTTTATTTTTACATATCAAGTTGAATGTAATATCTTTTCTTTTTTCTTTTTTCTTTTTGTTATCTCTGTTCTGGAGGAGTAACTCTCCATCATATCCTTCCTCCTTATCGGCTCAGAAATTTAGGAACATGGACGGTTTTATTGTTTTAAATGTTAAGAGTGCCGTGAAATCAACTGTCAATATGTATTGTTTTATTTATTTTGTCATTGCTTTCATGACAGAAGTGATTGTTGTTATTTTCTGTGGAGTTTGTTAGTTTTTCTTGTTTTAATAATTTAATTCATACTAAAGTTTCCTTATTTCATATCTTTGCTCATAACGGTTAGAATACTTTTAACTACTGATGAAAAAATTGAAATAATAAAGATAGTCGGTGAAAATGTACGGTCTTCAAGAGAAGCAGCAGAAGAATTTAATTTAAGACATCCTCTAAGACAACCAATACACCATGGTACCGTAGCAAGAATATGTCACTTGTTCAATACAACTGGCAATGTGCTTAAACCGAGAGTACATCTTAATCGAAATCACGGAGATGATAATGTTATATTAGCGGCGTTTAACGCCAATCCCACTACCAGTCTTCGAAATATGGCTCGTGACCTTAATTTGTCGGCATCAAAAATTTGGAAATGTTTAAAACGCCATAAGCTACAACCGTATAAACCAAAATTTTACATACCTTGGAGGAAGGTGATGAAGAGAGAAGACTAGAATATTGTTTATGGATCCAAGGTAATTATTTAAACAATAGAGACTTCTTGAAGAAAGTAATTTTCACGGATGAGGCAACTTTCTCCACCAACGGGGTAGTGTCATCACAAAACTCAAGGTTCTGGGCAGTAGAAAATCCTGATTGGATAATAAATTGTAAAAGGCAATATTCCCAGAAGGTAAATGTGTGGTGCGGAATTTTTAACGAAACAATAATAGGGCCGTTTTTCTTTTTTCAAAATATAAATTCGTTAAATTTGCTAGAATTTTTAAATAATGATCTTTGGAATGCAATAGTTGATTTTCCTTTGGAACAATTGTATTTTCAACTCGACGGAGCATCTATCCACAATTCCGTAGTAGTGAGAGCATGGATGAATGAACATTTTCCCCAAAGATGGATAGGACGAAATAGCCCTCTAATACATTGGCCACCCAGATCACCTGATCTCACTCCAATGGATTTTTATTTTTGGGGTCACATTAAAAACAAAGTTTATATGACCAGACCTCAAAATGTAGAGCAGCTTTGTGAGAGGATAAGGCAAGCGTGTTTAGAAGTTACAGCTCAAGAACTGCGAAGAGTTATAATAAATAAATAACAGAAAACGGATTGAGAAGTGTATTACACTTGAAGGTGGGTTAGTGGAAAGGGGTCCAATATAATAAATAAGTAAAAAAAAACCATTAACTTCTTTTATTTTTGAACTTCTCTAACACTGCGGCTTTTGCTTTATCTGTATTTTTTTTTCCGACAATATTATCATTCAGTATTAGTAGTCTTCTCTGTAAAAACAACGGCCCTTTTCAGGGCCACCAATTTAATTCAAAAAGAATTCGTTATATGACAGCATCCTACCAACCTACATATTCTTGACAGATGTTAAAACTCATTAAAGTAATTAGATTTTAATTTTAATTATTCTAAGGCCGGCGTTTTAGATTTAGACGACATGGGGCACATGAAGTGATCCTGAACAACTTTCATTAACAAAATTTTTGTCTATCTACTATGACTTCTCGAAAATTAACATTTTCTTTTTATCGCAGTAGGCAGGCGTTTTATATTTAGACGGCATTTATGTGTTGAATAAAGTCACTTTATGGAGTTGTATGGCTGATAAAAATTTGAAATTAATTCAGCCACAAATAAAAAAGATACAGGGGTGTCTTCACGAGAAGTGAAACAAAAAAATTTTTTTTGAAAATATTCCAGAGGGGCAGATGAAGTGATCCTGAACAATTTTCATTAACAAAATTTTTGTCTATCTCTAAGCCTACTATGATTTCTCGAAAATTGACATTTTCTTTTTATCGCAGTAGGCCGGCGTTTTAGATTCAGACGGCATTTATGTGTTGAATAAAGTCAACATATGGAGTTGTATGGCTGATAAAAATTTGAAATTAATTCGGCCACAAATAAAAAAGATACAGGGGTGTCTTTACGAGAAGTTAAACACACTGTATAAAGGAAGCTAAGGTCTCAAAATTTTTTTGGAATTAGCCACCCCCATTATCAACCGCCACCCCATTATTAAAGGGTGTGAAAAAAAAATGTCATTTAGTGGGTGTACAAGAACCAAAGGCCTCAAATTTGTTTTTACTTTATCCATCCCCTTATACTACCTCCACCCACACTACCGATGTGGCATATCGTTTTATGGGTTTTTGGGATAGACGATTTTAAATACTATGTTACTGATTCCTTGGGCAGCGGTTTTTTAATTTTTAACACAAAATTTTTTCAATATAGCGGATATTTCCGCCAACGATAGAAGAACTAAAACTGTTAATTAAAACAGATTTTAGACTGATTTTAGATATGCGCCAGAGTTACATGCGTTGATACGTTTATGAGGTTTCTTTCCGGTGATAATTTCCATTTGAGAAGAAATACTTGCATTTCATCCAAAAAATTTCACTCTCAAGTCATATAAACCACAACTACGTTCTGTGCATTTATAATGATGCGGTTTAATCCGCAGCGTAACGTAGTATAATAATAATAATAAATAACCACTACATTGAAATGGACATTTTCACCAGAGTACGTAAATAATTATTTATACCATAAAACACTTTGATAGACATATTAATTAAAAGTGTGTTTCTTTTTAAATTTAGCCATTAAAATATTTATGTTTTGTAAACGGTGATCATCCTTTCGATAAGGCTATAATTATTAATGAATTATAGTCATAAAATATGGTAATTATATTCCCAAATAAAATAATGGACCTGATCACGTTGGATGTCATTATGATTTACGACCATTCATATTGTTTCAACATCTTCTACCTAAAATTATAATTTGGAGACTTTGCTACTGTGTGGTTAGCATTGGTTTTGATATATTTTTAAGGACAGTAAAATTGACAGCCTGCTTAAGTGCTTTTCTAGAGAGTCTTACAGAGCATTCATTCTCATTTCGTTTAAAAAGACGAAAGTTTATATTTCAATGAGGGATCTTGAGCTATATGTTATCGCAAAAACAAAAAAACACACTTTTTGCAATTTTGAACATCTGTCAAAATAAATAAATATAATCAAGAAAGGTGAGTAAAAATATAGATCGTGCTTTTAATTTTTATCTGTAAATGTTTTCTTGATGTATGTTGCCCAGAGTGATATAACTCGTGTAAATTTAAGAGTTTATCATCAAAGAGTGAATTATGGTGACTGACGGTTCACACTTTTCATGTTACTAGGCCTACGCTTTCAAAAACATTTGGTTGTTGTAAAATGGATCCCAGCAAGAAAATGGAAAAATCTATTTTAGTATTTTTTCAACATGGAGGTCAATCCGAGATGCAAAATTTATGTTTTTAGGAAACTAATAAAATTTATTTCACCTATTTTCTTTCTTATCGAAAGCACCTATATAATTGGCCAAAAATTGGAAGAAATAATTAGACAATTCACATCCAGATTTAATTGGCCAAAAGTTGGAAGGAATATTAGACTATTCACATCCAGTGGAAGTATAGTAACGACAAAAAAAAATTGAAAATTTTTATGGTCCAAATAGACTTAGAATGTTATGAAATGTCAAAATTTTAAGTTGAGAGAAAAAAAATAGAATTTCTGTCTGTCATTCCGTCTGTTACTATTTCCGTGCGCACGATTACTCTGAAACCGTTTAAGATATTGACTTGAAATTTGGTACATGTATGTATATTAACATGATCTGGAAATAGATTATATTTTCATCTTAGTCTGTTGAAGGGTTGAGAAGTAAATTGAGGTAAATGGGGGTAAATAGACAAATCAAGCAAGTAAAAGTCCATAAATTTGGTATTTAGTATATACAAGAGAAGCTATAAGGTCTCAAGAAATTTTTTGATATTAGCCACCTCCATTACCACCCCCACCCCATTATTAAAGGGGGTGAAAAAAAATTGTGATTTGGTGTGTGTACAATAACCAAAAACCTCAAAATATATTTTTACTTCATCCCACCCACCTCACTACCGATGTGGGATATCGTTTTATGGGTTTTTGGGGTAGACGATTTCAAATATATTATTAAAGTTCCATAAACAATTATTTCCACATACAAAATTTTTTCGTTGAGAGAGACTTGGATGGAAAATCTGGATGTGAAAGTAGTATTCCTTGGATAGCGGTTTTTTAATCATTATTTTGATCGAAAATTCACAAAGTGCTGAAATAAAGCTCCTTATGATTTTTCCATTAAATTTACGGTTCGCTTACCAACATATAAAGAAATATTTGACCCATTTTAGTATTTCAGAAGCAACTGAGACAATTTGTTATTTAAAAAGATGCTTCAAATGCATAAAAATACAATTATTTATTATTCTCTCAGAATTAAGTGCAGGTATATTGTGATTGGAAGCTGTTTAGTTTGCCAAGAAACACTGAGTGAGGGTGCAGTGGTCACTGGAAGACGTAGATTAAACACCCTTACCGATGCGAATGTAAAGCAGAAAGATGAACTACTGATTAAATTATGAGAAATATGACAGAAATTGTGTAGTAGTAAAAGCACTTCCTTTAATATCAAAGAATGCCATCTAGTTAGTGGCAAAAAAACTAATAGAATGAGGGAAGTAAAAAACGGCAACGAACAATCCCAAAGAAAAATAAGAAAACGAGGAAGAACAACAACCATGAGAAAATATTGATTAAAATAGATTAACTACCATTTTATCCATGATATTTATTTTCACTTTAATTTATTTGTCATATTAACGGCTGATGATATCATGATGACCAAAATGTCCGCAGTAATAGGTTTCATATTTTATAAACCCTAGAACGCTAACCTTCGTAAAGACGAACACAGTTCAGAGAAATAGATAGCCTTAATACAATCATCCAGGTAACGATACGGGGAAAAGAACTATCCAGAATCATCAGAGTGACGTACACCTCTTTCGGCTTAGTGTCAGTACAAATCGAAAATTTGGTATGCAAAATTTCTTCAAATGTGAAAACAGTCCTTTCCTTCCAGTTTGTCTTCTACTGATCACTTTCGACATGCAAGGAAGACAGATTTCCTTGATCCTCTTAATGAAATGGTAAACGAAAATGATCACAGGTTTCCTGGTACATTGATTTCATTGTGTATGATGGAGCTGCTCTCATTCACTCAATTCAGTCACGTGTGTCGCGTACCTTTGAATAATGTTGCGTCCGAGAATTCCACTAGGGCATTGTGGGATATATCAGAGCGTCTCTTCTAAAAGGCTTGACATATTTTGGGATATGTACAATTTAAAAACTTTAATGAGCACGTTACCTGATGCTTAAAGTGAAGGAATGCGTTGAAAAGTTTGGGCAAACATATTGTGCTTTACAATTGACGTGAATTGAGAAATAACAACGAGCGTGATCTTTTTCTCGCTTAGAAAGACTTCTAGTCGAGGATGTGCGAACTGCCAGAGTCGTCATCAGGATTGCAGATAAATGTCAGGCGACCAGTACGCTAGTCTTCAAAAAACAACCATCTTTGAGAAAGGCCTTGGCAATCTTCAAATTAGTTCAATGCAAGCAAAGACGAGTTGCTCAATGCAGAACAAAATGTCTTGTCTTTGTCTATATAGGCTGAAATTGGAAACACAAAATTCAATCACAAAAGATATCTGCTATACAACAAAATTATAGCGAAACAAGCACTCTAGAAAGGCTTCAATTTAGCTAGTTTACCATCAACCGAGGACGTCCTTAACCAACACATTTTGAAATAAATAGACACTCCCAAATATGTGCAGTGTATATGTACTCTATTTTATTTCACTTTCTAGGACTTATCAAGTCTAAGCTTGGCTAAGAAGCTACTGGGAAATCTGCTGCAGACCATAAGTGGAAAGTGGCTGGCACTAATTTGTTTTTCAGTCGCTATGATACAAGATCCGACCACACAAGAACTGTTACAACTATAATGTATATTGAAAATATCTGGATGGATATCAAAGGAATGTAAATATGCCGCTGCTGAAAAATGATCTGTATTTTGTTTGCATTGTCATGGCCTTGACTGCAAAGGACCACGCACACCACAAATGGAAAAATGTCTCAAATTCTTTATATGCTGTTCTACTGAAGATCAAAAATCTCAATGGGCACGAATCCCAAAAACACACCTATCTACCCTTCTTTACCCTCTATGGGGGTGAACATTTAGCACCCTCCCACCTTTTCCAACCCCTTTCAAGGAGGTAAAAATCGCTTTTTCGGCTGCACAGTGTTCCAAAAATTATAAAACTGCTCAGTTGAACAGAAAACTTTAAGAGACGGTATAGAAATCACTCTGAAGCACCCCCTAACGCTTTTCCACCTCTTTATTGAGAATCACCCCCAAAGGGGTGATTCTCAATAAAGGCTCAATAAAACAGCTACACAGCGGTATCTTTCTTCCAAACGCAACCACTCAGATGAGTAGTACAGAAAGTGCAGCAATGATTCTGAGACAATCCCTGACCATTCCCGTGTGGGATGCAAGAAGATAAACATCCTAGGAAATATAAGGAAGATATTTAAACTGTGTAATTCTCTGAACATTCTCTGAACATAGAGAAGTATTGCCTCATTTTCAATGAGGCAATACTTCTGTATCTTTTTAATTGCTCTTATTAATCCCTTTTTTTTATTAAAGTATCGTTATCTTGTATGTTTTCTTCTATGAAGAGCAAAAAATATTAAAAGTGTGACTGAGCACATCTGCGATGTATGGGTGTAACAATGAAGGAATATCTGAATAGACGTTCTTCTAGTACTTTTAACCCCGCGAGGAGCGCAAAAGGCAGCAGCTCATAATAATTGCTACTTCATCTTTTGGGGCCTGCTGCTCAACTGAGCAGTTTCATATTTTTTTGGTCGGGGATTGGCTCAGAGTCTTGCTGCACCTTTTTTGAGATGTACTACTCATCTGAGTGTTTCCATATTTTTTTGAAACAAAGATATCGCTGTGCACCTGCCTTATGGAGAATCACCCCTTGAAGGTGTGAAGAACTGTTTTCTGTTCAGCTGAGCAGTTTTATAAATTTTTTGGAACAAAGATACCGCTGTGTACTGAAAGATACAAATATTTTTTTATAGAAGTGCAGTTGTAGTAGAGGGTAAAGAAGGGTATGTTCTTGGGACTCGTGTCCTTTGAGACTTTTGATCTAATGGCTCAGTAGAACAAAATATCAAAAATTTGAGAAATTTGATGGATACCGGATATCCATTTGTGGTGTGCGGGGTCCTTTTCTAATTTTTTAAATGATTCTTTAGAATTAAGTATAATATCCATGGTTTTAAACCTTTTTTTTTATCCGTGTTGCGTACTATTATCCTAATATTACACACAATTTTCAGAATTGCTGAAAATATGAGAAATGTGATTTATACAAGTTTTATCTTGCGTGGGGTTCATTTCAGAGACAAATTATGTGAACCTTTCTTTTCAGACTTTATTCAATAGGCGCGCTATTTGTACAGTAGATATAGGTTTTTGGGTGGAACTAATTCCGACAAGGACGGGGTTTGAATTTTTTAGTTCGTTGCTGGTATCTTTTTGACATACTAAAAGTCTAAAAAAAATTGAGTGCGCAAAATGCGTTTTTTGGCCGCCATCTTGAAATTTTCTTTAAAAAATCATAAGAAATCGTGTGTGGTATCAAATTACAGAAAATTTCATACATAATATTTTCAGTGGATTAGTAGACAGTCAACAAAGGTAACTGCAGATGAAGCTAAGTTAATTGGATTTCGAATTCAATCCAAACTGACTGGAAAAGTTTTCAACTCTGGTACCATGGTTAAAAAGGATCAAGCTGTCATAATGAAGATATTAAAAAAAGGTATTGTCATTGACGGAACTATTAAACATATTGATATAGGACTCCTCACCCAAAGAATGCTGCTATCTTTGTATGTAAATCCTTATCTGCAAAAATTAAAGGAGAACTGCAATTATAAATTATCTATACTTCCTCCGTCTCTATTTAATACAGAAACTCAGTTATTGAGAAAAAGTGACAAATCATCATTGGCAAGAACTTTGGATGACATAGCAACTAGTTTAAATTATATGTTACCTGCAGAAACATAGTATGTTCTTGACGGGGGTGCACTACTACACAAATTTTCATGGCCAAAAACTGGGAAATTTTCAGGTGTGTTACAACTATATAGCAGTCATATTGCTAAGCAATATAAAGTTGTAGTGATAATTGTATTTGATGGCTGTGCCATCTCCAGTACAAAGGATGTAGAGCATCAGATACGCACAAAATAATCCTCAGTAACAGTGAAATTTACTGAGAGCTGAAAACAGACAGGACTTTATAACTATGCTTGGGAAACACTTGGAAGCGAATGGCCACACTGTGATTCATGCTACAGATGATGCTAACACTGTTGTTTTAAAAACAGCACTGACCCTGGCAATAGAAAAGCATGTAACAGTTGTTGCTGACGACACCGATATTCTTGTACTTTTGATTTACCATAATACACGAAATATTTGTTTGCAGTCATCTACGTTCAGTGATAAAAAAAAAACGTGAAATTAAATAGATGCAACATGTGCTTGGCGAAAAGCGATGTAAAATTATTTTCTTTTCACATGCTTCAATTGGATGCGATACCACAAGCTCCTTATTTGCTAAAAGTAGATCGGCAGCATATCGACATTTTTGGAAATGTGAGGAATTTAGCATTTGCGCTACTCTGTTTGGATCAGAAAATACAAACAGAAAGGAACTCACAGATATTGGCACCAAAGCATTGGTATCATTGTACGGTGCAAATCCAAAGGCAGAGACTCTGAACCTACTACGATATAATCTCTACTTGAAAAAAATGACAACTGCCAAAATTAAAACAGAAGATGCTGCTGTTCATTATCTTCTCATTCTTCACATTTACAACGTCTTTGTTAGAAAACTATGAACACCAATATTGCCAATCCTGAAGAGTGCGGTTGGAAAAAGTAGGAGACCAACTACAGCCCATAACATGTGAAATTAGCCCTGCAGTTATTACTAAACATAATGCGATGTACCTGTAAAACGGATACAAATGAGCAGGGGCGGACTGGCCCACCGGGATACCGGGACGAATCCCGGTGGCCTGCTCCAATAGTGTGCCGCTGGCGCCGGCTGCTTGGCAAGATGACCGGCTAATAGAGTAATTATATTCACGCCTTGCTCTCATGATCACAATTGTAGTTCTACTATCGTCCACTGTGTGGCGCCACGAATAACAAAGCTAAAATGTATTTGTCCCTCCCTGTATTACCTTTCTCACTCATCTTCAGCTGTCAGTTTTCTATTTTCGTGTACTGTAATGGTCGGCTACGAAATACTCGCCGAAAAATGGTTGAAAATACATTTCATCACCGAAGATTCATAATCTTTTAAAGACGTATTTGTCAATGAAAAAGAAAAGGTGACGCAACGATGTAAATACATTCCTAAATATGAGTTATCACTAAACGTCCCAACAAATAGGGAAATGGAGGACGTAGCTAGTCCCTAGTCACAGTAAGTTGAAAGCAAAATTCAGAATTTAATTTCAGGTTTTGGTTGAGAATAGGAAATATTATACATAGTGGATTGGATAAAGTGCACTAGAAGGTCGTGAATAAAGCAGACTGGTTATATAAATTATAAACCTAGTTGACTTCGTTATAAGTCTTCTAGAAGGTCATGTATATGACAAGCAGCAGACACCCTTGTAAAAATTAGAAACCTAGTTAACTTATGTAAGTTTTCTAGAAGGTCATGTGTATGACAAGCTGCAGACCCTTATAAAAATTATAAGCCTATTTGACTTGACTACGTCTCTAAAAGGTCATGGTATGACAAATTGTTGGTTGGCCAGGAAAGAGAAATTTAAAAACAGGTATGTATTTAACATTTTAGGTAGTATATATCGACATAAGAAAAGTACAGGTGCAAAAGAAATAAGCGCATCAAACTTGGACAAAGCCAACGGGCAATTCAGAAAGAAGAGGGGGGGGGGGGGGGCAAGCTCTCGCATGTAATTGCCAATCAGTAAATGATGCAGTTAGAGGTTGTTGGCAGATCAGATATATATCATGAGCAGTCTCTGTTCAGCCAACGTGGTTAGTGGTAGCCTCGACAAATTTGTCAGGGGAGTTACTGCAGAACACACCCTTGAATGGTTGGTTATTTGGGGGCAATTTATCAGAAAGATTTGAATTTAAAAACGCCTCGTGTGAATTGACAGGAATTCCTTGGTCTCTGTAATACTCTCTTAGACTTTAACAAACTCTTAGTAAGGGTAATAATAAAACATCTTTATTAAAAAAATTAAAAAAAATAAATAAATAAATAAATATACAGAGTGAAGTTTAGACCCCAAAGGATTACTCTTACACTTAAATGGTAAGGATTACAGGATTTGGAGAAGTAGGTAAAGAATTATGTTTTTATTGCATTTTAAGAGAACAATTTTAAATAAGGATGTTCTAAATCTGGTATATTGAACATTATCTCATGGAATAAGCAAAGGATAAGAGGTGTAATTTTGTCCTATTATTTACATTTAATCATAATATTTATTCTGGCAGATCTTGGCTTGTCATGTTTACGGAGCCCATATATAAGTCTACAACATGAATTTCTGTAATCTGCTTCAGTTTGTTGTGTTCAAACAGAGTTCATAGGTATATGAAACTACAATAATTTAAGTGTGTTACTTAACACCAACACTTCACAGAGATTTTTAGACGTATTGAAATTTAATATATGTCTGTGGAATGTAAAGGTTTAAAATTCATGTAGATTTTTTGAATTACCTTGTTTACTTGTGAATTGAATTTTAAGGGTTGTCAAATATTACACCCAAAACTTTCTGCTGATTTAATATGGAAAGAATTTCTCCATTTATTTTATTTGCATCAAACTATTACATCTCTACTTCATTTATGCCACGGAACATCAGTAGCGTATCTGTATGTTTTTTCTGTTGGTCAGTAACCCATGGGGAACGGCTTAATAACGTAAAACAATATTACATGTTATGCTTAAGTTTATCGCAAATTTAAGAAAAGTAACAATATAAGTTTCTAGAAATTTATACAATACTGATTTTATGATGTTGGAAGTTTCCCAGAGAAGCACCTTGAGATACATAATTGACTACGTGTCATTCAAAGATATAAGAACTGGCAAATATTTACTATAGATTGTAGAGAAAATAACTAAAATATGCCCCATCACTGAGTCTAGGTGGCTTTATGTAAAACAATTTTAACAGGCTAAATACTTGACTTAAAAGCCTATGGGTCATACAAAAATAATATCATAATTGCACGGTATAGGTGCACGTGTGGAATAATTTTTTGACCAGAGATGTAAATATGGTAAATCATTTGAAAATTTATAAAAGATGTAAGTATATAAACATAAAAGTACTTAACAACAATATAAGCAAACTTTTGTTGTTTTTAAGTTAAACTAAAATTTAAAATGATTTTATCATAAACATTCTCAATTAAATGATTATTTATGTCTGACTTGTACCTAATTAGCATTAGCACATTTTGTAAACAAGTTAAAAGATTGCGATGTTTTATTCAGACTTCAAAGGAATAGTGAGTAAGCTTTCCCTGGTCACAGGACTATTATGGGACAAATCTTGAGTAATAACAGCAATAATATTTATTGGTGTATATAATATACATTTTTTATATTTTACTTTGAAAATAGGATGTTAGAAAATTTAATGCCATGTCATATAAATAATTAAAATATTTACAATCATTGTAAAAGAAATTGTTTAGCAATGCTTATGCTTATTCTTGTAAACGTAGGCGTGTCAAATATATATAAATATATAAATTAATTACAGTTAAAATTCTAAATGTACCATGGCAATTCATCTCACAAACACCTAAGTCCTGCAAAAATTCCAAGGCATATTTTGCAAATGAATATACGGTTAATGTGTGCACTGTTTCCCCAATTTATGATGCCATATCTCAAATGGCAGTGAAAATTTACAATGCCTAGACATAAACCTTAACCCATAGGAGCTAAACTTTAATCTAAAGGGCCTTCCATAGGAGACAATACACATAGTGACGGCATCCAGAAGTGACATCAATGAAAAATAACACAGTGGTTGTTTAAAATTATGGTGGAGATATTGCATATAATAATAATAATAATAATAATAAATGTTTTATTGCTTCAGGCTGAAATATACAAACAATAAGATAACAATATACGAAATAATTATGCCTGAATGCAAAAGGCAGAGTTCGCACTTATTCGATGTGAACATCGAAAAAGCAGCGCTCTTACACTCAACCTTAGCCTCGTTGTATATAATATCAACTTATCCCACATACAATTACTTCGTTTATTGAATTCTACCATTCTTAACAGATTTTACTGAAAAGGTTTCCTTCCGTAAATTGCTCTCGCTCTGCCTTAGTATTGATGCCTTTTTGATAATTAGAGTATAACAATGAAATTAAGAGATTTTCAAGGTGTACAAACCTTCAAGATATGGTAGTATATTATGGTACCCCACCATAATTGTAAACTACTTAAATACATTTTTGTATACTTTCCTTGAATGTTATATGAATTAATCACCCTCATCCTTGTTCTTATAACGATTCGTAAGGCGCAAACAATTTCTATGATTGAGCTTAATAACAGTCATCAAATGAAAACAAGTTCTGAGATTTTATCAGCCAGTTTCACAATCGTTATTTAACTAATGGTTATGATTTGACCAATAGTTTTATTATGAAAATCTGTTACATTAACAGCCAGTTTTATAATTGTTGGTTGATTAATAGTTAGGATTTGACCAATGATTTATTACTATAAAGGCAAGGATGTCTGGTAAAGTTGTGTTTACTAATAATTATAACTTTCATAGTACAGGATCCGTACCTATCTTAGACTATCAGGTTCTGGTTTTAGTCAACCAAAAAGATAGCCAGTGATTGTGATGCTGGCTGTATGACTGATAGGATTTAAAATTTAAGGGCATTATAATGAAATATTTAAACGCTCAACAGGGCAGTACAAATGTTCGGAATAATTTGTAAGGGTTACAATAGGCATATTGTAAAAAAAACAAAAAATTCAAATATGCTCACATTAAACGAAATACAGAACATGTTTAGCGGAACCTTTAAATTAATATTCTTGTTTATGGAAAAGATTTTAATGCAATCTCTCGAAGATCTCAAATCGCTCTGAACATCTACAATTGTGATCATGAGAGCAAGGCGTGAATATAATTATAAGATTAAACTAACTTACCTTAAGTGAAGTTCGATCTTAATTATATGAACGCCTTGCTCGAAATGATCAAACCCTCCCCGCCCACTCAGAGTTACCTTTTGCGGTACTGAGTTGTTAAGATTGCTGTTCAAAATAAAACGATTTTATTTTCAAGATCGAATTGTCAACTCCGTTATTTAAATTACCTATTCGTCTTACATGGAAATATCTACAATTTGTTATGCAATCCCAAATATTCCGTAGGTAGTATGTATTTGGCAGATCAAATAATAATACAAAAAATGATTTATTTTGGTAAAGATTAGATTGATTCGAATCTGAATTTTCAAAGCCCATACTTAGCAGCTTTAGCTACTCTAAATAAACCCTTGATCATTTGATTTGAGATCATATTAGGTCCGTTCCTTTGCACGGGAAGTGTGACACTAATTTTGAGTGACAGAGATGGCATCAATGCGGATATCATAAGTTAAAGAGAGACAATCTTACACCAGTGCAGCTAAGCGCTACACTTGTAGTGCAAAGGAATGAACCTATCTTGCTCTAAAGAAACTGACAGCTGAAGATGAGTGAGAAAGGTAATACAGGGAGGGACAAATACATTTTAGATTTGTTATTCGTGGCGCCACACAGTGGATGATAGTAGAACTACAATTGTGATCATTTCGAGCAAGGCGTTCATATAATTAAGATCGAATTTCACTTAAGGTAAGTTCGTTTAATCTTATAATAAGTGGTCTGCGAGTTCTAAGATCCAGCTCCGCTAAACTGTTGTCAGTCCGCCCCTGCAAATGAGCCGTGTGGTAGTGGTAGTGGTAAATGTACGTGTCGACGTTTTGGTGTGGAATGTACTGTGATATGTTGTAACTATTCTGGTAGAGATTGCACAAATAGTGCACTGAAAGAAAGTGATTTAGATGAAACCGAAGAGGACTATTAGATTTAGCTTTTCTCTTATGCAAGATGTAAGATTAATGAAATACGTATGCGTTTGTAATAAAACGCATTTTAATTAATAAAAATATGATTTTCAAGCATAAGCTTTCAGTTTTTCGGTCACCATTTTGTTATTTATTTTCATTTTTTAAAACCATTATTTTTCAGCACGAAATTTTCTGTAATTTGATACAATACACGATTTTTATGATTTTTTTTACATTTTTTCAAGATGACGGACAAAAAAACTCATTTTGCACACTCTAAGACTTCTAATATGTCAAAAAAGATACCAACAGCGAAGTAAAAAATTCGTCTTTGTGGGAATTAGTTCCACCTATCTCCTATTTTTTGCACATATCTACTATATTATATACGTACACGAGAATAAGTGAGAATTTTCGGACGTGATAAAGAATGAAGAGTGCCTTCCATCGATCTATAGAAGCCTTAGTTAGCAGAAACATTGAGCACTTCTCGTCGTTTGCCTGGTGTAGCAAACTGTTCTAGAAAATTCCATAAATTACCACATTATAATGGTTAGTACATAGTAGATTCTAGATCTGCACTTACATTTTTAAAAATTAAGGTGATTCCTATCAGATTGTATTTAAAGATAATTGATATCACAAAGTTTGCATCAATGATTCAATGACTAGGTGACATCGCTAATCTCAATACAGTCACACCTGCTACAATCTTTATTTGGGAATCATTTAAAAATAGATTTGTACTCTGGGATTTTTACTTTAAGTGCAAAATGCTATACATATACATAACATTGCAAACGTCTTTTTTGAAACTCTGAGCAATACATTATGTAACCATTCCTGTTGTATTATTCAACAGGTTAATATTTAATAACGAAATCATAAAAATTACGTGTATGGCATGAGTATGCTTGTCTTTACTTTATTATTAATATAATCACGAATCTTATTTTATTACATCATGTACAACTACAAGTTTTCTTTAAGGAAATTTTACGATGCCACTGCTATAACGCTATGACACTTCCGTTTTGGTATTAAAATTAATGTCGAATGCATTTGTATATTGTAGATGCATATTTTAACTTCATCGTAAATGTTAAACAAGCAATTTAAAAACGCTACTTCATATATGTAGCTATAACTTATTACGATTTTCTTCTTTTACAGGTATTAATACATTTAGTTCAATCAACTCATCAAAAAATATTGGCTACCTATTTCGTGGAGTGATGAAGGTAATTTAAATTTCCCGTTACAGAACAAATTGAAAGTTACAAATACTATTATCTATTAGGCCCGGTGTATCTGTTTCATATCTTAGAATGGGTTAGTTATTATAGCATGCAGATAAATTTTAGAATCGAAAGGTTTAAACGAGTAAAAATCAATAAAACAGTATTTATCTTTCTTGAGAAAAGCTACCTCCACAAGAATTTTTTCCAAAAAATTTGAAAAGAAAATTCATTCCTTAATTTTTTATTTCTTGCGCCTTCGCCAAGTATGAAATTGAAAGAGACTTGATTCCAGTTTTTGCTTACTTTACACTAGACGCAGTTTGAGAAAATTACTCTGGGACCGCCACTGAGCCATGCTTTGCAATTTGAGGAATTTTTTTAATTCTCAAACTGCGAGGTACGGCAAGATGTAAAAAAGACATACACACTATTTCTTTGAGCGAGAGAGAGAGAGAGAGAGAGAGAGAGAGAGATTTATTCATGTGAGACAATATACACACGTCAATTTTGTCACATGGGACACAAAATAAAAATATTATTTAGAAAGAAAAAACTGACAAATCAGAGTCCATTAAATTTAGATAGAATAGTGTAGTTTAAGACACATAATAAAAACGTTTCAATATTATGTAGACACTTTATAAATTAAAATATTAGAATTCACAATGGTCATAAAATTTCTGTATTTCGTAAAATGTATGGCTTTCAGGAAATTTTTTTCATGTTTTTGAAATTTACATTCTTTTAGATTTTTCCATTCATGGGGTGGTAGGTTATAAAGTCTAATTGAAAGATATCGATATGACGAAATATTCTTAGACAGTCTAAAATGTGGAGAGGTTTATGTCCAGTGTCATATTTGTTTTCGATTTGGCAGTTAGAAATATTCTTATTGGCCTAACATACACATTCATAAATATATTGATTTGCACACGTCAGTATTCTTAGGTTATTAAATAAATACTCGATTATTTGTTTTTTTAATTAGTAATAACTCTAACTGCCCGTTATTAAAGACGTAATATTTTTATAACATGAGCGGATTCACCCCAGAGTAAAATTCCTTAACACGTAACACTATGAAACAAGGCATGATATTCTATTAAAATAACATTTTCATTTATTGAGTTTGTTAAATTTTTCAAGATCTTGGACAATTTTTTGAAAGAGAAATTATGTGTGGTTCCCAAGATAACTTGCTGTCTGATGTAACACCTAAGCATTTAGCTAAATCATTGGTAATAGTCTTATAAGGATTAAAGATAAAGGGTTTAGCTTTCTCATTATTTAAACATAATTCAATATTATTATAGTAATGAAGTAAAAAAATATTTTGAGGTTTCTGGTTCCTGTACATATACTAAATCACAATTTTTTTTCATCCCCTTTAATAAGGAGGTGGGGGTGGTAATGGGGGTGGCTAATGCCAAAAATTTTTTTGAGACCTTAGCTTCTCTTGTATATACTAAATACCAATTTCATGAACTCTTACCTGCTTGATTTACCCATTTACCCCAAATTTACCCCAATTTACCCCCCAACCCTTCGACGGAACAAGATGAAAATATAATCTAGTTCTAGATTTCATTAAAGTACATATGTGTACAAAATTTCAAGTCAATATCTTAAACGGTTCCAGAGTAAACGTGCGCACAAAAAAAAGTTACAGACAGACCGACAGACCGACAGACAGACAGACCGACAGACAGACAGAAATTTTTTTTCGCTCAAACTTAAAATCTCGACGTTTCATGACATTTTAAGCCTATTTGGACAATACAAATTTTTAAAATTTTTTTTGCCGTTACTATACTTTCACTGAACGTGGAAGTAATAAATAAAACTTCATTTTTTCGTAGAGCTTATATGTATATTATGCTGTATTATTATGGTTTTGGTGAACCTTTGAATCTCTAGCGATGTTTACAAAAAATGTATTTAGATCTTCTACAGGGATTTGAATATTATCGGCACTGCCACTATTTTAATAAAAGACGAAGACTGTTATTTTTTTTAATTAATAATAGTAATAATAATTGTGTTTTGATTTATGGTCTCCTGTTTTAGTGCAACTACGGATTAACAGAACTTCATATGGAATTGATAGAAAGTTTATATTCTCCTATTCGGTTTAAAAGAAGAATCCTGGAAGAAACACGGAGCGAAGGGACAAAATTACCCGTAGTCGATATAGATTTCCAGAAAATGTATACCATCAGCCATGAGGCAATTAGTCAACACCCTATAACAACAACACTACCACAAGATAATAAAAGTCTGCCTTCACGAAAACACCGCCATACAGTGCTTCGGACAAATGACGGAAACCAAACAGAAAAACATAGGAGTCAAGCAAGGATGTCCCCTAACCCCCCCGATTTTTCACCACGGTCCTAGACCAAGTGATACAAAGCACAATAAGGGAATCGTCAAACTTTAATGAAGATACAGAAACACTAAGAATCCCAATCGTACTAGCATACGCCGATGATCAAACCGTTACCGAAGAAGATACATTTCTAACATGAACCCGCATCTGGACATATCTGGGGTGAAAATAAACATCAAGAAAAGTCTAATAATGGAACGAGACCAGTCAAAGAAAGAGAGTCGGACTAGAGGAGAAGAATACAAAATAAGCAACGAACAAATTAAAATACCTAGTAACAAATCTCATGAACCAACTGAGAAGAAGAGAAACCGTAAAGGAGATAATTAAAACAGCATACAGAGTCACAAGGGCAATTATACCATTCATCGAGAAAAACAAACTACCACTACTAGGAGGGAAGACAGTTACAAAAAATTACGCAATGAAATACTGGGGACACGTCCAAAGAAGGGACCCAACAGATCTACTGAAGAAATCGCTAATGTTGAACAGCAACAAACTAAAAATAGGGAGACCACGCTACACGTGCAGAACAACAATAGAGAGGATCATGAACAAACTAGGAAATAACCAAGCACACTGGAAAAGAAAAGCGAGGGAAACAATGAATACCACAAAGAAATCGTAACGATATATACTCTACTAGAATCAGAAACGGAAAAATCAGGAGACTCAGAAGAAGAAGAAAATTTGTAGAAGTAGAGACACAAAAAGAGGAGCATAAAGACTCCATATCACCAGTTTAAAGCCACAGTAAGTGGTAGTAAATATAATGTAATTGCAACCATCAGCTTCAACTTTGAAGGCATATGGGCTTAATAGTAATTTTTAAGCAATATTTATATATAATATTTTCTTAAGAAATGCCTAATAAAATCACACTGACTTTAGTGTAATTTACAAGAAATATTTACTTATTGTTCCTTAAAATTCAACTATAAAGTTAAAGTGCATATTGAGGTGTAAGAAAGTATTACGTAAATTTAGACTAAATTATTAACTTTGCTGTCGCTGTATTTTGTCTGAATAGAAACAGGGAAATTTTACTAATTTTTAACGAAAATATAACTTGAGTTTTATCTTGCCTTGTAGTCAGATTTAAGTTAGAACTTTAACTTCATGGTCACAACTAGTTCCAATTTTAGGTAAAATTTACGTTCATTTTACTTCCCCACTTACCTAGCATATGTGTTTGACCCAAAGGTAAATAAATATTACTTTATAAAATGTCCTGGAAATTATTTTTACTTAAAAATAGAATTACTTCTCTTCCCTGGACGGCAAAATTACGTTTCATTTATTGTCTAAATTACTCCAAAGGACTATAATGACTGGTTTATATTGATGCCCCTCCCAGTGTCAATTGTCAAAAGTTAGTTATTTACTTTAAGTGGGATAGTGTTACAAGTATGGAGGGTAAAGAAGGAAAGTAGCCAAAGTAATTAAACGTCATCCATATACAACTGGCCATTAGCGAAAAATAAAATGTATCAATGGAATTTGGTATTAATTTCGATTTCTTCCTTACATGAAAACAGAAATCAGCACAGAAGTATAAATATGATATTCAAATGTAAATGAATGTATTGATCGAATGAACGGAAAGTTTTGATCACGTCACAGCTATATAGAAATTTTAATAAGAGCCGTTAACGAATGCAGAATATAAATAAATAAAAAGAAACAGCTAGTCAGCTGTTTCATTTATCCAAAAAGATGATTATTATACTATTCTCCTTGAATCTGATTTCGAACCTGGACTGAGAAATATGACCAATTTAGTTCTAAATGAACTTTAAAGACTTTATTTTGTAGACCACAAAATTATTGTAACACCTATATTGGTCCCACTTAACTTTAAAGTCAATAATATAAGTCGTTAAAACTGACTTCGACTGAAGGATAAACATTAGTGAGGTCTAAAACATTGGGAAAGAATACTTTGAAGTGGTGTGGTACTATGTTTGCCCTATTTTTCAACCAGCTGTAAGAGGTCATTTTATAATGAAATGATGATAAAGATATGAAGTACATTATCATATTTTAAGCTCCAATCAATTTGCGCTCTTTGCTAATTTTCATTGGTAACTAGAATAATTCTTGATTTCTTGAAAAAGAAGCTTTTTGCATTTGGCAATTGGCGCACATCCAAATGCAGATATGCACAACACAGCAGCAGCCCAATGAGTCAGTAAATTAAATATATAAAAAAAATAAAAATTAGGTCAGTCAGATCAGGGTTTGTCCTCTCCCCTCCCCAGGACTAATTTCTGGTTACGCCACTGGTTTGCTCTCAAATTATTCTGCCCATACACCAAACACCCAGTATAATTTTAATTCGTTATTGTGAATAAAAAATACTAATATTTACTTTTGACCTACCTAACTATGAGTTGTTATGAAGAACATAACATACAGGTAAAAAACGTTAGAAATGTAAAAATGCACAATAAATTATTAAATTCCATGCATTCAATATATTCTGAGAAATATTTTAAAACGTCGAAAAAAGTAGTCACAAACAGTTGGTTTCCAATCAACACAGATGTTTTGCACTCATTTTGAGGACAAATCTCAAGGTAACATAAAAATGTGCCATCTCGATAAGTTAATAGTTATCAATTTTTTATGAGTCAATGTAAATGTAATAATTTAAAATGTTTAAAAAATGTACAAAGTTCAAGAGCACGTTATTAGCTATTGTTAAAATGTACTTAAAGTACATTATTTTCAGGTTTTAATGGGTTTTTAAAAATTTTCGTCAGTACATGCAAGAAAAGCAATTTCATGCACTGCATATTTTATATTGAATTTTGAAGATATTTAAAATTACTTTCATGCTGAATAATAAAATAAAAATGAAATACCATAAAAATAAATTATTTGTAATGTATATTTTTCATATAGCTTGTTTATTACAAACGAAGTGCAAAAAAGCAAAAGGGGGAAGATTGCCGAAATATATTTGAAAAATATTCGTTTGGACCAATAACTATTGGACGTGTTTTCATATTTTTTTTTCTACGAATGCCTTAGAAAACGACAAATAATGCACAGTAACCATGACTCGAAACTGTCTTTTGTCACACGATGTGTGCAAAAATCCAAAAACCGCAGTACTGTCATGTTTTTCAAACAGTCCTGCCGAAAACAGAACTTTTATTTGTGTTTTTTGAAGTAGGCAATCCTATTCAGGTTCATAGCTACAGACTTATTTAACAACTAAACATCAGTTTTGAAGTCTTCAAACCCCATCATTTTTAAGGAAGTTATTAAAAATGGTTGTCTGTTCACTTATGGAATTATTTGTTTTCCTTCAGTGGTAGAAAAAATATTGTAAATAACACGTATTTTAGAGACATACTTCAAAACCGTGGGAAATATTAAAACATTTTTTAACAGAGCATGGCAGAGGGGATTAGCGGCTAATAAGGCTCGTTCAATGTTAATTAACAAATTATGGGATTCATTCAGTAGATCTAGTTCGACCCTTCAACAGAAAAAGATGAAAATATAATCTAGTTCCAGATGTCGTTTAAAAACATACGTGTGCCAACTTTCAAGTCAATATCTTAAGTAATCGTGCGCACAAAAAAGTTACAGACAGACAGACGGACCGACAAACAAACAATTTTTTTGCTCAAACTTAAAATCTCGACGTTTCATGACATTCTGAACGTATTTGAACAATAGAAATTTAAAAAAAAAATTGTCGTTACTACACTTCCACTGGAAGTAAAATTACCATTCTCGTATATATATATTTTTTGGGGGTTTGCAGGTTGGGGGTAGCCCGTCTCTTGATGTCGATGCTAGGCCTTGGTAGCGGAAATAGGCGACGTTAAGTAAATAATTTTAAAAAAACTTCATATTTTGAGCAATCACAGTTCGAAAAATTTATAAAGTTCGAGCTCGCAATTGACATCGTCATGCGGAAAACGATTCTCTCAAGTCCGTATTTTTTAATCATTGTAATTCAGTCAATATTGTACAGCAATAAAAACAGGAATTAAAATAATTTCATACCGTTTTAAATAAAACTAGGAGTTTAAACGTAAAACCTTCGATTTTAAAGAGAAATACAAAAAAATTGATTATTAAATTATGTTAAATCTACTAGAATATTTAATTTACTTCCACGTCCAGTGGAAGTATAGTAACGCAAAAAAAAAATTGAAAATTTTGATGGTTCAAATAGGCTTAGAATGTCATGAAACGTCCAAATTTTAAGTTTGAAAAGCAAAATTTTTTTATCTGTCTGTCTGTCTGCCTGTCGGCCTGCCTGTTTGTAACTTTTGTATTTTAACTGGAACGGGAACTGGAATTAGATTATATTTTGATCTTATTCCGTTGAAGGTTTGATAGATAAATTGGGGTAAATAGGTAAATCAAGCAAGTAAGTGTCCATAAAACTGGTATTTAGTATACATAAGAGAAGCTAAGGTCTCAAAAAAATTTTAGGCTTTAGCCACCCCCATGACCACCCCCACCCCTTTATTAAAGGGGGTGAAAAGAATAAAATTGTGATTTAGTATGTGTACAAGAACCAAAGGCCTCAAACATTGTTTTTACTTCATCCACTTCCACTTTTTCATGTTATGTCGGCCATATTGAATCGATCATTTTGAATTTTGAAATTTATCTCAGTCACAAATTTTCCTTATAAAATAATCCAAAATCACTAAAGTATATCATATTGAAAGTTTTTTTGGAAAAAAATGTTTTTCTTATTTCTGAAAAATAGATAAAAAGCAATAGTTTTTAATAGGTAAACTTTGAACTGTTTTACAATTAAAACAAATTACAAAATGTTTCAGACGTCGCCTGAGGTTTTATTAGGAAATATAGAATGTAAGATTTTCCCACGATCATCTATCTGTCTTTTATTTATACGTCAAATTTATTCAACATTATTATGAGAAATTTAGACATATTGCCAAGAAAGATTATTATCTATCTAAAAACGAATATGCAAAACAAACACTATTATCCCAAATTTGTGTAATTTATTCTCAAACAATATTAAATTATTTTGCCATATGCCACACAACCTATTGTCCAGATGTCCCAAAACATATTGAAAAAAATTATCTAACCACAGAATACCATATGGAAAAATATTGTAGGTATGTTGAAAAAATATGGTGTTTATTGATGTTATAAAAAATGTACACAGTTAGAAAAGAGAAGGAAGAAACTTCATTAAATTTAATTAGACAATAAATTACAGTAATCTGTACATGAAATATGAAATATTATTTACTTTTAAAGGAGGTAGTGGGCGTGGAAAAGTAAATAAATTTGATTCGCATTATACAACAATTAGTGACATTACAAAGTATTGTAATTTAACTAACAGTTTATTTATTAATACGTGACAAATTGGAAATAATGTACATTGTATTTGAAATATGCTTCGAACATAGTAAAATAATGATTATGTAAATAAATATATACTGTGTGCTATGAAAAATGTGCAACCGATTTATAAACGAATTATTTTGATAAAACTTTGACATTTAAAATATATTTGATTAAACATTAGTTTAGTAATAGTACGTAAGAAATTTTTTTTAATGGGAAATGGTCGTTTTTGATGTTATACAGAGTGTTGGAAAACTAATTATCGTCCTGATTCTATAGACAAAACTAATAAGAGAAGTTCCTATAAGAATCCTACAAACGCCCATAGAATATTTGTATTGCAAAAATGCCTTAGAAATGACTTGATTTACAACATGAAACTAACAGACTCCTGTAAAACACACATTTAGTGTTCACCTGCATCTACATCCTAGAAAGTACCAGTTAGTTATGTTAAAGGAGAACGATGTTTTTAAAGCATGAACTTGCTCATGATTACGGACACACGTAAAAAAAAACATTAAGTCAAATTTACGTTCAGTGCAGAAAAAATATAATTTGTTTAATAGTACGGCAGCTCGTTACCAAAAACTCCTATCAAAGCAGCGAGTTTTATCGCAGGGAAACTCTACAGATTATGAAATTCTAAGACACTTTTTCATACGCCAAAAGTTCGAAAAACGATATGGGCTGCTGGCAAACGACTTTCGTAATTTTTATACCGCGGCGAGGTAGTTCTCGATTAATTCTCGTTTAAAATGATGAACAGGACATGAGTTAATCGAGAACTGCCATTTTTCATTGGCCTAAGTTCCAAAAATATCAAGCAAAGTTGTGTCAAATTGGAGGCTAAAATTATCAAAGCAGCGAGGCTAAAACTTTTTTCTATTTATAGAGTGGGATGTACAAAACGATAAAAAATACGAACTACCGGTTTCCGTTGGCCGTAGCTGTGCGAAATCGAATGGAGTCGCATATACGTTCGCCGTGCTGGCGCGGCTGCGCGCAGAGGCTATAGAGATGCTGCATGACTTCGTTGCCTATGGCAACGACATGGAGTGTACCCTAAGCCATGTAGTATCTCCAGCAGAAGATATAGAAAGCGTATATACGTAAATAAAAGATGGCAGCTGCTGGGACCGAGGATGCTGCTGGTATGGTGTCAACCCAGAATCCTCGGTCCGGGCAGCTCGTATCAGAGTCTCCTGGTATTATTTCGGTTTTTGTATCGGTCAAAAGGGCAGTTCTCAATTTTTTCTCATCATATTTACTTCCCTCTACAAGAAAAAAAAAAAAAAAGAAACTGCCTCGCTGCGAAGACCGAGATGACCGATTTCTTTTACATGTTCAAAACTCGATTTGAACCCTTTAGGACAGGTAAAACGTTCCGTCACCCTGAAATTTTCTTCTCAGCTCTCCCAGAACTGATGAGAAATGCTGAAATTATCCTCGCTAAAGTAACTCGAAAATTTTGGTAGCACTGCCGTACTATAAATAGGTTTTGTAAATAATGTAACCTCAGTAATTATATTTTTATTATCTAAAATAAATCTACAAAAGTGTGCTGCTGAAAACTATATTACAAATATCACTTTACATAATAATACATGCATCCAAAGAAATTATGAAAACTGTCAATGTAATTCAATCGCTCCCACTTTAAATATTTAGTTATTATAGTTGACCAACACCTGTGATGAAAAGACAATATTGAAAATATAACCTCAAAAATTAGATCTCTGACACCAGGATTTTATCAGCTAAGAAATATTTTTAATTATAACATGTTAACCGATATACAGGGTGCGCCACTTAAAACTCCCCAGACTTGTAACTTTTTTTATTTTTGAAGCGATGACCATGTTGGGCACATCAAATTGTAGATGTTTCTAAAGACTTTTTAACATGCATACAGAATGATTTTTAAAAAAATGGAAAAAATTGTTAAGAAAGGAAACTTAATTTCTTTAAATAATTTTTTACCTCATCCTGTATATAAGCTGTGTTAATGTTTTCTTATAAAGGTTTTAATTGGCTTCAATTTATAATTAAAAAATTTAGAAAAATATAAATTTTGCAATTTCCTATTTAGTACATTTTAATGTTTGTTTTTAAAAATATTTATTTCTATTGTTTCTTGTTGCTGTTTTGTTACGTTGAATATTGTTTGTGATATGTAGTTTACAAGTAAAGCATAAAATTATTATTTACATTCTTTTCAAAGTTATTTTAAAAAAAGCAGTTTTGAATCGGAAAGAGTGTTTTTAATTTCTTTCTCTAAAACCAAAAAGAATTTCGAATACGTCGTAATAACATAAATTGAAGCTAATTAAAACCTTTATAAGAAAACATTAACGCAGTTCATGTACAGGGTAAGGTAAAACAATATTCAAGGAAATTAAGTTTCTTCTTAACAATTTTTTCAAAAAAAAACAAAATTTAAATCACTCTGTATCAATGTTTAAATGCCTTAAAAATATCTACAATTTGATGTGCCCAACATGGAAAGTTACAAGCCTGGGGAGATTTAAGTGGCACACCCTGTATATAAGGCTTTAGCAGAGTCTATATTTTGATATAGAATCATAATCTAAGGTGGAATATACGATATTACATAAAATAGACTTTGTATAAGTCAAAATTGTGTTATTAAGATAATTACTTCCACGTCCAGTGGAAGTATAGTAACGACAAAAAAATTTCTCTGTCTGGTCTGTCGGTCTGTAACTTTTTTTTGTGCGCACGTTTACTCTGGAACCGTTTGAGATACTGACTTGAAGTTTGGTACACATACGTACTTTAACGAGATCTAGAAGTAGATTATATTTTCATCTTGTTCCGTCGAAGGGTTGGGGGGTAAATGGGGGTAAATTTGGAATAAATAGGTAAATCAAGCAGGTAAGAGTCCATAAAATTGTATTTAGTATATACAAGAGAAGCTAAGGTTTCAAAAAAAATTTTGGCATTAGCCACCCCCATTACACCCCCCCCCCCCCCCCCACTCCATTATTAAAGGGGATGAAAAAAATTTGTTATTTAGTGTGTGTACAAGAACCAGAAACCTCAAAATATTTTTTTTACTTCATCCATGTTCGCTCGTTTACTTTTTATAATATTACACTCACAATATCCCCAAAGCACTGCTATGAATTAGTAACAAAACTTACTAATATTATTTTCAAAAACATATTACCAAATAAAAACAAAATAAAGTAATTATCGAATTATATCTTCACCCCGACAGTGTAAGCTCGACTGCGGTCTCTAACTGCGGCCCTGGATTAAACAACATACTCAAAGGTATACTCCCACAAGCCACGTAAAATAACCGACAACGAATTACTGGTTTCTTCTCTCTCACTTAATGTAAAAATGGAGTAAAGCCGGGAGATCTAGTTGCCGGGAGATCTAGTTCCTCTCGCCCCTCATAACGGCTCAACAACTTTTTATTATGCGATTATTTTTATTCACACCAAAGTTAATAAAAAACTAATAGACATACTACTAATAGGCATAGACATAGTACTAGAACGATAACCGGGGAAAAAATAGAAGAAAATGCATACAAAAAATCTCTTTGTCAGAAATTTATAACATACCTAGGACCCAAATATTACAATATCATCTCACAAAATATTAGAAAAAAGAATTTATTACAAAAAATATTTAAGACTTTTCTAGAAGTCTGATAACTTCAGTTGCAAAACTGTGTTCCGGATTTCAACCTACTCCACGAATGAATAAATACATTTTAAAAAATCATTATAAGTACCCTACTTATACAATACTTGTTATATGTATATAAGAACATAAGGCAGGAGCACAATACAATTTATCTCCAATTTAGATGCTCCCTTTCTCTGTGCTCAAACAATAAAGTTTGTTATTATTATTATTTATATTTGTATGTACATGGGGTACATTATACGTCATACTCGTTAGTTAAAATTTAAGTTATTTTAATCTTATACAAGTATGCTTAACCTGAGGGAGACTAACTGTGTTGACGCAAATAAAATTATGTATAACATATACTTTGGCCGCAGAGATAAATCTTTAAATTTTAAATTTCCTGTATATAATTTAAAAACTGTAAAATATATCTGGATTGTTTTACATGTTTCGTGAAAACGAACCTAGTGCGTGATCAGGATAATTGATTATCTGTTAGCACAGTCACGTAAGGTACATTTCACGTGTTTTTGAACACCTAAAGGAATATGAAATTATCTTAAATGATCACCGAGAGATCCTCTCAGGTGGTTGGGACACCTGTATACACAGGTGCGGGCGGGGCATAGGTCAAATGAAGCACACAGTACACGAGAACTTAAAACTCTTCCAGCTAAACGTGCATTCCGACTGCTATCTACTTTATCATTTTGATGGTCTGATTGTTTATGCCGTTCTCCGTCTAGAGTGGATTGCACTGAAATTTATGAGTGTCATATTTAGAATATGTAGGTATCTATGTTTTTTATAATAAGCAAGTCATAATTTTGATACAGCGTCGATTCGTGAAAATACTTCTAGAATTTTAACTACAGGGCGGACCATTTGTGCGAAGAGTTCAATATCTGGCTTATTATAACGAATATGAAAAAATGTCTTAAATGAAAATATTTGGGCTTACTTTGTTGCCTGTTTCTAAAATATTGTGGAATGCACAGTTATTGCGAAAATGTAAAAAGGTTGAGGAGAACCTTTGAAGTAGCTGCCTTACTCGCCAGACTCGGCAAAATTTTTTTTTTTTATGTGAGGCTACTTCAAAGAACAAGTACCTATACAAATCACCCCCTAACTACAAAGAAGGATGTGAAAGTTAGAATTAGGGAAATATTCCAAAACATTAACATCAATAAGTTAGACAAGTCAGTACATTGTCGTTTAGAAGTAGCCAGTGGTTATTTTGAACATTTGTTTATAAGTAGTTGTTTTATGTGTGTTTTTCCTAGTTACCATTGTCCTTATTTTTAAATATTTTAATTGTTTAAATTATTAGTCCAATTAATAAGCCGAAAAAAAGTGTAAAATCTGGAAAAGTGGTGGAACCGATTTGAAAAATTCCTTTTTTCACGTGTTCCCTAGACCCCTAGGAACATTCATCAGCATTGACCTCTGCATGAACTCCGAAGATGAGAAAATTAGAGGGGTTTGAAGTGCCCCAAAAAGTGGCCGTCTTAAAAAAATTTATAAAATTAATATTTCGCCTCGGAAATAGGCTCTAGGGTTTCTTTTTGGGTCGCTGATAACGAATCCTAGGTCCGAATTGAGAAATTCCATATTCCAGTATGGAATTCATTTTTTGATGAAAATTTCACTTTTTCGGGCGGAAATCTAAATACGAATATTGTGCTGTGGAAGTGTGCTTTAGGGGATTTTTTGGCTTGCTGATCACGAATCCGAGGTCCAAATTGAGAAATTCCATATTCCAGTATGGAATTCGTGCTATTTTTTGATGAAAATTCTACTTTTTCGGGCGGAAATTTAAATATGTATATCATGCTGAGAAATTGAGAAATTTCGTATTCCAGACTGGAATACATGCCATGGAAAATTCCATTTTTTCAGAAAAAATTTAAATATTAACGTTTTTCCTCGAAAATGTGCTCTGCGATATCGTTTGATTCACTGAATATGAATTCGCGGGTTAATTCAAGTAATTCCAAATATCTCGTTAGAAGTAGTGTTGATTAGATTTGTCTATGTTTTTTTATATGTATGTGTTTGTCTATATCTGTGCACATATTTATGTGTTTATATGTGTGTGTTTGTATATAATATATAATTAAATTTAAAGTTATGAAACCTAGCCTCCCCTCGGTTTCGAGGGTGCTGAACACGAATAATAGGGTGAAAAAAGTTTTTTGTCATGTGCACTCACTGAAACGGCCAAAAACCACCCCTGTTTGCTAATTTCTGATATGACAACTTCGCATCGACTATTTTTGCAGGGATTCTTTGTTTTTCCATTAGGATATAACAGATGGTGAAAGGTGATGTCAGATAGTAGACCGCAAAAATTGTTTCCTATTTTTTTATTGTTAAAGACGTTTACCCCCGTTTTCGAGGATGCTGGTCAAGGACAATGGTAAATATGAATTGTGACACCCTCCAGGGGGTGGAAAATTTGTTTTTTTTTTTATTTTCTAATTTGCATATTGAGTGGGAATGGTTTCAAAGTCACCATTTGTTCATTTTACATCCTCATAAAAAATGAATCTATCCTCGCAAGGATATGAAATTCATGTTCCTTAAAACGGAATATAAGGAAGAGAATACTATTGGTAAAAATTTCTGTTTTTAATAAATTATATATACAGGACACGATTTTGAGTACAATATATTTTTTACAAACCACGAATATAACCTAGCGCGCATTCCTCAAAATGAACATCACATTCTATGCTATTGCCTCCTTCTTCATCGCACGCATCATCCATTTCCGATTCATGATCGGAAATATACACTTTGGGTATAAAATTTAGAGAGTTTACAGCATTATCATAACAATTATCATTTGATTCGTTTGTTCCTATGCTTGCTTCATCATCTTCATTCTCTGGCGCATAATTCTCACAAAATTTACCCTGACAAGTCTCACAAAAAACGCTACATCGTAAACCTAATTTTATTCATCAACATCAATTCGCACATCCGCCTTACAATTACAATTATAGTCTTTAAAAAAGAAGTCAAGAACCAATTGATCTTCTGAAAATTTGAAATTGATGGACTACGGATACCTCGAGGACACAAGATTTACCTAGAAAAGAGTAAAGGCGACAAGAACAAATAAAATGATAATACGAGTCCCTAATATCAGCCAAGTCGCTACCTATCATTATCATTATTATGAAAGAGGTGGTTTCCAATAGTTTGGAAGTGAAGGAAGGGTCAAAACAGCGTAAAACAATTTTTTTTCTTGATCAGCATCCTCTAAACGTCTTTATCAAGAAAAAAAAAGAAACAATTTTACACCCCCTGACAAGGTAGATTCCACCCTTAAGGGCGATTGCGGTCTACTATCTGATATCATCTTGCACAATCTCATATCATATATTCATATTTAAATTTCCATCCGAAACTTTCTCATCTTCGGAGTTAATGCAGAGAGAGGTCAATGCTGATGAATGTTTCTGGTGGTCTAAGGAACACATGAAAACATGAATTTTTCAAATCAGTGCTGTTCCACCACTTTTCCGCATTTTCCGGCTTATTAATTGGACTTTATTGTCCACCGTTAAAATTGTGACAAAAAATATAACTTTGAATTTTTACTTTTTATTTTCAGTTTTAAAAGCTGCAATTACTAAATACTCCAATCAATGAATGCCCAAAAGAGGATTGTAGAGAACATGGAGGAAGGGAGAATTTTCCTGTTCAGGAATGTGTTGGGGGTTGTTAGCAGAGACGAACCCAGCTATTTTTTTGGGAGGGGAAAGCTACAACTAATTTGCCAACTGCCCATGTTTTTACAACTTATATTTCCTTATGTTTTTTTTTTATTTCAGACTTAATCTATAAGTAGCCTAGCGATACAAATATTATGCAAAAGAAGTTTTAACTAAACTACATGATGTAGGCGCTAGACCTAAGTTGACCCCGCGCTCTCCTTCGTCTAGAAGCTACTGGATGAGGTAACCATTATAGTTTAATGACCGTGGAGAAAAACAAGATACAATACGATTACGCGCAAGTCGGGGCGCAAGCTCGTGAACGTCCGCGCTAGTACGGCTACCGGCCACTTCTCACTTCACATTGTGATACGCAATAGGTAGCATTAAGGTCTACACACGATCCAGCGGCAGGGAGCCAGCCTTGTCAGCATGCTTTGAACTCATTCGTAAAAGTGAACTGGTCCGCTGGAATTCCAATTATCTTCAAAGCGTACCAACAATGTCGGGTCCCAGCAGCTGGATCGTCTGTAGACCCCTTTAATAGGCCCAGATTCTGATTCAGTGTCCTCTAAGAATTTAATATTTTAACAATTTCTGACCGACAACAATTTGTTATCATTATTATCTCTCGTTGAGAGGTTGGTAACTGATATTAGTGATACTCAGTAACCAACAACCAACGACTTTATAGCTAGGACAAAGCATTGTATTGATAAAGGCAAAAAGGAGTAATATTCTAATATTTCTAATGTAAGACAGTCTTTGTGAATTGTATGCTCTGGCCGTGCCGTCTACTGGGTCGAACGTCGAATTTCCTCGAGTTGACGAGTTTATTTTGTTGGCCCGTCGGCGTTGTGCGTTGTCCGTCGACTATTCGGTGGCTCTCACATCAGTCGCATTTAGTCATAAATAACATCAATTAAAATTATTTATAAAAAATGGTCATAGTGACAGTGTCATTTAATTCTTATCCAACTCATTATTCGTTTTTTTGCAATTATATCCAATAAAGATTTTTTTACATTTTTGGTGATTTTCCCAACTCAAGCAACATTGGGGGGGGAGCGTACCCCCCCATAACCCCCCGTGGGTTCGTCTCTGGTTGTTAGGAGCTAAACATACTATTACAAATATCCACCCATTGGGGATAGGCAGCAAAAAATACATCATGTTGTACGTTATGCCATCTGTGAGGCAGTAGAAACAGTAGAAACGTTCTGGAACATTAGAGAAAAGAGACTTCTAGATAACGCCGCCCCGTTTCTAGAATAATTCAGGAAGCAATCGCTAGGGGTATATAAGGCCGTGTTCTCGGAGGGGGAGAAGTCTTGGATTTGACAAATGAGGTTGTGGTTAAGACTCCAAAGTGAAAACAAAGTGATAAACGTTGTTATTTTTAGTCAGTAAATTACATTTAAGTTAATAATAGTATTGTGAAGTATCCAGTAAGTTATTAAATAAAGTGTGTTAGTGGTCATCTCTTGTTATAATTTTTGGAACCCACGGAATTTGCAAGGCTAGGGGTGGAAACACGTCACAATACCAAAAGTCCCCGATCCTAGCCCCGCCGCACAGTGAGAAAAATATGCCCTTTTTGGACAAAAATCTGCCGACAGTAGAGATTTCAATCAAATTAAATGAAAAGAATGGTAAATACTTTTAATACATTGTACTTTAGAGTAGTGCTGCGACAAATTGGCTTTGGGTTAACCTAACCTAAAAATTGCAGATGTTACTTCCACATCCAGTGGAGGCTTAGAAACGACACAATTTTTTTAAAAATTATTATTGCTCAAATAGGCTTAGAATCTCATGAAACGTCGAGATTTTAAGTTTGAGCAAAAAAAATGTCGGTCTGTCTGTAACTTTTTTTTTGTGCGAACGATTACTCTGGAACCGTTTCAGATATTGACTTAAAATTTGGTACACGTATGTATTTTAACGAGATCTGGAACTAGATTATATTTTTATCTTATTCCGTTAAAGAGTTGGGGGGTAAATTGCGGTAAATGGGGGTAAATAGGTAAATCAAGCAGGTAAGAGTCCATAAAATTGTGTTTAGTATATATAAGAGAAGCTAATGTCTCAAAAATATTTTTGGCATTAGCCACCCCCATTACTACCCATTACTACCTCCAGCCCATTATAAAATGGAGTGAAAAAAAATTGTGATTTAGTATGTGTACAAGAACCAAAGGCCTCAATTTTTTTTTACTTTTTACGATGTGGCATATATTATATTATTAAAGTTCCATAAACAATTATTTCCACGTACAAATTTTGTTTCGTTGTGAGACTTGGATAGAAAAATTGGATGTGGAAGCAGTGATTCCTTGGGCAGCGGTTTTTTTTCTCTTTATTCCGCGTTTACCTCCTTGGGCGAGAGTCACAAACAAACGAAGTAGTGTTCATGTAGATTGGATAGTAAATTCATTTTTATAAGATCATAAATCAATTTCTTTAATCGTTTTTAACGTATAAACCATAACCCTTTTAAAGGGTTAAAATATGAGTTGAAGGTTTAAGGTGGTGAAAATTCGAGATTCAAGTGAAATAAAATTTAAGTCTTGGTTTAAGTGATCAAAAGTTGTTCTTCAGGGTTTTTTGATGCAGATCTCACCTTTAATCTTACTCGCATCCTATCGATCCCATAAAAATGAATTTGGTATCCAATCTACATGAACACTACTTCGTTTGTTTGTGGCTCTCGGCCAAGGAGGTAAACGCGGAATAAAGAGAAAAAATCGCTTCCCAAGGAATCACTACTTCCACATCCAATTTTTCTATCCAAGTCTCTCAAAACGAAAAAAAATTTGTACGTGGAAATAATTGTTTATGAAACTTTAATAATATAATATTTGAAATCGCCTACCCCAAAAAACCCATGTCCCATCGGTAGTGGGGGGTGGAAGGGGGGGTAGTGGGGGTGGATGAAGTGAAAAAAAAATGAGGCCTTTGGTTCTTGTACACATACTAAATCACATTTTTTTTTTCACCTCGTTTTATAATGGGGTGGAAGTAGTAATGGGGGTAGATAATGCCAAATTTTTTTTTGAGACATTAGCTTCTTTTGTATATACCATTTACCAATTTTATGGACTCTTACCTGCTTGATTTTCCTATCTACCCCCAATTTACTCCCCAACCCTTCAACGGAATAAGATGAAAATATAATCTAGTTCCAGATCTCATTAAAATACATACATGTACCAAATTTCAAGTCGATATTCCAGAGTAATCGTGCGCACAAAGAAAGTTACAAACCGACAGACAGACAGTCATTTTTTTTGCTCAAACTTAAAATCCCGACGTTTCATAACATTCTAAGACTATTTGAACAATAAAAATTTTTAAAAATTTTTTGTCGTTTCTATACTTCCACTGGTTGTGGAAGTAATATCTGCGATTTTTAGGTTAGGTTAAGCCAAAGCCAATATGTCGCAGCACTACTCTAAAGTACAATGTGTTAAGGCTATTTTGTATTTTTTTAATTTAATTTGATTGAAATCTCTACTGTCGGCAGATTTTTGTCCAAAAAAGGGCATATTTTTCCCACTGTGCGGCGCTTCAGGAGTGGAGGGAGGCTGGAAAGGTTCCTTTTTTCGATTCTTTGATTATAACTCGGAAACGATGCGTCGTACGGAAAAAGGTAATCTATGCAAAATTAAACATAATTCAATTTCCTACAAGAATATTTATATTCATTTTCTTCCTATATGTTATAGTTTACGAGATATTCGCCAGCCAAGATGGATAATTAATATATTAAGCAATTTTTTACCTTGAATATTTCTATCAAAGCGGTTTACCGTGGTCTGCTAGTAAATCACAGTCACAAAACAATCTTTATTTTACAACACTCGACCTATTTACTAACGTAATATTTTGTCGAAATATACAGTGTCATAACTGTGGAAAAGTGCATTTTTTTATTAATTAAATTGGAAATATATCAAAAACTATCAATTTTAAGGACTAATATCACGACAGCTAATTTTAAGGCATAAAATAGTTATACAAAATAGTGGAATAATATACTGGTTGTTCCATTCGAAAAAGCGAAGTTTTATATGTTTGAAGATTGATAAGTTGATTCAGCTAACCCGCATCTTTGCAGTTACCAAATATTTTACCTTAACTGTCATTAACAAAGTTTTTTTTATTTCATTTGTGATGTACTGTTTTTCAGTGAATTTTCATATTTTTCGCAATAACTTGGCAACGCCACAGCATTTTATAAAGAAAATAGTATCGAACGTAAATCTTTACATTGAAATCATCAGTATAAAAATATATCGGGTGTGTCAATTAAAGAATTCGACATTCTCTCACCTTCTGTCTGTCTGTAAGCCGCCACATTTCAGGGGCAACCATGCATTTTACAGTATTTTAGAAGTGGACAACAAAGTAAGCCCTACAACCTTAATAGAAAACATTTTTTCTTATTTCTTAAAATAAGCTACAAGCCTTGGATAGTTTTGAGTTATCCATTGAGGGCAGTTATTAATTTAGAGTATAGAAATTTAATTTGTCAGCTAATTGTATGTATGGTGGCAATTTACAGAGTGTGTCCGGAATCAAATGACATGCAAAATAAAAATCTGTGAAAACCGTGAAAACCTAATCGCCTCCTACCTCAGCAACCGTCATCAATTCGTTACCAACAAAAGTAAAAGCTCGGCCTTATTACCTATAAAATATGGTGTACCTCAAGGGTCTATAATAGGCCCCATATTATTCCTCATATATATCAATGATTTGCCCAGTTCATTAGCTGACAGCCACTTTACTCTATTTGCCGACGACACCACTATCTCAAATCCTTCTTCAAACCTTAATGAATTAATAGATAATGTAAATATATCACAGTCAAAAGTTGAGAAATGGTTCCTAGCCAATCAGTTGTGTTTAAATCAGAATAAAACTGAGAAAGTAATATTCAGCCCAAAAAATGCAAATGACATAGACAACTCTACTTTTAGTAATGCAATTAGAGGTCTTCCTTGACACAAAATTATCGTGGGAACCTCAAACAACGCATGTATGTAAAAGATTATCGAAAAGTGTATATCTATTACGGAGCCTGTCTTACAAAGTCTCACAAAAAACTCTCATAACTGCTTACCATGGATTAATACATACCACTCTTTCTTACGCAATTCTGACCTGGGGTCATGCCCCATCTGCCAGTTCTGTTTTCTCATTGCAAAGAAAATCAGTTAGAGTGATCGCTGGTCTTAATTATAGAGATGATTGCAAAAACGCATTTATTCAACTTAAAATTCTTACATTGCCTTGTACGTACATTCTTCATTGTCTAATGCACATAAAAGAAAATGAAAGCAAATATGCAACCCATAGCCAATTACATAGCTACTGCACAAGGTGTAATTCAATTTTGCCGGACTATCTGAGGTTAACTAAATCTAGGAACAGCATCAATTATTACGGTATAAAGTTTTTTAATGTATTACCCACCCACATCAAACAGTCAAACTGTAAGAAATTTAAAGAAACAGTGAAACGTTTTTTGCTCGGGCAAGCGTTCTATTCATTTGAGGAATTTCTTTGTGCAGATTTTAGTCACTTTGACGAGTTTTAGTTTTCACCTTACGTACGCTGTTATGTATTTCGTTTGTTTTTTATCTGTGTTAATAGTTTCATGATTTTTACTTATAACACCTTATGTAATTTTTGATATTACTTCTTTTAATTTTTTCCGAAACTGTACCTCGACTTGTGTAAATACTTATTGTATACTAGCACCAATAAAATATTATTATTATTATTATTAATGCCTAAAAATGTGTCTGAGATAATGCTGAAATAACTCATAGTATGAAGAAAACTTAAATTTAAGAATAGGTTTTTAAGACTGAATGTTAACAATAATAATAATTGTCAACGTGCGTGTCATGGTCACAGCCGAGGTCACAGATTTGTTTTATTGTCTGTGAAATACTTTGCAATTAGTAACCTGTCAGAGGCAGAAGGTGACTAACACGAATGTAAATCTGCATTACTGAAACCCAGGGCCGGATTGTCCTTAAGACTAACTAGGCTATAATAGCCTAGGGGCGACAATGCGTGAAGGGACTCGCGCTAGGGCATGGTTTCTTTGCGCTCTCTGCTTATTAAAAAAAAAAAACATTATTTTGCCGACCCCGAAAAAAAATTTTTCAGATATCTCTCCCGCGCTAAATCAATTTTGAAACCGGAACAAAAATTTGATTAGCCTAGGGGCGCGCCAATCCTTAGTCCGGCCCTGCTGAAACCAAAAGTGAGGGCAGCCATGTAAAAATTAAAAACTGGCAAAGCAGTCGGGATCTACAATGTCACGGCCAAGGCGCTTAATTAAGTTGAAGAAAATAAAGTAAAATGTAGAAGAACATTTGAAGGACGTGACAATATTTATTTATTGGCGCCAGTTGCGCCTTCTTCTACTCTCAGTGGGGTTCGTCTAAGAGACGGACTCCTATAATAGACGAAGAAGTTGTAAGTTCGTACCTACCCTAGATTAGTTTCTGTAATCTGATCAATATCCTGAATAATAGACTCGGGGCAGGTTTTATAGGTTCCGTTTATCTTAGATCTGATAGTTTTGTCGAAACTAGCTGCCAATCTTAACTTCAAACGGTGGACGAGGTATCGCTTAAACTACAAACTTGGGTTTATGCACGCGTACGTTCAATTAGCAATAGTAGATTTTTTTCAAAAACCCTGCACTATCTGCAGCAGTGCAAATCTATCTCTCTTCAACTTATGTATAATCTCATTGGATATCATTCTATCGTCCAATGACAAATCGTTGTCATTACTTTCATTCTGATAAGATTGTACGTCGCCCATTTCGCCATTCATAGCAATTATAGGTGCGGTATTCAAGCAGGAGTGACCTTGGCAATGGTCGCAAGCTGTTGAACATTTCAGTCCTACTTTCCTACAGCTACATTTTCCTGCACAACCCTTCGTACAGTTGCAAAAAATCGAATTTAACAATATGTCTGGTGCTGGTGGTAACTGCGTTGGTACTGGCTGCACGACAATGACTCTGGTAGGTACACCTCCCTCAGAGATCTCTATGCACGTTGTCATGACATAACCCCACTAGCGGACTACGTCCAAGAAATTTCACAAAGGTTCTATCAGTTCAAACTGGACGGTAGTCCACTAACCCGCAACATTACTCGAATCAGACAGCATAATGCCATACTTTTCAATCTAAAACACCCCTTACCATACCAGGCGTTGCCTATTTTCCGGCAACTCCCCTAGCCACGCTTCCCTCTACGATAACCTGTATCTACCCCTACTCTCTACCTTTCGCCATCTTTACATCTTCAACCTTTCTCCCTCCTTTTTTTTCTATTTTTACGCATCTTTTGCTTCATCCTTTTTGTTCTTTTGTCCCTTTTTGTCCATCCAAATTATCTTTAGACCAATAACATCTCATAAATCCCAACCTTTTTAAACCACATCGTTTTAATACCTTATCTTCCTCGACGGCGGTCAGACCACGAGGTCGTCATCAGATCGAACGGGTTTTTTCGTTCAGTTCTGTTTTCCCGTATCAGCAAAATTTTTCACATTGCGCTTGCCAACGAGTTTTAGTTTCTATTGTGCTACATCCATTAGTTTTAGGCTTATGTAAGCACATTTCCTTAATCTTAGTCCAGTTTTTAAATCCACCTGCGGTGGATAGGAGCTCTGGTCAACAAACCACTGCCTCTAAGCCAAACCAGACCCACCCCGCCCATCCACACGCCCACCACGACGCTACACGTCGTGGCTGTCTGTCTGGCCCCGGGACGGGTTCCGACTAGGCACATTTCATGTTCCAAAATGTTGAATAAAATCTTTTTGAATTGAATTGAATTGGTACTGGTTGCAAAATATCATTCTTCCTAGTCCAGCCCCACTGCTCAAGGTCAATGTCTTTTCCCAATCGGGTTTGAACTTGATAATATTTAATTTTCAGTCTGAGACATAGAAAGCAAGATAATTGCGAAATATGTGGTGCGAAAGAGGTTTGGTGGAACTAATTGCATTTTTCACTTAGTCCGCGTCGTATCTCCAAAACGGTTAGGCGTACAAAAAAAATGTATAGGACCTTTAAGGTACGGAATTTATAGATGTACAACTTTTATAATAGGTGTTGTTCCCGTTTGGGCCATAAAAATTGAGTTAATCGCGAATTCGCGGTTTTCGCGACCTTCCGACGCGGTTTTCACGAAATCCTCCAGGTGTTTCGTGGTGTAACTACCAAGTGTTATTCAAGACGTCCAAATAAACATAATAAGGACAAAATTTTTCGTAGGGCACGAATTTAGCACAAAGGTCAATTTTACAGCTAAAACTCCTGGATTATACCTAAATGTAAAGTAAAAGCTGTTGTAAAAATGGATATTTTCGATATTTTTGAGGACATTTTATCAAGCGATGAAGGTGTAATCAATAGAAGCACTTTTCTTGCACTCAATTATGTCTCAATGATTTTTTATTAATTCAATTATCAATTCTATTTCACTGTCGTTGAAAGTTGTAGAACTTTTATCATTAAGGGTGAAAACTTAAAGTAAGTTATAGAGATGACATCAATCACCAATCTACCAACGCTACCAACCCTTATTTACCGTTATCAACCAATAGAAATGTGATAACACTGACAATATTTACAAGCGCCTAAACCTCTACTAAAACTTTGGTTTAATCTGTTCCTATAAAACCGGCCCTTATTAAGGTGTTTTATGAAAATTCTATATAATCAGTTGGCGACATAACGAACAAAAACGCACGAGAAGTTAAACTCAAAGTTAATCATTCAATCAAGGAAATATAAAAGTTCAAGTAATACCATTTATTATATAAAATTCAACGTCCCGGTATGCAAATAAATGTTGATACAGGGACTATCTAATTATAATGTATGAATCTACCTACCAAACATGGCAAGGGCAGACGCCTCCCTTAAAGGACGTTTACATTGGAGAGTAATAGTATCAATCGATTGACACAAAAAAATTCTCAAATTCCTAGAAAAGTATATGCTTACAATTTGACTTGGTCTAACGATAATATTTTCACGTAAAATTTTGGTTCACTCGCAGCTAGCTTTCTAATTCCTAACAGTGATATTATCATTCACTAGAACTTGTTATTTGTAAGGCTTTTTACAGTAATATACTTATAAGTTAAACGAGGCTTTTCTGTTTTTTCAAAACGTACCGACGCGCGACGGCATATCAGTAAGGTAGTGTACTTCGGATAAACTGACGAGCTATGGAGATATCCGCATATGGGCTAATAGGCATTTTAGATAATCTCGTCACAGTTCAAAATTCGTCTTACGGCATGAAGGTATATTTTTCTGATATCTATATCCGGTGCCTTGCCCACGGTGCCCCCTCCTCCACGCGCGAAATTTTTTTTAAACTCTTTTTCTGAAAAGCTCGTTATACGCTCCACAAGCAAAACTGAAATCGATGACATTGATGTATACTTGCAACAACAAACTTTCTTCTCAGCTGAATATAAAATCGAACAATTGTAGCACTATAATTATACTCTTATTAGTGGATTGTGTCGGACGAAAACCCGACTATTGTCTGAGGCAACCAGATTAGTTCTCCCCCCGTTTTCGAGGATGCTGATCACCCTACTGTGGTGGTGGCAGAATTTCTCGTTGGGGTGACCCACCCCCGCAAACGACCAAAACCCATCCCCAAACGGATGTTAATGGTTATTATAATAGTTTGAGGGACTCTTACTTGGTGATCCCCGTTTTCGAGGATGCTGATCACCCTACTGTGGTGGTGGCAGAATTTCTCGTTGGGGTGACCCACCTCCGCAAACGGACAAAAACCATCCCCAAACGGGGGTTAACGCGCATTATAATTGTTGGACTTTACTTGGTTTTCATCCGTTTTCGAGGATGTTGAACACCGTGGTGATGGTGGAATTCCTTCCCGGGTTGACCCATCCCCGTAAATGGCCAACAACAACCCTCCAAAGGAGTGAGAGTCCGTTCTCCGCATACCCCCGGGCAAAGCTCCCCCCCCCCGCTTTCGAGGATGCTACACAGGGAAAATACATTAAGATGCCACCTCGATCTCGTCAACAAAGTAGTCATCTTCATTTACTGTGGAACTGAAAAAAGATGTATGTATATTTTTTGTACATATTTTCTGGGAAGAATAGGTTTATATAATAATTGAAACATCTGATTTATTCAATTATAATATATTATAAAAAATATTTTTATTGACGCAAACAATTACTGCATATATTGTTACGCTGGCTTTTCTTACCTTATAAAATACTCTGACTATATATATATATATATATATATATGAAATGTTGGTGTACTTCCGGGTGTTTTCCCACGTAGTTGATAGGCTGCTGCTTGAGCCATTCTGTCTAAACGATGTTTCGGCAGAATCCCATCTGCCATCTTCAGGTTCTCGCTAAAAGCTGCCTACTGCTGCTCCTCGTTGCAGCAGTAGGCAGCTTTTAACGAGAACCTGAAGATTTAGATTTAGAAGAATTATTTTTTTGAAACTTCCCATTTTTTTAATAAATTAGTATTTTATTTTGAACCATTCAATTGAAACTGCATAGAAATTATTTTTTGTGAATTAATATATCTCGTATGTTCAATTTTTTATTTACCAATAGCCTACTTTTTGAGATGATTAACATTTGCTCCTACACAACTTTAAATATGAATTCAACTCTTAATTCGCAAAAAATGGAAAGTTTCAAAAAAATAATTTTATATTCCTTAAATTTGGTATAGAGGTATAAAATTGCATTCTAAATAACTTTTCTTAGTGTAATTTTTTCATATTTTGAAAAATAAAGGTACTTTATTAGTGATGATTTTTACAACTTTGCTTATAAAACACCCTGTAGAATACCAAATCGAGTCATTTTTGGTATACTTTAGTTTTACAACAAGCAGGACTCAATCCCCAAATATCATTCCAAAATTCCAAAATTTTTGGTCCATTACACCTCTTGTTACATCTATCCTGGGACACACTGTATATAAAAGTTAAAATAAATTTATGTATTTATTTTTTTATTTTAAATTTATTTCTTACGTTCTTTGAACCCGTGCAGTTACACCCATTATGAAAATGCCAAGGAGTATTTTTTTGCCATTGAGGGGGTGAACGGGTGTCAAGTACTCGATTCGTGGTCCTCTCCATGTTCGGTATACTTGAAAATGGGAGGGACACCTTTTGTCCAGTGATATGATGAGGGCGCTCTCTCACCTCTTTAGAGGGTGGTTATTGGCCGTTAAGGAGGTGGGCGAGTGTCGGGCACGCGTCCCAGGGTCCTCCCCATAATTGGCATCCCCACAATAGGGTCATTTAGTGATATGGCAGTTTCCTACTTTTTCTTGCTCATTTTAAAGTAGAACAAACCAATAGCCTCAGAAAAAAATTTCAGCTCAATTGAATCAATAGCCACAGAGATATTCGCATTTAAATAGAAACACGCTCGGCCGGCCAACAGTCCGTAGAGTGACGTCACTTGGCGTGCGCCGATACCTATATTAGAGCAGCGATTTCGTAAGTCTATCGTGTCGTTTTTTTTTTTTTGGCGTAGAACCAGGTCAAACAGGTTAGGTTCCTTTGAGTATGTCACGGGGCATATGAAATCATATTTTACGATATTTTTTTGTGGTCTCGAACTTTTTAAATCAATAAAAAGTGAAAAAAATGTATTTTTAAATAAAATTGTTTTTTTTTTGTTTCCACCGTCATATCTTTAAAACTATTAAAGGTACCGAAATTTGTTTTGTGTCAAATTAAAGCACACACTGTAGCGCTTTTACCAATATAAACGGTTTGGGCACAATTCGCACTTTCATTTCTCTAAAAACCAGATAAACTAAAAATATATATTTTATGTATTGAAATCTTCACCAATCGATAAACTTTTTATTTTTGAAAATATTTACATACATGCAGCGAAGAAAATAAAGCCTAATTATCACAAAAGTTTTTGAAACAATATATTTTTTCCTAAAATGTACCGTGTGGCAACAGCGATTTTTTTTATCAGCGCTAAATGCGACATTGGGACGCAATTAATACACCTCGGATGCAGGGTTGGTCAGATTAGTCGCGTAGAAGTGGCGGTTGTAGAAAATCATTAAGTATTCATTGTTCTGATAAAAATGTGACAATCGAAAATGTGCTTGTTTTAAGGCAGGCCTAAAATGTTGCAAGGAGTGTAAATGTCGTTCCTGTAACAACATTATTAAAGATTTCGAGGCAGATATGAACGAATTAGAACGCTATTAATGTAGGACCTACATAAACTACATACTACATATTTATCTATCCAAATAGAAAATTTATTTCAACAATAAAACTCATTTTATGCGTACGTTTTTACTTTCATTCATTTAAAAATGTCTAATAAACTTAGGTCGGTAGTTAGTAACATTGATATTTATATATTAGGTATTTATATCTACCTACCTGTCTTTTTATTATTAAAAGGAGACTATTTTATATTTATTGTACAATTTCTTAATATTAACAACATATGATCAATACTACTGTACAATATATGAAATATTGAACAATAATATTGATCCCCTAGATGCTTTTGATCACTACTGATTTTGTATTTATTGATATAAGTTAAACTACTACATACTCCCCGACCGGGACCGTCGACTTTGGCCCGTTAAAAAAAATCGCTGACTCAATACTATGAACGGGACATCAAAAATGTTTATCCTTAAAACTTTTTTCAACTATTGGCTTCAATATGTACGCAGCATGTATATACAAATTTTCATAAATAAATTTTTTTCTCGATTGTCTAAAATTACGCTACTGAAAATAACAAGTTTCAGTTTCCTATTATTTTTCCAACTTAAAAAAAAATAAATCGGGTTCACGTGGGACGTTGTTCGAAGCGCTATTGTGTCTACTTTAATCTAAAAAAAAAATAGCTTGATAGCACAAATATTTTCAGAGAGATGCGGTGGAGACGTTAAAAAACATATTTCATTAAAAATCTATTTTTTTGAGTTTTTCCGAAATAAAAAAGTTCTCGACCACCAAAAAATGTCGTAAAAATGATTCCGTCTACACGATTATCTTACTAAAGAATCCCACTAAGTCTGGTTTGGTTCTACGCCGGTTTTTTTTCTCGAAAACTAAGCGACTTTACTTCCAGATTTTACTCTACTAACTTGCATTCACAGCCGTGTTCACTGGGCGGTTCAGCCATCTGACGTCACAACTCGACTACATGGTTATCCCGAGCGTTTTTAAGCGCGCCGACTTTAATAATTACTTCCACATCCAGTGGAAGTATAGTAACGACAAAAAAAATTTTAAAAATTTTTATTGTTCAAATAGGCTTAGAATGTCATGAAACGTCGATATTTCAAGTTTGAGCGAAAAAAAATTTCTGTCTGTCGGTCTGTAACTTTTTTTTGTGCGCACGTTTATTCTGGAACCGTTTGAGATATTGACTTAAAATTTGGTACACATATGTACTTTAACGAGATCTAGAACTAGATTATATTTTCATCTTGTTCCGTCGAAGGGTTGGGGGGTAAATTGGGGTAAATTTGGAATAAATAGGTAAATCAAGCAGGTAAGAGTTCATAAAATTGATATTCAGTATAGACAAGAGAAGCTAAGGTCTCAAAAAAAATTTTAGCATTAGCCACCCCCAACACCACCCCCACCCCATTATTAAAGGGGATGAAAAAAAATGTGATTTAGTGTGTGTACAAGAACCAGAAACCTCAAAATTGTTTTTACTTTATCCACCCCCCACTCCCACCCCCTGTCACCACCCCCACCCCACTTCCGATGTGGGGTATCGTTTTATGGGTTTTTGGGGTAGAGGATTTCAAATATTATATTATTAAAGTTCTATAAACAATTATTTCCAGATACAAAATTTTTTCGTTGTGTGACTTGGATAGAAAATCCGGATGTGGAAGTAGTGATTCCTTGGGCAGCGGTTTTTTTATACATGAAGGCGGCGTCAGTAAATTCTAATTTTTGGCATACTTACTATACTCACCAAGCTCTTTCAGAATATGCAATAATAAAAAATTGTTAAATGAGCCTATTGGCATCGAAAACGGGGGATCAATAAGTTAGATTCCGTGAAGCATGATCAATACGCGTTTGACCCAATTTGGGGGTGGTTTTTGGTCGTTTGCCAACGAGAAATTCTGCCACCACTACGGTTCAGCATCCCCGAAAACGGGGGGAGAACTATTTTGGTTGCATTAGACAATAGTCGGATGTTTTTCCGACTCATACAATCCACTATATACAAAATATAAGAGTGAAGAAACAAATACATGTTGTCTTTACAATCTGTTTTCGATTACTTCGATTATAAAGCGTCAATGAATTTTCTGACATAATATTACTTACGAAAATAAATCAAAACATCGCTTCCAGCTAGAAATGTTGACATAAATTATTTGTAAAAGAAATTTTGTAGAGGCGTAAAAAAATAAATCATTGGAATTTTTAGCGAACAGTTTAGTATTCGTTCTCTATTTATAATGCAAATTTTTGCAGTCCGGATTACGTCAGTGGCGGAGGTTAACCTAGGTGGGATGACGCGATCAAGGCGCCTTTCAGACCGACACGGCGCGGCGGACACCTGAGCGCGGGGCCGGAGGTCAACCTCTTCCTCATACATCAATGTTTTCAGAGTTATTGACGTTGAGTTTGTTTAACAGCCCGCAAAATCTATATTGATACAAAGTCGTGGCCTAATTACATACTTAACCTCGTCTATTACCAAAAAGAACCACTGAAGGTCTTTGACTGAACGTGAGTGTGAGATTGGCATAATTTTCGTTTAACAATATTGCTTCATTGTTACTGATATTTGTATATTTGTCTAATAAAAGGCAATTTATTGTGTTATTAGTCTTTTTTAAATTAATTTTTTATAATATTTTTTGATCTTATAAATGGTAAAATTCCTTTCAAAATGTTTTGCTTTTTCTAGTTTCCAAGATTTACATGAAATACGCAAACCTTAGCACATTTTCCAAATTGTATTTCTGTTTTCAACTAATATTTAGGGTATTAGAGAATATTATTTAGGTATTAAGCAAGTCACAACTTACACACTTTTTATTTATTAAGAAATTACCTACTTTCTGTATATTGTTGCCCTAATCTGGACAGGCTAATATACTAATTAGGTAAATACTTTAAAACATTTATTATTAGAGAACCAGTCAAAACAACTACTCTTCTAGCTAATACTGACGAAGTATTGAATTACATGATACGATTTCAAGCATTTTAAAGCAAAAAAGTAGTAATCTCTGTATTTACTCTTGAGAAAGGTCTAATAAGCCGAACATATGTAGAGTATATCAATATACTTATTTTGAAACATTAAAAAGCAAATTTTCTCGTAACTAGAATTATTTATAAAATGTTTCACAATAATTAACCAACCACAAATTCAGTTAAATATATCAAAAAAGTATATTGAAAATACTTAAATCATTTATTTAAATTCAGTCATTCACACTTTTTATTTATTATAAAATGATCTACTTTCTGTATATTGCTACATAAGTCTGATCACGCTAATATAATTCATTATTGGAGAACAAATCAAAACATATGCTCTTCTACCTAATACTGACGAAGTATTGAATTACCTGATATGATTCCTAGCATTTTAAGGCAAAAATAAAAACCGCTGCCCAAGGAATCACTACTTCCACATCCAGATTCTCTATCCAAGTCACTCACAATGAAAAAACTTTGTACGTGAAAATAATTGTTTATGGAACTTTAATAATATAATATTTGGAATCCTCTACCCCAAAAACTCATAAAACGATACCCCACATCGATAGTGGGGGGGGGGGGGGGGGGATGAAGTAAAAGAATATTTTGAGGTTTCTGGTTCCTGTACATACATTAAATCACAATTTTTTTCATCCCCTTTAACAAGGGGGGTGGGGGTGGTAATGGGGGTGGCTAATGCCAAAAATTTTCTTGAGACCCTAGCTTCTCTTGTATATACTAAATACCAATTTTATGGACTCTTACCTGCTTGATTGACCTATTTACCCCAAATTTACCCCAATTTACCCCCAACCCTTCGATGGAACAAGATGAAAATATAATTTAGTTCTAGATCTCGTTAAAGTACATATGTGTACCAAATTTCAAGTCAATATCTTAAACGGTTCCAGAGTAAACGTGCGCACAAAAAAAAAGTTACAGACAGACAGACAGACCGACAGACAGACAGACAGACCGACAGACAGACAGAAATTTTTTTTTCGCTCAAACTTAAAATCTCGACGTTTCATGACATTTTAAGCCTATTTGGACAATAAAAATTTTTAAAAATTTTTTTGTCGTTACTATACTTCCACTGGACGTGGAAGTAATATATTGAAAATACTTAATCATTTATTGAAATTCAGTCATTCACAATTATTGAACCTTTCATTCTATTTCAACTCTAGAAAAGTTGTACAAATTTCGAACTCGTTAGTTCTCATCAGTAGAGTATAGAAACATTAATTTAAGGTATGTAATGAAACAACAAAAAGTTTGCAGAAGTAAACAAGATAAATGAATGAACTATTGATAAATATTTTAACGGTTAAAATTTGAGTTTCAATTACGTAATAAAAATGTGGTTCTTAAAATTGAACTTTTGAAATTTTAGGCAGCTTGGCAGTTAGTACATTTTGACGAAAAATAATCGCATGTAAAATATAAATCAAGAATTTCTAGCGGTCGCTACCGTTCTCTAAAGTGTAACAAAAATAATAATTTAAATGTTCAACCCTGAGTAGTGGAACCTGCGTTGAACAATCAATGAGCAGTAAGTCACTTAAGTATAGTTGTCTAAAAGTATTTAGTGCGAATGAAAAAGGCGATAAAAATATCAAAGTCGGCGCTATTACATGCTAACAAAAGTACTACAGAGTTGTACTTCAAATTTTTGCGTATTGGAATGAACAAAATAATATTAGAGATTTTTTTTCCTCTAATTTTTAGCCTTACGAACTTAGCGTTTTGGCCACGAATATTTTTTGTGTATATAATATAAACGCACACATATTGTTGGAATAACAACTCTGCTATGTGATACCTATTGTTATTTTGTTATTTTTAATATTATTATCAATGTATCATTCACTTTGTTATAAAATACATTAGCTGATTGTTTTAATCCATATAGGCTGTGCTTAAGTCTCCATACGAAGTTTTCCTTTCCTGGAATCACGTAACACTCCGGCTGTTTCATGTAAACCTCTTCTTTTAGATCTCCACATAAAAAGGCTGTTTTAACATCAAAATGGTGTACTATCATGTTTTGTGAAGCAGCAACTGTCAGAAGCGTTCTTATGGTAGTTTGCTTTGAAACAGGGGCAAAGGTTTCATCGTAGTCTTCTCCTGGATGTTGAGCAAAACCCTTGGCTACCAGTCTCGCCTTATATCTTTCGATTTCCCCCACTGAATTTTGTTTCCTTTTGAAAGTCCATTTGCACCCAATGGCTTTTCTTCCGGGGGGTAGCGTAGAAAGTTCCCACGTATTTGCTTCATCTCTTGATCCATTGCAGTTTTCCATAAGGCTTGTTCATATTGTGGAAGACTATGAAGCTGTTCCTAACTTTGAGGTTCGGAAATCGAGGAATCTGTAATCATGTAACCTAATCTTTTAGGGGGCATTCCCTTGTTTTTACGAGATGATGTTCTTATACTTGAACTATCTTCATTGTGTACTGTCTCTATAATGGCTCCGTTGTCCACAATTTCAACTTCAGAAGCAGGACAATCCCCTTTTAATGAAGACTCCATAGTGCATCTAAGAGTTTTGTTTTGTTTATCAGAATTATTTTCTGAATCAATGAATATAACTGTTCGACACACAACAATTCTGTTTGTATTTGGGATTAAAATACGATATGATTTTGTCGTAAGGCAATATCCTACAAGAATTCCATCAGCCGCCTTATTATCCCACTTTGTGCGTTTTTCTTCAGGTACGTGAAATAAGACTTTGCTTCCAAATGGTCTTAGATGTGAGATATTAGGTTTTGTACCATGCCACAATTCATGAGGCGTATAATTACGAGGCTTTGTAGGCAAACGATTTTGAAGATAGGTTGCCACTACCACTGCCTCTCCCCAATACTTGTATGGCATACCGGCATCGAGTAGCATGCACCTTGCCATTTCAACAATACTACGGTTTTTACATTCTGATACTCCATTTTTCTCGGGCGTATAAGGCGCTGTTGTCTGGTGAACAATTCCATGTTTCTTCATGAAAGCCTGAATTTCATGTCCAAGATATTCGCCTCCATTGTCAGAGCGAATTGCTTTCATTGATTTTGAAAATTTGTTTTTTCTACGATTGTGCTGAAAGTCAAATTTTCTAACTTCAAAATGAGTGCAGAAAATATCACTTTGCCGCACGCCTTGATTACATCTTCACGCACCGGAATAAAATAGTCTGTTTACCTTAAAGAATTTTATATTACTTAATGGTAATAACAATTAAATTCTATAAATGCACATTAATTACACATGAATTGCAATTACAAAGTCAAATTTTCTTACTTCAAAATGACAGCGGAAAATGTCACTTTAAATAAAATCTGACAAGCAGCAAATTTAAAATTTTGGAAAGACTTTGAAAAGGGAAATAACTTCACAACCGTAGAAAAAATAGTATGTAACACACATGTGGCAAGTTTCATTGCTAAACTCGTATGATAGGAACACTCGCTGCGCTCGTGTTCCTACTTTCATACATCGTTTTGCAATGAAGCCCTTGCCACACTTGTATTACAATCTACTATTGTACCATAGCAACATATTGACGAAACTTTTCAGTAACTTCATCTTTAGAACGTAGTAAATACACAGTCGTGCAACGAGAAAAATCATCTATAAAAGTCAGAAAATATCTTTTGCCTCCAACAGTTTCTGTTTTCATGGGACCACACACGTCACTGTAAATCAGCTGCAAAACTCCAGTACTTTGTTGTGGGACTTGCTTTGAGACTGAACTTCTTGTCAACTTCCCCTTGATGCATACCTCACAGGGTAGGAATCTGTCATCCCCAACTGACAACCCGATTACAAGGTTTTCTTTGCACGATTTCTTGATTGCTTCGGGATCACGATGACCAAAACGACGATGCCATTCAGTTAAAGAAATGTTTTTGTTTTGAGCTACTTGAGCATGATGTTTGAGATCTAACTCGTAAAGGTTTGATGAGATTGTAGCGACAGCAACGACTTGTATATCCTTTGAAATTTCACATCTGTCATTTTCAAAAATAATCTTGAATCCTTCTTTTGCAAGACACAAAGAAGATTAGCATTCAGTTCAGGTACGAAGAAAACATTTTTACAAAATACTTTACGGACTCCTGATTGTGTCATACAATTTAAAAATCCTGTACCAACTCCAACAATTTTTATAGATCTTCCATTGGCAAGATAAATATTGTCAGTTTTTCGCTGAAGAGTCTCAAAAAACTTCTCATCATTTGACGTGTGAGCTGTTGCTCCCGAATCTATATCAAGTTTTCTTTTCGATTCCTACGTCAAAACAAAATAAGTTGTCATCATCATTATCGCTTTCGTCTTTCGTGATATGTGCTTTATGTTTACTTTTGCCAAATGTAGTATCAGTTTTCGCTTTTAATTTCCAACAATTTCGTTTAAGATGACCACGTTTTTGGCAATAATGGCAAACCCATATCATCACCTTGAATACTATTTCGACTACTGGCACCTTGACGTTCCTTGACATTCCAGTATTTATTATCAGATGTTTTCATTGCGGAATTGCTAGAAATTACACTCGTTCCGGTCTCTGAGTACAGTTCCCGTCGTCTATCGAACTCGTCTGTTAATTTTCCTCTGACAAATGTCAGTGACAGTTCTTCTTCCGGTCTGGATTCTAAAGCAGTTATTAACGATGAATAAGATTCTGGCAGACTACAAAATAACAAAGCAGCAACGTGATTATCTTTAAACTCTTCTCCAATACCTCGTAACTGAGTAACGAATTTCAACAAATTATTTATGTATGTTATGTATATCGCCGTCTTCTGATAAGCGTAACTTATAAATTTTTCTAAGCAGAAACAACTTACTGCACAAATTAGATCGTTCGTGAACCTTTTGAAGTGCCTTCCACATGTCGCTTGAAGTTCCTTATGTGGATTAGTTGGTCGTCTTCTACAGTCAAACTAATTGTGGCTTTTGCTTTACGGTCCAACATGCGCCGTTGTAAACGTGTTTTCACAGAATCTGTTTCTGAAAACGCCATTTCATTTAAATCGAACACAAAATCACTGTCCAGATACAAAATGCAATTGAATCAAGAAGAAACGGTGAGACTGGGCCCATAACCTATTGAATATTGATATGTGTTAGATATATTTTAACTAGACACAAACTTTTATGGGCAGCCATATGTGCACACACACGCGCAACTAGAGATTTAAAAATCGTGTAAACTCAATAGCGTTTCTGGTAAACTTAAAAAATCGTACTATGTTTTGCGTCAAGATATAAATATCTCGGTGGACGCATTGCCCATCCTTTTCGACATTGACAGATAAATTCAAAGCACGACTCTGTTTATCTGTTATCCTGGTATTAACGTCGACAATAATCTCCGCGCCGTTCTATTTAGGGGTGATTAGAGTAACTGTGTCACAAGAATTTTAAAAAACTTAATTAAAAGAGGCTTGTTTCCATTTATTTCTCATCTTAATCATGCCAGAACATTCTTTACATAATAGTAATGATGTTTTATCTATTAAGTAATACAATCATACCGTGTGTGTAGCGGCTCGCTAGGCATAGGTAGTAAGAATTACAATATCGCGCGTGCCAGCTGGCTGAAATGAAATAACTAAGAGCTGGGATACTCCGCTAACGGACGAATTTACAGCGCTGTGTTGTCATATCTCTCGCGCTACGTGAATGTACATGCCTAACGGACAATTACACGCACGGTATTTATTATTTAATATAGTGTGGAAAAATAAAACATGCCCGGTCTCTCTTTGTATTAGCTCGGTCTTCAGCTTTGAGTTTTTTATGTGCAGTATAAAAATGGAATGACCTGTAATAAAAAAGCAGCGGTCATACTAACGCACTTAAACTACTTGGTTGTGATCTATTCAAATATAGAATTTGGAACAAAGCAAGCCTCAGCTTTGGCAAGATCACCTAGACACGGGGTCTTTACAACCAACTCAAAGGTTTTGACATGACAGCCACCACTACTAGACCAAAGAATAGAGCGTGCATTCTACTAAAGCAAAAATTTAAAAAGGACGTACTATGAAGTGGACGTATGTATCATCATCAAATTCTCGAATAATGTTTTAAGCTGTGATTTTCTAGGTGCTAAGATTTTTTGGAGTACCGAAATCTTTTTTTTTAACTATTCAAGAGTAAAACCGATTTCATAACACCTGTAACTGACACACAGTGGGGCAGGAATTCGAAAACGTGGCATTCAATCGTAAAATAAAACGAGCTAAAGGACTATATGCTGTTGACACATGGCAAGAAAACACATCAGTGTATCATTTGCGCCACTACCTAACTTCATTCAAGGTCACCACGCCTACTACCACCTCCATGAAACTGTTATTGTTAAGTAGTATTTGCGTATGCTCGATGCGCTAAATTTAATAGAACTTTAGTGGAAAAACTCATTTATATCTGTAGTTTTTGACTAACTATGGATCCAATACAGTCAGGTATGTACTCAATATATAACGTTCTTTCTCTATAATTGTTTAAGTTATATGGTAATAATAATTTCAAAAAGAAGCATATGGAAATATATCAATAAACTACAATATATTTTGTAACCAAAGAAAAAGTTTACTTTCACATACATCCATTTTGAAATAAAATTCTTAAAAATTATAGACTTATCCGATATGTATATGTCAATCCGCCATCTTGGAAAAACATAAAACACCAGAAATGTCCAAAAAAATCAAAATTGAATATTTTTTCGATAAGAAGGAATAATTTCACCAAAGTTGGCAAAAACAAAACTCATCTGTGGTCAAATATAATGCACCAAACATATAAGTCAAATAGAACGCTCAAAGCTTAATTCTTCGTCATGTACTGTCGTGCACAAAAAAAAAATGGGACAAATCTTATAACGTATTTTTGCTAAAATCTAGTTGTGTACATCTGACTTTAATTTTGATGACATTGTCAGTTACTTGTCAAAATTCATTGCAAGTGTGCAAATAGAGACAGATTTACATTAGAAAAAAATAGTTGTCCTATTTTTTTTTTACTCACGACAGTACCAAGGAGGCTTTGTGAGTCACTTTTTTTTTCGATTGTAGGTTCTTTTATTTACGTTAAGGGGGTAAAGTTTTTTTTTTAATTTTCAATAAAAGTGTATTTTCTACAATTTTTAAAAATGCATTTTCTTTGACCTCTTTTTTTTCAAATATTATTACCGTGCGTATGCTTAATAAATTTCGTTATCAAATTAAAGTAGTTTCATTTTGTATTATATTTTTGAAGTTATACGACACTTTCTACAGTATATTTCATTTTGTTTCGATGAAAATTGGGTGAAAAAAACGAGGGTCAGGGAAAGTGCATTTTTAAAAATTGTAAAAAATGCACTTTTTTTGAAAATAAAAAAATGAACCTTCTCCCCTTTATAAAAAAGAACCTACAATAGAAAAAACAAAAAGTGGCGCATAACGCCTCCCTGATACTGGAAGAAGAATAATAGTATATTATATCACTAGGAGTAGAACGCCCAGTTTGCGGCTTCGGCTTCGCCTCAGCCGCAAATCCTGGGCTCAACACAAAAAAAGGCGTTCTACTCCGTGTAATATATACTATTTTTTCTTCAAGCGTATTAAAATGCAAAAATTCATTTATTTATCATAAATGTACAAATATTCAAACTACAGTCTTACATGTTGACACAATATGACAAGTGGCTAGTGGATAGCGCGCCACCGGTGGCTTTCGGTATTAACATTATGTTACTAGTAAAACAATACCCACTGCGGTGGCGCTTTCGGAACTAACATTATGTTACTAGTAAAACAATGTCCACTACGGTGGCGTTCGGTACTAACATTTTGTTACTAGTAAAACAATGTCCTACTTCTACTTCTGTTTTTGGTGACATAATTTAAACATTTTAATACGCTTGAAGAAAAAAAATTTTGTTTCGTCCGCCATATTTGACCATTCTATTTGACTTAGAGCGTCCGGGTTTAGTGCATTATATTTGACCGTGGATGACTTTTATTTTTGCAAACTTTGGTGAAATTAATCCTTCTTATCGAAAAGATATTTTATTTTGATTTTTTCGGCAATTTTTTGTGTTTCTTATTTTTCCAAGATGGTAGATCGACTTTTATATATGGACAGGACTATATTTTTACAACGTCAGATTTAAAATGTATACCCTTAAAAACCCGTATAAATGTTTTTTTAAGGATTTTGCTGGAAATTAGAATTATTGCCACGTTTTCGAATTCCTGTCGCACTGTGCGACGTCATAAATGACGTAGAACTTATATTAAACGGTGCCGATATCATCTCTCTCCCAAAAATCCAACTTTAAATGTTTCAACACTAAGATGATTACAAGAAAAGGTGTATTATGCAACCAAAATTGATTCAACAGGCTCAACAGGCTATTGGCCGAGAACTTATTATACAGAGCACCACCTGGCCTTCACCGTGCTAGATGAATGGCAAAAGCTATATTCATTGAAGATTTACTTGTTTCGGGACCAGTTCAAACTCACCAATAGAGAAGATGAAAGCATTTTTGACATTGCTATTTTTAGTGTAACAATTTATGTGCTGGTTTCAAGCTGGAGCCTAGAAAATACAAATAAATTAACCAAGCTCTTTTTAAGAATGCAATGAAAAAGTTTCTAGGATATCTATGGTACCTGTTAGACGAGCTGGTAGCTTAAGCTCTCTTCGACGATCAAGTGTGTCACAAAGCGAAATATAGTAGATCCTGCAGAATGAAATAGTGAAGCACTCTCTAATGCGCATTCAATTGGATTCTAGTATGGTGAACAAGAAAGAACTGGAAGATTTTGTATCAACACACTTAGGTTTTTTACAACTATAGGTGCTTCTAGTTATTTTTAGATACAGCTGCTGACTGCTGATCAATGCACACTTTTGATGCAGGGCGAAAATAATACTTATTGTTAGTTGTGGAGAATTCATACTTGGATACTATTTTAGGTGAAGTGGGTAAGTTTTGTAATGTATCCCGCCTAAATTATCTCGATATCTGAAAAACTCACGAACTTATTCAATTTCTTATTTGAATACTTCGCTTCGACTGAAGTCCACCGTGACGTCACAATACACAACGCGCTGACTTGCCATGCCGGCGGCGCGCCGTATGTTCCCTTTATTTAGTGTATGTGCTCGATTTTCTGAAATGTCACAAAATGTCACTTTTGATTCGTTCGTGCCGAGCCGAATTTTCGAATTTCGCCGTGCAATTTACGATCGGGTTTATCTGGAAGACTTCCTCTTTACGTCGCGATATCATACGGCCGTCCCAATGGAGTTCTTCGAAAAATATGAACGTGCCAAAATTGCATGTTTTAGCAATTTTTTCGGCTCTCAAATGCAGCCGGTGCTTGCCAGCGAGTATAAAGGTGCCCGCGCCCGCTCGCTGTTGGCGGAATCATGTATTGTGACGTAATCGAGCCTCAGCCCAGATGATCGCAGCATTTTAAACTTGGAAGGACAAGATAATTTAAAAAAAAAATTACAGATATTTTTTAGATTTTTACGACTATTTATTACGAGAAAATGAGAAAAATGGAAACTTCCTAATTACGGCTATGTAATACAGTTTAGAGCAAAATAGAACAAATAATTCCCACAAGAGATTTTCCTTTTTTATACTATAGAGGGGCTTGCCCCAATCATTAATTGATGTTTTCCACAAAAATATCTGTCCGCTACGGCCGCCATATTGAAAAAATAACAGTCAGAGTAGGTTTATCTCAATTATCTCCTTTCCAGTTAGTTTTACCCTAAAATTAATATTACTAATATTATAGAAAATGAATAAAGGTGCAACTTTTATTTAAACTATTTTTCTCTATTATTAATATTTTACGATTTACAACCTTCAGAATGGCTTTCTGTCAAACTCATCTCTGAAACTTTGGATTCTGGTAGTCCTTGATGAGCAGATCAAAAGTCTCTATGGGCACACTATTAGAAACTCGTGGTTTTAAGATATAGCCCTCTGAAATCGGGCTTGTGGTGGGGAAAAATTAAAAGATACGTGCTCAATATTTTTAAAAACCTATCCAGTGATAACGGTTGACCCCGCTCCCCCACCGCCTGTGGGTAGGGTGGGGGGTAACTTTCAAATCTCAAATGGGAACTCCCATTTTCCAGCAGATGGATCTTAAAATCAAGTGGAAGTACAAACTGAGCCTTAGTCTCCCCGAAAGCTGGAAATGAAATGAATATTGGAAAATGAAACTAGTGAAACGGAATACCATATTAAATCTGATGTGTATTTCTCAAGAATTTCGAAAAATCTTGCAATCGATCGCGAATAAAGAAAAAAGTTTCACACAAAACCTACATATTTTGTAGCATAGAATCCGAATATGCAATAAAATGGGGTTTCCATTTAACATTTTAAAGTTTCCCCCCACCACAAGCCCCAATTTCAGAGTGGTTTATCTTAAAACCATGTGTTTTTAGGACTTAGTGCCCTTAGAGACTTTTGATCTGCTCATCAAGGACTACCAGAATCCAAAGTTTCAGAGAGTTTAACAGAGAGCCATTTCTCATAAGGATTCTGCGGGGTCCTTTTCTCATTTTTGGGCGAGTATAAATAAACAAATATTAGCAACAAATAAAACTGTTGTGCTGACAAATTAGTTAAAAAACTCGATAAGTTTGAATAAAATTCATTATTTTAAAGAGATAACACTATCGTAAGTAAGTTTTATTGATTATAGAAAATTAATAATAAGTATGAATTAATAATAACTATGAATAACATCGAAACCACGACATTTTTCCGAAATTCAAGAATCTTTTCCAAACTTCTAGCTGCTGTAATTTTTTAAAAATTGATCGTGGAAGAAAATTGTTTAAACAAAGAATTTGTGAAATTCTATAACCTACAATATTGATAATAGCCAATTACTGCATAAGAGCAACGAGAACTGAAATAATTGCAAAAAATGTGCAGCGAAGCACAAATTTTGACCATTCTGAAGGCTGTAAATCGTGAAATATTAATAATAGAGAAAAATAGTTTAAATAAAAGTCGCAACTTTTTTCATTTTCTACAATATTGGTAATACCTAATTTTAGGGTAAAACAAACAGGAAAGGAGATAATCGAGAAAAACTATTTTGACTGTCATTTTTTCAACATGGCGATAGTAGTGAACACGATATTTTTGTGGAGAACATCAATTAATGATTGAAGCAAGCCCCTGTATAGTATAAAGAAAAATCTCTTGTAGGAATTATTCGTGTGTCAAACGACAGATTGACTGTAGAAGTGAAATTAATTAGAGAAGATAACATCCGCACAAACCGATATCGCTAGCGCGTGCCGATTGTCTAGTTCGTGTTCGGTATTTATTATATATTTATAGTGAATATTCAACCATTTTTATGAATAAAACAGATGAAATGAAATTTATTTCAATTGCGACTGTCCAATAATATTAATAAACGAAAATAGTAAACTTAGTAGTTTTAGTATGTTATCTTCTCTAAGTAATTTCACTCTACTAATGGTTATATGCGGCGATTATAATATATAATATTTCCAATGTTTCTCAAAAATTTTGTTTCATTTGTCATCAAATGTTGTAGTAGATACCGACGTCGGCGCGCCTTTGTAAGGTACTTGCGGCTTTCAAGATAGAAAGAACATTGGCTATGATCCGATTACTTCGAAGATTCTTTGTCTTTTCACCAGTTCACAGTTACATTTTTTGCATATCTTGATTTGTCTTTTTTTACATACTGCGTAATTTCGGAATTTGCAAATCGGAGTTGAAAATTCTTTATTTTTTTTTCTAATAGAACTTCGTAGGTAAAAATTTTAATTCATTTCATTAAAGTTTAAATCAAACTGGATACAAGCACATAACACATTAAACTATGTAAAACAATCTCTATTTCATCAAGCAAGCTGTTCGTTTGATATTTCACACGTGCAAGACTAGGAACTGATTTAAATAAACTTGAGAAATGAGAATATGCAAAAGGAGTGCGGATGTTTTCGTATTATGTAAATATGGCAAACTGCTTATTTTCTGTTTAATATCGATTGATCTCGTGGAAAATTACAACTATCTTACATTCCTACAATTTAGTAGTAAATTAGTAATTCTAAAAATCATATTAAAAACACGTTTATTATTAGCTAGCTGAAGTGGTTATAGACCAGTCGGAAGAGCTTTTTTGTGCGAAATGTCATTTATTCGCAATTTTTTTTTTTTTTAAGTATAGTTTGGGATGTTCAAATACATATGCCAACTATCCGCACGCGTGACAGGTGGGACAACACACTTTAAAATTCAACAAACGGCCAACGTAAATAAAGCATTGATCGGAAAAATATCAAGTTGAGAAAATTAATTTTGAACATTTCCTCATTCTTGATATTTTCCAAAAAAATGCTTCGTTTAAGAGGTACAGACGAAAGAACAATGCTTCTTTTCAATTTTTTATTTTATCTTTAAAAAAATTAATATAATAAATATTAATACGAAATACATCATCGGTATAATGTAAATGATGTTTAAATGCCCAATTTACAGTTGAAATAAAATATATTTTCAGAACTATATACAGTGTGTCCCAGGATAGATGTAACAAGAGGTGTAATGGATCAAAGTTTTGGAATTTTGGAATGGTATTTGGGGATAGAGTCCTGCTTGTTGTAAAACTAAAGTATACCAAAAATGACTTGATTTGGTGTTTTATAAGCAAAGTTGTAAAAATCACCACTAATAAAGTACCTTTATTTGAAAAAATTCCACTAAGAAAAGTTATTTAGAATGCAATTTTATACCTCTATACCAAATTTCAGGAATATAAAATTATTTTTTTGAAACTTGCCATTTTTTGGGAATTAAGAGTTGAATTCATATTTAAAGCTGTGTAGGAGCAAATGTTAATCATCTCAAAAAGTAGGCTATTGGTAAATAAAAAATTGAATATACGAGATGTAAGAAGGTATAATTTTAATCGAACTAATTGTAAAACAAGAAACAATTACTAAGATTAATGAGGTTTAAAAATTATAACAAATAATAAATGTCAAAAACATAACAGATTCACAAACAAATTAATTATTGACCAATACAAAACAATGTTTACAATTTTTTTATTATTCGACGTAGCTACCACCCACATCCACACTCATTTCGATCCTTCACCTGAAGTCCTTAAAACTGTTTCGAATATAATCTAACGGTATGGAGTTTACGGCATATGTAATTCTCTGCTTCAATACTGCTACATCGTTAGGAATATGGTTCAGCGTAAACCAACTGCTTGAGGCGACCCCATAAAAAGAAATCCAATATTGACAGGTCTGGGGATCTCGCTGGCCACTTGATCGGTCCATTCCTGGCAATCCAATTTTCTCCAAAATTTAAATTCAACCACCGATTAACCATTTCTGTGGAGTGGCCAGGGCAACCATCATGTTGAAAATGAACTAAAGGCATATCTCTTAAAATATTTAAATGTTCTTCAGAAAATCTTTCAAGAAGCTGTAAATAAGTGTGCTGGTTAACCTTCCCTCAATGAAATAAGGTCCAATAACTCCAACGTGATAAGAAACGGCACACCACACATTCACTTTTTTATAATATTGTCTTCTATGAATTCTAAAATTTGGATTTTCAGAAGCCCAAAACCGACAATTCTGAGATGAAACAACACCACTGGTTGTGAATGTGGATTCATCTGAGAAAATTATGAAAAAATCTCTCTTCCCTGAGGCATGAGCTATAATAGCCCCAACATTGTCTTCATCGTATGCTTTTATTTTTCTTTTCATGTTAAAAACACTACCAGTAGCCAGAAATTTTTTAATTATTCTCATAGCCTGAGTAGGTGACAAAGCAGTATTTGGAAATTTCAAATTAAATTGGCTTAATTAATTAATTTGAAACAGAAATTAAGGATAATATTGGCTACGTTTGACAGATATGTCAATATTAAATGATAAATGTGTATCCACTGCTTTTCTCATAGCCTACTTTTAGCTTCTACATAACTTTAAATATTAATTCACAAAAAATAATTTCTATGCAGTTTTAATTGAATGATTCAAAATAAAATAATAATTTATTGAAAAAATGGGAAGTTTCAAAAAAATAATTTTATATTCCTGAACTTTGGTATAGAGGTATAAAATTGCATTCTAAATAACTTTTCTTAGTGGAATTTTTTCATATTTTGAAAAGTAAAGGTACTTTATTAGTGGTGATTTTTATAACCCCCTAATCCAAGTAGCTAATAATATATCGGGTGTTCCATGTAAAACAACATAAATTTATGGCATCTCATTTGAACGAGTTACACGGAATATTTCAAAATGTTTTTAAATTATAAACTCTTGTCCCCACTGTGAACCCGTTTTTATCAACTGTCGATATCTTTTACAGGAGTGCCAGCATATTTGAACGACGCGAAGCTAAGACACACTGTATGTTTTAAAAGCTGTCGAAAGGATGAAACTGTATCCCATAAATTCACAATTCATGCCGCTTTATCAATAATTAAGTAATTCATTAAAAGTTTTTCATCTCGATTAATTCGTAAATCTGATTATTTTTTTAATCATTTAGGAAGCTTTCAGGAGCGTTTTCATTAATCTAGTTTGTTTTTAAAAGGATACTTTGCTATTTAAAAATGAATTAGCAAGTCATCAATATTCCTGAATGCAAAAGCTTGTATCTGATTTTTTGTAGCCGCTTCGTCTTTAGAAGTTGTGTGTAAAAATATATCTCGAAATCAATTTACCTGTCACCATGATTGCGTACATGTTTCAGTAAATAAAGTATTAGCAAATTAATACAAATCGCGGAAAAGATAAAAGATGTGAGATTTCGTAATTTTCTGAAACTCAGAAGCCTCAATATGTTGCACTTAATTTTAAGATATCACATTTTTGACTGCTATTATTGTAGATTGACGAATCTTTTGTGTAATTTTATAGTTGATGTCATAAATAGGATACTTGTAATATAATAATAAATAGATAAGGTGCACTTAAACTGCAAATTGAATTGTTTTATTATTAGTTACATACATTTGTTATTTTCTCTCAGACTCTTCCTGTTGTTGCAATACCTTTAAAATTTCAACTTTATAAACATAAAATAAATACCTACTTTTTAATTATTTACACGAAAACTATTACACCTACAAAAGAAATGCTGAGAACCATTTATTCGTAAAATTTCCACATATAAAACAGCTATGACCAGAGCAGATAAGTTTTAATCATGTAGTTGCATTATTAACAAACGCATATTTTCTAACAATGTATGTCATAACTTTTTTCGCTCTAATATTGAAAGATACTATAACAAAATCTCACAGATAAACAAAATGTTTTATATACTGTGGTACAGCCGCCATGACATCAGCATGGCCTTCATAATACTTTAGTAAAATAACACAGGCACATACAAAAAAGAAAAGGTCATGTACTTCTTCACCCACTATCATATCTATGTGTATTTTGGGGCGTTGAAACCGAATCCGGGGCCAGAATTGTCACATTTCGTTAATATTTTCATGTAAGGTCAAAAAAACAGCTTAAAACAAGCCTGAAACCGCGTAAAAAGTAAATTGATAGATTAAACGAGTTGACCTATGTTCTTATACGTATTTTGGGGCAAAGAAACCGAATCCGAGATCAGAATTCTCATATCATGTCAGGATTTTGACATAACCTCAGAAAAATCTCACCTTACTTTTTACCCGGTTTCAGGCCTGTTCTAAGCTGTTTTCTGAGTTTACATGAAAATATTTATTTTTTTTATTTATTTTTTTATTTATTTAGATACATCATCCAACAGTCAGAGACCAATTACTGGATGAGAAGTACATACAATTATTAAATCATTGACAATAATAAGTGTAACAAAGAAAACAAAGCATAAAACATAAATTATTGTGTGTACACAAAACACACGTACACACATATACATACATGCACATATACATTTACCGAATGTCATAAGAGAAAAAGCTTATTGCAGCTTCAGTTTTTTAATGGATGTAATGGAACAGTTAAAAATATCAAGGTTTTCCTGCAGGCAGTTGTAAGTACCACACATAAAATATAGAGGGGAGAAGCTTAAAGCATTTGTCCGAGGCGTGGCAAGGTAAAAAGTCATATGATGCCGGGTGCCCGAACGTGGTACATGAAACATCAGTTTTTCAACTATTTCAGGGCAATTTATGTTGTTGTTAATCACTTTATGTAAGAATATGAGTGCCTGTCTTTTCCTACGATCCTCTAAACTATCTGCATAGAACCTACTTAATAGCACCTCTTGGGGATATCCAATTGGTGGATATATACCGTCCATCTTATACGACAGAAATTTTAAAAATCGTCTTTGAATGCCTTCAAGTAGGTTTATATAAGTAACATACCCTGGGTGCCAGATTAAGGACGCGTATTCGAGCTTGGATTTGACATATGCATTAAATAAAAGTGTTAGTAGATTGGTGTCCGTGAAGCCCACCGAATTTCTGATAACAAAGCCAAGGTTTCTATTTGCAGAGAGAAAAGTATCTTGTATATGATTTTTGAATGTTAATTTGGCGTCGAAAGTTACACCAAGATCTTTAAAACAATCAGTTCGTTTTAATGGTTTGAGATCAAGTTTATAATCATAAAGAAGAGTTTCTTTCCTATTAGTGAATGACATGATATTACATTTACTGACGTTGAGTGGCAGACCATTTTGATTGCACCAAGCTTGTATTTTCTCGAGATTTCTTTGCAGCTTATGACAGTCGGTTAACGTATCTACAGTAGAAAAAATTTTCGCATCATCGGCATATAACAAGACACCGACCTCCAGGTTATCTACAATATCGTTTATAAACAACACAAACAATAGTGGTCCCAGTATAGACCCCTGAGGTACCCCTGACGTGACGGCAATTTCAGCCGACCTTTGACGACGGTACTCCACATATTGTATTCTGTTGTTAAGATACGATTTAAAGAAATTGGCAAGCAACTGGGAGAAGCCCATGGTTTCAAGTTTGTGTAGCAATACACCGTGGTCAAGCCTGTCAAAAGCTTTCGAGAAATCTGTGTAAATCACGTCAACTTGGGTGCCGGCGTCGAGGTTATGCGATATAAATTGAGTTATGCACATTAAATTGGTGACAGTTGATCTATTCTTCATAAAACCGTGTTGACTTTGTGTTATCTGCCCCTCAACGTGAGGGTATATTATTGCGTGTAAGGCAATCTCCATTACTTTTGCAAAATTACATATAATTGTAATCGGACGGTGATTTTCAATTTCATGTCTATCGCCTTTTTTATAGACAGGGCAAATTCGGGATCTCTTCCAGATGTTAGGAAATGTACCACATTTGAGTGAGAGATTAAATAGTGTCGTGAGTGGCTCTACGAAAACATTAGCACAGTCTCTAACAACAAACGCTGGAATTTCATCTGGCCCTTTTGTAAATTTAGGCTTGAGTTGTCGTAAGGCAGAGAGAACATCGTTAGGCGTAAATTCACTAAAATTCAAAAATATATTGTTATCGAATTGGGTACTTCGATCAATGTTTTGCGATGGTAAACTATATGCGGTTTCAAAGAATTCAGCAAAAGCATCAGCTATTTCCTGCGGATTTTCAAGACATTTATCATGGTAATGGAGAATATCCGGTATTGCACTTGCTTCTTTTTTGGAGTTAATATATGACCAGAAAGTTTTGGGGTTATTTTTTAAATTATTTTGGATGTTGTTCTAATAGTGTTTAAAGGCAGTGTCTGTGTCCCGCTTTATCTCAGATCTAAGAATTTTAAATTCGTTGTAGGCGACTATATTGCCGGTTCGTTTGTACATTTTAAGTTGTCTTGCTTTTTCTTTTATATTCCGAACTATAACATTATTATACCACGGCGGGTATTTCCTATGACGAGGTATCGTTTTGGGTACACAGGAGTCAAGTGTTTCGTAGAATTGCTCACACGCCGAGTTTACATCATTAATGGTTTTTAAAACTGACCAGTCCGTATTTGCAATTTTGGCATATAAGGTGTAAAAGTCAGCTTTCCGAAAATTATATGTTAAAATATTATTTGCAGAGGATTTTGTATTTGTCTGATTGTTGTTTGCATTGAGGTATATACTTAACGCCGGATGATGGGAGTCCTCTTTTAGTAGGATATCATGAGCCTTTTCAACGTTACACGCAGTGCTGCAGATAACTAGATCCAATAATCTATTATTAGAATTTAACACGGAATTACATTGTTTTAGATCAAAATAATTCAAAAATGACATAAGTGCTGCTGTTTGCTCGTTGATGTTATTATGTAGAGTAAGCTCTCTATAATTGGGTATATTAAAATCTCCAATAAAGTATACGTCATTATCGTTTAGGTAGTGGAGCGTTTCAAATGCTTCAAAAAATAAATTATAGTGTATTATACCTAATGACGGAGGTATATATATAACAAATAAAAAAATACTGGTGTGGTTAAATTGCATTTTTACACCAACTATATCAATGAAAGGAACTGAGTTTCGTATATAATCTACGTTTAATTTAGTGGCAACATATTTTTTATTAATAGACAATAAAACACCTGCACCTCTGGTTTTGTTTGTAGCAGAATAATTGCGATCACAGCGAAAGATATTATAATTGCTGCATATTAACTCAGAGCTATTAACATGAGAGTCAATCCAGGTTTCTGAGAGTGCGAGAACATCGTAGTCACAGGCATAAGAAGCATTTAATAGATCGTGTGTTTTGGTGTTTAAACCGCGCACATTTTGGTAATAAACGCAGGGGAGATATATAGATTTGTTCCTAGAAGCCATGTCCGCAGAAACGCCAACATCGTTCTCATTATCACTAGTAGAAACGTTAACATGAGAAGGGGATTCCGATATAACCAATGTGTCTAATTGCTACGCCATATATACATTAGCTTTATACTCTTTAATTTTATGATTATAAACATAACATCTAGAATCCCAAACAGCATGATTTATATTCAGATTGAGATCTTTATCTTTCTCATTTAGTTTTAGACAGTTCACACATTTCAAATCCACGGCTTTACAATCTTTAACTGGATGATCTTCTGCACACCTAGGGCATGAGTACTTTTGTACAGTGCACCGATTAGAGTGATGATTGAAACCGTTACATTTATAACATCTTTTTAAATCTACCGAGTCATAGACATCACAGTAATCATAACCGACAAATAACTTACCATCACCTCCGGACATGAGATTGTTATATGTGGTTACATCTACCTGCAAGATTGCCTGAAATATATTAGAGTTTTTTCTTGTTGGCCACAGTTTAATAACTTTGCATTCAGAATCTTCGTTTAACACGGACTTGTTTTGATGTCTCACAAATTTCACCAGTTCGGATTCTTCCAGTTTCTCAGATATCCCCACAAGACGAATTCTGGGATTTAAGTTTTTTGCATCACTTATCTCATACTTATCGGCTAGTTTACCTTTAGCTACGTCTTTCAATTTAGTGACTTCTTTTTCATTTATGCAGCCTATAACAATTCCACCATTACTAATATTTTTTACACTTGATATATTGAGATTATGCTCCAGCGGATTAATTTCCTGTAAATTGTAAATATTGACGACATGTGACAATTCTGACCTCGGATTCGGTTTCAGCGCCAAAAAATACATATAGATATGCTAGTCGGTAAAAAAGTACATGACCTTTTTTTTTTCATAAAGGATTTTTTTTTTTAACTATTTATTTAACATCGGCCTATTTCCGTTACCAGGGCCTATCACCGACGCCAGGAGACGAGCTACCCCCAACCTGGAAATTTTGCCGAACCTCTTCTCTTAAGAAGAGTAGGGATCTTTTACTTGCCTAACATATAATAGACAAGGGACCGCCTGCTTTACATCCCCTCCGAAGGATAGTATATCCACTACGTAATCCTAGCTTCCGCGTATACACTGATATACAAGCCGCTAGAAGGTGGGACGAGAACGCTGTATTTCCCAAGATGGGTCACCCATCCAAGTACTAACCGCGCTCGACGTTGCTTCAACGGAATATCGACTGACATTCGCATTGAAGTCGCCTCTACGCTCGCCCCATTTTTGATAAAAGATAAAGTTTCTTTTATTAATATCAGATACACATTAATGAGATGATTTTTTTTGTTGTACAGTACAGTAAATCAAAAATAGCCCGCAAACAAATTATTTTTAAAATATTTTTTGTAACGCCATATCCTAAAATGGCATTTATTTGACAGTTTCAATGAATCAAAACAATGTCATTATTGAGAAGTGTAAAATAAAGAAAAAAGAGTGAAATAATAGTATATTATTCAACGAGCGGTAATGTAGGTAATAACTCACGCAGATGAAAGTTTAGAGCACGAGCCGTAGGCGAGTGCTGTAATTCATCAAGTGAGTTATTACCATTACCGCAAGTTGAATACTATACTTTATCTACGATTATAACAATAAATATTAAATTGAGAAAATTTTGTTTAAATTACTCAGTTTGTTTATTAATAAAATTAACTGAAAAATTTAATTTTTGTTCACCCTTTTATATTTGTTGTCTTCAAAGATTTAGCCACCTTTAAGCGGAGGTAGAATGTGATTTTTAATCAGAATAGTGTATAAACTGCTTGTATACAAAAAATCAGCTTTGAAGATTAATATTACGCGGCGAAAATGCAAAACTTCTCCGCGAAGTGCAATAGCCCGGAGCTCATATTCGGTCAAAAGTCTTGTTTTTTTATGTTTGCGAAAAAATTAAAAAATCGCCGGAAACTCAATAAATTCTGTTTACATAAGCTGTCTACAAAACGATAATTATCCAGATATTCGAGGAAATATAAGAAATTACACGTTTTCCTATAGAGTGTATGTAAATCTTAAAAAAATAATTTTTCTCAGAAACTTTTGTTTCGAAGGGTCAAGATTAACGAAGCGTCAAAGTAGTACATGATATTAAGTGAACATCGTATATGAGATCGATTTCAGTTAATTACCATTAATTATGGTCAGTGCCGCTTCTAGGTCATGAGATGCCTTCGTCCGAGAGGATTTTTGGCGCCCTTTTTTTGGGAAGGCAAATACTATAAAATTGGCTTTACTAAATTTACCGAAAAAAAAAAAGTCCCAAATCCCGCCCCCTCTAATTCCTTCATTTTTGTCCGAATTCAAAAAATAAAAAAAGAGTTTTAGCAAATTTAATTCTGTTTAAGTTAACTAGAGTAGTCTTTTTTGTAGGAACCAGGATTAAAAATTTGCCAACTGTAAAGGCTCAAAATTTGCGATTTTTTGCCGCACATGGCCAACATTTCAGTAGTTATCTCCGAAACGAAAAAAAAATCAAAATTCTTATGCAAGCAAAAGATACGTAGTGGAAAATACTCGTTTGATCTTATTTTTTATTTCGAGCTAACTCCCACCGTTTCGGAGATATCTGCGAAAAATAGCAAGAAACAGCTTACATTTCGGAGCCGAAAAAATTGCAAAAACATGCAATCTTGACACGTTCATATTTTTCGAAAAACACCATTGGGACGGCCGTACGATGTCGCGACGTAAAGAAGTCTTCCAGATAAACCTGATCGTAAATTGCACGGCGAAATTCGAAAATTCGGCTCGGCACGAACGAATCAAAAGTAGCATTTTGTGACATTTCAAAAAATCTTTATAGATATTAACGCAAATAATCTGTCACTATCTCCCTGGCTCCACCTTTGTGTGTCGCGCGTTACGTCGATTGGACAAGCTAGGCATGAAGATAAAGGTGATTGGCTCTGTACCTGGCGTGACTTATAATAACTCACGCTGTTTGTTTATGGATACTACTAATTGATCAAAAGCAGTTCATTAATTAGTATATTACGAAGGCGTAGAAGGGCCACATTAAAAAAAAATTTTCTTAAGTCAGAATTCTGACTTTTATCTTAGAATTCTAACTTTTATCTCAGAATTCTGACTTAAAACTCAGAATTCTGACTTTTATCTCAAAATTCTGACTTTTATCTCAAAATTCTGACTTTCATCTCAAAATTCTGACTTTTATCTCAGAATTCTGACTTGAAACTCAAAATTCTGAAGTAAAACTTGATAACAGCACTGATAAAAATGGATTCTGGAGGGGGCTGGAACCTTCAGTATATCAACCATAACTTTTAGGTAACCCAAAGAATACAATTGCATCAAACGAATAGGAATGTTTCGATACCACAAAGCTATCGATATTTGCATTGCTACCGGCAACGAAAGAAACTTATTGATATCAATATTTCCCAGCATCGATCCCACCAATTGTTTTTTCTATCAGATGACCACCCTGTATATTTTTCTTATTAAAATTATATCAGAGTTTTACCTGACAATGGTAGTAACTACATATCATAAATATAATTTTCCACTGTTCTTATTTTTTAAAGTGACCACCCTATTATGTTTAAACACAAGTAGTCAGATTTTCCCTTGATAATTATGTCATTTGCAGTCTAAATATTATTTCCACAATAGTTTCTTAATTGTCTTTTGGAATGACCACTCGGTATATTTTTCAGATTTTTCCTCCTTGATAGTTGTTGTGTTAACTACATATGCGATATGTTATCGTCCTCCTTCAGATTTTTTCATATTTTTTTAAGTTGACCAGGATATATTTCCATTAAAAATATACAGAGTGAACTTCTAAGAAAAATAACTATGGAAAAAATGTGACAGAAGACAGTAATGTTAGGCATATAGTTAACATAACTTACAAGGAGGAAAAATATGAAAAATATACAGGGTGGTCGCTCTGTAAAAAAAAAATGAAAAAAATATGATGGAGACAATAATATTTCGCATGCAGTTAACGCAACTGTCAAGGGAAAAGGGAAAAATGAAAATATACACCCTAAAAAATGGTTAAAAACTGTAATAGAGGGTAATAATATTTCGCATGTCGTTATTAACACAACAGTCAAAAGAAAATATGAGAAAAATATACAGGGTGGTCACCTTAAAATAAGTAACGAAAAAATATAATGGAGGACAATAATATTTTACATGAAGTTAACGCAACTGTCAAGGAGAGAAATGAAAATATACAGGGTGTCATCATAAAAAATTATGAAAACATGTGACGGTAGGTAATAATATTTCACGTTATTAACACAACCGTCAAAGAAAAAAATATGAATAAAATATACAGGGTAAAGTGGTGAAGAAATGTGATGTAAGACAATAATACTTTGCATGGAGGGAACAGAACTGTCAAAAAAATATTTAAAGAAGGGTGGTCAATCTAAAAGAGATATGAAAAAATCTGAAGGGGGACGATAACATATCGCATATGTAGTTAACACAACTGTCAAGGAGGAAAAATATGAAAAATATACAGGGTGGTTATTCTAAAAGATAATTAAGAAATATTTAGAGTGCAGTTGACATAATTATCAAGGGAAAACCTGACTACTTGTGTTGAAATATACAGGGTGGACACTTTAAAAAATAAGAACAGCGGAAAATGATATGATATGTAGTTGCTACTATTGTCAGGTAAATCTCTGATATAATTTTAATAAGAAAAATATCATCTGATAGAAAAAACAATTGATGGTATCAATACTTTTCCTCCGATACGATACTGGGCAATATGGATATCGATAAGTTTCTTTCGTTGCCGGTAGCAATGCAAATATCGATAGCTTTGTTGTATCGAAACATTCCTATTGGTTTGATACAATTGTATTCTTTGGGTTGCCTAAAAGTTGTGGTTGATGAACTGACAGCCCCCTCCAGAATCTATTTTTATCAGTGCTGTTATCAAGTGTGTCTTAAGTCAAAATTCTGAGATGAAAGTCAGAATTATGAGTTTTAAGTCAGTATTATGAGATAAGAATCAGAAGTCTGAGATAAAAGTCAGAATTCTGAGATAAAAGTCAGAATTTTGAGATAAAAGTCAGAATTCTGAGATAGAAGTCAGAATTTCGAGATAAAAGTCAGAATTCTGACTTAAGAAAAAAAATTTTTCATGTGGCCTTTCTACGCCTTCATAGTATATAACCTAATAAGAGTAGATAAAGAAATTTTATCTCACAATGTGAAATAAAACTTATTGGTTTCTATGGAAACAGCAATATAATTTAGTCTATTTTTACAAAATATTATTGTTTTCTAATTTCAAATGGCGATACAAAAAATTTTGTATATAACTCGAGACTAAAATGTGTTTTTTTTACTCGTGTGGTTTATAGCCCCACTTGTAAAAAAAAACACCATTTTAGCCACTTGTTATATAAAATACTATAATTTCATTGATTTTGGATAGCTATTTACATAACATATTTGTTTCTAACAGAATATTTTGGATTATTATATTTCAAAAGACAAAATTGATGAAGGAATACTTTTTAAACATACTTAATAGATGGTTATCATAACCAATAATTATTTTTTATTTATTGGCTTTCATCATGATTAGAGAATATACTTAGTCAGTATTAGCTAGAAGAGTAGTTGTTTTAATTGGTTGTCCAATAATGAGTGTTTTATAGTATTTATCTAACTAGTATATTAGCTTGCCCAGATTAAGGCAACAATATACAGAAAGTGAGTAATTTCATAAATGGAAAAATGTGTAAGTTGTGATTTGCTTAATACCTAAATAATATTTTGTTATTATAACATAACAGATAGAAGAAATAGCAAGCACAAAGTAGCTAAATATCCTAAACAATTTTACGCACTGTTTTACTTTACTATTTTTCTGATACAAACTGATCTATTTACTAAACTACCTATTGGGCCTCAACAAACTTGAATATATAAAATTAATCATTTCAAATAGGAAATATCTTCAACAAGGAAATCGAATTATAATTGAAATAACAAAAAATACTCTCCAAGAACCTCATTTGTGATAATAATAAGAACAAATTACTTCAAATAATTAAGGTATTCTAGCTACTTAATATCAGATGTCACTGGACTCTCGTTTCACTAAACAAAAAACAAAAGGCCGGTAATGTATGCAACACTGTATGCACGTATGCACAGAACCTGTAAAATTATCTACCTATGAGTAAGTAATGAGAGAACTTATTGGTCCTGCCATCTGTTACATTATGTACAAAGTAAGCACTTATGAAGCCACTGTGAGGGTTGTCGTCGCATCACCTATTTAATACACCCTGGCACCAGGCAGATAACATCGGATGCTGAAAATAAATGAAAAACTAAAAGAAGTATTCGAAGAATAAAGAACAGCGTTGAGAAGTCATGACGAGAGAAAATGCAGATAACTCTTCGAAAACATAGAAACATTAAAAACCAAAAGAAGAAGTCAGAGAAGAGCTAAAAGAAACATCGTTCAACTACTCGCAGAAATACTATAACGGAGACCTTGCCACTCGTCGATAACAACAATAGAGAAAATCATGAACAAACAGGCCCAAGAAAAGGCCCGAGCAAACTGAAAACGGAGTAAAGAAAAAAAATTAATTCCGTAAAGAAATCGCAAATATAATATATATTCTCTGTCGGAATCAAAGACGGAGGGAACAAAAAATTCAGAACAAAAGAGCTATGGAAACAAAATCACAGATAAAAGAACATAACACTCCAAATCACAAGGCATAGGCCCTGTCAATGAACGTTCAATAAGGGGAAATGCCGAGATCCCAATTTTTGACTTGAGGGCTCTGTTTGGACTATTTACCAAAAGTTTCCGAACATAGGTAGGTATCTGTTATTGTTCAGTAATGGATTGTATATCTTTTAGCTGTATTCTAGCTTTATTATAAATTTATTATAAATTGAAAAAAATAATAATTATCGTAAAATTTTTTTTTTGTACAGATATCCGTTTCAGAAGATTGAACTCAAATATCGAATAAAAAATGTCTTTCTGTCTGTAAGTGTGTGCATGCGTGCGTGTATATGTATGTGTGTGCATATCGTTTCTTGTAAACACGATAACTTCTGTTCAACTTAAAATATTTAATTACAATTTGGAACATATGTAAACAGTGTGCAATAATCCCCATTGAAATTGGGCCATATCTGCATTACATGGTGACAACCAGAGGCCTACAAACTCTCACTTCATAATAATCTTATTAAAAATCATCATTATCATCTAATTTAAATAAAGTTGGTACATAATATACTTTATTTTTATGGTAAAGTCCATAGAAAATGGAGTCTCTTAGCAGTTCTTAAAACATTGTTCTGCTATCAAGCAGTCATGTTTCTTTGTATTCTCAAATTATTTATCAAAAGACTCAAGGCTGGATAGAACTTGAATCTAGGCCGTAGAAATCTCATATTTGCATTTTGTTTTTAAAATCATTAATTAAAAGGACACCATAAATCAACAACTAATTTCAGCAGTAAAAATTACTATCCTGCATCTTGAGATAAATGTAAATTTTAAGACAGCTTTATGGAACACTTATCAGTCTGTTTTAATTACAAGCAGATCAGATCCAATTAATTAACAGCTGTATTTATTTCTGTTCGATTTACTAATGGCTTTAAATTTGTATACCCAACTGGACCTGTTTATTTTAATTTGCTTCTATAATAAGGTAGGAAAACGTGATTGATACTTGAACCTTCAATAATTGTTCCTTTTGAGTGTGTGAAACATTTCCGATGTCCTTTCCCATCAATTTATTAATAACAATCATCGAAACTTGTCAACATATCGAATAAATCTGCGTGCAAAATTAATGTTCTCGCCTAGGCGTAATAAGTTAGAGGAATGAGGAATTAGATTCAGAAATATAACAACTTTTCATACTTTTGACATTTGACAGCAACATTTTTTTTTCTTTTTTCTCGCTGGTTTATGTGCTGAACACTCGCTATGCTGAAGCTTAATGTTATTCTATTGTATTGTATTAGATCTATTCCTCTCAAAAAGGAGAGTGTACCGTAGATAGAAGCTGGTCATCTCTTCCAGTTTTCCTCGAAGTACCATCGGGACTGTACATTTACATAATACGTAGTATTAATAAACATGCCAATTGATAATATTTTTCACTGGGAAATAATGTAAAACGCTAATCTCCTCGTGTCGATTCATCATAGGAGACGTCTACACACGCATGCAAAGTTTTTTTTTCTATCCAAAAATACAAAATGTTAAAGAGGATCTCTCTGACTAAATAAACAATAACTTAATAAGATTCCCCTTTAGTGACACTATAGGTATTTTACCCGTAAATTACGAAATAACTAATTTCAAACTACCACGCAGCCGTTAACTTGCTTTTCTTCCCAGTACTTTTGCTAGACCGCAGTTATCAACTTGACATTTTTTGCCATTTTTTTTTATAATCTATAAAGAGCTCAAACCGAAATAAAACATAAGCTTTACACGCTCGCTAATAGGTGTCTCCCAGAGAATCAAAATTTAATATAACACAGCCCCACAAAAAAAAAAAATCAGACCAGCGAACCAGATCCATGTATCTTTATGTATTTTCGGTTGTTGAGTCCGAATCAGAGGTCAAAAAAAATCATACACCGCCAAAATCATTAGCTAGATCCAAAAAACACCCTTGGAATTGGGTAAAAAGAAGATTAAGCATACATCTTAATCAATCGAATTATACAAATTAAGGTTAAACAACAGCGTACATATTATAGATATAAAACACGCCCCCAGGGAGGGGCGAAAACTACCTCCCATATATAAAAAAAATCGATCCAAAACAGCAATGACTGCTGAGAAAGTTCGAAATGTCTAAGTTTTGTTAACTTAATAAGAAACTGCGTCAGGTCCGACGTAATCTTCATAAACTGCCCCTATAGGGTTGAGAACAACCACCCGTAAGTTTAAAGGACACGAGAAAAACAAGAAAAAACGTAAAATCCAACATGGTCTCTATTTTCATGGATGCTATGATTAGCTGAAATTGCGTAGTACTTTAAAATAGAACTAGAAACTTACGTACCATCAACGTCCTACAGTGTCAACCCTCAGAGGGTATGAAAACTACCCCCTATGTAAGATTTAATTATAAAAACAGCGACTTCTATAAAAATTCGAAACACCTGCGTTGTGTGAAAGTAAGAAGAAACTATGTTCGACGCTGTGCTTGAAAACCACCCCACGGGGGTTGTGAGATACCACTCCTATATCCGTAGGATGCTGGAAAAACAGAAAAATTAACCGGCTTTACATTTTTATGGATGCTATGATTGGCAAAAATCGTGTTGTACACTTAGAGTTTGAAACTCATGTCCTATCAATGTTATTAAGTAACACCCCTAGAAAAGTAGTTTTCACCCCCTAAGGGAGTGGAATTGAATAACAACAGTGGTACGTGACTTTCTAAGTCTAACTCTGAGTACTACGCAATTTTAACCAATCATAGCATCGATAAAAATGGAAATACTTTTGGATCAATGTTCTTTCTGTGTCATTTAAGATAAGGGGTGATTTTTGGCAGCGCTGTTGGGGTAGTTTTCAATAATTGAGGGGAACCTACTGCAGACTCTTCTCACCTTTACAAACCTTCGGAGTTTCGAGCTTTTTCGAGGGTCACTGCAGCTTCTTTCAAGTTGAATCTTGAATGGGGGTAGTTTTCACACCCTCTGACGGTTGACCCTCATGGAGGGTGGTTGTTCTCTACCCTATAAGGGTAGTTTATTAAGATTACGTTGGACCTGATGCAGCTTCTTATCACTTTAACAAAACTTAGACATTTCGAGCTTTTTCAGCAGTCATTGCTGTTTTGGATCGATTTTTTTATATATGGGGGGTAGTTTTCGCCTTTCCCTGGGGGTGTGTTTCATATCTATTGTATGTACGCTGCTTAATTTGTATAATTCGATTGATTAAGATGTAACAACTATTCTCGTAGCTTAATCTTCTTTTTCCCCAATTCCAGGGGTGTGTTTTTTGGCTCTAGTTAATGATTCTGAGGGTGTACGATTTTTTTTGACCTCGGACTCGGATTCGGCGACCGAAAATACATATGGATATATGAGTCAGGTTCGCTGGTCTGAATTTTTTTTTGTGGGGCTGTTCTCCCACTGATATATAATTGAAGTGGTCTTTTCTGGATTCTGCTCTGACTGGACATACCATTTGTCTATCATATTGAGGATTTGGTGCGTTGTTTGCATATTAGTAATTTTTCCTATTATTAAAATAATGACGCCATCTCCATATCCTTAAGCATATATTTTTCTGTTGGCTTAAATTCTATTAATTCTGTGAAGATTTAAATTTTCATCATCTCTAGTAGTCTATTGCTTCTAATGCAGTGATTAGCATTTTTGTGTTTGAGAAAAATATCCGTATCTCAGCAATGATTTCACCCCCTTTCAGGTTCTAAAATGTGTTATTTATTTATGTATTATAGAAAAAAGAAATACAATAGTATGAAATGCGGTAGTGCTGACTTACGTAAAGAAACTACCATCATACTGGAGACAAATTTTGCTATAAACGTCCCTGACAAATTGCTTGATTTAGCAACAAATTTTATAAATTCCAATCATATCTAACGCCTACATCAGACACAGTTAATATGAATTCCTACCGTAATAACAAATTACATATTTCTCGCTTCGGTAAATGAAAATTCCATCTCAGGGATCATTCATTGTATAATATAACAGTTTGCAAATATTTATGTGTTTTGAATAAATAACTCATGAAATATCGACAATAGATTCACTGTATTTACAACGAAACCTTAGCTGTCATTCTTATGGTAATATTAGACTAAATAGATTATTTGTGGACAGCGGCATTGTTGGTATTTTTGCAATATGCAGAACAGATTGAGAAACTGTTGTGTACGTAAGCACATAGTGCACAAAATATTACTCTTATGAGTTGGTTTTATCATAATGTTAAATGTTATCATGTTAATGATTTAGCAATTATCATTTAGTGAATTTAGTGTTTTATATAGGTAAGTGATTTGAGTATTACAGGCCAACCTTCGGCACATACTCTCTTTCTTGGATTTCTATTCGAAATTTGTCAGATAAATAAAATAATAATAATAAAGAAATACTAGAGCTAAATGAACGGCCAACAGACCAAAATTGAGACAACAACTTCACAGAACATACCGAGGATATTTAAGGTGGAATTTTGGAGGACAAAGCGATTCACAATGAGAATGCTCCGTGGATCGAATAAAAACGTAGGCAACACCGACGGATGGTCAGACTAAAAAGTGGAGTTGTGGCGATAATTCTACAGACGCACAACGGGACGCACCCCCATGAAGCCCCCGAATGGTTCACTGCAGGAAGCATTTTCCTTATCTATAAAGGCAAAGACGATAAGAATTCTAAAAATTACCGACCAATAATCTGACTACCAACGATATTCATCACTACTGCACTAATAAATGAAATCTGCAACCACCTGTTAAGGTGTCAGATACTTTGAGAGGCACAGAAAGTTTGTAGAATGGCTTCCAAAGGCTGTAAAGATGAGCCGGACAGAAACCTTAGCATGGCACGGGCGGACTATAAAACAGAATTTTCAGTGTACCCAACAATAACAGACTTCGTGGAAACAAAAATGAAAGGATGGGAAATGGAAATGTGGCCCTACCACTCGAAAGCTCACATAAGAACAGGGAATCTGCAGATTAAAACAGTAATTTTCCAAGGAGATTATCTCTCGCCTTTCCGTTTTCTCCTGGAGCTCGCTCCCCTCTCAAACCTACTAAAAAAACAGAGAGTCGGCTTCAAAATAAGTGGATATCGTCAAATCTTTCAGTGATGACATCAAGATAGAATTTGACTTAGACAAATGCGTTATAGTGGTCCTCCAATGAGGCAAACATGTGAAATGTCGAAACACCGTGCTTAGTGATCACTCTGATATTCAAAATAGAATTCGGGGGAAACATCGTAAATACCTGGTGTTGAAGACTGCGCGGGAATCGACAACGGTGAGATGAAAGGCAGGGTTGCAGGGGAATATTACCGTCGCATTAGGCTAGCTCTTAAGACCGAGCTCAGCACTAAGAATAGAATCACAGCAATAAATACTATTGCTATGCCCGTAGTTACCTATAGTTTTGGAACTGTCGATTGGCTTCGAAGCGACATGACTTCGCGAAAACGTACAGGAAGGTGAGAACAATCCTAAAAATGGATGGAATTTGACATCGCAAAGCAGATATGCACAGGTTATACGTGAGGAGGAAGGACGATGACTATGAATTAATAGAGTTAGATTCTGCTTATGACTCCTCTGTTGTGGGACTAAGTACATATATTCGGCAGGGGAAAGATAAATTCACAAGGATACTTAAATGACAAGATAAGGACAGGAACTTGTACTCTATCCAGAAGGAAGCACGTAAAATTCAGGAAGAATATCTGAGAAACGAAGCCACTGACGATGATGCCAAGAAAGAAGTTAAAGTCAGCATCGAAAAGAGAAAAATCGATGCATGGAAATATTTTCGAGATCTCGACCGACCAGAAGTTGACAAAGAGGTGTCTACGAAGGGGTTGAGAAGCTTGGGAAAACGAAAAGTTTAATACTAGCAGCACAGATCCAAGCAATAAACATCACATACCACCAGATCTTGAAACAGCCTGTTGACACCTAGTGGAGGATGTGCGGTCTAGCAGAAGAATATGTCAGTCACATGGTAGCAGAATGAACTACGTTGGCACGCGTAGTACACGCAAGTATACGCACAGCAGTGTGGCCAGATGTGCAAACACTTCAATATACCGGTGCCGCTAAAATATTATGATATACCCCTGAAAACTGATCATATTTTTTTTTGTATTTGGTCCCTAAAATAGCTATTTTACGGACTCATTTGAGTCCGTAAAATGAGTCTTTTCCGGACTCAATCCCAAAAAGTTGCCATTGCAACTTTAGAGGATCATTTAGGTAAATAATGCAAAATGGTTCGTATAAATTAAATAACTTTATTCAATCTAATAGGTACAAAAATATGACTAAACTTTAGAGGATCATTTAGGTAAATAATGCAAAATGGTTCATATAAATTAAATAACTTTATTCAATCTAATAGGTACAAAAATATGACTAAATTATTAGGTTTGGTTAAATAAATAATAATTAAATGATTATGGCCCAAAATGAAAATTAAATGAACAATTTTGAGCACCTTCAAAACTATTACCCGAACCCGAGGGAATCGTGTTAATTTCTTTTGATGTTGTGGTAGTAGCTTCGGTAGTAACCGATGTTATGTTACTCGATGGTTCGATTCTCTTCTCCCCCACTAACATTCTGCGTACTTTTTTCTTCCTCTCAGTTGATTCTTCTCTGCCACTGAAGAATTAGTTATTATTTAGAATAACGATAATATTGTGAAAAAACTTGCCTCCATCCTCCTAGCCGTTACAACGAGATTTAAAATCGACGTCAGCATCTGCAGCAAGAAACGAAGAACTTCGCCGGAAGCAATGCCCTGTATACTCTGTCGGGTTCGGTAGTTTAAGAAATTCAGCAACGATAGAGGGCATTTTCCCAAAAGAATGTTCCTACGCGTTGTACCGTACATTCTCCCTTACGATAAGAAATAAAAAAATACTCGTGTTTAACATTCGCTGGTGGTAGTCGAACAGATTTCTGGTACACTTCCATGGGATGAACAGCTGCACCTTCAGCTACCACGAGAAACACTCTCTTAATGTTGGTCTTCGTATCGGGAATTGTTATAAGAAGACATCGTGTGTCTTTTGGACAATATCTTTTTAATGAATGTAGCTCTTCGCGCCTGCATGCACCACACACGCCAATGAGAAATTAAAAATGAAACTGATGCATATCATTAAAGTATGACTTTAAACTTACTTTGATTAATAAACAATTCTCATCGTCTGCATTTATCAAAAATATATCAATTTCTTGGCGCGTCAAAACTTTTGACTTTGTGGGTTCGTAGTCTACTGAATTTATCTTCAAAAAAGCTATGACTGACGAATTTGTTTATTTCTATATTTTCATTGACAGACAAGACAGCTTTTATCATCGAATATTTTGACCAGAGAGTAGATGGTTTCATTTCTCGCGACTGTAATAGGAAAATACGAAAATAGTCACAATAATAATTTACATTCTGAATGCAAAGAATAGCGGCTCTTACCTTTTCATGTAAATAGCAACATTGCATCTTCGTGTACAATTACAATGTTGCTAATTTCTTTCCATCGAATGAATGCTTCATATTCCTTTCCATAAATTTGACGAGATTTCACTGGAAGCAAATCTAACACAACTTCCTTCACTTTTTCAGATATAATTTGTGGATTATGCATTTTATACCGTATAAAAAGAACGCGTCATTTTTTTTTTGTTTACATTAAACAATCTGGTTACTATGGTCGTATGATAATTAAAATTCGAAGCTCACTATTTCCGAGAAATATTTGTTCTGATCAAAAATTTAAATATGTTTTAGGGACCTTTAACAAAAAAATGTTGTTTGTAACACTTACTTAAAATAACTAATTCTTTGAGGAAAGATCAAATCCCAGGGTATCAAACAACAGTTTCCTAGCTAAGTATTCCCACCTCTTCACAAAACACAAAACTAATTATTTTAAAATCGTTTAATATGTTTGAGATAATAATTATATTGTTTATTGGTTATAATTATATAAGAATATATGTGTACATTTTAAATATTTATAATCGATTTATTCGTGTCAAAAGTCAACTACAAAAAAATATATTTACCAACATGTTTATGAAACCGCTTTTTAAAATAAATATATCCGACCCAGGTGTCTGCCTTCAGCTCTCTGCAATACACAGAAATAAAATACTATTTCTTTCATAATGTGTTACAACAACAGTTACAAGTCATGATATTATCTGCTTGGAACTAATTTAAGAGTTTGTTTATAAAAAAATTCATACATTGTCATGGTTTGTGGACATCCTTTCCCAACACACCTGCACACGAAGAGCAGTTCTCAAATCACAGCCATTACAACACAGTGCAGGTGTCTATATTAAACTACAAAAAATCTGGGCTAACTGCGCCAGCGTGTAGGGGAGATCTGGAACGTGAAAAAATTAATAGTATAGAAAGTTTCTATGATACTAATTCGCTAGTATGACTTGCCGAAATATAACAATTTGTTTTTATTTACCTGTTACTTATGAGGAATTCTTTTTAATTGACCGAACAATAAACTAGAAAATCTTGATATACAGGGTGCACCGAAATAATTAACAACAGAACTAAAGTCGTTGAAAAATACATTATACACAAATAAAGTATCTGTCAAGTGGTGTTCTCTCTTTTTATAATGTCTTAGCGTCTCTTCGTTCTATTTATTTTAACGTCCTGTGGGAGTTCAGACATAAGCTATTCCACCACATCAGGACACACATACACACAACAATACAACAACCATTCCCTGCGACATTTCCATCAGCCGCAGTTGAGACTTGAAATCAGGAGAAATAACATTATAGAACTCAGTAAAACCTACGATATCAAACACTAAGCAGAATTAGAGTATCACAAATATCAGGTCCTCAACGACGCTGCTTGATCTCTTCTGGGAAAATTTTACGATAAATTTTCTATGAAATACGACTGAAAATTTTTTGACAGTTCTAACAACCAATTAAATTTCGTTGTTTCTTGTCATGTGACACAAATCACCCAATAATTTTAACATTACACTGATAATGTAGAAGAACGCACTACCGGGCGTCAAAATGACGCGACACCAATTTATTTCTCAGGGGGCGCCAGTCGCGTATTACCCCGTTCTTCTACCTCCCAGGCGGGTTCGAGATAAGATGCACTTCGGTAGCCGAGTAATGGACCAAGGCTGCACTACCACAGATCGGAAACTACGCTCTCTCTGGACCCGAATTCCCTCGTTAGGGGTTTAGGCACCTCTTAATTTCCTGAATTTTTGCATAAAAAATCCCAACCGAAGAATTTCTCTGCGGAGGGATTAGTTTTGGTACGCGAAAATCACGTTTTGGTCCATTAATAACGAAATATATTTCTCAAAAAACGCATAAAAAAATCCCTATCAAACCTCCGTAAAGCAACCAGAAGGTGGAACGTTAATGCGAATTAACTCGACACATCCGGTTTTCTATACGAAAGTTCCAGGGATTATAGACCGTCAACAGGCCTTAAGATCAATTAAGAAATATTAGTTCAAAGAATCCGTTTATTTAACAGAATTGGTTATACAAAATTCTCAAGATAAGAATTGTGCCTTCCCCAATCAAGGTAGTGACTTTCAGACCATACAAACGAGAGCGCTCACGCTAACGATCGATTAGGTAGAAAAGATTCATACATACCTTCTCAGAATCAAAATGCGAGCTTTTAGAATCATTTCAGACTCTGGGTAAATGAATAATTAAGGCTGACTGAAATTAACTAAGTTTTACTAAATGAATTTAGTTTCGCTAGAGACTACTTAGCTTTAAAGTTCTTGTATCGTGGAGATTCACGTACTCAAACACATTCAGAGGACTTATTACTGCATAAGTTGAGTGGCGTTCGATCAGTCCACGACTTACTAACCCTTATCACAGTCGATTAATATTATCGATTTGGCAGCGTCTCACCTTCGAGCGACTTTTAGGCAAAATTGAATTTTTGGATTTTTATGCACAAGGCGTTTTCCTCTATAACTTTGTCATTTGAAAAGCCCTGTTATTGGCTTTTCTACCATTGCTTTGTCTGGACCACTCAACGCGCTCGACCAAATTGCGAGCCGCTGGGTCAATCCAAACTCTTTCTATGCGAGAAACCGGCCTTGTACATGTGCATTGATTTTTATCAATTTTTGCTTATCGGCACTACGCCGGCTTTGACAAAATCTTCTATTTTGCCTTTCGGATGCAGTGCATCGTTAAAATTTTATGCTCATACTTTAGAATTGGGCTTTCAATGACCGTACCTCAAAGGTCAATGTCTTTGGTTGAGGAATAAAAAATAAAAAATAATTTAAATTATATTTTCGTGGTACTTTTTAAACTGACTTTGTGGTACTTTTGAAAAATCCATTTTAAGACCAATTTTAGCGTACTTTTGAAAAATCGATTTTCGAGCCAAATTTCAAGGTACTTTTGAAAAGTTAATCCGCGGGTGAAATTTTGGCGTACTTTTGAAAAATCGATTTTCAAGCCAAATTTCAAGGTACTTTTGAAAAGTTAATCTGCGGGTGAAATTTTGGCGTACTTTTGAAAAATCGATTTTCAAGCCAAATTTCAAGGTACTTTTGAAAAGTTAATCCGCGGGTGAAATTTTGGCGTACTTTTGAAAAATCGATCTTCAAGCCAAATTTCAACGCAGTTTTGAAAAATTAGTCTGCAAGTGAAACTTTGGCGTACTTTCGATAAATCGATTCTTGGGCCAAATTTTGACGCCCTTCCAAAAATATTATTTTTCAAAGTCCAATTTATGGTACCTTTGAAAAAGTATATTATTCATAAATCTTTGTCATTATATACTTCTACTCTCATATTCTGAACCAAAAACATTTTTCCTAAGTGAAAATTCGGTGTTTCTTCGAATTTTCACCTGGTCATTTCCAACGCCTTATAGAACCCAAAACGGTCCTTATGGACTGATCTGCGCCTCTGCAGACTCCCAAAAATGTCTTTAAATGAAATTTTTGCCTAAGTCGAATTTTGATTATGTCTTCAACTTAGGACGATTTTGGAGAGTTCTACAACAATAACACCATCCAAGGAAATTTTCAATCACTATGACAATAAAATTATTTAACTTTCACAACTTCATAATAATCGCCAAATAAATTTCAAAATGTCACGTTTTGGCAATGCCAATTCTCAATCTATAAACGCGCTAATCAAAGAAAAAATTCCAATAAATACCACAAAAAGTCACAAATACACATGGGGAATATTTAAGGAGTTTTGCTTTGAACGAAAATACAATTAAATGAACATAGAAGCGTAGAAGAATTGACATTGATACTGAAAGATAAGGCGGTCAATATGAGGAAGAAAAATGCAACAGAATTCAAAGAAGCAGCAGTAAAAACTATGTGGAACGTTTCGTGCAAACTTTTACAAGAGAAGTACTATAATGACTATAAGATTATGATTGATCCATTTATGAGCTTAGTATTTAAACCTGCCCGAGATGCCCGCGATGCAACCAGGAAGAAACTGCAAGCAGATCCATGCGAACGTAAGACCAGTTCAGTTTCATTAAGTTTGTCTGAAGTAAACCAAATAATATTGTTCTGGAATGAGAATAACGCTGAAGGTCTTATGCGTAAATTCTACCATATTGCTGCTGTAGAATTAGCGTGAAGAGGAGGCGAGGCAGCTGCCTGTCTCTTGGATTTTTTTCAAATCGAGAAAAATAACGATGACTCTCCAACAAATCGCATTGAATATAATCCGGTGTTCAGTAAACCTTGCCAAGGCGGTTCAAAAAGCTGTACAAATAGTAAATGGTTGATTACCAATAGTGAAAGTCAAAACTGCCCTGTACGCTTTTTTCATAAATTGATATCAAAACGAGGCGAACATATTACCTCACCACGGCTGTTCTTAAAACCAAATCAACACTGGAAAACGGAAACCGATAGATGGTACGACAATGTCCCTGTTGGAAGAAATACTATTAATGGATGGACTAAATCGTCTGCTGAGGCTATTGGCCTGAATGTAAAGAACAAAAAGGTAACGAACCATTCGAACAGGTCAACTGCTATTAGGGGGCGAGCGTAGATGCGTCTTCACTGTGTAAGTATCTCGATACTCCAAGTGAAGCAACGTGCAGCGTGGTTAGTACTTTGATGGGTGACCCGTCTAGGGAAACATAGCGATCTCGTCCCACCTTCTAGCGGCTTGTATATCAGTGTATACGCGGAAGCTATGTAATTTCAGACGAGGATTACGTAGTGGATATACCATCCTTCGGAGGGGATGTCAAGCAGGCGGTCCCTTGTTTATTAAATGTTAGGCAAGTAAAAGATTCCTACTCTTCTTAAGGGAAGAGGTTCGGCAAAATTTCCAGGTTGGGGGTAGCTCGTCTCCTGGAGTCGGTGATAGGCCCTGGTAGCGACGTTAAATAAGTAGTTAAAAAAAAACTGCTGTTAGCGAATTGACAAAAAATGGTGTGCAAGAACAACAATTGCTGACAATGACTGGTCATAACAATTCAAATTCTATAAAACTATACTTAAACATCGACCAAGAACACCACTATAAGATTATAAATACTATGCGTGGTAATAGATATTCTATAGTAGAAAAAAATAACCAATCTAGAGCTGCGTTAAATTTTAGTAACTGTACCTTTACCAACTGTATTTTTAATAAATAAATAATTGTTTTGTTGTGTTGCTACTTTTTGATTTTATTTTATTTTTTTTAATTTTCTGACCGACAAATGCCTCATTGACAAATGCCTCGTAATGTTGTGGCGTCGGGCTATTACCAAGCAACGTGCTTTCGATTGTCATAAAATTATCTCGTACATTATCAATGTCCTAGCTGAAAAGTTTTTAATCTCTGAAGTCGACATAATTTTTCTTTTTTTTTAAGTGCACTAAATTCAGACTATTAATCTTCCAGAAGTCCATCAACCAAAAAATATAAACATTTAGAAAATGTATTTCCATTTAGGCTGTACGCTAAAATCCTTGATGTTTTCCGTCTGTCGACGGGGGTGGTCTGCTTGCCCACCAGGGAGCAATGTCCTGCTAAAAGGCATGCGATTGTATATAACTGATTACTGCTTAGTGACAGCAATTCTTCAGTCTTCTATTGTGATGGTTCTTTGATAGAGGTTTTTCCATATCGATGCCTGATCATTAACCAGAGTTTTATATCCATCCCTGTGTAGCTTATAAATGGCAAAGTTCCACAGCAGAGGAGACAGCGAACACCCTCATTCATTCCGAACCAGCAATGTCTTTTCCATCATTATATATATTTGCTGAGCATGCAAGCTATCCTCAGTTGCATTCATCGATCCCACTTCTCTGATATTTCCATGATAGAGCTTAGATTGAGATAATAACATTCCCTTCACACATCAAATAACAACCCTTATTTGGGTTGACCTTAGTCTAAATATTAAGTTTCAATAACTAAGTAAAAAAATAAGTAAAAAAACTAAATTCACCCCTTCAATCCTCCTCGCCATTCCCTCACCGAAGAAAGTTGAAAGCTACTATAACTACTATATAACTATTTAAATATTTTAAAAAAACACCTCATTAAGTGGTTGCTATCACGATATAATAATCTGATTACTTCTGAGTACTCATATGCCTCCTCACCCCCGTAACAGGGGTAGGTCTCATCTTCTCAGGGATATTGATCGGTTTTAATTACAAAAAAAATCCTAATACTCAGTTGGATGTTTTTTCATCATATCAAGGTGACTTGGCCAATTCAGATCACTTCTGAATATTTCTTTCCCCTCTAGGGAGGGGGTGTAGGATGTCAATATCCCCTTTAAAAAATGTTGTTTCATTTTTATAGTAAAAAATTATTTAGTTATTTCAATAATTAAAGAATTTTTAAATATAAAAGACAAGTAATATTTTCTGGATAGTGATATGCACACCGTACACCCCAACCCCAAAAGTGTGAGAAATATTCAAGGGTGGGAAATATTCATCTGAATTGACTAAATCGCTATATTATAATTAAATTGCAATTAAAACCAATAAAAACTCTTAAAAGATGAAATCCACCACCTTAATTGGTGGGGATGGGTGTAAGAGTATTCAGAAATAGTCACATTATAATCTGATAATAGCCATTTAAAGAGGCGTTTTGGTTTTTTTAAAAATAACTAAATAACCGTATATTAGAAATTGTAACTTACACCGTTCTTATGGGCGGTGAAGGGTGAGGGAAACTAGGGGGAGAAGGGGGTGAATTTAGAATTTTTGCTTCTTTTTCTTCTTACCTAATGAAACTGAGTATTTTGAAAGAATTTCCTGTACTAAAGAATAAATTTTTGTTGCAAGTTCTAATATCAATTTCAATGCCACCCCCCAAAGGGTTGTTTTTTGGTATGTTTTTAGCCAATTTTGATGACAGGTTCGTATTCAGCACGCCAAAATTAGTACTTCTATAGTACTTTTAGGGGTGGTGAAGGAATGGCGAGGAGGGTTTAAGGGGTGAATTTGGTTTTTTTACTTCTTTTTCTACTTAGTTATCGAAACTTAGTATTTAGACTAATATCAATTCCAATGTCACCCAAAATAAGGTTTGTTTTTTAATGTGTTCCCGAGATTTCGCCAAAACGGATGACGGATTCGTTTTCAGCACAGCAAAATTAGTAAAAAAAGATGGCTTCCACACTTTACCACGGATGGGTCAAAAAAGCCCCTTTTTTAACATTGTTCTCTGACAGGAAGAGACAAAGTTCTATCTCTTTCTGTCCAATTTACCCAGGCGTAGATCAGAAAGGTACTCTAAGTCTTTGGTACGTATCGTACTGCCAAGCTGCTCCTGAACATCAAACACTCCTTGTGGAATAGGTCTATTCCCGCTCAGTTTTTATTAGTTAAATATCATCTGGTCCTAGTGATTTTATATGATTCGAATGTATTATGAATTATTTGGTCTATGTTTATCACCGTCATTGCTAACTGCCAGTCCTCTTTGATTATCAATATTTATATGAAAAAATTCGTCTTGCTGACAATCTAGAAATATTCATTACATTTATTTGTCCGTTGAGGTCTATGATCGTTGTTGCCCCCTCCGAAACGTATCCTATTATAATAATTATAATTTATTGATGTCTTTGTTGCTCGACTGTGAAAGCACGACAGATAAAAGAAGAAACGTTAAAGAAAAATTTTAATCGAAAATATAGTGACAATTTTGTACGAAATTTTTGGGAACCAACAAATTTTATGACATATTTAGACGTTTGTGCAAATTTTTTTGAGCTCTTTGAATTTCTGAATATATCTTGAAGTCTTGCTTAACATCATGTTTATTATAAACATATCCAAACTATCAAAGAGTAACATTGACACATAAAAGTTACGCTACCAATCATGGGCGCAGCCAGGGGGGGAGCCATGGGGCCCGCCCCTCCCCCCAAGCCATCTTCCATGAGCCAAAAAATAAAAAAGCATAATCTCTATCAGTACAAAGCGGTATCCAAATGATCCTTTGAAATAAATATGTTGTAATTAATGCCAATATTATCTAGTAGAGGAATCTACTACTCATCCTCTGGGGAGGCCGGTTCTATTGCCCCCCCCCCACATGAATTTTCTGGCTGCGCCACTGCTACCAACTGCCACTCCCAACCACAGAAAAAAATCATGTGCGCTAGTAAAATCATGAATATGCCAATGCCAGGCTGTATTAAATACACCCTGACCAATGCCAAGGTATTAGCAGTGGCACCGGAAGTTGCACTAGGGGACTAACGTCTGGCACTGGCAACTGGGCCACTGGGATTTTTTTACCTTTCAACTTTCAAGAGTGCTTCTTAATCACTCTATCTGTCATCTTATGTACATGCAGATAGCGTTCCTTAAACTCTTTCATTAATGGGTGTCTCCAAGTAGCTAATTTAAAGTATTCGGTTTCTCTCTAGTAAGAAAGCCTAGCCTAATACGACCATATTTTACATGTGGGGTAGTAACTACCCGACTGATGTGCCAGAGGCGAGGCAACATTAGCATCGTACCTCCTAGCATTAGGATCACCTTGACCGAATAGTCCTAGTACAGAATTTAAAGCATGCAGCAGACATTTATCCCCATTCCAAAATGACATGTGCTCCTAACGAAATTGGTCGATGAGGTCTAATTTAGGATTATTGATTTATATTTGCCTGATGATCAGGAATTACTAGTTCCAATAAATAATTTAGGCTTCTCAAGTTCTTAGTATCTCCTTTGGTGAAAGGCAGCACACCTGTGTGGTCTACCTCGTACAGGTGCCGTACACATAGTTATGCCACATTATGTAATTGAATATGAACGGAAATTGAAGAAATTAAAATTCAGAAAGCAAATGCATTAACGATGCCAACTGTCTGACTGCAGATCAAACAATATAGTAGTCGACTTCAGGAATATCTATTTAACCGATGTTTGTAGCATTATTTTGTGGAGGTCTACCGCTGACGGACGGCTTTTATCAGCGTCATTTCGGTCTATTCACCCAAAGGGAAATACAATATCTGGTTTCATAACTTTTTACTAAGAGCAAAAGTGTATCTGTGCCCTAAAAATGTTACATCCTCCTCCAAGTAATAACTACTTACATGATATTATTAGCATTATTTTAAAACGTTACAACTACATTGTATCTTCACAAATCAACCAAGAACGACAAAATTCAATTTCTTGGCTGGATTATCTGTCTGCAGATGTTGAAAAATATCTAAATTTGATTATCGAAATTATCAGAAGGAAAACATTCATAGTAATTTTCCGGTCTCCCCTACTGCAACTTCAAGAGATTTATTACAATAACACTCAGTTACCGAACGCCTAAGTATGCATTTTATGAGTTTAAAGCTGTTTTTAGACACAAGTGTTAAAACTATACTGCTGGCTGTACAGCAGATGGCTAAAAATTATAATTTGATGGGCATTAAACGTAGGAAATTATTGTTTGGCAATAAGGAAAACCATTTAACATTTTTAATATTATGTAGATACGGGGTGGTCTAGACCTGTCAGTAATGCAACATTTTTAAAAAATATATACATAAAAGAATTTAATACCAAACAAAAATATTGGAATCTTATATTGATGATGATTTCCTCTGGACAATTGAACAATAGGGTATTTTTATTCAGTGGAATACTTACAATGGAGAGTTACTTTCCCACTAACAGCCAAATTTGTAATAACATACTATATTAGGCTTGAAATTTGATTAGTTTTATAGTCCAGTCAACAGGAGGTTTCACCTCTAACTTGAGTGCTACTGAATGGATTTTGATGAAACCTTGTGCAATGTGTTTGTAATGACGTTAATAAAAAAGTTGAAAAAAAAAAAGGTTAGAGTAGGAATTGATCGGAAGGGTTAGAAAACATCCCTTTTATCTCGGGATCCGTAACTTGTAGAATTAGGTCAAAAATGAAAAGAAAATGAGATATTTACCTTTTTTGGCCCAAAATAAGATGTTATCATTCTCGTGAATTTTTTCGAAAAATGCTTATTTTTCGAGATATGGCCACTCAAAAATTCCTAAAAATGGGGGAGGGAAAATGTAAAAGTTGAAAAAAAATCTGAAAAAATTCAGGTGAATGTATCATCGAAATGCAAGACTTTTTTTTATTTGCAACTTTTCTGTGAAGTGCGTTTTCACCGAGTTCTTCCGGAAAAACATGAAAAACTACCCCCATCTTTGACATTGTAGCGCTTTAAAAATATATAATTTAAATATTAGAAAAAATTCAGACACATGCATTGAAACATTTTTTGTCTCTTCGAATTTTTTTTGTAACTTGCTAATTTTCCGAGTTACAGGCAATTTTTCACGATAAATAATGTACTACATTTTTTGCACATTAATACGTGAAAATTCGAAAAACGAGCGTGATTTTTTTTTTAATCACCTTATTTATTTTAACGTCCTGGCGGAGTTTAGCCGATAGCTATTCTACCACTCAACCAGGACAGACACATACATAGACAACATCACAACACCCATTCCCTGTGACGTTGCCATCTGCCGCAGCTGAGACTCGAACTCAGGAGAGGAGAGCGACTAGACCGTGTTGTCTCTATCACACAACCGCAGTCTAGCCCACTTCTACCATCTCGGCAACACGCGAAAAACGCCACTACACATCCATGCCCTAGCCAGGATTCGAACCCGGGACTCCGTGGTCACAAGCCTAACACCTTAAGCACTGCGCCATCGAGTCGGTTATATATATATTATTATATAAAAATATGAAACCTATATAGTTATACCATTTTTAAAGGTTCAATATAATTTTTAAATTGAAAATGAGAAAAAATCCAATACAAAATTTTTCGTCCTCATAAATTTTACTCGAAACAAAAAAGTATATTAAGCTCGCGGCGCGCCTCCTTTAAAGGCCGGTCCTGTATGTTACTATTCTTTCAAGAATTATTTGCTGCCATCTCCTTTTGTATCTATCAAAGATACAAATTTATCAACTTATTTAGAATTGATAAATATAAAATTTCAAAATTGGATAATATTTGTAATCTTCCTTAATAGTACTAAAAACCGCTGCCCAAGGAATCACTACTTCCACATCCAGATTATCTATCCAAGTCACTCACAACGAAAAAAACTGTGTATGTGGAAATAATTGTTTATGGAACTTTAATAATATAATATTTGAAATCCTCTACCCCAAAAATCCATAAAACGATACCCCACATCGGTAGTGGGGTGGGGGTGGTGATAGGGGGTGGTAGTGGGTAGTGGGGGTGGATGAAGTAAAAAAATATTTTGAGGTTTCTGGTTCTTGTACATACACTAAATCACATTTTGTTTTCATCCCCTTTAATAAAGGGGTGGGGGTGGCTAATGCCAAAAATTTTTTTGAGACCTTAGCTTCTCTTGTATATACTAAATACCAATTTTATGGACTCCTACCTGCTTGATTTACCCATTTACCCTAAATTTACCCCAATTTACCCCCCATCCCTTCGTCGGAACAACATGAAAATATAATCTAGTTCCAGATCTCGTTAGAGTACATACGTGTACCAAATTTCAAGTCAATATCTTAAACGGTTCCAGAGTAAACGTGCGCACAAAAAAAAGCTACAGACAGACAGACCGACAGACAGAAATTCTTTTTTCGCTCAAACTTAAAATCTCGACGTTTTCTGACATTTTAAGCCTATTTGAACAATAAAAATTTTTAAAAATTTTTTTGTCGTTACTATACTTCCACTGGATGTGGAAGTAAATTAGCAAATATTGGCAACGTCATTTTCAAGAAGAGGGTCAATTTACCGTCATTGCGTGTAAAATTACACTTAATTTTAATGTAACTTTACCCGCAAAAAGAGTGTAAAATTTTATTTACCAGGGAGGATTACCCAAAATATAGGGTAAATAAAAATTTTACACTTTTTTTGCGGGTAAAGTAACATTAAAATTGGGTGTAATTTTACACGCAACGACGGTAAATTTACTATCATTTTTTACAGTGTAGGTAGGTAAGGAAAACTGTCATTGTAATGAAATAATTACAAGCCAATAGGTAGTGAGCGAAAATTGCGTAGTAGCGCCTCACTACGGAGAATCTTAACACTTTTCGACGAAAGTCTATCCAATTTTTAATAAAAACCTAATAATTATTTTAATGTTCTTTGACGATAAATTATTTTCAAACGACACAGGCATTTGACAGCAGACTCCCACTAAAACTTTAGACAGTCACAGATAGTAGCGTTAGTTGCAAATTCACAAATGGATAAATATCTGGATGACTTGGCAATGTACTCATATCAACATCAACGTCAAAACTTGAATTTTAGTCCTTTATTAAGGCTGCCACTAAAAACAGTGCTATGAAATTATCATCCCTTGTTCCGACAGTTGGTGCTCTGAATTAGTACATTAAGAGAGTTTATTTACAAACCCAGATGTGGCTTGGGAACAAAAATATTCGTCCAACTGATTGGGGATGGATTAATAATGAAGGATCTTTACTACCAATCAAAATGCTGAATATGCCTGCACCGGAAGAACTCCTCAAAATGATATTTTGTAATTGCAAAAAAGGATGCGGGGCAGCTTGTAGCTACCGAAAAGTTGGACTTTTTTTGTAACGTAACATGCGGAACATGCTCCAGTGACAACTGTCAAAATTGTCCTCCAATTACAGACCAAGAGGGGGAGGTCGATAGTGACGATAGTTCTTCTAATGATACATAGATTTTCAATAATAAAACATGCAATTATAATGTATATAAAATTTTTATTTTTCCCCTTTAAAGTCATTTGATAATTTCAGTTTTTAATTTTAAGTAAACATGGCGGTTAATTTTATCAAGAGGGCGGTTTGCAAGGGATACAAGGTTGCAATAAATCATAAATTATATTATAAACAGTGACGAGATTTTAATTCATTATAAATGCCCCCTATTAAACATTTCAAGCTGTTAAAAACTATTTTTTTTAAATTTCGTCAAAAGGGTGGATTTAAAGGGTTGAAACATTGTAACACATCATAAATCATATTCTAGAATATGAAATAATGTTTATTCTACAAATTTAAACGTGATTTCAATCTATGTGACGCTTAGATTTGATTTTTAAATTTTTTGTTTTTTCACCCCCAAAAAACATATAACTTTTGAAGAGTAGGGTAACATAAACTTAATTACAAATTTTCATCAAAATCGATGTTATCTGAAGAATTACCGTCAAACACTGGACTAATAAGTAGATCCAGAAAGTAAAGTAATCAGAATTCGCTTGTACCAACGAACTATTTTTTCTTCTTTGGTACGTGAAATCATCTCACACATTTTCCACATATTACGTATATTTGAACCCTACATGAACACCTGAGTTAAACTATACTAATACATTTCACCAGCTTGCGAAGACTATGTCAGCCATATATTTACGGGATGACACTTTACATTTGAACGCTTTCTGAAATTCGTACCTTTTCTATTTATCAATAATTTATAGTGTTACCTAATTGTTTTGCTTCAGAGAGCCACGTAATATTTCATTCGACGATTTATGAAGATCTCCGTGTCTGATAAGGATTTAATTCGTACGCCGGGTTTTAATTGTATTGTCGATGCTGAATAATTGAACATATTAGTCCACTTTTTAATTTAGTTAAAAGAGTAGGCATGCACATTGCACGTCCAATATTCCTAATGGATTTCTTTTAATCAAGTAAGTGACACGGAAAAGGTAAAATGAGCGTGTGAGAGACAGACAGTGATTCTTATCTGCTTGATTAAAATTGATTAACGAACATTTGTTTATTTGAATTTCGGATAACATCTAGGAGGATATACAAATAGGTGACTATATCAAGAAGTATTGTTAGACAAAAGCTGAATTTGATATTTTGAATTAAGATATGAATTGTCCCTAATTAAGTACATATATATTTAAAACAAAAGGTGATTTACTTTCCTAATTATCCAGCGGTGGCTCCCACTTGTTCGATTTTGATGAACTTCTTTTTAAATGAAAGCTCTCTTACCCACAAATTTGTAACAATTAATTTTTATTTATTTTTTTAAACCTCTTATTGTCAAATAGGATACATTAATAACGTACCTTTCTAAGGTCAAACCCCGAAGAAAAACGTATATTTCAATTGTATTTTCGTATATGCCCACTATAGTACATGCAAATTAAATTCAAAAACAGTGAATAGAAGAAATAATTTATAAAGTAATAATATTTGAGATGCGTAGTCTAGATAGGGATAGAAATAGATACCTGAAATTTACCCCCCCCCCTCCCCTTTCAGGGGAGAGGTGGAACGTCCCTTTTTTTGCAAAAAACCACCCATAACGGGGACGATTTTTCACTTTTATCTTGTAAACCGTTCTTCGGACTAGAATAAATTCATGTCCTATTAACTTTGTAGCATATCCTCACCTATTTCGCGCTGACAACGTCCGAACACGGTATAAATCGATCTTATTCGAAGTTTCACGGCGAATATCTTAAAACCGGTTACTTTAAGGAGAAAAATGCTCAGGAATGAATTTATGGAGCGGAATTTTCTCTATAAGATGCATATATAGCGGGTTTTGACGCAAGTGATTTTTATTTATTTTCCCCTTTTTCCCACACAGATGCGTTTATATTTAGTAGCATTATGTCTTGCTTATATAGTTATAAGTTTTGTATTAGAGTATTAAGTTTAGTAACAGGGGAGGCGGCCAGCAGGGATTTTTTACTTTGACCAAGGAAGTAGAAAGCTGTAAGGAGACAGTTTTGTTTGTCCACGTGTTCAGTGGATGTGATACCACTTCAGCTTTCTTTTGTAAAGGAAAAATGCAAACGGTGGAGTGCGTCAATAAGAGAAAAGATCTCGAAGAGGTTGTCCGTATATTCAACAACCGTAGCTCAACGAAAAAAAAAAAATTACAAGTGCTGGAGAGCAATTCGCGCTAGCAGTATACAAAGCCCCCAAAAAAGAGACATCTTTCAATCGTCAAAGATTCATTATCTTCAATGAGTTAGTCGGTCAATCTAGTACTGCTGGGATTCTACCAAGACTGCCACCAATATCTGAGACATTACGTCAACATTTTTACATAGTATTTCTCCAAATGCATGCTTGGCGAGGAGAAAACTTGGAACCAACGTAATGGGGTTGGAAGAAAGTATGCAACATTTTAACACCCATTTATACCACCGAGTTACCAGCACCAATTTCCATCCTAAAGCTAATATTCTGCAGCTGCAAAAAGGGTTGCGGAAAACAATGCAGCTCTGTCAAGGTTGGATTGCGCTGCTCAACAATGTACTCTAATTACCACAAGAACGTTTAAATTTTGAAGAAAAGTTCGTCGATGAAGAACCCCTTAATAAGTAAAATTGGAAAGAATTTTAGTGGTATAGGCCTACAGGGGAAACCACTTAAAAAAAATCATCGAGAGCTCTGCCTCGAGGGTGGTGTGGAAACGAGCTTTGTGGGAAAATAAATAAAAATCACTTGCATCGAAACCCGCTATATATGCATTAGGTTGGCCCTTATTTTTCAATATATTTTTTTTCTTTATGACGGCCCTTATATTTCTTCTACTTGGTAAAAAAATAATTTCTACCAAATTTGAAATTTTTTGGAGCACGGGATCACGTGGCACATTACAGTTAAATTTTTTTATTTTTTTATAACTAGGTAGGTACCGTAAATTTATATCCCTCTTATTTAAACAACTGAGCAAGGTATATAGGGCGAGTGGAGCTTAGAATATATGAGTTCTGAGCTTCACCAACCCTGAAATAATAGGAGCAATAAATATTGTAGTGGGGAGATATGTAGGAGGTGCCCTTATCACCTGATATGCTCAGTTCTTTAGTTTCTTGCGCCCGTGCCCGTGGAAAGTAAACAAGTTCTTACTAGTCTATAAAACGAATTCGTTTGCTAAAATTGTGAAATAAAGTAAAAGTAATAAATAAAAATCTACAAATGAAATGGCAACAAGACAAAAAGAGAAGCTGTATCTTCTTCAACATGACGAAAGTCAAATTATTGCAGCCAAATTACCATCAAATGGACCCAGTCTAGCCATCAAGTATTACAAGGTATATTTTAAATTAGACTGTAGAAATCATCTCATGGTAAATAATTTTTTTTTTTTTCATTTTAGAAAGAGAAGTGGTTGAATTGGAATTTTCAACAGATGATGAACAAGTACAGGAACTGGAAATCCAATTCAACCACTTTTTAAAATAAAAAAAAATTATTTATCATGAGATGATTTTTACAATTTAATTTAAAATATACCTTGTAATACTTGATGGTTAGACTGCTTTAATTCCTTTTGCTTCTTTCGAGATTATTTTCTTTGTTCCTTTAGTAATAAAACACGATCTCCGCCGATCATTGATCCAGCTCGGCCTTTTTTTCTTTGGTTTAAAAGGAAAAGTTTGTCTTCTTCAATGCTAATCATCTCCAACGCATCGGCATGAGCGATATCGAATAAGTCATCCACTTTATTAAGAAAATTTCGTTCCTTCTTTTCCTGTTGTTGATTTCGACGTTTACAAGTTTTTTGTAGTGTTTTCCATTCTTGATACAATAATTCCAATTTCCCAATGCTACGCTGAAACTTTCTCGTTGGGATTCTCGCCTTTTCCCATAATACTTCTACTTCTTTCACCGCCAAATGTGCACTAGACTAGGTTATAAAAGAAAACTCTCAGAACTTGTCCATTTCATGGTAATTTGGCTCCAATAATTTGACTTTCGTCATGTTGAAGAAGATACAGCTTCTCTTTTTGTCTTGCTTTCATTTCATTTGTAAATTTTTATTTATTACTTTTACTTTATTTCACAATTTTAGCACAACAGATTCGTTTTATAGACTAGTAAGAACTTGTTTACTTTCCACGGGCGCGGGCGCAAGAAACTAAAGATATCATATCAGGTGATAAGGGCACCTCCTACATATCTCTCCACTACAATATCTATTGCTCCTATTATTTCAGAGTTAGTGGAGCTCAGAACTCATATGTTCTAAGCTCCACTTTCTCTATATACCTTGCTCAATTGTTTAAATAAGAAGGATATAAATTTACGGTACCTACCTAGTTATAAAAAAATAAAAAATTTTAACTGTAATGTGCCACGTGATCCCGTGCTCCAAAAAATTTCAAATTTGGTAGAAATTATTTTTTTACCAAGTAGAACAAATATAAGGGGCGTCGTAAAAAAATATATTGAAAAATAAGGGCCACCCTAATATGCATCTTATAGAGAAAATTCCGCTCCATAGATTCATTCCTGAGCATTTTTCTCGTTAAAGTTACCGGTTTTAAGATATTCCCTGTGAAACTTCGAATAGGATCGATTTTTATTTCTGCGCTCCAAACTACTCCTCTGTTTGGACGCTGTTAGCGCGAAATAGGTGAGGGTATTCTTTCTACAAGGTCATTTTTTATGCTGAATTTAACGACAAAAATTTTTATTTCCTATACTTTTTTCTCTTCTGACGAACGGTTTACAAGTTAAAAGTGAAAAACAAGCGTTAAGTCCCATTAGGGATGGTTTTTGCAACGAAAAGGAAAGTTCCACCCCCTGAATGGGGGGGGACTTTTCGGGTATCTATTTCTAGCCCCATCCAGAGTACGCATCTCAAATACTATTACTTTATAAATTATTTGTTCTAAAATGTCTAATTTGCGTAGACTACTATTCCACATCTCACACATTCATCTCTCACGTATGTGGTGCCACCTATGAAATATTGGTTGAAATGATATGGCCATGGCGAGGCGTGTTTACGATCAGCTGTTGTTCAAGTGAAAGTGTCGATTTTTTAGTAAAAAAGTAAGTACCAAAAAATATTTTTTTGGGACTATTGATTATACTACTACTTGATTATGCTTTTTAGGAGTATTTTCTATTTTTCATTACGAAACATTATAAAATTCGTTTCTTCCTGTTTTGAAGCAGTGATTAACAAATTAACTTTAGTTCAAATGTGGAACACTGGATCATCTGCACAGTTTCATGAGTAATTGATTCAATTATCTACTTCTATGAATGGTATCCAAGAAGATGGTACCTTGGAATAACTGCATACCGCTATTAATGACAGCGAATACGATGAGTGACAATGATGATGACTGTGATTATATTATAAATGAATTCAATGAGGACGAATATTCTGAGAAAGAAGAATGAGAAGCCTCCTTTGGTATGGACCAAAGTGAATCAAGAAACGCCCTCGGTGTATAGCACCTGGGTTGATATGGGCCATTATTGATCCATGGCAGAGTCAGAAAAATTTTCTTCTGGTTGGACTCTTTTAACTTTGCTTTCGATGAGTCGAGGATATGTACTTTCTAGTTTCATACTCAGATCTTTTTTAACAAGCATAAGTATCTTAAACAGCTTCATAAAACGACCTAAGTTTTGCGAATTTTGGGCGATCTTTAAGTTTTTTGAAGATATTTTAATTTTTTTTAGACAAGATGTGCAAAATGTACCACTCCAACTTATACATATATTAATTTCTATGCCCTAGTAAGCATATAACAGTTGGTAAAATATCTTCAAAAAACGTCAGAAATGCCCAAAATTCACTAAACGGCCTAAGTTTATGAGACTATTTATGGTACCTATAATGTTGTTAAGAAAAGTATAATACTCCAGTCAAATTGTGTTTTTGCCAGAAAAATTTGGGGAGTTTTGATTTCTTCCATTCTACATGTTTTTTGGGGTGATGGATCCGAATCCGAGATTTGCTAACAAAGTTTCGTGACGCAACATTGAAAAAATTGCAAAAAAACGTAAAAAATCTCATTTTGGCGGTTTCTTGCTTATAACTCGATAACTATCAACTTTTCGTAAATAACCTTTGTATTCGAAAATTTGATGATGCAAAAATTGATTCACAGCAAGCTCTGGAAGACGCTGATTTCCTAATTATCACAACAGCTCTTATGTTGGCCCCGTCAAAGCCTTGATATAAGGAATGTCTTCTTTTTGAAACCAGGAAAAGGACTCGACTTGCCACTGACAGAACCCCATCAGAATATATATTGTTCCTGCAGGAGATGAGTGGTTGTGACACTTCTGCTTTGTTTAATCAGGGAAAACTGAAATGTCTCCAAAGTCCTGCAGAAGAACAATGACTTGCAACCAGTCATTGATGCTTTCAAAGACCCTCATGCACACCAAGGCGAGATAGCCGAAGCAGGAAACATGTTTCTCATGGCTCTGTATGGGAAAGGACATACGTATCTTCATCGTACAAAAGAAAAACATTGCCTCACTACCCCCCACCGAAGATGCTGCACGACAACATTCACTGAGAGTTTACTGTCAGGTGCAGCAGTGGTTATCCGGTCAAACCACACTCGACGAGCAACAAAGAGACCCGAACGTGTGGGGGTGGAAAAAACAAGGAGTGGTCTCGTGCCAGTGCCAACCACTTTGAACCCTGCACCGGACTCGATATTTCGGCACATTTCTTCTAAATGTAAAAAAGGCTGCCAACGCAATTGTGGTTGCAGGAAGGCAGGCCTCTGTTACTCCCTGATCTGCATATCGTGCGAAGGGCTGTGTAAAAACGTCGAGCCTCCGGAGGACAGCATTGACATAGATGAAGAAGAGACCGAAGAAAGAGACCGAGAACAGACTGAAGAAAGACGCTTACACGATGCGGAAGGTATGTCTTATCTCGCAATCTATTTTGTAATCATTCATATGTAATATAATTTAATAGTATGTAATAATTTTTCAACATTTTTCGTTGGAATTTCAACTTTTTTGTAACTGAATTTGTACTTTTCGGACTTCATTAAATAACTTGAACAAAATAGGCCAATTTACAATTATAGCTTGAACCCGAACGGTCCGTCGGAGAAAAAACATAAATAATGAAATTTTTAGGTAATTTTATGTACTTTTATTTTGAATAGAGAGGTTATTTACGAAAAGTTGGTAGTTTTCGAGTTATAAGGAAAAAACCGCAAAAAAAAATGCATTTTTTGCATTTTTTTCACTATTGCGTCATGAAATTTTGTTAGCAAACCTCAGATTTGGATTCAGCACCCCAAAAAACATATATAATCGAAGAAATCAAAACTACCTCATTATTTTCCCGCTAGGGGCCCTTTTGAGCACAAATTGACTGCATTATAAGTATGAAGCTAGAAAGTACATATCCTCAACTTTTCGAAAACAAAGCAAAGTCAGTCCAGCTATAAGAAAAGAATGTTTGACCCTACCATAGGCCAAAAATGGCCCTTATCAATCCAGGTCCTTCCAGAATTTATCAAAAAACAAAAGGATTATATTCAACTGTATTTTATGGAGAATCTCATACAGCAAATGTGCTGAAAGTAAAAGATACTTTGTCTTTTATTTCAATTATGTCAGTCTGTCTGTATATCTGTCGTATTTCTATCTGTTGGCGTCATAAAACCTATTTGACCAATAAAAACAATATTTAACAGATAGTTGACGCTATTATGAAGGAAAATTCCTTTAGGTAGAGCTAAGTGGTCCCATTGTCTCTGCTTAAAAAATTTGAAAATAATTCATGACACTTTCTTTGTACCATTTTAGACCATGTTTGTAAAAAATCGTTTATAACACCTTCTTTTCCTTTTTATCGGATATTATATGACCATTTTTTTTCAACAGACATATTTCTACTTTATTATACTAGTTGCAATCGCTGATACGAAAACGAGGAGTATTTAATCAGCATATTTCTAAAACCGTAAATGTGGCTCGTAGAAAAAAAATTATTGTGTGTCCGTATGTCCATCTGCCCGTCACGTTTCTTGTAAGCACCCTAACTTCAGGAAGAAAGTCCGACTGTAATCAATTTAGATAGAAAGTTAGTGTCAGCTAGAGGAAGAACTTTTTTGAACAAAATTGATCAATAAATAAAAAAGTTATTGATCATTTAAAATTTAAAAAATTGTTTTCTTATTTTTGTTTGTTCTATAATTGAATAGGAATCTTATAAAATGCGACTTCCTATCATTCATTTATATTTTTACTAGTATATATTTCATAAACATATAATATCCAAACATCGAAATATGGTTATTTAAATAGAGATATTATATTAGGAATATTATCACTTTTGAAATTAACGAATGATGGCATAATTGTTACAATTTTGATTTTCAAGGGTCGCGGGTCCAAAAATTAACATTATTTATAAAAAATCGGCGAAAAGTATAATATTTGCTCTGTTTTTGTGTGGTTATTTGATATTTAATGTACTAATTGCCAGGCATGTTATAATTACCTTTCATTGCATTTAGTTTTCCTTTATAATATTGGTTTCTCTTTTATTCAATAAGCCTGTTTTTTTATATACCTCATATTCATCAAGCTGTTATCTTCAAAATAACAAGCCAGATGGTAAACATATCTGCAGCGGAAAATAAGTTTGTATCGTGCTGTCGCTCACATTCAACTAAAACAAGCTCAACTGTTTCTGAATTTCAAGTAGACAAATCGTCTTGATCTGACTATGAGCTTGTTTCAAGTGATGACTTTATCAGTTTCGCCCTCAAACTTAATGTATTGACATGTTTTTATCAATTGGCTGAAATGAATTAACGTTTTAATAAAAATACCATAATTTGATGCCATACGTTAGCAGAAATAACAGCAAGTTATTTTTCAGAAATGTGTCTATACGGATGGCGGTCAAATTGTGAATGCGATACGTCTCAAAATATGAGTTTTTACAGATAAAGAAAGTACTTGGTTTCAAAATTCAAAGTAAAGGCTGTGCAAAATTTGATTGACACCTGAAAAACTAAGAATGAATGTGCAATTGCTTATGCTCCTGCAAAGTTTCCTAAAAAAAGTCAATCTAAGTCCGATATTTTCATTTGAATGGACTCAATTATGGCGTTTTTTTAAGCTCGTTATGTTTTACAACCAAAAATTACACACATGCATACATGGTGTCAAATTACAAAAGATTATATAATCGAAAATAAAATTATGCAAAATTTTGTATCTAGATTGTAGTATTTTATGTGGGCGACACAAAATATCCAGCTTAATGTCCATATCAGAAAAAAGTACATTAAAGTTACAAAAGAAGCTAGATGTTGACAGAGATAAGATAAATGTTAGGTAGGTTATTTAAAAAAGGTTCTCAGTATTTGTCGTATATACAATCAATACCCTGAAGTCTTTCTGATAGTACTTTCATAAATTGAAAATAACAATCAGCTACGACAAAGACGTGAACAACGTTACACATCATTAATTCCTTACGTATACGGATTATCTGAAAAGCTACGCGGGTACCTGTGATATGGTATAAATAATTTTACGACGGTATTTGAAACGAGCAACAAGAAATATTTGTTTGTTTTTTTTTTTTTTGAAAATGATCTACCCATTTTATCTATTCCAAGAATTTATATGTTGTAAAATAGTATATAAAGATTCTGCTAAAAAAATTTAATTAGTATGCCAGAATCATGACTACTAAAAGAATTTAGAAAAATTTGCAATTTTTTTTCTACTTTCCCATCATCAAATATCTTCTTCAATTCTTTAACAAATGTGCACCAATTATACCTCTAACATATATTTTTTTCATTTAGATCGGATGGTTTAGGTTTACAAAAAGAAAAAAATGTCCGACCAATGGGATTCCATTACCGCACATGCTGAACTCGATACCATAGGATTCAATATGGCGGATGCTAAAATTCAGAAATTTATCAAATGTTGACGATTATGGCCCAAAAATTGTTACTCGGGGGTTTTTGGAGTCGCTGATTACGAATCTGAAGTCAGAATTTGAAAATTTCCAGAGATGGGTCGAGGAAACTTTCCACATTTGATAAAAGTCTATAAAAGTCATGTAAATAATATAATTGTATTTTATTGCAACTTTCCGTTTTGAAAACCCCGAAAATTTCCAGGAAGTTTTCCTTCTAACTTTCCATTTTGTATACTGATACCCTATATTGTGATGAAATCTGATTCGTGATGATGCAAGCTTTATTTGGATACCAAATAAGTGGATACAATTATAATATTTATATGACTTTTACAGACTTTTATCAAATCTGGAAAGTTTCCTCGACCCATCTCTGAAAATTTCTAAATCCAAAATGGCGGATCCAATATGGCGTACCCTTCTGAGGCAAACATTTTTTATTACAGTATTCATTATAGCAAACTTTTTACTGTGGGTTTTTTTAGGTCGCTGATCACGAATCTGAAGTCTGAGATTTTTGAGAACTTTCAAATTCAAGATCTTGCCTCTCACCATCGAGGCAGTGGCGGTTTTACCACTGGGCACACTGGGCGGGTGCCCAGGGCGGTAAATTTTTTTTCTTTTGAATATTCCTTTAGTCGTTTTTATGAATTCGCTGATACGATTGAAGCCAAAACAACGCATCGGGCGATATGGATGGCAGCCAGAAGCGGCTTTCTTTCATACCTAATTTATGGTGGTGGTCCTTAGAAGACTAATACTTTTTAATTCACTGTAGTACTTAGTGGAGTAGTTAGAATTTAGAACAGCTCGCCTGCTCCTGTGTTCAATGTTTATCAAAGGCGGCCTTTCGCTTTCGGCTTTGTTTTTTGATGAGAGCGATAATAGTGTGCAATTCACATTGTGCACGTGGAAGTTGCGGCAAACATTTTTTGGGTAGTATATGTATATATGTTATATTTTTTAAAAGTAGGCATCTTAAAATAGTGCCGGGGGCGGAAAGCATGTTAAAACCGCCCCTGCATCGAGGTGCTTTATTTTACTGAGTCCCCTTGCCTCTCACCATCGGGATGTCTTGTTTTGGTGAGTCCCTAGCCTTTCACTCTCGGGGTGCTTTATTTTGGTGAATCCCCTTGCGTCTCACCGATCGCGATGATGAGAGGCAAAATAAAACACCTCGAGAGTGAGAAGCTAGGGACTCATCAGAACAAAGCACCCCTATGGTGGGAGGCAAAGAGACTCACCAAAATAAAATACCCCGATGGTGAGAGGCAAGGTCTTGAATTTGAAAATTCTCAAATTCTGACTTCAGATTCGTGACCAAAAAACCCGAGTAACAATTTTTGGGCCATAATCTTCAGCATTTGATAAATTTCTGGATTTTAGCATCCGTCATATTTGATCCGCCATCTTGGATTCGATAATGGATAAATCAGCGACCCCAAAAACCCTCGAGTAACGAAATTGAGGCCAAAATATTGAGTGAATTGATTTGTGCATGGACAAAGGCGAAAAAGATATTTTTAGCACATTTAGTTTTCTCGAAATCCTGACGTGATGGCGCAAAGCGGACCATGGCATCGTGTTCAGCACGTCAAAAGCCTTCAGGATACGGTAATGGAACCCCATTGGTCGGACTTTTTTTGTAAACCTGTGATATTAAGGGCTAATATTTGGTAAAATTGTAAGTGTCATTGATGGCAATCAAAATGAAAAAAATTAACAGCATCCTCGCTGGGACCGAATGGCCATTCTGATCCTGCCCTTTCGTTTTTCTTTGTTGAAATATACATTTTTTATTATTTTTCCTTAATAGCGTGGACTGGATAGTAGGCTATAAACTGCAAATTGGTTTTCATCATTTTATCCTACTATTTAGTAGGATAAAATGATGAAAACCAATTTTCTATTCACTATTTTTCCTAAAATCAACATGTTCAGTATTTCGAGTAGCCCACTTAAAATAGAAAGGTCATTCTATACTTAATGCCATGGGAGCGATTAGAAGTTTAGGACAAATAAATTAATCGACTGATGCTATAAATCGATTGATTAATTGCATTAATCACTTTATTTATAAGATGCTTATTTTAAGCCGGAAATAATTGTAACGTATTATAAGTATTTCATGAAAACCATTATAGCAGTTATTACTTTTTTTTAACCGCAAATAGCACTTTTCTGTCTTCTTACTCATCCTCATCACGCATACACGATTAACAACTGTGATGTTACTAAACCTTTATATAAAAGGAAAAAAGCGAATCACGTCCTGTACCATCTTGAAACATGTTTAAAAAATGAGCATGAAGGCCGCAATCCGATATGGTTAGTGAAAACCGCGATGTTACCGTTGACGACGACATACGGTGTCATCAACTGCTTGAATTTGCGTATAAACGAATATAGTCGCTGATAGACCAAAGTCTTACTCGAACGCCGTCTGCCAACGATGTCTCGTAATTAATCCTGTTTTTTTTTTTGGTATTTATTAATAAACGATATACATATAATGTTCAGATATACACGCATCGCAAAAGTGTCGAATGTTCCAATATATAAAGTGACATAAATTACATCCAGTAGTAATTACATAAAAAATGAAAAGAATGGGGCGAAGTGACTAATAATAACACATTTTGTGAGTTTTTTAATAATAAAGTGTAAGAAAATAATACTAATACAGTCCCTGTACTGGAGTCCCGTAAAAACTTTAGTACTGATTTGTCTAACCAACAGAATCGAGTGAAGTACATAGAGGAAAGTCAGAAAAAGTTGGGTGGACATCACCATATTCTGGACCGGGTGTTTTAGACGCCATTTTCCAAAATGGCCTGCACCGATTTTATTTTGTAATATTTCTGTTCCTGTGACAGTCATACTCATCATTTAGGTATCTAAATATGTGTTTTTAAGGGCAAGGAATCGATTAAGATGGTTTGTGATGTTGCCTGACGCTATTTATTAAAAACATCAGTACTATAAGTTTTACAGGAATCCTCTATTACAGGGCGTAATCCGAAATTTAAAAACTGGCCTAAGTACTTTACTGTAATATTTATGCTGATACATCCAAAAAACTGGAATGTTCATTTCATAAAGATATTTTTATTTTACAGGTAAACTAACATTGATGAAAATGGATGACCATCAAAGGATGGGAATGAGACTGGCAACTGTTCGCCAAGAAAAACCAAATGTCTTATTTAACGTGGAGAAGTGCATTATTTGTCAGGCTGTAGACAGTAACAAGACAGTTACCACAGTTAATGGTAGAAAAGAGTACAAGAAGCAGCCGCCATAAGAGTTGACATAGTTACAAAAAGGCTGAAAAGTGTGGCTTCTGATGTGTTTGTGTATCACGTGAACCAGTGCTATAAAATGTGTACTATTTGGTGAAATGGTTTTCTGTTCTTTAACATTTTTCGTAGCATATTCATATATTTTCTTAAATATGCTTCCAAACAAACTTTGTGGTACATTAAATCTTCACCAAACACTTGAGTATCTGATTCCAGATCTGCCACACGAGTGTAAACGTCATCTTGAAAATAGATTGTTGCAGATAAAAAATTTTTTGCTCGTTCAGATTCACTTACATGGAACTTGTCCCGGACACCATTATGACTTTGATTCCCACATACAATACATCGAATATGTGTTGAGCGCACAATTGATGAAGGAGGCTGTCGTGGTACAACGACGATTTGTTTTCCTGGAGATTTCGTGATTGGCATGGTCATCTTCACTTTCTGATACTTCACTATTAGCCTTTTCTGCTGCTATTTTTTCAAGAGATTTTTTCAAATTATACGTGGTGGTGTGTTTTAATTATACGTTTTATAGCACTGGCTTGTCACGTGATACACAAGCACAACATCAGGATCCACACTTTTCAGCCTCTTTGCAACTATGTCATCTCTTATGGTGGCTGCTTGTACTCTTTTTCTTCCATTAACTGTGGTAACTGTCTTGTCACTGTCTGCATCCTGACAAATAATGCACTTCTCCACGTCAAATAAAACATTTGGTTTTTCTTGGCGAACAGTTGCCAGTCTCATTCCCATCCTTTGATGATCATCCATTTTCATCAATGTTAGTTTACCTATAAAATAAAAATATCTTTATGAAATGAACATTCCAGTTTTTAGGATGTATCAGCATAAATATTACAGTAAAGTAGGCCAGTTTTTAAATTGCGGATTACTACGCCCTGTAATAAAAGAGTCCTGTAAAACTTTTAGTACTGATTTTCTTTAATAAATAGCGTCAGGCAATTTCCAAAACCATCTTAATCGATTCCTTGCTCCCAAAGACATATATTTAGACACCTAAATGATGAGTATGACTGTCACAGGAGCAGAAATATATACAAAATAAAATCGGTGTCGGCCATGTTGGAAAATGGCGTCTAAAACACCCAGTCCAGAATATGGTGATGTCTACTCAACTTTTTCTGACTCTCCTATATGTACTTCACTCGATTCTGTTGGTCAGACAAATCAGTACTAAAATTTTTCGGGATTCCAGTACAGGGACAGGATTATACGCCGACTGGTTTCAGGATATATTAGAAAACTATTTGATAATTAACAATGTAACATTCTACATTTAAATTGCATTAAGCGTTCTGACGTCAATTCCCAGCCGACTCAAATGTTGTGTCTACCTAGATCTTGTTGATAAGGTCAAATATTTTCTAACATTCGACTATCCTTTCCATGCGGGCTGTCCCAGAGCGCCAACCACCATAGAACTTCTCTACCTACTAACAACAATTGTGCTAACCATGGTCTCACCCAAGACTATGATAACAAACAGGCAGTGTCGGCCTGTAACTTTCATTTTCATGCGTGCATCTATTACTAATTTTCTAGCTTATTTCAACTACCTCATACACGTGTCAACTCAGAAAATGAGTAGGCAGTAACGGCCTGTCATTCTCATCCGCATATCCACGTCTTGTGTTTTACTATCTCAAATGGTGTCTCTACGTATCCAGAAAACAAGTAGGCAGTATCGGCCTCAGTTGTTATCTTCCTCGTACACCTCACACCCAATTATACTCATTAACGTTTTTCATCTACAGTCATTTACATCATACATTTACATCATAGTTATCCATTTTTCGATCTTGACGGCCGTAACCATTATACGGACATTGCGTCTTCTCTGATTTTCTCGTAGATCTTCTAGTTCATATCTGTCATTAGAGAGCACTTTAACCACTCTAAATAGTCCCTTACAGTGTTTTGCCCGACCTGGTACAAGTGGAGCTCGTAATTAATACACGGACCAAGTCTAGTCCATTGAAATGTTACATTGAACCTTGCATTTTGGGTAGGACAAGGTTTTTTTGTTGTGCTGGGGAAGGGGCGGTGTTTAAAATTGAGTTTTCGTGGTCGGCGGCCACCCCATTTCAAGGGCGGATCCAGGGGGGGGGGGGGGCACCAGAGGCAATTGCCCCCTCGAGTGCCCCGAGGAGAATAGGATCTAAATGTAACACCCTGTACCTAGGTCATGTATTTACAAATTAATTTCCTAAAATTTAAATAGAATTTAAATATTTCAGAACTTTAAAACAATTCCAATCAAAATTAAATATTTTACGATAACAATAAAATCAATTTTATGCATAATTTACTTAAATACAGAAATATTATTTTCTATATAATATTGTGTACAGTTTTAACAGGGTTTATTTCGACGCAAAAGTTGAGGTTCTCACAAACGTATCGGCTAAAAGAATGTGCTACATAAACAGAAAGATCATCAACGTAAACGATAGAAAGCCATATTCATTAAAGACTTAAGTTTGAAATTTCTTATTAATGGGTAATTTAGATAACCGAAGGGTTGGCCGAGCGTTAGGTGCATACGTGACAAATATTACGTAGATCGCGAAGCTCGCTTGGTTTACTGTCCTTCTCACCCTTTCAGTTTGAGGATTTTTGTCTCTATTTTAAAACTGTATATAAGCGAGGTTCCGGGGAAACAAATTTGTCTTTTATTGACCTGCTCTTCGAGAGTACACTTGTTGGCAGTATTAATTACTCCGGTACCTGCTTTTGTTTGAGTTCAGCTGTGCGGCCACCCCCAAAGGTGGTACGTAGTGCGACCATCGTCAGATGGTACGTAGTGCGGGCTATCCGTGGATAGTTTCGTAGTGCGAGTCATCCTATATGATTTCGTATTTATACAGATTTTCTTACGAATCTGTGAAAGCTGAACGACGAGGCAGGGACCGTTGAAATAAAAAGGTTTACTGGCTTTTTCAATCTCCGCACAGAGCGACGAGTGCTTTGAGTAGGTAATTCATTGTCTGTCCGAGTGTAACCCTCTGGGGTTGCTCTTGGCTAGACCGTGAGGTGCCTACCGTGGGTCACTCGCCCGCCCTACGGGAGAAGGCAAACGTTAGTTAACTTTGCTAACACTGTGTACTTTCAAGTTCGCTCTTAATATGGGCGACGCACACGACGCCGACGCTACTATGGGAGCTGGGGGAGATTTAACTGGAGACCTCATAGTATATCAAACAATAAGTATAAAAAATTATTTAATCATATGCGACGCGTTGTCATTTTTGTTCTGCTCATTAATTTAATATGAAATTAAACTCGAATTTTTATTTTTCTAAATTTACTAAATTTAACCTAATGACAACGTGAATCGTTTTCTTCTCCTCCTTAAAATTTACGACTCTATAATCTGCGAAGTCAACTCAAAAGTACTTTGCGTTTAGGTTTTCATTGTGGTACTTTGATAATAGTTTATTTATTTAAAAGTATGCATTTTCAGTATGCAAATTCATTAACTCACGATTGTGATTTGCAACTATGTTAGTAATTTAATTAATGGAAAATTTCGTTGGGTTTTTAAAATGTTATTACAACGATTGTTGTTTTAATACTCCGCTCAGCTATGTAAATAATATTTAGTACAGTCGCGAATGGTCTATTGCAGATTTTGCAATTATTAGTCTTCAGCGTTTGCATTTAAGAATTCTTAATTGCCATCTCTGCATTTATACCTCACCAAGTTATCATTTACATATGATAAGATTTGAACACAGCTCCTTTTTTTTATCAGTTTTAATTTCGAAGATTTTCGAAAGGCAAGCACAAGATTTTGTTGGTTGTCACTTCATCTATGTACAAATAACAACGATACAACGAAATGGGACCAATTGGTCTCGGCCAAGTGCAATTGTAACTAGCCACAGCACAACAACAACACTACGCTTCGAAACGACAGTTGTCGTGGCAATTTGATAAGATTTTGTTGATTGCCTTTTTATCACCATATTATTATCATGATTGGGAAATTTCCCGAGCTGTGTCAAATTTTACGTATGACGACGACCATTATAAATACTTCAGGAAGATGACTATTGTCATTGTAAACAATTTATTTTATTGTTTGCATAGCTGACCTGATTATTCTACGGATTAATGTGACAATTGTCCCAACGAATGCTTTCCTTCCTTTCATGTAAACTGTGGCAATTGCCCCAACAATTATATAATACAATGTTTCAAATGAATATGACAATTATCTAAAATAAACGTATTAAAACGTTTTCTGTGTTTTCCTTCAATATTCTACTTTTCAGGAATAAGTGAGATTTTAAATAAGAATATAATTCTTTAGACAAAATAAACCAATTACAAATGCCATTTGTAATTACAGTGAAATCAGTATTAAATAAAGTACAGTCAAATAAAACAGTACCAATGTAAAATCATCTAATAACTGAGTGTTGCCAAAATTAATAAATAAATTTGATCAGTAAATAGAAACAAGTAATATCAAACTTTATAAAAAGAATCTATGGTTAAACAAAAATACAATCACAACGTAAATTTGGGTCCTACTTTTTTAAAAATCTAGACGATCACGTAAATGGCCAACTTTGTATATTTTTCTCTCACTCAAAAGAGAGAGATAAATATACGACTGGGGTATGGGGTGTTTCAATGTCGATATAGTTATTGATCATTGGGCGGTTTTATCTTATCCTTATTGATTGGTAGCCAAAATAAATAACTGAATTTAAAAACTGAAATACATTTGCAATTCTCTACATTACAAAAAAATTGTTAGTTTTACATAAAATGTTAGTGACCCTCCCCCCCAGTAACCTTTCTGCATCCGCCCTTGCCCCATTTGGCTTCCATTTTGAAAAAGGGAGTGCTAACAGTTCCAGCCCTATATCTGCATAACGCTACATCTTACAAAATGTTTTTGTTTAGAATCTAATTCTCTACAAATTTACTGGAGACATTTTTTGTCGTAAATTGAATAATTAAAAAGTTATAATAATTACTGAAAAGCATTATGGATTTCAGTAATAAAAATAATAAAAAAGGAACATAACACAACCTTAACCTAACCTAACCTTAGAGAGTTTGCGCAAAAATCATGGAATTTCTCCATTTTTTTGCAGACCATATAGTAATCATTTCCGATAGTTCAAATGTGCTTATTATGGAAATTTTCCTTGCTCTAAATAAAATAATTTGGGCTGATTTTGCTCGAAATAATATTATTTAGGGCAAGGACAAAATACTACTTCGGGCATTTCGCATTTTTGTTTACAGCTCTTCGATAGCAATAACAACAATAACCATATCAGCTCAGCTGTCAAATATTATGCACATGCGCAAACGTTGGTACTAATTGGAAAATTAACGTCTCGTGTTTTTTGCCCCTCTGATTTTAAAATGGTATTTGCATTTCAACGGGCGAACAGGAGGGCAAGGATCATTTTTGAATATTGCAAAAAATGCATTGTATATGAATAATTTTGAGCGTTTGTTTTTGGTTTTCCAAAAAATTTTGCGCAAACATTTTTAGAAAACCAGAAACAAACGCTCAAAATTATTTATATACAATGCATTTTTTGCAATATTTAAAAATGATCTTTGCCTTCCTAGGAACGCTCAAACAATAACTTTCGCCAAACGACCTTGACTTAAAAATTTTTGCAAAAAAAAATTATTTAAAAAATAACTCTTAAATGCAAGAAAAATGAAGCAATACATCTCCCTTCTTACATCCTTTTACCCACCACCCTTTTCGCTCCAGATTCCCGTAAGATTGTAGGGCTACTTACTATTTACACAATATTTCATTAAGTACTCATAAATTACTTCTAATAGTATCTACTACATGTCACCCAAAAAGAAATGGCAAAATACGATAAGTGGATGTCGTAAACATTTATAGTCCAATCAACGAAGGAAAAATAGGGAAACTGATTCGTGCAGTGGCCAATTACTTTGAGTAAAAAAAAAAAAATTTCTGTCTGTCAGTCAGTCTGTCTGTAACTTTTTTTTTGTGCGCACGTTTACTCTGGAACCGTTTAAGATATTGACTTGAAATTTGGTATACGTATGTACTTTAGCGAGATCTGGAAATAGATTATATTTTCATCTTATTCCGTCGAAGGGTTGGGGGTAAATTGGGGTAAATAGGAGTAAATAGGTTAATAAAGCAGGTAAGAGTCCATAAAATTGGTATTTAGTATAAACAAGAGAAACTAAGGTCTCAAAAAATGTTTTGGCATTAGCCACCCCCCTTACCACCCCCACCCCATTATTAAAGGGGATGAGAAAAGATTATGATTTAGTGTGTGTACTGTGTACAAGAACCGAAAACTTCAAAATATTTTTTTACTTCATCCACCCCCCACTACCCCCTATCACCACCCCCACCCCACTACCGATGTGGGGTATCGTTTTATGGGTTTTTGGGGTAGAGAATTTCAAATATTATATTATTAAAGTTCCATAAACAATTATTTCCACATACAAATTTTTTTCGTTGTGAGAGACTTGGATAGAAAATCTGGATGTAGAAGTAGTGATTCTTTGGCCAGCGGTTTTTTTGTATAGTTGTCGGTGGGACTGCTCTGAATAACATACTAAAAGGTCCTCGCTGTGGGAGTAGTTTAATGGTCCCCTTTTCACGTCTTTCTTGAATAACTCGAAAACTACGGCCTCTAGCGAAAAAGTATTTTTATACAAAATTAAACTAGATTTTCTACAAATAAGTTTCTATTCATTTTTTTGGGTGGAAAAATCGCAAATTAAAAAAAATCGAGTAAAAAAATGGGTTTAAAATGTGGAGTTTTAATGACAAATGAAATTTTAATACTAAATGATTTTAAAACTTAACAGGAAAACTATATTATTAATAACAAACGAACATTATCTTAAATCTAAACATTTTAAAAGTTAGTAGAACATCGGCAAAAGATGGAGTTCAAGATCGCTTTAGGAGCTACTGGTTTTTTGGTGGTAACCGGGGTTAGCGATGCGTTTTCCCCTCGGTTTCATCCCCACTGGTTCAGGGGGTTGTTAAGCCATTGCTGTATCTGTAAGTAAGTAAGCGAACCGCTGTAATTTTGTAAAAAACAGTTAATATACCTGCAAATAAACTCTGAAAGAGTGTTCCTGCGCAGCTCCTTTGGTTGGTGGCGGTGTGACTAGATCAGGTTTTGGCTTGGTAGATGATTTTAGAAACGCAGCATATCGATTTTTATTTAAGTCTCGCTCATCTGCAGTCACTTGGTAGATCGCTAAAAACATCTTCTCATTCCATTTTACGCGGTGAAGCAGGGAAGAAAGAAAGACGTGAAAAGGGGACCTTTAAACTACTCCCTACCCACCGCCGGTCAGGACTTTCAGTATGTTGCCTAGGACACTCTTCCCGACAACTGTACAAAAATTGTCCACTACACGAATTATTTCCCCTAATTGACCTTAATTTAACATAAAACGTTCATTTTATACCATTAAAACATGATTTTTAAAAATTCGCGGTTTTTCCAGGATATATAAGGATGCTTTTTCGCTAGAGGTCGTAGTTTTCGAGTTATTAAAGAAATACCTGAAAGGAGGACCTTTCACCCCCTCCCCCTCCCCCACCGGTGAGGACTTTTAGTATGTTGTTCAGAACACTCCCCCAGACAACTGTACAAAACTTGGCCAATACACGAATTATTTCCCCTAATCGGCCTTTTTTGAACTTCGTTGATTGGATTATTGCCAATCTTTTAATGTAACTGAAAATGCCAATTATTCCAAAAATGTTACTGTGACATTATCGTTCGCCCACAAAAATGCAAATACCATTTCAAAATCATAGAGACAACAATGCCTGCTGATTTTGCTCGATATCTTAGACACAACTTTAAAGTGAGGATACGCATGCACATTAGTTTGACAGTTTGATGATTTTTCATTTTCTGGTTTCTAGAATTTTGGTAAATAATAATTTACTTTTTATGAAAAAGCAATTTTTTGGTGTGCTTGTTTTAAGGAACACTTACATGGTGAACATGACATGAAAAGTGAACGAAACGGAGGGTTTTTAGTGTTTAAAGTGACGGAGAGTGAGTGTTATCGTTATGGTGGAAAATTTCAAAATTTTTTTTTAAAACTATGCATTTGCACCGAGAACTGACTTCAGATTCGTGTTCTACCACCCCAAATTAGTGTATCCTGAAAAAATTTCGCAAAAATTCCAATGTTACGCTACAACGCAGAATTACCAAAAAATACATTAAACATTTTTAGAAGTCGGTTAAAAAGCGGCTACGTTCAATCCAACAATACAACGGTATATTTTAGGCCGCTGGGCTATCGTGAATGCAGTTACTTAACATTCCCTTTGGGTGGATGGGATATGCAAATAACGCCGCTTTGTGGAAGATTTGTACGACAACATCAGCAATGTCTTGACACCTGGTTGGTTTCTTGGACAACACCTGCTAGCTCAAATCACTATCTTTACCTGCTATATAAGTTTGCAGGTGTCGAAGTATTTTAACTATAAAATTGAAATTGCGGGGTATGGACATACGTATATATAATTGTGTTGGATGTTGGTATGTTGGTTAAAAGGAAAATGTATGCCATTTAGCAAGATTGTTTCGCTCTGATATAACGGTCTTGTGTTGTGTTATCTGGAAGTGATAATGATCTAAAATAAGGATATATCAAGTTAAAATGCATGTAATTTACTCAGCACAGTGGTGTTCATGTTATTTACAAAAATAAACGTCCTGAAATTCTGTTGATAACCTGGCTGATAATAGTTGTTGATTGTGCAACCGTAAATTAAGGTAGTGTTATATATATATTGTTATTTATATACATATAGGTTGCTAGAAAATATGAGAACTGTCAAGTTGAAATAAAATGTATGATTGTATTATATTAAATATATTGAAATAGAATCTTATTAAAGTGAGTACATAAATTCAACTACAAGTTGAGAAAGCATACATAATAAATTGGCGACGAGGATGGGATAATTGTCACTTTGTATATGTTTATTCAATGTTGATTTGTAATCTGCACATAGCCTGATATCCCCATTCTTTTTCATTACTGGTACAATAGGTGTACCCCAATCTGCATGTACCACTCTCTCTATAATATCTAACTTTTCCAGTCTCTTGATTTCCTCCTATACTTTCTCCTTTAATGCATAGGGTACTGATCTTGGCCGGTAAAACACTGGCGTAATGGAGTTATCATTCAATTTAATAGAACATTTGTAATCTGGAATCTTCCCAACTTTGTCATCAAAATTTTTGTCATATTTCTTCAGTAACTCAGCTAACTTTTTGTCTTTGTCGTAATTTCCGCATTCTAGTGTATAAATTTCTCGAATATCCTTCCAGTTGATATCAAATTTTCGTAACCAGTCTCTGCCGAAGACTGTGTCTACGTTTCCTTCGCAGATGTAAACGTCTCCATCCTGTATCTGGTTTTCATATTGAACTTTTACGTTAGCTACCCCAACGGGTTGTATAATTTCCCCAGTATACGTTCTCAGTCTCATGGGTGTAGTATTCCATGTTTTATTTGGACATAATCTTTTATAGATATTGAAGAAATGGCAGCCCCTGTGTCTAGTTCCATTCTTATCATTCTTATTCATGTCAAATATGTTTATGGTATAGATATCTGAATCATCAGAATTTTCTTCTTCTTCTTCTATGTCCAACTGGTGTTGTTTCTTATTTCCCGAGGTATTGCCACTTGGTGGTGTGTTACCACTTTCTTTTAAACATACTGTTGCCAAATGACCTTTAGTGCCACACTTATTGCATATTTTATTTATTGCAAAACAGGAACTTGCTTTATGTTTATCATTTCGACATCGGTAACATTTTCCCCACAGGGATTTCAATTTTGGGCTGGATGTGTCCGAGATTGCTTTCTTTTTGTAATTACCTGATGTACTCGGTTTGAACTTTTTTACGTAATTGATTTGTCATGTATATCCTTGTAGCTGTTTACTTTCAGATTTTGACATTTCAATTGACAATGCTAATTCGACAGCTTTTTCAAATGTAAAAGTGGGTGCTGTTTGTTGTAATAAACGTTCCCTAATATCATTATCTCGAATTCCTTTAATAAACTGTGATCTTAGATGCGTACCTATTGTTGACTTATTGCACTCTAGGCATTTAAAATTGCAATTTGTTGTAAGTCGTTTTAGCTCAGCTACGTAATTTGAAATCGATTCCCCTTCATTTTGTAATCTACTTGAAAATCTGTGCTGTTCAGCGATTTCACTTGGGGTTGGGCAAATATGAGCTTTCAATAATTGAACTAAGTCACCGTAACTTTTAGTACTTGGCAATTCTGGAGCTGTAAGATTGCTCAATGTCTGGTACATTTTGATTCTTACACATTTCGATGTAAAATTGCCTTTACTGCTGGCTACAGATGCAGGACCAAACGGTTTAGGATGTATTTTATCGCATAAATATCCAGATGGGTCTGAAAGACCAATTGCTTTTGGTTCACGCTCCTTATCAAAGAGTGAACGGAATTACAGCCAGATTGACAAGGAGGCAACTGCAATTTCCTGGGGACTAAAACGATTCTTTCAGTATTGTTATGGAAGAAGATTTACATTGATAACCGACAATAAACCCTTATCCGCTATTTTCCACCCACACAAAGGGATGCCAGCCACTTCAGCTACACGTATGCTTCATTATGCAAACTTTCTATCGGGGTTCAACTATGATATTCAGTTTAGAAGAACGGAAGATCACGCAAACGTAGATTATTTGTCCAGGTTTCCAACAGAAACACCTGAAGGAAATGATACTTATGACGAGGTAAATGTTGAATCGGTTTTACAATTACAACAACTGGAAACATTGCCAATAACCATACAAGAAATACGGACTGAGACTAGGAAAGATACTGAGCTCAATGAGGTATATATGGCTCTACAATCAGGAAATAAGTTGCCAGAAGGCTATACAGCTACTGAAATGGAATTAGTAAATGGATGTGTATTTAAAGGTATACGTACAGTAATACCAAAATCTTTACGGAGTGATATAATAAAAGAATTACACAGCGCCCACGTTGGTATCGTTAAGATGAAGGCACTAGCACGTAGTTATGTATGGTGGAAGGGAATTGATCACGATATTGAGCAAGTAGTAAAGAACTGTGCAAATTGTTCAAAAGTTACGAATTCACCACCAAAAGTGTATCATCCTTGGGAATTTCCAGAACGCCCATGGCAGCGAATCCACATTGATTATTTGGGACCTTTTATGGATACAAATATTTTAATAATAGTAGATGCACACACCAAATGGGTTGAAGCTGTACCGACGAAAAGTATTACTGCTAATGCTACCATACAAATTCTGCGTGACATATTTTCGCGTTTTGGATTACCGGTAACTCTAGTTTCGGACAATGGTAGTAATTTCAGGTCATTCGAGTTTGAGCAGTTTTTAAAGTCAAATGGAATATACCATAAGTACACTGCACCGTACCATCCTGCAAGTAACGGCCAAGCAGAACGTTATGTTCAAGTAGTCAAACAAGGATTACGAAGTATGATGTCTGAACCAGGGGATCTAAAATTTAAGCTCTGCAAATTACTATTACAATATCATAAAGCACCAAATTCGACAACCGGTATCAGTCCAGCTGAACTAATGTTTAAACGCCCGATTAGGACGAGAATAGATTTGGTAAGAAGAGATATCAAAATTAATCATGACAATTGCAATACTGTTACCAATAAATTGCCAAGGGAATTCAACGCAGGTGATTTAGTTCAAGTTCGATCTTATACCAACAAGAACTGCAAATGGAAATATGGTACTGTATTATCTCGTAAAGGAACACTACATTATGATGTTTTGGTTGATGGAATCAGACGTTCCCAGCACATAGATCAAATAAGGACCACAGCTGTGCAAGAACAATATCTTCCAAATATAGATACCACTAAAATTTTTAACAGGCCTGATGAAAAGTCCCAAGCAGAAGAGGGCCAACATGAAAAAGTGAGTGATGATATTAAAAATGACACGCCAACCAACTCAGGTACACCAGCCACATTAAAATCAGATGAGCAAGAAACTTTACCGCCATCAACTGTAACAGAACCGATAAAGGCTGCAGATGTTTTGACACAAGGAAAAGAAATGGTAGTGAGACGTTCCACTAGAATTCGAAAACCTCCAGTGCGATATGAGTCCATTATTTAGTTTTGGAGTTTTATTGTTAAAAATAAAATACTTTTATTTTCTTTATACTTCCAGGGGAAGATTGTTATATATATTGTTATTTATATACATATAGGTTGCTAGAAAATATGAGAACTGTCAAGTTGAAATAAAATGTATGATTGTATTATATTAAATATATTGAAATAGAATCTTATTAAAGTGAGTACATAAATTCAACTAGCAAGTTGAGAAAGCATACATAATAGGTAGTAGTTAGTACATGAATAAAACTAAGTTGTTGATACGAAGCAGTATCAAAGTGACTTACTAATTTTTGTGAAAAGTATATAATTTAAATACGTTCAACTTACAAAGTTTAAAATTTATGATCATGATATTTTTTTTTACGACTATTTAGCCGAGTCAATTAAGGTTTTTACTTCTAAACCCTCAAAAACAACACCGCACCGATTTTGATGATTTTTTTTAAACGTTTGCTGTAGTTAAATGTTCAAAATCAGAAACATTCCAGCTGGGGTTAATTTACAGCACCTCTTTTCAGGGGGTGACACCTAAAAAAAACAAAAATATTGGAGCTGAAAGAGAATCAAATTTTTAGAAGAAAAAACTATATATGCATTTTCATTTAAATTGATAGCCTTTAAGTTATAACGACTTGTAAATCAAGCGCGGATCTAGAAATTTCAATAATTTTTTTCTCGTCTGTGGCGCATGGGACCCATACGAAATATGGGAAATAACATCTCGAGAAGCACTTCTCTAACGACCCCTAAAAAATTTTGAAAAAGCAGTTTGCGAAAAATTTTTTCAAAATTCGATTACCCCCCCCCCCCCCCAGGATTAGGGATTCCTGTTTAAAATTATTTTTTTTTGTCATATACATTTTACTTTTTATAAAAATACAACAATCAGTTTTAAAGTTTATGAAAATATTTTCATTACTAACTGAGATACAACGAATTGAAATTTTGTGATTTGTTAAATTTTAGACCACAAAATTTCAATTCGTTGTATTGCAGTTAGTAACGAAAATATTTTCATAAACTTCAAAACACAGTGTTGTATTTTTATGAAAAGTAAAATGCATATGACAAAAAAAATAATTTTAAACAGCAGTCCCTAAACCTGGGGGGGGAATCGAATTTTGAAAAAATTTTTCGCAAACTGCTTTTTCAAAATTTTTTAGGGGTGGTCGTTAGAGAAGTGCTTCTCGAGATGTTATTTCCCATATTTCGTATGGGTCCCACGCGCCACAGACGAGAAAAAATTATTGAAATTTCTAGATCCGCGCTTGTTGTAAATTAGGATAGTAGCTTAAAAAAGGAGGTATTTCAGCACAATTTTTGTTAAATAATTTAATAAGTATTACATTGAGCCAAAGCATGCTAGAAACAAATAAGAAAACTACTAAATCGGAGTATTTTTCTAATTTCTGTTAAAATAATAATTTCGGAGATGCGGAAGTATAAAGAAGGCGTCCGAACGTTTATAAGACGAGGTATTAGTTCAAATGTTAAATATCTCAGAAACTATGGCACTTACGTCAAAATGTTTACAATCAAAATGAAAGACTATTAATTAGAGTTTCAAATGTTCTTTTGTCTATTTCTATAGCATAAAAGACAGATAGAGATATGACAGAAACAACAAAACACATTTTTTTGCGTTTTTTCACTATTACCATATGTTTCAAGTTCAAAAAAATAATAAAAAAAAAAAGTAAAGTTTTGTTAGAAAAGCAACTTTAAACTCTATCTCCGAAACTATTCTTAGAGAAATTAAAAGCTAAATTCAACCTCAGTTTACAAGCTTTATTTGTGGTCTCTACATTTTTTTGGCTGAAACTATTTATTGAGACATTTTCAACAATAAATAATAATAATAATAATTTTACGTTCTTTTCGAAAATACGTTTATAGTTGAAGCATCTAGGTAATTATTAACGAAAAACAGTAATGGATCCATTTTTTTTAATTACTGGCTAGTTACATTAACAAAATGGCGACATTTTTAATTAAGAAATATGAAGGAACTCATTATTTCTGTTTTGTCTTCTATAGAAACAAGCACAAGGTCTATTTGAAAACTTAGTTAAGTCTTTCATTTTGGTTCTTAGTGTCTTTGACGTAAGTGCCATAGTTTCTGGGATATTTAACATTTAAATTAAATACTTCATCTTATAAACGTTCGGATGCCATTTTTCAACTTCCACATCTCCAAAGTTATACATCCTACAGAAATTGTAAACAAATCAAATTCACCGTTAGTTTTAGCTTTCGTTTTGATGTCTAGCATTTTTTCGCAAAATGTGATACTTTTCGAGTTAATAGACAAAAACCGTTTAGGAATACCTGTTTTCTCAGGCTGAAATCGCATTTTTTTAAGTCGTTATACCTTAAAAACCACCAATTTATGCTATTAAACATTGTATAAAATCTCTTCTGAAAATTTAATTCACTCAGTTACTTTTCGGTAATATTTTCTAGGAGTGAAAATGAGTGGAAAATAAAAACAAGCCCCCTAATAATACAAAAAAATGTTTGTTGCATTTACTATTAAATTATCAAAAAAAAAAAGAAATGCTTTCCATATGACAGTCTTTTTCTATTAAAATCACTGGTTACTCTACTATTAAACAGAGACTATTGGAAAAAGTTGAAAACTATTGTTGATCAAATATTGACAATATTGTGGTTTTCATTGTTTTAAATGATCACAAGTTTTTTCCTTTCAATTTTTCTCGTAGTTCTGGAAGTCATTAAAAAACAAAATAGCTTTTGTCAAGATTTTTCAAATGAAACACCCTGTATATTGCAAAAAACATTTTTATAGGTTTTTGCAAATAGCAGAAAGAATAATACATGAAAAATCAAAAGAAAATATTAATTTTAAATATTTGCATTCTTTGGATAACTTACTTGCGGTTATGCTAGAAATTAAGAAGTCCAAAAATGAATTTATTTACAAAATAACTATGTATTCAATCAATAATGAAAAACTAATTTAAGTATCAATTTTTAAAATTTGTAATTCTCTGACAATCCACATCTGGTTGTGCTAAAGGCATATAGCTCTAAAATGAATTTATTTTCAAAAACCCATCTTAAAGTTCTTAACACAACAAGATTCGTCTGGAAAAATTAAACGATCATTCTAAAATTCTTCTACATGCTTAGCCTTTGAAATGCATTTTCGCCCTTCTTCAGAAAGACATAAAGCCACAAGCCACTCTCAAGATAATCTTAACTTTGCCATCTTTATATATTTTAGAAATATTGACATTTGTCAAAAAGTATATTTCCGCCTTCACTTTTCAAAACGTTTCTCTCGAGTATTCTGCACATCACAGTTTCAACTTGCAGTATGACACTGGCTAGAATTGTACACAGCCGTTTTGTATAATAATAATAAATAATAATAATAAATAATTTATATTTACTGTTAAATAAATGTTATTTAAGAAAGCTTATTATTCTGTCAATTAATTTTTTTTATCGTAAAATTGTGGTTATTATTAATACAATTTGCATGTAAATCATATTGTTAATTTGTCTTAAGTTCTAGTTTTTATGGCGTAATTTCCTCTCATGATTGTTTGATAAATTAATTACATATTTCTGTGACTTGTCCCATATCATTTTGTTCAATTACTTGGACTAATAGGATTATTATTACTATTATTATTATTAAATCTACTTAAAATTTTTAATACGTTATTCAAAACATTATGATGTAGATTTTCCTCAGTTGGTTTTTAACCAATTTTAAAAAATAAACATCGTTGAACGCCGTAGGAACACAGCTTTCAAGAAACTCGTAAATATGCAGGGTGTCTCATTTCAAAAACCTTGACAAAACAATTTGAAACGACGCCATTTTATTTTAGACTTCCAGAACTGTGAAGAAAATTGAAAGTAGAGAGGAAAGACGAGATCATTTAACACAGCCCAATGAAAACCACACTTTCTTATCTTAATCCGTTAAAAAGATGTAAGGTATAAAAATAGAGGAAAATATAAAGGGACACTCAGTATATAGAAATCATGTTTATAATTTTAATATTTATTCACTATTTAGGTCTATACAGTTTTGAGAAATTAAGGACCATCTTGAATTCACCACGACATGCATTTATATATAGATACAACAAAAGAACATTTTTTTTGTCCGGTAACCTGCTAATCCTGCTTTTGTGATTTATCGCTATCGTTCCTGTAGATCTCTGAGGTGTGATTGTTCGGTAGTTGCTAATAAAACCACCAAAATGGGCCCGATCGAATTGGCTCCTTTCTCGCATGTTGGCAGGCGGTTAGAGTCGGTGGCCTAGAGTGGGTATGCGATAACAACAAAACCAGTGAAAAGTCTGCTTATAATTAGCAAAGGTCGCGAAGAGCGCCGCGAGGTGTGCAGGTGTTCTATAGACGCGCGGGCGCCCATCTGCATTCCGCTTCTCTCCGCAGTCCGCCACGGCCGCCTATGATCCATGGGCGGCACCCGAATTGTTTTTTTGTCAATTTGTAATGTTACGCTCAAAGTAAACCTACCCTTATTATTGACTATTAATTTTAAGCAGAAAGTTGATTATATTTATTATGCGCGTCCTAAGATGTACGAACACGAATTATAACTTTCGTAATTTTGGCAACAGATTTTTTTTGTTGCAGTGATAAGTCATAGTGGACTGCGATTAGACCTCAAAAGTATGTTATTTGCAAATAAATCCCCAGTCAATGTATTTTGCGTTATGTTTTAAATTGAAATAGTTTACAGTCTATACCTATTTAGACCAGTCGGTAAGTCATTTTAAGTAGTTAACTTAAACGGAAATAATTTCGAACAGGCTGGAGTTAGTTTTAATTTATTTAGTTAAAAAATTCGACACAAACAAATCATTAAATAGTTATTTACGTACCAAGGGTCGTAAGTGCACTTTTCTTTAGATCGAGAATACAGTTTGCAATCCGAGACCCGCAGAGACGAGGTTTGCAAGTATTCGAGACCAAACAATCGCACTTTACGACCTGCCTGCGGTGCATATTATATTTTTCGTCATACTCATGAATCATTAAACTGGAGAAAAACTAGTGGAAAACTATAATTATTTGAGTAAAATTTCATATTTGCTAAACAAATAGTAAAGGTAGCGATGCTTAGAATATCCCATTTTTTGCGAATTAAGAGTTGAATTCATATTTAAAGTTGTGTAGGAGCAAATGTTAATCATTCACTGCTTTTCTCATAGCCTACTTTTAGCTCCTACATAATTTTAAATATTAATTCACAAAAAATAATTTCTATGCAGTTTTAATTGAATGGTTCAAAATAAAATACTAATTTATTGAAAAAAGAAGAAGTTTCAAAAAAATAATTTTATATTCTTGAAATTTGGTATAGAGGTATAAAATTGCAACGATGATAACAGGTATAAGGATTATAGAAATAACTTGAACAAATTAATTAAAAAATGTAAATATGACTATTATAAGCTACAAATTGACGGAAACAAAAACAATTTTAAAAAAGTATATAAGATTGTTTCTGAAGCAGCTGACGAGACAACTACCAAGAATAATAATAATTTTCAGATCACCGATAATGATAATAAACCATTTCCCACCATTAAAGACATGTCTAATTATTCCAATGAATTTTTCACTAACATTGGTATAAATATGCTAAACAACATTAAAGCTCCTAATAATATATTTCAAATACAATATAACGCATTATCATCGATGTTTTTAAAACTTGTAAATGATACAGAAATCATAATACATATCAATTCTCTGAAAAATAATTGTTCACCTGGTGCTGATGCTATTGACACTAAGTTAATTAAAAAACTTCATCTTTATTTTCTTGAGCCGTTAAAATATATAATTAATCTGATATTCAAAACTGGTATTGTTTCTTCCTACTTTAAAACTTCTAGAGTCACTCCGATTTTCAAAACTGGTGATAAATCCAAGATTACCAATTTTCGTCCTATTAGTGTCATTAACAATTTTGCCAAAAATGCCTGAAGGAAAGACTGGTTAACTTTCTTACTAATAATAATATACTTTCAAAGAATCAATTTGGCTTTTCCAATGGATTGAGTACTACTGATGCCTTATACGAACTCACTAAAAATATTACTGATAACCTAAACTGTAATAACAAATGTATAACTGTTTTCCTTGACCTCGCAAAGGCATTTGACACTGTGTCACACGATGCTCTATTAAATGTATTAAACACATATGGAGTACGTGGCATTGTGCTGGATGTCTTTAGAAGTTATCTCAATGACAGAATACAAAAAGTTAAAATTGGAGATACATACAGTGAACCTATGAAAGTGAAAATTGGAGTTCCTCAGGGTACTGTGTTAGGACCGTTATTGTTTATTTCTTACATTAATTCATTAACAAATATTGGCATTGATAATGGATTTGTAATTTCTTATGCGGATGACACGGCTGTTGTTTTTGAAGGAAAAACGTGGGAGAAATTAAAAGACTCGGTTAGTGCAGGTATTGCAAAAATAAAAAACTGGCTTGACTCTTTCAAGCTAACTCTGAATGTTGATAAAACAAACTATATAGCTTTCTCGCTGACTGCGGCTAACCGCCCCAATTTTAACAGTATATATATTGAACAGATGGATACAGAAATAAATGAGGTACATTCTACTAAGTACTTGGGTATTATTATCGACGAAAATCTCAAATGGAACCATCACATTATAAAACTGAGCAATAATATTCGAAAATTAATAAGTAAATTCTATACCATAAGAGAGATAATGGGGAAAAAACTTTTAATTTGTATTTATAAAGGACTAGTTGAATCTTTAATAAGGTACGGTATAGTTATATGGGGTGGTCTTTACAAGAATTCTCTAAAAAAACTAAATGTTGTGCAGAACTATATTCTAAAAATTATTTATCGTAAAAACAAGATGTTTCCCACTAGATTGCTATACTCCGACACAATCTTTGATGTACGTTCCTTATACATACTAAATGTATGTTCCTTTACACAAACAAATGTGAACTTAAAAAATTATGTAAACCACTCGTATGGAACCAGAAACAATGTAAATAGACACTTGGAAATTCCCAATAGTAATTCTAATATTAATCTAAGATTCCTAAATTATTTGGCTCCTAAAATTTATAATATTCTTCCTTTGGAAATAAGATCAATTGCAAACCTAAGAAAGTTTAACCACACATGTAAGACATACATAACACATAATATACAGAAGTTTATGGCTCTCTTTTAGTTTATACCTTAATTTAACTCTGTTTAAATTAACTTTAGCCCTTAGTAACTAATGGGGTTAATTATTATATCTTGTTATTTTTTTATGTATAAGTAGGTACTCTTAATTTCATTTATAAATAGTTAGTAAGTATGATGTAATTATCTACAATTATTATTATCATTATGTAATACATAACTTATGCACATACAGATGTTCAGTCATCTAGGTGCAGTTGTACAATCCTTTTACTATGTAATGTATTAAAGTGTATCAATATTTATGTAACAATGTCTATGTCTAAATAAGTTTATTATTATTATTATTATTATTATTATTATTATTATTATTATTATTATTATTATTATTAATAACTTTTCTTAGTGGAATCATATTTTGAAAAATAAAGGTACTTTATTAGTGATGATTTTTACATCTTTGCTTATAAAACACCCTGTAGAACACCAAATCAAGTCATTTTTGGTATACTTTAGTTTTACAACAAGCAGGATTCAATCCCCAAATACCATTCCAAAATTCCAAAATTTTTGGTCCATTACACCTCTTGTGACATCTATCCTGGGACACACTGTATAAACTATTATTATGAATTAATTATTTAATTTTACTAATGTCATCATTTCTGACTTTTCTTTTTTTAAAACTCATTTTTAATATTGTAAATTTGGTAATTTGATTTCTCTTTTGCAGGCTGGGGGGGGGGAATATCTGTAGCGTATTTACTTACATACTATCACTATGATTATAAAAATAATAACAAAAAACTGTTAACATTTAAAAATCTAAAATAAATCTTTTGAAATGGAATGGTATATTTTATAGCTCTTATTGTTATAATTGGTGACTCCGAACGAACGCAAACAACAGACGACGAGAACTTGAATATTTTCAACCTTACTCTTCCGAAGTCGACAGATGCGTAGAACCTTTTGAAGGCTCTAAACAGTAGATCTACCTGAAGCTAAAACTGCATCAAATACCAGCTTATCCCGAGCCCAAAAACGAAGAGGCAAGAGAAACACGAACAATAATATCAATTAATTTATGAAGTTTTGAATCAAAAGTCATTTAAACGTCAAATTTTAGAAAATATGCAATATCCGATGACGGAGATATTAATAATTCAAGAGGCTGAGATCCTGTAACTTGGAGGTAAAAGTTCATAATTGATAGAAGGAACTTACAAGAGGACAAAATTTCAGAATCGTTATAAACACTGAAATCATCGTTAGATTCATCGCTGCAACCGTCAGCTTGGACAGCCCGTTTGATTCCCCGCTGCATCCTGACGAACAAGCAACAACTCCCTGCGCATTTTAATTTATTTTGTGCATGGGTAGGTGAATACTCTGCTTATATAACTCCCTGTATTATTAAACCATCTTATCAACGTATCAATGTGTCGATTATTTGTTGCTGTTTTAACATTAAATTTTTAATTAATGAAAGATGCTCAATCTTGATGCTATCTATGCTCGATTGTGAACTTTCATGATATTTAATAGATTTTCTCTAATTTTGAATTAATTAAATGGAAAAATTCCATAAATTGGTCACCAAAGAAAACTATTACGATATTAAATGATTAATTATTCTATAATTGAGTATATAAACTATTATTATGAATTAATTATTTCATTTTACTAATGTCATAATTTTTTACTTTTCTTTTTTTAAAACTCATTTTTAATATTGATACTTTGGTAATTTGATTTCTCTTTTGCAGGGGGGGGTATATGTAGCGTATTCACTTACATACTATCGCTATGGTTATAAAAATAATAACAAAAAAATGTTAACATTTAAAAATCTAAAATAAATCTTTTAAAATGGAATATTATATTTTATTATAGCTTTTATTGCTATATAAGGCTTATCTGAATTTACTGACAAAAAAGTTAAGCCATTTAATTCAATACTTGTTATATAAAAGAGAAAATTTTCCCAAATTTACTTTATTTTCCTAGGGACGTTATGAAAAATAACGTCCCGTTGCCAATAGCAACAAGTATTTGGTACATAAAGCGTCATTTACGATCAACAAAACAATGGAATTAGAGTACTTACGAGAAAGGTATGACGAAAAGGTTTTTTACATTTTCACTGTTTTATCATGTCAACATGACAATTGCTTCGCTAAACTTTAGCTTCTTCAGATGTAAGTACTAGGAAATGGAATTAAGATAAGTTTACAAGAGGTGAATTATTTATGTCCGTTTGATCATCAAATAAAATATTAGATTTCTTATATCTATTAATTTCTCATATTTCTCAAGCAACGTAAGTTTTGGTCATTAGCTAGCTGTATGAAGACTATCAAGACTATCGTTGAATGAGTGTTTATGTAATAAATAATGCCGATGTATTCTTATTTTTCAAAAAACTATTTTTACATTCTTCTATGAGTATATTAAATTTTCTACTTGTCTTTCCAACAAGGGCAAAGAACCGTAAACAGAGGGAGGATAGCCAGTTCCCTATGCTGCAACGTTCGCCACTTGCCAGCAAAGCTATGACGTCACGGCGAGACTGAAATCTCTGTTGTTTACGTTTCTGACGGCATTGTCTTTCTGTGTTTGGTGGTGTGATTATTAAGTTTTGTCTACTTATTTACTGGTTTTTATTTGTAAATCGCATATGTACATCTTCGTGTGTGTTTTATACGTTTCTTTAAGTTATAAAAACATTCTTGATTAGTGAAATTGTGTGCAGAAACAAAGACATACTATTGCTTACACTATTTAAAAGACAATTATTATTATTATTAGTGTTCTATGGTGATTTTGTATATATAGAAAATAAAAAAACCTTAAAAATTCATGTATTAGATTTACACATTGTTGTTATTCAAATAGAAGTGAAGAAAAATGCCGGGAACAATGTGTGCAGTGTATGACTGTAATTACATATTGTACAAAGAAATCTACTGGTCAAAATATTATTTTCCATGTTTTTCTAAAACTCAAAGATCTGGTGTCTAAAACCATAAGAGGTGAATGGATAAACAGGTGCAAAAGGCATGATAAATTTGACCCAGATACAAATAGAATTTGTTAGGTTTTTTTTATGGAGACCGACTATGAACGAGACTTGCAAAATGAATTTCTAGGTAAAAATACGTTTTTTTTTATTATCTGTGTATCTACTTTTCCGAGATATTTTGTTCTACTGGGTGTTAATTTTTATAATACATATTTTTCATAATTTAATATTTTGCTTAAATCATTTTTATCAAATTTTTCTGTGTTTTTTATTATATGTGTACCTACTTTTCCGAAATGTTCTGTTATACTGGGTGTTAATTTTTATAATACATATTTTTCATAATTTAATATTTTTTTTAGATAATTTTTATCGGATTTTTTTGCGAATCAAGGAGCAATACCCACCGTAGAATTATTTTATAGAAAATTAACTTATCTTTAATTTTGATTACTTACTTAATGTTTTTTACTGAAACTAACATTGCCTGAGATATTTACCGTTGTTCGAAAAATTTTCGTTTTTCATATCATTTTTCAATTTGATGCGTAGTCGACCTAGTTAGTGAGTACAGAATTAAAATGTGTTTTTATACCAATCTAAACATATTAAAATTAATTCTAGCCTGTTCTGAATTATTTCCGATCACGAAGTACTTAACGATTGGCCTAATTGCTCTTCTCTGAATTTTCAGAAACTCAAAAAAACAGTTTTTTCAAGAATGCGTTGGTTACCTATTAGGGAATTATAAAATATATTTTGTTTTTTGTTGTCACTAAACACAAATACGATGTCTAATTTCAAAATCCAGAAAATTCTCAAAATACATAAAAAATTATGATCTGACTTTTGGCCAAGCATTTTTTTTGTGGCTATGCACTCCATAGATATGTAAAAAATGTACTGTATCAGAAATCAGACCATCATTTTTCTATGTATTTTGACCTGCTAAAAACGAATCTTATCTCTAAATTGCTTGATTTCGTCTCAATTTTACTTCAGTCTCGAAAAAAATCATTTTTCGTCGGTTTGGACGCAGGCTGTGTAACATTTTTGACATTTCATTTACTTAAGAATTCTTGTTAATTCTTAATATATTCGTCATCGATTTTGCATTATCATTTTGAACAAATTACTATACCATTAAATTTATCGAATAGACATATAACAAACATTTCTGTTTATTCTAGAGGATATTAAATAGGAAATTATGCATCATAGTACAGCATTTAATGACTTTTAGGGTATTGGATACCATGTGGTGTGTGCTTAGAAAAAACCTGTGTGTTTATCGTTTTTTCCGTGTCCTCTAAAAACATTTTGTTAAAATAAGGCAAATACCAGATTGACAAACGAGTTATTTGAAATATCAGACATTTAGGAGGGTTTTATTTGATTTTTTATCTGTGGAGCTGTCGTGTTCGTATAACAACAAACAAAATATCAACATTTACAGACATTAGGAGCTATCTTTTATTTCTAGACATTTACATTAGTGATAAATCCTTTTAAAACAGTACGTAACGATTCTATTCCTTTTAGAGAGATTACTTTGCTAAACAACACATTTTAGTATATTCATATTTTTACTTCCTTCGCTCATCGTGAAAAAATCACGCTCAGATATTTCTTCGAATTGTCACGTTACGAACTATGTAGATTGCGAAAATTAAAGTCTTTCAATTCCATCAACCTGTCTGTCTCTTGGCGCTATATCTACAAAACTATTTGACATAGAAGAATAACATTTGGTAAGTTGTCGATACTATTGCCATTAAAGAAATGGGACATATTTCTAGTAGAAAATAGGTGGACACCATAAGAAAATAATGATTAAAAAATGTGACAATAATATTTGGCATGTAGTCAACACAATTATCAACGAAGAAAGTTGTCCAACTTTTATTGATAAATGTAAAAAGTGGACGCCTTTAAAAAATAATTAATGAAAAAGTATGACGAAAGGCAATAAAATTCACATATATGTAGTTAGTTAATACAACTGTAGAAGAAGAAACTGCTGTACTTTAATGAAAACTATTCAGCGTGGTCACCCAAAAGTATATACTTTTAGTCAGGGCCGTGGAAAGAAAATAAACCCACGGTGGAAAAAATATTTTGAAAATTTTTGATGAGCGGGGGAGGAGAAATCTGAAAAAAAATTTTAATAAGCGGGAGGGTACAAATTCGTAAAAAGAATTTTTAATGAGCGGGCGGAAGAAATCAAAAAAATTTTTTTTTAAATGCTAAGAAAAAATTATAATACAAATTTTCAACATTTTAAAACTGACCCCCCCCCCCCCAAATAACTCCGGGCTCCTCAAAACGAACCCGGGCCCGGGGAAATCACCCCCCCCCATATCTACGTGAACTTGGAGGTGGCTTCACTATACTCTGTTTAAGTCAAATATATGATGCTCTCAAATTTAAAAAATGTGTTATATTAAAGATTGTCTCAAATCTATATTACATTTGTTTCAAGAGTAAAGCATTTTTGAGGTGAGATATATTTAATATTGTTTTAAGTGTTTGAACCATAACAACCTCTATTACTTCCACGTCCAGTGGAAGTATAGTAACGACAAAAACATTTTTGAAAATTTTTATTGTTCAAATAAGTTTAGAATGTCATGAAACGTCGAGATTTTAAGTTTGAGCGAAAAAAAATTCTGTCTGTCGGGCTGTCTATCTGTCTGTATGTAACTTTTCTTGTGTCCACGTTTACTCTGGAACCGTTTAAGATATTGACTTGAAATTTGGTACAGGTATGTATTTTAACGAGATCTGGAACTAGATTATATTTTCATCTTATTGCGTCGAAGGGTTAGGGGGTAAAATAGGTAAATCAAGCAGGTAAAATTGGTATTTGGTGTATATAAGAGAAGCTGAGGTTACAAAAATTTTTTGGCATTAGCCACCCCCTTAGCACCCTCATTATTAAAAGGAATGAAAAAAAATTGCGATTTAGTGTGTGTACAAGAACCAAAAGCCTCTAAATATTTTTTTACTTCATGCACCCCACCCCACTACCGTGTGGGATATCGTTTTATAGGTTTTTGGGGTAGACGATTTCAAATATTATATTATTAAAGTTCTATAAACAATTATTTCCACATACATTTTTTTTTCGTTATGACAGACTTGGATACAAAATATGGATGTGGAAGTGGGCAGCGGTTTTTTTTTAATAATGTTCTATACTTGTAAGTCCCTCCGCAAATGTCGATCCTATATTATACTCAAATATTTTAGAGAATCAGCTTACAGAATTTGTGTAGCTGCGTTAATAGTTAAGAAACCCATATTTGACAAGTTAGTTGCATATGAGGTGAAGGATAGATACTTTGTATTGTCACAGTTTAATGTAAGTTTATTATCATGGAACAAATCTCTGATAATTCTAAAATCAACTTCAACTCGTGCTTTTACATTTTCCCAAGAATTCGCTTGATATAAGATTGCTGTGTCGTCAGAAAAACTAAAAACTGTACCCGCCGTTTTCAAGGTAAGCAGACTATTTATATATATTATAAACAATAACTGTGATAAACAATACCATAGAACTGTGCCCCGAGGAACACCGTGTGTAACAGTTTAGTTCAGGTCACTGACGATGCTATCGATTTTAATAAATTGCCACCTATATGAAAGATAGCCTTTTAAAAATATTATGTATTTTACTCTCAATCCATAGCATTTCAACTTCTCCAATAATATTTCATGACGGACAATGTCAAATTCTTTGAGAGATCAACGAAGATACATATTACTGATATTTTTTTCTTGTCATTATATAAATATGAAGTTAATCAATATATTGCATCTTCAGTTGATCTCCCCTCTTTAAATCCATATTGTTGTTCTGAAATTGTCTTATATTTATTTATAAAACTAACAATTTTGACTTTTAAGACTTTTCTATAATCTTAGCAATGTTTTATATTAGAGAGATTGATAGATAGTTAATGATTTTCATAATATGCGAATTAAACACTAATTCTTAATTTTAAACAGCACCTAACAACGAAATTGTATCTAGTTAATTACCTGAAATCATAGATATCATTATATCATTAAAAAAACGTTTTTTCCGTGAGCTAGTTCAATTTAAAACCCTAAATTATTCATCGGTATTTGTCACTGATCGAATTCGTTGAAATAATTAAAACAGTGTTTGTTTTTTCTTGCTTACGACAATGTTAAAAAGCTAGACTATATTAATTTGCCAACCTAATTCAACATCTGGTAGCGTTTTAAATGGTATACATCATGTCGGTTTTAAAACAAAACAAAAACAATTCAGAAATACTCAGGTGCAACTTTTTATTCAATTTATTAATGGGATACTCCTAAGACGGGTTTTTTAACAAGCTAGTACAGTTAGTTTTCTAAGGTAAGACTACATGCCTTTTTTACACACCTCATTATTGATAGGTAATAAATACTTCTAATCCATTAATTAAAAATGGGAACATCACTTTATTTTATAACATAAAATTTTATTATTATTAATATGAGATAGTAGGACTTGTTTACAAAACGACGTAACATATGTCTTAATTAGAGATCATTCATCAGCAAGTTCTGTAATCTGATAGTCCAGACATCTTCCGAGAGTATACGAAGTAAATCATCGAATTAAAATACAATGCAGAAAAATGTGCAAAAAATTGATATCTCTAAACTGATTAAGAGTCATAAAAAATACGTTCGCAACCACTCCCTCCACCTTGTAACATCTTGTAAAAAAATTTGGGGAATCCCTTTAAACGAAAGTTTGTTTGCAAGCGCCCTCCCCTCCCCCTATTATACTTTTTAAAAAATACTGTTTTCATTGATTTTCCACGAGAAAACGAATTTAAAATTAAAATTATTTTGTTGTGATAACGTTTTATTAACCCTCTTCTCCTTATAGTTCATTTTGTCACATTTTCAGTAACCCCCTTCCACCTAAAAATGAATGTAATTTTTGAATGGCCCCTTACGATTTCTAGTGTAGAGTGAGCAAAAATCGGAAACAAGATTTGGCATTTGCATTAAAATTGGTAGTTAGTTATTTTAGAAGTAGCCGATGCTGAATCTATTGTGAACGTTTATAATTCAAAATAGTGAATCCAATATGGCTGACATAATTCTAATATTTTTGCAGATTTACGTGAAATGTGACACATGGAGGTTTCAGGATTCTTTGATAACGAGCCCGGCGCTAAAGCTTAAAGATTCAAAATGGGGAATCCAATATGGCTGACATAATTCTAATATTTTTACAGATTTACGTGAAATGTGACTACGCATGGAGGGTTCAGGATTCTTTGATAATGAGCTAAAGCTTAAAAATTCAAAATAAGGTGACATTTTTAAAAAATATTATTTTGGGTATTCAGCAGATAACTTTCAAAGAAAACATTCGTTTCTTTCATATACCATTGGTGCAAGTCTGACCAAAAAAGGAAGATCGACAAGACTCCCCCCTACGGTGACTTGTCGGCTTCTTTCATACACCTACCATATCTAATATTCAGCATGGTAGGTGTATGAAAGAAGCCGACAAGTCACCGTAGGGGGGAGTCTTGTCGATCTTCCTTTTTTGGTCAGACTTGCACCAATGGTATATGAAAGAAACGAATGTTTTCTTTGAAAGTTATCTGCTGAATACCCAAAATAATATTTTTTAACAATGATGTAAGCAGAAATAATAGGTATTTATTTATTAAGGTGATATTTTCTTTAACTGTTTAGAAGTTAAATAAAGAGGTCATAGAAAAGGCCGAAAATAATGTTTGGAAAAGACTTCAACCGCCTTCAAAAAAGGTCTCCAAAAATTATTAAATAATTCACTGTGGCGTCACCCAGTTAATTGAACCTTACTACCTAACTGATTTTGATAAATAGATCCCTACTCCTTCCTGGAACAGGTAGAAGTTTATTTTTTTGCGCTCGCTTTATTGCCTTGCAAATGCTCGGCAATAGCCCCCCTCCCGTATGGGAGGGGGGGGGGGCTATTGGTCGGCATTAGTTCCAGAAACCAACCCCCCGTATGGGAGGGGGGCTATTGGGTACTAAGTTTAGGGGCCCGGGCTTCCGAAGGATTCGTGGCGGGGGCCCGCCAGAGACGTTGACAAAAAATTTGTTTTCAAATTTTTCCTCCCCGCTTAGCAATTATTAGGCTCGGGGGCCTATGATTTAATGTGGGGGGACTCTGCCAAAAACTCCCAGCTATTTAAGAGTATGTGTAATTTGTTAATCAAGTTGAAAACTAAGGCAAATGTAGCTACTAGTACTGGATGTAATTCTGGACTGTAAACCAACCTGGAAAGATCACATAGAGAGACAAATGCAAAGAGCCACTACAACCCTTTGGGTATGTAGAAGGACCTCTGTACCACATTGTTACTCTGTAACAATGTGGTACGCTTCTGTTGTTTGGTGTCCTGCCGGAACTAGACTATACATTCAACAGCATATTACACAACTCCAAAGACTCGCCTGCTTGGGAGTTACAGGAGCAATACGAACGACCCCTACAGCGGCTCTGGAGGTCACTCTGGACCTTGTGCCCCTTCACATGGTGATTGAGGCCGAAGCTTGGAAAGTGGCCTACAGGCTGAGGTGCGGTGATCAGTGAAAGATTGGAGGAGAACAATTAGGTCGCACAAAGGTCCTTTCCGACGTGATGGGAACTCGCTCACTTTGGAGGCTAGGAGTATTGATATGATGCCTTCCTTCTCCTTCTCAGAACCCTTTGAGCCTGTCATCCGCAAAAGAGATGATTGGGACCCACTCAGGCCTGTCGATATCGTCTGGTTCACAGACTGATCGAAGTATGAGGAAAGTGTTGGAGCGGGGATATAGGTGAAAGACCCAGAGTTGAACTTTCTTATGCCCTGGGTAAATTCGTATTCCAGACTGAGATCATTACTATTTTAATCTGCGTACAGGAAAATATCCGAAGAAAATATTCTAACAAACACAAATATATATGTAGCGATAGCCAAGCGGCCCTCAAGGCCCTTGTATCCGTCAGGACCAAGTCAGTACTGGTTCAAAACTGTAAACAGGCTCTTTGTGAACTTGGCTCATTGAACTGGGTCAAACTTCTCTGGGTGCCTGGACACAGCATCATAAAGTGTAACGAGTGCGCAGATGCGCTGGCCAGTGGGGGCTCTAAGCGACCACTACTGGGTCCGGAGCTGGCTCTCTCTATAAAAGATCAACTCCTACCCAGCAAGCGAAGCCCCTTTTCTCAGGACCCTTGCCGAAGCGAGGAGAATAAATCCTGCGACTAAGCAGAAAACAGGTCAAAATAGTGGTAGGTCTTTTGACTGTACACGGCTCTTTCAGAAAACAGCTACAAACTATAGGTTGACAAGCCCGTCCTAACTTCCTGCTCTGGTCTTCCTTCTCTAACTTCCTGCTTTGGTCTTGAGGCACAAACACTTCGGCATTGTTTATCTGATGCTGAAGGAAATAAAGAATGCCCCATAGGAAGGATTTTGGCCTTTGGGTTAGAATCCGACCTGAATGGTAGAATTCTCTAAATTCGTAGCGTTAACAATGGGCCACAAGACCTGAGTGCGGCGACCTTTCGTCGCCCCGCTAAAAGAAGAAGAAGAAGCATGGTCGTCATTGACACGCTTTAGTCCGTTGCGCTACCGTACCGATATGGCCGGTATGGTTCTGAAGATACCAAACACATTCTGACGAACGTTGACAATTTAACAATGCTGCATTTCAATTAATTTTTATCGAAAATGGACGCCACAAATCTCAAATTAACCATTTTATAGCCTTTAAAAAAATTTCTTGGGACTCACAAATCACAACTATTTCTGAAAGAATAGATAATAATGAACATTACACAAAGTTTCATTGATCCCTAAATTTTTCAAAACTACACACCATACTTCAATTAAAAATCCAAGCCAGATGGATGAAAAAAACCTATAAAACCTATAAAATAAAAATAATTTATTGTTAAGAAAAGAGATGATTAGCCTTTTTGTGACAGACATAAAGAGATAAACAAAATAACGGTCGCGGCCGCCCATGGTGCCGTGGACTTTTTATTGGCAAATATTTCATTTTAATTTGCATATCAAATAAGACGAAGAAATATTGCTTCATTTCGATTTGCTTAATAAAAAACAAGCAATCCATAATCATTAAAATAGACTTATTTATTCCACATCAAATACAAATTTCTAATATGTCTGGCTTCTTAAGTCTGACGTGTTTGTTTTAACGAAAATATCAGTCAAATAGTTGACTTTATTACAGCCTAGCTATACGCGTAGTATGGTAGCTATTGGGCCTTGCAAAATTATTCACAGTCTGGCAATCAATCTGTCAATCAACTCTTAGAACCTTAAATGGAAATCATCTTTTTATTGGAATGCAGCCACACGATCATTTTACAAAAACAAAACCTACGAATTATTAGCTTAGGAGGTATTTTATCTCCTTAAAAGTGTTAATAAACAAATGAACTGACCGGGCGGTATATCCTAATAAGGCCAATTTGCAGAATAAAGCAGAAATATGTAGAATGTATGTACATATTTCGTATTACTCGTACTATATAATAAATTTTCAGCGATAACAGGAAGTGAAGTAAAATTGGTACAAAAAATAACCGTTTACACGTCATTAGTGCAGAACATTTGATGTCTATTATCCCAATGGATGTTGAATCAAGATATAATAATAATAATAATAATAACAGGTCTTTACTCGGGGGAAGTTTGCTTGTAATGCGATCTTCCACTTAACCCTAGATTGTAGATTGTTTAAGGGGTCGCTTGGCCTTGAGTTGGCCTTTCTTCACTTCGATCTAAAAGACTTTTCATGAATTACCCTACAACTAGTTGTTGCCCAGGATTCCAAGACTTTTTACAAAGCTTGTGATTTTCCTGGAAGCTAATTTCCCTGTCTTCAGGCGTTAACTCCGCCAGTTCTAGATACTTTAGCCTAATGCAGATTAGTACCTTGCATTCACAAAGTATATGTTCCGCAGTCTCAGTTGCAGCTTCGCAATATCTGCAATATCTGTCATCTTCTGCCATGCCCATGTTCTTGAGATGATATCTCAAGGGGCAATGGCCAGTTAGAAAGCCTGTGATCAGCCTTGGGTCGGGCTTCTCAAGTTCGAGAAGCCTTGTTGAATAGGTTATAAACCTTTTCGCTTGTCTTTGGTCTGGAGTACTCCTCCACTAGGACTTATTTTGCTCCTTTTCCCATTTTTGGACCTCCTCTGTTATGTGTCCCTTAGATAAGCCACAGAACGGTTCGGGACCAAAATGGGCCTCAAGCGAGGCTATCAGCCAGTTCGTTTCCTTCTATTCCCTTATGCCCTGGCACCCACATCGAGGTAACCTTGTTGTTTTTTGCCAGTTGCTTCATCGATTGTCTGCATTCCCAGGCAATTTTAGACTCGAAGGTATAGGACCTGAGAGTCTTTAGCGCTGTCTGGCTATTTTAAAGTATATAGATCTTTGCCCTTCGAGTGCCTCTATTTAGGCATTCCTGGGCGCACTGATCTATAGCATAGATCTCTACCAGGAAGATGGTTGGAGTGTTACTAAGGGCTTTAGGTAGCCTGCATTTATGCCCTGCTACGCCCACACCAACCTCTTCGTCCATCTTCGAACCATCTGCATACCAGATGTGTGACTCTTTCTCCAACCGCAGTACTTCGACTCTGCTCGCCTGACGGCTTTCAATCAGCACATCAAAGTGGAAGTCCCAGTCATGCTTGATTGGCATTGAGTCAGTGGATTTGGTCATGGATTCGAATTGGATTAGCTCCAGAATCTTTAAGTGAACCAGGTCGCCTAGTCTGAATTTAATTGCCTGATGCAGCCTTAGGGCACTAAGTGCTGCCTCCTTCCTTACATACAAATGCAGAGGAAGTAAGTTCAGCATTGCCTCCATAACAGCTGTAGGACAGGAGCGCATTGCTTCTGTAGTCCCTACACAGGCAAGGCGTTGCAATTCCTGCAACTTTCCTTGTGCTATTTTCTCTTTTAACCCTAGTATATCTTACAAATGTATTAGCGATTTTTCCTCCCAGTAAACACATAGTTAGATATGAAATGATGATAAATATTGTCCCTAAAATATTTTATTTTCAACTTAACAGATAAACACAGTTTAACTGTACAGGTAAGTTTATACTGCTACCAAATTTAGTTTATACTGCTACTGAATTGTGAACAAAATATTGCTCTATCATTTTGATAAGCAGATTTGTCCCTGGTCACTTAAAGCACTTGATTTTTACAATGATAAGACAGCTTCTACTGTCTTATCATTTATATTTATATATAGCATTGGCTGATACACCGTCACCTGGCGGTAGATTTCGAAATGAGATTGATTATATTATGATAGAAACTTGATGAAGATCTTCAGTAAAGCTCTGTAACTGGTGCTAGCTGTGGTTCAGATCGCTATATGCTCATGTGCATTTTCTCACTGAAGCTGAAATCATGTTGAAGGCAAATACAAAGACGTTTACATCATACGAATGGTAAAGGAATCTAATCCCTAATTGTATCAGAATCTCTATTGGTTCTCATTAGGAAATAGTATCTTCCTCAATATCATAACCAATCCTTTTATTCTTAAAATAAAAAAAACTGCTGCATAACGTATTATCTATAAGGAATGAAGTTAATTTTAAATGGGTAAAAGCACACATTGGCAGAGACAATCATATGGTTGAGACTATAGCCAAGGAAAGATTCAACTAGAAGTTTTGTATTAGAAAATATGTCTGTCTAATTCTTTCGACATTTTAAAATCCAAATAGATGGTTAGGGTAGTTTCGGGAGTTCTACCATTCCAATCTTACAAGATATACCCTTATCCACTCTGACCCCCCATCTAAGTTTTGGCATGAAGATTATGTTTATCAAAGAAACTATATAACAACAATAATACGCGTCAAATGAACATGTATGTTTTCCAACACATCTGTATAAAATTAATATTCTACCTGTACTATTAAAGGTGACCTGTATCATATTGTTTTCCAGTGTCCTAAATACAGAGCAGCAAGTGACAGATAAAACAATCTCCGTTTAATAGACTCCTTAGCCAATATAATAAGCAAAGGATGAGTGTCCACAACGTAAGAAAAATTCCCCTGAACGTGCCCACACTTTGTTACTGATATATGTTATGTGTTATTAAGAGATTAACAAAATATGTAAATATTAAAAGGTATTAACGTTGCGGTCATAATTAAAACATGAGGAGAATAACGAGAAATCGTCGTTGATACATTTTTATATTACATATTTTTTTAATATCTTAATAACACATAACATATATCAGTAACACAGGGTTAGCACAATTGATTGATTTTCAGGGTAATTTTTCCTATGTTGTGGACTCCTTTTTAAATATATCACCAACGTCTTGAAAGAAATGAAAATGTTGTTATATTTGTAAGTGAATATTTGAATGGTTAGTTTCACATGCTCTGTTTTTTTCCTTCTCTAATTGGTTTCCTATCAAAAAATAAAAGTGCTGACAGACCCCAGGAAGTGAAAAATGTATCCCCGTGTTTTCTCCTTTGCTTATCTTCAGTATGTATTCTTTGTGTTCCATTACAGGTTAATTGTAATAAATGACTTGTATTGGTTGGCTGCATGATTAATGACCGAAAGACATGGACACCATGCCAGTATGTCGACTGGCTTGGTGTCCATGGTCGATGGATAAGAATACGGGTTTATCCAGCTCCACATTTAAGTCACTCGTAAGGCATATACTATAAGTCACTATTCATAATCTCTGCATTTGTCGTATTTTTTTTTCTTATATTACTCTTAGCCCCTGAACTGAAAAGCAAGCATCAATGTTGGCATCATTGATCGTTAATAGTTATTAACGATACATGATTGCAGCATTTTTAACAAAATGAGTGTGATTAAATCAAATGATTTAAGCTATAACACAGCCCCACAAGAAAAAAATTTATTTTTGAACTGCTATCGAAACAACTGTATTCCTATGTAATTTTCAACGCTGAATCCGAATCCGAGGTCAAAAAAAATCGTACACCCCCAAAATCAACACCTAGTGCTAAAAAACACTCCCTAAACAGGGTAAAAATGACTAGCAGTTCCAACATTTTTTTTCTTTTTGTGGGGCTGTGTAATTTAACGGTATTGTTCAGTATTTTGTTTTCGTCATCAAATTATTTTCAGCTTTACAAAGTAGAAAGTAGTCGATGAAGTTTGTAGTCAGCTCATGTAAAGAACACATGTTGTTATTGTTAAAAAAATTAATTTTGCTTCAATTTGCTTCAATTTCTGTCATTCCTTGTTTTAGAAAAGAACAGTGGGCACTAGCGCGGCAATAAACCTCTTAACGAAATAAATTTATTTAATAGCCTATAACACTGACGAAGATTAAATATTGTAATGTAAAGTAGATAACTGTGTAAAAATTATTTTTAATCCTAATCATATAATATGCTTCTATTTATAATAGCAATTCTATACATTAGATAAAACAGGTATATGGCCTTTTGTATATTTATATTGTCTTAAACAGGATGTAAACAAACAAATAAGTCTAACCTTTTATCTCTAGGCTATGATATCACTTATCCTACCTGTTTAATATTCCAACAATTTAACCTTTATGAGGCGCCAAACTTTTTATAATTCTTACATATACACACATAAATATTAATGTATCTACATACCTCCCAGAAATAATTTAAATACCACAGCTGATATTCCCGTGTGGTAAATATCATACATAGGTTAGTTTGCAATTTTGCATAATACCTAATCAACGATAAAATATCCTACGCTATTAAGTGTCATATTTTAACAGTTAGACATGAAGGATGATAATTTTCATGATATGCAAAACGCTGAAAATACGGAGAAATATGCGATAGCACGATGTAACAATTTCAAATTTCAATCAATTCTTCTTCTTCGCAACGTCTTGGTAGACGTTTTGTGATCTATAATCTATAATAGTAATAGTAATATTTATTAAACCTTCGTTTGCCAAATACAGAGAAATGGATAAAGTACGTCAAAAGAGGCCAGTGCCTAAGTCATTTTGTAAAAAACACATAGAACATTTTTTACACAAAAAATAGAACATTTACGTACAGTATATCTCCCGACTAGAAATTTCTCCCACAATCCCAAACTCTTTCCCTCCCTGGTTACTCAGCTCACCAATGTCTAACACTAGACTTGCCAAATTTAGTAAGAAAGAAGACGCAAAAGACTTAATTCATATGAGTTTTCGAGAAATATGTGCAAGATATGAAAAGCATACTCTCATGTATACGGATGCATCAAAAACATCGGAAGGAGTTGGAGCTGCAGTAGTCACAGACGATCAAAGCCTGCATTTTAAACTGTCAAAAATGTGCAGCACCTTCACTGTAGAACTCTACGCAATATATCAAGCACTACTTCTTGCGAAGAGAAAAAATTTACCAAAAACGCTAATTCTGACAGACTCGTTAAGTGCAATAGATGGCCTCAAACTTTTGTATACTCATAGGGATAAAAGGTAATGAAGCAGCCGACTATCTCGCAAAAATTGCAATAACCGCCGACAACGCTACAATTAAAATGCAGGTGCCGCACGCAGATTTCAAATGTTCCCTGAAAAGCCATATAAAAAATAAATGGGAGTGTACATGGTTAAGATCCGAACGAAACTTAGAGAAATTAAACCATCCGTATCGCCCTGGAAAAACATCCCAAACAACCGCCACCATCAAATTATCTTGTCCCGTCTCCGAATAGGCCACACCAAAACAAACCATGGACACCTACTGAAGAAAGAACCAGTAAATAAGTCTTCTGCATGCAATGTAACCATGACCGTCCGGCATTTCCTAGTGGAGTGCCCCAAATCTGCAACGGAAAGACAAATTAAAAGAAGACATCAACTGCATATTAGGATATTATCATTTACTGCTATGTAATACTCTAATGTACCTTGGCTAATAACCCTCGTGGCTGATGCTAAATAAATAAATAAAAAACATTTACGTAACTATCAAAATCAACATGAAAAATGGTTGTACAAACGAGATACAAAATAGTTCATACCTAAAATATAATTAGGCAGCCAGCTTTTGAATCTAAACAAAGAGCATACATTTCTAACTCTTCCAGGTAACATGTTGAAGTAATTGGATTTCGCATAATCCGGAGATTTCTTATAAAATGTGTGCTTAAAGCTATCGATATGTATGTTGTCCTTTTGCGCATTGGATAGGAATGGAGGTTACAATTTTTTAAAATGTTATATAATTTTTAATAAGTATGCTGTAATAATTTAATAGTGTATATTCCCGTAAGAGTTACAATTTTTTTTTACTTTTAAATGTATTCTTACATGTCTCATTATAGGATAAACCAAATATGAGACGAATTATCATCTTTTGTAGAATAGAGACCCGTAGTACATCCGTAGCTTGTCCCAATGGTACAATATTATAGGAAATTGAAGAATACACCGTGGGATAATAGATATTCATAAGAAATTTCTCGTCAAACGACCTTTTTAAATTAGCTAAAGCAAAATAAGCGCTGTTAAGTTTAGCACAGACGAAGTCAATTTGGTTACCCCAGCCTAGTGAACTATCTAATGGGATACCTAGAAATTTTGTAGTTCTACTAGAAGTTAAACTAATAACTTTATATTAATATTTAGATTAAAATCTTGTTTTTTTGTAGGGATTTGTAAATTCAATGCATACTGTTTTACTCAGATTAATAATTAGGTGATTTCTTGCTCATCATTCTGTGAAAAGTTTAAGTATCCTAGTTGTTAGAATGTTAACCTCGTCTCTGGTTTTGCAGATATTATTATTGTTGTGTCATCAGCGTACATAAACAACCTCTCCTCCTTTATATAGGATGGCAGATCATTTATGTACAGCATAAACAACAACGGCCCTAATACGCTTCCCTGGGGCGTACCAAGCTCAACATCAAATGGTCAGAGTAGAAGTCTTCAATTTTAACTACTAATTCTCTATGTGTTACATAGGAGATAATCCAATCATTAATTGGCCCACGGATTCCCATACAGTTCAGTATTTTGGACAGAAAAAGGGATTGATAGTGTCAAATGCACGACATAAGTCGAAAAAGACTCCCACTACCATATTTCCAGTATCTAACTTGTTGTTTATATGTTGCGTAAGTTTATTTGTGACTGTCTCAGTTAAAAATCCTTCACGGAACCCATGTTCACAGCTAGTTAATAAATGATTTTTATTAAAGTAATTGACTAGCCCAACATAGACAACTTTTTCAAGAATTTTAGCGAAAGGCTGAGCGTTACAATGGCTCTACAATTTTCAAGTAAATCAGAATCGCCTTTTTTGAACATGAGCAATTCGAATTATTCTAGCTGAAATCCTTTTGCTGTAGAGCACGTGCAATAACAACACGTCATCTGTTGTGGTTGCCCGTTAGGAGAACAGCCTTACTAAAGCTTTTTTCCATAATCTTCTTGATGATATCAGCCCAACGTTCAGAAGGGCATCTTCATCGCCTTTTGCCATCTGGTTTTCCCTGAACTATCAACCTTTCTATATTGTCCTCTCTCCGGTTGATGTGGCCAAAAGATGAAATGATTCGGGAGAATACGATGCTGCAAAGTCGTTTTGGGGGATATATTTCTTGAAGAATCGGGATGTCTCCAAACCTACATCTCGAAAGCATCAACATGTCATAATTTTCGTTTTGTTGTAGTTTACATTTAAACCGTATTCGGAGCAAATTGTTCGAATGTTTTCCATCAGGTATATAAGCTCACCCCTCGCTTATTGTAACTGTCGACAATTATTGCGATAATTTTTTGACATATATGTCATGTTTTGTTTCGTGAAAAGTTTTCCGCAAATAGGTTCACTCTTGCTTTTAAATTTTATCTATATCTATATTTATCTCTCTCTAGCTTATTACTTATTGTTAATGTACCTTATAAATTGTATTATGTAGTAGTAAATATAAACATAAACACACCACATACATACATAGTAAACAACTCAGTTCCAAAGCGAAGTCTGTCTGAAATATGTAAGCATATCTGTAACTATTTCAATTTCCCTTTCAATCAGGTAACAATTACATACAAAGATTGTACTTATTATAGCTCATACAGGAACAAGTCAAGCACATTTCAATAGCTCAATAACGTAGTTACAAAATAATTATAACTGGCAGCATCTAAAATTAAATAGAAATGCCTATGAGGTAAGCAAATCATTTATTACAAATGTGTAAGTAAACACATTAGCTCTGGAAACAAACTAAAAATGTACATACATACGGTAATCTATCAAAAAGTAACTCGTTGAATAAAAGCTGTGCACTAAACATTATAATTTGTTGTATTTAAAGTTCTCTCTGCTTAACAAATCAAACCTCAACTTAATTTTTAAACTTCTTAAGTTAAAAATAAGGATTAAATGCGTAAATATGAGTCAATGAACATTTATTATTATTAAACTGTCTGGAATATAAAACTCTAGTAGCGCTAGATGGCGCTCTTTCGGGAACCATGAGTGCATAATATATACCGTGTGTGTAGTGGCGGGCTAGGCATAGGGAGTAAGAGTCACAACATCGCGTGTGCCAGCTGGCTGAAATGAAATTACTGAGAGCTGGGATACTCCGCTGATTGACGAGTTTACTGCGCTATGTTGTCATAACTCTCGCGCTACGCGAATGTACATGCCTAATGCGCAATTACACGCACGGTATGTGCGGGACATCAGTAATAAAGTAGTGCTCTCTGTATCGTTCCTCGTCATATTACAGCTCAGAAACTCCTGAGAGGCGTTAAGCCAGTCTATATATTATAATATCTAAGGTTTCAACTCGTCTTATTTATTAGTTGCCATATAGAAACCGTCACTAGATTATGTTTAAAATATAGCGAATACTGCGTACTTTCCACTGCGTTTGTTTCAAAATTACTGTTTTGACAATATGAGTCGGTTTGGAAATATTTCTTTATATCAAATTAACGATAAAATTGATAATAAAGGTCAGTAATGTCTAAAAAGTGACAAGAAAACGTCTGAAGGCAATTAATTACAAAACACAATATTGAAGATGTATTTAATGAATTATTTATTCGTGGAATATTCTCCCCAAATACCACTCGTGCTTTTAAATTTTACCTAAAAATTTTTGCTCAAGCTAAGTTGCCAAAAGGTAATATAACTCATGTGAATTGGCAGTTTATTATCAAGGATTAAATCCCTCCCGCTAAAACGCTCGGGACTTAATCAGATAATAAACTAGCAATTTACAATCTTTATATGACTAGACAACAACGCTTTCGAAAAAAATTTCGATACAATTTTAAGTACTAGTGATATTATTACATACAATATACATTTCTGTTTTCGTATTATAAACAGATTTGTAACCAATACTATATAAGCACCATCGAGGCAACCATCGACCTACCAGATTAAGCAAAATAATATTTGAATATGCCTTTTCGAAAATACTTGAGAAATCCTTCTAAGGATTAAAATATATTACACGTAAGAACGGTTATATCCGTTCCAATGTTTTTACATATGCATCAGATAACTGTTTTATTGCATATTTTCCCGCACTCTTACACTAATACACATTGAAAATAAGAAACTGGTTATTTGTGGAATTAATTATTTAAACGTCTTTAATGGTATCGTCAAATCACACAGATTGTAAGTAAATAAGTCTGTATACATAAATTAACAGTATTGCCAGCGGGACACCTGACAAATGCTACCGTCTTTCGCCTTGGCTGAAATTTACCTTAAGGCATCGTACATTTATCAGGCTGGAACTATTTCACTAGTTACGATATATTTGCATATCATTTATTTGATTGTAAATCATATCACTCAAATGTCTTGGGGTGATCAAATTATTACACCATAAGGTTGCTTAATTGTAAAGATTGACACTGTTAACTTTAACATTAAAATTTTGAACACATCAATACCTTTAGTTTCAGAAAAATTAAGAAGTTTGAAATTTTATATAAAAACCTCGCTTGATTATAGTCTAAGAGTCGGGACCACTTTTGTTTACTTGGAAATGTCAAAAACGCAATACAATTTTTATAAACTTGTAAAGGTGCTGAGTAGAAAAATGCATGCTTCAAGAAATCTGATGGTGAGGAACTGAATTATGACGTTAAGATGGTCACCACGCCTTGATAATACCAGTATATTTTAACATACCAGTATAATATCACTTTAACTTCTCACCGATTTAAGCTAGAACTGCCTACTTCTTACAGAGGAAGAGCTGGCGACAGTTTTCATCAAGTAAGGTTGGGAATAGCTCTATACATGTCCCCTATTTGTAAAAGCCGCAATTCTGGTGCCCTGCCCGTTCTCCGTTTAATGTGGAAAGTAGATTACCGTGGAAAATTCGTCCAGGTAATGAGAAAGTTTAAATCTGGGTCTATCACCGTATATTTCCACTCCCAGTACGTCGAGTACATGGCTAAAAAAGCCAAAAAGCTGCATTTTTTTGCACATAGTTGATGCCAAGCGATAACTTTCCAGACAGGAAGCCACTTGAAAATCCGTGTAGAACACCAAAATGTTAGCCGCACTAAATCTTTTGTATCTCAGCTCCTAATGGTCCGATTTCGATATTCTTTTTTTTTTTTTTGTTTGTTTGAAAGCTCTTGTGAGGAGGACATTTGTTTGTCCCTATATATTTATCTTCTCTGCACCTTAAGGGTTCCGCACAATTAAAAAAAAACAAATGTTTTCTTAATTTTCACGGACTTTTGGAGAATACTGTGATATGGAATTCAAAAACAGAATTTTGAATGATGCTGAGAGGTTCCGTGCAAACAGAATACACATTTCTTGGGATACTTACTCAAAAACTTGTCTGAAGAAACGTTTGAGAGGTGTTGGTCTTCGTCACCAAGTAGCACAAGGAAATATGCTACCAAGAAATTGGAACGACTTCCTCTGCTGCAATCAGAATAAGACAGAACTCTTCAAGTTACTTGGAAAACATGCATTTTTGAAGTTTGATTGGGCTCACATCAATACTGACATTGATGGCATCATTTGTTCATCTCGGCTGGATGAAACTTAAATTGATGGAGTACAATGCAGGCAACAGGAAGAAGCATACGGCAGGATTTTTCTCCAGTGTTGAACATGGAGCAAAAAAAAATATTTGCCTAGTAGATACTGATGGTAGTTGTTTTGGCAATCTCTTTCTTTCACATTCTCAAAACTGCAGGATTTCAGGAGATGTGGATTCTCTTTAGTACAGGGAAGGGTCAGAGATACAAGAACATTAATGCCATGTTTGAAAGCTGTTGCATTGATACGTGTATTCACTGGATTAGGTGTAAGGCCATCATTTGCAATGAAACGGAAACAAACTGCTTGGAAAGTGTGAAAATCATTTCCTGAAGCTGCTGAAGCCTTGCAAGCTATCTCTCTACCACAACAGTCTATTTCAAGTTCTGGAGAAGTTTACTGTTTTGCTTTACAAAGACGCAAAAGACTTTTCAGTCAATCATGTTCCAAAGCTTCTCTTCACTTCAAAAGTCGCAGATACAAGAACATTAATGCCATGTTTGAAAGCTGTTGCATTGATACGTATATTCACTGGATTAGGTGTAAGGCCATCATTTGCAATGAAACGGAAACAAACTGCTTGGAAAGTGTGAAAATCATTTCCTGAAGCTGCTGAAGCCTTGCAAGCTATCTCTCTACCACAACAGTCTATTTCAAGTTCTGGAGAAGTTTACTGTTTTGCTTTACAAAGACGCAAAAGACTTTTCAGTCAATCATGTTCCAAAGCTTCTCTTCACTTCAAAAGTCGCAGTCTAGAAAATCTGCTCCAACAAAAGAAGCACTAAGGCAGCAAGGAATTGGTTAAGTGTAGTTGCTCCGGATGCCGTATACGTTGCTCCTGTTCAAAGGCCAAGGTTCCATGCACGCTACTTTGCACGAACTGCACTGGGTGTCGACAATGCAGCAATTAATATAATAAAAGGTATGCTTTTGATCGATTACACAGCCCCACAAAAAAAAAGTTCAAAGCAGCGAACCAGACCCATGTATTCCTATGTATTTTCGGTCGCTGAATCCGAATTCGGGGTAAAAAAAAATCGTACAACCCCACAATCATTAGCTAGAGCCAAAAAACACTCCTGAAATGGGGTAAAAAGAATATTAAGCTACGAGAATAGTTGCTACTTCTTAATTAATCGAATTATATAAATCAAGGTTAAACAGCAGCGTACATACATTACATACCCCAGGGAGGGGCGAAAACTAGCCCCCATATATAAAAAAATCGATCCAAAACAGTAATGACTGCTGAAGAAGCTCAAAATGTCTAAGTTTTGTTAAAGTGATAAGAAACTGCATCAGATCCGACGTAATCTTCATAAAGAGTTGAGAACAACCACCCCCAAGTTTAAAGGACGCGAGAAAAACAACAAAAAACGTAAAATGCAACAGGATTTCTATTTTCATGGATGCTATGATTGGCTGAAATTGCGTAGTACTCTAAAATAGAATTAGAAACTTACGTACCATGATTGGCTGAAATTGCGTAGTACTCTAAAATAGAATTAAAAACTTACGTTGAGGGTGTGAAAACCTACCTCCCTATGGAAGGTTTGACTATAAAAAGTTACAGTGACTTCTATAAAAATTCGAAAGAAGAGAGAAGAAACTAGACTATGTTCGACGTTGTGTTTGAAAACCACCCCCACGGAGTTGAGAGACGCCACCCCTATACTATAAAAAAAACTATGGAAATGAAACGAATAAGCAACAGTATAGCTTTTTCGTTACATCTTGAATTACGGTAGTTTACATCCTTTCTGGGGGTGTTACTTAATAACATTTATAGGACATGAGTTTCAATCTCTAAGTGTGCAACGCGATTTTTGCCAATCTTAGCATCCATAAAAATATAAATCCGGTTAGTTTATCCCTACAGATAGAGGGGTAGTATCTCGCAACCCCGTGGGGGTGGTTTTCAAGCACATCGTCGAACATAGTCTAGTTTCTACTCTCTTCCACACAACGCAGGTGTTTCGAATTTTTATAGAAGTCGCTATAACTTTTTATAGTTAAATCTTACACAGGGGGTAGTTTTCACACCCTCTGAGGGTTGACAGTGTAGGATGTTGATGGTACGTAAGTTTCTGGTTCTATTTTAGAGTACTACGCAATTTCAGCCAATCATAGCATCCATGAAAATAGAAATCCTGTTGGATTTTACGTTTTTTCTTGTTTTTCTCGTGTCCTTTGAACTTAAAGGTGGTTGTTCTCAAATCTATAGGGCAATTTATGAAGATTACGTCGCACCTGATGTAGTTTCTTAACACTTTAACAAAACTTAGACATTTCGAGCTTTTTCAGCAGTCATTGCAGTTTTGGATCGATTTTTTTATATATGGGGGCTAGTTTTCGCCCCTCCCTGGGGGTGTGTTTCATATCTATTGTATGTACGCTGCTGTTTAACCTTAAATTGTATAATTCGATTGATTAAGATGTAACAACGATTCTGGTAGCTTAATCTTCTTTTTATCCTATTCAGGGCCGGATTGGCAGGAAATATCATACCGGGAAATGGTGTCCGGGCACCGGCCCCCCTACAAGTACTACAAAAAATTAATGATACAGAAAATTAAATACTGGAATATTTTATTTGAGAAACTATATTATACTACTTAGATGTGTAGTTTACACAACAAGAAAAAAAATTAATCAAAATTAAGATTTAAGTAAAGTAGCTTTGCAAGAGGACTGCTTTTGCAAGACAGTTTGTCTATGATAGTCTCATTAGAAATGTCCGCCAGGAAAGCTTTTTCGGCCATTAATTGATCCAAATGATCTTGTGAAAGACTTAATCTTAATCGATTTTTTATGATTTTTAACTTCGAAAAATGTCTTTCACACTCTACTTGAGTTACAGATTGAGTTAGTATGTCCTTGCAGGCCATGTGTAAGGCTTTATACGCTGAACCAAATAAGTTGTACTTTTCTAGTACGTCATTTACACATCTTATGCAATTGCGACAACGGCGCAATTTAGATGCAGAACATTTTTCATTCTGTCCTTCATTATCTTCTTCCCGTTCGACTTCATCTTCTGTGTCTGTGTCTTGTTCTTGGCGTTGTTCATATTCAATGCGAGCTTCTTCAATATTTAAATTTCAAAACAGGCAATTTTGTTCTGATATTAAAGCATCCGAAGTAATATCACTGTGAAATTTTTTTAAAACTTGACATATTCTTGTGAAATCAGAAGATATTTCCTGATTATAATTTTTTATGTCGAGTGTGGCGAACTCTAGATATAAATCTTCTTGTTCTTTGAACCGTTCCTGAAAAGTATTTATTATAGTGTCAGTGTATGAATTTTCTGCATTAGTCGCAGGATCATCAAACACAAGTTCGTCGAACATTTTCTTCGTTTTCCTTATTTGAACTTCGGGGACAATGGAGGTCGAGGTTGAAGGTTTTTCAGACTGCAAAGACAACAGTGGGCCAACTGCAACTTCTGTTTCAGATTTTTTGTAAATAACTCTGTTATGGTGTGGCATTTTGCTGCTTCCGATTTTAGTTTTTTTCCCTCTTCTCTCTCACTTTCTCTGCTCCACCTTCATATTTCCGCTTTTTTGCTTTGTCTTCATCCATTTTAAAAACGCAAAGTACTCAACTGAACTTGCTGAACTGAACTAAATCATTCCACATTCCACTCTCTACTACCCCATCTCTACGTTACTTTTCAATGAGTTAAAGGTAAAGATGGGTTGTGAAAACGCAAACGTCGCAAACCGCTACTACTGTGACAACAAACGACAAGGCCGTAGCTAACAGCCAAAGCTCACAGCTTGTTTTGTCGCTGTGAATGAGAATGAAAATTAAAAAGTAGCAGATTGGCCAATCACCCATTTCTATTGAGAAGTTCCTGTTCTGTCTCGTATCCACTCAATACTCAATACTCATATTTTGCAAGTTTTGTATTTCTTAAAATATCGTAATTAATCAGCTCAGAATTGTTTTATTATTAATATGCAAGTTTATTTGTTCAAAAGTACCGCAGAGCAGCCATTCATAAACTCATATCAGTTATCAGTTGTCGGCATGTTCCGCATATTATAATGTAGAGAATTCAGGGACAAAATAAGTTTTAATTGCAACAACAGTAATCTGATGATACTCGATATGCAAAAGTGTTCTAGGAAACAGAAATGATACAATTTTACGAAGGAATAGCAGGTCTGTATTCATTCTGATTCTAATTATTGAAATTTTAACAAAAAACGAGAAATTGAAAATTTTGACTACTTGGCCGCTGGCCACCGGCCCCGTTAGGCCTGCGGCCTACCGGGAACTTCCCGGTTTCCCGGTGGGTCAATCCGGCTCTGATCCTATTTAAGGAGTGTTTTTTGGCTATAGCTAATGATTTTGGGGGTGTACGATTTTTTTTGACCCCGGATTCGGATTCAGCAACCGAAAATACATACATGGGTCTGGTTTGTTGCTTTGAACTTTTATTTTTTTTTGTGGGGCTGTGTTATTTTTAAATTCGTTTCACAGTTTCAAGATCATAATATTGCTTTGTTGATCCAATATTAATATAATAATATTATATAATTATTTTGTTCCAGAGATGAATTGGAAGATGAAGAAGATGATTGAGTCATAAGAGCAGTTCATTTACATGAGTATTTCTTAGTATTTAGTCGTTTTTTGTTCAAATCAAAAAGTGCAGCTTTCTTTGGTGCACCCGACATACTATCCACATACTCCGATCCGTGTGTGTACCAGGCGATATCGGCAGGTCTGATCGGATAGGACACTTGTGTGACCGAGTAGTTCTCCCTTATCCTTCCGCTGACCACCACCTCTATCTGCACGCCGCTTTCCGACTCTCAGTCTTAATCATCAGGTGAAGGGATACAAGGTCCAACAGTGCTGTAGGAGTCGTGTATATTGCCTCTGTGACTTCCAAACAGGCGAGTCTTTGAAGTTGTGTTAGTTCCGTTGAATCTGTAGCCAAATGACTCAAGAAACGAAAAGGACCTCTAAGTAGTAATTATATTTCTCTAAATTTGATAATGGCCTGCCTAACCAGGAATTATCTTGTTATCTATTTAAATAAAACACGCATGAATAATATGGGCACCTTCTTTCTTGTTTGAAGACAGTTAAATATGTTTGAAAATTGAACCACAAATGCATATTTCATAATATTTTAAGATGATAATTTGAATTGATTAAACATTTCAGCAAACCGTTAATATGAAAAGGTACAAAGATGGGTAGAAAGCAGACCCCAAAAATGGTAGAGAATGTCTGTCATGAGAAAATTTCATGTTCATAAATAACACACTGGCAAGGCATGAGGTTAAGACGTTTTCCATACTTCATGAAATACTTTAGGTATAAAGTGCGTATATTGCCTAGAAATAAATAACTGTGATTAGATATATTAATAAATAAAGAACTGTGCATAATTAAAAGTTTAAAGCAAATACACTTGCAGAATAATTTTCTTAGAAATTGTTTTGAAAAGAACATCTCTAAATGGAATGCTATTTCAATTAATACTTAAATAGACGCCAAGACATTATGCAATACCGTAAGACGCTGTTATTAGGTTAAAAGTTGTAAACTATAATTTATGTCAGTTTTACTTAACGTGCAAACCGCGCTGTTATTGTTTCGTTTCTATTTTTGTATTTAATTGGTGGGAATTTTCTGCGTGATTATCGAAGCAACTAGTGATTTCATAGGTTAACACGATATTATATAGGTAGAGTAATTAAAATAAATTATAGTTATTATTTATACTTATACTACCATTAATTATAATTTGACACGGCGTTTTAAAAGCAATTTAATTATTTCTAATTATCATCGGTAATTAAGAAGTTCTACGTAAATATCGTTCAATCAGATAATTTGGTCAGTTTCTTCCATAAACTGTTTCCAAAACTACTTACAATGTAAGCCCAATTAAATAAGAAATTAATCGACTCAGAAAATCTATTATTATGCTTCCAGAAACTACAAAGGAACAACTGAAAATGTCACAACAACTATATGGTGGACCATTAATAATAGGCCATAATTCAAGGGTAGATTTTTTGGATCAAAATATGAGGATATAACCAAAGATCAATTTTTTTTTACAATATCTCAACTACCTATTGACCGATCTTTTCCCAATTTGGTAAGGGAACATTTTTTAAGCTAAGAAATAATAATCTATATATTACATCACGCTAGTTCGTGGAGGGCGCCTCATGAGTTGTACCTGATGATGAATATTTTTTCTATTTTTTGATACGAAACGTAGTGGCACTTTTAACTAGAAAATCTCAGGTGGGAGTCATTTCTACGTAATAAGGTACACTTGATAGAACTTGATATTTCTCACCGTTTTCGAGAAAATTGCGGCAAAGTTTTCAAGAATTCTTTGAAAACAAACTCAATTTGAAAAGAACAAATTGTATTTATTGAAAAGTGGCTTTGGTAACGTCTTAGTTCTGTCAAAATGTCAAACTAATGAAATTGTACGTAAATGACAGAACTAAGACGTTACCAGCTACACCGGTTGATGAATATTTTTTTCTCTTTTTTTTACGAGACGTAGTAGCACTTTTGACCAGAAAATCTCATGCAGGAATCATTTCTACGTAAAAAAGGTACACTTGATAAGACTTGATAATTCCAATTGTTTTCGAGAAAACTGCCACATAGATCTCAAAAATTCTTTGAAAACAAACTCAAATTGGGACTAGCGTGATGTAATATACAGGGTGTCTCACCAGGAACTGCATCGATCAATATTGGGAAAAGTACGCACCAGAAAATTTTGAAAATTTAGGGAGCTCCTAATGGCAGTGTGGCCAATCTAACTAAAATAATTGCAAGCATCTGGCACTTCCGGTTATACCGGAAGTCAATACCAACTTGCTTATTTTAAATGGAACACCCTATATATTTTAGGGTTTTCGAAAAGATCATAAAATTCTGAGTCAAGAACATGTGATACCCTGTGCCTAAACACAGCCGTTTCGGAGATATGTGACATTTAAAGAAAAATTTGACACGTGTCATGGTTTACAATAACCTTTATAACTTTCTTCGTGTAAAAGATATTTTTTGGCATGTAAAAAGAACACGAGGGGAGCTGCACTCTTCATAAATAAAAAACAAATTGAGAGAGTCTTCGTGGGTGTAATTTAAACGCGGTGGCATTTTTTTGACATAAGAGAATGACATTACTGATTGTTTCTAATCATGGTTAATTTGATAAAATTTTTACTAACAGTTCTTGAATTTCTAAGAAAATCGCAAATATTTCAAAAAGTAACTTAAACCCCCACAATGCTTATATCAAAAAAAAAGGAATTTAATTTGACATAACTTGATGTAAAAAAATATAGGGTGTTCCATTTAACCTAAGCAAGTTTTCGCGGTTTGAAGTTTACAAAATGTAACGTCAAAAATGGAACTCTTGGTGTACTATTATTGAATATAATTGAATTGTAGAGTGCAGCTCTTCTCGTGTTCTTTTTACATGCCAAAAAGCAAGTTAGTATCTTTTACACGAAGACAGTTATAAAGGTTATTGTAATGTTATATTTATACCCTTTTATATGAAAAATGATGAAATAATGATAATACTTGTCAGTTGGCCGCCAGGAGACTAAGTGTCTACCAAACTTTAATACACATAAAGAAAGCATATAACAAACATTTTTAGCATGATTGTCTGCCTAAGCAAACGAGACTCTGCTCAGGGAAAAAGTAGGTTCAATTGCTTAGATCGGGAGTACTATAACGATCAATAAAACACTGTGCTATGAGAAAATTTCCCAAGATTTATTATAACTTTTGCTGGAATAAGATTTTTAACTATTTTCGAAATGATTTTGACAAATTTTCTTACAACTACTTAAATTCTATGGCCTTTGAAATGTTTAAGTCGAGATCTCGATAAAATAACAAGCTAAAAACGTACTCTTCGGCAATTTACTAGGCTTTTTATATATAATTGTTACACATTCTATAGTATACTCTTCGCAGTTTTCTTGTAAATAATGTTAGTTTTTGGACATCCTAAATTTTCTGATACCATCTTTGTTGTGAAAAAAATTATATAAAAAAAATGAAAAAAAAATATTCAACCTGTGTGGGATTCGAACACGGGACCTTTGGATTGCAACGCAAAGCTTTAGCCGCTGCGCCACCACACATTGCTACGAAAATTGATTGTCTGTGATATACCTATATCTTTCGACAATCATACATATTTCAACTCGTACTTCTATGAAATATATATTAGTAAAATTCATAAACAAAAAAAAATATATTATGGAGATAATATTTCGCAAGATTTCCATTTTAGTAGAAGCGACAAAAATTAAGAGAATATATATTTTTTTAAATTAAATAATTAATAACTTTTTTTATTTACCGATCGATTTTCTTCAAAAATAATAGAGTTCTTCCTCTTGCTAACACTAACTTACTTTCTAAATTTCAATACAATCGGACTTTTCTTTCTTAAGTTATCGTGCTTACAAGAAACGTGACGGACGGACAGACGGACATTTTGAAAATTGTTAAAAACTGACTTATCAACCATTTTCTATCTGCTTTCTTTTTTGTTCAGTTTTTAAACTATTTAGCTGCACACTATGATTATTTTAAATATCTTTGAACATTTTCGATGTCCTGTTTCAGTACTTTTTACATATATAGTTTTTAAGTGTATAGGTATGCCTTATTTTCTAAATTACTAATGTTTTTACAATTTTAACAATAATTTTAACATTTGGTATTTTCACACAGTGCCTTCTTTCACGTCGTAGTCCTGCCTTCTGTATATGACTCGAGCCTTGCTATACCCAACAGGCACTCGTGCTTCAAGTAAGCACCATCAGTAAAGTTTAAGTGAACATAATTTTAAAGATAAATATTGAGTTCTTTGTTTTTCTATAATAATTTCAAATACTATTCTGTCTGAGGAGAAAATCACAACAGTAAACCATGACACCTTTAAATGTCAAATATCTCTGAAACAGCTGGGTTTAGGCATAGGGTATCCTACATGTTTTTGAGTCAGAATTTTATGCTACTTTCAAAAACACTACAATATATGGGGTCTTCCATTTAAAATAACCGGAAGTACCAGATGCTTGTAATTATTTTAGTTGGATTTTCTGGTGCGTACTTTTCCCTATATCGATCGATACATTTCTTGGTGAGACACCCTATAAATGGTTTTTTCTTAGCTTAAAGAATGTTTCCGTACCATTGAGTTAGAATATAAGGAGATGGCATCCTGTACAAATTTCCTATAGATTGAACGTCACCGGTAGGCGTGGCTAAATGTAGGAACAAAATGGTGGTTTTGACAGACCCGGATTATTTAAAATTATAAGAACTTTGTACCCCGACGAGACAGCCTATCTGAATAACGCAAAAAAATGTTGAATTCAATAAATGCAAGATTTTTAGCAAAAAGAATTAGAACAAACGTATTCAAATAAAACACAAAATAAACAAATTAATACATATTTATTGACCGCTAAATAATAAAATTTTATTACATTTATTTAGCTGTTTTTTTTAAATGCGGCTCTGTTTGTTGTTCACACTACCTATGCAAGAAGTAGATATGAAATATTATTCCCGTTAATTTCTTCTTGTCAACACCATCTAGAAGAGCAACTTCTTTTGGCACACGACACCATAGTCCTTTTAATGTTTATTGTCCAAAATTTAACAAACTATCAGTAAAAATCACAATAAATCGCACGGAAAACAAACTGTCACTATTTGATGGAAAGGTAATAACACGTTGATGAAGTGATGCCGTTTTTGATCACGTGACTGCTTCTCCCGTCCTTCTAACTCAATGTTCCGTACCAAATTGGGGGAAGATCGGTCAAGAGGTAATTGAGATATTGCAAAAAAGAGAAAAAATAAATAACAATTTTGATACCATGCATCTTTTTCCAAAGCAACAATTTACTGAAGCATGTTAGGTTTTATCCTCATATTTTGGTTCAAAGAATCTGCTCTTGAACTATGGCCTATTATTAATGGTCTACCCTGTATAATACAGTATGTAAGGAAAAAGGGCGTTACCCGTGAATAATATTCATAAGATTTTTTTTGAAAATAACTTTAATAGAACTGGTCCAAGGGTGAAACTTGGGATGATCTTAAAAATAGTGGGGTGGTAACGACTCACTTTTTGAATGCAACTAGTTCAATACGTCATTACGACTCCATAATGGTGGTTAGAAATGTAATGGTGATCACTAACACTGCTACTAATCACCAGTTCTTTGTAAAGAACAATCACTAACAGTGATTAGTAAAAAATGAACTGGTGATTAAATCACTCTTCTCTGGAACAGCACCATCATTTACCTTGACACCTTGACAGTCATATGCTATGTTTCGGTTCTCCATCTGACAACTGATAGCATAAAGGAACCAAGTCGGTAACACTTTGTTTTTGTCGTTACAAAACCAGCCGCAAATGCTTCTTATATTATATTTTGCATATAAACGCTTACAAGTTAGCTTTTATAAATTTATTAAATAGAGAATACAGTTTGTAAATGAGTAGGTACATATTGACAATTAATTCATGCATTGCACACTCAAAGAAAATGATAGGTAAATTCAACCAAAAAGAGCATATGGAATCGCGCCTATCTAGTTTCATAGTTAAATCAATCAGAAAAGAATAGTCATACAACTTTATTTGTTTTCGAAAACAAATAGTAGTTTAATAATCATATCTTCTTGTAACAAATTAAATAGTACAATGACATTTTTTTATGTTCACTAACCATTTTCAATTTGATCTACAATTAAATAGTACGACTTTGTTTTTTGTTCACCAACTAATTTTTAGGTTCATCTACACTTTATTGTATGATGAAGTTTGTTTTGGTTAGCCAAAATCTCAGTATTGAGACATCAGACCACCCAAACCAAAGATTAGAGATCGTTTATAAGATGCATCCAAATATATCGATGATCCCTGAGAGAATTTGAACATTGCAATCATGTTATTAATTTTCTATAAATTCATAAGAGTATAAGATAATGCATGATTGATTATTGTCAGTGATTTGTAAGTGGCGTCATCTGGGAATAATTTCTGTAATAGACTACGTGGTAAGCAAGCAAATTTTATGGTAATTCTTTTAGAACTTCTAGAAGGCGACAATAATATTGGTTTATCTACCAAGTACAATACAGCGAACTAATACTGGGTTAGAATTACAATTCGATAATAGTTAAAAATAAAATATACTATTATCTAGTTTAATTTGACAGAACTCAACAAAATAATAGTCAGACGAAAAAAATAATAGTCTTATTCATCTATTTTTTAAGTTAATGTTTGTTTTGTTGTACGACAACTTTTTATTAATTATTAAAATAACAATCACCTCTTGTTTAAAAATACCATCAATATAATTTAGTTTAACAAAATTAACCATTTTTTTTTTTTGTTGAATTTACCTATACTATTTCTTTGAGTGCATGAGTCGATCACGGTTGCTTACACAAGTCACGATTAAAACAGCGATAACGATGCACGCAGAGCAGTTTATGTTAAGCTTCGCAAATTTGTGGAACAAGCGATCTGAAGAGTGATATAATCACTGCTACATACAAAGAAAGAACAGTGATGAACGAATTGATCGTGATAGTTCTCGCTGTGATGAGAAAATCACCGTATGCCCCATCTCTAGTGGTGGTATCCTACTGCTGCTCAGTGCACTATCAAATGGGTGAGTCTGAGCAGTTTTCCAAATCACGAGCTTGTTGTACCGTTAACATATAACATTTACGTTCATGTACAATGATATACACAAGTGTTAGTCCAGTGTTTGACGGTTTTTCGCTCAAAATTCTTTCGTACCAAACCGATTGACGTGACATTTGGACAGTAATTAGGGAATGACTCAAGGAACAAAAGTTATATAGTGCCGATGTGTGCTTTTACCCTGGTGGATGCCACCCTTTTTCGGGGGTGGAAATTATTACATTCAAAATAAGTCGATAGGGGCATAAATTCTAAGCAAAAAATGTTCTATAAAATTTTTTGATGAGTCAACACTTTTTGAGTTATTCGTGATTGACGATGTTGATTTTTCATCTAAAAATGCACGTTTTAGAATGATTTTTCATGAATAACTCGAAAACCTTAAATTATCATAAGCAGAAGTGAAGCTTATAAAACAATAAATCGATTGGTTTTTGTTTTTATTTCTGTAGATGCAATACGAACCGAGTTATGACGCGTTGAAGGTGACTTTTTGTTCGCCGAAAACTGAATTCGAACCGTTAAATACCGGAAAAACGGGAAATTTTTGAAAGAAAAGATTTAAAAGTACTTGAAAAGACCTTTAAAATGAGCTTTAGTAAAAGTCGTTAGTATTAAAACTAACGGAGTTATGATGAAAAGAAGAAAAAATCAGCAATGAGACCAAAGGCTAATGGCTTCACCGCAAGAATTGAAACTGAACGTAATCCATTTACAATTTACTTTATTTAAGTACTAACAATATGTTCCAGAAGTTTGACCGGTTTGGGATTCCTAGATTTGAAAAAAAGTTTGATTGAAGTTTGAAATGATTTCTGAAATTTCTTAAAAAATTTTCATTTTCTCACAATAATTCAAAACTAAAGAAGATACGTAAAAAATGCTACAGTACAAAAATTTAGTTTTTTTTTACAGAAAATTTTGTTTTTTTTATTTCTTTAGGATAAAAATTAATTGAGATATCACCGTTATAAGTTTGCATTTGAGTGCGAAGACCACCTTCCCAGAGCCCTTCAAACCGAAAAATATCAAAAACGAAGGGTTCAAGGAAGTTCAACTTTACATGCCCTGTAGCTCTTAAAATTCCCTGCAAGATGGTTTTTGGAGCGATTGGATACCTTAAAAAAAACCGCTGCCCAAGGAATCACTACTTCCACATCCAGATTCTCTAACCAAGTCACTCACAACGAAAAAACTTTGTATGTGGAAATAATTGTTTATGGAAATTAATTGACATAATATTTGAAATCCTCTACCCCAAAAACCCATAAAACGATACCCCACATCGGTAGTGGGGTGGGGGTGGTGATGGGGGGGTTGTAGTGGAGGTGGATGAAGTAAAAAAATATTTCGAGGTTTCTGGTTCTTGTACATACACTAAATCACAATTTTTTTTTCATCCCCTTTAATAAGGGGATGGAGTGGTAATGGGGGTGGCTAATGCCAAAAATTTTTTTGAGACCTTAGCTTCTCTTGTAATACTAAATACCAATTTTATGGACTCTTACCTGCTTCATTTACTCTTACTTGCAAATTTACCCCAATTTACCCCCCAACCCCTCGACGGAACAAGATGAAAATATAATCTAGTTCCAGATCTCGTTAAGGTACATATCTGTACCAAATTTCAATTTCATTTTTTTTTTCGCTCAAACTCAAAATCTCGACGTTTAATGACATTTTAAGCCTATTTGAACAATGAAAATTTTTAAAATTTTTTTTGTCGTTACTATACTTCCACTGGATGTAGAAGTAATTAAGGAAGTTATCGTTGAAAAACCAATCGCATTTTTTCGGTGAAATTTTCGGAGCATGTAAATTGTTTTATTCTCGACAATTTTAGAGCATTTATAAATATATGTGAATATACCGTGCGTGTAATTGCGAAATAGGCATGTACATCCACATAGCGCGAGAGATGTGAGAATCCAGCAATAGTAAAACCCGCCTGCCGGCCGGCACTCGACTACTGAAATATCGAAGTATCCCAGCTCTGTTATTTCATTTTAGTCAACTGGCACACGCGATGTAATTCTTACTTCCCATGTCTAACGTTCCGTTACACGCACGGTATAATGGTACTTCAGAGCTGGAAGAAATTTTAGAAGGTAGGTACTGCACACACTATTACTGTGCGGAGCTGCTAAAGAGATACAGTTAAAAAAATTGAGCCGTGTCGAAGACGTTTCTCCAGCAGATGCGCTATGGTCCTTTATTAAGGCTACCACTAAAAACAGTGCTGTGAAATTATCATCCCTTGTTCCGACAGTTGATGCCCCAAATGGGCTTAAGAGGGTTTATTTACAAACCCAGTTGTAGCTTGGGAACAAAAATATTCTTCCAACTAATTGGGGATGGATTAATAATGAAGGATCTTTACTACCATGCTGAATATGCCTGCGCCGGAAGAACTCCTAAAAATGATATTTTGTAATTCCAAAAAAGGATGCGGCGCAGCTTGTAGCTGCCGAAAAGTTGGTCTTTTTTTGTAACGCAACATGCGGAACATGCTACGGTGACAACTGTCAAAATTGTCCTCCAATTACAGACCAAGAAGAGCAGGTCGATAGTGATGATAGTTCTTCTGATGATCATTAGATTTTCCGGCATCAAATGCCGGAGGATTCGGTGATATTCATATATTACACAGGCACACACAGGAAAAAAAATGCATGTTTCTGGGACTTCATTGGGAATGTATGTATTTCGACGTACTGAATACGAATCGGGTGTCTGTTTAGCTCCATCACCCAGCAATTTTTCGTAAATCCCGAAAATAAGCTATATTATTAGGATTTTTGTAGGTTATTTTCGCGATTTACAGAAAAATGGTGGGGGATGAAACTAAACGTACACCTGATTCGTATTCAGTACGTCGAAATACATACGGGTCACCCAATGGAGTGCGAGGAGCAGATCACTTTTTTTATTTTGTGGAGCGGTGTAATGTTTGTTTTACACCAAAAATAACCGAGTAGATATTTGACTAAGACCACATTAAATAATTTTATTAACCAAATGAAGACAATGCGAAAATAAAGCAGTTTGTATTTCGTAATTTCATAACCTTGGCATTAACAATTCAAACGTTTTATTATTTTTTATAGCGTATAATAGCCATTGACTGATTTAACGCTGTTAAATAATAAAAAGCTACATATGACAAAATTACATAACATATAGACAGCAGATTAATAGTCAGCGTAACAGTTGGTTTATACAAAAATTAGATAAGCATATGCAAGAATTAGTACGTTATTAGTTATATTTCAATAAGCTCTGTTCACCACATGTTACTCAAAATATTGACAGAGCACAACAAATCTTTCAAGGCATTATTAGATGTTAAATAACTCTTTGAGCTCTGCAGGAGGTAACAATTGAAGACTTATGAAATAAATATTTGAAGAGTCGTTGTCTGAGTATTCAGATACAATGATAGCAAATCCAAGGGACTGAAGTCAATGTTAAAAGCCCAATTATTATTAGAAATAGTAGCAGTAATGATTAATCTAATATATAAAAATCTCGTGTCACAGTGTTTGTTATCGAACTCCTCCGAAACGGCTTGACCGATTTTCATGAAATTTTTGTTGTATATTTGGTAGGTCTGAGAATAGGTCGTAGGCAATTTTTATACCCCTAGGTGATAAGGGTGGCCCTATCCAGAAATTTTCTTTTTATTTTTTGGACAAAAATTTATAATTCATTAGATATGGCAAAACAACGTTTGCTGGGTCAGCTAGTAATAATAATAATAATAATAATAACCATTATTTCCCAATCACAAGTACAATTAATTAATAACCATACAAGTAACTCAGGAGTGCGTCAAAAATCTGAGCTAATATGCATAAGCCTACATAATACAATACAAAATATAGAATAAAATACATGTAAAATTGTATAAGGGATACACGTATATAATAACAAATCACAAAAGTATATAAACACAATAAATAAACAAGCTAAAAACGTACTCTTCGCCAATTTACTGATCTTTTTATATATAATTGTTACACATTCTATAGGATACTCTTCGCAGTTTCTTGTAAATAATGTTAGTTTTTGGACATCCTCAATTTTGTGATACCATCTTTGTTGTGAAAAAATTATATGGAAAAAAAAATTTTTTAAAAATGTCCAACCTGTGCGAGATTCAAACACGGGACCTTTGGATTGCAACTCAAAGCAAGCAAGCAAATAAAATTTATTAACATTTATAGATACATATGCGCCTCCCCGAAACCTGGCCCGGAGCCAGCCAGACAACCACAGCGCGTAGCGCCGTGGTGATTGTAGGGCTGGGCGGATCAGGTTCGGTTCGGCTTGACGACAATGATATAAAGAACAATTAAAATTCCTACCCACCTAGTGTGGGTTTAAAATTAATAATACCTTTGAAAATAATGCTGCCCACAAAGGCCTAAAACTAATACATATAAAACTTAGAACTAGTAACTGGTTATAACACTAAATAAATTTTGGCTGCTGACTCGGGTGAAAAGCTAAACGAAAAAACCCGTACGAGAACTACCGACCTGGTGGTCTCCCTGACGCCAGGAAAATGTGGTGGAAAAAGGATAGGGTTTAATGGAACTCAAAGCAATACAATACAATCAAACTTTATTGTTATTATATATTACAATATATCCCAGACACCCGTGTCCGAATACTGTCAGACATTCACGGAGCGCAGCTCCGTTACAGTTGAATGACAGGACGGAACGGACTCTGGTCAACTTCAAAAAATAAAACATTGACCTGAACTCCTTTCACCATGGGGCAAATTAAAAAAGGTATTAACAGATAAATTGCTAATACGGGAAAAAGAACCAAACCAAAAAACCCGCTTCAGATAATGGTGGTTATGAACGAAGCGGATACCAAGCCGCTTAATGTATAGTTTAAAATGTTAACAAATCTGGAGGTTAAGATAAAATAAAGATTATAATTAGGAAGAATAATTTAGAACAATGGTAAAGAAACGAAAAGAGGACAGAACAGAAAATAAGGAATGAATGTTATCGTTAATGAAGGATTAAAAAGAGAATATAGGGCTAGATAGGTTGCCTAAAAATAGGCAACGCCTGGTATGGCAAGGTGTGTTTTATTCTAAAGGGGGCATTATGTTCTCTGATCTGGGTAATGTTGTTTGTTAGCGGACTATCACCCAGTTTAAAAGTATAGAATTTTTGAGAGATTTGTTGGATGTAATCCGCTAGTGGTGTTATGTCATGGCAACGTGCATATAATTCTCTGAGGGAGGTATATCTTGAAGAATTTGAAATGAGGCGCATAAACTTGTGCTCCAACACTTTTAGTTTCTTTAGAGTCGTGACCGATGCACTGCACCACACCGGTGCCGCGTATGTTAGGGCCGGCCTCACTACAACAGTGTAAACCAATTTTTTATTTTGTCGACTTAGTCTGCTATTTTTGGCCAGGAGCGGGTACAGACTCCTGGACATAGAATATACTTTTCGTATAGTTTCGTTCATATGTTTGTTGAATGTCAATCGTTGGTCCAGATGTACTCCCAAATACTTCACGCAGTTTCTAGTTGGAATTTGGTTTCCCCTGACCGAAATAGGTGTTAAAATTTTATTTTCAGTGAACCTGCGCGTAAAGACTATCGCTTCCGACTTTTCAACGTTTACCCGAATCTTCCACCGGTCATAGAACGCCGCGGCACGGACCATGTGGGCTTTCAGTAACATATTTGCCGCTTGAGCGTTGTGACTATGTGCATACATGGCAGTGTCATCAGCGTATTAGGCCAGTTTAGTATTAGGGAAAACTGGAAAGTCAGAAACGTACAGGTTATACAATTTAGGCGCGACAACCGACCCTTGCGGGACGCCCGCCCGAATGTCCCGCAGTGTTGACAGTTTGTTGTTCACTCGCACTTGTAGCGATCTGCCCGTCAGATACGAGTGAATCAGTTTCGTTATATATCGCGGAAAATTATATGTGTGCATTTTATATAGTAGACCCGGAATCCAGACCGTGTCGAAAGCCTTCTCAACATCTAAGAGCACCATGGTGGTGTTTTTTCCAAGATTGTATTGCACTTTTACATCGTTAACGATTCGTACGACCTGTTGCACTGTGCTCCGACCCCTCCTGAAGCCAAACTGGTGTTCATCGTCAATACGAAGTTCCTCCTGGGCAGAGTTAAATCTGTCCAAGATGACCTTTTCTACCAATTTTGAGACTGCCGACAACAGCGATATAGGTCGATAACTGCCTGCGTACTTGGCATTTTTGCCTGATTTCAGGATGGGTACGACCACAGAACACTTCCACTGGCTAGGCCAGTGTTGCAGTCGTAAGATCGCGTTAACAATGTACATGAGTTGAACAACACCTTTCCTTGGAAGATATTTAAGAAGTTTGTTTTCAATACAGTCCTTCCCAGGCGCTTTATTGTTTGGTAAGGTCCTGATAAGTTTTGCTAGTTCAGAGGGTTTGTCCATGACTTTTAAAAATTCACGTCTTGTCAATTGGATGTCATGGCCAATAACATCGTTAATGTCGTGTTCTATGCGGTCGTGGTCTTGATCGTTAGGTGCGTTTTCGTTATGTATCCGTTCAAAGTGGTCGGCTAGGTTATTGGCTTTTTGCGCGTCAGTCAGAGACGTACGTCCGTTTTGATTTGTCAATGTGGGTATGGCTTCCCGCGTATTTTTAAGCTCTCTAGTCAGCTTCCACAGCGAGTTGTCCCGAGCATTCAGAGCTTCTAGCTTGTCACCCCATTTCCGGTTTCTCCAGGTGATTATGGCGGCTCGAATCCTCCTTTGCAGTATGCCCATATCGATCTTAGCGTCGACATCGCGATTTCGCTGCCAAAGCCGTCTAAGTCTATTTTTTTCTCTGATGTCTCGTTTGACCGCCTCGTCGAGTCGGTCTTTGTATGGATTTATTGTTATGATAGTTGCAACACCCCGTTTGGCATCCTGCAGCACTCTCGCGAACTCCATCACCGCATTTTCCAGATCGGCGATGGTGCCAATAATGTTTGTGAGTGTTAAATTTGTATTTATGTGGTTCTTATAGTGGCGCCAATCAGCGTCTCTATAGGATGTGATTTTATGTGTACTATCTTCCCTCGACATATTTTTTAATTCTAAAAGAATTGGGTTGTGGTCAGATATTAGCTTCTCTAGTACCACTGGTGGAGTAGAATTGCCAACACCCTTATTGATCACTATGTCGATGGTTGAAGGTGTGCCTCCATTATCTGGAAAATGAGTAGGTTCATCCGAATGCTGCAGAACGACATTATGATTGTTGATATAATCAAACAGAGTGTTGCCGTTAGCGTTGTTGCGACGGCAGTTCCATGCACGATGCAAAGCGTTAAGATCGCCTCTGAGTAAACAACGCGGACTAGCATTCAATAAGTTCTCCAAACAACCCGCTGTGAAGCGATTTGCAGGGCTATTATACGCGGCGACGATACTCACGCCGCTTTCCAGCGTCACACATACGTTCTCTACGGACGTGTTCCGAAGCGAGCGATATGTGTGTGCTATATCTGACTTAATGAGTATGGCCACTCCTCCACCTCTGTTATTGTCTACTCTATCTCGTCTAACAGTTGTGTACCCTCGAATGCGCAGCTTGTCACGTTGAGTCAGTTTAGTCTCGTTGAGAAGCATAATGTCAATTTTATGCCTCGTTAGATAGTTAATTAAAAAAGGAATTTTGTTGCCAATACCATTTGTGTTCCAGAAAGAGATTTTGAAATTAAAAGGCATCGTCTGCGATATTTCCTAAAAAGGTATAAAATACCTCAAACTTATCTGCAACTCAAAGCTTTAGCCGCTGCGCCACCAGCTATTGCTAGAAAAACTGATTGTCTGTGATTTATATCCTTCGACAATCATACATAGGTATTTCAACTCGTACTTCTATGAAATATATATTAGTAAAATTCATAAACAAAAAAAATATATATTATGGAAATAATATTTCGCGAAATTTCCATTTTAGTACAAGCGACAAAAATTAAGAGAATATATTTTTTTTTCAATTAAATAATTAATAACTTTTTTATTTACTGATCGATTTTCTTCAAAAACAATAGGGTTCTTCCTCTAGCTAACACTAACTTACATTCTAAATTTCAATACAATCGAATTTTTCTTTCTTAAGTTATCGTGCTTACAAGAAACGTGACGGACGGACAGACGGACAGACGGACAGACGGACAGACGGACAGACGGACAGACGGACAGACGGACGGACAGACAGACGGACAGACGGACAGACGGACATTTTGAAAGTTGTTCAGAATTCGTTCACTAACACAATGATATGAAATTTTTTCCTCTACGAGCGATATTTACGATTTTAGAAATGTGCCGATCAAATACAATATACTCTTCGTTTTTGCGAAGAGTATAATAAACACATAAATAGTCAGACTGAGTAAAATTCGTTAACACCATACAAGAACTTTTCAATTAGTAAATTTTTTATCCTCTTTTTAAAAGTAAATAGGCTTTAAATCAATGGGCAAATGATTATAAATTTTACATCCTTTGTAAAACACACTTTTTTTATATATTGCTGTTGTATGCTGATGAAGAATTAGCTGATCTTTAAATCTTGTTTGATAATTGTGGTGTGCTTGGTTTGTAAGAAAAGTTTATTTGTTTTTAAAAACATAACAATATATTTCATAAATATATACAAAGTGTCCCACTTAAAACTCCCGACGCCATTTTCTCGATAACCAAAAGCGATATTTGAATTCTGTAAAAGGTATCTACTAGAATCATTGAACTATATCTAACGAACTGGAAGGGCAACGCCTTGTGTAAATCGCGTAGTCTCGTTAAGTTATGCAACCCGCGCTAAGTAAGTATACCTATCCTTGTCTAATACACACAAAGTCCATTAAATGATTGGCCTTATTCAAAAGCGCCATTTAAAACAAACATAAACAAACCACTCATAACAACGCACGTAACAGATAAAGATGGAGATCCTTATCATAATCTGTCTCTCTCGGCTACGGCACCTGCCATGCAACTTTAAATGAGCGTTCCCGCTCCAGTTCGTTAGATATAGTTCAATGACTAGAATATATAAATAACTTCAGTTCTGAGTAAAAATGGTTATTTTACACATTGAGGTATAGATGGCGTTGCAATGCAAATAAATTTTTCGATCGTAGGAACGATGAAATGAGTTGCATGGGATGGAGAATTATATTCTGAGCAACTTTTATGATACGAACAATTTTCAAAAAATCACTGGTTCTCGAGATATTTGAACTTCAATATAATTTTTTTGAATATAAAAATCGTCATAACTTTTTTAAAATACATTTTAGACAATAAGTCCTTTGGAACATTTTTCATAGTGAATCAGTCTCATTTAGATGGTAATGAAACATTTATTTCAAAACACAAAATAATTTTTTTTTCAAGTAAACCAAAGGTAGGGCTATTTGGAAATTAAAGATTTTGACATTTTTGTTTATTACTTCCACATCCAGTGGAAGTATAGTAACGACAAAAAATTTTTTAAAAATTTTTATTGTTCAAATAGGCTTAGAATGTCATGAAACGTCGAGATTTCAAGTTTGAGCGAAAAAAAAATTTCTGTCTGTCGGTCTGTCGGTCTGTCTGTCGGTCTGTAACTTTTTTTGTGCGCACGTTTACTCTGGAACCGTTTGAGATATTGACTTGAAATTTGGTACACATATGTACTTTAACGAGATCTAGAACTAGATTATATTTTCATCTTGTTCTGTCGAAGGGTTGGGGGGTAAATTGGGGTAAATTTGGAGTAAATAGGTAAATCAAGCAGGTAAGAGTTCATAAAATTGATATTTAGTATAGGCAAGAGAAGCTAAGGTCTCAAAAAAATTTTGGCATTAGCCACCCCATTACCACCCCCACCCCATTATTAAAGAGGATGAAAAAAAATGTGATTTAGTGTGTGTACAAGAACCAGAAACCTCAAAATATTTTTTTTACTTTATCCACCCCTCCACTCCCACCCCCTGTCACCACCCCCACCCCACTACCGATGTGGGGTATCGTTTTATGGGTTTTTGGGGTAGAGGATTTCAAATATTATATTATTAAAGTTCCATAAACAATCATTTCCAGATACAAAATTTTTTCGTTGTGTGACTTTTATAGAAAATCCGGATGTGGAAGTAGTGATTCCTTGGGCAGCGGTTTTGTGTATTGTCTAATTTTTGCGTCATGTTTATATTGTATGTTCTACTAAATTTTACACTACAAATTGTAGACTTATGAAAAAAAAAATGGGATTTTTGTTACTTGGAAAATTACATTGAAGTTCAAATACCTCGAAAACGTATCATAAAATTTGCTCAAAATATAACTTTATCTCATGCAACTCATTTCATCGTTCCTGCGATCGAAAAATGTCTTTGCATTGCAACGGCATCTATACCTCAATGTGTAAAATAACCATTTTTACTCAAAACTGAAGTCATTTATATATTCTAGTAGATACCTTTTACAGACTTCAAATATCGCTTTTGGTTATCGAGAAAATAGCGCCGGGAGTTTTAAGTGGGACACCCTGTATACCAGGCAGAGTTAATATTTTTAAGGCTTTAAAGGATTCACTGCACGATTCTCGGGGATGTAAACTCTCCATAATCTTAATGACACGCTTTAGCAGAATAAATGCCCGACGAACATAGGTAGTACTCAATCCCCATAGCATAATTCCATACCGTAGATGGGAATGTATTGTTAGAGTAATAAAATGTCAATAAAGAACCTTTACCGCAGTGATTTTTTAGGTTGCACGTACCGTAACAACCTTTACTAAGCTTCACACGCAAACTATCTATGTGAGCAGCCCACGTCAAATTTCGGTCGAATATAACACCCAAGATTTTAGCAGAAGCTGTTACTAAAAATTCGTCGTTAGCGTTTTGCTCGATATTGTACCTAAGTGATACAGTAGTTGTTTTTTCTTTATTAAGTGTAAGCCAGTTTTTCTCTGACCAAATTATAACGTCCCTGTATAGATCTTTCGATATATTTTTTTGAACAATTAAAAAGTTAGTATCATCAGCGTAACAAGTAATACAAACGTTGTATGTGCTTTGAATGTATAACGCAAGATCGTTGGCAAAGACAAGGTAAATAAATGGTCCCAGTATGCAGCCTTGCGGTACACCGGCATTTGTTATATATTTATTGCTCTTTGTTTCATTCACATAGACTACTTGCGCACGGTTTTAATATAGCTGGATAAAAAATCTAAAGTGGCAATAAGTAAGTCATAATCTACACAGTCAAAGGCTCGTGAATAATCTATTGGGTTTTTATAGTGAACTAACTGGAGTGAAAGTATAATAATCGTAAAAAAAAATTGTTTTATTTTCTCAAATATGTCATGAAACGTCGAGATTTTAAATTTGAGCAAAAAAATTATGTCTGTCGGTCTTGTCTGTTACTTTTTTGTGCCCACCACTATTCTGGAATGGTTTATGATATTGATTTCAAATTTGATGCACCGAATAAACAGGTAAGGCCAACAATTAAGAAATCATAAAATTAGGATTGAGTGTACGTGAAGCCAAGGGGACAACTTTTTTTGGCACTAGCCACACCCTCTACTACCCCCATCCTATTATTAAAAGGGATAAAAAACAAAATAGTGATTTAGTGTACATACAAGAACCAAACGCCTGATTTTTTCTGGCCTCTCTACCACCCCCAGAATAATAAAATTATGATTTAGTGTGTATATAAGAACCAAGGGCCTCCAAAATTTTTTTGGCAACAGCCTTCCCCTCTATTGTCCCCACTACCGTGTGAAATATCGCTTTATGTGTTTTGGGACAGACGATTTCACATATTATATTATTGAACATCCACGAGCAATTATTTTCACATAGTGGAGTGCAAACATAGTATCGACATTAAGAATATGTACCGTGGTACCATGGAGTGGCCACTTTAGGGGCCCGGCTAGACTATGAAACGCAATACAAAATATTGGTAAAAAAACAGGCTACTTAATTTTTCAAGTGTACGTGATTTCATTGCAACCTAGTGTACATGGGGACCCGCCAGTGAATTTGGTACCGGGGCCCATGGTTTGATGTAAATTAATTACATGACGGTTGTAATGTATATAGATATTTTTTCCGCCAAACTGGCAAATAACGAAATCGAGCAACAAATAAAAAATTTTCGAAATAAGAATATCTCTCTGTAGAAACATGTTTTAAAGGCATTGACTAAGCCATTAAAAATATGAGCTTCTTTGCATGTGCATGATCAACTTTTGATCACTTACAAACACCCAGGGGCAAAAAGAAATGTCAAAAAACACCTTAAAAGGTTTGAAGATATTTAATTTGAGTACAGTAATTTTCTTCTGCTTTCTGCCCTTTTAGTGACAGTCGTTCACTGTGGATCAGGCGCTGGTGCAACCGCCCACTTTGGGTAAGAGGCTACTATTAATTTGCTGACACAAAACCGTTAAAGTTACTACAACAGTGCTCTTGGATATTCTGCAACGAACATTTAAGTCGTGAAGAAGTAAAGGGACCCTCATAGGTTACCACTCTCCGGGTCATGGGGATCTCCGGACATGCATTTTTGCCAACTTTTATTTAACTTGTTTTGTAATGTGCGTTAGTTAGTTTACATGTTAGAATGTTTAGTTCAAATCTTGTAAGTCAATTTTGAACCACTTAACGACGTCCAGTTGAGCTGCAATTTTGCATACACGTGTAGTTCTGATGACATTACAAAAAAACCGCTGCCCAAGGAATCACTACTTCCACATCCGGATTTTCTATCCAAGTCACTCACAAGGAAAAAATTTTGTATGTGAAAATAATTGCTTATGGAACTTTAGTAATATAATATTTGAAATCCTGTACCCCAAAAACCCATAAAACATCGGTAGTGGGGTGGGGGTGGCGATAGGGGGTGGTAGTGGGGGTGGATGAAGTAAAAAAACATTTTGAGGTTTCTGGTTCTTGTACACACACTAAATCACAATTTTTTTTTCATCCCCTTTAATAATGGGGTGGGGGTGGTAATGGGGGTGGCTAATGCCAAGTTTTATTTTGAGACCTTAGCTTCTCTTGTATATAGTAAATACCAATTTTATGAACTCTTACCTGCTTGATTTACCTATTTACCCCAAATTTACCCCAATTTACACCCCAAACCCTTCGACGGAACAAGATGAAAATATAATCTAGTTCTAGATCTCGTTAAAGTACATATGTGTACCAAATTTCAAGTCAATATCTCAAACGGTTCCAGAGTAAACGCGCGCACAAAAAAAAGTTACAGACAGACAGACCGACAGACAGAAAATTTTTTTTTACTCAAACTTAAAATCTCGACGTTTCATGACATTCTAAGCCTATTTGAATAATAAAAGTTTTTTAAAATTTTTTTGTCGTTAGTATACTTCCACTGGATGTGGAAGTAATATGGTAAAGGATCCGATTATTTTAAGTAAGGACGACACAATCAATAAAAAACTAATTAAGTCGTAATCAAAAATTGAAGAATAAAATAAAATGTAAAAAAAACTTTTTAAAAACAAACTTATTATTATTATTTAGATATATTGAAACGAAAAAAATAAGTTATGTTGAATTAATGATCTTAAAAGCGTGAAAGGAAAAAAACTTACTTTGATACTTACAATCTCTGTCAAACAAAATTAATGCCTATATGAACAAGCTTTTAGACAATTAATTCAACATAACCTATTTTAGGATTGTCTCCCAAGTTGGTTCTTAAGAGATCTTCTACTCGCTATTACCGAGGAAAAACCCTGATATACTATTAATGAAAATGTATAGGGTGGTCACTTTAAAGAATGTCAAATAAATAATCGACGGTGAAAAATTTATTTGGAATGTAGTTGTCATTATTGCTAGGAAGAAAATCTAATATACTTTTAGTAAAAGACATGTACAGGGTGGTCATCCACCATAAAAAATAACTCAGAAATAGAAGATGCCAAACAGAGAGGGAAGTTTCGTATAAATATTTTTACAGATTTCCTTCTAGGTGTACACCAGATTTCCTTCACGGTTTGCCCCTCGGATTTTTTTGAGTTAAGATGTGAAATTACTGAAATTTTAGGATATGTCCTTTTAGTTGAGTTCTACACCTGTGTGTCAGATTACACGTTTCTAGGTCAACTGGAAGTACCCATGTCAAATAGCAGGCGCACAGAAGTTCTTGACGTCAAAAACTCTAAACATTTAAGCAAATATATCCAGCAAAGAAAATATTTTATTCACTTCGAAAATGTCAAATCTTTAATGCGTTATATCCACAATGGCATCGGATGTTGTATTGGCAAATAAATTTCAATTTAGTATTGCGTATAAGCTGTGACACCTGTGACTATTATTATTCAAATATTCAATTTAAATACATGCTTAATTGAGCATAATAACTGACGAGTACAATCGTAATACGTAATGTTAAGATACAAGCGGAATTAGAGAATCAAATTTATTCGCATATGTTGTGCATAAGACATTACGGTAAAGCAATGTTTTCAAATTACAACGTAAGGAGATAAACTTCAATTAGCGTATCGTAAATAAGAATTACTAATAAATGTATCGTTAATTGTGCTAATAGTGCTTATAAACTAATTTATAACGTTAGTTAGCCGCATTCATATGGCCCAAGAAGAGCAAAACTCCGCTTCGTAGAGAATAATTAGAACTCTTTGAAGCAAGGAATATAATTATGCTGCTATTCAAAAGAGGAGAACACCCAGAAGCTTTAGTTCACTAATTCTAAATTACTTATTGTTTTTCTTCATCAATAATTAATTATTTATTTGCGACATGATTTATTTTTAAATTCATGGAACATACGCAAGAGATCAAGTACGGCCAGCAGTTAACTTTCATATACAAGGGTAATATACAAAAAATTGTTCAATATTTTCGTAATCTCCTTCCCCTGGCAAGGTTTCCATTGACTTCATGAGATATAAAGAATTTGACTTCAGAACCTTAATTGGAGACATACATAGATCAGGAATCCAAGAAGCGACATCCCGGAAAATGATAGTAAAGCCACCATCTTGGTCTTTATGTCAAACCGCATGTGAGCTCTATCTCCACAACAGCTGGTCCGATTTTAAATTTGTTTTTTAGCTCGAGTACAAATTTTACGTGGAAATGTAAAAGTCCTGATGAATATTTTTGTACATCTTATGATGACGGAGTAAAAACTGAAATAAGAAGTAAAAATTTGCAATCAACGTTTCCTTAATCATAACCGTCCACCTTTATTTAATGGAAATTTTTTAAAAATATTAAAAAGAAAACTCTCCGGAATGCAACGCAAATTATTAATTGGTTCAAAATATTCTTCACCAGTTTCTAGTTAAACTATAGCAATTCAAATATAAGTGAACATCATACTATGGCTCTTTTATGTGGAGCGCAGAGTACGTAGTATACACCGCCAGCCAGATGACGAGTACATCCTTCCGACCACCCCCGAGAGGTAAAGAAATCATGAGGAGTCTAAAACCGAGGAAGGATCCAGGATGTGACAGTATAGGAAACCTAGCCCTCAAGAAGCTACTTACGAAAGGAGTAGCAGCGCTGGTTAACATCATCAACGTGATCTTGAGATCGAGATACTTCTCATCCAGGTGGAATAACGCTTGCGTCATCCCGAAAACAGGTAAGGAACTAATATTTTCCTCCTCTTAGAGGTCGATAAGTCTCTCTCCGGCGATGAACAAGGTAGTCGTGGGAGTCATCCTGAGGAGAATAGCCAAGAAGACAGAAGAACTGCAGATTATACCGGATGAACAGTTTGCGTACAGAACAAGACACTCCACGGAACTCCAAGTGCTTCGTCTCATCGATGAAGTCACGAAGCAGTTCCATCTAAGGCAAGTCACAGCTCCGTTATTTCTGAACATCGCGAAATGATTCCAGGGACTGGCACGATGGTGTTCTAGCAAAAATTATAAGTATGAGTTAAGTCATTGGACTCATCAAGCTAGTAAGATCATATCTTCAACGAAGAGAGATGTCGGTGAAGGTCATGGACAAAGTGTACATTTACAGAAAAATGGAGTCAGGATTCCCCCAAGGCTCAGTGCTCTCCCCGCACCTGTTCTACATCTTCACCTCTGACCTCCCAAGAACCGAGAGGACTTCCATGGCTCTCTACGCTGACAACACGGTTCTTATTACCAGATCCTGGAAAGCGAGTATCGTCACCAGAAAACTCCAAGAGGTAGCCTCCCCCATGTAGGACTGGTGAAACAAGTGGAAGGTAACAATCAGCGCCAAGAAGAGTAAGGCGATACTCTTCAAGAAGGTAAGAAAAGAAATCTCCACAGGTCAGAAAGCAAAGAAACTGTACACCTTTGGCGAAGAGAATGGGAATTCATTGATCAGGGAGACAACTGACTACGATCCAGCCTACGCTCCGAGGTACAAGAGGTCGAAGATTCAAATCATGGATAACGGATGAGTATGCAACCCATTCCACCCCCGATGAAGAAACCACCAGAAGAGACACTACGAACACCCAACCACCCACCTAATACGATGGAGGTACAAGACAAGAACCGTCTAGTACTTATAGTCCTCTAAGCTCCTTGTAAACCAAAAGTGCTACCAAAGCACTTAGACCTGCATTTCCTCGAGCTACACAACTCATTCTCACCTCCCCGATGATCCGGATGACAGGGTGTCAATTGGCATTCTGTTTACCGGCAGTCAATCCCCGTCAAAAATACCCACATAGTTTCTAACAGACCGATGACTATCCCCCGGGGTGACAAGCTGGCGAAGAAAGAACATCGAGAGAGAAGAGCGCCAGAAGAGGCCTTAGCCAGCAAGATCCATCAGCCAGGACCAGGGGAAGGGGGCCGAAATCCTCAACACCACTCACATTTGTGAGTAGGATTGTTGAATTGCTGCCCCTCACGAGGCCGGTCCAGCTCTACAGCGCTCAACCCTAGTTATCCGAGACCGCCATCACTGCCGAAGGATATTGGCGCGAGGCTCTTTTAATATTATCGACGCAAGAAAATGAATAAGTTCATCAAGAGATTTGAAAAATGAGTCAGGCTTTATCATTGAAAACTAGAAATTCTTTAGCATGTCCTGTGCAAGATTTTATAGGGCCTAATTAGGAATGAAACTGCAATACCTGTTTCATTGAATTCCGTTTGGTCTTCTTCAAATAAGTCAAACATTCAAAAATACTTTTGACAAATATTTCAAGTTTTTTTATTATGATGTGTAAGTCTTAGTTCTTGGTAATTTTGAAAATGGATCATATATCCTTGTGTCTATATTCATAAAGTGAAATTAATCCCTCCAAATATTACAACTTAGAAAAATTATAACTTTTTAAAAATTTTGAAAAGGCTGATCAAAAAATTATTCCTAACATAATAGATTCAACCCCAGGCCCGAGCAATTATTTTATCTGCTAATATTGGCGTTTTTATATAATAAATTTTATATATAATTTAAGCAAAACCGTTGGAATAAAGCAGAAATTGTATAATACTTTTTTTGCTTATTTTGGGTTAATATATTATTATTATTATTATTATTATTATATATTACCATGCAAAATATTTGTACGTATACAGCAAACACCCTGTATTACTTTTACATAATTGCCAAAAATCTAGTTATAGAGATTTGGGTTAGAACGGGTAAACAAATAATAATGCGAAATGTCAAACAGTAACCATGTTATCATAGGGTTATTAGTCACAGCCTACTGCGCAAGAGTAATTACTGCGCTTCCTTCAATAACCATAAAATATCTATATGCATGTTTGGTGCATATTTAATGTCCGATATGTCAAGAAATATTACAGCTATCAACCCTTATATATTTAAAGTCAGGGAAAAGATCTAAAAGAATATGTAAAAACATACAGGGTTTTTCATTTAAAAACAACCTTCATTGTTATATCACGTGGCCTATGCAAGCGATTGTTTTTTTAATTGCATTTATGAAATATACATATTATACAACTCTACAATTTTTATACAAAACTTTATTTCCAATAATAACAGAAATAAAGGGGGATCAATATATAATGAATAATCCTGTGTATGTCCACTTAGTTATTGCATTATACACTTTTTAGTGGCAAGTTATAATTTACCTAAATAGTCCGCTCAAATTAGGAAAATAGCGGAGAAAAATTCTGAACAGCAGTTTCTCTGCGTTGGTAGTAAGTATTCAACTTTTAGAACAAGGTTTTGCTTATGCGCAGAAAAAAAAAGAAATGATTTTTGAGATATATACATATATATACGTTTTTTCGTGTTTTTTTTTTTCATTTAGACGTATATATCTCGAAAAGTACGCGTTTTTAAGGCTAAACGAACATAGGTAAACACGTTCAGAATACGACTTCCTACAAAAAAGTTTCTATAAATTTTTCCGATTATCCCACTGGCTTTTCCGGAAAAGCGACTTGAAAGAAAATATATGTATATATGTGTTTTTTTCGTGTATTTTTTATTTTGAATGCAAATATCTCGAAAAGTGCGCAATTTTAGGGCCAAATGAACATAAGTAGACTTGTTCAGATTTCCTGCAGAAAAGCCCCTATACATTTTTCCGATTATCCATATTGGTTTTTCCGGAAAAGCCTCTTGAAGAAGAATATAATATTTGCTTTTTCGTGTTTCTTTTTTTCATTTTGACGTATATGTCTCTCAAATATACAGAACCTTTTTTGTAGGAAATCACATTCTGAACAAGTTTAGTAATGCTCATTAGCCTTAAAAATGCGTACTTTCCGAGTCCAAATTAAAAAAAAAATACGAAAAAGCAAATATATATTCTTCAAGAAGCTTTTCCGGAAAAACCAATGGGATAATCGAAAAATATATAGGAGCTTTTTTGTAGAAAATCTCGTTCTGAATAAGTTTAGTCATGTTCAATTAGCTCTAAAATCGTGCTTTTCGAGATATTTGCATTCAAAATAAAAAAACACATAGATATATTTTTCAAGTCGCTTTTCCGGAAAAACCAATGGGATAATTGGGAAAATGTATAGAAGCTTTTTTGTAAGAAATCGTATTCTGAACATATTTACCTATGTTCACTTAGCCTTAAAAACGTGTACTTTTCGAAATAAGAAAGTCTAAATGAAAAAAAACACGAAAAAACGTATATGTATGTATATATGTCAAAAATCATGTCTTTTTTTTCGCGCATAAGCAAAAAATTGTTCTAAAAGTTGAGTACTTACTATCTATGCAAATAAACTGCTGTTCAAAATCTTTCTTTAAAACGGCGTTTTTTTTTCCTAATATAAGTGGACTAAAATTATCTTCTATTAGAAGAATTAGGTTTCATCAGCATATCAAATTATCAAGACATTAGGTATTTTAAACAAGTACAGTATAAAGTACAAAAAGGTGGCCAAAATATAGATCCTTGCCGAACGCCGTTTTACCTCTTGCTTGGTCCAATCCACATTGTCAAAAGCCTTAACGGTAATCTATGAAACAAAGACATACGTAGGTAAATAATATATTTTTTTACTTTCGCGATAAGAATGAATTTAGTATTTTTATTATCCAGCGTCCTTTAACAAAACAGATTAAGGAGCAAAATAATTCAAGCATAACTAAATTTATTTCCATCAAGTCTAGAAAACAGTCTGTTTATTTTAAGTTTGAAACAGATATAATTAAGTTTTAGAAAGTACCTACTGCTTGAAAAAAAAATTGTTTGCGAATGGTGAATTGTTATTATTATTGTTTTTGTTAAACAATTAAACGTAATCACTAAATTGGGACCCAAGGAAAATGTTTGCTTTTGTGACCTTTGTAATTAACAACGTTTTTATAGCATCGAGGTTAAAGGTTTGTTAAGGTGTATCCAAAACATTCTATTCTAAACTCACTATTATTACTAAGCTGGAAAGGAATTGGATACCGCCGGTCTTTAAAATAAAAAAAAAATGAATATCATGTAGTTATAACAATGCCGACGATCATTATTTACTAACTACACGCCTTTTTAATAATCAATGAAAAAAACATAGACAACCATTACAGACATAAAACAGCAACGTAATCCTTATAATCACTTCTAACAGAACAACATTAGTATATGATTAAATGCTGTTACTATTTGGTAACAGGTCTTTTTAGCAGGTTATTATAGAGGGTAACTTCGACACCCTCGGCCCACCCTGCGTTTTAGGGTCCACGCCCAGCTACAACCCTCCTTAACCATATCTGATACCCGTAACATTACGAGCAGTGCTTATCTTTAGGGATTAACTTTAAAACATGTCTCTTTTGTGTGGATCAGTGCTCGAACAAATTAGTTTTCGGCTAATAAATGTCTTGATTATGTCATCTAATATTTTGTGTGTCCGCAATATGATAAATATATACATGTAACTTGACTACCATATTAATTTCCTGGCGATAGATAGGTGTAATATTTGCTATCATATAGTTTTGTTTAAATTATGTACTAATTATATGTGTAATAATAAGGATGAAAATCAGATCGCGTTGGAACAGTTTTTTTTGCACGACTTTATTATACATCAAGAGCTACTGTCTGATGGTTTTTCCAAAGCCAAGGAAGCAGGCACGGATTTATGGGGGGGGGGGGGTAACGGGGTAATTACCCCCCCAAGATTCTGTAAATGATCAACTTTTGTTTTAAAATGTTATGATTTTTGTTAATTTTGGGAAGAAAAGAAATTTTAATGGGGTAATTACCCCCCTCCCCCCAAGAAACTTTCATTGTAAAATTTTATTTTTTAGGATGAAAAAATTTTTTTGGATTTTTGTTTTCAAAAAATTTTTTTTCGGATTTCTCCTCCGCTCTTCAAAAAATTTTTTTTCGGATTTCTCCCCCACCCCCCGCTCATCAAAAAATTTTGGGTTGAGTGTTACCCCCCAAGCTCAAGGTCCAGATCCGCCCTTGCAAGGAAGAGAGAAAAAAAGCACTTTAATTTTTTTTATTATTTTCTTTACAATATCCTACAGAATTATTTTTACGATTCATTATTTGCTTTCATCATAATTAGAGAATATTACTTAGGTATTATGCAAATCAAAATAAACACACTTTTTTATTTATTATGAAACTACCTACTTTTTGTATATTGTTGCCCTAATCTGAGCCTAATCTGGGCACACTAATATACTTTAAAACACTCATTATTGCAGAACCAATCAAAACAACTACTCTACTAGCTAATACTGATGAAGTATTGAATTACATGATAGGATTCTTAGCATTTTAGCAAAAAAAATATTAAAAATACTCGTTTATTTAAATTGATTCATTCACACTTTTTTTATTTGATATGAAATTATCTACTTTCTCTATATTGGTACCTTAATCTGGTCACGCTAATATACTACTTAGAAAACACTTTAAAACACTTACTTCGTCAGTATTAGCTAGAAAAGTAGTTGTTTTGATTGGTTCTCCAATGGTGAGTGTTTTAAAGTGTTTTCCTAACATTCCCTTACCATGCGCCATGTGGCTCTCGCTGCTGACAACAAGCATGACCCAACTCCAACCCAACATGGGAAACCGAGTAATCAGAAGACTCAGAAAAAGAAAACTCGAAGAAGCAGAAACACGAAAAGAGGAGCGTAAACACTCCATATCACGACACAACGGTTCAACTTATTTCACAAGAAGACTCAGAAGAGGCAGAAGTTCAGAACCAAAAACACAAAAAAGGGAGCTTAAACGCTCCCTCATGACACAATGCGGTAACGCATCTCACAAATACCTACACTTCCCATCCCACATTCTTTTACCATGCGCCATGTGGCTCTCGCTGCTGGCAACAAGCGTGACCCTAATCTAACCCAGCGGGGACGTAGCAGGCTTAGCTGTATTCCTGGGAGTGGCAGCAACGCCTACCGCACGCTGGTAAATCAATCAAATCAATCAATCAGTCAATCTACCATCAACAGTTGTTGTACTGTTGCTTATGTATCGCCCTGTATATTAGCGTACATATTTAGATTAAGCTTAAATTTAATCACCTTCTCCTGATGATTTAAACTTGGTCGACGAGTATGAGGTTTTTCGATATTTTGATGTTTCTGAGGACCACCTCAGTGTCCGTATCACAAAGTTGCAACTCCGTTCACGCTTCAGGAAACCTAGTCCTAAGTAATTAACAAATTACGTTTCTTACAGCCCACACAGTGTTGCAACATTAATTTATTAAATTCATTCCCTTCGTTAACTCTCTGCTTGTACATACGTCCTTGTAACTTACAAATTTATAAAAATTATAAGTATATGAAATGTTTATATAAAAATTTAATTTATGTTGTTATTTCACAGCCGCACATAATGGCAAGTTATAAATATTACATGCTAACGTTTTATGATAAAATTTATTAATCCCTCATTAACAATAGGAAAAAATTGTGGAAGCGTTTACGTAATTATATTTATTATGCATGAAAATGCAAATTTTAATTAACTTTATTCTAAATACAATTTAAGAGCTGTTAATATTATTGCATATTACAGAATAATGATGAATTAAGTAATACGTCATACTAACTATCTTCGGCTCATATGCAACAGCATTTTTGAAAAATAAAAACTTAATTACTGGGCAATTACAATAACAAATGGCGACATTTTATTTTAAAAAAATGCGAAAACGCACATTGTTCCGGCCATAACTTCTTTATTTTTTATCCTATAGAGATAGTCATAAAATCATTTGAAAACCCAATTAATATCATTTGGTCGATAGTATTTTTGATGAAAGTGCTACATAAATTCTGAGATAATTAACATTTCAACTAAATACGTCGTCTTATAAATATTCAAACGCCATCTTTATACTTCAAGATCTCCGAAACCATTCATTATACAGAAATTAGGAAAAAATTATATTCATCAACAATTCAGTAGCTTTCTTATTTATCTCTAGAATATATTCGCTCAATGTAATACTTTTCGGGTTATTTGACAATCGTCTTGAAATACCATCTCTTTTTTCAAGCTAAAATCCCAATTTTCAAGTCGTTATAACTTTAAGACTATCAATTTATTTTTAGATGAAAAGTTTCATAGAGCAAAATATTCTCAAAATTGCCCCCCGTATGGGGGGGTCTATTGGGTACTGAGTTTAGGGGCCCGCCAGAGATTTTGTCAATTTTTTTTTCAAATTTCTCCCCCCTGCTCATCAATTATTAAGCGCGAGGGCCCGTTGGCTTTCGAGGGGCCCGCCAGAGATTTTGGAAAACATTTTTTTTTCAAATATCTCCCCCCCGCTCATCAATTATTAAGCGCGGGGGCCCGTAACGAGTGCCTGCCAGAGATTTTGACAAAAAAATTTTTCCCGCTCCTCAGTTATTAGGCGCGGGAGCCCGCCAGTGAATTTAGTACCGGGGCCCATGATTTGATGCGGGGGGCCTGGTGCCACCCCCTGAAAAGGGATGGCATCCACCCTCTATTAATTAGCAAGCCCCTGCATAATACAGAAACTTTTCATTGATGTATTTCTAAAGTTGCCAAATATGAACGAAACCTAATTCATATGACATTATAGCGAAGTTAAAACCTCTACTTACTGTACTATCAATCTATTGTTAAATATATTAGAAATTAAAGTCATTGTTGATGTCAAAAGGAACGATTTCTATTAATAAATGAATTGGCACGATCGAGTGGGAGTTTGATTGACTGCAAGTGAAATATCGTGATGTAGCACGGATAATTTTTGCATAATGTGCTAGCTCGAAGATACTGATGTTGATTATTTTATTGACATAATATAACAACTAATGTACACATAAACGATACATTTTTTATTGCGCTCGTAGTCCGTTACTTCCATTCTCTCCCAACAAATATTTGAATAGCAAGTATTTTTATCACGCCAAGTAACGATTTGCGCTTTTGTTTTGACTATAGTGTAGTTATATACGGTGTCCAGGAGTATGGCATCGGGAACGAGTAATTTAGATCAAATTGACGCTAAAAATGACTTTTTTTCCTAGAACGTCCCTCTTCGAAGTTATTCGTCATTAAAGATTTCACCTTGGAGATATTTTTTTGCACATAGTTTCCAAACTAATGTGTCAGTTGTAATAAAATTTGGACATTTTATGTGGTAAGTATCTGTGCCTGGAAATATGTCGTTCTTTATGTCTTATCTAAGCTAGTGATTTTATCTCTAAAGTTTGACAAAAGATATATTTTTGAAATTCGAAGTAACTTTTTTTAAAATCCATAGAAAAATGCTGTTAAGTGTAAAAAAAATTAGTTAACAGCCATACACACATTTTTAGAGTAAAAAAACCTTTTTTAGACCATTTGTTCTGATACTACATCCTCTGCAAACAACAACTTCCTTTGGGAAACCTGGCAAAACCCATTTTTGCATATTAACCCTTCTTGTGACGAATTTCTACTTTCACAAATCCGTATGAAGATTCTAAACAAGTCTTAATCAATCAAAATAAGATAGCAAAGATTTTCTGTCTAAATTTTCTGTTTTTTATTCAATATTTTATATTTATGTATAAGTGAACGAAGGTCAATCCTATCCCTTAAAATATAATAGTCTCGAAAGTCAATCTTATTTTAAATACATTTGGTTCATAATTTTTCATTTGAACAATAATATTTGTGTTGTGTTAAAGGTGTTTCCCTCTGGAAGCTGCCAACTTCCTAGGAGTATATAACCCATCACCACCTGCTGCATTCAGCAACACACTCTCTTTCTGCAATTAAAAGCGTTAACATTTTGCCCTTTATTGTATTGTATATGACTATCTGGAGGATAGAGGAAATAAATCTTATATCATCTTTGATCTGAAGTTGTATTCAATGGACTCAGGAACGTTGGAGAGTTGAATCTACTAACTGTAGAAATGTTCCAGTGGTAGTGTGTTCTCACATCCCAGGAAAAAGGCGCCTCAAGAAACAAACATCCGTGACACAAGTTGTGGAATATTCTCTGAATAATCTCAGAATATATACAGCATATTTTTTATATATATATATATATATATATATTCCTGGAATATTACCAGAGATATCCTGAGAATATTGTAAAACGGGACATCGTGTTATTCCAGGAATATCCCATGGATATTTTGAATATTCTGAGGTCTTTTAGAGGATATTCCAATATCTGATGTGAAAATTTTATTTTTCCTGTCCTGTACGCCAGGAAAAATCTGAAGGCTCAAGATGTCAACACTGCTTTAGAACTAGAAGAGTACAACTGACTGATGCCGAGAATTCAAACTCTTTGTCGAAGAGATAAGAGTTATTAGCTATAAGTGCAAAGATAAATAAGTCACATGCTGACCACATTATTAGCAAGGATCTTTTCCCGTAAAATTAATGACATGACAATTTAAACCTGAAATGTGGTCAAGTAAGGAATTCATAGATACTCCAAAAAAAGACATGGATTAGATTATTGAGCTGGCTGCTGGTTTCCGGGTCTTCTTCCCTTGGTTGAGTGCTTGACGTTTCGACCATCTTGTCGTGGTCTCCTTCTGAAACGAAGTGAGCTCTGCTGGACTGAACTCTGAACTCTATTTATACAGGTTATCAGGATCTATGCTCATGCGGAACATTGACTTCCACATTATTGGTAATTGTAATCCGGTGTCACGGTTATAGTTATTCGGATGTTTATTTCAATGGCTTCTCTATATCTTCTTGGCCAATAATTCTTGATGTTGGCTAATTTCTTTGTTTTGTCGAATTTTGTCAAATGGCCGGTTTCTTCTGAATGTTCGGCAACTGCTGATTTTGTAGAATTTCCCTTCTTTGTATTGTTAATGTGTTCTCTGACTCTGGTGTTTATACGTTGTTTGGTGTCTCCGATGTAAACTTGTCCGCAAGAACATGGAATGCTATATACTCTTGGTGTTTCTAGTTCATCTAAACTTTGGTATTTGAGATAATGTTGTGCCACCTTCTGTTTCGCATTATATATTACTTTGCCGTTCCTTTTCTCCAAAACTCGTCCGATTCTATCCGTACATCCTTGTATATACGATAGGTAAGCTGTTGCAATGTATTTATTTTTTTCTTTTTCTTCTTCTGTTCTGGTTGTATCTTGTCTCTTTATTGCGTTGTCTATGTCCTTCATTCAATGATGTTTTTAAAGTCCGATATTCTTCTTGCAGATTTTCTGTCTCGCAAATTTGCTTTGCTCTATGTACCAGTGTGTTAACGACTGCCTGTTTTTGTGCTAGGTGGTGGTGAGAATTAGCGTGAAGGTATGTGTCGGTGTGCGTCAGTTTTCTGTATACCTTGTGCCCTAATCCTCATTTGTCCTTCTTGTGAAAACCGACGCACACCGACAGATACCTACACGCTAATTCTCACCACCACTCATCACAAAAACAGGCCGTCGTTAACACACTAGTACATAGAGCAAAGCAAAGTGAGACAGAACATCTGCAAGAAGAATATCGGACCTTAAAAACAATACTACAGAAAAATGTATACAAACCGAGGCACATAGACAAAACAATAAAGAGACATGATACAACCTAAACAGAAGAAGAAAAATAAATACACGACAACAGCTTACCTACTGTATGTTTATACAAGGATGTACGGATAGAATCGGAAGAGTTTTGGAGAAAAAGAACGTCAAAGTAATATATAATGCGAAACAGAAGGTGGCCCAACATTTTGCCAAATACCAGGGTCCAGAAGAACCAGAAACACCAGGAGTATGTATCCATGTTCCTGCGGACAAGCTTGCATCGGACAGACCAAACGACGTATAAACACCAGACTCAGACAACACATTAGCAATACAAAGAAGGGAAATTCTACAAAATCAGCAGTTGCCGAACATTCAGAAGAAACCGGCCATTTGATAAAATTCGCAAAATGAAGAAATTAGCCAACACCAAGAATTATTATCCAAGAAGATACAGAGAAGCCATTGAAATGAATAAACACACGCCTCCTGATAACTTGTATAAATAGAGGAGCTCAGTCCAGCAGAGCTCACTTCGCTTCAGAAGAAGACCACGACAAGATGGTCGAAACGTCAAGCACTCAACCAAGTCTACGCGGAAGAAAACCCGGAAACCAGCAGCCAGATCACCAGCTCCGCGAAAGCCTTAGCACGAAGATAGATTGTTGCGATTTGCCACCAATATTGAGAAAAGTTTTTCGAAAGGGACCATACTGAGGTACAAGATGGCTGATAGCGGGACTACGATCACGAATTGTCAATAGTGAAATTAGAAATGGAGTCGCCGTACAAGAACTAAATCTGGCAAACTTCCTGTAGATTCTACTGAGACACATCGCAGATAAGATTTATGCATGCATATTTGAAAGGGTAGGTGAGAAAAATGAGCAACATTTTATTTTTTGATTTCCACAATGTTTCATTTCAAATAAATACTTTCTACGTTAATCTATCCTGCATGTTAAACACATGTCACTCAAGTTCAGACATTTAAATCTTCAAGCATTCTCCCATTGTTTGTTGATCTTTACAATTATTGATACAAAAAACTAATGCATTCTTAACAGACACGACAAACAAGAAACTTTAGATATAAGATAAGTACTTTAATCTAATTTATTCCAAAAATATTCTAAATCCTGTTAAGAGACGCATTAGGGTGGCCATGGACCTCAATGACAACCATGTGAAACCCATTGTATAAATAACCGGACATATAAATGCCTAAATAGCCCCTTATATGGAACGTTATTAAGACTACCTGTTCATTCACGGAATCCTAAATCTCCTTTTTGCGACAATTATCAGTGAATTTTCGGCATTGCATATTCTCACGTGTGAGTCGACCAAATGGGGCATTTAAATATACAAAAAAAAAGGAAAACATGGTTCGGCTTTGAAATAGGGTATTTGCGAACTTTCAAAGGAATATTATAAGTGTTTCTTGATGATAGCTATTATGACAAACAGGTAATAGCAACACTCAACTTGAAATATCCCCAAGTAAATCACAATTTCTTAGATGAGACGATTTCCTGAGTTTCGGTAGGTGGTCTCTGCTACAGGACAAGAAGTTATTCTAAATTGGTTGTCTGCTATTTTGTGATATTAACTGTACCTTCTTACTATTGCCAATTAAGTATATGCATTTGGGAGATTTTTAGGTAACATCCATAATATAAAATCCCTGTAGTATAGTTCTAGATAGTTTGCTGCAGATATTCCTAGGCACCTAGGTTGACGAGAAATACCTCTAATCCGGAAAGTTCAATGTGGTGGATCCGTGAGTGTGAGAGGCGGCCTTAAGAAAGAGGCAACCTCTCATGTTGTGGCCCCTTCCAAAAGAGGTAGAAAGTTTCTTGGGGGCAATTTTACAAATTAAAAGGAATTATTAAAAGAATTACATAGAGGCTGAACTAACTATAGTGGCTAAAATGGAAAAAGAGCCATTGTGAAAGCATTTCCATATGATTTTCGTTATCTTAATTGTATCCTTAAAGTTCAACTAAAATTTGAAAATCAAACCCGCAGAATTTCCCCCCGTTTTAAATAAAACTGAAAAGTGGCGTCTTGCATGCGACAGTGAGGTTGCATAAGCATTATTCTTCACCTGTATGCACTTTTTTCGCTTTCCTGTAAAAAAACAAATCAAACAATTATTGTAAAATGTTGATATGAACAGACATTGTATCTCGAAGCGTACACGCAAAGAACAATTACACATAAATTGCAAACATCATCAAATAGAATGACGTCTTAATGAGATTTGTCGGTCGTTGTTACGTTCGGTCAGCGATAGGAGATCTTAAAATAATTTCAATTTCAATGAACAAATCGTATCTTTATGTCGGTGATTTACTGAAATTCATCTTCTCATAGTAATGATTAACCTCTATAATGAACTAGTATATAACTATATCTTCGCGTCAGGAATATCTGTAGCGAGTTTCAGATTTCTAGGTTGTCGGGCAGTACGAGAAAAAAGGTCCCCCCCTCTAGCAGACAGAATCACACGTCAAGGATTTTATATTATAGATTCAACACAAACGGACGCAGAACAGCAATTCACTTTGACATGAATCTTCAAAGTCTATTTTATGATATCATTAGGTTAAAATCCTACCGACTGCGCCATTTTTATATCACTCAAAATAAAATTAATTTTTTAAAAACTTTCATTTTCATTTTTACAAATATTTATGTGGTTAGTTATAATTGCTACCGTAATAAAACATATACCGACTGGTAATGCGTATGTTGCTCTTATTTATAACATTTTATTGTTAACGTAAACATGCTGAGAATTTATGCTATGCCAGTGTCTCACATTTTTTTTCGTACTGCCCTTTGTTTGTCGAGGAAGTTGTTATCGATTTAGATAATTATATCACATAACCAGATTACCTGATACTTATACGTTTGTTTAGCATATAACATGTATTCGTATATACCAGCTACTGTTTTAAGATTATTGAAAGTACCTTGACAGCTCTCAGGAAAGTACAAAACAGCGAGTATACATACTGAGTATTTTTGCAATATTAACACTTTTTCAATATATATGTTATATCCCCAGTTTATAATCCTAAATCTAAGATGGAAATGAAAATGTATATAATTGACAAAGTCAATACTGATTCAAAACTGTAAACAGGCTCTCTGTGAATTTGGCTCATTAACTGGGTCAAATTTCTTAGTATGTCTGGACACAGCAACATTGAGGGTAACGAGCGGGCAGATTCTCTGGCCAGGGAGGCTCTCAGCGGCCCCTACTAGGTCCGGAACCAGCTCTCGGCTACCCAAGATCAAATGCCAAGAAGTCAATAGAAAACTGGACTCGTTCCCAGTTCCTTCTTCCGGGCCTCCGGTAAGCGAAGCTCCTTATCTCAAGGCCCTTGCCGAAGCGAGCAGGACAAATCCTGCGACTAAGCAGGAAATGGGTCAGAATCGTGGTAGGTCATTTGACGGACACGGCTCTTTTAGAAAACACCTGCACTATAGGGGTGGTTGACAACCCCGACTGCAATTTCTGAGGGGACGAGGAAGAAACTTTCATTCACGTTCTAACTTCCTGCCCTAGTCTTATGAACTTCAGGCACAACACTTCGGTATTGGAGGAAATAAGGAATGCCTCCGGGAAGGATTTTGACCTGAATGGGGGAATTCCCTAAATTAGTAGCGGATGCACAATGGGCCACAAGGCCTGAGTGCCCCCCTAAAAGAAGCAGAAGAGAAGAAACCCGAAGGACATCTTGATTGGAGTGCTTTGTCATAAAGCTTAATGCATAACAATTCCAATTTACTACCCAGATTATACGACATCCAAATTCTAAATGGCTATCGAAGTTGATTCCCAACATCTTAACGGAGTTACAAAGTTTAATTATAGTGCCATTACTTCGAAACGAAACATTTTCGGATTATATTGTAAAGGTGAATAAAATTTACGTGGTTTTTTTGCATATTTAAGTTTTGCCATTTGCGCAGCATACAGTATAGACACTGGATATATTATTAAGAAATTAAGTTAGGCCATTAGCAAAAATATTAAAAAACGATGATCCTAGAATGGAGCCCTGTGGAACGCCTTGTTCGATATTACAACAGTCACTATGAACTTCGTGGTTAATCTTTACTATCTGAGTTTTATTTACAAGTTAGAAAGTTAAGAGATCTAGCGGCACACCTATTATGCCATATCTACGTAACTTAGATAGTAGTAATTGGTGATTCGCTAGATCGAAAGCATTAGTTGGGGAGCCCCCGCCCGATCCTTGGGGACAATGTTTTTCATAAAGATTAGAGCCTAAGGAACAATTTAAGATATGTTCTAAAAAAAAACTGGCTGTACTTTCAAAATGGCGGCCATATGTTAAAAAAAACTGTTGCCAACGTTGTTTTTGTCATTTAACACAAAAACTAAAGAAGATGGACAAAAACTTTTTTCACAAAAAACAAAGTGCATAAAATTTTCTACAATTTTGTTCCCATACAATATTTTGACAGGAGTTACCATTTTCCGGATAAATGAGTCCAAAATTAATCGGTAAATCACTTAGAGGAAATAACTGTGACAATTATTGTAAGGCGTACAATATAACTTTATATTATTAACATAACAAAAAAAATTAATAATAATAATAATAATAATGTAATTTGCAGACATTTATCTCGAAAACGGCAACAATGATATCTGGAGAACGGTAACTCCTATCCAAATATTGTATAGGAACAAAATTATAGAAAATTTTATTTGTTTTTTGTGCAGAAAGTTTTTCTCCACCTTTTTTAGTTTTTGTGTTAAATGACACCAATATTTGCATTTTTTTTAACGGACGCCATTTCGAAAGTACAGCCAGTTTTTTTTTTAGGATATGCCTTAAATTGTTCCTTAGGCTTTAATCTTTATGAAAAACATTGTCCCCAAGGATTGGGGGGGGGGGTGCACGGACTGTTAGGGTGGGCTCCCGTAGTATTACGTATTACTTATATTTAATTTTAAGAGCTGAATCATTTATCTGGAAAATGGTAACTCCTATCCAAATATTGTATAGGAACGAAATTGTAGAAAATTTTATGCACTTTGTTTTTTGTGAAGAAAGTTTTTCTCCATCTTTTTTAGTTTTTGTGTTAAATGACAAAAACCATATTTGCAATTTTTTTTTAAACGGACGCCATTTTGAAAGTGCAGCCAATTTTTTTTTAGGAAATGTCTTAAATTGTTCCTTAGGCTTTAATCTTTATGAAAAACATTGTCCCCAAGGATTGAAGGGCATATTGTTTGATATCTGTAGCGCTAACAATTTTGTGTTGGAAATCACAAAATGCTGTTTCCGTGCTTTTGTTTGGAGGGAATGCATGTTGGCAAGGAGAAAGTATATTATTGTTTTTATAGAGAAAGGTAGAAAGTAGGTGTTTAAGACAAAGTTCATAAGATATGGAGAGACTACATAATAAACGAGGCCCTGTAATTCGTATAATTATTTGAATTCCCCTTTTTATAAATATGGATGACAGTAAATAATTTTAGTTTTTTCCTGGCAAAAACAAAGATTTGTTTAAAATGATGTTTTCTTACAAGGACTACAAGGATATTTTTTAAATTAAATTATTGGAAACATATATTGTATATTCATATAAATAAACGGTTTTGGAAGCTGCGTTTCATTTCGAGTCGCTAACACTCCAGCCTGTGCCTGAAGGTAGTCAGGCTAACAGACTGTTTGCTGTATTCTCAACTTGAAATGAAATCCTCAGGTGTTTAAATTGTATAGGCGTAAAAAAGGAATAGCTTTATATAGTATGTTATTAGTGTGCCGAAGAAGGCAAAACTAAAGTAGATACACCTGTGTGAATGACTGAGATGAACTGCCAACGTTAAAAAAGAAAGAAAAAGACGGAGATGTGGCGACACTGAGCCGGAGAATGCGGCAAATCCTATTTTACCTGTGGATGCACTTAGAATATGCTAACACCTACGAAATTGATTGTGGACAGTCACAGTCTTACCATTTACGCTCTGTTTACACCGACGGTGTGCAAGTGTTGATATTTGCCGACAATTGTTCGAAGTAACATCGGTTGCGTAACCCCAAAGTCGTCAAACAATAATAAGCAAACGATAATATGATAAAAACAGTCGGGTGGTATTCTTGACGTCAATATAATTATCTATGAATATAGCTAGAATTATTTAACAAGTATAAATAATTACTATAAACATGACTAGATATAAACATTATACTGTTCGCCGGATTATTGAATTTTTCATATAATTGTTCAACATTCTATGGTACACTCTTCGCTTTTGAAAATAAATTAATCATTTAGGGGTTTGGTAGATACAATTTTAATCATCACCCTATATGATGGTATCTTGATTGGAGAAACGTTTGTCGGTATACTATGCTATACTAATTTTTGTATCTTTTCTTAGATTTTATGAGCATTTTTTTTTCTGAAAACGTCTCATTACTTATTTATTTACTGATAGATTGTTCAAAATCAATGGACCACAATAGTCGTGACGTCATGCACGAGGCGGTTAATTCGAATTGCATTCCATGCAGTCTTTGAAGCATGCCTTCTGTACATGTGTTTTAAGGGTCAAAATAAATTACTTAAAAATATATCTAAGGATTGGTACGTTATTTTTTATATTTAGCTATTGAAACCTAACTACTGATATAAGAATAGAGCTGGATTATAGGTTTTTTACATGTGGTAATCAATTTTCTCTACCGAAAATTATAAAAAAAATATTTTCTGGATGGCTATTTCTGCGCATGCGTTCTACAAGTGTCTGGAAAATTATTCGGAACGTAGTTCTTTGATTATTTCTTTGTATTCTAACCTCAAAGCCTGCTTTATTTATTTTCATTTGAAATTGAATTGCTTTCCATTATTTTATACTATTATCATAGATTTTCAACCTATAACTTCGTGTTTAAATATTTGTAAGTATTTTCACTTAGAAATACAAATAAATAAAGAAATTACATATTGCATCATTTATTCACAACTTATTTCTATTAAATCTATAAATGATTAAAATAGTTTAAAATTGAACTGTCTAATAAATACGACATATTCCATGAACATGCTTCATCTGTTAGGGTACGAACATGCCAAAGATGCTATCCAGCTAGAAGTTCATGCCGCAGTTTCAGAAGATGTATCGAAGCCATCAACGTGTAAAACAAACCTATACATTTAAATGTGACCGCACATACCGTGGATGCTAGCAGAGTGGACTGCTCTTAGCACAAATTGATAGCTTCGATGCATCGACTGAAACTGCGGCCTGAACTTCTATATCTGCGTAGCATCTTCGGCATGTTCGTACCCTTACAGAAATATTATAGTGTGCAAAGAGAGCCAGAGCAGCTATATATGATGTCATAACCATAATCCTCTTGGACAAGTACATTCTGCATCTGTTATATTTTTATCGTTATTCAAAAATATCTGAAAACAATTAATTACGTTAAAAGTCAAATATGATAATGTTTAAAAAAAAATGCACACACCTCTACTTTATAGATTCTATCTCTCATGCTAGCATGAACTTGTCCCTTAACAATCGGTACTTTGGGATCATAAATCATTCCTTTCACATGGCTCGCTTCAACAGAACTTTCTTCCTTGACCATGAGTTTTCCTTTATCTTTAAAAAATTGAGCAATCGCAGAAAAATGCAATATGTGTTTTTGAACCATTTTTCAATGCTAAAAATAGGTAAGTATATTGATACATACATATTTAAAAATTACTTTGTTATAATTTCAATCACAAACGTAGGTACTTACGATGCCGTTGAAATATATTATTATTGACTCCAGTACAAATTTGGAATGCAAACGCTTTAAATACTGTAAAATCCTTGAAAATTATAAAATAAATAATCCACTATACATAACCTTAAATTTCATCTAGTCCAGGTAAACAAATAAAAAGATGCAGATATGTTCGACATACGTATACACGCGTGCGCAATAAAAAATTAATTTCTGAAAAAATTTCAAGAGGACTTTAAAAATTACAGTTTTATTACAAGAAGGCGCAGCTTTTAAAGTTAAAACATTTGTATGATAATTCAATAGTTAAATATTCACAGATTTTCTGAAATTTCAAATTCAATTTTGACCAGTGTCTTATGTACAGTGGTAATAAGGTCGATGTTAGAAATAGGATGGAATAGTTAGAGTGGGAGTGAAACGTCACACTATTTCGGTCCATAGAGTTCTTCCTCTAGACAACATTAACTTAAAGTAGTATTACTATGAGAAGATGCCAGCAAAAAATATGCGCAGAAACGAGTTTGTGCGCTCCATCATTCTAAGCCAATGAGAAAGAATTACGTGACATTCAATGTCAACACCAGTGGCGGCGGTGACGGTAATAATAATAATAAAACAACTTTATTAGGCAAAGTTTAGTAGAACTTACTATTCTTACACTTCTCCTGAACAAAGGTTACTCGTAACCATTTTCTCAGTTCCATGACCGCGAAACTTTTATTGCAGTTACACATCCCTATACCCCAGATAAAGCTATGCCACTGGTAAAAATATTCGCGCATTTTGGCTCCGCCCTGGCATCTTCTCATAGTAATACTAGTCTACTGTCCAAAGTTCAATCTAACTTAAAATACACATAATTATTTTCTGTTATCGTATCTCAGACGTCTAATTCTTTATTTCCTAATGTCATGCAATAATTACTCATTTTTTAAGCTTTTAACCCAGAACACTCATTTAGGTTACAAATGTTAATAAATCACATTTAAATCTGATAAATTATAAACAACAATAAAAGCCCCAATATTTTGTTCTAAATTAAAAAAAACACACATGTAAAGAAATGTTGTGTTTAAACCTCTACGCCCTTCATTTGCTTGCAGTTCCGCAAAAAGAGAAAACGAATTATTTACATTTTTATAATTGGTTCGGTTGAGGCGGTCATCAAAGGTGCCGCCCTTCTTTGCTTTGAAACCGCGGGCCGGCGAGAACGAGTCGGTCGGTAATCTTTGCACTGTTTTATGACAATTTAAAGGGAACCACACGTCCATTGACCCAGAAAGGTAGTGGTTCTCAAATGTTTTCTACCCTAATATTTAAATTGTTTACCTAGGTCAGTTTTTTTCAAAGTGCCGCTAGGAGAAAAAGTCATAAAGGTTTTTTGTTTGTCTAGTCGGTCCCCATTACCAGTTTTTTTAATGACATGAAACTGATTACATCCTGTATAACCCAGTCATCCTAGCTTCAAATAGGGTCTGAGGTCATAATCGAATCGGTAGGGATTAAAATTGGTGTGCAATTTAAGGTCTCTCTTTCACTTTCCAAAATATAAGCTGTCAGGACCATGAGGAGTCGCCACCATCTTAGAAAATATACCTCTTTTTGGAGATTTTTGCATTTTTTTCGAAAACTTCGAATTCTATTTATTCCTGCGTACTCAAAAACATTGCGTAAGCAGGAGTTACAAAATGCTGCCCAGATTTTCAATGATCCGAACGCTACGGGAGGAAATGCATCTTGGCTTTGTATGACGTACAACTCACTCCAACATCATTGAATATAATCACTCTTTCCGCGTAGCTATCAGGTACAAAAGCGGCGTTGACACGAAAAAAAATCTGATCATTGGTTCTGGAGAATCACTCCTCATGGCCTGGTACCTATAATAACAACTGAGGCCCTTGCTCCGCAGTCTATTAACTCAAATTTCGTACAATTGCACGAAGGGCACGACATCGTGTGGATGCAGCAAAGTAGGACTGAAATACTCGATCTTGTGTGGCCATTGCTCGTGAATTTCTTGCTTCAATTGCGTGAAGCTTTGCAAAGAAGACAAAATGGAAGATGACGATGAAGATAATCTAAACAGTAGGAATACGGATGAAGACGAAGCTGCCTCTTCAGTGAAGCCAATTGATGAATACGATGAATGAGGCAAATGAAATAAATTTTCTTATGTGAGTAAGCCGAATGAACATTAAAAAATATATTTTTTCTACGACTATTGAATAATTCATTTATTATAGATACATTTTTGAACATGTAATAGGTCTCATTACTAACGGCCGCGGGTAATAATTCATTACTCAATAGGCTAGGACCAATCACAAGAGTTCATATTCATTATTCAACAGACTTGAACCAATCATAAGAGATCATATTCATTATTCAATAGTTTTCGTGAAGCAATCGCAAGAGGATTTAAAGTTTAAAAACATCGCGTATGCCATAACTCAATTCAATCTGTCATAATAAGTGGGACATCGATTTCGCCGATGTTAAGAAACCAAATTGGATTATCGATTAAGCTAACAGTCTTTTTTTTTATTTTCTCTCCTGCTTAAAAAATAAAGAAGTTATGACCGATACAATGGCGTTTTCGCATTTTCCCTAAAAATCTCAAATTTGCCTTAAAGTGCAACTTCCTGTTGAGTAGTCATAGAAAAAGTATAGTATTCTACTTGCGTGTAATAGCTATTACTCATTCGGATGAATTACAACACTCGCCTTCGGCTCGTGCCATAAACATCATCCTCTTGAGTAATAGTTATCATTACACGCTCCTTGAATAATATACTATTATCATACTTATTATTCCATTATTTAAGTGAAACTTGACATTACTTTTTCCAAAGCTTGCCTTTGAGCAATATCACACGAAACTTCGACAAAACGAAGTGGAACTCGACTAAAGCATGCGATGTCGTCAATTACAGAGGTCTACAAAAAAAAAACTTTGTCCTGAGGTTCTCATCTAACTTTTCTGAAGAATTTGACACGCTGAAGCCAATTTTAGACAAAAAAATTTTCTATCTTGTCAGTTTTTCTCTACCACCTCTTTTATCCTCTAAAAAGGTCTTGTCCTAAGGTTCTGATCTAACTTTTCTTAAGTATTTTGACGAGCTGAAACCAATTTTAGACAAAAACAAATTGGGATAAAGTGGGTGGTAGAGGGAAACTGGCATGATGATGAAAGGGGTGGTAGAGGAAAACTAACACAATAGAGAAATTTTTTGTCCAAAATTGGCTTCACCGCGTTAAAATACTTTAAAAAAGTCAAATTAGAACCTTAGGACAAGACCTTTTTCTTTTATGGAGAAATGAGGATATCATAACTCAAAATACATTGAACTTGACCATAGTAAAAAGTAATTAGTTCTGGGATATCAAGTACGGCTTTTAAGGCTCCAATCTGATAACATTTAGAGTTTTAGGTTTTAAGGGTTTTATCACAATGTGGATGAAAGCTAAATGTGTTATCAAAGAAAACGCCTAAAAACGATATATCTTGCTTAAAGTACGCATCATTCATTGTAATTTGAGGCGACGATACATTCGAATTATGAAATCATAAAAAATTAGTTTTTGACGTATTCAGGTATAAAGAGTTATTGCTAAACCATGTCCTTAAAGATTTCATGTTATTGTCAATAGTATTTTGTAGAAGTACATCACATTTATTACTAGATAATTAATTTTGACATTATTTAAATTTAGAGACAAATCACTCATATATACGATAGACAAAATTGGCCTCAGTGTGGATCGCTGAGGAACACCAATTTTGACCGGTAATATAGAAGATTTATATACATGTAAAGTACCACCCCGGGAGTATTCAATCTTAACTTGTTGTTTTCTGTCTTCAAGATAAGACGTGGACAAATCCAGGGACACCATAATATGAGAGTTTATTCATTAATTGAGCATCGTTTACAGTCGAAAGCCCGGCTAAGATCACAAAAAATTCCCACCGAACTTTCACCATTTTCAAAAGCTTCCATAATACTAGAATAAAAAGAATGCATTCATGATGTCATAGGAAAGCCTGCCCTGAAGCCATTAAGAATATTATTTTTATCTAAAAAAGGTAAAGTCTATCCAAGAATAAACACTTTGGCAAATGGAGATGGATGGGATATCGGTCTCTAATTTTTTTATTGCCTCTTTTATAAGTCGAGGAAACTAAAGAAATTTTAAGCTTACTAGGAAACACCCTCTCTTCTAAAGCTGAACTTATAACAAATGTCAATGATATCACAATGTTCAGTGCCACTTGTTTTATTAAGTTGCATGGTACTTCATCATAGCCAACAGACCAGTTGTTTTTTTAATTTATGTTTAATAATATAATAAACTTTTTCTGATACCGTTTCTGATACAAACAACATGGACATACTGCTAGTAAAATTACCATTGAGAGTTTGAGATCTGGTCTGTTTTTGGAATTTTGTCAGTAATGGATTTTGGAGATTCTATAAAACGTTTATTAAAATTGTTCGCAATTAATGAAGGATTTACAACATATTACAACGTATTTACAATGAAGGATTTATTAATTTCTATATCCAGATTTTTATACGGAGTAGTGTATCACCCTTTATCTTCGTTATTAGGCGCTGCAGACATATTTTTATAGTCGCTTGTGAATAGGCACTCTTAGATGTATGTAGAGTTTATTATGAAACACCCTATACAGGGTGTTTTAAGAATATACATTCTTAATTTTAGTACAATACCCAGTGGTAAAAAATGTGTAAAATTTAGGAATAATCTTATATGTAATGATAATTTTTCTTAATGGGTTATCATTGTAATAAAAGGCACCATCTTCAGATTCTATATGGTCCGAACACTTTCTCCTATCTTCAAGGGGTGAATATTTGAAAAAGTATTGCTGATTTATTTTTGAAACGTAGGATATTTTTGTTTTTGGGATCGCTAATTACGAATCTGAAGTTAAATGAAGAAAATAACTTAAATAGAGAAAAAACTGAGCATCTAAGAACAGCATTTTTGAAAAATAAATTAATTACCGGACAACTGCAAGAACGTTGTTAAAAATAATGTGAAAACGCGCATTGTTTCGGCCACAACTCTTTTATTTTTTATGATACAGAACCAAAAAATCATTTTAGAGATTGATTAATTACCTTTAATTCTATTCGTCACAATTTTTGTCGGAAGTGTCATGGTTTCTAAGATATTTAACATTTAAACTAAGTACTTCATCCTATAAACGTTCGGATGCCGTCTTTAAACTTAAAGAGTGTCCCAAAATTTCGGCCCTTTTGAGGACCTGCTGAATTCGTTCAAAAGTGGTCTAAATGATAGCTTATGGTGATACTTTAAAGTAGGCAAAACTTCAAGTTGAGCACTTCGTCTTATAGTTATCCCCTATAACTTTGGCAAGCTGTTTGAGGTTATCTTATATGATAATCTTATCTTTTCATTCGAAATCTCAAATATCAGTTCATCAGCATGGTTTGTTTCTGGTAGATCAACAACCACTAATCTTGTAAGTATTACCAATTATCTTGCTACATCATTCGATCAAGGTAGTCAGGTTGATGTAATTTATACTAACCTCTACAAAGCTTTTGATAGGCTAGATCGTGGTATCGTATTGAATGAATTATCAACTTTTGGACTAACCACGCACTTTATCAATGTTTTCTGTCCAATAGGCTATTAAATGTACATTGTCGTAGTTTCACATCTGTTCAAGTGTCGGCAACATCGGGAGTACTGCAGGGTTCAGTTCTATCTATATTCTTCATATTATTCATTAATGATATTCGTCAGGACGTTGAGACACCCAATGCTCTCCTATATGCCGACGAACTTAAGCTATTTACCTCGATTAGGTACATAAGCGATTGTGATAAATTACAGCAAAAATTAATAATTGATGTAATAGCGGGTTTATACGTGCATGGATTTAGTGGCGACAGTTACTGGCGAGCATGCATCAATGCATGCAAGGTCAAGACTTGCTCTCCAGTTCTCGCTAGTAACTGTTTATACGTGCAATATTTTTTTACTGACGTGCCAATATCTACTGGTGCCACTAAATCCATGCATGTATAAACCCGCTGTAATACTAATAGTTTCGGTCTATCTAATTCCAATAAGAAACTGGGTTTTATTATGAGAAACTCAAGGCACTTTAAAGATGTTTCAACAATTATTTTGCTGTTCAATGCCTTTGTCATGTCTAAACTAGAATACACTTCAGTTGTCTGGAGCCCAAGCTATGGAACTCGTATTTCCAACTTAGAAAAAGTTCAGAGGAAGCTAGCTATGCTAAATACCTTTCTTATAAGTTTGATGGTGTTTATCCAGCTGTTGGTACACTGCAATCTGAATTGTTGGCTAGATTTAGCTTAAATGAACTTAGTTACGATGAGCATACTTTGCTGTACTCTTTTTACATAAACTTTTAACCAACAAAATTGACTGTCCTGAGCTATTAAATGAAATATACTTCAATATACCCTCTTTTCAAACTCGATCGTATTCTATATTTTGTTTACCGACTCCTCGTACCAATGTATTAAAATTCTTGCCTATTTATTCTGTGTGCTCACAGTTTACCCAATATCAGGCGGACTTAGATCTTTTTAACTATAATATTTGTAATATTAGGAAATGCATTTAGGTAATTAAATTATATAATAGGATTGTATTTGAGATTATATTTATATAGAGATATATTGTTGTTTTTATCATTTATATCTCCCTTCATTTAATTAGATTTTTTTATGTCTGGGCAGTTGTACCTTTAAATAAATAAATAAATAAATTAATAAACGTTCGAGCCCCATCTTTATACTTTCAGATCTACGAAACCATTAATTCTACAGAGATTGGCAAAAGGCAAAAGTCATCCTCAATTTAGGAGCTTTTTATCTGTATCTAACATGTTTTCACCAAATGTAATACTGTTTATTTGACGAAAATCATTTTGAAATACCTAATTTTCCAAGCTAAAGTCCAATTTTAAAGTTAAAAAATAAATTGAAGACTTTCAATTTATATGAAAAGTTATATATAGCCTTTTCTTTTCAGAATTTGATTATCTTTCAGCTCCGATGTTTGTTTTTCTCTAGGTGCCACCCCCTAAAAAGAGGTGGCATACTCCCTCTGTAAATTGGCAAGTCCCTGCATAGTATAGAAAGTTTTCTTTCATTGACATATGACATTATTCCTCCTGTTCCTGTACTATAGAGAGTGATACACTACATAAATCCAAAAACGTGAGAAGAGATTTGTTTTTGAATATGTAACATCGATTAAGGGTGCCGGTGCCGTGCTTAAGAAAATGATTTCGTAGTTCGAGAATTTCTCTTACATTGCTGAACCGATTCAAAAAAAATTTTGATAGACCTTCAGAGACAACATTATAGAATGGTACCAGACTATTGAGAAGTAAAAAAAAATTTTTTTTTGATTTTCGCAGAAGTAAAAAAAATTTTTTTTTTTTAGTTTTAAATAGCCTAGTACCATTCTATAATGCTGTCTATAAAAGAATATCAAAAAAATTTTTCAATCAGTTCAGGGATGCAGGAAAAATTCTCGAATTACGTTCACGAAACCGCCCACCTTAATCCAATTTCTTATGTAGGCAAACTAGAACAGACATGTTGAAGAATCTTATAACGGTATACATTAAAAAATATTTAATCAGTTTTGGCGTGTGAGAAATTATAAAGCTGTTTAAGTTAAAAACAATTATTTTCAGTTCGCTGAAGAAAAACGTGAGAACCAAGCGACATGTATAGTTTAATTCAGTGAAATTCCATAATCTGCCATATCGGATCAACCATATTAATTTGACGGTATAAATTAAAGAAAATCAAAACAGGTACGAAATAGGACATGAGCGGTAGTTACTGCATTCCTTCACATTTACTATATTCATTTGTCACTTATTATTTATCACAACAAAATTATCAGTGACTTACGTATTTACCAGGAAGTGAAATGGATAATAAAATATTAGGCATGGGGAGAATATTTTAGGACAAGCACCTCCGCCATTTCGTTAAAAATATTATTTCTTCAGGAAAATAACTAAATTTCGTCTATATACAATACAGTACAATCTGTTCATAAAAACATAAGCAGTACAATTACTTGCTTTTCTAAGAGAAAATGTATCAACAATACAATACAAATAAATACACAATTCTAATTTACAACATTTGTACATTCATTTCTAATCTTGATAAGGTTATGTCCTCTTTTACTCTTTGTTTTACCGTTGCCAGTAACATATTGTGATATTGAATTGGTAGGTTATTAATCGTACATGCTATTCTGAAAGAGGACGATCGAAACGATGAATTTTTATGATAGAGAATACTATAAATTAGCCCCAGCTGGCATATTTCTGATTTTGAATAATTAAATATATCATTTATAACAGAAATTCATCATTGTTTAGAATGAAAAACCTTTATTGACTCTGCTATATAGATATACATGTGTTTGAAGCAAAAACTTATTGACAAAAATTTTAATAGACGTTTTAAATCTCCTTTGCCAAAGTGACTGTGTTAGTATCAAAATGTGTGCTATATTCCGTAAAGATTTGCAACACCTGCTGTTTCGTTTTTTACTTTTTCTTACTATTTTATGAAAGTATTTTGTCAAAATAACACCTCCTTCAGCAGCATTCTTACAATTTCTAAATGTTTGGCAATCTCTAATTCGTTGCAACAAGCCTCTGCTGTCCAAGATATCTCAATGCGTCCTGGAGGGAGCTGGAACTTTCGGTGTGACGCTGGTTCTGAAATAGTTTCCGCAAGAACCAAAGACACTTGAACACTACACTTGAATACTATCACTCGACGAACTATTCGCCAGCCATGTTGGCATTATCTGGAGATGATGAAAACTGATAGTATTATCATCTCCAGATAATGTCAACATAGCGAAACTTGCGTCGAGTATAGTATTCAAAAGTAGTGTTATTGGTGTAGAAGCCTTAGAGGCATCATAATTTCTACCAAATGTGCTGCTCGCACGATTGGCACTAATTGAGATTGGAGGCAGTAATTTAAGATTTCATTTTTACAAAATTTTATTTAGCTTAACCTGTTCGTATATTTTTTTTATGCCGTTTTTTGATTATAATGACCTTTTGAGTAGGACATTTTCTGACGGCTTTTAGATTTTGAAACATCAGTATATCATCATTAATTTTGTATCAAATTCAGCTTGTAACAACGAAACCCCCACGGAAGTCACAATAAGCGTATTAATGCACTCTACTATATGCAGTTTTCAGGATTTAAGAGATAATTTATTTGTGAAACAGCGAGTTTTACCCAATTCTTTTATTTTGAAGCACGTTGTTATCTACAGGGTGTGAATGAAAAATGTGTTTTCTTTACCAAACTTTATAACTACCGAAATTCCACAGAAAATGTTTGATATTTTTTTATGCTCATTTTTTAGTCACCGGTGTACCGATTTTCTTCTAAAAACCTGTTGTTTTTCCATTTTTTTGCCATTTATTGTGTTTCGTAAGAGCCGATCGTTGTAGGTTATTATAATATCTTATAAAGGCTCCTTTGAAATAATAATAATAATAAGTACATTTTTTTATGTTTTCAATTCATGGTGAATAAATATCTCTTTCCATGCTAATACTAATTTTATTTTTAATGCTCCATTAATAATAAAAAGTTGATTCTTTAGTTGACATTTTATATAATAATAGTGCTTACAAATATATCTAAATAAATATTTTAAAAAAATAAAAATCTTGTATTTCTGCTTACATCATTTTTATAAAATATTATTTTGGGTATTTAGCAGATAACTTTCAAATAAATCATTCGTTAGATCATTGATCTAAATCTGACCAAGCCAGAACATCAACATGGGTCCCCTTACGAACAGACTTGTCAATTTCTTTATACATGTACTACATCTAACATTCAATATGAAAAACAAGAAAATAACCATTTTTTCTATATATTGAAGATCTAAGTCTGATCATGCCGATATATTAAAAGAAATCCTCCCTTACGAGGAAATCTTTCAAGCATCTCTAGCCCTACCTAGAGACTCCATCACAAACAAACATTTGTTATATTTCAAAGCCAAGAACTACTAAAGAGCACAATGAATTATAGGTATAAAATTTCACTCACATGTTTTAATAAATAAAATATTTCAATCAATGTATAAAGAAATTGACAAGTCTGTTCGTAAGGGGACACTTGTTGATGTTCTAACTTGGACAGATTTAGATCAATGATATATGAAAGGAACGAATGATTTCTTTGAAGGTTATCTACTGATTACCCAAAATAATATTTTATAAAAATATATTTTCTTATTATTTATTTAGATTCAATTTTATCCCATTAAGAAGACATACATACAATTTTTCGCATATTTGTGTATTTTTTGTGTGAAGGTACATCAACAAAATTTAACAAAAATATTTTTGTATCTATAGGTAAAGCCCCTTTACATGTGTGCCAAATTTCAACTTGATGTCTTTAACCGTTCTAGAGATAACTAGGATTCCGATTTTTATATTTTGATGTAGAGAACCCAAAAAGGTTCCCCAATCCGCAAATGTGTACCGATTTTGGGGACTCCGCTGATTACCATCCACAAAATGTACTTATTATTATTATTTTAAGGGAGCTACCATGAGGTGTTATAATAACCTAAAACGATAGGCTTTTACAAAACACAATAAAGCCTAACGGCAAGAAAAATGAAAGAATGACAGGCCTTTAGAAAATGAAACGGTATCTTACAATATAAGAGAGATATAAAAAAATTTGAGAAATTCGTTTTTTCCCCACTAAAAAAATGCGCATAAAAAAAATATAAACATTTTTTGTGGAATATTGGTAATTATAAAGTTTGGTAAAGAAAACACACTTTTTTCACACTCTCTAGATAGTAACGTACCTCAAAATAAAAGAATCGGGCAAAATTCGCTGTTTAACACCATAAGGATATCTATTCTCTTTCTCAAAAAAATGTTGATTTAAATTCTTCTTCTTTTCATTTTTTTCCAATGGAACACCATGTATGTTATAGTATCAAAGGAACCACTATCCACTGGAACTTTGGGTCTAAACTAAAATAATCGAATTTCGCGTCAAAGAACAATTTTGAGGGAAAATTAAACAAAAAAACACAGAAGAAACCTATTTAATGCCATCTTGTGTTCTATTGTCTCACTTCCTTTGCTTTTAACGTACAAAAAAATAACGTAAACCTAAAAAAATGACTAACATTTTCTTCAGATTTTCACGCTATTAGGTAACGTACATTACGCTCATATACATTTTTCCATTCCATGGGTGAATAACTAATAAGAGTACTGGTACCGCATTAAATTTTGGTTGTACAAAATAACAACGAAACTGTCTGTTAAACAATTAATAGTATATTATTCAACGAGCGTGTAATGATAGCTATTACTCAAGAGGATGACATGTGAGTAATAGCTATTATACGCAAGTAGAATACTATACTTTTTCTACGATAACTCAACTGGAAGTTGCACTTTAAGGTAAAGCCGACAAATGGAGAGATTTTTAAGAAAAAGTAAAGTAATTTTTCTTTGCTTTCTTAACATTTTTGGCGCAAGTGCCTTAGTTTTTGAGATATTTAACTTTTGTCTTAAAAACGTTTGACGCCATTTTTACACTTTCATATTTCCGAAAAAATAAAGTTATGGAGATTTCAAAAACAGTAAATTGTTTCTCGGTTTATGATTTTTTAACTTTAAATCGTCTCTTGTGATTGCTCCACGAAAACTGTTGAATAATGAATATGATCTCTTGTGATTGGTCCTAGCCTATTGAGTAATGAATTATTACCCGCGGCCGTTAGTATATCTCCGAAAAAATAAAGTTATGGAGATTTCAAAAACAGTAAATTGTTTCTTGGTTTATGATTTTTTAACTTTAAATCGTCTCTTGTGATTGCTCCACGAAAACCGTTGAATAATGGATATTTGAACTCTTGTGATTGGTCCTAGCCTATTGAGTACTGAATTATTACCCGCGGCCGTTAGTAATAAGACCTATTACATGTTCAAAAACGTATCTATAATAAATGAATTATTCAATGGTGGTAGAAAAAAATCAATTTATTACTATTTACTTCAATCATAGCGTATATTTAAACAACAACAACAAAGAAGGCTTAACAGAATAAAAGAGGACCAAAGTATGTGTTTGTCATTTTCAGTTTCCTGTTTTGCGCTTTTTAAGAAAATAATTCGCTTCAGTTTTTATAAATCTCTAATAAGCTAGCATAAGATCAGTTAACTGCTGTTGAGCAAAAAACCGCCTACATCGATATCTAATTTATCTGTAGCATTTATCCGATGGCAAGTGCAAGATAACATTATAAGAAATAACGAAGTACCAGGATGTTTATCTACTCATTTATTTAATCTAACACTTGCTACAAGCAACGTAATTTTTCATAATTTACTGAACAAGATCAGATATGCAGGTACCTTATATATCTTCTCCGCAATTAGTAGTGTTGTCCACCCCGTAGCGTTTTGAGCTCTACCAATCAGAAGCCGGTCATTTATATCCTGGACTAGACGTAAATAACAAGATTCATGAAATTATAATTTTATGGAATTTAAGATCGTGTAAAGGAGGAAGTCATAATAATATGATTATATTAAATATAGATCGAAAGCATTTTCTACGTCCGTCTTATATAGATGTTACGTAACCTGTATTAAAAAAAAGTGGCACTTAAAAAAAATACATATTTATTGGAGCTGAAATTTTAAGAAGAAAAGGTTCTATGCAATTTTTCACATAAATTGATAGTTTTTAAGTTATAACGACTTCAAAATTGCGATTTTAGCTTAAAAAAAAAGGTATTTCCAAACGGCTTTCGTCAAGTATCTTGAAAAGTATTACTGTATCGAAAAAACGTTACAGACCAATTACAGAAAATACAACCTGGGAATTAATTATATTTTTTGTTCATTGATGTGGGATTAATAATTTCGAAGATATTTAAGTTTACATTTGGCATCCAAGTGTTCACAAGATAATTATTGAAAGTTAAATATCTCAGAAACTGTGACACTGTGACACCTACGTCAAGGATGCTAATAGGTAGAATAATAGGTTATTAATTAAGCTTTCAACTGCTTTTTATTTGTTTCTGTAGCGTAAAAAACAAAGAAGTTATGACCGAAGCAATGTACGTCTACATATTTTTTTAATAACAACGTCGCTATTTTGTTACTGTAATTAGCCAGTAATTAAAAAAAAGGAATTTCAAATACTGTTTCTCATTAATATATAGCATGACGTAGATGCTCAAATTTTTTGGTTTGTATACAGCACTTGCTTTAGAAAAATATACAGTTTAAACTATAAAGGTATTTTAGATAAAACGTTATTTCTTTTTCCTTTTCCAAATATCTCAATAAATATTAGTTTTATTGAAAAATGGGTAGAGACCAAAAATAAAGCTCATGAACTGATAATGAATTTCGCTTGTATTTATTTACATAGATTTAATAGTTTCGGAGATATGAAAGTTTACAAATGGCGTCCGAACGTTTATAAGACGAAAAATGCAGTTTAAATGTTAAATATCTAAGAAATTGTGTCACCTACATCACGCATGCTAAGAAATGAAATTAAAGACAATTAATTGCGCTTTCAAATTATTTTTTACTCGTTCCTGTAGCATAAGAAATAAAGAAGTTATGACGGAAAAATATGCGTATTTCGCCATTTTGTTACTCTAATTAGCCAGTAATTTAAAAAAATTATCTCAAATATAGTTTTTCGTTAAGATGTAGCATTACCTAGGTGCTCACATTTTTTTGCCCATTTAAAGCACTTGCTTTAGAAAAAAATGCATTTTAAACTTTAAAGGTAATTTCGAAACACTTGGATACCAAATATAAACTTAAATATCTCCGAAATTATTAATCCTACATCAATAAACAAAAAATATAATTAATTCCCAGTTTGTACTTTCTGTAATTGGTCTGTAACATTTTTTCGATAAAGTAATACTTTTCGAGATACTTGACGGATGCCCTTTGGAAATACCTTTTTTTCTAAGATAAAATCGCAATTTTGAATTCGTTATAACTTAAAAACTATCAATTTATGTGAAAAATTGTATAGAACCTTTTCTTCTTAAAATTTGATTCTATTTCAGCTCCAATAAATATATATATTTTTAAGAGCCACACCCTGAGAGTTAGTGGCATCCACCCCCTATAAATTAGCAAGCCCCCGCACAATATAGAAACTTTTCTTACTATTATACTGCCAAAAATGAACGAAATCTATTCAATATGACATTATTCCGAAGTTAAAACCTCCAGTTACTGTACTAGTAGGTGATAGATGAGTTTATGTTGCAGGAAAATGATTTTAGTCTATTATGGCATGTGGGAATTTCGAAATTTTCTGACACAAAAATAAATGATTTAAATTAAAAGGGAAGATATTGCAGTTTGCAGCATTATAGGGTTTTTTAGATAGATCATTTTAAAAGTAAACATATAATTAGATATTTCTCAAGAGCAACTTACAATAAGTATAAAAAATCAGATGTTTTAGAAGTTTATTTTTGTGAGTTCATACAGAAAAACTTTTCAATTTATATGAAGTACCTTTCTAAGCAAATTTTTAATATAAATAATTTCTTTGTGGCTTTCTTCTTCTTTTTCTTCTTCTTCCTCCTTCTCCTCCATATATTCAAACGTTTTACAGTGGGGCAAGAATCTGAAAATCTGGCCAAAATTTTCACTTAAGCTTATGGGATAATTTGGTAATAGGCTAATATTAATGGAAAAAATACTTTTTCAAATCAATTCGCTTAATGGGGTAAATTTTAGGGGGTGCAGTATATTACACCTGCGGAAAAATCTGACTCTCGGTTACTGCCAAAAATTTATGAAGATTGACGCAGGAAAAATATTATAAACAATAGAGTCAATGAGTTAAAAGGGGTGGAATTTTTTTTTTAAATGGCGGTCTGTCTGTAACTTTTTTGTGCATACGATTACTCTGGAACGCTTTATAATATACCGAGTGTCAACTGAATCATTATACAAGCCATAGTTTCCAGATATGCACCACCTTATTTACTACCCCACAATCTCCTAATCCTATGGTTTTTACTTTTCACTGGTCTAAAATCTTTGTTTTGTTGTAATTTACACTTAAACCACAATCAGAGTTTATTTACCAGAATAGTATTGACTAGTATTCTACTTTTTTTACTCGAGCAAGGAAATAAATATATAAACTATTCCACCAAAAAAAGTTGTGATAACCTGTATCTTCACCAGACTTCACCAAACCATTTGACACACTTGATCACAGTATTTTATATTCAAGATTTCAACAATTTGGCTTCTCAAGAAAGTTGTTAATTTTCAAATCATATCTTGAAAATGGACACCACCGTATTGAATATTATCGTCAACGGTCTGCAGAATTTATATCTACTTCGGGTGTATCCCAAGATGCTGTGTTAGGTTCGTTATAGTTTTATGTTTCTACATTATTTCCTTCTAAGTACCTACTTTTTATCTCCTGACATGAAATGGAATTGCTTTGTTGAGCAGTGTATTGTTAACTAAATAAATAAATATCTTGCAAGACCGTCGTAAAAACATTTCATTTATCTGGAAGACAAATAACCACAGGTTAGTAGTTTTTTAGATGATTTTTACTCTTAAGGATTTAAGGATTCGAATTAATAGGTCCTGTACACCTCCATTATGAATCCCATGCATTGAAATAAGCAATGTAAAAACCATCACCGCTTTTTGTTAAAGCGCAATAAAACCTTACGTCTTGTCCGTGACATCACTGAAATCAGTTAACAAAATCCCAATTAACTTCATCTGAAAGCAATAACCTCTTCCTCCTTTTTTGGTAATTTTATAGCCATTCACACAGTACGACTGCTTATAAAGTACCGTGTAAACCATTTAACAATTCCATTTGGAAATTCTAATCGGGTAAAAAGCAGCGATCGATTAGTTCTGATAACTTTTTTGGTGTGACTGAGTCCCATAGAATGGGATTTGATGAATGTAAGCTGGAGATGAAGGCCATTCGGTGTGCCTCTGAGATGCTGGCGCCGTACTGTCGGCTTGTTGCATACTCAGGTGCAGCAGTGGCCAGCCGAAGTTCCCACGTGTGTGCCACCCACGGACACCGGCTATAACTACAATCGCAGCGTCCAGATCTACTTGTAGTTCAGGAACTAGAAAAGTTTAAGACATAAAAATAGTATTAGTTGGGGACATACGGTCTCGAATTCGACAAAAACGAAAACCAAATTCTTATGTGAAATTTCCTGCCGGATTCGAATTTCGGGTACGCCAGTTCATTCGGAATTACGAAATTGGAGGAAAAAGCGTTTATTTGCAAAATTTACAAAGAACATGAAAATATGTATATTATTATTCCTCATAGCTAGGGTTGCCATAAATGTCCGGAAACTCTATCGGGACACTATGTATTTCCCTAATAAAAAGGCATATATGTTAAAGAAAAATATATCATTGTCTTTTTAACAAAATTAAAACTGCTCCTTATTTTAAGAAATTTCATTGTTTTTTGTGACGTCAAGACACACAGGTCAATAACGGTGACTGTCCCGACGACCGTCCCGATATCGGGACGGTTGGCAACCCTACTCATAGCCCAGTCGATGAAGGTATTTACCTCCAAAAACTTGCAAAATGAATAATTTTCTTTAATGAGTTCGCGAAAGTGTATAAAATAATATCCTAAAAAGTTTACATTTCGTTCGGATGCAGAACCTAAAAAAAAAAAATTTTTCAAAATTTGGAAATTAAGTCAAGCTAGGAAAAATAAAAAATACAGATGGATAGATCACGTATTTATAAACAAAAAATGTCCTAACAGAATTTATCGCTAAAGCCACGACATTCCCGGAAAAAAATAGTCAAATAAAGTTATAACTCGGAGCGAGATCCATGCGTGCGCGCGCTTGAATACGCATGACTGTGACACCGACGCATTGAATTACATGTCACTAAATTAGAATTTTTTTTCAATCTACATGAGTGTTGGTTTATTTAAAAGATGGAAATTGTAGATTTCCGATGCTTCTTTGTTTTAAACAATACACACAAAGGATGGATAGGAATAATATACTTATAAACGTCGCAATAAAAAATATAGAAAAAAATAAAAGCCCTTCAAAAAAATTCTTTCTTTATTGAAAACTTTTAAAAAGTATGTACACTTCGTGATTATTATGGTTTATTAAGTTGTAGTAACGTGGATTAAAAAAAAAGTCCATCTCAAATCATTTTAATTTCCTTGCTTCTCTTGATAAATATATATATATTGGAGGCTGTAACTTAGCGAGAACTTGACCCGTTGGAAAAAATAAATTATCACTATTTCGGAAAAAACGTATACTTTTCGAATGTTCAAACACAAATTCGTTTACTTGTATGCATTTTTTCGAAAATATGATAAATCAGATCATGATAAGAAATTGCGATTTTCACGATCTTATCATTATAACTATGAAAATATCTTTGATTGTTTTGAATATAAATTCTGGAACTTTTCCAATACATTAACAAATGTATAAGGAATCCATTGGATATAGCTTAAATGTGAATAGGTGTACCTGTAATAAATACAATAGAGTAAAGGCACGTAAAAATTCATGCGAGCGATTCAGCGGCTATGTGTGGTGTCTGTGTATGTGTTCATAATTATATATTTTCCCTCCATACTCACTATTATTTATCCTCCTATTCACTAAGAAAAATGTTAAAAACGTGTAATCAGAAAGAGAAAAAAGCTTTATTTTACTGGTTAGAACTGCTAAGAATTTTTAGAGGTTCCATAGTATGCATTTAAGCGTGCGCTTAGCCGCGCAGAGTGGCAAAGTTACTTCACTATTTTTTTCCAGGAATACCGTGGCTTTAGCGATAAATTTTATTAGAACATTTTTTGTTTAGAAACACATGGTCTATCCACCTGTATTTTCTATTTTTTCCTACCCTGACTTACTTTCAAATTTCGAGAAAATGGTTGAAAAAAAAATTCTTTTTCCCATTTTTTTTATGTTCTGTATCCGACTGGAATGTAAACTTTTCAGGATATTATTCTATACACTTTCATGAACTCATTAAAAAAAATTAATCATTTTGCAAGTTTTTGTGGATTTTACTATAAAATGTTCTCTGTCGTCTGGGCTATCACTCAATATGCTGTTAGAGATATCGAACTTAAGTTTTAACAAGATATTGTTTCTACCTTGTCATTAACTACAGCGAAACGAAAAATTCCTATTTTAAACCATTAAAGACCAAAAATTCACTCACCTAATTTCACATATGCGAGCTTTGATTAAAGCACCTGTAACTTTGTCACTTTTTTAGATTTTTAACTTCGATAAATGCTATTTTGTGGAAAAATAATAAGTTTTTATCAAAATTAATGTGTAAAAAAAAGTGGAGCCTAAAACGTGCCAAAATACTTAAAAACTGAAAAAAAAAAGTTTTTAAACGGTTACTTTATTTTTCGTATTAGAGAAAATTACCCAGAAAAATTTATATGGGAAGAAAACTTTTTTAAAACAAGCCTTTATTATTATTTATGTGTACTAAAATGAAAAAAATAAAATTAATTTCAGGCATTAATTTTGTTTGACAGAGATTGTAACTACCTAAGTAAGAATTTTCTGTTTTTTCTATACACGTGATAAGCTTTTAAGACAATTAATTTTAAATTTTTTTCGTTTTTTCGTTACATAATAATAACATTTTTTTAAAATTTTTTACAAATAATTTTGTTTTTAAATTGCGTCACCCTTACTTAAAAGTACCGGATCCTCCGCCATTCCTTAGAATACTACGTCTGAGTGAGTACACCATCCCATCAAATTATAGTTTAAAAAATTAAAAAACACACTTTTTGGTACCATATTATTGTATCATCACCAGAACTACACGTGTATGCAAAGTTTCAGCTCAACTGAACGTTGCGTCGTTAAGTGGTTCAAAATTGACTTGCAAGATTTGACCTAAACATACTAACTAGCAAACTAACATACAAACAGGTGAAGTTAAATAAAAGCTTGTAATAAAAAAAAATGTTCAATATATCGTTCTTCACTAAACCTATATGTGATTTTTCTGATTGGATAATATTTCAGGTTGCCAAACCATATTTGTCTTCATGTTTTTTGGCAAATCACCGACCATATCCGTCTTATTATTACATTATAATATCATACATCAGCTGACCAAAAAAGTTCACGTGCATGTGTATGTGTGTGTGTAGACCATTTTTTGTAAACACGATAACTTCTTTTAGACTTAAAATTTTTAATTCAAATTTGGAACATACACAGATAGAAATGTTTTAAATCAAGAATATTTGTTTCATATATACGCAAATAAATGATTTTTTTCATATAAGACGTAGCGAGAAATAATAAGTTCAGGTCAAAACTGCGTATTTATGATAGAAATATTCTTGATTCAAAACTTTATTTCTATCTGTATATATAAAACAGCAGTAGAATACTTCCTATTGAAAATGGGCCATATCCCTCATACAAGGTGACCTTCAGAGGACTGCAAACTCCTTTTTATGTGAAACAACTTTTATTTTAATTTTAGAACAAAGTATTGCTAAGGCTCCTGATTAAGCGCAGACAAATATGAAAACGCCCAAAATTTCCAAACCGCAATATACAGGGTGTCTCTCAGATTCGAACCAACTTTATGTAGATTAGATGGTATATCAATTTTATCCTAAAATATGGTATATGGTATTTTTAGTATGACTATTATGAAATAAATAAAGTTGCAGTCGGGAGTTGCCGACTGCGAATATCTGTTAAATACGATAAACTCTGTTGGGTTTAATATTTTCTTCGATCGTTAGAAGCATGTAAACTCTCATCTTTTATATATACTTATAATTTTAGAGTAAAATGTTACTGAGGTTTTTAAGTGCACAAAAATATGAAGACGTACAAGAGAAGGGCGTAAATATTTTTTTTTGTATGTGAATATTTTTTTCTCCAGGTTTAATAATTGATGAGGGGGTGCATGGGGGGGGGGGGCGAAATGATAAAAAAATTTGTCCTCGTCCGAAAATTGATGAGCGGGGGGGGGGGGGCAAAATTATTGACCTCGTCACAAAATTAATAACCGGAGGGGAGCCAAATGGCAAAAAAATATTTTGGTGTGTAGTCCTTATCTACGCCCTTGGTACAAGATATCTAAACCGCAATATACAGGTTGCCTCTCAGGTTCGAATCGACTTTATGTAAGTTAGGTTAAATAACAACGTTACCTTAAAACATCATTAAAGTGTTTTTAATAAGACTATTATCAAATAAATAATAGCTGCCTTCGGGCGTTGCCGGTTGCGAGTATTTATTAATTACGATCATTTCTATTAGACTTAAAATTTTCATTTCGAATTTGCAACATACAGGGTGTTTCGAAAAGATTGGGACAACGCTTAGCCGTAGATTATTGACATCAAAACAAGTCAATTTAACTCAAAAAGTAGTGGTCTAATTCTTTTCGTTTTCAAGATATAAGGTGGCAAAGTAAAAAAATTGTATTCGTAATTCTCTATCTTAGAGACTATTATACGTATCTACTTCAAAGTTGGCAACAACATGTTTTTCAGGTCGCTGAATACAATGGTGCTATTACCGATGTCATATTTTATAGATGGCACTAGTTACAGGACTTTTACGTGACACTTTAAGCCATAACTTTTTTGAGGTTAGGTTTTGGACATCATCTTCTACTATAATCGAAACGCAATTTAGTTTCCTAAAGAAAAGGTGTACTTGTTTAAACGCGATAAAATGCACCTTTTCAGAGAAATACGCGATTTACAACTTTGTCACACACCAATTCGAGGAAATTCAGTTATACGTAAAAGAGGTTTTCTTCTCTAGTAGGTGTACGTCAATATGATGTCTTGAAGTCGTCAGTAGTGCTTATTGTAGATACGTATAATATTCTTCACGATAGAGACAAAATATGAAAACATTTTTTTTAATAATACCACTCTGTATCTTGAAAACGGAAAGAATTAGACCGCTACTTTTTGGGTTAAATCAACTTGTTTTGATGTCAAGAGTCTACGCTAAGCGTTGTCCCAATCTTTTCAAAGCACCCGGGGTGTTGAATTTCTTCGAACTGGTGTGTGACAAAGTTTTAAATCGTGTATTTCTCTCAAAGGGTGCATTTTATCGCGTTTAAACAAGTACATCTTTTCTTTAGGAAGCTAAATTGCGTTTCGATTATAGTAGAAGACGATGTCCAAAACCTAACCTCAAAAAAGTTATGGCTTAAAGTGTCACGTAAAAGTCCTGTAACTAGCGCCATCCATAAAATATGGCATCGCCAATATCACCATTGTAATTAGCAACCTGAAAAACATGTCGTTACAACTTTGAAGTAGATACGTATAATAGTCTCTAAGATAGAGACATATTACGAATACAATTTTTTTACTTTGCCACCCCATATCTTGAAAACGAAAAGAGTTAGACCACTACTTTTTGAGTTAAATCGACTTGTTTTGATGTCAAGTATCTACGGCTAAGCGTTGTCCCAATCTTTTCGAAATACCCTGTATATAAAATACTTCCCTACTGAAATTGGATCATATCCGTGATACAGGGTGGTCGTCAAAAGCGATCATGTGTGCCATGTTTATATAAACTATATTTTATTATAACTTTAGGGGCCAAAGGTTCTTGATTAAAAACATAAAAAAAAATAAAAGTATGCAAGATATTTAAACTGCAACACAGTACGCCTTTCAAGTTCGAGTGAACTGTACGCAGGTTAGATGAAATATCAATTTTGTCCTAAAATGTTATTGATTGATTGCATTTTTATTAAGACTATTATGAAAATAATAAAAGTTGCAGTCGGGCGTTGCTTACTGCGAATGTCTACTAAACACGACAATTTATGTTGAACGTTGATACATATGCAACATATACAAAATGGTAGAACACTTCCTAGTGAAATTGGGTCATCTCCGTCATACAGGATGATCATCAGATCATTATATATAAACTATGAGTTATTATAACTAGAGCAAAATGTTTCAAAGATTTTTGATTAAGAACATAAAAATGCAAAAATGCACAAGATATCTAAACTGCAATATGCAGTGCGTCTTTCAGGTTTAAGCGAACTTTATATACGTTAGATGACAGAACAATTTTGCCTTAATGTTATTACGGTATTTTTAATAAGGCTATTACCAGTACAAGTAGAATTCGGGCGATGCCAAATACTAATAAACACTATGACTTCTGACAGAAAAATTTTATATGTAGATTAGCATGGTCGACAATTACGAAACGATCGATAGTTGCAGCCACACGTTATCGACATCGAATATCTATTTCAAAAATTAAAATAAAATACAGTAGTGGCATGTTAAAATATTGACTCGATACCAATGTAAGGTAGAAGAGAAGAGAAATGGACAAATAATATGCTGAAAAGAAACAGATTTAACCTACGCTGTTGCCACTTTTCTCTTTAGCTACTTTTAGTCGTCGGCGGAACTCTTACGCCGGTTCCACACATGCGTTATTCGTAGACAAATGTTTGCTATTTGTAGAAATGTACGCAAGTGTGGATGGAATGTTCGTGTTCGTGCACAAATATTTGATATTTGGTCCGAACCCGAACACGTTCCCGCTTCGAGTCGGTAAATAGACGCACATCAAAGGGAACGAATATTCACTGTATTGAAATTTTATTGCCCATCTACATTATGCGTGCACGAACAGCGTGCATCCTTGAATAATTCGAGCAGTAGCAGTTTATATTTGCATGTGTTTGTTGTATTGTGCATAGTTAATTAATATTGAGTGGACAAATGATGCAGTTTTCCAATTCTGGGGGGCATATCAAGCAGAACCATGCATCTGGGACCCAGGACACCCACTTCACAAAAATAGAAACGAAATTACCGAAGCATGGGGAAGAAGTCATAATGCTTTGAATTTTAATTGCACTGTAAATGAGCTAAAGAGAATTCATTAGAATTCATTTTAAACGGTATGACGACATATATACAACAAATATACGCTATTTTTCCGCCACGAATGCCGATGTTATGTGTGGAGAGTGTGTTCGCCAAATATTCATAAATGAATATGCGTACACAAATATTCGTAAAAGTACGCGAACATTCGTGGACGCATGTGTGGAGCCCGCGTTAACATGCAAGTACCTGTCATCAATGTTCATATATCGCTTTCTTTCACGTACAGTATTTTGCTATTTATATTTCACTCTATCTTATTATAGGGATCGGCTCAAGATTTCTAGCTGCCACTAGTGTATATGTAGACTGTATATTTAAAGGTTAAACGTGCTGAGTTCGTGCAAAATATGAATCAAATAGGTATTCGCAGCCGACTGCAACTTCTACTTGTTTATTGATTCAATTGACAACGTGATCTTTAATATATTTTTAAACATTGTTTGTTTCGAAATTTATATATTTCAGAAGCAAAAGTTATTAAGATTTTATTCATATTTTATTATCCAGAATTTATTTATATTTTTATGAAGGGTTTATATATATTTTTTAATTGTTCGTTTTTTTGCAGTACTTTCAACAGGTGATAAAAGTATTTGACTGGATACACTTTTTTGACAAAAAATGCATTTTACAAAAATGCGGGAAATGTAGCTTTAAAATAGTATTGTAACGTGTTTCCACCCCTAGGAAACCACCCTTGCAAATTCCGTGGGTTCCAAAAATTATAACAAGAGATTGTCCACTAACACACTTTACTAAATAATTTACTGTATACTTCACAATACTGATTACTAACTTAAATGAACTTTACTGACTAAAATTAACAATGTTTATCACTTTGTATTATTAACCTCGCTTCTCGAAACTTCATAACTTTTTATACTTTCTGAACTAACCGCCGAGAATGCGGTCGGTCTTTTATACCTAAAAATGACAGATCGCGATTGTTCTGTGATGACGCCACCATTCTCTAGATAATTCCAGATGTCATCACTCTAGAACTACTACTGGTAGGTTCTTTCTCGAGTAGATGCAAATACACCTGAATTAATTGAAGGGGTTGCAGCACATCACACTGCCCCTTCCTTAAGCCTGAACGTCCCGGTCAGGCAATTTGGAATCATCGGAGTATTTTTCCAGTCTATCCAAATGTACGATCTTCATCTTAGACTGTTTGCTTCGTTGAATCCGATAAACGACATCATTAATTCGAGTAATAACAGTATATGGTCCATCCCAAAGAGGTTGAAGTTTCGGGGGTCTCCATTCCTTCCGCTGTGGGTTGTACAGCCAAACCAGATCTCCCACCTTGAATCCCCCTGTACTGGCATTCTGATCATAACGAGCCTTCAATCGGTTACTAGTTTTGTTCATCTGCTCTCGGTCATTCTTCGGCTGTTCTCGGCTTCCATTTCTGTAGTTATTCATGGAAAATGATTCCCCACGGGCAGCACAATTCTTACACTTGCGACACCAAGCCTCCACATCCTGGCGACTATTAACCCAATAGAACTGTTCCCATGCTCTACTCAATGTCTTGTTTATGCCGAAGTGTCTGCTGGACGTTTCGTTATGTGCTTCCTGAAGTACTTCGGGTACACGACACCTGGGAATCACTAGACGCATGGCAACCTGCTTCCCATCTGGGCTTTCCTATGCTCTCCTCAAAAGCCCATCTACGACCGTAAGTGAATCCCATTGTGACCATAAAGCCTTCAGCCCCACTTCTTTGTTGGAAACATCCTTCCATACTGGACGCGTTCTCTCTTCTTTTGCTCTCAACATGGGTCCGATTTCTACATCGTGCAATTGCTCTTGCCTCAGAGTTTTCTTCGTCCAACTATCTGGAAGATCAACCTTAACAGTGTTGACTTCAACCATGTTCGGCAATTTTCCCACCTGAGGGTAGCGCTTGCAATCTTCCCTATCTGGTTTTCTGGATAATACAGGAATTTTGACTGCCTGCGTTGTCAACAGCCTGGTTTTCTCACATTGGTTGTTCACTTTTGACAGAATAAATTGTTCGTTCCCAGTCCTTAAGACTCGCTTTCCTACGTCAACAATAAATCCGTACTGTTCCATGATGTCCAGTCCCAAAATGAAGTCATTCGTGATGTCAGCCACGATGACCCTGTGGTCGAAACTTAATTGTCCAATCTGCAAACCCAGGTCTACTTCTCCATGAACCGTAGCCCTGTCTCCCGTAGCTGTCCGGACGATCACTTCATTTTGCCTCTTGGTAATCTTTATACCCGATATAAATCCTGGACGTACTATTGATGACGTAGTACCTGTGTCGATGGTAAACAAACATTTTCTTCCATTCACATAGCCTTGTAACAGCAGACTATTCGAAATTCCTTGAAGCTGGGAAATCTTTATTTCTCTGGGGTCACTGCATTCCCTAGCCAGAACAACCCCCTTGGTACTGTTTTCCTGCTTCTCTTCAAGATTCACAGCATTTACTCGACTCTCCGAATTCTGCTGTCGACAGTCTCGCTTCATGTGTCCTACCTTGCCGCAGTTGTAACATTTAATACCTCCGCTCGGCTTTCCTTTATTTTGTTGTTTTCTCTGCTCCCTGAGATCATCCACTTTGTTGAATAATTTGGTAAACATTTTCTGCATCTCCGTCAACATAGGGTTCGGGTTCGTTTCTGGTTGTGATTCTTCGAGAGTCACAGCTCGCACTCTCGACCTTGGAGTATCTCTGTAGGCGGCTTCTACTTCAAGTGCACGCACCAAAGCTTCGCTACTACTTTGGTGTCTCGTCAGCCTCAGAATTCGCCTGACGTCTTCGTCCCTTATGCCATCTAAAAAGGCCCCTACGGCTAATTGTTCCTGAAATTCTCTAGGTGCACTCGGATACGCCAGGTGTGCCAGTCTCTCTATGGCAGCCTCGAATTCTTGTAAACTTTCTCCAGCCTTTTGTGTCCGTGATTTTAGCTGGGCTTGGTATACTTGGGCGAAATGTTGGTCGCTATATCTCAAATCCAAAGCAGCTTCTAAGACTTTGAAGTCCCTTTGTTTCTCAACTGGGATGGTTTGGAGTAATTCTGAAGCCTGGCCCCTTAGCGCTAGAACTAATGCCATGGCCTTTTCCTCATTGTCCCAGTTATTTGCAGATGCCGCTGCCTCGAATTGTCTTTTGTACGTTGTCCATGAGCTTTGGCCATCAAACGACGGAGGTTTTAGTCGAGGACCTGATGATGCTACCAGCTGTCCTCCTTTCTCTCTCAGCTGTCTTTTAAGGCGCTCTACTTCTACTTCAAACTCATTTACTTTTTCTTCTACCTTATCTACTTTTCCTTCAACCTTATCCACTTTTTCTTCGACCTTGTTTATCTCTTCTTTAACTTCTTCCTTGACAGAAATGATTACGTCCTGTTGTATTTTTATTTGATCGCTCAGGATTTTCCTTAATTCCTCTTGGCGTCTTTCTTATAAGTCTTCCATTATTTTTCTGAGTTCGTCTTTTTCATCTTGACGTTGTCTTTCTTGTTCTTCTTTATCCTCTTGCTGTCGTATCTTCAGGTCTTCCATAATTTGTCTCAATTCGTCTTTCTCTTCTTGACGTCTTCTTTCTTCATCCTCTTTTTCTTTCTGACGTCTTGTTTCTTCATCCTCTTTTTGCTTCTGATGTCTTATTTCCTGATCTTCTACCATCATTTTCTTTAGTTCGTCTCTTTCTTCTTGACGTCTTCTTTCTTCATCCTCTTTTTCTTTCTGACGTCGCTTTTCTTCCTCTTGACGTCTTTTCTCCTGTTCTACTTTGTCTTCCTGGCGTCTTCTTTCTTGTTCTTCTTTTTCTTCCTGACGTCGCTTTTCTTGTTCGTCTCTTTCTTCTTGACGCCGTTTTTCCTCCTCCTGGCGCTGCTGTGCCATCATCCTCGTAAATTCCGCAAGTAGGTCCTTCATTTGTTTCTCCGTAGCCATGCTTCTTGTTGTAATGGGCATTCGATTATGTTAAAATAAAATAAATGTAACTGCCACGTCAATATCGGTAATGGAACTTTCCAGAAAAATCTCGAAACAGCACGAAAAATTCTTATCCAGAGTCTTGTCACTATCCAGTTCAGAGAATTTAATAATCTCCACTAATGTCCAAATAAAGTTCTAGAAATTTTTCACGCACTAAGACAAATGAGTTTTTTTCAGTGTCTCTATCAGTACTCAGTTTAAAGGATTTAATTATTACACTAATGTTCTAATTAAAATGTTCTACAATGTCTCAAAAATGCACTTAACACTATTTTCCTGTTCGAAAATAATCCTCGAACAATGTCCAGTAAATTAGTCCTCTGTGTTAGCACTAACCCTCGAGAATACTTCTCGAATACTGCAACACAACTTCAGAGCTCCTCTTGTCATAAAATTCCGCTTCTGACACCAATTTGTAACGTGTTTCCACCCCTAGGAAACCACCCTTGCAAATTCCGTGGGTTCCAAAAATTATAACAAGAGATTGTCCACTAACACACTATTAAATAATTTACTGTATACTTCACAATACTGATTACTAACTTAAATGAACTTTACTGACTAAAATTAACAATGTTTATCACTTTGTATTCTTAACCTCACTTCTCGAAACTTCATAACTTTTTATACTTTCTGAACTACCCGCCGAGAATGCGGTCGGTCTTTTATACCTAAAAATGACAGATCTCGATTGTTCTGTGATGACGCCACCATTCTCTAGATAATTCCAGATGTCATCACTCTAGAACTACTACTGGTAGGTTCTTTCTCGAGTAGGTGCAAATACATCTGAATTAATTGAAGGGGTTGCAGCACATCACAGTATGACAAATTGATTTGTATCATCATTGTAAAGTTACAGTTTAAGAAAAAACTAAACTTAATGCTACCAAATGATTTTCCAAAAATCTCGTTTTTTATACAAAATAATAAATATTTCTTTTTGCTATTTTGCGCAATAGTTTGTAGTAGTAAAACCCATAAAGTCACTGGGTTTTTTAAAATTAATTATTTTTTTTATAATTTCGGTTCTCGGTTCATGTAAATTTAAAAAATTTCGTGGTTTCTATTTTTTTGCAAAAAAAATAAAATAGAAGACCGGATTTGGAATATGTAATTTAATTCACAATTTATTTACAAATATTATGTTTTTTGTTTGGCGTAATCCGATAATGGACCAGGAGCCCGCCGACCACTAATTGGGTGTCATAGGTTCACTCCCAAAATGTGTGAATTGTTGTTAATTTGGGACAGTAGAGCACAGAAATGACCATGACAGCCCTTTCTTGGGATAGGGGCGTACGGCAGGCCCCCAAAGGTGTAAGAAATATGACTTGTAAAAGTGAAAAAAAGTCACAAATAAGTCATAGGTTTACGCATGGGGGTTGGAGGGATTTCTTAATTTTCCCCAAAAATCATGAATCCAGACTCCCAAATTTGAAAAAAAAGTCAGATAAAAAAATGATAAGTTTATGAATGGCAATCAGGCACCTGGTAAGTATGAACCTCCTGAGTGAGAAAAGACATTCGCCGTCTTTGAAAAGTGGTACGAACGTCTTGCCTTTCACGATAATTGACGGCGTATCGGCTGTTCCTAACGCATGTACTAGTTACCCTTGTGATTCGATGAGTATCACAAATTTACAACTGGCAATCATAAACTTGGTAAGTATGATACCTCCGAGTGTGAAAATATATTCGCCATCTTTGAAAAGTGGTGCGAAGGTCTTGCCTTTCACGATAATTGACGACGTATCGGCTCCTTCTACCTCATGTACTAGTTACCCTTGTAATTCGATGAGTATCATAAATTTACGACTGGTTATCAGAAACTTGGTAATTATGAACCTCCTGAGAGCAAAAATATATTCACCATCTTTGAAAAGTGGTGCGAAAGCCTTGCCTTTCACGATAATTGACACCGTATCGTAGCTTCCTACCGCATGTACTGGTTATCTGTGTAATTCAGTCAGGAACTTGTATGCGCGCGTGCGTTTGTCTGTGTGTGTCATATATACGAGAGGGTAATTAAAGAGAGGATAATTAAAACTAGAAGAGAAACTAATCACAAAAAAGAAGCAAACTTTATTAGAATGAAAATAAATAATTAGAGTGAAACCAGGCGCTTAGACGTTTCAACCCCCTCTAGCTGGCCCTTGTACCACTTGAAAAAGACGGCGCACGTGTTTTCGCAATGAGGAGGTTCATACTTACCAAGTATCCGATTGCCAGTCGTAAATTTATAGTATTCATCGAATTACACGGGTAACCAATATATGTGGTAGGAAGCTCCGATAATACTCCATCATCATTATCATCGATAAACTATTCCTTTCTTGAAAAAAAGTTATATAGTATGGGGATAAGAGGAAACTTACTCGCATGGATAAATAGCTTTATGGAAGGGAGAACACTAAAAGTACAACTAGATAATATACAATCTGATTTGCAGAATTTAATGTACGGAGTCCCTCAAGGATCTGTTTTAGGGCCACTATTATTTACGTTGTATATAAACAACCTTTCTAACTATTTAACCACGGGACACTTAACAATGTTTGCTGATGACATAACAGTAACATTATCAGCAGATTCGATAGAACAACTCCATAATTGACTGGCCAAACATTCCAACAGGTTACTACTTGGGCTGAAAGAGATAAACTGATAATAAATAAAAATAAAACAGTTATTATTATTAGTTTTGGATTACAAAGGCAATTGCCGCACGATATAATGTTGCACGATAATATTGTGTTGTCTCACAACACGAAATTGCTCGGTACACACTTGGACACTAAATTGCTGTGGGACAAGCACATTGAGCATGTATGTTCACAGCTAAATAAGGCCTATTTTGCTATATTGCAAATGCAAAGTTCATTAGACGAAGCGGGGTTATTGAGTATTATACTATGCTCTTGCTTATTCACATATTTCTTATAATATTATTGCCTGGGGAAGTGCAAGAGAGTGTTTATTAGTCAAAAGAGACTCATGAGACTTATATTTCACATGGATTATAATGAGAGTTGTAAACATATATTTAAAGTGAAAAAAATACTAACCACTCCATGTATATTTATATTAAAATGTTTGATGTACACCAAGAAAAATATAAATCTCTATACTCAAAGAAACGATTGTCATCGTACAGTACAAGATGTGGTGATTTACTTAGTATCCCCTCACATCATACTTCAAATTATAAACCCTCACCATACTATAACTGTGTTTTACTTTTTAACAGTCTTCCTGCTTCTATTCGAAATATCCAAAACTATAGGCATTCTAAAACTGCAGTTAGAAATATATTGCTTGAAGGTAGCTTTTATAGCGTTCAAGACTTTTTAAATAGAGAACCTTGAGGAATTGCTCATATATTACTTTAACTCTGACAAAACAAATAATTATTTAATTTAATCATTCAGTGTACATTCTTTTTTTTATATATATTTATTTGTCATCCAAATCTCTGTATTGTATATACTTATATGTTTTATGTAATAAGATATAAAATATATTATATATCGTATTTATTTAAAGTTGTATTGTGTATTTATATTGTGTATTGCGTATTTTTTTTATTGTATCAACAATAACATATTTTATGTTTGTATATTTGTCACTAATTTTCTTACAAAATGACTTACCGTATATACAGTCTGTATCTAAAATGGTCAATAAATATTATTATTATTGTTACTATTATTATTATAATTATCGTGAAAGACAAGACCTTTGCGCCACTTTTCAAAGATGGCGAATGTATTTTTCGCTCTCAGGAGGTTCATAATTACCAAGTTTCTGATAGCCAGCAGTCGCGGTCTGGGTATCTAGGGCTTAGTCGGCATTTTACAATAAACATTCAAACTCAGTTCGTCAGTGATTTGAATATTTTTGCTTCGCATGTATATAAACGTCGTCCCAAATTTTTTTTGATGACCGGGGTGGGGAGAAATCCGAAGAAAATTTTTTTGATGAGCGGGAGGGAGAAATCCGAAAAAAAAATTCCGAAAAAGATTTTTTCGTCCCAAATTTTTTGATGAGCGGGGGAACTCCAAAAAAAAAAATTTCCGTCTCAAAATTTTTTTGCTGAGCGGGGGAGGACGAAATCCGAAAAATTTTTTTTCGTCCCAAAATTTTTTTAATGAGCGGGAGGGAGAAACCCGAAAAAAAAATTCTGGGGCCCAGTCGGCATTTGCACTAGCGGACCTGACCAGACCGCCACTGATGGCCAGTCGTAAATTTATGATACTCATCGAATTACAAGGGTAACTAGTACATGCGGTAGAAAGAACCGATACGCCGTCAATTATCGTGAAAGACAAGACCTTCGCACCACTTTTCAAAGATGGCGAATATATTTTCGCACTCAGAGGATTCATACTTACCAAGTTTATGATTGCCAGTCTTAAATTCGTGATACTCATCGAATCATAAGGGTAACTAGTACATGCGGTAGGATCAGCCGATACGCCGTCAATTATCGTGAAAGGCAAGACGTTCGCATCACTTTTCAAAGATGGCGAATGTCTGTTCTCACTCAGCAGGTTCATACTTACCAGGTTCCTGATTGCCATTCATAAACTTATCATTTTTTTTATCTGACTTTTTTTCAAATTTGGGCGAGCGTAGCCTTCCTTGTACCGCCCAAAATGAATGGGAATCTGGATTCATGATTTTTGGGAGTAAATTAAGAAATTCCTCCAACTCCCATGCGTAAACCTATGACTTATTTCTGACTTTTATTTTACTTTTACAAGTCATATTTCTTACACCTTTGGGGCCCTGTCGTACGCTCCTGCCCCAAAAAAAGAGCTGGCATGGTCATTTCTGTGCTCTACTGCCCCAAATTAACAACAATTCACACATTTTGGGAGTAAACTCAATTAGTGGTCGGCGGGCTCCTGGTCTATAAACAGAACCAGAGAAAAACGAAACAAAAACGTTTTTTAAAATTAACATTTAATTTTCAAAAAAGCTCACTTAAAAATTGTCCCCCTCCCTCCATCCCAAACAATCCTTAAAAGTACACAGTTTTATTCGACTATTAGGAGAAAACCAAGTTTCACAAATCCCAACTGCAAATATGAGTTTTGTTTCACAAATGATTTAACGTCATTAAATTAGATGAATAGTGATTTAATATCATTAAATAAATAAGTATTAAATCATTTATATTCAACAAGCTACAGCGCAGTTCGTTAAATATTAAAATATTACGATAAATTGCCGCGCTTCCAGTATCGGTATCACTACTAGTTTTTCAAATAAAATATCATTCTATATCATTAGGCTTTATTAATTAAACATGAATATTGTGGTTGCCAGTTATATTTACTATATATAGATGTAAATGTATCTTATACTTTATTAATATTCTTATTTATTATTTAATTACGGTATTAATACAGATAACTTATAAATGTTCGTGTACAAGGTATTAATTACCTGCGAACTTATTTGAACTGAAAAGCTTACATGAGAAATTTACAGCGATTATTCACGCAGATAATTAGATCTATCAGAGCGGCCGTGTTGATACTATTGTACCATTTTGATTGATTTGTAACTCATATTACTTATTAAATGGCCATTCCACGTCAATTTACACTTGACATGATATACTACGCTGCTTAAAGTAAGCCAATTAATCTGTTAATTCTATTTATCAATCACCAATGTATTGAAACACCCCGTACCTAGATCTCGTATTTTATTATTGAGTTCCCAATTTATTGATCAAAATTTACTTATTTAGGGATATTAAAAAATTACCCGTATAACCAGACGATACAGGCTTTTTTTTCGATACAGATTCGTCAAGATGATATACATTTTAATCTGTACCTATGATATATTTAACGAACCTATACATTTTTAGGTACTCAAGCTATACAGATAGAATCTTTATCACGTCTATATCTTACCTTTTACTGTTGTATTTACAGGTTTACCTTTATACATTAGATGTAATTCCTGTATCCTACATTTAACCTATCTATATAGTTTCTACACGCAATATCTAGGTATACAGCATCTTGACAGATTACTGTACAGAACATCGATATAGACGCGGCGAAAGAATTATTTACCGATTATAAGGCCTTTCTTTACATATTAAAAGATTTTGTAATTCACGCATCTCTACATATTCTTTACAGCAACGTGCTCCGGACGATGCGTTGCCGGTACCGGTAACATTTGATGCTTATGAAGAATTGTCGCTTGTGCAACACTGTTGTATATATGATATTCTACGTTAATCTCTCTAGACAACGCTGATATTATACCATTAATGGATGTAGGAGCAGTAGCTGCACTGATGAATGTATGCTGGTTTATCTTGATAGTATTCTTTGTGACGTCTGTTTTTCTCTATTATCACATCTTGATAATTGTTTTGCGATATTGTTTTCTTTCACGCTGTGGCATTTTTGAAGGTTATGTTATTTTTATTTATCAGATCAGATTTGTGTCACACCAGTCAAGAATGAAAGAATATAGATGCGATGAGTCAAACTTGTTTGTATAGAAATTTAACCAATATGCAAAGAAAAATTAATTAAAGTTTAAAAACAATAACAATAACTACAGGTATTTTAAGGTTCTGCTTCACTAATAAATTTGGAAATTGCAGGGTCTTTTACGTAAAATAAAATGCACCTGTATACCTAATATTGTTTCTTAAAAACTATGCTACCATAAATATTCATCTAATATGTGTCTATCTCAATTTCCTATAATAAACTCAATTATTAGGTACCATCATTTAATAATATAAAATCCCGATATCCATTACTATAACTTTTATCATTAAATTTACTGGACACCCTCCCTGATGGCGCAGTCAGTTAAGGCGCTAGGATAACGAGATACGTACATAGCAGACGTGGGTTCGAGACCTAAACAAGGTAAGTAAAATTGTTTAATTATCACTATAAATAATGAATTTGCGGAATACTAATATTAATTGGAGCATGATAGCGAAGGAATTGAAACGCGGCGTGGTGTTTGGGTGATTAAAAAAGTGCTTATTTTCATCTATTTTTTTTTTATTAAAAATAAAGATTTATTCTTTACCGGGCCTATGCAGTATTAGTACTCGTTATTTACAGAATCATAGAATAAACCTTTACATGAACTTTATTCCAACGAAACGGAAACGTGCCTTTATCGATAACCAAACTTTATTGAATCGGTATCCAGATGTTAGCGTACTGTATTAGATCGGAAAGTATACCGTATCGTCGCTGTATCCATAGGGTAAAGATAACCTATATCGAAGTAAAGATACGAATATAGATTCTCTATATAAACGGTACAGCGTTGTTATACGGGTACATACAAAATTAAATATTGCAAGATGATGAAAAATGTTTCATTCGAATTTGTAGCTTAATTTAGCTCGTTTTCGTAAATACGGAAATATTACACTCCGTATTTGGGAAATAATATTTCGTACAGTATAGGAATATGGTTAAATCGAAGTTCTAAATTTCCAGTTTCACACACAAGTGACCACGACAAAAATGAGTAATATGAATATACAAAGTCAGGCTGTGCGCACGCCCATTGTTTTTCAAAACTTGTTTAGTTTTCCATTACACCGCTCATGCGCTACTTGCATTCTTGAATCATACGACGGCTGAGCAAATCTGCATCTTGCCCGACTTTTACTACGGTCAGTTGTCACGCTATTATTGTTTAGATATGTGTGCTTTGTATTCTGGACATTAAGTTAATAATTATTAAATCGATAATGCAGCAGTTCGTTTGCTTATTTGTAAATAACGTGAATTTCCAATGAAATTAGCTAGAAACGACGCTGTTCTGTTGAATATTAAAAACTGTAACTGCAAAGGGTTTTAAGTGTTGTGACTTCTAGAAATGCTAACAAGGACATAAACATGCATTGGTATTATTGATTTGCAAAGAACGTGAGTCCCAAGAAATTGACTAAAAACGAAAAACTGATGGTTTGTGCAATGAAATCCCGTACACCCATTTTTCGCTTGATTAAATCATTCTTTATTTATTTGTCAGCGTCAGTGTCATATTTTCCCAATGCCAAAATTAACTAAACACGAAAAAATTTTATTTCTCTCTAAAATTGAAGAGAGATGGTCTATCAGAGCAGTTGCTAACCATTATCAATTGAATAAAAGTACTGTTGAGTGTGAAGAAAATAAGTGGGAGAAGGAAGGTAGCGTAACGAGAAAAGATGGTTCAGGCTCATCGAGAAGTTCAAATCTTGTTCAAGATGAAGGACTCCTTGGCTATTTGAAGGAAAATCCGACATCCGTTTAAAACAGTAGGAGAAGCTGTGTTCATGACAAATTTTCCGGCATCGAGTTTAACAGCTAGCCAAAGGATAGGAAAATTGGAAATCAAAAACTGTACAAGTGCCAAGAAGACCATATTAACAGAGGCAAGCCCGCATTATGTTTTGTTTAAATTGTGTCTATCGACCCCCGTTGGAGTTTTGGAACAATGTTGTGTTTACCGATGAAAATGTTTTTCAGTCTTGTAATGACGGACATATGCACAAAATATTAGGTTACATTATTTACACAATAAATACAATCGCAGTTATGTGCAGTCGTATCTGTGAATTTTTCAACGTCAATTTTTGCTTTTGTTATAAATCAAAATCATTCCCATCGAATGGTGTAAAAAAGTAAAAAAAACAGAAATACGTATGTTTTTCTTCTGGATTAACATTATTCAAATACATTACTTATGACGTTTCACAATCAATGTCAGTTTTTTATAACCTATATGATAATAAAAAATATAAATTCCAAAAAGACTAATTCACACCGCTTAATATTAGTGAAAACTGGAATGCTTGATTTCTCAAGTGAATGGGATTTCATTGCACAGAAATGTACGTGTTGTGTTGCTACTTCTAAAAATTCTATCAAGGACGTGAAAATGCATATTGATTTCTAAAGAACGTGGCTCCCAAGAAATTGACTAAAAACGACTGGTATTATTGAATTTTAAAGATTGATGGGTTCTACGTGTTGTGTTCCTACTTCTAAAAATTTTAATAAGGACGTGAAAATGTATATCATTTAATTGTATTACAGGTATTTTGATACATTAGTTACTTTAACACTTTACTTATTTCAACGCAGCTTCAACATCTTAATACTTTTGTAATAATTTTATTTACGTTAGTTACTTTTTAAATGTATTTTTAAATGTTAATGCATTTATTATAATGATTTTCCGTTAAGTTAATAAATGATCAATTTATAGTTTCGAAATGACTTATTTAATTTTAAACCCACCAGACTATAAAAGTTATTTGACAAAGATCTTTTATAAAAGATATTTTACGAGTAATTTGATAGATATTTTATCTCATAAAGATCTTTGTCAAAGAACTTTTATAGTCTAATGATGGCCTAAGCAATTTGTTTGAAAATCATTTAAAATTCTCGCCTGTACCAATCCCGCCTGTATCAAAAAGGCGGGAATACTGCGCTGCCTACGACGTAATGTTTACAGTTTGAAAAAATACTGAGAGTATATATAATATATAAGTCTTTAATATATGTACAAAGTCATAATCTTAAGCCATAGAGAGCGCTATGATGATGTAACTATATGGAAACGCTTGGAACTCTTGTATATTGGTAATTCCCCTACCAACTTCAGTAACTACGCCAAAGGAGGAAAAAAGCTAAGGCAGATTTTATGCCTATTTTATTTTTGGAATTAAATTTTAAAAAATAATTTTTTTATCATCTGTCATCAATATTTAATTGATTTCACACCAAACGGAACCCCCCCCTACTCGCACATATCGTTTCTACCCCTTTTAAGTATTAGATAATCAGAATACAAAGATAGGAGCAAGTGTAAAAATCATCATTTTTATGATGGAAATAAAGAATTCTTGTTATTTAATTATTTACCTATTTATTTAAAGACTTAAGATATTGGTTGTGATGGATGAGTAGGAGGACGTGGTGGGGGAAAGAGAAGATAGGAGCGGGTGTAAAAAATCATCTTTTTTGTGATAAAAATAAAGAATCCTTGTAGTTTCATTATATAACTGTATGTTTATATAGTCGAGTTAAAAGATAAAGGTGTGGGTGAGTAAGTAGGCATGGTGGGGGAAAGGGATTAGTGGAGAAAGTAGTCCAGATGAACTTTATTGAAAAAGAAAAGATTTATTAAATCCAAAAAAATTAGCTATACCGTTCCTGGATTCTGGTTATCTAATACTTAAAAGGGATAAGTAAGGGAGGGGAAGGTTCCGTCTGGGGTGAAATCAATTAAATATTGATGACAGATGATGAAAAAATGATTTCTTAAAATTTAAATCCAAAAATCAAATAGGCCTAAAACCGGCTTTAGCTAACCTCCTCCTTTGTGTAGTTCATGTCTGTCTAACCACAAATAGCAGTATTCTGGGATTGTTATTTAGTTGTGGTAGAAGTAATAACTACCTTATTATATGCTGCCTGGGCCTGTTAGTTATTGCAAACACTCATTGTGGACGTTTGTCTGCCACATAAAGCCACCTCCTGGGGTTGATCTTCAATTGCGTTGACGGATTTAGAGACCACAGGTTTGTGCGTTAGTTTCCATTTGATTTCTATGGGCAGTATGAAGCTTTCGCAGTTTTCTGCACACACAAAGTAATTTTCGTGAAATGGACGAAGCAGGGGGAGAAAACACGAATAATCATCATTTCAACTGATCATATTCAAAACTAACTCACTATTTTTTTCAATTATTATATTTGGTTAATTAATGGGAAGTTTTCTTTGGGTTTTTAAAATGTTATTACAATGATTATTATAATCTGAGTACTATTTAGATTGGCTATGCAGAGATATTTAGTATACCCGAGACCGGTTTGACTTCAAATTTTTGCAATTTTTTACCTTTTGCATGTATTTGGAGTTAAAGGGTTCTTAAATGCCATCTTTGTCGTGGTAACCGATACTTTCATATGACAAGATTTGAGCACAGCTCCTTTTGATCAGTCATGCTTTCGGAGAGTTTCGCAAAGGCAATCACAGGATTTTCTTTATTTATCACTTTATCTACACAAATTAGATTTAGCAGGTGTTTAATAGGAATCAATTGATCTCTGTTAAGTTGCAATTGTAACTAATAACTATCAATACAAAGAATTATCAAAGCACCGAGGTACAGATCAGGGAAACCAGAAACCGACCAATTTTGAGGCCGCTAAGACTTTTTTCTTAAAATAAGTATTCTTCGATTCAATATAACATAAGAAAAAAAATACTTTTTGTTGAAATCGCTAAAGTTTTTGGCAAAAAAGAGGTAATTTTTATTTTAATTATTGAATTGCTTTGCATTTTTCTCTAGAAAAATGTATTACTTCAGTGATACAAAGCTGAATAGAAATTAACGTTTTTGAATTTCATCACAAAGTTCACAAAGAGGTTCAACATGAGCTTCTCGTACTCTAATGCGTCTCAGGAAAAACGATTCCTTCACAAATTACAATACCTCAGCATTGTCTAGTATTTCACAGCAATGAAACATGTACATACATGTTTCAAATCAGATGATCGGGGAGCAGTAAAAAAAGTTATTATTGACCGACCGCTTCTGCCACCCTGTATTCAGGGATGCAAATCTCAGAGTTATATAACCATATGGTGTTATTTTTAACTAAAATTTACTCTCTCGAATAATTGCGAACATGTTCTGAGTCGTCCTGTATATTTATTTCAACAACGGTGTGTTTCTTAACATAATATTAAATTGAAATGAAATGAATTCTACTACAAAAATATTGTGAAATAAATACATCGCCTGAAGAAATTGACCAGTTTCAATATCTACTGGAAAATTTGGCAATATATTATTTCTAGCTATAACATTTTCTACACAAATTCGTACCCACCCACCCTTTACATTTTGCAATAACAAACGAAAGGAATGCGGAATTTTGGAATATTCCAACGATCAATGACATAAATAGAGACGAATTTATGTTCTAGTTTTCATCCTTTTGGCCTGTATTTCGCCTACGATAATAATGGCATATCTTTAAAACCTTTAATTTATTTTGATGTATTTTCTATCGTAGCAGAAATATACTTAAATGAATATAAACCTCTATTCATTTAAGTATTTTATAGCAGATTTATGCTTTTCTTCTTATTAACAACGTCTTGCTAGACGTTTTGCGAATCACGAAAATTATTCTAGTTGGCGTCCGCTTACTGAGTGGCACGTCTGGCAACATCATTCCATTTGTCGGAGTAGACTGTTAGGAGCACAGAAAGGAGGAAAGAGGTTGTACTCAGTGCCCTACAGCTGCATTAGGTACTTAAATTCAGACCAGGCGACCTGACTGGTTATTTAAGGATTTTGGAGCTAGTCCAATTTGAATCCACAATCAATCCCACTGACTCAATGCCAATCAAGCATGACTTTGACTGTCCATTTAATGTGCTGACTGAGAGACGTTAAGCGAGCAGGGTTAAAGCACCACGGTTGGAGAAAGAGTCACTTATCTGGTACACAGATAGATCTAAGATGGTCAAAGTGGTAGGTGTGGGCGTAACTGGGCCTAAATGCAAGATATCATAGCCCAACAAAAAAGAATATATATTCAGAGCAGCGAACCAGACCCATGTATCCTTATGTATTTTCGGTTGCTGAATCCGAATCCGAGGTAAAAAAAAATCGTACACCCCCAAAATCATTAGCTAGAGTCAAAAAACACCCCTGAAATGGGGTAAAAAGAAGATTAAGCTACAAGAATAGTTGTTACATCTTAATTAATCGAATTATATAAATTAAAGTTAAACAGCAGCGTACATACAATAGATATGAAACACCCCCCAGGGAGGGGCGAAAACTAGCCCCCATATATAAAAAAAAAAACGATCCAAAACAGCAATGACTGCTGAAAAAGCTCTAAATGTCTAAGTTTTGTTAAAGTGATAAGAAACTGCATCAGGTCCGATGTAATCTTCATAAGCTGCTCCTATAGGGTTGAGAACAACCACCCAACCACCTTTAAGTTTAAAGGACAAGAGAAAAACAGGAAAAAACGTAATATCCAACAGGAAATTGCGTAGTAATCTAAAATAGAACTAGAAACTAACGCACCATCAACGCCCTACAGTGTCAACCCTCAGAGGGTATGAAAACTACCCCCTTCAAAATTCAACTTGAAAAAAGCTGCAGTGACTTTCGAAAAAGCTCTAAACTCCGGAGGTTTGTAAAAGTGAGAAGAGTCGGCAGTAGTTTTGGCTCAAATATCGAAAACTATCCCAACAGCGCTGTCAAAAATCACCCCTCATCTTAAACGACAGAAAAGAACAAGAAAGAAATCGTAGATCTAAAAGTATTTCCATTTTTATGGATGCTATGATTGGTTAAAATTGCGTAGTACTCAGAGTTAGACTTAGAAAGTCACGTACAACTGTTGATATTCAATTCCACTCCCCTAGGGGATGAAAACTACCTTTCTGGGGGTGTTACTTCATAATATTGATAAAACATGAGTTTCAAATGAAGTGTACAACACGATTTTTGCCAATCATAGCATCCATAAAAATGTAAATTCGGTTAGTTTCTCTCTGTTTTTGCAGCATCCTACGGTTACAGAGGTGGCATCACGCAACCCCGTGGAGGTGGTTTTCAAGCACAGCTTCGAACATAGTCTAGTTTCTTCCCACTTCCATACAACGCAGGTGTTTCGAATTTTTATAGAAGTCACTGTAACTTTTTATAGTTAAATCTTACACCTTCTGAAGGTTGACACTGTAGGACCTTGATGGTACGTAAGTTTCTAATTCTATTTTAGAGTACTACGCAATTTCAGCCAATCATAGCATCCATGAAAATAGAAATCCTGTTGGATTTTACGTTTTTTCTTGTTTTTCTTGTGTCCTTTAAATTCAAGAATGGTTGTTCTCAACCCTATAGGGACAGTTTATGAAGATTACTGATGCAGGGGGCTAGTGTTCGTCCCTCCCTGGATTCGGTTTCAGCGGGTCCAAATACATACGGATACACTGGTCTAGTCCGCAGGACAGACCACTTTTTTTTGTGGGGCTGTGGATCAGACAAATTTCACATACTTAACATAAAGTTTTATAGGTTGTGTTATGTTTTTATACTTTTGTACTTGCTTTTTTTGGTCTGGAATGAAGACACTCAAATAAAGCTGAACTAAATGGATAAAACAAAGGTTACAAGTTTAAAATATTTCATACAGGGAGAAAAAGAAAATCTATAATAAACATATACAGTAAGATGATGCAGACACCAGAGAAGAATACAAAAGAACGAATAGGAAAGTAAAACGGGAAGTGCTCAAGAAAAAGAATGTGGCGTGTCTTAAAAAATGCGACTTCGTAGATCAACACCTTGGAGGAACCAGAAGCTCTGAAGCATGGAAAACAATAAAATCCATACGAACAACAACGAAACCATTATCCAACTTAAGCAGTATTTCAAACAGTGAATAGGTACGATATTTCAGACTTCTCCTGGAGGAAAGGCGCCCGCAGTTTATACAAGAGGACCAATATCAAAGAAACGGGAATATAATAGATTTACAGATTACCCAGGTTGAAGAAGCAATTAGGACCACTAAGCTAAAGAAATCCTCAGGACCTGGAGGAATCCATCCTGAACTTATCAGGTATGGTCCACCGAAACTCATAGAAGTGTTAAAAAGCATCTACGAAAGGCGCTTGAACTGGGAAAATATTCCTACAGAATGGAGAATGATCCAAAAAATTTTAGGGGGATAGCAGTTATTCCAACAATTGCCAGAAACTTAATAGAAGAAGATATCCAAGATAAGCAGCCGGAAGAACAGACGGGGTTTCGAGCGGGCCGATCCATAACGGATAACATCTTTACCCTAAAAATAGCCCTCGAAAAACGGACTCAAAGGAACAGAGAAACACACATTGCTCTCATCGATCTTGAAAAGGCATATGATAGCGTCCCCGTAACACAACTTTGGAAAGCTATGGAACAACTTAGCATAAGACTTACTCTAATAAACGCCACCAGAAAGTACTACAAAAATAATTCGGCTAAAATAAAAATTGGCAACACACTAGCAGATGCATTTATCACAACTAAAGGCCTAAGGCAAGGATGCTGCTTGTCACCCACCCTGTTTAAAATTTATCTAGACTGAGCCCTACAAGGGTGGACGAACAATTGTAAGAATATGGGACTAAGAGTGGGAGATGAGATACTATATAGCCTATATTTCGCGGACGACCAAGTTGTAATAGCGGTGGACGAAGACGATTTAGATTACATGATTAGAAAATTCCAGGAAGAATATGAAAAACCTGGACTGACCACGAATATGAGTAAGTGTGAATATCTTTTAGTCGGTAACAACGAGTGTAACAACCTACCCTTGGAATCGCCAATAAGAAAATGAGTAGGCCACTGTAAATATCTATTAGTTATTCTAAACAAACAGGCCAGTAATGGCGAAATCAGGGAACGGATTACCAAAGGTAGGAGAGTCATTGGAGCATTAAACTCACTCCTTTAGGAGAAAGAGATCAGAAGGGAAACAAAAAAGAGAATATACAAAAGCATAGTGGAGAACGTGATGATTTATGGGGCAGAAGTGTGGGATGTGAGCAAAAAGAATAAACAAAAATTACTAGCAACTGAAATGGATCTCTTAAGGAGTTGTCGAAAATCCAGACTGGAGAATGTACGAAACACAGAAATAAGGGAAATGATGTGCAAGGAACAGACTATAGCGGACAAAATCGAAAGACGACAATTAGTATGGTTTGGACATATGAAACGAATGGAGAATAGATGGTCCAAGAAAGTTCTGGAATGGATACCGTCGTCAGAACGAAGGAAGAGAGGACGCCCGAGAAGAAGCTGGCGAGACGACATAAAAAAAGCAATGGACGCTAGAAATTTAGAAGAAGAAACTTGTTACGATAGACAACATTGGATACTGAAGACAGAGAGGCGACGACAGCCGTACAAATCTGTTGTAAACCTTAAACCTTATTTTATACTGCCATTAACAATAATTATTATTTGAATATTTAAGAAATAAATTTAACTGATATCAGTGCTAGCTGCTGTGTGTTTGCGGTATCTGATTTCTTAGGCCGGAAATCAAAAAGGCGTCTTATTTGAATATTAATATATTCAAATAAGACGCCTTTTTGATTAATAATATTAGATTAGGTTTTAAAGATATTTAGAGCTTTTCATCGGAATGCCAAAATGAAACCGATTCAGGATAGCCCATCGACCTCCATTAGAAGTGACATAATAAAATGGGTTGTCTTGAGGAAGTCCTAAAATATGATACCAAAGGGATGACCATTTTTTCATTTATTTTACGTACTTGGCTATCCAGGTACTTTAATTTGTCATCCCACATTATGCTCTATGGATAATTACGTGGTGGTTTGAGAGATTATCTTTAGATAGTTTTATGAATTGAATTTATACTCTTATATAATAAATATGAAATAGAAAGCATCGGAAAGCAGAGACCTGACATTTGACACAGCAGATAAAAAATCTATCGGCATGCAAAAATAAAAATCTCCATGCAAATATTTACCTTCGTTTACGTTTACGTAAACATTTAAGTAGAATTTCGTCAGATTTAAATGGCTTTTTTTATGTTAGCACACCTGGTCAATTTACACATATTTGTTTTTATCCATCGTTAAATTCCTTTATAAAAATTGCTTAATGACAATAATGACATTTCAAGCTATAAACAAATTTGTTCGGCGGTTGCAAATTATAGGTAAAAGTACAAACAATGAAAATATCGTCTGGGGTTTTGTTTTCTGAAGGACGACAGGAGTGGCAGGATTTCCATGTAACAATAAAAAATTAACAAAAAGCAATAAAACTCAAGCTGCTTAAATTTATTTTTTATGGTATAGTTGTTTTAGACGTACAGAGTGAATAATAATTATAACATTATGCAAAACGGATTCGAATAATTAAAATTATTCTCACAATAGGAAATGAAAAATAAATTTAATGAAAGACAAACCCAGCTTGAATATTAAGAAGGAAGAAACCAAGACAATAAAATATTTTTAATTTAGGTATTATCCACGATGAAGAATATTTATTATTATACCTATTTGATTTACTCAAATAGGTATATTGTACATCATAACCGGACAAAATTTTTAATCATCTTAGAAAAAAATTGTACACAAATCAGTTTCAAACCAAATATGGTATATGGTATTTTTAGTAAGACTATTATGAAACAAATAAAGTTGCAGTCGGATATTGCCGAGCAATGGAAGATTCCTTACGTAAAAATAACACGATTTAGCCAAACTTACCTTAGTCCAAAAGTTGACAATAATAGAGATACAGGGTGTCAAAGTTAAATCTTTGTTTTGGTTTTTTTTAAATAATTTCTTTAAAAATTGAAATATTTTAACAAACTTTGGTGATTTGGGATTTTTTGAGGCGACCGATTCAAATCTATTCATACTTTTGCTGTTATTTGTAGAGGGCACCAACTACGGTAGTTTGCGAGTCGTTTATAAGTTATATATTTTTGGCGAATTTTTTAAACATCTTTTTAAATAAAAATTTCTGTGTTGCTGTCTTTTTTACGTAAAAAAAAGGTATACCTTCTAAATGTCGCTACGAGTAACCGTTTTCCAGATATTTGGTGTTAAAATATTCAATGCAACCGATTTAAATTATGATTTAGGGACGTACAATTTTTCAAGGTAGGCTTTGATTAAAACAAAAACAAAAGAGACGCTTTCATCGTCGATATTTGTAAATTTATCCAAATAGGAGGCAGCCGGATTTCAAGTTATTTCGTAATATTTACAGTAGATTGAGTGAAACTGGTTCCTTTCGTCCCAAACGAGATACCGCGAGACGCCCAAAAAGTATTATTGTGGAATAGGAGGAGAAAATCTTGGTCCGTGTTGCAGAAAACCCAGAAATAAGTATGCGGCGTATGCCTGCTGCTACTGGAGTAAGAAGTCATCGATTTCAAGGATTTCTTATCAAGAGAAGCTTTATCCGTACCATTTGACGCCTGTTCAAAATCTGCTGGAGGCCGATCTTCCAGCCAGGTTACAGTTTGCTAGTTTCTGTCGAGCCCAGCAAAACAGAGATCCAATGTTTCTAAATAAAGTGTTGTTTACGGACGAAGCCACCTTTACACGTAGAGGAGTATTTAACTCTAGAAACAAACATGCGTGGGACATAGAAAATCCGCACTTAGTAGCCGTACACCAATTTCAACTTGAATAAACATTTGGTGTGGAATTTTAGATAATTATTTTTTTGGACCGTATGAGTTACCACGTAATTGAAACGGTGCATTATACTTAAATTTTCTACAAACTCAGCTAGGCGAGTTCTTGGATGATGTACCACTACATTTAAGACAAAATATGATTTTTATGCAAGATGGATCTCCACCGCATTTTTTTTATACCGGTAAGAAACTAGCTAAATACAAATTTTCCTGGTCGCTGAATAGGTCGTGGAACCAATATGCCTTGGCCTGCGCGGAGTTCCGATTTTAATCCGTTTTTGCATCCCAATCTCTTGTGTATCAAGACCCAATAAATAATCGAGAAGAATTATTGCAGAAAATTAGAAATGCAATTTAATCATTTCAAAAGGAACACTTATTATTTAAAATAATGCACTGATTTTTTGCTTTTTTAACAAGACTGCTTATTCTAATTCTATAATGAATGAATTTAGTTTTACTTCCACATCCAGCGGAAGTATAGTAACGACAAATTTTTTTTTTTATTTTTTCTTGTTCAAATAGGCTTAGAATGTCATGAAACGTCGAGATTTTAAGTTTGAGCCAAAAAATTTTCTGTCTGTCGATCTGTCGGTCTGTTAACTTTTTTGTGCGCACGATCACTCTGGAACCGTTTAAAATATTGACTTGACTTGGTTATAAGAGGAATTTTTATTAATAATGGAAATAAAAAATCCTTTGAAAACTTTTATACCTGGTAGGAGCATAATGTGAGTTGGGGGGAGAGGGTGCTTGTCGTTGGGGGTGTTGGGGTGGGGTGTTGTATAGTAGTAGGAGGAGCTTAAGGTGCAATTTGTTTAAAGGAAATATGATTTTCAAGTTCAAAAACATTTAAGCATGTGATTTTAAAAACCGTCCAAAATGTAGATATAACAACGGACCACGCTGTATGGGACCCAAATTGTTATGTATACAACAAAACTCTCTCCAAATTTAAATATACCATTCTTAATCCAGAATAGCAATCAATACGTACAGAGTCAGATATAAAAGACGTATTATGCACCACCGAAAATATACACACCCCCATTCCGACCATTTCCTGTTATTACCAGAATGTACGCGGACTTCGCACAAAAACATCAACTCTATTTAATACCGTGCCAACCATTGAAGAATACCATATATATGCATTTACAGAGACATGGTGTACCGACAGTATAAAAAATTCAGAATTATTTGATCTCAACCGTTTTAACGTGTTTAGATCAGATCGTAATTATAACGCTATAAAAGCCAACAAGGGAGGTGGTGTTCTCTTGGCTATAAGCAATCATTTAAATGCGCTTCAAATAAATACCCATACTCTATGTGACAAATTCAATGAAATACAAACAATAGACGTTTTAGTGGTTAAAATTAAAATTAACTTTCATTGGTTATATGTTATAGTTATCTATATACCCCCATCGTGTAGTAACACTGAATACGAAATCCTATATGATTGCTTAGCCTCATTACACTGTTTATATAACGAGAACATAATAATAGTCGGTGACTTTAACATACCAGAATATTCAAGTTGCATTAACAATGATACCACTACCCCAAACTTTTTGGCTACAAAAAATTTTGCAGACTTCTTCTCTATTACCCAATGTAACTTTAACCCAAATAATCTTAATAGAATTCTTGATCTTGTATATTCCAACTGTAATTGTGAAGTAAGCAAAGCTTCAGAGCTTGTCTTATTAGAGGACGCGTATCATCCGGCACTAACAGTTAATATCGAAATTCCTAAATTCGACAACAATAAATTCTTGCCCAAAACAAATGCTGAATTCAATTTTAAAAAAGCAAATTTCATAATATTATACGAAGAACTGGCTAACACCGATTGGACTTTTCTTAACAGTCACGCCGAGGTTAATACTGCTGTCCAAGCATTCTATGACAAATTAAATGATATATTTTACAATAATATACCTAAGAAAAGAAATACGTCCAATTCATATCCGCCATGGTTTAATGGTCAAATTATATATAAAATTAAACAAAAACACAAGGCATTGAATAAATACAAAAAAAGAGGCAACAATAATCATTTAAACAACTTCAAAGCGCTCAGATCTCAGATTAAAACTGAAACAAATATCGCTCATTCGGCTTATTTAGAATCAATCGAAAACGATATAAAAAACAACCCTAATAAATTTTGGTCTTACATCCAAGGAAAAAATAATACTTCAACTATTCCGATGATAATGACATATAACAACACCATCATTGAAGGACCTCAATCCCTGGTTGACAACTTTGCTGACTACTTTTCCAAATCTTTTACTGCCCCCGCCAACAATAATAATAACATTGACCCCCATCCTGCAGAACATAATATACTACCCGACCAATCACCATTATTCCTAACTTTGCAAAAATATTCGAAATTACACTCCATCCCATCATCTTTAGACATATCTCAGGTAAAATATCAATAGAACAACATGGTTTCATGAAAGGGAGGTCTACGGTTACGAATCTTGTAAGCAAAACACAGTATATCTCCGAAAAACTCGATCTAGGAAGTCAAGTAGACGTTCTCTACACTGATTTCTCGAAGGCGTTCGATAGGCTTGACCACGATATCTTACTTTCCAAATTAGAGACATTCGGATTTTCCGATTCCCTACTATGCGTCTTCAAATCTTATTTAACAAACAGATACCAGTTTGTGAAATATCGTGGTTATGTCTCTGACAAATTTCTTCAGGCATCAGGAGTCCCTCAAGGCTCGATATTGGGACCTGTTTTCTTTATAATATTCATCGACGATATTATATCAAATTTAGATGTGCGTTTTTTGTTATATGCTGACGATCTGAAATTATTCTGCGAGATAGCATGTGTATTAGACTGTGAACGTCTTCAAAATGCATTAAACATGATTAATAACTGGTGTATTAGAAATAGCTTGCCTCTAAATCCATCTAAATGCAATGTGATGACATTCTCGAGGAAAGTTAGCCAAATAAAATATAATTACAGCCTAGACAATACTACACTAGATAGACCCGAATATATAAAAGACCTTGGAGTTATATTTGACCCTAAACTTTCCTTTGTCCGTCATATAGAAATGACAATTACATCTGCATTTAAAAGTCTCGGCTTTGTCACACGAAACTCGAAACATTTTACCAACATGCATACGCTTCGTCTACTATATATGACCTTTGTACGATCCCGTCTGGAATACGCCTCAGTTGTCTGGAACCCTACTTACAATACCCATACTATGTCTTTGGAAAGAGTGCAACGACGGTTTTTAAAATCGGCCGTGTTTATACTTGATGGTATTTATCCGCCTAGACATTACCCACAACAGTTGCTGTTAGATCGATTTGAACTACAGGAGCTTGCACAACGCAGATCCATACACAGTTTAATTTTCCTATACAAAATTTTTAACAACAGTTTAGATTCTACAGAAATTTTAAGCTCAATAAATTTAAGAGTTCCCAGAATCTCATCCCGCTACCACAGCGCATTCAATATTCCTACAGCACGAACAAATATGTTGGAATCATCTCCGATTCATAAAATTATCACTACCTACCAAAATGTGGAGAACAGAATTGATTTATTTTTCTGCAACATAAAACAGATAAAAGATATTTATACCTAACCAATTCTATTATTATGTTTCATAGTTTTCTTTAGATTAGTAATATAGGTATGTATGTATTATTTGTACATTTTTGTATTCTAACCATTATATATGTTCTGGTTGTATCCTGTAATTGGGCTTCTGCCTGTTGGGTATGTAATTAAAGTAAATAAATAAATAAAAAAAAATAAATTCATGTAAACTGTTTTTTTTTATATAATTTAGGGAATATACATGGAGAGGAAGGGTTCAGGGAAGTTCTGTTTGGGGTGGAATAGATTAGATATTGAATATATATTATGATTAAAAAAAATTTCGAAATTTTTTGACCAAAAATAAAAAGGGCAGAAAACTGGCCTTCTAGGCCCTCCTTCTTTGAACTTTTGACGCTAATCCTGACTGTTGGAACCTCTTTCTTAACCGTGTGGACATATAATTTTGACCACAAATCAAATCAAAATATGATATGCTTATTTTAATTTTTATGTGCTAATATTTTACAGACCAGAAATGAAATAGTTATAAATAAAATGAATTGCCCCAGGGGATGGTCTGGTTCTAAAATGACATGCAGAATAATATAATTGTAATAATAATAAAACAATGACTTGATTTATCTTTTAAGAAATTATTATTAGACAAAGTAAGTTCGACAAGAAATGTGTAGATGTAAACATTTTTTTAAAGAAATTCTTTAAACAAGTTTATTACAAAATAAACTATGGAATTTTGGAAAACCCCGCCATTCCATTATATGAATGCGCAATGCAAATTATTGTGGACTCATATCCTGTTGGTATGGAGCATGTTTTATTTTCGCCTACTATTATTTTTACAAGAAATAACAATAGTTGTGGTAAGCAGATTTAACACTGACATTGTTGAACTAAATTTCACAACGAGTCATTGCCGTATCGTTTTAATATATTTTATTTCAATAATGTGTTGTGTTTCAGTATCATCACATTGTAGATGCTCGTATTTAAAACTGGAATATTACTATTTTTTTTTTTGGAAATTTTACTGCTGTAGCCGAAAAATTTATAATGATTCACTATAATATGATCTTCATAAAATTTAGATTGTGAAAAAAATAATTTTCATTATCTTTGTCGTTTGAGATATTTTGGCAAAGTACTTTAATTTAAAAATAAGAAAGTAGATACAACATGTAGAAAGCAACGCATAGAATTCAGTTGTTGGCGAATTTTTAAAAACGGTGAAATGTAGTGGGGATGTTAATTTGGCAGAAAAATTCTAAGCGCTAACATATTAAAAAACCGCTGCTACTCACTACTTCCACATCCAGATTTTTTTATCGAGTTCCTTACAACGAAAACAATGTTGATACTATATTTGCAAAAATATAATTTAATTTCAGATCTCGTGAAAATAGATTTAAGAAATGCTGTCTATCGCTCTGTATGTAACTTTTTTTGTGCACTCGATTACTCGGGAACGGTTTATGATATTGACTTGAAATTTAGCACACCTCTGTATTATAAGGAGATCTGGAACTAGATTATATTTTGATGTTATTCTGTTGAAGAGTTGGGAGGTCAGTGCTGATACATTGGGATGAATTGATAAAGCAAGCAAGTAAAAGTCCATAATATTGTGATTTGTAATTTAGTGTATGTACGAGGTGGTGTTTCTACTTTTCCTTCAACCTTGTTCTTCTTTGACTTCACTCTTTAGCTCTTCCTTGGCGGAAATGATTGCGGCCTGTTGTATTTTCATTTGATCGCTCAGAATTTCCCTTAATTCTTCCTGACGTCCTTCTTGTTCCTCTTTTTCATCTTGGCATCTTCTTTCTTCTTCCTTTTTCTCTTTTCTCCTCTTGTCGTTGTCTTTCTTGCTCTTCTTTCTCCTCTTGCTGTCGTATTTTCAGGTCCTCCATCATTTTTCTCAGTTCGATTTTTTCTTCTTGACGTTGTCTTTCTTGCTCTTCTTTTTTTTCTTGGCGCCGCTTTTCTTCCTCTTGACGTCCTCTTCCTTGATTTTCCATAATTTTTCTTAATTCACCTTTTTCTTCTTGACGCCTTTTCTCCTGCTCTTCTTTATCTTCCTGGCGTTGCTGTTCCATCACCTTTCCAAACTCCGCAAGTAGATCCTGCATTTGTTTTTCTGTTGCCATGCTTCTTGTTGTTATGGGCATACGATGACGTTAACCAAGTTTATTGCACAATAACGTTAAGAAAATCCAGATATCTCGTCGATATTTCCAATAGAACTTTCTAGAAAAATCTCGAAATAGCATAAAAGAGTCTTCTTTAGAGTCTACGTCACTATCCAATTGAAAGAATTTCACTATCTCCAGTAATTTCCAAATAGAATGTTCTAGAAATTTTCTTATTTAGTGTTAGTTATATCACAGTAGAGGAATATACAGTATACCCACTCTATTTTTTCATTATGGACTTCAGTGGACCTTAGTTTGGTTTTTTATGTCTAGTCCAGGACGAGTGAGTGTAGTCCACGCGCATGTAGGGGAACGCGCCAATTTTAAAATCGAGCAACTAGAGGTGCTAGACATAGAGATCATGTCACTATGGCTTGTCAAATTTATTGGTTATGTCAGAGTAAAGAGCTTACTGTTAAGCTCTTTACTCTGTCAGAATACAAAATGCAAATAATTTGAATATTTAAAACAATAAACATTCTCATGTTGCTACATAACGTACACTATAAAGGCAAGAATCAAACAATATTAATGAAATTCGTAGGACTCTAAAAATTGTATTGGAAACTGAGCTTATACCAGGTATGTTATTAAATTTATTCTTAAATAATTTAAGAACTTGTAATTTTATTATTAATGGATAAATAAATAAACCACTATTTTGACATAAAAAATCGTATCTTAATTTTGTTTTTGTTACAGAAGTTTAAATCATGATATAATGTAGAAGGCTAAATTTTTACTTAAAGAGTAATGGAAGTAATAAGAAATGTGGACAAGGTATGTGTATTGTACAAAAATATCTGGTAATGGGAGTATTTTATATATTAATATTAAAATTAGATTTACATATAAATTGACCAAAAAAATATTGATGTTTTGCCCTTTCTATAATATATACGATAAATCGCAGCTCAACAAAATTCATCACGTTTTTAAAAATTAGTTATCCCTGGTCTTTATTTTGAATAGTATCTCATGGACTTATGCCATCATTTGGTAGATATTAGGAGTAGCATAAAATCATCTTTGGTAAAGAGTCAACCGCTGGAATTTTCTTTATGGTATATCATTCTCCAGGTAATTTCGGTGCTTCATAGTCTAATTTGTCTAGTGTTTTTTTATATTTTCTTCCTATTTGTTTGAGTATTAAGCATAAAACATATACATACATATATACACAACTCTCAAGTCCAAAGCCATTACCCACCGACATTGCAAGCATCGGAACTGGGAATCAAACCCAGTACATGATAAACCGTGTGGCCAAGTGTGCTCTTCTCCTATGCGCTTTGGCCCACTGCACTACAATACCGATATTTCATATCTGTACTACAAGATATTCATGGTCTAATTTATGTGGACATGTTTCCCCTTAAGTATTTAATTGACGATGTCTGTACACCATATTGCATAGGAATTAACCTTTTGCTTTGGGTGCTTCATTTCAAAATTAACAATCAGTTGAGGGTAATTTGCAACATTCACAAAAATTCATTGTTAAACTCTAAATAATCCTTCGTGTATTTTGTCAAATTCAAAACAGATCTATTTTTAGTTAGTTATGTAACATTATAATTATATAATTGTTCATTTTTCCTTACTACTGCTGGAATGTATTACAGATTTATCAGCACGCTGGGACATTTTGGGTTCATGATGAATGGAATCGGAGGACATGAAGAAAATTTTTATGAAGATGAGAGCATAGGCAAAGTGCGAAAGGTGGAAGGGCAACTATATTTCAGATCACAAAAATAAATCTAGAATAATTTATTAGGGAAAAATATGCCTATAGAAGAAATTGCAATGTTGAATTAAATGGTACAGTACATAGGAATATTGTGAACAATTTAAGTAATATTTCAATTGAGAAGGATTCTTTATGCTTCTCAACCAAAATAATAGAAGCAATTAACATATCATTAAATCATGCTCTTTCGACAAAAAATTCCTCAGAAAATAAATATTCAGAAACGAACATACTGCCTGCAATCGAAGAGAAAGATGAGACATATCTATGATTTTAAATACATGTTTTGTACTTATAGTAATAACAAAATAATGTTATAGGTATCTTTTGAAAAAAAAAATTTAAGTAAATTTACTGTTGTATTAGTTTCTAATTGTAACTTCTTACAGTAATGATACCTTGTGTTACTTTCCTTCTATACCTTAATCGCACAAATTTGTTTAATGGTAGGTTATACATAAAACATTGTAGATTTATAGTTAGTTAATTAAAATTAAATAAGAATTTGCTTTTTAAACAAACAAACATAAATGTATAATGTTTTAGACTTAGTTATTTTTTATTTATTTAATAATTTGCACGGAAAAAATTATGTATTTTGAGATTTAAGTAAATTTATGCTGGTATGTTATTTTATTAATTATCTGTTAACAAAATAATTTATAAAATAAAGTAAGTAAAATCTGAGTGTTTTTTTTTAAGAGTAGGGCCTAAAAAATTTGTTAAGAAAACATCTTTTAAATAAGTAAATAAATTTTTATTCAAAATATTTGTATTTCCTCCCCCGTTATGAAATGTCAAATTTTAAATGCATTTTTGACGTTATGAAACGTCACATTTTTCATAATTGTTAGTTTCCAATTTCATTACTGAACTAATGATGTAATGAATTTTTACATATAGATTTCTGTCATTTCCTTTCTATTTTAAAGTGCGATTAGATAAAATTTTGTACTTAACACGTTATGAAAAATTAATTTTCATAACTGGTTACATAATAGTTATTTACGTAACCAGTTATAAAAAGACTAATTTTATTTGAAGAATGTAATATTTGCCAAAACAAGTGAGCGAAGAGAGCGAGTTTTGCAAATTACATGAGCCAAATAAAATTACTTTTGCATAACGTTACAAAATTTTATCTAATCCCGCTTTAAAATAGGAAAAAAAAATTCATTACATCACTAGTTACGTAATGAAACTGGAAACTGACAGTTATGAAAAATGTGACATTTCGTAACGTCAAAAATGCATTTAAAATTTGATATTTCATAGCGGGGTTAGATAAATAACTATTGAAAACTATAATCACATATAAATTTCCAATAAATATATTATAAACATTATTTAATAACAGATTAATTCTATATTTGCTAATAATTAACAAATAAGTAAGAAAAATATAATAGATGGATATATAATAATATAATACAGTGAGAAACCATCAATAAATATAAACGTAAAGTATATAAAGTATTATGAAACTTAACAATCAGGAGTTTGTATTTTTTTTTCAATTAAATATTACGACTATTTTATTAAAATTAAGAATATAACACATTTTAAAAATATTTCTATTTATATTTACCTACATACGTGACAAATGCAATAGAAGACGAGAGTACAAATTGCAAGTGATAATAAAGCAAGTTTGTACCTATTACTAAAGTAAAACAACACTTGATGGCTTATATCTTCTAAACGAGACGTTGAGGTAACTAGACGATGGTCATCCTCACTTTGTATGGATTATTCTGTAAAATAAAACATTATTTTTAATAAAAATATGTTCCTAAGTAGGTAACTAACAAATAGAAAATAAGAATACAAAGCGAAATGATTTTTTATCTAAAAATTATTGTAGTTCACCTTTTTTATTTATATTTATATTACAAATTTTGAACAAATGAATTCTCTAAAAAACGAAAATTATAACAACTATATTTTACAAACTGAATAATGATTTTTTTCTATTTTTTACTACATACTTATGAAATAAATAATCGTGCTCATCAAAATCATCAAATCATATTTTTATATTTATTTATTTATTTTTTTTATACTCACCAAGACGAAACAATGAGGGTAATGCATCATTTTTATATGAATCGTCTTGCATACTCGTTTTTGAAATGCACACTGCATACCCAAATTGTTGAACACAGCATTTTTCTGAACTGTATTTATTATCTTCAGATTTATCTACGAATTGTTTCCACAAGTAACCTAGCAAATATTAAATTATATTAATAAAATTATAAGTAAGTACATATATGTAACACAGTTTATCCAACAAACAACTACTGCTTTCAAATGTGTCAAAGTATTTACATCAAACCATGCACTTCACGACATGATCATTGAATATGATCGATAAATTTAAACTACATATATAAAATTTTCTGTTCAAAGTAAAAAACTTCTTCTTTTAATACTAAAAAGTGTGGCTACAAAATGATATGAAAAACATTTGCTTTTCTAGTTACCTTATTTGACTCTTATTAACTAAATTAGAAGAAATCGATACAAAAATTATAAATGCTGACACGAGTACTGGGCACAATTATTGAAAAAGTGTCCATTCAATACAAAATTCGATAAAGAACACGAAAAAAGTTATTATTGGTGACTTTAACTTACCTTGGTTCAACTTTAGGAAAACGGGAAAAAATTAAACGATCACTCTAGCACAGGTACTGCTTGAACAACCAGGGAGCAGAATGATATTTTCTATCAGTATCAGTATTGGTTTTTACAACTGTTTCTAACTATTTGCATTCAAAATAAAATAATAACCTAATTTTGCGTTTAGGTTAGAAACACGGTATCAACAAATCACCGTTGCTACTGAGTGTAGTCCACGCGTCGATAGCGTGAGTGGGGGGTCTTGGACAAAAATGAGGGGAAGTGACCCAACTGTATATTTTTAAACTGTGGTTATATCACCTTCCAGTTAAAAATATTTAACTATCTCCACTAGTTTCTGAATAGAATGTTTTAGAAATTTTCGCGAACTAACACAAATAAAGAACATGAAAACCCCATTTAACTTCATTATTATTGTAGTTATGTAAAGAAATTTAAAAATGAAAGTTAAAATGTCATGTATTTTCCAAAAAAACAATTGAAAGTCGCATTTCGTATATGCGAACTTTACTTTGGGTTTTTTAAATGGGATACCCCGTATATTTTTACACCATCTACTAAAAGGCGATAGAAAAGCTTTTTAATGATAATAAAACATAGTATTTATCTTAATAAAAAAATTGTCTAATTTACCATACAATTTACCAAATTAGCCGTGGAAAACAAAAGTATCATCATTTAAAGTAAACAATACGTTAGTTCTGTCAAGATATTTGTCTCGTAGGTGACTAATTTCACTTTGTTTTAAATAAAACGAAAAATTTCAATCATTGATATACAGGGTGATTCATCTAAAAGTCCCCGGGTCATTATCTCGTAAAATAATAAAGATATTTAAAATTTGTAAATCGCGGATAATTGACACCAAAAAAGGTTTTAAATAACTGCAGTTAGAATTGTTCCTTCGCAGTGCACAGAGATGGCGCTGCGGTGAGAAATTATTTTTCGATGGCTGGAACCTTAAAACATGATTAATACGATTAATGAATAAATTTTAAATAATTTTGACTATGTAAGAAATTTTGGAGCTGCACGAATTTTTTTCTCCATTTTTTTGTCTCTATAAATTTTGAAAACTCCTGTAACTTTTCTGTTTATCATTTTAGAACACCCATTATTTAGAACTTTTGTCTTATTAAATTCCATACTTCCTATATTATTACATTTTTTGGAAATTTTTATAATTTTCAGAATTTTTCAAATGCAACTAAGTATTTTTTAAAATTTGAAATTAGTAAAAATTTTCAAAATATGTAATAATATAAGGAGTATTGCATTTAATAATATAGAAGCTTTAAATAACCGATGTTCTAAGATTATTAATTAAAAAGTTTTAAAAATTTACATAAACAAAAAAATTAAGAAGAAAAATCATGTAGCTCCCAAACGGCCAGTTTTTACAAAATTATTCACAATTTATTCATTAATCGTATGAATCAAGTTTCAACGTTCCAGCCATCGAATAATAATTTCTCACCACAGCGCCATCTCTGTGCACTGCGAAGGAACAATTCTGACTACAGTTATTAAAGACCTTTTTTTGGTGTCAATTATCCGCGATTTACAAATTTTAAATATCTTTATTATTTTACGAGATAATAACCCGGGGACTTTTAGATGAAACACTCTGTATATGTTTCGGACTACCATGGCTAACAAAATATAAAATTTAATATCTAGTATAGTTTTTAAGAAAAATACTATGTTTTATACATCATTAAAACGCTTATTTGTGGCATTTCAAATGGTGTAAAAATATACGTTCCATTTCAAAAAACCGAAATGCGACTTTCAATTGTTTTTCTGAAATGATTTTTGAAAAATACGTTGATTTTCTGTAACATTTACTTTTGCACTTTTTTATGTAACTCCGAAAATAACGAAGACAAATGAAGTTCTAACTTTCGCGCGACCACCCTGTACAAGAAGCCAAGGTCCCAAAAGATGTTTGGCTCTATTACTACCCCCATCCCGTAAAAGGGCGTGAAAATGTAAAATTGAGATTTAGTGTGTGTACACTGTACAAGCACCAAGTCTCAAAAAAAATATTTAACATCAGTCACCAAATTACCAAAGAAGTGCAGCTATAGCATTATTTGTTAATTTTGACTAACCCTGTATGCTAACATAATCCACGATTTTCTTTTAGTGGATTTGACATCTTCCCAATAAATTTTTCCCATTAATTGTCGGACGAAGTGTCCTCAATCAAGGAAAAAGTTGAATAGGAGTTTCTTTATATATCTAAGCAAAGAAACATTATGTAACACTGAACTGAAGGTAAGTATCTCCGTTTCAGTCTCTACTAAAAAGATTTTTCGAAGAACGGTAAACCTTACATTCGTATGACCCTTAAATAAGCAAACATGATAACAATTAAACTTTATACAAGATCCTTATATACCATTCATTTTAACAATTAAATATCATGGCAGGAACGCTAATATTACATTCGTGGACCACCTGTGTCGGTAAGGTAAACATAAAAATGAAACGAGGTTACCTTCAATGACGAACTCTTCGCTAAAAATGTTAAAAACCTCGAGTAGCAAGAACAAGGAGACACCGAATAACCTCGACAGTTGTGATAAGGCAGCTACAAAATAACGATATAAAATTAAAATAAATGTACCGGTCTGTAGAAAGACGGGGGATTTCTTGTTATTAAGCTATAAAATAATGTAGTTTTCCGCCTCAGTAATTAACTTTATTGTTCAGTGAAAAAAGAACATAAAGATAGCGTTTGGCTCCTTTGAAAGAAAATGGTAAAAGCAAAAAATTTATTGAATCTTCAATGGTCAGTATATAATTATTACTCACTTAAGGCCGCTGCCGGTTTCGTAATAAAACTGTAAAGTACATTTTAAATTTAAAGTAGATTTAAGTAAAAAATATATTTCGCAAACACCCTTCAATTTAAAAGTATTCTTCAAAAAAACTTTTAATTTAAAACGCGCTTGCTGTATGTCTAAATTATTAAAAGAAACTTTGTAAGCTGAACATCTTGTTTGAAGATAAGCTCTTCACGGTTCTCAAACAATAAGCTCTCAGTACGGTATAAATAGACAAAATTTTGTTTGTGGAAATAATAGTTTATGGAACTTTAATAATATAATGTTTGAAATTGTCTACCCCAAAAACCCACAAAACGATATCCAACATCGGTAATGGGGTGGTGGTAGTGACACGGGGTTAGTAGTGGGGATGAAGTAAAAAAAAATATTTGGAGGCCTTTGTTGTTTGTACACACACTAAATCAATTTTTTTTACCCCCTACCCCCTTTATAATGGGGTGGAGGTAATAAGGGGGTGGCTAATGCCAAATTTTTTTTTTGACGTTAGCTGCTCTTATACAGGGTGGACCATTAATAATAGGCCATAGTGCAAGGGTAGATTATTTGGATCAAAATATGAGGATACATCCAAACATGCTTTAGTAAATTGTTGCTGTGGAAAGAGATACAAGGTGTCAAAATTGCAAATTTTTTCTTTTTTTTTTGCAATATCTCAACTACCCAGTAAACACGCTCTGCCACATCCACATTATAGCCACTCACATTTTAGTGGATTTTGTAAATGGCAAAGCATCACATCACCGTGATGACACTCTTTGGACCGTTTCAGAACGTTCACATTATAACCACTCCCATGTCAGTGGAGATTGGGATGTCCACAATCACCATATCATTTTAATGATACATTTTAAAACGTGGATGTAACTAACTGAGCCACCACTCACTTTGGTATCACAGTCTCTTACAAAATAGCGACCACCGCCGGCAGCGCCACTAGTCTAGTACTACTACTGTCATCTACACTTGTCTGTGTTCTATTAACGACGTTGACGTCAATAAACTTTAGTTTTAATGTTTTTGGTTTTTGTTTGGTAAATATCAACACATTTTTACGAAAAGGTAAGTACCTACTTGCCTACCTTGCCTGTAATTTTCATGTTTGGTGACATATTGAATGACATTAAAATTCAAGGGAAAAAAGCTAATTTATCATTTAACATAATATATTTTGGTTACCTAACACTGGTTATTTATTTTTCAATTACAGAATACGTTCAAATTCATAATTTAGTTTTTGTAACACATTAGGTATACCAATAGGTACAGTTTTGTCTCCATGTCATCCATGCAGCGTGCCCCATTTGATATTCGACGAGATTATTAGGTACCTTTTGTGTGCTATCAATTAATTGGTAAAATATAGGTACACTTTTATATTTAAATTTCATTATATTTATAAAAACAGTATAAAAGAGAGATAAATAAAATATAAATATATAGAGAGCATATTTAGGTTATTTTTGATTTAAATACCTACTGATAATTGTTTTCTTATCAATTGACGACAAAATGCAGTCATATTGTTTGGTATTTGCTTTATTACCCATCATTTTATTTTGCTCTAGTATATTAGGTGTTTTCTTTCTACCAACAATCTTAGCTAATATTTCACTCATCAGGCGTGACTGAAAAACTACTTAGCTTAGCTAAGATTGTTGGTAGAAAGAAAACACCTATCATTTTAGTACCCGAATCCGAGGATTGTCTAATTGTATCTATAGTATAAATACCCTAGTCAAATTAGAACAAATTTCGACGTTTTACGAAAAAAACTGATAAAGTGTTTAAATTTGGCAAATATGGTTATTTAGGCTTACCTACTATTAACCATACTAAAAGTCCCCAGCCCAAACTGTTGCGCTTGAGCCACCATCTTGGAGAAATGGCGGTCCGATTCAGTTTACTGCTTATATCTTTCTAACCATTAGCGATATCGAAATTATGTTTATATACAAAATAAAGCTTATAAAATTCTGTACAAAAAGTGTTATATGCATTTCATCGACACGTTTCAACAATTGTGAATATCACTCGTATATAATAAAAATATATCATTGTATTGTCATAAAATACGGGACAACTTTCAAAATGTCTTTTCTGTCAGTCCGTTCGTCTGTCCGTCTTCCTCTCCGTCCGTCATGCCTCTTGTAAGCTAAATAACTTAAAAAAGAAAAGTCTGGTTTTATTGAAATTTGGACAATAAATTAGTGTTAGCTATAAGAAGCCCCAGCAATTAAAAAAAAATCGATCAGTAAGTACGTTATGATTGTAGGTTTAAGTGACATACTTGCAATTTTAATGATCTCCCGATGATACCATCTTGATTGTCGAAACGTTGGTCAGTATACTGTGCAATATCTCTGTATTTTTAGCATCTTATCAAAGGTGTTGCAACACTCTTCACATGCCTTTTTTTCATAAAATGTTTTATAACCTTTATATTTATATATTTATATTTACTAATCGATTTTTTTCAAAATCAATAGAGTTCTTCCTTTAGTTAACACTAACTTACTGTTCAAATTTCAATAAAATTGGACTCTTTTCTTTTAAATTATCATACTCACAAAAAGTGTCGTGGGCGAGCGTAGAGGCGACTTCAATGTGAATATCAGTCAATATTCCGTTGAAGCAACGTCGAGCGCGGTTAGTACTTGGATGGGGTCCCATCTTGGGAAATACAGCGTTCTCGTCCCACCTTCTAGCGGCTTGTATATCAGTGTATACGCAGAAGTTACATAATTTCATACGAGGATTACGTAGTGGATATACCATCCTTCGGAGGGGATGTAAAGCAGGCGGTCCTTGTCTATTAAATGTTAGGCAAGTAAAAGATCCCTACTCTTCTTAAGGGAAGAGGTTGGGCAAAATTTCCAGGTTGGGGGTAGCTTGTCTCCTGGCGTCGGTGATAGGCCCTGGTAGCGGAAATAGGCCGACGTTAAATAGTTAAAAAAAAAAAGAGTCGTACAGAGAGACAGATGGACAAACTGACAGACTGACAAACAGATATTCGACGGATATTTTAAAGTTATTGGGAATTCTAGAATTAACATAATAATATGATTTTTTTTTTACGTGTGATTTCCGGTTTAGAAATCTGTTGATCAAATGTAATTTCCTATTTTAGAAGATGATAATAATAGATACGGGAAAATATTATATTACATTTCTTGTAGAGATATTTATAAGCTTTACTTTTTATTGGAGACTTAATTTCGATATCTCTAATGGTTAGCGAGATATAAAAAAAAAAACTTAATCTGAGCACCATTCAAGATGGCGGCGCGAGCGTAAGAGATAGAGTTGACGACTTTAAGTATGTTTAAACGGTGGGCCTTAATGAACATCTCTGCCAAGTTTCAAAACTTAGGTATCAGTTTTTTTCCTCTAATCCTCCCTATTTAACTGGAATAATTTAGGTACTTATACATTTTTTTCTATTTTAGAATGTTATAATATACAATTAAAACTATCTTCGTTCGTGGGGCTTCTGGCAGTGGCAGTATAATGAGAGAAAAGATGGTAAGTTTATATAAGTTCTAAAATCTTAGACATTTTGCATTTGAATTTTGTGCAAACTGCTGTTTTTACCAATTTTTTCTGTAGCTATAATAAGGCTCTATAAAAAAATATATTCTTTATTGTTTCATATTGAATACTCGTTTTGGTAATGAGAAACTTCACTTTCAGTTTTTTTTTTGCTTAATTTTTAATTTAGTGTATACTTAGTGCCATATTTTAAGTCTCATCGAAACTTTATTATTTTGCTAGAGATAGAATTCAAATGGTGTCCACGAATCAAGAGTGATACAAAGTTCAAATAATTTTAGAACCGTATTCTGCATGCCCTGCTAGAATCAAATTCTGAATTCGTATCTTTATTGCTAATTCATGTTTTACAAAATAGTAGTTTATTTTCAATCGTCATCCTTTTTTTTTATATTTTCAATAGTGTCAATGAAGTTATTCTAAAGATGTAAGCTATTAAAATTAAATTTAATTACTTCCACAACCAGTGGAAGTATGGTAACGACAAAAAAATTTTTGAAAATTTTTATTATTCAGATAGGCTTAGAATGTCATGAAACGTTGAGATTTTAAATTTGAGCGAAAAAAAATTTCTGTCTGTCGATCTGTAACTTTTTTTGTGCCCACGTTTACTCTGGAATCGTTTAAGATATTGATTTGAAATTTGGTACACGTATGTACTTAACGGGATCTGGAACTAGATTATATTTTCATCTTATTCCGTCGAAGGATTGGGGGGTAAAATGTGGTAAATAGGGGGTAGATTGGGGGTAAATCGGTAAATCAAGCAGGTAAGAGTCCACAAAATTGGTATTTAGTGATACAAGAGAAGCTAAGGTTTAAAAAAATTTTTTGGCATTAGCCACCCCCATTACCACCCATGCTTAAAGGAGATGAAAATAAAATTGTGATTTAGTGTGTGTACAACCAAAAGTCTCAAAATATTCTTTCTACTTCATCCACCTCCACTACTACCTCCCTATCACCACCCCCACCCCACTACCGTGTGGGATATCGTTTTATGGGTTTTTGGGGTAGACGATTTCAAATATTATATTATTAAAGTTCTATAAACAATTATTTCCACATACAAAATTTTTTCGTTATGAGAGACTTGGGTAGATAATCTGGATGTGGATGTAGTGATTCCTTGGGCAGCGATTTTTTACTTTAATAACAAAACGAGTGTGTGGTTGAACTTGAAATTACCACTACCAACACTCAAATTTTAACATTATTTTTACTGACATAAATGATGCCAAATCTTATTAAACATTTTTAAACTGTGATAATTAATTTTTTATAAATTTTTAGATGTGGTATGAAACATAGTTCCAGCCACAGCAGACTTTGACTATGAGATAATTGTGACACTTAATCCGTTATAGGGATCAAGAAAGGAATAGCTAGGTGAATTTATATTATAAGGCATACCTGTAAATCATATCTTGAATATATATAGTTTCGGAAATGTTTGTTTCATTGATCACTTCAAATTTATTTAATACTTTTTATATTTTTAAATCTAATTTCTATTATTTTACTTAGAGACATTTTCTGGGACCCCACTTTAGTGAGTAATATATGTGCTATAAAACGATTAAAATATATAGGGATATGTGCAAGATTTATAAGCAAATATCAAACGATTATGTATGAACTGCCTTTTTATATATTTTCCGAAATCTCAAGAAAAATTTAAGGAAAAGGTAAGGGAAGCGAATGTGAAATATACTTTTTTGTGTAAAATTTCAGCAATATCAGGCTACTTTGATGAAATGTTTTGTATGAAGTAAGCCATTAAAATAAAAATGAATTGTAAATAAATTATGTTGCTTTATAATGCATATTATAACAACTTGAATGTTACCGCTGAGTTAATTTTAAAATAAATGAAAAGAATCTATTTTGCAACAAATAAATCTTCTTTTATATTACGAAAAAAATAACTCAATGAAATAACGATGAAAGATTTATATTTATACCCGGCTCCAATATAAAATGATTAATTTTGAATAAATTATGTTTCCTCATATTTGAATTTTTTATTGTTTTTAATCGAAAAAAATTATTTCATCAAAGTCGGCTGAGGTTTTATACTTAGTGTATGATTTTACATTCTGAACAACTTTTCTCTTTATTTTTTTTCATTTAGAAAAATAAAGGTGTACTTATTTCTTAAATATTTGTTTACAAATCACCCTGTATATCTAAAATTATATTCTCATATACAGCTAATTATATATGTAACTATATTATGCTACGAGAATAATTTTAGGTATGCAGGAGGATTTTGAGACAAATATTTAAGAAATAATATAAGTTCACCTTTATTTTTCAAAATAAAAAAAAAAAAATGAGAAAAGTTTTTCAGAATGTAAAATCACACACAAGGTATAAAATGTCAGCCGACTTTAATGAAATAATTTTTTTCGATAAAAACAATAAAAAATTCAATGAGGAAACATAATTTATTCAAAAATTCATCATTTTTTGGAGCCGGATATAAAATATTAATCTTTAATCAGTGATTTTTAAGTTTCAATGGAGCTATTTTTTCGTAATATAAAAGTAGATTTATTTGATGCAATATAGATTCTTTTTATTTATCTTAAAAGTAATTGGGCGGTAACATTCAAGTTGTTATAATATATATTTTTTGTACACAATATGATCATATCTATATCACAAATGAGTGGTACCGATGTGGCTGAAAAGTGGAAAATAAGTAAGTCACTTTTGACGACGTGGCTGAGTGCGGCCGTTTAGCATCATTGTGACGGCATTTCCACGTGGTTGCAAACAAGAATGACGACGTCACTATTGCAAAAATCACATCATTATGATGTTAAAATGATGTGGTTTGGTTTGCTGGGTACCTATAGACCGATCTTCTCTGAATTTGGTAAGAAAATATCTATGCTATGAATAATTTTTCTCTTTTTTTTTACGAAACGTACACTTGATAATTCCAACCGTTTTCGAGAAAACTGCCGCATAGAGCTCAAGAATTCGCTGAAAACAAACTCAATTTGAAACGGACAAATTCGATTTATTGAAAAGTGTGCTTTAATGGCGTCTTAGTTCTGTCAACATGTCAAACTAATGAAACTGTACGTAAATGACATCAAGTGTACCATTTTTTACGTGACATGAGATTTTCTAGTCAAAAAAAAAAAAAAAGAGAGAAAAAATGTTCATCATCAGGTATACCCCATGAGGCGCCCTCCACGTGCTAACGTGATGTAATACATTAATCATTGTTTCCTAGCTTAAAAAAGAAAAAAAAAAGAAAATTTTGACCTGTATTTTGATGCTGTATCTTTTTCCACAGCAACAATTTACTAAAGCATGTTTGGTTATATCCTCATATTTTGGTTCAATGAATCTACCCTTGAACTATGGCCTACTATTAATGGTACCCCTGTATACAGGGTGATGATTTTAAGGCGGCCATTAGAATATTTCCCACTTGCAGATGAGATAGACATTTGAGATTTGGTGCCCTGCTATAGTCGACCATTGCGGGTCTGAAAATAATAATTTCAAAATAGCGGCACTTCCGGAAATACCGGAAGTCGATACCAACTTGCTTATTTAAAGTGGAACACCCTATATATTTTCGACTTTTCGAAATGATCATAAAGTTCTGAGTCAAAACATGTCGCACATCCAATACCTAAACCGAGCAATTTCGGAGATATTTGACATTTTATAAAAAATTTGACCGGTGCAACGCTTTGCAAGAACCGTTATAACTTTCGTCGTGTAGGGGATCCTTATTTGCTCTTTGGTACATAGAAATAACACAAGATGAGGTACTCTCTACAATAAAAATAAATTGCATAATAACATACCAAGTGTTTTATTTTTCACGTTACGTTTTGTCAAATTCAAACCTCAAAAACTTTTTTATTTCAAATGGAACACCTTGTATTTTTTTACACCAAATTATGTTAAATTAAATTCTCTTTTTTCCAGTATAGGCATTGCATTGGTTAAAGTTACAACTTTTTGAAATATTGGCGACTTTTTTAAATGTCCAAGAATTTTTGGTAAAAGTTGCCATCAACTTACCTATGATTAGAAACAATCATTAATGTCAGTCATTCTCTTGTGTTAAAAAATGCCAGCACGTTTAAATTACACCCACGAAGACCTTTAGATTTGTTTATTATTTATGGAGAATGTGATAAAGTGATACCAAGAACATGTAACACATTTTCTACTCGATACCCACAAGAACAAAAACCATCCACCACTATACACTGTAAAACGCATATTGGATAATTTTAGAATATTTGGCTCTGTCAAATGGCACGTGCCAAATATTATGGCAATCGATGTAGAATTAAATTTGAGGACCAATTTATAGCCGTGGTTATAATAAAATAAAGATTTCGGTTGAAATATATGTTTTTATTTGATTCATATAAAATATATAATTTGTTTTCTTGTTGTTTTCCTTTTTCATTTGTTTTTCCGTTTCCAGAAAACTCCCGACTTGGTAGCAAGCGAGTGTCGCTATATACACCACCTATATAGCGACTCATTCACTCACTCATCTTATCTTATTACTATGGAAGACAGGTGTTTCTGTGGAGTTGGAAAAACAAAAACCAAGAAAATAAAAATATATATTTATATGAATCAAATTAAATAACATGTTAAAATATTTTTAAATATACGTATATTTCAACCGAAATTTTTCTTTATATCAGCATGTCCTATACCTGTACTTTTTGAATTATTCGCAGGTTTTTGTTGAAAATTATAATTTTGTTTCTATTGTTTCAATTCTCTCATAGGCTACTATGTTTTTTTGGATAAATTATAACTTTCAACAAAAACCTGAGAATAATTCAAAAAGTACACGTGTTAGGTGTAGGACATGCTGATATAAGTCCACCTCAAATTTAATTCTACATCGATTGCCATAATATTTGGCACGTGCGTTTTACAATGTATGGCGGATGGTTTTTGTTCTTGTAGGTATTGAGTAGAAAATGTGTTACATGTTCTAATGAACAAATCTAAAGGTCTTCGTGGGTGTAATATGAACGTGTTGGCATTTTTTGACATAAGAAAATGACTGGAATTAATGATTTTTTCTAATCATGGGTAAGTTGATGACAATTTTTACTAAACATTTTTGGACATTTAAGAAAATCGCCAATATTTCAAAAAGTTGTAACTTTAACCTCTACAATTCTTATACTAGAAAAAAAGGGAATTGAATTTAACATAATTTATTGTAAAAAAATACAGTGTGTTCCATTTGAAATAGAAAAGTTTTTGAGGTTTGAATTTGACAAAATGTAATGTGAAAAATAAAACACTTGGTATACTATTATGGAATTTATTTTTATTGTAGATAGTAGCTCATCTCGGGTTCTTTCAGCGTGCCAAAGAGCAAATAAGAATCTCCTACACGAAGAAAGCTATAACGGTTCTTGCAAAACGTTGCACCTATCAAATTTTTTATAAAATGTCAAATATCTCCTAAACTGCTCGGTGCGCTACATGTTTTAACTCAGAGTTTTATGATTGCGAAAAGTCCAAAATATGTAGGGTGTTCCATTTAAAATAAGCAAGTTGGCATCGACTTCCGGTATTTCCGGAGGTGCCGCCGTTTTGAAATTATTATTTTCGGACTCGCAATGGTTGGCTATGGTAGAATCTCAAATGTTCACCTCATCTGCAAGTGGGAAATATTCTAATGACCGCCTTAAAAGAATCACCCTGTATACTAAATACCAATTTTATGGTCTCTTACCTGCTTGATTTACCCATTTACCTACATCTACCCCAACTTACTCCCCAACCCTTCAACGGTATAAGATAATAATATAATCTAGTTTCAGATCTCGTTAAAATACATACGTGTACCAAATTTCAAGTCAATATCTAAAACGGTTCCAGAGTAATCGTGCGCACAAAAAAAAATTACAGACAGACCGACAGACATAATTTTTTTTTGCTCAAACTCAAAAAAATCTCGATGTTTCATAACATTCTAAGCCCATTTGAACAATAAAAATTTTAAACAAATTTTTTGTCGCTACTATACTTCCACTGGATGTGGAAATAATTACGATTACAATTCGCTTTAAAGATTGGTGAGTGTGATATTGTAAACAAAATGGAGCCCTTCTTGGCAATGGCAGTATTGTAACAGACCAACATTACTATAACTTTTCCTTAAACGTATGAGTATGTATAATTGAAGGCTTTCTAATTAGAAGCCTTCGTACTGTCGTTAAGTTCTAAAATAATGCCTTTTCCAAAGACTAGCAATTTATCAGATTTGACGAATCTTGAATCAATCGGCAGACTGTCGTCAGTGTTCAATTTACCATGATTAGGCGGAATTAAATGAAAAAAATCATTCGAATTAGCTTCACTAGAGGCCTCATTTCTTAAAATTTCGTCAAAATGTTGTTTATCATGAATTGTTCAAAAATGGCTGCTTTTATTTATTGCAACTTAACCAAAAGGTTCAGATAAAACTAGTTTTCTGTGGGGTTTCATTAATTCAATACAATTTCTTTTTTTGCCCATTGCGATACGAGCTATACAACCAGAGATATTTAAGAAAAAATGCGAAAAAACACGATTTTCAACATTCTCTTGTTTGAACAAATGACTTGCGGAACAAAGATTTACTCCAAAACTTTTTGGTAAACTCCTTGTAGTGTTTCCGACAAGTTCCAGCAAAATGTATAATATACACGTTCTTTTCAATAGCCCCATAGGAAAAAGTAGAGGGGTATCTTGTTGAAAGTATAGTCCCCTCAAAATTTCAAGGAGTAATTCTTCAATCTCATTTTATAAAAAATCTAAATTTCGTTGTCCATTTAGAGGTCCTTGAAAATGTATTGGTTCGATAATCCTATTTCCAATTATTCCTGCCCACACATTGACTCCAAATGTTTCCTGAAAGTTGCCCTGCCTCATCAAATGTCAATTTTCTTGAGTCCAGTATCCAGTATTCTGCCTACTGAATATACCATTATTCGTGAATCGCGCAAGGATACATTTCACGAAATTCTGGTCTTCATCATAATCATGAAGTAACCAATTGCAGTAATTTAGCCTCCGATCAGCATCGTATTCATATAAATATTGATGCAATTGATATTTATAAGAACAATGTCCATGCTTTTTTAAAAAAAAATCTAGCTGATTCACGATTCACAGTTCATGTCCTATTTCTCTGACTGACCGAAACAGTAGAAATATAGAAATTCTCCTGGCAGGAGAAGAATTAGACTGGACATCAATGGATTCAAAAATAAAAACTGCGACAAGAAAATCGTTAAAAAGAGACGGATATGAGCCCGACAAGAAAGACAACAAAAAAAAACAAGTACGAACAGCTAAAAAAGATGAAGGCTACAGACAAACAACGCCCGACGTGGAACGTCGATGAAAAACTTAAAAACATAGAAACACTCTCGACAGGACGACTAAATAAGGAAGAAACGATAATACACACAAGAGACGATACATACCACTGCAACATTAGACATTAGACCAAGAGGCTGAAAGAAGAAGCAAATGCAAGGAAAGAACCAATAGAACTAATAAAAGAAACGAACCACTGGCCCTTGGACAAACCACCATCAAAGGACCAACTGCTTGAAATAATCTGTCAGGGATCAATGGATCATCAGACGATGTGGGTTCTAAGATATTTTCAGAAAAAAAAATTCCAACCCCAGCTGCAAGGGTAGATATCGTTCCTATGCCAAACTTGGCATTGTAGATAGACACGTCCTATATGTTTTTTAAGCGCGAGTTATGTACACAACAGGAACTCGACCACTTGATACGGACTCTCACGGTCACGTGGCACCCTAACGGAACAAAACCACCGAACCCGCTTGCAGCAGCGCCTACTGCCTACTTATACCCCAATAGACGTATTGCACCAAATCACAGGCACCCCCACCTTAAGTGACTTTATCTATAAAAGATTACTACCAAATTTTGCAAACACTTTGGTCAAGTCAAGCAATCCAACCATTATTGATCCTCTTACTCCCAAATTTTTAACAGCTCCCAAACACCCCTCCTTAAATTATATGTACACCCCCACTCCCTACTAGAATTGTATCACAACACCCAACAATATGTATACTAACTTGTTTTGAGAAAAAAAAAAAAAACAAAAGCACAAAAATAGCAAAAACAAACAATAAATAAAAGAGCCATAAACAAGCACATTGTGCACCCCAAAAAAAAAAAATTTTTTTATCACAACCACAAAATAAAACCAAAACCATAAAAAATAAATAAAAATAAACTAACGCAAACTAACCCTAAAAACAACAGATTAAAAACAAACCTGTACCAGCTCAGCCCAGAGCACAGTTATCAATTTTTTCTGTATAATAACCCGAGGCAAGCATCACCAGATGGAGGACCTTAGCCACAAGCGGCACATACTACGAAGCAGCGCATTCGGTCTCCATATTTAGTCTTAGTAACATTGTAGTTAGACTTAGACAATATATTATAATTCAGATAGTTATTTTTGAACTTGTAAAATAAAATAAACATTTTTTAAAAACAGTTCTTCCGATTTCTAAATCAAAATTCGTGCCTTCTCTCGGTGGGAGCAAATTTAGTGATTTCAGCTGCTTTTAAGGGTAAAAATAAAAAATAATGACAGAAATCGTATTTTTATATTTGAAATTCGCGCCATTTTCAGTCAGCCATTTTGAATTCCCCAATTTTCTCGACCGATTCGTAATCAGCGACCATGAAAACTCCTGACTATAAATTTTTTCCAAAATATTTTCAATATTAAACCGTTTTCATGCATGCACCTTATGCACCAATGCATATGCAATTATGGGCTCATAATGGCCCTTAAAGAGTTATAAATGACTCTATATGTTAAGTGATATTTATATAATAATAAAATTGTTTCCAACCAAATTTTATAACTTTTAACCGAGTATATTTTAAAAACTTTCGAAAAAAGCGCAAAAATAGCGAAAAAAGCACTTTTTTGCATAAAATTGCATATAAATATGTGCTGCACTATCTAACTTTTTTTCGTCGTTATGATTTTCTTATTATATCCACGCAAATTAGACATTTTAGAAGAAATGATTTATAAAGTAATAATATTTGAGATGCGTACTCTAGATAGGGTTAGAAATAGATACCCTTAAAGCCCCCCCCCCCCCCCCAATTTGGGGGTGGAACGTCCTTTTTTTGCAAAAGAACACCCCTGACGGGGACTTAAAGCCGGTTTTTCACTTTTATCTTGTAAACCGTTCGTCAGAAGAGAAAAGTATAGGAAATAAAAAATTTATCGTAAAATTCTACATAAAAAATGTCCTATTAACCTTGTAGCTTATCCTTACCTATTTCGCGCTAACAGCCTTCGAACAGAAGGATAGTTTGGAGCGCAAAGGAAAAAATCAATCCTATTCGAAGTTTCACAGCGAATATTTTAAAACCGGTTACTTTAACGAGAAAAATGCACAGAAATGATTTTTTATTATTATTATTTTATTTACTTCTTTTTTTTATTTATATTTTTTATTATTTATTGAAAATATCTTACAGAGATAAGATATTCGCTGTGAAACTTCGAATAGAATTGATTTCTACCTGAGCTCTCCAAACTACTACCCCTCTGATCGGACGCTGTTGGCGCGAAATAGGTCAGGATAAGCTACAAGGTTAATGGATAAAAAATATGCAGAATTTAACGACAAAGTTTTTATTTCCTATACTTTTTTCTCTTCCGACGAACGGTATACAAGATAAAAGTGAAAAACCAGCTTTAAGTCTCAGTTAGGGGTGGTTTTTTGCAACCCTATCTAGAGTACGCATCTCAAATATTATTACTTTATAAATTATTTATCCTATTCAATGTTTTTCAATCTAATTTGCGTGTACTAATACCTCAAACAAGACTTCGATGGACCTAAAACTTCTTGAGAAACCGTATTTCTTTCTGATGGGCTGCTTAGAAAAGGGAAAATAAATTAGCCCAATCGATGCAAAGGCACATGGCTCATGGTTACCCGGCTACGGCCTTTAACATTTTTCGAAAATTTGCATATTTAATAGATGATTAACAGTAAGGTCAGTAAGTATACGCAAATAGTGTCCCAGTGGCGGTGTCCTGTGCGACTTAATTCCGAGAAGCCCTGAATAAAAAATCATTTTTCATTCTTAAATTCCAAGAATAAAGAGAGAAATATAAGTAAAGGTTTATAGGAGCGTTTACACTAAGATTGGTAGGCCCGGCCATCAGGACGGAATCGCGGAATGTTGAAATCTCAGGTGTCCAGATCCATTGTAAAAATGCAGGTGTGCACAGCTCTCTAGATGTTCTTACCGTAAACCGTATAGCACTATGTCATGCCGGCGAAGAAACGCATTGCACGTGTGCTTCTTATTCTTGGTTCAGTTTCGAGAAAACTGGATCCACTGAGACCGTCTTTCTTGTCTATACTTGTCTTCCCTTGACTCTTTGTGCTTGCACACATGCATTGTTTCCGATACCAACACAAAGAAATATGAAACGAGGAGACGAAAATAATGGCTACTACTGTAGACCTACCATATGTTCGTCGAATATGCTCATCTTAACACCAATACTTCTTTTTTCTTACTTTACACGTTATAAATATGATACATGAAAGCGAGAGAGAATTACTCACATATTTTAGGTTGTTAAGATTTATTAATTATTAGACGAAGACAGCAAACTATAATTTACTGAACATTGATATTTTCAAATATTGCTGTTGGATATACACAACTGTGAGATTTTTAAGTAAAACTGATTATAAAAGATAGTTAATAATCCAGTCAAAAAAACTCAAAAAATGACACAACCTCCTGAAAAATCCGAAAGTTTTGAAACTTCGCACACTTATTTAGAGGTACCTAAGAATGGATATACCGAAAGTCCTCATGAATATGAGGCGAGCTCTAGCGGCAATTAGCGAAAATAGGGCACTTTCTTTGGTTTTTCGTTAATATCTCGAGAACCGTTGGTCGGAGGCAAAAGTTGATTATATACATAATTAAGGCTTATCAAATTTGCTACCAACGGTTCTCGAGATATTAACGAAAAACCAAAGAAAGTACCCTGTTTTCGCTAATTGCCGCTAGAGCTCGCCTCATATTCATAAGGACTTTCGGTATATTCATTCTTAGGTACCTTTAAATAAGTATGCGAAGTTTCAAAACTTTCGGATTTTTCAGGAGGTTAAACATTGTTTTGACTGGACTATAAAGCTATAATGCAATAATCGCATAAATAGAATAAAATCTTCCACATCGTGAAAGTTTAATAACGGAAAATTGTTCAAGTAGGCTTAGAATATCATGAAACGTTGAGATATTAAGTTTTAGCAAAAAATTTCTGTCTGCCTGTCTGTCTATTTATAACTTTCCTTGTGCGCACGATTACTCTGGAACGGTTCACGATATTGACTTGAAATTTGGTATACGTATGTATTATAACGAGATTTGGAACTAAATTATATTTTAATCTGATTCCGTAGTATGTCTCTAGAAGGCGTACTGGTACAAGACCCAGCAACCGAGTATCACACTGCCTAGTAAACAGGAAAATAAACGCCTGTCTTCACGAAAGTACTGCAATCCAATGAATCGGACAGATGACAGAAACCAAACAGAAAACTATAAGAGTCAATCAAGGGTGACCCCTATCCTCCCTACTATTCACCACGATCCTAATGCATGTGATACAAAGCACAATAAAAGAAACATCAAATTTTAACGAAGATACAGAAACACTGCGAACCACGATCATATACTAGCATTCTCAATTTTCTAGAAAATGAGAAATCGTATCTGGACTGAAAATAAATTTCAAGAAGAGTCTAACAATGAGGCGGGATCTGTTAAAAAAAGAGAAGTCCGGTCAATGGGAAGAATGCAAAATAGGTGACTGCTCTGACTGCTCAACTGAAAAGGAGAAAAACTGTGAAGGGGGGAATTAAAACGGCTCACAGAGTTACAAGAACAATTCTACTTTTCATCGAGAACATTAAACCACCATGGAGAGTGATTAAGAGGACATACATAGCTACCATACTATTAACGATAACATATGGAGTTAAAAATGAGGCAAGACCAACAGAAGAAGTCTGAGAAGAGCTACTAGCAAGAACAAGTATATAAAACATAACATAAATAAGAGGGAAAACAATTACAAAAAGGACAGAAACATACGCAATGAAGTACTGGGATATATGCCCTCCAGGAATCTGGAGGAATCTTCTTCTTCTGAGGAATCAGAAGAAGAAGAACTATAAAAGCAAAAACAGAAAATCCTATAAGAAATATTGTTTACTGTGACTGTAAGTAAATAAAAAAACCGCTGCCCAAGGAATCACTACTTCCACATCCAGATTCTCTATCCAAGTCACTCAAAATGAAAAAAACTTTGTGTGTGAAAATAATTGTTTATCGAACTTCTATAATAAAATATTTGAAATTCTCTACCCCAAAAACCCATAAAACGATACCCCACATCGGTAGTGGGGTGGGGGGTGGTGATAGGGGGGTGGTGATAGGGGGGTGGTAGTGGGGGGTGGATGAAGTAAAAAAATATTTTGAGGTTTCTGGTTCCTGTACATAGGTACACTAAATCACATTTTTTTTTCATCCCCTTTAATAAGGGGGTGGGGGGTGGCAATGGGGGTGGCTAATGCCAAAAATTTTTTTGAGACCCTAGCTTCTCTTGTATATACTAAATACCAATTTTATGGAATTTTACCTGCTTGATTGACCTATTTACCCTAAATTTACCCCAATTTACCCCTCAACCGGAACAAGATGAAAATATAACCTAGTTCTAGATCTCGTTGAAGTACAAATGTGTACCAAATTTCAAGTCAATATCTTAAACGGTTCCAGAGTAAACGTGCGCACAAAAAAAAGTTACAGACAGACAGACCGACAGACAGACAGAACTTTTTTTTTTTCGCTCAAACTTAAAATCTCGACGTTTCATGACATTTTAAGCCTATTCGGACAATAAAAATTTTTTAAAATTTGTTTGTCGTTACTATACTTCCACTGGACGTGGAAGTAATTAATACACTTTAAAGAATAAAATATCTTTAAGCAAAGTACCACTCCTAGTAGTGCCACAAAGTCTAGCACACTCACCAAAGGAGGATGTTAAAAAGTGGTTAATTTTGGCCCAAGCTGGGCAACGGAAAATAAACACGGTTTTTGATAGCATTTTGTCAAAATGTGGAAAAATCAAGAAAATTGAGTCCTGACTGAAATATTCACAAGTTAAACTATTAAGATCTGTAATATTTTATTCTAGATTATGGCAGTTTCTTTTAGTATTTTTTTCATAGAATATGATGCCGTTCTGCGCTTTGCCGAAAAATGTCAAGATAATGCGGAAAAATTAAGAAAATGCTTAAAAATTCACAAATTCGACCCTGTAATATTCAAAATTTAAACTTTTTAAGATTCAGAACATATTACGTGAAATTCAGGTTGTTTCTTGTAGTATTTTTCCCGTGGGATACGAAGGTCTACTATCCTTTCCAGGAAAATGTTAGGAAAATGCGAAAAAATTAAGAAAATGTTTGAAAACTTACAAAATCTAGTCTGCGTCATTCCCAATTGAACAGTGCCGGTTTTGCCTATAAGCTGAGTAAGCGCCAGCTTAGGGCCTCGCATTTAGGGGGGGGGGCTCAGATTTCATACGCAGATCTGCGCGTTTATTTTATTAGGATGGAAAACTTCAACGAAGAACAAGAAAATCTGATATCTGACGCAAAAACTCGCGAGAGCACCACCGCACTGCATTTGTTTGAGTGTTGCGTCGGCAAGCAAGATCCGCATAGACAATCAAGATCTGCATAGACTAGTAGGATCCGCATAAACTAGGATGTCCGCCGGGCGTCCGTTTTATGTCCATTTAATGTACTGAGGTCCATGGGCATAAATTAGATGCCTACCGGACGTCTATCATCGGATTTACTTTGAAATTGTACGGAATGGATGAGATCTGAATGTCCATTTTATGTACAGGAAGTATGTACATTTTATGTCCATATAGGGACAGGAGATGGACGTCCATCTCGTGTCCGTTGATTTAATATTATATTTTTTAATAAATGATAATATCTCCATACCGCTTTCTCTCTAACGCGTTTCCGAGATATGTATACATACCAGAGAATACCACACTGAACGTTCAACATATATGCTGCAACGGACGTCCTTATGTTCGGCAAGTGCACATATTTTAGGTCCCTATATGGACAGCAGCTGGACGTCTATTTAATATAAAACCAAAAAAACGTTAACAAAACTGGTTTTTCAATTTTACAATGTTTTTGTTTATATTTAACCGTTATTTCTGTAAAATTTGTAGTTTATTTTTTATAGTAATTTGTAATTTGTCATTAATTATTTAATTTTAACCTTTTTTGAACATTATTAATGATATTATTTAATACTAAACATTTATTAAACATTCAAGTACTTTCTACATTTTGAATAAAATAGCTATATTAGTCTAAGACCTACTTGCAACTGTACAGTTTTTAAGTAAGTACTAGTAAGCTAGGTTAGTGGTCGAGTCAATTAAAACGTTGACTTACAGACATGTATTGTAGTTAAATAAAATAAAATATATTTAATTGGCAAAAAAAAATGGTTGACTTATAAATCATGAGATCGGCGGTTCAGTCCCTACTCATTTCGTTTTTTTTTTTTATAATTGGGATGTCCGTCGAGGACGTCCTTCGGATATCCATAGGCAATGCTGTCTTTTTGGGGTTATTTATCGAGTCAAAAATTGTAGAGACTATGGACTACAATGAATCATTGATTGTTTTACGAAAGGAAAGGCAAGGAGAAAGAATTTTTAATATTTTGCAATAAATTTTAAGCAGGTATGTAAAAATGTGTAGTGTTCTGTGTACTTACCTTTTTTATTTTATACTCGTTAAACTCTTAAAAATGTGAGTTTCATTAAAGTTTTGGAAACGCTGTTGTGAAAATTATTATAATCTTAATTCAAGTAAAAGGGCCTCAAAAATACCTAGCGCTTAGGGCCTCCGTTTACCTAAAACCGGCCCTGCAATTGAAACATATTAAGAACCAACACTACTGACTTGAGATTATAGTGGTTTTATCTCGTAGTAATTATTCAGTAAAATGAGGAGGTTCACTCAGCTTTACGGAAAAATCCCTGAAAAATCTGGTTAAATCAAGAAAATGAATAAAACACAATGTCTAAGTTGCAATATACAGGGTGTTTCGAAAAGATTGGGACAACGCTTAGCAGTAGATACTTGACATCAACAAGTCGATTTAACTCAGAAAATAGTGGTCCAATTCTTTTCGTTTTCAAGATAGAGGGTGGTAGAATACGTATCTACTTCAAAGTTGCTAACGATATGTTTTTCAGATTGCTAATTATAATGGTGATATTGCCGATGTCAAATTTTATAGATGGCTCTAGTTACAGTACTTTTATGTGACACTTTAAGCTTTTTTGTGGTTAGGTTTTGGACATCGTCTTCTATTATAATCGAAACGCAATTTAGTTTCTTAAAGAAAATGTGTACTTGTTTAAATGAGATAAAATGCATTCTTTCAGAGAAATACGCGATTTACAACTTTGTCACACACTTGTTCGAAGAAATTAAACACCCCGGGTGTTTTGAAAAGATTGGGACAACGCTTAGCGTAGACTCTTGACATCAAAACAAGTCGATTTAACCCAAAAAGTAGCGGTCTAACTCTTTTCGTTTTCAAGATACAAAGTGGTATATTAAAAAAAATTATATTCGTATTTTGTCTCTATCTTGGAGAATATTATACGTATCCGCAACAAGCACTATTGACGATTTCAAGACATCATACTTGGCGTACACCTACTAGATAAGAAACAGCATTTAGGTACAATTGAATTTCTTCAAACTGGTGTGTGATAAAGTTGTAAATCGCGTATTTCTTTGAAAGCATGTATTTTATCGCGTTTAAACAAGTACATCTTTTGTTTAGCAAACTAAATTGCGTTTCGATTATAATAGAAGACGATGTCCAAAACCTAACCTCAAAAAAGTTATGGCTTAAAGTGTCACGTAAAAGTCCTGTAACTAGCGCCATCTACAAAATATAGCATCGGCAATATCACCATTGTAATTAACTACCTGAAAAACATGTTGTTACTATCTGAAGTAGATACGTATAACAGTTTCCAAGACAAATTACGAATACAATTTTTTTTACTTTACCACCCTGTATCTTGAAAACGAAAAGAGTTAGACCACTACTTTTTGAGTTAAATCGACTTGTTTTAATGTCAAGAATCTACGGCTAAGCGTTGTCCCAATGTTCCAATCTTTTCGAAACACCTTGTATATAAATGAAACTTATTAGATCTAAAGTATTAAACTTGAGTACAAGGTGATCTCTTGAGGTATTTTTCCTGTTATACATGATAGTGTACTTTGTTTGCGGAAAAATGTGAAAAAATCAAGAATGTCTAATAATTTAATTTCTTTTTACGCAATATTTACAAATAAAATCTATTAATATCGAGCGTATTTGACTTGAAAACACGGTGTTTTTAAGTCAGATACGCTGAGTGAAACTCCTCATTTTACCGGATAATTAGTACGAGATAAAATCACTATAATCTCAAGTTAATAATGTTGATTCTTAATATGTTTCACTTGGGAATGACACAGACTAGATTTTGTGAGTTTTCAAACGTTTTCTTAATTTTTCGCATTTTTCTAACATTTTCCTGGAATCTTACGGGAAAAATACTACAAGAATCTACCTGAATTTCGCGTAATGAGCTCAGAATTTTAAAAAGTTGAAATTACAGGCTCAAATTTGTGAATTTTTCCGCATTTTCCCGACATTTTTCGGCAAAGCGCAGTAGAGCAACATATTCTATGAGAAAAATACTAAAAGAAACCACCGTAGTCTAGAATAAAATATTATAGATCTTAAAAATGTAACTTGTGAATGTCTCAAACAGAACTTTGTAAATTCTCAAGCATTTTTTAACTTTTCCACATTTTCCCGCCATTTTTCCGTGAAACCGAATACATCATCGCATTCTACGGGAAGAATGCTATCAAAAACCGTGTTCATTTTTCGTTGCCCAGCTTAGGCCAAAATTAATCACTTTTTAACATCCTCCTTTAATGTTTCACCTTTGATACTTTTTTGCATTTTCGTGAATACACAAAGAACCACTACGTAGAATTTTTAATTTAAAAAGTTTGTGATTTTTAAATTCCTTCAAAATTTTAGATCAGCAGGTACTACTCATGGAAATATTGATGTATAAAAATATGGCGTATGAACTTAACTTACTGGATCATATCTTTTATTTACACTATAATTTGTAATATTGTCGACACCTGTTCTGACAAATATTCATGTACTGACAATTGGCAGTCAATCAATCATCCTTGTAAGATCATTAAATAAATAAATGAAAGAACTTTTTAGTTTCAACAATTGTTATACAAACACTTCTTGCGGTTATATTATTTTATCTTTTATCTATTTTATGAAAATCAAATAGTTTGTGTCAGTTTAGATTTTTGTGACGTCTAAATTCTGTCACTGTTTATTTGTTTTGAGGATGTCATGCAAATATGACCTTCGAGAGAGTTCACGTATATTCAACCGATTCCCTTGTGTCTTCCAGACTGGTATGGTACTGCCACCAAGAACTCAAAATTCTGGGTGAACGGAACAGAGTCAGACTACACTGTGTGTCAGGACATACCTACCAGTATAGACGATAACGAAAAAGGTGATGAACTTGCTAGAAAAGGAACAGTTAAAAGGGTGATCAAAGACTGGGTCAAGAATAAACATAACCATCATTGGAGAGACATTCCAGGAAATCGACATGGTGGAGAGTGGTAGTGCGGGTGGCTGAAGTAAAAAAAAAAATGTGGCCTTTTCTTGTGCACACACTTAACCACAATTTTATTTTTTACCCTCTTTAACAACGGTGTGGAGGTGCTAATGGGGGTGATAGTGATGCGAAAAAAATTGTTGAGACCATAGCTTCTCGTGCATATACTATGTCCTAATTTTATGGACTCTTACTTGCTTGCTTTACTTATTTACTCTCATTTACCCTCCCAAATCCTTCAACGGAGTAAGATCAAAATATAAATTAATTCCATTTCTCGTTATAGTACATATGTGTACCAAATTTTAAGTCAATATCATAAACCGTTCAAGAGCAATCGTACGCACAAAAAAAGGTTACAGACAGACAGACATATCACCCAGCAAACATTTAGATATAATTTGACGTCAAAACTACATAAATTTAGTCACAAAATTAAAATTAACCATATTTTGGTTGACGCTACGTAGAATCGACATAAGTGGAGAATAAGACGACGCGCGACGTCGAAATTAAGTTATATCGACTAAGACAGGTAAAATTACACATAAATCGTACCTGTAGTCGCACAATATATTTGGTTACTAATACCCGTTTAGGTGAATTTTATTTAAATTCGACGTCAATTCGACATCGAGTTGACTAGCTTTAGGTAGAATTTACAGAAGTGTGTAAAATTGGAAAATGACACCAAGAGGAAAAAAATTAGATTTTTATACTTATTTGGTATTTTTCTCTATAAGTAGTCGAAATATTGTTGTCAGTCACCTACAAAGAAGAGATACCTAACTCACAATAATGATAGAAGATTAATGTCGGTAACTAAGATAAATCCAATTTATAAGTATTTGCAGTTCTCGCTTGTTGAAATCAATGCGACGAAAATTTTTTTGTGTATAATAGCAGCTGTACTTCGTAAAATAACAATGCACCTCCAAATATTCATCTATAAGGAAATTCCTATTGCCAAATTTAAAAATTATAGTAATAATTTGAGCCGAAAGTATGCTATACTTGTTAAATATGAGTTTACAGGTATAATTATGTATTTTTTTTACCTTTTTGTCAGTTTGTTTCCATACACACAATCATTTTTAAAATTCCAATTTTGGAATCATACTCCAACTGTGCTAAGAAAATATGGCGTCTTGAGCTGATTTAACCTTAAAGTTTACTGTCTTTGAAAATGCAACTACAAAAGATAATTGACTTAATGGTTGAAATCAGGTAGATAAGCTAGGTAGAATTTATCGATTTTGTCGACCTAATATTACTTCAAAGGCGTATAAAAAAAAGTGACCAAATGGGTTGCTATTTAGGTATACATTATGTAGGATTTACAACAAAATCTACCTAGTTGTATTCGACTATTAGGAATACTTTTAGTAGCTAAAAAGGTAAATACTACCTAATTATATTACCTATTTCGACCCTACTGGAAATTTATTCTTCAGATCGTTTTTGGCAGATTTTTTTAGCAGTTTTTCACTTGCTGCTTTCGTTAAATTTACTTTCAAGGAAAATTGTGTATGAAGTAGATTAATTGGTATTATTTACGTAAACTGAAATCTAGTAAGACCAATTGGTAAATTTTTATCGGAAGTGTATTTTTTCAGTCAATTTCACGTCATAATTACCGTAACAAGTAAATTCCTCTTTTCCCAAGTCGAATTCAAGCTAATTTTAACAAAAACGTTTGCTGGGCACCAGGCTGACAGACAGTTTTTTTTTGCTCAAACTTAAAATCTCGACGTTTCATGACATTTTAAGCCAATTTGAACAAAAATACATTTGAGCATCACTCGTGCACTTCGCACACTCGTGTGCCCTTTTTCAACTTAACCAGCATCCAGCATTCGGGCATATTTTCCAAAAATTATCGATAATTTTCGTTGCACTTGTTATATTACTACTGAAAAAACCGCTGTCTAATAAATCACTACCTCTACATCCAGATTTCATATCCAAGATGCTTAAAACGAAGAAAATGACGATATTATATTTGCACTTCGCTCTGTGGAAATAACTGCGCACAGAACTTTAATAATATAATATTTGAAATCGTTTACCCTAAAAACCTATAAAACGATATACCATACGGTAGTGGGGTGGTAGGTGATGGAGGGGGGGGGGGGGGGGGGCTGTTGCAAAAAAAAGCCTTAATTCATTTAGTTCTTGTACACACCAAATCACAATTTTATATCTTTTATATATTTATATTTTTTACCCCCATTAATAAATGGGGGTGGTAGAGGGGGTGGCTAATGCAAATAAATAATTGAGGTCTTTGGTTCTATATACACACTAAATCGCAATTTTAGTTTTTTATCCCTTGTAGTGCAAAGAAAAATTAAGGCCATTGCGGTTCTTGCAAAAACACCAAATCACAATTTTATTTTTTTATTCCCAATAATTATGATGTGGGGGTGGTAATGGGAGTTATTTAAGACCTTAGCTTCTCGTAAATACACTAAATTTTAAAATTTTATTGACTCTTACTTGGACTCTAATATAATTTAGTTCCAGATCATGTTATAATACATAAATGTACTATATTCTGACATTTCACAACATTCTTTGTTAAAATATAATCATTCCCATGAGTTTGAATTATTCAAACTGAAATTGATAGCACCCAAGCCTATTTTAACAAAAAAAACTTCCAAATTTTCAATTTTTTTTTGGCCTTTACTATGCTTCCACTCCACTACGTGAATGTGGAAGTAATTTAATTGAACAGCAAGGAAAAAGAATCATTAAACTGAGATAGAAAATCAAATGTTATTTTAGTTAACTCTTCCCACAAAAAATGAGAGAAGTTAGACAACATATGTTTATTTGCTGAAAATTACACTCAATGATATAAAATATCGGACACAAGTAGTCAATATCTTAATGTTATTGTTTATCGAAGAGCATAACTTATTGTAATATTATTATAGACATACTTATTGTCTTAACAAGTCAATTACCAAAACTAAATTTAAATTAGTGCAAATTAATTTTACACAGATATATTATCTGCATACAACAATTGCATACAAATACGTGATTTGTTATGGTATTCAAAGAATTAATAAATCAGCCCCAACTTGAGTCAACACACATCACTTTTTTACCCCACTCGTGAAATTAATACCGACAGCTAATGTTACAGTTGACTGCCTGTGGGACGTCTTGATTTTACTGCGATGTAGTTGTACATAGTAACATATTTAATGCAAGCCTCATAAGACTTCCAAATTTTAATCGGTTTATAACGGAACATATGAATTGATTTCATAATATAATTCCAGAGTAGGGCAAATTAAATAATTAAATAACAAATTAAATAATTTTCTCATTAATGTATTCGTTGACACTACGCTCTTACATTCTAGGCATTCTCCAAATTATTGCTGAGATATCTTAAACTTATGTTGAAACTCTGATTTTGGACGTTGGGGTAACTTAGTCAATGTTCTGTGGGAAATATTTAAGAAGCCACGGAAATATCCTTCATTTGCATTTTTCCAGTTTAATTTTTTTTTGCTTTATTAAATTGGGCTTGTTTTCTGAATATTCTTGTTAAACAAGTTGATGTCGCTTTTCCAATTAAGGTAAAGAATGTAGTTTCCGAGAAACCACACATAGAATGGTATGATGATGAGCTACGAGAGACGCGTAAAAATCTAAATTTTCTTCAATATTTAAAAAAGAAATATCCAAATCAAACAGTCATAGGTGATAATGTGAATGAATATAGATGGCTTTATAGGAGGAAAATTGAATATTACGAAAAAATACCAACAAGTTTTACATTTCTCATAGTACAAACACGGCAAAAGCATCTTAGGATATAGTTAATTCTAAATGTGTAAATAAAAAGAGTACCTATGCTTTCGAGACTACAAAAAACATATCAAGTACTATTGATCCTATCAGCCTAGTGACAACAAGTATTGTAAATAAAAATTATTTTAGTTTTTCAGAAAACATCAAACTCAAACATAATCCCAATAAAGATGTGTATGACATAAATATTAACATTATAAAATATGTAGAGGATGTTATCATTATTCCTCTTACAAAATTGGTGAATTTATGTATAAATAGTGGAGCTTTTTCATAATAGTTTCCAAAAACTTCAAATATAAAAATGGATAGTTATATCAGAAATTTCAAGTTTTAAAAAAAAGACACCAAGCCTGTACAAAATATAAATTGATATAACAGTGTTACAGGGAATATTAGTAATGGTGATAACTTTAAAACTATTTATAACATCATTGGGCGTATGTGCAGGAATATTGATGAATTTGTGTTATTTTTTTAGAGAGTTTGAAACAGACTTTGACATCATTGTTTTAACTGAAGCCTACGAAGTTACAGATTTAAATTTGTATAAGTTACCAGGATATGATATATTGGCGGAATTGTAATATACATAAGTATGGTTTAAAGTGTGAACTCAAGGTTTGTGAATTTAATAATATAAAATAATATAAATATTCTTATACAAAAATTAAAATTTTAAAATTAAACATTTTACTCGACAATAAAAATTAGATTAGATTAGATAAAAACATTAGTTACTCAAGGAGAATAAATTATGGCGTCCCACAGAATACAGTTTTGGGTCCTATCCTATTTATTTTATAACTTAATAATTTACTGACATTAAAAAGTACTGGAAATATATTAAGCTTCGCTGACAATAAAGTTAATTTTTATTCTGCTGATACTTGGGGAGAACTAAAAACAAAAGCCGAAACAGATTTTAAAAACATAACTGGTTTCATTTTAACACACTAACACTAAACTGCAATAAAACAAAATATCTTCCATTTACCTCATATTCTAATAAGCTACCTGCAATGGCAAACCTAAATATTAACACCAGTACCTATATAGAATAAACTGATTCATGTAAGTATCTTGGAATAGTTATAGACAAGCATTTATAATGGGATCTGCAAGTTAAGAGTGTCATAAATAAAACAAGGTATAATTTCGGCTAGATTTAAATATCTCAAGCAATTTTTAAAGATAAACCAGCTGAAAATTATATATCAGTCTCTAATTGGTATAGTAGGATGGGGAGGAATTAATAAAAGTCATTTAAAAAATTTGCAAAACATACAAAAGAGATTTATAAAAATTATATACAACAAAAACAGTACTTACTCTGAGATACACTTAGTTTCTGGAAAGCAAATTATTGGATATCAGGCAGCTTTACAGTTTATCAGCTCTAGCATATATTCAAAAACCGCTGCCCAAGGAATGACTACTTCCACATCCAGATTCTCTATCCAAGTCACTCACAACGAAAAAACTTTATATGTGCAAATAATTGTTTATGGAACTTTAATAATATAATATTTGAAATCCTCTACCCCAAAAACCCATAAAACGATACCCCACATCGGTAGTGGGGTGGGGTGGTGATAGGGGGGTGGTAGTGGGAGGGGGTAGTGGGAGGTGGTAGTGGGGGTGGATGAAGTAAAAAAATATTATGAGGTTCCTGTACATGCATTAAATCACATTTTTTTTTCATCCCCTTTAATAAGGAGGTGGGGGTGGTAATGGGGGTGGCTAATGCCAAACATTTTTTTGAGACCTCAGCTTCTCTTGTATATACTAAATACCAATTTCATGGACTCTTACCTTCTTAATTTACCCATTTACTCCAAATTTATCCCAATTTACCCCCCAACCCTTCGACGGAACAAGATGAAAATATAATCTAGTTCTAGATCTCGTTAAAGTACATATGTGTACCAAGTTTCAAGTCAATATCTCAAACGGTTCCAGAGTAAACGTGCGCACAAAAAAAAGTTACAGGCAGACAGACAGACCGACAGACAGAAATTTTTTTTTCGCTCAAACTTAAAATCTCGACGTTTCATGACATTTTAAGCCTATTTGGACAATAAAAATTTTTAAAAATTTTTTTGTCGTTACTATACTTCCACTGGACGTGGAAGTAAAAAACAAACGTATAATAAGTCATAATACTCATAGTTATCACACTCGGACAAAAAATGTAATTGCTAAAAAAATTAAACACGAAAAAGAATAGGACAGAGACGTTATACTTACCTGGGCCCTTCATTATATGATATTGTACCGACCGAAATAAAAAATATTGGCAAATTGTATGTATTTAAAAACAAATTAAAACAATAACTATTAATCTGTGATAGGGAGACCCTCCATAATATAATAAATAAATAATGTCCTGTATGCTGTATGTGCAGATACCACTATATTATGTAATTATATGTATGCATGAATGTGGAATGGGAATATTAGGTGTATATATATTTGTTACTGAATGCTACTACGAAATGAGATCTTCATCTCACCAACAAGTATTTGTTAAATACTTCAGTGCGAGTAGTCAAGAAATGTTTATTTATTTATATTGTGTTTAATTTGAAAGTATATCTTACATTCCACCACTGTAAATTATTGGGAAAAATAAACATTGTTATTATTATTATTATCATTATTATTATTAATTCCACCTTATTATGAAAATAACTGCTTTGCTGCCTTTTAAAAATGATATATATACCCATTAATTCGCATCTTCTCATTAGGATGTCCAACTTAGGACTCTCACAATCATACACCTCTCGTATTCAATCCTCGCGTGTGTTCCAATATCGATATAAATCAGTTTAATACAATTTTCCTGAAGCTAAAATCGATCTGCCTCAGTGACAGGTATCCGTGAACGTTTTAAACGTACGCTGTGCCGCGAATAAAACGCCGTCGTTATTACACAAGACGAGCATGATTTATTGAGTTATCTCGTCATTTAAATTGCTTGATCTCCGATGCTCGCAAAGAATGCTACATATGGGTATATTGTTACAGTATTTACTTTCTTTTGACTTATTTATGCCCGAGCTTCATGAATAACGTATTATTTACGCCGTTTATTAAAGTCCGAGTTTGGTTTGGTAGTATAATTATCCTGTGATGGGTTTATTGAATCTTCCACGAAACAGAACAAAATTACAGCGGCTAGTTAAGTTAAGAGGAGAGGTTATTAATCTGTTGAGAAGAAATATCATAATGTATTCACGCGAACAATTATAAACTGTAAATCATGCCATGAGAGACATATATGTCCCTGCAAACACACTATAGGTGGCAAAGCAATGGGCCATTAGATTTATGACTAGGAAAGTATTGGCAACTTTTGCCAATACCTGAAAAACGAATACAAAGTACTGTTTAACATTATATCATATGTCCTGTAATGGTAAATTGATGGCTATATGTGTTTAATACGCCCTTTTGTTATTGCATACTTGGAATTATTTCACCATCGTTGGTACGTTAAATACAGGTGCATCACGGTTAGTGGCCTATTAGACGTTTTTGAAAAACAATATGAAGCTGAAAATTTAGGAAGAGAAGTTTTCAGTTTTCAATTTAATGAAACTAACGTCACGTATGTGACATCCGGTTATACCGGAAGTTGACATCAACTTCCTTTTTTTAAATGGCATGCCTTATTTTTTATGCCGAATTCGAATTCTATTCATGATTTTAAGGTAACTTCCAATATCATTCCCTATCTAAAAAACCAATAGTTTTTGAGATACTTCGATTTTAATGAAATCTCTGATGCGAAAACTAACCCATAGTTGTAAATTAATAACATTTACTAAGGCACATTCCGACAACCAATTTCTCTACCATATGTCTATGAGAGATGGAGCTTATGTGGGTTCAAGCCACAAACTCCCCGAAATATACAGGGTGCCCAGAAAATAAGATCCAACTTCGACCGCCATTAAATCGCTTATTGTAAATGGAACACACTATATTTTATAAGCCTATTCGCTTCCCCGTTTTATCATCTTCCAATAAATATGTGCATTCCCTATAGCTAAAATGTATGGTTATTGAGTTATTTATTTATATTTAACATCATCACAAATTGGAGGGATGGTTTTGTGGCCGGTATTTCGGATCTATGTCTCTCTGACCACCTAGGCCAATTTATTGTAGTGAAAGGTCATATGGCACCTCCTAGAGCTATATAGAGAAGGAATATTACTAGTCACGGCATAGAAAAAATTAAACGTTCTTTGTCTCAAATAAATTGGAATATTTTTGGCAGTCATAATTATAGTCCAGAAGTCCTATAAAAGTCTCATTGAAACACATTTCCCGTTAAAAAAGGTGGTTAATCAATCTAACCCACCAGTAAAGTGGTTTAACGAAACACATTATCCAGTGTCAAAACAATTTGTAATTCTACTCAGGATCCTGCCGATTGGGCAGTATTTAATATTTTACGTAAAGAGTACAGGCAATGTATTACTGATTCTAAGAAGTGTGCTTACAATTATTTTATTAACGGCTCAGACAATAAAATTAGGGACAGCTGGAAACTAATCAACGTTGAACGTAACAAAGCGAGTTCTGACAATACTGAGTATGCATTTACACAAAAAGCTAGTACCTTTGTTAAAATAGGCCATTATTAGTTGTTAAAATTTTTAGAAAAAAAAATTGGGTTTAATCAAAAATAGACAATGGTTATGTTAATATCTTATCATAAACTTTTACGAAAAATTATTTTGAAAGTATTCCAAATGTTTCCATAATAAATATTTAAATTTTTTAATCTTGCTTTTTAAATTATTTTGTCAAAAACTTACAAGAAAATGTTATTTTGAAAGCGCGTTGAAATTTTATCATTTAATATGTCAGCTTATATCAAAAAAGTAACTTGCGTTTGAAAAAAATGGCTAAAGAAGCACTTTAAACACGCGCCTAAAGTACATATCTTTTTGGTATAATATTATTTCACTGCGCCATTATTATAAAAGAAAAAAATAAAGAGGTCGCTAAAAGATAAACACCATTTTAAAAAGTGATAGTGGCAGTTACTAGGCAACCACGTAGCGGTTACTAGGCCGCCGAGTCGCGGAGTAGTACCCGCTACTACCCCGATCCTTTATAGTAACTAAACATAGTCACATCTATAGAGGCCGGGACTACCCGAAACACTACCCGGCGACTACAAATTTTTCCCCATTTTAGTGGCGGCTACGTAGCTGCCACGTAGCAGGGCTGCCTATGGTAGCGGTCCACTTTATCGTGGCTTTTATAGTCGCCGATACGTTCCCGCGACTGTATGTGTCACTTGGGAGGGGTGGATGGCGGTGGCAAATAAAGGATTTTGTCTGTCTGTCTGTAAAATAAGTAGACTAAAAAGTAAAATATAAAATTACATAAAAAAATATTTTTAAGAAAAAGCTTTTATTTGAAAAAACTACTAAAAAGTAAAAATATTTTTTTTTAAATTCATACACTTGGAAACCAAAAGCTTTGGGGGCGGTCAATTGAGCAAAGTAACTATGCAATAGCGCTATATGACCGTCCCCAAAGCTTTTGGTTTCCAGGTGTATGAATTTAAAAAAAAATATTTTTACTTTTTAGTAGTTTTTTCAAATAAAAGCTTTTTCTTAAAATTATTTTTTTATATAATTTTATTTTTTTGTGCGCACGATTAACACTCTGGAACCGTTTAAGATATTGATTTGAAATTTGGTACACGTATGTATTTTAATGAGATCTGGAAATAGATTATATTTTGATCTTATTCTGTTGAAGGGTTGGAGGGTAAATTGGGGTAAATGGGGAGTAAATAGGTAAATAAAGAAAGTAAGAGTCCACAAAATTGGTATTTAGTATATATTAGAGAAGCCAAGGCTTTAGCCACCCCCATTACCACCCCCACCCCCATTATTAAAGGGAGAAAAAAGTGAAAAAAATAAAATTGATTTAGCTGTGTAAAAGAACCAAAGGCTTAAAAAAATTTTTTTACCATATCCACTTCATACCACCCGCTACCACCACCCCCAGCCCCTCTACCAATGTGGCATATCGTTTTATAGGTTTCTGGGGTAGGCGACTTCAAATACTATGTTATTAAAGTTCCATAAACAACTATGGGCACATGTTTTCCTAGACCCCCTCCCTCCACCCTTTTTGTGACTTAACTGGTGTGGGGCTGGGGGATGTGGTTTGGGGAATAATTAGTGGGGGTAATTAAGAACGGATAATTAGTGCGGGGTTAATTAGCGGGTAAGGGTAAGGATAAGTAGCGAGTGATTAAGGGTAATTAAAGGTAAATAAAGGTAATCGGGGAAGGTGGGACAAAGTAGGACAGGGGATGACAAGGTAGGACGAGTTGGAGGATATAACAAGATTAAATTATGGATAAATAGGGATAACCTACTACTTATTAATATTTGATGTCACACTGTGACATATTTACATGTAATGTTTGTACTGCAACATTCACTTGGTTTTGCAGGCTTAGCCGCCATGCTAATATTCATAAAAACATCTTTTAAGTGCGATTTGTGTAATAAAATATTTAATATACAGGATAACTTAAAAGATTTGTTCTCATGAATTTTTTTTTTTTTGTTATGAAAGACTTGGATGGAAAATCTGCATGTGGAAGTAGTGATTCCTTGGGCAGCGATTTTTTGTTAAATGCTTGTTCAAAGTCACATTTTCACTCACTAAATCAATGCATTAACCAGTGGCGGATCTAGGGGGCGGGGCAGTGTGAAATTACCTAATATTAATTTTTAATAGATAATATATGGGTAAAGGGTGCAGACTTCCGGTGCCCCCCCCAGAAGTTAATTCCGTATCCGCCCCTGGTATTAACTACTAATAATTACTATTGATGACCCTGCTATCTTGAAATTTTGCAAAAGATAAATATTCAGATTAAATTCTATTAACCGTTCTTAAAATTAAGACATTTCATGAAGTCCTTTTGTTTTCTGTGATTATTTTATATGGATTTACTGATTTACAGTAAAACTGGCTGTGCAAACATATTTCAAATCTCGGAAGATGCAAAAACTATGTTGATACAATTTTCTAACATAGTATATTACTGCGTTATGTAGTGGATATATTCGCCATTCTCTGCATCTAACCCTCTCGAACTACATCTGCAATCCCCGTATTTCAGTATGCTACCATATATCAAAGCAATAGTAAAATAATCATACTTTTCATTAACGGCACGTGAAAAATAAGATAATGCTAGAACTCCAGAGTATATCGCTATTATTATTGGCAAAGTTGTGATAGCCGAACATTGGCCCGCTCCGGTGCCGCACAGTATGAAATTAATGAGTTTTCATTTTCAAAATTCCACTCCACGCTCAATTTTTGATCAATTTGGATGAAACTAGGTGCAAAGTGTTTGTGAAAGCTGGCTTTTTATCAGATAACTGCGGGTTTTACAATTAAGGTATTATGTGCCAACTGTCAGCTGCCAAAACCCCGCGAAAATTATAAAAATTTAAATTATTTTATAATTTGTGATTTTTATGACTTTTATGAATATTTTTGGGGTCGTGGATTACGAATTTCGGGGTCGAATAGCCTGGAAATGTGCGCAGCACCTTTAAATTAGCAAAAAACACCCCTTTTAAATACCTGTATTAGCAATATTCTTACTGCGAGTCTTAAATTATCACATAAACATATTTTTTTACTAGTAATTTGAAAATTCATTAGATTTGATTATAATTTAGCAAAATTTTAATATGAGGGTTAATTACAAGCGGTAAAAACTATCTCTAAATAAAAAAATATGAAAATTACTTACATGATATCATTTTTTTAACTTTTTGTCCTTAAACCAATTAATAGATGAAATTTTGACGCATTTTCACTAAAAAAAAATGTATTCACCTCCTTAGGGTGTAATTACCCTTAAATAACAATTAACTTGAAAAATAAGTTGCAGAACGGGTTTTCAGTATAATTTTATTAATTTGAATGAGTCAGCTTACAAAAATTTTAGAAACAGAATTTCACCCTACCAAGGGTTGAACCGCCCTTAGTTGAGCGTAAACATTTATAGGAAGGATAACTGGGGGGGGGGTCAAAACTACTCCTAAATAAAGAAAAATGAAAAACATCATAAAATTTTTTTTAACTGTTTGTTTTTGAATTGAGTAACGAATGACATTTTTACTTAACAAAATTGTTTTCACATCCTTAGGGATAATAATTATTATTATCTAAGATGGTATTATAGTTAAGACTTATATATTTGTATTTTTTTAATCTCTGAAAATAATGAAAATCAGTCCCTTGTTCTTTGTAACATTGAATACTACAGTACCTAAAGTACTACCTTCAAAATTACCCATTCCAAAGAAAAAGGACAAATATTTTTGTCCCAATTAGTCATTTACCATCATTTAGTCTAAATAAAGAATGTAGATTACACTTTTATTAATTATATTAAGGAGGTTCCGGAGAAAAATTTAGCAGGGAATTTTCTGAAATTGTAATGTAAAAAACATAAAACCTTATACTTTTCATCCATATGAATATTTTTTATTAAAAATAAATCCATTAAAACTACTAAAAGGGTCAAAAATGGCCAATATCTTGAACTTGGACAACTCTAGATCAAAACAACCATTACATTAGTAATTTGCGACCAAAAAAAAGGTAAAATTATTTACACTTTATCGATATAAATATGTTTTATTTGAATTAATTCAATTAAAACCACTAAAAGTGGTAATGTCTTGATGTTGGACAACTTTAGACCAAAATTACCAAACTTCGCTCCCTTTTAGTTAAATAAATATTGGATTCATAACACAGGCCCACAAAAAAAAAACTTGTCTGCGCCGGGGTACTGACCATATCTATCCCTTGTATTTTGTGCCGCTGAACACGAATCTGACCTTAGTTTTTCCCCTATACGTCAGGTTTTTTCTTTAACAGCAAATAAATATATAAATATCACGATTCAACAGACTTTTTTTGCTGTTAAAAAAAACCGGACGTGTAGGGGAAAAACTAAGGTCAGATTCGTGTTCAGCGGCTCAAAATACAAGGGATAGGTGTGGTCAGTACCCCCGCGCAGACCACTTTTTTGGTTGCCACTGTGCCACACTCAGTGTGGCACAATCCCACAAAAAGTCATCTATCCCTTGTATTTTAAGCCGCTGAACACGAATCTGATCTTAGTTTTTCACCAGCACGTCAGGTTTTTCTTTTAATAGCAAATAAATACATAAATATTAGACTTTTTTGCTTTAAAAAAAAACCTGACGTATAGGGGAAAAACTAAGGTCAGATTCGTGTTCAGCGGGTCAAAATACAAGGGATAGGTATGGTCAATACCGCGGCGCAGACAATTTTTTTTGTGGACCTGTATAATCAGCGACCCAAAAAACATTCGTATAAGTCATAAAAATCCGCTTTAAAAAAGCTTAGAGTACATAAACTATAAAAATTTTAAAATTTTTATAATTTTCGCGGGGTTTTGGCACATAATACCTTAATTCTAAAACCCCCAGTTATCTGATAAAAATCCAGCTTTCACAAACATTTTGCACCTAGTTTCATCCAAATTGATCAAAAATTGAGCGTGGAGTGGGATTTTGAAAATGAAAACTCATTAATTTTACAGTGTGCCGGTGCACTTAGTGAATAATTTACCGCTTCTTGCCAGTACTTTCCAAATGATGAAGTGAAGGCATGTAAGTAGTTTATTATTATGGGCAAAAAATTACATAACAAATAATTATATAACAAACCTCAGTCCTGAACCCTTAAAAATAGAAAAAAGAATATTCAGTCCTAGAAATAAAATCCTTTTCAAAAACTTAATTTCTGAAATAGACTGGAGTACACTCTACACAGAAACTGATGTAAATCTAGCTTGCGATGTTTTTTATGACAGCTGTTTTAATGTGGCTTTTCCAGTTAAATATATCAAGATCAATCATGAAAATAAATGTCCGGGATGGATTACAGAGGGGATAAAAACATCATGCCGTAATAAACGCTCTTTATTATATATTAAAAAAATTTTTACCACAAATATATTCTTCAAAAATTACGTGCGCAACTATTGTAAAACACTGGGAAAACTCGTAATCATTGCAAAACAAATTTATGCAAATAATTATATAACAAACTCATCAAACAAAATAAGATCCACTTGGAAATTAATTGATTCAAACATAAAACAAAAAGCGGCTAAGACACAGAATGACATTAATATCCTAAATCAAGAAAATGAAATAATCAGGGATCCACTCGCAGTGGCATCAGAATTTCAAAAATTTTACTTAAACGTAGGAGAGGAACTAACAAAAAACATAACCAGCAAAAGAGAAGCTATGGCTTACGTAACGACAGTAAAATCGTATAAGTAACTCATTTTTCTTTTCACCAATGACAGAAGCAGAAATAAAACGACTGATAAAAAATTTTAAACAAAAAAACAGTACAGGCTCAGACGATATCCCAATAACAATAATAAGCGAAGTAGTAGACTACCTTATAAAACCAATAACTTACATAATTAACTTATCTCTAATTACAGGAACTTTTCCAAGTTGCCTTAAACATGCAGTAATTAAACCACTATTTAAAAAAGGTGAGAAAACCGAAATATCGAACTACAGACCAATTTCACTTTTATCAGTTATCTCTAAAATTCTGGAAGCTGCAGTTAAGGAGCAAATTACCAAATATTTTGAAAAAAATAAAACATTCTCAGATAGACAATACGGCTTTAGAAGTGGGAAAAATACAACGGCAGCTACTCTCGACTTAATCGGTAATGTAAATGAAATACTAGAAAATAAAGACATACCAATTACTGTCTTCTGCGATTTATCGAAGGCTTTCGATTGCGTCGACCACAAAATTCTGCTGGACAAGATGGAGTATTATGGAATACGGGGCATTGTTCATGATTGGTTTAAATCTTACTTAAGTGATCGCACCATGTCTGTGAAAATAACATCAATCGAGGGGGAGCGAGTAAACAAAGTATCCACAAACCCGGGCTACATAAAGTGTGGGGTTCCGCAAGGTTCTATCCTGGGACCAACTTTATTCTTAATATACGTAAATGACGCAGCAGCAAATTTCCCACTCGCGAAATTCTCACAATTTGCTGACGACACAAGCATCACGCTACAGCACAAAAATTTAGACGATCTAATCGGTATAACAAAGACTTTATTAGAGGATTTATGCGATTGGTTCGCAGCCAATAAGCTGGTTTTAAATGTCAATAAAACTTTTAATATTCTATTCCAACCAAACAAAACACAACCTCATACTGTTATCTCAACAAATGGTGGAGATGTCATCCCCACGTCTACCACTAAATTTTTAGGTATTCATTTGGACCAACAGCTTGACTGGAAAACTCACATTATAGAATTAAATAAAAAATTAAGCCATGCAGTTTATGCCATAAATACAATCAGACAAAACATCGGTTTCAATGTTGGTAAAACAGTCTATTATGCATACTTCTACTCTATTATGCAATATGGAGTAGAATTTTGGGGAAATTCAACCAATGCTAAGACAACATTTTTAGTACAAAAAAAAGCCATAAGAGCACTATTTAATCTAAATACGCGGGACTCGTGTAGAGATTACTTTAAAAAGCACAGAATATTTACCTTAACGAATTTGTACATATATAAAATCAGTATAATAATTTACAAAGAACAAAAAAGGCTTTCCACACCATCTGATATCCACAATTATGATACACGATACAGAAACATATACCGAACTCCCTCATACAATTTGGATGTAAACAGAAGAGGACCCGTATATGCCGGTGTAAAAATATTTAATCATCTTCCAGAAAGAGTTCAGCAAAAACCGTCCTTAAATCTATTTAAAAAGGAATTGAAAAATATTCTAAAAACCAATGTTTTCTATAACTTAAACGAATTTTTTGAGGATGATCTCAACTAAAACAACAGGTCATTTGTATTTTCGGAATCCGAGTAGCCACAATAAATAAATATGAATGGCTCTATATACCTACATTATATCATTTGCTTAGATTTTATTAAATATCATTGAATTTCATTGAATATCATTTAAAATTTGCAGGTCTCAGCCTGCTAGCTTAAATACATACCATTTATTATTGTTGCTATTACTATTCTTACCTTATTGTAGTATGTTATCTATAATGTATATTATCTGAGATAGACAATTATTCTATAAACCACCGTCAAACTAGGCGATATTTTCTCTAAGGCTCGGAAAGAGCCAGAAGTATGTATCTAGTTCTAACAATACATGTGTATACCATAACAATCATTGTAGTTTGTAAGATACATATTGTGGGAAATAAAATATTTCTATCTATCTATCTATCTATCTATTAATGATGGACCAATACCAATCATGTGTGTTAGCTGGAGTATTTATGTTAATGTTGGCATTGCTGACATCCTCCTAAGGGAACTGAATTAGTTTATAATAATTATCGTCTAGCGCCATTTAAAGAACAGTTTTATTTCTTAGAGTGTCTAATTACGACAATTTTATCATGCCAGAAAACGTTTCTATTGTTGTGCAAACGTTCTTAGAGCTCACATTATTATAGAACAAAACTACAAGGGCATTATTAAAGTTGTTTTATCTTTTACTTATATTTGTTATTTGTTACAAACTTGACAGATATGGAAGTAACAAGTACCTACCATTTTTTAACTCCGTCAAAATGTCCAAATTGGTTTAGGTAATTTGTTTCCATTTTAAATTTTAACAGTGAAGTGATGATTAATAAAATATTAAATACTTTAAGATGTCTTCGAAGCTTCCTGTATTAATATTCAAAACGATGCCGCCATTTCGTTCTAAACTTGGAATGTATTATCTTGGATATCACCGCTCATTCTTACCAGTTCCGATTACGGTTCTGCCGTCACTAAAACAGAACATTATGGCAATCATAAATGCATAAACCAATAGTCATTGCAGTCAGACAGGTAGGTAGAGAAGTATTTATTCTATATGTCACGTCTTGGGTTGTATTGTTTCTTCGCGACGAACTGGCGCCACTAGTACCTGGCTGTCGCGTACTTAGAATAGCAATTAGCTCTTGTAAATCACTCCCGACTATTCTTCTATCACTTGCGAATTGTTTAGGGTATTAGTCTCGGTGTATTTTTACCTTCTAATCTCATCTTTGTTAGACTATCCTGGACGATAAAAGTAAGAGGAAGTCAATTGTTGATAATGTCAATGTTGACTCCTTGTGACGAAGAGGTTAGACTTTCAAGGGCCTTTGAATTATACGGATGGTCGTTACTAAAAATTCTATTGACTCGAGATAAGATCTAGTAGAGAGGGGCAATTGGATTTAATGCCATGAGTAAACTGCGGGAAGTGGTTTGTCCATTTATATTTATATTGCAAATTGCAATAGGTATTTAGATTTATTACATTTTTAAAATAGTCTTTTTTGATCAATTGTTACAAACAAATAAATTTTGTTTAAAGGCCATGGCAAGTTAAGAAGATAAGTGTCCGTGCCTTTGCAACATTTTTGCGTGTGGTTCATTCCAGTGATGTATCTTTGCGTAAAATACTACCACAGAAAGTTTTGACTTCGAAAACTTCATAATATCTGGGCAAATTTTTTTTTTCGAAAATCCGAAAAAAACTTTTTTTTCCTTAATCAAGTGAACCAATTTGTTTGTATTTCACATATATTTTAATAGACTGGCGGTACATGACCAGTCAGGTGCAACGTTTTTAAAATGCATGCCAATCATATATATGAATGAAATTACCATGAATATGCCACAAACGCAAATTTTAGGCAGTCGTCGCGTGCAAAAGGGTGTGCAAATCGATTTTTTTTGTTTTTTTTGTGTTTTTTTTATTTTAAAATGAATGCCAATAGTGCCAAACGAAAATCCTTGAAAAAAAAATCCAAAATCAAAATCATTCAAAATCAAGAACACCAAAAAATTTTACGATTTAATGTGCGCATCAAAGGTTGTTTTGTGCGCGGAAACTGCATGCCAATGAATATCCGCTGGATTCTTTTTCAAGGCTTTTCGTTTGGCACTATTGGCATCCATTTTAAAATTTTAAAAAAAAACACAAAAAAAAAACAAAAAAATCGATTTGCACACCCTTCTGCACGCGACGACTGCCTAAAATTTGCGTTTCTGGCATATTCATGGTAATTTCATTCATATATATGATTGGCATGCATTTTAAAAACGTTGCACCTGACTGGTCATGTACCGCCAGTCTATAAATCTACTCAAGACAATTTATTAATGATATTTTCAGGAAATCTTTTCATGAAGAAAAAAAATGATGCATTTGAATTTTTTGAAAAATTTAAACACGTACTTACACGTTATCAATCACCAACATTTTTTTATTAATTATACACCATACAATGAGCTATAACATAGATTTTTCACAAAACTCTATCGAAGAAGGTTAGAAAACTAAGTTAGTTAGTTTTCTGTTACTTAGACATGGATTTATCATATGCAAGATTTCTTCCATGTCTAAATTCATGTATAAGTAACAGCAAATTAACTAACCTACTTTTCTAACTAACTAACTAACTTAGTTTTCTGTTACTTATACATGATTTTATCGTATGCAAGGTTTCTTGACGATATTCCGAAACCATAAGTAAAACTGTCTGAATTATTCGCAGAAGATATCAGTGTTACAATAAATGACGACAGTGATGAATATATCATTAGCATAATAATCCAAGGCAACGAATGTTCAAAAAAGGGTGTAGAGGGAAATGTTAGGGACAGAAAATTTGACTGCGGAACTTTGTTTGGACTAGTCTGGAGATGAACATATCAAAAGTCCCCACTACTAGGTGGTAAGCGGGGGCGGGGGGGCACTTTAAAGGTCCCATTTTTTTATTTTTCGCTTATATCTCGGAAACTATGCGTCGTAGCGGCTTGACCTAACTATACAAAATTGAAGCTGACAAAATTTGCTACAAGATACATCACTGCAAGGAACCACACGCAAAAAGGTTGCAAAGGCACGGACACTTATCTTAACCTGCTATGGCCTTTCGACACAAAATTCTACATAATTAAGATATGCCTAAGCACGGATTTACGGGGGGGTAATGGGGTAATTACCCCCCCCCCCCCCTAGGTTCTGTTAGCTATCAACTTTCGTTTTAAAATCTTATTATTTTTGTTATTTTACTTTGTATTTTTTATTTATATTTTTGAATATATATTTTATTTAGTTGTGTTTACCATGTTACCTCCCAGGGGCGTGCTGGCCCACCGGGAAACGGGAATTTTCCAGTAGGCCCCCATAGAGTGATCAAACGGACCCTAATAACAGGAAGGGATCTCGCCCATGGTTTTTTCACTCGCTCATCAATGAAAAAAAATTGTTTCCAATTTTCCCTACGCCCCCGCTGATTGAAAATTGTTATTTTCTTTTCAAGAGGAAACTAATTTTTTCTCCATTCCACTGCCCTTGAATGGGCCCCCACCTGATTAGTGCTCCAGGGCCCCATCAACCCTGAATCTACCCCTGGGTCGAGCCTTGATATAGGAATTTTTTCCGGGCCCTTGGAAGCCTCCCAGCACGCGTCTGTTATCCCCCAAGCTCAATGCTGAGATCCACCGTTAGATATTGCCTTTTAAAATATTTTCATGTAAATATAAGCAATAAAAAATTTAACAAAAGTGGACTAAATGTATAAATTCAAGCATGAATGTAGGTACTGTTTTTCTAATGTTTTATTATTGTGACAATATAGTACACTAACACTGTTGTGTTACCTTTTAATGTTGAATTTTAATTTTAAAAATTTAACCTTAAGGAAAATTTTAACCTCTTACTATTCTTATAATCCTTTTAATATGTATTGTATATGCCTTTTTATATATGTATCATTTTTTTTGTGTTCATTTTAACCTAGGTTTTCTCTATTTGACATGTTCAACACCCGTATGGGTATTTTGTATTTTTTTGTACAAGTGAACAAATAAAATGTATCTATCTATCTATCTATCTATATTTTAATGGAAAAATTATCAATGATAATAATAATTGATAAAATTGCTGTACCTTCATTGGAATAAAATCTTTTCTTCGATACATCTCATTACTTTTTATTTGATATTTTGTCGCTGTTCTTAAAAAAAAAATTTACATTTTAATGAAAGAAATCTCTGCACTAAAAGGATCGGGCAGAAATTGTTACATTAGTCCTGTCAATGAATGGTTTCTAGAGGAAAATGCCGAGATCACAATTTTTGACTCGAGAGCTGTGTTTGGACTATTTAGGAGGTAAACATACCAAAAGTCCCCGAACACAGGAGGTGCGGGGGTGCAGAGGAGCACGAAGAAGGTCCCGGTTTTTTGTGTTTCGCTCATATCTGGAAAACGGTTAGCCATAATCAAAAAGTAGCTACATGCAAAAGTAAAGCTGACTAAATTTTCCAATGTTTCTATTAATTTTTTCGTATTTGTTATGGTTCAGTAATGGATTGCATATCTTTTAACTGTATTCTATCTTTATTATAAATTTTTTGTAAATTGAAAAAAAAAATTAATAACCTCAATTTTTAATAACATTTTTTTAACCTCAAGTCAAAAATTGTGATCTTGGCATTTCCATCTAGACCACTTACGTTCATTGAAAGGGCTACATAAATTATAGCAATATTTCTTTGACGAATTGAATATCAATTTCACATCACTTAGAACAGATCATAAATATATGTCAAAGAAACATCGTTTTGGCTGAGTTCATGCGCCAACTGCCAAACATAACAACCATAAGCTGTGTATTTTCCTATATTTCTCTTTTCATAGTTTAAAAAGGTTGTAAGATTGCTTTTGTATGTATGCTAAGATTACCACACTGACACAACCCTTGAAATAATAATTATGAAACATACCAAACCCATAACCCTATTTTATGACGTACTGATTTAAAAATGATATATCTTATTCAACTAAAAAGCTAGATCACATAGAAATGAACCAGATCAGAAACGCTCATAGAAGGGGTAAATTTCACTTTCCCAAGGAAAGAACATTGATTTACTTGGATCGATTCCTGAGTACCAAAGAAATACACCTTATAGTTCAAAGGAAATTAAAACAGTTTTTAACGTTTCTGCACATTTAGTAGGTATGCTTTTAGAGGGCAGAATATTTACCAGTGAAATATTCTTGTCGAACTCCTCTATACGTTTCCTTAAATATATAAGGAATGATAAACCAGACTGCAACCATCAGCTACTCTCCGGACTAATGCCCCGCCAAGCGCTGAATTACGAATTACAAGCGTGGCCGCGTTAAGTGCAATAACTATGTATTGCCACAAAACCCTAAAGTTTCGATTGCAACAGGAGTAGGAATAAGTCTTTCGGCTGAGATTTTTAGTATTTGTTACCTCTGCCAAGTTTGAGTCTTAAACCTTGAAAACCAGGCCTGTCGAGAGGGGGGTGCGGGGGTGATTACCCCCGGGCTCGGGCCTATTTGTGGAGGCCCCGGTTTTGAAATATTGAAAATTTGTATTATAAATTTTAAAAAAGATTACTACCCCACCCCTCATAGGTTTCAAAACGGAAAAATAAATTGAGGCTTTTATAGTTTTAGCCAGGGTGAACAAATATAGAGTGAATTCATTTTAACCACCTACACATGACTAGAGTCCATCCTTGGTAAGAGCTACCTATACTCAAATGATGCATATAGGTGCTATTGAAATTCGGAAAGGGTCAAGTACTTATAGCTTATCGTGCCAAATATACACTCAAAGAAAATGATAGGTAAATTCAACCAAAAAGAGCATATGATCTATCTAGTTTCATAGTTAAATGAATCAGAAAAGAATAGTCATACAACTTTATTTGTTTTCGTAAACAAATAGTAGTTTAATAATCATATCTTCTTGTAACAAATTAAATAGTACAATGACATTTTTTTATGTTCACTAACCATTTTCAATTTGGTCTACAATTAAATAGTACAACGACTTTGTTTTTTGTTCACCAACTAATTTTTAGGTTGATCTACACTTTATTGAATAATGATGAAGTTTTTTTTCGTTAGCCAAAATCTATTGAGACATCAGACCACCCAAACCAAAGATTAGAGATCGTTTATAAGATCCATCCAAATATATCGATGATCCCTGAGAGAATTTGAACATTGCAATCATGTTATTAATTTTCTATAAATTCATAAGAGTATAAGATAATGCATGATTGATTATTGTCAGTGATTTGTATGTGGCGTCATCTGGGAATAATTTCTGTAATAGACTACGTGGTAAGCAAGCAAATTTTATGGTAATTCTTTTAGAACTTCTAGAAGACGACAATAATATTGGTTTGTCTACCAAGTACAATAATACAGCGAACTAATACTGGGTTAGAATTACAATTCGATAATAGTTAAAAATAAAATATACTATTATCTAGTTTAATTTGACAGAATTCAACAAAATAATAGTCAGACGAACAAAATAATAGTCTTATTCATCTATTTTTTAAGTTAATGTTTGTTTTGTTGTACGACAACTTTTTATTAATTAAAATAACAATCACCTCTTGTTTAAAAAATACCATCAATATAGTTTGGTTTAACAAAATGAACGATATTGTTAGTTAACCATTTTTTTTTGTTGAATTTACCCATACTATTTCTTTGAGTGTACAAGTCAGGTACGACAACCACCCACTCTTAATAAGGCGGAGAAGGTAAAAACTATCCCCACAGACGAACAGATTTAATTATTTCTAATAACCTATAACAAAAAACCGCTGCCCAAGGAATCACTATTTCCACATCCAGATTCTTTTTCAAGTCACTCACAACGAAAAAATTTTTGTATGTGGAAATAATTGTTTATGGAACTTTAACAATATAGTATTTGAAATCCTCTACCCCAAAAACCCATAAAACGGTACCCCACATCGGTAGCGGGGTGGGGGTGGTGATAAAGGGTGGTAGTGGGGGTGGATGAAGTAAAAAAAAACATTTTAAGGTTTCTGGTTCTTGTACACACACTAAATCACAATTTTTTTTCATCCCCTTTAATAATGGGGGGGGTGGTAAGGGGGATGGCTAATGCCAAATTTTTTTTTTGAGACCTTAGCTTCTCTTGTATATACTAAATACCAATTTTATGGACTCTTACCTGCTTGATTTACCTATTTTCCCCAAATTTACCCCAATTTACCCCCCAACCCTTCGACGGAACAAGATGAAAATATAATCTAGTTCTAGATCTCGTTAAAGTACGTATGTGTACCAAATTTCAAGTCAATATCTCAAACGGTTCCAGAGTAAACGTGCGCACAAAAAAAGTTACAGACAGACCGACAGACAGACCGACAGACAGACCGACAGACAGAATTTTTTTTTCGCTCAAACTTAAAATCTCGACGTTTCTTGACATTCTAAGCCTATTTGAACAACAAAGATTTTTTAAATTTGTTTTGTCGTTACTATACTTCCACTGGATGAGGAAGTAATTCAGGTATTGTAGTTTTAGGCAGGGTAGACAAATATGGAGAAAATTCATACATTAAGCATTAACCAGTTGTGTTTTATTTATTATACCATTCCTGCTTATTCAACTGTTTATCTTAACATTTATCAACTTATATATCTTTTAATCTGTGAAAAGCTATTCTTGTTCCTATTTGTATCATACTTTCGACCATCAATCCAAATACTTTCTTTTCTTATGATTTTTCTCTCTTATCTTCAAAATATCTTTTCCGTGGTTTTCTTTTCCTTTTTTTTAGATATAGTGATCATTTTTTTATATCTATGTACCTAAGCTAAATTAACTAAAGGCCATGGCAGGTTAAGATAAGTGTCCGTGCCTTTGCAACCTTTTTGCGTGTGGTTCCTTCCAGTGATGTATCTTTGCGTAAGATACTACCACAAAAAGTTTTGATCTCAAAAACTTCATAATATCTGGGGAAAAAATTTGTTTCGAAAATCCGAAAAAAATTTTTTTTCTTAATCAAGTGAACCAATTTGTTTGTATTTCACATATAAGCACATAACATTATCTTTGCCAATTTGACTACGTTACCTCTTCGATAGAGTTTTGTAAAAAATATATGCTGTAGCTTATTGTATGGTGTATAATTAGTAAAAAAATAGAGGTGGTCACTAACGTGTAAGTACGTATATAAGTTTTTCAAAAAATTCAAAAGCATCAATTTTTGTTTTCTTCATGAAAAGATCAATAATAAATTGTCTTAAAGCACGGACACTTATCTTAACCTTCCGTCTGTATGTGGTTTCGCCACATACAGACAAAGGGACAAAAGAACAAAAATTGACAAAAATAACAAAAACGAGATTAATAAAGGGAGTAGAAAAGGGGTTTTACAGTAAAAGGTGGTGAAAGGGAAATTGTGGTGTAGGAAAGATTTGGCTAGGGAGGTTGCCGAAAGATAGGCAACGCCTGGTATGGTAAGGGGTGTTTTATATTGAAAAGTATGGCATTATGCTGTCTGATTCGTGTAAAGTTTTCCGGTTAGCGGACTGTCGCCCAATTTGAATTGGTAGAATTTTTGCGATGTATTTTGGACGAAGTCCGCTAGTGGGGTTATGTCGTGGCAACGTGCATAGAGATCTCTGAGGGAGGTGTATCTATCAGAGGCTGAAATGAGGCGCATAAATTTGTGTTCTAGTACTTTTAATTTTCGCATTGTCGAGGCCGGGATGCTGCACGACACCGGCGCCGCGTATGTGATAGCCGGCCTGATCACCATCGTATACAATAACTTTTTATTGGTCCTGTTGAGTCCGCTACCCCGCGCCAGGAGCGGATACAGACTCCTGGGCATGGAGTAGACCTTTCGTATCGTCTCGTTTACGTGTGTATTAAACGTCAGTCTTCTGTCCAAGTTCACCCCCAGATACTTCACGCACCGCTTTATTGGAATTTGGTGGCCCCCTATCGAAAGTGGTGTAATACGATTTTCGGTGAAGCGGCGCGTGAAGATAATTGATTCCGACTTCTCGGCGTTGATCCGAATCTTCCACTTGTCGTAATACGCCGTGGCACGAGCCATGTGCGCCTTCAGCAGCATGTTTGCTGCTTGTGCATTGTGTGAATGCGCGTACATGGCCGTGTCGTCGGCGTACTTGGCAAGGTTCGTATTCGGGAACTCCGGGAAGTCGGAGACGTACAAGTTGTATAACTTTGGCGACAGGCACGACCCCTGGGGGACGCCCGCGCGAATGTCCCGTCGAGTTGAGAGTTTGTTATTCACCCTGACCTGCAGCGATCTGTCTGTCAGGAAAGAGTGAATTAGTTCGGTGATATGCGTAGGAAAGTTAAGCGTGTTTAGTTTGTAGAGTAAGCCCGGGATCCACACTGTATCGAAGGCTTTCTCAATATCGAGCAGCACCATCACTGTGCTTTTTCCGCGGTTGCACTGTACTTTGACGTCATTCACGATCCTGACGACCTGGCGTACAGTTCCCCTGCCTTTCCTGAAACCGAACTGACATTCGTCGTCGATGTGGAGTTCATCCTGGGCAGCGTCTAGTCTGACCAGGATGACCTTCTCCATCAACTTGGAAATCGCCGACAGCAACGAGATCGGTCGATAACTGCCGGCGAGTTTGGCGTCTTTGTTCGGTTTCAGGATCGGCACGACCACGGCACACTTCCACTGACTGGGCCAATGTTGTAGCCGCAGGATCGAGTTGACAATGTACGTCAATTGTACAATGCCTTTCCGCGGAAGATATTTGAGTAGCCTGTATTCGATACAGTCTGATCCCGGGGCCTTGTCGTTGGGTAGGGTCCGGACAATGCCTGTAACCTCCGAGGGTTTGGCCATGACTTTTAGAAATTCACGTCTCGTCAATTGGATGTCATGGCCAATCAGTTCGTTAATGTCATTTTCGATGCGGTCATGTTCCGGATTGTTTGGTCTTTGTGGGTTATGGATGTCTGCAAAATGGTTCGCTAAGTCCTCCGCTTTTTGGGCGTCTGTCATTGCCGTCCGTCCGTTGGCGTTAGTCAGTGCGGGTATGGCCACCCGTATTTTTCATGGCCCTCGACAGTTTCCACAGCGAGTTGTCCTGAGGATTCAACGCCTCCAGCCTATCCCGCCATTTCCGGTTTTTTGCGGTGTTAATGGCGGTCCTGATCCGCTGTTGCAGCCTGCCCATCTCGGCCCTAGCGTCGATATCACGATTTCGCTGCCAAAGCCGTCTTAGTCTATTCTTTTCTCGTATGTCCTGTATGACCGCTGCGTCGAGTCGGTCTTTGTAGGGATTTATCGTTATCGTGGTTGCAACACTCTGTTTGGCGTCCTGCACTATCCTTGTGAACTCCCCCACCACATCGAAAAATACACCAAATCCATATAATATGATCCGCTGCACAGAACTTTTTTGTGTGTGTGTGTGTGGCTGTGTACTTAATTAATAGCCATTTTTTATTGGATATTTGAGTTGGGCGAGTATAGACGGATTTCTGTTCACATTTTTTTCCACGATAATTGATAAACAAATTTATCCAATTGTAATTAATATGCCTATTTGATTAAATCAAATTTGCTCAGAATTGTCACGACTTTGTATTCAACCATCTTTAGAATCTTTAGATCTATACGCATACTTAAGAAACAATAGCCTGTATAGAATCTTTTGAAATGTTAGTAAAATTCAGAATTAACAATTATTCAATCAGTACTATGACAAAGAATGTTAAGCATTCAATTGTATTTTATTTATGGACAAAATTCAATGTACAACCATTGTTTTACAACAGAAAAATGCTATAATCGGAGAGAAGTTATATCCTGGCGCCACATCAGTTCTGTTTATTTATAATTATTTATTTATGAATTACCAAGAGCCAATACAATCTCCATCTAAATAAATTGTTAAGTTTATGACACGGTTTACAACGCCTGGCGCCACAGATACAAATTTTATATTGGCCTGATTTCACTAATATAAAGCAAATTTGAATATCACTCTCGAAAATTCGTAGTTTTATTTTGACACTGGGTCATCCATTTTAAAAAATGTTTTAGAAAAACCTATTCAGATATATTTATTCCACTATTGTTTGTGTAATAACGTCGTCTTGCTACATACCAGTTTTAGTAGTACCTACAGTTTTGTATTAACAAAATATTGATATTTTTGAAAATCATTTTTTAATAAAATTTACAAAACTTAAAAGAGGGATTATTTTGGAGTTTCATACATTTGAACAGTAAACTGTTTATGGATTGAATATTCCTAAAATACAAGTAGCATTTAGCGACTTTCTAAAACGTGATGAAGAAATATAAAACGAGTAAGAGTTGCAGTCGGACGTGGCCGACTGCAAATACCCATTTGATTCATATTTTGCACGAACACAGCATGATTAACTTTTAAAGGGGCCATTAAGATTAATTACACCGTCTATATACAGGGTGGACCAAATTAGATGGGATTTGAGGCTTTCTCTAAAACTATGACAGATTGAGGCTTTCTCTAAAACTATGACAGATAGACAAAAACCATAGTGTTCTGAGGTCAATTTTCGAGGAACAAACGATGGCTCAAACCGCGATCGTCGATCTTTTTCGACTACCGAGCTACAGAGCGTTGGCATTTTTGGATGACTTCTAAGTATACCTCAATTACTAAGTGTCGAATCGCAAATCGAGTAACACAATCTTAAGGCACTTTTTTGAGTAGAATCCGTTGCTCATAAGAAAAAAATTAATTTGGTGCATTACAAATTATTTGCCTACATCAAAAGGTTAAAATCATTATTGTTATTTTTTTGTTTTTATTTTTTTTTTATACCTTGCTCCGGCCTCAGGGTCGTGAAAGAAAAGCAAAGAAATAAAAAAAAAGGTATTTACTACACAAAAAAGAAATATCTCAAGGGTTACTGGTTAATGAGTTGTTACGTAAGCCGGTGTGGGCGCCAGCCGAAATCGGCAGAGAAGGGGGAGACAAAATAGACAAATTAAGTAAAAACAAATTATTAAAGCCTTTAATAACTTGAAAAGGTAAAATTACAAAAAAATTTAGCATATACATAAAACACCTAATTTTAGGTAACCGAGAAAGAATATCATTTAAGACGATGAAAACGTTTGTTATTTTTATTACAAAACTACACGTTTACTAAGAATATAAATGAATATAGAACAAATGCATTATTAACGCAAAAAAAAATATCTCGCTAGACTCTCTGGGGTAAGTTAATAATTATTAACAGATCTAGTGTTTGTAAGGGTACCCACTGAACAGCTGTTAAATGGTTTACATGAATTAAATATTTCTAAACGTGAATAAGATTATATATTATTGTGTATTTCAAATAAATAAATAATGAGTATCTTTCGCAGAAAATATTTCTAAAGGGTCCCAGGTGCTTCTTTGTACTCTAAACAATTTTTTCGTCGGCAACTATAGGCATCTTAGAAAGAAGTTACACTACATAAATACTTGGTCATCTCCAAAGGTAGAATACTATTTTGTTTTATATTATTGTAATGTGTTACAACCCTTAGAATGAATGTAGTGTATTTGCACCTACTCGAGAAACCTACCAGAAGTTAGTTCTGGTGACATCTGGAATGATCTAGAGAATGGTGGCGTCATCACAGAACAATCGAGATCTGTCATTTTTGGGTATAAAAGACCGACCGCATTCTCGGCGAGTAGTTCAGTAGTTCAGAAAGTATAGAAAGTGAGGTTAAGACTTCAAAGATAAGCAAAGTGATAAACATTGTGATTTTTAGTCAGTAACGTGTATTTAAATTAATAATAGTATTGTGAAGTATCCAGTAAATATTTAATAAAGTGTGTTAGTGGACATCTCTTGTTATAATTTTTGGAACCCACGGAATTTGCAAGGGGTAGTTTCCTAAGGGTGGAAACACGTCACATTATTAACTATACCATAGGTTCCGATGAAACAATTACGCTGTTTTCGGTTTTACTCCCGGGCTATACCAAAGCCTGTTCAACATATGACCGCTTCCTGGAGACTTTTATCTGTCGCCGGCCAACACGTAAAATTGCATAGGTTTATCCAGAGGTGTTATAAATTGCTCATAAGATTTGCCACAAGATAACAAAAGGCAACCAGTAGGTAGTCAAGAATAACCAGAGTGTCCAACAGTAATTATAATAGCAACCAAAAGGCCTAAAATAACAATTAAATATCTAAATCGCGAACAATCACTATAAAAACCGAAATTTAATTACTATATAAAATAATTTGAATTACCTTAGGTTTTCTTTAGGCCCTTTTTCACTAATAATGTTTAATAAAACTTATCTAACAGATTTACTCTGCACTCTCAGTTAATTCTCTCTACTCTGTCAGTTCTCGCGCTCAAGTCCTATTTTTTACTCTCTACTTTTTGCGACAGAAAAACGGCGCTGGTTTTTACATATGTTCAAGAGACTAGCAACTTTAAGAAATACTATAATTAATTGACTTATACAGGGTGTGGCAAAACTGAACTGTTACAATATATCCCTTATCCCTGGTTACAGGAAGAAGGATAACCCAAAATAATATTTTATTTTGGAGGTAAGTGAGCTGCTACAGCATGCCTCAGTTGTTGTGCCCTGACGTCTTTTTGACCAGAATCACCAGATTTTAACGTCATTGTAACCTACCCTTGCTACCTGGGCTAAGCAAACAGTGCAAAGCAAATTGGAAAATTTGTCGCAGTCTCGCAATTGCGAGTTGCAGTAGCGTAGTATTATTATGAGAAGTTTACAGGGGCGGGGCCAACATGCGCAAATATTTTTACCAGTGGCGTAGCTTCACCTGAGGTATAAGGATGTGTAATTGCAATAAAAGTTTCGCGATCAATGAGGTGTGTAATGGAGTAGACTAAAACTCGCCAACTCTTATAAGAGTAACCTTTGTTCAGGAGAAGTCTAGGAATAGTAATTTGTACTAAACTTTGCCTAATAAAGTTGTTCTATTATTATTATTACCGCCGCCGCTCTACTGCAGGCCACCGCCGCCGCTCTACTGCAGGCCACCGCCGCCATTGGTGTTGACAATGAATGTCACGTAATTCGTTCTCATTGGCTTAGAATAATTGAGGCCATTGAGGGCACAAACTCGTTTCTGCGCATATTTTTTGCTGTCATCTTCTCATAGTAATACTACTCTACCTAGATGTAGATTCTGGGCGTTTCTGCTATTTATAACAATCTGGAAAATTTTCAGAGCACCTAATATTTTGGAGGTTCTTTTCATAACAGAGCATTTTAATTATTGAAAATAAATAAGAAATATTAACTAAAGTTTTCTCGGGTCGTCTCCGGTTTTAAATAAAAAATATATTTAAAAAAAATAAAGTGGTAATGTGGAAGACTCTCCAGAGGGTGCTCAAAGTTTTTCAGGGGGTGCTCGGAACCTCCTGGCACCCCCTAGCTACAGGCCTGGTACTCCCTACCACTATGATAAAATTCTGCGAAAATTCCACTTTTTAATTTTAATGAAAAACATTCGAATGTATGAGATAAATTGTTGTGGGTGTCATTAGCACTTACAGTGCAGATGGTAAAATTGGTTGGCCTTGAAAAAAAGCAAAATGATCAAATGTATCTGCATCCCGCCTAAGCTCACACCTAATAGGGTTTTCCCACTAATTTTATTTTTACATTTTATGTCGTGAAAATGATATAATAAAACATTCTATTAATTTACAACAATTTACTTCTTTAATAAGAATTACTTCTAAGAAAATATCGTTAAAACAACTTGCTGATAATTTCAGGGCTTTTTAAAACGGGCATTTTTGCGCGCCAGAATGACGTATCTGCCCGGAAAACCAATGAGATTATGGATATAATTAATTGGTAATAGATTCTAACTGTGTGTTAAAGGAAGCTTTCCTCTAAAACTCCTCGGAATTTCCTCTTTTATTGTTTGTACTGTGATTGGTCTAAAACAGTGGACTTATAAATATTGGCCAATCAGAATCCAGATAAATACCACACAAGTTATTCGTAAAAGCGTCGGACATTGATATTTTGCAGTTTAGGCTTAACCTTCACCAGCGTCTGCATTGACAGTTCACATCAGATGATTAACCTAAAACTTTATTTATATTTTGATATTTGGATTGTTTGGAGTGAAAATATTTTATCAGTTTCTGGTTTATGTTTTATTAATTCTAGGATCAAAAGGAGTAAAGTGGAAGAGGGATATGTTAAAGGTGCTGCTGATAATTTACCTAAAGTAGACTTTGAAATGACGCATTTTTATAACAAATCTTTTCCCAGATGATATATTTGTTTAGATTTTACAGCAGAAAACCACTTTTTTCGTCTTTCAATATTGAGTGGTACTGTCAAAAATAATATTGAGGGAGCATTTTCACTAGTATTATTACACAAAGGTACAAAACAAGCTTTTTTAGGCATTTTGATAATCCATTACAACTCATAATAATTAAAAAGTGCTGTCAATAAATAGAGGTTATGTTTTATATTTTTCACGGCTATCTTATGCCGACTTTTTATTGGATTTCAGGGCGTTGACGTCACAACGCGCTAATTCATGGCTGTTTAATTTTAAACATTTGAACCCAATATTTTTCAAACTTTAAGTTTTTTTTTTCGTTACTATTAGTAAAATTAAAAAGATAATAAATATGCCATAAATCATTTTTTTACGTGAATTAAGTATTTCAGCAATAATTTTTTTTTCTGGGAAAACCCTATTGGCGTTCCCTTTATTTTACTGTACTTTTTGTAAAGTTCTTTATCAATTAACAATTTATCGTATTTTTGTATTTTTGTTTTACATTTTTGTTCACCAATGCGGTCGGTCACGAAGAAACCCGGTGCTCCATGTCACTATACGCAATAATTGTTTAACACCATCTGATCAACGTTTTCCAGGCAGGTGGATTGGGTGCGGAGAGTCGATAGATTGACCTCCAAGGTCCACAGATTTCAATCCGGTTGACATTTTTTTTACAATTAAATGTAGTTTTATTCGTCTCTAGATTATACCTACGTGGTTGGCGAAACGCGCATTGAGTAATGGTATTCACGTGTTTTGATGTTTATGGAAACTACGTCAGAGGCAGAGGCAGCTTCACACCGAAAGTTCCAGCCCTCTCCAGGACTAAGTAGGGGAGAATTTTTAAAACTCAATTTGAACATTTAAAAAACCTAACTACTAGCATATTTGTATAAGTATACTCAAACTATATTATGTCATATTTTTTTTAAATACAAGAATAGAAATATAAAAAAAACAAAGAAGTTAATGTCGCACACTGTAGACATGTGCCATCTATCGACAAATCGTAAAATCCAAGAATGTATTGAAGGTTGGCTAGTTAATTACCTTTACCTTTGGTGCCCTGCGCCATCTATTAGGTGATAGCAAAACCTATCTGTTAATAATAAATGTTTACCTTTAGAATTATAGAAATCAATGTCCTCAGTCACTTGTCACTTAATAGAGTTCGGCTTTACAGTGATTTTCTAATGCGTAGCTGTTGAAAATGATGCCAGATGGCAGATCGAGTAGCACATGATCCCATTGGCGGACTCTGCATGTGGAACATGAAAATGAAATTATACCATTTACAAAAGGAGAAAAAATCAATAGTTATATAGTGTATTATTGTGTTACCTACCTGCACCTGCAATAATTCTTTCAGGGAGCTTTTCATCCCAAATTCAAAATAATCTGCAAGCAGAATTTCATAGTTTCTCAGTCACTACACTGAAATCCAAGTTGAAACAAGCTATGTGACAAGCGCGGATTTACGGGGGGGTAATGGGGTAATTTAATACATTGAATAAAATTATTGCCCATATCTTTTTGCTCCAAAACAAATTTCTCCCTAAGTTCAGTTCCACTATCAAGTTTCAAAATGAGTTATCTAATTTCCAATAAATCAGATATGTTTATATGACTGATGTTAAAAAAATAAAATAATACCGCCATGTTTCATATATTAGATAGCAATAACAGCTAAAATCAAAATCAAAATTGGAGCAACAGGAATGTATATCGAATAGAATGGTAAATTGCCTTAGCAGTTGCCAATTGAACAGACAATTATTGTGCATTAGGTGTGAAGTTCTGTTGACTAAGAGAACGTAGTCGATATGCATATGAGTTTAAGTACTTTTGTGTGCCAATTTATTATCAAAGCTTCAGAAGTGTAAATATTCTTTCCTACAATTTACCCACTGTAAATATGTTTACGCTAACATCTTTTATAAGAAACATGGAAAGTTTTTCTCTAAGTGAAGTTTACGGTGTTAAAATTATCAAGTATAGGTATATCACTTTATTTTATTATTGTTTTAGAATTTAAATAAATCCGAGGATAATTCAGATACCTATATAACACAAAAAATATTGTTTTAAACCTACTAGTATATATAATAATAGTCGCCTTCAAAATAGAAAAAAACATTTGAGTTTTAAGTATATAAACTAAAATAGATTAGAAGTGAGTCACCCACTCCTATTGCCTCATTTGAAATTAATAACCCAGGCAGCAAGGTGACGTTATTATGGAGTCGTTTTTTCGGCATTAATTACGTCAATTTCACCTTCAGCATGACGTAAAAATGACGTGAAAAAGACGGCACAATGTCACAGCCCAATGACGTCATTCATATGACGCCAATATGACGTGCTGGTAATCAATTTCAATTTGCGATAAGGGATGCAAACCTCTCATTATAATATTTTTCCACAATTATTAATAAGGTTTTTGACGAAGAAAAAACCGGAATGTGCAGGGATCGAACCGCGGACCTCTTGACTCGTAACGTAACACTTAACTCACTGAACCATTGAACATCTTTATTTAAATGCGTTTCAAAGATGTATACCTAGTTAGAAATAGTAAAACAATTATTATTACTATGTGGAACTAGTCACTAAATACTTCTATTTATTTTTATTTTATAATGATTTATTTAAATTAAAATTTCAGGTTGTAAAATATATTCGGCAACTATGTCAAAACATACTGATGTTTCTATATGTACGTTTTTATTGTAATAATATATTGCTATTATGATTGGTCAAAGATCTCTCTATATATATAGTGAATATATGAACGACCAATTTTGACGTCAGAATGACGTCATTTTAATGACGTCAAAATAATGACCTAAAAGAAACGTGTATTTGACGTCTTCAAGATGACGTCAGAAGTACGTTTTAAATATCACGTCTCTGGTACGTCATTTATTGGGACAATGACGTCACCTTTAAAAGACGTCATAATGACGTCACCTTGCTACCTGGGAACTAGTGATTACAACTTTAATTATTTGTTACAAATTAAATTTTGCGATTTAAGCGCTGATATTTGGCATAGTCCATTTTTCCATATAAATAAACACTCTAAAGAAATTTTAAAAATATTCCAGTTGTGAGAACTAGAGTTTGAAAAACATTTGCGAGCTAGATTTAGCAATTTTATTTAAAATTACTATGCATTCATCTCAAACAAATAAATATTAATGTCACAGTTAACTTGTAATTGTTCTTTTTTGACCTCTGAAATTACTAGTTTAAATTACCAGATTTACTTACCTTTTATATATTTTTAAATATTTTAAGTCCTAAAAATGCAGATCATTCTTCGAAAACATAGAAACACTTCCAACAGGACAATAACTAAACCAAACCTTCAGATATCTGAAAAAGTATAGAAGAAACAACAGTACCCACAGGAGAAGATACATACCAATGCACCATTGGACCAAGAAGCTGGAGGAAGAAGAGGAAGCAACTAAAGAACGAACAAAACTAATAAAATAAACAGACCACTGGCCCTTGGACAAGCCACCATCAAGAGACCGACTGCTAGAAATAATAGCCAGAGCTAGAAGAAACACCGCACCTGGAGTAGATAAAATAAACGAGTTAATACACTACGGCACGGTAAAGCTAAAGGAGCAAGCCCTAGAAATCATTACCAGAGTATGGACAGAAAACACACCTCTGACTACGGAATGGACCAAGACTATACAAATATCCCTCCCAAAAACCAACTCGCCACAGACCATAGAAGACTACAGAAGAATAACACTCTGCAGCATAGGATATAAATACTACGCACAATTCCTGCTGGAGCAACTAGAGAAGTACATTGGAAGACCGCCAGACTACCAGACAGCATTCATCAAAGGCAGATCAACGGACGACCACATGTACACCACCAGAAGAATACTGGAAGAAAAATGGAGAGAAGGGGCAAAACTGCACATAGCCACTATAGATCTCCAAAAGGCATTCGACACCATCAGTCACGAAGCCATAGTCAACACCCTGTATAACAAAGGAGTGCCGCACTATCTAATAAACAAGATAATAAAGGCCTGCCTTCATGGAACAACTGCCATACAACGGTTCGGACAAATGACGGAAACCAGACAAAAGAACAGAGGAGTCAAACAAGGATGCCCCTTATCCCCCCGACTATTCACCACGGTCCTAGACCAAGCGATACAAAACACACTAAGGGAAACACCAAATTTTAACGAAGACACGGAAACACTGAGAACCCCAATCGTATTAGCTTATGCCGATGACCTCCTAATCGTCGCAGAAGAAGAGCAACAAATTCTCAACTTCCTAGAAAACATGAAACCGCATCTGGACACATCTGGGCTGAAAATAAATTTCAAGAAAAGTCTAATAATGGAGCGAGACCCATCAACAAAAGAGAGTCGGATCAGTGAAGAAGAATACAAAATAGGTGACTACTCCCTAAGAACGAACATACTGAAATACCTAGGAACATATCTGACGAACCAACTGAAAAGGAGAGAATAAAAACAGCATACAGAGTCACAAGAGCAATTATACCGTTCATTGAGAAAAACAAACTATCATGGGGCCTGGCCAAACGGCTGTACATAGCCATCATGCTGCCAACAATGACATATGGAGTAAAAAACGCGGCAACAACAAAAGCCAACAGAAGAAGTTTGAGAAGAGCTGAAAGAGACATCATCCAGTTACTCAGAAAAACAACAGGACAAAAACAGTGACATAAAACATCAACACTACTACAAGGGAAGACAATCACAAAAAGGATAGAAATGTACGCAATGAAGTACTGGGGACACGTCCAAAGAAAGGAACCAACACACCTCCTGAAGAAAGCACTAACACTGAACAGCAGCAAACTAAAAATTGGGAGACCATGTTACACGTGGAAAACAACAATCGAGAGGATCATGAACAAACTGGAAAGGACCAAACATACTGGGATAGAAAAGCAAGGGGGAAAAATGAATTCCACAAAGAAATAGGAGCGATATATACTCTACCAGAATCAGAAACGGAGGAATCAGAAGCCTCAGAAGAAGAAGAAGAAGACTTGTAGAAACAGAAGTACAAAAATAGGAGCACAAACAGCAGCGACACAACGCGGCAACATATCTCACAAGAAGACCCAGAATAGGCAGAAGTCCAAAACCAAAAATACAAAAAAGGGAGCTTAAACGCTTCCTCACGACACAATGCGGTAACGCATCTCACAAATACCTACACCTCCCATCCCACATTCCTTTACCATGCATCATGTGGCTCTCGCTGCTGGCAACAAGCATGACCTTAGTCCAACCCAGCATGTACGTAGCAGGCCCAGCTGTATAACTTGGGAGTGGCAGTAATGCCTACCGCACGCTGGTAAATCAACCAATCAAACAATCATCTTTGGTAATTGCTTTTTGTCTATCTGTCTCTCCCATTGTACTATTATGCAATTTTGATAAGTTGTTTTGAAGAAAAATAATAAATCAAGAGTACCCACACTAAGCTGTCTAATTGCTTCATAGTTGTCTTCAGGTCTAACGAAGCACTAAAAAAATATCGGCATCTTTGACCAACAAACGCGCCGCATCGCACCGCCAAAGATGCAAACATTTTTTACACGCCTAACAAGTGTGAAGTCAACTACACCTATATATTTGTCTCTATTATACATTTTGTTATTTTTAAACAGTGACTTTTATTTAGTATTATTTTTTTTTGTCTATGCCATATAGTAAAAAAGGTATGCTATACAATTGCCGCTGTGCTACGTGGGGGCTTTTGTTTTTTTAGTCTATATCAGTTATAGCAAAAATGCAATGCTATATATAAACTCATCTAAAAACTTTGTCATCATAATAAAAATTGGGAAAATAAGAAAAAAAACACCATATATTTTTTAATAAATTATAATTTCTCACCAATCTTGATACAAAATTATTCTACATGTATTTAAGACAGTATAATATCACATTTCTGATGTGGATATTACAAACCACAAACTTACTTTTAAACAAGTAATATACAATATTACAATTTTTCAATAAGTGATTGCCTAACAAAACGATCAATAGGCACATTATTATTATACATTATAAGTCGCAATTCATTTAAATTATGAAATGGGTTACCTTCATGACAACCTCCATAGAAAAAACTATATACAGATTCAAATTAAGTAAACATAAAAATAAATTAAATTCCATTCAAATTAGCTAAAATATATTCACTAAACAAAGTAAAATTTATCACACACTCAGAATTCGATGGAAGAGTTAAGCAAAACAAAAACGTGAATTAAGTAATGTACGCAACTTAATTACATTTACGTCCGTTGACGGATAATAATTTTTTTATGGAATCCATGTTTGGTATATCATTAATAATAAAAACAACAAAACAAAACAATTTGCTAGAAGTGATCGTACGTTATTTAAAAAATTAAATAAGTATTCAAATAAATTAAATCGGATGACATGATGAAACAAAATTAAGATAAAACAAATAAGTACTTGCAATGATGACATGGCAATTTTAGTTGGACCGCTGTTAACTTCGTAGGAATGATAATTGAGATTAAGTCAAAATGGCTCTGTCTTTTATAAACGAAATTGCGGTAAAGTATCCCTCTAATTTCTGTTAGGAATATTTCAACATATTCCTCAAGTTGCCAAAGCTCTCAAGTCCCTGAACACATTGCTTTCAACGGTAATTGTTTAAGGTACTTAGTCTTTGATATATAAATATAAATATTAAAACTTAACAACATTAATACTTTATACAGTCACAGCCTATCTAATGTAGATAGATTCTAATATAAGTCTTCACCTTCCATATTGGTTAACAGTTTCTTTTGGTCTTCTTTGAAACTCCTTGGTTCGAAACATGGCTGCAAAGAAAATAAAAATTAGAACGATAAAAATCAACACTAGGTGTGCTTGGACTACAACGGCATAATAATTAATAAGAGATTTTTTCAAGAAAACACAGCTTGACAGTTTTTCTTGGTAATTCTTTATCACTACGTAAAACATGAATTTATGAGTTTGGATTGTAAAACACGAATCTGATGATACACCTGCCATTTAAAATTTTGTAAGGATAATTTTATCGATCACAATTTTATTATGACGATATCAATGAAATTAATAATCCACGATTACGATTAAAAAATAAAAACCTATAAAGTAGAAACATTCCATGTACACTTCTGTGCAAGAAAATCCCGTATTTTTCACTATATTAAATCATTCTTTATTTATTTGTCAGTGTCACTGTCATATTTTCAAAATGCCGAAATTAACTGAACATGGAAAAATTTTAATTCTCTCTAAAATTGAAGAGGGACGGTCTATCAGAGCAGTTGCTAACATTATCACTTAAATAAAAGTACCGTTATGAGTGTGAAGAAAAGGTGGGAGAGAGGAGGAAGGTATCATAAGGTTTATTTTGGTTCTAAATTTTCGGAGTTCCAGAACCGTTCCCGTCTTGCGCAGTTTAATAAATTCACCATTTCAATACACTGTGCATGGCTGTCTCTTTACTGCGCATGATGAGAACTGTCCGAGAACCGTTCTTGCCGGAACCAAAACAAACCTATAAAGAGAAAAGATGGCTCAGGCCAACCAAGAAGTTCAAATCTCGCTCAAGATGAAGCGCTCCTTGTGTCTCGTTTATTTGTTTATATATTTATATTATTGTGGAATAAAGACTGTTATTATTATTATTATTATTTGGGGGAAAATCCGTTTCAAACAGTAGACCCTGTATCCATGACAAATTTTCCAGCATCGAGATCAACAGCTAGCCGAAGGATAGGAAAATCGGAATTAAAAAACTGTGTAAGTGCCAAGAAGACTATACTCACAGAAAAACATAAGCAAGCCCGCATTCTGTTTTGTTTAAATTATGTCTATCATCCATTGGAGTTTTGGAACAATGTTGTGTTTACCAATGAAAAAGTTTTTCAGTCTTGTAATGATGGACATATTCGAGTGTACCGTCCTGCAAATACCAGGTTTCACGAATGGTATGTGTCTCCGCAGAACAGGTCCGGGCGATTATCACAGGCAGACAAGTCCAGAACAGCCATGCAGAAAACCGCTTTTTAATGTTTTGAACTTTCCGAATCTGGCCTTATCTCGGACACAATTTTTCAACGTCAGTTTTTACATTTGTTATAAATCGAAATCATTACTGCGGACTTTTTTTGTGGAAGTTGTTTAAGACGGCATAACAAGCAAGCACAGAAAACTACACCCTACACCATGCTGCGTCCCCTATTTTTAGGGGTTCAAACTTTGAAATTTTACTTATGTGCCCATATCTTTTTCCCTATTGGGGCTCTTTACCAAGTTACACTTTTTGAAGATTCATCCCTTCTCTACATAATATACATATTACACATTTGCCGTAGGACAAACAGTTTTGGCTGTACGAGGCCGGAAAGGTCGCGCTGTCCGAATTTGGGGGTCTTCTGTACAGGACAAACAGCTATTATTTCCAATCTACAATACTACACATACTAATGCCCTTAAGGAGGGATGATGATTTGTGAAAAAACTTTCATCGAATACCTCGCGGTTTCCATGATACGGGATGTTGAAATTTTGAAAACCCCCTTTTTAAAAAAAAAAAGTGAATCTACTTTTTTCACTCATTTTTTTTTCATGTATTAGTCGGGGAGCCCTCTCTAGCTGTACGTGCACCCCCCGCCCGATTCTTGGGGACAATGTTTTTCATAAAGATTGAAGCCTAAGGAACAATTTAAGACATATTCTAAAAAAAAAAAACTGGCTGTACTTTCAAAATGGCGGCCATATGTTAAAAAAAAACTGTTGCCAATGTGGTTCTTGTCATTTAACACAAAAACTAAACAAGATGGACAAAAACTTTCTTCACAAAAAACAACGTGCATAAAATTTTCTACAATTTTGTACCTATACAATATTTTGATAGGAGTTACCATTTTCCAGATAAATGAGTCCAAAATTATGAAAACTTGGAAATTCATATATCGGTAAATCATTAAAAAGAAATAACTGTGACAATTATTGTAAGGCGTATAATATAACTTTATATTATTAATATAAAAATAAAATAAAATAAACTGAAAAAAATTAATAATAATAATAATATTAAAATTTGCAGACATTTATCTCGAAAACGGTAACAATGATATCTGGAAAACGGTAACTCCTATCCAAATATTGTATAGGAACAAAATTGTAGAAAATTTCATGTACTTTGTTTTTTGTACAGAAAGTTTTTCTCCATCTTTTTTAGTTTTTGTGTTAAATGACAAAAACAATATTTGCATTTTTTTTAAACGGACGCCATTTTGAAAGTACAGCCAGCTGATTTTTTTTTAGGACATGTCTTAAATTGTTCCTTAGGCTTTAATCTTTATGAAAAACATTGTCCCCAAGGATCGAGGGGGTGCACGGACAGTTAAGGTGGGCTTCCGTAGTGTTACGTTTTATACTGAATCTTATATTTTATCTTAAGAGCTGAATCATTTATCTGGGAAATGGTAACTCCAATGCAAATATTGTATAGGAACAAAATTGTACAAAATTTTATACACTTTATTTTTTGTACAGAAAGTTTTTCTCCATCTTTTTTAGTTTTTGTGTTAAATGACAAAAACAATATTTGCAAATTTCTTTTTTTTTAACGGACGCCATTTTGAAAGTGCAGCCAATTTTTTTTTTTAGGACATGTCTTAAATTGTTCCTTAGGCTTTAATCTTTATGAAAAACATTGTCCTAAAGGATCGGGGGGGGGTGCACGGGCACTTAGGGTGGGCTCCCGTAGTATATGTACGACCCTAATATAAGAAAATTTACATTGGTTTCATTTTAATACATTCGTTGGTTTAGGAGCTACCAAAACCAGTATAATTCTGGTAAGTGTTTTTGTTTATCCTAAAAGTTCAATTCATTGCGCATAGAAAATGTGTTTTTGTATTTAAATAGGATCAACACTTATTGTGTAATAACGATTTGTCATGTGTTCTCCAGTCTCCTTTCTCACATTTTCTTTTTTTTTTGCGGCCTTATGGTTCATAGTAGGGTAGAAAGTAATGTATACCTGAACAGAGCACATATGAGGGTGTTATAATCTCTTGTTAAAATGCGATAGGACGTACCGTTTTTGAGTAAAACGCACTTGTTTGCAGAAAATTATTTCAGATCACACTTTTCATTCGACTAACTAATAAATACTCACCGCTGACTACGAAAAAATAAAACTATGTGTCGCTTCTTGCTTTTTCTGTTTATGAGGGACATTGCTAATGAAAAAATGAAGGGACTGGGACGGAATAGGTGGGTTCTCACTCCCCTATTTGAAGGTTTACGCTTGTCTCGAATCATCATTGCAACTTATTTTGTGTCTATAACAAAATCCACAGTAATTTTACCTTCCTCGAGAAACAGCTATTATATGTCCATTTCATCGGAAAATGATTTAAAAAAACAAACTCCTAAGAAAGAAAACACCAAAATGTAGAATTTATTCATCAGATCACAATTCAGAACACAATGAAAACTCAAAGCAAACATAACCAAACAAGTGCGTTTTACTCTAAAACGGTACGTCCTATCGCATTTTAACAAGAGACCCATTTTAACACCCTATTATGTGCCCTGTCCACGTGTATAATGCTTTCTGCCCTACTATGAACCATAAGGCCGCAAAAAAAAATTGTGAAAAAGGAGACTGGAGAACACATGACATAAATCGTTATTACACAATAAGTGTTGATCCTACTTAAATTCAAAAACACATTCTCTATGTACAATGAATTGGACTTTTAGGATAAACAAAAACATTTACCAGAATTTTACTGGTTTTGGTTTTTTTAATGCAACAATACCAAAATAGCCATTTTTGGCATATTTCGCTGTCTAGCTCCTAAGCCAACGAATGTATTAAAATGAAACCAACGTAAATTTTCTTATATTAGGGTCGTACATGCATGAAAGAAAAATGAGCGAAAAAAAGTAGGTTCACTTTTTTTTTAAAAATTTCAACAAACATCCAGTATCATGAAAACCGCGCGATATTCGATGAAAGTTTTTTCACAAATCATCATCCCTCCTTAAGAGCTTTAGTATGTGTAGTATTGTAGATTGGAAATAATAGTCGTTTGTCCTGTACAGAAGACCCCCAAATTCGGACAGCGCGACCTTTCCGGCCTCGTACAGTCAAAACCGTTTGTCCTACGGCAAATGTGTAATATATATTAAGTAGAGGGATGAATCTTCAAAAAGTGCAACTTGGTAAATAGCCCTATGGGCAATCGGGAGACAGATATGGACACATAAGTAAAATTTCAAAGTTCGAACCCCTAAAAATAGGGGACGCACATGGTGTAGCAGGGTGTAGTTTTCTGTGCTTGCTTATTATGCCCTCTTAAACAACTTCCACAAAAAAAAGTCCGCAGTACACAAAATTTTTTATGATATCTAATTCGACTGGACTATCACACTAAATACCTTACTTACATTTCAGAATCAATGTCACTTTTGTATAACTTATATGATAAAAAAATTTTAATTCCAAAAAGACTGATTCACATCACTTAATATTAGTAAAAACTGGATTACTTGATTTTTCAAGTGTACGGGATTTTATTGCACAGAAGTGTACCATGCTTAAACCATTCAAGTGAGCCGCTTCGTTTTAACGCGAAGCAGCTCACTTGAATGGTCTACGGTACCATGTCATAACCTAATCAACATTTAAATTTTATTTAAACTTAAATATAGACTAAATTAAAATGTTTAATACATTTTAATTCATTCTCAATTTTTGTAATGTAAAACGATGCTTATTTGTTTTGTAGTTGGAGAAATACGTAAAAAATTATGTTCCTTGCAATTCTTTAATATCTTGATTAATTTAAAAGATGTAGACTGTTTTTCTCTATTCTTATTGGGATGCTCTGCCACATGTATTCTTCTAAACAATGTCTGAAATCTACAAAATAATACAATTAACCAGTATTTTACTGGAAAATAACCTCTACGCCTGTGACTTTTATGTCAAAGGATCAGTTAGAGGGTGGTTTTGACAAATAATGAATAAGAACAAAAATATAAAAATGACGTATTTTGCTGACGTTTCGGAAAACGAATCTGTTTCCTTTCTCAAAGCGTATTATAATGTTTGTGGGCTGTGTATATTAAATACACAGCTTTAAGAATATATTTGTTATATTCAGTATCCATAGATACTTACTGCTTACACAGAACTGTTGATATGTCTAATTGATAGTTTTATTTTAAACAATGTTGAGTTTGTTAAGTTCTTCTTTTAACATCGGCAGCCAGGTTGTGCAAACATCTACAGAACAATTCGACACGCATTTATCCTCATTCAATAGTATTATAGCCGCTTCTTTAATTTTTCTTTTCTTGCTATCTGTCTCTTTTGTTAAAATTTTTGCCGAGTCCCAGTTTATTCTATGTCCGTTCTCCCAAGCGTGTTCGCAAATCTTCGATTTCTGAATCTCATTTTTTCTAATGTAACCCTAAAACTATCAATTAGACATATCAACAGTTCTGTGTAAGCAGTAAGTATCTATGGATACTGAATATAACAAATATATTCTTAAAGCTGTGTATTTAATATACACAGCCCATAAACATTATAATACGCTTTGAGAAAGGAAACAGATTCGTTTTCCGAAACGTCAGCAAAATACGTCATTTTTATATTTTTGTTTTTATTCATTATTTGTCAAAACCACCCTCTAACTGATCCTTTGACGTAAAAGTCACAGGCGTAGAGGTTATTTTCCAGTAAAATACTGGTTAATTGTATTATTTTGTAGATTTCAGACATTGTTTAGAAGAATACATGTGGCAGAGCATCCCAATAAGAATAGAGAAAAATTAAGAAAATGCCACAACCAACGTTTAGACAATATGTAAACTGTAGAACGATAAACCTAACACACTGTATGTCATTCAATTACCAGAGCAAAAATACTGTTAAACTTACCGTTTCACAAACGTTCATGTTACAACAGTCCTCAATGGTGATTTCGCACTGTTCTGCGGTAGACTGTGGCCGATAAGTCAAAGGTGTTACATTTTTATTAACGATAATACGTTTCTTGATCCTTGGACGTCTTTTGCGAATTGTGCGTATATAGACAATAAGAGCGATGATTACTAGCAAACAGACAGAAAGCAAAGCGGTGAAGTAATACAATGGATCGCTCAATTTGTCAAGAAAGGTGAACTTTTCCTTTGTGGCAGAAAGTGGGGCAGCTGTGTGATTTCTCTCTGAGAATGCATTGAAGCCCTGGTTACATCTGAAAAAAAAAGAACAATGTAGAATTCATAAAGAAACTGGAAGTGTATTTTTAGATGTTTTAGCTTTTAGCTAACTGATAATAATATAGACACACCTTTGAAATTATCTTAGAAAAGATTGGAACCAATGAGTTTCTATTTGAAATTTCCAAATGTACTGGAATGCAGCACATTCTCTAATGGGTATAGTTGAAGTAATCATATTAGTGAGAAGTGTGGTGAGAGGCAAGGGGAATAAAGTAGGTGGCAACTCATCTCTCGTCTTTGCTCCACTTTTACATTAAGTGAGAGAGAAGATAGCGGCCATTTGATGTCAGCTATCTGACGTGGGTTTGTGGGCGTAAACTTATGAGTGTAATGTTTAACCCAGGATCGCAGTTAGGACATCACGTCGAGCTTATACTGTCGAGGTGAAGATATAAATCGATAATTACTTTATATTTCTTTATTTGGTAATGTGTTTTTGAAAATAATTTTAGTAAGTTTTGTTACCAATTCATAGTGTAATATTATAAATTATTATTATTTTATACTATTTACTATATAGTTAAATCCGGCTCTGCGTTCTGCATCCCTTGCCTCTCAAAGTCACTCACAAATGCAATTGCTTCAACTATATTTGCATGGTATTTAGATGAACACATATGATGAAAACTTTTCTGTCCTTATCTAGGAGGTTATGCAAATATTTCCGTACTATATAATGAAAGAGCCGTAGAGGATGAATAAGCTGTATGATTCGTTGATTTTTAATAACTGCGGGACATTAAATGACATGATATCTATCAATGAACCTCTCGTTTTAACAAAGATTGAATAACATTATATTCACCTACGGCTTCTACAAGATCGGATTACTCAATCAGAATCAATACATGCTAAAATAAATCTATCATGTCATCACCCTGAAACTTAAAACGAAACCAATAGTAAGCTGGAGGACTGAAGCCAAATCCTCTTCAGTAAGTGACGTAAGTAAGATTCAAAGTCGTCACGAAGAGGCAGATACAAAAATAATATTGCACTGCATGTATGCCTCTCGACAAGCAGCTACTCTGCCACTCATTATATACACATGACACCGACATATTTCTACTCGCATTGCGGTGGTCAAAGTATGTTCGTCACTGGTGTGGGAAATAAGCAAATAATGATTGATCTAAACAGAGCATGTTCCACAATGGGACCTGAAAGGTGAAAGGAATGTTAAGCCTACATGCTCTGTCAGGATGTGATGTCACAGGTTCCCTCACAAAATGGAAAAACCATCTTTTTGGAAAGTGTATAAGATGACAGGAAAAAGCATATATACTTGATGCTCTCAGGAAACTTGGATGCGTTGAAATGTTTAGTGATGAAAATACTGGTACTGAAAAGTTCATTTGTAAGCAGATATATGTATCAGGGACGAAAATTTCAGACATTGGCGATGGATGTTTTCCAAGCACTAAATGCAAAGTGAAAATCTGTCTCCTACAAGACCATCCCACATTTTATTCATAGATCACGTTATCAAGTTATGGAATGATGTCGTGCTGATCAGCAACATCCTAATCTACCACCACTATCTCTAAATGTAGTGCTCAAAACATTTTATGCATTGTTATGTGTGTGGCGGCAATGAAGATCTCTGCAAAAATATTGATGATATTACAGATGACGAACATAAAGTTGAAGACCTTTGAATGTACTAAATAATATTATATTATAGTACGAGATTTGACCGCGTGATTACTACGTCCATCTGTTATTTAATCAAAATACAGTTTTTATAGATAATTATTAATAGAGAAATATGATTCTGCCAGGTTGCCTATCAAAATATGGCCGCAAGTACTTTTAATTAAAATCTAATTAACCAGTTTTTTTTAAACAATTTCCTTCATTTGTTTTGAAGATATAATATAATTTATTTCAAAAAAGGAATATAAAAAACTTAAAAAGTTTTGGTTGCCGCTTCTCACTTGGCCGCAATCCCTTGCCAACCAGGTGTAAACAGGTATAACTTCGTTAAATTTATACATTCATAACGTATCTTAATAAATTTTATATCAAATGAAAGCTAATTTTTATCTCTACAAGATGGTATATGGTTGTTTATGTAAAAGTGCCTGCAAATAGGCTAACTGTTAAACATATATGAGAGCGAGAGAGAGTAGCGCATCACGTCCATCAGACAAGGATGCAGTGTGCCAGCTGTCCGTCGTTTTAAAAGTATTGCGCATGCGTCGATAGGTAAGGTATTCAACTAGCTAGCGTCATTTTTTATGTAACCAGACGTTTTTGGAGCTCTTAATGCACCAGATTGTTTTGTTTACAACCAAAATTTTGCAAAAATCTCCAAATTCTTGCTTATCTTTTTTTTTAAAGCTGTTACTTTTTTGAAACATTGTAAGTGATAACCGTAATTGTTATTACATTCCACTATTAATTCAATATAATGGTACATATAATTTTTCTTTTGACACAATAATATCATTAAAAAACACTTTTTAAATGATGCATCACCAAAGTTAAGCACATTTTGCTTCTCGCTACATAACAGAAAATACTCCATTTCTTTTTTAATGTTAATGTTACTTTCATATACGTAATTTTGATTGTAAATAAAACACCTATCAATGCATGCGCAATAGTTTTAAAACGACGGACAGCTGGCACACTGCGTCCTTGTCTGATGGATGGTGTGTTGCGCTAACTCTCTCTCTCTCTCTCTCTCTCTCTCTCTCTCTCTCTCTCTCTCTCTCTCTCTCTCTCTCTTATGTATTTTTAACAGTTAGCAACCTCTATTTGCGGGTACTTTCACATAAGCAACTCTATACCATCGTGTAGAGATAAAAATTAGCTTTCATTGATATAAAATATATTACGATACATTATGAATGTATAAATTTAACGAAGTTATACCTGGCAGCAAAAGGCTGCAGCCAAGTGAGAAGCGGCAACCAAAACTTTTGAAATGAATTATATTATATCTTCAAAACAAATGAACAAAATTGTTTAAAAAAAATCAATTAATAATATTTTAATTAAAAGTACTTGCAGCCATATTTTGATAGGCAACTCGGCAGAACCGTATTTCTTTATTAATAATTATTTATAAAAATTGTATTTTGATTAAATAACATATGGACGTAGTAATCACGTGGTCGGATCTTAGACTATTATAATTAGATATTGGAATAAATATTGTATCTGATTAATAAATGTTATTTTACAATGTCTGACATGTTTTTGAAACCCTTCAAAAGTGTTCAATATACAGTTTGGCTGGTTATAAATGATTAACGCTAAAATATATCGAAGAATCTCTTTGGTAACTTTTTTTTGTACAGAATTTTATGATGAACAGAAAATATTCAATATGAAAACCTGGTAGGATTCATGTGAAAGGAATTGAGATCAATTACTCACTGCAATGTCCAATTGCCACAAGTTGAAGCAAAACACCAGGTAACACATGATATTAGAGTGTATAAGGAAGGTATTCCAGGTAGTCCTTCAATTTCATCATTCAACATTTTAATTAAGTATAAACTAGCAATTAAAAAATGAGTCTATTTACCTGCAAAGTAATTCATACTGCTCAGAAAACATGTCATTGCTTCTATCACGGCAGTAAATATCGCATATTTCGATGCCATACTCGCAATGGTCTCCAACAAAATCATCTGAACATTGACATCTTGGTAAATCTCTGGTAGAGGAAATGCTACATTCCCCACCATTCAAACAGTGACCATCACACTTATCTTTTTCACAACGGTCGCCGATGAAGCCTTTATCACAACGGCACTGGGGTTTCCCCAGGGTCGACACGTAGCAATTCCCATTCAGGCAATAGTTGTGACATATAGAATAATTTTCGCAGTATTTTCCTGTAAAACCACGCTTGCATTTGCAGTAGTTACCAATAAGTTCTCCACTGTTCATGCAATTATTGATTTGATGGTTTTCTTCTTTCTCGTCATTAGGAGCCCCACTTTCTTCATTCTCATATTCCTTGTAGTTTTCAATAGCTGCCTCTAAGAGTTTACAGTCTGGTAAATTTTTAATGTTATTGTTATTAATCACCAGGCCCATGGGTCTTTCGTCGAAGACAATGAGTCTTTCAGGATCAGTCTTCTGTGACTTTAAGATTCTGTACAAAGCATTATTGTTAGTATCCGTCCAATAAATGGCATCTTCATCTACTGCAAGTCCGAAAGGTTTGGCGTGCGTCCCCTCGAACAGTATTTCTCTTTCTTTCCCATCCAAGTTGGTGCTTTCAATTCTCCCATAAATTGAACCGTCTCTCGTGTCAGCCCAGTACAGTCTTTGAGATGTGTAGTCAATGGCTATTCCCTCGGGACTGATGATGCCGGTGTCCACTAAAATCTCATGTTCAGTTCCGTCCAATTTGGCTCTTTCTATGGTAGGAGACTTGGGCTTCGAGTTGGTCCAGTATATGTAGCTGAAATAACAGAAAATTGAAATAATCTTGTGGAAAATACCTTAAATCACATAAAGAAAATGGCTGCACAGCACAACTTAACGGTATAAAAATTTGAAAAACGTAAAGGCAATGAAAGAGGCACTGGAAGTAAAATCTTGGACCCACTGTATATTAACTCAAATAAAGAACTACTATTAGGACCATTTTATAAAATAAAAAATTTGAAATTCTGGCATGTATGATAAAATGGTCGTCACAACTTTTTCAAACCTGGTAAAAGTTGGAAATTTTGGACATGAATTGGCAAAGCAAATCGTTCTGTTAAGTGCAGGTGCGTGCTGGCCCATCGGGAAATGGGAGTTTCTTGGTGGGTCCAATTTTCAGTTTGGAGAAATACATTTTTTTGTTTTCTGTTCTAATTAAATCATGGCTCTACCCTACTCCTTCCTGTGCGGCGTGTTTATTTTATTTAAAGATTATTGAAAAATATCAACTCGAAAACTAAAGCCATTTTAAAACATAGGTTTTCTGCATGAAATGGAACACCAAGGTAAATATAATATAAATGTAAGAACTACAAAATTTTCAATCTCTTCAATTTTAGCATCATCTGACAGATATTTAACAAAATTTAATTTTTCACTCAATCTAATTATCTCTGTCAATTTTATGATAACTCTAGCTATATAAAAAATATTTACACAAAATTTTAGAACAATTGCAAATTCAAAAGGACAAACGGTCTTTTTGGGAGACACTAAAAACTAAGCCGGATAGAACTATATTAACAATTTTTTTGCCGATGAAGGTCAAAATTAAGATTATAAAGATAACACTACCTATTTGTCCCAAGGTTATCTATCTCTGATATGACCCAGATAATCTTTACCACAATGATTAGGCGCAAAAATATGAGACAATAAAATATCTGATTATTGATTATGTATATGTTTTGCTAAATTAAATAATGTTATCGCTTACCGTTTACATACGTCAATGGTAATTGCATGAGGATATTCATCTGGAAATGCGAAAAGTACTTTGGAATCATAGGATGTCTCATTTAATGGAACGTAATTTATGGTACGATTTATAGCATCTGTCCAATACAATATGTCATTTATTGGATCTACAGCTAGCCCCTAAAAATGAAACACATGTAAAAATCTTGTTTATGTACCAGTATGGACATGTTATAGTTTAAATATCAAAGTAATGCGAAAAAATTCTACTAATATTCACCAAATGAATTTTATTAAAAATTGACTTAATTGACTATTGAAGGTCATACAATTTTCAAGAAGAGGATTGCGAGAAATTTTTTGGATCTTCTAATTTAAAAAACAAACAACCCAAGTAACTTTTTAAAAGGCAAACGCTTCAAGGTTTTATGAAAGTTTCATTACAATTTTAATAATAAATATAGCTTTACAATTGCTGTGATAAAGAGAAAATATATTGTTTGAAGGTAAAAGGGTTTTATAAAAAGATTAGATTAAACCTATTTGTTTGCAAGTATATTACTCTTAATAATAGTTTATTGGTCCTAGCATCGTAGCTAATACTATCTCTTTTGGTACGTTAGATAATAAATGGGTTTTAAAACAGTTTTAAAATTTGGACTTCGACTTGTATCCCAGCCAAGGCTTATTAATAAAAATACACGTTGATAGATTTAACATTGGTTTTTCAAAAATAATTCTTTTAACTATTCCAAAATATCTAACTCTGTTGCTGTGGAGCAATGCGACTCTTTTGCATTTTAAACCCTGTTCAAAGTAACAAAGAGAAATGAGTTAAGTAGGTATGAGAATGCAATTCTTCTAACTGATAAAATTAGATATTTATTTACCAGAACGTCATCGGGAAGATCTTGGATAATTGGTGTTATATCAATGTCAGTCTCTTTGGTAAGTTGGACAGTAAAAATAGTATCGTTGGATTGGTCCGTGTCGCTCACTATGAACTGATCCCGGACATTGTCATAAGTTAGTGCCTTCAACTTGCTAAAAGGTGCAGCTGTGGATTCTATTATCGAACCATTTGACTGCAGTAGTTCTATTTGGTTATCTATCACAACTGCCAATTCTGAAAAAAAAAAGAGATTATTAGAGATTTAAAATGAAATAACATCAAAAAAACATTTGTTACAAATTTATCGTCTAATTGAACTTTTTAATTAATAGCTATTTTTCGAGTAGACTTTTCTAAGTGTCATTTGACAAAAAGAGGAAACTGCAAAGAACGTAACATTAGTTTTACTTCTCGCAAAATTCAGAAATAGATATGAAAGGGAATGTTCTGTGTTTGTGAACTGATGCAAAACAAATAAAGCTGGATCGTCGCATTCAAAATATGTACCTACTATCAACATACCTTGCCGAGATTACGGAGTTGAAGAAATCTTCAACAATGTGGTCTATTTATTCTATACTTAGAGCACATTTTTAATCAAACATAACATAGATATTAACAAATATACCAAAATGGTTGCCTGTTTGAAGAAATAGTGAGTGGGTCAAAACAAATGTTTAAACAAATAGAACCCTAATAGCACAACATTGTCCTATGGATATCTGAAGGACATCCTCGACGGACATACATGACATCAGATGGACGTTCGTTTTTGGTTCAAAATACATCTGACGGGCAGCCGAGGGACGTCCAAATGTCATAACCTTGAACACTATTTGTACATCTCTGAGATATATTATAAAAAAAACGAAATGAGTGAGGATCGAACCGCCGACCTCCTGATTTGTAAGTCAACGCTTTAATTCACTTGGGCACTGAACTTTTATGCTACTACTTACTTAAAGACTGTATAGTTGGAAGTAGGCAATGGCTAGATTTATTATGTTATCATTAATCTTTCATATTAATTAAATTTTATTAAAAGAACTCGATACCTGCACAAATAAGCTGTCGGATCTTAGACTAATATAGCTATTTATTTCAAAATGTATTTAGATGTTTAATAAATGTTTAGTATCAAATAATATCATTAATAATTTACAAAAAAAGATTAAAATTAAACAAAAACATTGTAAAATTGAAAAAACAGTTTTGTTAACTTTTTTTTTTGTTTCTGTTGGGTAACAATGACATCGTAATTATGACGTCTTAAATCAACGGATACGAAAAGGTCCATCTCCTGTCCCTATATGGACATAAAATGTACATTCTTCCAGACAATAAAATGGACATTCAGAGGACGTCCATTTCATACAATTTCAAAGTAAATTCGATGATAGACGTCCGATAGACGTCCAATTTATGTCCATGGACGTCAGTACATTAAATGGACATAAAACGGACGTCCGACGGACATCGTATGCTATTAGAGAAATTAACAAGCTAGATGCACCAAATGAATATTATTTAATGTTAAAAGTAGTTAGGTACATATTCATAAATTTGATATCTGGTTAATTCTCGTACATAATTTTTAGATTGCTTTAATATTTGGTGTCTCTGGGAGCTTGTTACCGGGGCGAACTCGCTAACCTGTTAATTGACAACATACAAGACAACGTAATAAGAATCTCGAACACCAAGATCAAAATTCTACGCACATTTATTGTGTCAAAAGACGAAGAAGAAAATCTTGATTATATTTCATTCTACCATAAATATGTTAGCCTGCGTCCATCAAATTCAACAACACGGCGTTGTTTTTAAGAGACAAGAACGAGAAATGTGCAAACTATGTTGTTTGCAAATATGCCGAAACAAATATACCAACTTTTTAAAATTTGCCTAATGCGGCTAGTTGTACAGGTAACCGACGGTCTTCGGTTACATTACTGGCCAATGCTGGTGCGAATACCATCACCTTAAACCCAATGGGCACACATACGTTTAAAATCGTTAAAAAATTATTGAAAACCATACGTTGTTATAGGGTTTTCAGAAACGCGTTGATTCGACGAAAAAATGTCGCGCGAAAAAACGATTTTATTAACTAAATATAAAAGTCCTTTAAACATCATAGATAACGATTAAATTACATTAAAAAAACGATAAACATTCGTTAATTTTCAACGCTTACGAAACGAAAGTAAAGGTAGGCGATATTAATAGAAAATTAAAGATTCCAGATATTTAGAATTCTGATTAATAATCACCTTCTAAGGAATATTCCCAACATTTTAGGTTTTTTCTTCATTTTTCTCAGTTTCTGTAAAAAGATTTTAAATAGATTAAAACGTGAAAAACGTAGAAGTGAAAGTTTGTCAAAAAACTTCCCCTAGAAAACTACCCCTGAATCGTGACATTTTTTCCCTAATTTTGCCACATTCTTTGAGCAATTTATAAGTTAATAAAATCAAGATTAGAATTTTGACTCTTTTTCTTACGAACCACTGTCCAAGTGTCCAATGTGCATGTATTAAATTTCAACTATGTGAAAATTATATCCTTTTATTTTTCTCAACTTGATTGGGCTTCAATAAGTCATCAAAAATTTTAAGTTCACCAATTCTTAAACTGGTTATTGTAGTATTATTGTGTCAGCGTGAGAGTATAATAAATCGCATTGAAATTTAGCAATCTGAACTTGAAATGAATATTGAATAAATCGGTGTAATTTTCGTTTGAGATGACGTACTTGTGACATCATAAAGCGAACAAAAATAACCAAATCCCAAACTCTAAGGAGCAACAGGTTGCCTACGTAATGATCGAACGACTTCGCTTGGTAAAAGGCTTTACGTCTTGCTTATTTCATGTAAATACGTCACATATATTTCCACATTTCTGAAAGTTATATATGTATATAATTATTTCGCACAATAATACATAAAACATGCTAGCTGGCTGGCGCTCTTCCTATGTGTATCACAAGGCTATATATGGGAAGTACGTCCGGCATCAGGCAGCCGAAAAATCAGTACCAATTTAGTCACAGAAATTATCAGCTGGCTACATCAAACATTCACGTTTTGTACAAACAATCTGAGATATTTACTTAATTTAATTTATTTCTTAAATAATATACAGGGTTACTAGTAATTCTATACATTCCTTTGGAGATGTGACAGGACATGAGCTAAGGAGTAAATTTAACTCAAACATACATTATGCAAAACTCCAGACTTTTGAGATATTTCAATTTTTGTTTCTCAAAATGGTAGATCTTAATGTCTTCAAAGTTAATTTTCAAAAAAAAACTACTCGACATTTTTTACTGGATTATTTGTCCAACACTATGGTCATTTGTTGTGAAAATTTCAAATAAAAACTTAAAAAAAAATCAGTTATGAAAATTATCTATCAGTTTCTTCAAAAATTAACTAACGTGACATGCTTACAAAATGTTTTAGAAACTTCCTTATTTCAGCAAGGTACAAATGTTCAACGTACCCCATGATAGTTCTAATAGATCTTAATAATCTACTTTTTTGAGAAAAAAAAATTGAAGTATTTCAAAAACAATTAAATTTTGCATAATGTACGTTAGGGTTAAATTTACTCCTTAGCTCATGTCCTATAACATCTCCAAAGGAATGTATTGAATTACCAATAATCCTGTATATTGAATTTAAAGGCATGTTTAATATATTAAGTAATACGTATACCACGAAAAATGGCTGACAAATACATGGATGTCATCCCTTAATGAACAATCTACGAATATACGTCGATTGATAAGAACTGATGTCCACTGGATATCTTTAAATGGACAATGTACGGATATTTGTAGATAGATCAGAATCAAGCATCCAAAGTATATCCCTTAATGGACAATGTACGGATATCCATTGATGAATAAGACCGGATATCCACTGGATATTTCTCCATGGACAATGTAAAGATATCCGTAGAAGGATCAGAAATGGGCATCCAATGTATATCCCTTAATGGAGGATGAACATGAATGGAATGAATATGGTAAATGGATAAAAAACGAATTTCTATATCTATATACGGATATTCGTGTATGGATATAAAACGGACATCCATAGAATATTCATACTATGTCCTTGAAAATCGAACACGAGATGGACAAAAAATGGACACCGTATCTATGGATGTCCTGTGCTGTCTGGGAAGGCAATCGATTCCATGCAGGTCGATTCAAGACACTTATGGGATTGCATAAATGCTCTTATGGTCCTAGGAAGTCAGAACAAAGTGACTGTGACATGGGTACAGGACACAAGGAACAGAGAGTAAATGAAAAGGCCGATGAAATGGCTCAGGAAGGTGCGTCTAGGACCTGACAGATGATGCAATATGCAGATTCTGTCAAGACTAGACTGAGATTCCAATTACTTTGAGACGAGAAACCAAAGACAGATAGCTCGCTCTACTAAGGAGCCCTTTCAAGGCTGTGGAGTCTGATACAAAATCTAAGTAAAACTAAAACAGGAACGCCACAATAGATCCACTGAGGTCACGATGGTTAAGGGCAGGTGGTTAAGACCAATTAGCTAGCTCCTATTTTCTAATCGAACCCAAGAGTCTGAAATATTTTAACGTACTTATGTCACACCCTCTATGTTGAGATAAATATCAATATATTGAGCAAAAGCCGATAGGTTTTAAAAACGAAAATATTCCTGACACCAAGATGATTTTATAATATTTGAATTATATAATCATAACGTGGATTTCCCAAATTTAAAATATCACCAATTAGATAAAGTCAAAAATTTACGATAGGAAATTGTAATAACCCAGTTTTCCACGTAGTGTTTATTTTAGAAAGAAAAAATGAATATACCGAGAAAGCGTTAAGCTTGTGCAAATTTTTTAAATATTTATCATGTGATATCTGCTTATACTGTACATTACCCACGGTCAACAAACACTCTGTAATATATAATATACAGTAATATGGAATTTCAAATTATATTTGAATTGAATAATACAGATAGGCGAAATACAATGATAATCGAATTGAATTCAACAAACATGTAAATCACATCCGTTGACCTTTACCTTAACCTAACATAATAGAGCATTAAAAAGATAAACTGCACTACGAAATATGTAATAAATAAATAAAATATCTTATTTCGTCACACTACGGGCTCAGCTTAACGATTTACAAACATTAGATAATATTAAAAACAATATTCGCGATAAAACGTAATATAAAATCGCATTTGCTATATGGATGATAATTATTATATAGTTCAGTTCACCCACCTATTTATTTATTGTTTTAACTCTTGATACCGATATTTTTACACTTTTGACAGAGTTTATAAAGGCTACTTATGCAACTACTTGTACTCTTGTATTACCGAACTTCACCCCTTCATTTGTGTTTATTTTTAAGTATTTTAACTTGTATACACATAATGAATAAAGGCGTTTCTTATTATTATTACTAGTGTGTGTATTTGTTATAGTTCTTCCGCAAATTATTTATTAGAACTTTTACACTTAGTAAAAGTTCAAAAGTTCAAATAACTGAATATTTTACGACCTGAAATATAATAAGTAATAGAGGCCCTAATATCAACCCTCGCGGCACACCAGATGTTACATACGCCCAGTACGAAGATAATTTCATCGACTACCTTTTGTCCTGCACTTTCACTTAAAAAGTTTTTAGGAATACACCATCCAACAACCAATTACAGGATGGGAAATAACGAATAATATATAGTTCATAACATATTTATAGCGCACATAAAAAAGATAGATAGATACTTTATTAGTGTTAAAATTCACAAAAGTGTTTACACACGTCAAAACATTGGCTAAATAAGCTAAGTAACGTAAAAATAGTAAGTATGATTAAAATCTATAAGACTAGACATTATAGTTAAAATCGAATTATTGAAAACAAAGTGTACAACGTGGACAAAATAAGTAGTAATAAGGTAAGATTTATCAATAAATTAGTAAAATATGTAAAAATAACATGACAATAAGATGTAAAACTCTAGGACAGAAAATCAAATACAATATGAACATACTTAAATAATTTATACACATTTATTAAGGGTTTATTTCACATATTTTATGTACTAAGGAAAATTGGTTATTTCAAGAATAATGCATCAGTACATACAAAGCACATTATATAAAAATGATGTTCTACATCCACAAATTCTTGTATACTGTAAAAAGCTTTATTAAGTAAGTATTGTTTTATTTTCGCCTTGAACCGTTTGATATTAAAAGACTTTACTTCAGGTGGTAATGTATTGAAGAATTCAATTCCTAAATAGCCCGTTCCATTTCTAGTTTTACTTAGACGTAAGAAATTGTTGTTTAAATTATCTTTTATTCTGGTGTTACATGAATGCATTTGGCTTCTAAGGCAAAATGAATCCTCATTATTTTTTATACATAAGAAGCACTGAAATATGTAAGTACATGGTACTGTCATAATCTTTAATTTAATAAATTGTTCTTTACAATCATCTCTAAATCTTAGACCGGAAATTATGCGTATTACTTTTCGTTGGGGAGAAAAACGTCAGTGGATGATGTAGCATGTCCCCAGACTAGGATGGCATATGATATAGTGGAGTGGATGAGGCTGTGGTATGTAGTTGTTAGGGTATTTTGAGATACCTTTCCAACCAGATTTCGAAGCAGATACGAATATTTCGAGATTTTATTACAGATATACACGGTGTAATTTTCCCATGACAATTTGGAGTCTAAATTAACTCCAAGGAATTTTATGAAGTCTGGATTGTTTATTTCCGTTCAGTTGCGCAAACTAAATACCGTGGTCTCGGTCTTCGATGCATTTAAGCATAAATTATTTGAGGAAAATCAGTTTTGGGCATCTAGTTCGATGTTTGGCATATCATTTAGTAAAACCTCAATATCGGTGTTGGAAATAGATTTGTGTCATCAACAAACAATATGACCAGAATATTATTTGTAAGTGCCTTAGGGAAATCATTAACATAAATGAGGAAAAGTATAGGCCCTAGGACGGATTCTTGAGGAACACCATGTTGTAATTTTAGCGATTGAGACTTAACACCATCGTATACAACAAATTGTCTATTATTCAAGTAGGAACTTAGAAGAGATCTACTTTCCTCAGTAAAGCCGTAATAATTTAATTTATGGATGAGTTTATCATGGGACACGCAATCAAATGCCTTAATGAGATCTAAAAATTGAGAAAACATATATTTCCCATCCTCAAATCCAGTGTTATCATAGATGTTAATTTGTCAATAGCTAGTGTAGTAGAATATTTATTTCGAAAGCCGTATTGATTATAATTGAGAAGGTTGTTAGATTCTAGATATATCGTCAACTGATTTTTTAGTACAACCTCATATATTTTAGTTACACACGGTATAACAGATATTGATCTGTGATTTGACGGATCATCGATGTTATTTTTCTTATAAACAGGCACCTCTTTGGATATCTTTAGGGAATCGGGGAACACGTTCATAGATTTGCATATGTTTATTAGAATGGTAAGGGGAATTAAGATTGCTTTGTGGCTGTTAATAATTTTCCATATTGCTTGTTGCTGATTATTATGGCTTTTTACAAAGTTGTCATAAGATGCTTTTTTGGATAGGTTTATTTCTCGACAATAATCCGACCTGAATTTGTTTAGTACGACCCTATTATTGTTGGTGGGATTTCTCTTATAATATTCATAAAGAAAATTTAGATGTTCTCGCATGCGTCGAAGATTGTCGTTAAACCAAAAATTTTTTATTTGCTTGGAGTTATTTACTATACGAGATGTTGGTACCCACAGAGACTATTCTTTGGTACAAAAACGACAAGTTTGAGAAGGTGACAGCATTTTTTTTAAAACACCAGTTTTAGCCCGTTTTAGACCAAAAGTCCAATTTTTTTGCCAAAAAATTTGGAAAATGGTCAAGCAAAAAATGTTGGCATAAGGTTTTCCAGCAATGAGCATTGTCAACGAAAATTTTCCGCCTGGTCAGAAATGGTTATACTACGTACCAATTTTGGCCATAATTGATGTCGCCAGTGCTGCCAACTATACGGAGAAAAAATGTTGGCATATATCGAATGTTGATCGCCAAGCACCCTCTTCGATTAACACCCAGCCCCCCTGTTCCACAATTGAATATTTTCGGGCGCGGCTAGCGCCAAAACTGTCAGCGGGGGAAGTCTGACTCACGTCATGATACTCAGAAAAATATTTGCTAAAACATAAGAGCAATACCAACAGGTTATATCCCAGGCCCCATATACGTAGCTATCTCCTAGACTATATACTCAGGATTCCAAATTAGAGATGTATATTTCAATTTTCACCCTACGAAGGTGTAAAAAGCAACAAAAATACGTTAACATGTATAAAACCTTTGAGTTTCTAAGAAAAAAACGAATGTCTTCATAGACTACGATTTGCTCAATATGCTTGTTACTGTTAAAGGGAGTGACGCAGAGGTCTTTGATAAATTCGGGACGGGTTAAAGCAATATTATCTAAATTATATTCATAGAGGATTGGACCTTTTTTCTTATTGTATGACATCACATTACATTTCTCTATATGAGGGGGAAGCTATTTGCATCACATCACTTTTTCTTTGTCAATAGTTCTGTAACTTTTCTGTCAGTAACTGATTTTACTGCGGTAAAATTCTTCGCATCATCAGCATACAGTAAGATATCAATAACCAAATAATCCACTATCGTTGATAAATAACACGAAAAGGAGAGAGCCCAGAATGGAACCCTGGGGCACCTCACATACCTGAATTTTGACACACTTGAAACCACGCCATTCTACATCTTGTGTTCTATCGCTTAAGTAACTTTGGAAAAATGTTAGAAAGAGAGAGAGAGAGAGAGAGAGAGAGCGATCTGCAATAAGAAGTTTACTAAGTAAAACCCTGTGGTCAAGTCCGTTGAAGGCTTTATAAAAGTCGTAAAAATCAACATCTGCTGTTGTTGCTTTTTAGCCATCAATTATTTTCATATAGCGTATTTTTAGTGTAGACATAGAAAGTATGCGCGGCTTATTAGTGATTAGTCGGCCACGCTCGACTGCAACATTCCCTCGTCAAACTATAAATAACATAAGAAATATTCTTCATACTGTCCTGTTTCTGAGATCTTCCAATGCTGGTCAACTACGTCAAAATTTAGTAATATTCCTCGTAGTTAAATAGCTACCAACTCAATATTCTAGTCATGGTTGCCTTAGACTTTATTTCAATAAAATTCACAATTACGAAGCGATATACCGACGTATCAAAGTCTAGAGTATCGCCAAAAGTTATCATAATCGCGTGGAGTGTAGAGTGTGACATTGAAACCTATATTCTATTTTGACCCACGCATGCGCCTATTAGTCTAAACCACGTGCTTTTCACCGATCACGAATGAGCAGAGAAAATTAGAGAGGTTTACGGTTTACACACAAAATTGGTTGAAATGGCAATGTACACAAAAAGCTGGGTATTGTTATCAATCTGTCCATTAAATTTAGATGTATTTGTTTAAGTTTTTTGATGTATCCTTTCATCCCGTGTATTTTTAATATTTAATTATCACTCTGTAGGTTTCTTCTCGACTAACATGTAAGTATAACGATTAATAAATGAATTCTTACGTTGAGAAATATAACATATTCCAGTATACCTATAACAGAAGAATTTAGCGAATAAGTATGTTTGGCCATGCTTATGAGGAAGTATCGTGATTTTTTGCTTATTATAATAAATAATAATTATGCCATTACGAAATAACTTATTTTAGGTTCTTAATCCCAGGCACTTTCACTTAAGTATATGAGAAATCTATTATTTATATTGCAAAAAATAAACTAACATGGGAAAAAACTCCAAACATGTATTCATTAATTCATACTTAGCTACACCACTCATAAAAGAAACCTACAGTAAAGTCACCTGGCTGATTCGTCATTTTGAAGCCCAAATCAACAGTGTAGTATGAGATTTACGCAATTTAGGCTAAAATAACTACGTGTTCGGTTAAAAAAAAATTTAAACTCCTCAAGCAATATCTTTACATTCTATAAAGTACATTTACATTCTACAATTAGGAAATTAATTCATAATAAGCCAGCTAACTTTTTTAATCATCTCCAGATAATGCCTGCATGGTCGGCGAAACGTGCGTTGAGTGATAATATTCGAGTATGGTGTTTTATTGTTTGTGGAAACTACTTCAGATCCAGGGCTAAATAATATAGTTCACATTTTTTTGTCATGATCTGTACAAGCCTTACTGAAATTCAACCCATTTTGATTCATTTTTAATCAATAACGTGTCAAGAAAAATTTAAATATACAGGGATACACCGGGAACTGCATCGACCGATATAGGGAAAAGCACGCACCAGAAAATTTTCAAACTTTAGGGAATGACTAATGTCAATATGGCCAATCCAAAGAAAATAATTATAAGCATTTGGCATTTCCGCTTATACCGGAAATCGATAACAACTTGCTTATTTTAAATGGAACACCCTATATACAGATGTATTTCGAAGTTTTCGAGTCTGAGTCGAAAACAGCCATTTCAGAGATATTTGACAATTTATAAAAAAAAATTGACAGGTCTAATAAGATGCAATAAACTTTATAACTTTTTTGCTTTTTGACAAGAAGAAAGACCATAAGGTGAGCTACGCTCTACAGTTTGAAGAAATTCAATAATAATATGCCAAGTGTTCAGTTTTTTACGTAACATTTTGTCAACTTCAAACCGCGAAAACTTGTTTAAGTCAAATGAAACTGTATTTTTTTGCATTAAATTATGTAAATTTAAATTCCCTTTTTTCCCATGTAAATACTGTAGAGGTTTAACTTACGACTTTTTGAACTATATGCAATTTAAAATTGAATTTTAAAATTGAAAATTGCAGTTTCCGGTGGGACACCTTGTACTTTACACTCACTGCAAATTCCGAGACACAGAAGAAATGACTAGTAACCTGTAGATGGCAACACTGACTTCCACATAAAATAAGCATGCTGATCAAGTGAATTTCTATTAATAAATAGTGTTGCGTGTGCAATCAATAATAAAAACGTGGAATCAGAAGGTATTTATTTAACAAAATAGAGTTTACAGTTGAACTAACTTCGCGTGCCAGAGGTGAAGCCATTGAGAGTTGAAATAAGACTGACTGAATGTCTACATCGTACACAAGTACAAGGGATGAGTAATGAGCGGGATTTTCCTACTTTAATTGGGGTCAACTATTACGGTCGTTTATTAGCGTTGAACTGTCGGCTCTCCGGCTTAAACGTGCCAAAATTATAAATAATTCATTTAAGTAATTACGTGTTGGAAAGTACCCTACATAAAATTATGAAAATTAATGATTTGATTAAAAATTCGGGAAAATTAAAAACAATTCTACGCGCATACTGAACTCCAAAACGTCGAAAGATCTGCTGTTACGTGGATGGTTCTGGAATTCCAGGTAAAGGAGGAGGGCCCGTAAGGCCGGTTTTTGGTTGAATTTATTTTTGGACAATAATAACTGAAAAACATTTTTTTATTATTTACCATTAATATCGAAGCCACCTCCTCTTTCTGTACCTCCCTAAACTATTAAATAACCAGCATTCAGTAAAAGACCTGCTAAGATATTTTTGCACTTAAAAAATGTAAAGGATCCTTAGGCAGTCATATTCCTAATCCTCCCCCACTTTAAAACAAATTAGTTTATCAACAATTAATTAATTTAAATTGTATGTATATTAAGATTCTTCCTATTTAAATAAATAAATAAATAAAAATAAAAATGTTAAAAAAATTTAAAACAAAGATGGCAAAGATTTTAATGCTATACTAAAGATCACCTTAATTTACGCAAAAATTATTTGAAATAATGCTCCTCAAAAACCGTTTGAAATAAAAATAAAGTGTATGAACTAAAATGTGGGGAATTGTATGCTTTATTCATCCATGTAAAAAAATTATAGGCATTCCATTTAAAAAAATTGAAAAAAATAATAATTAAATATCAAGAAATGCAAACAAATATTTTGGACAACCGATATAATAATTTATTTCAAAAATGTTTTTCAGTAAATACATCATTATCAAATAACATCGTACATTTTTAGAAAAAACAATTACTAAATCGCGGAGATATATGGCAGTCAAAAAAATGTTTGTAAATTTCTAAAAAAAAAAATGAAAAAATCATAACTTGGCAACGCTGCATCCGATTGGCAAAATATTTTAGGGTGTAATACAGGACACTTGGAGGCTTAACTGGCGCTAAAAAAATACAGGGTATTCCATTTTAAAAAATTATACTTTCTTGTGAACTCGTTTTTGTGACACCTTGTATAATTGAAAATAATTTTACGCTGTAGTAGAGATGAAACTGAAAATTTTGTTAAGAATTTTTTTTATAAAATTAGCCGTTTTTGCACAATCTTCCGAGGGAACACTAATTGTATAGATGGCACAGAATGACTGTTTTATATTAAAATTGTACTACGTCTTTTTTTTGTTTTTGAAGTAAAATGAATGCAAACTATAATATATTATAAGCCTGTTTCTAAAGCACCAATCACTGAACAAATGCAAAATATTGTTCACATTTTTCTCTAGTTCAGAAGTTTTTGGCACAACTATAAAAATGTCATCCGCATACATGTAAACATTTGCAGTTGCAGTGAGTTTATGTGGTGTGGTAAATCATTTACATATAGCAAGAATATCACAGAACCCAGCACACCACCCTAGAGGGTGTTCTCCAATGTTTAGCTCATGTTCATATGGAAGAGAGTTTTCTATTCTATCAATGAAGTATGATACAATTCACTTATTGGTTGTCTCTAATACCTAGCATATTTAAATTGTGTGAAACAAAAGACAAATCTAAAGTGTCAAAAGCATTTGAGAGGTCAAAGAAAACTCCCATTACATAATTTTTTTCATCTAGTTCTTCATATATATTTTAAATTAGACAGATGGACATTTTGAAAGTTGTTCAGAATTCAATATGAAAATTTCTTGTCTACGAGCGATATTTACGGTTTTAGAAATGGGCCGATCAAATGCAATATAGACTTCATTTTTGCAAAAGTATAATAATAGACAGACTGACATACTTTAAAATTATTATTTTGGATTCAGTAATGTTCAATCTTCTATTCTATTAACTAAATTTATTTGATACTACGTATCTTCATAAAACACAATTTCAGATTTCAGGGATCTGATTATCGTCTACCAAATAGATAAATGACCAGAAACTCATCAGCAGTAGCATGGAATTAATTCGTCCTTCAATACGTTGATAATAACTTCTTCGTTATTTTATAAAATCGCTAAATCACAAGATATCATCAGCAGCAGAAGTTACACAGACGTCACAGACTCATCAATAAAATCATAAAATAAACGTTTCTTCAGATTTTATTACGTATTTATACTTTCTGATTGCCCATTGATTAGAATGGATCCTCGTCTACCCATATATTGATTGTGGTTTTTATCATTATTTACAGTCTTATCCCAATTTAGTCACGTATTTTTTTAAGAAAATCTGGCTATTTCAAAAATTATACCCATGTGATTTTGATAAAATGCCTGCGTCCTGAAAGATATACTTAACCATACTTTGATATCTAAAACGACACATTAAAACTATATTGCTTACTAATAGTTTAGAGATAAAATGGGATAATTAGTAACATATGTAAAGATAAGATAAGAATCTATATGGATATTCTAGAAATAATTTGGTGTGATATTTCGACACTTAAGTAAAAATATATAGGTATCCATTTACACTACTGTAGGTATGCCATGTTCGGCCATTTGTACCTAATGGCAGCACAGAGCGATTTCCGATTTGAGTACTGTGTGTGTATCAGGGTTGGGCAAAATCTGATTTTTATTAAAAAAAATAAAAAAATCATTGATTTAAATTAAAAAATTTTAAATACAATTTTTCTAAATTTTTTTTAATTTTCTTGAAGGAAAATTCGAGTATTTCCCTTCTTACATTTTTACACATTTTTTGTTACTTAGTGATGCACTTATCGTTTTAAATCAATTCCTATTCCCATCAATTTCTATTTTGTTCATTATAAGCATAGCAAATTATTTATCGCAACACGCCATATCTAGTATGTTCAAACTTTTACTTTGCCTTATTTTTTGCAGTATGTATTTGAATTTTAAAAAACTGATTTTCGTTTTCTTACATATTTAGTTCATTTTTAAGCTCTTGCCACCCACAAAAGAGGAGCAGCTATGCAATCGATTCAAAAAAGATCATATCTTTAGGTTATGAGGTCCCAGGAACACGAAAAAGTGGTTTTTAAAAAATGTCTGCGTATGTATGTGTGTATGCATGTACATGAATGTATGTATGCACGTGGATACGATAGCGCCGAAACTAGAGAACGATATTGATGAAATCGAATGAAGGTTAGTGCCCTTTTCGCGTATAGACTTTCTTATTCTTCGACATATCATTCGAAAGTAGATGTTATTCTGATTTCAACGATATGTCACACTTCACTCTTTTCCGTCAAAAGAGAATTAATAATTGTTTATAGAACTTTAATAATATAATATTTGAAATCGTCTACCCCAAAAACCCATAAAACGATATCCCACACGGTAGTGGGGGTGGATGAAGTAAAAAAATATTTTGAGGCTTTTGGTTCTTGTACACACACTAAATCACAATTTTTTTTCATCCCCTTTAATAATAGAGGTAGGGGTCTTAATGGGGGGGGGGGGGGGTGGCTAATGCCAAAAACTTTTTTGAAACCTTAGCTTCTCTTGTATACACTAAATACCAATTTTATGGACTCTTATAACTTGGCTTCCTAAAAAGGTTAAATTTACACTAAAAATCATAATGGCATGAGTGAAAGGCTATTGAGATACATAATTGAAGTAAGCCCTTACCCATATTATACGTATACAGTGTGTCCTCGGATGGACCTAACTATACTTGTAATCTGTCTTATTTCGTATTTTAAGAGTAGAAATTTTGCTTATTCTGAGAAGTCCTTTTATTCCATAATTTTTATCGAAATTATTTGAAAGTGGTTCAATTTACATATACATACACATATACAGGCTATCGATAGAAAGTTTTACCTGGGCGATAGTTGGAGTCATTTGGAACCTATATGACCATTTACCTTTATTCAAAGTCTCACCGTTTTTTTTTTTAAGAACACGGAAATATGCGTTAGAAATGTAGGTGCTCATTTTGAAAACGAAATCAATTTATTATTAGCTTTAGTTACATTTGTTTTAGTTAGAATTGGAAATAAAAGTAATAAAATTATTAATACTTATTTAATTTTTTTCCTTATTATAAATGTCTACAAATATGTCTCCTTTTTAGTTTAATGAACTATAATTCTGTCATAACTTGGTATACTATTGGAAAGAGAATGCAATAGAGAAGTTTTTGAAACTATTTGAATCTCTTAAAGCAGTGCCGCTTTTGAGAATATTTTGCTTAAAATTAAAAAAAAAAATCGAACCAATGTATTTCAACATAAATTGTCCTACATAATTTTTATACCAATACTTCGGCATTCCCTTTTATGCTGTTTCGACAAAGTGCATATTAAGAATATTTTTTAAAAATATTGAAGAAAGCTGAAAGTATTTGAAATATTTTATTTATTATGACATGTAAGTGAAATTTTATTCCTATATTTCATTGTGCTTTTCAGTAGTTCTTGGCTTTGAAATGTAACTAATGTTTGTTTGTGATGTAGTATCCTCTAGGTAGGGCTAGAGATACTTGAAAGATTTCCTCGCAAGGGTGGATTTCTGATAATATATTGGCATGATCAGACCTTTAGATCTTCAATATATAGAAAGAATGGTTATTTTCTTGTTTATCGTATTGAATGGAGTATCCTCTAGGTAGGGCTAGAGATGCTTGAAAGATTTCCTCTTAAGGGTGGATTTCTGACAATATATTGGCATGATCAGACTTTAGATCTTCAATATATAGAAAGAATGGTTATTTTCTTGTTTTTCATATTGAATGTTAGACATAGTAAATGTATAAAGAAATTGACAAGTTTGTTTGTACGACGGAACAAGATGAAAATATAATCTAGTTCTAGATCTCGTTAAAGTACATATGTGTACCAAATTTCAAGTTAATATCTCAAACGGTTCCAGAGTAAACGTGCGCACAAAAAAAAGTTACAAACAGACAGACCGACAGACAGACAGGCAGACCGACAGACAGACAGACCGACAGACAGGCCGACAGACAGGCCGACAGACAGGCCGACAGACAGACCGACAGACAGACAGAAATTTTTTTTTCGCTCAAACTTAAAATCTCGACGTTTCATGATATTTTAAGCCCTATTTGGACAATAAAAATTTTTAAAAATTTTTTTGTCGTTACTATACTTCCACTGGACGTGGAAGTAAAATACAACAGAAAATTTTCCCATATCCACTTCCATTATTATATTTATTATCTAATAATTTAAAAATATAAAAATCAGAGTTGGGTCTTTTTATTTACAACCAATAACATATTTTGATTCTTAATTTATGATCTTTATCTCAATAATTCTTCTTATAATTATATTTTGTTATTGTTTATTTTTATTCCCATTATACCTACCTACCACTGTATAATTAAAAATCAGAAAAGTAAAATCTAAATTTATTTTTCTTATCAATTACTTAGGTGTAATTGTCAATAACAGCTACCTTAAAATCTTTCAAAACGAATGCGAGTACAATCGCCGTGTTGTGGCGCGTATTAAGTTTACTGTTTACGTAAGCAGCAGTAGACGACCTGCAAAAAAGCGACTTTTTGCAAACGGCTCAAATATCGGGTCTACGTGACCAGATGCATGTTCAAATTCTAACATCACGTGGTATCGATTTTCCGTGGGCATGCGCCATATCTATCTAAATTACTACCATTTAAACTAACGCCAATAAGCATAATCCATTATTTCTTTAAGTGATAATTAAAAAGACATTGGTAGTAATCGACCATTCCGAACGACTAAAATAATAATTTATAAATTTAAACGTTCATATATATATTGAATTTAGTAGGTTTTGTGGCAAAATATGCTTTATGTGACGAATTTTATTAGATGTTTGCTTACGATTTTTGTGTTTGCATTTTTAAACATGAATCATATGTTCAGAATTTTTTAGGAATCTTTACCCATGACCTGATAATTATTGCTTGGCAGATAATTCAATCTGGCGAACAATATCTAATAAAAACTTGGAGGTATTAGTGCTATAAAATATTTTATTATTCACTGGAAAAATTAAACCATTAGTTTCCCGTCATAGAAATTTAATTCAGGCGCCAAATCCGAAGGAACTTATAAAAAGTATTAAAATGGCCGAATTTAATTTTACTTCCACATCCAGTGGAAGTATAGTAACGACAAAAAAATGTTTTAAAATTTGTATTGTTCAAATAGGCTTAGAATGTCACGAAACTTGAGATTTTAAGTTTGAGGGAAAAAAAATTCTGTATGTCTGTCTGTCTGTCGATCTGTCTGTCTGTAACTTTTTTTGTGCGCACGTTTACTCTGGAACCGTTTGAGATATTGACTTGAAATTTGGTACACATATGTACTTTAACGAGATCTAGAACTAGATTACATCTTGTTCCGTCGAAGGGTTGGGGGGTAAATTGGGGTAAATTTGGGGTAAATAGGTAAATCAATTAGGTAAGAGCCCATAAAATTGGTATTTAGTATATACAAGAGAAGCTAAGGTCTGAAAAAAAATTTTGGCATTAGCTACCCCCATTACCACTCCCACCCTTTTATTAAAGGGGATGAAAAAAATGTTATTTAGTGGATGTACAAGGACCAGAAACCTCAAAAAATTTTTTTACTTCATCCACCCCCACTACCCACTACCACCCCCCTATCACCACCCCCACCCCACTGCCGATGTGGGGTATCGTTTTATGGGTTTTTGGGGTAGAGGATTTCAAATATTATATTATTAAAATTCCATAAACAATTATTTCCACATACACAGTTTTTTCGGATAGAGAATCTGGATGTGGAAGTAGTGATTCCTTGGGCAGCGGTTTTTTTATTGTAATGTTGTAGTTATTGCTATAGCAAATGATGGATGGTCAATGAGACAAGTTGCGCTGCGTTATAACATTAACAAAAATTTGCTGTTTAACATTTTAAAATAAGTGGAGAATAATCGGCACAATAAGTATAAATCCTGGATCAGGGGACAAAGGATATCCAACTTAACAAGAAACTAACTATTAATATTTCGTTATTGCACCATTTCTATTTATAACTTCTATAAGTCTGTTTGGCATAGAATTAAATAACCTTATACAATAATCGTCAGTAATAATATTTTCCCATGCATTTATTATTTCCACTAATTCTTGGGCATTCCGTGGTCTCACATTTAGTTTTTGGATACTTCTTACGAGTAGTCCCCATACGTCTTCCATAGGCTTAAGATCTGGACTATGACTGGGCCAGTTAAGAACATTAATGTTGTAGTAATAACAATAATAATAATTTTATTTACCTCTGGTTGCCACAATAAAGTGAATAAGGCAAGTCAAAAATTCACATAAAATTTGTAAAATACAAACAGATAAAAAGAAACAATACATATGATATATAATACTACAGAATTTTGTTGGTGTTTACCCCCCCCCCTTCTAAAATTTTTTTAGGTGGTTTCTGCCCTCGCTTATCAATTTTCAAAAAGGCCAGTATTTTCTCTCCATAGTTCTGCTAGTTACTACCCCCCAGTGTGCTGGCCTACAACCACCTTTGGTTAAATATATATTAACAATAACGTATGAGGTCGGAATTGCCCTCTATTTTCCAAATTGTGCTTTTGTCTATTATTATAAAGCAAATGAAAAATATTTGAATAAATATATTAATGTATGTACATATTACAACATTTCGTGCCAAATTCTAGTTGGAACAGGAAAAAACTTATCGCTCTACGTGAGCGGATTTCCTTGTGAAATTTATATACGCCTAAAAATAAAATATAACGTGCATTATACTGATAAAAAGATCAAATAAAATGTGTAAACAGTATTTAAACCAAATAACTATTAATATTATTTGTAATTTATTTTTGCCAGAAAATAGTTTATCGCTTATTTTGAGAATATTATTCTTTTTTTCTATTATTTTTTATGTGCAAATTTGGCGAGTATTTCCAAGAATGATTAGCAATATAATTATTACCTACCATATTTATCTGAAATGACAGACGAAAAGTGCAATAGAAAACTAACTGATAATAATTATTGTTATCGGACATAGCCCACTGCAATTACATATTTCAAATATGATTACATATTATAAAGTAAGATGAATGACGACATAATTTATAGGTCAGTAAAATTAGTTAATTAAGGTGCTATAAGAAATATAATATATTTATTTTATATCATTTATTTGTATTTTCACTTGAAATACGCGTACTACGACAGCTTTTGGGTAAATCAGTCTCTGCCTTTGTTTTAAAAATCAAAACAACGGTTATTTCATATAAAACGAATTTATTTAAATTTTCTATATAATTTCTATGAATGTTAAGAGAACAAGTAGTACACCCATGTCCGGTCTTTGCCCCAGTGATTTATTACTCTTTATCTTTACCTAATAGAGTATAGTGTCCTTTTGCACTTAAGTAAAAAATAATTTCATAGACAGAGCTGGGCAAATACTTTGAATAAGTATTTAAATATTAAATACTAAATACTTTCAGAAAATTGAAAGTATTTAAATATTAAGTATTTTCAAAAGATAAAAGTATTTAAATAATAAATAACAAAAGTAATTAAATAGTTTAAACTTAGTATTTAAATACTTTGATAATACTGAAATATTTTGAAGCATAGTTAAGTGTAATAAAAATAGCCTTTAATGGCTAAACTTCGCCAAATTGTATTTTTTATTTTTGTAGAAATCAATAAAGACGTAATAATAATAACAATAATAATAATAATAATAATAATAATAATAATAATAAGAAACAGAAACACTGGGTTTATCGACTAGGCTGACATTCGCCTTTTTAAGGTCAGCTGGGCTTAAGTCGGAGACCGAGGGATTCATTGTGGCCTGTCAGGATGGTGTAATAAACATCTTGGTCTACCGAAGCCGCGTAATGGGTGTAGAGGTCCCTGATATCAACTGCAGGACCTGCCGTCAGGCGCCGGAATCGCTGATGCATTTGCTTTCAGCATGCCCGATATACGCGATTTCGGCCTACATCCACCGCCATAACGCGGCTTTACGAGTGCTATACTACCATCTAAGGCACTCGTACGGGGTAGATCAAACACCAGTGCTGCCTTACATCCCCGGAGATATTGAGTCCGTTGTCGAGAACGAGAGGTGCCGAATTTATTGGAACTACTCGTTCCCGACCGTCAGGCTCATTCAAGCCAACAAGCCTGACATAGTCCTCCTCGACCATCAGAACAAAGTGATGTTTGTCATCGAATTCTCAGCACCTGCTGAGACAAACATCGCTTTGAAGGAGGGGGAAAAACGGACCAAATATCGTGATCTCCGGTATGAGCTCCAAGTGCTGTACCCAGACTACTCGGTCAAGATGGTCGTCCTAATAATCGGCGTACTCGGAGGGATGAAGCCTTCGCTGCTCTCAGAATTAAAGATCATACCGGCCTGTCAGAATTCGGCAGAATGGTTGGCAGGTCAGATGCAGAAGGCGGTTATCTTGGGGTCCCTTCGTCTGCTTAGGGCACATGATTCAGGTGTTTACAGTCACTAACTCCACAGGTCGTGGAGAGTGGCTGTAATTAATTAGCCGGCGCGGCTACCGTGTGGTGTCGGAGGCCACGGAAGCCCTGTCCGGCAACGGGAAACCGGAAAAAAAAAAAATAAATAATAATAAATGTCTTTATTGTAAACATACAAGTTGTAAAATTTACAAATGGCGAAGTTCAGAAATAGTTACAAGTAACCTTCTGCTCTTCCACTTAACCTTCCTTAATATTATGATTATCATTATTATTACTACATTAAATACTATTTGACTATTTGAGGTGTCAAAATTTTAGGTTTCATGACTTTCATGAACTTCTACAACAGTATTTTAATACCTCTATACTTAATCAGTTCTAGTTGGGTATTGGACTTTTACTTATCCGAAGAGATAGACCTTTGCGTCTTCTGCAAATACCCAAATAAAGCACAGAGACTATGGCACTAGTTCAACTGTTCTCTGTCACAATAACAAAACATATACATGCAGAGTGAGAGGGAAACATGCGTTTATTTTCGATTTATTATAAATATTTAAAAAATCATAAATGGTATAATCCTTAAAATAGTTTCAAATACTCCCCATTTCTCTAAGGAATACAACCATATACAGTGTTTATCATAAACTTTGTATATAGTTAAATGCCATACTTTAATAATGAAATTAGGAACTATTTTCATTGACAAACTATGATATTCAACTACAACAGAAATTTGCAATAAAAAAATATATAGTTGTATTCGTTAGAACAATAGCAATTATTTAAAACAGTTTTAAAGATTATAGTATATTTGGTTATTTAATGATTTATAATAAACCGAAAATAAACGCACATTTCCCTCTCACTCTGCAAAAGCCTAACCTTAACAGTTAACACTTACTGTCTATATCTGCTCTCAACCAACTTTCTGGGAATTAAGACGTGAATGACTGAAGACTGAATGATGCAATGTGTTTATTAACTACATAGTATGGTACATGTACATGATTCTTGACGAGTATCTGCCTTTCTCCCTGGTGTATTTGATTATATTTGTTGTATTTATTTAAATACTTTTGAGATTCAAATACTTCTGAAAGTATTTAAATACTGTCAGAAAAGGATTTAAATACTTTTTTAGAAGTATTTAAATACTTCTCAGTTATTTAAATAGTTTAAGTATTTATAAATACTTTAGGATCATTTTCACAAATACTAAGTAGTAAATATTTCAGATAAAGTATTTGCAAGTATAAATACAAATACTTGTTGCAAGAAGTATTTAAATACTTGGTATTTAAATACTTTCTAGTATTTAAATACTTATGAGGTATTTGTAAGTACATATTTGCCCAGCTCTGCTCACAGAGCCGTTAGCAGCATTTTATTATTATTATAATTTGCTTTAAGGCAGTTAAAAGCATTTTTAAACAAACATTTTTTAATGTGTAACGTAGTGTCTGACGGTCATGCTTTAATAAAAATATGCTAATTAGCGTCAAATTCAAATTAACGGAAGTGTAATTTCACATATTGCCCTCCGGATTTAAAAGCTTGTTCACTATTGTTCGATAATATTTCTTAACTATACACGTAACAATGATAATATAATAATAAATAAGACCAAGGTGATTACTTAAATAATGACAATAATAAATATAAAAAATGTAAGAAAATATCCTGTATTATTCTTAACAGAAGAGTATTTCGGACCGGAAACGTGGGAAGCACTGCGTTATCTTGACGAGAAAAAAAAAACACAAAAGTGACAGTAATAATTAATTTTTGTTTAGTAATTCGAAGGTAGTTCCTTGCTTTTTCTTGGCAATGAAATTTCTGATGCTTCTCGATCCTTACATCAATTTTATCAAGCACAGATTTGTAGTAAAAGTAAATATTAATAAAAAAACTTTGAGGTTAATATTTTCATTGTTTGTGGGTGCAGAGCATATTTCTTCAAAAAGAAAAAAATGAAAGATGGAAAAACAAAGGATTAAATGAAATAAATAATAACAATTAGTAATAATGTTTGCAATGCTGCATAATTGAGTCCTTGTAATAAATATCTAATAAACCAAAACGATTTTTTATACCGTAAGGAAGTTAAAACTCTCTGTATATGAATCTATAAATATATTGCAGTAATTAAATCATTGCGCATTTCATAGGTCAAACAAAAAGTGCTAAAAGGTTATTGAGTTTGACCCTAACTTACTATATTTTAGCGTTGTTGATCAAACAAACTTTATTAATTTTATGTGTCGGCAATTTTCATCATTCAAGGATTTGGTGCATAAAAATGATAGTATGAACTTGTGCTTAAAAATGCAGAAATTATTTCCTAAGTTACTCATTGAGGATAATAAGGTTGTTGGCTCTTAAAAATAAAATCGTTTTGAGTCCAACAATTTTTAACATTTTCGCTCATTATCCTTACAAATTATCTAATTGAAAAAAGATAGAAACATATTTTCTATTATCTTTTTTGACGTCTATCTAAATATTAATTAATGATAATAATGGTAATAAGGATATTTATCTCTACCGACTTCACATAATTTACAAAAGGAGAAGGTTCTCTATTCGACCCGTATGCGTTTTTTATATGTGTACAGGGTGGACAAAATTAGATGGGATTTGCGGTTTTCTCTAAAACTATGACAGAGAGACAAAAACCAATATATAGGTCCTGAGTTCGATTTTCGAGAAACAAACAATGCCGCAAATCGCGATCGTCGATCTTTTTGGATTACCGAGCTACAGAGCGTTTTTGGAAAATTGGCCTTTTTAGATAACCTCTATATCTCAATTACCAAGTGTCGAATCGAAAATTGAGTAACACATCATTAAGGCACTTTCTTGAGTAGAATCGGTTGCTGTAAGAAGAAAATTATGCATGCCTCAGGTTTCGAGATATAGACATAACTTGTGTTTTTTTAAATGGAACAGCCTGTAAATTATTTCATTATTCGATCACAACTTAAATTAGCTATCCAACGATATGTCTTATGTCATATTTATCTCTAGAAAAAGTGATTAATTTTCGAGAAATTTAATATATTTATAAGGCCATAGAAAACTATTAACAACAACGACACTCCTTACAATATAAAATAATTTTGCCAAAAACAGGAAAAACTAAACTACAATAAATGTTCGAATTGTCTTTCATTGACATTTATGCATATTTATCGCATTTCATCTAATATTTATTGAGAAGGCCATGGTAAAAAAAAGAAATAATCGTAAATGAAAAGTTTCCGTAACAATACGTCGTACACTAAGGGAGGACCCTGATTTGGGAATTTGCTGACAGCGCGAGCGGGGAGGGGCACGGGTGAAAGCGGTGAAAGTTGACTTTTTTTTAAACAAAAATCGTCGCGCTTACGCTTAAAGATTTATAGAATAAGAAATTGTGAATTGCGCAATCGAAATGTGAAGTTGCTGACAGGTAGGTAAAGGATAAGTAGGTTGCTGACGGGTGTCAATTTGCCAAAAATTTATGAAAAAAAAATTACTGCGATTATGTCAGCAACTTATATATTTTGTTGTTAACATGTCAAATAATATGTTCAAAAAAACTGCTGACAGTTAAGTGAAGGAGATAGCCCGTAAAATGGGGTAAAGTTCAAGCAGAGACGAGTCCGTACTATGCATATGCACGCGGTTAGGTACTTTGAAGGGAATCTTTGAAAAAATACACCTACATTTTTGAAATTTTATTATTTTTATATGATTTTTATATTTATAACAATTTTGACAATTAATTTATAACAATTAAGTACTTTGAAAAATTAATGTTAACTAATATTCAGCTTGAAAGTTAATATTTTAATCTTATTATATACAAATTTTTTATGTGCCAGTTTGAAAGCATATGCGATTTTCATAATTTGTATGAATATATAAAAAAATAAAAATAAAAAGAAATATCTAATTTTTATTAATAAACAATTATTTTCCTTCCTTAAATATTTAGCTAAATAAATAACTGCTTTGATAATTTCTTACCTTCGGTAGAAGTCGTAGCCGGACGTCCTAATTCTTACACATTTTTTAAATTTTTTTCTTTTTTAATTTTAATTGCCTTATTTATTTTAACGTTTTTAAATTTTATCGTTTTCTATTTTACAAAAATTAAAAATACACGTAGTTTGATCAGCCATTTTAAACTGTAATACAGTAAAAATATAAGCTACTACTTGTGTCTATCGACTACCAGGTGTTGGGACATACTGCAAACACATAAGATCGTCCGAAAGTTTCGTTGCTCTCAGTTTCTCGAAATTAGTTTCTAAATAGAAGGCGATATATTCAAGGGGATACCTCCTTCACTTAGCTGTCAGCATTTTTTATGAACATATTATTTGACATAATAACAACAAATATATAAGTTGCTGACATAACCGCAGTAATTTTTTTTTCATAAATTTTTGGCAAGTTGATGTCAGCAACCTACTTATTCCTTACCTACCTGTCAGCAACTTCACATTTCGATTACGCAATTCACAATTTCTTATAAGTACATAAAACATCTTTAATTTAAGCGTAACCAAGATGATTTTTGTTTAAAAAAAAAATCAACTTTCACCGCTCTCACCCGTGCCCCTCCCCGCTCGCGCTGTCAGCAAATTCCCAAATCAGGGTCCTCCCTTAGTGTACGACGTATTGTTACGGAAACTTTTCATGGCCAGAGTCATATCGAAATTTCGTGCCCAGCTCTTAGACTATAACGGAAAAATTTCAGTTATAATCAGATTTCTTGTTACCTACATTGGAACTTAAAAATGGAAAATTTTGGAGAGGAAAATTACTTTTCATTACAATTATCAACGTGTTTAAAATCACAGTTTTATCAAAAGGACAAATAGCTATCAATATACTTAATTGGAACTAAGATTTGGGCAGCTTCCAAATATATTCACGACAAGCGATATTCTGGTACAGAGTTAAATATTATAAATTGCTAAAAATAGGTTGCAAATTTTTGTTTACGTAACAAAAGCGACTTTTTTTATCTCTAAACGATCTTGTTCTCAATATCAAACGGAGACAAAAAATGACTCAACTAATCAATAAAATTAAGGGATCATGAGTCAATGATAAAAAGGTAGTCAATATGTGTTTACTTCCAGACAATCATGAATATCTAGATAAATACAAGTTGATTAGTATTGTCCAAGGACGATTTCTGAGAAATTGCAAGAATTGAACGAAAAAAAATTAAATTAACCATAATTAGCTTCCGCCCCAAAATTCTCGGAAATAATAATTAGAAATAATAAGTGTGAATCAGTGACCTCTTCGCCAATTTTAGTCTATAAAATTTGGTAAAAAAACGCTGCCTAAGGAATCACTACTTCCACATTCAGATTTCCTACCCAAGTCTCCTATAACGAAAAAAAAAAAATGATACTATTGGAAATAATTATTGGTAGGTACCCAAGCATACATAATTGAATTAACATATTTATTACAAAAAAAAACAACGCATTCTGACACCAAATTTGTGATGTGATGATACAGACACCTGAGCACGCTGTGGCTTGATTTGCAAAGTTAACACAACAAGATTTGGCGTCTTACATACATATGCGCACATATTAAATTATTATATTGTAATAACGCCTCTTTCTTTTTTTATTAAAAAATTTAATTTCAATTCAGTTAAGAACGACCCAACCGACCTTCTCGGTACACTTTGAAGATTGTTATGCGAACTCGTAAAAGTGAGCTGGTCTGCTGGAGCCAACATTGTCGGTACGCTTTGAAGACGCTGGAATTCCAGCCTAACCAGCTCACTTTTACGAGTTGGCATGGCAATCTTCAAAGTGTACCGAGAAGGTCGGTTGGTTGGTTGGATCGTGTGTACATACAAGATTTTTTTTATGAAATGGGACAGCTTGAGGGGTTAAATGTTATATAGCTTTGGACCATAGTAGAAAATAAATCGTGTATGCGCCTTTTTGTATAATGGTATTATAAGGTGTTTATTTGTTACAGATCTTGTTGAGTATTCATGAGAGATATATACGGAATTCCGTATTTTATAATTCCACAATAAAGTATGATAACAAGTCTTTTTTATATTAAAAACTTTTGCCTCTTTATATAAGAAGATGGTGTTATACAATCTACTTTTATTTAGTATTATTTTTAATATGCTATTTTGTGTGACTTGTAACTTGTTTTAAACAATTCTTTAATAATCACCATCATAGAACTTTAATAGTACAGGAGCCAGCGAGATTCGTTTTTGAAAGATTTACTTAAAATTAATTTCTTACTTTTTCTGTTATATTTAGGCTGTTTCCACAAAATCGACTCCTACAGGCGCACCAATATGCCAACGCCTGACGGGACTTCTTTTACTCCTATCAAAGCCATGTTCAGGCAAATGGCCGGCAGCACAAGTTTTTTAAAAAGGGTATAGCGGGATAAGTTAGGGAAATGTGCCCCCGCACTTACTTAGTTAAAATGGCTTCCAGATGATGCAGTTTATAGAGTATATTACACGGTAAAATTTTTAACCCTTTACTACCCCTACGAAGGTGAAAAAAAATATTATGTCCTTATTTTTTTCTTCGGCTTCTATGCAACCGACTGATTTGAAATTTGGTATGAGTATTGCCTGCGTGGAGATAACTTACTCCAAAAAATAAGGTCATTTTACGACCATTTTAACCATCGAAAAAAAAATATAACTTTTTTTTAGAGGACAAAAGGCTGGCTACCCTTCGTGGAACAATCACCATTCTATGACATATTTTGTCTTGACACTTCGTGATTATCATACTAATTTGTCAGATTTTTTGCTGTGGTGGAACAATATAGAAAAAAATAAAATTGGGTAAAATAAAATATTTACACATGCCTCTTAGTTGTAACAGTTAATACTTATAGCCTTACAAGGTATTGTTGCATATCTACAACCGATCGCGGGTGCCAGTGCGATGTTGCCAAGTCTACTTTTTCCCCAGACGTACGGAAATTCGGCACAATCTGGCAACACTACTTCTGGGTTGACCCCCCAAGGGCGAAGTGTTAATTCTGTATGACATCTAAAAAACGACGTACTGAATCAGATGAAGAAAGTGAGGGAACGATTGAAGAAGACCAGCCTTTTGTGCCTTCGACATCTTCTAGCACTACGACTAGTGACTCTGACGAAATAATGGAACTACCATTGCAAAGACTCGTTGCTGCACATAAATACTGTTGCATGTGTGGTGATGGTAAAGAACTGATCGTAATACCCACTAATGCGAGACTATAAATAGTGCTATCGAATCAACAAATATACATCTCCGAGGCAATCGTTGCTGTAAAATACATTTGATTAAGCATCGCTTTTATGAAGACGATATTGCACATCTGAAACCATACGCCAATAGGCATGTTCACAAAATTTTAATTTTAATTGAAAATTATGGATTTATCGGCATTATATACTAATGTGACAATAAAATAATACATACGTTTTTATTTGCCACTTATTCGTAACAGAAATGACCCCAATACAGCGAACCTAAGAAACGTTCCCAGGCAGAGGCTAGAGGAATATGACGTCACTTACTTATAGGCATGCCGGCCTATGTGTGTAATGTGGGCCCGTTGTTTTTCGAAAAAAAGTCATTCTTCATTTTCTTTTTAAATTCACTTTTTCTACAACATGGCGTCATCCATACTTTCAAATTTCATAAGCTAAGAATTTTCATTGAAAAATTGTCAACATTTTGAACCAGCAGCCCTGTAAACTATACGAGGATTAAGGATTGCCGAATTTGAAAGCGTGGGTGATAGAAAAACCCATTTTAAACAGAAAAAGAGGAAAGTTATAAATTGTTTGATATTATTTTTGGTAAATCAACGAAAATTCTTAGTTTAAAAAAATTTGAAAGTACGGATGACGTTGTAGAAAAAGTGAATTTAAACAGAAAATGAAGAATGACTTTTTTTCGAAATACAATTCGTTTAAAAGTTATTAAAAATTTAATATTTGAAAAATATGATTTTATGGGGCCGTAATTCGAAAATTATAAATCAAAATATCTTAAAAATTTCGATAAAGTTCTAGAGCATGCTGATCAATAATATTACATTCGTCTTTCAATAAAAAACAACGGGCCCTCATTATACATACAGGCCTGCGTACCTGCAAGGTAAGTGACGTCATATAACTAGCCTCTGCCTGGGAACGTTTCTTAGCCTCGCTGCGTTTGGGCGATTTCTATTACGAATAATTGACAAAATTAAAATATTTATTAATAAAAAAAATCTGATTTTGGTACTCGGGACTCTAATGTATGGTTTTAACTAATATTAATGAATTTTTTTTATTGTAGCTCGATTCCTAGACCAGATTTATGCATTCTATTAAATTCCGTAACCCCAATAACAACTCTAAAAGGCTCTACAGACCACTGCGGTTTATCAGAGAAGCAATTATTAACGTTTACAGGCTTAACGATAGATGCCATTTACGAATTAAAATTACTGTTGGAAACTTCCGTCCTTGTTTTTCTATTAAAACTGAAAACAAGTAGTAATAATGATAACAAAATGACCTCCTATATTACCAAAGTGTTCAATATGGTGCCAGCGTGCAACGCACTTGCTAGGAAGCTGAACAAATTGACCATCCTCAGAATATCATTGGTATATTATTAAGGTTGTAACTAATAACCTCAATAAGAGAGTCTGATAAACCGCAGTAGTCTGTAGAGCCTTTTAGAGTTGTTATGTTATTGGGGTTAAGAAATTTAATAGAATGCATAAATCCGATAGCGATATTTAATCAAATGTAGACACATTTCACGCCCAGGGATCCATCAGGGCAACTTAAGTTTACACATAGACTGGACCACGGATAGTAGGTTAAAACAAAAGTTATAAAAACAAAGGCATATTAGGAATCAATATCACAAGTCAGGATAAGTATTGACAAACGACAACTAATGTTAAACAACTCTACCATACTGAGATAAAAAATTATCGATCTGCGTAGGTGACTGATAGCACCCATCCAAGGCCAAAAAATGAGGCGAAAAAAATCAAATGTATTTTACAGCAACGATTGCCTCGGGGGATGTATATTTGTTTGTTTCGATAGCACTGTAGTCTCACATCGGTGGGTATTACGGTCAGTTCTTTACCATCACCACATATGCAACAGTATTTATGTGTAGCAACGAGTCTGCAATGGTAGTTCCATTATTTCATCAGAGTCACTAAAGGTAGTGGTGGAAGATGTCGAAGACACAAAAGGCTGGTCTTCTTCGATCGTTCCCTCACTTTCTTCATCTGGTTCACTACGTCGTTTTTTAGATGTCGTAATGCGACAGTAATTACAAAGAACATCATTCGTTGCTAAACTTTTCCCCAAGTGTCAAGACATAATATATCATAGAATGGTGATTGTACCACGAAGGGTGGCCACCCTTTCGTCCTCTAAAAAAAGTTTATATTTTTTTTCCAATGGTTAAAGTGGTCATAAAATGATCTTTTTTTTTGTGTAAGTTATCTCCATGCAAGAAATACTCGTACCAAATTTCAAATCGATCGGTTGCATAGAAGCAGAAAAAAATATATAATAGTTAAGGACATATTTTTTTTCCACCTTCGTAGGGGTAGTAGAGGGTTAAAATTTTTACCGTGTAATATGCTCTATAAACTGATCATCTGGAAGCCATTTTAACTAAGTAAGTGCGGGGGCACATTTCCCTAATTTTTCCGGCTATACACTTTTAAGTAATAAACAACTAGCAAAAAGAATTTCAGCTTTAAACATCTTCAATTGACTTTATTTTAATTACATAATTATGTTAACGATAGGAGCACGCCGGTCTACAATAAAGGTGGCAGGAAGTAATTTTCCATTATATTGTAATGTCAATAAAGGGCACAAAAAATATCAACTTTAAACACGTATAGCAGTGACACTTTTTTTAATAATCAAAATGCTGCTACCAAGCGTTGGCCCGCTAACGAAGTAGTAAGAGTTTGTTTTGTGGATAAGTTACATTAATATGACCGAAAAAAAAAAAAAAATTTGAACAAATATAGCAAATAAAAGTGTCGCTGACTCCCGTACTATCTAATAAGCCGAAACGGCTTGACCGATTTTTATGAAATTTTTGGTGTATATTTGGTAGGTCTGAGAATAGGTCGTAGGCTATTTTTTATACCCCTAGGTGATAAGGGTGGCCCTATCCAGAAATTTTCTTTTTATTTTTTGGACAAAAATTTATAATTTATATGGCAAAACAACGTTGGCCGGGTCAGCTAGTAATAATATAATATAATGTTTTCTTCTTAAAATGTTTTCTTAACCGCTTCTCAAGTCACCGAAGTAACTCCTTGAAAATCCAGAATGATTTTGTGTTAGGTAAAGAGAAACGCGGCCCTACAGCTTATAGTGGAGTCCGAACCACTTCTTGGGGATAATTTTATAATTAAAATTATTTCGCGATGAGCAGGGATTGAACCTGCTTCGCTAGGTACGCCAGTATGCAAGCTAGACGCGCTAAACCACTGAGCTACCGTCCCCATAATAAAGATATAATAACCCATAAAATGATATGCCTGGGGGTAAGGCTGGTAGTGAGGCTGATGATACAAAAAATTTAGATCTTGGCATCTCGTACATACACTAGATCCCAATTTTATGGACTCTTGGTTGCTTTTCGTTTTTACCCCCCATCTCTGTTTAATACAGACTTCAAGTCAATATCATAAACCGTTCTAGAATAATCCTGGCACAAACAAATAAAAATGAGACCTGTTGCATTCATTAAAAGAAATCCATTTTTTGAAATGAAAATTGAAAAATTCAATTCATTCGGTGTTTAGATTAACCGGAAATTACCTACCTTTATTTGGATATCCAATGTCACACACTATATTAGATAGACAGACAGATAGATTTATTTCACCACTATATGTACATAAATGAAACATTTGCAGCAAGTCAAAGTAAGAGCTGATAACCGGCAAATTATAATATACAAGTTTATAAAACACAAAAACTATGTAAATAACATTTCAATAAAAAAAAAAAAAAATTTATAAAACACAAAAAACATAGATGTATATGTATACCGTGCGTGTAATTTCCCATTAGGCATGTACATTCACGTAGCGCTAGAGATTTGACAACACCGGCAGCCGTAAATGCGTCCGTTGGTGGAGCATTCCAGCTCTGTTATTTCATTGCAGCCAGCTGGCACGCGCGATGTTGTAATTCTTCTCCCCATGCCTAGCCCGCGACTACACACACGGTATAACATTTCACACTGATATAGAAAGATATCTAATATATAAAAATCTCGTGTCACAGTGTTTGTTATCGAACTCCTCCGAAACGGCTTGACCGATTTTTATGAAATTTTTGGTGTATATTTGGTAGGTCTGAGAATAGGTCGTAGGCTACCCCTAGGTGATAAGGGTGGCCCTATCCAGAAATTTTATTTTTATTTTTTGGACAAAAATTTATAATTTATATGGCAAAACAACGTTTGCTGGATCCCCAACAAACACAAATTTCAGGTAAGTTAATGGTCCAGTACTGGAAACGCTGGTAGAGTGATGGCAGTGGTAAGCCGATACTGGACCACGTTTGATAGGATATTAGCAGGCCATGATATACATGCCAAGCAATAAACTTTACCAGGCCTTTACTTTTTTGCCTTCACGGTATCACTATCGGAATTACTTTACTGGCTTCCTAATGCTCACTTTTTGCTAACCGGCGTAGTAGCGGGGAAGCGATAAAACATGGCAAGAGGAACATTAGCGCTTAGAATTAACCTATAGCGAGGTACTCTAAGAAGTCCAGCGGCACGTGTGTTGTGCTGATGGTAATCAGACTTGATAGAGAGACTGGACGCATTCCTGTGAATCTCTACAAGATTATAATAAACAGTGAAGGGAGGCATAATGCCCAGTTTAATGAAAATAGGTGGACAGTGTTCCGTAAACTTAGAATTAACGAGTATTCTTATAGCCTTCTTTTGTTGTCTGAAAACTTTTAATGCGGGGGAGAAGTTACCCCATAAGACCACTGCGTAGGAAAGTCCAGAGTGGAAATAGGAAAAATATGTGTTTTTTAAGATGTCGAATTAGAGAATGCCTTTTAATTTCCCGAGGAGGAAGATCGTTCTTGAGACCCGTCTATTTAACTGATCAATATGGTTTCCCCAGCTAACGTTATCATCGAGATATATACCTAGAAGTTTAACGTGCTCACCTTTGGATACATTTTTGTTAGTTGGTATTTTAAGTCTCTGAGTTTTTTTTTTATTGAGTGTTGTTAGTTTATTTAAGGTGAACCAGTTTTTTGCTTGGAGTTCTATATCGGAGCTTAGTTGGATCAGATTGGTAATGTTGCGGTCACAGCTCAGGAGAGTAGTATCATCAGCAAACAAAGTTGATTTGATGGGCAACACAAATTGTGGAAAGTCATTAATATAGATCAGAAATAACAGTGACCCCGGGACAGAGCCTTAATTAATACCTATATTAATATCTAGAAAATCTGACGTTAATTACCTATGACAACACATTGCTGACATATTATACATATGTTTACATTTTTGAAAACCGAGAAAATATCCAAATACAATATAGCGATTTTTCCTATTTTTTTACGAAATGCCAAAAGTTTATCAAAATAATATTTTTAGGTTTTTTGAAAACAGCATTTTAGTTATTGTACAAGTTTCCTTCATTAAATTAAAATTAAACGTAAAAAATTATGGAAACCTGGCTAGGCTCATGACTGCCCTTGTTATATTTAAAACTTCTCTAATTACCATATTAGGTAATAAGAAGGTTCAACTAAATGGGTGACTGTGAAATTTAATTTCATAATTTTTAGCAACCTTTTTCGAAGGCGGCTCAATTACTTTTCTAGCATTTTTCCCACTCTTTTTAGTGATCTTTTTATTTAGCTTCTACACAGTAAAGAAAATATGTGCCGTTTTAAGTTGCTAAGCTTTATTTATGGTCAGGCTCGCTATCAGATAATTCTGCAATATCTATGTATTAAATTTCATGTAAATCTGCAAAAATATTTCAACTATTGCAGCCATATTGGATTCGCCATTTTGAATTCTTAATTTTGGACCTCAGATTCGATACTAGTTATTTTTTTAATACCCCTAACATATCTAACTACCAATTTTAATGCAATTAAATTTTTTCAATTTGAATCTTTATCACTCGCCTAAGCGACTAATAAAAACTTGTTTTCAATTTTTTTAAATCTTACACTGTTTTCACGACATTTTTCAGACTTTTTCCGTGGCGCTTATTTCCATTTATAGGTATAATTTAACCTCAAACTATAATATAATTTCACTGCGACACTTTACCCTTATCGGATGGATAATAAATTGTATATATAATTTTCATACTATTAGGCGAGTCATTTTAGGTGAACAAAAGATTAAACATCAAACTAATTGTAAAAGAAATAAACTAAGGTTTTTTAGATTCGGAATAATATCCCCAACACATGTCAAAAATCTAGAAAAATCTAAGTATGGGAAAGTCGCCATATTGGTCGACATCTTGGATTTACTCTCGAAATCTATAAAATGCATATATTGCTCCGATTAACTTCAAATATGTACCAAATAGAAAGTTGAAGTACTACAATTGTCCTGCATTTACATCTTATGATATCGAGCAGAACTGGTGGTGCTGGTTGAAGGTCAGTGAGTATTGGTAGGAGTTGACCACCCTGTAATTGTCAACCCCAATCCTCAGGTAGAAGAGATATATTTCCTTTCCAATCCTGAGCTTGGTAGTAGACCCGCAAATTATGAAATTTAGCAGCAGCTGAAGTCGGTGGAACTGACTGGGCTTGAACAGCTTGAACCATATTTTTGTTAGCCACCTTTGTACTGAAACATCTGTATCGTAGTTCATCCAAGTATCCAATGTCCTTTCTCCATACATGGCAACAATAGCATTTTCCCCGGCAGTAATTATGTCTTCTTTCAGACTATTTGCATTGTTGAATACTTCAGCATACTCCATAAATGATGTATTTTTCATGATCTTCGTTAGACCTTTGCCTTTGCCAATCCCAAACAACTGGGACGTGGTGTCACATCCCAAAATGGCATTTAATCCCAATGACGATTTTGTAGTTTGAATGTTCCATTGTCGGATGTTGGTTGCACCACGCTTTGGTTCTGGTTTGAATATTACTTTTTTATTTTCCATTTTAACATAGAAACACAGAAGTATCAGGACATCAGTGTCGTCTTGAATGACAACATCTCTTCGTTCAGACGCACCAACTGCTATCTGGGTGATCAGAAGGTCTGCATCTCCAGGTGCATGTATTGTCTGACATCCAAGAGTTTCAAATCTTTCACTAAACATCATAAAAAAAACCCTGTTTATTCGTTTTGTTTGACAGAAAAATGTCCCTCTTCATTGTCAGTTTCATGTAGATAGAAAATAAAACGTTAGGGGAGCTTTTACCTTCACTTCTTTAATGTGAGTGGTATCCTTAATGGAAGGACCATCCAAATATCCATCACACACAATCACAACCGATTTACCATACCTCGTAAGAACGTAGTTTGTATAGCTATTACAGATGTCTGAGAACAGCATACCAACCGACCATGATAATCAATGCAGTAAAGCACCTTCATCGAATACATAGAGTGGATCAGAAAGTGGTGTTTCTGCTGCAGCTATCTGACATTTCTCCACCTCAGCCCACATTGTATCGGCCAGAGCAATATATGCATTTTATAGATTTAGAGAGTAAATCCAAGATGTCTGCCAATATGGCGGCTTTCCCATAAATTCTAGACTTGATATGTTGTTGGGGATATTATTCTAAGTCTAAAAAACCCTTAGTTTATTTCTTTTACAATTAGTTTGATGTTTTCAACTAAAATGACTAGACTATATCTAATCGTCAATGCAAGTGCAATGTAAAAGGAAAATTATATATATGAATAATATTAATAATATTAAAAACTTGTTTATGGATCTAAATTACGTATTTATTTAATACGTATCAATAAGTACGTATGATTGATAACTGAACTTCGTTCTTCTACTAAACGATTTGTTTACATTCTTAGAATCACAACATTTTTTGTACACAAGTACGTGTTGTGGAATATTTGTTTATTAATTACTGAATTATTTATTCGCACACAGCCGGATCATCCATTAGGCTAACTAGGCTGTAGTCTACGGGCGCCAACGCGTGAAGGGACGCGGGCCAGGGCATGAGGGGCGCCTCGAGCCCATTCCGCGCCTCCCCCGCTTTTCAAAAAAATTGTTCAAAAAATGTTCTTCCATTTTGCCCCCCCCCCCCCCCCGGCTCATCAATTTTTAAACTATAATATAACCCTGCCTATGAATAAGAGTGCGCAAATATACCATTAGCCTAGGAGCGGGTCAAACCTTAATCCGGCTCTGTATTGCACAAAATAATTCATATTTGATATGCGTTTACAACGCAACGTCAACCGTTTGACCACAATTCCTACCTGTATAATACTTCGTTTAGTGCCAAGGGTTCTTTAATAAAAGTGTAGCACCAGAAAAATTTACATACACCTTCAAAACAAGTGATGCGTTGACCCCTGTAATTTCAGTATACAAGCGCAAAAAGTAATTAATCTCCTTTTCTAGAATAATGTATATTTCATTATCGATCGTTACACTCGTTCAACGTTATAAGTTATAATACATTTACATAATTACGAGAAAGTTTTTCATATACAGGGTGTTGCGGAAATAACTTTCGTCCGTTTAGGAGTCAATTCTAGACGCAAAATAACAAATTTATTTGTATTTTGTTTTCTTGCCCAACATTGGCAGTTAAGAAAGCATTAATCGTAGAAAACATTTGCCCCCAACGGATTTTTACAACCTAATTATAGGACAACTGAAAAGTAAACAAGTTAAAAACGTACTCTTCGCCAATTTACTGAGCTTTTTATATAAGTGTTACACGTTCTATAGGATACTTTCGCAGTTTTCTTGTAAATAATGTTAGTTTTTGGACATCCTAAATTTTGTGATACCAACTTTGTTGTGGAAAAAAAACAAAATATATGAAAAAAAATTTAAAAAACATCCAACCTGTGTGGGATTCGAACACACAATCTTTGGATTGCAAGGCAAAACTTTAGCCATTTGACCATCACATTGCTACGAAAATTGAATGCCTGTGAAAATTTTCGAGAATCATATTTCAACCCATTAGATATATTATTATGAAATATATATTAGTAAAATGCATAAACAAAAAAATATATATTATAGAGATAACATTTCGCAAGATTTCTATTTGAGTAGGTACAAGCGACAAAAATTAAGAAAATATTTTTTTTGAATTAAATGATTAATAACTTTCTTATTTACTGATTGATTTTCTTCAAAAACAATAGGGTTCTTTCTCTAGCTAACACTAACTTACTTTCCAAATTTCAATACAATCGGACTTTTCTTTCTTATGTTATCGTGCTTACAAGAAACGTGACGGACGGATGCTCAGACGGACGGACAGACGGACAATTTGAAAGTTTTTCAGAATTCGTTCACTAACACAATATGAAAATTTTTTCTCTACGAACGATATTTACGGTTTTAGAAATGTGCCGATCAAATGTAATATGTGACCCTCCACAGTAAAAGGGGGTACCGACCGAAAATTGTTGTTTACCATAAAACTGGTTTTTCTGAAACCTAAATGTGTGTAGAATAATAATATATTGAAATCTAAAAAAAATTATTTTGACTTCCGTACCCCCTTTTACTGTGGAGGGTCACATATACTCTTCGTTTTTGCGAAGAGTATAATAACATGTAAAATACACAATATAAATATTACGACACTATGAAACATGAGACAAAAAATAATACAAAAAAAAAAAGCAAAAAACATAAAAAACAAAATACAAATAAAATAAACTGACTGCAACTAACTGCCCACATAAAATATATGGCTAATTTGGTGCTTGAGTGACACGTATTTAGATAACAATAGTATTGATATTTCAAACTTACTTAAGTTAATACGAATACCAGTTGCAATTGCAACAAAATTAAAATATAACACATTATATAAATGGCTAAATCTAAGAATATTAATTCCAGCCATATCGATGTAAACTGTGATATCCTGCCTTAAATTCTGCCAAGGTACCAAAAGCTTTAATTGCGAGAGGTCAGAAGTTGTGTTATGCACTAAATTAAATAAAAATTCTATGGCAAAAACAGCTCCGTCTCTGTTAAAAACTACTTAAATTGAATTTATTTAGCAACAAATTATAATCTGTACCTCTTTAGGATAATAGCCGTCTAATTTTAATGTAAGATATTTTAAAAACTTTCTTATCACAATCACAATAGCATTTTTATGAGTTGCATAATGCGGATGCAATATTAAACTGCAATAATTTAATTTAGACATTACGTAACTATAATATAATGATTTTAAAGCGCTGACATTATTAAAGTTCTTGCAATTTCTGCCACAAATACTAAAACCTTTATTAGGAGACATCAATAGATATCTGCCAACCCCATTTCACCCATACCACCTTGGGCCAAAACACTGCCCTCAATTAATACATCTCTGTGTAAATATAAGCATGAAACTTCCATTTCGATCCTTAGGCAAGCCTTCTTAGAAGTTATAAACTCAGAACATTTTGTTAACACCCTATATACTGACGTTTCAAAAAACGAGAGCTGCTCAGTTACCACATTAAACTCTACCATTCCTGGTCATCTGCTTGCCACCCGCTGCAGTGTTCTCAGTCCTGCCGAGACACTTTCTCTCAACTTATAGAAAGTCAAACTAAAAACGTACCAAATTTCAATAGAAGGGAAGAAGATGCTACGCAGCTAGAAGTTCAGGCCGCAGTTTCAGTCGATGCATCGAAGCCATCAATTTGTAAAATAAACCTGTACATTTAAATGTGACCGCACATCCCGAGGATGCTAGCAGGATAAACAGCTGTTAGCATACCTTCATTTACACCAGACCAATTACTTTGTTTAGGTCATTTTGAAGACTGTAACAATCTCTAGGTTAGTGTTGGTACCATAAAGTTTTAAATCATCGGTAAACAATAAACTGTCAAGTTAATTCCTCAGCTGGATTGTTAACAAAGATCAGAAATTAAAGAGGTCCTAAATTCGATCCTTGCGGAATACCGAAACTAGCACTAAAATAAGACGATATATATCCGTTAAAAGAAACGTACTGATTGCGATGGGATAGGCAGAATTTCAGTAATAAAACAGAATCATTACTGTTAAAAGTGGTTAATTTTTACAGTAAAGTTGAATGATCTATGCGCCCAAAGACTTTTGAAAAATCTGTGTACATAACGTCAACCTGACTGAAGTTAGCGTTGATCTTTTCTCAATGAAGCCATGCTGAAAATGGGAAATTGAATTCTTCACGTCTAGCAGGATATTATCACGCAAAAATATTTCAAATGCCTTTGCGAAATTACATATGGCTGGAATAGATCCATAATTACTAACTACGGATGGATCGTCAGTCTTAAAAAGGGACACACGTTGGCCATTTTCCATAAATCTGGAAATGTTGCTGTGTTTAATGTTGAATTAAACAGAATGGTGAGAGGCATGCAAAAACGTATATACTATCTTTTAGAAGAAAAGAGTGTATTTGATCAGGTCCAGAAATAAAATCGTTTGGGCATTATTATTAGATGTGTTATTACATGCTATCCTATCTAGAACTCTTGAGCTTTGTCTCTTGACTTGAAAAAATGTTCAAAAATTCTGAGGCAGCTCAAGACTAGAATCAGTTTCACAATAGACGATAGTTACTTTCCTAACACCCTAGGCAAGACCACTAAAGGATGGCACAAATTTTTAACAGTGGAAAAGGTAGACTTGTTTTTGTCACACCCCTAGATTTGTTCTAAATCTCGAGAAAACGATCTCCATTTAAGCAAAATTGGTTGCCTCCGACATTTTTTCGTAAAAATTTCCATAAGAAGTACGTGGAAAACTTCATGGTCTCGGAGGCACATGTTAATAATGTTAAGCAATTGTAAACAATGGTATAGACTGCAGTAAAGATACCTCTAGGTAATGACCACCTAGGTCACCAGTTCTGAACTCTATAGATGTTTTGTTGAGAACCTTGACAGAAAGTCTTTCTTTAAAATACACAGAATACATTTTTGCCTGCAGTAAATTCTTAATGTCATATTCGAGTCAGCAACCCAGTCTCGCAACAGAATTGTAGGTGCGTTAGGAATTCCATAAGTAGAAATGCAACGTTTAATTTCCGTGGTCGAAGCTGCGCAGCTTCTATATATCGCAGATGTGCGAAGATGCATTTGTCTTATTAAAAGAATATCGAACAAGACACACCGTGTAGCTTCCCACGTTACCTATAAGGAACTTAAGAAACCGTTTGAGACTGATTAAAATACCTTTCAAGGTTGTAAATAAAATTAAACTAATTACCTACTTATGAATACGATTGAATGTAAAAATGGAGTTCATAAGAATAATAATTAAAAGTGAGAATGAAACGTCAACGTTCTATGGCATTTATAATTCTGTTTTCGTAATACAGGCGCATACATTATTATGTTTGATCGTCATTACATCATAAATATTAAAGGTCTCAATGTGCTAAATAATGCTTAGTTAGAAGTTGCAAAAAATAGGCTTAATTGCGACAGGTACAATAGTACAGTAATAGTATTTGGGTAGCCTTTTCATATTGTTACTAACAAAAAGGCGATGAACCACGTAATTTGTAAAATCTACTCTCTAACTCGCAATCAAAAGTGGAAAACACACAAAAAAAAATAGTACCTATACAAAAGTTTTCCTAGATTAATTAACATCACTATTAGGTAGAGCAATGGCACCTAGTGGGTTCATCGATTGTGGTTTTGTCTGAAATTTGGTATCATTGATTTTCACCCCATTATCAGTTTCAAAACATTTTTAAACGAGTAATAGAGTCAACAACTGATGACCACTTTAGGAGTGAAAATCAATGAAAACGTCTGAAACCGAAATATATCCTTTTTGAACCCCTTAAGAACTTACAATGAGCCATTCAGATGTTTTCATAAATTTCAAAATTTTGCAACTTTCTATATCTCAAAATCGGCCCATGGAAAACGTCTGAAATTATTTTTCCGACATTATTGACGAGAACAAGTACAAGTTTCGTCCGTAACTACAATTTTTTTTTATATTTTTAAGTTCCCGCCAAAAAACGTTCCGTAGTCTTTGTCTGAAATTTTGGTGGGGGGATGTGGAGTTGATGTACTTTCATAATGCCGCGGTTTCGTTCGTACTGCAAAAAATTTTTTTTGACTTTTACCCCCTCCTTATCTCCGCTCGGATCCATTTACCAGACTTTTCGTAGAGAAAAAAGTTTCGAAATCAACCAAATACCAAATTTCAGACAACCACAATCGATGATCCCCACTACGTGCCATTGCTCTAAATATATCAACTGACTCGTTTGCATAAATTTAAATATTACCTATACCATGAACCAATATTCTCGAAATGGAAAAATTAATATTTTTATGTTTCTTTAGAAATGAATTTGGAATAATTCGTCTAAATAATAAATTTATCCTGACACTATATTGAATTTCAATTAAATTTAATTCAATATTAATTTACAATGTGATACATCATCCAATTCACCTTTGATTTAGAGTACTAGCATACAATATAATTGAATGGAAACTATCACACACATAGACTATAATTGGTTATGTAGATATATCTGAAAACGATTTCTGCGTTAGAAACACATCCAATCTGAATTATAAAGAAATATTAACAGATCAAAATTATCTCGGTCTGCCTTGCCTCATCTTAGCGGAAGACCGCCCCATAAAATTAATTAACAGTTTCAATATCTCGCCTAAGTCATGGAACATCCTATTAATTCATGATAAATTCGTAAGAATATGTACCAACAAACACTGAACCGGTGCTCACCACGGAAGACAGCATCTCATTCCACGGTAGATCTCATAGTTCCTCTGGCAGTAAAATTTGTCTTTAGAGCCTATCTTGACGCTCCTAATGGTGTGCAAACATAAAATATGAGTGCTGCTTTCATCTTCCGCTCCACACATCCAACAAATACAATCCTCTTTCGACCTCCCGGTCTATCCCTTCCCCCTTCATTGTCCTCCACACCACTGTGTCCGGACACTCATAAAGTTTTACTGAGATGTGTTCACAAAGCTCATCAAAATATTCAGACAGATCAACACCAGCTTAGAGGTAACTTTATTTAATGCAAGATCCTTCAAAGTCGCTGCATACATACATATGTTTGTTAGCGAAACCTCTTCTGAGATTTTCACTTTCACACAGTAAGATAGCAATTACTTCTGCTTGGAATACAGTAGAATACTTGGCCAAGTGATTCCGATATACATTGGTTTGCATCCGTGTATGCCACCACCGGTTCCCTCCTGAGTCTTAGATCCATTTGTATAAGATTCCAGACCTCCGGGACTGAGAAGATGCCTTTTATCGCATTCCCAGTCATCTCGACTAGGGAACACGACTTAGCATCACTTTTCATTCAGTCTTAACAAATTAATGTAGTAGTAGACTGGTAACCAAAATCATCACGTCCCATACGGTGGCGCTACAATCAGATTATAGACTGAGACTCCATATGGTGGAGTTGAAACCGGCATGTAAGGGGCAGTAATCGGTCAGCTGTCTTTCTAGCACTCTACCGGAATTGAGGGACAAAAGTAGGAGAACAGACTGTCGTTGTGCCACTCGTGTTACTATTACTCCCAGTTTACTCGCTTCCAGAGATACAGCAAGTCTATGAATTAGAGGAATAAAATTAGCTGACTGTTGGTTTGTTTATAATCTTTTAGACCACAAACAATAGAATAGACATCTTGCACAATCGAGAGAGAACTGCGAAGAGGTAGAAAATGCTACTCCCTCCTAACGGGGGTAGGTATAGTGGTAGAGGCTACCACGGGGCATAAGCGAGGAACGTGTTCATAACCTCACTTAACCGTTCCCAACATGTGCACTTAGGAGAGACAGTGCGCGTTCCTCTCGATGTCCCTCTCCCAGGGGCGTAGCGAGCCAACTTTTTTGGGGGGTTATTTTTCAAATTTGCCAAAAATGAATGGGGGGGGGGAATCTAAAAAAAATTTTTGATTGATTGATTGATTTACCAGCGTGCGGTAGGCATTGCTGCCACTCCCAAGTTATACAGCTGGGCCTGCTACGTCCACGCTGGGTTGGACTAAGGGCATGCTTGTTGCCAGCAGCGAGAGCCACATGGCGCATGGTAAAGGAATGTGGGATGGGAGGTGTAGGTATTTGTGAGATGCGTTACCGCATTATGTCGTGAGGGAGCGTTTAAGCCCCCTTTTTTTGTATTTTTGGTTCTGGTCTTCTGCCTATTCTGGGTCTTCTTGTGAGATATGTTGCCGCGTTGTGTCGCTGCTATTTGTGCTCCTATTTTTTTGTACTTCTGTTTCTACAGGTCTTCTTCTTCTTCTGAGACTTCTGATTCCTCCGTTTCTGATTCTGGTAGAGTATATATCGCTCCGATTTCTTTGTGAAATTCATTCTTTCCCCTTGCTTTTCTTTCCCAGTATGTTTGGTCCTTTCCCAGTTTGTTCATGATCCTCTCGATTGTTGTTTTCCACGTGTAACATGGTCTCCCAATTTTAAGTTTGCTGCTATTCAGTGTTAGTGCTTTCTTCAGTAGGTGTGTTGGTTCCCTTCTTTGGACGTGTCCCCAGTACTTCATTGCGTACATTTCTATCCTTTTTGTGATTGTCTTCCCTTCTAGTAGTGTTGATGTTTTATGTCGTTTTTGCCCTGTTGTTTTCCTGAGTAATTGGATGATATCTCTTTCAGCTCTTCTCAAACTTCTTCTGTTGGCTTTTGTTGTTGCCGCGTTTTTAACTCCATATGTCATTGTTGGCAATATGATGGCTATGTATAGCCGTTTGGCCAGGCCCCATGATAGTTTGTTTTTCTCAATGAACGGTATAATAAAAAAAATTTTTTCAATACAAATTGACACCTTACGTCCCAAATTTCCAACTTTTACACAACTTTTGCCAAGTTCCGCCGAAATAAAAACTGATGAGCGGAAGAAGTTTTTCGGTGTTTTTCTTGTGTTTTATCTTTTGTATCATCCTGTGTCTAAAATTATATATATTTGGAATCAGCTGTCAATGGACAATCAATTTATATTAAAATATGCAGGTCTTATTAGAATGAGTCACACGTGTTTCCATATTTTTGACTCGCCCTGTATAAAATATACAAATTGGGAATTTCGTTAATTATGAAACAGTACATTTCATTTCAAAAATAATTTTCTCAAAATTTTGTTGTTTCAGCATAAACAGATCGATTTAAAAACTCACTTCGTGTTATTGGTGGCTCACCCTGTATATAAGTGCATATTTTTATCACAATATATTATTTGACGTTACAGGAATGATATTCGCGAAAAAAAAAATTAATCGAATCCTTTAATTGCCATCGAGATTGCCATGAATATATTTTATAAAAATAGCCACTTTTTAACTTTAACATCCTATCTCAAACACTAGTCATAGGATTAGATTGGGCCCATGTTACTTTTAATCAGGAGATCGTGATCTATAGCATACTAAAAATTCAGAAAATTTAACCGAGAACCATTTTATATAAGAAAAAGTGTGGGGGGTCCTTTGCAAGAATATCTCGAAACTTATTTTTCCATATCCCCATCATTGTGAAGATGTTCCACTTCATCTCTAGAAATTTCTCGAAAAATTCGAGTGGCTAGCAAGTTACAAACAACTATAAGTCATATAACCCCGTCCCTAAAACTTCTTATGGAGAGCAAACTACACATTTGGAGACAATGGATACACCCAATATCTGAGTACACTAGAATTAATTCCTTTTTCCGGGAATCGAACCCAGAACCCTGGCCTAAAGGCACGTGACCTGCATCTCCATTAAATCGGCAAACAGTCCTATAAATTCTTTTGGGTAGCTATTTATCGGTTATTTTTCTTGGAAAACGTGTAAGTACTAAGTACTGAGCACTAGAATATTTAAATTGTTAATTCCTTTACTTGCAAATGTAGCACTGACCCTGAATGGGTCATATTCGCAAAAATGACCTACCTATCTAATGGAAAATTTTGTTCCACAAAATTGTCTATGCGTGTAGTTTAAACTATCGTTCGTTATTTTCAATTCAACGGTAGGGCACACGAGAACCAAATTTTGAATTGTTTTTTGAATATTATTTTATGATAGGTACAATCAATCCAGGAAGCATTTTTCATTAGATACCTAGGTATTACATATCACCAACATATACCTAATCGATTCTTAGAGTTTTCAACCCAAAAGAAATTTATTTTAATTTATTGGAAGGCAATTTTAATTACCTATTCCATAACAGATAAAAGCACATTTTTTCTATTTGGATATAGGTACCTAAGCAAATTTATGCAAGCACCTGTAAAAGTACCACGGGATCGATTAATTTTAATAGGTACCTATATTATAACAAGTAATAGTGCTGTCAAAAATCCGACCTACAAATGTTTTTCAAATAACTTCTAAAAAACGTTTTGGCAACGTAAAAACTGCCAGGTGAATTTTATGTCTTGCAGACCTTATTTATAAAAATAACTTAGTTTTAAAAAGTATATTTACGCTACTACAATACACGTTACTGATATAAATTATATAATTGATAAAAATGAAAATAAAACGTTCGTATATATAGCATATACTCATCAACAATATCTAATTATATAATTCATTTTCTATGGAATTTGCATAACTGCGGTTAATTTTGATAGATTTGTAGTGTAATTGGCCTACGCCGGGTCTACGTGACAATTTGAACAGTCCTCATGGCGCGCGAAAATGGTCCGAATATAAAAATCAAATTTGTGACTTACCCCAATCTAATTTTTCATCCTGGCAGCTAGCAAACTGTAAAACCAGTAAAATAACACTTAGTTTAATAAACATTTTTGTATAAATTATATTAAATTAAGTTAAAAAGACTGTAGAGAGGCAAGGCACATGCACTTCGCACGGCGGATACGAGCAAAAGCTGCCCACTTTGAAGAGTTGCTTTCAATATAATGAAACATCCGAACTCTTCTCTTTGTCTAACACGTTGTAGACATAGTGTGATATCCTTAGCGTTTAGTGACAGTGGCGTGGTTGGAAGTCGGATTATTGATGTTTAACATTGATGTTTTCGGTGTGTTTTTGCAAACAAATAATTCATTGGAATGATGGAATGTCATTAATATTTTTATGTTTCAATGTTCTAGGATACAATAAAGCTAAATAAATAACGTAAACTTGCTTTGGCATTCAAGTGAAACAGTTGTAAATAATTTTAAGTAATTACTATACCTACAATCAGGTAGATTTGGGTAGGTACCTAGTATGCCAATTCAATATGCATTTTCAATTTTTAATTGCAATTCAATAATAAACAATCACTTTCACCGGAATTTATAAATTGCTAGGACGAATGCAGATTCATTTTTATTAAATTAAAATACAATCTAAATTATTTAATATTTCCAATTAAGTTTAAATATCCACCCTCTTTTATTTTATTTTTATTTAATCATTTAAGTAATTAAAGATTTAAATCAACCTCAATCTCCAAGTGAATTTAAAATATGCCCCATTATTAAATAATTTTTTTCTACGATTGTGCTGAAAGTCAAATTTTCTAACTACAAAATGAGTGCAGAAAATATCACTTTGCCGCACGCCGTGCGACAAAAAATTTGCCACACGCCTTGATTACATCTTCACGCACCGGAATAAAATAGTGTGTTTACCTTAAGGAATTTTATATTACTTACTGGTAATAACAATTAAATTCTATAAATGTACATTAATTACACATGAATTGCAATTACAAAGTCAAATTTTCTTACTTCAAAATGACAGCGGAAAATGTCACTTTAAATAAAATCTGACAAGCAGCAAATTTAAAATTTTGGAAAGACCTTGAAAAGGGAAATAACTTCACAACCGTAGAAAAAATAGTATGTAACACACGTGTGGCAAGCTTCATACATCGTTTTGCAATGAAGCCCTTGCCACACTTGTATTACAATCTACTATTATTTAGCTCATTTCAATTAGTTCGGTTCAAGTCAACTTAATTTAAATTTATTTTAAATTATAGCTTTAACTTAATTTCCTATTCATTGTTCAACTTTCAGATCAATTTGCAACTTAAATATTCTATTTGATTAAAAATTCAATTGTTGCTTCAGTGTCTAAGTCAATTTTCAATTCAAATCAATGTTCAACTAAATTTTCAAGTCCATTTTCAAGTCAGTTTTCAGTTTAATTTTGTGTTCTATGTTATTATATTTTCAATTCAATTCAAGTAAATTTAAAATATGCGTTAATATTAAATAACTCTTAAAATTATTTTAGTCCATCTCAAATTGGTTCCATTCAACTAAATTCAAGCACTTACTTTGAATCAAAGTTTTAATTTAATTTTCAGTTAACTTTTCAAAGTACATTCGGACCAATTTACAACTCAAACATTCTATATGATAAAAAATTAAATTATTGCTTCAATACGCAGGTCAATTTTCAATTCTATTTTCAGTTCAATTTTTAGTTCAATTTTCAATCCAATTTTCAATTCCATTTTCAATTCGATTTTCAATTCGATTTTCAATTCGATTTTCAATTCGATTTTCAATTCGATTTTCAATTCGATTTTCAATTCGATTTTCAATTCGATTTTCAATTCGACTTTCAATTCGATTTTCAATTCGATTTTCAATTCGATTTTCAATTCGATTTTCAATTCGATTTTCAATTCGATTTTCAATTCGATTTTCAATTCGATTTTCAATTCAATTTTCAATCCGATTTTCAATCCGATTTTCAGTCCGATTTTCAATCCGATTTTCAATCCGATTTTCAATCCGATTTTCAATTCGATCTTCAATTCGATCTTCAATTCGATCTTCAATTCGATCTTCAATTCGATCTTCAATTCGATATTCAATTCGATCTTCAATTCGATCTTCAATTCGATCTTCAATTCGATCTTCAATTCGATCTTCAATTCGATCTTCAATTCGATCTTCAATTCGATCTTCAATTCGATCTTCAATTCGATCTTCAATTCGATCTTCAATTCGATCTTCAATTCGATCTTCAATTCGATCTTCAATTCGATCTTCAATTCGATCTTCAATTCGATCTTCAATTCGATCTTCAATTCGATCTTCAATTCGATCTTCAATTCGATCTTCAATTCGATCTTCAATTCGATCTTCAATTCGATCTTCAATTCGATCTTCAATTCGATCTTCAATTCGATCTTCAATTCGATCTTCAATTCGATCTTCAATTCGATCTTCAATTCGATCTTCAATTCGATCTTCAATTCGATCTTCAATTCGATCTTCAATTCGATCTTCAATTCGATCTTCAATTCGATCTTCAATTCGATCTTCAATTCGATCTTCAATTCGATCTTCAATTCGATCTTCAATTCGATCTTCAATTCGATCTTCAATTCGATCTTCAATTCGATCTTCAATTCGATCTTCAATTCGATCTTCAATTCGATCTTCAATTCGATCTTCAATTCGATCTTCAATTCGATCTTCAATTCGATCTTCAATTCGATCTTCAATTCGATCTTCAATTCGATCTTCAATTCGATCTTCAATTCGATCTTCAATTCGATCTTCAATTCGATCTTCAATTCGATCTTCAATTCGATCTTCAATTCGATCTTCAATTCGATCTTCAATTCGATCTTCAATTCGATCTTCAATTCGATCTTCAATTCGATCTTCAATTCGATCTTCAATTCGATCTTCAATTCGATCTTCAATTCGATCTTCAATTCGATCTTCAATTCGATCTTCAATTCGATCTTCAATTCGATCTTCAATTCGATCTTCAATTCGATCTTCAATTCGATCTTCAATTCGATCTTCAATTCGATCTTCAATTCGATCTTCAATTCGATCTTCAATTCGATCTTCAATTCGATCTTCAATTCGATCTTCAATTCGATCTTCAATTCGATCTTCAATTCGATCTCCAATTCGATTTTCAATTCGATTTTCAATTCGATTTTCAATTCCATTTTCAATTCGATTTTCAATTCGATTTTCAATTCAATTTTCAATTCAATTTTCAATTCAATTTTCAATTCAATTTCAATTCAATTTTCAATTCAATTTTCAATTCAATTTTCAATTCAATTTTCAATTCAATTTTCAATTCAATTTTCAATTCAATTTTCAATTCAATTTTCAATTCAATTTTAAATTGTGAAGTCAATGTTCAAGTCAATTCAATTTCAATTCAATTTTGCTCTATTTTCAATGTGGAAGTAGTGATTCCTTGAGCAGCTGTTTTTTTTTTATTAAATTAACATAAAATATGATTTATTTAATAATTCCAGTTAAGTTTAAATTTTCACACTTTTTAAATTTTATTTAAATTATTTAATTGCTATTATATTCAAAATTTAAATAAACGTCAATCTCGAACTAAATATAAATTTAACTTGCCCAATATTTTATTCAATATCAATACCCTTGGTTCAATTCAACTTAATTTACCTAAATTTATATTTTTTAATTAAAGTCACTTTTTAATTTACAATTCATATTCGGATCAATTTGCGACTTAAATGTTCTAATTGATAAAACATTCAATTTTTGTTTCAATACCTGAGTCAATTTTCAATTCAATATTCAAATCAATGTCCAACAAAATTTTCAAGTAAGTTTTCAATTTAATTTTATGTTCTATTTTCAATTCAATTCTCAGTTTAATTTATTAGATAATTTCTAATTGAATTAGCAATTCAATCTTTACAAATAAAAAAAAAAGCCAGTCTTCATATACTCAATTCATTTTGGATAATAGTAAGTTCACTCTTCAATTCATTCATTCAGTGTAGAAATTAATTTTCATCCGGTTTTCAATTACACTGAAGCAACAATTGAATTTTAGCCCGTTTATTTCCACAAAATTGTTCGGTTCAAATCATCTTAATTAGAGATGCAACGGATATCCGGTTACTATCCGGTATCCGGTCTATCCGGCCACTTTATTACTATCCGGCTGAGCACCGGATAGTGACCTGATATCCGACCAAAACCGGATAGTTAAAGAATAAAAAATGGTATAAATAATGAAACAGTTTCATTGTTTTTCACATCCTACATTACAATTATTACTACAAACTGGAAATATCTATAGATTAGTTACTAAATTAATACTTAAAGTTTACCAATGGTAAATTATGGTGAATAAAGACGAGTTTTTCAGCGTTTAGAGTTTTAGCATGATTCTTATCAAAAAAACTGGTTTTAAATCTGAAGTCTAGAAGAGTTGCCAGCAAGTATTTTTTGTCGTCGATGTTGCCAAAACGTGTTTTCAATCCAACTTTCAATGTAAACCGGATAGTTGGCCGGATATCCGGTATCCGGTACAAGAAGTACGCCGGATGTCCGGTACTCGGTATCCGGCCAAAACACTATTCGTTGCATCCCTAATCTTAATTTCAACTACTTCTTTAGATGAAAATTTTCAATTCGTATTCGGCTCAATTTGCAACTTCTATACCTAAACCAGTTTTGAATTCAATTTTATGTTCAATTTTCAATTCAATCCTCAGTTTAATTCAATGTTCAATTTCTAATTGAATTAACAATTCAATATTGAATTAAAAAATAAAAGTCAATTATCATATACTTACTTACCTACTCAATTCATTTCGAATACATGTTAAGTTTATTTAATTTCATTAAAACGGTTTTTGTCTTTTTTTAATCATATTGTTATAAATGTTGCATTTATACATTGATTTGATAATGTCCATTTAAAATTTAATATATAATTGATAATTTTATTTCAATAAATAATTCAATTTTTTTTTAATATAATCTCTAAGAAGGTATAATTATAGAAAATTGTTTGTTACTGTTTTGTGATGCAGATAAGATTAAAGAGATATACAAAATTTACATTTCAGATCTTAAGATTGACATTAATATAATAAAAATTTTCTTTTGGTTTTCAATTTTGCAGTATAAGATTTGTTCGCATATAAAACCACTATTACATGCGAACAAATCTTATACTGCAAAATTGTAAACCAAACCAAACATTCCCCAAATTCAAAATGTAATGAATTTATCGTTTTTAACGTTTTAAATGATAAATTTAACTCTGTTTTCGTACCAGTTGTACTACACTTTATCTGTTGCATCAATACAGCAATCAATTATTTGCATTCATATTTGTCTGAAATTTTTAGATTACATTTTTTTAAATTATTTTTCAATTTGAGGACTCAATTGAGTATTTTGCCACTTGTATAAAAATATTTAAATGTTTTAATGAGAGAAACCTCTGTACCTAAATGGTAGTCAGAGGCTGGTTTTACTTCCACATCCAGTGGAAGTATAGTGACGACAAAAAAAAATTGAAAATTTTTATTGTTCAAATAGGCTTAGAATGCCGCGAAAAGTCGAGATTTTAAGTTTGAGCGAAAAAAAATGTCGGTCTGTCTGTCTTTTTTTTATGCGCACGATTACTCTGGAACCGTTTAAGATATTGACTTGAAATTTGGTACACATATGTATTTTAACGTGATCTGGAACTGGATTATATTTTCATCTTATTACGTTGAAGGGTTGGGGTAAATGGGGGCAAACAGATAAATCAAGCAGGTAAGAGTCCTTAAAATTGGTATTTAGTATATACAAGAGAAGCTATAAGGTCTCAAAAAATGGTTGGCATTAGCCACCCTCATTACCACTCCCACCCCATTATTAAAGGGGGTGAAGAAAAATTGTGACTTGTGTGTACAAGAACTTCAACATATTTTTTTACTTCATTACTTACCCCCCACCTCACTACCAATGTGGGATATCGTTTTATGGGCTTTTGGGTAGACGATTTCAAATATTATATTATTATAGTTGGATAAACAATTATTTCCACATCCAAAATGTTTTCGTTGTAAGTGACTTGGATGGAAAATCTGAATGTAGAAGTAGTGATTCCTTGGGCAACGGTTTTAATACTTCTAATTAGTACAAAATGTCTCACTCCTAAAAGAATATAAATTAAAACAAAATTGTTAAATGATAATCCTATAATTAGAGATTAAATTGATAGCTGTTAACGTTACGGAAAAATTTGTCCTATTTCCTTTCTCATAACTTTGATTTTTTAATTAAGACAAACGCCTTTCAAACCATACAAGAGAGCGCTTACGCTAACGATCGATTAGGCAGGAAAGATTCATGCATACCTTCTCAGAATCAAAATGCGAGCTTTCTAGAAAAGTCTGAGACTATTTGTAATTCATAATTACGGCTGACTGATTTTAACTTAAAAAAGTTTTACTAAATGAATTTAGTTTCGCTAGAGACTACTTAGCTTTGAAGTTCTTGTATCGTGGCGGTTCACGTACTTAAACACATTCGTGAGGACTTATGACTGCATAAGTTTAATGGCGTTCAATCAGTCTACAACTTACTTGCCCCTATGCAGTTGTTCAATATTAGCAAAATTACAACGATCCACCTCCGAGCGACTTTTAGACAAAATTGAATTTTTGGTTTTTTATGCACAAGGCGTTTTCCTCTATAACTTTATTATTTGGAGAGCCCTGCTATTGGCTTTCCTATCATCTCTTTATATGGACTACTCAACACGCTCGACCAAATTGCGAGCCGCTGAGTGAATCCAAACTTTTTCTATGCGAGAAACCGGCCTTGTGCATGTGCATTTTTTTTTATCAATTTTTGCTTATCGGCACTACGCCGGCTTTGTCAAAATCGTCTATTTTGCCTTTTAGATACAATGCAAATTTTGTGCTCATACTTTAGAACAGGGCATTAAATGACCGTACCTCAATGTCTTTGGTGGAGGAATAAAAATGAAAAATATTTCAATATTTTTTAAAGTATATTTTCGAAGTACTTTTTAAACTGGCTTCGGGGTACTTTTGAAAAACTAATCTTTAAGTCCAACTTTGGCGTACTTTTAAAAATCAATTTTCAAGCCAAATTTCAACGCAGTTTTGAAAAAAACCGCTGCCCAAGGAATCACTACTTCCACATCCGGATTCTCTATCCAAGTCACTCACAACGAAAAAACTTTGTATGTGAAAATAATTGTTTATGGAACTTTAATAATATAATATTTGAAATCCTCTACCCCAAAAACCCATAAAACGATACCCCACATCGGTAGTGGGGTGGGGGTAGTAGTGGGGGGTGGATGAAGTAAAAAAATATTTTGAGGTTACTGGTTCCTGTACATATACTAAATCACAATTTTTTTTCATCCCCTTTAATAAGGAGGTGGGGGTGGTAATGGGGGTGGCTAATGCCAAAAATTTTTTTGAGACCTTAGCTTCTCTTGTATATACTAAATACCAATTTCATGAACTCTGACCTGCTTGATTTACCCATTTACCCCAAATTTACCCCAATTTACCCCCCAACCCTTCGACGGAACAAGATGAAAATATAATCTAGTTCTAGATCTCGTTAAAGTACATATGTGTACCAAATTTCAAGTCAATATCTTAAACGGTTCCAGAGTAAACGTGCGCACAAAAAAAAGTTACAGACAGACAGACCGACAGACAGACAGAAATTTTTTTTTCGCTCAAACTTAAAACCTCGACGTTTCATGACATTTTAAGCCTATTTGGACAATAAAAATTTTTAAAAATTTTTTTGTCGTTACTATACTTCCACTGGACATGGAAGTAATTAATCTGCAAGTGAAATTTTGGCGTACTTTTGATAATTCGATTTTCAAGCAAAATTTCGACGCCCTTTCAAAAATATTATTTTTCAAAGTCCAATTTGTTGCACCTTTGAAAAAGTATATTATTCATAAATCTTTGTCATTATATACTTTCGCTCTCATATCCTGAACCAAAACATATTTTCCTAAGTGAAAATTCGATGTTTCTTCGAATTTTCACCTGGTCATTTCTAACGCCTTATAGAACCCAAAACGGTCCTTATAGGTTAGTCTGTGCCTCTTGACTCCATCAGAATCTTAAAAAATGAAATGAAATTTTTGCCTAAGTCGAATTTTGATTCTGTCTTCAACTTAGGACGATTTTGGAGAGTTCTACAACAATATCATTGAATAAATTCGAAAATATCAATAACTTTACTAAATTACTAAAATAACTACCTTTAGAGATTTATTTGTGTAGATTAAATAATTATGGTTGAAATTTTGAAGTTAATTGTTAGAAAGAAGTTCATTTGAAAAATGAAAAGACAGAATAACAAGAAAAATGAATAAGTTGGCAGAAAGGAGTACAAAGGTTTAACGTGTATCAATTCTTTAATCGAAGAATGGAGTATATCTTCAAAATTAAGCGTGATATGAATATTTTTTATTCTTTTCTTTTGGTTCAAAATCACTTCCAAAATGTAAAAAAAGATATATCATTGCGCCTCAGAAATCGAAATCTCTTTTTGAATTATATCGCGCGCATGAGGTATTTATGAGAAATTTTCGTCTGACAATTAAATTACCCGGTCAAAGCGGTCTCTAGAATAATAAAGATTTCATTTCAGAAAATACATGTTTGGGGTGTTCTTACACACCTTCTGCCCGAAATATTTGTCTGAAAATTTCACACCACATTTTTTAACCAATCATAGGCTTGTTTTTTGTTAAGTTACCATGGCAACCCAAAAAATTTCCGGAAATTTTTACATTCTGTCAAATTAATAAGTGGAAATTTTTCTGTCAATTAAAATGTCAAAGTAAAGACGCGGGAGTTGGAGTGCTTTTAGAATTAAATTTATTTGGCGACGCAAAAGAGGATATTCACGAGGATATTATAAGTACACAAATTAATGTGTTTTAGAACCTGGAGCCATTTTTGTGCTATATGCTCATGCACTTTATTCTTATGGCTGATAATCAAATTTTGTTATGATTAGAATGTAAAAATTAATCTAATTGACGTCTGTAAGTGCGGCAGCCATTACTATCTTGTTACCTTTCATTATCCCATGGCCGCCTAGAAGTTGTTAATTATTGTCTCTGCGACAAGAATGAATACATTCCCTGTGCTCGCATTTAAGTAATATCAGAAATAAATGATGTTCCACCAATTTTAGTAGATCAAAGTTAATAAAAAACGGAAATGTAATATGTTTTTAAGTTATTTATAAAAAGTTCATGTAACTAAACTTGGAGAATGGTATGTTATTTCACTAAGAAATTTCGTATTTTATTAGGTTAGGTTAGGTTAGGTTGATATGTGAGTGGGCTAGTAACAGACCCTCCACCGCGACCATCTGGTCTATTGTGGCTCACTCCTAATTATATTTCACCCAATAGGTTCAGCTTTTTGATAAAGTCGACTACCTTATTGGGTGAGAGGTTGTCCAGATCCTCTGGCAGCAGTTGCCCTTTGCCAAAAAGTGAGAATCTGGTTCTTTCTGCAGCAGGACAGGTACATAAAATGTGCGCTGCCGTTTCATCTTCCTCCAGACACAGTCGGCATTCAGCGTTGTCCGCTATTCCGAGTCTGTGTAGGTGGTGGTTAAGTCTGCAGTGCCCCGTGTATAGGCCAACTAGAGTTCTTAGGTGTAACCTATTTAACTCTAATAGTTTTTTAGTTCTTGATTTCAAAGGGTATGTGATGAACTCCTTTGAATGAACTAATCCTGGTAGTTCTTGCCAGTACTGGAGGATTTTCCCCTCAGTCCAGGCCAAGATGGTGGTTTTCGCAGTGCTTGCCGATATGCCAAGCACTGGCTCCGGTCCGATAAATTTTGATACCGCACCTTCCCTGGCTAAGGAGTCGGCTACTTCGTTGCCCTCCAAGCCAGAATGGCCCGGTATCCAGACCAGAGTTAATTTGTTGTATCTGCCCAATCGGGCTAGAGCCTTTTGGCAATTCCAGACCAATTTAGAATTGCAGCGATGTGAGCCAAGAGCTTTAAGAGCTGCTTGGCTGTCTGAAAAGATTTTTATTGATCTGTGTCTAGGATGCATCTGCTCAAGCCTCCTTGTACACAGTTCAATGGCATGAACTTCTGCCTGAAAGACAGTCGCATAGTTACCCAGGCTCGAAGTGATTCTTACCTTTGGGTTGCGACTGTATGCTCCAGCTCCAACTCCCTCAGGGGTTTTGGAGCCGTCTGTAAACCAACAGATGTCTGCTCTTTGTAGGTCAGTTTTATTCCGATCCCATTCGTCTCTTCCAGGAAAAAGGACGGTAAAAGGCAGTTCATAGTTGGTCGCGGTAGGCATCACATCTGAAAGCATTCCCAGGATGCCATGACACTCCATGTCATCTGACAGCCTGTTGCGTTCCATGATGCTAGCCTGCGGCATATTATTTGCCGCTTGTTGAAGTCTGTATGTTGCCCACCTGGCCTCTCTCTCCAAGTAGATGTGGAGAGGAGGTAGATCCAGGAGGATTTCCAGAGCTGCTGACGGTGTGGTACTTATCGCACCAGTTACTGCCAGACATGCTTGTCTCTGTAGACCAGAGAGTTTGGCTTTGGTCGTTTGTTGTAGCCCTTTCGACCACCAAACTATGGAGGCATACGCTACCATTGGTCTTATGACCGTAACGTATAGCCAGTATATTTGTTGGGGACCTATACCCCAGGTTTTTCCACAAATTCTGCGACATGTCCACAAGGAGAGTCGCGCCTTGTGGATTACCTTTTCCAGATGGGAGTTCCAGTTGAGTGATTTATCTAGTGTAACCCCTAGATATTTCACTTCCCCCGCAAATGGAATAGTTTCACCTGCTAAGGAGGGCGGCACTAAATTGTTCAGCCTCCTTTTTCTGGTGAAGGGTACTATTACAGTTTTGTGGGGGTTCACAGTCATCTGCTCCCTCTCACACCAAATATGGACTGTATTTAGCACCTCTTGAAGGGTATTAGAGAGTACCTCTTCAGATTTTCCTCTAACCATAATGACTAGATCGTCCGCATATGCTTGAATCTCGGCTTCCCACAGAGAGAGAATGGCCAGCAGATCATCCACAAGCAGTGACCATAAAAGGGGGGAAAGTACCCCGCCTTGTGGACAACCTCTTGCGGCCCTGAATCTGACCGTTTCTCCCTGTAGAGAAGTCGTTATGATTCTGTTTTCAAGCATAGCTTGAATCCAGCCAGTTATAGTTAGCTCAACCCCTCTAGCAGCCGCAGCTGTATATAGGGAGTTGGGCAATGCATTGTTGAATGCTCCTTCGATGTCAAGGAATGCTGCCACCGCAATCTCTTTTTCCTCAAGAGATTGTGTGATTTTCCCGACCAGGTTATTTAGTGCTAGTTCTGTTGATTTGCCGGGTTGATAGGCATACTGGTGAACATTCAGAGGATAGGTGCTCAGGATGTTTCCCCTGATATGTCCATCCAGAACCTTTTCTAGGCCTTTCAACAGAAATGATGTCAGGCTGATGGGTCTTAGCGATTTGGGGTCTGGTTCTGTCCGACCCACTTTTGGTATATATACCACTTTTACCGCCGCCCAACTGGATGGGATATAGTTCCATACCAGACCAGCTCTGTATAGTCTGATGAGGAAAGGTAGCAGTATTTCCAGTCCGTTTTGTAGCAGCGCTGGAAAAATGCCATCCTCACCAGGCGATTTGAATGGTTGAAAAGATTTGATCGCCCATTCAATCGCTGGTGCTGTGATAACCTTTTTGGCCACCAGCCAGTCGTCTTTGTGAGGTCGTTTGGTTCGGCCTCCCGATGGTGGTGGTTGTTGGTTATCCAGGATCGAACTCCCTGGGAAGTGGTTCAGTGTAAGGAGTTCAAGGGTTTCCTTTCCAGATTCAGCAAATGAGCCATCTGGACGTTTTACCATACCAAATTCTCTTGCCGGCTCTCTGGAAATGATCTTGTGGATTCTAGTGCTGCTAGGTAAGTCAGTAATACTCTCGCAGAACCTCCTCCAAGATTCCCTTTTTGCCCTTCTGATTTCTTTATTATAGTCCGTTAGCGCAGATCTATATTGTTCCCAGTTGCCCGAATCTTTAGCTCGATTACAGAGGCGTCGAACTTCTTTTCTCATTTTATCTAATTTTTTGTTCCACCAAGATGCCCCTCTGTTGTCTTTTTTCGTTTTTAGTGGAGAGTTTTCATGATATGCTGAAATAATTGCGCTCCGGGTCTGTTCCGCCGCAATTTCTATTTCATCACGATTCCTGATTGTGGTGAGAGTGGATTGCAGGTGTGCCTGGAGGGATTGTTTATACCCACTCCAGTTAGTACACCTAGGATCCCTGTACGTCACCACAGGTCTTGGTCCAGTTTCTATGTTAAATAGAATGTGTCTGTGGTCTGAACACGAGGGTTCAGAGGATACTTTCCAATCAGTAATCTTGTTGCTCACAAAGCTTGAGCTGATTGTTAAATCCAGTACCTCTCTTCTATTTCTAGTGACAAAGGTTGGTTCCGTTCCAATGTTATTCACAATTAGCCCTTCACCTAGTATGTATTCAAAAAGTGACTCACCTCTTTGGTTAATGTCTGTGCTGCCCCATGCCGTATGGTGGGAATTTGCATCACATCCAATAACAAGGTGAATGTTGTTCCTCTTGCTGTAGGCGATTAACGACCTAACCGCAGGTGGAGGAGGTTGATCAGCACCCCTGTCTCCCGGGAAGTATGCAGAACAGGCTATTATGTCCATTCTGCTTTCCCCCACCGGTAGCGATAAGCGGATGGCTACAACATCCTGGGTGCAGTAACCTGAGAGTACAAAATAATTGATGTTATTTCTGATCAAGATACAGGCTCTGGGTCTTTCTCCAGAGCCGACTGATACTATCTTGCCAGAAGTGTTTCCTAGTCCGTTTACTCGGCCTGTATTGGTTGTCCAAGGTTCCTGGATAAGGGCAATGTCAATCTGCCCTTCCTTGAATCTTCTGCCAAGGACGTATGTGGCGGCCTTGGCATGTTGTAGATTCGCCTGTAGGCACCTGACGTGCATAGACTTCAGGTTGATTCCTTCGGCGACTACCTTAAAGGAGGGTTTGACAGTTTCACTTTCGCAGGGATTCTTTACCCGCTGGTCATGTGAACTGCCGTTGGACTGTAGACGTTTTCCCGTTTCAGCTCGCTCAGAGAAAGTTTGTTGATCCCTCTCCGGCGGCTGGTTGGTGTCACGTCGTTCCAACACTGACTGCAAGGCGGTTTCATATGGTATTCCGCTCTTGAGTGAACGGCTAAGGAGCTTTGTTGCAGCCTCCCTTAGCTGTTCTCTTTCAGAGGAGAGGTTGTCCAAAGCTTTGGATTCCTCTTCCCCTGAATTGTCTTCTCCTTCGGACTCAGAAACCGGCTTTAACAGCTCCCTTTCCTGATCCGACGGGATCGGACGTGCTTGTGGAGTGGGATTTATCCCAGTCTCCAAGGGTTCTTCATTTTGAAGATCGAGGGTTGTACCCCACTCGTTGGGTTTTTTAGAAGAGAGATTGCCCAAAGCTTTGGGCTCCTCCTTCTCTGATTTGTCCTCTCCTTCGGACTCAGGAATCGGCTTTAGCAGCTCCCTTTCCTGATCCGGTGGGATCGGGCGTGTTTGCGGAGTGGGATTTATCCCAATCTCCATAGGTTCTTCGATTTGAAGATCGAGGGTTGTACACCTCTCGTTTGGTTTATTTTTGTTAGTCGTTTTCACCATATGGTTCCCACGAGTAGCAAAGGAATGTTGGTCCGCCACAGTAGAGCCCTGCATTGCTGTGGTAAGGCAAAATACTCCGGAAGATTGCCCAGTTTTCCGGAGGCCCCGTTAATGACACCTTTCGCCCCGGTGCCATTCAGCCTTCGGCACGGGTTGCGTACACCTTGGCTTGGAGGATTTTATCGACTTACCTTGTCTAGATCCGCCGTGTTTAGCCGAACGCAGGGTCACCTCGGGCAGGATGCGACATTGAGCCGCGCACGGACGATCTTGAGAGAAGCTTCATAAAGGATGGCCATTTCCCCTCAGCTTTTCTCCTAGAGTCAGTGGCCAAGTAGCTGACTCCTTGACCCCCATTTTTTTTTTTTTTATTAACCACCAGTTGTTATTCCATGGCTCACTATAATGAATGAATTTTTGTCATTCGTAATAAAAATGTTCAATTTTGGCATAATATTTATAAAATAATGGTGTGAAATTTTCTTACCGAATATCCCACGAGCTTAAATTAATATCCGGAAATTTTTCCTCGTTCATGAATATTTTAAGAAAATTATCCCTCGCCTGCGGCTCGGGATAATTTTCAAAATATTCATGACCTCGAAAAAATTTCCGGAAATCATTTAAGCTCTAGGGATATTATAAGTGACAATTTTTATAATTATTTTCTAGATAATTCAAGCAAAATACGAAGTTTCAGCTGGCCGCAAATAATCGACTACTGGGGTGTTCCTACACCCCCTTCTGCCCATCGCCAGGTCGAAACGTTCGAGATGGCAACTCATTACGTATACCAACGATTTTGCAAATTTTTAGCCGGCGGCCACTGATGACGCGATGACGCGAAATGTTCTCTAGCTCTGTGACTAATAGGCAACCCTTCATTTTCTGGCAATTTATCACCCATTTTTAACGGGTTCTTACATTAAACATAAAATACGTAATTGTTCGAAATATTAAACGCATTTATAAACATTATAAAATTTTAAAAAGTGGACTTCATATTCATATATAAGTGGTTTAATTTAATCTAAAATTTATTGTCAATAATCTTGTAGTTGTGAATAATCTCAATATCGACAACAGACAATACAGCTCTCTTAGAAGATCTAAAATCAATTTTTACCCACTTGAAATCAACATATAGAAAAGTCCAATGTAATGTAGCTACGTTTTATCGGCCAAGCTTAATGAATTTCCATGACGAGGTTTCCAACTACAACGTGTCAAAGACCGGTAGCAGCTAATGCCCGTGGCGCATATTATTTTTTTGCGCGATCGGAAGAATAATAAAATAAAAAATATTATTATTAAATCACAAAACATAAAAAAAAACCACTGCCTAAGGAATCACCACTTCCACATCCAGATTTTCTATCCAAATCTCTTCCTATTCAAGTCATACACTCCTATCCCCACCCCATTATCAAAGGAGGTGGTGGGTGGCTAATGCAAAACAAAATCTTGGTGCCTTTGGTTTTTGTACACGCACTAAATCACAATTTTATTTTTTATACCCTTTAATAATGGGGTGGTGGTGGTAATGAAGGTAATAGTGGAGGTGACGGATGCCAAAAAAAATTGAAACCTTTGTTTGGCGTACATACGCTAAATCCCAATTTTATGGGCTGCCTCTTACTTGCTTTATTTTACTAGATATCGTTAATAGGTGTATCTTGGAGTTGGGTTGATAAGGCCCATTCTTCACCTATAGTAGGTAGGTAGGTGTCAAAAGATTTTTCCTCTAGTTGGACTGTCTTGACCTTGCTTTCGCAAAGTTGATAATATGTACTTTTTAGTTTCATGCTTATATTTCTCTTAACCACATCATAAGTACCACAAATAGTCTTATAATCTTAGGTCGTTTTGCGAATATTGGACATTTTTTACGTTTTTTGAAGATATTTTTATTTTTTGGAGAAGATGTGCACAATGCACCATCTTACAGTTATATGCTTAGGAATCTAAAACTGATATATTATGTAAAACTTAAAGTGATACATTGTTGGCATCTTGTCTAAAACATAAAAATATCTTCAAAAACGGCAAAAATGTCAAAAAACCGCAAAACGACCTAAGTTTATGACTACTTATGGTAATTATGTTGTTGTCAGTATATGCATTAAATTAGAAAGTGCATATCCTCACTCAACTTTTCAAAACCAAGGCCAAGACAGTCTAACTGGAAAAACAGAATGTTTGGCTCCACCATATGCCAAAAATGGCTCTTATCAACCCAGGTCCTTTCAAGTTAATATCATAATCCGAGAAACTTCAGGAAAAACTAGATGGCAAGAGGCGATGAGGACACCTTCCAAAACGTTGAGTTATAATAATCACCAAGGACCTGTTGGAAAAGTGCTTTAATGAGGCTGTGTGCCCAACAGACAGATGGCATCATGCGGCTAACGTGCTATACGGCAAGCGGAGGCCAACTGGAATAATTTTCAAGAACCACAAAACGTCTAGCAAGACGTGAATAAGAAGATCACATAGACTTAATTAAGTACTTCCACATCCAGTGGAAGTTTAGTAACGCAAAAAAAAATTCTGTCTGACGGTCTTGTCTGTAACTTTTTTGTGCCCACGATTACTCTAGAGTCGTTTAAGATATTGAATTGAAATTTGGTACACGTATGTATTTTAACGTGATCTGGAAGCAGATTATATTTCGGAAGAGTTGGGGGATACATTGGAGTAAATGGGGGTAAATAGATAAATCTAGCAGGTAAGAGTCCATAAAATTGGTATTTACCCAAGGAACAATTTAAAAGTCATTTGGACTTGAGGAGGTTTTAAGAAAGGTTTGTCAGGGTTAGGAAATAGTCATGTGCTTTATTGATGTTGTAGTTAAGGCCTTTTAGGCTTCAAGTATACTTGCTCTTAATAGTAAGTTTTAAAGCATTCTGTAAGACCTAATTATAAAGCTAATTTTCTTTTAGGATAATATGTATTTGTAATGGATTTATCATAACCTACATAAAACTATCCATAAAGCTAATCAGTTTTATGAACGACATAAATTCCATTTAGATTTAAAGAGGCTTTAAATTATTCTTTATGGTTTTAACATATTTGCAATAAATGCATCTTTTTAAAACTAGACATTTTCAATGCCCATTAGTACTTATTAAGGGCCATTACAAAACTAGACTTTTAAAACATCCTTGATAAATGTTGTGATGAAACCGTTATGAAGAAAAAAAGGCCTCTATAAATCTAAAAGGCAAATTTTAATTCCATAAAACACTTTCCAAAACCTCAATAAAACATTTATTATAAAAATAATAAACAATATGTCTGCCTGAAGTGTCGTTGATGCATGTGTGTGTGTGTTAATTAAAAGCATTTCACGACTTACTGATGTGTAATTAAGTCTTTTTTGGAAAGGTGGAAGAAAATAAAAAAGAGTAGCCATTTTAAAAGGATTGTTAAAGCACACACATATACAAATTATTTTGAGGTTAAGTTTTAAGTTTTTTTGTATCAAATGTCAACGTCCCAAACGTTTTATTACAGCTTTTATCAAGTCCATGTGATCTTCGCCAAGTGCATTTGCATTTTTGTAAGGAAGGGATTATTTGTGATAGTATACAAAAAGACTAAAAGGACTTCATTTAGAGTAAATGTTCTAGGTCATTACCATTATTAGAATATATAGTTTAATGAGAGGACCAGTGTTGCCAGATCAAAAGTTATCAGACGACGCTTTAAAAAGTTACTAAATTTCTACTAGATTTGAAATTAAAGCTCTCATCTTTAATTTTCAAAAGTTGCAGTGTCTGTAGGACACGTAATCACAGCATAGATAGCTTTCTCTGCTGTGACGTAATTTTCTTGAGCTCTCTAAGCACAGCATAGCTTCGAGCGTCCTCTATCTGATTATTTCGTTGCCAGACTTCGTTCTCTGTATTGTATTAAATGGTTTGTAACTAAAAAGTACTGTTTGTCTACGAGACGCTAGAGGGCAACGAGCCCAGGCTATTCGATTGTAGCGATTCACGGTCAATAAACTATACGGTTACCTCAATTAGCAGCTTTTAGACGAGAGAGATGCGCGAAGCGGGGAATCGAATGAAAGATATCGTCTAAGAACTGCTGATCGAGGCAACCGTAGAGTTTACTGACCGTGGTAGCGATTAACGTGAACAGTTTTGTATTAAATGGATCGCAATTCGAATTTAATGTTTGTCTACCTACCAGTAGAGGGCAATACATTGGATGATTAAAAAATCATTAAAAATGGGCATTTTCATAAAAGTTTTCACTAAATCACTAGATTTAAAAAAAATCACCAGATCTAGTGAAATTTTACTAGACCTGGCAACACTGGAGAGGACTGTAAAATGACAATTAGGTTTTTAGTTGGCCGGCCATGTTTTTCTTGTTATATAAAAATATTCAAGGTCAATCTCACAATTATAATTATCAATAATTATCACTTTTTCGTTAGCAAATTAAGGTAGAATTACAAGAAACGACTGAAAATGACCGTGGGAACCGAGAAGCAGCCCACTTTTTTAAATTTGTTGATTACGTGCGTCTATGCAAATTTTGTATGGATATTAAAATCATTATTATTTCTGAGGGGCTCATGTTTTTTGGGCCTTTCTTATGTAGTTTTACCCAACAAACACAAAAGATCGGTCCATCAGCGGGCCATCACTGGTCCAGAAATGAAACTTCTGGCCCTGTGATGGCCCAATGGAGGGCCGACCTTTTGTGTTTGTAGGGTAACGATAAACTGCCGTTGGTTTTAATTTCTTTGTCATACCTGATGGCTTTTTATTACCTTTTAAATCGGCCTTAGAGATGTTATAATGCTCTACGCTTTATACATTTCAAATTCCATTTTATCTTCAATAAGTCTGATGGCGTGTTTGCTTAAATCAGTTTAGAAAAAATAAATGCAATAATAAAATTATTTGGATTCCTTCGTGGACATTCTTATAGCTTCTCAGTTCTAATATGGACTTATCGGAGTTTTAAAAACCAGTTTTAAGGTAGCCTTCTAGGTGTTTTCTAGAAATGCAGGAAGCTAATAGAAAAGCTTCTGACAGCTTTAAAATAGGTTTTAAGACAGGCTTTAAAACGGCCCGAACAAGGTTTTCAAGAGCAGCACTATGCCTCTCTAAGGAGTTTTATGATGGAATTTAAAAAGGCCTTAACAACCTTCATAAGGGTGGGCCCTTTTAGTCTACAAGTCGCTTTATGATGGTATTAAGGATATTGTTACAGCAAAATAGATTTTTTGAGGCATTTTATAAATAGGTTTATAGCACTCTTGTATACATTTAAGAAACTAAAATTGTTCCTTGGGTAGTATATACAAGAGAAGCTATAAGGTGTCAAACATTTTTTTGGTATTAGCCACCCCCATTACCACCCCTACCCCATTATTAAAGGGGGCGAAAAAATATGTGATTTAGCGTGTGTACAAGAACCAAAAACCTCAAAATATTTTTTACTTCATCCACCCCCTATCACCACCCCCACTCCACTACCGATGTGGGATATCGTTTCATGGGTTTTTGGGGTAGACTATTTCAAATATATTATTAAACTTCCATAAACAATTATTTCCACATACAATTTTTTTTCGTTGGGAGAGATTTGGATGAAAAATCTGGATGTGGAAGTAGTGATTCCTTGGGCAGCGGTTTTTACCTCCCCGTCCAGTGGAAGTAAAGCAAAAAAAAATGCCGATTTTTTTTTGTACAAATAGGCTTAGAATATCATGAAACGTCAAGGTTTTAAGGTTTGAGCAAAAAAATTCTACCTGTCTGTCGGTCCGTCCGTCCGTCGTTTTGTCTGTAACTTTTTTTTGTACGCACGATTACTCTGGAACCGTTTATGATGTTGATTTGAAGGTACACCTATGTATTATAGCGAGTTCTGGCACTAGACTAAATTTTGATCTCATTCCGATGAAGGGTTTGGGGGTAAGTGGGGGTAAATGAGGGTAAATAGGTAAAGCAAGCAAGCATGTAGGAGTCCGTAAAATTGGGATTTAGGGTATGTACGAGAAGCCAAGATCTCAATTTTTCTTTATTGCATCAGCCACCCCCACTGTCACCTCCACACTATTATTAAAGGGGGTGAAAAAAAAATGAAATTATGATTTAGTGTCTATACAAAAACTAAAGGATTGGCGTTGATCCATCCTCTTTACCACCCCTATTCCACTCCCACCTTATTATTAAAAGGAGTTAAAAATAAGATTGTGATTTAGTGGGTATACAAGAGCCGAGGCTCTCGAACATTTTTTTGGCATTAGCCACCCTCTCTACCACCCCCATTGCCACCCGCACCCCGTTATTAAAGGGGGTAAAAAATTAAATTGTGATGTGTACACAAGAACCAAGGACCTCAACAATTTTTTGGCCCTAGCCACCCTCTCTGCCACCTCTACTACCGTGCGGCATATTGTTTTATAGATTTTTTTAGGTAGACGATTTCAAATATTATATTATTAAAGTATATGAACAATTATTTCAAATATAGTATCAACATTTTTTTTCGAGTGACTTGGATGGGTAATTTGAACAGTGCCGGTTTACCCACTAGGCACTCTAGGCACGCGCCGATACTTTGAGGGGCGCCGAAGGGGATCCTCAATAACAATAATTCCGGAAAAGAAAACGAAATTTTTAAACCTAACACATAACATGCAGAGACGCCTGTAATACCTACCTATTATTTAGTGTTAATTCATCATAAAAGCGAACAGCAAATATCAAATGAACAATGGATAATGACGGATTTAATTAGATTTTGGATTGGAGAAATGCTAAAATTTATTAGATCTAAACCTAACATTTCCTAACATGGAAGTCGATTTACGAATATTTATAAATTTGGCAGTTACGGACTGTACAGGGGAGAGACCTTTTCAACATTACAATTTGTAAAAAATTAAGATTAAGATTAAGAAATTCGTTAGAAAACGAAAGACTAAGTGAATTAGCCCTCCTACACTTAAATAGTGGCCTGTTAGATACAATAGACTCCAACAGCATAATCTGAGAAAGCAAGAAAAAAGATTTTTTTAAGTCTGCAAAGACAATTTGTTTTGTTTTGTGTGTTTAGTTTTATTTAATGATATATTTCTAGAACCTAGATTTGTTTATTTTTAAATATTTTTTATTTGTTGGCTTCTTTAGTTGTATAGTTTTTGTTGAACCGTTTTTCCAAGTCTTTTTTGTTTGCTGTTTTTTTATGTCCTATACTTATGTTTTTCAGTAAAATATAACAAAAATGAGTTTTTCATCTGTACTTACTTTTAAACAAATGAAGGTTGGTTCAGATTCATCTTAAGATAACAAAATTAAAATTAAAGAGCAACAAAAATCCCAAAAAAATCATTTTTGTGCAGCCGTACGTGAAATGAGTATTTCGCGTTCTCAAAACAGTCCTAGAAATTCAATTTCACGGCCGTTACCCTTAGTAACGGCCGAAAAACTAAAAGTCACTTTCATAATAATTAACGTTTAAGTCACTTCAAAATTGACATTTCTAAAATATGACAAACAAAAATTGTTATATTTTATTATACAGACTGTCAAGTATACATTCAAAATATACCGTTTCCATAGAAACGCTCTGACGTTAAGGATACCGCGTTTATTTAGCAAAATATAGCATAAACGGTGGTGTCATTTTCACCATCTATACTAACTATAATTTAAGGTTGCACAAAAAATAGTGTTTATACCATGGCCGCGAAATTTTTTAGCGCCCTCGAGATTATCTTGCCTCGGCCGCAAGCAGCCTCGGCGATAATTTTTCTCTCGGTACGTAAAAAGGAATTTCGCGGCCTTGGTATAAAAATAACCGAGAAAATAACTATTTTTGGCAAACTATTCAAAGTGGTGCCGCAAAAAATTTTCGCCTGCGCGCCATTTTGTTTAGCCACTACATAAGGGGGCGCCAAAAAAATTTAGTGCCTAGGGGCGCACAAGTTCATAAACCGGCACTGAATCTGAATGTGGAAGTAGTGATTTCTTAGGCAGCGAATTTTTTCCACACTTCTTACTTTTTTTCACTATTACCATAAACGTTTTCAGTCAAGAATCCATTGTTTCATATACACACAAATAAATAAATTCTTCATATAAAACAAATACTTTTGTGGCAAGAAATAAAAAGCTTGACGTAAAGAAATTATTCTTGAAACAAAAGTATTTGTTTTATAGGAAGAATTTATTTATTTGCGTATATATGAAACAATAGATTCTTGATTACATTATGTTTATCTGTGTATGTTTTACCCACTAAAGATGATGAAAAAAAAAGTAATTTTTAACAATCGAAGAAAAAATTAACAAATAAGGTAGACATACACGAGCGGAATTTTTGGAGGATCAGATCCAATGAATCAGATCCCTGGATCCGCGAAGGACATGGTCCGTCGGGCATGATCCTTTACTGGGCCCACTAACGAAGGAATGAGTAATCTGTAATATTGGCGGATTAGGCCCGATTGACGAACAGATCTTCCCGTGTGTGGTGCAGAAATCCGTCACTTTTTGAAGGGGGGTGGTAATGGGGGTGGCCAATGCAAAAAAAAAATTGAGACCTTATAGCTTCTCTTGTATATATTATATACCAATTTTATGTATTTTTACCTGCTTGATTTATCTATTTACCCCCATTAACCCAGTTTACCCCCTAACCCTTCAACGGAATAAGATGAAAATAATCTAGTTCGAGATCACGTTAAAATATATACGTGTGCCAAATTTCAAGACAATATCTCAAACGGTTCCAGAGTAATCGTGCGCACAAAAAAGTTACAGACAGACAGACAGACAGACAGACAGACAGACAGACAGACCGACCGACCGACCGACAGACCGAATGGAATAATAAAAATTTTCAAAAATTTTTTGGTCGTTACTATACTTCCATTGGATGTGGAAGTAATAATTAATTGTTCAGTAAAAATAATAAATTTGTTCAGTAAAATAATATATTTTCAGTACTAAAAACAATAAATATTGTCTATAATTATTGATTTGTGGTATATTCATGTTTTTTTTCTGTGAAAGTACCCAATAAACCATGATACTAATAAACAGTCAGAAAAAATAATAAATGATCAGAATATTAATAATATAAAGGACAAATTGATAAAAACAGAAAGTCAGTTGCCAGTTGTATTTATCTTGGACAAATTGGAATGAAATATTGAGCATCTGATGTTTACTACGAACTTCAAAATGTATTTTTAATAAAGTATGCATGAATTATTGGCCATTTTTACTTTCTAACCGTGCAACACGTATTGTTTTTACTGATCGCTTCTATTTGTTTAGTTAGTAAAATTTTGTTGAACAAGTACTTGTTCACTTATCATTACTTACACATCCAGTGGAAGTATAGTAACGACATAAAATATTTTTAAAATTTTTTTTGTTCAAATAGGCTTAGAATGTCACGAAACGTCGGGATTTTAGGTTTGACCGAAAAAAAATTCTGTCGGTCTGTCTGTCTGTAACTTTTTTTTGTGCGCACGATTACTCTGGAACCGTTTAAGATATTGACTTGCAATTTGGTACACGTATGTACTTTAACGGGACCTGAAACTTGATTATATTTTCATCTTATTCCGTCGAAGGGTTGGGGGGTGAATTGGGGTAAATTGAGGGTAAATAGGTAAATCAAGCAGTAAGAATCCATAAAATTGATATTTAGTATATACAAGAGAAGCTAAGGTTTCAAAAACATTAGCCACCCCCAATACCACCTCCACCCATTATTAAAGGGGATGAAAAAAAAATGTGATTTAGTGTGTGTACAAGAACCAAAAACCACAAAATATTTTTTTATTTCATCCACCCCACTACCACTCCCCTATCACCACCGCCACCCTACTACCGATGTGGGATATCGTTTTATGGATTTTTGGACGATTTCAAATATTATATTATTAAAGTTCCATAAACAATTATTTTCACATACAAAATTTTTTCGTTGTGAGAAACTTGGATAGAAAATATGGATGTGGAAGTAGTGATTCCTTGGGCAGCGGTTTCTTTTACTAAATAAAATACCGCACTATTTATTACTACTCATTTTAATATACTGCTTCAGAAATAAAGGAAGCCAGGAATTTGAGTCTTTTATGAACAACCTATATAATATAAGTTTATGAAAAACATAGTTTGGGATTCAAAATTTCGACTATTTCTGTACAATGTGTTTGTAATTGTAAAAATATATGTTATATTTTAATATTTTTGAAATTTTTAAAACAAATATCAGAATTAGTATGGCTGTAAATTAAATAATAATAGATACTTATGATTCAAATTGGTTATTAGTTACTTGTTTGTTATTTTCAAAATTTAACTAATGAGTTGAAAATTTATCTCCAACGACAACAATAATAATAATTTATCGCATGGTTTTGTTATACGTGGCATAGTTTTCCTCCGCTTTCAGTGACATTTGAAATGTTTTAAATTTTCATATTATAATATGCCAATGCAACAAAAAAGGCTAAAATATTATGGTATAGGTACTCTATATTACAGTAGAAAAATGTTTAAGCAAAGAAAATCAAAACAGTGGATAATAGTAAAATATGGTCAATATTGAAAAAATGTAGTCGGCCCTACTCACCCACAACTATGTTTAGTGTTTAAAATCACAATTTTGTCACTTCCAGATTTGAATTTCCTTGTGCACACACACTTGTTTCAAATGTTTCAACAGAAAAAAATAATTTTATTATCTAACCCACTCCATGCCTGCGCCCTATACAAATAAATAGAAACAAAGAGTTGAAATCTCTCACGTATTACTTATCTATATTGGGTAAGAAGTATATAAATAGGTACGTTTCTCGCTATACAGAAATGTCAGCCCTAAGCCTGCAGTAAAATGAAAAAAATAAAAATTTAAGTTGCCTTAAATATAATACATATAGTGAACATTGTCAAATATAGTTAATATTCTGCGTTTGCTAAAAAAATTACTTTTTTTCATTATTCTTTGTGCATATATATCATACGTTTCTCATAATGGTGAAATAAAGGAACAAGTTACAGAAAAGTTTTTTAGAAATGTTTCACTTTAGTGTACAGACCAAGTGTAAGAGTGCATCGAAAACAACTGATCTTCGCCTTAAAATCGTCAAATTATAGATTTGTGCTTTGAGGATTGGACTTGGCAAAGTGAGAGGGAAATATGCGTTTATTTTCGATTTATTGTAAATATTTAAAAATCATAAATGGTATAATTAGTCCGGGGTCCAAGCACTCCAAAATCAAGATGACCTGTTCCGACATGACGTACAAATGTTGATATAAGTAATGAAGAGAGCGTTACCTGGGGCGCTAGAAAACACTTGTCGGATTAATTTTTGCTCTTGCGCAACTTCAGAAATCGCAAAAAAGATGGCGGATTGATAATTACAAAATTATGTTTTACAATGGTTATTCTCCGTTAAAACAAAAACTACGTAACCTACCGATCTGATTTTTGGTACGTATACTCAAAAGATATACGTGATTCTAACTAAGCTATTGGTATTTTTGAAAAGAATATTTTTTTCGGAAAAATATAATTAAAATCAAAAGGTTGATATTTACGTTCTAAAAATTTCGATATGCGGACAACTATGTTAAATTTATGAAATTCTTACATACAATTGCTTACCAAGGTAGGGCATATATTGAAAAAGTTTTTTTAAAAAAGATCCTGTCGATAACGTATACAGTTTTTTGTTTATGATTTTTTTATGAGGCCCGTAATTATGCAGCATTAAAATAAAAATAGTCTACACGATAATTGGTACAGTGTAACAGTAAAAAGCACTATATTGTTCAATATATTTGCAAATTTGAATTACTTTATGTTAATAATACAACAAAACGAATGAAAGTAGTAGTCGGGCGTTGCCGATTGCGGCCACTCATTTAAAAAAATAATAATAATCGATACAAAGTGAATTGTGTGTTCGAGCAAAATGTTAATCAAATAGGTATTTGCAATTGGCCATGCCCGAGTACAACTTCTACTCGTTTTTATATTTTTTAAGAAATAAAACATTAGTGAGAAATATTATTTTAGGTATTTAGCATATTTAATAGAAAGCAGAAAAGGGAGATATTTTAAATAAAACATTAATGTTGTATATTATGTAATTTTTGTGTATAACTATTCTAACATTTTAGTCAGAATCACTATCATTATAAAATGATGCATATTTCTTTTTCCCTTAAAACAATTTTCAGGAAAAGCAGCACACGAGCACAGCACGCAACTGAATACCAATCACAAGAACATTTTGTGTCGCATTTTATTTTACAGTTGCACTTTTTAATTTAAGTTCAGATAAACTTTTTTTTGTCGACATTATCGGTACGAGCTCCTGATTTCCAATTCTGCATCAAAAATTTTGTGCAAGAGGTAATTTGAATGACGGTTCACAACACTGTTTAAAATAAAGTAATATTTGCAACATGTTGTTGAAAAGCGTCTTGCGTCGGTGGGAGGGAGCGTAAATCACTTTTATTAAATTATTTTACCTTTTAATAATTTTCAAACGTATACATATAATACATTTGTAAAGTTGACGTGTATGTACGTTGAAAATATTTGCAAAAAACTGATGTGGGGGATGTAAGATGAGTAATGGAATACATTAAGACAGATTTTGGAATGTTTCTCTGTTTGTCTGCTTGTCTGTTTGAACGCGCATCACGCAGAAACTACTGAACCAATGAGGTTCATCTAAGCCTGGAGTAACGTTTAGTTCTTATTTCATCGAAATCGGCCTAGACTAAGCCAAGTTTTATGAAAATCGGTCTAGTAGAACAGGAGATACAGCTTGATCTCTACAATAAACGTATTTGCACGGCATAAACATTTAAGATTAAACTTCTGTAATATTCCAAAAAATTCGAGAGTACTCTGGAATATTCCAGAAAATTTGTGAGTTTTCTGAAATATTCCAGAATGGTGATTCTACCTCAAACGTCGTTTATAAAGAAGCTTTTTAGTCAATTTCATAGCTAGTAAATAATAAATATGAACCGCAAACAGTAATCAGTCGATTTAAACAATCAAACACAAATAGTTTTTATAATGTTAAAATGTTAAGACAAATAACTTCACACTATATACATAAGTACATACGCCTAGTAAACATAAACATACCAGCTAATTCCACTGTAAACTGTTTTCATGCGCTTTATGAATTTTAGGAGAGCTGTCGCCTTTATTACATGCGCCGCATCATGCACCTATTTTAAAAATTCACAACTCGAATGCTATATGCAATATCAATTTAGTTCTTGTCTTAAAAACATTTTCAATATATTGGGTATGTTTGTTAGCATAGTTTATACACAAAAAATTTAAAATTGAAGTACTTGCTCGTATGTTGAAATTCTTACTACAATATTTTATAGTTACAGATTTCATATTTTTTTCCCAAAAAACTAAACATATTTAATCAGTGCCATCGAGCCTCATTCAAGCGCTTATGTCTTTAGTGTATACTATAAAAAAATTAGATGGATAGCATTTATAGTGTCTTTTACAGGACGTGTTATGTATTAAAAAACATTTTTTTAGGAATCATCATTTCGTCTCTTTTCTTATCATTTAAGAAGTTATGCAAGAGCTGATAAGAATCCGACAAGTCATTTCTGGTGTCCTATATAACTCTTTTTGCAAATCTGAAGTTGAAAAATGTACGTCATGTCGGAACAGGTTACTTGGAATTTAGAGTGATTTCGTACTGTTGGACCCCAGACTAAATGTTTAAATAGTTTCAGATACATTGCTGTAATGAATACAACCATGCACAGTTTTTATCATAAATTTTGTATATAATTAAATGACATACTCTAACAACAACAGAAATTTACAATAAAAAAAAAATATAGTTGTATTTGTTAGAACAATAGCAATTATTTAAAACACTTTTAAAGATTATACTATGTTTGGTTTTTTAAATATTTATAATAAACCGAAAATAAACGCATATTTTCCTCTCACTCTGCAAAATCCTATCCTTGTTAATTTTGAAAATTATTTTAAACATGGAAATTTAGATCAGTCATACAAAAAGTATTGTATGAAACTCATGCATACAAGCATACAGTTCCCCTTTTCACTCCTAAATTACTACTGTACAAGTGCATACAGTGGTACTCTTTTTTCGGGAATGGCACTTTATGTACGAGTTTCGTATAATATTTTTTCTAATTTCCATATTTCAATAAATAAATTTCAGAATTAACTGAAATATCAAAATATAAATCTATAATTTGATATTTCTGAACGGGGATCCCGAGACAATTTCAATTTTTTTGTGCGCCTTTATGATTCGGCCATACACTGTAGAGCAAAAAACGGGAAGGAGGTACTCGTAAATAGTTCCTTCAAGGAATTTTTTGTGTATATAACGTATGGATGGGTTGCCACAACCATTCCACAAAAGTATCGTTGTTGCTAAGGCCGTCATGATGAAAAGATGGCAGTCAAAGTAGGTATTTCTCAATTATATCCTTTCCTGTTAGTTTTACTCTAAAATTTTAGGAAATTTTTGTCCACAATATTGATAATAACTATTGATAATAACTAATTACTACATAAGAGTAACCGGCTCGGTGGCGCAGTGTTTAGGATGTTAGGCTTGCGACCACGGAGTCCCGGGTTCGAATCCTGGCTAGGGTATGGATGTGTAGTGGCGTTTTTCACGTCAGATGGCAGCAGTGGGCTAGACTGCGGTTGTGTGAGAGACAACACGGTCTAGTCGCTCTCCTCTCCTGAGTTCGAGTCTCAGCTGCGGCAGATGGCAATGTCGCAGGGAATGGGTGTTGTGATGTTGTCTATGTGTGAATGTCTGTCCTGGTAGAGTGGAAGATCAGCCTACGGCTGAACTCCGCCAGGACATATAAATAAGGCTAATAAAAAAAATAAATAAATAAAAAAAATAATTGCAAAAATATGCAGTGAAGCATAAATTTTCATATTTTTGGGCGTGTAAATCGTAAAGTATTAGCAATAGAGAAAAATTGTTGTGTTGACAGATCAGTGAGAACTGGAGAAATACGTATAAAATTCATTATTTTAAACAAATAACACTACTATGCGTCAATTTGATTGATTATACAGGTATACAGAATAGAAAAGTTGGTCTGTTTGTGGGACTCCTATGTATTTTGACCTGCTGAACATGAATCAGGTGTCCGTTTAGCTTCATCATCCACTAAATTTTTGTATGAGATTTTTATGAGGTTTTTATGAGGTTCTTTAGGTTATTTTCACGATTTACTAAAAATTGGTAGGTAATGCAGCTATACGGACACCTGATTTGGGTACAGCACATCAAAATACATGGGGCTCCAAAACCAGACCACTTTTTTGGTGTGGAGGGCCACTGCACAAAAAATTCACAATATTGATAATACCTAATTACTACGTAGGAGCAACATGAGCAAAGATAATTACAAAAATGTGCAGCGAAGCACAAATCAGAATGGTGAATCCATTCTGATGGCTATAAATCGTGAAATATTAATGGAGAAAAATATCGGTAACACTTAATTTTAGTGTAGAACTAACAGGAAAGGAAATTTTGAGAAAAACCTATTTTTTTTCAACATGGCGGCCGTAGCGATACCGATATTTTTGTAGACATTAATTAATGATTGCGGTAACCTCCCTATATTATATAAACAAAAAATCTTTTGTAGGAATTATTGACGGGTGAAATGACAGATTAACTGTACTATATGTTTTACGCACAAAAACTAATGAAAAAAGTACAGCTTCTTAATAGTCGTAGAAAAAGAAAATTGTAGTAAGAAAACGTTACTGAACAATTTATCTGTATATGTCAAATCATCCACTTTTTAAAAGCAGCATAACTAACTAAAATGAAAGATTTTCAACAGACATATGTTAGTAATGTACACCTTTTTTTTTTTTTTTAAGTCGAGGGCAGATGGCTGTACAATTTTTCCCCAGTAAAAACCGGTGACCAAGGAATCACTACTTCCACATCCAGATTTTCTATCTAAGTCACTCACAACGAAAACATTTTATAAGTGGAAATAATTGTTTATGGAACTTTAATAATATAATATTTGAAATCGTCTACCCCAAAAACCCATAAAACGATATCCCACATCGGTAGTGGGGTGGGGGTGGTGATAGGAGGTGGTAGTGGGGGTGGATGAAGTAAAAAAATATTTTGAGGTTTCTGGTTCTTGTACACACACTAAATCACATCATCCCCTTTAAAAATGATGTGATGTGGCTAATACCAAAATTTTTTTTGAGACCTTATAAGAATATACTAAATATCAATTTTATGGACTCTTACTTGCTTGATTTACCTATTTACCCCCAATTTACCCCCCAACCCTTCGCGGAACAAGATGAAAATATAATCTAGTTCTAGATCTCGTTAAAGTACATATGTACTTATATGTACAAATTTCAAGTCAATATCTCAAACGGTTCCAGAGTAAACGAGCGCACAAAAAAAGTTACAGACAGACAGAAAATTTTGTTTTCGCTCAAACTTGAAATCTCGACGTTTCATGACATTCTAAGCCTATTTGAACACTAATAATTTTTAAAAAAGTTTTGTCGTTACTATACTTCCACTGGATGTGGAAGTAATTAAAATGTATTGTTTAAATGAGATAAGACTTTTTCAATTTCGCTTAAAAATTCATACGGTAACTTATGTGCATCTACACTGTATTAGGTCTTCTGTGTCTATACACTAAACAGTGCAAACTGATTGGTTAACTTTTGAATTTTCTTTAGTAGATAATAATAAAAAGTCAATTTGGTTAATTTGTCGTCACACACAATAACAAACGTTTCTACTAATAAGCTATTACTTACAACCTACATCTTGCTGTGTTTACCAGGTTTACCAGATGTTGGTTGTCAATTAGATTATCATTTTTAATAAATAGGTAGGTGTTTTGTGAAAAAAATAATTTTAGAATTTTTTAATTTATATTATAACTAAAAGGAGCCAATGAAGTGGAAAGATTATTAAATCTTCTAAACCCTCAAAAACAGATCAGATTTTGATGATTTTTTTTTAATGTTTGTCATATTCAATTATTCAAAATCAGAAACATGAGTGATGGGGCAGATTATTTTTCGAACCCCAAAGGAGGGGTATCGATAACCTAAGAAAATTGACCCCAATATATTTAACTAAGTATATTTTTTTTTATATTTTTCATTATTTTAGTAAAATACAGGACACTAACTTAACGCTACAATAAATTAAAAGTAAAAATGACTACGTTTTCTTCACGAGAAAAATCGACAAACTAAGGTCAAAATGGCTTTCTCTGGAAAATTGTACCCTTTTTTTACTATATCGAGTTTTTTTAGACATGAGCGTATTTTTTTAGCATGGTGTTTTTTTTACATGTTGTTCTTTAGACGTCAACAAATATAAAAATACAAAATTAAATGCTAAAGAAATGCGCTCATGTCTAAAAAAACTCGACATAGTAAAAAAAGGGTACAATTTTACAAAAAAAGCCATTTCGACCTCAGTTTGTCGATTTTTCTCGTGAAGAAAACGTAGTAATTTTTACTTTTAATTTATTGTAGCGTTAAGTTACTGTCCTGTATTTTACTAAAATAATGAGAAATATAAAAAAAAATATAGTTAAATTTTTTGTCATATTTGGGTCAATTTTCTTAGCTTATCGATACGCCTCCTTTAAAATATTTTGAAAAATTTTATGAAATTGTTTTCGAGCAAAAAACATGCTCATTTATTTTCGAAAAGTAGGATATTTATGTTTTTGGCATCGGTGATTACGAATCTGAAGTCAAAATTTAAAAAATCAATATGGCGATTCCAATATGGCAGAAGTAATTTTTGTCTAAAATAAGTGTTTTAAACGGACAAAATTGAGCATCTAGGTTATGCTATATACTGACGAAAAACAGCAACTAGGTTATACTATATGTTAACGAAAAACAGTATACGAGAATATATTTTTTTAAATTCTGACTACTTACATTAACAAAATAGCGGCGTTTTTATTGAAAATTGTGAGGAAGCACGTGTTTCTGTTATAACTTCTTTCTTTTTCATGCTATAGAAATAGACAAAAAAGTCATTTGAAAGACCAATTAATAGTTATTCATTTTTATTGTTAGTATTTTTGATGTAAGTGCCATGGCTTATGAGATATTATTATTATTATTAATTAAATACATCCTCTCATAATCGTTTGCACGCAATCTTTATACTTCCACATCTCCGAAACCATTAATTTTACAGAAATTAGAAAAATACGATAGCCCTCTTCAGTTCAATAGCTTTCTTATTTGTCTCTAGCATTTTTTCGCTAAATATAATACTTTTTGATTTATTTGACAAAAATCGTGTTGCAATATCTCCTTTTTCAAGCTTCTGTCCCAATTTTCAGGTCGTTATAGCTTAAAGACTATCAATTTAAATAGAGATTTTTCTTCTCAAAATTTGATTCTCTTTCAGCATCAGTATTTTGGTTTTTTTTTTAGCCACTTTTCTGCTCTTTGTAAAATCTTATCTTTTTACTGCAATTATGTATAAGCAAAAAAATATTAAATTTAAAACAATATATAGGGCGAATTGTACCAACTGGGTTCAAACTAAGTTCAGCTTGGTTACGACTGTTGTAACAATCGTAACCTTGGCTTTTGATCTTGGATCAAGCTGAACTGAGTTTGAACTTAGTGGGTACAACTCGTCCTTGAGTTACAACGATAATAAACGATCTAACCTTTCATAATTAATCTGTGTGTTCCAATACCAACGCCTACAACCAAAATCACAGCTATACAAATTAACGAGTTTTCTAACATTTTTCTCCTATGTTCTACATCCCTTAGGACTAGATATGTTCCTACTTCGTCTAGCATGTTGATATTGTTGGGTGCAAAACAATGTAGTCTATTCTTGTACAAATAATAAATTATTTGTAATAATCAGAGATGACTTCCACATAGGGTGTTCAGGCCTAAAATTCGAAAAGCCGGTCTTTACTTATAAAGAGTGACCGCAAAAAGGCCTAAAATTCGCCTGTTTTTGCATGGTAATAGCGGGCCAAGGGAAAGAGCAAAATGAATCCTATAGGGCTCAAATTAAACTTTAAGAAATTTTAAGGTGAGCATATTTTTTACTTTTTTGAAAAAAATGCAAAATCTCCCCTATTTAAGTAAGAAAACGTTACTGTTTAAGGGTGGAAAATATTTAAAAAAGGCAGTATATAATGAATATTTAAAAAAATAAAACAGCTGTTATTACTCAGATTTTATATTGTATAAATTACACTGGCCGACAAAAAAAAATGTTCTGTCTTTACAATCAAACATATCATTTCCTATGTATTTTGATGCGCTGAAACCAAATTTGGCAAAAAAAAATTTTCTACCGTGTCAATTTTTCTCTCCACCCCCATATAACCCCCATAAATTCTTATAGAGGATATTTTTTGAAAAAATGTTTTAAATTATTTTTTATGATTTTTGTATGAATTTCGTTGATCATGAATCTGAAGTCAAGAATAAATTTCGATTTAATGGCAGCTGTCAACAACCTGTCAAATTTCACCAAAATGTAAAAAGTTGATATTAATTGTATATTCATAAGTATTTTAGGTCACTAAATACAAATCCGAAGTCAGAAATGAATTATGACTTAATGACAACTGTCAAGAAACTGTCAAATTTTACTAAAATGTAAAAAATCGATATTAAATGCACATTCTTAAGTTTTTGAGGTCGCTGAATACAAATCCTAAGTCAAAAATGAATTCTGAATTAATGACAGCGTTAGCAAACTGTCAAAATTTCCAAAAAAGATAAAGAGATCATGTTTAGTATATTCTGATATTAAGCCAAGCTGTTAAGAGATCATGTTTAGTATATTCTGATATTAAGCCAAGCTATTAAGCTTAACATAATTATGTTAAGCTTAAAAATATCCTCTATAAGAATTTATGGGGGTTATATGGGGGTGGAGAGAAAAATTGATACGGTAGAAAATTTTTTTTTTGCCAAATTTGGTTTCAGCGCATCAAAATACATAGGAAATGATATGTTTGATTGTAAAGATAGAACATTTTTTTTTGTCAGCCAGTGTTATTTACGGATTATATCATATCGATTTTCGGGGGGTGGTTTTCTTATTATTATAAGAAGTAGGAGGGTGGTAGCTCAATTTCCCTGTAGATATGGGTTCGACTAGTCATAACAATAATTCTAGTGAAAATCCCATGACGATTGTATCATGTGGGTAGGACTTATGAATTTTTTCGTTTTCTGGGGTTGGTTTTTTAATTATTACAAGGGGTTAGAGGGTTGTAGGACAATTTCCTAAACTCTTTCAAATATGCTACAGAATTATATACAATCCGTAAATAATTCATACAATGTAAAATTTGAGTAATAACAGTTGTTTTATTTCTTAAAATATTCATTATATATGCCTTTTTTAAATATTTTCTACCCTTGTACAGGGGTAATTTTTGCATTTTTTCAAAATAGTAAAAAATATGCTCACCTTACAATTTCTCAAAGTTTAATCTGAGGCCTATGGGATTTATTTTGCTCTTTGCCCGCTATCTACTATGCAAAAACAGGCGAATTTTGCGGTCACTCTTTTGACATTTGGTACAAAAAGCCGAACAGCATAACTAAAACACAAAATCAGTCTTTTTATATGTTTATTAAACTTGATTAATTTAAAAATAAACATTTGTTACATAGGAACAGAAAAAGTCATTGCAAAACAATAAAATGTATCTATAGAAAAACGACTGAAATGAAATAATAGCATTTTAGAGCCTTAGGCAAAAAGCCAAACAAAAGCCGGACAGCCCGGACATGTTAATTTTTAGCCGGACGAAGAAGCCTGCACAGTGGGTTAGAACCACCTTTAAATCAAATATGCATGCACTCTCTCAATTCCTACGGGAAATGGTAGCTTTATCTGTCCCGAAACAATTCCCGTAAAATCTGAAATCATTCCCTTGGCCGTTTTCTAGAAAATTCACTTTTTTTTTTTGAAAACTGATTTTTTGCATTGATAAAAACAAGAATCTACTACATTTTTGAAGCCTCTGAATACCCGGACATATTTCAAACAACCTATCAGTTAAGTATCCGTTATCTTCTTCAATCCGTGATTCTTACGTTTATAAAATAGACAAAGACAATATCTATTTTCATCGTGCGTTCTTGCATGATTTGCACTGCATTTGCATTTTGCATAATTTCTTTGATTTTAATCATGGTCACAGAAAATTTTCACTCTTGGAGTCTTGGATTGTTTGCCTAATGAAGTCTAAAGAGTAACTGACCGAGCAACGCCAATATTCTTTGGCTGTGATGACGGTCTCAGATATCTTAGGTCGAGCAGGACTACTGTTCTTTACCCTAGTACATCGCTGTAGACCTGGACCGGCCTCGTACGGGGTGGGCGAGCTTACTTTACATTAACCCCACTCACAAATATGAGCGGTATGGATGATTTCGGCCCACCTCCCCGGGTCCTGGCCTTTTGGACCTTGCTGGCTAAGGCCTTTATCTTATGCCGCTCTTCTGTCTTGATGATCTTTCTTCGCCAGCTTGTCACCCCCTGGGTAGTCATCTGTCTGTTCGGAAACTTTGGGGTATTCTTGGCTGGGATTGACTGCCGGTATGCAGAATGTCAATTGACATCCTGCCATCCGGATCATCGGTTAGGTAGGAATGAGCTATGTAGCTCGAGGAAATGCAGACCTAAGTGCTTTGGTAGCACTTTCGATCTGCACGGTGCTAGGTGACTACGGGTACTGGATGGCATTTCGTCCGATACCTGCAGGGTAGTGGGTGGGTGGATGGGTTATCGTCATGTCTCTTCTGTGGATTGTCTTCATCGGCGGTGGTATAGTTCTCATACTCACCCGTCATCTGACTGAGCGAATGGAAAGTCTACTCAGATGGCTAATAGAGGCGCTCGGATTTCCCTATAGTAAATCCAGTTACGCAAATGGTAATGTTATTCATTGGTTACGGATATATTGGTAGACAAAAATTGCTGTCATTCAAAATAACATAGGAATAGATCTAATGAATTTGTCTAAATAGACTACTTGGAAAGTTTATATAGCCCGATTATTATCAAAACGTCTGGAGTTGTCGAGCATGAAGGTTTCTTGTATGTTATTTCCCCAAACTTGGCTTAAGTTGAAATTTGTATTGGAATGTTCAATTTTACTTTCTTGATTGACATTTTAACAAGCTTATCAATGCAAAAAATCAGTTTTCAACAAAAAAAAAATTAAAAGTGAATTTTCTAGAAAACGGCCAAGGGAATGATTTTAGATTTTACGGCAATTGTTTCAGGATGGATAAAGCTACCATTTTCCGTAGGAATTGAGAGAGTGCATGCATATTTCATTTAAAGGTGGTTCTAGCCTACTGTGCCCGGCAAGCCTTCCACATCACATTTTACAGGATTTACGTAATGTATTAAAACAATAAAGCTGCCTAAGGATTCACTACTTCCACATCTAGATTTTTTATCTAAGTCTCTTGCACAATAAAAATGTGATACTATATTTGCACTCTACTATGTAGAAATAATTGTTCATATCACTTTAATTATATAATATTTGAAATGGTCTATCCCAAAAACCCATAAAACAGTATGCCACACGGAAGTGGGGGTGGCAGAAGGAGAGTTTGTTGCAAAAAAATTTTGAAGGCCTTTGGTTCCTGTACACACACTAAATCTCAATTTTGTATTTTTACGTCCATTTTCAATGGGGTGGTGGTAATGGAGATAGTTGACAAGATAGAGGGAGTGGCTAGTGAAAAAAATTTGAGGCCCTTGATCCTTGTACACACAATAAATCAGAATGTGGTGGGGGTGGTAAAGGAAATGGCCAATGCCAAAGAAGAATTTGAGGCCTTTGGATCTTGTATACACACAATGAGTTTTCTCTGTTTGTTTTCTTGTTTGTTTTCTCAGTAAATCAATTTTATTTTTTACTTTAATAATATTGTGGGTGGTTGACGCCAAAAAAAATTTGAGCTTCTCGTACATACATTAAATCACAGTTTTATGAATTCTTACTTGCTTGCTTTACCGTTTCCCCATTTACCCCCAACCTTTCAACGGAATAAGATCAAAATAAAATCCAATTCCAGATCTTGTTATAATACATTGGTGTACCATACTTCAAGTCAATATCTTAAACCATTCCAGAGTAATCGTGCGCACAAAAAAGTTACAGACAAACCAACAAAACGACAGACAGATTTTTTTTGCACAAACTGGCATTGAACCGTACGAAAACCACCCCTAACGAGGGGGGGTCGGTGGGCTCAATATCTGTAGTTTGCTCGGTATGCATTACAATATTATAATTAAAGGTCATTTTAATATGTTTTTTATACAGCGTGACCTATTTGTTTTGGAATCACCCTGTAAAATTTTTGTTTTTATTTATTTATTTTTTTATCTATTTATTTAACGTCGGCCTAATAAATTTTTATTTATTGTGCAATTTGAATCAAATTTTACTAATTATAGAACAAATAAGGATCTAATTATGACCAGCCTCCCCTTCTCCCTACGAATGCAAAACCATCTGCGATATCAAAATATGCGGAAAAAATAAAAAAAATCATATTAGATTTTCATTAACAAAATTTTCCGATAATCAAATAACTAATACGATTTTTTTATTTTTTTACGCGTATTTTGGTACCGCAGGTGGCTTTGCATTTTTAGGAGGCGAATTTTTTTCTCGTTATAATTATATCCTAATATGTTCTATACTTGAGTAAAATTTTATTCAAATCGCATAATAGATAAAGATTTTACAAGGTGACTCCAAAACAGATATATATGTATATTTTCAACTCTTAAATAGGGGTGACAAAACCCTGTCCTTAGAATTTCCCAAAAATTAACTTGAAACCAACGAAATCAATTTTGCACCTTTTCTTCGCTCGCAAGATACTACCCAAACAAAGGCGAATTTTGCGTTCACTCTTACTGTGTGTACGAAAAGCCAAGGTCTCAAAACGTTTTTGGCATCATCTATCCTTACTAACACTTCCATTATCACCTCCACCCCCAAATCTTGGTATGGAAGTAGTAATTCCTTAGGCAGCGGTTTTTTTTTGAGGGTGAAGCAGCAAGTGCCCCACCGATGTAAACCTTTATTTTGTTTCAGGTACTACGCTAGAAAAATTATTAACATACTTCTTTAAAATTAAGGGTCCCAAATTTATTTGTGGAGATTTTAATTGCAATTTTCTTTTAAATAATCAAGGTACATGTGATTTATTAAATCTACTATCATCATTTGGATACAATAAATGTTTTACTGAATATTCACGTGTTCAGAAAGATTCAAAAACCCTGATTGATAATGTTTTTTCTGACATTGATACAGATTTAATTTCAACAAAAACGATTGATAATATAATATCTGACTATAATGCTCAATTACTAACATTTGACTTACCGCAAACGGGAAGTAATTCTGGTAATATCAGGAAAAGAGACTTCTCAGATGAAAATAAAAACTATTTTAAATTTTTATTGGCAAAACAAATGTGGCAGGAGGTTTACTTAGAACCTGATAAAAATAAAAAAATTTAAGTGTTTCATAACTCATTTTCTAGTTTGTTTAATATAGCTTTCCCTGTGAAATTAAAAAGAAACCGCAAAACTACCAAAAAGAAACCCCGGATTACCAGAAACATTATTGAAGAAGGTATTTTTATCAGAGACCTTTATAAACAATTAAAATTATCAAATAATCCAGACCTTAAGTTAAGATATAATATATTAAAAATTAATCACCTAGAAAATATAAAAAATTCAAAAAAGGCTTATTATCAAAACAAAATAATAAATTCTTCTAACAAATCTAAAACCATGTGGGGTATAGTTAGAGAAAACACTAATGTTGGTCGTAATAAAAAACAACTTCCCTCCAAAATAATTAATTTGAAAAATGAAATTTTAACTAAACCTCAAAATATTGCAAATGGTTTCAACACATACTTCATCGATTCGGTAAGTGAACTTACTTCCACATTTAATCTTAAGACTTTTGATATAACAAATGCACCAGAAGTTATGTATTTAATGCCCATTACAGAGATTGAGGTTGCTGATATTATCAACTCTGTTTGCAAGAAAAAATCGTCAGGCCCAGATAATGTGCCATGTTGTTTAATAAAGGAAGTTAGTACTTATTTGATTAGTACCCTAACATACCTCATAAATTTATCTTTCGAAAATGGACAATCTCCACAACAGTTAAAATTAGCGCTAATAATTCCAGTTTACAAAAAAAATGATCCTCATTCCATGGAAAATTATAGACCGATAGCTCTCCTATCCATATTTTCAAAAATTTTTGAAAAGGCATTTGAGATCAGATTAAATTCATTTTTAATTAAATATAACTTGTTAACCCCTAGGCAATATGGGTTTTGCAAGAGTAAATCAACACAAGATGCGGTTTTCTCCTTTTATGAGAAAATTCTACATAACTTTGATGAAAAATTACTATCAGCTGGCATTTTTTTCGATCTATCACGGGCCTTTGATACCATAAATCACAATTTGTTGTTAAGAAAACTTGAAATATACGGTATCCGTGGCCCAGCATTGAAATGGATAAAGTCCTACTTATTGGAGAGAACTCAAACAATCAAAATTGTACTTGATGGTATGGAATGTCTTTCAGATAGTGTTAACGTTCTGACAGGGGTACCACAGGGCAGTGTATTAGGTCCATTATTGTTCATTATTTTCGTCAACGATTTAGTAACTAACTTAAATAATTGCTTCTTAACCCTTTTTGCAGACGACACCTCCTCTATCATAACTGCTTCTAACGTTGACCTCTTAAGCAAAAATGCCACCTTATGTGTTGATAAAATGTCACAATGGTGTCGCAATAATGGTCTGATTCTAAATCAGCAAAAAACTGTGTTTTTAATATTTTCCCCGATTCGTGCAAAGTTGGACTTTAGCCTGTTGGTCAGAGGAAATCACAATCTCCATCAAAATGATCTTACGAAGTTCTTAGGCGTACATATGGATATGAATATGTCATGGGAGGCTCATATTGAGAATCTGACGAAAAAACTGGCTAGTCTAAACTTTGCACTTCTTCAAATAAGGGACACTGTTGAAGCTGACACACTGAAAACGTTCTATTACGGATGTATTTACTCGGTTTTGCAATATTGCATATTGTGCTGGGGAAATAGTTCGGGAATTAGCAAGGTGTTCATTTTGCAGAAAAGAATTGTGAGAAGTATGTTTAAACTTCCCTACAATACATCCTGCAGAGATTATTTTAAACAGCATGGCATACTCACCATTTATTGTATATATATTTTGCAATCTGTATGTTTTGTCAGGAAAAACATTGATAGTCTTTTAAAATGTGGTGATGTTAATAAATACAGCACGCGATCGCAAAAAAATATTTTTGTACCGCCCCATAGATTAGAGCAGTCCAAAAGAGGGCCCTTTATCTCTTCAATTAAAATGTATAACCACCTCCCACAAATTATAAAAGATGCAAGTAGTTTTGTGATTTTCAAGAAGATGGTAAAAAGATTCCTAGCGGAACATTGTTTTTACTCTTACGAGGAATACTACCTCTTTACTTAATGTTCTCCATCTGATCTTACAATTTGTACCTACTAATGCTGTGATAATTAAAATTTCATCCATTTATTTATTTATTGTTATACCTTTATTAGATTTTAGTTGTACATCTCCTTGTTTGTTTGTCTATTTTTCATATGTTGTCTAATCTACCTCTAACTATATATACATGCATATATATGTACATATTTTTTCTTTTTTTGTTTTGTTCTATTTTTTATTTGACAATTCCAATACTGTAATAGTCTATGGAAATAAACTCATTATTATTATTATTATTATTATTATAAAAAGTACTCGTGTATAAAATTTCAGCTTGTTTAGTTTAATGAGAGGTGTAACCTGTAATTTATCTTTGGACACTACTTTAAACAAAGGAATGATTAATATAATTATTACTCACCGTTTGATATTAAATATCACTTAACCACACCCAATTGTATTTATTGTCTAAATTAAATAAATATCAATTTAATAACTATAAATAAAACTATCGAATATTGAAAAATATGCTTACATCTGTAACACCACAAAAAAACTGGATGCATTTAAATGCTCATCTACTTTTTAAACGTACCACCACGGTCACTCGCGAACGTGTATGACAGCATTCTGTGTTTTCCCCTTTTCCTTATATGCAATTTTATGGTAACTAGAGAAACAATGAGTTATGCAGTTATGATAGTTATAATGCGAAAATAATCTTATCTCAAATACGAAAATCCACACGCTATTATTTCAGTAGTTTTTTTTAATTGTTTATATTTCCTCTTAAACTATTAATGGATTATTAATTATTTAATGGTTGCCGACGTTAATACAAAAAAACGCTGCCTGAAATCAGTATTTCCACATCCACATTTTCTTTGCATGTCCTTATAATAAAAAATATTTTGAACCTATATTTGCATTCCACTATGTGGAAATAAATATTCATAGAAATTTAATAATAGAGTATTTGAAATAGTCTACTCCAAAAACCCATAAAACGATATGCCACATCGGTAGTGGCAGAGGCCAACTGGCTGGGGGGGCAGCGAGGCAGTCTCACCGGGCTTCGGGCGCGCGCTGCTGGGGCCCATCCCAAGTAAAATTTTTCTGCTGCCTGTCCTTGGTTGTCAAGAAATTATTTTTCCGAATTCCTGCCCCCCCCCGCGCGCTAATCAATTTTCATTTACGAGGAAAAAAACGGGCCTTCATATAGGTATATGGAAAATTTTCTCGGGCCTTTTAAAGCCTCCCAGCACGCACCTGCTTTACTTATTTAACTCCATTTACCCCCCAACCCTTAAACGGAATAAGTTCAAGATAATCTAGTTCTAGATCTCATTATAATACATACGTATAAGTACCAGATTTCAATACCGCAAACCGTGGCAGAAGAATCGTGCGCACAAAAAAAAGTTACATACAGAACTTTTTTTTACTGAAACTTAAAATTTTGACGAAATCCGTTAATTTAGCTCCATGTTTTGTGGCGACGTTGACTGCTGACGCATTCTTAGTATCCATCTGCTTAGTTGTTTAAACAGTGTAAAAATAAGAAACCGCATTACTGTTTATGAAAGAGGCCTATTTCCCTCAGAAAACTGAGATTACTTCTGATGCTATTTCCGGAGTTGGTCATCATCTGAGCAATAAGGTACCTCTGAACTTGTGTTTTTCTTATTGCCTCGGTAAAACTTGGACATCCCTCCGACCTCTGAAGTCCCACCGGGCCTTTCCCTTGCCAGTCCGCCTCTGGGTAGTGGGGGTGACTGATACCAAAAAAAGTGTTGAGGCCTTTACTTTTTGTACACACTCTAAGTCACAATTTTATGTTTTACCCCCTTTAATAATGGAGGGTGTGATAGTAGGGGATGCCAATTTTATGGTATCTTAATTGCTTGCTGTGGCACTCACTCGCCAGTGAAGATCCTACCAAGTTACTAATATGAAGAGTAACCTAGGATATCAGAAAAACAGAAGAAATAATATATTATTATCGAATATCGAATGTTATGTATGTACAAACATGAAAATGAAAATATTTATCTTTTTCAATATATTCTTATAAATTGATTTACGATTTATTTTAAATAACATTAAAATTATAGTGAAAACTACTATACTTGCTTTACTTATTTAACTCCATTTACCTCCCAACCCTTAAACGGAATAAGTTCAAAAGATAATCTAGTTCTAGATCTCATTATAATACATACATGTACCAGATTTCAATACCGCAAACCGTGCCAGAAGAATCGTGCGCACAAAAATAAAGTTACAGACATACAGATTTTTTTTTTACTGAAACTTAAAATTTCGACGAAATCCGTTAATTTACCTCTTTGTTTTGTGGCGACGTCGACTGCTGAGCTTATTAGTCGCATTCTTAGTGTCCATCTGCTTAGTTGTTTAAATAGTGTAAAAATAAGTAACCGCATTACTGTTTATGAAGAGGCCTATTTCCCTCAGAAAACCTAGATTACTTCTGATGCTATTTCCGGAGTTGGTCATCATCAGAGCAATAAGGTACCAATGAACTTGTGTTTTTCTTATTGCCTCGGTAAAACAAAACTTGGACATCCCGCAAGGATGTATTATATAGTTAGTGGTGTGTTACAGTATTTATTTCACTCATTAACCTGATAGTCCATTGCACAATCAAATGTCAGTGGTAAACTAACCTAGATCGGTTTTTGACAGTACTAGTGATGGGCGATGTTTTGTAAACATCGATGTTTGATATCAAATGATAATCAAATTGTAGACATCGATATAGCGATGTTATCGCATCACAAACATTGATGTTGAAAAAAATTGATGAGTGGAGGAAGAAAATCCTGTCTGGATAAGGGGCAATTTTATTACATCACGGTGGTGTAATGAAATTGCCCCTTATCCAGACAGGATTTTCTTCCCATTGTAAATTTACCGCCGTTGCGTGTAAAATTACCCCCAATTGTAATGGCAAAGAGAGTGGAAAATTTCTATTTACCGGTAATCCTCCCTGGAAAATGGAATTTTTCGCTCTCTTTGCGGGTAAAATTACATGGAAATTTTACACGCAACGACGGTACAGTGTAGTTTTGTTTTTATTCGGCCACTACTTATGCATCGACTGAAAGCAAATAGTTCTACCTGTCTGCGATAGTCTAACGTCTTCGAAAGGCTAATAAAGGGGAATGACGTCGTCCGGCGCGACATGAATCGAGAGGTAAATTCGGGTTCTGAAAATAACCGTCCCAGAACTATCAGAGAACTGTCAGGAGTTTGCGCAGTTCCAAATCCGACCGCATCAAAAGCAACTGCGCAAACTCCTGACAGTTCTCGGACGGTAATTTTCAGAACCCGAATTTACCTGAGGACTCTTGAGAAGATAAATCCGCTCCCTGAACCACTGTGGGTCATAAGTGCATGTAAGCCGATACCCGTAGGGTCGAGATTTGCAAGTATTCGGGACCAAAAAATCGCACTGTATGACCCGCGATGCATATTATATTTTTCGTCATACCCATAAATCATTAAACTAGAAAAGAGATTAAGAAAGCTAGTGGAAAACTATAATTATTTGAGTCAGATTTCATATTTGCTAAGCAAATAGTAAAGGTAGCGATGCTTGGAATATCCATGGCAACCGTCTATAAAATAAATTTAGGACGCGGCTTCTATTCAAATGACAACTACTGTCAAGATAAATTAAATCATATTATTATAATAGAAGATATAGATAGCAGTAAGGCTTGTCGGGATTTACTTCAAAAAAATTTAAAAACATTTAATATTTCTTATATAAAAGAGAACATTTTACCAATTTTACTTTATTTCCCTTGGGAAAAATAACGACCCGCAAACATCGCTACCTTTACTATTTGCTTAGGAAATATGATCTCTGGCTCAAATAATTATAGTTTTCCACTAGTTTTCTCAAGTTTTTTTCTAGTTTAATGTTTCATGGGTATGACGAAAAATATAATATGCACCGCGGGTCGTAGAGTGCGATTTTCTTGTCTCGAATACTTGCAATCCTCGGCTCTGCGTGACTCGGCTTGCAAACTGTATTTTCGACCAAAAAAAGTGCACTTACGACCATGATGTAAACGACCATTGGTACATAAATAACTATTAGGTACCTCCGTTGTTAATGACAACGCGCAGCAACCGTCTAAAAAGTCAAACTTTAATGTCATGAAATAAGTTAAGAAATGTCATGTTTTTCTGACGTTTGAAGAAAAATGTGTTTTTTTAAATAGTAATTACTTAGTACTTAAGTAATTAAAGTGAATATGAAGATTCAATAAATACCTAAATTGATTTAAAAGCTGCATATTACATAGTTTTTAATATTCAGTTGAATATTAGTGTATATAATTTTTAAGCTCAAACGTTTCATTATAAGTGTTGTAACAAAATAAGCTGAATAGTTCTGGCTCGCTTCTATTTTATCCACGTTAACTTTTACCACAATCCTTATTTATATACACAAAATAGGCAATCAGTAGAAGTTGCATTCCCCTGAATGACCAGAACCACATGGAGCAAATTGTTTCGAAATAATTTTTTTGTCGTTTCATACCTATCGAGTACAAAATTACTGTGTTATAAGTTGCATGATTATATAATTTCAAATAAAATGAGAATCACAATTAACATTAATATGTCTTCGCGATACGCCTCTGGTAAGTGTGGACGCGTGCGCTTATCGCCCTTGTCGCAGTGAAACAGCACAGTGGCAGTGTAAAGTAGTCCTAACTGTCAAATTAGCGTAGTTTTATATGTATTTTTCGCGATTTTAAACTATCTGTAACAACTAGTGGACTAATTGTGTTAAGTGTAGTGTGGAATGTGAGTTTTCTTTAAAGGTAAGGTTTTTCAGTCAGAATTATGCGTAATTTAGCTTTGCATTCTTATTTTACCGCTCTACCTGTTGTTACATTTGAGGTTATGTTACAGTCTAACAAAAACATCACTTTCTTTGATATGTATTTTTTTCAAAATTTTTAATTCAAAACGCCTGAAGAAATCGTAGTGGTACCTATTTTACCCTCGGGTGTTTAGTGACTTGTGTCGTGGTGGCTCCTAACAGACAAAGAAGAAAACAATGTGCAGTTTAAAAATGTGAATTAACATTCCCTTATTTACGGTATTTTAACAGTATGGATTCAATTAGGATTATGAGAAGCCAGAGGCAATTCAAGGATTTTTTTGGTAAGTGTCCTTTACAATATATTTTTTTAAAGTTGCGATTCATCATACTTATCTATAAAACTATACCCATCAATTATCTAATAAATGTTTTGCAAGATTTTTAACTGCAGTTTGATGATGAATCAATACTTTATATTATCTATATATTTAATCTGTTAACATGCTCTAAATAGATATAATGCATGTAATACGAGAACCCAGAGAATCATCTCCAGTTTTATGCTATACTTACTGAAATTACATCAGTGAGTTTTACAAACTTCCTAAATGGAGCCTAGGTACCTACTTACTTCAGTATATTACCCAAAAGTAGGTATAGGTATATTGCTAGTAAGGGTTAAAGTTTGAAAACAACCACTACCTCTTAGCTACTTTAAAAAAAAATAAAATCTAAGATAAAAACCGGGGATGAAACATGCAGTAGAAAATATAAAAACTTTCGTTTTAAGTTTCAAACAAGTCCATAGTGAAATTACTATTGTATATTTCAATATTTGATTATATTAAATACCTAGGTGCTAGGTACAATAAAGAGAATATAAAACAAATGGCCACAAATCGCAGTTTTTTTATGAATTATTACTATAGATTTAATTGAACAAATGCTTTAACACAAAAAACTAGGTAGGTATTATGCGAAAAATGACATCGAGAATAACATGGAGCTATTAATACACGCAAATTAGATTAAAAAATGACGAATAGGAGGAATAATTTATAAAGAGTCGAGTTAAGAGTTTATATTTCGAATATGAACTCTCAATAGGGGCAGGAATAAAGATTCGAATGGTTCTCACCTTTGCAGTGAATAAAACATCCCTTGTTTTGCAAAGAATTACCCCCAGCGGTTACTTTATTCTAGTTTTTCACATATTTCTTACGAACCGTCGCGTTCTAACGAAAAGAGAGTACTTCTAGGAAAGAAAGTACCGAGTGGTAATTGAAATCTTTTTGCTCAAACTTAAAATCTCAACGTTTCATGACATTTTAACCCTATTTGAACAATAAAAATTTTCAATTTTTTTGCGTTATTATATGTACTTCCACCGGATGTGAAAGTAATTATACTAATTATGTTGGTTCACATTAACTTACTTTTTTAACATCTTCAGCAAAAATTTGTTTAAAACATGCACCACCAAACCACTCACAAAAAACGTGTTCTCACTATAGAAGAATCGACGTACTTTTCGTTACAGCCGTGAAGTACTAAATGGCTCGACTTGTACGTTCTCATGTTTGAATATTAGCGACTGATTTTTATATTCTTATTTTTTCGAATTTTCATTTAAAATGTCAACTATTGGGTGAGTGTCAAGAATTGAAGCTTTTATCTTAAATGTTATAAAGAAAAAATACAAACTTTATTAGTAAAATTTTTTATTTGCAATAATATACGAAAGTGTAGAATATTATTTTTTAAACTTCATGTTGATTATGATGGTTGATGTCGGGTTGATGAAATGCAACAAGAAACTTAGGTATATTAATATTAAATTTAAATGTACCTACAATTTATACAATTATTGATTGTTACTGGAACATTTCTATTTAGTTTATAAATCTAGGTTAGGTATCATAGACATCTGTCAAAATTATTTGGTACGTTTTTAATTCAGTAAATGCAGGATTCTTCAGTCATGCGAAGAATAATATAACCTATGCGCTATACGGTTATTAAATATAATAGAATATCGGAAAATGAAAAAACGAGCCAAAGTCGGGTTTTTTCAAACTTTCCCTCGATTTTGTTATACCTAATGCACTTACCAACCTTAAGCTTAATATACTGCGTATATTTCAATGTGGGATTAAGTAAGGTTTGTGACAAAGCACTAAAGTATCTTACTAAATACAAATGAAACTAGAATATCCTGATTGAATTGTTCATTTCCATTTACTGTTTCTTATTTCATAATAATAATTTTTCTTGATTAATATGCATATTATTTGCTGAGCAAGTAATGCGATTGCGTCCTTGAAATTGTCAACAAACCTATATTTATTACTGGTAAATTTTAATGTTATTTGAAATTGTATTTTTACGTAAATGAATATTATTATTATTATTAATACTTATCTAATGTGGGAAATTATATCGAATTAGCATTCCCAATAACCCAGATTGGCCCTTTTTATACCAGCCGTTCTAACTCTACAGCATTTTCAGCAATTAAAAAAAACCGCTGCCTAAGGAATCACTACATCTTCATCCAGATGTCTTATCCAAGTTTCGTATAACGAAAAAAAATTTAATACTACCTATATTTGCACTCCACTATGTGGAAATAGTTGTTCATAGAAATTTAATTATATATTTCAAATCATCCACCCCAGGAACACATAAAATTAAATTACAAATTTAAAAAAACCCCCGACACAAAAATATCGACTAAATAACTAATATAAAAAAAAATAAATTAACACAACTTTAAAAATTATGAAATAATTTTTATTCCATATACGAACTCTTATGATTTATTTAAATCCAGCTTACATTTTCTTTATGTCCTCGAGATTTGCCTCGAGATTTGCTTGTTCAGTAATTTTTATTGTGCACTAATTTTGCGCCCCCAGAAGCATGCGCCTGCGTCTGCGTGCGGTGCACACATCGCACGCCCGTTAGGCGCGGGCCTGTTGCATGAATATATCGGGAGCTGCTGTTTTGAATATAACTATTTAGTTGTTCATCTTTACAGCAGCCCCCGACATATTAATAATGCGTAAGTATAAGAAAGCAAATCTCGAGGACATAAAGAAATTGTAAGCTGGATTTAAATAAATCATAAGAGTTCGTATATGGAATCAAAATTATTTCATAATTTTTAAAGTTGTGTTAATGTATTTTTTTTATATTACTTAGTTATTTACTTAGTCGATATTTTTGTGTCGGGTTTTTTTTTTAATTTGTAATTTTATTTTATACTTTTTAAACTAAACCTATACATACAACATAGCGTATTATTATATCACGAGTCCCATACAGAACTGTTTAACCTTTAAGCCGACGCGGTCCAATTTTGTATTCTACTAGTCGCACATGGTCTACAAGACCAGTTCTATTATAAATATATTTATGTGTTATATTTAATTTTAATAAAAACTGTCACACTTATAACACTCCTCTTTTTGGATCGGGGGTTAAAAAATTGAAGATTTTTAAGAACTCCCGACCAATGTATCTAATCGTACCAGTTTCATATGACCGAATCAAAATGAGGCCGAAATCATATTCGACTACCATAATTGTCTGCACATTTTCAATTTTACTTCAATCGGGCAATTTCTAGAGAAGTTCAACATGGCGAATTCAAGATGGCGACAAAAACATCAAAATCTAATATGGCCTAAAGCTTTCTCGACAAAATACTCTTTCAAATAAAAAAAGGGCATCAAAATCGGATCACCCGTTGAAGAGATATGAAGCCACAGACAGACAGACAGACATACAAACATACGCGTCAATTTCTTGGAGAAGTGTATATTCATTGCGTCGTTTCTATCCGATATAAAACTTATAGTTTAAACCGATCCTTCACCATTTCTTAGAATGCAACGTATGAGCGAATACCGAGGCGAATACACTATACGATCAAATTATATAGTGTTAAAACTAAAAAATTTTGTCCGCCATATTGAATTTAGTTGACGTTTTATTTTCGTATTCTTCTCAGCAAACCCAGTTATTTTTTATACACCCCCAAATCATGGGAGTGCATAAAAAATAACTGGTCCGCCATCTTTGGGAGTCCGCCATATTGGATTTGGAATGACGTCACTTAGCTAACCATGCATTGTCATCCAAACTAAACGTGTGTGCAAAATTTCAGCTCAATCGGTTGGGGATAACTATTTTAAAATTCAGTTGCGTCCGCCATATTGAATTTAGTGTGACGTCATTTTATTTTTCTATTCTTCTCAGCAAACCCTTTCATTTGATACCCATATCATGGGGTGCATGCATAAAAAATAACTGGTCCGCCATCTTTGAGAGTCCGCCATATTGGATTTGGAATGACGTCACTTAGCTAACTATGCATTCTCATCCAAACTAAACGTGTATGCAAAATTTCAGCTCAATCGGTTGGGGATAACTGTTTTAAAATTCAGTTGCGTCCGCCATATTGAATTTAGTGTGACGTCATTTTAATTTTGTATTCTTCCCAGCAAACCCTTTCATTTGATACCCATATCATGGGGGTGCATAAAAAATAACTAGTCCGCCATATTGGATTTGGAATGACGTCACTTAGCTAACTATGCATTGTCATTCAAACTAAACGTGTATGCAAAATTTCAGCTCAATTGGTTGGGGATAACTATTTTAAAATTCAGTTGCAAGATTTGACCCACAAGAACAAGGCAAGTTAAATAAAAGCTTGTAATCAAGATGGTGACCAAACATCAAAATACTCTTTCAAATAAAAAAAAGTGCATCAAAATCGGATCACTCGTTGAAGAGATATGAAGCCACAGACAGACAGACAGACATACAAACATACGCGTCAAACGTACTCTCTTTGGGTCGGGGGTTAATAAAATGATATGCCACATCGATATTGGGCAAAAAAAATTGAGGCCTTTGCTCGGGCCTTTGGTTTTTGTACACACATTAAGTATCAATTTCATGTTTTGTAAAAAATACAAAATGCGGATAAATAAGTAGGTATCTATTATTGACATTGACATTAATCCAAGGCATTAAGTACTTGATGTAATCTCATCTGTCTGTGAAGAATTTCGAAAAAGATTAGAAAATTATGTACTTAGGAGGTCTACATGTGTAATAGTTTTCAACTAAGTAGTTGCATAAAATGTTTTTTTTTTTTTGAAAATTGATACTCCTTATTTTGCAACTAAACTCCGTATTTAAGCTTTTCTTCATAATTGAATAAACTTTGTTAAATAAAATTTTCAATAAAAATGTAAAAAAGGTAGTTTGTTTAATGTCGTGCATATACAGTCCATTTCATATTTTCTAATTTTTAGAATACGAATAATGTATAATTTTTGACAACAGAATTGTTTATGACTTCTAGAAAGCAAAACTTTTGATAAAAAAATAACTTTTTCTCGGCAATTCAAAAATAAGAAAGTTTACAAGAGTGCGGTACCCTTGGCGGTACCCCACCTGGGAACACATTGTATGTATTTTTTTCGATTATTTAATATTTTTAAAGAAAACAAAGTATGAATCGATAAAAATCCAATCCAATTTATATGTTAACCTTCATTTTGTAAATCACTTACTCAGGCCCGTGGAGAGCCAGTACGGGCCCAGGGGTAAAATCAAATTGCCGGGCCCCCTTCGGCTGGGACAAATAAAAAATACTAATTTTCAATACACAATTTGAAATACAATCAACACAAAAATGTATTTAACAGTGAGGTGCCAGGCCCTTTCGGACCCGGGCCCCGGGACTGTAGCCCCGCCTGCCCCCCCCCCCTGTCGTCAGGCCTGCACTTACTTCCCTTTTGTTAATCAATAATTATTTATTTCTTACTTTCATAAGCTTAATTATTATATCATTATACCAGTACATAAATATCTCGTCAAATTAATTCACACTTTCAATATATTTTTATCTAATCCCGTTATGAAAAGTCAAAATATAAATGCATTTTTGACGTTACGAAACGTCACATTTTTCATAACTGTCAGTTTCATTACATAACTAGTTATGTAAAAAACAAATTTACGTAACTGATTATTGAACCTATATTTGTTGACACCAATTTTCAAATTTGTTAAATACTTCTTCATGCCTGCTTTTTTATTTACCAGGTATTATAGAATTTACTGCTAAATTAATCAATTCTTCTATATCAGATGGAATATACATATCTGAATCAACTATTTTCGACTTAATTTACTTCAAAAATTTCAGCAGATTGACAAGTAAAGTCTGTTTATACAAATGTCAATCCGTACTAATGCTCAGGTAAAGCGATAACACAGAATTTATTTGTACGGCTGCAAGCGTAGCTATGATGGGAACCGCAAAATAGTATTCAAAATAAATTGTCATTTCTTTTCTAATTTAGAGCGGAATTAGATAAAATTTTGTACTTAACATGTTATGAAAACAGTAATTTTACTTGACTCATGTAATTTGCAAAACTAGCTCGCTTCGCTCGCTTGTTTTGGCAAATATTACATTCGTCATGTAAAATTACTCTTTCCATAACTGGTTACGTAAATAACTATTAATTAAATAAAAATAAGTATGAAAACAAAGACTTTTAAGTATACTCGTTCTCGTTTATATTGAATGAGCTGTATATATTAAATTAGAAGAAGCATTATAGGTACTCTTCGCCGATTTACTGGACTTTTTATACAATTGTTACACATTCTATAGGATACTCTTTACAGTTTTTTTGTAAATGTTAGTTTTAAGCATTTGTTTTGTCATACGAATTTAGTTGATAAAGTACTCAGTATAAAATAAAGTAAAAAAACTACATCCAAAACCTACGTGGGTTTCTAAAAAAAAAAAAAAAAGAACTACATTCAAACTTATGTGGGTTTCGAAACCGGGACCTTTGGGAGTCGGTTTTTCTCCCGTATCTCTTGTATGACCGCTGGGACTCCTAGCCAAAAACGTAAGAATTACACCACCACCTATCACGTGAAACATTTAAATTTTTACATTATAAGCGATGAGTGAAATCATATATCCACGGTTGGATATTATGTTATGAAATGTATTATATAAATAGATATTAAACTCATTCAAAATATCATTTCACGAGATTTCTGTTCAGTTACAAAAACCATTTTTTTTTAAATTTAAATAATTCAAAACTTTTTTATTTATTTTTATTTATTGATTTTTTTCAAAAACAATATGATTCTTCCTCTAGCTAACACTGCTAACAGACACACCAATTTTCAATGCAATCGGCATATCTATTTCAAAAATGTAAATTAAATATACTTACCGGGTGACCACAAAATAACGCTCGCCCCTACATCTTGATCTTACAAAATATGAATTTCAAATTCGGGCACGTCAAATAACGGCTAAATAATATGCATTAATTCGACATATTTATCATTTTCTGTCATTTCCGGTTTCACCGAACCGATGCTAACTTTGGATTTTTAAATGAAACACCCTATATATTTTTACATGTTTTGGATTCGGGAGGTCATTTTGCATAGAATTATGGCATATTAATATAAAAATATTAATGACTGCCATTTTTATGAGTAAATTTAATTTTTCATCTAATCGGCTGTGACCTTAAAAAAATGTTTTATTCAAATATTTCAAAAAATTCTTAAACATAGAATTCAAAATTACCTAGCAAAGTATAACATCCTGACAGACAATCAGTTTGGTTTCAGAGCACATCGATCAACAAATAACGCAATCGCAAAGTGTTAATTTGTAACATAAACAGGCAATAGACGAAAAGAGTCCAGCTCTATGTGTATTTTTAGACTTAACAAAAGCCTTTGATACAGTCAGTCACATCCAGTTACTACGTGCTTTAAGAAACTGTCTTTTTTATTTAGCTCCAATAATAACGCAAAAAAGGAAAACTCGATAGTTTACTTTTTATCCAAACACTCCAAATTTATTACTTTTCCTAAACTTCTGTTTATGGGATTTTATTAGCCCCCTAGTTGCGCAACATTTTTTCTATTTTACTATAATATTATTTTTCACCGTTAGAGCAGCGATTTTGTAAGTCTATCGTGTCGTTTTTTTTTGGCGTAGAACCAGGTCGAACATGTTAGGTTCCTTTGAGTATGTCACCGGGCATATGAAATCATATTTTACGACATTTTTTTGTGGTCTCGAACTTTTTAAATCAATAAAAAGTGAAAAAAATGTATTTTTAAAGAAAATTGTTTTTTTTTTGTTTCCACCGCCATATCTTCAAAACTATTAAAGGTACCGAAATTTATTTTGTGTCAAATTAAAGCACACACTGTAGCGTTTTTACCAATATAAACGATTTGGGCACAATTCGCACTTTCATTTCTCTAAAAATCAGATAAACTAAAAATATATATTTTATGTATTGAAATCTTCATCAATCGATAAAATTTTTTATTTTTGAAAATATTTACATACATGCAGCGAATAAAATAAAGCCTAATAATCATAAAAGTTTTTGAAACAATATATTTTTTCCTAAAATGTACCGTTTGGCAACAGCGATTTTTTTTATCAGCGCTAAATGCGACGCAATTAATACACCTCGCATGCAGGGTTGGTCAGATTAGTCGCGTAGAAGTGGCGGTTGTCGAAAATCATTAAGTATTCATTGTTCGGATAAAAATTGTGACAATCGAAAATGTGCTTGTTTTAAGGAAGGCCTAAAATGGTGCAACGAGTGCAAATGTCGTTCCTGTAACAACATTATTAAAGATTTTGAGGCAGATATGAACGAATTAGAATGCTATTAACGTAGGGCCTACATAAACTATATACTACATATTTATTTATCCAAATAGAAAACTTATTTCAACAATAGAACCAATTTTATGCGTACGTTTTTACTTTCATTCATTTAAAAATGTCTAATAAACTTACTAGGTGAATTGACGATTTGCACGAAAGAAAGTTTGGTAAAAAGTGTCTAGATTGGTATCACTGTAATTCACTGCACATGTTGACCAACTCGTCTAATTTCCAAACTTTGCAACAATTATAATAATCATAACATTGTTTTCATTATATTTAATGTTAAACCTACTTCCATTGAATATAAATAATCTTTATTAGGTTGTTTCGTAGTCTACAATATTTAAAAAATGTCGAATTATACAATTTGTCAAACACTGTTTCCAACTACTCTCAGTTTAGAAGAGTTGGCAGCAGTGATTGACAAAATGCATAATTCGACATTTTCTAAATATTGTAGACTACAAAACAACCTAATAAAGATGATTTATATTCAATGGAAGAAGGTTTAACATTAAAGATAATGAAAACAATGTTATGATTATTATATTATAGGTATTTAATTGTTGCAAAGTTTGGAAATTAGACGAGTTGGTCAACATGTGCAGTGAATTACAGTGATACCAATCTAGACACTTTTTACCAAACTTTCTTTCATGCAAATCGTCAATAGTTAGAAACACCGATTGATATTTATCGATTAGGTATTTACCTACCCATCTTTTTATTATTAAAAGGAGACTATTTAATATTTATTGTACAATTTCTTAATATTAACAACATATGATCAATACTACTGTACAATATATGAAATATTGAACAATAATATTGATCTCCTAGATGCTTTTGATCACTACTGGTTTTGTACCTATTGATATAAGTTAAACTACTACACAGAGAGAAATCACTATGGAACATTTTATACAATATTGTGGAAGAACGTCTTGTTGCATTTTTTTAAACAATTGACGATTTGCACGAAAGAAAGTTTGGTAAAAAGTGTCATGGCGCACAGTATAAACATGTTGACCAACTCGTCTAATTTCCAAACTTTGCAACAATTAAATACCTATAATATAATAATCATAACATTGTTTTCATTATCTTTAATGTTAAACCTACTTCCATTGAATATAAATCATCTTTATTAGTAGTCTACAATATTTAAAAAATGTCGAATTATACAATTTGTCAATCACTGCTGCCAACTGTTCTAAACTGAGAGTTGGAAACAGTGTTTGACAAATTGCATAATTCGACATTTTTTAAATATTGTAGACTACGAAACAACCTAATAAAGATAATTTATATTCAATGGAAATAGGTTTAACATTAAAGATAATGAAAACAATGTTATGATTATTATATTATAGGTATTTAATTGTTGCAAAGTTTGGAAATTAGACGAGTTGGTCAACATGTGCAGTGAATTACAGTGATACCATTATACTGTGCGCCATGACACTTTTTACCAAACTTTCTTTCATGCAAATCGTCAATTGTAAAATTTCAAGGTACAACGTTATATAGTTTTATACATTTTAATTGTGCATAATTCTTATACGTTTTATTTATCCAATATAAAGATTTAGTTACAATGAATTTATTGGAAACTTCGACTAACAAATTGGCGAAATAAAGAGTCAAATTTATTTATTTTTACTCAATAAGTCATAGCAAATTAAGCTTAATTTATTGTTAATCGTGTCCTCAAACTATGTATTTTGTTGTCACAAATTTTACACAAATTGTAGAAACTAACTTTATCTGTTCATAGATTTGTTCCACAAGTGGAATAAAATAATGCATTTTTATGCAACCATAATTTAAATTTGTAAAGAATTCAATTTATGTTATTTTTAAGTTTGTACAAAAATTTCAAACAATGTCAATGCATAAATCGTACAAAATCATTGCCCCAAAAATGTATTACTTATTTGCACAAATTGTTCCTGTCACTTTTTTAAAACCAATTTGGAATGCAATTAAAATATCACACACATTTTTCCCTGTGTACATACACCCCGGCCGGGACCGTCACATCGTTGCAGTCGGCAGGCTTGCTACAGCCGAGCGCGCAAGAATATGACTTTGGTCCATTAAAAAAAAATCGCTGACTCAATACTATGAACGGGACATGAAAAATTTTTATCCTAAAAACTTTTTTCAACTATTGGCTTCAATTTGTACGCAGCATGTATATACAAATTTTCATAAATAAATTTTTTTCTCGATTGCCTAAAATTACGCTACTGAAAATAACAAGTTTGAGTTTCCTATTATTTTACCAACTTAAAAAAACATAAATCGGGTTCACGTGGGACGTTGTTCGAAGCGCTATTGTGTCTACTTTAATCTAAAAAAAAAAAAAATAGCTTGATAGCACAAATATTTTCAGAGATATAGCGGTGGAGACGTTAAAAAACATATTTCATTAAAAATCTATTTTTTTGAGTTTTTCCGAAATAAAAAAGTTCTCGACCACCAAAAAATGTAAAAAATGATTTCGTGTACACGATTATCTTACTAAAGAATCCCAGTAAGTCTGATTTGGTTCTACGCCGGTTTTTTTTTTCTCGAAAACTAAGCGACTTTACTTCCAGATTTTACTCTACTACGTTTCCGAGATCCCAATGCAATGCATACTCCATTTAAGATTTTTAATTCCTTTTTGCCTTCAACCTTAGTCCTTAATGCGCCACTGGAAAAAATAAGTTATCCTTTCAGATCCTAAAACGTGATAAAACAGTCCTAAACATAAAAAAATAATAATGAAAAGTTCCGTTACACACAATACATAATCATTATTATTCTTAAGTGCCGCGCGCGTACGCTTCGACAATTCCTCCATACTAAAAAATTCGTAACTAGCAAACTATTGCTAATAATGAAAATATTTTTTTTCTAAAAACTTTTTTAGTCTATTGACTTCATTTTCTTCATAGCATGTTACATAAAATTTTCAAAAACAAAAAAGTTCCTCGCTTAGTGAAAATTTGATGGCGTATTCTCTAAACTTTCAGGGTCATCTGCGTTTTTGGCATGTTCACATTTTTTTTTATTAGCAATCCTATGTATAGAAAGAAGCTCTTGAGTGTGTTTTATAACAAAAAAAAGTTCACATCGATAGCTCAATTCATTTTTGAGATATGGCAATAAATGTACAAAAAAACATGATTTAAAAAAAAATAAAATTTTACACTTTTTTTTAAATGAGAATATCTGTGACCACTAAAAAATGTCGTATTTCGTGTTTTTATGTGTAAAATGATGTTGTCGGTAATACCCACTGTGTCTGATCTTGTTCTAAGCTGATAAAAAGAAACGACACAATTTTACTTCTTTTTCGCTACCCTATTCATCAAAACCCATTCATTAGCATTCAAATTATAGATTTTGGTCATTTTAGCGCTGGACTATGTGCATTTAATATTAGTGGCATCCTTTAAAGGTGAATCGTGCTCTGTTTGTGCAAAATACTAATCAAATAGGTATCCGCAGGCGGCCACGTCCGACTGCAACTTCTACTCGTTACCTTAGGCTGGCTATACATTAGTGTAAAATAATGTTTTTTTTTCCACTTTTTTACTTTTTTTCACTATAAACATAAGTAAGCATATTTTACGCACAAAAAATAACGAAAAAAAAAATTAAGATTTTTTAAGTCGTAAAGTATAAAATACTGAAGAAATCGATCGAGATTTGTATACAACCAGCATTACACATGGTTTTATAGTTGGTAAACTGGCCACAAGGCGATACGGAAGAATAATAATCCCCACTATGCTGAATGCATAGGCAACTCCAGAGACATAGTTTGAAATGTGTACTGTGAGTTGCCTACTGTTCAGGTGACGCTTGCCCATAATATATGTGATTGCATTTTTATTCAGATTATTGATTTAATAGTTCAGAGGAACTAATATTACTATGAATAGAATGACTTAAGCAGTGCTGTACTCACAGGGTGGCCCGAGTTTTAAACAGAGAAAAACGTAAGGAAAAACTAATTGCAGCTCTTTAACATAAATTTAATTGTGAATACCTAATATAACGGTTGTGAAAATATTGAATATCAATCTTTCTTTTTGATTATGTACAGGATGATTCGAACTCAACTCCTCATCACTATTATTATCCAGTCAAGTCCAAAAAAGGCCGATTAGGGGAAATAATTCGTGTAGAGGTCAATTTGTCTATAGTTGTCGAGGGCAGTGCCCTGAACAACATACTAAAAGTCCTGACCGGTGTGTGGTGAGCGGGGGGGTGGGGGTAGTTTAAAGGTCCCCTTTTGATGTTTTTCTTGAATAACTCGAAAACTACGATATCTAGCGAAAATATGTCCATATGCAGAATTAAACTAGATGAAATTTTCTACAAATAAGTTCCTATTTATTTTTTAGGTAGGATCAATACTTTACGAGATATGGAGGGTGGAATAATCGCGAATTTTTAAAAATCATGTTTTAATGGTATAAAATGAAAGTTTGATGTTAAATGAAGTCGGTTCAGACCGAGTACTAATGTCTGTACAACATCTAAGTGCAATTGTGCTGGACAAAGTATGTTTGTTTAGGAGACCAGAGACCACACATAAACACCTGGAATTGTGGAATAAACAATATGGAATCCATTGTAACGTTATAAGTCATTGTCATTATAGTCCAGTCAACGAATGACCTAAAGGGTGGTGTAGAGTGCGTGAGCAGGGACCTAAGCGATTACTTTAGAAAGTTGTCCAGGGTGTTTAGGGAGTGAACATACTGAAAGTCCTGACGTCTAGGATGTGAGCCGGAGGGGGGGGGGGGGGGGGACAAAGAAAGTCCCACTTTTGGTTTTTCGCTTATATCTCTAAAATGGTGCGTCGGAGGGAAACATTTTCTTATACTTATGAAAGTTTATAAAATTCTCTACAACTTTCATTCTATATACTTTTTTCGAATTCGCAACCGTTTTCGAGTTACACGCTCCGGAAGTGAACATTTTCGAAAAACAGATTTTTTACCTCTTCAACTTTAAGGAAGAGCAAGGTGGGTTTCTCAAAATTGTACTTAAGTCAGAAAACATTAAGGAAGTGGCAGTGATCTTTTACAACCCCTCCTCCACTCAAGGCGAGATTGAAGAGGCTGGGAAGATTTGCTTCCTCAAATGGTATGGGGCACCAGCAAGACAGACCTTCCTCAACCAGTGCCACTTCCAGTTGTTCATGAGATCAGTGGAAATCTTAAGCCTGACATCAACTCCCTCCCACCAACTGAGAGCGCAGCTAAACAGCATTCCCGGCGCATCTACCACCAAGTGCAGCAGTGGCTCGGGAATAAGCGGCCTCCTCAAGATATAGGAGACACCCTCCAATTACAAGCACCGGAGTTCCTACTTTTTTTTTATCATGTTTGAAATACAATTTGCTATTTTTCAGGTAAAAATCTGTTTTTCGAAAATTTTCACTTTTCCGGAGCGTGTAGCTCGAAAACGGTTGCGAATTCGAAAAAAGTATATAAGATAAAAGTTGTAGAGAATTTTATGAGCTTTCATTTTGTATAAGAAAATTTTTCCCTCCGACGCACCATTTTAGAGATATAAGCGAAAAAACTAAAAGTGGGACTTTCTTTGCCCCTCCTCCGGCTCACCTCCTAGACGTCAGGACTTTCAGTATGTTCACTCCCTAAACACCCTGAACAACTTTCTAAAGTAATCGCTTAGGTCCCTGCTCACGCACTCTACACCTCCTTTATTGACTGGAGTATTATTTGATAAATTAAAAATAGAATTGCCAGAATTTTCAATTTATTTGAACGTCGTTTTATTTTTTTCAAAACATATCTTGAATAAATTTTTTATCGCTTACTAAAGAATCACCCTGTATATTAAAAACAAATTACACATTCAAACTATTTGACACATAATAGTGTATTGTTTTATCAGGAATACAAGTGATATTTTTGTGTCGAGTCTGTAGGTTTGTCGGACGAAGAAGTGAGTCCAGCAGTTACAGACGAGTCACAATAAGTGGCTTTTACTCCGAATAGAACATGCTATTTTTTCTTCAAACGTCGATTAGCTATAAAAAAAACCGCTGCCCAAGGAATGACTACTTCCACATCCAGATTTGCTACCCAAGTGTCGCACAACGAAAAAATTTTGTATGTGGAAATAATTGTTTATGGAACTTTAATAATATAATATTTGAAATCGTCTATCCCAAAAACCCATAAAACGATATCCCACATCGGTAGTGGGATGGGGGCAGTGATAGGGGGTTGGTAGTGGAGAAGTAAAAACAATATTTTAAGTCCTTTGGTTCTGGTACACACATTAAATCACAATTTTTATAATGGGGTGGAATAGTAATGAGGGTGGCTAATGCCAAAAATATTTTTGAGAGATTAGCTTCTCTTGTATACAGGGTGTTCGGCAGAGGGTGTGCCAAACGGGAATAGTGAATAGGTGGGGCCATTTAGAAGTTAGTTAGCTCTAATGACCTGTCCGAGGGGTAAGCCGCCGGCAAAAATCGTGTATACCTACTTCCACTTAAAAAAAAACTTCCACCTACTTCCACCAAACTTCCACGTACTTCCACATACTTCCACCAAACTTCCACATACTTCCACCAAATTTCCCTCAACTTTCTTTTGAACTACCCTCGGAACTACCTTATAATAATAATAATTTTTTAATTATTATTATTAGGTAGTTATAATTATTATTATTAGGACTAAATAAGGCGAGTCCATAACTCGCTTTATTTAGTCTTAGTTTTTGCGTTCGATTCATAAATTCGAATAAACTTAAAACAAACAAAAAACATTTGAAAACCAGCCTTGTTTCCTAGGGCAGTCGTGTAATAGTTTTTCGAACTTAATTTGTAATTATTGGGAATTAATTAGTAAAATATGCAATAAAATCGCATGTTTACAATTTTTTTCCGATATTTAAAATAGGCTTTATTAAAAAATCGGTTACACGAGGGAAGTGTGCCTATATATTAGCTTTGCAGTGATACCAAAATATTATCAATTTGATAAAAAATACTCAAAATTCTATGCTATATCCCGAACGTCTGCAGCACTCGAAAAACCGAAATAATAAAATACAGCGGCCAATTAATTTCGAAAAACTATTACACGGCAACCCTAGGAAAAAAGAGCTTTTGATTGTTTTTTGTTTTGAGTCGCTAAGTTTATTCGTTTTTAATATGTGTTACGAGCCGATCGTGAATACGGGGCGAGTGAAGGACTCTTTATATTATTTATTTTGGTAATAGGGATAATCTAGGGGATAGGTAATAGACATCAAATTAAATAAAATGCTTTATTTACATGCATTAAACAGTTTTATTATTATAACTATAAAACAAGGAAATAAAAATACTAGCTCTAATATAATTTAAAAAAAAATAACACGTCTTGCTTTTCTTTGGTTATAAAATGAAGTGCTAAAGTAAACGAACTTCAGCCTGCTACTTAATTTAGTTTTCTCTTAATATCTTTAAAACCATTTATGGCTCTCACCGATTCTGTTAAAGAGAATGGTCCAACTCTCTGTAATATTATCGGACCATAATATATATATTTATTTTTTACTTACTGAATATCGTCACGTTTCGGCCAAATAAAATGATGTAGATCTTTCTTTAAAAACTTTATTCTGCTCATGGATTCATCAATTATCTCAATAACTCGCCCGATATACCACGAATCATCGTAGTACACAGCGTAGTACTGTTCCACTTTGATCTTCCTCTTCCTCTTTGATCTATATTTTTGTCATTTAAAGAATGTGCTCGAAAGGGGGCTAGATCAGCTAATGTGAGGTCATCAGAAGAATCCAAGGAAGAGGCGTAATCCTCGCTGCAACGTTCCCCAGTCATCGCCGGCTTCCCAGGCGTCCACATCGTCGTCTGTATCACTGGAGGTATCATCCTCAGTATCACCATTGTCCGTGAAAGCCGTGTTACGATCGATTGCGAAATTTTCACATTCAGAAATCGCCGAGGAAATAGCTACGGAACTTCCATCTTCAGAATAGCCATTAATTTCTCTCTGCAGGTCACTTAAGGTTTGTTTTTGCAGCACCAAATTTATACTATCAGTCTTTTCATCCAGTATCACAGACGGATTTGGCATTGAAAACTATAATGTGTGATGTCATAAAATTCATGTCGAGACGACGAGGACTGAGTTAATTTTCCGTCATTTTGAATGGTATACCAAGTACACAAGCATCCTATTCCCTTTACTTTCGATTCTACCGATGTAGTTTTTTTTTTACCAGAGCGTTTAAAATAGAGAATTCGACCACAAGTGTAATGATGAAGTCTGGATTTGTCGCAATTTGTTTTTTGATTGAGCATTTTACTCCTGGTATTATTTGAAATGTTGTAGAATATGCACCAGTCACCAATTCTTAAATCATCCCTTTTTTCTTTTTTACAACGGGATCAACCATACGATTCTTCGACATTCCGATCGCAGACTTACTATCACATATAAATCTTCTTAATCTATCGGAACTTACTCTTTGGTTTTCTAACAACCAACACAATGAACTTTTTTTGACAACAGATATTTTGTCCTTGATAAAAACGCGTACAAATGGCCCCTTAACATAAAAGTTACCTCCTTTGCCTCTGCCTGTATAGTCTTTCAATAACAAAAAATTCCCTGCATTTTTTAAAAGCGAAATTTCAAATACATCATCAGATGTATCACTACCTACGATTTCGTCATCGATTGTGCCATGGTCATTATCTTCATTTATAACTGCCTGTTCATTGTCGATATATTCTTCGTCTTCCTCGTTCGCTTCTTCGTCAGATCCTTGACCTGAACTTGCATCTGTTGTGCTACGTTTCTTATTTTCTAGAATTTCTTGAGTTAAGTTTTTGCAATAATTTTCAATATTTTCAATATTGCCACACTTCCAACATCAACCAACCTTTCAGATACTTCCACCATACTTCCACCTACTTCCACATACTTCCTACTTCCACTGGCGGCTTACCCCTCGCCTCTATCCAAAGTATCACCGTTTTTGAGATATTATAGTTTTATTTTTTTTTTTTTGAAAATTTTCCTCAAATCAGCCTTTTAGCTTGTATAACAATTTTTTTTATGGTTGTAACAGGTCAAAATAATTTTTATTATTTTCTGCAATGTATCTGTATTCTAACAAAATTATATGGGACGCTGATAATTAAAGAAAAAAAAAATATTATGAGCTAACAGAGTCCCCAGAATTAGTAGAAAGGATCATAAAGTTCAACTACAAGGAAAAAAAAACGAGAAGCTATCAAGATGTACAAATGCTTTCAAAAACTTCTCCCTTTAATGCCATTTTTAACAGTATGCGACATGCAATAAAAACTTTTTATATAACATGAGAAAATTTGTGGTAATTTGTTTACAAGGATACGGGACACGCTAACAATAACAGATAACGATGGAAGTTAACTCGGTTGCGAGAGATACACAAATATACATGTACCAAGCAGGTAAAATAATTATACTGTTTTTTTCTTTCATGGGGTACGTACGATCCGAGGAGGACTCGCCCGCTTCCCTATTTTACTGTTGACTATTTCTGCTAGTGGATGTGTCTGTGACTACTATCCCATTTTATTAACTTTATTTCGTTTAATTTTCTTAGTGCTGTTGTTAGTGTTGGTTAATTTCGTAATAAAATTGTTTTCGTTATTTTGTTAAACGTATTTTTTGCATCTTTTCGATATCGTAACAATGGCAGCGTACACTAACGAAGAATATGCTGATATTATTTATGATGACTTATGGTAGAGCCAATGATGTTACACGTGAAGCAGAAAGAATTTATGACGTGGCCCTATTCCATGGCCCGCACGGTCCCCAGACCTGACACCTCGTGATTTCCACGTCTGGGGACGCGCTAAAGAACTTGTGTCCTCACAAGAAATTCACAACTAAAACCAGTTAATTGAAAGAATTAACGTCGCTTTCGCAACGATGAGAGAAGAGATGCGGCACCGTACAACAACGGTAGAAATCCGAAGATGTCACGCATGTATAAGAAATGGGGGAGTGCAATTTGAGCAAAATTAATGAATAAAAAATTTACAAAAATTTTTTGTTTATTTTTACTTTATTTCCCCCTAATGTAACTCAGGCAGATATCCTTTTAAAAAAATTACCGCCACTTTTCTCATGTTATTTAAAAAGTTTTTATTGCGTTTGGCATACGGTTAAAAATGGCATTAAAGGCAGAAGTTTTTGAAAGCATTTGAACATCTTGATGGCTTTTCGTTTTTTTGCAAATGCAAGGGAAAGTTGAACTTTATGATCCTTTCTAACAGTTCTGGGGACTCTGTTAGCTCATAATAATTTTTTTCTTTAATTATCAGCATCCCATATGATTTTGTTAGAACACAGATACATTGCAGAAAATAATAAAATGTATTTTGAACTGTTAAAACCATATAAAAAATTGTTATACATGCTAAAACTTTGATTTGAGGGAAATTTTCAAAAAAAAAAATAATATCTCAAAAAAGCTGATATTTTGGATAGAGGTCATTAGGGCTAACTAACTTTATCCACCATTCACGTTTGGCACACCCTCTGCCGAACACCCTGTATAATAAATACCAATTTTATGGACTTTTACCTGCTTGATTTACCTATTTACCCTAATTTACCCCCCAACCCTTCAACGGAATAAGATGAAAATATAATCTAGTTCCAGATCTCGTTAAAATACATACGTGTACCAAATTTCAAGTTAATATCTTAAACGGTTCCAGAGTAATCGTACGCACAAAAAAGTTACAGACAGACAGAAATTTTTTTTGCTCAAACTTAGAATATCGACGTTTCATGATATTCTAAGCCTATTTGAACAATAAAAAATTTAAAAAAATTTTTGTCGTTACTACACCCACTGGATGTGGAAGTAAAAATAAAGATAAGAATCTCGAATTTCACCACCAAAAACGCATTGTATTAATATCGGATGACTGCAGAAAATATCACTTTGCCGCACGCCGTGCGGCAAAGCAACAAGTTTACCTTAAAGAATTTTATATTACTTACTGTTAATAACAATTAAATTCTATAAATGTACATTAATTACACATGAATTGCAATTACAAAGTCAAATTTTCTAACTTCAGAATGACTACGGAAAATGCCACTTTAAATAAAATCTGACAGGCAGCAAATTTAAAATTTTGGAAAAACTTTAAAAAAGGAAAATAACTTCACAACCGTAGAAAAAATAGTATGTAACACACATGTGGCAAGCTTCATTGCAAAACTCGTATGATAGGAACACTCGCTGCCCTCGTGTTCCTACTTTCATACATCGTTTTGCAATGAAGCCCTTGCCACACTTGTATTACAATCTACTATTACCTACGTTGTTAATGGCAAGCACCATTAGACGACAATTTGGACGACGACCAGGGCCGGGCCCAAGGGGGGGGGGCCCTCCCAAGTTCGGACAGTTGGTTCCAAACGCGGTTGGCAAAATCTACCTAACCATCACATACAAATATATAATTTGAATTTTACACTATAACTCCCACAATCGCAAAATTAACACATTAATAACATTTTTATTGACAACCCTGTAAATATTTTATTTTATCAGTGGGGTGTTTTTCATGGAAACTAGGGAAGCACAGCCTCTCTTACACGGCACGGAATTCCTATTTTAATATTAATTTTACATAAATTTATTTCTTAGAAATATAGAACTAGCAATGATTTTTAAATAGAATCTATATGATTTTACTGATCTAATATAATATTGCCAGGTGTACATACCTATTTTTCGTTTGTTCCATTGTTCCGTAGTTTTGTTTGTAGAGCAGCGATTTCTTAAGTCTATCGTGTCGTTTTTTTTTTTTGAGTAGAACCAGTTCAAACATATTAGGTTCCTTTGAGTATGTCACCGGGCATATGAAATCATTTTTTACGACATTTTTTTGTGGTCTCGAACTTTTTAAATCAATAAAAAGTGAAAAAAATGTATTTTTAAAGAAAATTGTTTTTTTTTGTTTCCACCGCCATATCTTTAAAACTATTAAAGGTACCGAAATTTGTTTTGTGTCAAATTAAAGCACACACTGTAGCGCTTTTACCAATATAAACGGTTTGGGCACAATTCGCACTTTCATTTCTCTAAAAATCAAATAAACTAAAAATACATATTTTGTGTATTGAAATCTTCACCAATCGATAAACTTTTTTATTTTTGAAAATATTTGCATACATGCAGCGAAGAAAATAAAGCCTAATAATCACAAAAGTTTTTGAAAAAATATGTTTTTGCCTAAAGTGTACCGTTTGGCAACAGCGATTTTTTTTATCAGCGCTAAACGCGACATTGGAACGCAATTAATACACCTCGCATGCAGGTCGGTCATATTAGTCGCGTAGAAGTAGCGTTAGTTGAATCTAGATTAATATATGGCATTCTAGATTGGGGTGGAGTTGCTTACTGTCATCTAAAAAAATTAGATATCATTCAGAATAAATGTGCCACCCCCTCTCAGGGGGTGGCACTTAAAAAATATATATATTTATTGGAGCTGAAATAGAATCAAATTTTAAGAAGAAAAGGTTCCATGCAATTTTTCACATAAATTGATAGTTTTTAAGTTATAACGACTTCAAAATTGCGATTTTAGCTTAAAATAAAAGCTTTTGAAAAAGGTATTTTCAAACGGCTTTCGTCAAGTATCTCGAAAAGTATTATTTTATCGAAAAAATGTTATAGACCAATTACAAAAAGCACCCTACAAACTGGGAATTAATTATATTTTTTGTTTATTGATGTAGGATTAATAATTTCGGAAATATTTAAGTTTATATTTGGTATCCAAGGGTTTCGAAATTACCTTTAAAGTTTAAAATGCATTTTTTTCTAAAGCAAGTGCTTTAAATGAGCAAAAAAGAATTTGAGCATTTAGGTAATCCTTCATTTTAACGAAAAACTGTATTTGAGATAATTTTTTTAGATTATTGGCTAATTACAGGAACAAAACGAGTACAAAATAATTTGAAAGCGCAATTAATTGTCTTTAATTTCCTTTCTTAGCATGCGTCACAATTTCTGAGGTATTTAACATTTAAACTGCATTTTTCGTCTTATGAACGTTCGGATGCCATTTGTAAACTCATATCTCCGAAACTATTAAATCTATGTAAATAAATAAACAAGCGAAATTCATTATTATTAGTTTATGAGCTTTATTTTTGGTCTCTACACATTTTTGAACAAAACTAATATTTAATGAGATATTTGGAATAGGAAAAAAAAATACGTTTTATCGAAAATACCTTTATAGTTTAAACTGTATTTTTTCTAAAGCAAGTGCTGTATACGAACCAAAAAATTTGAGCATCTACGTCATGCTGTATATTAATGAGAAACCGTGTTTGAAATTAATTTTTTTTTTAATTACTGGCTGATTACAGTAACAAAATGGCGACGTTGTTATTAAAATAATGTGTAGACGGACATTGCTTCGGTCATAACTTCTTTGTTTTTTATGCTACATAAACAAATAAAAAAATAGTTAAGAGCTTAATTAATAACCTATTATTGCATCTATTAGTATCCTTGGCGTAGGTGTCACAGTTTCTGAGATATTTAACTCTCACTCTAAATAGTTATCTTACGAACACTTGGATGCCAAATGTAAACTTAAATATCTCCGAAAATATTAATCCTACATCAATAAACAAAAAATATAATTAATTCCCAGTTTGTACTTTCTGTAATTGGTCTATAACGTTTTTTCGATAAAGTAATACTTTTTGAGATACTTGACGAAAGCCGTTTAGAAATACCTTTTTTTAAGCTAAAATCGCAATTTTGAAGTCGTTATAACTTAAAAACTTCAATTTATGTGAAAAATTGCATAGAACCTTTTCTTTTTAAAATATGATTGTACTTCATATATTTTTTAAGTGCCGCCCCCTCAAAGGGGGTGGCATCCACCCCCTATAAATTAACAAGCCCCCGCTCAATATAGAAACTTTTCTGTGAAACATTTACTATTATACTGCCAAAAATGAACGAAATCCGTTCAATATGACATTACTTCGAAGTTTTTTTTACCTCTAGGTACTGTACTACTACCACCTGTCTTTTTATTATTAAAAGGAGACTATTTAATATTTATTATACAATTTCTTAATATTAACAACATATGATCAATACTACTGTACAATATATGAAATATTGAACAATAATATTGATCCCCTAGATGCTTTTGATCACTACTGGTTTTGTACCTATTGATATTAAGTTAAACTATTATATACACCCCGACCGGGATCCTCAAATCGTTGCAGTCGGCAGGCTTGCTACAGCCGAGCGCGCAAGAATATGACTTTGGCCCGTTAAAAAAAATCGCTGACTCAATACTATGAACGGGATATGAAAAATTTTTATCCTAAAAACTTTTTTCAACTATTGGCTTCAATTTGTACGCAGCATGTATATACAAATTTTCATAAATAAACTTTTTTCTCGATTGTCTAAAATTACGTTACTGAAAATAACAAGTTTGAGTTTCCTATTATTTTACCAACTTAAAAAAAAATAAATCGGGTTCACGTGGGACGTTGTTCGAAGCGCTATTGTGTCTACTTTAATCTAAAAAAAAAAAAAATAGCTTGATAGCACAAATATTTTCAGAGATATAGCGGTGGAGACGTTAAAAAACATATTTCATTAAAAATCTATTTTTTTGAGTTTTTCCGAAATAAAAAAGTTCTCGACCACCGAAAAATGTCGTAAAAAACGATTTCGTGTACATGATTATCTTACTAAAGAATCCCACTAAGTCTGGTTTGGTTCTACGCCGGTTTTGTTTTTTTCGAAAACTAAGCGACTTTACTTCCAGATTTTACTCTACTATTGGTAGTGTTTTGATATTGTGATATTAAACAACAAAGTTTAACTTGGCATTTAAGGAACTTTTTCCTGTTTCCACCTATTCTTTTTCTTTACTTTATTTAGGCTAAATATTTTTTTATTTTTAATGTGATCAAAGATCTATTTTTGTTTAACGGTTCCCATTTTTTAATTACTTCCACATCCAGTGGAAGTATAGTAACGACAAAAAATTTTTTTTAAATTTTTATTGTTCAAATAGGCTTAGAATGTCACGAAACGTCGAGATTTTAAATTTGAGCGAAAAAAAATTCTGTCTGTCGGTCTGCCTGTCGGTCTGTCTGTCTGTAACTTTTTTTTGTGCGCACGTTTACTCTGGAACCGTTTGAGATATTGGCTTGAAATTTGGTACACATATGTAGTTTAACGAGATCTAGAACTAGATTATATTTTCATCTTGTTCCGTCGAAGGGTTGGGGGTAAATTGGGGTAAATTTGGGGTAAATAGGTAAATCAAGCAGGTAAGAGTCTATAAAATTGGTATTTAGTATATACAAGAGAAGTTAAGGTCTCAAAAAAAATTTTGGCATTAGCCACCCCCATTACCACCCCCACCCCATTATTAAAGGGGATGAAAAAAAATTGTGATTTAGTGTTTGTACAAGAACCAGAAACCTCAAAATATTTTTTTACTTCATCCACCCCCACTACCACCCCCTATAACCACCCCCACCCCGCTACCGATTGGGGTATCGTTTTATGGGTTTTTGGGGTAGAGGATTTCAAATATTATATTATTAAAGTTCCATGAACAATTATTTCCACATACAAAATTCTTTCGTTGTGAGTGACTTGGATAAAAAATCTGGATGTGGAAGTAGTGATTCCTTGGGCAGCGGTTTTTTATTAAACCAAGGATTTTTTTTTATTTTTTTTTTTTAAGTAGTGTTAGGTTTAGGTACATGATGATCCAACAAGGATTGAACAAGGCCATTTTTCAAACGATACAAATGTTTGTTAAAAACCAAAAAAGACATTTGATGTATTTTTTTCCACAGAAACCAAAAATTATCATAAATGAAAACAAATAAATTGAAAATAAGAGTTGTGACACAAAAACAGCATTTTATTTTATATTCGTTTTTTTATTATAACTTTTGGAATCGGCGGAAAAAATACATCAAATGGTAATCTTAGTTTTTGTTATAAACGTTTCTATCGCGGAAAAATGGCCTTGTTCCGTCTTGGTTAGTGCACCCTGTATATTGTACATAGTGAATTAATTTTTTAGCTTTAGTAGCTTTTCCCATAAAAAGTTTTTATTTTATTGAAATGATGCAATGTAAAGGTACGAGTTGGTTTTTTTTCATCTTCTCCCCCCCCCCCCAAGTAGTAGGCTTTGGTACGGCCCTGACGACGACGATGATGATTATGATGATTTTGATAAAATGTTTAGATTTATGATAATAATACTGGAATATTAATAATATAGTTTTTCTGTTAGTTTTAAATTCATTTAGTATTAAAATTTTATTTATGTCATTAAAACTCGATTTCTTTTTAATTCGCGATTTTTCCACCTTCTGTATCTCGTAAAGTATTCATCGTAAAAATAAATTAATAGGAACTTTTTGTAAAAAATCTCATCTAGTTTAATTTTGCATATGGACGCTTTTTCGCTAGAGGTCGTAGTTTTCGAGTTATTCAAGAAAAATGTGAAAAGGAGACCTTTGTGTGTCGCTGTCGCACGCTTCGATCGAGGTCGCATTGAATTCCATTGTACCGGTGGTGACTCTGTCGCCTGTCTCAGTCTTTTGTCGCTTTCGCTTGTTGCGAGAGTCTATCTTAAAAGTCTGAAAGTAGCCCATTCTACACTTAAAATGTTTGTTCAACCTTCAATCAGGGATTTATTTTATGCTGCCCTGCTTATAATTTTTGACAGCCACAAATGAAGAAATCCGTCTACCTACTTAATAAATTCATCACGTATATTACAATTTTATCAATATAAGTATCTTAACTAAAGATCGCATCTATTCTTTGTCTAAAATCTAATAGCTGGAAAAAAAATTGAATATGCTTTTAACAGTTAGTTTAACATTTCTTAATTTTTTTACATCAACTCATTATGAATCTGACGAGCTGTCAACTATGATGGATCATTAGCTAACAAAATTTTCTCATACGAACAGCCTCTACAGAGTTTTAGTGTATTCCGGTTCACAAAAATAATATTTCCATGACATTCCAAACAGACAAAACATATTTTTTGTGTAAATGATACTTCATATACCTAATCGTTCTTAACAGTTTTTATTGTTTCATCATGTGCTTGATTGATTGCCAGACGGTTCTTCATTACATACCTACATTCATTTAAAAATTGAGGGCTGGCTTGCAAGTTTTGTTGATAATAAACAGCATAATTTCGACGTCTAAATCTTGAATTGCATCCATCTGTGTTATAGTAAACTGTTGTAATTTCTCACGATTGAAAAACATGTATTGTCCGTCAACAAAACATATATTAGAACCAGTGAGGTAATTGTAAACGTCACCAATCAAACTAATCTCATTATGATGGCACATTTAAGTGAAATATGAATAATAATTATCGTAGTCGTAATTTATGAAACAGAAGTTTATTTTTAACAAATACTAAACTACTCAATAAATTCCAAACATTGATTGCTCCTACAAATCAGGATCGACTTTAGGCATATTTTGCATGGGTCAGTCAGCTTGCTCTCTCCTCTACTTTTTTTTTTCAATTTGCTAGCACACAAAGGTAACGCCTAGCGCACACCCTTGCGTAATTGAAAAATAAGAGTTGTTTTTTGAGGGGGAACCTCTTAACGCTACGCGTAATTGAAAAATGAGAGTTGTTTTTTGAGCTACCCCCAGATTGCTAGCTCACGATGTTTCCACCTAGTATACTTTAGCCCAACCACTGTCAAAACTAGCCCATTTTCCTAGTAGTGGATGTGAGAAAAAAAAAAAGCAAAATTGTGCTAAAGTTATAGAACCTGTGCCTCTCCCGTTTTCGAATGTGCTGAACAGGAATAACAAGGTGAAAAAAGTTTTTAGTCGTGCGCACACCCCTCAAACGGCCGAAAACCACCTTTTTTTTGCTTATTTCTCGTATGACTATTTTTGCAGGGGTTCTTTGTTTTTTCATATAACAGAAGGTGAAAAGTGATGTCAGATAGTGGACCGCAACCACCCTTTGAGGTGGAATCTACCCTGCCAGGGAGTGTAAAATTGCCAACTTATATATCTCAAATTTCCCACTTTTGCCCAACTTTTGAAAAGTCTGACAAAAGTCTGACAAAGTACGCCCCTGACAGTTTAAAACGCAGTGTGATGTTTTAAACAAATGTATTGTTTTGGAGTTGGTGGAAAAGCAGGAAAATTGCCCATTCCGATAAATAATTTCGAAATAAGCAGTAAACACACTCACAAAAAAATTGCCTCTGTAGTCCTACTCATATGAGTCAAATGGTCAGTGGTCGCATCCACTAAACTGAGCATATTGTTTGTAGAGTGCTGTGAAATCCGTTTAAGAGCGCCATCTGGCATCAAGTAGCAGATACAGTAACTAGGCACCATTTAATTTCAGTTGAATAGTTTTAAACGTTTTAAACCTTATTTAAACATACTATTTAAAACATGGAAAATAGTGGGGGTGGATGAAGAAAACAAATTTTTGAGGTTTTTAGTTCTTGTACACACACTAAATCAATTTTTTTTCATCCCCTTTAATAATGGAATGGGGGTGGCTAAAAAAATTTTTTGTGACCTTAGCTTCTCTTGTATATACTAAATACCAATTTTATGGACTCTTACTTGGTTGGTTTACCTATTTACCCCCCATTTACCTCAATTTACCCCCCCAACTCTCGGAATAAGATGAAAATATAATCTAGTTCCAGATGCCGTTAAAGTCATACGTGTTCCAAATTTCAAGTCAATATCCTTAATGGTTCCAGAGTAATCGTATGCACAAAAAAAAAGTTACAGACAGACCGACAGACAGATATTTTTTTCGCTCAGACTTAAAATTTCGACGTTTCATGACATTCTAAGGCTATATTTGAACAATAAAAATTTTCAAAAATTTTTTTGTCGTTACTTTACTTCCACTGGATGTGGAAGTAAAAGATTTATAAAAAAACAGCTTTTTTGTTTGAAATGAAAAAAATCTGTTTTTTCCAACCCTGTGCGCCACTGACTTAAAAGAAGGAAAAACCACAAATTGTCACTGTCGGGAATACCTACATCTTATATGCATTACTAATTTGAAAGAAAAGACTACAAACCGTCTCTACCTACGAATGTGACCTTTATGTGCCACAAGTTGCAAATTATATTATAATTTAAACTAGTGGATCCATTATACTCTTCGCCGATTTACTGAGCTTTTTATATAATTGTTACACATTCTATAGGATACTCTTCGCAGTTTCTTGTAAATAATATTAGTTTTTGAACATTTTAAATTTTATGATACCAACTTTTTTGTGAAATAAAATATACGAAAAAAAAATGAAAAATAAAACCGCTGCCCAAGGAATCACTACTTCCACATCCAGATTTTCGATCCAACTCACTCACAACGAGAAAATTTTGTATGTGGAAATAATTGCTTATGGAACTTTAATAATATAATATTTGAAATCCTTTACCTCAAAAACCTATAAAACGATACCCCACATCGATAGTGGACTGGATGAAGCAAAAAAATATTTTGATGTTTCTGGTTCTTGTACACACACTAAATCACAATTTGTTTTCATCCCCTTTAATAATAGGATGGGGGTGGTAATTTTTTTGAGACCTTAGCTTCTCATGTGTATATATAAAGTACATATGTGTACCAAATTTCAAGTCAATACCTTAAACGGTTGGATCAAATAAAAAAAATATTTTGATGTTTCTGGTTCTTGTACACACACTAAATCACAATTTGTTTTCATCCCCTTTAATAATAGGATGGGGGTGGTAATTTTTTTGAGACCTTAGCTTCTCATGTGTATATATAAAGTACATATGTGTACCAAATTTCAAGTCAATACCTTAAACGGTTGGATCAAATAAAAAAAATATTTTGAGGTTTCTGGTTCTTGTACACACACTAAATCACCATTTTTTTTCATCCCCTTTAATAAATGAGGGGGGGGGGGGGGGTGGTAATGGGGGTGGCTAATGCCAAAATTTTTTTTGAGACCTTAGCTTCTCCTGTCTATATTAAATACCAATTTTATGAACTCTTACCTGCTTGATTTATACAATCTAGTTCTAGATCTCGTTAAAGTACATATGTGTACCAAATTTCAAGTCAACATCTCAAACGGTTCCAGAGTAAACGTGCCCACAAAAAAAGTTACAGACCGACAGACCGACAAACAGAAATTTTTTTTTCGCTCAAACTTAAAATCTCGACGTTTCATGACATTCTAAGTCTATTTGAACAATAAAAATTTAAAAAAATTTTTTTGTCGTTACTATACTTCCACTGGATGTGGAAGTAATAAATAGGTTCAGGTAGGGTCTCCACGTGTAACTGCAACCTTCCGCGGTATTAAAATAGTGTCGCCCCATGTTGCGCCGCCTGTAATAAATGTAATGATATAGTAGGTATTGTCATTTTGTTTACTTAATTCCTATGGGAAAATAATACGAATTTAAAAGTCTTTTCTAAGGGAATAGCAGATTCTCCGAAGTATGAATTTATTTGTTATCAAGATACATTTATTTTATATTACTAAGTTGTCCGTAAAAAAAAGAGCATATACGAACAGTCAGTTGATACAAATACAAAGTCTGTATGCACACGTTAGTGGAGTCAAATTAGACTAAAAAATTCGCAATGTGCTTCCACATCCAGTGAAAGTATAGTAACGACAAAAAAATTTTTAAAAATTTTTATTGTTCAAATAGGCTTAAAATGTCATGAAACGTCGAGATTTTAAGTTTGAGCGAAAAAAAATTTCTGTCTGTCGGTCAGTCTGTAACTTTTTTTTGTGCGCACGTTTACTCTGGAACCGTTTGAGATATTGACTTGAAATTTGGTACATATATGTACTTTAACGAGATCTAGAACTAGATTATATTTTCATCTTGTTCCGTCGAAGGGTTGGGGTAAATAGGTAAATCAAGCAGGTAAGAGTTCATAAAATTGGTATTTAGTATATACATGAGAAGCTAAGGTCTCAAAAAAAATTTTGGCATTAGCCACCCCCCTTACCACCCCCACCATTAAAAGGGATGAAAAAAATGTAATTTAATGTGTGATCTACTTTCATTTCTCTTTTACCGTTTTTGATTTCATAAAAAAAAAAACAGAGAGTTACTTGAATTCGTTTAACAAAAATTTCGAAAACTGTGAACAACTGTAATAAAATGAGTTTAAATTTAAAAAAAACGTTTTTCTCCGTGATCTTAAAGTACTTATAAAATGCTACAATTTTAACCATCGTACACATTTCTGGGTCTTGACGGCAGGATTTCACAAGGGTGCAAAGTTTTGGCAACAATTGTATATTTGAGCCGTTTTAGTAGGTAATCATTTTGATTTGAAATTTGAAGTGGTAATTGTACTTTATATTTTTCCAAAATTTCATTGATCTATCCATTATTTTTGAAAAAACAGTGATTTGTTTAAAAACGCATAATTTTGCAATGTTCAATTTTTTTTAAATAATAATAATTGGATATAAATTATAGTTAATACGCAAAAACTGCAAAACTGAACTGTGAACTTAAGTTGACCCCTTGAGCTCGTTAAAACAGAAAAACTGCCCTGACTAGACAATTCACATTAAAATCCTAATTTGACTCCACAACCTTTTATAGTTTATAAACTAAGAAAAGTAAATCTGAAGAATCACGTTGTACACAAAATACGCTTCTGCAATTGCAACCTTATATACGAGCTCTGATTATCATATATTCTTAAATTATCCAAAAAAATGGCAATTTTTAACGGTTTTCATTTTTTTTTCAGTTAACAAATTATTAGAAAGTTTATTTGTAGATCAGTTTTATTCGAAATGTTATGAACAATTTGATATTTTTTGCGATGCGGTTACTAGGACCGGAGATAATAAGGAAAATAGCAGAAAGTTTTTATCATAGCACTTATTATTATACCTAGAACAAATTGAAACCATAAAATCGTTGCAGAAAAACATTCAAAATGTATTTTGACACCACTATATGCATAAAATTTATAAAATGTTAATATTGCACCTTCACCTGCACCTTCATTTTGTAACTTTAAACTGTTATTTATGCAGATAGTACAAGCTACCTCTCGGGTGTACTTCCATCAACACCTCGTTTAATGCCCCAATAACACAAAACGACCAAAAATCAGTTCGACAGCCATGTGGACGCCTTCCTCGGGAGCCCCGCGGCCCTGTGCGGGCCCGGCGTCCGTCTGAAATATCTCAGATTATGCGCGCAGCGTCGCGGTCCCGTCAATTTTGAACGTGACCCGCGCTCAGTACAGTCTTAAACTGTTTTAAATGTGCATTTAAACTCACACACGCACATTACAAAACCCAGATTAAAATAGTTTTGTTGAAGTTTAACGTTTTTCCAATGATTCGTCGTGTCAGTGTGTTTATTTTCGGATTTTGGTAATTTATTAGTGCCACAGTGCTTTTGGATTCAGTTTGTACTTTTTGGATGTGTTTTTATCTACATGATTTTTATCAGCTGTTTGCCTCTGCTCGACCTATGACATCACGGAATTAAACTGCTTAAGCATAAAATGTAAGTTAATTGCCATATTATATGTATGTACGTGGGGTTTTATTAAGGTTAATGCCAAGTTTGGGCATGTGCAGTTAACGTCTCCTGTTTGTTTAGTCTTTTATCTTCGCGGTTTAACGCCGCGTTTTGGTAAATAAATGATACACCCGTACCAAATTGGATTAGGCGTGGGTTTTTTAAGATTTACCAGGTACCTCAATGACAGATATCCTTATTATGTTAGTAAAAGTACGCAGCGACGTAAAATTAACGCACCATTGAAAATATGGGCTGTTTCAATGGTCATAACTCCGTTATTATTGGGATGATTTCGCACAAACAGAGATCTGGGGTTTAGCTTGTGAGGTTTAAAGTTTAGTGCATTTTTTACTGACTTCAAAAACATTTAAAAAAGGAGGTTCTCAGTTCGACCCGTGTCTATGTTTTCTTTTTATCAATAATTTTAGATATTTTGTATTTTATTGTACCAAAACTATCTACAGGGTGTTTCATCTTAAATTACACACACCAATAACTTCAAAACCAAAGAACTAATATTTGACATTCGCGAAATAGGTTATGGAGCTACACTTATATAATATTATTTGGGGCATGCATGTAGTTTTGACGCTGAAAAATAATTATCTAATACTGCAATATCTAATATATAAAAATCTCGTGTCACAGTGTTTGTTATCGAACTCCTCCGAAACTGCTTGACTGATTTTTATGAAATTTTGGTGTATATTTGGTAGGTCTATTTTTTATACCCCTAGGTGATAAGGGTGGCCCTATCCAGAAATTTTATTTTTATTTTTTGGACAAAAATTTATAATTTATATGACAATACAACGTTTGCTGGGTCAGCTAGTCTATACATAATAATAAATCTGTAAAGTTGGCGTGTAGTCCAATACATTTAGATCTTTGTTTCGGAAATTCTCTGAACTCGCTGAAAATTTGAGAGGATATTCTCAAAAATGGTAGAAATGACAATCCGAAAAGTTTACCGAGTTAACCCTCGGTGCAATTTTTTTAATTTGACATTTTGTGAAGAATGATAAGAGGACAAAAAGAAAGAGGAGGAAATTTTAAACAAAAATATATACACCACTTTTTTTCATTTGAGCAAAACTATCGGAAACAGAACTCAACGGCACGGTACTCGAGCGCGCTTCGACAGTGCGAGTGTGCGCACGCTACACAAACATTTTTGTCTGACAAGATCAAATGACAAAAATTAAAAAACATTTTAAAGTCGATATTATCATATAGTTGATGTATATATTTGTTTTCCAAGAAGCTTTTTAAATTAATAACTATTAATAGATAAAGTTGCGAGTTACGAAGTATGAGATTTGTCACTTATTTTAGTCAAACAGCTATCACTGTTAGAATTTTTTTATTAAGCGAATTCCTACTATAGGATCTTACTCTCAAAACACTAAATTATAATATGTATGAAGTGAAAAAAATTAGAAAAATTTATTTTGTAAAATACAGCCCTTTGAGAGACATAAATTAAAAAAAAAATCGTTTCTGCCTCTCATACATTAGACTTCATTCAAATGGCGCTAATAAATAAGATATGTACATTTTGTTGAGCGGACATAAAAGCTTGGATGATGTGCTTTCAGATGTTATGTCGGATTTTTTTTTATAATAATAACAATCGATTTATTGTTTTCACGAAATTCGAGAAAAAGGTCGGGATCGAAAATCGTATAGACTAAATTTATTAATATTTGCCATTTTGAATTTTTCAAGTTTTTGTATTTTTTTTGGGAGTCGTGAAGGTACTTCTTATCTGAATACCAACGTTCCTAGCTCGTCGGGAAGTACCCAAATAATTCACAGACATAAGTATATATTAGTATATTAAGTATTAAGGTCAGCAAGTGTTCTTTACTGGTTGAGGATATGTTAAACACTTAATGACCGCAGTACTTATGACGTTTTTTGCACGCTCAAATATTGAAAAAATTTAATTAATATTAAAAATCTTAATATTTTAAAATAAAAATATATAAAACAAACAAGTAGTACCTACATAAAAAAGTTTTCGCTTTGCTTACTATGAGATCGAATATTTATTGTCAAGTGGCATCTGCTGTCATTAGAAATTTCTCCAAGATAAGATTTTTGCCACAACTTAAGCTTCTTGTAAGTTATGATTCCAGAAAGTGACTATGCAGACTTAGATATGCTTGGCAAGTAGGATGCTCAGCCATATTTCTCGATTAATATATTCTTACTTTATTAACCAATCAAAACGTACAATTTCAAAAAAATCGACCAATAGGATTTGTTTAAACTGAGAAAAACGGCTATCGATAAGTGGAAAAAATCGAGAAAAATGTATGTTACTTTTTTCGTAGTAGTGTCAAACTAAAAAAGTCATTGAAATTCTTAAAATCTGACATTTTACGTTTTCATCTTGATTTCTGTACACAAAATGAATGAGAAAAAGCGATTTGGCGATGTTTCACAAGAAAATACCTATTGACGAATGAATGTCCCAGTTAAAACGGGAAACACTAAAAATTCTATATGGAAACAACAGGGTTGGAAAAAAAAACAGTTTTTTTTTCATTTTAAACAAAAAAGCAGTTTTTTTTGTTTTGAACAGGTTTTTTTTTTAAGTTTTAAATAGTATGTTTAAAACAGGTTTAAAACGTTTAAAACTATATTCAACTAAAATTAAATGGTGCCAGGCACACTATGTCTGCTACTATTAGTTGATGTCAGATAGCACTCTTAAACGGATTTTTCAGCACTCTGCAAATAAAATGCTCAGTTTAGTGCACGTGACCACTATATCGGAATTATTTATCGGAATGGACCATCATCGGCACTTTTCTTGCTTTTCCACAAACTCCAAAATAATACATTTATTTAAAACATTACACTGTGTTTTAAACTATGTTTTAAACAGTTGTTTAAAACATAGCATTTTGTATTAAATATGTTTTAAATATTTATTTAAAACACAGTGCGATGTTTTAAACATGTTTTAAACACTTTGTTTAAAACATTTTGTTTTAAACATGCCAACCCTGGGAAACAATTAAAAGCTTTTTGCAAAGAGCGGCATTATTCCCTCGAAAAAGATATGGCTACTATGATGAACTTGCAAATATTTTGACTGACTCGGGTTATAACATGATAAAGAACATTAGAAAATGTTTTTATTTTACTTCCACATCCAGTGGAAGTATAGTAACGACAAAAAAATTTTTAAAAATTTTTATTGTTCAAATAGGCTTAGAATGTCATGAAACGTCGAGATTTCAAGTTTGAGCGAAAAAAAAATTTTCTGTCTGTCGGTCTGTAACTTTTTTTGTGCGCACGTTTACTCTGGAACCGTTTGAGATATTCACTTGAAATTTGGTACACATATGTACTTTAACGAGATCTAGAACTAGATTATATTTTCATCTTGTTCCGTCGAAGGGTTGGGGGGTAAATTGGGGTAAATTTGGAGTAAACAGGTAAATCAAGCAGGTAAGAGTTCATAAAATTGATATTTAGTATAGACAAGAGAAGCTAATGTCTCAAAAAAAATTTTGGCATTATCCACCCCCATTACCACCCCCACCCCATTATTAAAGGGGATGAAAAAAAATGTGATTTAGTGTGTGTACAAGAACCAGAAACCTCAAAATATTTTTTTACTTTATCCAAACACCCCATAACCCACCCCCTGTCACCACCCCCACCCAACTACCGATGTGGGGTATCGTTTTATGGGTTTTTGGGGTAGGGGATTTCAAATATTATATTATTAAAGTTCCATAAACAATTATTTCCAGATATAAAATTTTTTCGTTGTGTGACTTGAATAGAAAATCCGGATGTGGAAGTAGTGATTCCTTGGGCAGCGGTTTTTTATTATAAATCGTTATTTTTAAAACATCAAATAAACAGTTTTGTTGTTTTAATAATTATTTTAGATAATATTAATCTTCTGTAATACACACGAGGTTGATTTTCTACTTGGGTAAATTTTTTTTGAGTGACTCAAACCTGTTTTCCATGAAAATTATGCTCGAATTAAGGAACATATGTCCTTAATTCTCGAATAATTTTCATGGGAAAACAGGTTTTTGTCCAAAAAAAATTTACCCGGTAAAAAATCGACCTCTTGTGTATTAATACCCGAGAAGTCCACAGAGAGGTATGATAAAACCTTCAAAGCTATTCGCAGCGTGGTGAAACAAGAAAAATTTGGTAAATATCACAGAAAAGGTATGCTAGCCTATTTTGTTTCAAGAAATGAAACCACCAGGAAGCTTATGGGCTGAATACTCTATGCTCAAAGCCACAATATTTTTGTATAAAGCTGTTGATATTTCAAAATATGCTACGTGAATTGCTTTAATAAAAATTGAATTCTAAATTTCTATATTTATTAATTTACTTACCGCCTCCTGAGCGGTAAGCAATTACTTGCCGATCGCCAATTTGTAAACGTCACTTACAAATGTCTTAATTAAGGTGTCAAATTACCTTAGTGAGCAAAGCAAAGTTACACTCTACTTTTATATAAAACAGAGTGCAACAAAGTTTTTACCTATATTTATCTGTCCGATGAATTGCTGGGTACTTCTCGATGAGCTAGGAACTTGATATTTGACATGGAGGTAGGGCGCACCTTTCCAATATAGTCCCTTGAGGTAAATCAGAAAGAGGCAAAAAGCCCAAAAGTTCTGCGACTAGACCGCAAGACATCGTCCCCCCCGTTTTCGAGAGCGGGGAACACGATGGTGACAATATTTTCCGACCTACCCCCCCAACCGCTACTCCTAAACCGGTTTTCCGATTTTCCGGTGCTAGGCATTTTTTTATCGGAAAATTTTATTAACTAAAGTTGTTCAGAATTGTCCAAAACCCCTAAATCTAAAATTTAATCAAAACTAAAAAATATTGAAATTTTGTTCAAAATATTGTCCAAGTCGAAAAACATCATTTAAATGGGTTTTTTTGTGTAAAAAATTCATGACGATTTTGTTTGAAATTAAACCCAAGCTGTCAGATAGTTGTCAAGTAATTAGTAGTCTTTTGTATGTTTTTAAATTTGTCAATTTTTTTAAATATTTCGTTTTTTTTTTATTTTGATAAAATATTGGATATTGGGTTTTTGGACAATTCTGAACAACTTTCATTAATGAAATTTTCCGATAAAAAAAGATTAGCACCGGAAAATCGGAAAAAGGGGTGATTTTTTCGGTTTGGGGGTAGTGGGTGGAGGGTAGGTCAGAAAATATTGTCACCATCGTGTTCCCCAGAACTTTTAGGGTAAAAGCTTTACCTCAAGGGACTAATATGGCTACCAATGCATAGATAAAATATAATATAAGGTGGAGTGGGGTAAGTGGGGACTTAAAAGGTTGACTTTGAAGTCACGTAACTTTATGGAAAATTGAGATACATTGGTGTGCTTTGAACAAGAAATAGTATGTTATACTCACAAAATACCCATATATTATTTTTATTAATTCAACGGTGTTCTAAAAAAAATCAGTTCTGTAAGTTCACCTGTAGTACCCACTTGCCCCGGTGACTGGGGCAAGTGGGTTTTTCATATGAATAGTTATATTCTCAATTGGGGCAAGTGGATTAATCTGCACGATTTTAGCTACAATACGTTTTTTTCAAATCTAAAATATTCTAAATTATGGGAGTTTCGAACTTAAGTTAAGTTAAGGTATTTTTCTGGAGTAAAATAGTAAAATGCTATTAAACTATTTTATTGCAAAAACAGAACGAAATGATTTAAATTAAAGTTTTGTACAAAGAAAAAGTTCATTGGGCACGTTTAGGGAATGCAACCGCTGAGAATAATCACTCAACCTGATAGTCCACAGTACATCGCCCTTTTTTTTTTAATGATTAGTAACAGGCTGAATTTTCGTGAGTAGCTTCGTTTTGACGAGACGCCCAACTTTTCTCTCTGCGAAAATTCTCGGTAGTGGTAGCTAATAGCAAAAATTATTTTTTCTATTTCACACGAATTAGACAATTCCACAACCTGTCAAATTATGTTGTGGACAAACACGAGGCTTATTATAATTAACTCGCGCAAACGTAACCAAGGCAATCGAAAAACAAACTCTTTAACGAATGAAAAATATATTGCCAAAATAATTTGACAGATTGTCGAATTGTCTAATTCGTGTGAAATAGAAAAAATAATTTTTGCTATTAGCTACCACTACCGAGAATTTTCGCAGAGAGAAAAGTTGGGCGTCTCGTCAAAACGAAGCTACTCACGAAAATTCAGCCTGTTATTAATCACTGAAAAAAAAGGGCGATGTACTGTGGACTATGATTACTTTTTGATTCAAATCAATTGTTGTGAGTTTGCTAAACGATGTAAAGCAAGTTTATAATAAATGTCACTGCAAGTGAGTTAAGTCTCACCGATGACTAAACTTAGCGTGAATTTTTGTTGTGGCATAAAACACTCAACAGCTGACGATTAGCACGTTTTCAGCATTGTCGTTTAGGGAACCGTTGCGTGTCCTAAACGTATCCATTTCATAACAAAATAAAAATAAAAAATTGGAAAAGGGGCAAGTGGGGACTAATCCCCACTTTCCCTTAAGGACTAGTCCCCACTTGCCCCGCCAATAAAAATAGCGGGGCAAGTGGGAACTATGGGGCTAAACTTGGGAAACAGGGTAATAAATTTTTTTAAAAATTGCAAGAAGTAACATTAGTGACATACAACATCAGCAGTCTTGAAAGTTTGACATATCTGCTTTCATAGATAAAAAAATTTTGAATTTTTTGAAGACAACTTGAAAATCTCGATCAAATGTAGACAATTTCCAAATGAACAAATTGATGCCTTAAAAATGTTCCAAAATCTATACCCAATACGTTGCAGCTGCATGGAGATCTGAAGAACAATCTACTGTGAGTTAAATTTACAAACAGGATTTTTCTCACAAATTATAATAAAAATACCCACTTGCCCCAGATCCCCACTTGCCCCACTCCACCTTACTTAGAAAGCAATACGTGTATTAAAATAGAAACGCTGCCAAAATAGCAAGAGCTGTAAAAAAAATATAGAACCAAAGTTGTAGAGAATTAAATTTGCCATAAAGTGAGAGGCGGCGTATATGTATATTTTATTGCTGTTGGGATATGTGTCATTGTCACGAAAACGTGCAATTTGCAGTCCCTTCGCCATAAAAGTTCAGTTTTAAAAAAAAATAGTTATTTTAAAATAGTTTCTTCGAATTAATCGTTTTCTTTCTGTTTTTATTTTATATAACAGTATGTGAGATCTCACGTATGTTAACTGTCCCTAGACCCCAATGTATTATACTTTGATCTGTCAAGAAATATTTTTTTACCGTAATATAGATTTAAAAGAAAGAGGAAACGTATTGTAAAACTCAAAAAAAATATTAATTTTTAAAAATATAGTACTTTAAAAATTAATTTATCTTCAAAACGCTACTTTATGAAGTGTCTCCAGTAAGAGTTAACGCGTTAATTTTACTGCTTAGAGTCGAGTGGGTGGTGATGACCTTCCTTAAATGTAAGGGTATATATTTTATTTTACCAGTTGAGGTTCTAGCTCTGGAAATGAGTAATTAGTGCTAGTTTTTACTAGTTTGGCGCCAATATGATTGTATTTATAGAAACGATAAGCATAATGTCTCACATTTGCTAACAAGAAATTTTAGTCAAAAATATGCAATATGTTATTTATTTAATTATCATTTGTTTGATATTTTGTTAGAATATATATTTTTAAAATGGCACTATTTTTCAAGAAAATTATCGGTTTCTTAACAGGAAATTTGAATCTAAACCTCACCTGCGTTAACCTCACTTGCGTAATTTCTTAAAAATAGCAATAGAAAAGTTGCAAAGTACAAAAAACTAGTTTTTTGTGTTCTTATTTACATAAGAGGATGCACTTTTAAAATCCACTAACTTTTTTTACTTCCTTCTCACTTTCATTAAAGTTTTTGTTTTTATTTGGTACATTTGTTTTTCTTTCTGTTTTTTAATTTTTGTGTTAGGGAGAATTAAAGACTCTATTTGTATTTTTTTTACATTAAGAGACTAAACATTTAATTTTTGACCTCAACTTTTATTATTTAATTATTATATCTTACTTTTGATACTTTGTTTCTCACTTGCGTTAACTAGTATTTTAAAAAATTGTATTTTTTAACAAAACTAATTAAGTTTAAGCTCCTACTTAAAATATTTATTTAACAATTTTTATGTTCTACTCTAAATGTTATATTTGAAAATAAATATATTTTTCTTAAAATTACTTTCTGCAAATGCACGTTTTCATGTCATATATGCGTTTAAATTCGATGAATCTGTACGATTCCACACTTTGCACGCTTCTTTTGCACATTCTGTAAAAGATGACATGTGCTTCCACTGAATTTTTTGTAGAGAATTTAATTCTCTACAACATTGTTTTTACATTTTTTTTCATATCTCTTAGCTTTTTGGCAGCGTTCTCATTTTAATGCGTGTATTAATATATTTTTTGCAATATTTGCATGATTTTCAAGTTTAAGTTGACCATTTCGCATCCATCATTTTCAGTTTTGCAATTATAATATCAACATCGTAATCAGTGGTCTCGAAATCCCTTGTATGAATTTGTTCGTAATTTTATCATTGAAATTGTTTGGTTATCACAGTTGCAAAATATTTCTTCCGAGATTTCTTCACAAAATATTCGTTCTAAGCTTGTAATAACATTTAGTTTCATGATGAAACTTCTGTAATATTCCAGAAAGTCTCTCAGCCTTCTGAAATATTCCCTAATAACTTTCCACTTCGTTTTAAACGCCGCACGTGTTTAAAATGTTATGAAGTCTATGGTATTGTAACTGTTTTTAATGTTTAGGTAAAGATAGGAGGTGTTCCGTTTAAAACAATACTTAGGCAATTAAAAAATAATATAATAAGTATTTCAAAACAAATTAAGATAATAGGTGGTATCAATCTTTTAATGTTGGTAGTAATTAATATTGTGGAAATATTTAAATTTATTCACTGACTTTTTTGGGCCAAGATCAATGTGTCACCTCGTGAAATTGGGAGTTGGGACCGATATGCCAAAACAATCGTTCATTGTTTTGAATTCCACTTTACTTATGTATTTATTTATTTACAAATTGACGTCTCAAAGAGATTTAGCAAAAGTAGGTAGAATTCAAGACCGATGATATATGATGATAAGATTTTCTAAATATATCAAGTATCTCCATAGTGTTGGTATGGTAATTGAATATCATTTAATACTTTTAACGAGTACTAAAATTTATAATATTGTACTCATTGTGATCTAACGTACTTAATAATAATAATACGTTCATTTTTAATTAAATTGCGAGATTTAAACTTACTGAGAAATTGTAGTGTTTTCAATAAACAATGGTATTAAGAGAGAGTGGGAGAGAAATATGCGTTTATTTTCGGTTTATTGTAAATATTTAAAAATCATAAATGGTATAACCTTTCAAATAGTTTTAGGTACTCTCCATTCCTCTAAGGAATACAACCATATAAAGTTTTTATCATACATTTTGTATATAGTTAAATGCCATATTCTGATAATGAAATTAGGAACTATTTTCATTGACCAAGTACAACAGAAATTTACAATAAAAATATATATATATATTTGTATTCGTTGGAACAATTGCAAGCATCTAAAACAGTTTTAAGGATTATACTTACTTATTTAGTTTTTTAAAATATGTATAATAAGTCGAAAATAAACGCATATATCCCTCTAACTCTGCGCATAATCCTATCCTTAAATAAGAATTATAGTAATCTGACCCTAATGCTAATGAGATTATCATACATGGTGATCTACCATGACGTGCGGAAAAATTATCAGTAGGTTATCCCCACCGAAAGGAGTTAAAAAAACGAAAAATTAAAAAAATTACCAAAAAAATTACCTTATTTTTTTGTAATGCTCCGCCGCCAATGACTAACCAACCTGACGTAACGCGGTACAACCATATCACTTTATCAGACTTGGGATTGACACTATTGATAGCAAAGCTGGAGAGGGTAGAAGTGACTTTGGTTTTAATCAAATCACACTACAAAAATAGCGAAATAAATCGAAAAGACATTGACCGTATGCTAGTGAACTCTGCAACAAGTAGACATAAGAGATATTTATTTAAAATCGTCAATAACACGCCGGTGTCCTGATTGTTTGACCGAAAGCAAAAAACGCGGCACTTTGACCGCACCTACCGGCTTCATTTTTTATGCCAATTAAAGAAATATAAACATCTCCAATATGTTTTTTCACAAGTAATTTCGTCGCCCTATTACTGACCTAGTCAATAACAGTAGTGTATCTTCGTAAATTTTAACCATTTTTAATATACTAAATTACCTCGGGGTACTCTAAAATTTTGCAGGGGCTTTCCCACATTGAAGATTAGTACACCATTTCATTTTCCGCATATCATGGTAAATCACGTTGTATAAAGTTAGTTAGTTAGTTTTGTTCAGTCTGGGGGTATGTATTTTATTTCTAGTTTTGAAACTATGACCAGTCTATTCTACATAATTATTTACACTTAATGACTAGTTTAAGTATTATTATTGCCTTTTTTTAAATATGTTTATATGATAATCTCATTGAAAGATTACTAGCAGTTTTACTTCCACATCTAACGACAAAAAATAAAAAAATTTGAAAATTTTTATTATTCAAATCGGCTTAGAATTGAAATGTCGAGATTTTAAGTTTGAGCGAAAAAAATTCTGTCTGTCGGTGTGTCTGTAACTTTTTTTGTGCGCACGATTACTCTGGAACCGCTTAAGAATTGACTTGAAATTTTGTACACGTATGCATTTTCAAGGGATCTGGAACTAGATTATATTTTCGTCTTATTCCGTCGAAGGGTTGGGGGGTAAATTGGGGTAAATGGGGGGTAAATGGGGGTAAATGGGAGGTAAATCAAGCAGGTTAGCGTCCATAAAATTGGCATTTAGTATATACAAGAGAAGCTAAGGTCTCAACAAATTTTTTGGCATTAGCCACCCACATTACCACCTCCACTCCTTTATTAAAGGGGATGAAAAAAAAAATGTGATTTAGTGTGTGTACAAGAACCAAAAACCTCAAAATATTTTTTTAATTCATCCGCCCCCACTACCACCCCCCTCTTACCACCCCCACCTGACTCCCGATGTGGGATATCGTTTTATGGGTTTTTGGGGTAGATAATTCAAATATTATATTATTAAAGTTCTATAAACAATTATTTCCACATACAAAATTTTTTCATTGTGAGAGACTTGGATAGAAAATCTGGATGAGGAAGTAGGGATTCTTGGGCAGCGGTTTTTTCAAATATTTTTTTAATACTCCATGATTCCATGAATGATTATAGATATTGTATACCTAAAACAACCTGTACAATTCAGTTAATGTTATATTATCATCATCCAACTCATTATGTGTAATTTTTTGTTTATTTTTTATATAATTCTAAAAATGTTTAATGATATAAAAATCTATAAGTTGTTGCTGCTTTTAAGACAAAAACATTCCCTAAAAACCATCCATAGCGTTTGTCATTTTTTTCACTATGACAGTGTTATTCCTTATACAGGGTGTCCCAGAATTGAGTTCCCGGACGGGAACTTGTGATTCCTGAGTTCATATTGGGCCTATTTAACCCAACTTACCTTAGTCCAAAAATGCATTCCTGAGGAAGTACATTCTCTTAAAGTGAGACAGAAAAAAATCGTTTTTTCCAATAACTTCCGTTGTATGGAAGATAAAATTTTCAAATTTGGATGGGAGCTGTATCTCTATAAGTACTCTATGTAAACTTGATAACAACCAAATATCTTTTGTTTCTCAATTTTTGTTCATAATAATTAATATTTGACTGGTTGTAATTTTTTAATCACCCTGTAAAAATACGGAATACTTGAACATTTTTACACAGCATTGAAAGGGCTGCAAAAAAGGTACTCTTAAAAATTTTTGTAATATCAATCAAAATACAAGAAATTATCGTTTTTTCTTCTATTTGTATTTAACATTTATTTACAGTTCTAGAACAGAATTTTGTAATAGCAGAAAAGTACTGTTTATTTTAAAAACTACATTCATAACAAATGCTCCACGTGACGTCCACCTGTTTCAGTACACAAATTAATACCTTTAAAATTTTTTGTAATATCAACCAAAAATCAAGAATTATCGTTTTTTCTTTGTAGGTCATAAGTGCTCGTGAAACAGAAAACCTGTCGCGGTCTCATGACAAAACTTAATTAATTCGTAACGTCAAAAAATAGCAAGTATAAGATTAATTTCGGTAATCTACCAGCAACGATGAAGACACGGAATATTTGCGATTTTTGTATTTGGTTATTTAAAAACCACTGTATACTCTGTTCCAACTGACACTAGGGGGCAACTTTGGCAACGTGTACAGAACGCGTGCGATGAATTTAGAGAAATTTTGCATATTTTCCAACGAATTCGCTCGTCATTGATGAAGAGAATTGATTTGTGTACCTACTGAAACAGGTGCATGTCATGTGGAGCATTTTTTATGAATGTAATTTTTTTTTAATAGTCCAGTCAATGAAAGAGTTGTAGAGAACATTTTGGAGGGGAGAATTTTTCTCTTCAGGAATGTGTTGGGGGTAGTCAGGAGGTAAACATACTAAAAGTCCCCGCCCCTAGCCCCGCCGCTTCAGTAGGAGAGGGGGGTGGAAAGGTTCCTTTTTTCGATTCTTCACCTATAACTCGGAAACGATGCGTCGCACGAAAAAAGGTAATCTATGCAAAATTAAACGTAATTAAATTTCCCACAAGAATGTTTATATTCGTTTTCTTCCTATGTGTTATATTTTACGAGATATTCGTCAGCGAAAATCGATAATTAATAAAGAAAAAATCAATTGTGTACCTTGAATATTTCTATCAAAGCGGTTTACCGTGGTCTGCTAATAAATCACAGTCACAAAACAATCTTTATTTTACAACACTTGACGTATTTACTAACGTAATATTTTGTCGAAGTCTAGACATTTCCTTAAATATACAGTGTGACTCACTTAAAATTAAGATACCCTTATAACTTTTTCATTTTGTTTCCGATTTGAATCAAATTTTACTCTAGTATAGAACAAATTAGGATCTACTTATGACCAGAAAATCATTCACCTGCTACAAAGGCAAAGCTACCAGCGGCACCAAAATGTGAGGAAAAAGATTAAAAATCATATTGATTTTTAATCTTACGAAAGATGAATTTTACGTAGCCACCACAAATTGCGGAAACTGAGGACCCCCTTTGCCAGATGAGCTTATGTATAAGATATCCCCCATCAATAATCAAATCAAATTTTGGTGTATGTACGTTTGTGGCGCCGATTGGATGCATTTTTTAGAATTTCTAACATTCAAAATGTTTTATTTTTTTCAGCATATTTTGGTACCACAGGTGGCTTTGCCTTTATAGCAAGTGGATGATTTTCTGGTCATAAGTAGATGCTAATTTGTTCTATACTTGAGTACAATTTGATTCAAATCAGAAACAAAATGAAAAAGTTATAAGGGTATCTTCATTTTAAGTGAGTCACACTGTATATTTAAGGAAATGTCTAGACTTCGACAAAATATTACGTTAGTAAATACGTCGAGTGTTGTAAAATAGATTGTTTTGTGACTGTGATTTATTAGCAGACCACAGTAAACTGCTTTGATAGAAATATTCAAGGTACAAAATTGATTTTGTTTTTATTAATTATCGATTTTCGCTGGCGAATATCTCATAAAATATAACACATAGGAAGAAAATGAATATAAACATTCTTGTGGGAAATTTAATTACGTTTAATTTTGCATAGATTAGCTTTTCCCATACGACGCATCGTTTCCGAGTTATAAGCGGAGAATCGAAAAAAGGAACCTTTCCACCCCCCCTCCCCCCTGAAGCGGCGGGGCTAGGGGCGGGGACTTTTAGTATGTTTGCCTCCTGACTACCCCCAACACATCCCTGAAGAGAAAAATTCTCCCCTCCAAAATGTTCTCTATAATCCTCTTTTGGGCATTCATTGATTGGACTATAAGTAAACTGGTTTTCCATTATTACAAAATTTTATACTAGAATTGTAAATAAATGTTAAATACAGATAGAGGAAAAAACAATAATTTCTTGTGTTTTGATTGATATTACAAACATTTTTAAGAGTACCTTTTTTGCAGCCCTTTTAATGCTGTGTAAAAATGTTCAAGTAATACGTAATTTTACAGGGTGATTAAAAAATTACAGCCAGTCAAATATTAATTATTATGAAAAAAAATTGAGAAACAAAAGATATTTGGTTGTTATCAAGTTTACATAGAGTACTTATAGAGCTACAGCTCTCATCAAAATTTGAAAATTTTATCTTCCATACAACGGAAGTTATTGGAAAAAACTTTTTTTTTCTGTCTAACTTTAAGAGGATGTACTTCCTCAGGGATGCATTTTTGAACTAAGGTAAGTTGGGTTAAATAGGCCCAATATGAACTCAGGAATCACAGGTTCCCGTCCGGGAACTCAATTCTGGGACACCCTGTATTTTGAGTGTTTTTTGTGTTCGTTATTCAATAGCCAAATTTAAAATTTTTCCCTTTTCGACTGGCCCTGTATAAAAGTCGGTTAGGTTTACTAAAGAGGTAAAGTAGTCATTCGACTTAAGGAACATCAGACACTAAATGAAGAAGAATTCTTTAAATAAATAGTGCTTCTATACATTGTTCGGTTGCTGTAGGTGCCTTAATGAAATTTTTTCAAAGAAATAGATTGGACGGAATAGCTTTTCTTTTTCTTCCTTATTTAGTGACATCAACATCAGATACTAAATAAGGAAGAAAAAAGAAAAGCTAGGCCGTCTAATCCATTTAATAATAGTAATAATAATAATATCTTTATTTACCATAAAAATATAATCTACATGGTAAATAGGCACCAGTTCACCTAGATGGTGCTCTTTCAATGGCCCTAAATACAATACAATACCATAAAAGACAATAAAAGACAATAAAAGACAATAAAAGTGTTTGTTTGAAAAATTTTCATTACAGCAATCGAATAATTAATAGTAAGTATAGAAGCACTCTTTATTTAAAGAATAACTTTTCTTTTTTCTTCCTCATTTAGTGTCTGATGTTCCTTAAGTCGAATGACTACTTTATCTTTTTAGTAAACCTAACCTACTTTTATACAGGGCCAGTCGAAAAGTGAGAAATTTTAAATTTGGCTATTAAATAACAAACACCCTGTATGAGATATTAAGCTAAAATTTTGTATAGAGGTATTTGAGACAACTGCGAATCGAATACGCTATCCAATTTGCCGATAAAAAATTGCCTAATAGTCGATCTAGAAATTTCAACCCATTTGGAGGAGCATAGTAGGACTTGAAAATATGAAGATTAGAAAATTTTCAAAACAGTCAAATAAAGCTCATCGAGCACTATTCTCGGCCAACGCGTTCCAAAATAACGGGGTGTTGCGGTTTTAAATCGCACACACTGTATATACCTTTTCCTACCTCTGGTTACCCTACTGTACTATAACTTAGCTAAAGACAATTTAAAAGATATGAAAAATTTTAAAACTTGTTTATTTCAAAAGAATGAATACTATTTTTACCATTGTTCATCGTTGAACGTCATCAAAAATGTAAAATCTGACAATCTGATTTATTTTTGTTATAATTCGCAAGGACTGGCTGCCGAAATTTAATTTTAGGATTTTATGTAAGCGTGCTAAATACTTGAGCCGATTTTTTTCACTTCATCAGGAAGTTGGCGAGCCTAAATAACTATTGGAAGGAAATGGTAAATATGCTGGTGTTGATGATTCAGATTGAAAATTTGAACATCTATTTCCATGCTATATTTGCTTCTTGATGTACGATCTGTTTGATGTAGCGAGTTTGTATATTATGCAAATGTGAAGACTGATGAGTGCAAATATATTTTATTAATAAACCATCATAAAGGTGTAATATATACAGGTGTTATATGCAGAACAGATTATCTTGTAAATACGGGTTGAAAAGTATTCATAAACTTAGTTGCGTTGCTAGTGTATCTTTGAAATTTCGTCTATGTTTAACTTGAAAAAAGGAGTGACCCAGATTTATATGAAAATTCAGGATACCTAAATTTTTAGTAATATGAATTTAGGACGTTCTGCAGGCAGGCAAATATTCTACTAGCCTTGTCTGTGTTGAAAATCATTATTCTTATCAGACATGTGCGGTTTTGCAGATGTCAATAGTCTTCTGGACATTTTAACCGACTTTTCAAAAAATTAAAAATGAGGAGGTTCTCAATGCAATCCGTATATATGCTTCTTTATATATGTTCAGTTGTTACTATTACAACTCGGTGGTCCCATCATAGTTTCATCAAGCTACGTCTAGTATAAAGTGACTAAAAATTGAAATCCAGGTTTTTTAATTAAAAATTTGGACAATGCGCCAGTGATAATGAAACACTGTTTATAATCATAATATTTTTTTACAAACTATTATTATTGATCCTGTAGATGAACTCAATACCGTCGGGTAGTCTATATACAATGGTCGCGTCGTCTGATAGTACAGTAACTAGAGTTTTTAACTTCGGAATAATCTCATGAAACGAATTTCGTTCATTTTTGGCAACTTAATAGTAAATGTATCAAGGAAAAGTTTCTATATTGTGCGGCGGTTTGCTAATTTGTAGGGGGTAGCAACTACAGGGCTTCCAGCGAGGTCACTTGAGTCACTAAAAGTCACTTTATTTTTAATATGTCTCTAAATGTCACTTTTTCCATGAGAAAAGTCATTAAATTCACTTTTTATTATCAAGACACATAGCTGTGATTCAGAAAGTCACAACAGCTCGTAAAAGCCACCAAAACTATTTAACAGAAGAAAGACAGAAAAAAATAGAAAATGAAACAAAACTTAAAATTTCCGAAGAAAAAAAAAAGGAGGAGCAAATGTTCTTGAACAGATTACAAGAAGGAAAAAAAAACAATTGATGTTTTAGAAGAAACAATCCACTAATCGATTAGAAAAGGCTATTAAAAATGGAGATTTGAATGAAGATCGGATAACCCAGTGTTTACTGGACGGCTATAATAAAACAAAAAATTCTCAAGAAACGAAAGCAAAAAGTACAGCATCATTAGAAAGAAAACTTAACAAACGAAAGAATGATATTATTTCCAACTTCTTAGATAAATAACAAAAACTTTCCAAGAAATAAGTTTTTATATTGTTCAGTATACCGGGTGATTCAGTTTGGTATTCGCCCCCCCGTATCTTTTTTATTTTAACAGAAAACTACAATAAACCATATAATATTTGTAAATCGTTTGCCAAGCTCTATCGAATGACGTCCTTAAATCATCTCTTTGATCACATATGCCCAAATAACGATAGTCAACTTTTTTTTTTCAAATGGTATGTATGCTATACATTTTTTTGCCGATTGTTGTAGAGCTTTTCTTTCTGCATTCAACCATGTGAAAAAAGTATACACTTCCATAAGGAAAATTTCGAGAAAATTAATAAAATACGAAAAAACTTCATTTAAAGGTTTTGTTTCTGATTCAACATAGTTAGCCATGGAAACAATTGAATTTTGTCATTGTTAGTAATGTCAAATTGAAAATACTGTTATTATACTCTTCGCAAAAACGAAGAGTATATTGTATTTGATCGGCACATTTCTAAAATCGTAAATATCGCTCGAAGAGAAAAAATGTTCATATCATTGCGTTAGTGAACGAATTCTGAACAACTTTCAAAATGTCCGTCTGTCCGTCCGTCCGTCCGTCACATTTCTTGTAAAAACGATAACTCGAGAAAGAAAAATCCGATTGTACTGAAATTTGGACAGTAAATTAGTGTTAGCTAGAGGAAGAACCCTATTGTTTTTGAACAAAATCGATCGGTAAATAAAAATGTTATTAATGATTTAAATTTGAAAAAATTTTTTTTTTGATTTTTATGTTTTTGTAATTGAATACCTATAAATTTGGTGAAATGATATTTCATTTTAATATCTAAATATTTATATATTTTACAAATATATATTTCATAATGTAATATGCAACCGTGAAAATATGATATTAGCTCGTGACTCGTGGTAATGTAAAAATTTACATTTTTTTACTTGTAAGGTGATGGTGTAGTTCTTACGCTTTTGACTCGGAATCGAAGGGTCCCGTGTTCGAAACCCAAATGGTAGTTTTTTTATTTTTACTTTATTTTACCAACTAAGTTACTATAAAATTAAAAATATCTAAAACTAACATTATTTACAAAAAACTGCGAAGAATATCCTATAGAATGTGTAACAGTTATATAAAAAGTTCAGTGAACAGGCGAAGAGTACGTTTTTAGCTTGTTTGTGACTGTGTTATTCGTTTCTGTTTTATGTTATACTTCTAAATAGATTTACACAATGGTATTTTACACTAATGAAGAAAAATTGGACATGATATTAATTTCTGGAGAGTGCGGAAAAACAGTAAAACAGCCAAACGTTTATATCAAGATCGCTTTCGAAATAGGCCAGTACCATCAGACAAAATGTTTGTAAAATTGCCAAGAAATATGAGCGAAAGTGGAAGTTTTGAGAAAAAAAGATACGTTTTTAAGCCCAGAACCGCACGAGATGAGGAACATACAGTTGCAGTTTTAGCCTGTGTTTTCGTAGACCCGCATATTTCTATTCGTCAGTTAGCGACAGAAACTGATATTTCATATTCTTCAATTCAAAGAATTCTGAGAGACAATAAACTGCGACCATATAAAATACATTTAGATCAGGGCTTGCTTCCAGGAGATTACGAGAGACGTCTAAATTTTGTAGCGTGGTTGGCAGTTGCTCAAGAAATGACTATATTAGATCGCAGCATGTGGTCAGATAAATCCCGTTTCCATAATAATGGAATTGTCAATAGACATAACTGCCATTATTGGTCGCAGGATAATCCTCACTGGCTTCGGGAAACTAATTTCCAAAATATTTGGGGAATTAACGTATGGTGTGGAATTCTCAACGGACAAATTATAGGACCAAAGTTTTACGAAAGCACGCTTACTGGAGAAAGATATCTACAGTTTTTAAGAGAAGAGTTGTTAAATTTCATAGAAGACGTTCCATTACATATTAGGCATATCATGATATTACAACAAAATGGGGCACCGCCACATAATGCTATAATTGTAACGAATTACTTAAATGCGGCTTATCCAGGTAGATGGATCGGAAATCGTAGTGAGGGAGTCAAGTGGCCTGCTAGATCACCGGATCTCACATCGTTAGATTTTTTCCTTTGGCCATATCTAAAAGAAAGAGTGTACTTTACACCTCTAAATGATGTCGAAGATCTTAAAAATAGAATACAAACTGAATGCCGCAGATTAAATGTTGAAATTCTTCAACATGTATGTACCCAAGGCGTGATAAATAGAGGACGATTATGTTTAAAAGCGAACGGAGGACTCTTCGAACATATGAAGCAATAAATAATGTTTTTATTTTCTTAATAATTGTTAGTTAGTTTTCAAGTATTGGTAGTTTTTTTATTGGTAATTGTTATTTATTATTAGTTGTTATTTTAATATTATTGTTGAGTGTTATTATCATTAATTAACTAAAGATACGACATTAAATGTTTGTTTATATAAAAATGAATTACATAATTATTTAAAAACAGAACTTTGGTCAAAACATTAAACTTTGTTTCGAAATTTTTACGCCTCATCAGTACCGTACACAATCCTCGTACAAATCCCTCTCTTTCGTATCTGATTTGCCTAGTTGGTACTAGTTACAATACTTACAATGTCAAAATTCAATTGCTTCCTTGGGTAACTATGCTGATTCAGGAAGAACCTTTGAATGACGTTTTATCATATTTTATTAATTTTTTCGAAATTTTCCTTATGTTGAAGAATGAATTTTAACATTTAATCTGCAGCATTCAATTCGTATTCTAGTTTTAAGATCTTCGACGTCATTTAGAGGTATAAAGTAAACTTTTTCTTTTAGATAGAACCAAAGGAAGAAATCTAACGGTGTTTAAAATCGTTTCTTTTTTTCTCAAAACTTCCACTTTCGCTCATATTTCTTGCCAATTTTACAAACATTTTGAGTGATGGTACCGGCCTCTTTCGAAAGCGATCTTGATATAAACGTTTGGCTACTTTATGTTTTTTCCGCACTCTCCATAAATTAATATCAAGTCCAATTTTTTTTTCATTATTGTAAGATACCATTGTGTAAATCTATTTAGAAGTATAACATAAAACAAAAACGAATAACACAGTCACAAATAACAGTATTTTCAATTTGACATGACAAAATTCAATTGTTTCCATGGCTAACTATGTTGAATCAGAAACAAAACCTTTAAATGAAGTTTTTTCGTATTTTATTAATTTTCTCGAAATTTTCCTTATGGAAGTGTATACTTTTTTCACATGGTTGAATGCAGAAAGAGAAGCTCTACAACAATCGGCAAAAAAATGTATAGCATACCATTTGAAAAAAAAAAAAGTTGACTATCATTATTTTGGCATATGTGATCAAAAAGATGATTTAAGAACGTCATTCGATAGAGCTTGACAAACGATTTGCAAATATATATGGTTTATTGTAGTTTTCTGTTAAAATAAAAAAGATACAGGGGGCGAATACCAAACTGAATCACCCGGTATATATTTTATCTGCATTTTTTATAAATTCTATTAGATATTTATGTTTAAATTCTTTCATATTTATTATTTTATGGGTACTACTAATAGTGCGTACTTTTTTTTTCATGTAAGCTATACCTATTTATTTATACTGTAAAAGATATTAACATAAAATAAAATGTTCGCTAAATTAAGAAATCCCTCCAACCCCCATGCGTAAACCTATGACTTATTTGTGACTCTTTTTTTACTTTTACAAGTCATATTTCTTACACCTTTGGGGGCCTGCCGTACGCCCCTGCCCCAAAAGGGCTGGCATGGTCATTTATATGCCCTACTGCGCTCTACTGCCCCAAATTAACAACAACAACCAAAATGAAAGACAATTAATTAGGTTTTGAAATGCAGGAAATAATAACATTACGATTTAAATTATTTATTTGACAATACTGTCTAATGCATGTGTACAAAAGCCTTATGAGGAATAGTGTTTTATAATTTATTCTTATTCAAAGATACAGAAAATAAAATACAGATTTTTTAATTTTTGTTTGTTTTTTTTTCTGTATTTATTTTTATTTTTTGTTGATATTTCTGTTATTGTTTTGGTTGTTTTTTTCATAACTCTTTTTTTTATAAACACGAATATGTATATTTTAGGGAATTTTTTATAGGTTGTGGTAATTTATTCAAATCGGATAAAATGCCGATTGTGATGCAGATTTTTGTCAAAAAAATGGTACTTTTGTCCCACTTTAATACAGTAACTTTATACATCCTACCTGAAGTCAAATCAGGTATCTATGCTTTTTTAACATGTTGTATAGAATTAAAAATTAATGTTAAATCCAAATTTACGACCTCGGCAGACCTCCGGGTCTTGGTCAAAAATCCAAAAAAACTGCGAGATTTTTGTTGTTTTTTTGCAGTTTTTGTCGATTTTGGCACCCAAGGCCTACTTTTTTGGTAAAAACAATTTAGTATTCTTTAAAAGTAGACTAAATTTGCTACAAATTGGTACCAGAGCGGACTCTGTAGATCAAATAGTATCCGAGATACAGCTGTTCAAAGTTTTGAAAAGTTTTCATATTTTACCATTTTTAGCAAATTTACTTCCACGTCCAGTGGTAGTAACGACAAAAAAATTTTTAAAAATTTTTATTGTCCAAATAGGCTTAAAATGTCATGAAACGTAGAGATTTTAAGTTTGAGCGAAAAAAAAATTTCTGTCTGTCTGTCGGTCTGTCTGTAACTTTTTTTTGTGCGCACGTTTACTCTGAAACCGTTTAAGATATTGACTTGAAATTTGGTACACATATGTACTTTAACGAGATCTAGAACTAGATTATTTTCATCTTGTTCCGTCGAAGGGTTGGGGGGTAAATTGGGGTAAATTTGGGGTAAATGGGTAAATCAAGCAGGTAGGAGTCCATGAAATTGGTATTTAGTATATACAAGAGAAGCTGAGGTCTCAAAAAAATTTTTGGCATTAGCCACCCCCATTACCACCCCCACCTCCTCATTAAAGGGGATGAAAAAAAAATGTGATTTAGTGCATGTACAGGAACCAGAAACCTCAAAATATTTTTTTACTTCATCCACCCCCCACTACCACCCCCCTATCACCACCCCCACCCCACTACCGATGTGGGGTATCGTTTTATGGGTTTTTGGGGTAGAGGATTTCAAATATTATATTATTAAAGTTCCATAAACAATTATTTTCACATACAAAGTTTTTTCGTTGTGAGTGACTCGGTTAGAGAATCTGGATGTGGAATTAGTGATTCCTTGGGCAGTGGTTTTAACTTAAAAATCTGTGAAATACGTACTACTACTATAACTAAGTTCAGAAAATTAATTTTACCCCAAGCCCAAGCCCCAGATGGGATCAGAGAAGGGCCAAAAAATGCCCCCCCCTCAATATATAGTACTATTGTATTGAATGGATCGGAGAAGAGGGAGGAAAATTGAATGTGGTTCAATTGTTTTGCAAAATTTTTCGTAAAAATGTTCTAAAACAAAGAAACGTTTCAGAACGAATATACGTTTTTGCATAATACATTATTTTAATTATTAATTCTGAATTTTATACTTGCTCAAACTACAGTAGAGTTAAAAAATTGTAATAAAATATTATACTCACATTCAATAATTTTTATTCATGTATGCCTGACCGGAAACTCGTAAATAAAGTGAAACCAAAATATGACACGACTGACGGAATTGAACAGACACATGTGATAAATCTAATATTATAAGTCATTATTTTCTACCACGTACCATAAATACACGCATATTAGAAATAAATAAAAAACATATATTAATATTCAATGACAAGTCATAAATTTTAATTTTACCCGTACAAAATATGAAAAAGCACGGGAATAAGTTTTATTTTCCTGTCTGGTTTACCTACATACAAATATAAATTTAGAAAATTATGGAGGACGTCATCGAATGGGACAGATTATGAGAAACTGCACAGCAGTTCAATTTTCCAATTTTTGTTGACATGTTTTTACAAGTATGTCTTATTTCAAAGCAATATTCGTATATCATAAAAATATGTATTTTTTATATATCATATCAGATTGTTAAATTTGAAATCTGTAGTTTGTATTAACAAAATATATACCTAGAAGCTGAGGACGATTTCATGAAAATAATATTCTGTAGAGCTTCTGTCTAATTGCTTTTGCTTGCCTACCACCTTTCAGGTTAGGTCTGTAAGCTTAACAGGACCAGTTAACTAGTGAATAATGTTGCCATTTTAGCTATTATCATCTATCCGTAAAAAATTAATTTTGCGGCTTTTCAAATTCTTGGAAATATTGTGGGCTCTGTCACCTTTTATTGACAACTAGCATAACTATACTTTCCTCCAAAAAGAAAAAAATATATATTCCCCGAGAATCTTGCAATGGTTCAGAATTGGCTGTTTCGATAAAAGCCAAGCCGAAAGTCCATAAAAGTTCCCAATATATTTTTTAATAGTTGGAAATAGCAACTCCGTGACCAGTTCTAGCCAAGCTAACAGAAACGGAGTTAATATCATATGCCGTTAAGAAAAGAATTTGACAAGCAATACTTTTCTTATTTTCTATACACTCCGCCACCACACAGTGGCACTAATCGTGATTTTTTCGTTCAAAATTATCTAGAGCACTTGTTTCGCAACCGATTGGGATAATTTTTTTTTAAATACTCGTTATTTTCAAAAAACGTAAGAGGGCCGATTTCGGCATAAACTTAAACAAAAATATTTCATTTTTCATCATTTTTTAGCATTTTTATAGCCGCCATTGATTCCGCCATCTTGCAGGTTGGTTTATGACAATTTGGATGCCAGATTCGTAATCAGCGACCTCAAGAACCCCCAAGTAACAAGATTTATGTAAATTGGATAAGAAAAAAAAGTTTTTATTTGTAAGTAACATGGTGATCACAGTGTAACATGGGCATTTTGGCTAGGCTCAATAATTTTGGTTAGCATAATTCAAAAGTCGGTTCTCTTACGTTTTTTGGGAATGAATTAACGAATCTTTTTAAAAAAAATATCCCAATCGGTTTCGAAACAAATGCTCTAGATAATTTTGAACGAAAAAATCACGATTCGTGCCACTGTGCACCGTACTGACCACCATCAAAGAGCCAACTACTAGGTGGTTAAACTTAAAAGAAATACTGCATTTGGAGTAGACAAAACAAACCAGTCAATGCACTATGGAACGAAAAAAGAGCAAACCTGAGAAATTACTACCAGAGCATGCTTGGAAATCACTCCTCAGTGTCCAGAATGGAACGCAACCATACAAACATCTGTCCTCAAGATCAACTCACTACAAAGTATAGATAGTTGCAGAAGAATAACATTCTCAGCACAGGATAATAATACTATGCACAAATCCTACTCAAACAACTGGAGAAACACATTGGAAAACCATCAGACTACCAAACAGCATTTATCAAAGGCACGTCAACTAACGACCATATGTGCAGCACCAGAAGTGTCCTGGAAGAAAAAAATTGAGAAATGGACAAAACTGTCGCAAGAGAGGCATTTGATATTATCAGTCACGAGACCATAGTCAACACCCTATGCAGCAAAGGAGTACCGTACTACTTAATAAACAGGAAACTAAAAACCTGTCTTCACGAAAGAATTGTGGAGGATGGACCTTACCCCCCAGTATTCAGCGCGATCCTAAATCAAGTAATACAAAGCACAATAAGGGAACTACCAAATTTTAATAAAGACACAGAAACATTGAGAACCTCGATCGTACTACCGAACGCGGATTTTTTTGCGTCAATTTTTTTACAAAAAAGTCCGCGATAGCATATTACTATCGATTATAGTTTACCAGCTACAGGTAGGTTTTTTGCCCTACTCTCCAAGCTATCCAGACTTAATTAGGAATGGAGATAAAATTAAGGAAGCGTCCGAAAAATTTGAGGGTCGCTTAGGGAGCAGCGTGAAAAACGGTAATTGTTAAGCTTGCGGCGGGCTCCTATACGGCCGTCCGCACACGGGGCTACTCGAAAGAAACTGATTGGTGACTGCAGTTACTAACCAATCATTCGATAGTCACTTCCTATGACGTTCTATCGAGTGCAGCACACGGCGCAACTAGTTGGTAATCGGTTGGTAATCAGTTTTAAGAAACCCTGCGTGCAGTCACTTCTGTGTCTAGTTTCCGAGTTTCGGGAAGTAATTACAGAGTTTTTGTGTGTTCACAATTGTCTTTTGGATGATTTCAAGATGAACGAGCAATTGAATGTAAATTTTGTGGCAGAGACAGTAGCTTCATGTGCGGAGCCCTGTTACTAACTAGTTAGCGATCAGTTTATATTTCCGTCACAAACCAGTTACCTTCTAATGAGTAGCTCCGTGTGCGGAGGGCCTACCTCGTAAACTATAATAGATAGAAATATGATCTCCGGAACTTTTTTATAGAGAATTTGATGCTCTACAAAAAAGGATCTGAAGAATGGGGAAAAGTCAAGAAACACCATCCCCGAAATTTCAACATTTTTTTTCTAATGGTTTAAACAAATTGGGAGGCTTTAAAAGTATTCACTAATACTATTCCCATCAAGCTGAAACGAATGTCACCAAAGAATATATTTTTAGAATACTTAAAAGTTAATGCAGTGATATTACCAATTGCACTGCACTATTTAAAGACGTTGCAAATAACATAACATAACATTCAATAACAACAAATTATTAAGTTTAAAAAAAAATTCCAGTTTTCACGGACGAAAATAGAACGAAAATACATTGATTGAACCAGAAATTTAATGGGCCAAATTAACTTCTGTAAATAAATAAATTGATGAATCAGATAATTCTGAGGGCGGATATATTTTTCTTTAATTTTAGAAATGTGATAAAACTATGCATTGGTCAGTACTCTGCCATAATATTGTTAAAAACATCTCGCCTGATGCCAGGAGTTTGACGTCACTAAATAAAAAATGCAGACACAATTATTCACACATTGTTTGCTTTCTTACAAAAATGTGAAGATGTTCCAGTGGGTTTTGAATTGCCCCAAGAATATTATTGCGATTTGTCATCGTCACAAGAGAAAAAGCACGATTCGATTTTACAAAGTATCATCAGTTGAAAGTTAATAGCAAAAAAAACAATTTTTGTGAGTTTGACGCCATTTTGTTTTATGTTGCAATCGTGGTAGCCTTGAGAACTTGTTTTATACTTTTTTACTATGCAAAATTTCACATAACGATTGTTTTATCCTTAGCTCAAACCTCCGGGAACTGTGCGAATAATATATTTGCGAGTATATTTGTGAAAATTAAAAAAAAGAGTTGGGTAATTTATTTGCTCATCTAGCAATAGAGGGCTGGTAAGGTGCTGTAGCTACTGACGGAGCCAAGATTTGTAACTTGAAATTTGCAGATGATACTACGTTAGTTGCATCGAGCGAGGATGAGCTCATACATCTGTTGAATAACCTTCGAACAATAAACTCTGAATACGGTTTAAGTGTAAACTACAACAAAATTAAAATTATGATTGTAAATCTTGCGAATGAAAACCGTCCAGACACACTAAAGATATATGATTGCGAGGTAGTAAACAAGTTGATATATCTTGGGGCTCTTGTGGACAATGCCGACAAATGCAAATATGAAGTTAGACGAGGAATACAAATGGCAAGATCAGTAACTTGCCAGTTGAATAAAATTTGATGTGAGAAAAATATCACCAAGCTCACAAAGATCAAACTTGCTAACGTCCTGGTTTTCTCCATCTTTTTTTACGTCTCTGAGACATGGACCGTTAGGGAGGCAAACAGACGTATCCACGCTTTCGCGATGTGAATCTGGGGACGTTTGTTACGAATTCCCTGTACAGTCCATCGTTCCAACACCTCGTTTCTCCAAGAAATACGTCACCCAAAGCGACTCCAGCATCGTATTATCCAGGAGACACCATCGGCAGAACTCAGCTATATCTGGCTATGATTGAGCTGGGAGTACTTACCAAGAAGCTTGGTAGAATTAATCAAACTGACAATGAGAAAAGTCGAATGTAAAGTGCGGGCACGGGGGACCTGTCAGACCCATTTAACGCCACTAGAGCCTTACGCCAAGGAGATGCATTGTCGTGTGCATTCTTTAACCTTGCCTTAGAAAAGGCTATAAAAGACTCAGGATTAAACTTAACCTTCTCAATATACACTCGAATTTCAGAAGAACCCAGTAAGAAGTGATCGAAGCTTTCACACGTATCAAAAACTCTGCAGAAAATATGGGACTCTGTGAATTTTCAAAAGACCAGCAGCCTATGTACCTAGAATGCAAGTAAACAACATAGAGATTCACAATGAAGCTGTCGAAATTGTGGAAGAATTCAGCTACTTGCTTGTTGACTGTAAAAACAATACATCCAAAGAGATAAAAAAAAGAAAATGCATGGCTAACCGTTGCTATTTTGGCCTAGCTCCTCAGTTAAGATTAAGATACATATCAAGAATAACAACATGCAAACTCTGCAAAACAATAATACGCCCAGTACTCACATATGGATTCGAAACCTGGATACTAACAAAGCGAAACGAAGAGCTACTAAGAATTTTAGTCAATCGTCAAAACCATCAAAATAAGCCGCCTAAGATGAGTAGAGTACGTGATGTGGATGAAAGACCTAGTAGAAAGGTCATGCAAAACAAACAGCCGGAAGAAGGCGAGGACGACCAAATTTTAAATACCTAGATAATGTGGAAGAAGATCTGAACTTGGTTGGAGTGAGAGGATGGAGAAGGAGGGCCCTCGACAGGGAAAGCTGAAAGGAAGTTCTGAAGCAGGCCAAGGCCCTCCCACGAAGGGCTGTCGCGCCATCTGTGATGATGAAACCAGAGAAAGGATAATATAGAAAGGCTGATTCAGGGAATTCAGGGAAAACCAGATAGCAAAAGGCGAAGAGGACGCCCTACGAAACGTTGGACTGATATTGTAGAAGAACCCACCACCTCTCGTCTGAAAGACAATATTTATTTTATTAAGGGCGCCAGTCGTTCTTCCTTTAACGAAGGACGGCTTTTTCTACTTTCAGTGGGTTCGATTAATTTTAAGAGACGACCAAGAACCGGAGGCCTGTATAGATGCGAAAGGTTTAAGTTTGTACCTACCCTGAATTTCTTACTGCTCTCTCCAGTCTGACTTCTTAGGATGCACTTGTCTTATTTCTCGATACTTCTTATTATTCTAATCAATTCTTAATTTACTAATTACTTTTATAATATTCCTCCCATTAGCTTTCGTGATATCTAATCGATGTCCCGAATAACAGACTTGAAGACTTATGAGGGTCCTATACATTCAACTGTCGACCTAACACACAAAAACGCCAGAGAGGTTAAACTGAAAGTTGATCATTCAATCAAGAAAATGTAAGAGATCAATGAATACCATTTATTGTATAAAGTTCAAAATTGTACATGTAAATGTTGGTAAAGAACCTATGTGTTATAATGTCAGAATCTGCCTACCAAACATGACAAGGGCAGACGCCTCCCTCAGAGAGCGTTTATCTCAACTGCATGCAATGTAATCAATTCAATCAAGTCAATTTTTCGGCGTGCTCTTGCGCCTTTTGTGCAGTACGTCGTCGGAGACGTTTACAACATTTCGGCGCAGTTTCCAAAAATTTGCTTTGTTTTGCTGTAAAACGTCTTTCGAGCCAAGAAATCTGTCAAAGTAGATCGATTTTCCTGGGTTCTACAACAATATCGCCAAGGAGCCAATGGGAAAAAGTTTTGTCTAGGCTGTGCGCCTAACAAGTAACCTCGACAGATGGCGGGATGCCGTTAGAGAGGCCATTCAGCAAAGATAGACCAAATAAAACAATTTATGGATAACAAAATGCCTGTCAAAGCGTTGTGAATATTAGTGGCATGAACTTTTACCGCATAAAAGTCGAATCTATTACCTGTATATTTTTTATTTTTGTTTATTTGTCATGCGGCTTAACATTTCTCTTTACACAAAAATATAGTATTTTGGACTCGATTTTTTATGTTTTAAGACATCCAACAACTAAATTCGGTCATTGGCACCGGTACATTGCTTTAATTCATTGCGATCTAATTTTGGAGACATCATAAACGTTTTGTTTTAAAGTTAGTATCCCAGAAGAATCGAGTCGCATTCAGTTCAAAGCGAGTTCTGTGTAGTTATTCCACAGATAAAACAAAAACTAAAAGTCTGCGTTTATTGTTTTATAACTATCAGACTGAAAATATACATTCAGCATCAGGTGCTTTCAGCCAGTGGCGCACCTCTGATTCACCTAGGATGTGTTTTTTCAAATCCACGGCAACAGAAAAATTTAGAAAAAAAAATGAACCGCTTTCGAAAAAAATCGCTAAAAATTAACTAGGCGACGCGACGCGACGCGACGCGACGCTGAAATTTTATATCATAATTTTTAACGACCTTTTTTGATGGCGGTTCAGTTTTCCTCAAAAAAATTTTTCACCCTTTTTAGTGACCTCTTTATTTAGCTTCTACACAGTAAAATATGTTGTTCTGTTCTATCCAATGTATAATAATAAAATTAGCACAAAGAACTAATAAAAGTCTATCTATCTATCTATCCGTCGTTGTCTTTTTAAGCTTTAACATTAGGCTCATTATCAGAGAATCCTGAAATCGCCGTGTATCAAATATCATGTAAATCTGCAACAATATGCATTTATAGCAGCCATATTGGATTCGCCATTTTGTATTCTTAATTTTTGACATCAGATTCGTTATCAGCTACTTCTAAAGTGCCTAACTACCGGTTTTAATACAATTTCGATGGAATTTGGATTTTTCATCACAAAATTGTAACGCAAAAGTATGGGAAAGGGCCGTTCAGTCAAAATTTTTTAAATTTGGGAATTTCGGCCGCCAGTGGCCTTTGAAGACTAAAAATATGAAGTCCTGTGACAGGACCGCAAGATCCTCAATTTTCGAGGATGGGGAACAGGACGCTGATAATATTTTCCGACATACCCACTACCCCCAAATCTAAAAAACCACCCTGTTTTCCGATTTTCCGGTGCTATCCTTGCGAGGTCCTGTTGGATCGATTTTTCTTTCAATTCGAATAAAATAAGTAAGGATTGCCACAGGTGATCTAACCCACCCCCGGGGGGTTAAAACTACCCACTCTCCCAATAATGAAATGCCACGAAAACAACGAAAATCAGCTGGAAAAAGGTGTACCCCCGTTTTCGTGGGCGGGGAACACTATGGTGACAATGTTTCCCGACTACTACCCCTAAACTGGAAAAACCACCCCCTTTTGCTTGGCTTGCGAGGGCTTGTCGGATAGGATTTTTTCTCATCAATTCGAATAAAATAAATAAACCTCGATCAGATGTGACTCAACCAACCCGGGGGTTCAAGCAGCCTTTACATGAAGTGAATTTCGTCTAAATCTAAGAAATGCTGCATTTAAAGTAAGTATAGTGAAACGGACCATTCCCCCTTGTATTATTTATCTCTTTCTTTGGATAAAGGTAGAAAACCACACAAAACTGGCAGTTTACGTGACCGTTTAGTTTTACATTCACATCCACGTATACCCCAGTCAAGTTTTAATAAATTTCGACATTTGACGGAAAAAATTGGGCAGAGAAGTCCCCAACTCTCTCTTGCGCTTGTGCCGTCATCTTGAAAAAAATGGCGCTTTGTTTCAGTTTTTTGCTTATTATATCTCTAACCATTGGCGACAAATTATGTTTATATAAAAAATAAAGCTTATACAGTTCTCTACAAAAAATGTTATATGCATTTTTTCGTATCTATTGGAAATATGAAAGCAAAGAGTATATTGCATTTCATCGACACATTTCAAAAATTGTAAATATCGCTCGAAAAGAAAAAAAATAAAAGTATCATATGTTATAGAAAAAAAATGCCCGTCATTTGTCAGTCTGTTCGTCTGTCCGTCTGCCTCTCTGTCCGTCATGTCTTTTTAAGCTAAATAACTTAAAAGAGAAAAAAGTCCGATATTATTGAAACTTGGACAATCAATTGGTGTTAGCAAGAAGGAAGAACTTAGCGTTTTTGGAAAAAAATCGATCAGTAAATAAAGAGGTTATGAAACATGTTAAGAAAAAAATACACGTGAAGAGTGTTGTAATCTTTGATAAGATTGTAGGTTTAAGTGCCATACTTGCAATTTTAATGATCTCCCGATGATGCTCTCTTGACTGTCGAAATGATCAGTATACGACGCAGTATCTTTGTATTTATAGAATCTTATCAAAGGTGTTACAACACTTTTCTCGTGCAATTTTTCATAAAATGTTTCACACTTTTTTCCCCTCTAATTCTCCCTATTTGACTGGAGTAGTAGTGGAGTGGAAGAATAGTAACTGGCAAACCGACAAAAACAGTTTGGATAGTTCTATTTTTCTTCGCAATTTCATATCAAACAATCTGTTTTTCTTTTTATTGCGATATGCGCTATATACAACCAGAGATATTTAAAGAAAACCAAAAAACCCCAATTTTGGAAATTCTTCTGTTGAAAAAAATGCCATCTGGGATTCTGATTTATTCTAACACTGCTAAATTTTTTTTTAATGTTTACAAGTCCCAGCAAATTGCTATTGCAAAACAATTCCCTACAAATTTTAGTTTCACTCTATTATATCGTCTTTATCATTCATTTCACACTTTTTAACTAGTTTTCCACCTGTTTGTGATTTAACTTGACCTTGACAACGGCTCTTTACTGCTTTAGTTTGTTAGTTTTCATTGTCTTGATTTTAGCAGAATTATCTCCCGATTTGTTTTATCAAAAAGTTATCATGTAAATAACGACAGAACCAACCACAATCTTTATTTTTGTATGTAAAGTCCTTAAGGAATGTATTCTTTGCGCCACTGCTTTTGGCCTCCCAGCTGTCTCGGCGCCCACTAAATTTTCAATGCCTTCTATTTTAGGTTACGGTAAATTTGGGATATGACACGCGATTGCTCACGTTGAATTTTCCTAATGGCAAGTGAAATTATTCCAACTGCTTTCATTGAAATATTAATCATTACTTTACGTTTTATAGTTACTACTACACTGCGAAGAAACTCTAGAATAGTAGACTTGTTTCGTGTCTAAAAAGTAACCATAGAAATATTTACTTGCGTTGATATAAACAATTTTAGTAATAGCACATTAATTTTGCACATTAACATAAACATTCAAATTGATTGTTAAACTGTTTGTATTTAGCATTTAGGTAATGAGAATTTGGTGACAAGCGTTATAATTTACTAGAATTTCAGTTTACGTAATTTAAAAGTAGTGAAGTGAGTAGTGGGAGTGGGGATGGATGAAGTAAAAAAATATTTTGAGGTTTTTGGGTCTTGTGCATACACTAAATCACATTTTTTTTCATCCTCTTTAATAATGGGGTGGGGGTGGCTAATGCCAAAAAATTTTTGAGACCTTACAGCTTCTTTTGTATATACTAAATACCAATTTTATAGACTCTTACCTGCTTGATTTATCTATTATTTTTTACCCCCAACGCTTCGACGGAATAAGATGAAAATATAATTTAGTTCCAGATCACGTTAGAATACTTACGTGCACCTCAAGTAAACGATTCCGAGTAATCGTGTGCACAACAAAAAGTTACAGACCGACAGACAGAATTTTTTTTTCGCTCAAACTTGAAATCTCGACGCTTCATGACATTCTAAGCCCATTTGAACAATAAAAATTTTCATTTTTTTTTTGTCGTTACCATACTTCCACTGGATGTGGAAGTAATTATATCGTCTTTGTATTATTTTATTTATTTCCTTCTCGTCCTGATTTATTAAAGTGGTCTACAGACGATCCAACCACGGACCGACCACCCAACTAACCTTCTCGGTACACTTTGAAAATTGCCAGTAAAAGTGAGCTGGTCTGCTGGAATTCCAGTAATCTTCAAAGCGTACCATCAAGTTAGCAACTAATCCAAAAAAATGTGAAATTTTAATTTGAACAAGTATGATATAAAAAAATCAATTTTGGCGTCATTTTATACCGGATGTCAACGAAATCTTTAGACAAACCAGTCACTTCTAAAATCTCATGGACATTTTTCATCGATCCATTTATCTGCAAAAGTTTTATTTCATGTTAAGCATAATTTAATTGTTATTTAATCGGAAATCTTTCAAGAGGGTTGGCTTTTAGTATCTTATTTTTTAATCTGGCACGCCTTTGGTGCGTGGGGCTTGGCTTTGACTATGGCCTCATGGTTATTGGTTAATAATATGAAATGCCTTTTGGAGATCTATCGCGCCTATGTGTAGTTTTGTTCCTTCTCTCCAATTCCCTGCCGTGGTCTTTCTGGTGGTATACTTATCTTTGTCTTTCTATAGGATAGTGCACTGTTTACTACATTGAAGGGGTAGTGGGGGGTAGTAGGGGTTAAATGATTAATCTTTTGGCAATGTCGGCATCAGCATACACCCATAACTTTACAATATAAATAAAATAAATTTGTTGGCCATTAAATGTTAATTGATATAGGAACATGCAGTTTTTTACCTCCCTAAGGGGTGGAAGTTTCAGACTTTGGTAATGTCGACATCATCATGTACTCATATGTTTACAAAATTAAAAGAAAAATTACCTGTCGGTATATGAAAGAAAATCTTTTGTCCTTTGTAGAGGATAAAAGGTGGTGGTAGAGGGAAACTGACATGATAGAAAAAAAAATGTTGTGTCCAAAATTGGTTTCAGCGCGTCAAAATTCTTTGGAATCTATGGAAGACGACGAAAATTAATTAAAGCAGGTAACCTTCTGATAATTAGTGGATTGTATACAGGGGACACCACGTAAAAAAACGCGCCAATTACTTTACCTCTGTGGTATGGCGTGGCAACAAGTACATTATACAATATTCTCGCTTCTTTAAAAATTGCGATATTTTTTGGGTGGTACGCCTTTTTTGGGGGTGAGGAGGTGGAAGCGCTACATTTATTATAATTTTAAGTGAAGTTTAGAAGTTACTGCTTTTGCGTTAAGCATTGAAATTTAAAGTAGATTTTATAGTACAGATTACAATTTATTGTGCTAACTGGAACCAACCCTTATGTGTGCGCCTTATTTCCCACGGTACTATTAATTTTAGGAAAAAAGTGTACACACGTTTTTGATAGAGAATTTTATAAGGAATAATTTTGTATAGAGGTATTTTTATCAAAAAGTGCACCGTTCCCGAGATAATCTAGAACACCTCAAAATGGGGGTGGAAACGACCTTCTAGGGGACGAAGCACACTATTTAGGGGTCGGAACTTTTCGGTTTATTAATTCTTATGCTATCCTTAACATTTCCACCGATTTTTAAAACTTTCTGAATTTTGTCCGATATAAATCGTTATATTACTCAGTGGTCCAGCCAGAAAATTCGTCTGGGTCAACAGAACCGGCCTCTCCAGAGGATGAGGAAAACTTTTCAGAAAATTGTTGTAAACGGATGTGTATAGATTCCTCTACTAGATAATATTGGCATTAATTACAAAATATTTATTTCAAGGGGCTCCCCCCCTGGCTGCGCCCCTGATATTACTGAACTACTTAAAGTAGTATTACTACGAGAAGATGCCAGCAAAAAATATGCGCAGAAACGAGTTTGTGCGCTCCATCATTCTAAGCCAATGAGAAAGAATTACGTGACATTCAATATCAACACCAGTGGCGGCAGTGCCCTGCTGTAGACCGGCGGTGGCGGTAATAATAATAATAAAACAACTTTATTAGGCAAAGTTTAGTAGAACTTACTATTCTTACACTTCTCCTGAACAAAGGTTACTCGTAACAGTTGTCAAGTTTTAATCTACTCCATTTTCACAGTTCCTTGACTGCGAAACTTTTATTACAATTACACATCCCTATACCCCAGATAAAGCTATGCCACTGGTAAAAATATTCGCGCATTTTGGCTCCGCCCTGGCATCTTCTCATAATAATACTAGTCTATTAACACTTTCCTCCACTCTGCATTTAATCTAGAAACACCCACGGTAAACAGAGAAATAATCAGATTTTTCTACTATTAGCGGGAAATGAGCTACCCCCGTGTCTACATTACTCTCATTACAAAGAACGCGATTTTCTACATTTTTGTGTTGTTATTCATTCCACGTCCCATAGTTTACTCAGGTTACGGTGTCTTTACTTCACGAGTTCATTAAAACTATACTGATCTTTCTTATTTATATAGCATCCTTTATTATTATCTTGTTTGCATTGTAAACTGATGTGATGTAATGTATGCTGATAATGTTGTTGGAGAAACGGTTTTATGCTCTCCTATAATATATATTAGGCGCCCGTATCGAGTCATTGCGGACTGTAAAAATAAACTCACCTCCAGCTTGTATGTATATTTTATGTGCTATAAACCTTCAAATCCACCGAATTTTAGTTTTGTTGGAAATACAAGGATATTCAGTAACTTGGTTAATTAAAGTCATTTATAATAAACAAAATACGTGGTGAGTTCAGTTCAAATTCTGACACTGCGGTAATCGATTCCTTATTAAGAAATATATGTAGTTTGTTTTATACATCTATTTCCTAATGATTCTAATTTTAGAGATAGAGGGCGTTGGATATTTTCTTTTAATCATGTTTTTGACTAATAACTTTAAACTGGCTTGGTTTTTGTTTTTTGCAAACTTAGGATTTATTTATATTAGACTAAATCTCATCAAATGGTCTGTTAGTTTATCAGGGTCTAATACTTTCTGGAAAACATGGAAAACCTGGAAGTCAGGGAATTTATTTTATAAAAAAAGTCATGGAAAATGTATTAAAACTACTTATATCTAAAGTTGTTCCTATCTTGCGCCCCCCGCTCGTCAAAAATGTTTTCCATTTCCCCTCCACAGCTCATCAGTTTTCATTTTCTAACAGAAAAGTTTTCTGGAATTTTTATTGATAGGTCCTGGAAAACCCGGAAATGTCAGGGAATTTCAAAATTGTGAATTGGTATACATCCTGGTTTATATGTCGCGCCTATAGGAGCAATTTGGGGTAACACAATTTAAAAGAAAAAAAGGTTTTGCAAAATTTTGAAAAAAGAATATTTGTTAACGTATAGGCCGTAGAGTAGGATGTGATGATTTGTAGAGCTCAACATTTTATTTTTAGTTTTTTCAAAAATTCATATCTACGCCAATGACCAAAATGACACGCTACTGATTAACTGACAAGTATATTCTTTTAAGTGTTTATATTCATAGTAAAAACATATTTAAGTACTAAAAGTAGACAACATATTTCAATACAGTAAACACATTTTGTCAACTTCTTCAGAATTTGGCACTTGCTTGGGCATATAGAAAATGTATACTTCTAAAATAAATATTGGAAAATATCATTGGCGTGGACGTGGACATTGGCGTGGACGTGGACAAGAATCCATGCTACTGACGATAAAAAATGTCCACGCTAATGACGAAATAACCTTCAAATTTTGTTTTGAAATTAAATGAATTTATGTGGATAAAAGAAACTACTACTACTCAGTACAGGTTATCAAAAAAGTCCAATATTATTTTTATACATTTTATAAAGAAAAAATTCTCACTAACACGCTAATGACGCTGAATAAACATACGCGCACAAATCGCCTAATATATTTACACTTCAAACTTCACATATTAACTGGCTACGCTAAAACTAATAACTTCTTGAAAATAATTTATTTAGACTATCCAGAGTAATCTAATTTAATCCAATGCCAATATTACCAACTGCTAAGTTTCAGGTAGGCGGGAATTTTTGAATATTTTATCCACGCTACTGATTTTATATCCAGGGAAAAAATTGATGATTTTTTTTTAGTCTGGTTTAAATATTTTAATATGAATCTGGCTCTTAATATGTCACAATAAATGTTTTCTACAATTGACCATCACTGGATTATCCAGATCAAGATCGTATGTTATGAAATAGTGCCATGCATTAGGTGGAAACCTGTTGGGGACATCCACGCTAATGACATTTTACATACAAAAGGAGAACAATTTATAATATAGGAAATTCTTTCATCATTCTATTTTATGTATGAATGAATAGTACCAAAATCCCTCTAATCAGAGACAAATAAAAAAACCGCTGCCCAAGGGATCACTACTTCCACATCCAGATTCTCTATCCAAGTCACTCACAACGAAAAAACTTTGTATGTGAAAATAACTGTTTATGGAACTTTAATAATATAATATTTGAAATCCTCTACCCCAAAAACCCATAAAACCATACCCCACATCGGTAGTGGAGTGGGGGGTGGTAGTGGGGGTGGATGAAGTAAAAAATATTTTGAGGTTTCTGGTTCCTGTACATAGGTACACTAAATCACATTTTTTTTTCATCCCCTTTGATAAGGGGGTGGGGGTGGACCTTAGCTTCTCTTGTATATACTAAATGCCAATTTTATGGGCTATTACCTGCTTGATTGACCCCAAATTTACCCCAATTTACCCCCCAACCCTTCTACGGAACAAGATGAAAATATAATCTAGTTCTAGATCTCGTTAAAGTACATATGTGTACCAAATTTCAAGTCAATATTTTAAATGGTTCCAGAGTAAACGTGCGCACAAAAAAAAAGTTACAGACAGACCGACAGACAGAAATTTTTTTTCGCTCAAACTTAAAATCTCGACGTTTCATGACATTTTAAGCCTATTTGGAAAATAAAAATTTTTTAAAATTTTTTTTGTCGTTATTATACTTTGTCGTTATTATACGCATAGGTATTATTGACTCTCCCAAGTTTTCTTGACAGAAAATGTGTTTTGTGGACTTTATTCATTTTTAATAAACAGTGGAACAGAATAGGCAAATTATTCCACTGAATTATAAAACACTCTCTGAAGAAGCTCTGACACTGCTCAATACATTTTTGACATCTTTTTATCAAACTATCTACAGAAGAAGAATGGATTGTCACATGGTTCTTCCTCAGAATGTCAGTTTTCGTCTATTTTATGCAATCACCTTATCTCGCGTTGAATGCGAAACCTCCACACGAAATAATCAAATAGATTCAGATCAGGTGGCCGAGGTGGCCACGCTGTTGGCCCTACACCGGGTATTCTGCCTTTATTATGTGTTGATAACAGCAGACCGATCCAACGCTGGGTATAATTTTCATCCAGCCACTCATGAACGGTGTATCGACTAATGCGTTATTTCATTCGTTGATCAAGAAATTAATAAAATAAGAACAACCGTAAAAGATATTGTGGAAAGACAGCATAATATAAATAGCCTGTTTGTGAAATTTGTGTATTTGTATTTGTTTATTTATTTTCCCATCATTTTAATACCTCAATACCTCAATACCTGAAAGGTTTTATTATTTTTTTTTTCTGTTTAACATGCAAATTATATATAGGTCTGTAAATATATTTTATTTCAACTGTAAGTTGGACATTTAAACATAATTTACATTAAACCGATGGTATATTTCGTATCAATATTTATTATATTCACTTAAAAAAAATCAAGAGATAAAAAAGTAACATTGTTCTTTCGTCTGTAACTCTTAAACGAAAAATTTTCTGGGAAAATGTCAAGAATAATAAAATGTTCAATAAATTTTTTCAACTTTTCTATTGTGACGTATACTTTCCGGTGAGGCCGGAAAGTGGTCACTTTTGACACCTTAGCAATGGTTCGGTTGCTCGGGCGCCACCTTTACAATTTTTACGTGGGGCAAAGGTCCCACACTAGCCTCTTAGCACAGCCTGTTGCAGTCGGGCTGAAGTAGCTACAGTGGAGAAAAACAGAAAATTCCAGTGGGTCAATTGGGATGTATCAGACTTTCACACACACACACACACACACACACACACACACAGTAAAACGCATAATTCGGTAAACAATATCTATTTATTTCCTACAAGCTACAATATCAACTCTAAATCAGTCTAAATCTACTAATATATACCAGACAGCACCTAGGCTATGATATGACTATCGTGCAGTTACGGTGCAGTTACAGCGATGTTACTTATGGCAGGCGGAAGCGAAGCAGCGGTATGACGTGGACTCGAGGTATGGCGGTGAAGGATAGTTAGCGGCGCGAAAATGACAAGGTGACGGGTTACGATGCAGGTGACGAAAAGCGGTTAGGTTATGTACAGTTGTTGGATAGCAGGAAGGAGCAAGCAAACAATAACTAATGCAACAATAAGAAAAATGGCTACTCTAGGTTTCAGGCTTGGCTAATACCAGGAACTCTAAAGCTGGAAAGAGATGTATGATTAGTTAAGACAAGACGGCGTTCTGCAGCTCCTAACCTAAAAACAGTTAAAAAAAAATATATGGCCACGTCCCGATTTCTCCGCATTAGCAGATACTACGAAGACCTCGGAGATGCTTTCTCTGTGCCCACAGGGTAAGCGCACTAGCACATATTACGAATACCCGGAATCATCCACGCTAGCACGACGGTTGGTACCTGGATGTGAGCTCGTACCCTGGACCTGGAATTGGGTGAGCGTCTTGGTTTCTCCGCATTAGCAGATACTACGAAGACTCCAAAACGCTCTCTCTATGGACACAGTTTGCGTGCACTAGCAGATATTACACGCACCCCTGGGCACACAAGAGTTACCAGACAGTAATTAGAATTAAAGGGCCTGATTTCTCCGCATTAGCAGATACTACGAAGACTCCAGGAACCTCTACTTTATGACCACAGGGTACCCGCACTAGCAAATATTACGGATACCTTGAGGACACAACGAGTAAAATAAATACAAAGACAAATAAAAGTTCACAGTATCAGCCAAACCGCTACCTATTATAATTATTACTATTATTCTTACTTATATCCTCTAGTTGCTCCTGGCGTGTCTGGTTGAATACAGGGCAGTACACCGACTGGCTTCTGGACTGGCACGTCTATCTGCTTCAGAAGCTCGTGAGGAACTTAACTTTCGGTGTCGCTTTCAATAACTAGTAGGCTTGTATCCCTTCTCTCGCCCGGTAGTGGGAGAAGGGAATGCGCGTAGGAAATGAGCAGTGTAGACGGTACTTGTGAAATTTCGTTACAATGAATTTTACGGACGTACAGTTTCGTGAAGTGGTATATTTTAAGAAATATTGACGAGAGTCCGAAAAGTTGGACATGAAATAATTTACGGAAATATTCACTTACGCTTGACGGCTGGTCACGGGAGGGCACCTCTGCTCGCTGCTACTGCTTTGGATCGACTGCCTGATGCCACCGTGAGCGCGGACGGTCTCTTGGCGCTGTGCAGGTGGGGGTTTAACGCGGGATTGTAGTTTTACGCGGTACTAAATGCTTTGTAGCCGGTTGGGTTTAAATAGGCAATACAAAAATTAAATAACAATATTTATAATATGTAAAAATAGGGTACTTGTTTGGGCCTCGGAATTTGCTTCATTACACTATCTCTTGATATATTTTCGAACAAGGCTTCATTTACGAGTTATATTGCAAATAAAGCTAAAAATGGCAAAAAATGGCCGTTTTTTTTTCGAATTTCAAAGTGTGTTGCCCCGCCTGCCACGCGTGCGTGTAGTTGACATATGTTTCTGGACATCCCAAACTATACTTAAAAAAAAAATGCTGGTTAACGACATTTCGCACAAAAAAGCTATTCCGACTGGTCTAATGAAAGTATACCTGTTTGCACATCATCTATGCTGTAAAGACGACCGAGTATGCAGGAGATCGTTTTTATAAATTTTCCAAAATAACATATTACTTTTATCGCACGTTGTATACATTTGGAAGGCCACATTTAAATCGCAGTAAAAGGTTAAATATAATCACTTGGAGTTAAATCTAATTTTAACCTAGCCGGCATTTTAATAATGATCTGAAAGTCTTTCAAATCTGGTCTAGTATAATTACTAATTACTATCTTGAAAGTGAACGTAAAAATACTTACTTTTAATGGCTGGATAACGGCGTAGCATAAAGTTGCATTAAAAGTATCTAATTATTTATAACATACCATTAAGTTTGCTGTGCATTTTTATAACAATAATAAATCAATAGTGGAAAGCTGTGCGTTCAAGATAATTTTATTTTTACCCACGAGTTGAGTGTATTAACCGTTTGAAAATGACACGTAGTTCTGGTGGGTGTTTTTTTATTTTTGTTCCCGCTAATACCTAAATTTATTTGCTTATACCTCTTTGTAAATATTAATGTATAACTAATATTAATTAATTGTCCAAGGTTGCGCCGATGAATGTACATCTAGATCATCGACCTGATATCATCCTATCCTTGTTATTATAACTACTAAAGTGACAATAAGAGGCCAGAATGATAGAATGATGTTAGGCCTAATGCAAATCGCCCTCAACCTCATTAAAAACTGGTGTTTGGAGGACAGGTTTAGACTTCATCCAAGCAAACCAGTCATAGTACCATTCACCCGAGCATTCACCAAAAGAAGGAGAAAGCTTTCATTAGTAGCCCCAACGCTGAATGGTACGCAAATTGACTTTTTCGAAAACTGTCATTAAAAACTTTTAATGACAGACTTTTACATGATATTTATTAAATGTCAAAACGACAGTTTTTTGTCTACAGAACGTAAAAGTCTTTTGGTGGGGCAGCTTATTAACGTCGAATTTCGCGTTAATATCCTACTGGACAAAACCACCAAATTTTTTCCAGGTACTAGTTAGATACATAGCTTTCAATTTTTGATAGGAACCAACTCCTCCGTCAGCCATCTTGGATTTTATAGCGGCCATTTTGGAATATTGGTATATTATCAATATCTCGGCTTCTAAATCACTTAGGACCAGAAACTTTGTCTAACTATACATATTTGGGGTCAGGGAATACAACTACGCAGTTTTTAAATATATCACACTATATATTTATTCACTAATATATGCACCAATTACAAACTATTCACCGATGAACTGTTTTGTCCGGTGTATCCACATTTTCTAATTTTTTTTTAATTTTGTTTCAGATTGAATTGTAATACAAGATGGATTGGAACAAGTGCATGATCTGTCAGAAAACAACTTCGTTCACTCAATGCACATGGAATCGAAGACAAGACAACACCATACCGGTCTTTCTTGAACAATATCAATGAGTTTAGAAGCTTGGAGTAGTTGCCAGTGAAACTAAATTTTGGAAGAGACTTGAGTGCGGATGAACTGGCCCAAAACCATGGTGCATGGCACAAATCTTGTTACGTCAAGTTCAACAATTTGAAGTTGGATAGAGCTAAAAAGCGAGGAAATACTTCAAGAGGTAGCACAACTGTGGAGAAACGATCCCGGCGTGAAGCGAGTGACAAAATGGCGTGTTTGTTATGACGTGGAAGCGATGGACTCCTTCATGAATTGCGAACATTAACAGCTGATCCGAGCATACGACAAATGGTAACAGAACTGCAAGAAACCCAGTTGTTGGTAGCATTAGAAGGTGGTGATCTTATTGCCCTTGACGCAAAATATCATCTGCAATGTTTTACAGCACTGAGAAATCGCTACCGGTCTCACTTAAGGAAATTAGAGCAGGATTTGGCGGGAGTATCTGCAAAGGAAAGTCAGATAAAGGCTACAGCACTTGTGGAGCTTTATACTTATATAGAGAACTGTGTGGAAGTTGGGACCGTCTACTTTAAATTTTCAAAGTTGCATGAACTGTGAACTGAAAACATATTAAAAATCCTTCCTTCCGTCAATCTGGTTCTGTTAATCTCCTTCTCAACGCTAAAGATTTTTAATCGGTTCTCATACAGTTCATGCAACTTTGAAAATTTAAAGTAGAAGGTCCCATCTTCCACACAGTTCTCTATATAAGTATAAAGCTCCACAAATACTGTAGCCTTTATCTGACTTTCCTCTGCACATACTCCCACCAAATCCTGCTCTAGTTTCCTTAGGTGAGACCGGTAGCGATTTCTCAGTGCTGTATAACATTGCAGATGATATTTGGTGTCAAGGGCAATGAGATCACCACCTAATTCTGCCAACAACTGGGTTTCTTGCAGTTCTGCTGCAATTTTTCGTATGCTCGTATTAGCTGTTAAAGTTCGAAATTCATGGAGTCCATCGCTTCACGACATAACAAACACGCCATTTTTTCACTCGCTTCACGCCGAGATCGTTTCTCCACAGTTTGTGCTGCCTACTGAAGTATTTCCCCACTTTTTAGCTCTATCCAACTTCAAACTGCTGAACCTGACGTAACAAGATTTGTGTCATGCACCATGGTTTTGGACCAGTTCATCGCTTCCAAAATTGAGTTTCATTGGCAATGACTCCAAGTTTCTAAACTCATTGATATTGTTCAAGAAAGACCGGTATGGTGTTGTCTTGTCTTCGATTCCATGTGCATTGAGTGAACATTTTAGATTTTTTGAAGTTGTTTTCTGACAGTTCATGCAATTGTTCCAATCCACCTTGTATTACAATTCAATCTGAAACAAAATAAAAAAAAATATTAGAAAATGTGGACACACCGGACAAAACAGTACATCTGTGAATAGTTTGTAATTGGTGCATATATTAGTGAATAAATATATAGTGTGATACATTTAAAAAAACCGCTGCCCAAGGAATCACTACTTCCACATCCAGATTCTCTATCCAAGTCACTCACAACGAAAAAACTTTTGTATGTGAAAATAATTGTTTATGGAACTTTAATAATATAATATTTGCAAGCCTCTACCCCAAAAACCCATAAAACGATACTCCACATCGGTAGTGGGGTGGGGGTGGTGATAGGGGGGTGGTAATGGGGGGTGGATGAAGTAAAAAAAATATTTTGAGGTTTCTGGTTCCTGTACATACACTAAATCACAATTTGTTTTCATCCCCTTTAATAAGGAGGTGGGGGTGGTAATGGGGGTGGCTAATGCCAAAAATTTTTTTGAGACCTTAGCTTCTCTTATATATACTAAATACCAATTTCATGGACTCTTACCTGCTTGATTTACCCATTTACCCCAAATTTACCCCAATTTACCCCCCAACCCTTCGACGGAACAAGATGAAAATATAATCTAGTTCTAGATCTCGTTAAAGTACATATGTGTATCAAATTTCAAGTCAATATCTTAAACGGTTCCAGAGTAAACGTGCGCACAAAAAAAAGTTACAGACAGACAGACAGAAATTTTGTTTTCGCTCAAACTTAAAATCTCGACGTTTCATGACATTTTAAGCCTATTTGGACAATAAAAATTTAAAAAAATTTTTTTGTCGTTACTATACTTCCACTGGACGTGGAAGTAATTATGTAGTTGTATTCCCTGACCAAAATATGTGTACTTAGACACCAAGATTGTGGTTCTAAGTGATTTAGAAGCCGAGATGTTGATTATATACCTGTATTTCAAAATGGCCGCTGTAAAATCCAGGATGGCCGACGGAGGAGTTGGTTCCTATCAAAAATTGTAAAATACGTACCTAACTAGTACCTGGAAAAAATTTGGTGGTTTTGTCCGGTGTGTCAACATTTTCATGATAAGCTGCCCTACTATTTTACATCCACCTACAAAAATCAATGAAATTATAGATGAGAGTATTTGTTAACCAGTTTATTATTATCAACAAAAACATGCATTTTAACAGTCAATCATTAATAATCAATGTACTTAATTGACATTTCTTTTACCGTTTAAAAACCGCTGCCCAAGGAATCACTACTTCCACATCCAGATTCTCTATCCAAGTCACTCACAACGAAAAAACTTTGTATGTGAAAATAATTGTTTATGGAACTTTAGTAATATAATATTTGAAATCCTCTACCCCAAAAACCCATAAAACGATACCCCATATCGGTAGTGGGTTGGGGGTGGCGATAGGGGGGTGGTAGTGGGGGGAGGATGAAGTAAAAAAATATTTTGAGGTTTCTGGTTCCTGTATATGCACTAAATCACATTTTTTTTTCATCCCCTTTAATAAGGAGGTGGGGGTGGTAATGGGGGTGGCTAATGCCAAAAATTTTTTTGAGACCTCAGCTTCTCTTGTTTATATGTACTAAATACCAATTTCATGGACTCTTACCTGCTTGATTTACCCATTTACCCCAAATTTACCCCAATTTACCCCCCAACCCTTCGACGGAACAAGATGAAAATATAATCTAGTTCTAGATCTCGTTAAAGTACATATGTGTACCAAATTTCAAGTCAATATCTCAAACGGTTCCAGAGTAAACGTGCGCACAAAAAAAAGTTACAGACAGACCGACAGACAGAATTTTTTTTTTCGCTCAAACTTAAAATCTCGACGTTTCATGACATTTTAAGCCTATTTGGACAATAAAATTTTTTTTGTCGTTACTATACTTCCACTGGACGTGGAAGTAATTGAAAGCCGTAATTGTACAACTGTGAAAACTGACTCCACTCGAGGATGGTAAGTCGCTCAATGCAGTAGTTTCTTGATTAAGGCACTGGGTAATTATTGAAGAGGCACCAGATTTGGGAACAGATAAGATACTATTAGAAATTACAATTTTTTTCTCAATCGATTTCGCCATATATCCCTCGGCAAACGTCGAAGACCGCCAGCCCCCATGTCTTTTAAAACTGGCGAAATCAGCTCCAGAATCAGCTATCAGTGTAGCAGATGATCTTCGGAAGCAATGACCAGTATAATAACTCTCTGCTTCCATTATTTTTAAATATGTTGTAATTTCTTTTGGAGTATTTCTAATTTCATTAATACCAATAACCTGCTTTACACATGTAAGTCAAAAGACCCCGCACTAAACCTAAGAGAAAATGGGTCCCAGTCGAATTGGATGAAAATTTGGTATAATGTAGTTTACGATGTCCCGATCAAAAGTCTTAAAGAAGCGAGATAGAAAAATGGACAGTTTTCGAGTTACAGTGGGTCAAACATGCGGAAAATGGGTTCATCGGATTATTGATTTCACAGTTAAATATCACAAATATTATAGTTATATAGTGCGCAGTTTGAATATTTAACTTGAGTCAGCCATATCTCGAAAACGACGCATTCTATAATGAAATGTTTTAAATAACAGTTGTTTCGAACCAAGTGGGGCAATAGTGAGTCGGAGTTCGATATCTCGAGTTCTACGATAGCTAGAAATTATAAAAAAATACAAGTTGACTAGGTAAAAAAGTCTATAACCGGAAATTATTTTCGACTATACAAGGCGAGCCAAGACGAAATTACAGGATCAAGTGCCTTTTACTTCCACGTCCAGTGGAAGTATAGTAACGACAAAAAAATTTAAAAAAACGTTTATTGTCCAAATAGGCTTAAAATGTCATGAAACGTCGAGATTTTAAGTTTGAGCGAAAAAAAAATTTCTGTCTGTCTGTCGGTCTGTCTGTAACTTTTTTTTGTGCGCACGTTTACTCTGAAACCGTTTAAGATATTGACTTGAAATTTGGTACACATATGTACTTTAACGAGATCTAGAACTAGATTATATTTTCATCTTGTTCCGTTGAAGGGTTGGGGGGTAAATTGGGGTAAATTTGGGGTAAATGGGTAAATTAAGCAGGTAGGAGTCCATGAAATTGGTATTTAGTATATACAAGGGAAGCTGAGGTCTCAAAAAAATTTTTGGCATTAGCCACCCCCATTACCACCCCCACCTCTTATTAAAGGGGATGAAAAAAAAATGTGATTTAGTGCATGTACAGGAATCAGAAACCTCAAAATATTTTTTTACTTCATCCACCCCCCACTACCACCCCCACCCCACTACCGATGTGGGGTATCGTTTTATGGGTTTTTGGGGTAGAGGATTTCAAATATTATATTATTAAAGTTCCATAAACAATTATTTTCACATATAAAGTTTTTTCGTTGTGAGTGACTCGGATAGAGAATCTGGATGTGGAAGTAGTGATTCCTTAGGCAGCGGTTTTTTTAAATGCAATGCTATGTAGATGCTCATGCAAAACTCCGTAGCTTTAGGTTCCAGTTTTTGCTTGAGTTTTTGTCCGCCGCCCGCTGCAACTGAGAATTCCATGGACTTTTCTATTTAAAAGGAATCACAAGATCAATAATCTGCGTGGGAGCGTTTCGAACTTTTTTTTGTCGTTGGACCTTAGATCGTGCCTAAATCGATAATTTGCTAGTAGAATCGCTTCAGATAAGCAGCAATTAGGCTATGCTTTATGTGAAATTTATTTTTAAAAATTGTTTGATAACGCAAACATTTCTTACCGAATATTTTGAGAAGTTATGATATAAAAATATACGCCGAGATCTACTTTTATAATAGACGGTCTATTATGGAGGCGCTAAATCTTAAAAATAACACCTGTGTGGACCGAACTCGGCTAGTTTAATGTAGTGCTGTACATAGAGAGAAAAATAATAACGGATTAAAAATAGATTAGTTAAGAACTTAATTCGTATTTTTTACTTCCACTCCACTACGTGAAAAAAATTCTTGGATTTCTAATATTAGAATGTCATAAAACCTCGAGAAACCTGTCTGTCTCTATCTTTTTTGTGCGCAAGATTACCCTGAAGGGGTTATGATATTGCCTTGGTACACCCTTGTATTGTAACGAGATCTGGAGTTAGATTATGTTTTACCGATATGGCATATCGCTTTATGGGGTTTTGGGGTAGACGATTTCCAGTTCTATGAATATTTCCTTATAAGTAGTATCACTTTTTTTCTCATTGTAAGAGACTTGAATAGGAAATGTGGAAGTAGTGATTCCTTAGGCAGCGGTTTTCCTCTTTTTGTTATCCGCCTCTTATTAAAAACTTTTGCCGATTCTTTTTTTGCAGCCCCCCCCCTCCCCGTTCTACAAAATCTCCAAAATAATATATTTAGTAGATTCTCTGGATATTATTTTTAGGAGGAGATAAATATATGAGGCAAAAATTCAAAAGAAGAAAAAAATATATACAGAGTGTTCCATTTCAAAAATGAGGTTCAGTTCATATATCTTTAAATCGATATTTAATCTTTTCCTTCTGCTTACACAATTATTGAAAAATATGCGGTGAGTGAAATTTTATATTCTTTTTCATTGTGCTATTTAATAATACTTGGCTTTGAAATGACATACATGTTGGCCCAAAAAAAGTGATAAATCCTTATCAATTTTTTTCTAACTCAAACCTATTTTTTTATTTAAAATTAATTAGAAATAGGCAATGTTTTCAGTTTACACAGTACTTCAGGAAACAGGAACAGGATACGGAAGAGACAAGGATATTTCGCTCACTCATCGTGTCAATAACATGGGTTTTACAGCGTTGCAAGACTGTCATTTAAAAATAATAAAACAGTTTTACTTTTACCTTGTTCAATCAGTTTTTAAATGAAAACACTAACAGACATTTAATATTAATTTACTCATTGCCATCTTAGCAATTTTTCACAAACCGCAATTATTCCATAGCATTTATTAGAAAAAGTAGCACGTAATGGTCGGTTTTTTGAAGCTCCTTGTGTCTTTATTGAAAAAATGTCACGGATCTCAGTAATTCACCGTTTGCAAAAAATGTATTTTAACGATGAGATTAAAAAATTACCGTTTTTTTTTAAATTTAATATAGAAAATGTCTTTAACCGCTGAATTAATTAAATTAATAAGGTTATTTTAATTTCAATAAACACTTAATTCATCACCTCGTTCATTACACCATTTTATTATTTTTACTAGGTAAAAATTAACTTTAAAACTAGATAAATCGACTAAAGTGTCAACACTGTATGATTATTAAGCGGCGGCCTACCTACGGCTAACCAACGAAGAATGAAAAACACGAACATTTTCTTTGAACGCCGACAGCAGAGGATTCCTTTTATGAAAAAGACACCGGCGTTTTTTAAATGTTTTGTTATGTCTTATTATAAATGCAATACACAATAAAGAGGGAGATGTAGGTGACAAGAAGACATTGACCTTGATTTTAGTTTGTCCTGCAAAACTGACAAACTGAGCAAAAAAGTATTATAAGACTTTTTTGCTTCTTTTGGGTCAATATATTATGCAAAATATTTGTGCGTATACAGCAGGCACCCTGTATGTTTTTTATGATGAAGTATTCTCTAGGTAGGGTTAGAGATACTTTTTTTTTCGAGAAGGGGAAATCCTCACGGGCTGCCTATCCCAACTTGGAATGGGTCTGAGTGTCAGCCTCTAACTGACTAAAACCTCGCTTCCTAGGACTCGTCTGTAAAGAATACTCCGAGGGCACTGCAGCCTCCTGGGCTTATTGTGCTCTCCCTGTCATTGTTTACACTGTCCATTTTAATATTCCTGTATCACTGACAAGGTGATATAGGTCTGAAAATGAGAGAGTTTTAATGGTTTCTGTTGTTAAATAACGTTTAACCATTTTCGGTTTTCGGTTACGGTTTCGGTTTTCAAAGCAACGCTAATTTGGTTTTCGGTTTCGGTTTCACTTTTCAAAGCAGCGCCAATCCGGTTCTCCGTTTCGGTTTTCAGAATCTCTCATTTCGGTTTTCGGTTTCGGGTATAAAAAAATCATAAATACGGTGCGGTTTTCGATTCGGTTACGGTCCCTGGTGAGCAGTTCTTCAGTTTGTTTTGACCATGGTCCATTAATAAGTGTTTTCCCATGTCGATTTCCTGGAATATCTCTCCAGTGATGGTTATGCTTACTCTTGACCCAGTCCTTAGATACTTGATAAGATGTCTTTTTAGGGAAGATTTCTTATTACCATACTGGTATGATCAGACTTAGAATGATCTAAGTCTGATCATAGTATATAGAAATAATGGTTGTTTTCTTGTTTTTTTATATTGAATGTAACATATTAAGTGTATGAACGAAGTTGACAAGATGTCTCGTAAGAGAGATTTCTTGTCGGTATAGTGTGATCAGACTTGCATCAAGAATATATGGATAGAACGAATAGTTTCTTTGAAACGGGAAAAATATACCTCAAAACACGTAGAAATATTTGCATGATAACTCTGTACATTTCAACGAGAACAAAGTTTTCAATGAATCTAGATGAATCATACATATTCTAAAATGCTAAAAATATTATAACACGTATTTTTATTTTGTTTATATGCTGTGGGCGTAATTTGTATGTTGTAAAATTTTGAAATGATGTATTAAGGATTTCTTCGCGAGAACTACATATTTATTACTCAATAAAAATAAGATAATAGCCCCATGTTTTAGCATTTTGTTTGTTAAATATGTTTGACGTGTCAGTCCATAATTTAAAAAATAAACTGTCTATTGCAGGTTGTAATTTTATTTATTTATTTTTCATAATTTGCAGAACTTATTATATTCCGCGATTGCCTTTGACTTAATTATGTCAAAAGGTTTAAATCTCGTGAAAATATCCATTCCCCATTACACAACCACACAAAAAAAGTGGTCTAGCCTGCAGACCAGATCAGTGTATCCTTATGTATTTGGACCCGCTGAAACCGAATTCGAACCCAGAATTGTCCGATTAGATCGTTTTTCTTCCCCAACTCCCAAAAAACACCCACCCCAAAAACGGTCTGTCCGGAGGACCATAACAGTGGCAGTGTATCCTTATGTATTTGGTAAGGATAGACTGGTCTGGTCCACTTTTTTGTTTTGAGGGTGTTTTTTGGTGAAAAACGAGCGAATCTGACAATTCTGACTTCGGATTCGGTTTCAGCGGGTCTAAATACATAAAGATACGCTGGTATGGTCCGCAGGCCAAACCACTTTTTGGGGGAGGGGGTGTTTTTTGGGGTTAGGGGTGAAAAAAGAACCAATCTGACAATTCTGACTTCGGATTCGGTTTCATCTGGTCCGCAGGCCAGACCACTTTTTTTGAATTTTGGAGGTGTTTTTTGGGATTTGGGGTGAAAACGAATCTGACAATTTAGACCTCGGATTCGGTTTCAGAGGGTCAAAATACATGATACACTGGTATGGTCTGCAGGCCAGACCACTTGGGGGGGGGACAATCTGACAATTCTGGCTTCGGATTCGGTTTCATCGGGTCCAAATACATAAGGGTCTGGTCCGCAGGCCAGACCACTTTTTTTTTTTGTGTGACTGTGAATTATTATACAGGGTGTAATCAGTTTCATGTCATTAAAAAAAAACTGGTGGTGGGGAACGACTAAACGAACAAAAAAAACCTTATATAACATGGGGTCTAAAACCCATAGTTTTAGAAGAAAAAAAAATGAACAAAAATTTCGAAAATTTTCAATAATATTGTTCGAGAACTGCTGGAATGTTGGGATAGGCTTTTATCTTCGCGTATGTCGGCGCCTCTAACCATCAAATACGCTGATACGGCTATATCAAAGTGTCGCGCTTCTTTGTTAGAGACCGCGCGTCGACGAGGACACAAGTTGATAATCACACTTTTTTATGGTTTTTTAAAAGTAGGTAAGCAGTAGCGGTAAAGGTGAAAGACGTCGGCGTTTTCTGAGTGCTTAGTAGATCTGAAGAAAACTATACTCTCCCTTGTGCAATATTTTAGTTTCTGTGGGCATTTCGTTAAGCACACACGCCGAACCCGTTCGTTGTTTTTGTATGTCGCTTTTGTTCTGATGCAGACGGAAGCCATTTCGAACAATTTATGTAAATCAACAATAATTTGGTAAATTCTAGATTTATCGAATATTTTAGTTTTCGATACCTGATCAGCAATTCATTGAATAAATCAGATTTTTCCTAACTTAAAATACGCATAATTGTTTTCTGTTATCGTATCTCCGACGTCTAACTCTTTATTTCCCAATATCATGCAATAATTTCTCTTTTTTTAAGCTTTTAACCCAGAACACTCATTTAGGTTACAAATGTTAATAAACCACATTTAAATCTGAAAAATTATAAACAATAAAAGCTCCTTCTAAATTAAAAAAATACACATGTAGAGAAATGCTATGTTTAAACCTCTACGCCCATCATTTGCTTGCAGTTCTGCAAAAAGAGATAACGTATTATTTACATTTTTATAATTGGTTATGTTAAAGCGGTCATCAAAGGTGCCGCCCTTCTTTGCTTTGAAACCGCGGGCCGCCGCGTGCCGACGAGAACTACACGTCCATTGACCCAGAAAGGCAGTGGTTCTTAAATGTTTCCTACCCTAATATTCAAATTGTTGACCTTGGTCAGTTTTTTTCAAAGTGCCCCTAGGGGAAAAGTTATAAAGGTTTTTTGTTTGTTTAGTCGGTCCCCATTACCAGTTTTTTTTTTATGACATGAAACTGATTACACCCTGTATATCTATTTGATTTTTACCAAGCTACACCAAATTCGGCCATATCCGCCATACAGTGTCATCGTCAGAGGTGTAAACTCTCATGTCTTGTACAAATTATATTTTATTATAATTTTCCAGCCAAGTGTTACACAGATTTTTAATTAAGCACGAAGATATAAATCATTAAAATATTGTGAATTAGTATATTTGATTTATCGCTGTATTTACTGTTCATTTTTAATCTGCGACTTATCAATCATTTGAATTAAACTAAATGTTAAATTTAAAGATAGAAGAAAGGTCATCATAGTCATTGTTTATTATGCCCCGACGGTGATGTAATTAATATTTATTGATTTATTTATTTAAATTATCTCCATGTGTTTATCAAAAACAAAACAATCGAATCATTTTGATGTGTCCGCCTATTTTTATCTTCTGCTGAAATTAGCTATAAACAATAGGCTAGCATTTTTAAATTTAGGAAAATTTTGAGTGATAAACTAAAAACTAAACGCAAAACTTGTTTGAAATATCTTCTATTTTCTTCATGTTTAAAACACAAGGCGTTTTTCTTACTACTAATAAATAAATCGATAACTGTGCTCGTGCTCGAATTATACGTGTCTCGTTCTTACATCAAACTCCGCATATTCGCTAGGAACTAATAGTTCTAGTAAATGCAGGCCTCATTCAACACTTGACTGAGATGAGACCCGAGCACAAATAAGTAGAAGCTGCCAGCGCGTCTGACACGCGTTGTAGTCTGGAGCATCGAAGGCATTTACGCATTTTCAATTTTTTTCTTCATTTGTAAGTTATTTTTTGGAGAATACCTCTTTTCATTATGGAACGGCGTGTTATTCCTATTTTATGTGACTACAACTCTTTATTTCGCGCTGTCTCTCATTGTTTATTTAATAATGACGAGCATTTGACAGGGTGTATACTTTCTGGATATGAGGGAAAACCTGGAAAAACTAGGAAATTGGATTTTAATTCTGGAATTAGGGAAAAATCCGGAAACTTATTTTATTAAAAAAGTCAGGGAAAATTAGTTAACACTATTTATGTCAAAGTTTATTCGAGATCCACCGTGTATGTAATAACCCTAATATATTGCTTCTCAAGTAAACAAGTTTGAAATTGTCCAAACTAGTTATTATTTATTTAAAAATTTGCTCGTATTATTTTGTTCATAACAAGTAGTACTCTACTTGGGTACCACAACTAAATTTGTTTTTAGTTGTTTATTTTTTCATAAAAAAAATTTTTTGTATAAGAAAGTTTATTTTCGTCATACCTCTCTCGTAGGGTTGCCAGGCGTCCGGCTTTAGCCGGACATGTTTGGCTTTTTACGGTTTGGTCCGATTAAAAATTAACATGTCCGGCCTGTCCGGCTTTTGTTAGGTCTTTTGCCGAAGGCTCTAAAAATAAAAATTTGTTAAAATACACGCATAAAACAGAAGGCACTACGAAGTGCGTTTTTATGTGACAAACTTACCAAAGTTTAATTTTTTGTATGAATTAATTTCATACGTGATTTTTTCGTTTTTTTTTTTTTTTCGTTTTTAGTTGCTTTTCTATATATATTATACATTTTATTATTTTGCGATGACTTTTTCTGTTCCTATGTAACAAATGTTTATTTTTAAATTAATCAAGTTTAATATTAAAAGACTGATTTTGTGTTTTAGTTATTATTTCCACAGCCAGTGGAAGTATAGTAACGACAAAAAAAAATGAAAATTTTTATTGTTCAGATAAGCTTAGAATATCATGAAACGTCGAGATTTTAAGTTTCAGCGAAAAAAAAAATCTGTCTGTCGGTCTGTCTATAACTTTTTGTGCGCACGATTACTCTGGAACCGTTTAAGATATTGACTTGAAATTTGGTACACGTATGTATTTTAACGTGATCTGGAACTAGATTATTTTCATCTTATTCGAGTAAATTGGGATAAATGGGGGTAAATAGATAAATCAAGCAGATAAGACTCCATGAAATTGGTATTTAGTATATACAAAAGACGCTATGTCTCAAAAAATTTTTTGGCATTAGCCACTCCCATTACCACCCCCACCATTATTAAAGGAGGTGGAAAAATTATGATTTAGTGTGTGTACAAGAATCAAAAACCTCACGCAAAGCGCATTTACGACCCTTGGTACATAAATAACTATTGTTAAAACGTAAGTCAGTAAAGAATGTATTATTTTTCAATTATGTATTGTCTTAATGAAAATTTTTTGTTGGTCGTATAAAATTATGTTTACCCACCATTATCGTATTGCATTCTACATTTAATAATTGACAAATAATGATAGTCATTATTCCAACCTAACGTATAATGAACATAATCTCATTCTAACACACCTTTGACCAATCAGAAACTAGTAATTTGCATAAAGAACGGGCGAGTCCATTTTTGCCAAGGAAGAGTCCATATTTTCGAGCTTGACGTTTAAAACGTCTAACAAAGTTTCACTGTAAACTAACTTTACGGCTCGTAAACATCACCCTCGCGAGTAATAGCCATCATTATACGCTCACTGAATAATATACTATTATTCTTTGACAAACATTAGAAAAATCTTCTAGAATTTTGATTGAAAAATTCTGGAAAGCCTAGTATAGTGAGTGAACTTCCAAATTGTGAGTTGGTATACACCCTGAAATTTAAAATGAATGGAAATAGTATGAGGGTTTTGTTGTTGGTGAACCATCTTATGTTGAATACGTTGGTTATTTTGAATTGCATTGCATTAGTCAATTATTTCCTAATTATTTATTTAAAGTGTATAGAAACGATAATAATCAAAGTTTTGACAATGGTACGGGAAATATTATTTGTAGCTACTTTCTTTTTTTCTGGAAATGCTAATGCATTATGTTATTTTAGAATTTCGTCCAATATACCGTGTGTGTAGTGGCGGGCTAGGCATAGGGAGTAAGAATTACATCGCGTGTGCCAGCTGGCTGAAATGAAAGTACTGAGAGCTGGGATACTCCGCTGACGGACGAGTTTCTCGCGCTACGTGAATGTACATGCCTAATGGTTAATTACACGCACGGTATAATTACTTCCACATCCAGTGGAAGTATAGTAACGACAAAAACATTTTTGAAAATTTTTATTGTTCAAATAGGTTTAGAATGTCATGAAACGTCGAGATTTTAAATTTGAGCAAAAAAAATGTCTGTCTGTCTGTAACTTTTTTTGTGCGCACATTTACTCTGGAACCGTTTAAGATATTGACTTGAAATTTGGTACACCTATGCACTTTAACGGGATCTGGAACTAGATTATATTTTCATCTTATTCCGTCGAAGGGTTGGGGTAAAATGGGGTAAATGGGGGGTAAATAGGTAAATCAAGCAGGTAACAGTCCATAAAATTGGTATATAGTGTATACAAGAAAAGCTAAGGTTTCAAAAAAATTTTTGGCATTAGCCACCCCCCTTAGAGGTGGTAATGAGGGTAGCTACCTACCCCATTATTAAAGGGGATGAAAAAAAATTGTGATTTAGTGTGTGTACAAGAACCAAAAGCCTCAAAATATTTTTTTAATTCATCCACCCGCACTACCACCCGCACTACCACCCCCCTATCGCCACCCCACTACCGTGTGGGATATCGTTTTATGGGTTTTTGGTAGACACTTTCAAATATTGTATTATTAAAGTTCTATAAACAATTATTTCCACATACAAAATTTTTTCGTTATGAGAGACTTGGATAGAAAATAGGGATTGCAATTTACCGGAAGTTTTAATAACCGGTAAATCGGTAAATAAAAATGTAAATAACCGGTTAACCGGTATTTACCGGTAATTTTTAGAATGGATGATTAGGATGTCGAAAATGGCAATTGTCTTTTTCCATGTACAAAATTATCTAAATTTAACAAAAAAAAAAACATTTTTATTTACGTATATTTAATATATATAATGAACAAACAAAAGGTTTTTTTTATCAACAGTAAGATCACAAGAGCTTTTTTTTATCGGATAAATTTCTCTTTGTAACGAAATAATTTTGCCAATCAGTGATTTTACAAGAAAAACTGACATGTCAAATGTCAGTTTGTCGAGCAAAATTACAGATTGGCAAAATTTTGAGTTAAAAAGAAATTTATCCATAAAAGAAAAGCTCGAGTGTTTTTTGGCAAGATAAATTAACGACAGAATATGTGAACAAACAACAACAATAATTTATTAAAATAATTATAATTCTCCCAAAACGACTCATATTGTACAGTATAGTTTCCACAATACTTAAAAATTATAGCTGACTGTACAGATTTCAAAGTGACGTGCGACTACTAGATGTACTCTGCTTTTGAGGAACAGACATTTTTATCGGTGATAAAAAACGATGCACCTTTTTTTATCGCTGTCAAAGTGACAAAAATGTGACTGTCAAATAGACTTTTTTATATAGGAGTTAATTTATCAAAAGGAGAAAATATAAATGAAATAAATTTAAATAAATAATTATTCTGTAAATAACAAAAATATCCACTTAAATAACAAAAATTATAAACATAAACTTAAATAGGGCATTTACTGAATACCTAATCTAAAAATACAATATTTTTTGAAAATAGCCTGTTAAAAGAGTTAGTTCTTCAAAGCTATATCTGTTAGTCGTCTGATATTTGTGCATATACCACCAGCTGAAGATGTCCTTCCTCAATCGATATTGGTGGGTCGATAAGTTAATAAGAATTGGTAATAACATACTTCTAAATGTATTCCACGGATATTTGCGGCAGTGAAATATTCAATTTTCTGTCGTAAGATATTGCCAATGTCTCTCTTGTATTTCTTGGGGCTTGGTGTTTGGAGTTTACTTTTTATAATATTATTTATTTATTGTTAAAAGTGCTCGGTGTTGGGACAGTCACTCTGTATTTAGTGAATACTAGTCAGTGACATAAATAGAAACGTTGAATACGTGACATATCGTAAGTTCAGAATATACCGGAATAACCGGTAAAAATAATAAAATAACCGGTAATTATCGTCATGTGGTTTTTGTCCTAATAACCGGTTAACCGGTAATGCAATCGGAAAATAATATTTGGAAAGTGGTTGATAAGGAAGAAAATTGATATAATTTTGGTGAAAAAAAAAATAAAATTGGTCACTGAAAAGAACAATAGTTATTTGTGTAACTAAGTAGCAAAATAGCAGATTCACTGCCGCGGCTGCCGAGCGTAGCGAGGCTAGGAATACAGCCAAGACAGTCAATCTATTTTGCTGCTGAGTTGAACATATAATTTGTTCGCCGATTATTTAAATATATTTTAAAATATTTAAATTATTGCAATTCCCATAATTTCTTTATTTTTGTTGTGATAAATTCATTAAAAATCGCAGTTGTTCCGTCTTGGTTAGCATAAAAATTTTATGTCAATAGTCACCGTAATAATCTAAGTTTGACAAGTTACCTAAGTTCTTGCCAGTTTCGTTTTGTTTCGTTTAGTTTTCCTGACCAGGTCGCAAAATGAGAACTTTGCTGCCTAGGCAGGAAAAGTGACAATTTACTGATTGACGTTGGTCAGCAAAATTAGTATTTTGCTGTCAATCGGCGAAAAAATAATTAATAAATAGAAGGTATCAAACAGGAGAGATTTCTGCAAATAATTTTACAAATTCTTTATATCCCTTGCTTACCGCCTACCGCGAAAGGAAGTAATCGTTAAAAAAAATCATTATTTTTCCAATAAATTTAATTGAATAAACTGATTATTCTGAGTACGACGTGATTACAATATATCAGATTAGTGAAACGTAAATTCTCCTACATGAAGGAAGCTCGAGATATGCCATTACCTCTGCAGACATTATTTTAATAATCTGGCTGCTTGGAAAAAAGGCAAGCATACTTGGCTCTTACCCTGGAGTCCCAGGTTCGAATCCCAGTCAAGGCACTGGTATTTTTTTCCGGACATTGGATGTGTGCCAGTTGTCTCTAAATGTGTACCTCGCTTCCACACAAGCTCTCTTCTGGGATACAAATTATAAAAATCCACTTGTTATGAAGCATCAAATATGGGGTGCGTCATTTTTTTTGTACGCCAGTGTATCTCTTGTAATTCGTTTAACATCGAAACATATTTTTTACTTTAATAAATTGCTGGAGAATTTAAACTATTCGTTGTTAATTCTGAGTGTTGTTTATCAAATGAAATGCACATGCTTTTTCGATACTTTCATGGTTCGAGATAAAATGCCACCTACTTTTCCTTGACGCACCTTTTACGCTATCTGAACAAATATTTTGAATGGTAAAAAGCATATTTCTCCAGAGCTGTGCGTAGAGAAAGAAAAGTCTTCATATATTACACTTTAACGTGACATTTTCGTTTCTGGTATTAAGAGATCTGGTATTTAGATGCCAGTCAGTTCAAGAATTACTATCCAAAATTAAATGCTTTGAACTTTTCGTATTTTAATTTAGCCTCCACCATGCTTTACGTGAATTTTATGTATTTTACTTCCACGTCCAGTGGAAGTATAGTAACGACAAAAAAAATTTTAAAAATTTTTATTGTCCAAATAGGCTTAAAATGTCATGAAACGTCGAGATTTTAAGTTTGAGCGAAAAAAAAATTTCTGTCTGTCGGTCTGTCTGTAACTTTTTTTTGTGCGCACGTTTACTCTGGAACCGTTTAAGATATTAACTTGAAATTTGGTACACATATGTACTTTAACGAGTTCTAGAACTAGATTATATTTTCATCTTGTTCCGTCGAAGGGTTGGGGGGTAAATTTGGGGTGGTAAATGGGTAAATTAAGCAGGTAAGAGTCCATGAAATTGGTATATAGTATATACAAGAGAAGATAAGGTCTCAAAAAAATGTTTGGCATTAGCCACCCCCATTACCACCCCCACCTCCTTATTAAAGGGGATGAAAAAAAAATTGTGATTTAGCGTATGTACAGGAACCAGAAACCTCAAAATATTTTTTTACTTCATCTACCCCCCACTACCACCCCCTTTTAACAACCTCCACCTCCACTACCGATGTGGGGTATCGTTTTATGGGTTTTTGGGGTAGAGGATTTCAAATATTATATTATTAAAGTTCCATAAACAATTATTTTCACATACAAAGTTTTTTCGTTGTGAGTGACTTGGATAGAGAATCTGGATGTGGAAGTAGTGATTCCTTGGGCAGCGGTTTTTTGTGTATTTGTAAAGTTTTAAGAAACCAAACTTTCTCACAAGTTGAGCTACTAAACTGCATTTCAAACGGTCGAGTAGTTTATAATAATTATGTGATAATACTGATAAGGTATTGATTAAAATGGTGTATGTCTGTCAAACAAGCCAGTTAATAATATGTGCAATGTTTAAAGGTCGTGGGAATAAAAACAATACAAGGTCAATTCTCTTTATTTTTACACGCGTATTTTAATAGGGTTATAGCGAATAATTGACTCCACGTATTTAAATTCATGTATGAAAAAAACAAAAAAATATGTGCATCCGTTAAGAAGCTACCGAGCAATTTTTTTATTTTGTTTTAATTACTACTAATTTGTTCTAGAAGACAGTAACCGATAAATGAAATCAGCCAAATAAGATAAATTATTGTGTCTACAACGTTTCACGAAATACCCCCAGCAGATTTTGCACTCTTTCAATCGCATAAAGTTATCACTTGAGCCTAGAAGATGTATTTTTACCTTGTTAGAATCAATTTGCTTTGTGGTTTTATAAGAACCAAGATGGTGGTTTCGATATACAGTGTGACCCATTTCCAGTGGAAACACCTTCGTAACTCAGTTATTGGTCATCCAATTTCAACCAAATTTGGATCGGTATCAAAGATCTTTAATATTTCTTTTTTGGGTAAAACAAAACTTCAATCAGTGACGTGCATTTTTATTCGGGAAGAAAAGGGTCGATTTTTTGAGAAATCATATTAGGCATTTTTTCTTGAAAAACTAATGCAATATTATTGGTCAGCATGTTGCAGAACCCCTATATTCAGAATTTAACAACATTTTGATTTTTGGTTTTCGGCCCACTTAAAATTGCCTATTTTAAACATTAAATAATCAATAAATTGGTAACGAATCTTTTTCCGAAAGAAAGTCATTCTTTATTTTCTCTTTTAATTCATTTTTTCTACCACCCCATATCATTGTTGCTTTCAAATTCGGTAATCCTTAATGCGCGAATAATTTACAGGTCTGATGACCCAAAATTTTTCAGTGAGAATTCTTGGCCTTCAAAAATTTGAAAGTTTCGATGAGATGAGATAGTAGAAAAACTGAATTTAAAGAGAAAATGAAAAATGACATTATTTCCAAAAAAATTTCCTTACCAATTTATTGATTATTTAATGTTTAAAATAGGTAATTTTAAAGGGACCGTAATTCGAAAACCAAAAATCAAAATGTTGTTAAATTCTGGACATAGCGGTTCTACAGCATGCTGATCAATAATATTGCATTCGTTTTTCAACAAAAAAATGCCTAATATGATTTCTCGAAAAATCAACCCTTTTTTTCTTAATAAAAATGCTCGTCACTGACTGAAATAAGTTTTGTTTTACTCAAAAAAGGAATATTAAAGATCTTTGATACCGATCCGAATTTGGTTGAAATTGGATGACCAATAACTGAGTTACGAAGGTGTTTCCACTTGAAACGGGTCACACTGTATACCTGTTTCTGAACTACTAACTAAACACTTTCTGACTGCTGTTTTTCAAGTAAGGGAGCCACTGGACCCGAAGTTGAACTAAGTTAAGCGAAATTATATTTTGTAATATTCTTTAGCCTTCATTAGTCTGTGTCGCCACCTCAACTGAACTGAGCAAAGACGAACCAGGGTTGGAAAAAAAACAGTTTTTTTCTCATTTTAAACAAAAAAACAGTTTTTTTTGTTTTGAACAGTTTCTTTTGTTTAAAATAGTATGTTTAAAACAGGTTTAAAACGTTTAAAACTATATTCAACTAAAATTAAATGGTGCTAGGCACACAATGTCTGCTACTACTAGTTGATGTCAGATGGCACTCTTAAACGGATTTTTCAGCATTCTGCAAATAAAATGCTCAGTTTAGTGCACGTGACCACTATATCGGAATTATTTATCGGAATGGACCATCATCGGCACTTTTCTTGCTTTTCCACAAACTCCAAAATAATACATTTATTTAAAACATTACACTGTGTTTTAAACTATAGCATTTTGTATTAAATATGTTTTAAAATATTTGTTTAAAACACAGTGTGATGTTTTAAACATGTTTTAAACACTTTGTTTAAAACATTGTGTTTTAAACATGCCAACCTTGAAACGAACGAGAGAAAAAAAATATTTAAAAAAAATTTACCGCCTCAAAAAAAAACACAACAGTGTGTCGGTTGTTTTTCTTTATTAATAAATTTAATCACTAGTATTCATTTGATGGTATAATAGGCCAGTCGCCAGAGGCGAAAAAAGGCAAGAACTTGAAATTGTTTTAATCGCTTTATTTGGACATAAAATATATATCAAGGTGGACCGGAACATTTCTAATTTTTCCGAAATAAGTACAAAAAAATCAGTTTTTTCTCAATTTTCTCGTTTTTAGTGGGTTTTAGGGTAAAAGAGGTTATATACAATAATGAAGAATTTTACGGAAAACAATAATATTTATCGAGGTTCCGCTTTAGTTTTAGTGAAAAAAATATACAGGGTGATCATCAAAACACTAAATAAATCTAATAAATAAAAATCTCGTGTCACAGTGTTTGTTATCGAACTCCTTCGAAACGGCTTGACCGATTTTTATGAAATTTTTGGTGTATATTTGGTAGGTCTGAGAATAGGTCGTAGGCTATTTTTTATACCCCTAGGTGATAAAGGTGGCCCTATCCAGAAATTTTCTTTTTATTTTTTGGACAAAAATTTATAATTTACAACGTTTGCTGGGTCAGCTAGTAATAAATAAAAATTACCTCAAACAGAGAGAAGTTTTGTGTGAATATAACTTTTTTATCTCGTTTTCTATACCATTTGAACATTAAGTTAATAAAAACTTGGCAAAATCCGTTAACCTCGATGGTGAAAATATGAATAAGTCATGTGAACTTCTCTAAAAAAAAAAAAAAGTGAGACGTTGAATTAACGTCGCTAATTTATTGAAAATGTCTCTGCTAATAGCAAATTCAAAAGTGTGCCTCTAAGGGATAATTTCTGGGATACATTTTCAAATATCCGCACTCCATCGATTCTGGACGGGGTTAATCTACTAGTTTAACTTGCAAAAAAAATTGTAGGTATATATTATTAATTTGTTATTCTATTAAGCTATTGAACATTAAAATACTAGTAGCATGCATGCATTACAATTAATTATTTTTTTCTTTTTCAGGTAAGTTATACACCGGCTTAGTTAAACACCTAGTAAGTACTTATAAACTAGTCTTCATTTTATTACATTACCCATTGACATTTTCCGAAATTATAATATTACAATTATATAAATAATATATAATAATTTCTCTAGTTATTAAAAAACATGAACTTTTGGTGACAATTATGTTACAGAATTAATTCAATAGAAATACGATTACATAGCACAAAATCTCTAATTTTTTGAAATCGGTATTATCAGTAGGTCCTTAAAAAAAATAAATTTTTTTTTTAAATTTTTTAAGGACATTCCACTGATAATACCAATTTCAAAAAATTCGGGATTTTAGAATACTAACCCAAGATGCTACAAAAAAATAAGATAATTTTAGCATCAGCGTATCATAATTTAAAAAAATAAAAGACATTTTATTTTTTCAAGTACCAAATACCCATTTGATCGCTTTAGAAAAATTATGTGTGGTAAAAGACCATCCCAAGATTCTACATAAAAATTTGGTAGTTGTGTCGAAACTTTATAGGGGTTAAAAAAATTCAGAAAAATTCAGGATTTTTTTTTTCAATGTTCCAGTTGTCAGATTGTGTTCCAATTTATTTCACGTTTATGTTCCGGCAGTATCTATAATTGGTTATAATTTTATTTGAATCGGTTATACCGTTCAATAAATAAAAATTATTTTCGACAATTTTTGATTTTTTTTACTCCAAAACGGTTTAATATTAAGGGCTGAAATTTGGAAAAATTGTAAGTGATATTGATAACAATCCAAGCAAAAAAAACGGGCACCATCCATGCGGGGGCAAATTCAGACATCTTAACCAACTATGGCCTTTTCTGCGAAAACCTGTGTGTAACACGTTTGGAAAGTAGGATTAATGCGATATTTTTTAAAAATATCAGCTAGGCGAAGTATACAAGTTAATTGAGTTGCTCAAAGGTGAAACCAGGTAGTGTCTTCGCACTACCTATAACTTTAGGTTTCACTACGTGGGTTATTTATAAATTAAATAAGGTGGTTACCCAAACAACTTAACATTTATTCACATACGTTACAATACATATGAAAACCAACTTACTACTGACTACTACAAATCATGCGTGATCTAAATAGGCGCTCTCACTCTAGTGCGCAGACCGGAGATACTACACACGAACACTAGAAATATATCAAAATCGTTTGCAAAAAAAAAGTTCAAATTTGAAAGGCGTTGTTTTTTTATTCAGCTAATTTTGGCCATACACGCAGGTGACCAAGCATCTAGGAACGGCCCTGTCAATGTTGTAAAACTTGGCCTTATTACTATTATTACAGTCGAACTTCCATAACTCGAACTTCCCTTTTCTCGAAGCAATTCAAAGCAATAAATATAATATATATTTTTACTAAAAAGTTCCCATAACTCAAAGTTTCTCTAACTCGAGTTTATTTTAAATCCCCTTAGGGATTCGAGTTATGGAGGTTCGACCGTATTTAAATTCCAATCGGAAATATTGAAAAAGAAGGAAACACAATTTTACTTCCACGTCCAGTGGAAGTATAGTAACGACAAAAAAATTTTTAAAAATTTTTATTGTCCAAATAGGCTTAAAATGTCATGAAACGTCGAGATTTTAAGTTTGAGCGAAAAAAAAAATTCTGTCTGTCTGTCGGTCTGTCTGTCTGTCTGTCGGTCTGTCGGTATGTCTGTAACTTTTTTTTGTGCGCACGTTTACTCTGAAACCGTTTAAGATATTGACTTGAAATTTGGTACACATATGTACTTTAACGAGATCTAGAACTAGATTATATTTTCATCTTGTTCCGTCGAAGGGTTGGGGGGTAAATTGGGGTAAATTTGGGGTAAATGGGTAAATCAAGCAGGTAAGAGTCCGTGAAATTGGTATTTAGTATATACAAGAGAAGCTGAGGTCTGAAAAAAATTTTTGGCATTAGCCACCCCCATTACCACCCCCACCTCCTTATTAAAGGGGATAAAAAAAAATGTGATTTAGTGCATGTACAGGGACCAGAAACCTCAAAATATTTTTTTACTTCATCCACCGCCCGCTACCACCCCCCTATCACCACCCCCACCCCACTACCGATGTGGGGTATCGTTATATGGGTTTTTAAGGTAGAGGATTTCAAATATTATATTATTAAAGTTCCATAAACAAATATTTTCACATACAAAGTTTTTTCGTTGTGAGTGACTTGGATAGAGAATCTGGATGTGGAAGTAGTGATTCCTTGGGCAGCGGTTTTTTTAACTATTTTTCGAACATTACGCGGTGGTGTATTATTTCCAGAATTTATGTTCTTGCCTTTTAATATCCAAATTTAATATTTCATTGTACTTATGACTATAATGGTATAAGTTGCGAAGCAAGCGCAATATCTCATGGAAGTAGTCATTTTTCTGATGATGTAGCAGAATAGGTACCTGGAATAGTGAATGTAGTAATATTCTAGTTTTATATTTTTCTAAATCAGGCTTTGTAGAATGCAGCATCATAATTCCTGCATAAAACGTGATAACACTAACAACATATGTAAATTTGCCAGTTATTGTCGAATTCTAAGTCCGGCTATTTGTAGGTTTTCTAAAATATCATCGCGATCACAGTAATTATTATTAATAGAATTAGTTCTGACCCAGAAACTGAAATTAGATATCAATTTCTAGTAAATATTTACATTATTGAACGTATAGACAGAACTGAAAATCACTGTGATTATAAAAATGATTTAGTTCTGTGCGTTCAATTTTAAATATTATATTTTTTTTATGCAGAAGATATAGTACGAATAAACCTCACAAATAGTTTTTTATATGCAGGGTGCACCAAAGCTCTGAACTCGGTTCTGAATTGGGTCGATTACGGTTGAGTTTGAAATGGCAAAAATTTGTCTCATTTACTATTTGGAAACAATATAAGCTTTACAAAGAACGATGTTAAAAAAGGGCTTTTTTGGCACATCCGTGGTAAAGTGTAGAAACCATCTTTTTTTTACTAATTTTGGGGTGATGAAAACGAATCCGTCACCCGTTTTGGCGAAAAATCTCGGGAACACATTAAAAAACAACCCTCTATTTGGGGTTGACATTGGAATTGATATTAGTTTAAATACTAAGTTTCGATAACTAAGTAGAAAATAAGTAAAAAACCAAATTCAACCCTCCTCGCCATTCCCTCACTAAGGTGAGGGTTGTAAGCTATTATAACTGCTATATAGTTATTTACATATTTAAAAAAAACCTCATTGAGTGGTTGCTATCAAAATATAATAAACCGATTACTTCTGAGTACACTCATACGCCTTCTCACTGGGTCTCACCTTCTCAGGGATATTGATCGGTTTTAATTACAAAAAAAAATCCTAATACTCAGCTGGGTGTTTCTTTGTCGTATTAAGGTGACTTGGCAAATTCAGATCACTGCTAAATATTTCTTACCCCTCTAAGGAGGGTGTGTAGAGTGACAATATCCCCTTTAAAATTATTGCTTGATTTAAAAAAAAAAAATTATTTAGTTAGGTATTTAACCCTTTAGCTACTGGAATATATTTACAAATGTGCCTGGTTAAACGCAAAACAAATTAAAAAAGAAAAGTTGTACAAATGACTACTATTGAAAAAGAAAATAAATCCGAGTGAATCAAAACTAAACCTACGTCACAAAAATGAAAAATTGTTACAACATACGACTGGGTACAGATACTGACTTCATATTTGAAAGGTGGCACTATTGAAAAAAAAAAGAAAGAACTCCGAGTGAATCAAAAATAAACCTACATCACAAAAATGAAAAATTGTTACAACATACGACTGGGTACAGATACTGACTTCATATTTGAAACTTAGGTGGCACTATTGAAAAAAAAAAAAAGAAATCCGAGTGAATCAAAAATAAACCTACGTCACAAAAATGAAAAATTGTTACAACATACGACTGGGTATAGATACTGGCTTCATATTTGAAGTTTAGGTGGCACTATTGAAAAAAAAAGGAATCTGAGTGAATCAAAAATAAACCTATGCCACAAAAATGAAAAATTGTTACAACATACGACTCGGTACAGATACTGACTTCATATTTGAAACTTAGGTGGCACTATTGAAAAAAAAAGAAATCTGAGTGAATCAAAAATAAACCTACGTCACAAAAATGAAAAATTGTTACAACATACGACTGGGTACAGATACTGACTTCATATTTGAAACTTAGGTGGCACTATTGAAAAAAAAAAAGGAATCTGAGTGAATCAAAAATAAACCTATGTCACAAAAATGAAAAATTGTTACAACATACGACTGGGTATAGATACTGGCTTCATATTTGAAGTTTAGGTGGCACTATTGAAAAAAAAAAGGAATCTGAGTGAATCAAAAATAAACCTATGCCACAGAAATGAAAAATTGTTACAACATACGACTCGGTACAGATACTGACTTCATATTTGAAACTTAGGTGGCACTATTGAAAAAAAAAGAAATCTGAGTGAATCAAAAATAAACCTACGTCACAAAAATGAAAAATTGTTACAACAGACGAACGGGGATAGATATCAAGTTCATACTTGACACGTAGGTGGTATTATTGAAAAAAGACTGAATTCAAGTGAATCAAAAATAGATCTACGTCTTGATGACATCACAAAAACGTAAAATTCTTATAACGGGAGAAAAGTCGAGTCATGAAAAAAATTTTTTAGCTGCTGGAATATATTCACAAATGTGTCTGGCTTATACTCCAAAATTTATACCTACAAATAACAATACATAGAACAAAAGAATGTTTTGCCAAAAATAAATAAATTATTATCATAAAACATTCTTTTACAAAAGATCCCTATAAGTAAACAAACTAAAAATCATACCTAAATAAAGGACCTCGCACGTTCCTTATGGAAATTGGCCCTCGGAAATTCGCTGGAATCGGTATATGTTATTCCTCAGTCTGGTTTCAAAATATGTTCGCCAGTTGTATGATCCAATTTTCCGCTGTTGTTCATTACTCCTTGATGAAATGTTGAAAGAATTAACACATCACGCTTATCTTTCCACCTAAGAGTCATTACATTTTGGCACTTTTTGCGTTCGCACGTTCCGCGTGCCACCCGATGTAAAAATTTCGGAAAATGTTTTCTATTTTTTTTTACTGTACCACATAAACCAGTATTGTTCTGATCCAAGTAAATTGCCAGTTTAGGGCTAGTATACCAATTATCTGTATATAACATATGCCCTTTTTTTCATAGTTTACCATTAGTTTTTTTATTACCGCACCTGAAACCCCTAACGGATCATTTCGAGGAATGTCAATTTCAGATCCGGTATATACTAACAACTTCAGAACAATTCCCGTCTCACAATCACACAACACAAAAATTTTAATTGCTAATCGATGTCTCTTGGATGGGATATATTGCTTGAAGTGCAGCCTGCCTTTGAACAATATCAGGGATTCATCGATGACCAGCTTTTGAAAAGGATGGAAAAATGTTGAACATTTTCTGTTCCATTCGTCAAATATGGCTCGTATTTTCCACAATTTATCATTGTTGTCCCGGGACGGAGGATTGTTATTATCGGCGAAATGTATATAACGCAACAGTTTTGTGAATCTGTCCCTTGTCATGTACTTGCTGATAAAACTACTGGCAATAATGGGATCTGTTGACCAATAATCCGAAATTTTCTGTTTTTTTATATGTGGCATCGTCAAAATTATTGCTAACAGGCTATACATTTCATTCACATTAGTGGTTACCCATGGTTTTCTTTTTGTAGCAGGATCGTCTTCGGCTTCGGCACTGTACTCGTGGTATCTATTAGTTTCATCCACAATTATCATCATCGTATGCTCATCAAAATATTTTACTCGTACTCGTACTCGTTATCTTCATTTTTTATTTCAAACGCTTCCGAGATGCCAGAATTTTCATCGTCAAAGTGGTATATTGTGGGATTGAAAATGTCGCAATTTTGCGAACGTAAATCTCCTACAACAGCTTCTTCATCACTCTCACTATGTGAGTCATTGTCTATTTCACTACCATCGCTTGCACTATCCAGGTCACTAAGTGAAAGAATTTCTTCTTCATCACTGTATATATCATTGTCACTCATTTCTGTTCTTGGACGCTTTGAACCGCGAGTACCACGAGATGTTGACGGTAAATCCATTTTCAATCAGAACAAATACAAAAGATCGGCCCATCAGCGGGCCATCACTGGTCCAGAAATGAAACTTCTGGCCCTGTGATGGCCCAATGGAGGGCCGACCTTTTGTGTTTGTAGGGATATTATAATGCGACAAATAAAAAATATCTTTTTTAGATAATAAAATATAAAATGAAGCTAGACACACCAAATATTACTACTAAACTGACTCAAAAAATTGTCTTTGCAAATACCTCGCTCCCTATGCTTAGTCCCGGGACTAAGCATAGGAAGCGAGGTATTTGCAAAAACCGTTTTTACTTTGATCTTGATTATCTCGAAAAGGGCGAGGTTTTGGGAAAAAATGCAAAATACCAATCTTGTAGATAATTGAATTCTCTACAACTTTCATGTTAACTTTATTGCTGTCCGATTTTTTATGCGTGAGATATTCGCAAAAAAACTTTGACCTTGAATATCTCGAAAAGGGGGGGTTAAAAAATAAAAAAGACAACTTGTAGATAATTTAATTCTCCACAACTTTCATATTGACCTCATAGACATCCGATGCATAGGGCGCGCGATATTTGTAAAAAACTTTGACCTTCAATATCTTGGGTAGCCATGCTGAGATTTTTGTTATTTTTGTGGAATTGGGTTTGGGACACCTCAAAGAACGTCTGTGCAAAAATTCAGATTTTTACTAATTTTGTCTAGGTCAAATGCTCATTTCCCTGGACTATTATGCGTCTCCGTCGGCTAGTGCATAAAAGCGTTCATATAGAACATGTGTTTAGAAAACGCGACTGCATTTGCAGTAGCGTTATGGGCGACACAAAAGGTCCGCATAAAAGCGCTCTAAACGTTCGAGAAGAAGGAAATATAAACAAATGCATGAGTCACACAAAGCGGCGTTTATGCGTCTGATGCGCACCGAACGAAACATAACATTTTACATACTTCTTTCATAAACTCAGCCTTCATAAAATAAATAAAAGTCGATAAGCGACGTCCGTTCCTGGCGTAATTCGTCAAATCGCTTATTGACGACAGCCGCATCTCGCGAAAGTTTTATACTGTCGTCTATTGACGACAGCCGTAGTTAAAGGGTTAAATAACACAGCCCCACAAAAAAAAAAGTTCAAAGCAGCGAACCAGACCCATGTATTCCTATGTATTTTCGGTCGCTGAATCCGAATCCGGGGTCGAAAAAAATCGTACACCCCCAAAATCATTAGCTAGACCCAAAAAACACCCCTGAAATGGAGTAAAAAGAATATTAAGCTACGAGAATAGTTGTTACATCTTAATCAATCAAATTATACAAATTAAAGTTAAACAGCAGCGTACATACAATAGATATGAAACACACCCCCAGAGAGGGGCGAAAACTAGCCCCCATATATCATATATAAAAAAATCGATCCAAAACAGCAATGACTACTGGAAAAGCTCAAAATGTCTAAGTTTTGTTAAAGTGATAAGAAACTGCATCAGGTCCGACGTAATCTTCATAAACTGCCCCTATAGAGTTGAGAACAACCACCCCCAAGTTTAAAGGACACGAGAAAAACAAGAAAAAACGTAAAATGCAACAGGATTTCTATTTCCATGGATGCTATGATTGGCTGAAATTGCGTAACAAGAGGAGAATACAAAAAATTGTGTTTGTAACCCAAAAAAAATTGTCATTTACACCTATAATACCGCTTTGCCGTGGACACATTGTATCTAAGAGAAGCTAAGGTGTCAAAAGAAATTTTGGCATTAGCCACCCCCATTACCACCTCCACCCCATTATTAAAGGTAGTGAGAAAAATAAAATTGTCATTTAGTGTATATACAAGAACCAAAGGCCTCAATTTTTGTTACTTTATCAATTACAATTCAAGTGATTTTTGTGGAAATCAGGGATATTGCCTATTAGGTAAAGCGACTTGCGGAATATTGCACTGTTGGTTTTACCAATGATAATAATTTTCTCTGACGATGGTGAATAAATCGAAACGTAAGAAAATATAATAATTTTCATATAAACAGTCCATGAAGAAGAAAAAAAAACATAAAGTTAAGTTTTTATATCTTGGAAAAAATCCATGGCTCCAATCATTTTCTGATACATATCATTAAATTTAACCACAAGTCGAGAGTTAGTTGGTATTTCTATTCAATATACGTATCCTACCATAAGTATTATATTTTCCGACCAACTCCAGATTTTATCTCTTGTTAGAAAAAATCCACATCGTGGATAATTTTCTCAAGGATTCGCCAATGAGACATAATGCATGGGATTTGTAATCCTTACACCACACATTAAAGAGTTTATTGCGGCTTTTCTTCGGGTTACTGCCCTAATATATTTACTTTATTTACTTGGACAGGCGTATAATGCCTTTCAAATGCTCTTTGAGGGAATTAGTCGATATCTCGTAACAAATCACAGGCTTTGTTTACAGCCTTTTAACGCGAAAGCTTTTAAAATTAAAGCCTGTAACTTAATATAGAGTGCACATTACCCGAGGTGTACTCTTTTATGAACCTAAATGACCTTATCGCATTAAAGCCTTACCCATTTTAGTGCTCCTAAGTAAATAAATCTTCATCCAATTAAATTCATTGGATATATTAGGTCCGTATTATTACTTTTAATGAGAGAATAAACGGACAAACCCACTTCATCGGGCATTCGTGTGTACAGTTTAAATACACACCATACAATGTAGAAGAATGTTGTGTGCACTTCGGCTTGGAACAGCTTGATTCAATTATGAAAATGTTTTATTTCATGATTAATCAATCTGTCGTTTACTTTATTGCGCAACTAAAGTTATAACTTTTATTTTGCTAACATAAACCAGTTGGAAAATTCTTTACTTGCAGTCCATGGTGTGTGAATTTAGACATTGTTACGTTTGAAACGTCAGATTTGTTTGAATTTTCTTTTTTCTTTTTAACAGATATTACTTTTGTGTCAAGTTATAACGTTGTTATGTTCTGTAAGGGAATTATCTTTATTAAAGCCCCCAAAATGGGACAACAAATATAACCTGGCTATTTTATAACAAACTCTTTTTTTAAGGTAAATCGGAACAAAAGTGAATCTACTAATTCAATCAGAAACCTACCTTGTTACTTCAAGGAAAGGGAGTAAATCCCTGTCCAGGATATACAAAGGTAACATTCGTAAATAAACTAAGGGACTTTTGAAATAAAAAATATGTAGTTAAAAATAACAACATTTATTACAAAGATAAGGTACCGGTAGAGCAAAGCCTACAGGCTGTAGGCAAATAAAAGACAGACATAAATATAACATAATAACAAAAGGTAAGTAATTAGTAAAAACATTAGATATGGGAAATTGACCAATTCCGAATATTTAATATGAATGTAATTATAAACAAATGAATGGTTCATCCGTCTAAGATAACTAAAACTATAAACAAACTGTTTAAGAATGAATAACTAGATGTAATCAATGATTATGAATTCAAAGGCAATCTAATGAACTGAACTAAATCTTACAAAATGATGTGCTTATACACACCATCTACATTTTACATAGGTTATTTAAAGGAATATTTATATCAATTTTAAACAACAAGGACGTAGCACTCGCGAAAACCATTTTGTCTGTTTGTTTACGCGAAAAAAAAGACAAAAGTTATAACTAGCTCCGAGCTAGTGGAACGCAAAGTTAAAAAAAGAACACCCGACACTACCGGTCTAAATGTTGAAAAGCCGGCGAGATACGGAGGAAAATAAATGTGTAGGTACTTACAGGAACTGAAGAACTGCTGGAAAACGGACGAGAACACTGTTGTTGGTTACAACACAAATTTTACAGATTGGGATCAGCTGTAACCACAGTTAAAAGCAAAATTATATAGGTATAGTTAACACTTACACTATAATGTCCTTTTACAATTTAACCACTCCTAAAGCAAACATAGTACTTTATCAGATTCTTATTAAGTATGCAATACTATTATTGAATTAAGGGAAACAAGGGTTTTGTCCACCGTAAATGAAAATTCGGTTTTTTCTGCTACACCAATTGCTAAGGCGGTAGATTTAAGTGACAGGAGAGTAAGAAGCATTCTCAAGAAAAATGGTTACCTACCAATAAATGAACAGTTAGCAATTCTAGCTTGAAAAGAAACTGTAAATACTATAACAGCGATTTATTTCTAACTGTTTTCTCTCTTTTAAAATAGTTAGGAAAAGGTTTAATCAGTTGTAGAAAATTCGCCGATTGACAGCAAAATACTATTTTTGTAGACTAATGTCAATCAGCAAAGTGTCACTTTTCCTTCTAAGGCAGCTAAATGATTGGTCGTCATGGCAATTAAATATTTGTCAATTTTTGGCAAGTAACATTTATTAAGAAACATAATTACAGTATTACAGAAAATTTACAACAAAAATTAACAACGCATATTTAGTTATTTTTAACAGTTACATTTAACAGTAAAATTGGTACAATTTTGAATAAGCATTTTTTTCTTTTTCCTTTTTTTCTATCATTTATTATATTTTAAAATATATTTAAACAATCGGTGAAACTATTACGTCCACATCCAGTGAAAGTATAGTAACGCAAAAAAAAATTGATAATTTTTATTGTTCAGATAGTCTTAGAATGTCATGAAACGTCGAGATTTTGAGTTTGAGCAAAAGAAAATTCTGTCCATCGTAACTTTTTTTAGGCACTCGATTACTCTGTAACCGTTTAAGATATTGACTTGAAAGGTACACGTATATATTTTAACGAGATCTGGAACTAGATTATATTTTGATCTTATTCAGTTGAAGGATTGGGAGGTAAATAGGTAAATCAAACAAGAGTCCGTAAAATTGGTATTTAGTATACAGTGTGTTTCACTTCTCGTGAAGACACCTGTATCTTTTTTATTTGTGGCCGAATTCATTTCAAATTTTTATCAGCCATACAACTCCATAAGACGACTTTATTCAACACATACATGCCGCCTAGATCTAAAACGCCGGCCTACTGCGATAAAAAGAAAACAGTAAGTTTCGAGAAATCATAGTAGGCTTAGAGATAGTCAAAAATTTTGTTAATAAAAATTGTTCAGAATCACTTGATATGCCTCCCTGTAAAATTTTGTGAAAATTTGAATATTTTCAAAAAAAATTTTTTTGTTTCACTTCTCGTGAAGACACCCTGTATCTTTTTTATTTGTGACCGAATTCACTTCAAATTTTTATTAGCAATACACCTCCATAAGACGACTTTATTCAACACATAAATGCCGCCTAGATCTAAAACGCCGGCCTAGTGCGATAAAAAGAATATAGCAATTTTCGAGAAATCATAGTAAGCTTAGAGATAGACAAAAATTTTGTTAATAAAAGTTGTTCAGAATCACTTGATATGCCCCCCCTGGAAAATTTTGTGAAAATCTGAATATTTTCAAAAAAAATTTTTTTGATTCACTTCTCGTGTATTTTTTTTATTTGTGACCGAATTCATTTCAAATTTTTATTAGCAATACAACTCCATAAGACGACTTTATTCAACACATAAATGCCGCCTAAATCTAAAACGCCGGCCTACTGTGATAAAAAGAAAATCGCTATTTTCGAGAAATCATAGTAGGCTTAGAGATAGTTAAAAATTTTGTTTCACTTCTCGTGAAGACACCTCTGTATCTTTTTTATTTGTGACCGAATTCATTTCAAATTTTCATCAAATTTTCATCAAATTTTCATATAGCACTATCGTCACTGTTGGACAGAGATAAACAAGTTTCTTAAGCTAGCTGGCTAGCTAGCAAGCTTTTTTTTTTTTAACTATTTAACGTCGGCCTACTTCCGCTACCAGGGCCTATCACCGATGCCAGGAGACGAGCTACCCCCAACCTGAAAATTTTGCCGAACCTCTTCCCTTAAGAAGAGTAAGGATCTTTTGCTTTTTACATTTTTACATTTAATAGACAAGGGACCGCCTGCTTTACATCCCCTCCGAAGGATGGTATATCCACTACGTAATCCTCGTCTGAAATTACGTAACTTCCGAGTATACACTGATATACAAGCCTCTAGAAGGTGGGACGAGAACGCTGTATTTCCCAAGATGGGACCCCATCCAAGTACTAACCGCGCTCGACGTTGCTTCAACGGAATATCGACTGATATTCATATTGAAGTCGCCTCTACGCTCGCCCCAGTTAGCAAGCTTAAGAAGCTTAAAAATCTTGTTTGTCTCTGTCCAACAGTGACGATATTTCTTCTCTCTCTGCGCGACTACTTGCCATCCTAGGATGGTTGTCTAGTAACTATTTGTTAAATATAATTTATGTCTAATATAAAACCGAGACATTACCTATTTACTAGTAAATGAACATAGTTAGTTAGTAAAAAAAATAGTATAGTAAATGAAATGTCTCGAATTAGTGAATGCACACCGTAACTCCTATAACCAAATAATATATTATACTACTTTTTGATCATCCACCCTATAAACACCTCTAGACTTTTCCGAAATTAGAGGATTAATTTTTTTATGATTTTTTTGACATTGTACTTTACTATATCTGGTCACGTTTCTGGGGCCATTTTCAAAGGTTAATCCACTTTTCTCTGTACCACTAATCTCAAATTTGTTTCCATTTTTATTCGTAATTATTCCTCGATAGCAATTTTTCTTTTAAGTCACTAATATATTATCTGTACTATAAGTTTCTTGCTTCCCGTCTTGCGCTTCTTTTTTTTACGGAGATTGTATTCGCAGATCTTTTCTTTTCGTTTACTTTCCTCTTCTTAGTTTTTAGTTCTTCTTAATCTTTTTCTTTCTTCTCTGCTAAGGTTTTCATCTCCTTCCATTCTTAAGGAACAACAGCAAATGGCAATTTTTCTGTGTTGTTTTTCGTTTTTTTTTGGCCCGTTCTCTGACCTAGGCCAAATCAAGGGCTTATTATATATTGTTATATATTCCATATTTTTTTTATATAATTCTTGTGTGCTGCCAATGAAGGATGAAATCGAAGGTTTGCGAAGCGGACATAGAATAAACTGAGACTCGGCAAAAATTTTAACAGAAGAGACAGAAAGCAAAAAAGAAAAATTAAAGTGTCATCGATAATATTGCTGAATGAGGATAAATGAGTGTCGAATTTTTCCGCAGATGTTTGTACAACCTGGCTACCAATGTTAAAAGAAGAACTTAACAAATTTAACATTGTTTAAAATAAAATTATCAATTTTATCAAGAGTTCTGTGTAAGTAATAAGTATCTGTGCCTTATAGATATTGAATATAACAAATATGTTCTCAAAGTTGTATATTGAATATACACACTACATAAAAGAGTTCGTAATAAAACTTTGAGAAAGGAAACAGATTCTGTTTCCGAAACGTCAGCAAAATGCAATATTTTTATATTTTTGTTCTTATTCGCCATTTTTTGTCAAAAAAAACGCCCTCTAACTGTTTCTTTGACGTAAAAGTCACAGTCGTAGAGCTTATTTTCCAGTAAAATATTGGGTAGTTGTATTATTTTATAGATTTCAAGCTCATTGTTTTTTGAAGAGGATACATGTGCCGAAGAATCCTAGTAAGAAAAACAGAAAAATTAGGAAAACCAACGCAACCAACATTCAGACAACACTTACTACTAACACTTCTACTATCAATTTGAAGTCGATGTAATAATGTGATAGCTTTTATTATCACCATTTCGTAACATAATCATTTATTCTTGTCTACTACTGTTAAATGAAGAAAAGGTATTTTGTACACTGATAAGTTTAAAAGTAAAACAGTGTGTTTATTTACTCATAATAACAGAAATAACGCATTTGAAACATTGTAGTGTTGTTTAGTAAACTATCGCTTTGCTAAATCTCACTGCATTTAATAATGGTGTTATAATAATGATTTAGGTGGTGTTGCATGATTTGTAATAGCAATGGCGGCTTATATACTACGAATATTTGTTCTTTTATAGTTGTTTGTAATGAATTGGTCTGCCAACAATTTTATAGTACTACCGAAGTGGTCATTAGGTTTTATTAAAAATAAAGTTGGTTTGTAAAAGCATAAAGCAAGGAAATACTGGCGCCGCGTGTTGACATTTATTTTCATATAATATACGTTACTAATGTTATGTATTACACACGATCTAGTTCCAACGCCATTTTGAGGATTAAGAAACAAGTCATAGATAACTAAATTTTACATTTTTCATATTGACTTTGGCTGAAGAGACCTGAATTTTATAAGAGAATTTTTGTGTTCAGTTAAAAAAGGCACATTTTTTTGTTACAAGTGTCATTGAAACTTTTAAACACATTTATTATCAGCATTATAAAGTTTCCGGAACGAAGTTTTGATAACAAATGAAAGTTTAAAAAAATTTTCGAATATTCCGAAAGTTTCCAAAGGAGACTTTCGCGGAATTTTGGAAACTTTCTTTTTTATCAAAATTCCGCTCCGGAGACTTTCAAATGGAAAGTTTTCATTACCCATCTCTGTTTTTAAATTTTTTGTTATTTTTTTTTGTTATAAACAATTTACCAACAGGAGTAGCAATATTATTGGAAATGGAAAACAAGGTAAAACGGTGGAGGGAATATATCTAAAACTTGTTTAATGGCGTTGTACGTGGACAGGAGGAGAGCCCATTATTTTTGGACAATAATAACTAAAAAACATATTTTTCATTATTTACCATCAGTATCGAGTTGATTCCACCCCAAACGAAACTTTCCCCCATCCACTTCCCCTTTTTGTACACACCTTAACTATTGAATGACCAGCATTCAGTAACAGACTTGCAAAGATGTTTTTGCACTAAAAAAATGTAAGATATCCTTTGGCGGTCATATTCCTTTTCCCGCACAAAAAGTGAAAATCGAAATTTCGTCTTATATTACTCGTGTCTAATAGATTCCAATAAAGAGTATTTCTGCCAAATTTCACGCTTCTAGGTCTACTCGTTTCCGAAAGACTTAAAAACCTCTCCCTCCCCGTTCACCCATTTGAAAACCGTCAAATACACGTCTCCTTATTTCCTCAGAAGAGCTCGTTGCTGGAATATCACGTTTCTGACTTAAGTGATTTCAGAAATACGGGTACCTTTTAGACCATTTACCACCCCCTTCACCCTTTCTAAAAGTGAAAATCGAAATTTCGTCTTATTCGTGTCTAATAGATTCCAGTAATGAGTATTTCTGTCAAATTTCACGCTTCTTGGTCTACTCGTTTCCGAAAAGCTTATAAACCTGTAGCATGCATATTGCTGTTTTATAAATTATAACATATTTTAACTCAAGCGTGAATGACCGCGGTAGTTTCAATTATTCTTTCTTAAATTTACTTCATAAACAAACACAACGGTAAGCAACCAGGGTTACGTCTAAGCTGTAATCAAGGTAGCTGGGTGCTCTAACTTAACTAAGGAGAGAGGGAATACAGAGACACGATTTGAATGCAAAGAAAGGGAAGTCAGAACGAAAATTTCTCCGTTACTTGAAGCTTAGTACTTTGTTTGCTAAAATTTTGAATAGTGATGTGTCTTCATTAAGTTTTTTTTTTACGACTTCAACGTCGAAAGGGTTGATAGTCCCTCTCTTCTTTAACATGAAGCAGGCCTAATTGTTTTCACAGGTTTAATCCGTAAGTAATTTATAAAGAAATAATTTTTTTTGTAACTTAAATTTGGCAACGGCCATTTTGCAGCAAGTTACGCTTACACTTCATTTCTTTCCAGGGTTCTAATATTAGATGCAAATCTTTTAAATTTGGATGCAAGTTTTTATAATTTAGATGAAGATCTTTTCCATTTAGATGCAAATCTTTTCAATTTAGATGCAAATCTTCTAATTTTGGATGCTCATCGTAGATATGCATTTATTTTAATTTGGGTTGGAAACTTTAATTTTTTTTAACCATCCAATGGGGTTGTCTTTCTTCTCCTCTACGTAATTAGAAGATGGAATGTATATATTAGTCTAGGACAACTTTTTACGGAGATCGCAACGATAGTATGATAGAATTGATGTGATTTGTCCTTATGGAATTTCTGGAAGCGTCGAATATAGTACTGGGAACTCCTTGACTTAATATTGGGCTCATCTAGAAATTAATGATTACATCACTGGGGGTTGGATTTCACCATCATCATCCCTCACTTGGAGTCACTACTTTTATTCACTGAGAATTCCAGATAAGTGTCGCAAATAAAATTTTTATCTGATTTTTTTTTATATATATCTCGTATTACTTCCACATCCAGTGGAAGTATAGTAACGACAAAAAATTTTTTAAAAATTTTTATTGTTCAAATAGGCTTAGAATGTCATGAAACGTCGAGATTTTAATTTTAAGCGAGAAAAAAATTTCTGTCTGTCGGTCTGTCGGTCTGTAACTTTTTTTTGTGCGCACGTTTACTCTGAAACCGTTTAAGATATTGACTTGAAATTTGACACACTTATGTATTTTAACGTGATCTGGAACTAGATTATATTTTCATCTTGTTCCATCGAAGGGTTGGGGGTAAATTAGGGTAAATTTGGGGTAAATAGGTAAATTAAGCAGGTAAGAGTCCAGAAAATTGGTATTTAGTATATTAAAGAGAAGCTAAGGTCTCAAAAAAATTTTTGACATTAGCCACCCCCATTACCACCCCCACCCCATTATTAAAGGGGATGAAAAAAAATTGTGATTTAGTGTGTGTACAAGAACCAGAAACCTCAAAATATTTTTTTACTTCATCCACCCCCACTACTACCCCCTATCACCACCCCCCACCCCACTACCGATGTGGGGTATCGTTTTATAGGTTTTTGGGGTAGAGGATTTCAAATATTATATTATTAATGTTCCATAAGCAATTATTTCCACATACAAATTCTTTTCGTTGTGAGTGACTTGGATAGAAAATTTGGATGTGGAAGTAGTGATTCCTTGGGCAGCGGTTTTTTTATGCTTTAACATTTTTAGAATTCTTTAAAGTATCAAATTGCAAATGTTTTTTTTTTAAACTATTTCCATTTTCAATTTTATCTTTAATATGTTTTCAACGAACAGTTAGTATTTTCAATTATTATTAGGGTGTAAATTATCGGCGTAACGTCTAATTGAAAACAAATATATAAAAAGTTCTGTAAAGACTTTGTGATCACAATTTCTACGAAACGCTTATATTTAAATAATAAATTTTGACTTTTAAACACCATATTGTTGGTTCATGTTTTAGACAATATTTTAAATAATATCTACATAACATATTATCGTCCATTCGTTTTCTCCTTTGTACATAAATTTGTTTAATTTTTAAGGCCTCAGTTTAGTCGTTTTCTAACAAAAACACATCCAGTTTGATTGGTTTATAATAAAATCAATTTTATAATCACATTGTCCACTTATTTCAGGTATTTTGAAACAAACTATTTTTGTACAAACTATTTTGATACAAACCATTTTGATAATATCTTTAGGATTATTAATTTACACTTTTTTTAGTCAACAATTTATACTTTCTTTATAATTTAATTAGTTTATCTTTCTTGTAATCAAACTTCAGTTTTAGTGTAAATTACAAATATAGAAAGATTGACGCCCCACCTCTCTGAGAAAATTATCTTTATATAAGTCAAATTAATTTATTAAACAGCGAGGAATTAATGTTACAAATTGAAAATGGAAATAGTTTCAAAAAAAAAACATTGCAATTTGATACTTTAAAGAATTCTAAAAATGTTAAAGCATAAAAATAAAAAATTTTATTTGCGACACTTATCTGGAATTCTCAGTGAATAAAAGTAGTGACTTCAAGTGAGGGATGATGATGGTGAAATCCAACCCCCAGTGATGTAATCATTGATTTCTAGATGAGCCCAATATTAAGTCAAGGAGTTCCCAGTACTATATTCGACGCTTCCAGAAATCCCATAAGGACAAATCACATCTATTCTACCATACTATCGTCGCGATCTCCGTAAAAAGTTGTCCTAGACTAATATATACATTCCATCTTCTAATTACGTAGAGGAGAAGAAAGACAACCCCATTGGATGGTTAAAAAATATTAAAGTTTCCAAAATCCCAAATTAAAATAAATGCATATCTACAATGAGCATCCAAAATTAGAAGATTTGCATCTAAATTGAAAAGATTTGCATCTAAATGGAAAAGATCTTCATCTAAATTATAAAAACTTGCATCCAAATTTAAAAGATTTGCATCTAATATTAGAACCCTGGAAAGAAATGAAGTGTAAGCGCGACTTGCTGCAAAATGGCCGTTGCCAAATTTAAGTTACAAAAAAAATTATTTCTTTATAAATTACTTACGAATTAAACCTGTGAAAACAATTAGGCCTGCTTCATGTTAAAGAAGAGGGACGACGTTGAAGTCGTAAAAAAAACTTAATGAAGACACATCACTATTCAAAATTTTAGCAAACAAAGTACTAAGCTTCAAGTAACGGAGAAATTTTCGTTCTGACTTCCCTTTCATTGCATTCAAATCGTGTCGTCTGTATTCCCTCTCTCCTTAGTTAAGTTAGAGCACCCAGCTATCTTGATTACAGCTTAGACGTAACTCTGGTTGCATACCGTTGTGTTTGTTTATGAAGTAAATTTAAGAAAGAATAATTGAAACTACCGCGGTCATTCACGCTTGAGTTAAAATATGTTATAATTTATAAAACAGCAATATGCATGCTACAAACCTTCCCCTCCCCGTTCAATTTTTCGGAGGTCTCTTTTTGAAAACCGTCGAATACGTGTTTTCTTATTTCCTCAGAAGAGTTCATCGCTCGAATAATCACGTTTCTGATTTCGCAATTTCAAAAATACGGGTGCGCTTTAAACCATCTACCACCACCGTTTTCACCCCTTCAAAAAGTGAAAATTGAAATTTCGTCTTACACGCATCTAATAAATTTCAACAAAAAGTATTTCTGCCAAATTTCACGCATCTCCGAAAAAGCCTAAAATTTCAACCCCCTTTTTGACCCTCTTAGTGGTGGAATTTCAAATTTCGAAAATTTCGATCTTCTAGAAGATCTGCTCTGACTTTGATTCCTGTTATATTTGGAGGACGATACAAATACAAATATTCTTAAAGGGGGTAGAATATTCATATGCATCACCTTTTGAACCCCGATAAATTATGGATAACGCATTGTACCGCGGCCAATTAATGGAAAAATTACCAACCAGCGCATTGCGAAAGAACAAGAAGATGCAAAGCGTGTTCACTGTTCACGTATTGCTCGAAAACCATTGCGTCTATCGGAAATATGTATAGAACCTTACTTGTAGAAAATTTTATGTAGAATATTACACATCTCCACAAAATAAAAAAGTGGTTTGTTCCTGGAACTCCATTGGATGACCCTTATGTATTTCGACGTGCTGAACACGAATCAGGTGTCCATTAAGCTCCATCACCCACCATTTTTTTGTAAGTCGCGAAAATAATCTAAAGAAACTCATAATTTAGGTTATTTTTGAAATTTATTAAAATTTGGTGGGTGATAGAGCATGTCGAAATGGATAGGGCTTACCTAATGGAGTCTCAGAAACAGCCCACTTTTCACTTTTTTTGTGTGTGTTTGTGTAATATATTTCCATACGCGGTTTTCTATAAAATGGCGGAGGACCCGGTGATATTCAAATATAGACTACAAGTCCATCGGGTCAAGTGACCCAGCATGAATTATATCCAGTACGATGCTGGTATATGAAACCAGAACTTTAGGCACTTTACCGTCACTTTTGGGCGGTACAGGTGAGTACACAGATAAATTGAATTTTCCATTTGAAAGTACGCTCTTCCGACAAAATATTTTTGTACGGCATTCCTCATGTTTGATAGTTCATAAAAAAATAATCACCTAGAACCTACTGCCGTACAAAAATAATGGGACCGGAAGCCAGGAGAATTTTTTATTTTCCGAAAATTTTCGTAAGGCAAATAGGTGATTTGATACTGTACGGCGTTTGTACAATTAGATTTGTATGCTTTCATAGATTCATTATTCAGCAACGCCGTACATATCTGGTGGTTCCAGGGTGAGAAATCTTGCACCATACGGGTCTAGAGGAAGGGATTGCGCCCAGGATGTCAAAGTCATATTTCGATATTACATTATTATAAAATGTATATTAAATATATAAATGAATGATGATGGGAAATAACATTTATCATGATTTGTATTCAGTTACTAAACATAACAATTAAGGAGACAATTTTTTTAAATATACATATTTTTTATTTACTGATCGATTTTGTCCAAGAATCGCGTCATTTATGTAGAAGCAAGCGGCGGTGAGTTCGGCAGTCTACTCGTCGAACACCTCCTTACGTATTTCTTGCTTTTAAAAACTGTTTCTGAGATGTGGCCAATGTAATCGATATTTTTGACTAGTAGCTTTATCTCTACTTAACAGTGAAATAAACAAGAGAGAAAAAAATCAAAATCACACAACAGCTTTTAATCAGAATTCATAGAATTTTGTGGAATTCGATGAAATAGTTTTACATTTCGTTACCACGTGGTATTTTTCATAAAGTAGAGTGGTTTTCTATCTACAAATGTAAATTTAAAAAATGGAAGATTTAAAAAAATCCTAATGTGTATTGTATTTCTCAATTCATGAATAATGTTGAATTTATGTGGTGACAACGACACTTCTTACCTACGGATTAAACTTTTATTAAACCCTAGGTTAACCTAATTAATTTGTCTTACGAGAGTAAAATTCTTATTAAATATAGAAAGCATAAATAATTTAGACAGAGAGTGAGCATTCAGTTCCTTGTGTTTAATTGGGTATTTCACCATAAATCATAAAACGTAATATATAGTATCTAAAAGCTTGTTTGAGGTGATTAATATTTATAAATTGAACCATTTCTTTTATGTATATTTTTACTTCGCAGTGTGCAGTTTGTTGGATAATGGCCAAAACCATATTGCATTTTTATTAATAAATTGTTAACTACTTATAGTCCTGTCAATGAATGGTTTCTCTAGGGGGAAATGCCGAGATCCCAATTTTTGACTTGAGGGAGGTAAACATACCAAAACTCCCCGAACATAGGATGTGCGGGGGGGGGTACGAAGAAGGTCCCGGTTTTTGGTTTTTCGCTCATATCTCGAAAACGGTTAGCCTCAATCAAAAAGTGGCTATATGCAAAATTAAATCTGACTAAATTTTCTACAATAATGTTTCTATTAATTTATTTTGTATCTGTTATGGTTCAGTAATGGATTGTATATCTTTTAACTGTATTCTAACTTTATTATAAATTCCCCTTCAACGAAATAAATTCAAAATATAATCTATTTCCAGATCTCGTTAAAATACATATGTGTACCAAACAAGTCAATATCTTAAACGGTTCCAGAGTAATCGTGCGCACAAAAAGGTTAAGTCGGACCGACAGACAGAATTTTTTTTCTCAAACTTAAAATCTCGACGTTTCGTGGCATTCTAAGCCTATTTGAACAATAAAAAGTTTCAAATTTTTTTTTGCGTAAGTACTTCTACTAGCTGTGGAAGTAAATGAATTTAAACAATAATAAGCTGAAAACGTAGGTACTCTTCGCTGAGCTTTTTATATAATTGTTACACATTCTATAGGATACTTTTTGCAGTTTTCTTGTAAATAATGTTAGTTTTTGGATAACCTGAATTTTGTGATACCAACTTTGTTGTGAAAAAAAAATCTATGAAAAAAAACATCCAACCTGCCTGAGATTCGAACATGGGATCTTTGGATTGCAAGACAAAACTTTAGCCACTGCACCATCACAAATTACTAGGAAAATTGAATGTCTGTAATAAATATCTTTCGGGAATCATATTTCAACGCATTGGATATATTATTATAAAATGTATATTAGTAAAATGCATAAACAAAAAAATAGTAATTTACGTTACAAAACCGGAAAGTGGTGTTTTGCAGGTCGACCCTAGCTTGAGGAGACCTGAAAAACATTGTTTTTCGGTCGTGTAATGTACAATATTTTTTTTTCGGCCGACACTTCAAAATCTGAATCCATATTTTCCATAACTTGTGAACTGACTTTTGACAACTCGTAAAAGTCAAGTGTATTTACACTTATCTCAACAATTAACACAAATTCGCTTCCATAGAAACGAGAAAGCGGGGATCGGAGAAGACTTTGCCGATCTCTAATGTCACTTTCCGGTCTAGTCCGGGAAAACGTTATTTCCTGACGGATAATGTCTCCAGAAAGGGTGTACTTTCTGGCCGGACGAAAAAAAAAATATTATAGAGATAACATTTCACAAGATTTCTATTTTAGTGCAAGCGACACAAATTAAGAAAACAATTTTTTATAAATTAAATAATTAATAACTTTCTTATTTACTGATTGATTTTCTTAAAAAACAATAGGGTTCTTCCTCTAGCTAACACTAACTTACTTTCCAAATTTCAATACAATCGGACTTTTCTTTCTTAAATGATCGTGCTTACAAGAAACGTGACGGACGGACAGACAGACGGACATTTTGAAAGTTGTTCAGAATTCGTTCAGTAACACAATGATATGAAAATTTTTTGTCTGCGAGCGATATTTCCGGTTTTAGAAATGTGCCGATCAAACGCAATATACTCTTCGTTTTTGCGAAGAGTATAATAATAGTCTGTGTACTATTTAGAAATCATTCCGACGAAGTTGTTGAAACACAATATTACATGACTAGACTAGTTTCCACGCTTTTTAAAAAAATATTCTACGAAAATATACGTTACGTGTCTTCTTAGATAATAATGGTAATGACTGCTTTTTGCAAGGTATATACAACACCTACAGGAAATCAACAATCTAACGATAAAGCAATAGCGATAAATATGGTAATGCGGATTTCCATTGACAGACCCAATTTATACCGACCGCTATGGGCTAAAGCAGTTATTAATGTTTCGCAATTAGAAAACATTTATGTTAAACTAACGTTTAATTACCTAGGTCTTTAATAGTGCACTGTAGCTGTAATAATTACATATCAAAATGTTTTGTGACACTTTCGATAACTACTGTTGAAACCTACCGGATTGTACAAGTAATGCGAAATTAGAACTTTATGATGTGCTTACAATATTTAATTAGTTTAAATCATAAAGTTTTTTATATATTTTTGCAATGAGATCACAAGCTATTCTCCAAATTAGTTATCCTTCAAAGTTATTATGAATTTACTACGTTTAAAGAGATACGTTTACATAATATAAAATTTACATTTTTAGATATTCTGTCACGCAATTAGCTGCCATATTCATCAAATATCATATTTGCGGTTGGGGCGAGCGTAGAGGCGACTTCAATGTGAATATCAGTCGATATTCCGTTGAAGCAACGTCGAGCGCGGTTAGTACTTGGATGGGCGACCCACCTATCTTGGGAAATACAGCGTTCTCGTCCCACCTTCTAGAGGCTTGTATATCAGTGTATACTCGGAAGTTACGTAATTTTTTTATCCTGTTGACGAAAAAGAACTATCAAACGTCATACATAACCTCAAAAATAAGAAATCATCTGGTATGGACGGCCTTACTGCACACATAATAAAAAATATATCTGACAATATATTACCATCACTTTTGTACCTCATAAATATGTCACTGGTTAACGGAGAATTTCCTGACTTTCTTAAAATCGCGTCCATAATCCCCATTTTTAAAAAGGGCTGTAAAAATAGTGTTGAAAATTACCGGCAAATTTCTCTTTTAAGTGTATTCTCGAAAATATTGGAAAAAATTATTTACGACCGTATCATGTCATTTATAGAACAAAATAAAATACTGACCGAATATCAACATGGATTCAGGCCAAGAAATTCAACTGAAACGGCATCGGCATATTTCTTTAAATATATTTATAAAGAATTAGATGAGGGCAAATATGTTGTGTCGCTGTTTTTCGATTTATCGAGAGCTTTCGATTCTGTGGACAGGCATATAGTGTCGAAAAAATTGGAAGCTATTGGTATACGAGGATGTCTTTTAAGTTGCATTAACTCCTACATGGAAAATCGTAAATTAGTAGTAAAGTGTAACGAATTTCAATCAAATATCCATGACGTAACCTTGGGGGTCCCCCAAGGCTCAATATTAGGCCCTCTATTATTTTTGATTTACGTTAACGATCTGCCAAATTACATTCAACATGGCGTTACCACGATGTATGCAGATGATACCACTGTCTCGGTATCAGCTGTCACGCAGGAAGAATTATATCATAAAATGTATGTCACACTAGACGATGTACACGCATGGTGCCAGAGAAATAAGCTAATTTTGAATGATGAAAAAACCGTTTTTATAAATTTTAATTTTAGAAGGGCATTAATCTCTAGTGGTGACATAAATTTTATTGATTCAACAAAATTCCTAGGCACCTACATAGACAGCAGGTTAACATGGGAACTGCATATAGAGCACATTTGTAAATTGCTTAATAAAGCCTACTTCGCTGTTCTACAGCTAAAGGATACAATTGCCCAGACGGGTCTGATAAGTGTGTATTATGCTTTAGCTTATCCACATTTATCATTGAATATATTAGTCTGGGGCCGTTCAAGTCATATACAACGAGTATTTGTTTCCCAGAAGAGATTACTAAGACTAATTTTTAACCTAAGTAATAGATCCAGTTGTAAGGAATTATTTAAAAAATATAATATTTTTACAGTTCCTAGTATCTATATCTACAAATGTCTGGTATTTGCAAAAACAAATTTATACACCTTCTCCACTTCCGGAGATAATCATTTATATAATACAAGACATAAAGATCTGTTGTTGATCCCAGTGCATAAAACAGCGACATTTCAAAACTCACTGCACTATAATTGTATTATTTTATTTAACAGCGTTCCTAAAACTATGAAAGAATTGAACTTATCTTTATTTAAAAAAGAAATAAGAAAACTATTAATAGAAAATGCATTTTATAGTGTTGACGAATTTTTAAATAGATAAAATTTGATATTATTATTATTATTTTTAATCTGTTGTGTTTCATTTGTATGGACAGAGCTCTTATAAGAGGTTTGTTTGTTTTTATACATATTTATAAGTTCTTTTATTAATGTGTATTTTTGTGTATTTGTGTATTTTATTTTAAGTTTTATCGCTGTAATGAGACAGACAAATTGTTTATTTCAATTTGTATCAATTATTGTAACTAAATATTGTTATTTTGACGTGCCAAATGTACATAATCTATGTATCAAAAAAATGGCAAAATAAATTCTATTCTATTCTATTCTATTCAGACGAGGATTACGTAGTGGATATACCATCCTTCGGAGGGGATGTAAAGCAGGCGGTCCCTTGTCTATTAAATGTTAGGCAAGTAAAAGATCCCTACTCTTCTTAAGGGAAGAGGTTCGGCAAAATTTCCAGGTTGGGGGTAGCTCGTCTCCTGGCGTCGGTGATAGGCCTTGGTAGCGGAAATAGGCCAACGTTAAATAGTTAAAAAAATATATATATATATTTGCGGTTGTACTCCAGGTAATTTGTCGATTTTTAGGCCCTGAAGAAGCATTAAATATAGGGGATTTTTTTTTTAATTCACCATTGTAAGGAAAAAGGCCTTCATTAATAATCGACTTCGACTACAAGAAGGCTAATTTCGCCGCCATCTAGTTATAAATGGGGGTAAAATCAGTTTTCTTTTAATAAATCGTTTCATGTTGATTTTTCGGAAAAAGTAAGTAATATGAATTTGGTAGAGGATAAAATTCTCTAGAACTTTTGTATAAACATTTTTTTTACGATTAATAGTTTAAAAGTTATGGCGAAAGATTAACAATTTCTTTTATTTGCCTATTACATCTATAACCACCAATCATAATAGGCCTTGGCCGTCCAGACGGTCCCTAGTTTGGCTACTAACCCTCTCCCTGTTTTCGGAATCGGCTATTTTTGCACACTCTTTGTTTATAAACATAAATTGGACCAATGAAATGGCAGAAAAAAATTGGCGAATGATAACAAGATTCGCTTCATTAAAATGCTGAAAAAGAAATTCGAGTAATCTAATTTTCGGCAGCTAACGTACGTACGTAGTACGTCAAGCTGTCGAGGACGCCGTTTTAATTGTTCAAACAGCTTCGAAGTGTCCTCGACTAGAAGTGTGTTGTCGTATAGATCTCTTGGTGATAATGACAGGATTGGCAAGATCGCACAATATCTACTTCCGTAAACCTGGAAAAGGAAAAGGTGCCAAGAAATTTTATAGGACCTGCTGTTTTTGTTGTGGATTGGTCCTAATGGGAATACCACGTTGGATAAAACGCGTCAATAACTCTACGGTGGTGGTGTGGAAATGAGTTAAAAAAATTAGAGGAAAGGGTGAATAACTTTTAAACTATTAATTGTACAAAAAATATATATAAAATCATTTCATAACAAGTACTTTTTCCGTAGATCTAAGCCACAACAAAAACAGCAGGTCCTTTTCAATTTTGGTTCGTCTACTTGGTTTTGATGGTCCAGGTTATTAATATTTAATGCCTCTTCATCTGGTTCCGTGGATTGAATGTCTTTGTAATTTTCGCATGGTAGTAACTCCTCCTTTCATCTTGTAATAATTCCCTGGCTTCGTCCTGCAATGACCCCTCAATATCCAGCAGAGTATCCACGTATTCTTTGTCGCTTTTAATGGGAATATCCGGTGTGTGATGGGGATGGGGATGACACGTTTGTCCACTGCAGTTGCAGATATTGGAACGTTTAAAACGTTTTAAACCCTCTTTTCTGCATCGTACAAGCTGCGCGACATCTCGTCGTCATTTGCAAGAAATAAATTTCAGTAAAAATGGAGGAGCTGGATCTTTCCCATTTTTCACTAGAACAAGTTTATCCTTGGTTCTTTGCCAGTCACGTTCTCTGAGGATTCGTTCACACCGTACCAATTTTATACTTGGTGGTAGGTTCGTAAGAAATGGTGGCGTGCTTTTTCTGTTGTGGGGGAATGTGTAGCAAAATTTAATTAGTTTTTTTTGTTACAAATTTAGCAAAATGTTGATATTGAAGTCAGCCCAGTGTTTATCTGTTTAGCCCTCTGAACATCGTGACTAAAAAGAGGTCTCCGACTGACGCAATCGTTTCAGGATTCATGTTTAGTGGTTTGAATGATTCATTTGTCGTAATTGACTCGGTTTTTGTTGAGATTGACGAGGAACTTGGCTTTTTCCATGCCGAAAACTTCGCAGAGAATAAAATTTCTCGGCGACATTTCCTTTTCGAGAAAGTAGATGTTGTTGTGCGATCTGGCCAATCCTGTCAAGATCACCAAGAGATCTATACGTTCGTCTACGACAACGGACGCGTACGTCGAGGGCATTTCGGTAGCTGTTTGAATAATTAATACATAAAATTGGATGCCTCGAATATCTTTTTGAGCATTGTAATGAACCGAATCTTGTTATTATTCGCCATTTTTTTCCCTAACATTTCATTGGTCCAATTTATGTTTATAGACAGAGTATATAAAAATGGCCAACTCAGGGAGCAGATGTTTCAAACACACAGGAAGGGGATTATTGGCCAGATCACTGACAGTTATGATATATAATTGGATTCTATTCCGGCTGTTGCTATTGCTACCAGACAAGCATATCGCAGATTTAATATGTTCGGAGTTCCTAGAATGCATTTCGAGAAATCTTGCAATTTTAACGTTTGATTTTGTACCTAACTAGTTTTTCCACCAGGCAAAGTTTTTCCGGCTGCAAGAGTCCTCCGACATTTAATTTGCAAGTCGAATTTTTGACGCAGTTTAGCTTTAGCTGTTGTACCATTCAACTTAGTACACATGCAGACACACCGACATGAACAACACAATAACCATTACCTGCGACATGGTCATCTGCCGTAGCTGAGACTTGAATTAAAGAGAGGTTCCAGCGACTAACCTTGTCTCACTCAATGGGTCTAGCCCATTACTATCGTCTCGGTAGCACGTTAAAAACTCCTCTAAACCTCCATATTCTAGCCAAAATTAGGACTAGAAACTGATCTCAAGCCTAACGCATAAGTTCTGAACCACTGAATCGGTGATTCTTGCCAAGCTTTCGTTATATTCACAGTAGTAGTCTATTTAGTCCAAGCAGTCTGGTGGGTCAACTCCCTGCGCCCAGTAGCAATTTTCACACTGCCCTCCTTGGAAGGAGAACAGCACCAATTGTCAATCGGAAAGCGAAGCCTGTCCGTGGCCTCACTAGAGTTCATGTGCTTGGGTTTTTGTGGAAAAAGATTGAGTTTACTAGGTTCCCGTTGCTTTTTACTTCCACATCCAGTGGAAAAATTTTTATTGTTCAAATAGGCTTAGAATGTCATGAAACGTCAAGATTTCAGGTTTGAGCGAAAAAAAAAATTTGTCTGTCGGTCTGTCTGCCGATCTGTAACTTTTTTTTTGCGCACGTTTACTCTGGAACTGTTTGAGATATTGACTTGAAATTTGGTACAAATATGTACTTTGACGAGATCTAGAACTAGATTATATTTTCATCTTGTTCCGTCGAAGGGTTGGGGGGTAAATTGGGGTAAATTTGGGGAAAATGTAAATCAAGCAGGTAAGAGTCCATAAAATTGGTATTTAGTATATACAAGAGAAGCTAAGGTCTCAAAAAAATTTTGGCATTGGCCACCCCCATTACCACCCCCACCCCATTATTAAAGGGGATGAAAAAAAAATGTGTGTGTGTGTGTGTGTACAAGAACCAGAAACCTCAAAATATTTTTTTACTTTATCTACCACCCACTCCCACCCCTGTCACCACCCCACCCCACTACCGATGTGGGGTATCGTTTTATGGGTTTTTGGGGTAGAGGATTTCAAATATTATATTATTAAAGTTCCATAAACAATTATTTTCAGATACAAAATTTTTTCGTTGTGTGACTTGGATAGAAAATCCGGATGTGGAAGTAGTGATTCCTTGGGCAGCGGTTTTTACACTGTTAGGGACAGTGTAAAAAGTTAAATCAGACGCAAGACAGTGAAAGTTGCTACAACTCTTGGGTATTTGACGTTGAACCTTGAGGTACTTCTTCAGTGGTCTCTATCAAATAATGCTAATACTGCTGCTCGTTTCCTTTTACCGTGACCCTGGTAAAGGGACCTCTTTAAAGGTTACCACTTCCTGGTCAAGGAAAACCCGGAGTTCGCTTGTTCAGGTACACTGATTTCTCTAAAGTTGATCTCTTAAAAGAGTCCTTAGAGCTCCTACCCGCTTCCCCTATTTTGCATCCATTGAATGATGTATCCCAATTAGTATAGCGACATCTCCAAAATTGAAGAAGTGGCTAGTGTGGGTGAGAAAGTTAGCGCTGGAAATCATTTTTTTTTTATAAATATATCGTTCCCGATGTGGTTTTGCTTTTTCCGATAGACGCCTTTCTGAACTGTTATTTGGGTCACACTGTATTTGCTGTAGAAATTATTTTTATTGAAGCTGCCTATTTCTTTATTTTTATGAAAATTTCACACGTCACTTTTGTAGCCAATCAGAAGTTTGTTCTTGATTTCGTTACCATAGCAACCCAAAAAATTTCCGAAAATTTTCATCCTCCAGGGTATCCTGAACGAAATTAATAAGTGGAAATTTTTCTGTCAAATTATTGACATATGATCATATTCGACATTTGCTTTTACATAAAAATGGAATTTTATTTGTCGTATTAAAAGAGATAATTATTAAAAAAAATCATTAAGCTCTTGAAACAACATTTTATTTCATGTTTAATTATGATACTGAATATTTCAAATGCGTTTGAAAATCCTTTAAAAACTCCTCGCGTTTCAATAGTGAACACATCGGTGAAGAATTTATATCAGTCAAATGTCTTTGCTTGACTACATGAATATAATATTTTGAAACAATTTTATCTAACTTATCTTTTCTAGTTCGTGAAAACTTAGTTGAAACTTCCAGTAGCTTTCTCTGTACTACGCTGAATAACTTCTCATTTTGGTTTTCGTCCATATTACACTTTTCACCGAGGTATGATAAGTATTTCAATTTTGGGTGGCTTTTTTTAACCTCGCAAAGTTCTTCACAATATGTGCATAATGTATATTTCTGTTCTTTATCCATTCTTTAATATCTTATTCTTTAAAAACCTCGAACAACTTCAACAATAGAAATATTAAGCTTACACTGGTTAAACTATTAATAAAATAATGATAAATAGCTAATGACGTTTTATTTCCAAGCCATCTCTGTTAAGTTATAAATGTGCTGAAACTTAGAAAACATGAAAATAAACTAAAAAAACGATGTTCCACCTATTTTAGTGAACAAAGCTTATTTCATAACACACAAACAATTTTCAGTAATTTTTTGGGTGAAAAAGATATTTATCTATTATACCAATATAGGTATTCCGGTTCACCCAAACTGTTGTAACATTAGAAAATACAGTGCGTGTAATTGCGAAATGGGCATGTACATCGACGTAGCGCGAAAGATGTGACAACCCAGTAATAGTAAAACCCGCCTGCCGGCCCGCACGCGACTATTGAAGTATCGAAGTATCCCAGCTCTGTTATTTCATTTTAGTCAACTGGCTCACGCGATGTTGTAATTCTTACTTCCCATGTCTAACGTTCCATTACACGTACGGTATAAGAAAAACAGAATTCCACCCATTTTAGTGAAGAAAACGTAATATCAAACATTTCAGTGAATACATATTAATCCTTCATGTAGTAGTTTTTTGCAACTAAAATGGGTGGAAATATTTTTTTTAACATTGCATATATGTAGAGTGTAGATATCTTTCTTACAACTATATAGATATCTAGTGTTATGGTATTAAATTAGTAGTTATTTAATTTGTATAGGTATGAAATTTTCTTACCGAATCCCCGCGTACATGTGTTAATTGCAGGAAATTTTTCTCGTACCTGAATTTTTTAAGAAAATTCATGTACACAAAAAATTTCCAGCAATAATTTAGGCACTTGGGAGATTACAAGTGATAATTATAGTACCTAATGGAATTTGTTCACTTTGTGATTTTATTGAAAGAACTAATATCGAACCGTTTAAAATTCTGAATTAATTACATCTTCAGAATACTCTTTCCGATAGGTTGTATACTCTAATTGGTTGTATACATAGATGTTGATAGGTATGTTACTTAAAACAGGTAGTACTTATGAGTTATTTATTGTCGTCAATAATTTACCTTCAAGCAGAGTTCAAAGTAATGTAAAGAGGTTATCTATCATAGTGGGCTGGGTGTCCACGCGCATCTATTGTTATTTAATGAACCAGCCGACGCCGCGCCGCGCCGTGGTCAACAACCCATTATCGATCTTTATTAATTACTGAATGCATGGACGGGATCGAAGGAAGTGCGGCGTAAAATTGGGCGCATGTGTTTTTAATAAGCCCGACAGTAGCGGTGCTTCTGAACATACTAGTAGTTAATGGAAGAGGAATGGAATGTTGTAGATCTTTATCTTCCTATCATCTGAGAGATGTGATGCGAAATAATTTTTATATGTATCTGGCGCTTCGTCACTTTGATCCCCGAATAAACGGTGTGAAATTGTTTTACTTCGAAAATTTTTTGTATGGCAAAGGGTTTTTCGATACACTTGACATATACAGGGTGTTCACGGATGCAGTTCGGTATACTAGAAACTTTTTATTTAGCGATTTCCGAAGAAAAATATAACTTGCTTGTCTTCGAACTCTTAAATTCTGATTCAAATTTTACTGTGTATACCGGTTATCCACTGGAAAAATTATTTTTTTCTTCAAGCGTATTAAAATGTTTAAATTATGTCACCAAAAACAGAAGTAGAAGTAGGACATTGTTTTACTAGTAACAAAATGTTAGTACCGAACGCCACCGTAGTGGACATTGTTTTACTAGTAACATAATGTTAGTTCCGAAAGCGCCACCGCAGTGGGTATTGTTTTACTAGTAACATAATGTTAATACCGAAAGCCACCGGTGGCGCGAGTTATGATATCCAGACGCCGTATTAAACAAAAGAAGATGCAATTGTGCATAATTGCACAGATAAAGAAGCTTATAAATAGATGTAGTAACAGTATCAAGTTTAGTTATTGTCGTACTTTAGATACATACCTTTGTATTTTAACGCAATAAACTCATTCGCTATTAATTGTCAAAAGTTTGTTTTAAATAAAAAATTTACATTTTTTAAAAAAACCTAAACCGCTCGACAAAATATAGCTGGCGCAATCATAGGGATTTTCTTTGGAGTAATTTCGAGAGAATATCGGAAAACTCGTCGTGCCATCGACTAACCAAAGAAGACCTGCAACCCCTTACCATACCGTTGGTAAACAAATAATTTTTAAGAAGATAATTAATCAAGAAACAAGTGAATTCAAGCAAAGAAGATATACTCTGCATACCTAGCCATACCATTCCTTTGTACCTATCCTTAAAATATCCTTCCACACCCTGAGCTATAAAACTGGTACATCTCAATCTGAGTACCCCCAGCTCAGTACGTGTGAGCACGACCACCAGACGCTCAGTATCCCCTCGTCGGAAGCGCCGTGAGGCTTTGCACTTGTGAAAGTAATTTCACATAAGCCCTTGAAGAAACCAAGATCGTGCACTCTCTTTCCCAGGACTACACGTGACCTTAAATCGTGTATAGGAAAGATTGGCCCAAGCCAGAAAACACCTATAAAGAAAACATCTTTAAAAGCACATAGCCTTGCGCTATTTAGGGAAACTGACTAAAACGACAAAAACTAACGAGACAATAACCGCCCTCCAGCTCAAGAAAAAATATATAATCAATCAAAGTGTAATAGAGCATCGCCTGGGAGCTCTCTGAGTTCTCTTGAAATCCCTCGTTATCACATTGTAATCGATTATATATACCAGAGCCTTCATGTTTTCTGTCATCTTAATATTCTTGTAAGTACCATTAATGCCTGACTCCGACGACGAAACCTTAGCTAATCTTGCTTTACGGACATTTGGTCCTAACCAGTATATACTAACAAATACGGGAGCAAATACCTCTAATAGTACCGGAACCTCAAATTTAGTAGCACGAGAAAATTTAAATTCAACCGCGATGGCTAGAAATGATGTTACCGTTCGAGATTATTTAGAGCTCATACCTCAATTCGATGGAGATAACTCAAAATTACCGATATTTTTAGACACGTGCTAGCAAGTATTAGATATGTTAGTACAGGATAATAATCCACAAAGAATTAAATTTTTGATGCTGCATTTTAGAAATAAAATTGTAGGTAAAGCAGCTCAAGTATTAGCCGCGAGAACTATACTCACTTTCCCGGAATTAAAAACATTTTTATTAGACACTTTCGGTGATCAACGGAATGAAGAATCACTGTTAAATGACCTTATGATGTTAACGCAAAATCACAACGAAACCGCTAGCCAATTTGCAGACAGATGCATATCGCTACGTGGACTGTTACTCTCAAAAATGCAGATGGCAAATATAACAGCAGAACTACGAAAAGAAAAATTAGATTTGTACAAAAAAATGGCACTACGGACTTTCCTATCTGGACTTAACGCACATCTAAGTCACCTATTAAGATGTAAACAACCCACGAGCCTAGAAGCAGCTATAAATATGGTAGTAGAAGAAGAAAACATGAACTACAACCGGCAACAAAAGTTAGGGACGAAGAACACTTATCAGAATACAAATCAATCTCAAATAAGAACGACACCGACAAACCCAAAATATAACCCCAGTTACTCTCAAACACCCCCACCAAAACCGAATCCTCAAATAATCCGCCCTACGTCAAACATCCCTTATCGTATGCCGAATTTTTTCATGCCAAGAAACCCCCAACAAACATTTCAACAAAGACCATTTCAAAACCCTCAAAATTTCCAACGCCAAGCTCCACCGCAGCAATACTTCCAAAGACAAAATTTTTCCACTCCGCAAAATTTCCAAAATACGCAAAATTTCCCACATTTCCAAAATCAACCACGTTTCAATTTCCAACCTAAAACGCAACAATCCTATCCCCAACCAATGGATACCTCATCTGGAAACACAAGAAGATCAAAATTCTCCCAACCGTCTAATGCACCGAAATGGACAGCGCAAGAATTACATTTGCAAGAGATACCGAGTACCTCTTCCAACAGGGACGAATATCAATCAGACTATTACGAAGAACCGACATACGATTCAGAAATTGCTGACAATAGCTATTACCCCGAAGAATACTATTCAGAAAATTATCAAAGTTATAACGATGACGAAAATTTTACCTTACCAGCCTCGGAGACCAATATTACGAACCTGCCGAATGCGAAGAAGTAACCCAGACAAAACAAGTAGAAATCAACGTCGCAGCCAATACAAATCTTCCATATATAATTATCCCAGAACTCGAAGCCAAATTTATGATTGATACAGGGTCCACAAAAACATTGATTACAGAAAAAGTCGCCGAAACATTTTTTCCAGACCGAATTAAAGAAGACCCTTTCCAAATAAAAACACCTCATAGCATATCCTTACATAGATATTCAGCAGAAATTCCAGTATCAAAAATCTTTAAAAAACCAGGAATGTTGTATACACACTACATCTTTAACTTTAGTCAAACATATGATGGACTTATTGGCCTTGATCTACTACAAGAAATAGGAGCCACCCTTGATTTTAAAAATGGTTACTTACTAACAGACTCAGCAAAAATTCCATTATTTTTGGAAGGAAAAAGACTAATAAGTACTAATGACACCAACGAAATGGAAAACAATTACGAATACAGAATTAGTCCTAAGACAGAAATTGTAGCTAAAATACCAATATCACAAAAAAATGGAGAAGCTCTAATAAATTCTATTGTATTTGAAAATCAAATAGAAATTTCAGCAGGACTTATAAATACAAAAAATAACGAAGCGACAGTGTTGCTTATTAACAACACTGACGAAGAAAAAACATTCACAATAACTGAACCTCTTCCATGTATGCCTAGCCACCAATTAAATAACTTTACAACCGAACCTATGGACTTTGATGAAGAACTTTCTATATATAACAATCCAGATATAAACTACGACGACCTACAAAAGAAAAATTTGGAAAATCTTGATCTAAGACACTGTAATCAAGAAGAGTACGAAGCCATAAGAAAACTTTGTTACGAATATAGAGACATTTTCTACTGCGAGGACATTCCACTAACTTTTACAAACCAAGTTAAGCACGAGATTCGAACAACTGACAACATACCATCTATACGAAATCATACAGATTCCCACACATCTATAAATCAGAGGTCAAAAAGCAAATCGACTCAATGTTGGAACAAAATATAATAACTAATTCAACTTCGCCATGGTCCTCCCCTATTTGGATTGTCCCGAAGAAAATGGACAATAGTGGAAAAAGAAAATTTCGTATTGTAATAGACTACCGAAAATTGAATGAGAAAACCATACCCGATAAATTTCCAATACCAAACATTACGGACGTCCTGGACAAACTTGGTCGCAGTCAATACTTTACAACATTAGATCTAGCAAGCGGATACCATCAAATTGAAATGGATCCCAAAGATATCGAGAAAACAGCATTCTCGACAGACGACGGTCATTACGAATTTTTAAGGATGCCCTTTGGACTTCGAAATGCACCCTCAACCTTTCAACGAACAATGAACCACGTACTATCAGGCCTACAGAGTAAATGTTTAGTTTACATGGATGACGTATTAATATTTTCAACTTCCTTGCAAGAGCACATAGAAAGTATACGCTCAGTATTTGATAGATTCAGAAAAACTAATTTCAAAATACAGCTGGATAAGTCAGAATTTTTAAAACAAACAGTAAAATTCCTTGGACATATCATTACACCAGAAGGCATATTACCCAATCCAGATAAAATCGAAGCAATTGTAAAGTTCCCAATACCAAATACAAAAAAAGAAATTCAGTCATTTCTTGGACTAATAGGATATTATAGAAAATTTATAAAAGACTGCTCAAAACTGACAAGACCATTAACAGCCTGTTTAAAGAAAGGAGCCAAAATAGAACACACAAGAGAGTTTGTAGAATCCTTTGAAACTTGTAAAAACATTCTAACCAACAGCCCACTCTTACAACACCCGGATTTTTCCAAACCATTTATTTTGACAACCGATGCGTCGAAATATGCCATCGGAAGTATTTTGTCACAGGGGATCGTGGGAAGCGATAAACCTATTGCTTACGCATCCAGAACACTGAATGAATCAGAGAAAAATTGTGGAGAAAGAACTTTTGAGTTTAGTATGGTCCACCCAGTATTTCAGGCCTTATCTGTACGGCAGACGCTTCACTATATATACAGACCACAGACCACTAAGGTGGTTATTCTCATTAAAAGATCCACAAAACTCTAAATTCATCAGATGGCGTACAAAGCTACAGGACTACGATTTCGATATAGAATACAAAAAAGGCAAGCTAAATACGAACGCGGACGCGCTGTCAAGAATTGAAATTCACCCAATCGACACAGAGTCGATGCAAGTAAACATAGATGATCCTGAACTGGACAGAATAATACAAGACCTAAACAGGGAGACAGAATTAAGAACACCTACGCAAGAAGAAATCGAAGAAATACTCAACCCTCCTGAAAATACGAAAGACACAGACGATGAAACAAATGAAATTGATATTCCTGAAATTTCTACAGCTCGATCTAACGAAGACGATGAACCACGAAACACGATTCCAATCATAGACGATGTAATAAACACAAAACCTAAACAAATATTTATAAAAACAGTCTCAATGAACCCCAGAAGAAACAGAACTTTACATGTAGAAAACAAAACTATTCTATATGCAGAAATCACGAAGGAAGACAACGACGATCAAATTCTTGAATTATTGAGAGATCATACAGTTGAAGAAACTACCTTCTGTATATATTTTGATAACGACAAAATGTACGAAGACTTTTGTCGAATATATAATCAATATTTTAACAACAACGGCCCAAAATTAGTAAGATGTACCCAAGAAAGAATATATTTAAGAAACAAAGAAGAAATAAACGAAGTTATACAATTTTACCATGAAAGCAAAACAAATCATAGAGGCTCACAAGAAACATATGACAAATTGAAACAAAAACATTATTGGAGTCATATGTTAACCACAATACAAGAATATATCAATAAATGCAATATATGCCAAAGAGGAAAATACGATAGACGTCCACCTACAATTCCAATGAACCAAACACCTACCCAGCAAAAACCATTCGAAGTCGTTTTCATGGACACATTTACCATTGATCAAAAAATCTACCTAACCCTAGTAGACTCGTTTTCGAAATTTGGACAAGCAATTCCTATTCAATGCAAAGAAGCATGTGAAGTAGCGAAGGCCCTAATTGATTATTTCGAACATTATGGAACCCCAACCGCAATCACAACTGATAATGGTCGCGAATTCGTTAACAATCAAATAAAAAACTTGTTGGCTTATCACAAGATTAATCTTCACTTCACAACCCCATTCCATCCAGAATCAAATGGCATTGTGGAACGCCTCCACTCCACACTAATTGAACACCTTCGAATATTTCGACAAGACCCACAACTTAACAGCAAAACTACCGAAGAACTTATGAAACTAGCTGTTATTGCTTACAACCACACAAACCATTCTGCTACAGGATACACACCCTTCGACGTCGTTTTTGGATATTCACCAAGCAAAAACTTATTTGATACGAAAACCAGTCAAATAGTTTTCGATTATTCACTAGATGAACATAGAAAAAAACTTTCTCAACTTTATGATATTATTTACGAAAGAATCGAAAGTCGAAAAACAACAACAGTCAACAGAATGAACAGAGAGATAACAAATCCACAAGAAAAATATAAAATAGGTCAAAAGGTCTATGTCAGAGCACCCAAAAAACGAGGTTCCAAAACAGTCCCTAAATTTAAGGGACCCTTCCCAATAATTTCTATTAGTAATGACAATACCTGCATGATTAGATTAAGAAATAAAAAAGAACGTCGAGTCCATTTGTCTGACTTAAGATCTACTCTTACAGATGCACCACCACCCTCGCAGCAGCCGACGACATCCAATGGAAACCCCTAGATGACAACCCCGGACTTCTACCGATTCGCATGGGTACAGCAGACAATATTGTATCAGAATGGGAAATAATGAACGCATTTGACATACAACCGTTATATGAAACCTTTATTCAAGAAAAAGACGAAATTATTAGAATCCTAGCAAACATCAACAGATACCTAGAACTGAATCTATCCTGCGACAAACAACAAACTTCCTTAACAAACACCCTCCTATTCCAAATCAATAGAACTCTATCCTTTGAAATAACCAGAACCTATACATTATTCGAACAAGTTTTACCAAACCACATTAGAAAACCACGAGGAGCATTTAACTTTATTGGTACAATTGAAAAATCAATCACGGGCAACCTAGATGCCGAAGATGGCGAAAGATATGAGCAAAATTTCAAGAAATTATTTAACAATGAAGCCAAATTAAAAATAGACATGGAAAAACACTTATCAATTACGGATGACCTCATTAAATCTACAAATAAATCAATTACCATTCTCGTAGAGAACCAAAAGAAAATTAATTCAGCAATGGCTGAAATTGGAGAGAAAATGGAAACAACAGCACGCTGCATTGAATTATTGGTTGTACAAAATACCCTAGACCAATTATCACACTCCCTGTCACTTATCTGCAATCTTTTAGACGAACTTTCGACAGCAATTTCCTTTGCTAATTTAAGACAAATGCATCAAACCATTATAAAACCAACTAATCTTATCAAAGAACTATTAGAAATCCAGAATTACCTGAAAAGAGTAGAACTACCATTTCAACCTACTCTCGAAAACATTATAAAGTACGAGAAACTATGCGAAACTTCAGTTTTTCAGAAGAATTCCTATACATATTTCATTATTAAAATACCATTGATAGAGACAGTATCTTATGACTACTACAAGTTATACCCATTGCCTGTAGAGAACAACGACTTTTACTTCACTATTATACCCAGAAGAAGCTATCTACTTATAAACCCAGATTGGTACTCGTACACGAACACACCCTGTACAGAAATAGAATCGAAAAAATTCCTGTGTACTCACAACTCTATTATAAAAAGGACATCAAACGAACCCTGTGAAATTCAACTCATTGACTTTTCCCAAGAAGAAAACAGATGTGCATTCACAAAAATCAATATCAATAATCCCAAAATTCAAAGGGTCGAAAACTCAAATTCATGGATAATTACAAGTCCCACCACTATTATAGCCGAAACATATTGCGAGATGAAGAAAAAGAGACAACTCAAGGGAAATTATCTAATAACAATTCCTGATCAATGCTATTGCGTTATTGACAAATATAAGCTTAATCCAAACAAAAACTTTCGGAGAACTTTTGAACCCATAAACATTCCATTAGTGAAAATAAATAGCAACCTTTCAATTAGAAGAGATGGTACCAATATACCAACCATGGACCATGTGGACTTAGAGGAATTTACAGACCTGTCACGACGTACACAAAATCTGCAAGAAGAGATAAAGGATCAGATGTTAGAACCAACCTTAATTGAATCTAATTCCTGGCTTACCTATACCCTGATTATAATAATTATCATTGCTGTCCTAATTATATCATGGAAAATATATAACAAATATAAGATCAAAGGCTTTCCAACTTTCAACATCTTTACCAGCAACCCAAAAACACGAGAAACCCCCCAAGAAACTGAAATGACGAACGTCGGTCCTTTCTAAAAGGAAACCCCGAGTTCTCCACTAGCGATGGAGGAGTTATGATATCCAGACGCCGTATTAAACAAAAGAAGATGCAATTGTGCATAATTGCACAGATAAAGAAGCTTATAAATAGATGTAGTAACAGTATTAAGTTTAGTTATTGTCGTACTTTAGATACATACCTTTGTATTTTAACGCAATAAACTCATTCGCTATTAATTGTCAAAAGTTTGTTTTAAATAAAAAATTTACATTTTTTAAAAAAACCTAAACCGCTCGACAAAATATAGCTCGCGCTATCCACTAGCCACTTGTCATATTGTGTCAACATGTAAGACTGTAGAATATTTGTACATTTATGATAAATAAATGAATTTTTGCATTTTAATACGCTTGAAGAAAAAATAGTATATATTACACGGAGTAGAACGCCTTTTTTTGTGTTTCGCCCAGTTTGCGGCTTCGGCTTCGCCTCAGCCGCAAATTCTGGGCTCAACACAAAAAAAGAGTGCGTTCTACTCCTAGTAATATAATATACTATTTTTTCAATCTAGTTAAGAAACAATTCTTTCTTTATAAAATCTTTTTTTTAGTGGTCTTCAAAGATTAATTTAAAAAAAAAATAAATAAGAATATTTGTACTTATTAAGTAAAAAATCTTAATTTAGTTATACAGTTCAAAGAAAATGAATAATCTCTAGAAAATTTTTATTTAAATTGAAAAATATAAAACATTTGTGTTGTTCCCTATTCTTTTTATGACCTCTTCATGGACTTTATGTATGGTTAAATAATTAATTTTGTCGTTAATTTTATTTATCTTCTCTTTAATTTTGTCCTTCAGTAAGTTCAAATCATGGTCCAAATTAGGTTTATGAATATTTTCCTTCAGGTGGCCGCACAAAAAATCTAATGGTGTTACATCGGGCGATCTAGCAAGCCACGCTGCAGTTCCAAATCACCTAATCCATATTCCCCCCAAATTTTCATTCAGTCAATTCCTGACTAAAATCGACGAGTGGCCAGGATCTTGTTGAAAATATAATTTCCTCTCACATCATCATCATCCAGCTTGTTCGTGATGGTAACAATTTTTTTTGCAACAAATTCAAATAACTAATTAATAACTATTTTGATTTAATCTCCCGTCTATAAAATAATAACCAACAATTTTATTGTACAAAATTTCACACTAAACATTTCAAGATGGTCAAAACATGTTTCAATGGGCTTTTAGAGACAATTTTATAGAATGATACTTGGCTATTGAAAACTAAAAACCGCTGCCCAAGGAATCACTACTTCCACATCCGGATTTTCTATCCAAGTCACACAACGAAAAAATTTTGTATCTGGAAATAATTGTTTATGGAACTTAAATAATATAATATTTTAAATCCTCTACCCCAAAAACTCATAAAACGATACCCCACATCGGTAGTGAGGTGGGAGTGGGGGGTAGATAAAGTAAAAAAATATTTTGAGGTTTCCGGTTCTTGTACATACACTAAATCACATTTTTTTTTCATCCCCTTTAATAATGGGGTGGGGGTGGTAATGGGGGTGGCTAATACCAAATTTTTTTTTGAGACCTTAGCTTCTCTTGTCTATACTAAATATCAATTTTATGAACTCTTACCTGCTTGATTTACCTATTTACTCCAAATTTACCCCAATTTACCCCCCAACCCTTCGGCGGAACAGGATGAAAATATAATCTAGTTCTAGATCTCGTTAAAGTACATATGTGTACCAAATTTCAATTCAATATCTCAAACGGTTCCAGAGTAAACGTGCGCACAAAAAAAGTTACAGACCGACAGACAGACAGAAATTTTTTTTTCGCTCAAACTTGAAATCTCGACGTTTCATGACATTCTAAGCCTATTTGAACAATAAAAATTTTTAAAAATTTTTTTGTCGTTGCTATACTTCCACTGGATGTGGAAGTAAAAAGGAAAGAATGTTTTTTCTCGTGCGAAAATTAATTTTTTTTTTTGTTGATTTCAATATCATTCTATTAAGTTTTCTCTAAAAGCCTACCAAAGCAGTTTTTTAATCAGTTGAGGGATATAGGAGAAATTGTCGAATTACGAAATCATTTTCGGCATCGTCACTCTTAAAACCCTGACTTCTCGAATTAATTATAAAATTTGGATTTTCTTTGGCCCAATATCGTGCATTCTGCGAGGACACACGGCCATTAGTCGAAAATGTCGCTTCATCGGTAAATAAAAATTTTCTACGAAATGTCCAGTCATGTATGAAATTTTCACCAACCCATAAAGAAAATTCTAATCAGCATCCATCATCGCTATTTTCAAAGGTAAGCCAAAATTTTGGTTTGTACGGAGTAGTTATATTCGTTATACATATTTTGTAAAACGCTTTTGCTAATATTTAATTCAACTTACTTTTTTCTCAAAGATAAGATTGGATTCTCTTCAACGGAATTTAGGCCCAACAAGGTTGTAGCATCCTCATCGTCATACGTTTTGCTTTTTACTTCCATATCCAGTGGAAGTATAGTAACGACAAAAAAAATTTTTAAAATTTTTATTGTTCAAATAGGCTTAGAATGTCATGAAACGTCGAGATTTCAAGTTTGAGCGAAAAAAAAATTTCTGTCTGTCGGTCTGTAACTTTTTTTGTGCGCACGTTTACTCTGGAACCGTTTGACTTGAAATTTGGTACACTTATGTACTTTAACGAGATCTAGAACTAGATTATATTTTCATCTTGTTCCGTCGAAGGGTTGGGGGGTAAATTGGGGTAAATTTGGAGTAAATAGGTAAATCAAGCAGATAAGAGTTCATAAAATTGATATTTAGTATAGACAAAAGAAGCTAAGGTCTCATAAAAAATGTTGGCATTTGCCACCCCCATTACCACCCCCACCCCGTTATTAAAGGGGATGAAAAAAATATATGATTTAGTGTGTGTACAAGAACCAGAAACCTCAAAATATTTTTTTCTTTATCCACCCCCCACTCCCACCCCCTATCACCACCCCCACCCCGCTACCGATGTTGGGTATCGTTTTATGGGTTTTTGGGGTAGAGGATTTCAAATATTATATTATTAAAGTTCCATAAACAATTATTTCCACATACAAAAATTTTTTCGTTGTGAGTGACTTGGATAAAAAATCTGGATGTGGAAGTAGTGATTCCTTGGGCAGCGGTTTTTTATAAATGATTTCAAATTTTATTTAATATTTAAAGGCTTTTCTGGGAAAAAGGTATTGTAATAAACAAAAGAGTAAGTACAATATTTTCAGCAAAGATGGATTTGTATGAGTCAGTTTACTTGAGATTGTATACAGGTATTTCATTTGCATATTTTATTTTTTGAAGGATAAAAAGACGAAGAGCATCAGATGTAATATTTTGGGTTAAAAATAACTTGAAAATGAGATGAGAAAAAGTTGACGTAAATTGTTCGTACTCGGTTTCACTTCCTACCTTTATTGATTGGATGTTAGGTGCCTAGTTGTCTTCAATCGGATACGATTCGGCAGCGCAGCGGACTGTAGATGTTTTATTAAACAAGTCGAATGATTGTTTAACGTTTGGTATAAGGTCACGCATTAGCGGGTTGAGCACAAGTGATTTAAAGAAAGTAGAGGGAAATTGCTATAGTAATAGCAAAATTTGAGCTATCTTTCTTCGTATCACTTCGGCATCCTTCATTAATAGCCGAGCAGTAGGTTTTGTGAAACCCAGTAATTCACGCGGCTAAATAGACAAAAAAGTTTAATTCAAACCTATTTTATGGAAAAGGGAAAAATGTATACATTTTAAATTACATCAAATAATGTAGCTAAAGAATAAAAGGTACATAACGAACTAAATTAAACCTTAAAACCTTAAAATTAATAAGAAAAATCAGGAAATATTGAGCAGATGTGTTGCTGCAAAAGATAATACCATATCTTATTTTTGAATTTACGTATGCATGATAAGTAATCAAACATGAGCTTACTTTTGGTGTCAAATAATGTATGTGCTTTTTAAAATTAATTTTACAATCAGTCTCCTTTATTTTCCCGACACCCCGTATATATCTTTAGCGTACAGACGTGTGCAACAGCAAAATGGATGTTTTCCTAAAGTCAGAGCAGTAAAATATGTGTTTAGACATCGACAGTCTAACACAAATGAAATGTTTTTATAGAAAATATTATTTGGATTAACTTCTGCTGCACTTGGAAGTTCGTCAGTGAATGGGATCTATTTTTAGTGTATACTGAATGAAAATGGAAAATAACGTAAATAAAAGCGCTTTTTCTAACCTTGCACAGAAACAGCAAAGCTTTAAATAATGAGGAAAGCCTGGAGGGATAAACACGTGGCTTTTATTTCGAACGAAGCAAACGAATCTTTTGTACATTTATTTACATAAATCTCTTTTGTTGATGCCTACAAAATGCTTTCAATTTTATATCAGCTTGATGAAAATAATAACACAGAATATTTCTCTATTGGAAAAGTCTGCCCATTGGGAAATCTCAACAACTTTAATTTTAGGTATCAAAGGAAAAGACGTAGGGCAGATTTTTCAACATGAAATGAAAATAAAACCCTCGCCTAATCACTACTTCAACCTTCAAATTCCTATTAAAGTCCCCCCACTCCATTAGGGAGTGGAAGTGGGGGTGGCTGATGCCAAAAATATTTTTGAAACCTTTGTTTTTGTACGCACACCAAATCACTTTCATTTTTTATCTTCTTTAATAATGGGGTGGGGGTGGCTCAGGCCAAAAACATTTTGAAACCTTGGCCTCTCGTACATACATTAAATTCCAATTTTATGGACTCTTACAATACTTGCTTTACCTATTTACCCCCATTTATCCCCACCCTTCAACGAAATGATATCAAAATATAATCAAGTTCCAGATCTCGTTATAATATATATGTGTACCAAACAAATCAATATCATAAACAAACCGACACACAGAATTTTATTTTCTTCAAACTTAAAATCTCGACGGTTCTAGACCCATTTAAACAAAAGACCCATTTAAACAAAAAAAAAAAAATATTCTTTTTACCATTATTATACTTCCACTCCACTACTTGCACTTGGAAGTAATAATTATATTATAAAGGCTATTAAATTTTTTGTTCTATGATAACAAACGAAGACAGCAAACGATGTCCTCTCTCGATGTATCTCGGTTTATTTCTCATAAACATTTGAAATTACATTATTTTTCTTCCTTGTCTTCTTCTTCTTTACAATTAACCTCCTTAAAATAACATGCAAAATGAATTAGATTCAAATCTCAACACTTCCAACTAGTATCTAGTTCTAGTATTAAAAGTATTTACTTGAAACCATAGTCAGGCTTCCGATTGCACGACCCTTTGGTTAATAAATCAACATTCAGCACATACTTCTTCTGTTGGTACTACTCTGATTTCACCTTCTTCTATTCTTTGACGAACAAAATGATGTCCAGTATCGATATGTTTTGTTCTGGCTCTGTATCCCTCACTCAAATCTACACTTATCGCATTATTGTTATCACTAGGGATTGTTATAAAACTCGACAAAATCGAGCAATCTCATCAATCTGCCATGGAATCTGACTGAAAGGCTTTTAGTCCAAAAAGACATTTTCCGTCCAGCGCAGCCAGCGGTGTTGTGATTTGGGAAGTAAATCGAAATTTTACTTGTTTTATGTATGTTTAAGTTTTATGCTTGCCAAATGGTGAATTTTTAATTTTAACCAAAATTTTTGCCAAGTGAAACAAAGTATCACAAAATGAGGAGACGGACGTCTCCATAAGGTAGCTCGAAAGCTGGTCGAAATCCCGTTATCATCAGGTTATATGTCGTTGGTACATTTGCGATAATTGGAAAGCCTCATAAACTGAATTTTAATCTTTTCGTGACAGTCGATTGTTATCTAATCCTTGTTTGTAGTTGAGATTGTACCTCCTCGGGGATGTGTCCCTAACTTGCCATGCGTAGTATGCAGATCTGATTTGTTTTATACATATTTATACAGTTAGGTACTGAATTATTTTTACTTTGTACATATTAAATTTTATTTAATAAATGTGTACACTTATTAATTGACGTGTTTATTGACTACTTGGTTGACAGGCAAGCACACTTGACTCTCGCCCAGCGACCCCTGTGGATTTATTGTGGCAAACCTATGGTTACATGAAGGAGAAACAAAATAAATATAATACATACACACAGAACCATAAATTCGTAGAGTAGGTATTATGTTAATGGCGGACCAATTCCATAATAAACACGAATGAGCTTTGTATTTTAAATAATGGTGACTTAAACAATTTTAATAGTTGATGAACCTAATGTTGACGCTGTTGTAAAATTTTAGTTGTTATTTTATGTTATAAAATATTGTTCATCTCAGGATTTTATTTTTATTCTTATAATATGTGAGGCGGAAAGCAAAAAGGGACCTGTGTCGGCGATGTCAATTTTTCAGTACAGTTGAAATTAGTGGTTTGGGTCAAAATTATCGATTTTCGGATTTTGTCCTTTACAGGTTGTAATCGATTACAAAACCGATATAATTGGATGAAACACTTAAAATAATCGATAAAGTAGTCAATGTTCAGCCCTGGAAAGGTATCTATTGTCGCTTATGGAGAAATATGGAGAAATAACATGGGACCGACAAGAGGTCCCTTTTCATAAACGCACTAGTAACTTAAACAAAAAAAATAATAGACACATGATTTTTGCACCAAATTGTTCAGAATTAGAGCTTAATTCATTTAATATCAATAACTAAAAACCGGAAATTGCCGACAAGAGGTCCCTTTTTGCTTTCCGCCTCACATATATCAAACTTTTCTGCTTCTGTTTAACCCATCTTGATCAAATAATAATACGAAATGTCAAAAAGTAACAATGTTACTGTTTGTTATTACAGCGCTTCATTCAATAACCATAAAATACCTATATGCATGTTTGGAGGATATTTAATGTCCGATATGCTAGATCTATCAACCCTTATATATTTGAAATCAGGGAAAAAAGATCTAAAAGAATATATAAAAACATACAGGATTTTTTATTTAAAAAAGAACATTCATTGTTATATCACGTGACCTATGCAAGCAATTGTTTTTTTAATCGCATTTAAAAAAAACCGCTGCTCAAGGAATCACTACTTCCACATCCAGATTCTCTATCCAAGTCACTCACAACGAAAAAAACTTTGTATGTGAAAATAGCTATTTATGGAACTTTAATAATAAAATATTTGAAATCCTCTACCCCAAAAACCCATAAAACGATACCCCACATCGGTAGTGGGGTGGGGGGTGGTGATAGGGGGGTGGTAGTGGGGGTGGATGAAGTAAAAAAATATTTTGAGGTTTCTGGTTCCTGTACATAGGTACACTAAATCACAATTTTTTTTCATCCCCTTTAATAAGGGGGTGGGGGGGGGGTAATGGGGGTGGCTAATGCCAAAAATTTTTTGAGACCTTAGCTTCTCTTGTATATACAAAATACCAATTTTATGGACTATTACCTGCTTGATTGACCTAAGTACATATGTGTACCAAATTTCAAGTCAATATCTTAAACGGTTCCAGAGTAAACGTGCGCACAAAAAAAAGTTAGACAGACAGAAAAATTTTTTTCGCTTAAACTTAAAATCTCGACGTTTCATGACATTTTAAGCCTATTTGGACAATAAAAATTTTAAAAAATTTTTTTGTCGTTACTATACTTCCACTGGACGTGGAAGTAATATATATTACAACCCTACAACTTTTATACGAAACTTTTTTTTTATTTCCAATAATAACCGAAGTAAGGGGGGGGGTCAATATACAGTGTGTCCCAGGATAGATGTAACAAGAGGTGTAATGGACCAAAAATTTTGGAATTTTGGAATGGTATTTGGGGATTGAGTCCCTCTTGTTGTAAAACTAAAGTATAAAAGTGTTTTATAAGCAAAGTTGTAAAAATCACCACTAATGAAGTACCTTTATTTTTCAAAATATGAAAAAATTCCACTAAGAAAAGTTATTTAGAATACAATTTTATACCTCTATACCAAAATTCAGGAATATAAAATTATTTTTTGAAACCATTTTTTGCGAATTAAGAGTTGAATTCATATTTAAAGTTGTGTAGGAGCAAATGTTGATCATCTCAAAAAGTAGGCTATTGGTAAATAAAAAATTGAATATACGAGATGTAAGAAGGTATAATGTTAATCGAACTAATTGTAAAACAAGAAACAATTACTAACAGAAGATTAATGAGGTTTAAAAATTATGACAAGTAATAAATGTCAAAAACATAACAGATTCACAAACAAATTAATTATTGACCAATACAAAACAATGTTTACAATTTTTTTATTATTCGACGTAGCTACCACCCACAGCCACACACATTTCGATCCTTCGCCTGAAGTCCTGAAAACTGTTTCGAATATGATCTAACGGTATGGAGTTTACGGCATTTGTAATTCTCTGCTTCAATACTGCTGCATCGTTAGGAAGTGGTTCAGCGTAAACCAACTGCTTGAGGCGACCCCATAAAAAGAAATCCAATATTGTTAGGTCTGGGGATATCGCCGGCCACTTGATCGGTCCATTCCTGGCATTCCAATTTTCTCCAAAATTTAAATTCAACCACTGATTAACCATTTCTGTGGAGTGGCCAGGGCAACCATCATGTTGAAAATGAACTGAAGGCATATTTCTTAAAATATTTAAATGTTCTTCAGAAAATATTTCAAGAAGCTGTAAATAAGTGTGCTAGTTTAACCTTCCCTCAATGAAATAAGGTCCAATAACTCCAACGTGGTAAGAAACGGCACACCACACATTCACTTTTTTATAATATTGTCTTCTACAATGAATTCTAAAATTTAGATTTTCAGAAGCCCAAAACCGACAATTCTGAGATGAAACAACACCATTGGTTGTGAATGTGGATTCATCTGAGAAAATTATGAAATGATGAAAAAATCTCTCTTCCATGATTTTTTCTCCAATGGTCAAAAAAAAATCCTACCTACGGCCGTCATCTCCCTCTTCAAGCGTATGTTTATAATTTGCTTTATATGCCCTATGTTACATCTATCTTTGCCTTGTAAATTCTTTGGAGTTCAGACTTGCTAATATTAATAAGTGCTGATCTCTCTCTTAGTGGCATCCTAGGATTTTCTATAACAGAGGCATGAGCTATAATAGCCCCAACATTGTCTTCATCATATGCTTTTATTTTTCTTTTCATGTTAAGAACACTACCAGTAGCCAGAAACTTTTTAATTATTCTCATAACCTGAGTACGTGACAAAGCAGTGTTTGGAAATTTCAAATTAAATTGGCTTACCACTTCTCTTAGCGAGTTTTCACCGCCAATTCCGTAGCATTGCACAATATAAATTTTTTCACGCACTGTGAGTACCATTTTCACTTAATTTTGTATGCTTGGTTCGTTAATTTGAAACAGAAATTAAGGATAATATTGACTACGTTTGACAGATATGTCAATAATAAATGATAAATGTGTATTCACTGCTTTTCTCATAGCCTACTTTTAGCTTCTACATAACTTTAAATATTAATTCACAAAAAATAATTTCTATGCAGTTTTAATTGAATGGTTCAAAATAAAATACTAATTTATTGAAAAAATGAGAAGTTTCAAAAAAATAATTTCATATTCCTGAAATTTGGTATAGTGGTATAAAATTGCATTCTAAATAATTTTTCTTAGTGGAATTTTTTCATATTTTGAAAAATAAAGGTACTTTATTAGTGGTGGTTTTTACAACTTTGCTTACAAAACACCCTGTAGAACACCAAATCAAGCCTTTTGGTATACTTTAGTTTTACAACAAGCAGGACTCAATCCCCAAATACCATTCCAAAATTCCAAAATTTTTGGTCCATTACACCTCTTGTTACATCTATCCTGGGACACACTGTATAATAAGTAACCCTGTACCTATTAAAAAAATTATGTTCTTTGTTTACCAATTGAACTTGAAGTATTTTTTATCCATCTCTCAATAAAATTCATCTTATCTTGAAAAAACTTTTTAGGAATGTATACATACATGTATCATATCTTCTATTAAAATATTTACCATTCTGTGTTTAATCAAATAGAAATAATTATCTTCTACACGTTTAGCGGACTTTCCAACATTCTTTTTGAAATACCTTCACAATTGTTTAAAAAAATGCTTTAGAATTATTAATGTTTGCACACTGCTTTAGATAGCAATACAAGGGAACAACAGTTTTGTTTTATTTTATTATAAATTGTTCTTAGATAGTGATCTAAATATAGGCGTCCTTTTTTAAAATTGTAAAAGCTTCTCGAGGAAACGTTTTAAGTACTTATCTGGTAACAACAAGATACTAACGATTCATATGCGAACTACTAGTGACTGAAAAGTACCTCCTTTGCCTTAAAATATACAATCTGGAGTCAAACATCGCGGCTTTTATCTCTTTATGTTTATGCATTAGGGTTGTTTCTGTTCCTTTTATTAAGTTGGAAGTCGAGACATTCTGTTTGTTTAACTATTTAGATAAGAAGTTAGCATTTTGTGTCTTCAGTCGTTACGACTGAATTTCAAAATAGATTTTTATTAGTTATAAAACTAGTATATTTATATCTGAAGACGAGTCCCATTTTAATTTAACGAAAGTCATCCAAGGTATACTATTATTATCTGGAGCATTACTGAAATTAATCGGAATACCGGAATTAGTTTAAGACAGTTTAAGTTTGTTTATATCAAGTATGTCACCTGTCGTGTGTCGTTAACGCTTCTTGAACGGGGTTTATTTTTAAAAGGACTAAGCTAGGATTTGGAACGGTAAATCTACTGGAATAATTTGAGTTAAGTCAATTTAAGCCTAGCTTTTTATTATAATAGGAATAGACAAATATTTGAGGATTAACTACGAATATATAGTGTTCACGGATGTACTTAACTATACTTTTCTACTTTTATTTCTGATTTGTCATTTTTTATCAAAACTTTCAGGATTAAGATTACTGTACAGGTGATCGGAAATGAAGGAAATATAGAATTTTACTACAATTTTTCTTAATGGCCTTAATTATATTAACGTCCTAGCTGTGGTTATTTCGCAACTCAGCCAGGTCACGAATACATAGACAACAACACAACAGCCATTCCCTATGATATTGCCATCTGTCGCAGCTGAGACTCGAACTCAGGAGAGGAAACCGACTAGCCATTTGTCTCTCACACTACCGCGGTTTAGCTCACTGCTATCATCTCGACAACACGTGAAAAACGCCACCAAACATCCATACCCTAGACAAGATTCGAACCTGGGACTCCGTGGTCGCAAGCCTAACACTCTGTCAACTGCGTCACTAAGTCATAATCTGACCGAATCATAACACAGCCCTACAAAAAAAGTGGTCTGTCGGCGAACCAGACCAGTGTATCCTTATGTATTTTAGCCCGCTGAATCCGAATCCGAAGTCAGCATTTTCCGATTGGCTCGTTTTTCATCCCTAACCCCAAAAAAACACCTCTGACACAAAAAAAAACCGTCCGACGAATCAAACCAGTGTATCCTTATTTATTTTGATCCGCTGAATTCGAATCAGAACTCGGAATTTTCAGATTGGCTCGCTTTTCATCAATAATCCCAAAAATTACCCCTAACACAAACTCAAAAAAGCGGGTCTGTCCGGCGGATCAGACCAATGTATTCTTATGTATTTTGATCCGCTGAATCCGAATCAGAAGTCAGAATTTTCAGAATGGCTCAGTTTTCATGGCTAACTTCAAAAAACACCCCCAAAAAGCCGGTTTTTCGCCTTTCACACTCAAAGGAGTAGTTAGAAATTTTTTAGATATAATTATTTCATAGCCTCATAATCCCATATCCTCATCACGTCTTGGAACTATCAGACTACGTTCCAATGACTTCCAGGGAACTTTATCACTTCCTACTCTTTCAAATCAATTTGCCTGCTTTGTCTTGCAACTAATTTTATTTTCCTAACTTACTTCATAGAATATTAGAAGAGTAAAAGAAAGCAAAAGTTGTACTATTTCCCAATGGTCTAAGCGTCCAGATTAAAACGAATGCAATTTTATTTTCAAACAATGACAAAACATCCGTATCTGACTACTCACCTCTGTAATTTGCATTTTTCAATTAAAATATTGTGTTCAAAATATTTAACATAATGCGATAATGTAACACCCTAGGCGCTGAAGGATATTTTCTATTAGTTTTTGGAAGTTGAAACTAATTTTTATCCATTAATTTATTATATTTGGTGTAGAAATGGCGATAAATTAAATTTGTAAGTCATTTTGAAGTTATGGTTCATGTTTTGGAGTAATGACGTCATAAGTTTTGGCTATGGCGTATTTCAGAAAAGCAATTTGAAGTAATTTTTCCCTAAGAAATACGACTTGTTAGTAAGTAAGTAATTGTTACTTGACGATAGTGACGAGAACCACAAATAAGTAACTTGTAAAGTTATATTTACTAGAAAACATCGATTGGGACTCTAGCGTCAGCTTTAAGTCGCACAAATTGCCTGTTCAAAGTTTCCGCTGCCACTTTGTAGCTATATTTTTCCCGAAGTCGATTCTGAACACCTTGATATGCTGCTCGCCGTACGTCCGACCTCTAACCTGAACGTGTCCCTAATTTTAACTTCTCTCTAGTACCTGACTAACGTCACGTTTACAGACCTGTCGCAAGCCTGTATTTTGTTTTGTTGTATACTACGCCGCGACTATCAAAGCTACTTGAAAATGATTGAAACTTTGAAGTTACATTTCAGTGTCATGTTAGTCTCTGCTACCAATGTATGCCATCTTCAAGTTGTCTCACTAGTAACCACTACGTCCCTGTATACTCTGAAAGTTACGTAGAAGACATAACTAATCACTGTAATCATTAGTGGTAGAAACTACGAGGCAGCGACTGTAGAGTTGCCAAATGAAGTTATTTATATACCCATACGACAGAGAATATTTTATAGTGAAACCTACAAAAACTTACAAAATAAATATATATTTTTTTAATGAGTGCATGAAAGTGTATAGAATAATATCCTGTAAAGTAGGGTGGCCCATCTCTATAGGGGGTGAATTTTTTTTGCGTATTTTTTAAGTCTCATCCCACGAAAATATACTATTATACTAGGAATAATTTATGTCAAAGTTTCAGATAATTCGGTGAACGGTAACCCGTGCCGCATTCAAGTAGAAATTTGTAGATAAGATTTTATTACGGTAACCCGTGCCGCATCCAGGTAGAAATTTGTATTACGGTAATACACTTAAATTTTACTTAAAATACATCTACCTCTTTTCTCATAATGTTTTATTGGTGTAATTATTTCCTAGAAATTATTTGTTTTGGAAGTTTGGAAATATAATGCACCTACGGTAGGTTTTTATGTCAGTTTGCAATTGTGTTTTACAGTGGTGACATTATAAGTTCTAGCATACGTTCCTTTTTGAAAAAACATTTAACGATGGCTGATGTTAGATCCTTACGAAAGGATACTTTCATTTACTTAGTTGGACACTATTCGTCACAAATCATTGGCAATAAATTGCCGTCTAATAGACAAGTATTACAAGTGCTCTTTTATAACATTCGTGAAGTGAAGCTAAGTGTACATGAAAGTGCTAAATTAACAATAAAAGAGGTGTTAGTTTTTTGGGATAAAGCTCGCATTCCGACACGTCAGGATTTTCATTGTGTTAAACAACTAGATAAACTTTATGCAGAGTGGAGGAACTTACAAAAATCGGCTAAAAGGGCCAGTGCGGGAGGTAAAGAAAAAAATTTCGTTGAAAAATTGGACGATCTTTTTGACATTTCTCATGCAAATGCATTGGAGTTGATGAAAATAGATGAAGATAAGCAGTTTTTAATTAACCAAAGAAAAAAGGGACGTCCTGGATTTATGCATGGTATTGATTACCAACTTGCTTCTCAAGAAAAATCAGCTGAGGCGAAATTACAGAAATTATCCGAACGAATGCAACGAAGTCAACAAGAAAAAGCTAGATTAGAGGAAACAGTCACCTGTCCATCATCAAGTAGTAATTCAGCCGACTCCAACGAAAATGAAGATGAAATAATCGAAGCCCAAGAAGAGTTGTTACAAGACCAGCCTGGCCCGTCACAGCCAAAAAAGAGGAGATTGTATGGAACATGTAACATCATCACACCAAAAATAGCCGCTGCATTTGATGCTTGCAAAATAAGCGACAGGTATGGAGTCCATATTTTGACGGCAGTAGCAGAAGCACTAGAACATGACACCACATCTTTGTCCATCAGCAGAACCACACTTCAGCGCTCTAGACAACGCATCCGCGAAGAAAGAGCTGAAATATTAAAAACTGCCTTCGGTAATTCTGAATTGCCGGCCCCAGTCATCCATTGGGATGGAAAACTTTTACCTTCTCTCACTGGAATGGGAAATATCGATAGACTTGCTATCTTAGTTACTAGTGGAGATATTGAACAATTACTTGGAGTACCAGCTTTGCCCAATTCAACTGGAAGAGAACAGACTGAAGCAGTTTATGATGTGCTTTGTGAATGGAATTTGGACGAAAAGGTAATAGCTTTGTGTTGCGATACAACAGCATCAAATATGGGTTATATAAATGGGGCAGCCACACTATTGCAACAAAAATGAGAAAGAGATATTCTATATTTTCCTTGTAGACATCATATTTTTGAAGTGGTTTTGAGAAGTGTGTTTGACACAAAAATTCCTTCCTCATCTGGTCCAAATGTGCCACTATTTAAACGTTTTAGGGAATTTTGGCCTAAAATAGATCAAAATAAACTAAAAACTGGATTTCAGGTATCAAAAATTAAACACATTTTACAACCAGTTAAAGCCGAAATTGTAAAGTTTCTAAATGCAGTTTTAACTTTGCAACAGCCTCGTGATGATTATAAAGAATTTTTAATGCTTTCTAAACTTTTTGTTGAAGAAGAGCCCACTCACACGACATTCTATCAACCAGGAGCATTTCATCATGCACGTTGGATGGCCAAAGCCATTTACTGTCTAAAAATATTTTTTTTCCAAGATCAGTTCCAACTAACTAAAAAAGAAAAAATAGGTATTGAAGATATATGTCTCTTTATTGTAAAGGTTTATGTAAAGGCCTGGTTTACAGCGTCATTTGCTAGTAAAGCACCGCTTCATGACTTAGACTTTTGTAAAGAACTCATTAATTATCAAAATATTGACAAAGAAATATCTCAAGCCGCAAGTAGGAAAATAGTGAACCATTTGTGGTACCTTAATTCAGTAAATGTTGGCTTATCTTTCTTTGATGACGATATTTCAGTTACCACTAAAAGAGAAATGGTTAAAGCTTTGAATAGGAAAGCACCAAATCAAGAGGGTATTAAACGACTTATGATTAGTAACATTATTGACGTTGAAAACAAGGAAATTCAGGACTTCATATGCGAGAACACTAAACAGTTTTTTCAAAAATTAGGTTTGTCTATGGAATTTTTGGAAAATGATCCAACAACATGGAGGGAAAATGAAAGTTATACCCGATGTTTCAATATTGTAAACAAAATTAAAGTTGTAAATGATGCCGCTGAGAGAGGAATCAAACTTATTACTGACTATAATGACATTTTAACAAAAAATGAAGACCAAAAACAGTTTTTACTCCAAGTTGTAAATGATTATAAATCACAGTTTCCAAATGTAAAAAAAGAAACCCTGTCGCATGCTTTGGCCTAGTGCAAAAAATATTGTTTTTATTACTATATGTCTTGTAGATTTAGGATAATATTTGGTACTTTGTATGAAAAAAACGTTTCATAATAAAATACACAAAGATAAAACGAGAGTTTTATTTCAAAAACTTCTAGTCTAGTTTTCTTAGACTACAAATTTACAGTAGTATGACACATGTCATAGTCACAACAGATAATGTCTTTGATATTTGTATGACTTGATTAGTCATTCTAAAGATAAATGTTGCTGATTAAAAAAAAAAAACAATGCATCAACCAAAGAATGTAAATAATTCCATTTACTTTTATTATTGCATAATAATGCATTCTGCGGCACCCCTTGCCTTCAATTTGCCTCAATAATATTTTGAGGGGACTGTTTTTTCTTCAAATGGAACCATTTGCAGGGGTGAGAAATAAAAAATTTCGATTTCGAAAAAGATGGGCCACCCTACTGTAAAGTGTACATTCTGCTCGGATGCAGAACATAAAAAAAAAGTGAAAAGAAAGAGGTCCATTCATCCATTTTTTCAAAATTTTGAAATTAAGTCAGGGTAAGAAAAAAAAAAAAATACGTGGATAGACCACGTATTTCTGAACAAAAAATGACCTAATAGAATTTATCGCTAAAGTCACGGTAGTCCTGGAAAAAAATAGTGAAGTGACTTTGTCACTCTGCGCGGCCAAGTGCATACTATGGAACCTGTAAAAATTCTTAGCGGTTCTAACGAGTAAAATAAAGCTTTTTTCTGTTTCTGATTACACATTTTTAACATTTTTCTTAGTGAATAGGAGGATAAATAGTGAGTATACATAGCCGCTGAATCGCTCGCGTGAATTTTTACGTGCCTTTACTGTATTGTATTTATTACAGGTACACCTATCCACATTTCAGTCAAATCCAATGGATTCCTTATACATTTGTTAATGTATTGGAAAAGTTCCAGAATTTATATTCAAAACAATCAAAGATATTTTCATAGTTATAAGGATAAGATCTTGAAAATCGCAATTTCTTATGATCTGATTTATCATATTTTCGAAAAAATTCACACAAATAAATGAATTTGTGTTTGAACATTCAAAAAGTATACATTTTTTCCGAAATAGTGATATTTTATTTTTTCCATTGGGTCAAGTTCTCGGCAAGTTACAGTCTCCAGTATATACAGGTATATTGGTAATTCGATACATTCCTTTGGAGACGTTATATAACATGACCATGAGTAAATTTAACCCCAATATGCATTATGCAAAACTCAATAGTTTTTGAAATATTTCATTTTTTTTTTCTTAAAAAAGTAGATCTTAATGATATATTAGGACTATGAAGGGTACGTTGAACATTTGTATCTTATTAGATAGATGTTGAAATAAAGAAGTTTTTAATATAATTAGTAAGCATGTGCCGTTGGCTATTTTTTGAAAAAAATGATAAGAGATTTTCGTAGCTGATTTTTTTAAAGTTTTTATTTGAAATTTTCACTTGGTCGAAATATTTTCGGATAATTTTCATTCCAAACTGATGACTATAGTATTGGATAAGTAATCCAGTAAAAAAGTTAAAAAATGCCAAGTGTTTTTTTTTTAAATTAACTTAAGATTTTAAGATCTACTTTTTTGAGACACAAAAATTGAAATATCTCAAAAACATAGTTTTTGAGTTAATGGCAGTTTTGCAGAATGCATATTGAGGTTAAATTTACTCCTTAGGTCATGTTCTATCGCGTCTCTAAAGTAATGTATCGAATTTCCAATAACCCTGTATATTTATCACGAAAATCATCAAGCAATTAAAATGATTTGAGATGTACTTTTTTGTGAATCCACGTTACTACAACTTAATAAACCATAATAATCATGAAGTGTACAATACTTTTTAACAGTTCTCAATGAAGAAAGAATTTTTTTGAAGGGCTTTTATTTTTTTCTATATTTTTTATTGTGACAATTAAGGTCGGACGTGAGTATATTTTCCCATACATTCTTTGCTTGCATTGTTTAAAACAAAAAAGCATCAGAAAGCTATAATTTCCATCTTTTAAATGAACTAACACTCGCATAGATTAAACAAATTCTGATTTAGTGACAGGTAATTCAGTGCGTCGGTGTCACAGTCATGCGTATTCAAGCGGGCGCATGCATGGATCTCGCTCTGAGTTATAACATTACACTTGACTATTTTTTCCGGGAAAACCGTGGCTTTAGGGATAAATTTTGTTAGGACATTTTTTTGTTCATAAATACGTGATCAATCCATGTGTATTTTTTTTCCTAGCTTGACTTAATTTCGAAATTTTGAAAAAATGGATGTTCTGCATTCGAGCGAATGTAAACTTTTCAGGACATTATTCTATACTCTTTCACGAACTCGTTAAAAAAATTATTAATTTTGCAAGTTTTTGTAGGTAAATACCTTCATCAACTGGGGTAATCCGACAAAGTCGTATATTGAATGGCAGTTACATATTGGTGACTCATTTTCGTTTCCTATTTCAATTACTGTTACTTTTATGCTAGTTGGGACGAAAACAAAAATATATGTGACAGGTTGTGCATGTATGCGGCCGCTTTTGTCTCATACGCCCTGTATATAAACACACCCCGCCTGTTTTAAAAATTATTATTACATTTTGAATTCCATATACTAACCACCAAAGTACCTGAAGCTGGAATCATCTAATTGTTGTTTCAAAAATGTTACATTAAATATGAATATAAAAAATAGCATTTGAAAAAATATTTGTCTTCACTTAATTGTAGTTGTCACTAACGATGGTTGAATAAACCGAAACGTAAGAAAAGAGTAATTTTATTAAAAACACCGATAACCCAGGATATGTCTACATCAGGTTAATTAAATACTAGGTAAAAAATTCCAAAAATCTCAAGTGCAAAGCTCTTACTTTAATAACTATGAATTTTGTAGTGGTTATTACGGTCCTAAACAGGATACAGATATTCTTCGATATTTCTGCAACTCTGAAGTCCTTAACTCCTTCCTATCTTATTTCTCTCTCTTCGGACCATGATTGAAAAATGCTGACTTGAGACCTGCCGTGATTAGCCCCTGTCTCGCCACTCTGTCTGTTGCTAATCTGACTCCTTATTCCACCTATCAGATGTTCTAACCATTTAAGTGGGCAATACCCCAGAAGAATTTCAACAGCCCGGATATACTTGGCTCCGAACTTAATGCCTCTCGTTACTAAACAAAACACAAGCATTTAACTTCCAACAAAAATAGAACGTGGAGATAAGGCCACGGCGAGAATAATGTTTAGGTTGAAATAATTGTGGGTTCAGGATGAGAATGGAATTGGAAATATGCAATTAAGTTGAGGATGGGATGGCACAAAATATATTGCTTACATGGTGATGGAGGTGTAAGGGGTTTATGATTTAGGGTATTTATAGTTAAGTTTTAGAAACTGGATTTAAAATAGGTGGTAATTGGTTGTACGGTTTATCTGTTATGTAAAAATAATTTAGGACCAGCAAAATTAGTAAAGGTTCAACAAGATAATAGACGTGAAATAGAAATAATAAATGCACAATAAAAATAATAAACGCTCAGAAACAATTTTGAATGCTTAGTAACATAAAAGGTGTTTAGTAAAATAATAGATGAAACGTAAAACAAAACATTCTGTAAAATAATAGATGTTCATTTAAATAATACATGTTTAAAATAATATATTGTAATATGTTGCAACCCCTTAAAATTTAAGGTTATGTTGGTTACTAAAAAGTAGGCAGACTTCAACAGATCGAATGTCTGAATGTAGTGTATTTGCACCTACTCGAGAAACCTACCAGAAGTTCTGATGACATCTGGAATTATCTAGAGAATGGTGGCGTCATCACAGAAAAATCGAGATCTGTCATTTTTAGGTATAAAAGACCGACCGCATTCTCAGCGAGTAGTACAGAAAGTATAGAAAGTGAGGTTAAGAGTTCAAAGAGAAACAAAGTGATAAACATTGTGATTTTTAGTCAGTAAAGTGTATTTAAATTAACAATAGTATTGTGAAGTATACAGTAAATATTTAATAAAGTGTGTTAGTGGACATCTCTTGTTATAATTTTTGGAACCCACGGAATTTGAGAGGGTGGTTTCCTAAGGGTGGAAACACGTGACAAATTGGTGTCAGAAAGCGGAATTTTATGACAAGAGGAGCTCTGAAGTTGTGCTGAGTGTTCGAGAAGTATTCTCGAGGGTTAGTGCTAACACGGAGGACTCATTTACTGGACATTGTTCGAGGGTTATTTTCGAACAGGAAAATAGTGTTAAGTGCATTTTTGAGACATTGTAGAACATTTTATTAGGACATTAGTGTGATAATTAATTCCTTTGAACTGAGAAGTGATAGAGACACTGAAAAAGACTCATTTAGTGCGTGAAAATTTCTAGAACTTTTCTATTTGGACATTAGTGGAGATTATTAAATTCTCTGGACTGGATAGTGACAAAAGACTCTGGATAAGACTTTTTCGTGCTGTTTCTAGATTTTTCTGGAAAGTTCCATTGCCGATATTGACGTGACAGTTAAATTTGTTTTATTTTAATTTCATTGTATGCCCGTAACAACAAGAAGTATGGCAGGAGAGAAACAAATGCATAGATATAGGATAGAACAGTATGATTTCAAAATCGAACATCGACCTGGAAGATTTCATAAGAACGCAGACGCTTTATCTAGAAGACCGTGCAAGGAAGATTGCAAGCACTGCCGCCACGTTAGGAAATTGCAGGGTACGGTGGCCGTCAACACTGTTAAAATAGAAGTTCCAGATGATTGGACAACCGAAGCCCTGAGACAAGAACAACTGAATGACACAGAGATTGGGGCTATATTGAAAGCAAAGGAGAAAGGAATTCGACCAGCGTGGAAGGATGTTTCAGACAAAGTAGTTGGATTGAAGGCTTTGTGGGCCCAATGGGATTCACTTAAAGTCATGAACGGGCTGCTAAAGAGAGCTTGGGAAAGCCCGGATGGCAGGGAAGTTGTTATGCGTCTAGTGATTCCCAGGTGTCGAGTACCGAAAGTACTTCAGGAAGTGCATAATGGAGCATCCGGTGGGCACTTCGGCGTTAATAAGACCCTGAATAAAGTACGGGAACGATTTTATTGGGTAAATAGTCGTCAAGATGTGGAAGCTTGGTGTCGCAATTGCAAAATTTGTGCAGCCAGTAAGGGACCACAGACTAGAAGTAGGGGTGCAATGAAGCAATATAACGTCGGAGCTCCTTTCGAGAGGATCGCGATCGATATAGCTGGCCCATTCCCAGTAACCATGGATGGTAACAAGTATATACTGGTTGCCATGGACTATTTTAGTAAGTGGCCAGAGGCCTATGCAATTCCAAACCAAGAAGCAGTCACTGTCGCCAAAGTCTTGGTAGATAATTTGATATGTCTGTTTGGTGTACCCCTGGAGCTGCACTCAGATCAAGGGAGGAACTTTGAGTCAGGGGTGTTTCAGCAAATCTGCAAGTTATTGGGGATACACAAAACACGGACAACAGTCCTTCACCCGCAATCAGATGGAATGGTGGAACGACACAACAAGACCATGAAAGAACATCTCTCTAAAGTGGTTCATAAGAATCAACGTGATTGGGATCTCCACATACCGTTCTTCCTCATGGCATACAGAGCTGCTATCCACGAATCTACGAGACAAACACCAGCCCGTGTAGTATTTGGACATGAGATCAGACTGCCATGTGATTTGATTTTCGGAACACCAGGTGGAGAACAGCTTCCTGTAAACAGCTATGTGGATGAAATGAGTGAACGGCTAAGAAATGTTCATGATGTGGTTAGAGACCAAATCACCATAGCCAGTGACCGAATGAAGGCTCGATACGACCGTAAGGGTAGTTCAGAAGGGTTCAAGGCAGGAGATCTGGTTTGGCTGTACAACCCACAGCGGAAGAAAGGGAAGTCACCGAAACTTCAACCTCCTTGGGAAGGACCTTATACTGTTATTACCCGAATTAATGATGTCGTCTATCGTATTCAACGAAACAAAAAGTCCAAGATGAAGATCGTACACTTGGATAGACTGGCGAAGTATGTGAAAGAGGCTGAATTGCCTGACCGGGACGTTCAGGCTTAAGGAGGGGGCAGTGTGATATGTTGCAACCCCTTAAAATTTAAGGTTATGTTGGTTACTAAAAAGTAGGCAGACTTCAACAGATCGAATGTCTGAATGTAGTGTATTTGCACCTACTCGAGAAACCTACCAGAAGTTAGTTCTGGTGACATCTGGAATTATCTAGAGAATGGTGGCGTCATCACAGAAAAATCGAGATCTGTCATTTTTAGGTATAAAAGACCGACCGCATTCTCAGCGAGTAGTTCAGAGAGTATAGAAAGTGAGGTTAAGACTTCAAAGAGAAACAAAGTGATAAACATTGTGATTTTTAGTCAGTAAAGTGTATTTAAATTAACAATAGTATTGTGAAGTATCCAGTAAATATTTAATAAAGTGTGTTAGTGGACATCTCTTGTTATAATTTTTGGAACCCACGGAATTTGCGAGGGTGGTTTCCTAAGGGTGGAAACACGTGACAATATGTTCAATGCAAAAATATTAAACTGGTATATATATACCAAAAATAGGTCGGATAGAATCTCCAAGGCCCATTAGCCTGACGTAATTTCTCTTGAAAGGTCTAGAGAAGGTGCTGGACGGACACAAGACGGCTGCGGCTGCTAGACAGGTCAAGCCAACCGAAACTGATTGGATTCGGGCTATGGTTGAAAACAGACTCATAAGGACATCTACAGTGAAAAACCGTCACTTTTAGGGCCGCAAAAGGGTGCCCTCAAGGCTGGGTTCTTTTTTTCTCTCCCCCTCCTATGATCACTACTTGTGGATGACCTGCTGGCCATTCTTTCTTTGTGGGAAGTCGAGATTCAAGCTTATGCGGATGATCTTATATAGTCTGGTTAGAGGAAAATCTAAAGTGTACTTTCTCATACCATTCAAGAGGTGCTAAATACAGTTCACATTTGGTGCGAGAGGGAGCAGATGTCTATTAACACCCTCAAGACTGTTCATCAGAAAAAGGAAGCTGAATAACTTAGAACCACCCTGTTTATTAGGTGAAACTATTCCATTTGCAGAAGAAGTGAACACCTAGCCATTATACTACATAAATCACTTAACTGGAGCTCCCATTTGGAAAAGATAATTCACAAGGCAAGACTGCCCTTGTGGACATGTCGAAGAATTTGTGAAAAACCCTGGGGCATTAATCTCCAACAAATATATTGGATATATGTTATGCTCATGATACGGCCTAGATATTTACCGGACAGAACCAGTGCTTGGCATATTGTCAAGTACTGCGAAAATTCATACGCAAGTTTCTAACTTAAGATGGATGTAAATCTATATTTATTTATTTATTTTGTAACTTATCTAGATATAATTTTTATAAATTTCTACGAATTATCTAAATAAATATTATTATTATTATTATTATCATCCAAAACGTACGTGAGGTTCGAACCTGGGACCTTTGGGTTCCGAGTCAATTTCATTTCAATACAGATTTATTAAATATTTTATATACATTTATGCGCCTAGCCGGAGGCCAGCCCGGAGCCAACCGCACAACCACGGCGCGTATCATCGTGGTGAGAATGCGGCTGCGCGGTCTTAAAAAGCTAAAACTTAAAGCTAACAATTTTGTTTTAAATATTTTACTGATTTTTTAAAAAACTTAAACACTATCACTTTGTGGTGCACTGATTAATTTCTGGTTGCTGATACAGGGAAAACTCAACGAAAAAACCAGTTCGAGCTAATGGCATCCGTCCTGGTGGTCGTCCTACCTTCAGGAAGATAGAATGTAGAGGAGGTTGTTATTTAAAATATTTGGATTTTCAAGAAGTTATTGGCCGAGGGGGATTTTGAAAAGGGTGTGCGAGTCAAAAACGTAAGAACTACACCACCCAATAGTCAGTACATTAAATATTCAATAAAGCGATAGTACTTGCTCGCCAAATGCAGGTCCCCTAAGTTGTGTAGAATGTATAAAATTATAAATATAGACGAAAAATTGAACCCAAATTGAAGAAACAAGAAAATCAGATACTATGGTTTGCGAAGGTGGCTTATAAGCTGTATTTAACAAAATTTGGCGGATGAAAGGTGATTGAGGGAAAACAATTCCCTCAGATACTAGCAATAATACATCGGGTTTCCTATTTACTAAATTTCGAAAAGAATCATAATTTAGGAAAGAATATTAAGCAATTGCAGTATTTTCCCCTGAATTTTGTTAAAATTTACTAAACATTATAGAATAACAAACTGGAGTGAAGTAATTAAACACTTTAAACTTCAGATATCAGGCCTGCAAAGCCTCAATGTCAACTAAAAATGAACGTTTTTCTAAGTGTATCGTACAACTAAACTTATTTTTGCCCACAAACCTCGTCTGTAGAACACATCCTGGAGTATATTTTTAGTAAAACATTTAATTTGTCGGGGATATTTCTGTTTGTTGATCTATACGAGCAATAATTTATGTAATTTTTCTTACTTTGAAGTTTTAAAATCCATGTGGAATCCAGACCTTGGAGAATCTGTAAAATTATTTTAGTAATTGGCGTGCCCCTGTACTTTTAAAATACTTCATAAAATACTACTTGAAGGTTCTATATTCTCATGAAATTCCATTGTATTCGGTTGCCTGTCACATGATCATGTATGTAAATGACGTGCAGCATCATAATAAATAATAAATATTTATGTATTACAGTAATTGAAACACGTTTTTATGTCGTAGAGTTTGTTGTGTAGTTTTAAATCGTACATGGCTTACAAATTAGCCGATTGAATGGAAAATAGTGTCACGTAGACCTAGATGGATTCCAAGTCTTGAACGTAGTCTGACATGGGGGGTTTATGCCAGCAAATGGATGAGATATTTGTGGGCGGAGTCGCATCCTTCCTGTAAGAATGTACAATATTTGTTACAGTATGATGTTTGTATGTTTATTTAGAAGGGAATGTACGTATTTGTAGGCCCAAAAGAATATTAATGACAAAGACATTTTCAACGATTTGAACATCTCGATATTGCGTGTGACCCCGTTATATCTATTTTCGCCATCTTCTGTATTTATTCTCCTCCCTCTCGTGTCAGGTTAGACATAGATATAGGATATTTTCTCATACTTATTCACAGTATTGAAGTATGTTGTATGAGCAATAAATACATTTATTTGTTTAAATGACTTTTAACAAATTGTGGCTGGCAGTATGGTCCTTGACCGAACGCCTTATAAAAAAAAAACATCTGGATAAAGCCTCTAAGTTGTCTAGCACGCAATTCACAGACGATGAAATAGTTTCCACAGGCACCATTCTAAAGCTTAGAAATTGAAATATATAAAAGGAGTTATGAGTTATACTTAAAATTATTAAGCAAAGCTCAAGAAGAAGATTCTGACCTTAAATTTTTATTATCGAATCATTCATCAAATTCTAAAGTCATTTTCAATTTAAAGAAAATTAAAATTCCTGATTTAGATGAATTCATTGGTGTGACACTTCTCGCCCGAAGCTACGCCCTTATGTACCAGTCATTTATAGACGAACCATTTTTGATATTTTTCATGGTTTATCTCACCCTGGCATAAAAGCAACCAGAACATTAGTTACTAGTAATTATTTCTGGCCTGAAATACATTCAGACTGTAATTTGTGAGCTAAAACATGCGTCAATTGTCAAACTACTAAAGTCAGCCGTCGTACAAAAAGTCCGGTTGGTAGTTTTGAAATACCTAAAGGCAGGCGGTCACATTCATATAGATTTAGTAGGACCATTACCCCTTTGAAGGGCTGCTCTTATATTTTAATAGTGATCGAACGATTTACCAGATGGTCAGAAGCATATCCTCTACCAGATATCACGGCAAAGACTGTAGCACGTAGATTATTTCATAATTTTGTTTGTCGTTTCGGAGTTCCTTTATTTCATTTATATATGACCACGGACCAAGGTGTTCAATTTAAATCAAAATTATTTATCGAATTTGCAAAATTTTTGGGTTTTCATAGAACACGTATAACCACTTACCTCAAAGCAATGGAATGGTTGAACGTTTTCATAGAACTGTTAAAACTACCTTAACTGCTAGAGCTAACACGTCGGAAGACGGTAGATGAACTCCCTGTTATATTATTAGCTTTTAGAACGATTCCCAAAGAAGATTTGTAATGCTCTTCAGCCGACCTAATATTTGTTCAAATTTTTCGACTACCAGGCGAATTTTTCACTAAGTCAAATAATAGTCCAAATATTCCCTTTTTTATTGACAGGTTACCTACTTATTTTAATAATTTGACCTTCATTTTTCCTTTTTACCATGTTAATCACAAATCGTTTGTCAATTCTGACATTTTAACTTGTGATTTTATTTTTGTTCGGCAGGAACGTTTTAAACCAACAATTTTTCTTTTGTACGAAGGCCCATTTAAAGTTTTGTCTCGTACAGATAAATTAATTACTTTTATTAAAGGAACTAAGATCATTACTGACAATATTGACGGGGTTAAACCTGCGTTTTTGCTGGCTAACAAGTGATATCACTCCACTGCCTATTAAAAAAGATCGTTTCGCTACTGATGGTTTATTTAATTGATTGACTGTTCTTTTTCTTAACGGAGGGGGGGGGGGGGAGTGTACAGCGACTCACTTACCTCAAAACCAAGTTTCTTTTATGTTGCCTACAACCGATGAAGTAACCAAGGATATTAAAAAAAAACAATTATAACAATATGTATTTTTATATAATTGAAATATTCAAAATTATGTAATCTATTATTTAATAATATATACTTATAAATTCACCAGATGAATATTTATTTATTATAGACAAAATCATTAAATATATGATAAGAATATACATGCCTTATCCCAAATAGCCCGTTTTATTGGTTAATTGTTTTGTTGCAATTACCTCCAGGAGTTGCCAACATGGTTGGCGAAACGCTCATAGAAGATAGTTTATTAGATAGAGTACTTGTAGAAACTATTTCATTCTTGTAAATTTCGCAATTGTGAATTCCAGGATGCAATTGTGAATTCTAAGATACAATTGTGCACTGAGTTAAAGAATAATATAATAACCTTGTAGGCTTTTGTAGTATAACCTAGAAATTAGAAGACTACTTTAATAGGTATGTTTAATATGTCGAAGGATTATTAACTCACACAAAAGGTTATATGCGTACTAGACAAGATGGCAAATAGTGGAGAATAATCTCATTCTCCTTGGATTGCACTTGAGCGTGAACGCTGCTATTCTCTCTGTGTTTTGGACGCATTTTGCAGGCTACGTAAAGGCCTGTTTGTATTGATCCTCGCGAATGACGGGATAGTTGGCATATACAGTGAAGAAATTATCCATGCTATAAATTCGGACTGCCGATATTAAACATTATATTTTTATATTGGCGGTCATTTTCTTTAATTTCTTGTAGTTCGAATTTCGCAGGATTTAGGTCACGTATAATTAATTTCCTAATTTATTAATGAAAATTTACTTATTTCAGGATTTTGAAATAATTACATACAAAATGAAATATTACAAGACAACAATGAAAAATATTTCTTTGGCATTTTAGCCTAAAATCTCTCGTGTTCATAAATGCGGAAATATTAGGATCGTTATTTAGGGAATAATATTTCACATAGTATATGAATATGCTTAAATCTCCGTTTTAAGTTATGAGTTTCATACTGAAAAGAGCACGATAAACACGTGTAACATAAAAATATACAAAACTATAAATGCGCGTATAGTATGTAATCTAACTGAGGTTTTAAATCCATTGCTAATAGGTGATTTAGATAAGTGCCACTTCGTTTAAACACATTGGGGACCGGGGTAAAATTCATGGATGGCTATGCACTAGCTTTCTTGCTCGCTCTCTAATTTCATATATCATATTTTCTCCACCAATCGCCCGCGAAGTTATAAAAATTAATAGTTTAAAAATCATAAAAAGCGCGTTTATAAGTACTGCACTAAAAAGCAAAAAATAATCATCGAACCTGTTGTCTCTGTCTACACCGTAAGGGCCTTAGTGTAAGCCGTGTTTGTGATTAAATATAATATTTGAGTATAAAAGCGTGGAGCGCTTTTCATTTAATCTAATGATGTCTTCAACGTTTTAATTATCGAACCTGTTCGAAATAGCGTTCGAAAAAATACATGAAAATTTAAAAATTAAATTGAACTTTTAAAAATGGTATAACTATACAGGTTTCATATTTTTTTATAATAGTATACATAAATGACGTTAATTTTTCGAATTTTCATGTATTTTTTGTGAAAAAAATGTAGTACATTATTTATCGTGAAAAACTGTCTATAACACTGAAAATTAGCAAGTTACAAAAAAATTCCAAGAGAAAAAAAATGTTTAGAAGGCCTCAATGTATACGTCTGAATTTTTTCAAATTACATATATTTAAAGTGCTACAATTTCAAAGATGGGGGTAGTTTTTCATGTTTTTCCGGAATAACTCGGTGAAAACGCACTTTCGAGAAAAGTTGCAAATAAAAAAGTCTTGTATTTCGATAACACATTCACCTGAATTTTTTCAGATTTTTTTTCAACTTTTACATTTCCCCTCCCCCACTTTTAGGAATTTTCGAGTGGCCATGTCTCCAAAAATATGCATTTTTCGAAAAAATTCACAAGAGTAAAAACATCTTATTTTAGTCCAAAAAAGGTAAATTTATTGTTTCTTTTTCATTTTTGACTGAATTCTAAAAGTTACGAAACCCGTGATAAAAGGGGGGTGTTTTCTACCCCTTCCGATCATTTCCTACTCTGATCTTTTTTCATTTCTTTCATTAACGTCATTACAAACACATTGCACAAGGTTTCATTGAAATCCATTCATTAGCACTCAAATTAGAGGTGAAACTCCCCCTTTGACTGGACTAATAGCAACGTAAATTTTGTAACTTTGTATATTTTTGCCTCGATCAAAAGAGAGAGATGAACTGTTTCAGTATAGAATATTTGTATAGACACCCTAAAAGATCCACTACTTGTATCAGTTGTATCATACTGTCATAAAATGAAAATAAAGTTTATTATTATGATTAAAAAATAGGTGCAGTAACAGAACTACCTTAAATGCCTCTACCTGCCAGAAATGAACCGGAATATGATATTTATGAGGTAGCCGGTCACAATTTCACCAGAACGATACAAATCAAATATTTAACTGAATTAGAATGATAACAAAAGCCATTAGCACGCCCTAAAACCTCCTTCAAATAAGCCACCGAGGGTTAATTTATTCATTGTGACGTTAAAAGCCAATTATAGCATTTTCACTTTTTAAACCTATTTATAGGAGACGTATTTTCGTTCCAGAAATATGATCATTGATAAATTTTCGGAGGCGGCGAAATATTTATGTAGCTCTACATATGTCCTTTGATTTATTTACGTTTCGGTTTTATTTGCGCTCGGGTGTTTTGGGTTGAATAGTTCCTCAGATTTCTTTTGTACTTCGAATGATCTAAAATAAATAGCATGGCTTGTTTACTGTGTTATGTGTCTGTTTGGATTTGGTGTTAATTTGATTTTATTACTTCCTCATTGTCTTAAACAGAACATTTAATGAAGGAGAACGTAAGAGGATTCTGTTAACGTTGGTAACAGCGGATGTTTGTAGATTAAAAAATATACTTACATATTTCAAAGTTAGGTTTCGAAAACTTTACAAAATTTTCAAAAACCCGTCAGGGTTCACTAGAACACTATCAAGGTGGAGAATCTCTAAAGATCAGGAATAAGGCTGGGAATAAATATCGATATATCGAATAACGATGATTAAATTCAAATATATCAGTGTATTGCTAACTAACGAGGGGGGAACTGTTGTTAGTAAGAGATTGTGTGAATTGTAGCCTATAATTTTTTTTATATATTTGCATATTCAATAATATTCATGTATCTGCCACAAATAGGACTTGAAATAAAATCGATATTTCGAATTTATCGGCATATTTTCAGTTGGTCGATATTCGATAAGTAGCAGTATCAACTGCCTCTAGTCAGGGGTTCTTTCACGAGTTATTGAAAGATTAGGCAATTTAAACAGTCGTTATAATAGTGAGATATTTTCAGAAATTTTCTGGAAAGTCATAAAACTTACATCATCACTCATCATTATCAACATTTTTTTCTATCGTAAATATTTCGTGTCTATAAAGAACGTGAACTACTTGATTTTCTTATGATGTTATAAGTGATAAGCATTTTTTATAGAAAATCAAGACAAAAATAGAAGAAAAGTAATGTTGAAAATCTTAGTAAATCCGTCTCATATCATAGAGAACCCTAAAAAATAAACGAACTACAGTATGTGTACCGATTGTGTTTAAAGTATATTGTACAAACGAAACGTCTAATTGTAACTATGGTTTTAAGGTGCACATCTTAAGTGTTACCCAACATCCATTTGAAAACAATCGTAGAATGTGTATTAATGATTTAAAGTTAATTAGAAACCAACTTAGTGCTCACTTTGATACCATTGTGTTCTCTTAATACGATATGAATATTTAGAGCCAGCCTCACCAAGTTCAGGTAAGTTTATAATTACCAAAATTAAGAGAATCTTGATTTAAATTTAAACTTGGAATCCTGAAGCAGTGTAACACTGTCCAAGTGTCCAATCCTACCAATGTTGACAGTTAAGTTCAACTTATTTTCGATGTAATTTTTCTGTCTTAGTGTCATTTTTGTTTAGTAACATGACTTGTCACGTGAGTATGGTTTTTGTATTTTTCTATATATTTTTTTAATAAAATTACTGTTTTTAAATATACGTAGGTATTCAAATTAAATTTAGATGGATATTTTTGGAAACTCATACCTATATTAAGCAAATAATACAAAATCGGAAAGTGTTGGTTTTAGAATTGCATTAATTTTAACGACTTAACTGACCGCGCCCACAATAAAGGCGTCTACCAGTACTCTAGCAGAGGCAAAGAGTGGACACGCCCCATCATGTACATCATTGCTTGCTTCGCTCTCGCTTGCTCTTATTGCCATACCAAAACCAACACTTTCCGATTCTGTATACACTTGAACTAGAACTTATAATATATTATAATTAAATTTAAAATCAAAACGTTTAAACATGTTCTGATATATTGTAAGATTTCAATATAGTTTTCTATGATTTACCGACGTGCGCCCAGGGTCAAAATATAGAAAATCGCCGCTTTCAGTATTCAATTGGTATTTGAGCAGGGTTGGCATGTTCAAAACAAAATGGTTTAAACAAAGTGTTTAAAACATTGCACTGTGTTTTAAATAAATGTTTAAAACATATTTAGTACACAATGCGATGTTTTAAACAACTGTTTAAAACACAGTTTAAAACGATGTTTTAAACAAATGTATTATTTTGGAGTTTGTGGAAAAGCAGGAAATGTGTCGATGATGGTCCATCCCGACCAGTTCAGGTCCATAGTTATCCACAATGGTATACTGAGCATTTTATTTATAGAGTGCTATAACATCCGTTTAAAAGCGCCATCTGGCATCAAGTAGTAATATCGGACTCAGTAACTTGGCACCATTTAATTCTAGTTGAATAGAGTTTTAAACGTTTTAAACATGTTTTAAACATGTTTTAAACATGTTTTAAACATACCGTTTAAAACATTGAAAAAAGCTGTTTTAATAAAAAAAAAACAGTTTTTTTGTTTAAAATGAAAAAAAAACTGTTTTCAGTGTCAGAGAGAGAAAATTTCAGTGTCAGTGCTACATCAACGGTTTCAGTCTCCTGCAATTTAAGGTTTATTACAAAAATGATAACATTATATGCTATTTATTCTATAATTACTAGGGCTTTAGTCAGGATGTCACTTAGGTTTTTTCGTATGAATATTGAAAGCAGTATTTGGTGGAAAATGCCCACATCCGGTTCACTACTAAACGTTCCCTATAATGGCCCATAAGCCTGTATGGGTAGCTAAGAATGTTAAAGTTTCGAGGGTTGTATTAAAGGGCAATACGGGGTCAGTTGAGTTGTTTTTGGAAGGTCACAACACTCTGGGAATTTTATTTTATGACGGCTGTGAGAACGTTTATTACATTGAACTGAATTTGTGGTTGGTTCCTTGTGAAACATCTTGTAAATAATTCTAATTAGAAATATTGCTTTTTAATGTTTCAAAATAAGTATGTTGATACTCTACATATGTTTCGGCTGTATTAGGCCTTTCTTCTGTTCAGGAAGGATTTATAAGTATGTTAAATTATGTGTAGGCATATGAGGAAGTAAAGAAGTGTATTGAGGATAGAATTCTGCAGAGTGAGAGGGAAATATGCCTTTATTTTAGATTTATTATAAATATTTAAAAAATCAAACATAGTATAATAGGGAACTTGCCCAAAAAATAAAATTGAATTAAAATACTCAAAATCATAAACTAAACAAAATGCTACTTTTGATTCGTTCGTGCCGAGCCGAATTTTCGAATTTCGCCGTGCAATTTACGATCAGGTTTATCTGGAAGACTTCCTCTTTACGTTGCGACATCGTACGGCCGTCCTAATGGTGTTTTTCAAAAAATATGAACGTGTCAAGATTGCCTGTTTTTGCAATCTTTCGGCTCCGAAATGTAAGCTATTTTTCGCAGATATCTCCGAAACGGTGGGAGTTAGCTCGAAATAAAAAATAAGGTCAAACGAGTATTTTCCACTACGAATCTGTTGCTACCATCAGAATTTATTTATTTTTTTTTTTCGTTTCGGTGATAACTCCTGAAATGTCGGCCATGTACTGCAAAAAATCGCAAATTTTGAGGTTCTACAGTTAGCAATTTTTTAATCTTGGCTCCTACGCCAAAAGACTACTCTTGCTAATTTAAATAGAATTAAATTTGCTAAAACTCCTTTTTTTATTTTTTGAATTCCGACAAAAATGAAGGAATTAGAGGGGGCGGGATTTGGGACTTTTTTTTTCCTGTAAAATTTCTCCATTTTGTCACCGTAATTAATTGGCAATTAATTGAAATCGATCTGATATACAATGTTCACTTAATATCATGTACTACTCTGACGCTCCGTTAATCTCGGCCCTTCGAAACAAAGGTTGCTGAAAAAAATTGTTTTTTTAAGATTTACATACACTCTATAGGAAAACGTGTAATTTCCTACATTTCTTCGAATATCTCAATAATTATCATTTTTTTTCGAAAAAATTGTAGACAGCTTATGTAAAGAGAATTGATTGAGCTTTTCGACACTTTTTTTAAATTTTTTCTCTAACATAAAAAACAAAAGACTTATGACCGAATATGCGGACGTCTCAAAGCCAACCGCGCCCAGTCTATCAATTAGGATGAAGACGTACCGCTCGGCTAAAGTACGCCATCTGTTGGACACCACGTAAGACTAGATTTCACCCGGTGACGTCACAGTGCTTTTCGTGAGGAGTGGCGAAGATTTCAACTTTAATTATTTATTGCAAAGTAAGTACTGCGATTTAAGAGCTGATATTCGGTGTGGCGTGTTTTTATACATAAATACACACTTTAATGAAATATAAAAAATAATGGGCAAGTTCCTCATTTTAAAACTGTTTTAGATACTTGCTAGTGTTCTAACGAATACAACTATATATATTTTTTATTGTATTGTTATACTTGTCAATGTCAATGAAAATAGTTCCTAACTTCATTATTGGAGCACGGAGCACGGCATTTAACTGTATACAAAATTTATGAAAAAATCTGTATATGGTTGTATTCCTTAGAAAAACGGAAAATATCTCAAACTGTTTTAAAGATTGTACCATTGATGATTTTTTAAATATTTATAATAAACCGAAAATAAACGCACATTTCCCTCTCACCCTATAAAATCCTATCCTTGATTTAAATTTAACGGTACATTCACTGAAATATTCTTACTTTTAGCTTTGCCCGTCTTAATTTAAGTTTATTAAAATGTCTTCCCTAAAATTGCCAGGGTGTTATAAAAAAGTTGTATAATTTTGTGTAAATTGAAAATCTTAATTCCGCCTGTAGCTACTCTATCCTGCTAGATTTCCTCAAAAAAATATCCAAATTTGAAAAGTAAGGGCCACCCTAGGGCAACATACAGTGTGACCCATTTCAAGTGGAAACACCTTCGTAACTCAGTTATTGGTCATCCAATTTCAACCAAATTTGGATCGATATCAAAGACCTTTACTATATCTTTTTTCAGCAAAACAAGACTTATTTCAGTCATTGGCGTTCAATTTTTTCAAGAAAAAAAGGGTCAATTTTTCGAGAAGTCATATTAGGAACTTTTTTATGAAATCGGATTTGAAGGAAACAACTACTCAGCGGGCAAATACCCCGACCTGCATTGAATTACACCTTCAAATCGTGATCAGTAATCAACTATCATTTGTCTGTTCCTAACCAGACATATACCGGTTTCGAACTTATTATGTTCTCATCAGTATGCCATAGGTCATGGAACAGACAAATGATAGTGGTCAACTTGCTAGTCTTATACAAACTGAATCAAATGGAGTGTCGGTGAGAGGTAAACTCTCATATGGTCAGATGCTACTATACGTCGGACAAACGTCACTGACGTATAGCGACTTGCCTTTTTGCAAGTACCAAGAGCGGCGACCTTGGTACTTGCAAAAAGGCAAGTCGCTATACGTCAGTGACATTTGTCCGACGTATAGTAGCATCTGACCAGATGAGAGTTTACCTCTCACCGACACTCCATTTGATTCAGTTTGTATAAGACTAGCAAGTTGACCACTATCATTTGTCTGTTCCATGACCTATGGCATACTGATGAGAACATAATAAGTTCGAAATCGGTATATGTCTGGTTAGGAACAGACAAATGATAGTTGATTACTGATCACGATTTGAAGGTGTAATTCAATGCAGGTCGGGGTATTTGCCCGCTGAGTAGTTGTTTCCTTCAAATCCGATTTCATAAACAGTGAGTATAGCCCACTAAGGCTAGAGGTCGCCGCTCTTGGTACTTGCAAAAAGGCAAGTCGCTATACGTCAGTGACATTTGTCCGACGTATAGTAGCATCTGACCATATGAGAGTTTACCTCTCACCGACACTCCAGGAACTTTTTTGTTGAAAAACTAATGCAATATTATTGATCAGCATGCTGTGGCACCTCTATATCCAGAATTTAACAACATTTTGATTTTTGGTTTTCCAATTACGGTCCCCTTAAAATTAGTTATTTTAAACATTAAATAATAAATAAAATGGTAACGAAATTTTTTTCGAAAAAAGTCATTCTTCATTTTCTCTTTAAATACACTTTTTCTACTATTCTATATTATCGAAACAACATCAGCATGCTGATCAATAATATTGCATTAGTTTTTCAACAAAAAGATGCCTAATATGATTTCTCGAAAAATCGACTCTTTTTTCCTAATAAAAGTGCACGCCCATGACTGAAATAAGTTTTGTTTTACTCAAAAAGGATATAGTAAAGGTCTTTGATACCGATCCAAATTTGGTTGAAATTGGATGACCAAAAACTGAGTTACGAAGATGTTTCCACTTGAAATGGATCACACTGTAGATATATACAAATGCCTAGACAAACATGTTTTAGGAAATAAATGTTATAGGTATGATACAGAATTGTTACCGTCAACGTTAAAATCAACTGTTTTGATAATTTTAGATTTGTTATTCATACGGTTTACTAGATACATTAAAAAAAATCAAACTTTTATAAAGTAGTAGGTTTGCACGGGAATGCCACAGCATCCGTATATTTACGAATCTTGATTGATGGTTATTGATATAAAGAAATTATAAAACATACCAGGATGGCGTGATGAACGCATGCCTTTAAAATCTCCGACACTTCTGTCGAAACACCTGTCCGCTGATAAATTCTCAAAATTTAAGCTACTTTTAAAAAGACAGGTATGTAAACAGTGGCTTATTCCCAAAGATTAAATATAAATATATTGGAAATGTTGATATAAAGATATGTATTCGTTAAATTAAAAAACAGGTATGATTTCAGGAACTCGTATTTTCTTAAAATTCAAGAAGCATGCTCGTCTTTAATAAAACATTATTTACAACAATATTTTAGGTAGTTTTATAGTAGTAGTATTAGCAATAACAATAGACTGAATCTGGAAAATACACTTGTCGATGAGGTCTTGAATCAAAATTGAAATCGTCATAACAAGCTTTCCATCAGTTGTTGGCTTCAGACGTTTTTGACATTCCTGAGCTGTTGGAAGAGGAACATTGTTCACTGGTACTTTCACAAGCAATTTCTTTTCTAGGTAAACTAAGTACTAAGTACCTAACATTTTAAAAATGCGACATATTAATAGAAATACTTACAGATGTTACATTGAGTATAATCCAGCCGTGAAGATGTTCGGCGGTATTGCTGTGACTGTGCCAGCGGCAATCGTACAGTCGGGTGCTGTTCCCATATGGCAGCAATAATATATTATTTGTCAAATGAAAGATATAAATCTCTCTTAATTCGTCCAGCAGAAATATTATCTAATATTTTTTTGTATAGGTGATATCCATGTTGTAATTAATGAAGATAGCGATAGTGATTAGTATAAATAGGTACTTTATTTAGCTGTTTGTGCAATCCGTTCATAGAATAAAATCATTTCGATTAGTAAAACCAATTTAATTTATGTTTACATAGCGGTCGTCGAGTGCACACGCACTGGCATTTAATTTTTTTTTCGATGTTGTACCGCCTCAGTTTTAATGAAAATTGGTATGTTGATAGATGACATGTGGACTAATATTCATTATCCATTCAATAGGTACCAGTAGAAATCAATCAAAATACTAAAATAAATTTTAGAGTAGAGTAGTGTAATTATGAGAAGATGCTCACGAAAAATATGCTCTGAAACGAGTTTGTACACATAGTCATTATAAGCCAACAACAACGAATGGGGAGCTTTTTTTTGTTTCATTAAAGTGTGTGTTTATGTATAAAAACACGCCACACCGAATATCAGCTTTTAAATCGCAGTAGTTACTTTGCAATAAATAATTAAAGTTGAGAATGTTAAGATCCTCACGAAAAGCACTGTGACGTCAGATCGAGAAACTAGTCTCGCGTGGTGTCCCACAGATGGCGTACTTTAGCCGAGCGGTATACGTCTTCACCCTAATTAATAGACTGGGCGGCGGTTGGCTTTGAGCCGTCCGCATATTCGGTCATAAATCTTTTGTTTTTTATGTTAGAGAAAAAATAAAAAATGTATCGGAAAGCTCAATCAATCCTCTTTACATAAGCTATCTACAAATTTTTCGAAAAAAAAAAACGATAATTATCGAGGAAATGTAGGAAATTACACGTTTTTGTATAGAATGTATGTAAATCTTATAAAAATAATTTTTCTCAGAAACTTTTGTTTTGAAGGGCCGAGATTAACGCAGCGTCAAAGTAGTATATTAAGTGAACATCGTATATGAGATCGATTTTAGTTAATTACCGATTAATTACGGTGACAATATGGAGAAATTTTACCGAAATAAAAAAAAAAGTCCCAAATCCCGCCCCGTCTAATTCCTTCATTTTTGTCGGAATTCAAAAAATAAAAAAAAATAGTTTTAGCAAACTTAATTACATATAAATTAGCTAGAGTAGTCTACATGGCCGACATTTCAGTAGTTATTTCCGAAACGAAAAACAAATTCAAAATTCTGATGGTAGCAAAAGGTTCGTAGTGGAAAATACTCGTTTGACCTTATTTTTTATTTCGAGCCAACTCCCACCGTTTCGGAGATATCTGCGAAAAATATCAAAAAACAGTTTACATTTCGGAGCCGGAAAAATTGCAAAAACATGCAATCTTGACATATTCATATTTTTCCAAAAACACCATTGGGACGACCATAACGATGTCGCAACGTAAAGAGGAAGTCTTCCAGATAAACCTGATCGTAAATTGCACGGCGAAATTCGAAAATTTGGCTAGGCACGAACGAATCAAAAGTAGCGTTTTGTGACATTTCAGAATAATAAAGATTAAGTTTTAGGTTAGGTTGTTCACTGCTAGTTGTTTCTGACAAATCGCTTATATTTCTGGAAGAGATTTTTTTTTAAATTTTTTGTTTATGGGGTTTTTAATGATGTTCATGATTTTGAGTATTTTAAATCAATTTTTTTCTTTTTGTCAAGTTTCCCATATTCAATGTCAAGACCAGCGACACCGGTAGTTTGCAGTAGAGTTGTGTTCACCTGCGGTGGTTAATTTAAGTGATATAAACCTATTTTGAGAGCGCGATATCTTCACATTCTTTCGCCGCCAGGGAGCTCTGTGTAATTTATGTAAATCAGATTTGGCAGTTTTAATCTACTGCATTACGCATCTCCTCGACCGCGAAAATTTTATTGCAATTACACATCCTTATACCAAAGATGGCGCTATGCCTCTGGTAAAAATATTCGTGCATGTTGGCTCCGCCCTGAGCATTTTCTCATAATAATATACTCTATAACCTTAACACTATACATTTAATTTTGTTTCCCAACCTTTACTAGGTAGTTTAGTAAATATATCGATTTGAAAAATAGTCCTCCTCGGACGATTTTCCTTATTATCCCCTTGACATATGAAGACCCAAGCAACAATTTAAATACCTTTTAGATTTTTTTGGGTTTTATCAGCCAAACCCAAATAAATCTGAAAGCTATTCAAATTGTTGGGAATGGAGGGGAAATAACTATATGTCTCAATTACTTGTAACGTCATCTTACTCCAGTCAGTATATCCGAAGAGGTCCACAGTCACCCGACGTCAGCGAGCTTTTGGAGTTTGGTTAGGGGGTCATTGGTGAGTGTATTGGTGAATTGTCAGCTCATTTTGCATTGCGCAACGCGCGAAAATCTTACCAATTCACTCACCAGTGACCCCCCCACTAAACCCCAAAAGCTCGCTGACGTCGAGTGATTATCGGACCTCTATATACTGACTGAAAATATGTGCAACGTCGGGAATGACACAATGATTGATCCACATGTAGCACGACTAATTCATTCGAAAATCTTTGGTTGGTTAGCGAAGTAACAATCAAATGCAATCAATTCTTGCTGCTGTATATGCTATAATATTTCACACATATGAACAGATAGCCGTGCAGTAATTCCCAAATGTTTTTAAACCTTCCAAAAAATCTTTCTAGCCACGAAATCCACAGTATAATAAGTTGGAAGAATTTGATAAGTTTGCTGAAGCAGAATGATGCTTTTGATGCTTTCGACATCTACAGTTCTTAATTCAAATCACTGGCGCATTCGCCAAAAATTCGAATATGCTGATAACCATAATTAACTTTTACTTCCACATCCAGTGGAAATATAGTAACGACAAAAATTTTTTTAAAAATTCTTATTGTTCAAATAGGCTTAGAATGTCATGAAACGTCGAGATTTCAAGTTTGAGCGAAAAAAATTTTCTGTCGTCTGTCGGTCTGTAACTTTTTTTGTGCGCACGTTTACTCTGGAACCGTTTGAGATATTGACTTGAAATTTGGTACAAATATGTACTTAACGAGATCTAGAACTAGATTATATTTTCATCTTGTTTCGTCGAAGGGTTGGGGGGTAAATTGAGGGAAAATAGGTAAATCAAGCAGGTAAGAGTCCATAAAATTGGTATTTAGTATATACAAGAGAAAAAAATACAAACAAATTTTGGCATTAGCCACCCCCATTACCACCCCCATTATTAAAGGGAATGAAAAGAAAATTGTGATTTAGTGTGTGTACAAGAACCAAAAACCTCAAAATGTTTTTTTACTTCATCCACCCACACTACCACCCCCTATCGCCACCCCCACCCCGCTACCGATGTGGGGTATCGTTTTATGGGTTTTTGGGGTGGAGGATTTCAAATATTATATTATTAAAGTTCCATAAACAATTATTTCCACATACAAAATGTTTTCGTTGTGAGTGACTTGGATAAAAAATCTGGATGTGGAAGTAGTGATTCCTTGGGCAGCGGTTTTTTTTTTATGTAAACTACATACTTTGTACAAAAACTCGAAGATGTTAGTGTATTTTTTATATGTTACGTATTCGTATAAAAAAAAATAGTGATATGTCATTATTACAAGGGGTGAAAAAAATAAAATTATGAATTAGTGTGTGTACAGGAACCAAAGGCTTCAACATTTTTTTTTACTTTATCCATCCCCACTACCACCACCTTTACCTCCACTACCAATGTGGCATATCGTTTTATGGGTTTTTGGGGTCGACGATTTGAAACATATTATTGAAGTTCCATAAACAATTATTTCCACATAGTATCAACATTTTTTTCGTTTTGAGAGACTTGGCTAGAAAATCTGGATGTGGAAGTAGTGATTTCTTGGGCAGCGGTTTTTAAATGTTATGAAGTCGGTTAAAACATTTTTAAAAAATTGTTTACACAAAGTTAAGGTTAGTTGTTGAGTTTAGGGTGGTTTCCCCTTTCTTCTATTAATAGTATTAAAAATTTTAAATAGCTGTGTATATGGATTTAGGCCTAATTTAATAAAAAAAATTGCGCCAAAAAAGGAAAACCAACCTAAACTCAACCAAGTAACCTTAAGTTCGTGTACACAGCCCTTTAAAACTTTTAATGTAATTAATACAAATTGTACTAGCTAAATTAAGTTTTAAAATATAATTTAAAAAAAAAAAAATTTAATAAAAACGTACTGAAAAGTAAAAAATAACTTCAATTTAAACCGTCTTCGCTATAAGCTCCTTCTTGGTCACCGATCATAGGCGAAGATAGAATATTCATAGGTAGGTATAACATACATTTTTTAAAGGACATAAAAATCGCTTAATGATTTTGCTCGATACATTAGACACAATATTGAAAAGTACGAAGACGCTTGCGTTTGATAGATTGGTTATCTTTCATTTCCGGATTTCTGGAGCTTCGGTAAATGTTTTTTATGAAAAAGTTAAGAGCACTTATATTGTGAACAAGATATTGAAATCGGCCGAAATTCAAGGTGTTTTTTGGTGATCGAGAGAGTGTTGTAGTGGAAAATTTCAATTTCCATTTTTTTAATTCTTTTTTGATAACTAATTTCAGATTCGTGTTTTACGACCCCAAATTACTATATCCTGAAAAAAATTCGAGAAAAGTCCAATGCCCCGCTAAAATGCAGAATTACCAATTTTATTTTGTATTTATCAGTTGCATTATTTCATAAAATGCGTTTTGCATGGAAAATAATCGTTTAGTATTCGACCGCTGGCGGATATAACCATCAGCCCGCGACAACCCTTAAAACTCCGAAGCAGAAAACTACCACCATACTGGCCTCGGAAACCAAAGAGAGGGGACAGTCGCGTGTGGCGGAGTCTCCACTCCGACAACGAAGGTGCGGAACCGACTCGACTATGCCGTATAACTACCCAACATGCTCTGTAGTAGTTGATCCTCAGACAGCATGAGAGCACGAGTAGGTCACCCAAGAAGCAACAGGTGCAACTGAATGTGTGTTTGTGTGTAGGAAACTGCGCGAAAAAATAAATTGTTGGCCGAGAAAATGAAAGTGGAAGAACCACTTTGGTTCTCAGTGAAAAGAATCGATTATCAGTGAGGACTTTATCTAAGATATTGATGGAACTAGGGTTAATATTACTCTGTTAAAGTGCATGTGTATTGACTAATTTGAACCCTTTAAATAGTAGTGTCAAAGTATTTGTTTATTTCTAATCGAATAAACAATATTAATTCATAATCCAAAATAATACATGTAAACACTTCTTAAGTCATCTATAGTATCTATAAAATATTATTCTATTAATAACATTAACATCATTAGTGAAATCAGAGTGCAGAAATATTATCAATGTGAGTGTACTTTGAAGTCGAAGCGAAAAAAATGGTATCAGTCTTCTCGCCCATCTCATCACGACCTCTGTTATCGGAAGTTTTGGCATGTGCAGTGTAAATATTTTTTTGTGAGGATCCAAGTGTGCAGCACCACTGCGTTCTGGTGTTTACCAACAGACCTGTATAGTGTGCATTGCAATTATAACTTTGATAAGATAACATGTCTATGCTGACACATATTCGTTTAACAAAGTGTTCAGTATGACTAGAACTAGTGCGTTGTTGTTAAGCCCACTTTATCAGTGTAGTGAGTTAATCGCTGTTGATAGTAACATGTACTGCAAAATACGTGCTACTTCTGTACTTGGATAATCTTCGAGGAGAATCAGACACTTTGGTTTTATTAGTCTTTCATCCTTGGACAGATAACTCCAGGAAGATGCCCTTGAGCACTGTTTGTGTCAGCGTAAGTATCTCATGTCAATAATTGAAATAGATCATTTTTAAACTTGATAGTGGAGCAGTAAAGAAGTGTGCTTATGTAGTTTCATGGGCTTGAAATGTTGAAAGCAAGCAGTCTGTTTCGTCTGATAGGGGATTTAACATACAACACTGTCCCTTCTTGGCCAACCCAGATATGCGTCCCCCTCGAACAATGAAATATTAAATTGTCTGTAACTCGGTAACCTTTTGAGCTTTCAGATTCTTTGAGATATCAAAATTCGTAATTTAAAGGAGAATAAAAACAGTTTATTACAATATATGTACAATGTGTCCCATCTTACTTGGAATCACCCCCATAAAAAGTTTATTTTACTGCCGATTTAGATTGGTTTTTTTTGAAAAGTGCATTCTTGTAATACATTACATTTTTTAAAACGTCAAAGCTCGGCCTACTGCGGTCTTTTTTCAGGGTGGAGAATGAAGAAATCTTATTAACGATTTTTTGTTCAGATCTGAGTACTCCACTGGATTCTGCAACCCATCAAATGGGTTTGTACCAAATTTCGTGAAAAAATACTTACTTTTGGATTATTCCCGTAAGAAATAGGACTACTGAAATTGTCAATGAAAATCCACTGTTACTCGGGGATTATGTACTTAAGAGTGCCTTGACTCAAACAACTGACAAAGAATGTTTATCTTTACTTTTTTATTTTCTGATTGTAATAGTAATTATTACCGCACAAAGGTTGACTGTTGTTGATAATGTGAGATCATGAAGAGAATCTGCTCGAGAATTTAATATAAGATATCCAAATCGACCGCTGATTAATGTCCCTTTAGAGAAATTAATGTTTTATTTTACACATGCACAACCCTTGCGCGCCATAATTATTGTTACAAGCAGAAGTATAAATAAGTAAACCTACACAAATCGATAATTAAACATTGCTCTGTCAGTTGTTTGAGTCAAGATTCTTTTTTAAATACACAGTGCCGTGCATGGATTTTCATTGACAATTTCAGAGTTCGTATTTCTTACGGGAAAAATCCAAAAATAGGTATTTTTTCACGAAATTTGGTAAAAACCAATTTGGCAGGTACCGAATCCAGTGGCGTCCTCAAATTTGAAATTAAGAAAGTCGCTAATAAGATTTCTTCATTTTCCGTCCCGAAAAGAGACCGCAGAAGAACGAGCTTTTATTTTTTATAAAATGTAATGTACCGCAAAAATGCACATTCCTATGTTTAAAAAAAGAAAATCGGACTTAAAATAAACGTTTTATGGGTTTTACGGTTCCAAGCAAAATTGGACACACTGTATATATATCGAAAATTATATAATTACCGCGATATCTTAAATTAAATGATATTTTTCTAGAACCCTTACTAAATTTTTGTAAATAACTAATTTAAAATGCACCTTGATCAAAAATTCGTGCCCATACTTTTAGCCATAATGAGCAAGATGCATGAATTTTAAAAATGCGTTAATTTATTATTTTTTCATTATACTAAAAAAAAATCATTTTAAAATTCAAATTTTATCGGAACAAAACCACGTGACTATAAACGGTAGTCTGACGTCATCTGTCATAACGTTTTGGTTTGATCCATAGACCGCAGATTTCTAAATTCACCAGTGGAGCGCATCAATAAGTAATAACACATGATTGGCTAATTTGAAAAACATAGTCAATCAGCTTCGTATTTTATCCACCCAGCGGAAAATTTAGAAAAGTGCGGAGACAAGTGACAAGTTTGATAGCTTTGACAGTTTACATCTGCTAGTGCTGAGATATTAAATTGTGTGTTAATTAAATGTTAAATTGTAGTCCGCTGACCTTTAAATCTCGATTTGTTTATTTTTGTAAAAATCATTAGTGTATTAATTTATGTAACTGGTAAAAATGACGAACAGCGACTTTGTGTAAGCTCAAAGTGACAATTTGCCGAAAATCGACTTGTTTATGATGAACACTTTCTTGCTAATAATATCGATTTCACACTCAAAGAAATAGTATGGGTAAATTCGACAAAAAAAAATGGTTAACTAACAATATCGTTAATTTTGTTAAACCAAACTATATTGATGGTATTTTTAAACAAGAGGTGATTGTTATTTTAATTACTTAATAAAAAGTTGTCGTACAACAAAACAAACATTAACTTAAAAAATAGATGAATAAGACTATTATTTTGTTCGTCTGACTATTATTTTGTTGAATTCTGTCAAATTAAACTAGATAATAGTATATTTTATTTTTAACTATTATCGAATTGTAATTCTAACCCAGTATTAGTTCGCTGTATTATTGTACTTGGTAGACAAACCAATATTATTGTCGCCTTCTAGAAGTTCTAAAAGAATTACCATAAAATTTGCTTGCTTATCACGTAGTCTATTACAGAAATTATTCCCAGATGACGCCACATACAAATCACTGACAATAATCAATCATGCATTATCTTATACTCTTATGAATTTGTAGAAAATTAATAACATGATTGCAATGTTCAAATTCTCTCAGGGATCATACAATAAAGTGTAGATCAACCCAAAAATTAGTTGGTGAACAAAAAAACAAAGTCGTTGTACTATTTAATTGTAGACCAAATTGAAAATGGTTAGTGAACATAAAAAAATGTCATTGTACTATTTAATTTGTTACAAGAAGATATGATTATTAAACTACTATTTGTTTACGAAAACAATTAAAGTTGTATGACTATTCTTTTCTGATTGATTTAACTATGAAACGCGATTTCATATGCTCTTTTTGGTTGAATTTATCATTTTCTTTGAGTGTATCAGTGCAGAAATTAGAGGTGGAAAAGCGACAAGGATGCATCATTCATTGTTCTTAACAATAAATTTGTTTACGTTCACTTTTATCCTTTTACTGCAGTTAGATTTAGACTCCTAACCTCAGAATATGTAAACATCATAAATATTTTAATATTTTTATCAACATTTTATTGTTTTTCGACTCAGATTATCTAATTTTTTTATATTAAATAGTTTACCACCACTAAGTACATAGATTAACTATATGTTGAAAATAATACTAATAAACATTGCCAATGCTTAATGCCCGATGACGTCACACGCAAATGGCGGGAAACTTGCTTCGTTTGAACGTGTCTAAATTTTCAACGAAACTAAATTTTTTTTTATCCTTCTATTCCGATAAAAAAAAATAAAAAATACATAGAAAATAACATTTTTTAGTGATCTATTATTCTGTGATGTCAAAAAATGTATGAATTTTGCTCATTGGGTAGGGTCATATCTAAATTTGCGATGGTCTAAAGCGGGGTAAATAATTAGAACATAGGATGAAACTTAACATTTATATTTTGGCGAAAAATATGATAAAACTTCCTGCATTTCACGCTATTTCTGTTTGTGATAGTACTGGTGAGTTTTCTAAAAAGTTAAATTAAGGGTAGATCCCTTAAGTAGTATACTTCTCTTTGTAGATAAATTAACATATTGGTAAAATGTTTAGCAGACCGATCGAGTCACCCTTCTTACACTTGAGGTAGTTGTGTCTCTAGGTGACTGGAACCTGATTTTAATTTAATCATTATTGTTGATTTAGAGAAATTAATTTTTTAAAGTATATGCTCCTACTTCAGATATTAATTCATTAGCTGAGTTAAAGTGGTGATATTTTACCAAGATGCAACAAAAAATTAAACGGGCCACCTACTTTGTACCAATTTTTGGCCCACAAGACCTTATGACTAAACAAAACGCGTTTGTATTGCCAGTTCAATTTGTACTTGCCGCAATAGTTTTTAGTTTTTATTTACACTTCAACGGACAAAATCTGGTGGAAAACATTGGGTACAATATATTATATGTTTTAAGTACTTCACAGTAGGTACTTCAGTTAAGTGTTTCATTGTCAATTTGTGTGGTGTTTTGTTTTCTTATTCACGAGTGCTGCACATCATCTGCACACCATATTGCACAGTGGTTAACCCATCGAGGAAATCTGACAATGGCTTATGATCTATTATTTTAGCATAAGTATCTATTTTTATATATACAACGTCGTGCAACTTCATGGCCGTGCTACTGTCATATCAAAATATAATGAATAATTATGGAGGTTGCATGTCTAAAACTTATTAAAATTATTATAGCATTTTTTAAATTTGCTTTGTTAAAAAACTATGTATTTAATATGCACTAAAAGAATTGGGTCCAAATTAAAAATGTCCAGAAACAAAATAAAAACGGTAATAACTCTAAAACAAAGTTGCAACCTGATTACACCGTTGAATAGGTTTTTTCTTTAAATCATGCGTGAAAAATATTACTATAGGTATTAATCCACAGAAAACCTTGACAGTTTTTATATACAGTGTGTGCTATAATACAAAACATTGTTATTTTGGAATGTAATGCCCGACTTTTTTTTTGAGACAGTGCTCGATGAGCACTATTTGACTATTTTGAAAAATTTGTAATTTTCAAATTACTTTCATAGCACATTTGGTAAATAATAATTTATTCTTATAAAGATGTTTCGGTACCACCCACATCCTTGGCTGTTGATGAATTATTTATGTCCATATAACGTGAATAATTTTCACATTATCGAAAATAGGCCTCATCGGAAAAACAAACACTTATGTGTTTACAATAAGATACCCCACAATAGCATTTTTGATTGTGACTAAAGTAACGGCGCATGAAAACATTTTTGCAGTTGTACTTGCCTTGAATATTAAATCTGAGATTACATCATTCTATTGTCCCAAACCGCGTCCTATAACTACTAACTAACCTGTTTTGATTATTGTGGCGAACAATAAGATAGTTTTTTATTAACAATAGTCAGATTAACTAAGCTAAGGGATAAACAACAATAAGAATAGGGGCTATTGCTGGTAAAAGAGAAATAAATATATATCGTATCATACAAAGGGGTCGTTTCAAACCATGCATGAGTTCGTTGGATGGGGGTTAAAGGGGAAATTATATCATACATTCATATAATGGAAGTAATAAAATCGTTCTGTTTTATTTGAACATTATTTCCGTTAAGTTGCTCTATAGATTTTAATAATAATGTCAGGGAGCATACCGAGTGTTTTTTAATAAGATTCACAAACTTTACTTGCATATTACTTAACAAAGGGGGTACTCCATAAAATATTTTTCTGAAATTAATAAGCCTCTCGTATAAATACACTCTAGTCCAATCAACGGAGCGCTAAAATGACCAAAATCTCTAATTTGAGTGCTAATGAATGGATTTTGATGGAACCTTGTGCAATGTGTTTGTAATGACGTTAATAAAAAAGCTGAAAAAAAAAGTCAGAGTAGGAAATGATCGGAAGGAGTAGAACGCACAGGTTCCGTAACTTGTAGAATTACCTAGGTTAAAAATGAAAAAACCTTTTTTGGCCCAAAATAAAATGTTTTTACTGTTGTGAATTTTTTCGAAAAATGCATATTTTTGAGATATGGCCACTCGAAAATTCCTAAAAGTGGGGGAGGGGAAATGTAAAAGTTGAAAAAAAAATCTGAACTTTTTTATTTGCATCTTTTCTGTAAATTGCGTTTTCGCCGAGTTTTTCCGAAAAAACATGGAAAAATTAAGTCCAGCTTTGCGATAACCACAGTTTGCTGGGCAACCTTTTTCGCATCCGCAGAAGATCATTTTTAAAAGAATTTCTGGCGCTGGTGGTTTAGTCTTTGGAATAGGCATTAAAAAAAAATTTATAGCCCATCTATAATGTGCTGGGTTTAAGTCATTTTCATACCATAATTGAATTTGATAATAAACTTTTTTTATATGTTCCGTTGCAGCATCTTCTGGCAAAAAATGTAGTACATTATTTATCGTGAAAAACTGCCTGTAACTCGGAAAATTAACAAGTTACAAGAAAATTCCAAGAGACAAAAAATGTTTAGAAGGCCTCAATGCATACGTCTGAATTTTTTCAAATTTTTAAATTACATGTTTTTAAATTGCTACAATTTCAAAGAAAGTGGTAGTTTTTCATGTTTTTTACGGAAAAACTCAGTGAAAACGCACTTTACAGAAAAGTCTGGTATTTCGATGATACATTCACCTGGATTTTTTCAGATTTTTTTTTCAGCTTTTACATTTCCCTTCCCCCACTTTTAGCAATTTTCGAGTGGCCGTATCTCGAAAAATATGCATTTTTCGAAAAAAATCACAAGAGTAAAAACATCTTATTTTGGGCCAAAAAAAGGTAAATATATTTTTTCATTCATTTTTGACCCAATTCTACAAGTTACGGAGTGTTTTCTACCTCTTCCGATCATTTCCTATTCTAATATTTTTTCGTCATTACAAACACATTGCACAAGGTTTCATCAAAATCCATTCATTAGCACTCAAATTAGAGGTAAAACCGCTCGTTGACTGGACTACTCCTTTAAAGTCCATATCCGTTTTTTTGTCTCAAAGGCTATAAAATGCTAAAGAGACTAAACTAAAAGGAATATTTCTACTCATGAAGGGTGTTATAATGTTTCTTCCCTTAAGACTTATCTTGGAATAGATGAAATAAACTACCTCTAATAGATACCCAAGTAGCAAAATAGAATCCTAAAGGAACTGAATTATTTTATAGTTATCGTCTAGCGCAGTTTGAAGAACAGTTTTATTTCTTAGTATCAAATTAATACAATTTTATCGTATAAGAGAACGTTTCTATAATATTGTTGTGTAAATGTTCTTATAGCTCATATTATAGGACAAAATTTTATTGTACTACTCACAAATTTTGTAACATTTGTATAACATTTTATACAACCATTTATAAAATTATTTCAAAAGAATCGTATAAAAATTATATTACAATTGTATACCCATTCTAACAACTTTTAATTTCTGTATTAAAAAATAGTTGTATGGAAGTTGTATAAAAAGCTGTATTAAAGTTCTTTAAGCTAATTTATGAAACTGTTCTTACAGTAGCAGTGTACAATAAGCATAAAATCATTTTATAATTAACCTATAAGTACATCAGTTTACTCTATTATAAATACCTTATAGAACAAAAATGTAGTCCTCAAAGATAAAGTTATCGGAAATTCTGCATTATAAAATCTGTTTACACATAACCCCATTTTGTCATAAAAATTAGACTAATTTTACTAGTCAGTTTTAAAAAATATATCAAGCAGTATCTCAGTGGATGAAAATTAAAGAAGTGGATTTTTTAAAAGAACAGTTAAAAAAAATTACCATCGAATTCTTGTGAGTTACAATTCTGGTCGACCTTTACAAACTACAACTAATAATTCATCTAACTGCAACCATGGGGCTAATTTGGAAATAAAAACAGTATTATCTACCACTGCCAGGCATCATGAAAATGATACTCCAGTAGAAGAGCTGCCAATAGACATGGTAGAAGATTTTCTTGCTGGGTTTTGCCTAGTGATGTTTATCAAAATTTTCTCTTGTTATTTTGTGCAATTACAATATGCTCCTCAAAAATGTATACATTTGTTTTTGCTTTTAGCCGCATCGATGTTTGAAAACGATGTTGAGATGTACAGAGATTTTTATGGTGAAGATATAACAAGTAATGTACACCTACACAATCTCTCACACTTAACTCACGAAGTAAAAAAAAATTGGAGTGCTATTAACATTTAATGCATATCCTTTTGAAAACAGACTTTTTTATATTAAAAATTTACTTATAAATAATTTCCATTTAATGGAAATTGTCATCTGCCACAAATAGCTAAAAAATTGAGTGAAAGGCTAGAAGTTGATAGATATCAAGTTCTCCAAGGGCACAAAAGTTTCCAAATTTAAAAAAATGCTGATTTAACAACTATCAACAAAAGTTAGGTTACTAATGTCTACGTACTCTTAGTACTCTATACTGGAGTTGATTGCAACAGAACAGAACAGAATAATTGTTTAGTGCAATATATACAATCGTTACGCGATACATTTGTTTTGTAACGTGGTTTGCGGACGAACTAAGGATAACATCGAAAGTTAACACACGGGGTTGCCACGTTATGCAAAAATTAGATAAAATTAGGGAAAACTATGTTTGGCCAATAAATTACATTTTCTTCTTCTGCATGGTATTGAATCCGAGAACTTTAGCAGGCCGACACACAAATCGTCATGCTAAGGGTGCCACTCAATATTTTACATGTTTTCCATCACTATTCTTTACTAGTTTGTAGATTGATTTATTTATCGTTTGTAATGGATTTATCACACTTTATATCTCTCAAACTATTGCCGGAGAAATAGAAATTTTACAGACTGCTAAATAGGATTTAAATCTAATTGGTGTAAATAACCCTCAAAGGCATAACATATTGGATCAATCAATAGCATTTCAATCAGCTGTTAATATGCTAAAATTTCACTATAAAAAATATTGACTATGATTTTTTTAATCGGTAGCAAACCCCATTTTCATAAAATGTTAGCTAATTGGTATACTAAAAACTCGAAATTAGAGGAAAATAAATTTGACTATATCTCTGCAATTACTTAAATTGTCGTACTCAATAAAAAATGTGTGAGAAAATAGTTTAATATATTTTGAAATCTGGCAACCTTTAAAGTTCAACTTGTTGGTTTATTTCGAGAATATTTTTATAGCGCCTATAGAAACAACATTATAGGATTTTAATATCGTATAGAGTTTCGAATAACACAAAAGCGTTGTATAACGTTTCATATGGGACAAAATTATCGTATTATATTAGGCCATATTTACTTAAGGATTTAGCGGTTCATCAATTGCCGCCATTATGCAGAATTCTCATAGAAATATAAAAATGCCTATTAAAAATTAATGTTTCAGAAAGGCGAAGATTATTTTCTTATCAATTTAATCAATATTTTGTTTAAACTGAAAATACAACCATTTTAAATTTAATAAAATATATTTTTTTAATTTTTAATAAATCAAACGCGTATGCTAAACTGAGGCCCTTCAGTTTTTTGCTAAAAATATATACATATTTTGTCAGAAAATTTCGTCGCGCAAGAGAATTTTCTTGCTACTAGCGTGTTAATTACACTGTTTAATAACGGGATTTTACCATGTTTAATGGATCTTGAGCGCCATTATTGAGGTTGTTATTCGAAATAGTAACTACACAACATGTTTGCGTTATATAACCATTCTTGCAATAATTTTGTTCTGAATTTCATCACTAGAAAACAAAATGATTGTATAAATTTTTGTTAGTGGGATACTATCTACATTATAACTCACTTATACAATTACTATACAATAATTTTATAGCAATTGCCAAGTGCATATATAAATATGTTGTATAAGTAATCCTGAGGATATACTTATAGGACAGTTTTATAATCATCGCGTAAAATAGTTTTATAATGGTTGTATGATTTTCTAATAGAATTCTTATAGTACCAAAAGGTTGTATAAAAGTGGGCCCTTTTTGGTTGTATAGACATTGTATAATGGTATTTAACTGCCTTATATAATTTACATGTTTCTATAAAATATGTTGTATAGCAGTTCTAACAACCTTTATAAAAGTTATTTTGCTACTTGGGTATTGATTAGATCTTTTTACTAATCGTAGTTTTGTTTTACATATAATTTTTAGTGCAAAATTTTAGCTCAGTTGGACGTCGTACCTAGAAGGGATTCCATTATATTATTGTTGGGTTCCATAGTATTGTACCATGTATCATAATATTGTATTGTCATCAGAACTACATGTGTATGCAAAATGTCAGCTTGATTGGACTTCGAATATCGAGGGGGTTCCATTATATCATTGTTGGGTTCTATAAAGTTGTACCGTGGTACCATAATATTGTATTATCACCAGAACTACACGTGTATGCAAAATTTCTGCACAATTGGACGTATCTCGAAGGGGTTCCATAATGTTGTGCCATAGTACCATAATATTGTATTGTCATCAGAACTACACGAGTATGCAAAATTTCAGCTCGATTGGATGTCGTATCTCGAATTATATTATTGTTGGGTTCCATAATATGGTATCATGGTACCATAATATTGTATTGTCATCAGAACTACACGTGTGTGCAAAATGTCAGCTCGATTGGACGTCGTTAAATGGTTCAAAATTGACTTGCCCAAACATACCAACAAATTAACACACTAACTGACTGACATACAAAGCAAGTTAAATGAAAGCTTACAAAAATCTTCACTTTTTTCCATAATACCCTGTACCTATTAATAACAAGTGGATTACAAATTGCGTGTTCTACACTAATTCAAATTCTTATAACGTTTTTATTACTTAATTGTTTTACTTTCCCTTTACTTATTTGTGGAATGAAAATAATTAACATTTAATTAGGCTTGTGGTGAATTGATAATATCACTCTTTCTTAATATGCATTCTTCAAGCTTTTAATCATACGGCATGGGAATTTTTTTTATTTAACCTGATCACATGGCAGATAGTAGGCATATTATTTATACATTACGATACAGTCAAATGGCGAAACTTTCTCATTGTGACTAGGGAGGGCGTAAAACAAAACACTATCGACTTTTATCGGTTTTATCAAAATTCGTGTCCAATGGGCCAAGAGATAAGACAAATATTTTTAATACGTGCTCTGAAATATGCACAATGTCAAAACTGGCTGCACGTAACAATATTTTTAATTTTACAATACTCTCTTAGGAATATCAAGTACATCTTTGGTAAAAAAAATTTAAATTTCAGCCTACCGAATGATAAGTTTTCCAAACCGTATTAATTTAAGCAGCAACCTCTAATCTGTTTAATAATAATAATTAATAAATAACACTACAGGCAATACAAGAACTGACCTTGTGCGGAAGGTAGCTACACATTTCGAAATAAGGGACATACACGCAGTATCCCAGTAGATTAATTTCTTTTTCCGTAAAATTCTCAGTGTCATGACCGTAAATCGAACCCGGGATTCCGGAGTGAGAGCCAAGTGTACTTGTATCTCGGCTACGCAATCATATACAGGGTGTTTCAGAACATGTAAGGTTTCCCAGAACACTTGGACAGTCTTTCGGGAGCGTAAATTTTAGGTAAAAATAGTCACTGAATACACAATAATAAAGTTTTTACTGCTTTGCCTCCTCCACCACCTGATTTGGAGCCCTTTAGATTTTTTCTGTGGGGACATCTCAAAAACTTAGTTTATTCAACTTCAGTAGAGACCAGAGGGAAACTGCTACAACGAATCACGTTTCATTGCGATGAAATACGAAACAGTACTGAGGTATTGTGCAGGGTGTAGCAATGTTCAATTCCTTGAACCCGATAGTTTAGTATAGTACGAAGAATTCACGTTGAACCTTATTATGAATTTTTTAATGAAATCCGTAAACTTTTAATATTCATTCAGTTTTATGTCAGTGAAGTAATAGATTTTTTCCACAAATCTCAAAAAAAAACTACACTTTTTTCATTATTTTTTTGTGGGTAAAACATGTTTATGATAATAATGAAAAAAAGTAATAAGTTTGAAAAAAAATCAGTGTTTCACACTTGTGAAAGCCGGACCAAAAAGTGCCTTGAAAGCAATTGAGGTTGTTTGGTGATATTCTCTTTAGAAATGTCAAATTATAGATTTGTTTTTGAGTTTAAGTTTATAAGTTAACTCTGAAATTTATTTATCTAAATATAGAAATTGGGGACAGTCAGAAAAAAAATGTATGAAACTCATGGATAAAGTGTTTTTTTTTCACTCCTATTCGTGAAAAAGTACCACTTTATGTTTAGTAGTAGTTTATTTACTTAATTTAAACAAATTATGGTCATGTATTTGGTTATTTCCAAAAAAATTGTTTTAAAACACGTAATATTAGTAGTAGACAAATTTATTAGATATTTTAATACATAATATGTGCCTCGCCGGATGCTGGACCGCAGGCCCGGAGCCAGCCAGACAATGTAGGGCTGGACGGGGCAGGTCCGGTTTGGTTTAACAAGAACATAAAGTATTGTAATATGTTACAACCCCTAGAATGATGTATTTGCACCTACTCGAAAAAGAACCTACCAGAAGATTCCAAAGTGACATCTGGAATTATCTTGAGAATGGTGGCGTCATCACAGAACAATCGAGATCTGTCATTTTTAGGTATAAAAGACACAGATCAAACAAACGCGAGTAGTTCAGAAAGTTCAGAAAGTATAGAAAGTGAGGTTAAGAGTTCAAAAAGAAACAAAGTGATAAACATTGTGATTTTAGTCAGTAAAGTGTATTTAAATTAACAATAGTATTGTGAAGTATCCAGTAAATATTTAATAAAGTGTGTTAGTGGACAATCTCTTGTTATAATTTTTGGAACCCACGGATTTTGCAAGGGGTAGTTTCCTAAGGGTGGAAACACGTTACAATTGGTGTCAGAAAGCGGAATTTTATGACAAGAGGAGCTTTGAAGTTGTGCTGGAGTGTTCGAGAAGTATTCTCGAGGTTTAGTGCTAACACGGAGGACTCATTTACTGGACATTTGTTCGAGGGTTATTTTCGAACAGGAAAATAGTGTTGAGTGCATTTTTGAGACATTGTAGAACATTTTATTAGGACATTAGTGTGATAATTAAATCCTTTGAACTGAGAAGTGATAGAGACACTGAAAAAGACTCATTTATTTAGTGCGTGAAAATTTCTAGAACTTTTCTATTTGGACATTAGTGGAGATTATTAAATTCTCTGAACTGGATAGTGACAAAAGACTCTGGATAAGACTTTTTCGTGCTATTTCGAGATTTGTCTAGAAAGTTCCATTACCGATATTGACGTGACAGTTAAATTTATTTTATTTTAATTTCGTCGTATGCCCGTAACAACAAGAAGTATGGCATCCGATAAACAAATACAGGACTTATTCGAACAATTCCAAAAAATGATGGCGCAGCAACGGCAGGAAGACAAAGAAGAACAGGAGAAAAAACGTCAAGAGGAGAAAGAAGAACAAGAAAAGCGACGTCAAGTAGATAAAGAAGAGCAAGAAAGAAAACGCCAGGAGGAAGAAAAACGGCGTCAAGAAGAAAGGGACGAATTAAAGAAAATTATGGAAGATCAGGAAACAAGACGTCAGAAAGAAAAAGAGGATGAAGAAAGAAGACGTCAGAAAGAAAAAGAGGATGAAGAAACAAGACGCCAAGAAGAAAAAGCCGAATTGAGAGAAATGATGGAGGACCTGAAGATACGACAGCAAGAGGAGAAAGAAGAGCAAGAAAGACAACGTCAAGAGGAAAAAGACGCACTCAGAAAAATAATGGAAGACTTGGAAGAAAGACGCCAGGAGGAATTAAGGAAAATCCTGAGCGATCAAATAAAAATACAACAGGACGCAATCATTTCTGTCAAAAGTGAAGTCAAAGAAGAGATAAGCAAGGTAGAAGAAAAAGTAGATAAGGTCGAAGATAAAGTAGGTGAAGTCAAGACCGAAGTCGGTCAAGTAAAAGGAAAAGTAAATCAGTTTGAAGAAAAGATGAGTGAGTTCGAAGAAGAAGTCAAGGGAGAAATAGACCGGCTTAAACGACAGTTGAGAGATAGAGGAAGCCAGCAGGTGGTATCATCAGGTCAGCGACTAAAACCTCCTTCTTTTGACGGCCAAAGTTCCTGGACGACGTACAAGAGGCAGTTTGAGGCAGCAGCATGTGCGAACAACTGGGATAACGAGGAAAAGGCCATGGCATTAGTTCTGGCGTTAAGGGGCCAGGCCTCAGAATTACTTCAGACTATCCCAGTGGAGAAACAAAGGGACTTTAAAGTCTTAGAAGCTGCATTAGACTTGAGGTATGGCGATCAACACCTTGCCCAATTATACCAGACTCAGCTGAAATCCCGGATGCAAAAAGCTGGGGAAAGTTTACAAGAATTTGAAGCTGCGATAGAAAGACTGGCACACCTGGCGTATCCGAGTGCACCTAAAGAATTCCAGGAACAATTAGCCGTGGGGGCCTTTTTAGATGGTATAAGGGACGAAGAGGTCAGGCGAGTTCTGAGGCTGACGAGACACCAAAGTAGTAGCGAAGCTTTGGTGCGTGCACTCGAAGTAGAAGCCGCTTACAGGGATACTCCAAGGAGAGTGCGAGCTGTGACTCTTGAAGAATCGCAACCAGAAATGAGCCAGAACCCCTTGCTGACTGAGATGCAGAAAATATTCACCAAATTATGCGATAAATTGAATGGCCTCGGAAATCAGGAAAAACAACAAAATAAAGGAAAGCCGAGCGGAGGTATTAAATGTTTCATCTGCGGCAAGATGGGACATATGAAACGAGACTGTCGACAGCAGAACTCGGAGAGTCGAGTAAATGCTGTGAATGTTGAAGAGAAGCAGGAAAACTAAAGATAGCCAGCACCAAGGGGGCTGTGCTGGCTAGGGAATGCGGTGCCCCCAGAGAAATAAAGATTTCCCAGCTCCAAAGAATTCCAAGCAGTCTGTTGTTGCAAGGATATGTGAATGGAAGGAAATGCGTGTTTACTATTGACACCGGTGCTACGTCATCAATAGTGCGGCCAGGGTTTATATCAGGCTTGCAGATTGACAAGAAGCAAAATGGAGTAATCATTCGGACAGCCACGGGGGACAGGGCTGCGGTCCATGGAGAAATCAACTTGGAACTGCAGGTTGGACGGTTGAGGTTCAATTACAAGGTCATTGTGGCTGACATTATGGATGATTTCATTTTGGGTCTGGACATCATGAGAGAGCAGGGATTTATTGTTGACGTAGGGGAGCGAGTCTTAAAAATTGGAAATGAGGAATTTATTCTGGCAACTGCAGACGACCAATTCCATAAAGCGAGATTGTTAACAACACAGACGATCAAGATTCCTGCTCATTCAGAACAAATGATCGATGCTGCCTTAGAAGGAAATCCTGGAGGGTACCGTGTTGGCCTAGTTGAAGATGACGAATCGATTAAGTCCCTACCCAATATTATTGTGGCGAGAACTTTAACCCGGACTAAAGACAAAATCCCAATTAGAGTCGTTAATTTAAATTCCCACTCGGTGACAATTAAGGAAGGCAAACCGATTGGCTCCTATGAACCGGTCACATGGGTAGCGAGGTGCGAGGAACAAACAGAGGGAAGTTCGTCTACGAAAATAGACCAGGAAGTTTTGACCTTGCTGAGTACCCAGTTGGAGCATTTATCTGAGGATGAGCGAGGGGAGGCAATCAAGTTCCTAGAAAAGGAAAGTTCAGTATTTGCCAAGAATACAGAGGCCCTTACAAAAACAGACATAGTCCAGCATCGGATAAATACTGGCGACTCACCAGCTATTCGACAACCACCTAGGAGGCTTCCATTAGCGAAACAAGAGGATGCCTCGGCAATGATAAACAAGATGCTGCAAGATGGAGTCATTGAGGAGTCAACGAGTCCCTGGTCATCGCCAGTCGTTTTGGTTGCCAAGAAGGACGGAACATTAAGATTTTGTGTCGATTATCGAAAATTAAATGATGTCACGAAGAAAGACAGTTACCCATTACCACGAATTGACGACACGTTAAGCATGTTGGCCGGCTCACGATGGTTTTCTACGTTAGACCTTAGGAGTGGATACTGGCAAGTGGGGCTTCATCCTGATGATAAGGAGAAGACAGCGTTTTCAGCAGGCAGTGGTCTTTATCAATTTACTGTGATGCCTTTTGGACTTTGCAATGCGCCAGCTACCTTTGAAAGATTGATGGAATTCGTACTGCGAGGGCTAACCTGGAGGACGTGCCTGGTTTACCTTGACGACGTGCTTGTTATGGGACAGGATTTTACAGAACATTTGAAAAATCTTCAAGAAGTATTTGGGCGAGTCAGGAATGCCCATCTGAAGTTGAACCCGAAGAAGTGCCTGCTATTCCAGAAAGAAGTCAAATTTCTTGGTCACGTGGTGTCTTCGGATGGAATACAAACAGACCCCGACAAAATTTCTGCTGTACGAGATTGGCCAAGACCATCTAACGTTCATGAAGTACGGAGCTTCCTTGGCCTCTGCACTTATTATAGGCGCTTTGTAGAAGGGTTTGCAGAAATTGCGAAGCCATTACACCGGCTGACAGAAGAGAAAGTGCAGTACCAATGGACACCGGAATGTGAAACGGCATGGAGAAGATTGAAGGCAGCTCTATGCACTGGTCCTGTGCTAGCGTACCCACAACGGGAAGGACTTTTTATTTTAGACACGGATGCCAGCAATTCTTCGGTCGGTTGTGTACTGTCTCAAATGCAGAATGGGCAGGAAAGAGTGATCGAGTACTTCAGCAAGGTGCTGTCCAAACCGGAAAGAAACTATTGTGTAACCCGGAAAGAGTTACTGGCCATCGTTAAATCAGTGGACCATTTTCATAAATATCTTTATGGACGACATTTCAAGATTCGGACCGACCATGCTGCATTAAAATGGCTGTTGCAGTTGAAAACCCCTGAAGGTCAACTGGCTCGTTGGATAGAACGGCTGCAACAGTATGATTTCAAAATCGAACATCGACCTGGAAGATCTCATAAGAACGCAGACGCTTTATCTAGAAGACCGTGCAAGGAAGATTGCAAGCACTGCCGCCACGTTGAGAAATTGCAGGGTACGGTGGCCGTCAACACTATTAAAATAGAGGTTCCGGACGATTGGACGACCGAAGCCCTGAGACAAGAACAACTGAATGACACAGAAATTGGGCCTATATTGAGAGCAAAGGAGAAAGGAATTCGACCAGCGTGGAAGGATGTTTCGGATAAGGCAGTTGGATTGAAGGCTTTGTGGGCCCAATGGGATTCACTTAAAGTCATGAACGGGCTGCTAAAGAGAGCTTGGGAAAGCCCGGATGGCAGGGAAGTTGTTATGCGTCTAGTGATTCCCAGGTGTCGAGTACCGAAAGTACTTCAGGAAGTGCATAATGGAGCATCCGGTGGGCACTTCGGCGTTAATAAGACCCTGAATAAAGTACGAGAACGATTTTATTGGGTAAATAGTCGTCAAGATGTGGAAGCTTGGTGTCGCAATTGCAAAATTTGTGCAGCCAGTAAGGGACCACAGACTAGAAGTAGGGGTGCAATGAAGCAATATAACGTCGGAGCTCCTTTCGAGAGGATCGCTATCGATATAGCCGGCCCATTCCCAGTAACCAAGGATGGGAACAAGTACATACTGGTTGCCATGGACTATTTTAGTAAGTGGCCAGAGGCCTATGCAATTCCAAACCAAGAAGCAGTCACTGTCGCCAAAGTCTTGGTAGATAATTTGATATGTCGGTTTGGTGTACCCCTGGAGCTGCACTCAGATCAAGGGAGGAACTTTGAGTCAGGGGTGTTTCAACAAATCTGCAAGTTATTGGGGATACACAAAACACGGACAACAGCCCTTCACCCGCAATCAGATGGAATGGTGGAACGACATAACAAGACCATGAAAGAACATCTTTCTAAAGTGGTTCATAAGAATCAACGCGATTGGGATCTCCACATACCGTTCTTCCTCATGGCATACAGAGCTGCTATCCACGAGTCTACGAAACAAACACCAGCCCGTGTAGTATTTGGACACGAGATCAGACTGCCGTGTGATTTGATTTTCGGAACACCAGGCGGAGAACAGCTTCTTGTGAACAGCTATGTGGATGAAATGAGTGAACGGCTAAGAAATGTTCATGAGCTGGTTAGAGACCAAATCACCATAGCCAGTGACCGAATGAAGGCTCGATACGACCGTAAGGGTAGTTCAGAAGGGTTCAAGGCAGGAGATCTGGTTTGGCTGTACAACCCACAGCGGAAGAAAGGGAAGTCACCGAAACTTCAACCTCCTTGGGAAGGACCTTATACTGTTATTACCCGAATTAATGATGTCGTCTATCGTATTCAACGAAACAAAAAGTCCAAGATGAAGATCGTACACTTGGATAGACTGGCGAAGTATGTGAAAGAGGCTGAATTACCTGACCGGGACGTTCAGGCTTAAGGAGGGGGCAGTGTAATATGTTACAACCCCTAGAATGATGTATTTGCACCTACTCGAAAAAGAACCTACCAGAAGATTCCAAAGTGACATCTGGAATTATCTTGAGAATGGTGGCGTCATCACAGAACAATCGAGATCTGTCATTTTTAGGTATAAAAGACACAGATCAAACAAACGCGAGTAGTTCAGAAAGTTCAGAAAGTATAGAAAGTGAGGTTAAGAGTTCAAAAAGAAACAAAGTGATAAACATTGTGATTTTAGTCAGTAAAGTGTATTTAAATTAACAATAGTATTGTGAAGTATCCAGTAAATATTTAATAAAGTGTGTTAGTGGACAATCTCTTGTTATAATTTTTGGAACCCACGGATTTTGCAAGGGGTAGTTTCCTAAGGGTGGAAACACGTTACAGTATAAAAGTTGAAACTCCTACCCTGCCTATGGCATGATAAAATTAACAATTGATTTGAAACAATGTGCAAAGAGACTTAAAAGTAATTAAAATTAACATTAAAACACTTGCACTAAAAAATTTTGGTTGTTGGCACGGGAAAAAGAACTCAACGAAAAAAACCGATCGGATCAACTACCCTGGTGGTCTTCCTGCCGCCAGGAAAATGTGATAGAATGAAACATGTATAAAATATTTGGATTTTTAAGGGCTTTTTCGGTCTAAAAAAAAAAGAGGACAAGAAGAACAAATGGATAAAACACAAAAACAAATAGAACATTTAAAGAGAATAGAAAAGGTTAGATTATAAAGTTAAGAGAAAGATCAAAAGTATGGAAATAAGAGATTGTGGTGTAGGAAAGTGTGGCTAAGGAAGAGGTTGCCGGAAACTAGGCAACGCCTGGTATGGTAGGGGGTGTCTTTGTCGAAAAGTATTGCATTATGCGTTATTTTAAAACATGTGGCAAATATAAGTGGGAATGGGGGAAAATCACTACATAGAAAAATGCAAATATAAAAATGACACAAAAAATGCTGTCAATAGTATCTTAGCTTCATGAAAACCACATTTACTGTACATATAATTTGGTACTCTGCAACTCTAAATCAATTTTTGATGTTAAACAAAAAAGATATCACTAGTCCTTTGGTAGACTTAATACATCACCAAAATTTAAATTTTATAGACGGATGGTGACCGAACTTTAAAAAAAGGAATACGCAGAAAAAGTTTGATTCCATTTGTTTCTTTGTTAGTCTTCTTACATACACCATCAAAAGGACCTCGGAACAACCTTTATGGAAATGGGTTTCGGCGGAATCAGCTAAAACTTTGCTAATTTGTAGGTCAAATGATGCCGATCAAAAGTTGACATTACACCGGTGCTTGAATGTCCTACGAACGAGGTTATAATTAGGTGGGAGTGATGCTGGAAACAGAGCACTTGTTCCTGAAAATCCTATGGACGTTGATACATAAAAACTAAAAAATAACAAAGAAAAACAACAGACACTAAAAACTAAAAAAAAAAAATAAAAGAAAAAATGAGACCAGAAGGCTTGGTCCCCTTTTTTTCGTTTTGTATTTTTTTAGTTTTTATACAAATACGGTTTCAGCCGATTCCGCCAAAAGCCTCATATCCTTGAGGGTTGTTCCAGGGTCCTATGAAACCCATCCTTATAATACGAGACACGTTGTTAGGTATTAAGGATTTAATTGTCATCATTTCGTGTATCTAGGAGCTTAAGATACTGGTTCATAATATTTGGAGACGTGATATGAACTATAGGCATCTTATAACAGCAGACATTTTAAATTACAAGGTACTAATTACTGGTGTACAATGTCAATTAGTCGAGTAAACAATCTTGAATAATTAGTTGATATTTCCACTTTCATTATGAGTCGTAGGAATTTTAGAGGAACACCTTAGTCATAGAAATCAATGAACTCTAGCTTGGATATAGATACGTGATACGCAGTAGAAAATATCAACCACAAATATAATTGAACTTTTTTGTCCTTGTTACTTTTTTAATATAAATTCGATTAAGTATATTTTGCGAGATATTTTGTAAATGCTAAAGGCAGCATGTTGTGGTTATAAGTATGTATTATTTCCATGGATTTTATCAAAACTAAATCATTATTAAATAATCTGCCTGTACTGTATATGTATATAAGAATATTATATTTTATTTCCGCTTTATAATTATTCAAAAATGCTATGTTGATTATTTAGCACCTGACTCTCATAGACTCGATATATAATATATATAATATGAAAAAAAAACAAAGAATTACCTATCCTTCATAAATACCTACTGTTGATCTAATTCTAATAGCGCGATCAGACATTTATTTCATTTTAGAAAATTGTACTTATTCGATTATTATAATTTTCTATCTCGTTTTTAATTATTTTACTAGACGTTTTAAAATATTCTTTTTTCTTTGGCTATGTTTCCTTTGTGGACAATGACTATCACGTTATCCCAGATACCACCTAGAATTTTTTAGTAACAGAACTAGAATTAATAGTTTCCTCTGTGTTTGACCCAAAATCTCCCATATGTGTGATATAGCAAATTTGCAGAGCCCCATAACCTCGTTATGTCTGACATACCAAGACCGGAAAACCACACAATAATCATTGCCATTACTTTCTCAATGAATTAGCATTAGATAAACGAAATAGCCTAGTCACCACTGCGTCGTCAAAGTAAGGGAAATAACTCGGGACTTAATTTTTTAAATCCCTTCATAATGAGAATGATAGTGATAATGATGATAATGATAACACAGCCCCACAAAATAAAAAAAAAATGCTGTACCAGAAAAGAGACCATCATGTCTTATTTTGGTGCGCTGAATCCGAATCTGACGTCCAAATTAACTTCTGCCTTGTCATTTTTTTGTAAATCTCGTGTTTTTTTCGCATTTTATTTGTGGTGGTACCGAAAAATGGCTCAAATTGATAAGATATCGAAAAATTTTGTTAAGAAAAAGTGCTTAGAATCCAACGAGGACCCCATATGTTAATTTTGAACAAGATCTGAGAAAAAAAATGAAAAATAATAAAAAGATACGTAATGGCCGGGGTGAAAATTCGTATTTTTATTTTTTCTCACATTTTGTTCAAATATGGTTGGATTCTAAGCAGTTTTTCTTAATAAGAATTTTCGATATCTTGTCAATTTGACCCATTTTTCGGTACTACCACAGAAAAATGCGAAAAAAATGCGATTTACAAAAAAATGACGGTAGAAGTTAATTTGGATTCAGCGCTCCAAAATACGTGGGTCTCTACGATGGTCTCTTTTCTGGTGCAACATACTTTTCTTTTTTTGTGGGGCTGTGTAATTGATAATTATGATTATAATCAGTTAGTATTGGAAGGGTGGCCTCCAGGGAAATACAGCGAACTCGCCCCACCTCATTCCGCTTTTATATAAGCGTATAAGCAGAAGCTCTGCAATATTAGGCGAGGATTGCGTAGTGGATATATCATCCTTCGGAGGGGGTGTAAAGCAGTTGTCTATTAGATGCTAGGCAAGTTAGAAATTCCTACACTTCTTACGAGAAGAGGTTCAGTAAAATTTCCAGGTTGGTGGTAGCTCATCTCCTGGCGTCCGTATATGCCCTTAGCCGCGGAAGTAAGCTGACGTTAAATAAATGATTTTAAAAAATTCAAGACATTGTTCGGCGTAGAGTCGGTAAATTACCCGACAACAAAGCAGGCCAATAATTGCCGTGAGCATTGTTTGTCGAAAAATAATGAATATAGTGCAAGTGTGGACATAGTATTTAGCAAATAATTGCACACGAACACTTGGTTACGAAGATTCGTGAAAATTATTGAATATCCGTCAACTTCTTTAAGTTTAGGTTTCTTCCGGGTGTTGCCAAATTTGACTTGACATTTCGCTATTTACTAGTGAAATATTTTTTTGTCGAACTCCTCTATACGTTTCCTTAAATATATAAGGAATAAAAACCAGACTGCAACCAACAGCTATTCTCCGGACTAATGCCCCGCCGAGCGCTGAATTACGAATTACAAGCCTGGCCTAGGGATGTTCGATCTAGATCGATCTTTTGGAAGATCGATCTTTTTACGTACGATTCTCGATATTTTGAATCGATCTTTTGATGAACGATTAATCGGTATATCGATTCTTTTATTTCAAGATCGAATAAAAAAGATCGACTTTTTTTAAACAATGTATTATATGTAGTCAAATTTAAGGCTTATTGCGAAATCTGGTGTATTTAGATTGAAATCGGAAATCGCGGATGGTAAGCTTTGTCCCATGCCGCCATCTATTGAACATTTGGTAACTACAAAGAAACACCTCATTAGTATTACAGATTACAGTTTCAGTCTTGGGGCGTTTGGGCAGTTTTAGTACAAAGGTATACAGGCATATTCAGTTTTATTGTGATATATGATGAATCCCCGTTCCCATGTATTGTATTCTATTGATTGAGAAGTTACTCTTTAGATATACATGTTTGTACTTTTGTACCACAAAATGTTATTAAAGGTTCTAACGATAATGTAATAGATGTAAAATAGCACCATTGCCATTGCCATCTGGCGATAGCTGTATTCAAGTTTAAAAGCACCATACGAACATACAAATCAATTTATTTTAAGGCCATCTGTTTTTATTATTATTTACTATGCTATCAAGTTCCGAACTTCAGTTAATAAACGAAACAATTTTCCATGTCTCTGTCTGTAATGAGGTAATAAAGTGTAATAGATTCATGTTTCATTTAATATTGAAATTACGAGATCGATTTGCATAAAATCGATTTTCTAGAAAATCGATTTTTTTGTCTCGATTTTTTCTGAATCGATATTACGCAAATCGATCTGAATCGATCTAGAAGATCGATATTTTTGAAAGAATCGAACATCCCTAGCCTGGCCGCGTTAAGTGCAATAACTGTGTATTGCCACAAAACGCTAAAGTTTCGATTTTAATAGACACCAGCCGAAAGACTTATTCCTACTTAAAGGAGCTCTCGTGCCAACCACCCCATACCACTTGCAGACTGCAGTTTCGAGCTATTGGCTCTCGTCAGTGCAAGGTAGATCTGAGATGGCTGGAACGACGCATTTGTTCACTCTTGGTACATGACGAGATTTATAAAACCACGACATGCAACAAAAATGGCAGGCTCCATCTAGCGGCTAATGTCCATTACAATCGAAACAGCAGTAGCCCTGACATGGGCATAGTTAGTAGGTATGCTTTTAGAGGGTAGAATATTTACTAGTGAAATATTTTTGTCGAACAAATGCCTCGTTCCAGCCATCTCAGACCTACCTTGCACTGACGAGAGCCAATAGCTCGAAACTGCAGTCTGCAAGTGGTATGGGGTGGCTGGCACGAGAGCTCCTTTAAGTAGGAATAAGTCTTTCGGCTGGTGTCTATTAAAATCGAAACTTTAGCGTTTTGTGGCAATACACAGTTATTGCATTTAACGCGGCCAGGCTTGTAATTCGTAATTCAGCTCTCGGCGGGGCATTAGTCCGGAGAATAGCTGTTGGTTGCAGTCTGGTTTTTATTCCTTATATATTTAAGGAAACGTATAGAGGAGTTCGACAAAAATATTTCACTAGTAAATATTCTGCCCTCTAAAAGCATACCTACTTGACATTTCGCTGATCATTGCTCTCAGCTTCTTCAGAAGGATTTTAAGGACTGAAGTTGTTGTGTTCTGCTTCTCGTTATAGACCTTGGCGCTACTTCGATTTGCTGCTCATTTGTTGTGCTTCCTTGACCGCGACTGATTAAACCACTGGTGCTTGGCAAAGCCAGTCTCCATGTGTTACCCAGTCGATACCCATCTTCTCTATTGAAGTTGTCTCTGTTTTTCATAATTTCTAGTGATTATCTAATTATCCTAGCGCATATTTATATCCAATATTTTGATGTTCTTGTAATCGACTTTATGGTTCTCATTCTAATGAACATGTTCTGGTACTGCCGACTTATCTGTGTACCCAAGTCTTGTGTTTCTCTGGTGCTCCTTGAGTCTGCACTGGATACTACGCTCTGTCTGTCCGATATAACTCTTACCACATGAGCACTGCAATTGGTAAACACCTTCTGCTAGGGATGGGGTCCTTGTTTAAGGGAAGCACTTGTTGAATTTTCTTTACCGTTCGGAAACGTACACCTATTTTGTTCTTCAATAACGTCTTCTTCAATTTATCTGTGACTCAAGCCATATAGAAATCGCACGCACATTCCTGTTCTTCTGTCATTCTTCTCCTGTTGTTGGTAATTCGTTGTACATCCCTTTGCTCGTACCCATTTTGCTCTAAAATTCGTTCCTGAATTCTTCTGGTTTGCTTTCGTCGTCACATATTAAATTGGTTCTGTTTAACATCCTCTTCTGTTGTGGATGGTAGTCGGATGTAGCATGCAGGTAATGAACACTGGATAGACACCTAACTAATATAGGTGTGAAAGATAATCCAGAATGCAGGATGTGTGGTGAGAATAAAGAAACTCCTCACCACATACTATGTGAATGCCCAGCCTTAGTGGCTGGGAGGATCTCACATTTCGGGGGACTAACTGTAACCCCGGAAGAAATAGCCAGAGCTCCCATTGACCGTATGACCGTATACTCTCTTTTTGGAGAGGAACGGGATTAATGGGATAACGAGGCTATGGGGTACAATAAGCTTAAGCTTCAGTACAGCGGGGCTTCGACACCGCAACCCATAAGGAAAAAAAACGATCGGTATGTGTTCGATTTCTTTAGACTCCATTGAACTGGACAACCTATCGTTGCTGGATCGTTTCAGCGTTACATCTAAGAAGGCAAAACTTCCTCTTGCTCCATCTCCATCGTAAACTTGATATTTGTATGTGGGTTATTTAGATGATTGAAGAGAACAGAAAGTGAAGAATCTCCATGCGGCCATATGATCAATGTATCGTCAGCATAACGCAACCAACATTTTCCTTTCTCTACACTACAGCATATGGCTTTTTCTTCGAATGCTTTTTTGAATATGTTGGCTATTGCCGGAGAAAGTGGTAATCCCATAGCTGCTCCGTACTGTTTCTCGTAGAAATCTCCGTTCCACAGAAAATATGTTGCTAATAGGCATAATTGAAATAAATCCTACCTACCTTCCTTTGAATTGGCTAGATATTAGATATGTCACAGACATACTACTTCGCTATGTAGGCAAGACCAACAGCTATGTGAAGAACTCCGAAGACTTTGTGGAAATTCTGGAAGGTTTACAAATAACGAACAATGACGAGTTGGTGAGTTTTGACGTGGAATTTTTGTTCAGCAACATATCGATTGAGCAAACGGTTAAACTGATACGTCGACAACTTGTACCCAACGGATTAAAGCATATTTGATTTGGTTCAATTATACTATGGGCAACATATTTTCCGTGGAACGGGAATTTCTACGAGAAAAAGAACGAAGCAGCTATGGGATCACCACTTTCTCCGGTAATAGCCAACATACTCATGGAAGCATTCAAAGAAAAAGCCCCTGTAGAGTAGAGAAACCAAAATATTGGTTGCGTTATGTCGATGATACGTTCATCATATGGCCGCATGGAGATTCTTCACTGTCTAAATAACCAACAACAAAATATCAAGTTTACGATGGAGATCGAGCAAGAGGGAGTTTTGCCTTTCGAGAATAGGCCGTTAATCAGAACGTTGTTCCACAGAGCCACCAATATAATATGTCGCGACGAAAGCAAACTAGAAGAACTTAGAAACGTCCAACAAGCTCTGGAGAAAAATGGGTACGAACAAAGAGATATACAACGAATTATCAACAACCGGAGAAGAACGACAGAAGAACAGTAATGATCTACTAGTTATGCGTGGCTTTCCTATGTGGCTGGACTCCGGATAGGTTGAAGAAGACATTATTGAAGAATAAAATAGGCATACGTTTTCGAACGGTAAAGAAAATTCAACAAGTGTTTCCCTCAAAGGACCCCATCCCTAGACTGCTAGCCAAAGGTGTTTACCAATTTGAGTGCTAATATGGTAAGAGGTATATCGGACAGAGAGGACGTAGTATCCAGTGCAGAATCAAGGAACACGAGAGAAACACAAGACTTGGGTATACAGATAAGTCGGCAATTCATCAGAACGAGAACCGTAAAATCGATTAAGAAAACATCAAAATATTGGATAGGAATATGCGCTATCACCCAAGTATAATTAGAGAAACACTAGAAATTATGAAAAACAGGGACAACGGTACCGACTGAGTAACACATAGAGATTGGCTTTGCCAGTGGTTTAAGCAGTCATGGCCAACGAGGCACAACGAAAGAGCAGCAAAGCGAAGCAGCGCCAAGGTTTATAATGAAGAGCAGTCAACAGTCAGTCTTTAGAATCCTTCTGAAGAAGCTGACAGCATGATCAGCGAAACGTCAATACTAGCAAAATGTCAATCAAATGTAACTCATTTAGTTTTAATACTGACGGTTGTGAGATTCAATAAAAATATACATCCCAGCTTTGTTTAACGCAACTTTGTCTAAAGAATGTCTGCTTTATTAGTGAGGAGCAAATAATATCGAGTGTTTATTTTGTGATTGCGATGAAATATTTATCGAATTTGTGTTGAACCTATAGCAAGGTGTCATAAAAATATGTTTCTATTGATTGAAGATAAATACTCGAACTCACATTGACAAGTCAGACAACCAAGGTTAGCTTTTCCATCATTATAAAAACATTACGTTATTTTCAAGGAATTTTCTGTAAAATAGAAAGTCTCATTGCTATATTCAAATTCTTGAACTAATTTGTTGTATTTGTGGTCATTAAAAAATAATATGTAATAATATTAGATTAATTAGTGATATTGGTATAACTAGGTTATTCATGTAGTACCATTCACGGCACTGATTATAATTGGTAATGTGTGGCATATTTCATGCAGGAAAGGAAGTCGGAGAGAATTAAATGATTTCCGTTAAATAAAAGAAAGGAATTTTTTTCAACGCAAAAAGAAATCTCAATCCGTCAGTCTTATCATAAATCATTGTATTGTAAATATAAAGCAGTATCGTAGCTTTTGTCAAAAACTAATCGGAACTATCGGAAAACCTGGGAATAAGCCAATTATTTAAATATACATCTTTTAGCCATGAAAGAGAGAGTCGATAGCTAAAATCTTTTCTTTAGATGTTGACCGGAAGCCTTATCTGTTTAATTTTTTTGGATAAATTGCGATTTTTTCGTATTGTAATTATTCTTGAGCGGTCAAAATCATTATGCGCACACTTCTGACGGCTGAAAACGAGACTGCAGCGCTATCTGAAAAAAAGATCCGCTATATTTCGCATGTGCCAGAATACAGATTTCAATAATGTTTTGCTTTCGATGTTGCATACTAACTACAATATCAATATGTCAAATAATTTTCTTCTAAAAAAGTTGAAAATTACATACTTTAAATGGATAATATTTTTATTTTCAGCGCCACATATGTATTTTTATCGAAATAAACATTCGCTACCGTATCCCGTTATTGCATTTTTTTAAATCCATTTTGCTTTTCATAAGGTTTATAGTTTAAAATAATGTTCTATAAATAAAATGTTTAATAAAAACTGAGATAAAAATAATTCAAATCAATGTAAGTATATACGTAAGTAAGTATACTTGTAAGTATATTCTAATTCCATTGTTTTGTGAATCGTAAGTAACGCTTTATGTACCAAATACTTGTTGCCATTGGCAACGAGTCGTTTTTCATAACGTACCTAGGAAAATAAAGTAAATTGGGGAGAATTTTCTCTTTTATATTATAACAAGTATTAAATTAAATGTTTTATGATGAATATAAATAATACTTGCTATATCCTCAGAGATTTATATCCGACATTATTTTCAAAAATGTTCAGAGCTATTTTAATAATATGATTTAATTTATCTTGCCAGTAGTTGTCATTTGAATAGAAGCTCGGTCCTAATTTTATTGACGGTTGCCATGGATATTCCAAGCATCGCTACCTTTACTATTTGCTTAGCAAATATGAAATCCTACTCTAATAATTATAGTTTTTCACTAGTTTTTCTCAAGTTTTTTTCTAGTTTAATTATTCACGAATATGTCGAAAAATTATAATTCAGTAATATTACGGTTCAAATTGCGATATATCCGACAAAATTCATAAAGTTTTGAAAATTGGTGGAAATAATCAGGACAGCATATGTAATAATAAACTGAAAAGTTCCCACCCCTAAATTGTGTGCTTCATCCCCTACGACATAGTATTCACCCCAATTTTCGCTTTTTTAAAATTATCCATGAAATGGTGCATTTTACGACAAAAATACCTATGTACAAAAGTGTTCTACAGGAAATTCTCTACAAAAAAGGTTTTTAGACCATTTCTCCTCAAACGAATAGTACGTTGGTAAATCAGGGCCGTAATTATATAATTCGTTATCTATTTACCATCACCGAAATGTTCGGTGTTACTATGCAGCACATCATTCCGCACTTCCATAGGTCATTGCCCTTTACGGGTTGGTACTTCATCGCAGATGCAATAGTATATTATTTTAGCGCTTGCTGTATTACCTACCCCCTCAGTAGGCTGCGTGTATTTTGTCGCGTAACAACAAACGAACTTTTCGTGTGTTTTTACTTAGTTTATACTGACATTTGTGAAATTGCAAACATGGGAGAGCGATTTATTTTAGCTTTATACAACTGTACCTCGGCAGAAAAAAGTCTAGATGAATACAGATTTATGTCTTTTAACAGACTAGTTGGTAAAGCCAGCAACACTGTTATGTTGTCAAAACTTCCACCAACTTCTGCTGCCGCTCGGCAACACTGTTATCGAGTTTTTCATCAAATTCAAACATGGAAAAACGTGACGCTCAAAGCTACCGATTGGGGGTGGAAAAAAGTTGGCGGTATATTAATCTCAATAATGACTATAAAAGAACCAGCTCCCGAATCCGTTTTAACGCTTATTTCATGTTCATGTAAATTAGGGTGCGAATACAGGTGTAGTTGCAGAAGAGCAGGCTTGCGTTGCTCTACAATGAGTTATCATTGCCATGGACAATCATGCTTGAATGTTGAATCTGTGGAAGACGACCAAGATTTATAATTAACATTTGATAATTAGTGGATTAGGCCTACAGGGGATACCACTTTAAAAAAAACACGCCAAGTACTTTACCTCTGGGGTGGTGTGGAAATAAGTACAACACGGTCTTTTTATAGAGGTGAGGGGGTGGAAGTTGTATATTTATTAAAATTGTAATTAAATTTTAGTGCCTAATGCTATTTTAAGCGTTAAACGTTAAACTTTAAGGTAGATCGTACTGTAGAGAGTGCTAGTCGGAATCAACCCTTATGTTTGCGCCATATTTCCCACGTTATTATTAATTTTAGGAAAAAAGTGGTAAAAAACTTTTTGATAGAGAATTTTCCAAGGAACAATTTTGTATATAGGTATTTTTGTCGAAAATTACACCGTTGCCGAGATAATCTAGAAAAACTCAAAATGGGGGTAGAAAGGACGTCCTGGGGGATGAAGCACACTATTTAGGGATGGGAACTTTTTGGTTTAGTAATCCTTATGCTATTCCCAACATACCCACCAATTTTCAAATCTTTATGAATTTTGTCGGAATAAAAACGTAATATTCCTGAACTATTATAATATGCACCGCAGGTCGTACAGTGCGATTTTGTGGTCTCGAATCTTGCAAACCTCGGCCCTACGGGCCTCGGATTACAAACTGTATTCTCGACCAAAAAAAGTGCACTTAGTACCCTTGGTACATAAATAACTATTACAACACGTTTTTATAAAAAAAAATGCTTTTTTAACGCTTGCACATAGTTATATTTATATTTGTCTGCCAATAAATTACTCGCATTGAAACTGTTGAAAACTAACGATTGAAATATTTTTTTCCGCTTAAGTTATCATGCTTTATGGACATTTTAAAAGTTTATAATTCTATAGGTAACACAATCGAGAATATAACTTTTATGATATTTACGGTTTTGGAAAAGTTTATGGCAAACACAATATACTTTTCGTTCTTGCAAGGGATGGGCGAGCATCATGCCCAATTAATAACTATATTTGATACTTTTGTGGTCTTTAATAGCGTTAAAAAAATAAAAGAAAGTTAGTACTGGAATTTAAATTTTGTTTCTACCCACCGCTTTGAATAATTTTTTGGGTAGTATTAAGTAGTACTATTTTATTAAGCCATCATTTAAAAGCTTTTAGAGAAAGCTTCTTTACTTTAATTAGCAAAATGCTACATGCTACATGCGCCTCTACTGCATGTTCTACAGCGACTTTACAGTAAACTGTTAATTATTTGAAGGCTTCGAATTCGCCAAAATTCCTGTTGGGATCCACTAATATTTTAATCCATTTGGTATTAAAACAGTCATATTTAACACATGCCTGCCGTACAATTTCCGGTAAGACATAAAGAGGGTTCAGAATTAAACATCCTATGACCTTGGATTTGTTTATTTGCTTTACAAGAATATTTTCCAGAACGTTGTATTAAAACAAACAAAAATAGGGACCAGTTCTATACCTAAGAAGTTTATAAATTAGGTTCTATGTTAAAAAGAAAACAAGGAATTTTTAGAAAATTTTATATGATTTGTTAATGAAATCAATCATGATTACTCTATTCAGTGGTAGCAGTATGCGAGAATTATGAATATGAATAATTATGCGTTATCAAGAACTGATGTTTATCTTTCTTCCACTTTTTCTGTTTCTCTTTCACCTATTCCTTCCATATTTTCTTCTCCTCCTTCTCTTACGGTTTCCTCGATTTCATCTTGAACATTTAAACAAGATGGCCCTTGACAAATGCCGCAAAGGGAAGAGCAATGGAGTCCCAACTTTTGCAGCCACACAATTGTCCTCAATTACAAAAAATTACATTTAAAAAACAACCCAGAGAGAAGGAAGTGCTGATGTTTTTTGTATCTTCAAAAAATTATTTTTTAATACCCATCATCGATCTTGAGGATTCAGCCCATTGCTCAACCACTTCCGCACATGATAATACATTCAGAAGCTCTGGCTCTTCAGCTGCTGTCGCTGTAGGTGGTATTGAATGTGATTTGACAGATTTATTGTTACTCACTAATTTATGGGAGTACAAGGTATTCAAGGAATTTTCTTTAATTGGAGCATCACACTTGACCAAGACAAATCGCATTCTATTGGAGGAAATTGGTTCTGAAGAAGCATCATTTCGATTAAAAACTTGAACTGCATCTTTCAAATTGAGTCGTTTGTCTGATAAGCTGCTTTTTTACCTCTATCAGAGAGAACAGATGTTGTATCCTATCCAGATAATGCATGTAGAAATAAGATATGATCCACGCTGCCATAGCTGGAACTAGGGATTGACAAATTGGCGACAGCCAGAGACGCAAGCCTCGGCGGGCGTAAAAATTTAGTTCACCAACACGCTCTTCAGTCTAAGCCAACATCCAGTGAAGTGCGCCAAAACCAAGCATGCGAAAAAGGTGCAATCTGCCCTTGCCTTCTACCTGCTGCCTGAATGTTTGGCAAAACTTAGGGAAGAGAACATGTTTTGTTCAACTTCTTTGCTTTTTTTTAATATTTACTCACCAGCAGGCGTTCGAGTTGTTAGAATTAGCAGAAGATCAACGTTTGCCCCAACAATGATAGCGGCTGTATTTCTACGAGAATGTTTGGGTGCGATATCGTCGATATCGATAATTAGACATCCGCATCATTTTCAGCCTGTTCAACAAGGTAATCTGCTTTTGTTGGTGCTGTTAAAAAGAAATTTTTCTTAGCTCATTGTTAAATTCATTGTCTTGCCAAAGAGAAAATCAGCAAATAGCAATTTTAATGATCTACGTAATTGTTCCATAGCTTTAACACTGTTGCTGCTGCTGTAGTTATACTAAAATATACTACTAAAAATATATTATGTATCAATAATAGTAATATCTCTTCTATACTTCTATCGGCCCTTGTATGTTTTAAAACGTGCTCACCTAAATTTGTTTTCAAAATATAATTTTACAATATCACTGGGTATGTAGTAAAATCGAAGTATTTGCTTGAGTCATAACTTTTACATCCAGTTTTCTTGAAAACTATAACTCGCATTACAAGACCTTTCTTGTAGATAATTTCCGAACCTTTCGATCCTCGTTATATCCGTAAAACTAAAAAGAACCGAGATATTAGCAAACCACTTTTTTCACCCTTTTACCCATCGTAAAAAATTGAGACTGCAGAAAAAGTCACGAGTACATCTGCTGTGATTATTGGCTCTTTGGTGTTCCATGGTGATTGGTTTTATATGTCATTTGACAACGTAACTGTTTGGCTAGAATATCGTTATTGGTTTGCAATCTTTGCATTCTGTAAAGTGTTTTTGTGCAAAATAATCTTTTTTAAGAGATCTGCTCGGAGATCAGTTATTGGAGTCGGCGGGACTATTTCATTAATTGTTTGTTAAAATAATTATATTTAAATAGGAAAAAAATGGGTTCAGTGGCCTCAAGAGAAGAACCATCAACATCATATGCTATGTGTACCTACTCTTTGCTCAAAGAAATTCGGTTGCATCAAATTACTAACCGCCATAAAAAACGTAAAAAAAATTTTTTTCAAATAAATTGCCAGTTTTATTTACATTATTTTGTTTTATTTGTGTGCACAATAGATATCCTATGCACAGGAGTAATCTAAAATAGGATACAACACTCGGTATCCAGTATCTCTATATGATGTTTTATTTAAAGAATAGTGAAATTTAAATTAGAAAGTTAGTGTTATATGGATAAACGAATATTACTTTGAAATTTATAGCTCCGAGAGTAAACAATCGGCTCTCTATGGGAATACGAAGTTGCAATTCTAAAAATATGTTCATAAAAAAAGTTCATTAGGCGGATTAGAATTACATCAACTGACAAATATTTACCTTTATATATTACCAAAAGCTCCTTCTCTCTTATTTATTCACATTTATCGTTATTTTAAAACTAACAAAATTTACGTTCTGCTTAATTCAATGTGGAAATTTTAATGTATCCTATTTGTATTTTGTAATGCCCTGCACATAAATAATATTTTTGTATTGTGTGGTATTTTGATATCTTCATTTTGATATATCATATTTAATTATTTCTATTTTGGCGAGCAATAAACTATTATTATTATTTTTATTATTAATATATCATAGGTGGTAAAAATATTACCGTTTTTGCAATTATTATAATTAAAATAAGCATTCAAGACATAAAATATAATAAAAGGAGTTAGGCAAATTAACAATAAAGTGCTGAGAGACACTCAAGTATTCAATTTGAACTGACCGCCAAATGATACAAACATATTGACAAATCACAGCAAAACGTACTCGTGACTTTTACTGGAGTCTAAAAAATTGTGCTTACGACACATCTCCACGTTTGAGACGTTGTTCACAACGATAAAATTAATTTGTAAACAGAAATGCAGCTTCATTGGACTTTTTTTGTTAACAGATACCTACTAAAAACTCTGGACTATTATGGGGATATCACAAATCATGGATTTATGGCTCCAAAAATTTTCCACAGTATTATATGTAACCGTAGGGGGAGAACTACCCCCAAACAAAATAAATATAGGGCGTTGAATAAACTATGAAGACTTTGTTAATAAAATGCATAATACTTATGTGTATAACTGACCACAACCGAATGCCGAGTGTGATCCTTTCGTGAGTCAGTCACAGTCCATGTTTATACTTCCAAGACGCCCACATCTGGTTCATAACCCAAACAATATTACCCTCAACAATTATTGAATTTTAAATATAAACAACCTGTTACATTCGGCCATCCTGCAGTACTTGATTGTCCACAATCAAACTATCATCGTCCTAAAAACAATTCATTTGGTATAAACGACAAGAATAAAACGTTAAGTATGTCAAATAATTAGTTGTGAAAAATTGAGTAGGCATACGAATAGTCAAAACTCAAAGCAAAGCCAAAGTTAATGCCAAGCAAGTCACCATCATGCAGTGTTCTATTTAATATCATGGTCAATTTGTCAAGAAACCTCATTTTACTGACTATTGTTAGATAGGCAACAATTCGATCACATGGGCGCACCATATGATCTCATCCCGTCAGCAGAACGACGGGGGTTCGGATACATTTACAAATAACTATCAGTATCCTCATCATGTGGGTTCTATCACACGGCCTTTCGAATATGTACACCAACAAGTATACATATCCTCATCATGCAAATTGCACGGTCCTTCGAATACATACACAAACATGCGACTGTACATATCCTCATCATGCGAATTTCATCGCACGGCCCCACGAATACGTATACAAACAAATATACATATCCGCTTCATGTGAGTTCTGTCACACGGCCCTTCTAATACGTATGCATACTCATCATGCGAGTTTCGCACGGCCTTTTGAAAGAAACACAGAATAAAATTCTCGTCATATGAATTCGCACGACAAATACTTTACCTCTTGATGAAAAGTTATTCACTGCTTTAATTTGTCAACTGCCACAATAGTTGATCGACGTTCTTACCTTCTTTTTACAATCTTCACCACTACATACCGTTCATTAGGTAATGCCCCAGTGATCTTTATTTTAGCCAATAAATTTCGACTTTCACTCATTGCTGGGTTGTCAATTTCTTGAACCATAACTAAAGCAACCTTTTTATTTTTCGATAATTTAACTCTTTTGTTATTTAATCCTCGTTTTTGTTTCAACTGGTTACGATTTATTCGTTGTTTAACAATCTCATGTATTTTAGTCACACTATTTGGTGCCATCTATCCTTTTATCTCGTCCAAAAGAATAGAATCCATTGCACTGGGTGGCTTAAATCCACACAGTACTGTAGAAGGCAAATGGCCCATGACCTTGTAAATTATGTGCTAGGTACCAATGAGTTTAGAATTATGAGATTAAAACGTTCTCACTGTCCTTTGTGGGCGTTGCAGCCTTCTTTTGTGACCAAAATTCAAATAACATTATTGGAATGATCGTGATGTAAAGGCACTCCCCCGATCTAAAATAATTACTCTACCTTTCAAGGTTTAAAAAAATCTAATTACATATTTAAATTTGGTATTGCGTACAGGCTCACTAATACAAAATTTTGTAAATTTATCGACTAGTACCAATAACTGTGTCTTGGCTCTTTTAGATTTTGTAAATGGGCCCAAATGGTTTAAATGCACAGTGTGAAATGGAGTTTTCCAAAGGGGGCTTTCAAACATGTACTCGATGACAAACCTTTTCAGATCGGGAAATCAGTAATTTTCCCGAATTTTAATTAATTTTTTTTTTTGATGCCAAAATAACCTGTATTGTTATGAATAATTTTATATCTTTCAAATTTAAGTTTTAAAAACCAGCCTTTTGACTTTTAAAATATTACTTGGGCTATTTCTCATGTCAGAGTAAAATTAGGCGTTTGTATTGTTCCGTATAGAGTATTCTAAAATCTAGAAACTCTACAATATTATATTTTACATGTTACACTTGTTAAATAAATAAAACAACTCGGAACTACAATTTAGAAAACATAATACTTTATGGGAATTTGGAATCCACAAATCTAATCAATTGCTCATCAGTTAACAGTATAGAATGTTTATTATTATTATTATTATTTTTTTGTTGTATCATCATTACCATTAATATTATTTTGCTAGTTAATGCGTAAACATCAGTCCACCCTTTTTGTTCACTCTAACAGCTCTTGTATCAAATTTTTACTTTTCCTCATTCAGGATTAAGAGTATAATCTGCGGTCAGTGAAATGAAGAAACGAATTATTCGGCTTATTTTTGAAGATAGAAACTTCAAATTTTGTACGTATGTATTAAAATATATATTCTAGTTCGTCACGTTTTTATTTTTTTGTTTTAGTCAAAAACACGTGATCAACGAAAAAATGGACGTCGAAAAATTGGAATTTACAAAAAACGAAATCGTGACGACCTAGATAGTCCATAATTAATTACGTGGATAAAATATAACCTCTTAATTTTCAAACATAGATTCAATAAATAGTTTCCAATTTTGCCGTCAATAGATGGCACTCGCCTCGGCATTCGCATAGCTTTACACGCTCTCAGACTTTAGGGAGGAACTTGTTGTCATGGAGACCTGACGCGAATGAATGCTTGCCAGGGAAGCATTTAGGAGTTCTGGTAATATCTTAAATTTATTTATAAATTATTTTATCTTACAGGAATTACTTAATAGATGAAATTCTTGAAAATGTTAATACATAAATAAAAGGTGCCAAATAGAGAGGACCGGTTTTGTATAAACACTCCTACAAATTTTATTATGAAAATTTGAATGCGGTTTTTAGTTAGGTCAGAAATCAATTTATTCGAAATTATTACCAAGCAAAATGTACAGGGTGTCCCAGTCAACGCGCTATGCTGGGTTTTCTCGGTAGTTTCTGAGATAAGTTTATGGTTCAAAATCCAATCTGACGTAGGTTTTCCGAGGAATCTCATACTGCTAAGATATTTAGGAATCCAAAATGACGGACGAATTTCGTCATCTACGATCCTATTCGACTGAAAATCGATATCTGGGGGTTTTCGGGGATGCGGTTTACGAATTTTTGGTCAAAATTTAGGAATCCAAGATGGCGGACGAATTTCGTCATCTATGGACCTATTCGACTGAAAATCGATATCTGGGGGTTTTCGGGGATGCGGGTTATGAATTTTTGATCAAAATTTAGGACTCCAAGATGGCGGACGAATTTCGTCATCTATGGTCCTATTTGACTAAAAATCGATATCGGATGGTTTTCGGGGATGCGGGTTACGAATTTTCGGTCAAAATTTAGAAAACCAAGATGGCGGATGAATTTTGTCATCTGTGATCCTATTCGAATGAAAATCGATATCTGGGGATTTTCGGGATGCGGGTTACGAATTTTTGGTAAAAATTTAGGAATCCAAGACAGCGAACGAATTATAACTATATTTTGACCCCCTTTATTTATGTTATTATTGGAGACAAAAAAAAGTTTCGTATAAGAGTTGTAAGGTTGTATACATATTTTTTTAAATGCAATTAAAAAACAATTGCTTGGATATGTCACGTGATATAACAATGAAGGTTGCTTTTTAAATGAAAAACCCTGTATATTTTTACATATTCTTTTAGATCCTTTATCCCTGATTTCAAACATATAAGGATCTAGCTGTAATATTTTTTGATATATCGGACATTAAATATGCTCCAAACATGCTTATAGGTATTTTAGGGTTTCTGACGGAGCGCAGTCAGTGGCGGATTTAGGGGGGGGGGCTATAGGGTAAAATCCAAGCGCGGCAATTTTTTTGAAAAACACCAAAGACATAAAAACAAAAAATTATTATTATTAATATGTTCTATCAGAACATGTTTAATTTATTTGAGAACGTGTTTTTTATAATAACTAGACTAAAGTTCCTTATTATAGTCAACAGTACAGGGTGGTTGTGCAAACGTTAAAACCTCATTTAACTTCTTTATTTTTGGAGTTACGTAAATACGTTCAAAAATAAAAGTTATGAGATATCACATGTATTTTCCAAACATCATTTCAGCAAAACAATTCAAACAAGTCGAATTTCGGAGATATGAGCTTTACCTTGGTTTTACTTCCACATCCAGTGGAAGTATAGTAACGACAAAAAAATTTTTTTAAATTTTTATTGTTTAAATAGGCTCAGAATGTCATGAAACGTCGAGATTTTAAGTTTGAGCGAAAAAAAAATTTCTGTCTGTCGGTCTGTAACTTTTTTGTGCGCACGTTTACTCTGTAACCGTTTAAGATATTGACTTGAAATTTGGTACACAAATGTACTTTAACGAGATCTGGAACTAGATTATATTTTCATTTTGTTCCGTCAGAGGGTTGGGGGGTAAATTGGGGTAAATTTGGGGTAACCAGCTAAATCAAGCAGCTAATAGTCCAGAAAATTGGTATTTAGTATATACAAGAGAAGCTAAGGTCTCAAAAAATGTTTGGCATTAGCCACCCCCACCCCATTACTAAATTTTTTCGTTGTGAATGAGTTGGATCGAAAATCTGGATGCGGAAGTAATGATTCCTTGGGCAGCGGTTTTTTTAAATAGAACACCCCCATATATTTTTACACTATTTGAAAGGCCATAGAAAAATCTTTTCAATGATATATGACCCAGTCTGTTCACTTTTTAAATTTTTTTTCCGATTTGAATCTAATTTTACTTATGGAACAAATTAGGATCTACTTATTACCAGAAAAAAATTCACGTCCTACAAATGCAAAGCCACCTGCGGTACCAAAATATGCGGATAAAATCAAAAAATCATATTAGGCATATTTTTATTGGAAAATTTTGTTAATGAAAGAATTGTTCAGAAACCTTAAGTCCAAAATTTAATCAAAAAAAATATATAAATTTTTATTAAAATAATGTCCAAGTCCGAAAATATCATTTGAATGGGTTTTTTCGTTTAGAAATCTGTACTATGACAATTTTGTTTGAAATTAAACCCAAGCTGCAGGTAGTTGTAAAACAGTTTTTTTTTAAATACCTAATTATTTTCAAAATTTTTTAAATTTCAAGTTTTTCATTTTTTAATTTTGATTAAATTTTGGCCATTTTGGACAATTCTTAACAAGTTTTATTAAAAAATTTTCCGATAAAAAAATGCCTAATATGATTTTCCGATTTTCTCCACATATTTTGGTACCGCAGGTGGCTTTGGTACCGTAGGAGGCGAATGTTTTTCTGATCATAAGTAGATACTAGTTTGTTCTATACTTAAGTAAAATGCGATTCAAATCGGAAAAAAAATAAAGTTATTGGGGTGTTACCATTTCAAGTGAAACACACTGTATCAATTATTGAAATTCTCCATTTTATTTAAAATAAAGTGAAATTAGACAGAACTAACATATTGTTTATTTTAATTTACATACTTTTGTTTTCCATGGCTAATTTGATAAATTGTAAATTTATAGTAAATTAGACAAAATTTGTTTAAGATAAGTACCATGTATTATATTATAAATACAAAGCTTTTTTTATGGCGTTTCAAATGGTACATATATGGAGTGTTCCTTTAAAAAAAAGCAAAGTAAAGTTCATATCTCCGAAATGCGACTTTCAATAGGCATGTCCACAAAATTTTAATTTCAATTGGGAATGATAGAATTATCGATATTGTACACTAATTTAACAATAAAAAAAACCGCTGCCCAACTTCCACATCCAGATTTTCTATCCAAGTCACTCACAACGAAAAAATGTTGTATGTGGAAATAATTGTTTAATAATATAATATTTGAAATTCTCTACCTCAAAAACCCATAAAACGATACCCCACATCGGTAATGGGGTGAGGGTGGTGATAGAGGGTGGTAATGGGGGTGGATAAGGTAAAAAAATATTTTGAGGTTTCTAGTTCTTGTACACACACTAAATTAAATTTTTTTTCATCCCCTTTAATAATGGGGTGGGGGCTAATGCCAAAATTTTTTTTGAGACCTTAGCTTCTCTTGTATATAGTAAATACCAATTTTATGAACTCTTACCTGCTTGATTTACCTATTTACCCCAAATTTACCCCAATTTACCCCCAACTCTTCGACGGAAGATGAAAATATAATCTAGTTCTAGATCTCGTTAAAGTACATAAGTGTACTAAATTTCAAGTGAGTATCTCAAACGGTTCCAGAGTAAACGTGCGCACAAAAAAAAAGTTAGACCGACAGACAGACAGAATTTTTTTTGCTCAAACTTAAAATCTCGACGTTTCATGACATTCTAAGCCTATTTGAACAATAAAAATTTTTAAAAAATTTTTTTGTCGTTACTATACTTCCACTGGATGTTGAAGTAATATATGTATCCTTATTTTGCCAGTTATTCGTAATAGGCATCGCCCCAACATAACGAGGATTTTTGGTAATTTTTCAATAAAAATTCTTGGCCTATGGTAAAAAAATATTTTGAGGTTTTTGGTTCTTGTACATACACTAAATCACACTTTTTTTTCGTCCCCTTAAAAAGTGGGGTAGGGGTGGTAATGGGGGTAGCTAATGTCAAAAATTTTTTTCGAGACCCTAGCTTCTCTTATATATACTAAATACCAATTTTACGGACTCTTACCTGCTTGATTTACCTGTTTACCTCCCCATTTACCCCAATTTACAACCCAACCCTTCGATGGAATAAGATGAAAATATAATCTAGTTCCAGATCCCGTTAAAGTACATAAGTGTACCAAATTTCAAGTCAATATCTTAAACGGTTCCAGAGTAATCGTGCGCACAAAAAAGTTAGACAGACAGGCAGAATTTTTTTTTTGCTCAAACTTAAAATGTCGACCTTTCATGACAGTCTAAGCCTATTTGAACAATAAAAACATTCAAAAATTTTTTGTTACTATACTACCACTGGATGTGGAAGTAATCAATATTCTATTTTCAAGAAAAAGAACGCCATTGCCATGTAAACCGGAAGTGATATTTAAAATTTACATGCCTTTTTTTACTTTCCTTTAATGCTTTAATAGTCAATTAAGAACATAAATAATCCGATCAATTCTTCTTTGATGTTCAATTATATGTTTCTTAGCGGCATAGATTCCCCGAAAAAAAAAAATACTTATCTCAAAAACTACCGAGAAAATCGGACATAACACGTTAACTAGGACACCCTGTACACTGTAAATATACATTATGTACCTACAGATAGTTTTTTCTTTTAATTAAAAACCACTGCCTAAGGAATCACTACAACCGCATTCAGTTTTCCTACTCAAATTATTTTAAATAAAAATTCTTGTGCACCCAACGCGAAATTCGACTCTGTACGACAGAAATATATTTGAACTATTTCTCTTATATATTACACAATATGTTATTCTCCGCCTTTTTACTTGGTCGGCATATTTCATTGGTCAAAGGTGCACGCCCACCCGTATATACCCTTTTCATATATATCAATGAAAATATGTTTTGTCTTACTGCAGATTGTCCTCTTAAGGCATGAAAACAACAGATTTATCTGTAACCAATTCGATTTTCATTTCAATACCGCTTGTCCGTCCAAGTTCCAATAGATTAGAACATATACGGGATTTTAATGCTGCAATAGCTTAAAACAAAGTTCGTGTTTGGAATTGACTCAGGTCAGCTCACAGAATATTTTCTATTTTTAATGGAAGGTCAACTAATTGCTGAAAATTTATTGCTTATTATATCATCATTCATTTCGTTTGGTAAGTGGAAATAAGCAACTGCTGTTTTGTTTTACTTATTCAAATTGAAGTTTCCAAAAAGTAACTCTCAACAACCATATTTTGATCTTGGTCAACATATATCGATATTCAATACAATTAAAATCATGCCATCAATCGTTATCTAACTTTGACACTATTATACAGGCACCAAGGAATTGTCGCTAAATCTAAGTAATTCGATATGTTTATCAACCTTAACCAGAGTCAACTTCCGAGCGGCTGAATGCTGATTTAAAAAACATTGTATTGACTCATTTGCACGTTTATAATATTTCTTATTTTAAGTTGATGGCCTAGGTTCCGTGTGGGAGAGATATACAACATAACAAACATTGCTTTCTGAAACCTAACATTTATATATTTTATAATTAAAGCAGAAGAATGTTGAGTAAGTAGGCCTGACTAATAAATGGTATAGTATATCATTGTCAACCATATAAACTTGGGTTTCAATAATGAAAATATAAATAGTTATATTTATTTATACCAGACTCCGATTTAGGCAATATAGTACACTGATAAAACCACAAGCTTCAACTCCGTGGTCTAAATATTGTTATTTAAACTTTATTTTATGTTGATTAAACCAACGAAGCACAAAACTATGAGCTTATTTATTGTTTTGCCTCGTTATGATAATATGCACGTTAGTGTTTTCATTAATTTCGGACAAGAATTGCACTTATCGCCTAATTTCTTACAAAAGAACGATTTAATATTTTAACTCGTCTGTGTTTTGTTTTGATACAAACATGCCCTTAGCTCTTTCTATGCAACAGAAGGCAACAAATCGCTTACAATGCGCATTGTGTAGCTCGCAAGGTTATTTGAGCCTTTTTGTCCTAAAATACGCCTTTGATTAATAGTCAATAATATGTTCATTGCTCAGCGGCAAATATAACTTATTTAGTTTTGTTAATTTATCAAAACAACACGCATAAATTATGTCCATGATATGCCTTACATTCTGTGGCATCATGAAATATATGAAAATCAGATAACAGCCCATCGTTTTAAAATAATACCAATGTGACCTTACAAAAACATCACCAAATGTATTGGTAGAGCCTGTACTCACCATGTTCCTTAAATTTTCGAACATTGGGGGAGCACTCTGCGTATCACTCAATTCCGGAGAATAATCTCACTAAACACACTAAACTAAATAGGGGTAGTATCCCACTTCTGAAATGTAACCGTAGGGGGAGAACTACCCCCAAACAAAATAAATATAGGGCGTTGAATAAACTATGAAGACTTTGTTAATAAAATGCATAATACTTATGTGTATAACTGGCCACAACCGAATGCCGAGTGTGATCCTTTCGTGAGTCAGTCACAGTCCATGTTTATACTTCCAAGACGCCCACATCTGGTTCATAACCCAAACAATATTACCCTCAACGATTATTGAATTTTAAATATAAACAACCTGTTACATATACCATCATGTTATCATGTTATCAAATGAAATATCGTCTTTTTGAGCATTTGCTCTAACTGTGTCTATGTAAATTTAGTTGCCCATTTTTTATTTGATGTTCAGTTCTTTTTTTTTGAATTCGGCTTTCTCTGAAAAAAAAATACCCAAGTATAGTTTTGTAATTTTTTCCTAGTTAAAAATGAAGCAATGAGATCTAGTGAGGCTCTTAAAATAATCACCTTGTATATTTGCTTTCCATTTCGAGTTTTGCGGATATGAGAAAAAGTAAAGTTTGTTATTGTCTTGTCATCACTAAGCTTTTATTTGGACCATTATCATTATTTTCCTTCCTTCGAATAAATGTAATAATAGCATTCTGATAATGAACGCCCGTTGTTATTCCTAAAAATAAACATACACCTCTTTCATGCCATTTGAGCTGAACCACCTAAAACTCAAATTAATTCATTTTCCAACCACTCCTTCGTTTAACTGTCTTAGGTGCGGTATGTGATGAATGAAAGAAAAATAATCATTATTTTGTAACCTTATACTGAGTGAAACATGATTACATTAAGATGTAAATCTATTTGATTATCCCCCCACTTGCGGGGTTAACTGGGACTCGGAACAATGGATCATTTGTGGGTACACAAATTTCATAAGCATTACTTTCGTTGAAATCGACATGTTCAAAAAGATATACAATCGTGAGTAAATGTAAATATATGGGTACGTTATGAAAATACTGCGATACATTGTGCACCGCTGTATGTGTAGCGTTCCATCTTTTGAATAATAATACAGTCTGTACAACAAAAAAACGAAGGTACCCACGAATAATTTCTACAAGACATTTTGTTTTTTTATACTATAGAAAGGCTTGCCCCAACCACTAATTGATGTTGTCCACAAAAATATGTGTTCGCTACGGCCGCCATGTTGAAAAAATGATAGTCAAGTAGGTTTTTCTCAATTATCTCATTTCCTGTTAGTTCGACCGACCTTAAAATTAGATATTACCAATATTGTAGACAATGAAAAAATTTATGACTTTTATTAAAACTATTTTTCTCTATTATTAATATTTTACGATTTACAGCCGTCAGAATGGTGAAAATTAATAGACATTTTCCAATCGATCGGATAATCACGTACTTTAACTAAATAAAATATCAATTTTGTATGTGTTCATTTTCAGTTGTATTTATAATTTGATCATTTTATATACAGACTTGGCAACGGTGTAATTTTACTTCCACATCCAGTGGAAGTATAGTAACGACAAAAAAATGTTTAAAAATTTTTATTGTTCAAATAGGCTTAGAATGTCATGAAACGTCGAGATTTTAATTTTGAGCGAAAAAAAAATTCTGTCGGTCTGTCTGTAACTTTTTTTTGTGCGCACGTTTACTCTGGAACCGTTTGAGATATTGACTTGAAAGGGTTTAGCCGGATAAGCATGACGAGTCGGCCCCCAAATGGCAACCTATATCGAAACTTATGTTTTAATATCGACTTGATGTATGAACGCGATTTATATGTGTTTTTCCGCCAAGATATTGAAATATGGAAAAAAATGAGCGCATGCGTGACTATCGTTCAAAGAAATATATCTCGAAAACTAATTGAGCTAGAGAGGTAAAACCATTGGGAGGTTTCAGGTAACCTTAATGAGAATATCCTATATTTTTTTTTAATTTTTAGACTAATTACGCACATCATTAAAAAATAAATAAAAATATAATAATTAATATTTCCATGTTCTCTATGACTTACAATCACTGAAATAATATATGTTGTAATACTTTATATGCACTATTACTCATAAAAGTTGTGTTAGAAAAAAGTTGGTGCAACACTTCGAAAAAAAAATAAAATTCAACGCGCACTATATCATATAAGGATACAAACTTGACATGGGACACACATATAAATATTTTATGAATTGGAATTATTGTTAGAAGATAAATTAAATGAAAATATAAATAATTGTCACGTAAATATCTATTTCATACGGCACAGTGGCACAAATCGTAATTTTTTCGTTCAAAATTATTTAGAGCACTTCGCAACCGATTGGGATAATTTTTTTTTTATTAAATTTCAAAAAAACGTAAGAGAGTCGATTTTTTAATTATGCTAACCAAAATTGTTGAGCCTCACCAAAATGTCCATTTTGTATTTAAATCCTAATAAAATTCTAAAAAAATTTGTTCTTATCCAATTTACATAAATCTTGTTACTCGGGGGGGTTTTTGAGGTCGCTGATTACGAATTTGATATCCAAATTGTCATAAACCAACCTGCAAAAGGGCGGCTATAAAATGCTAAAAAATTATGGAAAATTAAATATTTTTGTTAAAGTTTATGCCGAGAAATTTTGAATATATCTGATAAGTACTTTTAAGTTAAAATAGACTAAATTTTAAGTTCCAGGAAGAAATTCAAGATGGCGGATCCAATATGACGGCAATAAGATGATAAAACTAACTTAAAAATAAATGAAGAAACAATTTTGCACTAAGTTAGGTTTAAAGTTTATGGTTTAAAACTCTTGCCTTAGGTTATGTTAGGTATAGAGTTCTTGGTTTAAGGTACTATTAGGCTTAGGTTATGTTAGGTTTAATATTCTTGTTTTAAAATTCTTGGTGTTAGGTGTTTATTATATTATTAGCAGATAAAAAAAATAAATATTAATATGACCTACTTATGTTTAAAATTAATGGAGGACTGAATCGCGCATATTTATGATTGATAATTAATGTATGGCAGCCATATTGGATATATTGGAAAATTTGTTCCTTCTTAATTTTTTTAATAATTCTTAGGAATAGAATAGCCTTTTTAGTTTAATGCGTTTAATTTAATTTTAAGTTAGTTTTATCATCTTATTGCCGCCATATTGGATCCGCCATCTTGAAGTTCTTCCTGGAATATTCAAAACTTCTCGGCGTAAACTTTAACGAAAATATTTAATTTTTCATAATTTTTTAGCATTTTATAGCCGCCATTGATTCCGCCATTTTGTGGGTTGGTGTATGACAATTTGGATATCAGATTCGTAATCAGCGACCTCAAAAACTCCCCGAGTAACAAGATTTATGTATATTGGTTTAAAGAAAAAAAATTTTCTTTATAAGCTTAATTAACATTTAAATAAAAAATGGACATTTTGGTTAGTATAATTCAAAAATCGGCACTCTTACGTTTTTTTGAAATTAAACAACGAGTATTTAATAAAAAAATTATCCTAATCGGTTGCGAAGTGCTCTAGATAATTTTGAACGAAAAAACTACAGTTCGTGCCACTGTGCGCCGTATGAAATAGATATTTACGTGACAATTATTTATATTTTCATTCAATTTCTCTTCTAACAATAATTCCAATTCATAAAATATTTATATGTGTGTCCCATGTCAAGATTGTATCCTTATATGATGTAGTGCGCGTCGAATTTTATTTTTTTTCGAAGTGTTGCACTAACTTTTTTCTAACGCAAATTTTATTAGTAATAGTGCATATGAAGTATTATAACATATATTATTTCAGTGATTGTAAGTCACAGAAAACACGGAAATATTAATTATTATATTTTTTATTTATTTTTTAATGATGTGCGTAATTATTCTAAAAATTCAAAAAAATATATTATAATAATATATTAAGGTTATCTGAAACCTCCCGTTGGATTTACCTCTCTAGCTCAATTAGTTTTCGAGATACGTACGAGATACTCTTTGAACGATAGTCATGCATGCGCTCATTTTTTTCCATATCTCAAGGTCAAAGCGGAGTACGGCGGCAAAACAGATATAAATCACGTTCATACATCAAGTCGATGTTAAAACATAAGTTTCGATATAGGTTGCCATTTGGGGGCCGAGTCGTCATGCTTATCCGGCTAAACCCTTTGGTACACATATGTACTTTAACAAAATCTAGAACTAGATTATATTTTCATCTTGTTCCGTCGAAGGGTTGGGGGGTAAATTTGGGGTAAATAGGTAGATCAAGCAGGTAAGAGTCCATACAATAGGTATTTAGTATATACAAGAGAAGCTAAGGTTTCAAAAAAAATTTTGGCATTAGCCACCCCCATTACCACCCCCGCCCCATTATTAAAGGGGATGAAAAAAATGTGATTTATTGTGTGTACAAGAACCAGAAACTTCAAAATATTTTTTTACTTCATCCACCCCCAATACCACCCCCATTACTACCCCCACCCCACTACCGATGTGGGGTATCGTTTTATGGGTTTTTGGGGTAAAGGATTTCAAATATTATATTATTAAAGTTCCATAAACAATTATTTCCACATACGACATTTTTTCGTTGTGAGTGACTTGGAGAGAAAATCTGAATGTGGAAGTAGTGATTCCTTGGGCAGCGGTTTTTTTTTAATAGAACCGCCTTCAAAAAATGTCTCAAAAAAGTAAGAAATAAAATTTTACTCAGTTTTACAAATACCTGTCTACCTGTTAGTGGAAAGTAGCAAGGAACTGTATCTTATTACCAAATATCAATTTAGTCGGTACAAAAAAATATATTAATTTCAAAAATACGTTTTGCATCGACTTCAAATTTATTTGGTAATAAGGTACAGTTCCTTGCTACTTTACACTAATCGGTAGACAGGTATTTGTAAAACCAGGTTTCGCATAAATCTACAAAAATTTGGCTGGTATTATCGCATCTCAATTAAGAACCATCAGGCAATGAAATCGTCATCATTAACAGCATTGAAAACAGCTACATGGGCAAGAGCATGCTGTATAATTTGTTTGTAAAAGCAAATTGTTCAACGGGCGCGTTTCTCAATAAAAGTCTCAGTTCATATTGTTGTAGAAAACATTCTTCAGCTGATTCGCCTCCAAGCAAGGCTTTCTTTCGTTGCGAAATGGTATATGACATGATAGGAATAAAATAAATATTAAAAAAAATAAATAAACGGCCGAATTGAGAACCTCCTCATTTTTTAATTTTATGAAATCGGTTAATAAAAATAAACAACTTACGTTGCGGGCGTGGTGAGTTTAAAATATTTTTTTGTTCAATTTTATGGAGTGGGTTAAAAAATGGCTTTGATCTTCATATTACATAAGGACTCACATATATACGGATATATTTCAAAAATACCCTGTATACTATAGTTGATAAGAGAAAATGTATTTGTCCCTCTCTGCCTCTCTGCCTCTCTGCTAATTGGCGATATTCTTTGCGCGTTTCAATCTTGCTTCTAAACTTGCAATGTATAGTTGAAGTAATCTTAATAGTGAGCCGTTATGAGGGGCGAGAGGAATGAAATAAGTGGAAACTAGATCTCCCGTCTTTACTCCACTTTTACATTAAGTGAGAGAGAAGATACCGGCCATTCGATGTCGGCTATCTGACGTGGCTTGTGGGTGTAAACTTATGAGTATATTGTTTAACCCAGGACCGCAATTAGACACGCAGTCGAGCTTATACTGTCGGGGTAAAGATATAATTCGATAATTACTGTATATTTCTTTATTTGGTAATGTGTTTTTGAAAATAATTTTTGTAAGTTTTGTTACCAATTCATAGCAGCGCTTTAGAGGGATATTGTAAGTGTAATATTATACCATGCATATTCATTTTAAAATGTTTGACATACACTAAGAAAAATATGGCATTTTTCACCCAAAGGGAAGATTGTCACTCATTATAGTACTAGACATGGAGATCTACTTAGTATACCATACCACACTTCCAATTATAAACATTCTCCGCAATACAATTGTATTTTGCTTTTCAATAGTTTCCCTGTAAAAATTCGAAATATGCAAAACTACAAATTACCTATTTACCCCCCATTTATCCCAATTTACTCCCCAATCCTTCAACGGAATAAGATGAAAATATAATCTTGTTCCATATCCCGTGAAAGTACATACGTGTACCAAATTTCAAGTCAATATCTTAAACGGTTCCAGAGTAATCGTGCGCACAAAAAAAGTTACGGACAGACAGATCGACAGACAGACAGAAATGTTTTTTCGCTCAAACTTAAAATCTCGATGTTTCATGACATTCTAAGGCTATTTGAACAATAAAAATTTTCAAAATTTTTTTGTCGTTACTATACTTCCACTAGATGTGGAAAGTGGAAAGTGGAAGTGGAAACTAGATCTCCCGTCTTTACTCCACTTTTACATTAAGTGAGAGAGAAGATACCGGCCATTCGATGTCGGCTATCTGACGTGGCTTGTGGGTGTAAACTTATGAGTATATTGTTTAACCCAGGACCGCAATTAGACACGCAGTCGAGCTTATACTGTCGGGGTAAAGATATAATTCGATAATTACTGTATATTTCTTTATTTGGTAATGTGTTTTTGAAAATAATTTTTGTAAGTTTTGTTACCAATTCATAGCAGCGCTTTAGAGGGATATTGTAAGTGTAATATTATACCATGCATATTCATTTTAAAATGTTTGACATACACTAAGAAAAATATGGCATTTTTCACCCAAAGGGAAGATTGTCACTCATTATAGTACTAGACATGGAGATCTACTTAGTATACCATACCACACTTCCAATTATAAACATTCTCCGCAATACAATTGTATTTTGCTTTTCAATAGTTTCCCTGTAGAAATTCGAAATATGCAAAACTACAAATTACCTATTTACCCCCCATTTATCCCAATTTACTCCCCAATCCTTCAACGGAATAAGATGAAAATATAATCTTGTTCCATATCCCGTGAAAGTACATACGTGTACCAAATTTCAAGTCAATATCTTAAACGGTTCCAGAGTAATCGTGCGCACAAAAAAAGTTACGGACAGACAGACAGAAATGTTTTTTCGCTCAAACTTAAAATCTCGATGTTTCATGACATTCTAAGGCTATTTGAACAATAAAAATTTTCAAAATTTTTTTGTCGTTACTATACTTCCACTAGATGTGGAAGTAATACAAGTTTATAGTTAAAGACATTCTACTCAAAGTTGGTTTCTATAGTATTCAGGACTTTTTAAATAGAGAATTTGGGGCCTTATAGGACTTGTGATACATAGTTTTTTTTTGTAATTTTCATGTTATATCTCCTTATTATATTTATCTTTACTTGTGTGTATGTAATATTATTTCATATTATCCTCGTTGTTTGTGTAGATGCTTTACTCGATATATCATATAATGTATATATAAATTATAGTATGTATTACTGTTATTTTATGAATGACTTGCCATATATACAGTTGTATCTGAAATGGTCAATAAAAATATTGCCATTATTATTATTATTAATAATTAAAACTTCCGGAATCACTTTCTTTATTTTCTTCCGTAAAAGGTATTCATTAGAATATATAAATGATTTCAGTTCTGAGTAAAAATGGTCATTTTACAAATTGAATTATAAATGGTGTTGCGATGAAAAGAAACGGTTTGATCCCTTGAAATGAAGGTGCATGTGCTTTTCTAAGCAACTTTTATGATACGAATATTTTTCGAAAAATCACCGGTTTTCGAGATATCTGAATAATTATTTTAAAAATCGTCATTACTTTTTTAAAATAAAATTTAGGCGATAAGTCCTTTGGGACATTTTTCATAGTGAATCAGACTAATTTTAGATAGTAATTAAATAAATTTATTTCAAAATGTAAAACATAAGTAAAACAAAGGTGACTGCAACTGTTATTTGGAAATTGAAGTTCTTGACATTTCTCTTATTCTGTTATTATATATTTATGTTTACGTAGTATGTTCGACTGAATTTGATACTGTAGACATAAGAAAAAAAATGCAATTTTTGTTAGGTACGTATATGATGTATACTTTCTGGAAAACAGGGAAAACCTGAAAATGTCAGGGAAACTTTATTTAATTCCCATCTTGCGCCCCCCGCTCTCCAAAAACAAAAAATGTTTTCCATCATCCCGCTCATCAATTTTCATTTTTGAGCGGAAACGTTTTCTTGAGTTTTTATTAAAAAGTCAGAGAATTTCAAAATTGTGAATTGGTATACAGTATAGACGCTGTATGTAAGATATCAAATATCTTCAAAATCCCTGATTTTTCGAAAATTGTTCGTATCATAAAAGTTGCTTAGGACGTTATGCCCCATTATATACACCTCTTTTAAAAATTCTTGCGATCGAATATTTTTTTTGCATCGCAACACCATCTATACCTCAACTTGTAAAATTACCGTTTTTGCTCAAAACTGAGGTCATTTATACGTTCTAGTGATTTCTTTTACATAATTTAAATATTATTTTTAATTATTGAGTAAGTGGCCCTGAGAGTTTGAAAACCCTGTATATGTCAGTGCCTACATGTCACTAATTGTCTAATATGGCGAAAGGAAAAACACGGTTTCGGAAAGGAGTAATTCAACCAATTTAATATTGACGAATTTTAAACAATAACTACGTTTAATCTTTCACGGACAACTTCTCAGGAGACCAGTCATTTGTTTGAAACATTATGTTATGCAATTACGAGGATAATTATTCATTCTTCTTAACGACAAAAACATAAATTCATTAGAGCAGGCCCATTCCACATATCAACTAATTAGCGATAGAGTGCAAAAAATACAATGTGCGTGTTCCCGTCTACCTGGAAATAAGCTAATTTGATAAATTAATCTTTATACGTGTGCGTGGGCAATTAAAAGCCACAACCTGTTTCCAGGCCGATTTAATATCTAAATCTTTTCGAACCAGTGTTATTATATATTACGAGTAGTTGTAAAATGTATCTTTATACAGAGTGTCCCGGAATAAGTGCAAGTACTTCAAATAAAATATTTTAAAATATGCCTTCCCCGTTATAAACCACCTGTTTCATATTCAATCAGGTTCATTATTTCTTTATGAGACCTAAATCTCATGAACAAATCCATTTGATCATTACCTTTCATAAAAAAATTTCTCTTATGACAAATACTTTAATAGTTTAATCAAACATATTATATATAAGGCACCATTCTAACATTAAAGGGTTCCGCACACCACGGGGGGGCGGGACATCCGACATGGGTTGAATTCGCCCAAATTGTTGTTGCTCTACTGGCAGAGTAGATCAAAAGTCTCCATAGGCTCAAGTCCCAGAAACACACCTTTCCACCTCTGTCACCCGGGGTAAAAAGCGTTGAAGTAAATGATATCCCTACAATAATATTTTATGCTTTCTATAGGAAAAATTCAGTCAAAGAATTTGATTTATATTTTGACACCCTTCCACCTTCCTACGTTTCTCCTACGTAAGGACGAAGGGTGTGAATACCTTTGCGGATGCATTTCTATATTTTTTTCGAAAAATTCTTTGTCAAAAAATAATTAATTTAAACTATTTCGATCATTTATTCAGATTTTTTTTTCTTTTATGTTGTAAGTCATTACAAACAAAGCAGTTGAGTAAATTAATTATGTTTTAACTTTAAATTATCTATAATATATGTTTTCTAATGTTGACATATTATTATAAAATGACATTTTTGAAATTCTTTGACTGAATTTTTCGTTACTATAGTAAGTATAAAATATTGTAGGGATATCGTTTACTCCAACGCTTTTTACCTCTTTCAAGGGTGAAGAGATATGGAACGGTGTGTTTCTGAGATTCGGGTTCATGGAGACTTTTGATCTACTCTGCCAGTAGAGCAACATATCAAAAGGGCGTATTACACCGATGCCGGATTTCCCTCTTGTGGTGTACGGGGTCCTTTGTATGTTAGAATAATTCAACCAGTTCAAGACACTTGCATACTAATTAGCGATTGGCTTTGCTTCATTAAGAGTGTGCAGAGCGAATAGATGAGTCCCTAGTTCTGCGCGTCTGGGGAATGGACAGCCGTTACTATATGACTAGACTCTCCGTCTGTACTTGTTTTGGATTTACGGTACATATTTAGCGGCGGACCTTATGCCTCATACGCAATATGAGAGCGGTTCGATTGTAAAAAAATGATTTATATTGTACGCGCATATTATGCGGATATCACCATGAAGTGCTTATGACATTTTTGACCATATTCTTTGTTTACGGATGAAGTTAGTGCGATTATGTTGATAGTTTAATAAGGAGGAGTAGTCATTCATTCTGCATTTTCGTCTTCGGTGTATTCCTTGTTATTATTATGGGACCTGCCATATTTTTTTATTCAATGCAGTAAAAATACTGACACTCAAAGATAATGTTAGGTGAATTCAACCAAAAAGACCATATGAAATCGCGCCTATTTAGTTTCATAGTTAAATCAATCAGGAAAGAATAGTCATACAACAACTTTGTTTTCGTAAACAAATAGTAGTTCATATCTTCTTGTAGAACAACAAATTATATAGTACAATGACATTTTTTTATGTTCACCATTTTCAATTTGGTCTACAATTAAATAGTACAACGACTTTGTTTTTTGTTCACCAACTAATTTTTAGGTTGATCTACACTTTATTGTATGATGAAGTTTTTTTTGGTTGGCCAAAATCTCAGTATTGAGACATCAGACGACCCAAACCAAAGATTAGAGATCGTTTATAAGATCCATCCAAATATATCGATGATCCCTGAGAGAATTTGAACATTGCAATCATGTTATTAATTTTCTATAAATTCATAAGAGTATAAGATAATGCATGATTGATTATTGTCAGTGATTTGTATGTGGCGTCATCTAGGAATAATTTCTGTAATAGACTACGTGGTAAGCAAGCAAATTTTATGGTAATTCCCTTTTAAAACTTCTAGAAAACAACAATAATATTGGTTTGTCTACAAAGTACAATAATACAGCGAACTAATACTGGGTTAGAATTACAATTCGATAATACTTAATAAAGTCTACTATTTATCTAGTTTCATTTGACAAAATTCAACAAATTATTAGTAAGATGAATAAATTATAGTCTTTTGCACCTATTTTTTAAGTTAATGTTTATTTTGTTGTGTGACAATCACCTTTTGTTTAAAAATACTATTAAATACACTTCAATTTAACAAAATGAACAATATATATGCTATTTTTTTGATTGATTTAACCCATACTATTTGCAAACAAAAGCGCTGATGCGACGTCTTAATTCATCAAAATGAATGGCAGAACGATATTATTTTTATGTAAACATGACTGCGGGTTAACTCTACAATAATATTGGTTTATATGTCAACTATAATAGTAGAGCAAACTGCTACTGGGTTTACAATTACAATTCGACAACAGTTAAAAATAAAATATACTATTATCTAGTTTAATATGACAGAATTCAACAAAATAATAGTCAGACGGAAAAAATAATAGTCTTATTCATCTATTTTTTAAGTTAATGTTTGTTTTGTTGTACGACAACTTTTTATTAATTAAAATAACAATCACCTTTTGTTAATATAATTTAGTTTAACAGAATTAACGATATTGTTAGTTAACCATTTTTTTTTTTTGTTGAATTTACCCATACTATTTCTTTGAGTGTAGAATAAAAAAAAAATTTGCTAAATATAAATGTTCGGAGAATATCTTAATTATATACATAGATGCGAAATAGCTGAACAGGCAAATTTCCACATGACATGTCAAGACCTTCAGAACTTGAAATGAATAATTACAAAATGCGTTCCGCAGTTACTTACGAATTCTCTGTAATTGTAAGTTAACTAAAACAACAGCCTATAAATTAGGCATATAAATGTGAAAGGGTAAAATTAATTTACACCCTTGCAGCACAAACGAACTGGTTGATTAGATTAGTTCGTGTTTTCGTACGTCTGCAGAACCTTGAATGAAGGATTTATGTTTGAAAATATAAAATTTATCCGTGGGCATTTCAGTTTGTCTGCCAACAAAACTGTTTGTTAACATTTGCGTTCCAGTGATGTATAGAATGGATTTTAGATTTTAAATTAGCACTTTTCAGATCTGAATTGGGAGATATGTCTAGGGGCAAAATTAGGGTCGGATTTGTTCATGACGTGGCGCCATGTAGTTACGTTTATAATACAGAGTGGCAACTTTTCTGGAAAACCGGGAAAAGTCAGGGAATTTTATTTTGGTCAGGGAAATCAGGAAATTCTTACTAATTTAGACATAAATATCAGGGAAAATTGTGTAAGACACGTTTATTTTAGTATAGTTTAGTATTTATATTCTTACTGCTTGCAGCCAAAAATTTTTCATTCATTGCGAATTTTGCGCGAGTCAGTTGAAGTTATTTTCCGGCATTATTTCACTCATTAACGCGATAGATAATGAGAGCCCGTTTTTTCACAACATTGCACCAATCACACGTCATTATCAGTGCCTAGATCGGCTTTTGACAGTACCAACACGAAAAAATTATCGCTTTATTTTTTTGTGTCTCCGCGTCGACAAATATTCCGAAAATTTCTTGACGTTTTTTTTCGTGAAATATTTTCGGCAAATAGGACAACTCGTGTTTTTAAATTTTATCTATAAATATCTTCTCTAGCTTATTACTAATTGTTAACGTAAATTGTAAATTGTAGTATTGCATTATATACGTAGTAATATAATAATATAAAAATAACCTAAAAACAACACATAAGTTAACTCCCAATTTCAAAGCCAAGGCTGTGTGGAACTTATATAGGTTCGGGACAAGTTATACACAGCTTTCAAAGGTAATTACAAAATAATTTTCACAATTAAAATTAGATACAAATGTCTGCGAAACAGACAAATCAATTATTTAAATACAAAAATATACTTACGTATGGTAATCCATCACACCATATTCGGAAATTCAAAACTCTGAACTAGCACTATGCATTATAATTCGTTGTACTTAAAGTTATCTCTACTTAAACAAGCAAACTTAACTTAACTATTAAATTTCTTAAATTAAAAATAAGGATTAAATACAGAAATATATATTAATAAACACTTTGATATAATAATTCTTGAAAAATTCACTGTTTACACAGTTAAGTTAAGCTAACGTTGCTAGATGGCAGTACCATTTCATCTGATCTCGGCAACCTTAGAATGTAAAAGCGGGAGATTGGTAAAATGCAATTGTCTGGCTGTGCTCGTAGTGTAATTGGTCGAACTTTTTACAGTGAAGGCCAGTCTATAAGTTACAATACCTATGGTTTAACGTATACAAACACGCCGGAATCCATTCATAAACACGTACATATAGATTACCCGTTACCTCGTTGCTTTCAGGCACTCCTGGAGCGAAAACCACTCGTAAGATAAACTCAGTGCAATGGGAATTTTTGATCAGCATGACTTTAACTACAAAATAGCAAAGTTTCAGCCAATCCCACCGAAGCATGCCGGAATATGACAAATATATATATTTTACCTAACCTAAAAATTGATAAAAAAAATTCTGAAAAAAATTCTTGAACTTTATTGGAGTTGAACAAAAATATTTCGACCTTTGCAACTTTTTGCTAAAGTTAATAGGTTAAAAGTAAAAAGTTCTTGAATGTCTAAAATGACGCAAATTACCTAACTTTGACAAGCTGTATCCCAAAAACTGTCCATAGAATTGGCTCGATGTGATAAGAACTTTTGATCAGCATGACTTGAACTACAAAATACCAAAATTTCAGCCGATTCCACCGAATCAACATTTCCATGGGTATTGTTCCGGGGTCCTTTTTTATAATGTGAACTATCTTTTATATTCAATTTTAATAAAATATTTCCATCATTTTTTTTGTAATATACGGGATACAACTGTGACATATAAGGTGGAGATTTTTACAGACAATTTTTTAAACGTTCAAAGTATAGTTATTCTGTTCCATGGTACATTCTTTCAGTTTTTACATACATAAGTTGCAATTAATGCTATACATTGAGAAAATTCGTGAGAAAGTGATACGTAAAAATATTTGTTATCCTGGATATTGGCCAATCGATACGCGAAACAATGGCCTAGTATACACTTAGGAAAGCAGAGCCAATATACAAACTGATAGTAACTAGAACCATTGTGGCGAAGCAATGCTGTTATCGCCATTACGAGTAATAAAAAATAAAATCAATTAAAAACATTCTTTATGAAGACGGCATTGTTTTAAACCAGGAAACGAAAAGTTTATTAACCGCTTTCATTGCCATTATGCAAATTATTGTTTACGAATTGCTTGACTTACAAATCAGGTTTTTTTACGGAAAAAAAAAATGAAATAATTGATAAACCAAGATAGATAAGTAATGCATATATTTATGTTTAGATGTTCCCAAATCACCAATTACCTACGTCAAGTTTGACAATCCACAACTTAGCTTTAAATAATTACCAAATGCTCAGTATTATTATTTTATCCAAAAAATCTAGGGAATCAGATGGAACTTAAAATGAATATTATTATTCTTCCTATAACAACAGGTGCAAGAAATTTAGATGTTTTCTTTGATAATAAACTTACTTTTACACCGCACTTTAATAACTTGTTAAAGAAAGCATACATTCCTTTAAAATTACTGTATGCAAGCAATCCACATCCAGATTTCCTATACCCAAGTCCCCCACTACTACATTATTATGGGGTGGCTGATACTAAAAAAAATTGAGGCTTTTGGTTTTTGTACAGACCCTAAATCACAATTTTATTTTTTTTACCCACTTTTATAATGGGGTGGGAGTGAAAATGGGAGTAGCTGATGCCAGAAAGATGTTGAGACCTTGGCTTGATTTTATGGACTCTTACTTGCAATGCCTATTTACCCCAATCTTCCTCCCACCCTTCAACAAAATAAGATCAAAATATAATCTAATTCTAGGTCTCATTATAATACATAGGTGTACCAAATTTCAAATCAATATAGACCATTCCAGAGTAATTGCGCGCACAAAAAAAGTCACAAACAGACAATTTTTATCACCGTTACTGTTTCCACACCACTGTAGACGTGTAAGAGTAAATATTAAGGGGATGATGTACATTTGTAATAATAAAGAAATAATCTCATTAAGTATATACAATACAATTATGTAAGTTTAACTTTATAATAATAATAATAATAATTTATTTTCCTTTTTGACAATACAGAATATCGTATAGGAATAGTCACATAAATCTTATGTATACATATGGTATAAAATATACATTAAGATCGAAAGAATTCTGCTACTGAATAGTAACACTTATCTAATAAAAACATTTTTAATTTCCGTCTAAATGCATACATTGTCTCGCTAAACTTTACTTCATCCGGTAAGCGGTTGAATATTTTAGGTCCCATTTACCTGGGAGATTCACAAGTAATTTTAAGTCTGGCATAAGGCACATGGAATTCATTTTTCTGTCTAGTATCGACATTGTGGTATTCACTGTTTAAAACAAACTTATTCCTATTTTTAAAAACATACATACAAATTTCGAAAATATACAAACATGGCAAGCTAAAAATTCCAAATTCTTTAAAAATACCTTTACAAGTGTGAGTGGCCGGTACGCCGGCGATACATCGCAAAATACGTTTTTGCGCAATAAAAACATTTGCTGGTAGGGTGGATTGTCCCGAGAAACAGACACCATACCTCAAGCGTGTATCAACTTGGGCATAATATAAATTAATTAATTGTTCTTTATTGAGAAACGATCTGATATTTCTGAACAAATAAGTTATTGATGATATTTTAGATATCAGAACTTCCACAGTGATGTTTCCAGTTTAAGGTTTCATCCAGGTGTATGCCTAAAAACTTTATACTTTCCTCATTCTCGATTTTGATACCAGTTATATCAATATTTAAACTATTACATTTCTTTTGCCTGGTGTGAAATCTAATTAGGTGAGTTTTTTCTGCATTGAAATATAGAGAATTTTTAGAAAACCAATTATTCAAATTAGTCAATAAATTATTAGAATTATCTTCCAAAAGATTGTCCCTAGGATTAGATATTATAATAGATATATCGTCTGCATACATTGGAAAATGTGCATTTGACGCCAAAGAGTCTATATCGTTAATATATAATAAAAACAAAACAGGGCCCAATATGGATCCCTGTGGAACACCCATATTTAGTTCTAAATATTCAGAATCAACTCTGTAAACTGAATTTTGCGTTTTATGTCGTAAACTAACATACTGATTTCGTCCTTCCAGAAATGTGCTAACAAAACTTAATGCAATTGCTTAATGCTTATTCCATAGGCAAACAATTTAGATTTTAGTAAATCATGATTAACACAGTCGAATGCCCTGCTTAGATCACAAAATATCCCAACAGGGGATTCTCCTGCGTCGACAAATTCTAATATTTTATATAAAAATGAATGTATAGCCGTATTGGTTGACATACCACTAGTAAAGCCATGTTGATTCTCTGTAATTATTTTGTAAGTCTCTAAGAAATTTAATAATCTATCCAAATAACAGTATTCAAATATTTTAGAGAGACCAAAAGGCACAGTTACAGGCCTATAATTTTCCAAAATGTCTCTATCCTTCTTCTTAAAAATGGGTACCATTTTTCCAGTTTTCAAACTATTTGGAAATGTCCCTGATTCGAATGATAAATTGATTATATAAGTGAGTGGTCGAAGGATAAAATTTACCACATTTTTATCAGAAAATAGGGAATATCATCAGGACCAGATGATTTTTTGGCCTTGAATTTGTTTGTTAATAAATGTAACATTTCATCAGTAGTAAACGGTTTTAAGAACAACGACTGAGACAAATTAGCTAGAGTGGGGATATGCACATTATTACTTAGCTTCGGGATTTGCTTGACTATATTCTCTGGGGCTTGTAGAAAGAAATTATTAAAAAGTGAAGCAACTATTTTGGGATCGTCATGAACCACGCCTTCATCGTTTATATTAATGTTATTAAAGTGTTTATTTTTATTTGATATTTCCGCTATAACATCCCAAGCAGACCGTGCAGGGTTGTCAGATTCTGTAATTTTATTTTGATAATAAGATTTTTTAGTTCTCCTTATCAACAATTTTTGATTCTTTTTTGCATTTTTATAAATTTCGGACATATTAGAACACATTGTCTTTAGAATAAAAAGATTTTTCAAATTTACGCTGGACTCTATCACCTCGGTATTTACCCATTTTTTTTTGAGAGATGTATTGATATAAAATTTCAGAGGAAAATACAAATTAAAATAATATAAAAGGATGTCATTAAAATATGAGAATGCATCATGAATATCAGAAATATTATAAAGATTTCCCCAAGTTTCATTTTGAATTGGTAGTTCAAAATTAGCAATTGAGTTTACATTGTAGCTTCTTTTAACAAATGTCGTATTATTTGCATTAATTTTACGATTTTCAAAGTTAAGTTCAAAAAGAATAGTTCGGTGATCCGAAATAATATTATCAAATACACAACACACTTCTTCGTTTCTATAATTAACAAAAATATGATTAATTGTGCTTAAGGTGGTATCTGTCACTCGGGTAGGCCACTTTACAACGCTACTCAAATTAAAACAGGACAGAACATTACACAAAGTTATAAAATCCTTTGAAACACTATATGAGTCAATATTAAAATCTCCACACACAATCACGTTAAAATTAGGTTTTACCAAATAATTTAATACATCAGTAATTCTATTTAAAAACAAATTTAAATCGCCACAGGGAGACCTATAACAATTAACAATAATAGAAGTGATCTTATTTTCTTTCCAACATAGAGCACAGGCTGCAAAATGTTTCTCAGTACAATACTGTTTTAAGTCAATATTTCTCACGTCCAGGCTATTTTTTGCCCATATTGCGACACCTCCACCCTTAAAAGACGATCTGCAATAATTACTAATCAATGCATACCCACTTACGTGTAGAGAGTTTATGGAATCAGATGTTTCCCACGTTTCGGTAAAACACAAAAAATTTAAATTTTTGTAGTCACAAATATCTGAATACAAAATGTCAAGTTTATTACTGTTCATACTTTGTGAATTAAGTAAAAGTATATTGGGGTCAAATATTATGATGATTTAATTCATAATGTGCATACTAAAAGATTCCTGCTGTCATTCTTTCACATTTTTCAATATCAGTCATACAAATTTAAAAAATGATGTCATATGTTACTGATTTCACAAATTCGTTTACCATTTTAGCTGTCTGGCTTTCTTTATATAGGTGAACATATTTTAATATAGACCTCTGATTTTGTGTGTTATCCTTTAAATTCGTCCTTGATTAGTTGTGTATCACTGAAATGTATATGAATTATTGACAAATGCGATCAATATTTCATATTTACTGTCTCTTGGAAATGCGCCAATTAATATAGAATTTCGTTATTAAATCAATATAATTTGATTTATTTCTACCACAATGACACAAATCAAATCTTAGCATTGAGATATATGTCTATTACCAAGTTTCTGTGATAAACATACATGTATTTAGGTGTATATGTAGGATAATTTATTATATTTGGATTTATATGGTGCTGATGATCAGATATTGAAAAATCGGTTTCCAGAGAGTAAATTTCATCCTAAATTAATTAGCCAACCAAACTATTTTATTGTTTTCAATTGGTATTTACAGTATCTAATGAAAGACCTACAAGGGGTAAAGTCATGTTTGTTAAAAAATATATTTTTTTTGTATTTGGTCCTTAAAATGGCTATTTTACGGACTCATATGAGTTCGTAAAATGAGTCTTTTCCGGACTCAATCCCAAAAAGTTGCCATGGCAACTTTTGAGGATCATTTAGGTAAATAATGCAAAATGGTTCATACTTCAATAAATAATAATTAAACAACTTTATTTGATCTAATAGGTACAACAATATGACTTAATTGTTAGGTTTGTAAGTTAAATTAATAATAATTAAATGATTATGGCCCAAAATGAAAATTAAATGAACAATTTTGAGCACCCTCAAAACTATTACCCCCAAACGAAATACCCGAACCCGAGAGTATCGTCTTAATTTCTTTTGATGTTGTGGTAGTAGCTTCGGTAGTAACCGAAATTATGTAACTCGATGGTTCGATCTTCTTCTCCCACATTAACATTCTGCACACTTCTTTTGAATTGATTCTTCTATATACGACTCTGCCACTGAAGACGACCTGGAATTAGTTATTATTTAGAATAAAAAGGCAATAATATTGTGAAAAAACTTGCTTCCATCCTCCTAGCCGTTTCAACGAGATTAAATGGACGTCAGCATCTGCCGCAAGAGACACAGAACTTCGCCGGAAGCAATGCCCTGTGTACTCTGTCGGGTTCGGTAGTTTAAGAAATTCAGCAACAATAGAGGGCATTTTCCCAAAAGAATGGATTCCTACACGTTGCGTTGTACCATACATTTTCCCTTACGATAGGAAATAAAAAACATTCGATGGTCAAGCATATTTCTGGTACACTTCCATGGGATTAACAGCTTCATCTTCAGCTACCACGGGAAACACTCCCTTAATGTTGGTCTTCGTATCGGGAATTGTTATAAGAAGACATCGTGTGCTTTTTTGGACAATATCTTGTATTTTTAGTGAATGTAGTAGCTCTTCTCGCCTGCATGCACCACACACGCCAATGAATGAGAAGAGCAACCTGCGAAATTAAATGTGAAACTGATGCGTGTCATTAAAGTATGATTTTAAACTTACTTTGATTAATAAAAATATATTAATTTCTTGGCGCGTCAAATCTTTTGACTTTGTGGGCTCGTAGTCTACTGAATTTCTCTTCAAAAAAGCCATGACTCCGACGAATTTGTTTATTTCTATATTTTCTTTGACAGACAGAATATTTTGACCAGAGAGTAGATCGTTTTACTTCTTGCAACTGTAATAGGAAAATACGAAAATAGTCACAATAATAATTAACATATGTTATTAATATTGATTACAAAGAATAGCGGCACTTACCTTTTCATGTAAATAGTTCAACATTGCATCTTCAGTGTTGTTCATTTCTTTCCGTCGAATGAATGCTTCATATTCCTTTTCATAAATTTGACGAGATTTCACTGGAAGTAAATCTAACACAATTTACTTCGCTTTTTCAGATATAATTTGTGGATTATGCCTTTTATACCGTATAAAGAAAACGCGTCAAAAATTGTTTAAACAATCTGGTTACTATGATAATTAAAATTCGAAGCTCACTATTTTCGAGAAATATTTGCTCCAATCAAAAATTTAAATATGTTTTACTTTAACAAAAAAATATTGTTTGTAACTCGTACCTACAATAAGTTTTTGGGGACTCATCGGCAATTCCGGACTCGGCTTCGCCTCGTCCGGAAACAGCAACATAATTTTAGGTACATGTTACAAAAGTAACTATTTTTATTATTTATAATTTATAAATGTTACAATAATTATTATATAAATGTACCAATTGAAGAGCTAAGTGGATAAAGGTGTTATGTCACAAAAACACGTTATTGAGTAATTTAACTCGAAAGTTTTTAGGCGAGAACTTTTTTGTTATAACGACTATATAGCTTGCATTTTGCGATGATATTGACATTTGATGTACTTTTCAGAGACAAATAACTAAAGTTGTCAGTTGTCATTATTTTCGAAAATTTTAAAAAATTAATGTACATAACACCTTTATCCGTTCATAAGTTTCTCTGAAATGAATAAGGAATTAGTGAATAAAAGTGTTAAGAAATTAAACATATTTTATTATTATTAAAACATTGTACAATTTTTAGGTAGTCGGACAGTTCTACGGTTTTGAGCCACAGTTTGGTCATTTCCAAGTATGTAGTGATAATACGGCCTTACCATTCATTTATGAATGGTAAAGGTACGGTCAGACATAGCTGCTTTTGCTGCGCAGTTTTAGGGTTGCAGCTGCAAAAGTTTCGTATCGTGTTCACACTGATCCTAAAAGTAGCGTGCAGCGGGCAGTTTTTTCTACTGCAGCTACCCGTCAAAACTTCAAGTTTGGAAAAAGCTTGCAGTGACGTTCACACACAACACGCTGTTTTTGCACCATGCAACCAGATGCTGTATGTTAGCCGTTAGCTATTGTTCCTTCACATCTCACTGTGTTCATGCGGTAATATACGTGATAAATTCCGATTTGTGTACTGTAAAACATGGATGACGAGATACTAGCTACAGTTTGCTTATTATCTGTACTATTAAAATGAAGAAGATGCCGACGCCAGACGAAAACTGGAATTTGGATGAAAGAATGGATAAGAAATAGATAAAAGTTAGCACTTTCGAACGGTGATAGCCCGCCAAATTAATTTCAATATATATTGACTTTTAGGTGTCAAAACAACGTTTCTTAGCTATAAATATAAAATACTTAAAGACTTCTCCAAGATCAAACATGTATCTTATTAAAGAATAGATAAAAAAAAATCACTACAAGCTGCAGCTTTAATTCTATATTTAATTTTTTTTATACTATAAACAAACAAAAATGAATCATTTAAAAACATTAACAGTTTTGTCTAGTCGAAATTTATTCACAAATATATTATTTAAAATGTTAGGTACATAAATGGACACCAACTTTAAAAATACTGCACTCGCTGCTGCTGCAAAAGTTTCAACCAAATAGATATTTTTTGCAGCCATTGCTACTCTTTAAAATTCAATTCACACGTGGCTACTTTTGAGGCTGCACGCAGCATATAAATGTTGCACGCAACCAAGCAGCATGCGCTACTTTTAAGGTTGCACAGCTATTCACATGAAGATTCACTTGAACTGCGCAGTTTTTTAGACTGCACCGCAGCAAAAGTAGCTGTGTATGACCGTACCTTTAAGGTACGGTCAGACATAGCTACTTTTGCTGCGCAGTTTTAGGGGTGCAGCTGTAAAAGTTTCGTATCGTGTTCACACTGATCCTAAAAGTAGCGTGCAGCGGGCACTTTTTTCTACTGCAGCTACCCGTCAAAACTTCAAGTTTGGGAAAAGGTTGCAGTGACGTTCACATACAACACGCTGTTTTTGCACCATGCAACCAGATGCTGTATGTTAGCCGTTAGCTATTGTTCCTTCACATCTCACTGTGTTCGTGCCGTAATATACGTAATAAAATTCGATTTGTGTACTGTAAAACATGGATGACGAGACATTAGCTCCAGTTTGCTTATTATCTGTACAATTAAAATGAAGAAGATGCCGACGCCAGACGAAAACTGGAATTTGGATGAAAGAATGGATAAGAAATACCGCACTTTTCTAAATTCACCGGTGGACGCACCAGGTGGATAAAATACGAAGCTGATTGGCTATCTGTTTCAAATTAGCCAATCAAATAATGTTATTGCTTACCGGTACGATACACCGGTGAATTTAGAAATCTGCCTATAGATAAAAGTTAGAACTTTCGGACAGTGACAGCCCGCCAAATTAATTTCAATATATATTGACTTTTAGGTGTCAAAACAATGTTTCTTAGCTATAAATATCAAATACTTAAAGATCTCTCCAAGATCAAACATATATCTTATTAAAGAATAGATTTTAAAAAATCACTACAGGCTGCAGCTTTAATTCTATATTTAATTTTTTTTTATATACTATAAACAAACAATGAATCATTTAAAAACATTAATAGTTTTGTCAAGTCGAAATGTATTCACAAATATATTATTTAAAATGTTAGGTACACAAATGGACACCAATACTGCACTCGCTGCCGCTGCAAAAGTTTCAACCAAATAGATATTTTTTGCAGCCATCGCTACTCTTTAAAATTCAATTCACACGTGGCTACTTTTGAGGCTGCACTTAGCATATAAATGTTGCACGCAACAAAACAGCACGCGCTACTTTTAAGGTTGCACAGCTATTCACATGAAGATTCACTTGAACTGCGCAGTTTTTTAGACTGCACCGCAGCAAAAGTAGCTGTGTCTGACCGTACCTTAATTGTTCTTTAAGATTGGCCAGTTTTCCTACACTTAGGCTGCCTTTGTTTTCATTAAACACCGTTAGAGCAATATAGTCGGAATTTATCTTATGCATATTCCTTTTCTATAAAATATCGACTTTGTAAAATGGAGTTATTTCATCTAGTGATGTAATAGTAGCACCCATAGGTGCCATTTTATACCGTCGTAAAAATAAACCTTTTCATTGTTTAAGTTTTTCTTCCTGTTGTACAAATTGAGTTTTGAGGCAATTCCATCAATATCCTTGAAATGATTCTTCATATCTATGACAACGGCGTCTTTGGGAGTTCTTAAAATTTCTCGATACTGGTTCGGAACGTAGATGTTTTGATGTTTCCTTAAAATTTTCTCGACTCTGCCAAAGTCTCTGTCTGAATCTAAATATGAATGTCCCACCTCCGAAAATTTATGGTCGATAACTTTAAATTCTCTCTTTAAAATCAACAACTGGTAAAGTGTAATGATATTGAAGTTTTTATTTTGTCCACCACAGGAGTCGGGCCATATTATAATGTGATCAATCTTTTCTTGGAAATATTCATTGTAAATTTGTGGAAAGGTATGTAAGCAACTAGCAATTTCTAGGCTTTCACGGCTGGCCATATCTTCAGTCCATGTGAAAAAGAACGGTTTTTTTTTTTCAGTATTCCTCAATGTATGTATGCCAAGGTTGTAAAACCACATTTGACGAAGGTAAAATGCTTTCGATGTACTTAATTTTGGCAGCGGCATGGTTTGCTGAAGATCTAAAGTAAGAAAGCAAATCATTCTATCTACTGTAACTTTTGCTCCGTCATGCTTTTGTTGTTCGAAAGCTAGTTTGTAATTTTCTCCGTATTCTTTAGTATTATTATTATTATTAGTATTATTTTTTAACCCAATAGATGTAAGCATAGCGAACCCTGTAATTCTTAAACGATAACCTTACAAACCCAAATGACCTTTGACTTGATTTGCGTAATTATCATACTTATTATTTTTTCCGCAAGAATTTCGGAATTCGTCAGCTTTGCCTTAAACAATTTAATGCTCTTTCAAAATATTGGGTGGGCAGAAGCCATACCAGATATCAGTTTTGCTCTTGTCATAAAAATGTCTACGGTCCAGCCCTCTTCTACTTATCAGCATAAAAATGTTTGTACAAAAATCAACACCGCAAAGCGTCACTTTCCAGTATTTCTGATTTGCAGACTAATTTGCTAGAATACTTTGGTAAATTCGTATTTTATTATTGCATTTTATATTGATAATGTTTTGTTTTTAAAACATTATTAAAACTTGCCTGGGAAGAAATTGCCACTATGTGACTGATTTCTGCTGAATTGCCAAAAGGTATAAATGTGTTTACAGCAATTAGATACTCAAGTACCATCTCGACTCTTGTACCATCTCATACCATTTCGAAATTGAACGAAATGAATATATGGATTAAAACACTATAAGCACTATTTCCAAATATCAGCCAATTTATAAACATCTTACATGATTCATGAAATCGTTTATTCATTGCCATTTGTAATATCAGTTTACTACGACTGGCCATTTTCACTATAATAGTAAGAAACACTTAACCCAACTTGTCACATTACTGTCAATATAACATAACTTTAAAAGCAAAGTGTTTTGGATTAAAACAATTTAATATCGCACAGTAATGGATAAAGGTGGTATGTGATCATGACACCTTTGTCCATTAAATTATATAAAAACCATATGTACATAACACCTTTATCAAACATTAAAACGCATTTAGGAAAGGTTTATTATCCCAAAAACTTATTGAAATGATAGATTATAAGTTAAAATAGTTGTCTGTGTAGAAATCTCAAAATTTTCAAAAATGTCACATAACACCTTTATCCACTTAGCTCTTCAATTATGAAATAACTTTTGCGCGATCAACAATTGGATAACCACATATATGATTATATTGATTGGGAATGACCTCCCTTATCACTCACTTCGTTTGATCGTCCACTTTTGGGATCCCCTGTATATGAAATATTATTTTTGTAAAGTTGACTACATAATTCTTATGCGTGTAAAAAATGCCGGCGTCTTTGATCTCTACCGCATCGCCAAAAACAACGACATTTTTTACACGCATAATAATTGTGTAGTGAACTTTACTAGCGACTTATTTGTGGGGTAAAACCCATAGAGAATGGACTATATAGAGGAACTACCGTATCTATTTCCAGATGTAAATAAACAAGCAAATGTGAATTTATGTGACACTATTGTAGTACTCAAAATATAACCGAATGCACGTTTAGTAACACGGTTAACATGTTTACAGTGTTGGTATTATGGCATATACCAACAAGATAATGTAAACAACACTGTAATATTGAGGAATGAGGATATTATGAAATTTTTAAAAATAAACAAATGTATGCGCGTTTGCTTATGATTATGAATCTTCAAGAGAATAGGAAGAGGTGGGTGGCCGATAATGCGATAATAAATCATGAAATCATTATAAAGCAGTACCTTTACCTACAGAATCCGGTTCTTTTAATTAATATAACAATCTACCTAAATTTTAATTTAGGTGTGGAAACACCGCAGAGATTATGTGGTTGATATATGCCGATAAGAATGTTGATATACAGCGATTATTTGATTTATGCTGTGTGGCTCTGGCGAGAAGGTACTACCCATAATTTCAGATGATGAATAATGCAGGGTTATTTATTTTAATGGGTTGCAGGATATATCTGCGCTTGGCCAGGTTTTACAGGTAATAATTTAAAGAATAAATTTGAATTATTGATGATTTCGGGATTAACGGAGGAACAGATAATACTGTTTTGTAATTTAAACATGCCAGAGGCAGAGAAGAGCAAACAAATGCCGCTTTGATCACCGGTGCCGTTTTGGCAGTTGTGTCACCAACTCTGAACACGTAGTGACGGAGTTGGAACATTTCGTAATCTAATTTTAGACAGAAGAAATGTGTAGAATATGAAAAAATAATGAAAATACGCAAATACAACAAACTGGTAGTTTGTAAGAAGTATTAAACGTAGATATAATTTATTTATAATGAAAGCTCTTCACAAAGTTTTAATGGGATTTTTTACATATAAAAACTAGAGTAAACATACTTTTCGCTGATTTATTGAACTTATAAATAATTGTTGCTGATTGCAATTTTTTTTGATAAATAATGTTAGTTTTAGACATTTAATATTGTGTCTCGAATCCGCGACTCTCGGATTTCGCGTCTAGTCAATCAATCAATCGAAATTAATTTGTTTAAAATTAAATTGTATTTTGTCCTCATTCCCTAAGAACAACGAATAAACTGAAGTACCTAGGAACAGACCTGACGAACCAACACTGGAACGGAGACAAACGATAAAGGAGAGAATCAAAACGGCATACACAAGGGCAATCATGGGGCCTTACCAAATGTATGTACATAGCCGTCAAACGGCCAACGATGCGGCAACAACAAAAGCCAACTGAAGAAGTTTTTGAGAAGAGCAGAAAGGGACATAGTCCAACTCCTCGCAAAAACAACAAGACGAAAACAGCGACATAAAACATCAACACTATTCGGAGTAAAGATAATTTTAAAAAGGATAAAAATGTACCCTATGAAGTACTGGGAACATACCCAAGGAAAAGACCCAACACATCTACTGAAGAACCAACCACATCAACAAACCAAAGGCAGGGACACCATGCTACAGCGAAGAACAACAACTGAGAGAATCAGGATCAAAAAATGAACACCACAAAGAAATCGCAACGATATATACTCTACCACAATCGGAAACCGAGGAAGACACAAAAAAAGAAGATTCGAAGAAGCAGAAACACAAAAAGAGGAGCATAAACACTCCATATTACGACACAACAGGGCAACATATTTCACAAGAAGACTCAGAATAGGCAGAAGTCCAAAAACACAAAAGAAGGGAGCTTAAACGCTCCGTTACGACACAATGCGGTAACGCATCTCACAAATACCTACACCTCCCACCCCACATTCCTTTACCATGCGCCATGTGGCTCTCGCTTTAGTCCAACCCAGCATGTGTGTCCAGCGTGAACGTAGCAGGCCCAGCTGTATACCTGGGAGTGGCATCAATGCCTACCGCGTGCTGATAAATCAATCAATCAATTAAATTGTATTTTGCCCTCCCCAGACACTCGGACACGGAGCCGGTCTGACATCCCCGGCGCCGGCCTTCGTGGAAATTGAAAAAATGGCCGAGGCAAGGTCAGATAAAGCAAAAAAGAACTGAAAATAATATAGAGATGCAATCAGATTATTAATAAAAATTAAACATGTATAAAGATAAATTAAAACAAGCTAAAAACGTACTCTTCGCCTGTTCACTGAACTTTTTATATAATTGTTACACATTCTATAGGATACTCTTCGCAGTTGTTTGTAAATAATGTTAGTTTTAGACGTTTTTAATTTTATAGTACGAACTTAGGTGGTAAGTGTACAATAAAGTAAAAATAAAAAAAAAACTATACCATATCCCATTTGATTTTCGAACCCGGGACTCTTGGATTTCGAGTCAAAAGCGTAAGAACTACACCACCATTTAACACTTAAAAACATGTAAATTTTTTTACATTATAAGAGACGAGCTAAAATTATATTTCCACGGTTGTATATTATATATTATGAAATGTATATTTGTAAAATATATAAATATTTAAATATTAAAATGAAATATCGTTTCATCAGATTTCTATTCAATTACAAAAACATAAAAAACAAACAACATTTTTTCAAATTTAAATCATTAATAACATTTTTATTTACTGATCGATTTTGTCCAAAAACAATAGGTTCTTCCTCTAGCTAACACTAACTTATTGTCCAAAGGGCATAACCGGGTAAGCATGGGAAAACTGCCCTTGAAGTAATATTGCTACTTTTTTTTGTATAGTGTATATAAGCATTAGATGTAATTCTGCAATATTTTGACTTTCTAAAACTTATAGTTTTCGAGTAAAAAAATCAATTCTAAATTTTTTTATTATTATTTTTTTTGACCAAATTACCAAATTTTTGGTGCTTTATATATAGTATACATCTACTTCAGATGGATTAGTAATAAAAAAATTAGGTTATTATTCTTCAAAGAAATATGTTTTTTTCATTTTTTTATTTTTCAAAAAAATTTTTTTGACACTTCTGCATTAGGGACACCCACCATTTTTTTTAGTAATTTATCATTTAGTGTTCTATAACATATATTTTTATGAAATACTTTGAATTGGTACAACATACTGAAAAATAAAAAATCTATGCTACTCTATTTTCCACAATAACATTCGTACTAATTATTTATTACACAGGTCAACATTTAGTTTGAGAAACTACACCGGACTCTACCTAGATACCCAGGGGTTTTTGGGGTCGCTAATTCCGACGCCGAGGTCGGTTAAGCTCTATCACATCAGGTTCAAGGTCATTTGAAGGTCAAACTAAGAGGAGGTGGTTGAAAAAATCTGAAAAAATTTACAAACAGGTTTTTGGGGTCGCTGAGCCGGTTTAAGAAAGTCAAAATTTTGCAGAATTACATCTAATGCTTATATACACTATACACAAAAAAGTAGCAATATTACTTCAAGGGCAGTTTTCTCATGCTTACCTGGTTATGCCCTTTCAGTATAATCGGATTTTTCTTTCTTGAATTATCGTACTTACAAGAAATGTGACAAACGGACGGGTAGACGGACAGACAGACATTTTGAAAGTTGTTCAGAATTCGTTCACTAACACAATGATATGAAAATTTTTTTGTCTGCGAGCGATATTTACGGTTTTAGAAATGTGCCGATCAAATACAATATTTCGTTTTCGTATTTGCCAAGAGTATAATAATTGTAATAAGAAGGCAAAAGGCGCTTATATAAATAAATATTTGGGATAAATATGACTGGACCACGCGGGATAATCAAAAGCCTGACCAAAAGCCTGTTGCCATTTGTAAGAGCAAGCGGCTGTGCCAAACCGCATAATTTATGATTTAAACACTAAACCACCATTCGTTACTTTTACTAGAGTTAATGTCTATAATACGATGTGTTTAGGTGAAAATCATATTTCAACTTTGGATATTATATTTTGAAATGTATGTTTTTCTGAAATCGATCGGCAATGTCTACATTTTCGGCGCGATTTCAGATCGAAAAATGCACAATTCCAGTGTTTTAGTCCGTTGCTAAGAAACTATCAGAAAACAGACCGGAAAAGATCCGTTGCTCTTCTACACTGACGGGAATCGAAAATAAGCGCACCAGAGACATTGATGGTTTTTTTAAATTCAGTTACTATAATATAATTTTTAATTTTTGAAAATATTTCTTAGGTGGTGAAGCTCCAATGAAGATTGTTCTTGTCGCACCAGCTTTCTGCTATTTCCAGTTGGGTTAGAATTTCTTTGCAATCATCAGCTCCGTACTTATTTCCGCAGTAATTAAATTTTTTCATATCATCGGAAAACAGTAATTTGTCACATTTTATTGTGTTTTGGCGTAATTTATAAATCACAGAAATTTAATGGCCCGAGATTGCAGCCTAAGGTCACCCTAAGATTTCCATAAATATGCCAAATTCATATTTATAATATTTTCATATTCTTTTCTGTCATTTAAATATAACCCCAAAAATGAAATAATATTACAGAAAATATGTTTAACTTCTCTAACTATAACTTTGACTTCTTAAATTCTCATTTAGAAGCATTCAAATCGTGTGATTATAATACAGATATAAAATTCTGATTTAAAATAATTCACCTTGGATGATGGTGTGATAATCCGAAACGTTAAAACTGGATGGATCTAAAATAGATTTGAAACTTCGGATTTTTTAAAAATTCGTCAGGGAGGATGTTCTTTATTTTCTCCCTATCCCCAAAAAATCGAACATTGCAATTTTCTTGAAAAGAAAATTCTTAACAGTTTTAGTCCGTATTTCATAAATTCATATCATTTCATTAATGACCCTTTGTCTCGGAAAGATCCAGAAATAATACGAACTATACTGACACTTGAACCAGAAAGTCAGTGCAGTGCGGTGAACCTATACCATTTATTTTCGATACAATTGAAAAAAAATTCCAAAAACTAAATATTCTGTTATTTTTGGACCTCCCGATAGGCTTTCCAAAACATTTCAGATTTGAGGATTTGGCAAGGTTGCTATGGATTCTTGAAATTTTCATCCAGTCAGTGCAAAATTTCACGATAATTTTTGCGTGACTGCACTAGTATTATCACAAATATATGTTATTTTCACTGGAAATAATATAATTGACGATTTGCACGAAAGAAAGTTTGGTAAAAAGTGTCTAGATTGGTATCACTGTAATTCACTGCACATGTTGACCAACTCGTCTAATTTCCAAACTTTGCAACAATTAAATACCTATAATATAATAATCATAAAATTGTTTTCATTATTTTTAATGTTAAACCTACTTCCACTGAATATAAATCATCTTTATTAGGTTGTTTCGTAGTCTACAATATTTAAAAAATGTCAAATTATGCAATTTGTCAATCGCTGCTGCCAACTCTTCTAGTAAACTGAGAGTTGGAAACAGTGTTTGACAAATTGCATAATTCGACATTTTTTAAATATTGTGGACTACGAAACAACCTAATAAAGACTATTTATATTCAATGGAAGCAGGTTTAACATTAAAGATAATGAAAACGATGTTATGATTATTATATTATAGGTATTTAATTGTTGCAAAGTTTGGAAATTAGACGAGTTGGTCAACATGTGCAGTGAATTACAGTGATAGCATTATACTGTGCGCCATGACACTTTTTACTGAACTTTCTTTCGTGCAAATCGTCAATTGGCATTATGTTCACATGGAAAAGTTAAACGACTTCTTTTTCGTTCATTCATGTGTGAACGCTTTATAGTTTCCCACCACCTTGCTTTCGATCACGTCTAAATAAAAATATACAAATATTTATCCATTTATATCATCAATATTACTTACTTGAGACCCTCAAGACCTTTATCGACATGTTATTCTCTTTTATAAATAACCTGATGAGAGTATCGCCAACGGAAATTATGCATACTATGTGATTACTTTATAATTACGTTATTATTACGCTTTTGTTTTTCCATGGCATTGAAACATGATGCAAATTACCTTTAAATCCGAATCACTGGCATGAAGGATGGCAAAAAATATGCCGGCTATGAAATATCGAATTACTATATTTTTCAGTGAACCGTGAAGCCGGATTATTTTATATTGTTGCTGAAAACGATACTCCGCGTTTTGTTTCAATTAGGTGTCGATGTGAAATTGCTTAATAGGACGTCAGTGAAATTACATAAGCGTCTTCCAGCAAAGGTAATTAATTTTGGTGACCTTCAGTAGCAAATTAAAATATTCCATCGACATACTTATCATCAAAAATCGCTGCCTTCGGAATCACTACTTTCACATCCAGATTTCCTGTCAAGGTATCTTCCCTCTTCTTATCCAAGTTCCCCACTACCACCCCCACCCCATTGTTAAAGGAAATGGTAGAGGGAACTAAATCCCAGTTTTATAGACTCTTGCTTTACCCTCATTTACCCCCCAACTCTTCAACGGAATAAGATCCAATAGTACCAAATTTCAAGTCAATATCATAAACTGTTCTAAGAGTTAAAAAAAAGTTACAGACAGACTGACAGACAAGACATAATTTTTTTTTATTCAAACTTAAAACCTCGATGTTTCATGACATTCTAAGTTTATTTACCATTACTCTGTAGTAATAGCATATTCAACGCGTAACAAAAATGGATCATAATTTTTTCTTTCTATATTCAGACCTTGTTTCTTTATAAACAACGTGATTTTGTAACATGGCTCTCCAATATAATAGTCTAGGAGATAGCCCCATACATGTTTGGAGGTTTGGGGGGCGGTTTGGGGGGTTACATTGAGAAAAAAAATGTTGGCACCCACAGAGACTCTTTGGTAAAAAAACTACAAGTTTGAGAAGGTGCCAACATTTTTTTTCTGAAAGGCACCAGTTTTGACCCGTTTTTGGACAAAAGTCCAATGTTTGGCCAAAAATCTGGAAATTAGGCAAGCAGAAAATGTTGGCATATGGTTTTCCAGTAATATGAGCATTGACAACGAAAATTTTCCGCCTGGTCAGAAAGTGTTATACTACGTTTCAATTTTGGCCATAATTGATGTCGCCAGTGCTGCCAATTGCACGGAGAAAAAATGTTGACATATATCGAATGTTGATCGCCAAGGTGCTCTCTTCAATTAGCACCAACCCCCAAAGTGTTATACTCTGTTCCACAATTGAATATTTTCTGGGTCGGCTGGCACCAAAGCGGGTAGGTCTGACTTACATAAGATAAAATACTCAGAAAAATATTTGCTAAAACATAACAGCAATGCCAACATGTTATATCCCAGGCCCCATATATGTAGCTAACCCCTAGACTATAAGTTAAAGACCTGAACTTACATTGGAGTCATCTAACAAAATCAAGTTATTTTTAAAGAAGCAAGGTCTAAATATAGCTTATAAGAGTAACAATACCTTAGTGTTTGTATATTATAAACAATAAAGATATGTCGAGAGTATATAAGCTTACTTGCGGAACTTGCCCTAAGTAAAGATATATGTTAAACAAAGAGGTACAATTTAAAATACGTATAGAAGAACGTGAAAATAGTTTTTTGAAAGATAAAAATACATCGACATTTTTGCTAACCATTTATTACACAGGCTTACCAAAAAAAAGTCTTTTAGTCGAACTACAACTACAAGACTTTTTTTGTGGGCCTGTGTTATTGATTGATTGATTTACCAGCGTGCGGTAGGCATTGCTGCCACTCCCAAGTTATACAGCTGGGCCTGCTACGTCCACGCTGGGTTGGACTAAGGTCATGCTTGTTGCCAGTAGCGAGAGCCACATGGCGCATGGTAAAGGAATATGGGATGGGAGGTGTAGGTATTTGTGAGATGCGTTACCGCATTATGTCGTGAGGGAGCGTTTAAGCCCCCTTTTTTTGTATTTTTTGTTCTGGGCTTCTGCCTATTCTGGGTCTTCTTGTGAGATATGTTGCCGCGTGGTGTCGCTGCTATCTGTGCTCCTATTTTTGTACTTCTGTTTTTACAAGTCTTCTTCTTCTTCTGAGGCATCTGATTCCTCCGTTTCTGATTCTGGTAGAGTATATATCGCTCCGATTTCTTTGTGAAATCCATTTTTTCCCCTCGCTTTTCTTTCCCAGTATGTTTGGTCCTTTCCCAGTTTGTTCATGATCCTCTCGATTGTTGTTTTCCACGTGTAACATGGTCTCCCAATTTTAAGTTTGCTGCTGTTCAGTGTTAGTGCTTTTTTCTGTAAGTGTGTTGGTTCCCTTCTTTGGACGTGTCCCCAGAACTTCATTGCGTACATTTCTATCCTTTTTGTAATTGTCTTCCCTTCTATTAGTGTTGATGTTTTATGTCGTTGTTTTTGTGGGCCTGTGTTATTAGATAAATACTCATTCAACGATAGTTTTGATATCCTTCACACAGCTAGTGAAGCACCAATACTCACGTTGCTTTAGTTAGAACTTAGAAATTAATGATATAAAAAATCTAATATTTTACTTAACGATCAAACAGACGTAAATAATTTGCCTCTTGCAAACTTATTTTAATTCCATTACCTTATTAATTTACGTTAGAGAACATTGAGGAGGGGAGAATTTTTCTCTTCAGGAATGTGTGGGGAATGTGGGAATGTGTTAGGAGGTAAACATAAAAGTCCCCGCCTCCAGCCCCGCCGCTTCAGGGGGAGAGGGGAGTGCAAGGGTTCCTTTTTTCGATTCTTCGCTTATAACTCGGAAACGATGCGCCGTACTGAAAAAGGTAATCTATGCAAAATTGAACGTAATTAAATTTCCCACAAGAATGTATAGATTTCGACAAAATATTATGTTAGTAAATACGTCGAGTGTTGTAAAATAAAGATTGTTTTGTGACTGTGATTTATTAGCAGACCACGGTAAACCGCTTTGATAGAAATATTCAAGGTACACAATTGATTTTTTTTATTAATCATCGATTTTAGCTGGCGAGTATCTCGTAAACTATAACACATAGGAAGAAAATGAATATAAACATTCTTGTAGAAAATTTAATTACGTTAAATTTTGCATAGATTACCTTCTTCCATACGACGCTCGACGCATCGTTTGCAAGTTATAAGCGAAGAATCGAAAAAAGGAACCTTTCCACCCCCCTCCCCCCCTGAAGCGGGGAGGCTAGGGCGGGGACTTTTAGTATTTTTACCTCCTAACTACCCCCAACACATCCCTGAAGAGGCAAATTCGCCCCTCCTAAATGTTCTCTACAATCCTCTTTTGGGAATTCATTGATTGAACTATTAGGCTATGGAATACATTATATCTCAGGTCTATAATCTTTTAGGTATTTAAGGTCCACTAGTTTTAATTGTGAGCGATCTTATACTCACATGTGAAGAAGCTAATGTCTAGCGAAACAATTGTCATGTTGACATAATATATTAGTGAAAATTTAAAACAACAGTTCAGTGTTTTATTTGTCAAACTACAGTTTTGACATGAATTTTCACCAAGTAAAAGTCGAATATTTCAACTAATCCACTATTATTTGATCAGTAAAATTATACTTTCCATACTTGATATGTATCACACTGTGTATTGAATTTCTGTAGCTGTATCAATTATATCGTTTTCTACTGTTATATAAGCGCTAAATATATGATTTATTATCTTCCATAAATAAGCATAAATAATAACTTGAAGAGTGTTGTCACCATCCTTCAATCATTCCGTCTTAGACATCAAGATTTGCATTTCACCGTAGATAATAAAACATTAATTGATGTTTCCCAGCGTAAATCGATTTCATTAAGACGGTTTGGTGTATATGCATGGCTGATGACCAACTAATTGTCAAATTGTACGCATTTTACGTGGATTGCCAACTGAAGAAGATTGCTCGGTTAAATTTAAGTGTGCTTCTGGGTTTACCAATTTCAGTGCTATGCTTGTTACCAAAACGGTATTTCATGATAATTTGTATACGCATAGTAATGGACGATTTCCGTTCATTTGCACATCTTCTTGACAATAAGTAATTCACACAACTGTTACCGGAAGTCATCCAACTGTAAAGTTTGACAAATTGCATGGTCCACGACTTTAAGCAGATCTGCTTGCTTCCAATTTGTACCTTCAGCGAATATGAAGAAATGTCCTCGATTACAATGCCATTCTCCAAATGGACGTAACTTCCGAATCAAAGCCTTAAACATGTTTGTGTATTGTTCTTCGTTTAATATGGACTCACCGCATTCAATGGTAGCAAAGATCTTGTAGTTTCCCTGTGTGAGATAATTTGACATTTCTTTGAATCGATGCTTCCACGCTTCTATTAAGTTTTCTTCATATGTGATTCTAGAAAGTTTTATGCCATCCCCACATGTATTGAGTGTGACTGATGCCAATTTATTTCTGATTTAGCCGCTTTTTTATATTGTCTTGCCATTTTTGTAACGGTAATTTTTTTTATAACGAACAAATGTGCCCAAATCTTAGAAGATAATTGTTAAATGCTATTATAGCGTAAGATTTTTTTGGTTTGCCGATGATGTAGGAGTCTGTTCATATTTAACATTATTGTTTATTTTACAGCCAATTTCACAATCGTCGGTTAACTAATGGTTAGGATTTGACCAATTGTTTATTATAAAAATCTGTGACATTAAAAGCCAGTTATACAATTGCTGGTTAATTTATAGTTAGGATTTGACCCATGATTTATTACTATAAAGGTAAGAATGTCCGGTACAGTTGTGTTTACTAATAATTATAACTTTTAGATTCTGGTTAGTCAACTAAAAGGATAACCAACGATTGTGAAACTGGTTGTTAGTGTTAATGTTATGTTGTCTTCCTTAATTACTTCCACATCCAGTGGAAGTATAGTAACGACAAAAAAATTTTAAAAAATTTTTATTGTTCAAATAGGCTTAGAATGTCACGAAACGTCGAGATTTTAAGTTTGAGCGAAAAAAAAAAAAATTCTGTCTGTCGGTCTGTCTGTAAATTTTTTTGTGCGCACGTTTACTCTGGAACCGTTTGAAATATTGACTTAAAATTTGGTACACATATGTACTTTAACGAGATCTAGAACTAGGTTATATTTTCATCTAGTTCCGTCGAAGGGTTGGGGAGTAAATTGGGGTAAATTTGGAGTAAATAGGTAAATCAAGCAGGTAAGAGTCCATAAAATTGGTATTTAGTATATACAAGAGAAGCTAAGGTCTCAAAAAAAAAATTGAAATTAGCCACCCCCATTACCACCCCACCTCATTATTAAAGGGGATGAAACAAAAATGTGATTTAATGTGTGTACAAGAACTAGAAACCTCAAAATATTTTTTTACTTCATCCACCCCCACTCCACTACCGATGTGGGGTATCGTTTTATGGGTTTTTGGGGTAGAGGATTTCAAATATTATATTATTAAAGTTCCATAAACAATTATTTCCACATGCGAAATTTTTTCATTGTGAGTGACTTGGATAGAAAATCTGGATGTGGAAGTAGTGATACCTTGGGCAGCGGCAGCTACTGTTTCTTGTTTTGGAGTAGTCAGTTATAGTCATTATTTTGCTCTTTAATAATAATTTTTGTTCAGTTTTAAATTGGGCAGGCTTTAGTGCTTTAGTGCTTTCAATTCTGGTATTAAATTATATACCTACTATATGAGTGTTTAAAAAGTTCAATGCGATACAGGTTGAATTAGAAATCCCTTAAACCTGATATTGAATGTCTGGACATCTATTCTGTGTAGATATGTTTTTTTTTTAATAATATTTTATGATACAGACACACCGAATGTAGCAATCTTCTATTTTCCATGTGTAAGTATTGTTTAATTTGTAAAAGATCTACCAATTAAATTTTGTCTTCACCTACAGTAATATTTATAGCATTTTTCCACAGTCCTTGTCCTTGTACTTTTTTGGCTAGAACACAGTGACGTTCGATTTACTTGAATTTATAATTAAGCAATGATCTCTAGTTAAGTCTATAAATGGTTTTAGATCTTCATTAGCTAAATCACAGGCATTTTTTACGTCTTGAGAGAGGAATGAAAAATAGTGCTGAAGGCATTTTGTCAGATTTGCAGTATGCATGGTAGAAATAAATGGCCCAAAAGTAGAGCCTCGCGAAACTCTAGAATTTAGTGGTACGTAACCGAATTTTTAACTATCGATTCTTTGCTTTCTATTACTTCCACATCCTGTGGAAGTATAGTAACGACAAAAAAATTTTTAAAAATTTTTATTGTTCAAATAGGCTTAGAATGTCATGAAACGTCGAGATTTTAAGTTTGAGCGAAAAAAAAATTTCTGTCTGTCTGTCTGTCGGTCTGTCTGTAACTTTTTTTTGTGCGCACGTTTACTCTGAAACCGTTTGAGATATTGACTTGAAATTTGGTACACATATGTACTTTAACGAGATCTAGAACTAGATTATATCTTCATCTTGTTCCGTCGAAGGGTTGGGGGGTAAATTGGGGTAAATTTGGGGTAAATAGGTAGATCAAGCAGGTAAGAGTCCATAAAATTGGTATTTAGTATATACAAGAGAAGCTAAGGTCTCAAAAAAAAATTTGGCATTAGCCACCCCCATTACCACCCCATTATTAAAGGGGATGAAAAAAAAAATGTGATTTAGTGTGTGTACAAGAACCAGAAACCTCAAAATATTTTTTACTTCATCCACCCCCACTACCATCCCCATCACCACCCCCACCCCACTACCGATGTGGGTTATCGTTTTATGGGTTTTTGGGGTAGAGGATTTCAAATATTATATTATTAAAATTCCATAAACAATTATTTCCACATATGAAATTTTTTCGTTGTGAGTGACTTGGTTAGAAAATCTGGATGTGGAAGTAGTGATTCCTTGGGCAGCGGTTTTTTTAATATAATATTCATGTAATAATATTACCAAAGGTGTGCTTCTTTCTCTGCGAAAATAGTAGTAATACCTTTACTTTAGAATGAGTGTTCTTTGTCTATGATATTTCATTCTACATACAAGCTGACTTAAATATTATGAATGAAAATAACAGTTTAATAATGGGGCATATCAAATATATAATGTCATCATCATCATCTTCGTTCTTGATTTGTATGATGTCTGGCTTCATCTCCATATTTAAGCAAAATATTACCATGATTTGTCCAGTTCATGCTTTGCCGTTATCTTCGACTTTTTTTAAGTCTAGCTTTCAATAATTTCATCTGTACTACGGTCAAATCTTGTCTCTGATGACGGTTTTCATTTCTTTTAACATTGTTTTATTCATATAAATTTTATTTCCCCCATCAAGACAGATAAACTTTATCAATAGGGCGAGTTTTGTTAAAATTAAATTTAACCAAATCAGAGATAATTTTGTCAGAAACAACTATTTTTTTTGTAAATACCATATTTCCCGAGAAAATAGAGAAAATCGATTTTTTAATTAAAAATACCCGTTTTGACCCGCAATACGTTCCCGCGAATCCGTAAAACTCCTAAACTTTTTTGTTTCTATTTTGAACCTGTTACCAAAATTTAAGGTCTGCACAAATTTTTTTCGAGTTAAAGTAAAGTTTTCCTGTACTACTAGATTAGATAGGTTTCTTAATTAGATAGATTAGACCATATGCTGATTTGTTGACACATTTCCCAGTATCTTTCGATTCTTCATTGAATACATGCCAATAAAATAGCACACGTTTGCAAGCTGTATAATATCTGATTATACCTATGTGACCTTAAAAATGCAAACGATCTTGGAGATGACGGTCTGTATTATTACTTTTATAATTTTCAATGTCAGACATGAAACTCATTACCATGTATTTATGGCCAAGGCTTACCGGAGGTCTCATATAACGAAAAAAAGTCGATTGGCATTTTATCTTTATTTTGAACAGTTGGATAAATATACACAATATACAGGTATTTTCAACATAATAAATTTTCTGATTTATTTTTTTCCATAACCTTGAAATATTTACTGATTTGTTCTTCCATTATAAAAGTATATTCTTTACATGGTGAAATGCTAGTTAAAAAGGAGAACTAAATAGCGACTGAAGGCGTTTGATGAAAATCAGTTAACGACAAAACAAATGCTAGATGTAAACCTACCACCTGTAGAATTTGAATTCCCAAGTAACAATTTTAGTTTTAATATACTCTATGAAATATTTTGAAAGCTTATGTCTAAGACAACTTATAAATATAAATGATCTAGAAGGACTATAAAACTAACTTAAAACCCTTATAAGAGTACAGGGGCTCACCTAAAGAAAGATCTACATGCCTCTTTTTAAAACTACTATTAAAGCTTTAAAATTTTAATGAATCATCTAAATCTTTACTCGTAGAATATTTGGAGAGTGTTATAAAACTATATTTGGTTTAGGATAAGCACTATATTAAAATTTAAAAGGCACACACAAATGCACCGAGAAAACGTTTTATATTTAATGAAGTAAATATAAAGGCAAATAAATCTATTGCCACACTCACATCATCCACACAATATATGGGCCGCCATGCATAGTTATAAAATGAACATATGCCGAATACTGAGAGAGAGTATTTACAAATAAAGTATTGGGAGTCCTCACAGTTAATTTTTCTTTTCGGTGACGGTGACGGTGACGGTGACAAACAACACAACACAAAACTTGGAACCTCCTCAGTATGGCTGCTACCCCTATACATTGCTCGGTTGCTAGAAATAATGGCGGCTGTAAGCCGCGATTATTACATGACATGGCATCGCATCGCATCGCATCGCATCGCATCGCATCGCATCGCATCCCATCACATCACATCACATCACACCACATCACACCACATCACACCACACCACATCACTCCACACCACAACATAACACACCACACCACATCACATCTATATTATATTATATTATATTATATTATATTATATTATATTTCTAACGTGTTTTGTCTTAAAATGTCTATTAAATTACCAATTGCTCTTTAAGTACTCCGATTTGCTCCTGTAGAAATATATTTTAAGTCTCACTGGTTTTAAAATATTTTTTAAAACTTTTAGGCTATTTTAAAACTTATTCTAAGCAATTAACGCAACCGCTTTAGGACCTATAGAGTTTATGGCGCCAGTAAAATCTTACCTAAAAATTTGGTTTGTTTTTAAGATTTTGCCACATTTGTAGAAAGTTATTGGTAGTTCCGCTTGCCATGTCGCAATGTCAGTCGGATATTGCCTGCCCTCTTCCAGACAATCTTGTCTTTGGATTTGGGGTGTTTATTCATCCATATACACACGGCATCCACAAATCCATGAAATGCCGACGAATATTTCTTAATACAGCTTTAAAAGTATCTATTTTAAATCACTATAGCCTGAACAAAGAGAAAAGTTTTCCATTTCATTAAAACTCTAATAAGTTGTATTTATGAAGGTTCGACTCAAAACTTAGTAGTGATCTCAAAGATATTAGACTTAACTACTACCCCAAGATAATTTTATAAAGCGATTATAAAACCTCAACATTTCCTAAACTCTTCAATAAAACTCGATCCTCCTAAGTTGGACTTAACAACTAGAGAGTTTTATTGAAGGCTTGACAAATACGTTGATAAGTTAGTCATAAACCAATAAAGACTACAAGATAATTAAGTTTTAATGTAAATTCTTGAAAGCCTTTTTAAAACTTTCTTTAAAACAAGACACTGTTTAGGTGCATTTGACATTTATCATATATGGCATAAATCAGTGGTTTATGAGGTGGTCATTATAAAGCACTGACAAAACCTAAATAAAAATAAAAGGAATTTAAATTGTTACTTGGGTTATTTAAACATGTTAAGTATAATAATTTTTTAAAAGTTTCCTTGTTATTTTAGTTCTTCAATCCTTTTGGGCCACTCCCAAAACAAAATTCTGAACAGTCTGTTTGAAACTTTTTTTGCGCACGATTACTCTGGAACCGTTTATGATATTGACTTGAAATTTGGTACACTTATGTATTTTAACGTGGTCTGGAACTAGATTATATTTTGATCTTATTTCGTTGTAGGGTTGAGGGGTAAATGGGAGTAAATAAGTAAAGCAACCAAGTAAGAGCCCATAAAATTGTGATGTATGTACAAGAACCGAAGGCCGTGTTTCCTAGTTTGAATTTAATTTATAACACCGTTGTTGTACAGTAAGTCATTAAGCTACTTTAACATTAAAGTTTTAAAATTACTTTTGTGTGGAGTTTCCAGCGGGGGTTACGATTTTCCTGTAGAGTGGATCATCTCATTCTTCCGCTGTAGGATATTATTTGTGAATTCATTATTGTATGACGAATATCCCTCCTGATGAATTGTCAGTAACCAGTTAGCTTTCTTCTTTATCTTCAGATTGATGCCCACTATCAAGATTTTTGTAGATTTCAGAAGAATTTTCCGTTTTATTATCCTTGTTGCGGGTTGTGTAGGGTTTCAAGAACTGCATATGCCCAGCTAGGTAGTAGTCTCGCTTTGGTGGATTTTCAGATCGAAAACTTTTCAGGCCACGACTGTAGTTACCTCTCAAAGTCATCCATCGTTGTCTACATGCGATTCCTACAAAAAAAGCTTATTTTTAGTTTCAATGTCGTCAGAATACAAATAGATAAGAAGGAATGCACAAAACTATATCCCGATTTCCGTTGTACCACCACCAATCTGCTGGGAGAGCGCTAAAAATACATTTGATGTCGGTATACTGAGAGAGAAATAATGTGTTTATGATGTTTTACATATTATTTAAAGAAATAAATGTATAAATGTTGTATGGATTGAAATGTGCTTGTTATTGCCAATAAACAAAGTTCTAAAATTCTTTGTTCGCGAACCAAAAAAGTTTATTGCCTGCTTTGATTACTTAGAGAACGTAAAGGAACAGTTAAATTGATAATGTTTTCTGAATTTATGAGTTCAACAACATTTTTACACAATACGCAATTCATATGCCTAAACATTCTGGGAAATTATCCTGAAAAGTTGGAAGTTCCTGTTTTTTAATGATGAACGTTTTGTATACATTTCACAAAGAAATTTGAATGAAATAATTAGATATTTGAGAAGTTGTGAACTCTCACTAGTAAAGTCCAAATAGAGAAATAATACAGTCTGTAGACCAAAAAAAAACGGAAGTACGAAAAGTACGATCAGATTTGGCAATAAGTTAGTATTAACTAGAGGAAGAACACTATTGTTAAAAAAAATCGATCAGTAAATATAAAAGTTATGAAACATTTTAAGAGAAAAAAATACTTTGGAACGTTTGATGTAATTCTACAGACACAAGAATATTGCATAGTATACTTAGTCGGTCGAGTAAGCAAAAAAAACTGCAATTTTTGCAGAGAACACCAAACTTGCCATGCATCCTGTCCAGATCCATTGTCAACGTTTAGGAAGGGGAACCACCTGAAACCTATTCCTTTAACAAAATGGCGGTCATATTTCCCAAAACGGCCCCCATAAAATTTAAATGTTTTAAATTATTTTAATATAATAAACTTAGGTGCCTGATTATGTTTTTATGGATGCTTAACTAAAAAAAGGCTCTAAAACGTTGTCAGAAGTCCATAGGACGAAATATCCAACATGGCGACCAAAATGACCACAGTGTAATAAATTGTAACGTGATTTTTTTTTTTTCGGTTGATGAATAACTTAGTTGCTCTTAATGTTTCTAAGAAATTCACGCCATTTTCGAGGAACTGGTGAGTTTGACAAAACTTGACGTCGAATTCCTTCACCTCTAGCATTACGTAGACTGCTTTTTAGGCCTTTTGGTCTGTGTATGTCCCATACCATATCAAGCCTTGTAGCAGAGATGCTCTGGATACATCCAACAATACTCTGATGGAATTCTCGAACATAGTACTCCCCAAAGGTACGCGACACACGTGGCTGAATTGAATGAATGAGAGCAGCTTCATCATACACACGATCATCTTTGTTCACCATTTCTTCGAGAGTACCAAGTAAATCTGCCTTTTCAATTGCATACCGAAGGTGACCGGCAGAAGACAGACTTGGAGGATAGGGAGTGTTTTCGTACTTGAAGAAACTTTACATGTCAAGTTTTCTGTTCATACTAACAGTAAGACATACCTGAAAGACATGTACGTCACTTAACAGATTCTGAATAGTGCTTTTTCCAGTACAGTTAATTTTCTTAGCCTTAAAAATTCTCAGTTTATGTGCCTTTATGCTCACAGTGGATCCTTGAACAAGTCTTTCTGAAACAAATGATTGGTACAGTTCAATACCTTTTCGTTCAGAATCTCTTAGCATTTTTACTGATTACGCATCAGAAACAGTGCGATTTTCCAGTGATATTAGGTCACCTGAAGTTTCCTCAAAAGGATTACCAGCACTCTTGAAGCATGTCTTCAACTTCATCCACGAACTTTTGTTGAAAAGAAGGGCACTTGTTTATGATGCAATAGGATCGTGACTTCTTTTGACTTGTGAACTCATTAACTAATCTATGCATTTCGGGACCTGCCATAGTCCACCTCCGCAATGTAGCTGGATCCTGAACAATGCCAACAGCACCACCATCATCTTTTTGATGTTTTGCTGGTCTACTGCAATAGCAGAAAAGGGGTTGGACGACTTCCGTATAACAAAATTTCCTGCCTTAAACTCGGCATGCACTGCTCATGAACGTAATGGAAACTACTCCAAGTCCTTTACATGGACGGTCAGCTATATTGCATAGTGAACATGGTCTATTAGAAAAAACCACGGCAACAGTGCCTTGAAAATAAATAAATTAAAAAAAAATTAATTGTTAATGAAATATAAAACTTAAATTTTGTGGCGGCCATTTTGGTCGCCATGTTGGATATTTCATCCTATGGACTTCTGACAACATTTTAGAGCCAATTTTTTAATTCAGCATCTCTAGAAACATATAACTAGACGCCTAAGTTTATTATATCAAAATAATTTAAATTTTATGGGGGCCATTTTAGGAAACCTCACCGCCATTTTGTTAGGGGGATAGGTTTCAGACGTTGACAATGGGTCTGCACATGATGCACGGCAAGTTTGGTGTCCTCTGCAAAAAGTGCAGTTTTTTGTAAAATATGTTGCTTAAATAGTCAACTAACTGGGGAACTGAAACTTGCGCCAATCAGCATAGCATCATCGGGAGATAATTAAAATTACAAGTATAGGAATTATACATAAAAAATAGTATTTTCAGAAAACTGCGATGAGTAGGTATACTATAGAATGTTCAAGAAAATTCAATAATCTGACGAAAAATATAGTGTTTACATTTAGTTTTTGTTCATATTATCGACATGACATATTATCGACAGGATCCGCATGGTGCACATAGATCTGTCTCACTAGACCGAATAGAGGCCCTCGAGGTACATGGACATGAACTGAAAAAAAAATGTCATGCAATATTTTCAAGTTTCAACATTGTATCAGATTGATGTATTATGCAACTTCTAGAACTTGAACTAATTAAACCAATAATGCTTTGGTTTAATTAGTTTAATTAACCGCTAGAATATAGTTTTTGTTTATTGCAAATAAAATTGATTAATTAAACTCCATTGACATAATTCAGAGTACACGTTTTACTGTCACGTCTACTTTTTCATGTAACGTAGAAAAACTTGAATGCGAAAGCATGTTAATCAATTCTACTGTACATAGGGATATTTTTACAAAATGGTGACACACAAAATGGGAATCACATAGCACGCGACAAATACTGAGAACTGTCGATTTTTTTGTGTTATAATAATTGAGTAATAATCAAATTATTATAAATGTCCATGACCTTGGACTGGGTTAAAAATATCTATTATTATGCAGTCAATCAAGACAAGTCTACGAATACATTAAATATCACGCTGGTGCATTAGTGATGAGAAAGAATAATAAATTTAATATGACAACTTGTTTTTTTTACATTAATTAAATTAAAAATTAAAATCGTTAATTTATTGAACACAGTGTTTCGTAAGTCACAAGTTATGGTACATGTTTCAGCTGTATATTTCAGACATCAAAATGTGACGACTGAGTCAAATATTATGTCTTAGTAATAAGATATTGCTAGTTAATAAGGTGAAGGGCGTTTAAAATTGATTGCATTCTATTCGTTTTAATATGTTTATACGTACGTCTATGGATGTTGCTAACTTCACACCGATGCCACTGGCAGAGAGTCGTTTATGCAACTTATGCGATTTACACATTTTTTGTTGTTGTTCGTAAACTATTTCTCAAAAGAGATTTCAAAATTTTACAATTACATTGTTGGAGTTACTCAAATAGCAATAAATTATTATCATCTTATTAATGGGCACAGTTTTCTAGCCAAAGTTGGAAAACATTTAGCGGTTCCTCGCGCGCGATCGGTATAAGGCTCGATTGGTGAAGTGAAATTCATCATCATGCACCATTAGTCTGATGGAAGGTTCAGTCTTTCCTTCGTCATTCAAAAACTTTCCTTTCTGGAAAATCACCTATCTCTAAATAATCTTTGCGAGGTCTCTAGGTAAATTAAACTACCCCAAGCACATTAATAAGTCTTTGTGTGGACATCAGAAGCTGATATGATGACTGGGATATTTGGCACTTCTTCCAATGACCGTAAATGTTAAGATTCGACAGCAAAGTTTTGCTATTTGTTCTGTTCCACCTCTGTTTTCTTCAGGTTGCTGGTTAAGGGCCACCCGATGTCAACAATGGCGGTCATGTTATCTTTATTCTTGCCCAGGACGTCAGAGCAGTGATGGTGAGTTCTGTCGGTCTGCATTGGTTTGAGAATGACTAAAGGTGTGTTTATTGGTATGATGACCGAACCTCAGTGCTAACTCCCCGTATATGATCTTCACTACTTCGTTGTGCCTTCCACTCTAGCCAAAACAGGACAGCCTTCAATGACATGTTCAATACCGCCCGTTGCTTTGTACTTTCTACAGAGACTTTCAGAACGTGTTCATAGTTTGTAGTTCGGGTGGTTCTGTCCTAGGTGGCCGTTAAAAATATCTTGATCTCCTTGCTTTCTTCAGCCATAGAAGTTAGGACTCCCATCTTGTCTAAAGCTTTGAGATACTTTCCGTGAAGAATATTATCTTGCCATGATGTTTGAATATCTTCATTTGTATGGATTATTATAGCGTGTTACCAATCTTTTGGGTTTGGTGGTGAGTACTTGTTGTCACAGTCCACTGTTCTCCTAAAGAAAAACCTGAAGAAGGATCATGTATTCATCTCTTAAGTCCTGTATATCTTCTGAATGCTGAAAGAAGAAGCAATCATACCAATTGACGCTTGCTGGATAAAGGAATTATTACTATCCGCGGATTGTGGGTTGAAATGTAAAGAAAGACAGATGTACACACAGAGCAGAAGCCCTGGACGACAGCATTGAATATAAGCTTCTTAACCATCGCGCGACAGACATCGTCAAATGTCGAATCCAGTGGATGGATGGTGGACGAAAGTCAACTGGACATATTGTCTCTATGTTCGTATTTGGATGAATAGATCTGAAGAGCCTTTCAACTGGACATTTCTTCGATGTATCTAAAACTTTGTAAGCGTAGTTCACATTATCATAATTATTATTGTTTGGATTAAGCTTTTACATTGAAAATTAAAACAAAAAACAAGATAATACAAAGTGTCTGTAATGGAATTCGCTTTTTAAACTTGGATAACTTTTGAACCAATACAAGTTGTGGGCTACCTGCTGACTTATCAGTAGCCATGGAACAGTGGAACATGTCAATGCTAAAGAATATTTTATAGCGAATGATTCTTACATCGCAGGTAGGCGTCAATTTTTGTACCCGCTAGAATGTTCGCCATGTGAGTGATGTGCCAAGTGGTACCACTTTTGGTACACCATGTGTATCTCAAGTTCAGAGAGAAATCTACCACATTTAAACCCATTTTTGACGTTCTCGAATTAGAAAAGTTCGATATGCAAACATATCGTGGCTTCAGTTATTGATGATTAGTAAAAAATGATTTAAAATAAAATCTGTTTCAGTTTTGTTTAAAAAGAAATGTGTTTTAACCGCTTCCATGTCACTTCAAGGACTCTGTTAAGTCTAGGAGATCTAAATTTGTCTAAGTAAGGAGGCGATGCCCTACAGTTTATAGTGGAATCCTAAAATCCTTCTAGGGGAAAATTTACTATGACTTTTTTTTGCTGTGTGGGGCTCGAACTCACTTCGCTATGTAGCTGCCGATTCCCTAGATAAGAAATTTTCCTAGTTTTTCCTTATTCTACACTGACTCAATTCTCTTATGGTTACTGTTTGTTATTTGATATGGAATGTGTGGAACTTAGGTGGTTGAAAGTAATTGAAATATTTAGCATAAAATAGCGCCCACCGTTTAATTATTTAATTTGGAAATTGTCTTAGATAAAATTTTGCACAGAAATACGTTTGTAAATATTTGCTAAGATACCTTGTTTATTCAATTTGTCATAGATCTGATACTTTCTAAAAATGTACAGATTTCGTTTATTTAAAATTTCGAGTTGTTACAACATTTTTGTTGAAATAATGAGATTATTTAATAAAACTTGTACTCTCCGCGTTTGGATTCAAAATTAAATTACTTCACAGTTTCGGGCAGCAATTATTTAACATAATTTTTTGTACAGACTTAACTTTCAAACTCGTTTTTGGAGGTCGTTTTTTGCAGTCTAACCTACATTATATTGAATACAACATTCGAATATAATAACATATCATTCAGCTTGAAGAGCCATATGCAATTAATGGAACATGTATTGCTTAATTGCTTTATAATCATCAAATTTATCTTCAGAAAAACGGGATAAAAGTACCAGCTTTAATTTGTATTGTTGGTAATACAAATAAAAACAATAGAATAAACCAAAAAAATATTTTTATATACAACTTCTTTAATAATAGGACCCTTCCAGTACCCTTAACGTGCTGACGTAGCAGCTGTAGATATCTACTTTTTGGAATTATTACGGTGCAAAGGTAGAGAAAACTAGTGCGATTGGAAGCCTTCATGAGTTTCAGGGTATTTCTGTCACACCAAATTTTTGCCGATTTTGTTACTTTTTTTCTCCAAAAATAATAGAATGCGAACTCATAGAATTTGGGAGGCTCGGTTTGGGGGCATATTTCTTGGTGAGTCGGACTGCTAATGTTGATGCGACCGTCTTTCCAGAACGTAACCAGATGTCGGTGTTCCCATCTCCAATAATAAAGTCCACAGTTTATCCCATTTCACATAGTCACAAGCCTCTTGGTAATTCATGGAGGTACGCTCATAATATTCCGTTGCCTTCTTGATAAGTTGTCTTAAATTCAGTATTTCTTTTTTATTACTGCATCCTCTAACAATGCCAACTTGCTCAGAAGGAAAATAAATATATTAGTTAATAAGGTTCAATTACCACCGGGTGACTGGGTTCTAAAGAAACTAAGAGTGTTGGAATATAAGTTTATGCGGCTTATTTCAAATTATTCACGATACTTGACCGGCTCGGTAGCGCAGTGCTTAAGGTCACGGGGTCCCGGGTTCGAATCCTGGCTAGGGTATGGACGTGTAGTGGCGTTTTTCACGTGTTTCCGAGACGGTAGCAGTGAACTAGACTGCGGTTGTGTGAGAGACAACACGGTCTAGTCCCTTTCCTCTCCTGAATTCGAGTCTCAGCTGCGGCAGATGGCAATGTCGCAGGGAATGGGTGTTATGACGTTGTCTATGTGTGTGTGTCCATCCTGGTTAAGTTGTAGAATAGCCTACGGCTAAACTCCGCCAGGACATTAATATAAGTAAGGCGATTAAAAAAAACAAAAAATAATACACCTCCTAAGAGATCTTTATGCAAGTTGCCACGACGCTGTGTGTCGTGGATATCTGGCTGGCCCCGAGACTGTCGGAAATCCATGGCATTTAACTTAATATTAATAAATCTGTGTGGAATTGAATGGTATTGGATGACTAGGTGAAATTTTATTTCATAATTTTTAGTGACTTTTCTTTTGAAGATGGGCCATTACGAGGGGGCAACCGCTGGCGAAATTTTGTACACCTAATACCTATTCTAGAAAAATACCCTTTATTTCCCCTTTAATTCCTTGTAATTCCCCTAATTCCTCCTAATACCTTAATATTTTCTAGATTATCTCGGGAACGGTGCACTTTTTGATAAAAATACCTATATACAAAATTGTTCCTTATAAAATTCTCTATCAAAAATGTCTCTACACTTTTTTTCTAAAATTAATAGTACCGTGGAAAATAAGACGCACACATAAGGGTTGGTTCCGGTCAACACAATAAATTGTAATCTTTACTATAATCTACTTTAAAGTTCAATACTTAACGCTAAAGCAGTAGCTACTAAAGTCCGCCTAAAATTATAATAAATTCCTCTCACCCCTATAAAATAACGCGATTTTTTATGAAGCGAGAATATTGTATAGCGGGTCGCTCAGCCGATAGGGACACTGTTGTAACGTTTGTAAAATACCCGGTTATTGCGTAAAATCCCTCACATTGGCAGCCCTGAACAGTAACAGCGTTTACAGCAAGCTCTAAAATAATGCAGTGACCTTGGGTCGTCTGAGATGTAGTGGGAGAAATTGAAATTTTTTACATTGTGGTGGTGTATAGATATTTATACTTTTTTCGCGTAAAGAGAGTTTTGGAAATAGCCATACGGATATTCAGCGAATTATATGACCTGCGCTGATTACATTTGCGTCTCATTTACCAAAGTACTATTAATTTTAGGAAAAAAGTTTAGAGAGGTTTTTTATAGAGAATTTTATAAGGAATAATTCTGTATATAGGTTTTTTTATGAAAAAATGCACCGTTCCAGAAATAATCTAGAAAATTTCAAAATGGGGGTGGAAACGACGTCCTCTAGGGGATGACGCACGCAATTTTTGACACTATGAATTTTGTCCAATATATTACAATTTTAACTGTTATATTACTGAAGTATTACAAGACATCGTGCAAAGTTTTAATAATGAAAAAGCTAGTCATGGAGAAATTGTAGACATAGGAGAGTGATTTGTTCTAGCTTTATACAACTCTACCTCCGCAGAAAAAAGTCTAGATGTATACAGATTCATGACTTTTAACAAACTTGTTGGTAAAGCGAACAATACTGTAATATTATCAAAACTACCAACTTCTGCTGCTGCTCGGCAACACTCACGTTTTTACCAAATTCAAACATGGGAAAACGTTGCGCTAGAAGCTACTGCTTGGGGATGGAAAAAAGTTGACAACAAATGAACCGGCTCCCGAATCTGTTATAACACTAATTTCTTGTTCATGCAAATTAGGGTGCGAAAACAGGTGCAGTTGTAGAAGAGCAGGCTTACGTTGCTCCAAAATGTGTTATCATTACCACGGACAAGCATGCATGAATGTCGAATTTATGGAAGACGATGAAGATTGATTAACGTAATTAATTAGTGGATTCGGCCTACAGGGGACACCACACTCCAAGTACTTTACCTCTAGGGTGGCGTGGAAACAAGTACAATATACAATATTCTCGCTTCTTTAAAAATCGCGTTATTTTATAGAGGTGAGAGGGTGGAAGTGGTACATTTATTATAATTTTAGGTCGAGTTTAGTAGCTACTGCTTTAGCGTTAAGCATTGAACTTTAAAGTGGATTATAGTAAAGATTATAATTTATTGTGTTGACCGGAACCAACCCTTATGTGTGCGCCTTATTTTCCACTGTACTATTAATTTTAGGAAAAAAAGTGTAGAGACGTTTTTTATAGAGAATTTTATAAGGAATAATTGATCAAAAAGTGCAACGTTCCCGAGATAATCTAGGAAACCTCAAAATGGGGGTGGAAACGGCGTCCTAGGGGTTGAAGCACACTATTTAGGGGTGGAAACTTTCCGGTTTAGTAATTCTTATGCTATCCTTAACATTTCTATCAATTTTCAAAACTTTATGAATTTTGTCCGATATAAATCGTTATATTACTGAACTAGAAGTCTATAGTATCATCGGTAGTTTAATTTAATTAAATATTTTTTCTTTACTAGATATTTTTAGCGTTAATTTTGGCGCTAATCTTTTTACAACACTAGCGTCCTTTATATAAGAATTGGTATGTAATTCTTCAAGATAAACATTCCATTTCAATATTTTTACGCTCTAATTTCCTCCTAATACCTTTTATTTCCTCTTAATTCCCTTCTAATACCTCGTAATAATATTTATTTCCTCCAAATTCCCCTGTAATTCCCTTAATACCTAATAATTCCTTCCGAAATACCTTCAATTCCTTCCTAATTCCTCCGATTTGTACACTATTTCCCCTCAGCGGTTGCCCCCTCGGGCCATTATTTGTTAAAAATAAAATAAAAACATGACACCAAAAGACCGTAAAGTCTTATACGTTTAAATTATGATGATGCATTTAGGTATTCAGAGTTATTCTGTATTAACAATCCTCCTGTACATAATAAAAATTTGATGATAGGTTTCGATGCATTGTTTAAAAAAAAAGTACTGGACATTCTTTGAATTGAGTCGATTTGAACGTGTACAGACTGAATTAATGAATTACGTGTACTGTACAACCTATTTGCTGTTTTGCTATAAATGTAATTAAGTCTATGTTTGGGTCGTGTGTTTCACCTTGAACTATTTGGACAAACATAAAGTAAGGCGTTATTTAAATTACGATTTACGCTTGATAGAAATAAATGTCACCGATACACAGTAGCTACGCATACTCTATAAATATATTTATGATATTCCGAGTCATATCGTATTTTTTCACTTTCAATGTTTCTATTAACTTCACCTGGAACAAGAACATTGAGATTCTTAAGTTTCAACTTTTTTTTGTAAATAATTTGAAAAAAGTATATAAAATTAAATTTAACCCAGTCGCGTGGTAGCATTAGTTGTTTTTGTAACCCTCTTATTTTAATTAATTTCGAAATTTATGTTAAAACCGTTTTCTGGCTACATTTTTTTGTTCTAGGTAAAACTATTTTACATGTGGATGTATAATGTTATAAAACAAAAAATGTATCGCAAGTACGTTATAAAACTTAGTTATATATCACTTGTTACCATAATAAAATCCAGAATAGAAATTTTTGGAACAAGTTTTTCAGCAATATTTTTCATATTATCCCTCTGCGAACAGACACGGGATCCGTGAAACCGAAATAGTATTTTTTTTTTCGGTCGACCAGAAAGTACACCCTTTCTGGAGAAATTATCCGCCAGAAATTAACGTTTTCCAGAGCTAGACCGGAAAGTGACATTAGAGATCGGCAATAGTATATTGTGTATTTAGGTGTGAAAGCACAATCCCAACTTCGATGCTTCTAATCCAGGGAAATGAGGTTTTGGCCGGGACTGTGACTCATCCAGGCAGAGACCACGATTTTTATGTAGTATAGGTGTCAATAAATGAAACCTATATAAAATCTGCGGTCGATTTTCTGCATATGTTTATTTACAGCCAATTTAATGCAAAAAAATGGAAAAAACGTGTTTTTTCACACTTTTTCACCTGCCAGTAAAAAGTAAACTATCTTACAGATAAATCAAATGAATCACCTTGTAGGAAATTAAAAAAGCCTTTAAAATGGCGGTTGTTAAATGTCGATATAGTTAATTGTTGCTAAGATAATTGCAAAATGCGGAATTTTATTCAATAAACAATAGCTTGTGTAAAAAACAATCTACTGTTTTGTCCTTGCGTTAATAGTTGACTCTCATAGTGCTTAATATCTGGTAAAAATTTCAAATCGATTCGTCAAATAGTTTTTGCAAAATTGCATTAATTTATCCCAGACACCCTTTTTTTGCAACCCCACCACGTCCAGAGAAATCAAAATACAATGATTCTACGGCCTCCACCTGAAAGGGAAAGACTTGATTTACCAAAATGCTTTGTTAGATATCGAAAAAATTAATTTTCAGACCTGCAAAATGACGTTGCAAAAGAACTCAGATTTTTACCTTATAAAGAAATAGAATAATTTTTTAACAATTGATTGTAGAGCATCGGTTTTTCGATATTTGAAAAGCTGATATTTTTACACGAATTTTGAAAAAAAAAAGAAGGTCCTAGGTCAATTTGGGGCAAAGTTAGCAATTTTTTTTCAAAAATTCATAGCTCCTTTGTTTATAATAATTAAGAAACGTAACAAGCGCCATTTTAAATGGGAAGAGTTCAACTTTTAGTGTAAAAAATTTGAAAATGATTGCACTTTCTCAAAACTGTTGGCAAAGCTTCTAAAATGAGGCTCGAATCAACTTAGCTCGGAGGTTGTGGAGGGGGAATCCGCGCAAAAATTGAAACAGCATCTTCAAACTGACCACATAAGTCATAACTTTGGTGTTTGTTAACCGATTTTGATGTTTCTTTTTTCAATTTGGGGTACCTTTTTGCGTACGTTAATAATATTCAATCTGTTAAACTATTAACATTAATATTAAAAATGTAATTTGTTTAAACATTAAAAAAATTTTTTTTTTGCAAAATATCAAAATTTTTTGTTTTGTTCTTGTTGAAAGTTGTAGAAAAGGCTTATGTACACGTAAATATATATCTTATTGTTATAAACAATTGAATTTTTCAAATTTATAAAATAAAAACACTCTATTCGATATAATTTACATTTTTAAGATATTTTTCAAATGCAAAATTACCATACAATTTATGAAAAGTGCTCTTATTAATTTGGGTATTATTAATTATTAATAAATAATAAAACAAACCATTACTTCCTTCGTAGAAGTATACAACACGCGTGTGAATGTACATGTAGTGACAGCGTTTGTCATGTATCATGGTTTGTATGATACAGTAGAAACTTTCTATGGTTCAACACATCTGCTCCAAAATAATAAGAGAGTAATAATTACCTGTAATTTGTTTAAACATTTTACAAAAAAATATTTTTATACATTATCAAAATTTTTGTATTATTCTTATTGAAAATTATAGGAAAGGTTTGTGTACAATTAAATATATAAATTACTGTTATATTAAGTTATAAACAATAGAATTTGTAAAGTGTGAAAAGAAACACATTGTTCGATATAAATAACGCTGTAATTTATAATAATACAGAATATTTGTCGATTCACATACACACTAAAAGTTGAACTCTTCCCCTTTAAAATGGCGCTTGTTACATTTCTTAATTATTATAAACAAAGGAGCTATGAATTTTTGAAAAAAAATTGCTAACTTTGCCCCAAATTGACCTAGGACCTTCTTTTTTTTTTCAAAATTCGTGTAAAAATATCAGCTTTTCAAATATCGAAAAACCGATGCTCTACAATCAATTGTTAAAAAATTATTCTATTTGTTTATAAGGTAAAAATCTGAGTTCGTTTGCAACGTCATTTTGCAGGTCTGAAAATTAATTTTTTCGATATCTAACAAAGCATTTTGGTAAATCAAGTCTTTCCCTTTCAGGTGGAGGCCGTAGAATCATTGTATTTTGATTTCTCTGGACGTGGTGGGGTTGCAAAAAAAAGGTCTCTGGGATAAATTAATGCAATTTTGCAAAAACTATTTGACGAATCGATTTGAAATTTTTACCAGATATTAAGCACTAAGAGAGTCAACTATTTACGCAAGGACAAAACAGTAGATTGTTTTTTACACAAGATATTGTTTATTGAATAAAATTCCGCATTTTGCAATTATCTTAGCAACAATTAACTATATCGACATTTAACAACCGCCATTTTAAAGCTTTTTTAATTTCCTACAAGGTGATTCCTTTGATTTATCTGTAAGATAGTTTACTTTTTACTGGCAGGTGAAAAAGTGAAAAAACACGTTTTTTCCATTTTTTTGCATTAAAATGGCTGTAAATAAACATATGCAGAAAATCGACCGCAGATTTTATATAGGTTTCATTTATTGACACCTATACTACCTAAAAATCGTGGTCTCTGCCTGGATGAGTCACAGTCCCGAACATGGTACTTTTTTTACTCATTTCCCTGGACTATTCGTCGTAAGGGGGTGTGCTTTCACACCGAAGTACACATACTATTTTTTCTGAAATCACAATCAATATAATTATAAATTAAGGAATTTGTATTAATGCATAACATTTCTTCATTACAATCTAACTGCTTACTAATAAATGTAATTTTAATGTGAGTTGGTTTGTCAGCGTGTATTTATTTACTGTCTAAAATATACATAAAAAACCGTACGGGAATGTTACTTTCCCGGCCTAGGCCGGGAAAGTAACATTCCCGTACGGTTTTGTTGATCGTTGCCTGGCAACGGATCTCATCTGGTCTGTTTTCTGATAGTTTCTTAGCAACGGACTAAAATACTGGAATTGTGCATTTTTCGATCTGAAATCGCGCCGAAAATGTAGACATTGCCGATCGATATCAGAGAAAGAAACATTCCCGTACGGTTTGTTGATCGTTGCTTGGCGACGGATCTTTTCCGGTCTGTTTTCTGATAGTTTCTTAGCAACGGACTAGAATACTGGAATTGAGCATTTTTCGATCTGAAATCGCGCCGAAAATGAAGGCATTGCCGATCGATTTCAGACCAAAAGGTCTCCACAAGTTTTCAGGACTCGCCCTGGAATCTGCTCGAGTCGACCTGCAAAACACCTCTTTCCGGTCTTGTAACGTAAATTACTAAAGTGTGATACATTCTAAATATACAAAAATCTAAGAAACAATAAAAGTACAGAGAAATTGGCATCGATATTTTCATTCTTCATGTCGACAACCAAATCAAATCATTGCCTATTTAAACATACAATTTCTTCTCGACACTTGTTTTCGTATCCAGCCGAACATCGACTAGCCAAGGCTCCGCGGCATTTGTAGGACTAGGCGGGAACGAGATCGAGGCAGAATAAAATAAATTATTACAATGACTCAATGACCCTACTCCTACCTAGTAGGTTTATTATGGAAGTAAGTTAGTTTATATGTTTTAGAACTTAACACAACTGAAATAAAACAAATATAACTAAATAGAAAAAGAATTGAAAAAGTTGGGAAAGGTATGAAAATAGGTTTAATTTTAGTGAAAGAAAGGGTGGCTATACGCGCTGTTGAAAAATGGGCAGCGCCTGGTATGGTAATTTGTGCTTAATCCGAAACGGCGCATTATGCTCTCATATTCATGTAATATTGTTTATTAGCAGACTATCATCTAGTTTAAGTTGATAAAAAATTTGTTAAGTATATAGTTTTGATGCAGTCCGCTAATGGCACACTGTCGTTCCAACGGGCGTACCTTCGAGGGAGGTATATCTGCTTGAATTTGATATGAGGTGAAGGAATTTTCGTTGTAAAACGGAGAGTTTTTTAATGGTAGTGGCCGACGCGCTGCACCATGCCGGTGCTGCGTATGCAAGGGCTGATCTCACGAGGGTCGTGTATATCAATTTTTTCTGTTAAGTCTGCTATTCCCTGCCATTGGAGGGTACATATTCCTAGGCGGGGAATATACCTTACGTATAGTTTCGTTTGTTGTAAATTAGTCTGGTTTCTAAATGAATTGGTAGATACTTCACGGATTTTTTGTTTGAATTTTGACTCCCTGATCGAGTTTGGTGTAGTGATTTTTTTTTGTGTGAAATTCTGGGAGAAAACCGTAGTCTCTTATATCAACAACCGTGGTGTAGTAGATTTGAAATTACCCCGTAGTATACATTGCTATTCAATAAATATAATTACATTATGTATACCGATGAAAGAAAATTAAAGTACAAGAACAATTGATCAAAGATAATATGGTGTTAGATTATACTTTCTTTTCTCTCCTTGAGACTATTAAATTTTAAGGTATTACTACATCAGATCAGACCAAACGAGAACGCTTCAAACGCTCGAGGTTTGCCCAAGGCGGAGAAATTAAAACCAAATAAAACTCGATACGATGTTGTGACCTCACCCAAGTTAGCATATTATTCATACATCAACATCCTCTGTTGGTCTTTTGGATATTATTACTTAAATAGCTCAAACAATGGAAGAAAGTTTTTAGATTTGTACGGCATTGTGGGCGAATATTAGATTGGAAATATTCCCAACTATTATGCTAGTTAAATTTCTTTTCCGATTTAATTCCGTTTTATTCATTTGTCATAGCGCGACAGGATGGGAATTTGCGTATGGGATATATATCGCAAAATGTATCTCATAAATCGTGAGAAGCAAGAAAATACACTCGATCAATTATGTCTGCTGTAAACGATGCCGCTTCTAATTGTAAAAAACCAGTTAACCCTGTGAGATTGGTTGTTATTCTTTGACCTGGAAATTTAGACCGCATTGCAAATAATTGCTATATTTATTTATTTGCGTCTTATGAATTAAATCGGCAATTACAAACATGGTATGAATATAAAGCAACTGAAACGCCTTGAAAATGTCACCTGACTTTAAAAAATCATCCATGGCCTGTAGCTTTCTTATAAAACAAGACAATGTTATATTATTATAATTAATTCATCTGTCAAAATTACAACCCAAACCACACGAGTGTACTGTGTAGTCATGTTATAGCCTAAGGGCATACAAGATTCCGAGTGTATGACCTAAATCTGCTGCAATTATTAACAAATTTTCCAACAAAACGCAGATATTCTTTGTTAGACTGCAATTTTCAATAAATGAATTGTAATATTACGTAATTAACCAGATTGCTGCCAAAAATAATAATAATTTTTAGTTACCATTTACGCGATACATTATATGTACATATTAGTGGATTCTCTGATGCAACCATATTAGTTCTCCCCTCCCCCCGTTTTCGAGGATGCTGCACACCGTGGTGGTGGCAGAATTTCCCCGCAAACGGCCAAGAACCACCCCCCAAACGGGGTCAAACGCGTATTGATAATGTTTCACGGAATCTAACTTATTGATTCCCCGTTTTCGAGCATGCCAATTATGGGAAGGACCCTGGGACGCATGCCTGACACCCGCTCACTCCCTCAACGCCCAATAACCACCCTCCAAAGGGATGAGAGAGCGCTCTCGTCATACCACTGGACAAAAAGGTTTCTCTCCCACTTTCGAGCATTCCGAACACGGAGAGGACCACGAATCGAGTGCTTGACACCCGTTCACGCCCTCAATGGCAAAAAATACCCCTTCTCATTTTCATAATGAATGTTACTACACGGATTCAAAGAACGTAAAAAATAAATTTTAATTATTATATAAACCTATTGACTCACCCCCGTAAATGGTCAATAAAAACCCTCCAAAGATGAGAGTGCGTTCTCAGTATCCCCCGTTTTTGAGGATGCTACATAGGAAAACCCCATTAAGATGTCACCGCGATCTCGTCAACAAAGTAGTCATCTTCATTTACTGTGGAGCTGGAAAAAGATTAATGTATATTTTTTGTACATATTTTATGGAAAAAATAGGTTTATATAATAATTTAAATTTATTTTTTACGTTCTTTGAACTCGTGCGGTTACACTTATTATGAAAATGCCATTGAGGGGGTGAACGGGTGTCAAGCACTCGATTCGTGGTCCTCTCCGTGTTCGGCATGCTCGAAAATGGGAGGGAAAACTTTTTTGTTCAGTGGTATGACGGGAGCGCTCTCACCCCTTTGAAGGCTAGTTACTGGCCGTTGAGGGGGTGGGCGGGTGTCAGGCACGCGTCCCCGGGTCCTCCCCATAATTGGCATGCTCGAAAACGGGGGATCAATAAGTTAGATTCCGTGAAACATTATCAATATCCTTTTCGGGGTGGTTTTTGGCTGTTTGCGGGTGTGGGTCACTCCGACGAGAAATTCTGCCACCATCACGGCATTCAGCATCCACGGAAACGGGGGGGGGGGGGAACTACTTTGGTTGCATGAGACAATAGTCGGGTTTTTCGGGCTATTTTCCGACTCACACAATCCACTATATGGCATGTCAACATCTGAATTAAACTAAGTTACATTCTAACAAGATAAAATGGATAATACATAATTAAAATAATTGTAATTTTAGACAAAACAGAAAAAGTATACTTACATCCCTAATATACACAAAAAATTATAAACTAGATATAACAAATTATGCATATGTAGATTTGTTTGGGAATTCGCTATGGTAATCGTTATTCTATAGTAAGTTCTTAAACTTTTCCTTAAATCTGAACAAAAGACGTCTAATAGTTTCTGGTAGGCTATTGTAAAGTATTTTCCATTATAGTTAATCGACTCTTTAAAAGTCGGAAGTTTTATGCTGAGGAATAGATAATAAATTCCCGTGTGTATTGTAATATACCCGTGATTTTCAGATAGCATATGAAATTCATTCACATTGCATTTTATTTGTAATATTATATAATAATAATAATAATAATAATAATAATAATAATAATAATAATAATAATAATAATAATAATAATAATAATAATAAATTGCCTTTATTTCAGTATTATACATTAATACAATACCTAGGGCGAAGTCTAGCCGAAGTCTATCTATAAGCCATGATACAGCTAATACTCTCTTTGTATCATGAGTGTTTATACAGCTCTTAATAGTTTTAATAAACGTTTTTGTAACAAATACTTTGGATACTTCACTGGATTTGCCCCAACGATGTATATTTCCAGAAAAAGATTTAAATATCAGTTCATACAGTACAATACCTTTTGTGTTTTGTCGTACCTAGTCAATATGCGGTTCGACAATGTGCCCAACAATTTTGTTCTTTCACTTAGATGATACAACAAAGGTACAAAGTGATACATATCTTCGAAGTTTACAATCGAAGAATACTGTTTGGTTCCTATTTAATATGCGTTTATTTTGACCACACAAGCATTCATCTAAAATTATTTTAATGTCAAAGCTACAATCATCTGTACTAGGAGACAGAATACACGCAGTAGTACCATCCGCGACCACAAATGTAACTCCTTTGCTAATGTGCTATGGTAGATCATTAATATAAATGGAAAATAATGAAGGTCCCGGGATAGATCCCTGAGGTACATCCAGAATAACAGTTTGTGGAGTAGTGTAAGCTTCATTATATTTAACCGCAAGAGTCCTCTTATCCATAAGCGGCCCTACTTTTGTATCTATGATATGCGGAAAATAAAATGGTGTACTAGTCTTCAATGTTGGAAAGCCCCTGCAAAATTTTTGAGTATTCTGAGGTAATTTAGTATATTAAATTATTAGTAAATTTACGAAGATACACTACTGATGTTGAGTAGGTCCTGACCTACTCCTGAATAGGTCGACGAACTTACTTGTGAAAGAACGTATTCGAGTTGTTTACATTTCCTTAATTGGCATAAAAAGTGAAGCCGGCCAGCGAGATCAAAGAGAGCCGCGTTTTTTGCTTTCGAACCATCGGGACACCGCCGTGTTATTGACTGGTATAACTAAATATCTCGTATATCTGCTTGTCGTTCAGCATAGGGTCAATGTCTTTTCGATTTATTTCGCTATTTTTGTAGTATGATTTGATTAAAACCAAAAAGTCACTTCTATCATATCCAGCTTTGCTGTCAGTAGTGTCAATCCCAAGTCTGATAAAGTGATATGGTTGTACCGTGTTACGTTAGATTAGTTAAAGTCACTGGCGGCGCATTTCTACAAAAAAAAAATGAGGTAATTTTTTTGGTCATTTTTTTTTTGATTTTTCATTTTTTTAACTCCTTTCGGTGGGGACAACCTACTGTTAAATTTTCCGCATGTCATGGTAGGTCACGTTGTATATTCCAATTTATTAAACTATTATGCCTATTTACAGAATCAAAGGCTTTAGACAGATCAAATAGGATTGATACAATATATTCTCCTCTATCCACCTTCACCTCCATCCCATTCTACTTTGGTTTAATTTTGAAAAATATAATTATTATTTATGTATTATAGACCAAAAATATTACACTAAAATTATTTATGTAGTTTCAGTCAGCGTAGTTTTGAAAAATTGTTTCTGTTGTGGTATTTTGTTACACTATTTAAAGTGATATTTAGAACAAACAACGACAACGAAGATAATAATGTGATAATAACAATTTATATAGGTCGATCGTAAAACATTTTCAAAGGAAATATACTTTTTCTATAAGATAATATTGTTTTTTTATCTATTATGCTACAAGTATGGCACAATAAACTTTAATGTTTTCATGCATACAAAAAAATAGTGATATTATCTTCTTCTATTGGCTGTATCGAGATCTGATAAGCAGGTAAATGCTAGCATAAAATGTGTTAATATAAGGGTACATAGATCTTGTTTTTATTTATGTCCTTACACAATAACTCTTATGCATTTAAAAACTAATTTAGCCTGTCGTCAACAGAACAAATCCTGCAACTAAGCAGGAAATATGTCAGAATCATGGTGGGTCTTTTGACTGGCCACAGTTCGTTCAGAAAACATCTGCACGCCATTGGGATGGTTGATAACCGACTGCGCGGATAAGGAAGATACTTCCATCCACACCCTAACTTCCTGCCCTAGGCTTATGATCTTGAGGCACAAACACTTCGGCATTGGTTTTCCATTGCTCTAGGAAATAAAGGATGCCCCTATAGGAGGGATTTTAGGGGAGTTGGACCTTCTTCACTTCGACCTAAAAAATCTTCTGTGGTTTACCCTACAACTAGTTGTTACCCAGGATTCCACGACTTTTTGCAAAGCTTGTGAATTTCCTGGGAGCTAATTTCTCTATGTCTTTAAGCATTAATTCCTCCTGTTCTAGGTACTTTAGCCTAAAGCAGATTAATACCTTGCATTTGCAAAGTATATGTTCCACAGTCTCAGTTGCAGCTTCACAGTGTCTGCATTTGTCATCTTCTACCATGCCCATGTTCTTGAGTTGATATCTCAAGAGTCAATGGCCAGTTAGAAGGCCCGTGATCAGCCTTAGGTCGAACTTTTCGAGTCCGAAAAACCTTGTGGCATTCTTTTTCGAATAGTTTATAAACCTTCTCGCTTGTCTTTGGCATGGAGTATTTCTCCAGTAGGACTTCTTTTGTTCCTTTTCCTATTTTTGGACCTCCTCCGTTATGTGTCCCTTAGATAAGCCACAAAACGGTTCAGGTCCAAAAACTTGGGCTGTAGCCCCTTTTCTTGCGAGGCTGTCAGCCAATTCATTGCCTTCTGGCACCTCATGACCTGGCACCTACATCAAGGTAACCTTGTTGTTTTTTGCCAGTTGCTTCAGGGATTGTCTGCATTCCTAGGCAATGTTAGACTCGAAGGTATAAGATCTGAGAGCCTTTAGTGCTACCTGGCTATCTTAAAGTGTATAGATCTTTGCCCTTCGAGCGCTTCTGTTGAGGCATTCTTGGGCACAGAGATCTATAGCATAGAAATCTGCCTGGGTAGCCTTTCCAGCCCCTAGAATCCAGCCTGAGTGAGGGAATTCCCTTTTGTATCCGAAGCACAATGGGCTACAGTGCCTGAGTGCGCCGACGTTTCGTCGCTCCGCTAGAACAAGAACATATTGTCCCGTATTCTCAAGCTTATCATATTTTAGAATTTTCACGATTTAGATTGGAAACATCTTAATCTGCATCTAGTTAAAATTTCATGTTTCGAATATCACTTTATAAAAAAATATATATATGAAAAACAGTTAGTTTTCTCTTTAAGAAACTTTGCATATGTAGGGTTTCATCTCATGTTATTTATGTGGGTCAAAGCTATTACGATTTAAATATATACCTACATTTTTTTATCATTAAACAAGACGAGATTGTATTGCTTCACATCGTATGAAAAATGTATGGAGAAAGTGCATTTATCGACTTAAACTTAAACCATATGCTGCTCTACATCTGATTTGCAGCCATACAATTTTCATAGTAATGGAATTAATTGTGGCGTTAAATTGGCAATAAAATTATGGCAATCTAACCGGAAATTACAAATGGACGAGTTAATATTAGCCCGTAATGCAAACAGTTTAGACGTGTTTGAATTAAAAATAAACCAAGTTAAATATACTGATGATCAAAGGTGTTATACTAATAAATAGGTCTAATTCATCTCGTTTGAATAGAAAAAATTAAATACATCATAATAATTGATATAGAATGAACACTACTAAAGTTAGCTGGATAAAATTGTTTTAGAATAGCTGGGAGACAGATTCCTGATATTTTTAATTCTTTTATTATGAATTTATAATTGAATGATTTGAATAGAAAGCTGGTATATAAAATAATATACGAAATGTTTTTAGCTTGTTTTTATGTATATTACAGTAATATCTAAATTATGACAATATATTAAGTATGCCACTATATTGAGGGAAGTATAGAACAAATTATTTCGTGAACAAACCGTTTTTTGAAGAAAATTATCAGATCTAGTTTTAAATGCGCAAAGAAATTATTTTAATTAAGATTTTTAAATGGTTTATCGCCATAAATTTTCAGTCTGTTAATCTTCAACAAGGATACAGTGAAAAAGACGAAGAGTAACACTTTTTGCACTATTTCTATCTTTCTGAGTTGTTTTTGAAATATCCGTTCTTGTAGAGTTTCTAAATTGCCTGGCGTTTTAAAACAAACTTTACTTTTCAAATATGCCCATGATAAATAATCCAGAGGTGTCAAATCTGGAGACTTAGATGCTCATTCAATCTGTTATACGGAAATAGGCAAGTCAAATTTGGCAGTAGATACTCTTGTACCGAGGTCCTGTTAAGGTTTTCTCATAAAAGTATGGTTCTATAGTTGCATTGTGGATAATTCCTATCCAAACGTGTGGACATTTCCTGTCTGGTTTTGGGTGTAATACTTGTGCATCCAGTGGGGATTGGAGTTGGCCAATATCTTCAAGTCTAACGATTCACATGGTCATTCAGAAGAAACGTGGCCTCACCTAGAAAAAAGATTCGTTTAACGAACGTGGGTTCCTAATCACTTATCTACTATGATTTCACAGGATTGAACTCTTCGATTAAACCTTACTCTAATGATTCTTGCACTAAAATGATTTCATTCTCTAAACTTGAACAACCCAACATCTTTCTGCAGCTTCACACGGATAAGCCAACGCATGGAGTTTTCTATAAAAACATAGAAAACCTTGACTTATCCGAAAGATTGACCTTTGCCTTCTTGGGTCAGCCGGGCTGAAGTCTGAGACCTCATAACGGCTTGCCAGGATGGTGTATTCAATACCCTCGTCTATCGTACTCATGTCATGGGTGTAGAAGTCCCTGATGTCAGCTGCAGAGCCTGCCGCAGGGCGCCAGAAACTATAATGCATTTGCTCTCGGCTTGCCCGACATATGCAGTCTTGGCCTATATCCAAAGGCACGACGGAACATTACGAGTATTTTATTACCATTTGAGGATAGACGATACACCAGTGCTGCCTTACGCTCCGGAGGATATTGAGTCCGTTGTGGGAAATGAGAAGTGTCTAATTTATTGGAACTACTCGTTTCCCACCGTCAGACAAATACAATCCAACAAGCCTGACGTAGTTCTCGATCACCAACTCAAGATAATGTATGTTGTAGAGTTCTCGGCTCCCGCGGAGAACAACATTGTCTTGAAGGAGGAGGAAAAACGGACAAAATATCGAGATTTGCTGTTCGAACTCCGCACATTTTATCCAGACCATACTGTTATGTTGGTGGTACTGATCAGAGGAGCCCTCGGTGAAGTGAAACAGACACTGCTTTCGGAACTGAAGATCATACCGTCATGCCGAAACTCGGCAGAGATCTTAGCCGACAGAATGCAGAAGGCCGTAATCCTCGGTTTGTTACGTCTACTCAGGGCACACGATTCCCGAGCTTTTAACATATAAAACTGTGTAAGACACATCTTAACTCAAATTTCTAAGATCAAAATCTCTTCTCGTGAGTTTTCTTTCTTTTTAACTTGCTGCTTCGTAACTTGAGCACACACTATCGTAAATGTTCCTCCTGTCCTGTTCGTTGTATTTGGATCATAATAATGCGTAAATAATTAATTACATAATAAAATGTTTTACTTTTTGTGTAGTCACTGTTTACAAACAATATGAAATCATCTAATCCTCTATAAGGACTCTCCTTCGTACATTTAAGGAACAATAGATGTAGGTAGAGAGGTAACATTATTAAATATTTTTTTCGCAGTGCAATAAGTGTCTATTTTTATTCATGTTCTAAATTTGCGCTAAATGGAATTTAACTTATATATTATAATGGGCATCTATGACAGAAAAAATGTTAATTAAACAATATACAACCTTAACGTCTCCCACACTTTATATTAATTTTTCTTGCAAATTTATGTGTCATAGTCAGAGAACTTAATATGAATATAACCCGCTTCAAGGATGTTTTGTAATATTCTTAATGGTATTCGCGACTTTGAGATTGAACTCTGAGAACTTGTTTCCCATAATTAACCATATTTTTCCCAGATAAGTGGGCGATTTACATAATATTTATTTATGTTTATATAAATGTGGAACAATAGACAGGAAATGTGTTCAAACGTTTATTGAAGTGAGACCAATTTTGAGGTACATTTGGACGAAAATAGTTTATAAGGTAGTAGTGCTTGTTATTATATTAACTTTCACTTAATTAACTGTTTAAAAGAATCAAACTGACAGAATGTAATATCGAGAGATAATCGCTTATTCATTTTTCATTACTAATCGAATTCTCGTATAATAACAATAACGGAATATCTGCACACAAGAAAGGTGGAAAAAACCAAATTGAAAATCAAAGACCTATTAATAGGTATTATTATTTTTCTAACTGCCTTCAAATGTTACTTCATGATTATCTCTTTTTCCATCTAAGAAATAAAATCACAACAAAACAACGTGGTTTCATGTAGGGAAGCGAAAGTCCACAACTATTAACTTTTCGGTGTAACGCATAACGCAAAACCGCTGCCTAAGGAATCACTCCTTCCACATCAAGACTTCCTATCTAAGTCTCTTACAACGAAAATACTATATTTGTGCTCCACTAAGAGGAAATAATTGTTTATGGAACTTTAGTAGTATAATATTTGAAATCGTGTACCCCAAAAACCCATAAAATGATATGCCCCATCAGTAGTAGGGGTGGTGATTCTTGATGACTGGTTCCTATATACACACTAAATCACAATATTTTTTCACCCCCTTCAATAATGGGGTGGGGGTTGTAATATTGCCAAAAATGTTTTTGAGACCTTAGCTCTCTTATATTTACTAAATACCAATTTCATGCACTCCTAATTGCTTGATTTACCTATTTGCCTATTTACCCCCATTTTCCTTCAATTCTGCAACGGAATAAGATCAATATATAATCTAGTTCCAGATCTCGTTAAAATACATACGTATGCCATATTTTTAAGTCAATATCTTAAATGGTTCCAGAGTAATCGTGAGCACCAAAAAGATACAAGACTAACAGACAGACCGACGCGATAGACAAATTTATTTTATTCAAACTTAAAATATTGAGGTTTCATGACATTCTAAGCCTATTCGTACAATGAAAGTTTTCAAAAATTTTTCTTGCGTTAGTATACTTCAACTGAATGTAGAATTAATACGCAGAAAATAGCATGACAAAGATATAAAAAATCATTATGTGCCGTGGACTACACGATAGAAGTAGAGCCTCTACTTCAAGCATTTTCCTCAATAAAACCTACTACGCATCCATACTACCCGAGGTAACTCACTGTTTATCCAATTTACTAGAGGAAAGCCACTACGCATTTATACTTCTTGAAGAAACCCACTGCGCATCCATTTTACTCGAGAAAACCCACTGCGCATCTATACCACTTGAGGTAACCTACTGCGCATCAATGGTATTCAAGGAAAGCCACTGCGCATCCATAATACTCGGGGAAACCTACTGCGCATCTATCTATATCTATATCTATAAATCAAAATTTTCTTCTGCGCATTTGTTGTGACAAAACAATAAATGTGCGTTAGATGTTGGTCTTGGTGTTCAGGGTTTTTATTATAAGGATTGACCCGTTGTCTTCTATGCCGTGAAATAATTTGTTAGCGAGATCGTCCCAGCTACAAACTCCAGACACACCAAATATTAAAGCAGCCCAAAGATGATGTACGAAAATTAACTCAGTGGCAAATCATCGGCTCCAAGACAGAATGGGGAGACGCAGCTGAGATTTACGGAATAAGGTCGAAAACGAAAATTTCGGTAAGGAACTGTTAACCAGTCAATTGCCATTTTTTCCGACAACCAAACAGCGCTAAAGGCACTCGATTCCATGCATGTCGATTCAAGGCTAGTATGGGGTTGTATAAATACCCTTATGGGCCTAAGAAGTCAGAACATAGTGACCGTGGTATGGGTACCAGGACACGAGGGACACAAGGGAAATGAGAAGACTGATGAACTGGCCTGGGAAGGCGCTTCTAAGGCCCTAGTAGAACCCGAACCCTTTTGCGGCGTGGCTAAGCCATGCATACGAACATACATTAATGAATTATAGGGTAGTAGTGCTTGTTAATGAATGGGTACAAAATAAATCTCTAGAGTGGTGGAAGTGTTTCCCACGACAGAACAGGCCAAAAAGTTCATTAAAGAGCGACGGGCCAAATTCACGGAAGACCTTCTACGCCAAAATAGAAAGGCCATTAGGATAATGGTGGATCTTCTAACTGGACACTGTAGGTTTAATAGACATGCGAGTCTAATGGGCCTGGTAGAGAATACAACATACAGATTCTGTCTAGAGGAAGAGGAATCCTCAGTACATGTGTTGTGCAATTGCGAAGGCTTAGCCAGACTGAGATTCCAAATACTTAGCGAAGAAAAACCAAATGCAGAGCTATACCAAGGAGCCTTTATCAAGGCTATGGAATCTGATACAAAAAACAAAGCTGGATAAGGAACTCTAAATAAAATTGGATTAGGCGTGCCACGGTAGATCCACAGAGGTCAAGGCCAATCAACCAGACATTTCATTTTATCAATATTAAATAATGTTCATCTGGTGTATTCTGAGAAGAAATCAACGGAGTTGTCTGTTACCATTGTGCTTGAAAATGTAGACTCGATACTACGAAACTGCAACAGAACTGAAACAGAAACAGAAAAATATAGTGATATTTAACAAAAACCGCTGCCCAAGGAATCATTACTTCCACATCCAGATTTGCTACCTAAATCTCTTACAACGAAAAAATTTTGTATGTGGAAATAATTGTTTATGGAACTTAATATAATATTTGAAATCCTCTACCTCAAAAATCCATAAAACGATACCCCACATCGGTAGTGGGGTGGGGGTGGTGATAGGGGGTGGTAGTGGGGCCGATAAAGTAAAAAAATATTTTGATGTTTCTGGTTCTTGTACACACTTTAAATCACATTTTTTTTTCATCCCCTTTAATAATGGGGTTGGGGTGGCTAATGCCAAAATTTTTTTTTGAGACCTTTCTTGCACATATTAAATACCAATTTTATGGACTCTTACCTGCTTGATTTACCTATTTATCCCAATTTAATAATATAATGGTGGATCTTCTAACTGGAGTTACAGACGTTATATATATACTATACTGACTTTTCAAAGGCATTTGATAGACTGAACCATGATATTCCTCTTAGAAAAATTTGAATTTTTTTGATTTTCGGATAACCTCATTGCACTTTTTAAATCCTACCTAACTGATAGAAGACAATATGTTGTATGTATATCATGATGTTAGATCTATTGAAGTCTTAGCTACGGCGGGGGTCCCCCAAGGTTCAAATTTAGGGCCACTTTTCTTTAATTTGTTTGTTAACGACATAGTAGATAATATCACTGTTAACTGCCTTCTATATGCGGATGATCTAAAACTATTTTGCAATGTCGCGTGTGAATATGATTGCCTTGAATTGCAAAATAATATTGATCGTAATAATACATGGTGTGTAATAAATAAATTACCTTTAAATGAAGCAAAATGTAACACTATGACATTTACAACAAAACATAATGTTATTGTTTTTGATTACAAATTGAACAATCACACACTTTCCCGTCCTGACACTTTTTGTGACTTGGGTGTGACATTTGATAAAAAATTAACGTTTGTAAACCACAGCGAACTCACTGTCAGTAAAAGTTATAGAACACTGGGTTTTGTTATTAGAAACTCCGCACATTTTAATAACGTAAATACATTAAAACAACTATACACGACTCTTGTTAGACCACATCTTGAGTATGCTTCAATAATATGGTGTCCTGTTTATAATGTACACATACAAAATTTGGAAAGGCTTCAACGTCGATTTCTGAAATATGCGTCTTTTAAGACTGATGGGACCCATCTGCTATTGGTTACCCACATCAAGAACTACTCTCTAAATTTTCCCTAGACAGTCTAGAAAACCGTAGACACCGGTCATAATTAATTTTCTTATATAAAATTTTATATGGTAACATCGACTGGGAAATTTTAAGTGTGCTTAATTTCCAAATTCCTAGGGCGGCCTCTAGGCACAACAATTTATTTTACTTGCCATTTTCAAGAACAAATGTAAAGAAATTCTCTTGTATTCAGCAAATGTGTAATATATATATATAATAATTTGGACACTTCTTTAGATATTTTCACCTGCAGTGCTGTAAACATAAAAAAATTGTCTCTAGCTTAAATATATTTTTGTTCTTTCTTGTTGACTTGCGAACTATTAGGCTCAATTTAAAGTGTACATCTTACATTCATTTTGTTTTATATATAACAAATGCATTATATTAGTTTAATTTAGTTTAGTTTATTAGTTTAATTCAGATATATAAATAATATTTATATCTTTTTGTTCATAATCTAAATAAGTATTGAATTATTTTGTATTTTCCTATTCTGTAACTGGGTTTCACCTGTTGAATGGTGTACCAAATAAATAAATAAATAATATAATATTTGAAATAATATAATATTTGAAATCGTCTACCTCAAAAACCCATAAAACGATATCCCACATCGGTAATGGAGTGGAGATAGTGATAGTGGGGATGAATGAAGTAAAAAAAAATATTTTGAGCCCTTTGGTTCTTGTACACACACTAAATCACAATTTTTTTTTCACCCCCTTTTGTAATGAGGTGTGGGTAGGCATTTTTTTTTAAGACATTGGCTTTTCTTGTATATACTAAATACCAATTTGATGGACTCTTACCTGCTTGATTTACATATTTACCCTCATTTACCCCAATTTACCCCCCACTCTTCAACGGAATGAGATGAAAATATAATATAGTTCCAGAGTAATCGTGCGCACAAAAAAGTTACAGACAGACAGATTTTTTTTCTCAAACTTGAAAGCTCGACGTTTTATGACATTCTAAGCCTATTTGAACAATAAAATCTTTTAGAAATTTTTTGGTCGTTACTATACTTCCACAGGATGTGAAGTAAAAAGTGTTTGTTATTTCTTATTAATTTCTATTATTTTTATGATTTTTTGGCTCCATAGCCCACAGACTTGACTGTTGGTACTCATTTAAATATTATATTATATTACATGTAAATTATTTTTTATAATTGTTATTATTATGCTGGCAGGTCATTTTACCTGCTTGCAATAAAAAGCAGAGTAGGATTATTTAATTAAAGAGAGATTTGGCAGCTTTGGCCTTGGATAAATTAGACAGTTTATTTGACATTGCTCATGCGAACGTCTTTGAAATAATAAATATAGAGGAAGACAAAGAAGTTTTACTCAGTAAAAGGACAGAGGGTTTCATGTATGGTATCGATAGAAAACTAACTGAACAGGGAAAAAAATGAAAGAACGAAAACAGAAAAATCTTGAACGAATGGAAAGAAGCGCCAACATTTTTGACAATGTAGCCGAATTAGACACTTTTAAGTCATCAAGAAGCACCTTGCATGCTACTTAGATGTAAGAAGATTCTTAGTCTCTACATCTACTCATCCTATGCATAATTTGACCCTCTCTGCATGCCTTTCGATTTTTACTAATCATAATTTTAACAACAAACAAGTTATTAAAATATACCCAATATTTTTCATTACACTATGCGGTTTTAAAATCATCTTTTTTTATACAGCCACCAGTATTCATTAAGTTTCTCTCATTATTAAAAAAATGTTTTAAATAATGGGCAGCTTATATCAGACCAACCTTTAACATTTATTTGAATGAAACTTTGTTGCAATTTACTAAAGAATTTCAGCTGCAGGAATACATTAGTGTATTCGTGTTGGTTAATCATTACCAGCAGTATTCATAAATATAAACCCAAACAACTTTATGTTGAACTTTACGACCGCGATATATTAAATTTAAAATATTGTGTTTTCGTTTATTCCTCTGTTGCCATAATCAATACTACAACGTTCCCTAGAAATAAGTTATTTAATCCCGTAAAACGAATGTCGCATGTCATATTATAAATAGGTCAGTGTCGATCGCCTGAAAACACGATGATACCTTCATCTGTTTCATAATTTCAGTAGTTTGTTCGCGATCCACCTATATTTACTAACAGTTAAGTACAGGTTTTGTACGTATGAAATGTCAAAATTCCTATTATCTTTTGTTTTTTTTTTCTGACGTAATCATATTTGAATCGGTCATTTGTGAAACAGCACGTCGGTTTTGCAAAATTTTGCAGAAAATTGAAAAAACTTTGTAATTTAGAATATCAATGAAAATTTAAATTCCAAATATTATCAAAAATCAAATTCGGTGTTATTAGAACATATTAAACCCATACGGCAAGATATGTGCCGATCTATTTAAAAATATCTTTTATTTAAAGCAAAAAACGCGTTAATTAAAAAGCTTTTGACATATTGTGATGTTTTTAAAATGAACAAGTAAACTGATTAAAATCGCACGACATATTATTAAATTAAACTATATGAAAATCCAAACAGGCTGTACTCAGCGTTACCACATTTGGTAGATTTTTATTTCTTTTTAGTAGAATTTTAAGGATTTTTGTAAAGTTTGGTAGGTAAAATTTGCTGGCAGATTTCTGATAATTATTATCAGAAATCTACCAGCAAATTTTACCTACCAAACTTTAAAAAAATCCTTGAAATTCTACTAAAAAGAAATAAAAATCTACCAAATGTGGTAACGCTGGCTGTACCCCTTACTCTTTCCAAATTTACAATAACAAAGGCTTTTGTCACGCTCAATTCTCTGGAGGCGGACCAATATTGACGGATACACAATAAATATCTTTATTAAAATTAGAAAAATTGCATCCATATAGCTTTCTAAGCTAATCACCACGATTCTTAATACCTTTTCAATCTGGAAAAGTTTATAATAATTGGGTATTTATTTGTCAACAGTTACTGTTCTTGTGTAATCAGTATTGATTTAGACATTGATAAAATTGAACTTGATCGAAAACTAAGCAATAAACTGAACTGTTGTGGCGGTGTTAGTCCTCAATACTGTATATTCAGTATTGACAATTTAAACAAGAATGTTGGATCACTTGTTGGAGATTTCAAGTTGAAAACTAACAATTTTATTCATTAGTATTTTGCGTGTATTCATTAGTATTGTTGAGGCGTTTGGTATTTGTACACACACTAAATCACAATTTTATTTTCTTCACCCCCTTTAATAATGGGTTGGGGGGTGGTAATGGGGGTGGCTAAGGCCGAAAAATTTTTTGAGACCTTAGCTCATCTTATATATTAAATACCAATTTTATGGACTCTTACTTGATTTAGCTATTTACCCCCATTCACCCCACTTTACCCCCTAACCCTTCAACGGAATAAGATCAAAATATAATCCAGTTCCAGATCTCGTTAAAATACATTCGTGTACCAAACAAGTCAATATCTTAAACGGTTCCAGTGTAATCGTGCGCACAAAAGAAGTTACAGACAGACATTTTTTTGCTCAAATTTAAAATATCGAAGCCATTTGAACAATAAAAAATTTTCAATTTTTTTTTTTACATTACTACACTTCCACTGGATGTGGATGTAATTATATGATTTATGGCTAATTCGAATATGCGACATATTCTTGTTGTTCCTTGTACAGGAGCAATCGCGGATTTACGGGGGAGGAATTTTATTTAGTTGTCTTTATCATGTTAAAATGTGTTTTAACCGCCTTCCATGTCACCTCAGTGACCCTCTTAAGTCTAGAAGATCTAGATTTGTCTGAGTAAAGGGGCCCTACAGTTTATGGTGGGATCCGAACCACTTCTTGGGGAAAATTTCCTATGAAACATTTTTCCGCTATGTGGGGCTCGAACCCACTTTGCTAGGTACGCTCAGAGTGCAAGCTAAACACGCTAACACACTGGGCTACCGACCATTAAAAACCATAGTTTCAGTTTTGGACTTATTTAAGCTAAGTTGGTTTGCTGTGAACCATTCCTGAGCTTCTGACAATGTCTCGCTCATATTTGTACGTAAAGTATCAATATTTTGGTGTGAGTGAATGATTGGGATATCATCTGCAAATACCACAAATTGAGATGGAGTTATGTATGTCAAATCATTGATGTAAATTAAGAATAATATCGGTCCCAAAACGGAACCTTGTGGTACTCCAGGTTCCATAGATAGTAAATCAGAATTTGTATTTTGATATGTAACAAACTGGGATCTATTCGTCAGATATGACTGAGTTAAGTTGTTACTACTACTATGAAAATTATAATACGCTAGCTTATCAATTAAAATATGATGTGAAACAGTTTTAAAAAGGTCTAGAAACTGTGCCTACACATGTTCACTAGCTTCAAAGCCATAACTTATTATTTCAGTCAACTTATTTATGGCTAATGTTGTAGAGGACTTAGCTCTAAAACCAAACTAACTAGAACTAAATAGGTTATTGGATAAGTAGTATCTCTCAGTATTCACCATACATGTCCATTTTATAACTATGCATGTTGGCCATTATATCCCATATTTATATCGTGTGGATGAAGTGAGTGTGGCAATAGATTTGCATTTATATTTACTTCATTGAATAGAAAACGTTCTCTCAAAGCATTGGTGTGTGTCTTTTAAATTTTAATGTAGTGCTTATCCTAAACCAAGTATGGTTTTATAATACTCTTCAGATGTACGAGTAGAGATTTAGATATTTCATTAAAACTTGAAAGCTTTAATAGTAGTTTTAAAGAGAGGCATGTAGACCTTTCTCTAGGTGGGCCCCCGCACTCTTATAAGGGTTTTAAACCAGTTTTATAGAGTAATTCCAGACCATTTACCTTATAAGTAGTCTTAGAAATAAGCTTTTAAGTAAGTATTTCGTAATGAAGCATTCATAAATTCATGTTCCATTACTAAAGTTTCCGGATTTACACACGACACCAATGAGCTCACGGCCCGCAAATCTACCGTCTAGAGGCACGGATCTGCACACGACACTAAACTATACGCAGTTCTACGTCACTAGCAAGCGAGGATTCTCGGATATAAAAGCCCGGCCACAAATCAACTAATTCAGAGAGCGGGCAATTCTGTCAATCTGTCTACAGCGTGCTGAGATGGACATATTACAGCTTTGTGCATCTCCCGACGCAAACACGACGGAACGAATGCAATCTGACCCTGGGAATCCTTCAGTGTGTTGAGTCGTTAGTCATTCCCCGACGCCGTTTCGCCGCCAGAACCAGAGCGGATGAGCCTGACCTGGAGACCTACAGTAGCAGCAACTAACGTCGCACCGAATAGAAAATGTTATCCTAAGAACCGTAAAAGATACGGACCTGTATAACCTGTATGTTATGTAACACTGCCACGTATTACCTGTTTGAAGAAGAAAATAAATTGTTTTTATTTTTATTGGGCTGTCTTATTAACTAATCTGGACCCTGATTAATCTCCAAACCAGCTACCCGACAACAAACCGTTGTAATTTTAAACCTAAAACTGTTACGTGCAGAGCGACCTTCTTTCAAGTTGCAGTCCTCCAGAGCTCCATACCTGAAGGTCAGAAATTACCACTTCAAAGGTTCGCTTGAAGTCAAATCTAACCGATGCGGTGTGCTGTCTGTCGGTTTAGTCATTGGTATGTCAAGCAGAAATTAAATTACTTACATTTAGCACTACACATGCATTAATATCAAATCGCTAATTACATTGAATTATACGTTAAGCTAGTTATTATTTATTGCTAAAATCACAAACGTAACGTCTATCTTTACATAAGGTTCCATGCGAAACCTGTTACGTTGAATTTGATTCAACGCACTATTGATGTAATTCGCTATTATTTAACATCCCACATAATACAATGATAACAATCGAGTGAATTACGCAAATAATTATCTTGTATCATGTAAAATTCACAACAAAATATCCGCGGAACCAAACGTACTTTCACTTAAAAACACGGTTCTGTTGTGTCTGATAGAGAAGATAAGACAATACGAGATTTTAAGAAGGAACTAATTAATAATGGACTTTGCCGGTATTTCACAAAAGCCGACAACTCGTTAGCACATCTTTATAACAATGAGAATGTCAATTATGTGACCTCTGCAATGAATCTTTGAATTGTGATTCCTAATGGCGTTGTTATCCTTCTAAATGAGATTATAATTTACTTGCTTGTTATATAAACGTTCTATGTATATTAAACTGCTCAAAAAAATATCGCATATTTTGAGAAATGAGAAAGTCAGGGAAATCCAGTGTAATTTGTACAAGTTGTTCCTACATTTTTAGTAAGCACCCACAAAAAAGCACCCCCATAACAAAACAAAAATTGGTCTGTCCGGAGGACCAGAACAGTGTATCCTTACCAAATACATAAGGATACACTGGTATGGTCCGTCGGACAGACCATTTTTTTTGGGGGGGGGAGTGTTTTTTTGATGTTAGAGGTGAAAAACGTGCCAATCTGACAATTCTGACTTCGGATTCGGTTTCAGCGCGTCCAAATACATAAGGATACACTGGTCTGGTCCGCAGGACAGACTTTTGCGCGACTTTTTTTTGCTTTGGGGGTATTTTTTGGGGTTGGGGGAGAAAAACGACCAAATCTGACAATTCTGACTTCGGATTCGGTTTCAGCGGGTCTAAATACATGAGGATACACTGGTTTGGTCCGCAGGACAGACCACTTTTTCTATGTGGCTGTCTAATTTGAATTCAGACTATTTGAATCTTTGTGCGAGAAACTGTCGGGTTTTTGCGAGTGTCTCCGAAGGGCGTGCGACATCACACCCCCTATTGTTCTACTTTACTAGTTGTTTTAAGCAAGTGTGAAGGAGTGTAAGATTCTTTTCAACTAGTTGTAGTTATTTTAAGGGAATGAGGTACGTTCTCCGGTTTAAATTCCGACACTCGATCAGTGAAGTAAAGCACGCTGAGCAAGTCCGGCATTTGGATGGGGGAACCAAGTATCTCATCTAATTGTCGGTAGGCTACCAACGGAGACAATCCCGGGCCGTTCAACCGCCAGAAAGGTAGTAGGTTAAAGTTGGTGGCCGAGGGCCGTGGTTTGGAGTCCACGCTATACTGTAGATCCCTAGGCGCAATGGGCCTTTCCGTCCTAGTTGCCTAGTAAAAAGTAGTACTAATACATGTAGTTATTTTAAGCTAGTTCAACGAATTAAATTAAATTAACGTATTCTGACGAGCCACATCTTTCTTCTATTTAGATCACTAGGAAAGCGATGTCCTGTTGTTCTTGAAGAGCATTGTGGTACGACACAAAACGAAGGCATTGTCTTGAGTTTGAGAAGGTGAGAATTTGCGAAAATATTAACTTCGAACATCAAAGTTATAACATTGTAAATATACATAACATAACAGCACAATGAACAGTTTTTGTTTACTACAGCGCCACCATTTAGAACTACTCAAATAATGTTGCCATTATATTGAGTGGGAATGCCCTACATTGTTGTTGGGAAATATGTGACCATTTTTTTGTGATCATAATAAAAGAAGCCGAACACTTTTATGGCCTTTTATGTAAATAGACTGAAATTGATACATGGTACCCTTTACGTTTTTTTGCGAGCTTTTTTATATCGTTGTATTAAATGTGGGCCCTACTATACAGTTGTGGATGGGACATGATAAGTTGCCAAAAGAATGGGTATGGAAAAAAAGAGATAATTCACTAGTACCAGTTACAATGAACCAAACCCCTTTCTGAAAATGTATTGAAAATGATTTTTTGTTCATGTAAAACTGGGTGTAGGTAGCTGCTTGTGGATGTAGAAAAAGTGGCTTAAATTGTTCTATAGCATGTTTACTATGTGAAGGAGTTAGCAGCTTAAATGCTTCACCAGTAATATTGAATGAACGACATCGAAAACGAAGTCGAAGGCAATTAGTTTACATGATTATGCTTGTAATAAAAATTTATAATTATTTATGTCGTTAAAATTTATATATATTAATGAAAGAAAAACCGAGAAGAATACTTATAGCTAGTAGATGCTATTATGGAGTTGAAAAACAGCCAAAGTCACCAAATCTGTCACGAAAATCTGAATATGTAATATACAGGACAGTAATAAGACCAGTATTAACCTATAGCCAGGGTTGTAGCGCCACCGATGATGATGATGATTGAAATTTATAATAATTGTTATTTAGCAGAAGTTGTTAATAATTTTATTTATAATTAAAAATTGATGTACAGGGTTTTTTGAACGCATAGTACATAACCGTGATCAATATGTACTCTAAATAAAAATTTACTCTAAATAAAAATTTAAGATTTTTGGTAGAAATTATTATTATTAAAAACTACAGATTGTTCAGAAATTTAAGGAAAGAGATTTTGAAACTCGTGAGGATTTCAGCAAGATGGTGCCACGGCACATACTGCCTACGCATCAATGAATGTTGTCCGCAACATGTTCCCAGGAAACCTCATTTCAGGTTTTGGAGATGTGCCGTGGCCCCCAAAGTCTCCAGACTTATCAATTTGTGATTTTTTTCTGTGGGGGTAGTTGAAGAGTCGTGTATATGCGTAATTTCGCCGACTTGGAGAATGCTATTCGTCAGGAAATTGTGACTATTGATGGAGCGATGTTGGAGCGTGTTACGGACGATTTCATGAAGAAGGTCGAAAACTGCATCAAACGCGATGGACACCATCTCGATGACATTATCGTCCATACTTGATACACATCGTGAATGGCATTGTGTAAGCTTCATTATTATTATCTTGCAAATTCTTTGTGTAACACTTATTTCAAAATCGTCCAATATATTCGTGTGGTTGTTAGTAGCTACTGAAATGGCATAACACTACAAAGGTAGTAACATCGCATTTGCCCTCCTCTAAGGCCGCTTTCATACGAGGCAACTAGTGGCGGCAATCAGTGGCCGCCACTAGTGGCTCCTTTGTGGCGATACGGTCAACTTGCAGGCAACTAGTTGCCCCCCTCTCCCTTTTACGACTGATTTCTTCGCCAAGGATAGAGGAAAATGTACTTGGACAGTTGAAAAGATGATCTCGAATTCTTATTTTGCTAATCAAGAAGAAAAAGGGAAGGCAAAGACAAATGCAAGTGCATTTTATTCTATCAACAAGAGTGGATAAAGGTCTATATTTTACTTTATTTAATGATGTGTGTTTGTGCTTGTTAAGTCCTCTGTATTCACTTTTGCGTCAACCAACTTAGAAAATGATTGTTTTACAGTCATTTTAAAAAATCATGAAACGACGTCTATTCACCATGTTTTGCAAAACAATATTGATAATATTTTGATTTTAATAATATAAAATTTACTAAATGTGGAAGCAACAAGTTGAAACGTGTGAACGCTTGCATTTAAAACAATACCCAAACTACGGTGGCGGCCACTGTGATCATCAGCCAGCAGTTGCGAGAGTGAGCAACTATCCGCCACTGATATCAGTTGTGATCACTGCAGTTGCCACGTGTGAAAGCGCTCATTTACGATAATACTTTACTAGAAGTGGCGGCCACTGGTTGCCGCCACTAGTTGCCTCGTATGAAAGCGGCCTAACCGCGCTAAGCTCCGTACTATGCGTTCCAAAAACATCCGGTTCCCGATTGCACCCTGTATTTGTATTATTTAACATTTCTTTCATTTATTTTGCTTTTTGGAGCTTCTGCCATCTTCAAATTAATTTTAAATAGATTATTTTTTTTACAAATTCTTTATAAACAACCTCGAAAACTATAACAATCATTTTCCTAAAAGAAATATTTAAAAATTCCGATATTTGTATTTTTCGTTATTTCTAAAAAAATATTATATTTTTAATTTACGGATTTTTGAAATTGCGGTAATTTTCAATGGGTAAACTTTTTAGTTTATGACATTAGAAATCCAAAGAAAAAAAATCATTCAAATCCATTCATTATAGCCTGAGTTCCGTTATTTTTCATTTATAATGACTAATTGCACTGGACTATTTAAAGATTATACCATTTATGCTTTTTTTTTAAATATTTATAATAAACGGAAAATAAACGCATATTCCCCTCTCACTCTGCAAAGTGAGAAGAGCACATGATTGATATTTTAATTTCAGGAAAGTATTTTCGCATTATCAATTTCACGTGAGATTGATATCTGAAAGACACGCTCTCTTCTTAGGGTAATTTGTCGACAGATTATCTTGACAAAATAAGCGTACGCGATTCGACTTATGCATCCTGTAATGATACTGGTCGTGTAATTAAGTAATAAATCACCATCATAATAATAAACCAAAATGCGTGAACGAATTAGTTTCACGCAACTACCTGCACAATATGCAAGTATCGGACCGTTAAAAAGTGGATTAAACACGGTGCTCTAGTTGTAATTATTTACATGAATGGAGAATCCTTATAGTGGCGTTTAAAAATAGATGGAATAATGAAAGTCACTCTTTCGACGCTAAGCTGAACGTAAAAATTATATGCAGTGCAGTGTAAAGACATTGTTTGCAAAAAAAATGGTTGGAAATATTGGAACACACAATGGCACTAAAACTAGAAAATATCCGTCGTTTTGAATTTTTAAGGTTTCACGTCGGGCTTGTTATGGGAGTTCACAGTTTGGTTTAAAAAAGGTATTCAACTTAGGATGTAAATAATTTGTATATGCCCATTTTAAAAACAGTTGATAAATAAAAAGTGCTAGTTTTAGCGCTTTAACAATAATTTGTAATTTCGTCAAAGTACTTGAATCTTACACTTACAGTCATGTAAAAAACTGTATTACTATAAACCAGCATGGATCGCTCGACAACAACTAATTTAATATGCATAACACAGTATATATCGGAGTCTTTGGATGGCCATGGTCAGGTAGAAGTAGTTTATACTGATTTCTCCAAAGCCTTCGATAGGCTCAATCCGTGAACTAGAACCGGTCTGTCACATGCACTAAGTCTTTTTAAATCATATTTGTCAAATAGCCTACAATACGTATGTCATAGAGGCTTTACCTCAACCAAATTTGAAGTTCTGTCCGGTGTTCCTCAGGGATCGATCCTGGGACCGTTACTCTTCAACATTTTTATTAATAGTGCTGTTAATTGTTTGAACATTCCTCATCTGCTGTACGCAGATTATATGAAAATATATATAAGAATAAACGGTACTCACGATTGCGTCCCCCTACAGGAAAACCTTGACAGGCTTTATTTATGGTGTAAAGAAAATAAGTTACCATTTAATATTAATAAATGCAATGTTCTAACATATTCTTGTAAAAAAGACATTTTAATTTTTCCGTATACATTGACGATGTATTGCTTAACAGACCAGAATATATCAAGGACTTAGAGATATTTTTTGATTCAATAACTTTTAATTATCACATTGATCTAGTAACTTTAGCTGCCAATAGAAGTTTGATTTGTTAGGCGTAATTCTCGTGAGTTTTGCGATGTATCTACAATTAAATTGTTATACAACTCATATGTCAGATCCCGACTGGAATATAATTATTCCAAGACAGCATTGATATATATATAATTCTACCAATGTTCATATAAAAATACTTTATTATCGTAATTCTGTTAATTTTGTTTTATATTTATTTTGTCATTTACCTTACTTGCTTTTCAGACATGTTTGTCCTTTTGTGTCATGTTATTGTATTTCTACTTTGCATTTTTTTTTTGTTTTAATTTGTATCCAGTTTTTAACATCATATTGTTGTTGTGTTATTGTTCCATTTCCTATAACTGGGATATAATCCCGTTGGATAGTGTATGTAAAATAAATAAACAGGTAAATTACTTCAGTCGTGCTTTCGGTACAATAAATCATGTAATGACTTAAGAGGTCTACACACGATCCAGCGGCAGGGACCCAGCCATGTCGGCATGCTTTGAACGCATTAAAGTGAACTGGTCCGCTGGAATTCCAATTATCTTCAAAGCGTACCGACAATGTCGGGCCCTGCCGCTGGATCGTGTGCAGACCCCTTCATTGTTATCGAAATTCGAATATTATGGTATATAGGGTCAAGGGGTCTACACACGATCCAGCGGCAGGGGGCAGCCTTGTCGGCATGCTTTGAACTCATTCGTAAAAGTGAACTGGTCCACTGGAATTCCAATTATCTTCAAAGCGTACCGACAATGTCGGATCCCGGCAGCTGGCTCCTCATTACAGTGGATAAAATCATACTTGTCAGATAGGCAACAACTTGTTTCATGGCTTAACAATAATGTGGTGTATAAATCGGATTTGAAAGATATTACCGTTGGAGTACCACAGGTAAAAATAATAAATAGTACTAGTCCGAGTGTACTATACTCGGACTAGTACTATTTATTATTTTTATAAATGATTTGGTTAAAAACATCCAGAGTAATTTGGCCTGATCTAACTTTTTGTTTAAATATTTATAATAAAAATATTGTTAAATGGCCGTCAAACAATGACATCGTACCAAATTCATCTAAAACTAATCTAATATCGTCGAAATGGATAGCAGGAGTTTGCAACAACAAACCGTGGTTAACTTTCTTGGACTGCTCAGGTTCTAACTTATCTCGGGTAAAGAGTAAACTTGCCTCGTATAACTACGGTTTGTTTCAACTTAGAAATTCTGTTCATAAACAATTCTCTGAACAGTTATCATTTTTCATTTATTCATTGAAGAATTAGCTGCGGCATTCTCTGTTAGGGAAAGTGCGTAAAAATACAAGAAATATTTATGCAACAAAAGAAATCAGTAGATGTATGTGTTTCGGTAGCAATTTATTTAAGGAACTTAAGTATATTCTGTTTATATTCTCGCAAGTGTGATGTTTGTCTATAAAAAAAACCGCTGCCCAAGGAATCACTACTTCCACATCCAGATTTTCTATCCAAGTCTCTCATAACGAAACAATTTGGTACGTGGAAATAATTGTTTATAGAACTTTAATAATATAATATTTGAAATCGTCTACCCCAAGAACCCATAAAACGATATCCCGCACGGTAGTAGGGTGGGGGTGGTGATAGGGGGGTTGTAGTCAGGCTTGGAAAAAACAGTTTTTTTTCACAGAAAACAGTTTTTTTTGTTTAAAAGAAAATTTTTGAGACCTTAACTTCTTTTGATATACTAAATACCAATTTTGTGGACTCTTACCTGCTTGATTTATCTATTTACCTCCCATTTACCCCATTTTACCCCCCACTCTTCGACGTAATAAGATGAAAATATAATCTAGTTCCAGATTTCGTTAAAGTACATACGTGTACCAAATTTCAAGTCAATATCTTAAACCGTCCCAGCGTAAACGTGCGCACGAAAAAGTTACAGACCGACAGAGACAGACAGAATTTTTTTTTCCTCAAATTAAAATTTCGACGTTTTATGACATCCTAAGCCTATTTGAACAATAAAAATTTTCAAAAATTTTTTGTCGTTACTATACTTCCAGTGCATGTGGAAATAATAATTCAAAGTTTCCTAAATGTACGTTGATAAGGAGAAATCGCAATAGTATTTACCTAACGTGCGTCAGGAGAATACTAGCATCAATTGGCACTTGCTGTTGGTTAGTTTTGGGGTGAAGTAAGAATAACAGTTGGTTACGGCCTAGCTGAGGTCATATTAAGACGACCGCCATTCTTCAAAATTGTGTTTTCAAATTTACGAAGGTTATAGTCTAGGTGCCCGCATACATAAATGCAATGTATACATATCCTCGTATAACTTCTTGTACGGCACAATGGCGCCTAGTCTATCACTTTTTTCCTCTGCGAAAATTTTCGTAAACGCGGCGTTCCTCCTCGGCTTGGAAAAGACGATTTCCACACGTCGGACTGGAAAATCGGCAAATATATTTTGTCCGACAATTCGAAAATTGGATTCCACGTATTTTTATTAAGCAATCTTGAAAAAATCAGCTGGTTATCAATAAATTTTTTAAAGTTATGTTATGTTATGTTTAGGGTAGACAGACAGACACCCTTAGCGTTCCAAAATTTTTGTCGGACAGGTTGTAGTAATGTATAGAATATATATGTAGAATCCAATTCTCAAATTGTCCGACAAAATATATTTGCCGATTTTCCTGTCCGACGCGTGGAAATCGTCTTTTTCATGCCAGGGAGAAACGCCGCGTTTACGAAAATTTTCACAGAGGAAAAAGTGTTAGACTAGGCGCAATTATGCCGTACAAGAAGTTATACGATGATATGTATAAATTGCATTTATGTACGCGGGCACCTAGACTATTAGTATTCTAGGGTTAATAAAATATAAGCCTAATTTTTGTGGCGGTCATTTTTGTCACCATGTTGAATATTTCGTCCTATGGACTTCCGAGTATGTTTTAGTGCCTTTTTTGAATTCAGCTTCCCTAAAAACATATAATTCGACACCTAAGTCTGTTATATTAAAATAATTAAAATTTTAAGTGGGCCATTTTCGGAAACATGACAGCTATTTTGTTAAAGGGATAGGTTTCAGGTGGCTCCCCTTCCTAAACGTTGACAATGGGTTTGGACATGATGCATGGCAGGTTTGGTGTCCTCTGCGAGTGCAGTTTTTTGTAAAATATTTCATAAATAGTCGACTATTAATAAATCATGTACCTGAAGTTTCGAACGTTCACTTGAACGAATTTCATATAAAGAAGAAAAGTTAATAAAAACCACTCTTCGATTTAGGTCTGAAAACTTAAGTATTGTGGATATTATTGTCAGCAAATGTGGCAATGAAGTGTTTACGCTTAAATCGATATGTGGTTTTTATTAACTTTTTCTTTTCATCTAAAATTCGTTTAAGTGAACGTTCGAAACTTCAGATACATAATAAATCTGGCATAAATCACTGATTTATGAGGCGGCCATTATAAAACACTGTCAGTGGCGCAGCCAGAAAATTCATCTGGGGGGGGGGGGGGATAGAACCGGCCTCCCCAGAGGATGAGGAAAATTTTTTTCAGAAAATGGTTGAAAACGGATGTGTATGTAGATTCCTCTATTAGATAATATTGGCATTAATTACAAAATATTTATTTCGGGGGATAATTTAGATACTGCTTTGTACTGCTTCTTTATTTTTTGGCTCATGGAAGACGCCTTGGGGGGGGGGCATGGCTCCCCCTGGCTGCGCCCATGAACACTATTAATACCGAAACATAGGCTTTTAAATTGTGACTTGGGTTATACCATTCCCTATGAAATACTCTGTATAGACTGTCTCGTTCTATTGCTTTGAAACTTTACTATTTCTGATACATACATCTTTGAGATTCTTCAAACAATACTAAATGACAAACAATCCTGAAACTTGTCTCCCTATAATTAAATAATAAATGTCTGCCTCGCAGGTGCGTTTCCGCGATGATTAGCACTCAACCACAACAAAAGCATTGGTAACACAACATTTTATTTACAAGTCTCTTAGGTTAGGACATTAACCTTTTTTCGCTCGCAATTTTTTCGCCATTTTTCTCTGACATCCCAGGCTGACAAAACAGCGGACCCGGCGTTTTTTAAGTTGCGTGCAAACAATGTCTTATCTCGATCTGGCGCGCCTGACTTACTAATTTATTTCGACTAATATTCGAACAAAGATTACTTCTGACAGGGTTATTTTAGGACAAAGGATTTATTTTCTTCTCAGCGTATTAGGCGTATAAGCTACGCCCGTAAAAGCTATATAGAAACGGTTCTGGCTATTTAAATAAGTGCGTCTCACGGGCATTAATATTTTGTTATTTCGTATGTTGAATAACAAGTGGATGGAATTCTCGATAAAGTTGAACGAAATTATATTTGTACATTTTTTATATCATTATAATTTATTAAAAGTTAAAGTAAACATACTGACAGGCTCATTAATTAGCCTACAAATTTAATTTAGATTTAAAATGTGCTATTTTCGCTGATTATTTAACTCATTAACGTGATAGCCAATGAATGCTGTCTTTTGACAACATTACACCAACCAATCAAATGTCAATATTAATGGTAAACTATTATTGCTCTAATTTTTTGTATTGACGCGTCGACGAATATTGTTTTGTTTAGTGAAATGTTTTCCGCAAATAGGACCACTCGTGCTTTTAAATCTTGTCTCTAAATTTCTTCTCCATCTTGTTGATAATTTTTAACGTAACTTATATACCTAGTAATATAATAATATAAACATAACATAAACACACCACTTGAGTTGACAACTCCCAAGGCTGTGTAGAATATATAGGCTAGGCACAAGTTATACACAGCTTTCAATTGATTATAATAACGTAATTACAAAATAATAATTATCACATATTAAATACAAATGCCTACCGAGCAGGCAAGTCAATTCTTTCATGTTAAACACAAATATACTTACGTACGGTAATCCATCAGAAAGTAACAACACTTATAATTCGGGAAATCAAAACTATATGTACTGTACCTTACATTACAATAATTCATAACACTTATTCCAACTCTGCTTGACTTAACAACTGTAACTTAATTTTTACACTTCCTAAATTGAAAATAGGCATTAAATAAGTAAATATATATCGATAAACAGTTTGCATAATAATTCTTGTATACTACACTGTCTGCCTCTGTATGTAGCGTTTAGCCTTACTATTACTAGATGTTGGTACCAGAACCATATTTCATTTCTCTTTGATCAACTTAAAATAGAACATAAAGGCGGAACATTGGTTGTGACTTTCGTTCTCGATCACGATCAAGTAGTATTTTGCACCCTAGATACAAAAATAACTATTAAAACATTGTGTTTCAAACATGCCAACCCTACCAAGGTTTCCAATCTGTTACCTTATCGTCTTCGGGAGTTTCACAGGGATCTATTCTAGGTCCCCTATTTTTTATTATCTCTATTAATGACATCAGCCAGGAGCTTAACTGTGAGTCAATATTGTATACTGGTGATGTAAAAATATTTAAAAATATAAATTCCATCTGTAATTGCGATACGCTTCAATCCGACCTAATCAAACTTGAAAATTGGTGGCCAATAAATAAATTACCGTTAAATATAGAAAAGTGTTCGTTCACCAGACGAAAATCAGCAACTGAGTTCGACTATAAACTAGACAACACTGCCTTAAATCGCATAACTTCAGTAAAAGATCTTGGGCTCATTTCTGGTGGTAAGCTTACCTTTATTGAATAGATAGAATCATTGGTTTCTTCCTTATTAGGTTTCATCATTGAATATTATCGCTCTTCCTTTGAGACTTCACCATATACCACAGTATTTAACATTTTAACAAAAAAATTTTGATCATCCTCTCTTGTTAAAATTTTTTCGCTTTATAGCCATCAGAGTGTTGTTTTAAAAATGCAGATATTTTATTTCTGCTAGAAATATACCAGCAGTACAGTTTCTGCGGTGCTTCGCCCTCTTCTTATTGCACCATTTTTCAAATGGTAAGTATTGCGTTTCATATTGAGATCTGAACTTAGCAGGTAATAATGCATCAATTGCCAGTCTCTCAGCCTCTTCTGTATCCGACGAAACATTGTCACTACTCTCTTCACTCGTGTTCATAGTTAATAATAATAATACTCACAATAAATGGAGAATGTTTAAACTTCAATGTTGAAGCGTCGCGCATTGCTCGTAAACAATTTGGAGGAATAAATTTTTATAACCTTAATTAACAGTAATTTCTGTAATTTCTTAGATGGTGCCATTACAGATTCAAAATCTTACACTCTGTGAAATTTTATGGAATTTATTATTTAAAGAAATGTCAAAATATTTTAATGGTTGAATGTTCGTGGAGAAAAATTTTTTTTGACATCCTCAACATCGTGCTTCCATTGATCATTACGGACCTACAAATTTATACATGCATACTCAGAATAGTTATTTAACTAATAATTTTCTGCTTAGGTGGATACTATTTTTGGCTAATAAGAAATTTACAGAATATATTAAGCATAGTAATGTTATTTTAATGAGTAGGGTATGGATTATTGCATAAAATTAAATGTAAACAATATTAAATTTATGAAATTATCGTGAAATATGCACTCAGTCTTATCTGCCAAATGTCTTAAAATATCATTTTTATTATGTTGACGTTTATTAATGGCGATTTGCCATTTTAAATAATAATATATCAGTTTATTCGCAAATGATCCACTGTACAATTTATTAATGTGTAATATGTAGTTTACAGTTAAATTTAGTGTTGGACTGACATAATTTGGGAAACCATTCGTGTACAATATTTTTTTTGTTCTGTAAATGTCTCCAAGAATAAATATAAATGTTTTAATAAAAAAAGATATGAAAATTTGAGGAGCAGCTGACTATGAATACGCAGTAATTTTATTAAAAAAAAATCTCAAGAACTTCCTTCAGAAACGAAATTTAGATATGTATTTAGATTTCAATTGCCGATTACTTCTGTCATTTTCTTCTAAATCTAACTCTCATTGTATCGTTGATGTCGACGTGCCAGCTCCTTTCTGGTCGCTCCTCCCTCCGTCACTCCAGTGGTCCTCATTCTACTTTTTTTTTGGCCTTCAGTTTTGATCCATTTTTTTATGCCTAAACCATATGATTTTCTTCATTGAATTTACTCCCATAAAACAGTTTTATTTATTAAGGTTTGACTGGAAATTTTGGTGATATCAAAGCATATTTACAGGGCACCATTAATAACCATCCCAAGACAATTTCATAGAACAGTTATAAAATCATAACAAGTAGGACATGTGCGTGAAGTTAGCCCCCCATTATTGAAAATTTTGCCCGAATTGGTTTGCGCCCGTTTGCGAAAATATGCGATTGTGATTTTTTCGTTTGCGACGAATAGTTTCGTTTCCCGGCAAAAATATCCAACAATTATACAACCTAGCACCCCAACATTGGAATTCGAAAAAATTATTATTGCGATCGTTTGTGATTCGTTTACGAAGATATTCGATACTGATTTTTTCGTTTGCGACCCCAGTAGGTTTTGAAAAACACCCACTCGAAACCCCAACATCCCAACGCCCCAAAAAATTCTTTGCGATCGTTTAAGATATGCAGTAAATCTTACTATAATACTTAATAGCAGTAGGAAAGACGAGACGACATAGAAACCAAAGTATGCCGACTAACCAGTAATATAACTCCGAAAATAAGAATTGTTCCGGCTGTAATTTTTAACCCCCGACCCCAAAAGAGGGGCGTTATAAGTTTGACGTGTATGTTTGTCTGTCTGACTGTCTATCTGTGGCTTCATATCTCTTCAACGGGTGATCCGATTTTGATGTAGTTTTTTTATTTGATGTAGTATTTTGTCGAGAAGGCCATATTAGTTTTGATATTTGGTCGCCATCTTGAATTCGCCATGTTGAACTTCTCTAGAAATTGTCCGATTGAAGTAAAATTGAAAATGTGCAGACAATTATGGTAGACGAACATGAGTTAGGCCTCATTTTGATTCGTTCTTATGAAACTGGTACGATTAGATACATTGATCGGGGATTTTTAAAAATTTTCAATTTTACTTGTTTATATAAGAAGCAAATTGTAACTTTAAGAAGTTTTTGAGTACTCATCTAAACCTATGATGTAAAACGACAAAGAATAGCCAACTATGAACTGCAATATCTCAGTCAATTTTCAGCACAGCTGAAGTAATTCCTATACCTATATCTGCTCAGAAAATGTTATACTTAAGCAAAAATGTAAAAACAAAACAAAAAAATCACGATTTTTCGCATTTTTGCAGATTTATTTGTGCTTACATTTAGTATAAGAAAGATTTGTTTCGAGTTTGAAAAAAAAACCTTTTGAATGGGAAATTTAATTTTATACAAGAAAGTACTCTTGTAATTTTTTTGAATTCCGCTTAGTTTTCGAGTTATAATGAAAAAACTAAAAAAAAACACCCCTTTCCAAATATACACACCTAATTTTAATAGAATGTTGTTATTTTATCATACCTAGGTGACCAATAAACGGATGAAACAATAAAAACCCTTTAACTCAAAACCTTGGAGAAAAGTTTTCGTGTCAGAGTTTATTTAAGTTCTGTATTTGAATTAATCGTTTAAGTAGACAGGAAACATTTGTACCATCTATTTTCTGGGCTTAACAGTAATTTATATAATTGTCAAATTCTCCCATAGAGATGAAAACATTTTATTGTGTGCAGATTTACTTGAAGACGATGTTAATGACTCTGGTGGAATAAATTACTTAAAATGACAGAAAAACTCAGTTTTATGGTTCGTGAATAGCATGCATTGTTTGCCGACATAAGTAAAGTCCTCCCATGTCTTAGTTAGCGATTCAGGGTCATTAATTGTTTTAATAAAGGCCCGTGTACGAACTTCAAATTTTAATGAAAGTGATAGTCTTCGAAATACTTCCTCCAATGTCAAATGAAACACATCACGTTACAATCGATTACATTTGTATATATCGTTGTGTTGTTATTGTTGTTATTAATATGAGTCTTATCTTTTAATAGAAATATGCAGCATAATTATAATTGTTGTAAACATAATGATTTGGGTGTTACATAATTTATTTCGTTAATATAAACGTACGTTTAATAAGTATGAAATTAAAGTATGATCGCAAACTCTAACGTAAGTTTCCACCAAAAACCGCTGCCTAAGGAATCACTACTTCCACATCTATGTCTCTTACAACGAAAATACTATATTTGCACTCCACTACGTGGAAATAATTGTTTATGGAACTTTAAAAGTATAATATTTGAAATCGTGTACCCCAAAAACCCATAAAATTATATGCCATATCGGTAATGGAGGTAGTGGTGGTGGGGATGAATGAAGTGAAAAAAATTCTTGATGACTTTGGTTCTTGTACACACACTAAATCATAATATTTTTTCACCAATTTTAATAATGAGGTGAGGGTCAAATTTTTTTTTGAAAGCCTCTAATATTTACTAAATACCAATTTCATGGACTCTTACTTGCTTGATTTACCTATTTAACCCCATTTACTCCAATTTACCTTTCAACTCTACAACGGAATAATATAAAAATATAATCTAGTTCCAGATCTCGTTAAAATACATACCTGTGCCATATCTTTCAAGTCAAGATCTTAAACGGTTCCAGAGTAATAGTGAGCACCAAAAAGACGCAAGACTAACAGACAGACCGACGCGACAGAGAAAATTATTTTGCTCAAACTTAAAATATTGACGTTTCATGACATTCTAAGCCTATTTACACAATGAAAATTTCCAAAAATTTTTTTACGTTAATATACTTCAACTGGATGTGGAAGTAATACGCCGAAAATGGCATTACAAATATATAAAAAATCATTGTGTGCCGTAAACTACACGATAGAAGTAAAGCCTCTACTTCAAGCATTTTCTTCAAGGAAACCTACTACTCATCCATACTACTCAAGGTGTGCATCCAATTTACTCGAGGAGAGCCACTGCGCATTCATACTTATTGAAGTAACCCACTGCGCATCCACTTTACTCGAGGAAACCCACTGCGCGTGGTGAAAAGCCACTGCGCATCCATACTAGTCGTGGTAACCTACTGCGCATCCATTGTACTCGAGGAAAGTCAGTGCGCATCCATACTACTTGAAGTAACCCACTACGCATCCATTTGACTCGAGGAAACCCACTGCGCATCCATACTATTTGAGGTAATCTACAGGGCATCCATAATACTCGGGGAAACCTACTGCGCATCCATAGTACTCGAGGAAAGCCATTGCGCATCCATACTACTCGAGGTAACTTTAATAACATAATATTTGAAATCGTCTACCCCAAAAACCTATAAAACGATATGCCACATCGGTAGTGGGGGTGGTAGTGGGGGTGGATGAAGTAAAAAAAATTTTTGACGCCTTAGGTTTTTATATACGCGCTAAATTACAATTCTATTTTTTTCACCCCCTTTAATAATGGGGTGGAGGTAATAATGGGGGGTGGCTAATGCCAAAAAATTTTTTGAGACCTTAACTCCTTTTACTAAATACATACCAATTTTATGGACTCTTACCTGCTTAATTCACCTCAATTTACCCCACAACCCTTCAACGGAGTAAGACGAAAATATAATCTAGTTCCAGATCTCGTTAAAATACATACGTGCACCAAATTTCAAGTCAACATCTTAAACGGTTCCAGAGTAATCGTGCGCACAAAAAAAAGTTAGACAGACCGACAGACTGACCGACAGATAGACAGACAGAAATTTTTTTGCTCAAACTTAAAATCTTGACATTTCATGACATTCTAAGCCTATTTAAATTTTTTTGTCGTTACTATACTTCCACTGGATGTGGAAGTAAAAATCGCTGTACGCTATACTGTACGTTCATTTTTCATGAACGAAGTAAGGAATCATCGGTATCTGACTACAAAATACGTTTTAAAACAACTACTTTCACGGTGGTTTGAAACGATGTATATTGAATTATAAAAAATAATATGCACACAATATGCTGACGATATATCCATTATTGATTTTAATTTGAATATTCCTCACCTAAGTGAGGATAGCTTTAGTTCTATCAAACAAGCTGATGCTTGGTTCTCTTCGAATAATCTTAAATTAAACGAAGAAAAAACCCAGCAAATCGTTTTCTCGACAAATAATTCACTAATCACGGGTAACAGTGTTAAAATTCTTGGCGTTGTTTTAGATGACACTCTTAACTGGTCCAATCATGTGAAGCAACACACACAAATTATCAAGTTCGATATTCATGCTACATAGGCTAAAAAATCAACTATGCTCTAAAACCTTAAGAACATGCTATTTTTCATTATCTCATACTCCTATGTGGTGGATCATCTCGGGCAGCTGTAATCTTTCGTCTGCAGAATAAAGCAGTCAGGTTAATTGTTAATGCAGGTTGGAGGGATCATTGTTTTCCAATATTTAAGTCTTGGTATAATGCCAGTTCCTTCCTTCACATTTATGTTACTTTACTTGAAATTCACAAGAACGTAAATTCTTTTTGTACTAACTCAGATTTTCATTCGTATGTCATTAGGTCTGCCAATCAACTTAGGCAGCCTCGTCTTAGATTAACAAAATCACAGAAAAACTCTCTAAACCTTCAATTAAAATAATCACATTCCTAATGACGAAAAAACTCTAATTCTAGTTTTAAGAACTTAATAAAAAAACACATTTTAAAATATTGTTTCTATTCAGTTGATGAATTTGTAAACACACAAATTTGTTGATATCCTTTAGTTTAACCTCTGCTTGTTTGGTATGCTCTGACCATTTCGTGGGAGCTTACTTTCTTTCTTTTTTTGTATTTTTTATATTTTAGTATTTGTCGTGGTGTGTATGCATTTTTTATATGTTTGTATTTTCACTTTTTGACTTGCCAAAAACGTGTTTTGTAAATTGGTCAAATAAAATATCTGTCTATCTATTATCATTATGTACAAGACAGTTCTCACACCAATATTTCTCTCCTGTATGGCCAAAAAATCAGGAGAAATCACCAAATTCGGGCCTATTTTTGACGATTCCTCCTTTATTTTTTATAAGAAACACTTTTAATTTTATATATACAATCTGCTATATCTAAAATAGAATTGTGCTCATGAAAAAAACAAAGGATAAATTACCAAAAATAGTTTATTTTAGTCAAAACTCTAAAATTAACCCATTTTGTGCGTCCAAAAGAAGCATAAATCATGGTAAAGCGTAAAAATTATTGTTGGATCTTAGAACGACCATCTAAAATTGCTAATTACTATATTCGTGGCACCTATTTCATTTAAAAAAAAAAGATATGGCTTAAAAAGGCTTTATGGACACCCATTCTTTCATTTAATAGTAGGTCAGCAGACTCAAGGACAAATCAGTAGATCTAAAGCGAGAATCGTACATGGATTCTGAAAAGACGAAGAGATCCTACAAGATACTGTAAATTTTACATTAATTATTATTTTTAAAAATATCACAGGTCTGCAAATTGGGAGTCGTGGAAGATATTTGACAACTACGTATTTTTTTGCGTAGAACCCGAATCTGTCATCAGAATTTCCCCCATCACGTCAGAATTTTGAGATATTTGAGGTTAAATGAGCAAAAAATTGGTTTTTTGGCTACATTTGAGGTTTTGTAGGGGAAATACAAAAAATTTCAGTTCATTTCTACTGGTTGCATCGTCTAGTACTACCTTTCCAATTCAAAATGAGTTTTCGATTGCCCATCTACGAGTTACGGCTTTTTAAAGATGAATAAATTTGAATATTCATAAGATTTGCTAAATAAATAACAGATTTTAAAGTCTCTTTGAGTCTCAGTCTCTAACAAAACCGTAACCAATGTATTTAAATTTCAGTGAATCATACACTTATATAACCAGAACATGTAAATGCTAAATCCATAAGTCCTTCAGCCAATAACTCTAAACCTAATAAACTAATAAATCCTAAACCTATAAACCCTAAACCATAAATTTATAAATCCTTAGACTCTGGGTCCATAAACTTTAAGCCAATCAACCGTAAATCTAAAAATCCTAAACTCATAAAACTTAAACCTATAATACCTAAACTTGTATCCATAAAGCCTACAGGAATAAATCCATAAACCATAAACACATAAACCCTAAATCGATGAGTTCGAAGCCTATAAACTTTAAACCCTTGAATCCAAAATCCATAAGCAGTAACTCCAAAACTACTATCTCTGTGCCCATAAATTTGAAGGCACAGATGGGTTAACGGGTTTTGAGTTTATAGATTCACATGTTTCGGGTTTTCGATTAAGGGTTTATGGGCTTATGAGTTTAGGTTGTATCGGTATAGCATTTATGGGTTTAGGACTTATAGGTTTAGCTTTGATTGATTTGTGTGCTTACAGTTTGTGGAACTAATTTGGTTGAAGGGCTTGTCTATTTTGATTTAGAATTTATAGGCTTTGGGTTCATGGATTTAAGTTTTACATAATTTAGGTGACTGGGTTATTGGGTTTTGGGTCAGGTAGTTGACGGGTTCATGGTTTACTATATAAGAGCTTATGAGTATTATACCCATAAGCCATTATGACTTTGGATTTAAGGTTCAAACTCGGAGCAATCGCTTTAAAATCTCTGATATACACATAGCAACTCTTATAAGTATTCAAATTTATTCATCTTCAAAAAAGCCATAACTCCGCTAAGAAAAATCGAAAACTTATTTTGAAGGGCAAAGGTGGTACTAGACTATGCAGTCAGCAAAAATGGGCTGAAATTATTCTTATTCCCTACACCTAACCTCATAGCCAAAAAAGCCATTTTTTGGTTATTTAACTTTAAATATCTCAAAATCCTGACGTTATGGGTAAATTCTGTGGCCAGATTCGGATTCTACGCAAATAGTTGCTTTAGAAATACCTCCTGTTTTTTAAACAGCCGAACCTTGCAATCTGTGTAATTAGGATAACATGTACTCAAAAATTTGGATTAAAACCTTTTTTCTCATAATAAAAATTCCTTATTGCATGAAAATGTCATTGAAAAACCTACTGCTACTTTGTTATACCTAAATAAATGTGTATAGTAAATATGGCATTTTCACTATTTCTCTGTCTGAATTATATTGGCATAATAATCTAAAATTAGATTTCTTTTACACGATTTTTTGCAGTTATGAAGTATAACTGAACTACCTAGATTTAGTGATCAAATTGTACAGTAATTTGATAAATTAACATTTATGTAATACGCACTGTTCAAACCTACATTTTTGTTATAAGTGTAAATATGATAATTCCTTAATATTTGGAATCGCTGTACCTTTGTTTGCCATCAAACAATTCAAAATTTACACTTTACAACGTAAATTACTATATTGTTCCTTTGTCCTTAGCGCATAACAAATATTTAATTATGCATGTCGGTTTTGATACAGTTTGGGTTAATTATACTGCTCCAAATTCTCCTGCGTGGCATTGAAATTAAAAGAAATTAACGAGCCTAACCTATTTCACAGATGATCTGATTGCACAACTTTGTTGACACTGTAAACAAAGATCCCAAGTATTTATTTAATAAAATTGGATACCTTTCCACTTGTTAACAAACATACCAGTCATTCATAGCGATCTGGCAAGACCACGAAATGCCTATATTATTTCTAGATAGTATTAACCATATGTTTCACTGTATGATTCTATATTTATTCATGCGGTTGTAAAATATGGCGGCCGACTAATACTTGTAAAAATAGAACTGTAGTAGCTGAACGCTGAACTTATCTAGTTTAGTTCCGTAAAATTACATGCATTATCTCACGATCGCATTCGTTTTCTGTTAGTTCCTGAGATATATATTCTTTAAATAGACTCGAATCTTTATTTCTTTTAAATTATTATTAGCATATATCAATCAATACCAATAGACTTTTTATCTAAATGTTTTTCTTTCTTTATTGCAGACTGTAAGCAGTCGGCCAAGGACCTGGTCGTCGTACTCAAACATTCGTGCCAAAGATGTTCAGGACCTCATAAACATGAACAGTACCGAAGAAATAACGATCTACAAGAATCCGAACGATCTGTACCAGTCCCCGACGCTCACAAGGCGGACGCTTGGTTACAGTTACGATTTTCCCGAGAAGTCACAAAAGAAGGACAAAAAATGGTCGATAGGTAACATATTTAGACGTAAGAAGAGAGATGACAGTGATAGTAGTAGCGAAGAGGAGTCTCAAAAGAAAGGATTTCTGGGTAGAAGAAAAAAGAAGCCGGAAAGTAAAAGGAAGAAGCCGGTAAAACCAATAGGCACCTTTGATCATGTAGTTATACCTCCCGTTCCAAGAAACTCCCTAATTTATAATGGATACAGCTGCCAAGAGGATCCTGGTATACTTTCGGATCCAACGGGGGGATTTTCTAATTATATCGGTAGGGCTCTGCCACAAATCCCTAGCAACGAAACCAGCCAAAAGGTTAGCAGAGAATCTTTGAATGACATTAACAATTCCAGAATAAGTCTCGGCTCAGGCTCTGTCGATAGCGTGAGGAAAAGCAGAAGAGAAATGGCAAAAGCTAGAGCTGAGGCCAGAAGGACCTCATCGAAGAACGGCAGTAGTTCAGAGGAGGACTCTCAAAGGTCTAACTCTTCCCTGAAGATTCGCAGCGAGGAGAATCTGGGGCAGCGGGACGGCTCTACAAGTAGAAAATCTAGAGCTGCTAGGACTGAAAGATATCTAAAACGTCATTCTCGCGATGGTGAAAATCCTCATAATTATATTAGACTGTCGAAGTCTGATGCGGAAAACTCTGCGATGAATTGGAAACTCTCCGACGATAGTAACAGGTCTCCGAGCAGAAGCCCTCTAATTCCAAGTCCAATAATACCCTTGAATGCCAAAAATAAATTGTCTTATTCGAGTTTAAACTCGCAAAGCACCAACATGTCGGGATTATCCACTATACCGCCTAGTCACAGTAGTCATAGCAAATATAGAGTTAGTAATTCGACTAGTAATCCATCCTACAAACCACCCCAGTCTATGAACGACTACAACAGTAGCACCAAGAAGTTCACGGATTTTAACATTGATAAGTATTTAAACAATCAACGTAGTATTTCTTGCGATGCCAATATACATAAGGCACCTTCAGCAGAATTCAATGACGAGGTACTTCACGTTCAATTTCCTATTACGAGGCCAAATAGAGGTTATAGAAATTTAAGTCTGATTGATGCTTCTCAAATAAATAGGGCTAGACAACCGCCGCCGCCACCACCTCGAGATCCAAATAGGATGATGGCTGCGCACTACTCAGAAAACGGAAGGCCAAACACTTTTTACTTTGATAGCAGCGGTCAATTCAAATCTAGATCTTTTAGCGGTTCTAATGCCCATCCAACTATGCAGCAAACCAGGAAATACAATTCATTTAACCTTCATCCTAATTATAAGTCAGCTTCGGAGGATCAGTTACTAAAAGAACCTCTCAATATTCAGTTGGCAGCTAGACCATCGTCCACGACACCTGAAACAGAAAGACCTCAGAGGTTCATTTCCAGAAGACGAGAAATTAAAACAAACCCTGAGAGTTTTAATTATTTGACTGATAAAAATCCGAGAAGTCGGAAACCAATATTTATCCAGACAGGTGCTAAAAACCCAAGTGCGAACGAGTCAAAACCGACAGACTCTACCAACAGTCACAAGGCATTGGATTTTTGGAAGCAAATTGACCGCCAAAACGTGAACGTAAACGAGAAACCGGTTTTAAGAAAGTCACGCTCAAACAGCCCCCAGATGTTCACCAGCACCACACACATTCAAACGAAAGTCTTCCTGCCGAGCGTTCTTCAAACCGATATTAATAATTCTAATAGTAATAAAAAATTGTTGGACGTTAGTCGTGGTTCAAGCCCATTCAAGCCGGTTTCTCCCATACCTCAGGAGGTTAAAAATAACGTAGAGATCGAACCGGAAATGCCGTTAATGTCTGACCAGATGAGCAAGGAAGAGTTAAAGCGTAAGTCGTCCAATTTAGAAGAAGCTTTGGATGAGCTAGAGGCAATTTATAACAGCCTGAGACTGGGCGATGAAGATTTGCTAGAAAGAGCAGAGCAAAGGGAAAAAGAAACGCAGGCTAAAAAGTTTTTAGAAGCCAATGTCGATTCATATCCAGGTTATGGCTGTAGAGGAGCGCTAAGCGATTCTAGTTTTAGCTATGAGCCGTTCGACACAGTGGATTCACCGAGGCGTAAGAGGATGTTTAGAAAGAACCGTACCGCCGACATAAAACATGACGACATGGCTTTTAGAAAAATAAATAAGGACCGAGCGACCACCATAAGTGATCCGCAATCTGTCATCTCCAAGGTCAGTTATTTACTAGCCTCTCCTGTCCATAAGAATGTCGACGATGGTGAAAAAGAAGTCCATAATGACGATGATGAGCCTGATATTACTTTCGACGACGTTGTTTATAGGAATGTCAAACACGCCAATAACTCCCTGAAAGTTGTAGAGCCTCAACCGCCGTTCGGTATACCTTTAGGACCAATTACTCCAGCTGCCAATAGTGACTATCTTCACGCCAAACCAGAGGATATTTACAGACCTTTGTTTAAACCCCGTAAAATACCCGATATAGTCAAAGATGACTTGGCTTTCCGAAATTTGCGTAAGGATGCCAATAAAGGTCCAGCTCTACCTCCCTTATCAGCGGAGGACTTCAGAAATAACAACTCTCTTGAAAATAACGGACTAGACCCGAACTATTTGCGGAAAAAGAGGGCCCAGCGTTCACTTTCGGCTAATATTGGAAGTTTAATCCACAATGACATAATTGAGAAAGCCCGAAATAAACATAAGCCAAATAATGATGATGTCGAGAACGAATTTAAAACTTTAACAGATATTGCTGATGCCATGGAAATTGCTCGGAGAGTTTTGAGGGAGAAGGAAAATAAGATAACTGCCACGAGGAAAGCTTTTATGAGCGACACTGACACTAAATATGTTCAACCTTTATCAAACGGTAATAGTCTGAGAGAAAGCAGAAGGAATTTCTTGAATGGTTTAAAATCTCATTCCCCTAAAGATGCCAAACCGACTTCACCTCTGCTTGGCGATGATATTGTATCGGCCAAGCCACCTCGAGGTCTGACGCCGGAGAGAAAGGCAAGATCTCCTAAAGAGTCAACGCCGATACCGATTTCCCCCTTGGAAGATAAAAAGTCTCTACCCAGCGAATCCACGTCCTCTTCGCTGGAAGATTTGTTAAATGCTCTAGCGGAAGAAGCTAAAGAAACCACTGAACGGATAACCAACGAATTAAAAATGCTCGGCGAGGAGAAACAAAAGAGGTCGAGTTTAAAAAGGAACGAGGTTAAAACTGATGACAAAGAGGATAGAAGTGTCGACCTTAACAAGAGGCTATCCGAAATAGATGCCGTGTCAGAACACGCGAAATTGTGTGAGAAACTGCTCGAATGCGTGGTAGATAGCACGGACTTGATGGCTTCTACCAAAACTCCAGTCGAGGAAGTTAAACAGATCGAACTAAGACCGGCTGTAGTTGAATCTGCCAACGTTGTCCTATCGAGGGTCGATTCCAAAGAGGAAACACTCAAACCAACAGAAGTAAAAAGCGATTCGGAGCACGATTATGAAAACTTAGTATCTGATAAAGAACTTAACATAGATGAAGTGGATATACCCACTTCATTGGAGGAAGATAAGGAGCCAGAGAAGTGCCGATCGCCTTTTGAGGAACGCAAAGCCGAACTAGTTGCTAGTTTTCAAGAACTCAAGCAAAATATCGCAAGTATAGAAATGCCCTCGAGAAAAGAAGACGCAAAGAGTGGTAAAGGTGGAGATGGTGAAGAAAAAAGAAAATCCAACATGGATTCGATTTATGATAATCTCGAACCGAATGATAAAGACAGCAATGAAAATAACGGGGTTACAGGTGAGGAGGAGTGTGTTGGTGTTCTGAAAGTTGTAGCTTTGCCAGTCAAAGAATGTGCCTTTGTAACAGAGTCCAAAAATAGCACTAACACTGTAGATTGCGAGCAGATTTTTACCTCTAACTGTGATATTACATTAAGTAGACCTAACAATTTCCGTGCGATGATTTCTGAGTACATCCCTGATGAGTCAGAAAGCAGCTCGGGATTTCATTCGAATTGCTCTTGTGGGGAAAGCTCACATTGTCTTAAATCCGATATCGCGTTTGACGGTTTCGGCTCGAATAATAATCTCGATTCTTTAGAGAGTTTGAAGTCCCCTAGGTTAGTTTTGGAAACTTCTAACAAGGTCTTATTTTGTAAAAACAGACCGAAAGATTCAACGGAAAGTTTAGAATGTGCACACAGTGTTCCTAAAAGTTCTAGGCTAGTATTAGAGGCGGCAGAGTCGACTAGCAAGGATTTATTAAAAGGAAATCGTGAAGTAAACGCAGTTATTCCAAAAGCTAATTCTTGTTCTCAAAGTTCAGAGGTTTCATATGGCGGGTACATGAGAAATTCGCGGTTAAACTTTGAGCGGAGGAGAGTAAATAGTTCAGATAGGCACATTCTTGACGATGATGAGAAGCCAACCCCTACCTGGTACCGTGACCCCGCTACCATGGCCGTTGCATGCTCCTACGGCATTGCATGCGTCCACCAACTAGCTTCCATAGACATATTTGCTATTTTAGGCATCCTCTTCGCTGTTATTTCATTCATCGCAGCATTGTTCCTTTAGTGCTAAAATTAGTCTGTAATTTTTGGCATGTACAAGGCTACTACTTAGTATAAATAGATTTCCCATTTTGTGTTTTTTTTTTGTAACTATGACGAGATTATTTTTTATGGTGATTTTTTTATGTAATTAATTTTCTCATGTTGTAAATGTTTTGTAAATAAAAGCCACTCGAAAATGACTTAATGCCAAATAGTAATTTAAGGGATTATATTTCTACTGTTTTGATTGTATATGTTTATTTATTTTTTGAATAAATCATCTGGTATATATTTCCTTTGTGGTACATTTTATTTGGTCGAGGATTATTATAAAATTTATAAAATTCATGAAATTAGTTATTATTTTGAATACAACTGAGTACTTTGAAAGATAAGTCAGAAACGGTAGCGGTTGAACTAGTGTTGCCATCAATTGTCCAACTACTCAAAACCCTAGTTGGTTTGTTATGGATTTTTCAACTAATGAAAACCCTTACACTAGAAACTCACAACTTTTAACATAAAAATATACCGTGCATAAACATTAATCTCATTCAGAGGTGGAAGAAAAATGCATAATATATGGAGAGTTTATTGTGAAATGAATTTTCAAGTTTAGAAAGCTGTTTTAATGTTTTTTGTCTAATCGTTATAAGAAAAAAAAATTGAATAATTAATTGAAACGTGAGAAAAGATAGTCAACCTATATCAAAAAGTACCAGAAAACTCCAATGGGCCTTGCCCATGCCAGAAAAGTTAAACTTGTTCGAAAGTGGCCCGACGATTCGTTACCTAAATCTTGTTTTAATGGGTTTCTTTAACATAAATAACACTGCATTAAAGTTTCTGTGGTCATGCGTTTATTGATTTTTAACGAAAAAATTGCCAATTTTTTTGCATATTTTACATTTAATTAAAAAGGGTCTTAATTCGTCAATAGCCTGGTTACTTGGACATCCAAAAATATAAATTTTTCATGCCAGAAAATTTGGGACCGGCAGTCCCCTCAGGGGGCAAGTTTTAAGAGGATTAGAAATATGAACTTTTTTCAAATATTTATTCCTACCCTTATAGTCCAGGACATATCTTCGCACCCGTTGGGGAAAATATTCTCAGTCGGTTTTTTTGCATAATCTTATGAAAAATGGTCACCCGAAAACAAATCTGCATGTTTATGAATTACAGACAATGTATATCAGTCCAATCATATTAGACATTCGTTCTTTCAATAATTGGTCCCAACAGCCTAAAACCGCCATGGATGAGTCAGGTCTGGTGCACAATAATTGGGGAAATTAATCTACCGGAATTTTGATCAGAAATAAGACGAAAAAACGCCATTTTTACAATTTTTCTTAAATATTCTGTAAAGTTAGCAAATTATGGTACAAAATTATGTTACCTTTTTTTGTAGAATATAAAATTATCTACAAAATGGCCTTAAGAGGAGACAACGCCAATCACAAAGTTTTATCGGTAAGCTAAAGCTGAAGTGGGGCGAAGGGTAGGCAGTGTGGCTATTATAGGGCATCTGCACGTGGCTAACATAAAAAATATGTGTTTCTTAAGATTTAAGAGTATTACGCAGCTGTTATTAAAATTTCTGCCTTCCCTGCATTTTCAACTAAAATCTAGTTCAGTGTAGTGTCTATGAAGTTCTAAATACTTTGTCCTAATAAAATAGGACTCTTTTTGTAGGTTGGAAATCCAACCTGTAATTAGCAGTCTATTTTTATTTATCAACAATATTGAAAAATTATTTACGTGAATTTTTAAATATTTGCTTGGAGCCGGTATGGCAAATCTTGACTGGGAAAAAGCAGTTTTTAGCCAAACGGCTGGCGTTATTAAACTGAAAAAAAGATATTCTTGTAAGTAAATGAATACTACACTACTGTTGAAAAAAGTTTTTAACTAAAATTTGTTTATTACGAAGATCTCTCTTCACATTGGCTCACTGCCGCCTGCTCCCCTCTGATGATTTGATCGCCTTGCTCCCTCTTAACAACTGTCCCCGTCAAGTGAGTGGTTAGACCTAAAAGATTAGTTCATGGTAGAACAAATTTTTTATAACTTTTTTCATCATTTTGTCTATGGAAACAAGAAAAATTGTCTTGTTGCAGTAGTTTTTGCCAGGAACTAGATACATACATACATATATAGTTGAGGAGCATAATGCGCATTTACCTACTCCGTGGGATTTTTTGTGAAGGGAAGGTGCGACTATGTGGAATCTCTTTATTATATATTAGATAATGGTGTAGTATCGGATGTTTACCTTAGAATTGCGCTGTTTGGTTTTTATGGCGTTATACATCCAAGATGGCCGCCATGCGAGACATTTATTCTTTACATCAAGAAAAACTCCTTCTAGAGTGCTCATACGCAAAATCTACATATAACATTTTCTATTCTACATGAGCTAAAGAACAAATTTAGTTCTTATCAATTTTTTCGTATCTTTTACCATTTAAGAGTTATGATTCATTAAACATGTCACTATCGGTTTAAAACATAATTTAGCTATCAGTTATTAAGGGAAGAAAAATAATGATTCTGCTGCTATTTACTCACAAAAACTTTAATAGGACGTAGTAGTTGTATTGTAAAATTGGTTCTCAAAATAAATTATGTATTAACAGAAAACAATATTTAATGATACTATATTATTATTCTCTTCAAAACAATGTATCATCACCATCTAAGTCATCCGATGAATCTTGATGCCTTGTATGCTTATCACAGTTGTCACACATATCTTCATCTCCTCCACACATACATAGTTCTGTGCACTTCAGATCGTGGGAAAGACATTTACATGGTGGAGCACATTTTCTCTTAACACAAGAGCACCGAATAAGTTGAAGAACTGTCTCTGGAGCACATGGTAGCATACACATAACAGGAGCATAATGGTCGTTTTTTAGTTCCCAGCGTAAGTTTAATGGCGAAGGCAGATTAGGGTAGGGCTGGTCAGCACGGCGCACCGTTCTATGGTTTGATAATGAACTCTGTCAACATATGGTATCAGTGATGCTCTTGTTGGTGGCAAGTTTTCTCCTTGAGTTTCTTTGTGAACATCCACCACGTCAGTTCTCCAATGTCTGATATATTTGTGCCAGGAACATAGACTTGATATATGAACTTTTCTGTTAATAGTCTATTGTGTCAAGAAAATTTTGCAAGCTTCTAAGTTTGCTTACAACTTCGAGAATGTCATCATCTGGTTTACTGAAGACTTTCCAAAAGGAGGTTTTCGCTTTCTTTGCCAAAGTCCCTGCCACTTCCGGATAATGCATGCAGACCTAATAATGCTGAAGTTTTCTTTGAGCCCAGGGAAACGGTTACTTTGCTGAATTGATCATTCTTTGATTTTGGCCAACTCCAGTTACAAACATAGTGTTCAGTGGAAGGAACTTATACCACCATAAAGTAAGTAAGAAGACATCTGTATCAGGTGAGTAAATATGAAGCTGTCTAGCACCGCGACGACAGGCGAACATGGAATGCAAAATTATTTTTGTATCTGCCTCCTCATGATGGCTTTTCAGTTCATCTGTTTCAATCCCCATTGAACACTTTGCTGTTTCCTTCCAAGATACAAATAAACACTTGTTTTTTCCAATTGCATATTGTATTGCTTTCTCCTGTTAACTCATCTTTAGTCTTGACATGCGATAACAATGACTTCATGGATGTGTTCCCAATGTACGTTGTATCACTGATCTTGTAGTGGACTGGTTGCGTGTTGCCAGTTCTTTTCTTACGCATAGAAGATTTTAGTGAATTTTCTCTGTATGTGTCGAAGACTAAGTGGGTTTCATCATAACGTGATAGTGTATGTATGTTCTTGCATGGGCATCTCCAGGATCTGTGCAGTCACTCAAGCACACTTTCAATATTTCACTATTAGAGCATTGGGCAGCTAACTTAAGACGCTCGCCGATTTGGTATATTGCTATGCAATACAGCCTCTCTTTGCTTTTCTCTCCTTCATCACAAAAAAAACAGTTTTTTTTTGTTATATGCGGGTGTTTTAGATCATAATGTGTATGTTGCCTTGTCACTGCTGGTACTCGCTTCTAAATCATCCGTAACTCACAACGCTTTCCTTTTTCGAAAAGTTTCTTGCTTCTATACATGTTTGTCATATGAGTCAGTTTTTTGTAACATTCTTTATGCCATTTTGCATTGGAGTCTTGTAGCTGTTGTACACTTAAATTTCCGATTCGACTACTAGTATGCATATACTCTGGATCCAACTATTCTTCTCTTTGTTTCAAACACTGTAGAAGTTTTTCAACCTTCAATGGATTAACAAGAGGTAATTTACTTTTACCTTGGCACAAAATACACAGTTTATATTCTGTTGAAAGTCGGGTAGGCTAGGCAATAAATGTATACTAAAAAATTTGTGTTATGTGGTAAAACTGGCGTGTAACTCTTAAATGGTAAAAGATACGAAAAAATTGATAAGAACTAAATTTGTTCTTTGGCTCATGTAGAATAGAAAATGTTATATGCAGATTTTGCGTATGAGTACTCTGGAAGGAGTTATTCTTGATGTAAAGAAGAAATGCCAAGATGGCCATCTTGGATGTATAACGCCATAAAAACCAAACAGCGCAATTCTAAGGTAAACACCCATTACTACACCATTATCTAACATATAATAAAGAGATTCCACATGGTCGCACCTTTCCTTCCCACGGAATACACTATGCCCCAAGACTAATATGATTAGATCAGCGTGAAGTGAATGCTATGACAACAAAAAAGGCATTTTTTTGTCTCGGTAGCTCTAAGAAGAAGAAAAGAGGTAAAAACTTTGTAGTGCCACGAAAAGTATTCTGTAAGGATAGGATTTTGCAGAGTGAGAGGGAAATATGTGTTTATTTTCGATTTACTATAAAGATTTAAAAAACCAGACATAGTATAATCTTTTAAACTATTTAGATAATTGCTATTATTCTTACGAATACAACTATGCATATTTTTTGTAAATTTTGGTTGTACTTGAATATTGCAGTTTGTCAACGAAAATAGTTCCTTATTTCATTATTATTAGAGTATGTCATTCAACTATATACAAAATTATTGATAAAATCTGTATATGGTTGTATTACTTAGAGCAATGGGAAGTAACTGAAACTATTTTAAAGATTATACAATTTATGATTTTTTAACTATTTATAATAAACCGAAAATAAACGGATATTTTTCTCACTGCAAAATCCTACCCTCAAGTCCTATAACGACTGATTTGACGGGGATAGTTGTTAGGACCATTTACGTAGATTATCTTACTCAATAATATGGTAATGAAGCCCGTTTTTTGACAGTACCAACATGCAAAATTATTAGCTTTAATGTCCCAAGGACGTTGATAATACGAAATAATTTTATCACAGTTTCCGAAAGCACTTTACTTGGTAATATCCTGGCGCCGCGCCGCGCCGTAGGCGGAGGGATATTACCTAAAAGCAACGTGCTCGAGGAAGTTGTGATAAAATTATAAGCTATTTATCAACGTTGGAGGGGCATTCGCATAGGACATTTTTTGCAATTTATTTTAGTTCAGATGTACTTTTTACTTTTAATTGTATTATTTGCTGTAATTCGCATTGGACCCATTGACTATTTCCTGAAATATTTTCCTGAAATACTACTCGTGCAAGAAAGAAAATAGAGAAATTAGAAAAAGAAAGACGTATCTTATTTTTATCACCTTGTCGTGTATCAACGCAGGGCATCGGTACCTATCGCTTCTAACCACGTGCGCAATATAGTGGGCGTATATACGTATTTCTTTTCCTAATTATTCTGGTTTCTTTCTTGCGCTCGTTTATCTCAGGATGCATGTATAAAACTACATTTATTTGCCGAATCTGTATAGTTTTGTATCCTAGCTCACTTACTTTTCGAGATATTTAAGAATAACCGAAAATATCACATTTTTTTTGTTTATAGAATCATTAACAACTTGTTATTTCTGATATAAAATTCGGCTATTTAATTTTTCTCAATTATTGTGCAGCAAACCTAATCTATTCTTGGCGGTTGCAGAGTCTTGGGACTGCACTGTAGTCTAGCGGTACTTAGTATATACCATATGCATAGCGCATAACGTGTATATCTGGTTGCCTAACTCACGGGGAAAGTAAAGACAGGTATTCTTAATATTTGAAATATTACCAGTAATTTAGATGCAGTTTTAAATAAAATAGTCGGCATTATTTTGCTACATATATCTTATTACCTAAGTGGAAGCGGTTGACCTCTTTATTTTAAATAAAGGTCTTGCTGACGGCGATATATAATTCTATTATAATGTAATTATTATTGATTTGGTAATATAGATCATAATAGCTTAACAATTCACCCTGAATTAATTTGTGTACGATAGGTTTAAGAAATATCGTCAACTTGTCTGCAATATTTCGAACAGAATACATTTTACCACGAAGTTCGTTAACCTTATACCTCCCATAGCTCACTCACTCCTTTCAGGGGGTTGCGGCGGTCAAAAACTTCTCCCACCACTTCCATCGTGTTCAGCACCCTCGAAAACGGGGGGAGAAGGTAATCTCGTCTTTGCACGAAATATTTACAAAAAACTCGTCAAATAATGCTTCATTACATAGACTACTCTATTAATTATTTTTTATTTATTTGCTTTTATCATGATTAGATAATATTATTTAGGTATTATGCAAATCACAACTTACAAACTTTTTTATTTATTATGTAATTCAATACTTCGTCAGTATTAGCTAGGAGAGTAGTTGTTTTGATTGGTTTTCCAATAATGAGTGTTTTAAAGTGTTTTCCTAAGCAGTATATTAGCGTGACCCGATCGAGGTACCAATATACAGAAAGTAGATAATTTCGTATTAAATAAAAAAGAAGTGTGAATGACTAAATGTAAATAAATGTTTTAAGTATTTTCAATATATTTTTTTGTCTTTAAAATGCTAAGAATCGTCTCATGTAATTCAATACTTCGCCAGTATTAGCTAGAAGAGTAGTTGTTTTGATTGGTTCTCCAATAATGAGTGTTTTAAAGTATTTACTTAACTAGTATATTAGCATGCCCGGATTAGGGCAACAATATGCGGAAAGTAGGTATTTTTCATAATAAATAAAAAAGTGTGTAAGTTGTGATTTGCAAATACCTAAATAATATTCTCTAATAGACTACTCTATTCATTTTTGCACATTCTGCTTGTAGTGGAATCAAATTAGTATTTTAAGGTGAATTGTCTAGTCAGAGCAGTTTTTCTGTTTTAACGTGTTCAGCGGGTCAACTGAAATTCACAGCTCAGTTTTGCAGTGTCTACGAGGTCGACGCATTGTTTGTTTAAACAATTTAATTTTGTAGACCGTGTCGTCGGTTTTCTTTGAATATCTCGAAATCTGTAAGTCCTATAGAAGACAATGAAAAGAAGGAAAACGTTCATTTTGAGCTGTACAGTAAAAGTACAAAAACTATAATTCATTCCAATTGTTATTATTATTTAAAAAAAAAATGAACATTGCAAAATTATGCGTTTTTAAATAAATCACTGTTCTTTCAAAAATTGATAATATTCAATGAAATTTTGGAGAAATATAGCTCTTATAAAGTACAATCACCACTTAAAATTTCAAATCAAAATGATTATTAAAACGTCTCAAATATACAACTGTTGCTAAAATTTGTGAAAGCCTGTCAACAAAACCAAGAAATGTGTACGAAGGCTCAAATTGTAGCTCTTTATAAGTACTTTAAGTTCACGGGGAAAGATTTTTTTTTTTAATTTAAACCCTTTTCATTCCAGCTGTTTATAATTTCCGAACTTGTAGCTATAAACAAATTCAAATAATTCTCTTGTTCTTTTATGAAATCAAAAACGGTAAAGGAGTAATAAAAGCAGATTAAAAAGGCCAATTTTACAAAAAAAAAAAAATGTAATGCTCTACTTGCATTTGGAGCTGAGATACGTTAGTTTTTACGTTTAGGTCACTTATAAATAAACAAATCGATATTTCTTATTGAAATTTGGACTGGTAATTCTCCAATGCCTATTATTTTGTCTCTGCTACTTGAAAATAATCCAAAGCTATAATTAATTGTTAAAGAGGCTCGAACGTGGGGTTTTTAGCGATTTTGTTAGAGATCTGAAAATCGATGTCCAAATGTTATATTATGTTTTTGACTTTGGTCTCTAGACAGTTCAGAGGGTAAGGCGACTAGCACTTTTTATGTAGGATACGGACGTTTCGGGTTCAAATCCTGCTCGCGAAATATATATTTTTTTATTGTATCAATAGTATTAAAAGTTTTATAAAGCTGTATACATGAACATAAAGGTAGTTGTTCAAATCAGGTTGGTTGGCCATTCTCGTGACAAATATTAAAAATTTATAAAAAAATTGAAAATATGCATTATGTTCTCAAAGCCGCTTTATTCGATATTATTTTAACAATTGTAGCTTTGGATTATCTTCAAATAGCAGAAACGAAATAATAAGCATTGGAGAATAACCAGTCTAAATTTCAAGAAGAAAGATCGATTTGTTTATTTAAAAATGACCTAAACGACTTACGTATCTCAGCTCCAAATGAAAGTATAGCATTATTTTTTTCTTCAAAAGTTGGCTTTTTTAATCTACTTTCGTTATTCGTTTACCGTTTTGGATTTCATAAAAAAACCAGAGAGGTACTTGAATTTATTTATAACTAAAATTTCGAAAACAATAAACAACTGCAATAAAACGGGTTTAAATTTTGGAAAAAAAAAGTTTTTTTCCCTGATCTTAAAGTACTTATAGAATGCTACAATTTGAGCCATCGTAAACATTTCTTGGTATTGATGGCAGGATTTCACAAGGGTGCAAAGTTTTAGCAACAATTGTATATTTGGGCCGTTTTAGTAATCATTTTGATTTGAGATTTTATGTAGTGATTGTATTTTATAAGAGCTGTATTTTTCCAAAATTTCATTGAATATTATCTATTATTTTTGAAAGAACAGTGATTTGTTTAAAAACGCATAATTTTGCAATGTTCAATTTTTTTTTAAATGATAATAACAATTAGAATGAATTACAGGTTATGCACTTTTACTGTACAGCCCAAAACAAACATTTTCCTTCTTTTTATTGTTTTCCATAGGACTTGTAGATTTCGAGATATTCAAAGAAAATTGATGGAAAACACGATCTAAAAAATTAAATTGTTTAAATAAGCAATACGCCGACCTCGCAGAAACTGCAAAACTGATAATGCAGCGGCCGCCCATTCAAATTGTATCATCAACCTATCAATGGAGTAGAACAAAGCAAACTATATATCAAAATATTAGTAATAACTTATTACATCACAAAATGCATGTTATCCAATCTATAAGTTGGTATAAAAGGTAGTTACAGCCCAAAAAGTAATTTTTTTAAAAACATGTGTTTTTACTCACCATTTTACTCTAATTCGATGAAACTACATGACAGAGGATATTTTTTTATGCCAAACTGTTCACAATTATTAGCTGAATTCGTCCATACATACCAACTATTTAAAAATCGCAAAATTAATCATTCACGGTAAATCAAAGGGGGAGTAACAGTGTGCGTGCCACGGTAAGTCCAAACTTCTATTGGCCATAACTTTTGATTTCACGCTTACCAAAATTCTGATACATACATAAAAAACTTTGTTATTCTCTTTAATTTAAGTACAAATACATGGAGCTACGTATTCATTTTGTGATAATAATAGTATAAATTGTAACCCAATGTCACGAATTTCTGCGTACCAAAGCTAAGTCGGTCTTATGAATGCGTGGCCATGCGCGCTCGAAAAATCGACCTTATTGCTGATTTGCATAAGGGCATGGAACGGAAAATATGCCGTTAACTCATGTTATAAGGTTTTGAGCTGTAATAATGAACAATTAAAATGAAGTATGTGAAGTAAAATGTTTTATCATTTTTTTAAACATATATACACTTTTATTAATAAATTGACAGTTACAAACTAAACAAAAAGTTCTTGTTAAAAGTACAAGTTATTGTATGTATATGGAACAAAACTTAAAAGCGAGTTTACATTGTTAGAATTATTATTTCGTATATATAGTGTGTAATGAAAATTTTCGAATAGTAAAAGCATCAAACAGCGAAAGTTGTACAGACAGCCATTATTGCTCTATTTTGTCCATTCAAGTTGAATAATATTTTAATGTGAAATAATGTCAAACAGTCACATGACAAGGAAAGCCATCACTATATCTTTTGCAATATACACATACATAAAAAAAAATAAAAAGTGTCAACAAATATTAGGCTGCAAGCATGAGCGTCCACAAAAATATTCTTAAGGGGAGCAAATATGTATATTCACCTACGACATTAGAGTAAAATGAAATGAAAAATTTAACAGTATCGCAAATAACTAGATTTGCTCTGTGTAACCATGTCTACAGATGTAACATACAGTTTAAAATTCATCTTCGCTGCTAGATGCGTATAAAACCTCAAATTCCATATTGTTCCAAAATAAGGGACATTTGCATATATATACATTTTAAACCAGCCTTAAAACACTCACATTTTAAAATATCACATGCATCCTTGTCCTTATAATATAGGTAAGTTCGCGTACTTCCTTATGCGCTGTTTCCAAATAGACATCACTGGTAAAATATAATTTCCATCAAAGGACCTTCCCATTCCAACAGGATTTGCCCTATACGATGAGTCATGACTATTACACCAAATTTTTGCTTGTAACAAGAAACGTCTTACGTGATGTATAAAGGAATCCTCAATTGGTGGAAAATTAGCAATGGTCGAATTTTGAAAAAGATTGTACCTTAAATCATCTACATCTTTACAAGTTTTTGATTTGTATAGCAACGGAACATATCTACGAGCAATTTTGACGGCATCGTTTATAAAGGCTGTCGCTTTATCAAGTTCAAGCGTGCTCTTATTTTGTTTGAAAAAGGTATATGCAATTTTTTTTCCAATCCCGTATAAAGCACTAGTCGTGTTGCATCCAGTTAAAGCATGTATGGTGGGCAGTGACAAGCAAATACCAATCCGTACATTATTACGAATTGGTATATATTTTATATGTCGTATTTTATATGTCGTAGGTGAATATGTATTTAGAATAGAATAAAGTTTATTTAGCATAAGCTATCAAAAGTAACATATATTTGTACATAGTCATCTATTATTTTGTGCTCTGTCGTCTATATATTATTTAGTAACATTTTAGTAAACAATTTTAAATTACTAAATATTTGATTTCCGTGGGCAAAGCATTGAATACGGGTAGGCCATCGCTAACAGTTGATTTTTTTAAGAATGATATTTTTGCATTCATTTTGCAGTTTTCAGCAGACCTTACCAAATAATTGTTTCGATCTTTTAACTAAGAACGGTTTAAGGTGTGTAGGTATTAGATTTTTCTCGATTTTATATATTAAAGTTGTTTCAATACTTTGTTCCACAGAAATCCAACCCAATTGGTTGGTTTTGCCAATGTTCTTACATAGATAATCAATATATTTTGAAAACGTCAACTATCGATCTAAAATAATTCCTAAATATTTAATTTAACTTACAAATTCAACTTTCGCATTATTAATGTACAGAAACAGTTGATTATTTAAATATTTTCGGCAATTAGCTTTAGTTCCAAGAACCATACATTCAGTTTTGTCATTATAGAGTTTCAATTTTTTTTGTACATAACCATATATATAACATACAAAGCTCTTTATTCATTATATCTGTGATTTCAATTTGATTTTTTTCAGATACATATATTCCTCATCCTTAAAAAGGCTAATATATGAACTTCTTAGGACATGATTTATATCATTCACATATATAATGAATAAAAGAGACCATAGCACACTGCCCTGCGGTCTGTGGTACCTCATACAAACTAGTAATTTTAGTAGATGTCTTATTGTTTACTTTAGTTTTATTTTTATTTAGTTTTTTCACTTTAGTTTTAAGCTCCCCCTGAAAATATTTCTGTGGACGCTCATGCTTGTAGCCTAATATTTGTTGACACCTCCGTTCTTTTATACATGTGTATATTGCATGAAATGAGGTTTACTGATGGTTTTCCTTGTCATTTGACTGTTTGACATTATCGCAAATAAGTGTTATTAGAAATAAACATTTTCATTTTGAATGAACAAATTAAAGCAATGCTATTTTTGTTCATAAAATCTGTTTATACAGCTTTTGCTGTATACAGCTATTGCTGTATAGACTTATATGTACGGAATAATAATCCTAAAAATGAAAAATCGCTTTTAAGTTTTGTTTCCTACAATAACTTTTAATTTATTTTGTAACTGTCAATTTATTATTAAGTAAAAGTGTTTATATGTTTAAAAAGTCATGAGATAAACATTTTACTTTACATATTTAATTTTAATTGTTCATTATTACAACTCAAAACCCTATAACATGAGTTAACGGCATAATTTCCCTTCCATGCCCTTTGCAAATCAGCAATAAGGTCGATTTTTCGAGCGCGCATGGCCATGCATTCATAAGACCAACTTAGCTTTGGTGCGCAGAAATTCGTGACATTGCGATATAATTTATACTATTATTATCACAAAATGAAATACGTAGCTCCATGTATTTGTACTTAAATTAAAGCTAAGAGAATAACGAAGTTTTCTATGTATGTATCAGGATTTTGGTAAGCGTGAAATCAAAAGTTATGGCCAATAGAAGTTTAGACTTACCGTAGTACACACACTGTTACTCCCCCTTTGATTTACCGTGAATGATTAGTTTTGCGATTTTTATATAGTTGGTATATATGGACGAATTCAGCAAATCATTGTGAACATTTTGGCATAAAGAAATATCCTCTGTCATGAATTTTTATCGAATTACAGTAAAAATGGTAAGTAAAAACACATGTTTTTAAAAAAATTACTTTCTGGGCTGTAACTACCCCTTATACCAACTTATAGATTGGATAACATGCATTTCCTGATGTGATAAGTTATGACCTACATTTTCATATATAGTTTCTTTTGTTCTACTCCATTGATAGGTTGCTCGCTAAATATGCATCTTTGGGGGCTCACGCCGCTACACTATGAGCTGTGAACTTAAGATGATCCCCTGAATACGTTAAAACAGAAAAGCTGCCCACCAGACAATTCACATTAAAATCCTAATTTGACTCCACTATATGAGGTAGGTGAGTAGAGACCGTATAAATAATAGTATAAATGAATAACCTATTAAACAAAATAGTAGTCATATTCGGTTCTGGGGGCACGTTTCAAATGGTTATCATGCTATAGATTCTTATACTGAAAAATCTTGCATCGTATAACATGAGGATTTTGATTACCCAAAAATTCGAAACTCTGCGATTGAAAATACCTTCCTCTAAAAATTTTGCCCCCTGACTCTAAATTATTTTTTTCTAAAAATTGAGAGTTTTCTATTGTGCGGATTAATATAATTTCGAACAAAAATGCTTTACAGTCTTCTAAACTTTGATGGATTTATTGATGGTAATTCAGGACATATTTCATCAATTTTCTGCATATTTTGCTAATGATTTTGTCGCACTGTCCACGATTGTTAAATAAATTCGAAATATGGGTAATTATTTGCCATTTTGCCCAGTGAACCACAACATAAACTACGTGTAATGAAATACAGTAAATTACATATCTGTACCATTGTTGTGTTCTGTTTTGTAAGTAGTCAAAGCCTTTAGAAGATGGTACTCTTCAATTTTCAGCAATAACACCATAAACCGCAAATATCTAAAGAACTATACATTATATAGTATAGGAACATGATACATGGTTAGATGTATATATTTTTGTCTCTATCGGATGGTGTATTTAGTTAGGTACGGTGCTATTTAAATGTGCTGTAGTTAGGTATGGTGGTATTTAAAAGAAATATATGGTGCTATGCATTTTTCCTATAACTCAAATTGGTACTTATATATAGAACTTTTCCAAACACTAGTAGAAAAAGTTGATTTTCTTACGCAAAATCTTGAATCGATTCAAGAACAACATATTTTGGTAAATTTTACTAAAGCAAAAGTTTGAATACATTTTACATTGATTTGTAATGACGCTCAAATAGGTTCGAAACCGATTAGAGTCACAGCAAAAGTAACTAGTATCGCAGCGGTTTGGATCGCAATAACAATCACTTGACATACGCAGTAAGAAATACATTCAGAGTTTAGTAGGGTTATGTTATTTTTAGCTAAGGTTACGTATCTTACATGTTCTAATTGTTACTTCATTTGATATTTTAAAGGAAGATACTATTCTGAAATAATTCAATTTTCTCTGCAATTTTGGCTTGAAGATGGTCAATGTCAGGAATAGGAAATTGAAAAATTTTTCAAAAATGCCACAAAATAAATCGAAATTGTGTAATTAACATTGGCTGAGACATACTAGTTAAATTTTTACATATTTCTTTTGCAATAAAAAGGGAAGGATCCAACAATATACTTATGATCCAGTTAATTAATTCATGTCTAATGTTCTTCATTAACTATTGTTTAGAGGAAAATGCTCTTAGTTACAATATGTTTCAATTCAAATAGTTTTGTAAGCAGACACATCTCTCACTTCCAAAAACCTAAACGTAATCTGGCTCTAGAGATGGTAGGTACCCATTTTTTTTAATAATTGGTCTGCGAGCAGTTTTGTCAAACAACATTTGGTCCTTCGAGCCGGATTATGTTTAGGTTTTAAAGGTGAGCAATATGTCTACTTACAACTGTATTATGTGAACTAACAGTATTTTCTTCTAGTACTAAAAGTTTAAGCAACCATATTTCTATTTTCGATGTTAGCTTTGCACATTGTATAGCTTTCCCAAGTAATAATTAACCACTGAAACTGCCACAGCCTTATAATCACCTACTTGCACAATGTCACTAATTCTGCATCTAATTTGTGCTGACCACATGTATCACCCTTATTTAATTGGTCCTGTTTTAGTGACGTCGTGTATTTTATTATAGGTAAACTGTAACTGCTGCCACACCTACTACTACTCCTTCTGTCGGCAACCGACTTCAGGTAACTGCCAACGTCTCCGCCACAGCTAACCATCATCCTCTTCCAAACAAAAAAAATGTAGCGTTCTATGACTGAGATTCTAATTTTCACTAATATCATAATCGGATAGGTTCTAGCCAGTGGTGTCTATTTAAGTTAAGATGTGCTGCTAGCACATTAGAGTAGAAGGTATTTTGAAGGGAATTGGCCTTTTTCATGGTAGAAAGGTTGGTAAAAAGTGTCATGGCGAATACTAGATTGGCATCACTAAAAGTAGTAAAGAGTCATTCCACATGTTGACCAACTCGTCTAATTTACAAACCTTGTAAAAATTAACTTCTAAACTGACAACTCTGTGATAAAGTGTGATAAATTGCATACTTTGACTTTTTTAAATATTGTGGACTACAAAGCAAACTAATGAAGATGATCTCTAATAATCAAAGTAGACTCAACATTAGAGATAATGAAAACAATTATATGTTTATTATATTATGGGTGTCGTTTCTGCAAAGTTTGGGAATTAGACGAGTTGATCAATAGGCCAGTGGAATTAGCAAATATGCATATTGTAATTCGTTTTAGGATGCCACGTGGATTAAACGATAGTTTTATTGATTACGAACATGACCCTGAATTTGGTCCACTTTTTGACAGCCGAAACATTGTTTATTTAACGATTTATTGTTGAAAAATTCCAAAAAATCGACTTTTTTAAAGATAACTCAAAGACCTTTGACGATAGGTTCTTCAATTTGTAGATACTGTTAGAACTTTGAAAAACGGTTAATTTGAGAGGTGTTTCATTTAAAACGCTTGAAAATTTGTTTAAATAGTTGCAAAAAACCGCGAAAATTTTCGCAATGTGCAAATATTTTTCATTCTTTAACAAAAGCACTTTAGTGCTTGAAACTTTGACAAAATATGTCTTTTATTACCCCAAAGTTATCTCTAAAATTTCATCAAAAAATTTTAATTAGTTTAAGAGATATTCAATTTGTTTATTAAAAACATGAATAATGTAAAATGCAAATTCACCCAGTTTCCGTTGTCGTAGAGGGTTGATCTGGACATCATTTTTTTTTTGTTGAGACTTAAACTTTATGTTTTCATTAATGGTAAATCAAATTTGCATTATTTTTAACTTCAAAACGGCGTTTGAAAAAGTGTCACATTTTGAGGTTAGGTTTTTTGCTAATAACTTTTAAACAAATGAAGATTTTGCAATATCGTTCTGATATCTTTGTTGCTGGGGTTTTTTCACACATTTTCAAAAAAAAAAATGACTCTGTAGCCTTACTAGAAGCCGAGATGATTTTTTTTTAATAAATTCGTAATTTGTTTATTAATAAACATTAACAGCTGAAACTTGGCGAACAACTAGTTTAATAGTCTATCTTTGTAATAGAGCTGAGTTTGGGGGAAAAAATTCAATTTGCAACGATAACAATAATTAATTTTAAATCATCGTCAGAACAGGAGTGAGAAGCATAAGTCATATCTGTAAAGGCGCAGTTACACGGCGCGTGATTAGGCGAGCCTGGCTCGGAGAATCACGAAACAAGCGCGTGTGACATAGGCAACTTGGCATAGCTTGCGACTCGGGAGACGTTGCTCGCGTCGGCTTGCGTCTTCCATCTAGGTGTCAGTAAAGTTTGGCGAGTCAAAGCCGCTAGTCGATCCATGCAGTTTTGACGAGCCTACAATCCACAACCCTACACGAAATCTGCATTGGTCACGCGCCATATTGACACATCTGGCTCGCTATCCGTTACACGGCGCGTGGTTTGCCGAACCACGCACCAGGTTCGTGGATCGGCGAACCACGCGCCGTGTAACTGCGCCTTAACACGTTCATAAAATGATCGAGACGAGTTCAAATCCGTCAACCAAAGATTTACCGTTTCTCCGATTTTGACTTTTTTTTTTAATTTGGGGTAGCGTGATGAAATAATAGTATCTGTCATGTCGATTTTTTTTCCTAATTAAACAATAATTTGTTATAAACAATTATTTTTTGTTAAAAAAATGTTTACGAATTTATTAAAAAAAAATCATCTCGGCTTCTAATAAGGCTACAGTCATTTTTTTTTTTTTGAAAATGTGTGAAAAGACCCCAAACGAAACATCTCTCAAATTAACCGTTTTTCAAAGTTCTAACAGTATCTACAAATTGAAAAACCTATCGTCAAAGGTCTTTGAGTTATCTTTTAAAAAGTCGATTTTTTTGAATTTTTAAACAATAAATCGTTAAATAAACAATGTTCCGGCGGTCAAAAAGTGGACCAAATTCAGGGTCACGTTCGTAATCAATAAAACTATCGTTTAATGCACGTGGCATCCTGAAACGAATTACAATAAATTTCAGTCTTTTTTTTTACTAATTCTACTGGACTACAACGTGTGCAGTGGTTTTCAGTGATTCCGATCTGGTTTTCGCCATGACACTTTTTATCAAACTTTCTAACGTGAAATAGGTCAATTAGTATCAAGAACTAATCAATTTTTTTAAATGTTTTTATTTGCAAAAAATCGTTCATATCAATCATTAATAGTCCCGTAGAAGTAGACAGCTTAATAATGAAAACTCCGAAGTTTCATAGTTTACGAAAAATGGTAGTTAATTCGTGATTACAGTGCAATACTTCACAACTAATAAAAAAAATAAAGTGTAGTTTGTAATTCAGAGCGCATCAAAGGACTCCGCTCCCCTTTTTAATTTTTTAACTGTTTATTTTTGAGTAACCAAAATTGGTTAGTTTAATTGGCGGAAAAGGTACTTTTCTTTTAGGAGAATACGACAATTTTAGTGTTAGAAGTGAAGCCTCAGCGCCGAAACGTTATTTTAAATGTCATAATGACATTTGAGTAACCCCTCATTCGAAAGGTCGTTTCACCTAGAATATAAAGAAGTTCATATTTTTTAAATTAAAAATTATTATATTCTTTTCAGTGTAAAATTATGGGTTTCAGTTTTATGAACGCTATTTCATCATCCAAAGAAAATTTTCAAATGTGTAGAATTTTTTCAATAGTTACATTCAGTCTTTTAAATATAGTTTAACGTTTATTGTTTTTTTTTAGTCAAAGCATGTCTGATTGTTAGTATATAGAAGTGTTAGTTAATATTACTCATAATTATAAAGCAGGTAAGTTATCCATATTTTGTGTACAAAGAAGAGGCTACGTGATATTTTGACTCATTACTAACGCTAAGACCTGTATATGTATATTATGTATAGTAAAAGTTTTAAAAACTGTTCAGTATCCTGAAAATGCCAAAATTGTTGCCAAAATGTTCACTTGAATTTAATTTTCTAGTTGTATTGTTATCGTTCACTATTTTTGAAATGTTGCTACAAAGTTTTATTAGAATTTTAACATTTTTGGATTATTTTAAGCTTTTCATTTACTTTAGTTTGTTAAAGCGCTTTTATCCATACATTCAATTTAGGGTACTTGTATACCTTGTTACCCATAATAAATATTATTTCATATCTATTCGAATTGTCATTAATATAGTACAGTACCTAGAGGTAAAAATCTCAACGTTTCATGACATTCTAAGCCTATTTGAACAATAAAAATTTTCAAAATTTTTTTTGCGTTACTACACTTCCACTGGATATGGAAGTAAAAGATGCAAGACTTAGAAATCAAGTTAAAGATACTGTCATATGTAATGATAATTTTTTTATGGGTGTCTTGTATAGTAATAAAAAGTGTCATCAGTTTCTATATAGTCCTGACACTTGCTCTTACTCCCAGGGGGTAGAAACTATCTCTAAATCGAAAAATGGAATACTTGAAAGTATTGTTGACTTATGATTGGAACGTAATGTATTATTGTGGGTCTCTGAAGTGAAAATAAGAAAGTTCAAAATGGCTGCTTCAGTATGGCGGACGGAATCATTTTCTAGCGCAAATGCTTTAAACGGGCAAAAAAAAAGAGCATTTATTAACGAAATTTAAAAAAAAATTGTGAAAACACGCTGTTTCGGTCATAACTTTGTTTTTTATGATTCTGTATCATAAAAAACAAAGTTATGACCGAAACAGCGTGTGTTTTCACAATTTTTTTTTATTTGCTCAACAAAGAAAGCCTAATTGATAATTTTTACTTTTGGTCCCTAGTATTTTTGACGTAGATGTCATAGTTTCTGAGATATTTAATATTTAGAGCGATCCGGAGTGCGATGAGATCACCAGGTTTCTATTTCTATTACTTTAAATTATACATCACATCAGAACATTAGTCAAAAACCAAAAATTCAGACATCAAAATAGGGGACGAATTTTGTCATTTATGGTCCTACTCAACTCAAAATTAATATGTGGGGGTTTTCAGGGACGCGGATTACGAATTTTTGGTTAAAACTCAGACATCAAAATGGCCGACGAATTTTGTCACTTAAGGTCCTATTCAACTCAAAATTAATATCTGAAGGTTTTAGGGGACGCGGATTACGAATTTTTTTGCAAAACTCGGAAATCAAAATGGGGGCGTCAAGGTGACAAACGAATTTTGTTATTTATGGTCCCATTGGACTGAAAATCGACATCTGGAGGTTTTCATTAAAAAGAATATAATGTAATTTAAAAAATATTTTATAACCCTCTACCCAAAAAAGGAGGTAATATACTTTTGACTCGTATATATTTGCATATATACATGCCTCTCTGTCTGTCTGTAGCTTCATGTTTTCAACGGGTGATCCGATTTTGATAGTGTTTTCTTTATCTGAAAGAGTATTTTACCGGTTATAAGTTATAGGCCATATTATTATTAGATTTTATGTGGGGTCTCCATTTTGAATCAGCCATATTTAATTTCTCTACAAATTATCCGATTTAAGTAAAATTGAAAATGTGTAGAAAATTATTATTGCCGAATATGATTTCGGTTCCATTTTGATTCTACCATCTTGGATCGGCCCTTTAGAACTAGTATTACCAAATTTATTGGTCGGGGGGTTTTTAAAAAATTCCAATTTTACTTGTTAAAAAATACACTTATTTAAAAAAATTCAGTAAAAATTTAAGAATAATTAAAAATACACTAAAAAGTATAAAATAAATGTTTGGATTTATCACAGTATTGTTGGAATATATGTCAGTAAACATAAAAGTGTGGGGTGTTGAAAAACCCTTCAAACAGATTAACTGTTTTCAGCACCCCACACTTTTATTTTTAGTTACATAAATTCTAGCAATGCCGTGCTAGCTCAGACCCTAACATTTATTTTTTACTTTTTAGTGTATTCTTATTGTTTTTTTATTCATCTTGTTTTCTTTTGCAATAGTTACATACATACCAGTTGTGGTTTTCGACGGCTGGCGACGTTAAGTTAGTTAGTGTGAGAATCTTTTGTTCTCGTGTGATATTTTTCAGTATTTATTGTTATAGTTCAGTATTTATTGTTATAATCATTTTGTGTAAATATAAAACTGTGATATTCTGACACTTATAGTTTTTAATTTTTTGTGCATACGGAATTTTTAATTAAATTAGCTCTCCTGGGATTTTTCCTTTTAGATGACAAAGTTAGATTTCGACGTTTGGTATCAGTCTGCCTTTTAGTAAGACGTCTCATTTTTTAATATAATCAACTAGCACGGTAACAATTACCTATACATGACTAAGTACACGAACTGAAAACTTAATTATGAAAAAGTCACTTAAAACTAAAAGAACACCGAGCGTATGCACAAAAAATTAAAAACTATAAGTGTCACAATATCACAGTCTTTATATTTACACAAAATGATTACAAACAATAAATACTGAACTACAACAAAAATACTGAAAAATATCATACTAACTAAATTAACGTCGCCAGCCGTCGGATAGCCATCGAACCTGTAACGTCCTTGGAGAGAGAGTGATAAATGAAACAGAATATGAGATTGTAGAAATTTATTATAAGGCATTTTTAAATCTTAATTCACTACCTGAGTGCATAGGGTTGATTTTATTTTATTTCTACAAAAGGGAAAAATATTTATTTTAATGATATCTATCCAGGATGATGAAAATTATTTTTGCAAATCGAAAATGAAAGAAAAAACAAAAATTTTTTATGTATATATTTTTCTCTCATTATCCTGCATTCTAACATTTTTTAAAAAATTTTTAGTGAAAGCCATTTTTTGAAATAATGATTTATGTGGGAGTAGGTCGAGAATTCTTGGTGACTTATATCCGGAGCGCTCTTAAATTAAATACTTTGTCTTATACTCTTTATCATCTTTAAACTTCCATATCTCCGAAATTTTTAATCCTTCAGATATTTAAAAAAAAATAAATTAATAGTCTGTTTATAAACTTTTCTCGCTAAATATGATAGTTTCCGAGTTATTCGACGAAGCTGTTTTTAAATACCATTTTTCTGAACCTAAATTGCAAGTCATTATAATTTAAAGAATTAATTTATAGGAAAATTGTATAAAAAAAATGTTTTCTCAAAATTTGATTCTCTCTGAGCTCCATTGGTTATTTTTTTGGTGTTCCCCTGAAAAGAGATTGCATTCACTCAATTGGCAAGCCCTCACAGGATATAGAAACGCTTCTATAATGCGTTTACACATTTACCATTATAAATAAAACTAAATTTGATACATATGACAATCATTCTAAATAAATCTCTAGTGACTGTACTATTATTAATTTCAAGAAACAATTTGATAAAAGAACACTTAAAACACGTACAATTTTGAAAATTCCTATTGACTCCTTACATATAATTTCATACTTTTTGCTTGTGCCAATGATCTCGATAGTTTTAATAATTTTGAAGAATAGCGGTATAAATATTTTGGTGCCTTGTTCCTAAAAATTTATTTAAATCAGTTTTTAATAGATTAAATTTTTACCAAAACTGTAACTTCTAATTTGTAAAAATTACTTTTCCGGTTTTTTCAGGTCGATCCAATAGATTGAAATTTCTTTATTTTCATTGGTTAATAGAATAGACTGAAAATAAAGATGTGCTTTGACAAAAAAAAGCAAACGACATTTCATATGGTTGTGAATAGACTGAAAACACAATAATCTCAACCAGTATGGTGCTAGATGCTAGATGCTAAATTATACAAGATCTTCCTGACATATCCGGCGTATTCGCTCTATTTTCTGTTACTGCAGGAGCAGTAAAGAGATGGTTCGAAATTCTATGCTCATTATCCCACATAAACCCAACTCTTATGCCTGAAAGAGAAAGAATTATATGATACGATTTTTTCACATTGTATTTTCCGTGATTCTTCCCTCCAAGCTTGGGGAATATACCCAAGAATGTAGCTTGCTATGGATATGCTTCTCAGGCATGGGATAAGTTCCTCAATTCCATGTTGAAGCAGGGCAGGAAAGATACCATCCCTGCCGTCCCTGATTTAAAGGGCTTGAAGGTCGATACCCATTTAATTCTGCTAGAGGTGAATATTTTTCCAGCTAACCTGTTTCCTCCCCTGGTAGGACGGTGTACATCCTCTTCCAGGTAAGCCTGTAGAAATTCACTTTCGATTACATGGGAGCCAGGGAAGTGAGTACCTAGAAGTACTCTTATGTTTTCCTGCTGGCTCTCTGCATGCTGACCATCGGGCTTTTTGAATAGCCCTATTCCATTTGAGTGGTTTGCAAGGACTTTTTGTAGACGGACTGCTGTCCCCTCACAGAACTGTCTCCATGATCTTCTTTTAGACATTCTCAATTCTTTGTTGTACTCCGTGGGGGCTTTTTTATAATCCTCCCAGTTTTTTTTTTCAGCTCTATTGGAAGTTTTCCTGGTCTTAGCCCTAGCGCTAGATCCCTGTTCCACCAAGGCACGTCCCTTTGGACCGCCTCTTATTTAACAGGGTGACTATTTTACCCTACCCTTATTGACAATGTTGATATTATTTGCAGACAAATATTCAAAAAGGGTACTCATCTCTAGTGCGAAATGCTTTCTTTGATCACTCGAAAATTTGATTCTTGCAATGATTGTGGATGAATGAAGACGTCTCAGAGAGACAAGTGCTGCGGCAAGTGTTGAAAGCTCGATCACTTTGCAAGGAAAAGACTATTCGAAACTTCACCGTGCCAAAACTCAACTTCGAAGCAACAGAGTACGTTAACATGATTTGGTAGGATAGTTGCAATATCTCTCATCTTCCACTGTTAAGGAACATCACAGATGAGGACATCAAAAATCTAATACAGACTGGCAGATAAATTAGCAGGAATTACGAAATATTGCCAGTTTTACGAAAAACTGTGTTTTTGAGCTTTTTGTCCGAACAATAAATATTTTAAAATTACAGGTTTTAATTTTTTACACATTATAGCGTTTCGATAGTAGTGAGTTTAGTAATTTAAAAAAAATGGCGAAAAACAGCAAAATTTCGTCGTTTCTCAAAACTTTGAATGCGATCCAAAAAATATTTTTTTTTATCTTGCTTATCTAGTCAATAGGTAACTTTTTCGGGGTCTAGCGGAAGAAAATTAAAAAAGTGTTTTTTCGGCTCACCCTATTTAAAAGGAACATCGCATCGCATCTGGCATCACTTCATTGTGTTTTCAGTCTAAGATCAAAGATCATACATACATTTTTAATTAAATAGTATAATTTTACCTTATATACAATACAAGAAATTACTGTGTATCAAAGAGAAAACTGTGATACGTATTATTTTCCCGTTTTGTTACAAGCTGTCCACAGTGTCCACATAATACTTATACTTATTGATTTTCCTATCCAAACTACAACTCCAGTGTATTGTTGGTTGCCTAACCTTAAGTACCAAAGATACTCCTATGAAATTTGTAATATTGTAAATATTTAACTATTTTAGTATTTCCCAAACAGATTTAATGTTAATCTCTATATAATAATAGATAATTTACTGTTGATCTATAAATTATTTAAATAAATTATTTATTTCCTTATTATCTGCCTTGTCATTTCTATTTTTATTTGTTTTTTCTTTAGTGAAAGTTGTTTTTAATGGAGGATTCTACTCGTATGTCATTAATTTCATGGAATTTTATTTAGCTGGAAATCTTACGTAATGAAAAATATTATTTCAAATTAATTAATTTAGAGATAATAACATTAATAACACTGTGATGTTTAAAAAAAAACAAACACTGACTTTTCTGTAAATATATTTGATCTTGTGCGATATGACATCTGAAATATTCGAGGCATATACAGGGTAATTCATTTTGGCTGTCTCTTAGAAGTAGAAGTTCCTATATGGAGGAAGAAAAATAATATTGATCTGAAAATTTATCCATAGTCCTTGCTGGGTAGGATCTATTCAACGAAAATATTTTCGGTTACACGGAAGTTGATACGAAATTTCTTATTTTAATTAAGTAAAATGCTCCATTCTCATTTTTTTTAGATTCTACATTAAATTTAAATGGCATTTCATTAAAGATTCCCTATGCCTAAAATTAATATTTTCTGACATTAAAAAATATTTAAAATTTTGAGAATTGTATAACATAAAAATTAATATCTCAATAAGAAGAATTGATAACACGTTGATTTTTTTATGAGGGTAAGACAAGGTAATGGAGTTATCTATCTTGTAAAAAATATCCACTAAAAAGTTTTTAAAATTAAGTAATGACATAATATGCCGATCACACAAAAACAGCAGTCATTTTTTTTAAATATCACCATACCTAAACTAAATACACCATTTGATAGAGAAAAAGTGTGCATCTAACCATGATTCTATACCCAAAATGTATGGTTCTTTAAATATTTGATATTTTATAATTTTATCAATGAACTGAAAGATAATGAAAATTTTATAACGAACTTTTAAACTAGTATCTGATTTAGACGTAATTAAAATCATTCAAAACATAAAATCTAAAGCTTATAATATAATAAATTAAATATAACTTTGATACATTTATGTATCAAATGTCCTTATATAGTTCCATTTTTAATACATATATAGTATATAATGAATGTATGAATACACACTACTTTCCTAAAGCTTGGAAAATAGCTTTAATATTTCCTCTACCTAAAATCAATCAACCTAGCCAATTGAATCACCTGAAAGAGAGTGTTTTACCTGTCTTATCAAAAATTTTTGAAAAAATCCTAGAATTGCAAATTAGAGAATTTGTGAATCTCAATAATATTCTACAATTAAGGCAGTCGGGACTTAGATCTGGTTTCTGTTGTGCTACGGCCCTTACTGACTTAACTGATGACAATCATTGGAGCTATCGATAATAATAAAATCAATGTATTAGTATTATTAGATTATACGAAAGCTTTTGATATGATAAATCATCAATTACTTTTTTCCATTCTACACTATTGCGGCTTTGAACGAAATTCCTCCCATCTAATTTTGTCATTCTTGTCGGATAGAATTCAGAAAAACGGTACTTAAAAAAAATATTTCACAACCACTAACGGTAGTTTCAGGTGTCCCACAATGAAGTATACTTGGACCGTTATTGTTTACAATTTTTACATCAAATTTTCACAAACCATTGCAATACTGCAATTACCATTTATATGCTGATGATACACAGATTTATTGTTCATTTTATGTTGAAGATCTAGAGGAATATAGAAATTCAATTAACATCGATATAAAGAATTTGGTGTCAGTTTCTACTGACCATCTACTTAAACTTAATCCAGTAAATCATCTCTGATATAATATTTTGCAATGACAATGCACGTGCATTTGTGTCGAGAGAAATTAATATACAGATGGGAAATGATACAATTGCCTTTAATAACAGCTCTAAAAGTCTTGGTCTTATTATTGATCGTAAATTAAGATTTAAGCAGCACATTACGAGTAAATTAAGAACATCATATGCTGCTAAAAATGATACATACTCAGAGACGTTTTTTAAGCATGGAAGTAAAAAAAATGTAATGCGATTTTCTGGTTTTGTCCCATTTTAACCATTGTGATGTGGTTTGTGATCCTTGTATTGACAGCATCGAGACCGGGTGTATACAAAAAGTACGTGTCTTCATTTAATATATTAAATAAAAAAGTGTGAATGACTGAATTTAAATAAATGATTTAAGTAAGTATTTTCAATATATATTTTTGCTTTAAAATGCTATGAATCCTATCAAGTAATTCAATACTTCGCCAGTATTAGCCAGAAGAGTAGTTGTTTTGATTGGTTTTCATAATAAATGAAGAAAGTGTGTAAGTTTTGATTGGCTTGATACCTAAATAATATTCTCTAAAAAATTAGTATCTTAGAAAATATTAATTTTGGGTACATGAAACCTTTAACAAAATGTCCTTTTTTCTGAAGAATCTAAAAAGTTGAAAATGCATTCTATTTAAAATAACAAATTTCGGGTCAACATCAGTATAACCATAAATGCGGCTTCAAAAATATTTTCGTTGAATAGATCCTACCCAGTTAGGGTTATAGCCAAATCTTCAGATCAATGTTATTTTTCTTCTTCTGTGTACTGCTAATAATGGTGAAAATAAATTCACCCTCTATACGCTCTTTCTAAATAAATACTTTTACATATTGTTTGCACGACCGGTGGCAAAAGTACTAATTTGGGGTATTAAATGAAAATTAATCAATTTTCGCTACACTAATTACTTTATTAAAGTTATTTCTCATTAAAATGTACATTTACACATTTATATTTTTGCAATTAAATAGAAGGGATGCCGATATACGTTGGAAACAGTGGCTCATATATGACGTTGCTTCTGGTAGATTTAGAAACGAAGCAATTTTTTGCGGTAATTTGCTAAACGTGCTTTTTCCCACGGACTGCACTGCACATTTATTATTTGCGTAGTTGAGGAAAGAAGGTGAATGCTAATATTGCCACTCCGCGAAGCAATATTTCTGCATATTTTATCAAAATCAATCATGTTACTGGCCGAATTTTTGACAATGGTTCTATCAACTATGTTAAATATTCTAAAAGTAAAAGTTCTGGTAAAATTTTTTTCGAACATGTTGATATTCTAGAGACCAAACGTGCTATTTTATTGAAAAATCTTAAGAGTTCATTCTGAGAACATTCTCTTTATTTAAATGTTCAGGAAATTCGGGCATTAATATTTCACGGTACACAAAAGAAATATATTATCCAGATATTCAACTTGATAATAGTCAGTATCAAGAAGGATGGTCCAACCTAAAATTCTTGGGTATAAATATTGACAGTTGCTTAAACTGGAAAAGTCATTGTGAAATACTGATAGTCAAATTACATTCAGTTGTTTACCAGTTCAAAAAAAAATATCAAAAATGTTCTAAATATGACTTAAAGGAGGAATTTATATTTTGGCTGAAGTTGATTCTCGGTTAAGATATGGTGTTTGGGGGGGAGGGGTACACTCTATCAAATGACGTATTCTTAGCCCAATAGCGTGTAACAAGCTTATTGACAAGAGACACTTGTAGAAATATATTTAGGGACCACCTTTCGCTTATCATTTTTGGTCTGTGTTTATTTGTTTTTAAAAATAGGAGTTCTGTTTGTAGCAATGATTCTTATAAGTAAATATAAGGTAAAAATGTGATCTTTCAATAAACTGAATGTTTCTATAGAATCACCTGTCTAACCTTCCTGTAGAAGTAAAAAATTACAACAAATTTTCATTATTTAGAAAAAAAATTTAAATTATTTTTAACTACTTACCTAAGCCTTCTACGTATCTAAAATTTAACATTTTTCTTGAATAACTCGAAAACTACGACCTCTAGCGAAAAAGTGTCCTCATACAAAATTAAACTAAATGAGATTTTCTACAAATAAGTTCCTATTCATTATGTGGTATCATATATAGAGATATAGAGAGTGGAAAATCGCGAATTTTTTAAAATTACGTTTCAAATAGTATAAACTAAGGTTTGCAATCCCGAAATCTCGAAACCGAAAATCCCGGGATCCCGGCAATATTTAGATACCGCAAATCCCGGAATCGTAGTCGACTGGATCCCGGGATTTTCTGGATTGTAAAACGAGATGGAATAGTCTTTTAATCATCATCATTGGTGGCGCTGGCTGGGTCTGGGCCTCAAGTCTTTCTACCCTATCTATCCATCGCAGTTTTGGTCTGCCTCTTCCTCGATTCCCATCGGGCTTTGCTCTTAGGTATTCGTTTTGTAGGCCTTTCGTCGTTCATTCTTAGTACATGCCCTGACCCTGTCCGTCTTAATCATCCTAGCTTTATCGTTTTTACTATATCAGCATCTTCATATAATTCGTACAATTCGTGGTTGTATCTGCTTCTCCATACTTGGCTTTCTTGAATGGGACCAAATAGTTTAAAAAAAAACTTTTTAAAAACGAGCTTTTTTAATCATTAGTTTTATATTCATTGCATCGCGTCCAAGGGCGGATCCAGAAAGGTTACTGGGGGGCACTAACATTTACAAAAAATTTTAGAAATCAGAAAAAAAAAATTTCGCCTCGGAATCTAAATAGTATATCATATTACTAGGAGTAGAACGCACTCTTTTTTGTGTTGAGCCCAGGCGAAGCCGAAGCCGCAAACTGGGCGAAACACAAAAAAGGCGTTCTACTCCGTGTAATATATACTATTTTTTCTTCAAGCGTATTAAAATGCAAAAATTCATTTATTTATCATAAATGTACAAATATTCAAACTACAGTCTTACATGTTGACACAATATGACAAGTGGCTAGTGGATAGCGCGCCACCGGTGGCTTTCGGTATTAACATTATGTTACTAGTAAAACAATACCCACTGCGGTGGCGCTTTCGGAACTAACACTATGTTACTAGTAAAACAATGTCCACTACGGTGGCGTTCGGTACTAACATTTTGTTACTAGTAAAACAATGTCCTACTTCTACTTCTGTTTTTGGTGATATAATTTTAACATTTTAATACGCTTGAAGAAAAAAAATTTTATCGCCTCATGCGGGGGGGGGGGCAAATGAAAATCCAAAAAAAAATTTTTCGAACATTTCGGCTCATGGTGGGGGGTACAAATTAAAATCCGGACACAAATTTTTTTCGCCTCATACACGGGGGTGAAAAATTTTTTTTCACCTCGTGCGCTCCTTGACAAAGTAACGAATACTTTTCTCGGGGGGGGGGGGGGCAGTAGGGGCAATTGCACGTCGTCCTTACTTAAAAGTACTGAATACTCAGGCATTTGTTAGAATGCAACGTCTGAGTGAACACACTATCCAACCAAATTCAAGTTTAAGAAACTAAGAAATACAGTTTTTGGTACCATGTTAAAATTGACTCGCAAGATTTGACCTAAACATATTAACATACAAACAGGGCAAGTTAAATAAAAGCTTGTAAATACGTTTTCCGCAACTGGTACGAAAATTAGATCCCAATTTGGAGTTAATACCCTTAACGAATTGATTTTTTTACACTACGGGTTTAGTCAACACTATCAATAATAAACATTCTGCCAATTTTTGTTCATATATTCATGTATTCATTGTATCTACTGCTTACACTATTATTTTTTCAATTCCTAATCCTGATCCCGAAATCCCGGGATTTCCGGGATCGTGTGAATTTGATCCCAAGATTCCGGGATTGTATTATGATTCCGGGATTGCAAACCCTAGTATAAACTGAGTTTGATGTTATTAACATAATATTATTAATTTATTTGAACATCGTTTTATTTTTTTAAAATATATCTCCAGTTAATTTTCTATCGCTTTCTAAAGAATTACCCTGTATATGAAAAACAAATAACACATTTAAACTATTTAACACATAATAGTATATTTATTTTATTAGGAGTAAAAATCACTTTTACTTCAAATAAAACAGTATACTATTATGTGTTAAATAGTTTAAATGTGTTATTTGTTTTTCATATACAGGGTGATTCTTTAGTGACGAGGCTGTAGGTTTGCCGGACGAACGAAGTCAGTCCGGCAATTACAGACGAGTCATAAAGTGGCTTTTACTCCGAATAAAACATGCTATTTTTTTCTTCAAACGTCGATTAGCTAAAAAATAAATAAAGATAAAAAACTCTTTCACCACCAAAAACGCATTGTGTTAATATCGCATGGCCGACGTATTAAATAAAATACACGTTGATATGGATATTACATTTTCTGCCGCTCACAGCGTCAGAAAATAATATTTTAAACAAGTTTCGAAAACGAATCTTTTCACACGAATGAGACAAGTCCAACGAGTGTGAAAAGATGTTTTCAAATGTGTTGTTTACAATATTTTTTCTACGACTGCAAGGAAAACAAACAATTTCATAAGTACAGATATTATATAAGTATTTAACAAAACACCAAAAATTAAAATTTCATGTAAAATTGGAGTAGTTAAACAAGTCGGTTGCTATGAACCTGAATAGCTTAGCCTATTTTAAAATAAATGCAAATAAAAGGTGTCAGTTCTGTTTTCGACAGGACTGTGTGAAACACATGACAGTACTGTGTTTTTTTGGATTTTTGCACACATCGTGTGAACAAAGACAGCTTCGAATCATGGTTAGTGTGCGTTAAATGTCGTTTTCGAAGACAGTCGTAGAAAAAGTACTTCGTTGTTAATGGCAATGCACAACCGTCTAAAAACTCAAACTTAAATGTCATGAAATCAGTTAAGAAATGTCATGTTTTTCTGACGTTTAAAGAAAAACACTTGTTAAATCTATTAAATTTTACATTTTCCGGTTCGTTGAGAGTGGAAGTGAATTTTTTCAGTCTCTGTATCTCGTAAAGTATTGATCCTAAAAAAATGAATAAGAACTTATTTGTAGGAAATTTCATCTAGTTTAATTTTACATATAGACACTTTTTCGCTAGAGGTCGTAGTTTTCGAGTTATTCGAGAAAAACGTGAAATGGGGTCCTTTAAACTACTCCCCACCCTCCCGCTTACCTCCCACCATTCAGGATTTTTAGTATTTGTTCAGGGCACTCCAGCCCACAACTATACAAAAATTGGCCTCTACACGAATTATTTCCCCCATTTTTCCTTCGTTGATTGGACGATATTTCCCCCGTCTCTAACAGCAACGTTAAAGTTATTCTAATAATAGTATCCAGATTAAATTCAAACGTTGATATTCCTTGGCAAGAAGAAAATTTAGTTCTGGCTACGGTCCTGCACTCGTAACAGGGGAAATAAGGAAAATACGAAATTTATATATTACACTAATACTATTTTCGACGGTAGCTTTCAGTCCAGTTATTTGCGTGTTTGGTATCCGTCGCTCCAATTTCTATGATATCGGTATGTATGTTATACACGAAATTCTAATGATTTTACAACAAAACTGAGAACAAAACTTTGATACCATCTGCTTATTCTCACAGGAAAGAAAAATAATCGATGTGTATAATTTATTTTCGTATGCATTGAAAGCAGGAAGAAATTGGTTATCGTTATTATTATTACATGAAATCTTTTGAGGCCTGTAAATTATAAGAAATCCAGAAAAAGTATGCTTATGGTTATGGATATCCTTTTAATGTAGAATTAGGTCATGTATAGAGGCTGTTTTGTTAAAATATAAAAAAGCCGTTGAAAATATCTTGTCGTAGGTCAAGATTGCCGATATAATAGGGTAGTTAGTTCTCTTCTTGAGGGAATCAAACTTGAGATCTATAGCCAAAAACGGCTTCTAGCCAAAAACTGAAGAGTCAAAACTTCAAATACCTGTTATACTTATGCAGTTATTGCCCCATCCACCCTATTCTGCGTTATTTACTTATTAGGGCGAGCACAGCACTTTACGATAGACTCGTACTCAGTGCTACATATTTTGGATAGATGACCCCCAGAGAAGCAAAGCGATCGCACCCTACCTTCTATCGGCCTGTGTATCATCTTAAGCGCAGAAGATTTGCGATCTTAGGCGAGGATGGCGCAGTGGATATACCATTCTTCGGAGGCGATGTAAAACAGTCGGTCGTTGTCTAGTAAATATTAGGCAAGTAAAAGATCCCTACTCTGCTTACAGGCACAGGTTTGGCAACATTTGCAGGCTGGGAAAGCTCGTGTCTTGTGGTCGATTATAGGTCTTAGGCGCGGAAATAGACCGATATTAAATAAATGAAAAAAAAGCCATGCGTATTATTTCATTTTATTATTTATTCTGTGCATTCTACATAATTATTATTACTTCAGCTCCTGCACTACAAACAATATGTGTCAGTAGGCGCAGAATTTTATGCAAAATCTAAATGTGATTTGAGTCGTTTTAGTTTTCAGCAGATCTCACCGAATAATTGTGCAATTTAAATATTTTGATTAAGAATGGTTTGAGGCAGGTAGATATCATGGGTACATATCTAGTATCTTTTTGTCTATTACTTCCACATCCAGTGGAAGTATAGTAACGACAAAAAAATTTTTAAAAATTTTTATTGTTCAAATAGGCTTAGAATGTCATGAAACGTCGAGATTTCAAGTTTGAACGAAAAAAAAAATTCTGTCTGTCGGTCTGTAACTTTTTTTGTGCGCACGTTTACTCTGAAACCGCTTGAGATATTGACTTGAAATTTGGTACACATATGTACTTTAACGAGATCTAGAACTAGATTATATTTGCATCTTGTTCCGTCGAAGGGTTGGGGGTAAATTGGGGTAAATTTGGAGTAAATAGGTAAATCAAGCAGGTAAGAGTTCATATAAATTGATATTTAGTATAGACAAGAGAAGCTAAGGTCTCAAAAAAAAATTTGGCATTAGCCACCCCCATTACCACCCCCGCCCCATTATTAAAGGGGATGAAAAAAATGTGATTTAGTGTGTGTACAAGAACCAGAAACCTCAAAATATTTTTTTACTTTATCCACCCCCCACTCCCACCCCCTGTCACCACCCCCACCCCACTACCGACGTGGGGTATCGTTTTATGGGTTTTTGAGGTAGAGGATTTCAAATATTATATTATTAAAGTTCCATAAACAATTATTTCCAGATACAAAATTTTTTCGTTGTGTGACGGATAGAAAATCCGGATGTGGAAGTAGTGATTCCTTGGGCAGCGGTTTTTACATATTAAAATTAAATTTGATCTTTCAACATTTTGCTGCACTGAGGTCCAATATTCGAAATAGGTGTTGTGTATCTGTCACAGTTTAATATTTATATATATTTCTTTGTTAATGTATATAATTAATTTTGACCATGCGTTGTGTTAAATCGGTAGATATTCTTTGAAAAAACGAGATTTTCTTGCCAATTTTCTTACATAATTAAGTAGTTTTGAAAATGTTAACTGTCGATCTATAATAATTCATAAATATTTGATTCCACTTACAAATTCAAATTTTGTATTATTAATTTGTAGAAACTGTTTATCATTTATATATTTTCGACATTTAGCTTTGGTTTCAAGAACCGTGCATTCAGTTTTTTCATTATCGAGTTTCAGTTTATTTGTACATAACCATCTATAATAATTTTAGTAGATGTCTTATTGTTCACTTTAGTTTTTTTGGTACCTGTTTTCTAAATTATTTTCAGTCCATGTTACATCATACTTAAAAAGGCGCCGTTACACGGCGCGTGGTTCGCCGAACCTGGTCCGACGAACCACGAACCACACGCCGCGATCCATCGGATGTCGGTAAACTTGCACGGACCAAAGGATACAACTAAATGCGTCATAAATCTGAATGAACTACGTACCGCATTGACACCTTCAATTTAAGGCGCCGTTACACGGCGCGTGGTTCGCCGAACCACACACCAGGTTCGTGGTTCGGCGAACCACGCGCCGTATAACGGCGCCTTTACACGGCGTGTGGTTCGCCGAACCAAGAATCTGGTGCGTGGTTCGCTATGGTTCGCCTGTTTGAAATCAAGAGTGTCAATACGGTACGTAGTTCGTTCAGATTTGTGACGCATTTGGTTGTGTCCTTTGATCGGTGCAAGTTTACCGACATCTAATGGATCACGGCAGCACGCACCGCGAACCACCCATGTCAGACGACTTATGGTTCGTGGTTCGTCGGGCCAGGTTCGGCCAATTAGTTGGACCAACGTGTACAAGATGACTTGGCGTAACTTGGTCGTTGGCGGCCAGCGTTGGCCGGCCAGCCGAATGTTGTCGATTTTTCGTGCACACATCAAAAGATCTTGGCGCAATCCGCCAACAGCGTTCACACGTTGGCCTCTTCTTCAGTTCGTAGTTGCCGTTAAAGCGGAAACGCCAGTGTTGTGGCATAATAATTGTATTTACGAGCTTAATCACTCTTCTTTGGTGCACATTTATATAATAATTGAAAGTGCTGCACAAGTAAATTGCCGCGGCTGCGATAGTTTCCACACCCATCCTCGTCAAATGGCCAATGCAGAATGAGCTAGTGATGTGTCGTTCATGAACGACCCGTTCGCAATGAACGGGTCTTCCAAAAGACCCGCGAACGATTCGATCCCTCTCTGTGACCCTATCGTTCATATGATCTGACCGAACACGGAATTTCCGACGTATTTTCTACTAAGATATTCACGATCGGTGCGCGGCGAACGAGAACCAACATGTGGAACCAACGGAATGAACTGATCATGTACCCACCGTGTCGTTCATATGAACGAATCTTCGTTAACGGGTCATTTGAGTGATTGACCTGGTAAGACCCGGTTCACTCAAATGAGCCGGGTCTTACCATCACTAGAATGAGCAACGCCAACGTGTAAACAGTGTCCTTATTTTTGGCCCAACTAGTTGGCCAAACGTGTACAGGTGCCTTAAAAAAAATCCGAATAGCATCAACTTTTATTTAAATTTGGTTGTAGCACACCGTGTCAGTAGTTTCAAATGCTCTCTTGAGGTCCACAAACACGCTTAAAACTACAGTTAACTCTTTACGTGTTAAATATTTAGCAGGAATTATTTTTTCTATACTATTTTGTTGGTTTGCAAATTCTCACACCTTGTACCTTACATCATTCAAATTGTTCAAAATTTAAAAAATCAGATCATTCATTAAGAAGAAACTGCCGATGACGTCATATCTCAAATACCAGACGTCTCGTAGCTGAAGAAAATCAAAGTAGAGCATTGGATAGATTACAAAATTTACAAAAACTGTTATGATAGTTACAGGGCCGTCGAGAGCCAGAGCGGGCCCCGGGACAAAAGGTTTTTCCGGACCTCAACAGGGTCCGGGGGTAGAAGCTCGCAGGAATCAAATCATATTTCTCTAACCCTTTAAATCCATATAAGGCTACATGACGCCGTGACTGGCGGGTCGCGACAGCGTTGGCATTTCTAGTCCTTTGGGACTAAATTTGATCTATTTTAATGACACTTAGTATCATAGTACTCCCCAAGCAAATTTATTACTTTCCCAATTCTATCTGCCCATTAATTCAGTAACAAGTATAATTAAAATTAAGTATAATAGGACAATAAAATTAAAATATGCTTAAATATTATTTAACAATAGACAATTTCAACATTTAAAGATTGAATTGGTTTATTGGGGTTTTAGGATCAATTATTTAGGGATCGTATAATTCTATTGTTACATGCATTTGGTATTTATTTCCCAAAGTGATAAAACTAGCACATGTTAAATTTTGTATCAATTTTATGTACCTAGTTTATGGAATAATAAGATACTTTAGTAAAATTTAAAAAAAAATTGAAATACGTGTTAAAAATTCTTAAGAGCGAAACTATTCTTGAGTGGGCCCGGGCATGGGCCCTTAAAAGGGGCGTGGGCCCGGAAAATTTGCCCCCCCAGCCCCCCTCTCGTCGGGTCTGAATAATAAACTAAATTAAATATAAATTTGTATTTTCCTCTTCTCTTCTACTTTCCAAATTACTAATTAGCATAATCATTTTGAATGCACCACATAGTGGCTTGAGCTAGTTCTTCGGTTTCGATGACGATGAAAGTATAAAAAACTGGAACAGCGATATTTATGAATTGGAGACAAATTGCGTCAGGTCATATCGGTAGAAACTAAACCAGTTCCAAACCGGCTGATATCTACGTAAGATTTTTATCTTGTGATACTCTATTTGGCAAAGACAGTGTGCTATAAGAAATTTTAAATATTCTTTTATATTTTATATGGGTTGTCTACACTTTTAGAAACATCCGTACTATGGCATTTTTAGGTATATTATTAAAGTAAACGCAAAAGATATAACATAATTGTTTTATTGCCAACCGTTTGTATGCGCCGGCTTATTCCTTTGTCGGCATAACCAGCGCTTTTGATGTTTGATAATGGGACTTCTCTTATATCTTTTGCATCTACAATACCTGCTTATGTTTTGAAAACTCGATGCGAGACAACCTGTCTTTGCCTCTAGGTACTATTAGATCTCTCCAAACTAGCACCAAAGTAGCAGTAACCGAGATTGGAACCTCGGATGAATATGTATCCGTCACTAAAACGATTTTGATGTATAAATAACTTCATTTGTCAAATCTATATAGTCGCTGCCTCGTAGTTTCTAGTACTAGTGATTACTTTGTAGTTATGTCACTTCTACGTCACTGTCCCGGTACATGAGACATCGTAGTTACCAGTAGGACGACATTCGAATATTTAGAACTTGAAAGTGGCAAACGATGGTAGCATGTCTTTCAAGTATCTTTGATAGTGACCGCGGCGTTCTGGGAACCTTCACTATCCGTTTAAAGTCATCGGAACATTTAGTGTCATTTAATAGTGTTAATAACGTTACCACTACCTGCAGAACTGAAGTTCACTGTGCACGCCTACTAAAAGAACTTATCATCTCTTAAATTCATCATGAAGTGAATATTACTATCTAGTTCTCCATGATTTTAAAGTAATGACATACTTTTTTACGCTGATTTCCATGCATTTATCTTTTTTGGTCATCACAACTGGAATAACATCAATAATAATATGGGTTTTCACCATGATACTATGAAATAGTATCGTGTTTTTTTACGATTCCTCGTATTTTCTGATAGGCGCATATGTGTAGACTATGGAATATATTCCTCTTGTTATCGCATCCTGAAGTTTCCCCTCTATCTTCTAGGCAGAAGTTAAAATTAGTTTGAAAGTTGGACGTACGGCAGCATACTACGGTGTTCAGAATGAACGTTGGGAAAGATGTAACTATGAAGTGGCAGCGAGAATTTTGAACAGGCAACTTGTGGCAGTCACAACTTTGCTGCGACTCTACAGTCCCATTCGGTACTTTGTAATCAGTATAACTTTAGAGTTACACCTTTGCAGTTTCCTATAATATCGTCAAGTTGCAATTACTTTCAAGTTGCATTTCTTAGTGAAAACGGCTTCAAAGTGATTCTTTCTGAAATGCGCCTCTTTTTTATGGTCAAAACTTATAACGCTATTATTACAAGACATGAATCATAACTTCACAAATGACTTAAAAATTTCATTTATCACCACTTCTGCTTCAAATATAATAAATTAATGAATGAAAATTAGTTTGAAGTTCCAAAAAACAATAAAAAATAACATTCCGCATATATAGTATCATATCCTCGCATGATGTTAAATATTTTAATAATATATTAATTTTAAAATGCAAATTATAAAGGCACGTGGTCAGATTTGGTCGTTTCACCATTATGTTTGACATAAAATTGCATTCGTTTTAATTTTGACGCTTAGACCATTGAAAAATAGGGTCTAATGTTACTCTTCTAGCATTCTATTCGGTTTCTGAGTAGGAAAATGGACAAGAATCGTATAGGAATGAAACAAGTATAATAAAATTAGTTGCAAGATCAAGGGGCAACATTGATCTGAAATAGTGGTAGGTACTAAAGATCCCTGAAAGTTACAGCTTCCACGGTACGACGTCGCCACTACGTACCTTCGACGCCATTGCAACGTAGCGGCAACGTTCCTATTACGTGCCTGTGACTTGTGGCAAAACACTACCTACAATAATCGGGGCTACGTTCCAACAACTAATTGTGCTAGTTAGACCTAAAAAGTTTTCACATCATAACCACTGAGTAACGGGACGAGACTAAGAACTGAAAATAATTGCATAATTCAAACCTCAGACTATTATTTCATAAAAAATTAATTTAGCTAGAGTTTTCGATATAATTTTTACGAATGTTAAATTAACTTGATGTAGGTACAATATCCTGGGATTATCGGTCTATAATAATATTACTGTTTCCTTATGTTTCGGTTTATTGAACCATCGTCAGAGAACTACAATGAATATTAAGGGGAAAAGCAGTCCGCCCATGGCCGATCTTTGCCTGAGTGATTTATTACTCTCCGTCTTTACCAAATAAAGTATAGCCAGTGTAATTTTGTATCCATTAATATTTCCCAAAATCTGTCGCCCATAATAAACACGTATAAAAAAGTTAAGGCGGTCAAGGAATGGTGGCCTGTAAACAGGTGGGACGACGTCCCGTGTATGTGAATTATTCCTGCGTAGTTTATTGGGCCTTGTTATTTATCGAGCTAATATAATAGTTGGCCGTACCTGTTATATGAATTAATGTTGAATAAAAATGTTTTGTTTATTGTTTGACAGCAGGTTGGTTGAAAAATTATAAACCTACTAAGCATACGGTGCACTGACCGACCTTGTTTCTGTTTGTACGTCTTATTGGTAAAATTAGTTGAAGAGTACCCGTCTTGAGTTTACTTATTTTTAGAACATGTTGACTTAAATGTTGATTGGCGATATGAGCGGTACCAAACAAAATGAGGGGTTAATAACTAATTATTTACCGATCGAACGAATTTATTAAATTATCCAACAGAACACCATGTACGGGAGCATAATATAAACAAATACAATAAAAAATATGTATAAATCAATTAAATATATTCCTACTTCTTTTTATTCAAAATGTCTTGCCAGACGTTTTGTGACCCTTGCATTATATAGTTGGCCCCCCTTTGCTGTACGGCACGTCTGGCAGAATCACGTTAATCTGTCGCGAATACTTGTTACGCGTACGGCATCCCATCCCATCCCAATTATACACGTATAACCATCAATTTCCAGATTGGGTCAACAATTTTGATCTGAAGAAATAAATGTGCTTGTTTAAGGTGGACAAGGGATCATCAAAACTGGGATGGGGTGCAGTTTTATTAGGTGATTGATGATTCTTATTTCGGCTTGCACAGCATACCAGAGGACATGCTGGAGTTTGGAGAATGTCAGGGAAAAGATTCAACCAAAGATTTATCCACAGTAGCTTTTAAAGGCGACAGTGTTATGGCATTGGAAAGAATATGTGTTGGAGGACGCACCGATCAGTACCTCTGTAGGAGGACCATGACTGGACAAATAAATGACAATGATATTAATAACATCGTCGTGACGACTTTTCAAGCTGCTATTGGCGAAATTTTTTTTATTGGTGATTATTTCACTCATCGCGATAGCCAATGAGAGCCCGTTTTTTTAGAACATTGCACCAATCAAACGTCATTATTAGTGACAGTGGTAGTCCAACATAGATCGGCTTTTGACTGTACCAACACGAAAAAATTATCGCTCTAATTTTTTGTGTCGCCGCGTCGACAAATATTGCAAAAATTTTTTGGCGTTTTGTTTCGTGAAATGTTTTCGGCAAATAGGACAACTTGTGCTTTTAAATTTTATATATAAATATCTTCTTTAGCTTATAACTAATTGTTAACCTAAATTATAAATTGTAGTATTGTATTATATACGTAGTAATATAATAATATAAAAATAACCTAAAAACACCACATAAGTTGACAACTCCTAATTTCAAAGCCAAGGCTGTATGGAACTTATATAGGTTCGGGACAAGACATACACAACTTTCAATGGCTTATAATACCTAACGTAATTACAAAATAATTTTCACAACTAAAATTAGATACAGATGCCTACGATGCATACACATCAATTATTTCATATTAAATACACAAATGTACTTACGTATGGTAATCCATCACAAAGCAGGTAACAACACCTTATTCAGAAAATAAAAACTCTGCACTAGCACTATACATTATAATTCATTGTGCTTAAAGTTCTCTCTACATAAACAAGCAAACCTTAACTTAATTATTGAACTACTTAAATTAAAAATAAGGATTAAATACATAAATATATATTAACACGTTGACTGCCATACGGGTTAAGACAATTTCTCATAAGGCGCCAACCGGTAGCAACGGTTTAACCAAATAAAATATCCCCCCAGGCCATGAATATCATCGGTTAATACACTATGAATTGACACACAATATTTAAAAAAAAAACTGCCAAAAAAAAACGTCAAAAAAGGTCTTGGTCCTTTACTACACCATCTCGATTTATTTATAACGAAAGAAGAGTGCTGGACCGAGTCGCTGGGAGATTCCGAGATCCCGAAAAGATCCAGAAGATCCAGAGATCCCAAAAACATGACTCGGTCTTGTTCGGACTCGACTCGGACCCAGTTGGCCTCATAGACAATAAAAACCTCGGTCATATAGACCGAGATGACAGTCAACGTGTTAATAAACACTTTAATATAATAATTCTTGAAAATTCATTGTTTACACAGTTTAGTTAAGCTAGCGTTACTAGATGGTGGTACCATTTGATCTGATGTCGTCAACGTTAGAACGTAAAATGCAATATTGTTTGGCTTTACTCGTAGTGTGATTGCTCGAAGCGTGCACGAGAACTCTTTACAGCGAAGACCAGTCTATAAATTACAACACCTATGGTTTAACGTATGTTGTTTTTCTTTGTTGTCATTGTCATTACATCATTTATACCCACTTTGTTTTTTATTAGATGAGTCGCTTTGGAAATGCATTTTTATGTGACGTAAATAATGAAATTGAAAATAAAGGTCATTAAACTCTAAAAAGTGACAAGAAAACGTCTGAAGGCCATTAATTACAAAACATAATATCGAAGATGCATTTAATAAATTATTTATTCGTGAAATATTCTCCCCAAATACCACTCGTGCTTTTAAATTTTATCTATAAGTCTTTTCTCAAGCTAAGTTGCCAAAAGTTAATAAACTCGTGTAAATTGGCAGTTTATTATCAAAGATTAAATACCTCCTTCTCATGGAATAGATCACGATATTCTTCCATCGCTTCCTCTTGACTTGAACATGCGTGGTATTTATTGAGTTGGTTGCTTCATAATCATCAATCGGCTCTAGAGGACATTAGGCAAGTGTCAGATATTCTTCCCATTTTATGGGCATAAATCTCACAAGATGCCATCGACTACATCATCAGAAACATTCCCAGATATGTGAAGTAATTAGAATGAGGGACCTGAATACGCGTTATTGATGATAGGTTTAAGTTATTGTTGGTTCCCCACAGCACTTTGTAAACTAAAATTTTTTTTTCCTCGCTTTTTCATAATCATATGCAAAGTGGTTAATAAATACGGAAGCGTAATGAGGCCACGGCGAAAAAAAATTTATCTTGAAATTTCAAGATAATAAGTCGAAATTTCAACATAATAAGTTGAAATTTCAAGTTAATAAGTTGAAATTTCAACTTGGCAAATTGCTATATGAGTGCTAACTACTAAGTACCCGAGATATATGCTCAAGATTCGTATGCATATTCTATATAAATAAAAATCCTTCTTAAGGGAGATAGAATTTTTTGAAGACCAGACTCTCAATCTACTCCTTTTGTAAGGCCACCATTAGACTATAAAAGTTCTTTGACCAGGGCCGGATTAAGGACTGGCGGTGCCCCTATCTTAATCATGTATTTGCGCCCTCTTATTCACAATGGAAAAAAGAATTGATGAACGGGGGGGGCAGAAATCTGAAAGAAACATTTTTTGTCCGGATTCAAAATTGACGTGCGGGGAGGGGTTTCAAAATTGATGAGCGAGTGGGGAGAAATCTGAGAAAAACATTTTTTGTCCAGATTTAAAACTGACGAGCGGGGGGGGGGGTAGAAATATAAAGAAAATGACCCGATTTCAAAATTGATGAGTGAGGAGGAAGAAATCTGAAAAATACATTTTTTGTCCAGATTCAAAATTAACCAGCTAGAGGGGGAAATACGACAAACAAAATTTTTATCCTGATTTCAAAATTCATGAGCGGAGGGGAGAAATCTAAAAAAAATTGATGAGCAGGGAGAAGGAAATGGAAAAAAAAATTGAGGACAAAATAATTTTTTTTAAGAAGCAGAGAGCGCAAAGAGCTCGGGCACCCCTTCACGCATTGTCGCCCCTAGGCTACAGCCTAGTTAGACTTATAGGATAATCCGGCCGTGTCGTTGATCAAGATCTCTTATTAATATTACACATTTCTCATAAAAAATATCTTTTTTAAAAGATTTTTGTCATAGAACTTTTATAGTCTAATGGTGGCCTAGCAACTGCTAGATGTGCTATAATTTAGTATAGTATACCTTAATCTTAAAAACAATATCCCATTTGTTCTCTATTTATGCCTTAGGATCTGCTTCAGAATCAGATGAAGAAATCAAAAATGAAAATATATACGGGCTGTTCCATTGTTCCTTTGCATGTATATTTTTCGGTGGTAATAAAAAAATGATGGTAGATCTAAAATCCAACAAAAATTACATGTACAGTTTTTGAAAATTAAGGCACTTGGAGGAGAAAATTATAGTGGAACACCTTGTATGTGAAGCTCATAATCAACTATTTGATGAATCACCCTGTATGTATTTATTCCCTCACATGTAATTAATATCTATAATGTGACCAAAATTTTAGTGAATGCAAATAAAAATTATGCCCTTAAATAATTTCAAATAAAAAAACAGTTATTTTTCGAATTTTAAGTTATTCCAAAAAGATGGCGAACAATGTCGCTATTTTAATTATCAAGAAATGAAAATGAATTTTGGAAGTTTTCTTCAAATAGAATATGAACTTGGTTTTTAGGGTCATTCACAATGTACATACCTCGCGGATACACCTTGTATGTACACATACAGCAATTTGTTATAAGTTGAAATTTCAACTTATTATGTTGAAATTTCAAGTTAATAAGTTGAAATTTCGACTTATTAAGTTGAAATTTCAAGTTAATAAGTTGAAATTTCAAGTTAATAAGTTGAAATTTCGACTTATTAAGTTGAAATTTCAAGCCATTAAGTCGAAATTTCAACCTATTGAGTTGAAATTTCAAGATAATAAGTCGAAATTTCAACTTAATTTTTTTTTCCGTGGCCTCAGTACGCTTCCGTAAATAAAGACGTTGTCAATCTCCCATAACTAATTTTTATTTTAGTCCAATCCTTTCATGAAAATTTGAAATATCCTTAACTTTTTGTACGCAGTCTACTAAAAAATGTCTATTTTGTTTACTCGTGTTCTGAAAAACAAAAAAAGTTTCCATCAAAAGCGGACGTAACCGAGCCGGAGCAATTGAATTAAACGATAGTTATTATTTAATTTATGAGCCGAATTTCCACTGAAAAGGAAATTGACGGAGGTGGTCCACTTATAACTGGGCCAACCTGGCATTTAAAGCGGCTCAGCAAGCGTAATATAAATGATTCATAAAAACAAATTGCAGTAAAAGTGCATCACGGTGATAACGCAATTAAGTAATTCTATATCAGGGCCGGTTTAGGATCATGAAATGTTTACTACATTTATATTGTTGAAATAGCATACAAACAAGCTGATTTGGTGAGAGATACGTTTTCAAATACAGGATGTTCCAGAAGTTCATGTCAGTAATTCAGAAGGAGGTAGATGTGGTCAAAACAGTACCAGTACATCGTATAAATTTGTTACTTCCGTCTGGGACTTCATTGGGTAACTCCTATGTATATCGACATGCTGAATACGAATCAGCTCCATCGCCCATCGCCCACCAATTTTTAGTAAATCGCGAAAATAACCTAAATTAGGAGTTTTTTTTTATTACAATAGTTACAAATTAGTTACTAAATGATGACAAGAAAAAAATTAAAAATTTTAAGATCGTGCGGCTGCCGAGAAGTTGGCCTCCATGATTTAATAATTTATTACTCGGTTATGATGCAGTTACAAATTCTAATTTATGTGTTACAAGTAGTTATAAATAATGCACTAAATGATGATCAGGTGTAAACTAAAAAAAATAATATCTGTGCGGCTCCCGAGAAGTTGGCCTCCATGATTTAATAATTTATTACTCGGTGGTGATGCAGTTACAAATTCTAATTTATGGGTTACAAATAGTTACAAATAAGGCACTAAATGATGGTCAGGTGTAAACTAAAAAAACTAATATTTGTGAGGCTCCCGAGAAGTTTACACCAAAAATATATTTTTATTATCTACTGACGGGGTGAGTTACAAATTTTGGTATATAAGTTACAAATAGTTATAAATAAGGCACTAAATGGTGATCAGGTGTAAACTAAAAAAATTAATATTTATGCGGCTCCCGGGAAGTTTACACCAAAAACATATTTTTTATTATCTACTGATGGGGTGAGTTACAAATTTCGGCATACAAGTTACAAATAGTTACAAATAAGGCACTAAATGATGGTAAAGAGAAAACGTAAAAAATCTGATTTGAGGCGGCCAACTTCACGGACCCCATTATCTATCGTGAAAAACTGCCCATAACTCGGCAAGTTACAAAAAAATTCCAAGAGACAAAAAATATTTAGAAGCATACGTTTGAACTTTTTCAAATTTTTAAATTACATATTTTTAAAGCGCCATAATGTCAAAGATAGAGGTAGTTTTTCATGTTTTTCTGGAAAAACTCGGTGAAAACGCACTTTACAGAAAAGTGGCAAATTAAAAAAGGTCTTGTATATTTCGATGATACATTCACCTGAATTTTTTCAGATTTTTTTCAACTTTCATTAGCACTCAAGTTAGAAGTGAAACCTCCCGTTGACTGAACTACTTGTCAAAATTCGATAATTTGCATCATTTTACATATTCAAGAACATTTTACTCTTACATTATTAACTTTGGGGAGAAAATGTTTATTTAAGTCCAATAAAGTCCAGAAGATATTTTCAGAATTTTGATCAACTTTTATTAATGCATACGTTAGTATGGCATATATATTTTTACCGAAACAGAAGTTGATAAAAAAAATGACGTTTATGAAAAATACAGAGAGCCTTGGGGATAAGCATGGGATGACGGTCCCAATGGAAAGTGAGGGCAAAGTTTTTCTGTAAATCGTCCTCAATAAAAGTGTTTTTGTCTAAAATGCTCACTCGCTACGCGCACTAGCTTTTGAGATATACGCAAAATGAAAAAATTGAAAAATAATTTTTTCTCTCTGGTGGCTTAATATATTTTGACCGATCTTTTATATGTTATAGACCTATTACAATGGTATCATATTATGATAAATTTATTGAAATATTTGGAGACAAAATTTAAGATATGCATTTTTCAAATTTTCAAAAAATTAATTTTTTGCTTATAGTCTATTGTCCGTGTACTGTAGAAAGGAACTAAAACGTTAAAGGGTTTTTATTGTTTATTATGTTCAATTGACCCCAAGATATGAAAAAACCACGAAGTGCTACCATTTAAAGTGGTGCGTTTTTGAGATCGAAGTAAAAAAGGTCCACTTTTCATATTTTTTTTTGCTCGAAAACTATGAATTTTTTCTATAAACACGTCAATAGAAAAGTGTGTAGAGAATTAAATTTCCAATCGAAATGGCACCTTCAGAAGTCAAAATTTTTTTTTTTTACAAAAATACGTCCAAAAAACAAAACAAAAAAAACGAAAAAATTCGATTTTTTATTTTTTTATTTTAACCTGTAACTATTTTTCGGGTACATTTAGGCATAAACATTGCTGCATAACAAAAAAAGCTGGCGTTTTACCCGTTAAAATGAGATTTTGTAAACGGTTTTACGATTAATAGTCACCGAGATATAGCGTTTCAAAGTTTGCAACTTTTAACTTTTTTTGCTAATTTTTACTATTTTTTTTCAAATTTCGTCCTGTAACTTTTTTCTGAGTGAATTTAGGTGTAGACATTATTATATATTAAAGTGAAAGCTGACTTTACGCCCGTTGAAATGGTGGCTGGTAAAAGTTTTTACGACAAATAGAAACCTAGATACAGCGTTTCGAAGAGTGTTACTTTTATTAACTTTCTTCCAATTTTTACGTTCTTTTTTAAATTTCGGCCTATAACTTATTTGTCAAATTCTTTAAGTACAGATATTGCTACACTGAATGACCTCGCAGCATTCTTGTTTAAATGGTCTGCAATAGAAGTTTAACCCATCTTAAAGTATTGTTTTTTCTCCTTATTTTCCTTATCCATTTTTCGTATTTCCGGCCTCAGAAAATCAGCTTACTGGCACATTTCGTGATGATATCCTGTAGACGGAATCAAGATACCTATAAGATATGCATGCTGTCAAAACATTTAGTGTGTCTAAGCCTTTATAGGCAACATGTACTTTTTGTATGTGAGAGAATCTGATTTTAGTTGTGTTAGTATTACGAATATATCATGCTCAGTTTATTTACAGTTTTAGTAAAATACAGTTGAATTTCATGTGTAAATGAGATATTAAATGGAGAAGTGTATTTTAAACTGTAATAAAAGTGCAAGTGATGCAACTAGAACAATACAAAAAAAGAGTTTGGATATTATAGTAGCTGCTAGTCTTGGCAGGTATGATGGAATTCAAGAACATTTAAGTGGTGTTTTAAGTTTACAAGTTCATGAAGCATGTTATAAATCATACATTTGTCAATCCAACATAAATGCAGCAAAAAAAAAGAAAAGCTTCAAGTGATATAAAAACCCTTTAACGTTTTAGTTCCTTTCAACACTCTTTTTGTACATAGACAATAGCCTATTATATGACCTGGCACAATAACAAAATTTTTACATGAAGCCCCTTAATTATATTCCAATAAATCCAGGGAGTTTGGCTAACGACGTCAAATAACATCACGTTCTAAAAAAGAAACTTTTTGAAATGAATACATTTTTTTGTTTATGAAGCATATCCAATCGTCAAAATATATTTTTTAAGTATATAACAGGGACGGTAGCTGAGTAGCTAGCGTCTATAGCTTTGCACCTTGTACGTGCCTAGTGAAATGGGTTCTCGCCTCATCTAGTGCAAAATATTGTTTAATTAAAAATTGTCCTTAAAACACTATAAACTGTGAGGGTACGGACATGCCAAAGATGACTCGCTGCACGGGGTGCAGATTAGGGTGGGTCGAAAAAAGTAATTTTTTTTTTTTTTCGGAACGCTTTAGAGCGGAAAAGTTGTCTATTGTAATAAAAAGATTTACAAAAAAATGATGGGCGATGGAGCTAAACGGACACCTGATTCGTGTTCTGCGCGTTGAAATATATAGAGGTTACCCAATGGAGTACCAGGAAGAGATCACTTTTTTAATTGTGTACCTGTGTTATTTTTCATCTTACTTTGAAAACAGAACACAATAAATATTTTATTGCGACAATAGGTCTGCCGATGTTTTATTTAAAATTTCCCACAAGGATCTAGTTTGAGTACACTTTTAATAATTATGTTTATCAACGACTTGTTACTGACATCGTTTTGAACTGTCCTCTGCATGCTGACGACCTGAATATTATTTGGAGAATTCAAATTAGAAATTTTAGTTCCGTCTGTAGCTACGGTACCCTGCCAGTCTTGCAGCACATATTGTATCACGTGTACTATGGACGTTAAAGAGGGATAGTGTTGTGTTCCATATTGTAATATGTTGCACCCCTTAAAATTTAAGGTTATGTTACTAAAAAGTAGGCAAACTTCAACAGATCGAATGTCTGAATGAATGTAGTGTATTTGCACCTACTCGAAAAAGAACCTACCAGAAGATTCCAAAGTGACATCTGGAATTATCGAGAGAATGGTGGCGTCATCACAGAACAATCGAGATCTGTCATTTTTAGGTATAAAAGACCGATCGCATTCTCGGCGAGTAGTTCAGAAAGTTCAGAAAGTATAGAAAGTGAGGTTAAGACTTCAAGGATAAACAAAGTGATAAACATTGTGATTTTAGTCAGTAAAGTGTATTTAAATTAATAATAGTATTGTGAAGTATCCAGTAAATATTTAATAAAGTGTGTTAGTGGACATCTCTTGTTATAATTTTTGGAACCCACGGAATTTGCGAGGGTGGTTTCCTAAGGGTGGAAACACGTTACAATATTTTTGGCATATTCTTTGAAGGATTCTCACTCCATTTTCACCATTAATTTTAACGTCACGATCATGATGATGATACTGTCGACTCCAGCTGCTTTGTCAGTTTTTAATTTTTGTATGGTTGTACAGTTACACATAACACAGTATATCTCGCCCACTGTTGAACATAAGTCTTAAATGTTTCTATCATTCGCGGTCTTGGGCTGTTTGCATCCTGTTCTTGTTTCTACGTCTTAGATCGTCTGTCCATCTCGCAGCAGGCCTGTGTCTAGTTCTTAATGCATCGTGTTTTGGCCTCCACTCTAAAATTCGTCTCTTCCCCCTGTTATCGGTCATTCTCACTATATGATCAGCCCAATTCCATTTTAGTTGCTCTACTCACTCCTCAGCATCCAGTTCTCCAGTTCCCTTTCATATGATCTCATTAGGAACTCTGTGTCGAAACCGAACTCAGCGTTGATCGTTCCTTCGTCCTTGTTCTACTTGAGCTTTGTCGTTTTGTCTCTTTAGTTAACATAATAGTATGAACCCTAAGTAAGAACAGGCAAGACACATTAGCCTAACTATTCGACTGATTTCTTTCGTCTTAATTTTGTTTTATGTAGTCGTCTTTACCATCATAATCTAGAGTACTTACGATGCCTTTGTAGCACGACATAGGGCCGGTTTTATAGGTACGCATTAAACCAAAGTTTAACTAGTTTCAACTGGAGTTTTACTGAAGGATTAATCTGTAGATTTTAGTGTTTTGTAAAATAGCGTTTTATAAGTTGTTAAGATTGTCAGTGTTATCACCATTTTATTTTGGTAATAATAGATATAGGTTGGTAACATAGGGAAAGATTAGCGATTGATGCCATCTTCATAACTGTTTGATTTTTCACGATTAATGATAAAAGATCTTCAAATTTCAACGGCAGTGAAATAATACTGTTAATGGGATTAATTAAAGAACATCAAGATATAATCGAGGGCAAGAGAAGTGCTTCTATTGATTACACCTTCTTCAAAGCTTCATAAAATGACCTCAAAAATATCGAAAATGTCCATTTTTTCCAGCAAGTTTTACTTTACACATAATATAGATTAGGTAGTTGTTTGTAGGTTATGTTGAACCGAGTTGAAGTCTACGTTGAGTTTATTGCAACACACTTCGAAATATTAGGTTTGTTAAAAACCCTGCCCTATCTGCACCGGTGCAGATTATAGAAGGATAGAGTGAGACTATGCATAAGTTGAAGAGAAATACATTTGCACTAGTGTAGATAGTGCAGAGTTTTTGACCAAACCTATTGCTAATTGAACGTATGCGTGCGTAAACCTAAGTTTGTAGTTTAAACGGTACTCCGTCCATCGTTTGAGGTTTAAACTTTAGATTGGCAGTTACTGATGGATATATGAAACGTATTTTTGGACAAAACTTAGAGTTAACTATCACATCTAAGGTAAACGAAACCTATAAAACTAGCACTTACTGCATTACGATAACACACTCAGATAAATGATTAGTTAACGCTGCTACTACTTCGTGTTGGTTAGTGTGAGACTATTGGGAACAGTGTCACGTCTTTCCAGAGTCCGGATTCATATCCTGGCCGACCCAATTAACTCGACGAAGTGTAGTGGATAACCGGACATGCTTGTACAATCGCCTTTGAAAAGGATGTAAAACTATGGGATGCGTGTACCTTGCCAAGTTAAAGATTTTTACTGACGACAAAGCGGTTGCTCCGAAAGTTATCTAGTTCATCTGTTTTATGGTTGCTAGCCATTTTTATCGGATATAACTAATGAAAAATAATATTGGTACTAAAAAAAAATCTTGTCTTACATGAAAAACGTTATAGTACAGTATGCGAAGCAGTAAAAATGGTAAAATTCCCGGTCCGAAAACGACGAAAGGAATTTCCTTAATTTTTTGCAATATGCTTTATAAAATATGTACATCAAAATTTATGTTGTCGCATTACCTGCTTTTTATTTTTAAGGGTGGAAATAACCCCAAAAACTGAAAAATGTATAACTCTTCTAATTTTACGAGTAAATTAACGAAAATCCATATACTTACGTTTTTGAGGTCGCTGAATATGACTGTGAGGTCAAAACATGGGAAAGACGAAAATATTAAGAATTTAAACCACCCTAAAAAACTGAAAAGTTAATAAATCTTCTAATGTTACAAACAAGTTCACAAAAATCCATATACTATGTTTTTTAGGTCGCTGAATATGGTTTAGTTATGAGGTCTAAATTTATAAAAAAAAATTTTGGATTAAAAATAGTCCCTTCTTAGGGATTGTCGCAAAAAAAAAACAAAAAATACACATAATCTGATAGAGAATCAAATTATAAGACAGAAAGGTCTTATACATTTTTTTGCTAAAATGCATATTTTTCGAGACATTGCGAACTGAAAATTGCAATTTTCACCCCCTAAAATCGGTATTCCTAGACGTTTTTTTTAAATTACTCGAAAAATGTGGACTTTAATAAAAAAATGCAAGGGAAGGGTACAAAATTAAAGCTCGTACGAAAACAAATCGAACGATTTTTTTTCTTCGAAGTTTAGTTCTGGAAATGTGGCATTTTCAAAATGACGCGGAAAATTACGCAAAATCTACAACTATGAGAAAAAATTAAGATATTAAAATTTTCTTTCGATTGAAACCTTTTATAGTTAATGCATATTATTACTAACATGCTCAAATTTTTTAGAATTTTTAAAATAATTATTTTTTATTGTGTACCCATTTTCAATAATGAAAATTTTCGCATTTTAGCAAGAAGGGGAACCACCCCTAACCAAAAAGCATTCTTATGAAGCATGCTGATGAAAAAAATTTAAAAATGCATTACTTACATCGTTTTCGGGCTGGGATTTAAAAACTTCACTTACTGTACTAGTAAGGTAATTTTGCATGCTTGGATAATAGAGACAAATGAATTTACCCTTTTTTTCCTTGGGAAAATCGCATAACTAACCGGATTCGTTGCAAGTCCATTTCTGTTGTAAATTACAAGGTATACGGGTACAATGAGTCATTACGGAACACTATCCTAGGTTGTTAAATACATTGTAGCGAGTCATTATAAACAGATTTATGGCTCGATAATTTTATTATAACATTTAGAATGTACACTGAGGTAATGTAATTAATTTGATTTAATTCAGTTATTCTTATTTATGCTGAACAATTAAAATTTAAGTTTATTTTTAATTAATTATTGTTTTAAAATTTAAATCATTGTTATGTTAATATTTTAAACTTTTTTATTAATACTTAGTCCAGGTGAAATAGATGAAAATTTGCTCCAACAAGAAATTCCAATAATTTTTTTGGAAATGGCTAAAAAAATACTTATCTTTAAAGGAACCGATGAGTTCCTAGCTGTACCCTTGTGATTGGTTTTGAAAAATTACGTTGGGAGGAAATACTTAAAAAATGCCATTGTGTGTGGAATTACGATTTTTCTTACTAAATTACGGAATACCAAGAGACCTTTTTTGAATTTGACAAAATTTCTTTCAATTTGTTTTTTCTTCGGCTGTATATTCAACTGAAGTGTAGCCTCCATAAAAAAAACTGTCATAAGCTGTTTTCTTGCTTGTTTTGTTTCGCTTATTTTTATTTTCGATTGTTACTTATATGTCACTTATGTTTATGCTTACATAATATCGAATTACTATGTAAACTGTATATTTATTAATTGTATTAATTTTGTTCCCATTCTGTAATTGGGTTAACACCTGTTGAATGGCTGTATATTAAATAAATAAATAAATATATAAATATCAACAACTATTTTACAAAAACCGTTTATTAACATCAAAAATTATACCCTATCGGATCATACATATACTGGATGTGACACTATTAATACTATAGTCTAGACTAGATATAGACTAAATTTCAAAAATGCAAAAATATACAGGGCGTCTGTTTAAAAATCAAACAGGTGAAACAGGAAGTCGTAGAAACTTGACAGATTGATGAAAAAATGTCGTTTTGATAACATGTGACTAGTCTCATCTCGATCCAGTAAAAATAAAGGAATGGTGGCCGGAAAGTGATCTCGTTGACACTCGGAATATCAAATTTCATGTAAATCGACAAAAATATTACAATTTCCAAATTTAAACAGTTTAGGCAAATACTAGATTTGAAACAAATGAAAACAATATACTATGCACTTGTCGAATCCCAACTGAGATATGGGATAATCGCCTGGGGAGGAGCTTACAATGTACACATCAAGAACTTAGAGACTATTCAAAAATGGATTCTAAAAATAATATTTTCTAAAAATTTATTATATCCTAGTGATTCACTCTACTCTTTGGCACAAATATTAGATATCAAACAACTTTACTGCTCTTCTTTAATCTTGGAACAGAAAAAATCTAAATCAAAAATTAGTATTACGCACTCTTATTCAACAAGGTATAGACAAGGCTCTTTTGTAATACCAAAAGTAACAAAAACGATAGCCCAGCGATGCTTTAACTTTCTAGGTCCGAAAGTATACAACCAAGTACCACTTAGCTTAAGACTATTAAATTCCAACTCCATGTTTAAATCTAAAATCAAATCATGGTTATTATCAAAAACTAGAACATTTTCGCACAAGTTAATTGATATGAAAAACAATTATAATGAATAAATTAAAAAAAGTAAATAAGAAAATATATATTAACTGCCTTAAATTACTGTTCCGAAAAAAAAAAAAAAAAATCATATTAATTTAAATAATAAACTACTTAATATATGTCACCTCACCAAAAATTCGTCACCCAGTATCAAACTACCATTAAATATCAGTAATGCATTTTATATGTACTTTAATAAAACTATATTAATATCAAAGATTGTAAATTTATAAGTTAGGTTAATAAACCCACCACAAGATTTTCTTTTGTGGGTTGTTTCTACCTGTTTATTTACGAAGATCACTATATGTAAATCATTACTATTAGGTACCCATATTTTACAATTCCAATTTTAGTTGATTTTGAACAAAACTTTTGATATTATGTTTATACTATATTTTTTTTCTCTATTTGTAATTACTACTTACTACTTACCTTATGTACAACCCGATTTTGTTTTTTATTGATGGTAAATAAACATTATTATTATTATTATTATTATTATTAATTACGGCAGCCATGTTGGATTCACCATTTTGAGTTCTTGATTTTTGAGATCAGACTCGGTGTCATGAAACACTTGTGATTGGTTTTTGGAAAAATTATGATTATACCTAGTTTTGGAAATAAATAAAAATATTTCAACCAAATCGAACCAGGGGCGGCTAACGACTAGTTGATCTTGTGTGGAGCTGGGTTCATGTATCCAATTTTTGTATGAGTTGGACAGAGAACCAATAGCGTCACGGGTATTTGCCCAACTAGTTTGTTTCGAACCAAAAAGGGAGTAAAAGTATTAGACCTTAATAAAAAGGGCGCCATCCAAAGTAAAATTAATAGTAAACTACCGACTGCTGTGGAAAAGCCTGATAATAAGATAGACACAAACAAATAAATTAAATAGATGTAACTTTTAAGATAAAATGTATCATTTTAGTATACATCCTTTAAATAGTGAAATTTGGTGAATTACAAAACAGCATAAACTGATTCAAACGCAAAAATATTTATATATATGAAATGTTAGTGTACTTCCGGGTGTTTTCCCACGTAGTTGATAGGCTCCTGCTGGAGCCATTGTTGTCTAAACGACGTTTCGGCAGAATTCCATCTGCCATCTTCAGGTTCTCGCTGAAAGCTGTCTACTGCTGCTCCTCGTTGCTCGAACTGGATTGACGTTCTCCGCGCTGTGCGGTTCCTTATATATGCTTGGACCTAGAGCGCGCATGCGCGACTGTCTACGTGTTATCGGTCCTCGACTGTATGTGGGAGGCGTAGCGGGCGCCTGAGCTAACCCGGCTGAGAAAAATGCAATGAGTATTAAAGATTAAAAGTTATTACACTTTTTTTCTAAAATTAATAGTACTATGGGAAATAAGGCGCACACATAAGGGTTGGTTCCGGTCAACATAATAAATTGTAATCTTGACTATAATCTACTTTAAAGTTCAATGTTTAACGCTAAAGCAGTAGCTACTAAACTCCACTTAAATTATAATAAATGTACCGCTTCCACCCTCTCACCCCTATAAAAAAGCGATTTTTAAAGAAGCGAGAATATTGTATATTGTACTTGTTTCCACGCCATTCCAGAGGTAAAGTACTTGGCGCGTTTTTTTACGTAATGTCCCCTGTAGGCCTAATCCACTAATTATCACGTTAATTAATCTCCGTCTTCTTCCATAGATTCGACATTCATACATGCTTGTCCGTGGCAATGGTAACACATTGTGGAGCAACGTAAGCCTGCTCTTCTGCAACTGCACCTGTTTTTGCACCCTAATTTCCATGAACAAGAAATTAGTGTTAAAACAGATTCGGGAAATGGTTTTTTTGTTGTTATAGTTGGGGTTAATATACAGCCGACGTTTTTCCAAGTTTGAATTTGTTAAAAACGCGATATGAGTGTTGCCGAGCAGCAGTAGAAGTTGGTAGTAATGTTGATAGCATTACAGTATTGTTCGCTTTACCAACAAGTTTGTTAAAAGACATGAATGAATCTGCGTCTGCGTATACATCTAGACTTTTTTCTGCGGAGGTAGAGTTGTATAAAGCTAGAACAAATAGGTCTCCTATGTCTGCAATTTCTTCATGACTAGCTTTTTCATTATTAAAAGTTTGCACGACGTCTTGTAAATGTAAGTGTGCTTTTATTAAGCACATTGATTGCATTACCCTTTGCTTTGGAAAAAAACGCTGAGGTTGTACCTGTATATTCAGCGATGCGCTGGTTACATTTGCGCCTCATTTACCAAAGTATTATTAATTTTATGAAAAAAAGTGTACAGACATTTTTGATAGAGAATTTATAAGGAATAATTCTGTATATAGGTATCTTTATCAAAAAGTTCACAGTTCCCGAGAAAATCCAGAAAACCTCAAAATGGGGAACTTTTCGGTTTAATAATACTTATGCTATCCTCATTATTTCTACCAATTTTTGAAACTTTATTAATTTTGTCCGATATAATTTTAACTGTTATATTACTGAATTAAAGCGGCTGTTTGAAATTTGTTTCTGTTTACTAAGAAATGTGTTTAATCAATTTAGTTAACAATATGATTAAACAATTCGGTGTGCGAAGACATTCCGGAAAACCTCTTTAACTTGCTCTTTAACAAAACAATGGTTACAACATTCTCGGTGTTCTCATTGTTTTTAATTGAATGCTTTTTAATACCTATTATTAAATGTATATTGGTTCATTGTTGCTGTCGTTTTCATTTCAATTGTAAATGTAGAACGCTGGTCACATGACCATCCTTCACACTTGTTACTGCGCATTGTAATAGATTGATTATTTCCATAATCAATTAACGCATTTGTGTTTAAAGGAAGTAAATCCATCAAAAAAATATTATCTCAAGAACTTCTGTTTGAAACAAAATTTAAATATGCTTTGTTTTTTTTAATGAATGTGTAAAATTCATAGCTTTAAGTATCCTATTTTAACGCCCTGTCCGTTCGAAGGGCTATTGTAATCGTGAAAAAATCACTGTCCAAAATTTTCATGTTTCAGATTATGTAGATTACCAAAATTAGGGCCTTTTGATTTCGTCAGTCTATTTTATTTTTCTGTTTGTCGATTTGTTCGCTGCTATAGTTAACTATTAACTATTTGACGACATAGGCGCCGGTTTTTCAAAATTAAGAAGTGACTTGAGCTTTTTTGAAAATGGCAACCTTTTTTATATATAAAAATATTTAATATTCAAAAGATAATAAAGTAATACCAGAATATTCTTAAAAATTAAAACCTACCTTGATTGACGAGAGCCAACAGCTCAAAACTGCAGTCTACAAGTGGTGTGGAATGGCTGGCACGTCCTTTGAGTAGGAATAAGTCTTTTGGCTGGTGTTTGTTGCAATCGAAGCTTTAGCGTTTGTTATTGCACTTAACGCGGCTAGGCTTGTAATTTGTAATCCAGCGCTCGGCGGCTCATTAGTCCGGAGAATAACTGTTCTTTGCAATCTGGTTTTTTATTCCTTATACATTTAAGGAAATATATAGAGGAATTTCACAAAATATTACGTTAATTTTTTTTCCGATTTGAACTAAATTTACTTCCACATCCAGTGGAAGTATAGTAACGACAAAAAAAATTTTAAAAATTTTTATTGTTCAAATAGGCTTAGAATGTCATGAAACGTCGAGATTTCAAGTTTGAGCGAAAAAAAAATTTCTGTCTGTCGGTCTGTCTGTCGGTCTGTAACTTTTTTTGTGCGCACGTTTACTCTGGAACCGTTTGAGATATTGACTTGAAATTTGGTACACATATGTACTTTAACGAGATCTAGAACTAGATTATATTTTCATCTTGTTCCGTCGTAGGGTTGGGGGGGGTAAATTGGGGTAAATTTGGGGAAAATAGGTAAATCAAGCAGGTAAGAGTCCATAAAATTGGTATTTAGTATATACAAGAGAAGCTAAGGTCTCAAAAAAAATTTTGGCAATACAATAAAATTTGGCAACTGGATGTATGTAAGTGAGAGTTATCATATGATTTAATCGAGTAGTAAGAGGGTAAATTTAAATGTAACTATTTCAATTTTTATTTTATCCTAGATGATACCTGTATTTCATTTAATTTTCCTTATAGTCGGTGAGCCCTCCCTAGCTGTACGTGCACCCCCCGCCCGATCCTTGAGGACAATGTTTTTCATAAAGATTAAAGCCTAAGGAACAATTTAAGACATGTTTTAGAAAAAAAAACTCACTGTACTTTCAAAATGGCGTCTATATGTTAAAAAATAAATTGTTGCCAATGCTGTTTTTGTCATTTAACACAAAAACTAAAAAAGATGGACAAAAACTTTTTTCACAAAAAACAACGTCCATAAAATTTTCTACAATTTTGTACCTATACAATATTTTGATAGGAGTTACCATTCCACCCCCACTATCACCTCCAGTATCACCCCCACCCCATTATCAAAGAGGTGAAAAAATAACATTGCGATTTAGTGTCCGTACAAGAACCAAAAGCCTCAAGGTTCCTTTCAGCGTCAGCCACTACCACCACCACCGAAAATTTAGATGTGGAATTAGTGATTCTTTAGGCAGGGGTTTTCAAACAAGTAAACTGTACTTGCATAGTTAATAAACTTTATAACAAGACGCCGATGTATTTCATAAAATTTTATGTACACACACACTGACACTTTACAGCAGTCAAAAGATAGCTTTTGTTTGAAAAATAGCTAGTTCCATAGAAAATATGATAAATCTCTTTTTTATGTATTTTTAATAATAAAATCAAAGTAGATCAGAATATCAAAAATCAAAATTAAGAAAGTTACATTTAAATTTTCCCTTTTATCCCCCTTTAAGCATGCCCATGGCGACGATGATAATGATTACAGTACGACTGCATCATATAATAAGTTTTACTTAAAGCCCACATCCATTTATCAAATTTCATTGTATTATGATAGAGCATTCCGGAGATCATAATCATAAAGTGAATTTTATTCACTCCATTTAAGGGGACATAACACCCCCAAGGGGTGATTTTGGGTGGGGCACGTGTCTATATAGACTTTTTGCCAAAAGATATCGTAAGGAATCAGCGCCCGAAGTTTCCAATATCGATTTATTGACATCCTGTAGTTGTAGTACTAGTACTTATTTATACCGAAGATGGGGAGATCCCGGGTAGAAGGAGAGATCGTGTGAAAGTGTGGGAAAATGGTGAAAAAATGGATTTAACCAAGCACAGTGTTGCAAGCGCACACTTTTTTGCTCTAGTTTAATGTATCGAAATACCCTTACCCCACTTCCCCGGAATCGGTTTTACCCGACTTCATTCTATCAGAATTAAAAATAAAGAAAAACCTTCTCCGTTTCTAAAAATGGCAAGATTAATAATGTAGGTTAAGTATACCACAATATTTTAACTCCACTTCATAATGAAAATTAATACCGAACATGCATTTCGCAAATAGCGGTCCCGCTGTAATCCTTTTATTAACATCACATCTTCATTTCCTCTACAACCAACATTAATGACGTGCTCAGCGGTCTGCTTCCTATCTGAAAAGGATCACATCAATAATAAAAAGGGTGATATAACGCCCTAAGATGACGGAGTATCTTTTACTTCTTTTACTTTTGATAAGTGTATCAAATGAAAGGATTTGACGAGCGAAATACGATAAACCATGTAATGTCATTCTAAATTCAATATGGCGGACGCCCCAAGATGGCGGAGTATCTTTTTCTTCACAACTCCCTTGATATGGGTATCACATGAAAGGGTTTGACGAGTAAAATACGATAAACTATATGACGTCATTCTAAATCCAATATGGCGGTCGCCCTAGCATGGCAAATTATCTTTTTCTTCACGACTCCCTTGCCATGAGTATCAAATGAAATGGTTTTGTCTGTCTGTTTGTCTGTAAAATAAGTAGACTAAAAAGTAAAAAATAAAATTATGTAAAAAAAATATTTTTAAGAGAAAGCTTTTATTTGAAAAATCTGTACTAAAAAGTAAAAATTTTTTTCTTTAATTCATACACCTGGAAACCAAAAGCTTTGGGGGCGGTCAATTGAGCAAAGTAACTATGCAATAGCGCTATATGACCGTCCCCAAAGCTTTTGGTTTCCAGGTGTATGGATTTAAAAAAAATTATTTTTACTTTTTAGTACAGTTTTTTCAAATAAAAGCTTTTTTTTAAATATTTTTTTTATGTAATTTTATTCGTTGTAGGCCATCGTAATATTTCGTCCTAAAATTCCTTTGGCCTAGAAATCCGAGAAAAATGTTTTTTTGATGAGCGGGGGCAGAAATCTAAAAAAAATTATAAAACACGTTTTAACAAAACCGTCTCCACCCCCCCCCCCCCCCCCAAGCAAGTCTAAGTCCCGCAAAACGAGCCCGGGGCCGGGGGGGCGGGATCACCCCCCGCACCCACCTCCCCTCTCGACAGGCCTGAGAACGCATTGCCTTAAAACAAAAAGAAAGAAAGCAGTCGCAGTTCTTACAAGGAACATTAATGGGAAAATATGCGGCAAAATATGGACAGGAGGGGAGGCCGCTGCTTTTTGTGTTATTAGCGCCATCTGTGGCACGTCTTGTGTCAGCACATTTTGCGGAAAGGTTTTCCTCTGTATTTCCATTAACGTGCTTGCTTCTTGGTCTTTATAATACTTCATGAATCGAGAGGTTAAAATATCCACTTTCTTGGTCATTCTTGTTTTATGTTCCATCTTTTTCAGTTTTCAACAAACTGTCTTTCGTCTTTCTCCAGTTCTTAGGCCCGGTACTTTCACTAAATAGATTTTATCCCGCGAATAACGATCCGATGGATAAGATAACCGGAACTTGCTATCTGCAGGATAACTTGCATGCGCACTTTCATTTTTTCATTTTCTAGGTTTTCGCGGATTGTAATGGGATTTGCGTAAACAGCATTTTTTAAATAAGTTTAAAATAACAAATCCAGAGGAGTTAGGTCAGGTAACCTTGGAGACCATCGTAGGGGACCATGTAATGAAGTTTTCTCCGAATTTCTTTTGAAGGTAATTAGTCACTATTCTAGAGTTATGGAGAGGAGCGCCGTTTTCTGAAACGCATTTCCTGTTCTCAATTTAAAAAAAGCCCTCAACTTAATTTTGTAAATATCTGACACCATTCAAAAATCCTTCAAATATTATCCGACCGATTATCCCCAGCCAAACGTTAAATCCAAAACATTCTGGAAAGTTATATTCTTGATAGTAGGAGAGCTGGCAAACATTATGGTGAACGATAATATTCAAAATTTCCACTGATGGCAGTCCATTCTTTGATCTTTGGGTATGTCAAAACCGATCGTCTGCCGTTTCAAAGTGGAAGCATTAACTTGGGGTGTATTCAAAAAGGGATGATTTTAGGTTTTAGTGAACCATATTGTTCAAGAAAAATTTTTGCAGGGGTGACTAATATAGTTAGTCTAGGCGACATTTCTACCTAGGCAGACGATTTTCCTGGTAGCATTATCATAGCAGACGCAACTCAAAATAGCAAAAAATCACATTTCGGTGAACTATATTGTTCAAAAATAATTTTCGCGTCCTTCGATTTGCCTATTTATGGTTTAATAAATAACGAATCGGCGGACGAAAAAATCGGTAGCATCGCCCTAGCAAACGCTGTCAAAGTGACAGATCCGGTTTTGATGAACGATATTTATCAAGAAAAATGATGTAAGGAATGATAAATACAACTGAAGATTACATTCTCGCCCGGGCAGATGATTTTTTTCGTAGCTATATGTATGGCAGACGTCTGTCAAAGTGGCAAAAATCACGTTTCGGTGAACTATAACTAGTGATCAAAAATAATTTTTGCGTCTTTCGATTCGTCTATCTATGGTACAATAAATAGCGAATCGGCAGCATTTTCCTAGCAGACGTTGTCAAAGTGAAAAATTTTAATTTTTTTTTTCTTATGTAAATAGGTTTAGAATGTTGCGACAAGTTTAAACAACAAAAATCTGTCTGTCTGTTTGTAACCTTTTTGTGCACACAATTACTCTGGAACTGTTTAAGATATTGACTTATGGTGTATCTATGTACTGTAACGAGATCTGGAACTATATTATATTTTAAGCTTATTTTGTCGAAGGGTTAGGGGCAAATAGGGTTAAATAGGCAAAGCAAACAAATAAGAGTTCATAAAATTGGGATTTAGTGTATGTACGAGAAACCAAGGTCTTAAAAATTTGTTGGCATCAGCCATCCCCACCCTATTATTTAAATGGACCAAAGGTCTCAAATTTTTTTTTGACATCAGCCACTGCCGCTACCTCTACCCCATATTAAATGGGCTAAAGAAATAAAATTGTCTATTATAAAGTCGTAAAAGTTGTCCGTTAGAATTTTGATATTTCAAACTATCAGGATGGAAATATATTTAATATTCCGATGGGTCCATCGATTTTGGGAAACTTTAAAGATGAATTCCCCTCGGATCCCATAATTAGTTTCTATGGAACAGGAGCAAAAGCATATTCCGTGCAATCTGTAAGTAGCGAGTTAAAAAAAGACCATCTTTTTGTTACTTTTTAAATAATATTTATTTGTTTATTGCGATATTATCATATTGTGATACTACCATGTAGGTATCTAGGCATTTTTATATTGTGAGGCGGAAAGCAGAAAGGGACCTCTTGTCGGCGATGTCAATTTTCCAGTACAGTTGAAATTAGTGGTTTGGGTCAAAATTATCGATTTTCGGATTTTGTCCTTTACAAGTTGTAATCGATTACAAAACCAATCTAATTGGATGAAACACTTAAAATAATCGATAAAGTAGTCAATGTTCAGCCCTGGACAGGTACCTCTTGTCGCTTATGGAGAAATATGGAGAAATAACATGGGACCGACAAGAGGTCCCTTTTCATAAACGCACTAGTAACTTAAACAAAAAAAATCATAGAGACACGATTTTTGCACCAAATTGTTCAGAATTAGAGCTTAATTCATTTAATATCAATAACTAAAAACCGGAAATTGCCGACAAGAGGTCCCTTTTTGCTTTCCGCCTCACATATCAGAGTTTATGTTTTTTGTTAAGTAAGGATATTAATTTTTTAAATAAATATTTAAGTTATAAGTTGCTTGTGATATCGTATTTAATCTTCCTTTTGGTAATATAAGTTACTGTTATCAATAAGTCATTTGTATGTTCCTTACAGTATAGCCGTATGTGATAGATTGATATTCTTATGGCTATACATATTATTTGTTACTTTTAGATTATTATGTTCTGAAAATAATGTAGGGTATTCTAGGCTTTTTGTTATGTTATTTTTTTATTTGTATAGAAATAATAAATCTGTTTTTTAAAGTCAGATTTTTATTTTTGTTTTATTCGCACAGGAAATATAACGAACTGTCATCGATTTTTTGTATGCAGAGGAATTCTTTGTTTGAAAACTGCTGTCTAAGGAATCACTATTTCCACATACCATCAAAGTGGGTAATTTGATGATGGGACGAAGGTAACGGGGTGGCCGTGGCGGTGGTCGATGGCAAAATGTTTTGATAGTTTTGCTTCTCGTACGCACACTTGATCACAATTGTATTTCTTTAGCCCATTTAATATGGGGTGGGGGTAGCGGCAGTGGCCGATGTCAAAAAGAAATTTGAGACCTTTGGTCCATTTAAATAATAGGGTGGAGATGTCTGATGCCAACAAATTTTTAAGACCTTGGTTTCTCGTACATACACTAAATCCCAATTTTATTAACTCTTACTTGTTTGCTTTGCCTATTTAACCCTATTTGCCCCCAAGCCTTCGACAAAATACGCTTAAAATATAATCTAGTTCCAGATCTCGTTACAGTACATAGATACACCATAAGTCAATATCTTAAACAGTTCCAGAGTATTTATGCGCACAAAAAGTTTCCAGACAGACAGATTTTTGTTGTTTAACCTTAAAATTTCGTCGCAACATTCTAAACCTATTTATATAAGAAAAAATAAATAAAATTTTTCACTTTGACAGCGTCTGCTAGGAAAATGCTACCGATTTTTTCGTCTGCCGATTCGTTATTTATTGTACCATAAATAGACTAATCGAAAGACGCAAAAAATATTTTTGATCGCTATAGTTCACCGAAACATGATTTTTGCCACTTTGACAGGCGTCTGCCATACATATGGCTACGAAAAAAATCGTCGAGAATGTAATCTTTAGTTATTGTATTTACCATTCCTTACATAATTTTTCTTGATAAATGTCGTTCATCAAAACCGGATCTGTCACTTTGACAGCGTCTGTTAGGGCGATGCTACCGATTTTTTCGTCCGCCGATTCGTTATTTATTAAACCATAAGTAGACAAATCGAAGGACGCGAAAATTATTTTTGAACAATATAGTTCACCGAAATGTGATTTTTTGCAATTTTGAGTTGCGTCTTCTATGATAATGCTACCAGAAAAATCGTCTGCCTAGGTAGAAATTCCGTCTAGACTAACTATATTAGTCACCCCTGCAAAAATTTTTCTTGAACAATATGGTTCACTAAAACCTAAAATCACCCCTTTTTGAATTCACCCCCCAAGTTAATGCTTCCACTTTGAAACGGCAGACGATCGGTTTTGACATACCCAAAGACCAAAGAATGGACTACCATCAGTGAAAATTTTGAATATTATCGTTCACCATAATGTTTGCCAGCTCTCCTACTATGACACCAGTATCTTATATTTTGTCGGTTAAATAAGCCTAAATTCGTAAATCTGGATTCATCGGCAAATGAAGTTTCTCAACAATTCATTATTTGGCTGTACGTTATTTTGTAAAATCCAATACTCAGTTCTCCCTTACGTGATCATTTTCGTTCAAGTGATGGTCTAATTAATATTTAAATGATTTATAATTATGCTTACGAATAATTTTGCTTACACTTTGATGACTATAATTTCCAGTTAAATAAACAACTCTATCAATTTCCACTCTAGCCAAAACATTAATTTCCGTTTCTTCCTCATTGATAAGAGATTCTTCGGGATCATTATTAGGCTCTCTTGGAAACTGATTTTTAACACAATGAAAATAATTTGTAGCAGGGTACTGGCACTGTGGATCCAGTACATTTGAATTGATTATTTTCGGCAATAACATTCCACTAGAAATTTTATTGTTCATTCTTTTGTATTATGACCTCCTGATTACGAAAAAAAATTTGCGCCCAAAAATTCCTGGTGCGTCAAAAGTTATATGCACCTTTTGACGCGCTTTCACGGATTTTCTACTTATCTGCTTAATATATCTTGTACTCGAATGGGAATTTTAAAATACTGGCTTATTTGAAAAAAATTCTTAAAAAATACATACCTGTCCGATATGTTTAGGTTACCTAATTCGACATCTTGGAAAAAAATAGATAACATCAAAATGGCAGAAAAATCAGAATTTAATATTTTTTCGATAAGGAGTAATTTCACCAAAGTTGGCAAAAATAAAACTCGTTCAAATATAATGCACTAAGCCCGGACGCTGTAAGTCAAATAGAACGATCAAAGATGGTGAACGTAATAACAATTTTTAATTCTTCGTCAAGTATCAAGGAGGCATTGTGCGTCACTTTTACTTCCACGTCCAGTGGAAGTATAGTAACGACAAAAAAATTTAAAAAAAACTTTTATTGTTCAAATAGGCTTAGAATGTCACGAAACGTCGAGATTTTAAGTTTGAGCGAAAAAAAAATTTCTGTCAGTCGGTCTGTCTGTCTGTAACTTTTTTGTGCGCACGTTTACTCTGGAACCGTTTGAGATATTGACTTGAAATTTGGTACACATATGTACTTTAACGAGATCTAGAACTAGATTATATTTTCATCTTGTTCCGTCGAAGGGTTGGGGGGTAAATTGGGGTAAATTTGGGGAAAATAGGCAAATCAAGCAGGTAAGAGTCCATAAAATTGGTATTTAGTATATACAAGAGAAGCTAAGGTCTCAAAATTTTTTCAAAATCATTCATTTTGTATTACAGTTATACGAGACTTTCGGTAGTATATTTTATTTTGTTTCGAGAATAATTGGGCAGCGCCTAAATCTAGCTTTCCATTGGTTTAAAAATCATTAAGAAATGTTAAAAAACAAGCCTGTAGATGCGATGGAAACATAACATTAAGCAGTTTTCAGTAATACAAAAATTTTTGGAAAAAAAAATTTAACGCCTTTATGCAATCGTGGCCATGCTGGCGCCCTCCGGATTTAGATCCGCAAGGCCATTCCAGATAATGTACGATTTTTTCCAAACTATATCTTCGAGTGCACACCTTATAATTGGCACTCCAGATTCCCGATTAAATATAGTCAATTTAGAATTATTACCATGTTAAAATATCGATCGTCATACTTCTAACACCCTGTATATTTAGAAGGTTACTTATTTTAACAATAAAATTACAGACATTTTGGCACATTTTCATTGTATTGAAATAAATAATAAATAAAATAGGTCACTTTTAACTGTCTAGACAGATCACAAATCTACAACTATAAATATATGCTCGTTTATATATGTCTACAGGTCGAAGTTGATTTTAATTTTTTATAAACTGATGCATTTATGCATTTGTACGATTGATAGCTAAACCAACATTAAATCTTATATTCGACAATAACATCCGTTTGTGAAGATCGACAATTACTTCGTTTTAGCCGACAGAAAAACATATTTTTACTTGACATTGATAAGAAACAAAACAATTCAGTCAAGGTTAAGTTAATGTTTCTCTGCTTAAAAAATATATAATTAATTTTTATCATTAGAATTAAAGTTATTCTACACATATTCCGAAAATAGGTAAAATAATTTAACAATAAATGTTTTGTTTCTTTGTCTCACGCTCTAAAATTATCTTTTAATTTAAATTTAGAAATCTCCTTTATTTAACAATTTTCTAAAAACCTGCATGTCATCACTTTGATCTTTGCCTTTTACTAAATATGAAGATTAAAAACCGGCTAGTGGTCCTCCTACCAATGAAGAAATAATGGCGAAGAAGGAATATTTATGACATTCACAAAATTTTGATGCAATTTCCTATATTATATGTATAGGGGGGCACTGTGCCCCTCGCCCCATGATCCGGCTCCCCTGCTTACATTTGGCGCCCCTCTCCGCCTATTAAAACATGTTTTTTCTTTTATTTTACGCCTCCCGCTTACTAAAAATTTTTTTTCAGATCCCCGCCTCCACCCATCAATTTTGAGATTCGAGAGAAAAATGTTTTTCTAAATTGCTCCAAAATTTTTTTCCAAATTTCTCCCCCGCTAATTAATTTTGAGATCTGGGGAATTTTTTTTTAAACGAACTAACCCCTCCCCCGCTCCAAGAAGCTCCGCCACTGAGATTAGTTTGACGGTTTGATTACCTTTTATTTCCTAATTTATGGAGTTTTGGTAAATAATATACTGTTTTTATGAAAAAAATATTTTTTTACAGGGCTTTTTTGCACCTTGCATTTTTCTGAAGAGCACTTACATTGTGAAGACGAGATTTCAATCAACCGAAATTCAAGGTGTTTGTAGTGTATACATTTAGTGGAGTCATATTAGGGCTAAAAAATTAGCAATGTGAATGTCTGGTCAGGGCAGTTTTTTTGTTTGAGTTTGAACGTGTTCAGGGATCAACTTAAGTTCAGAGTTCAGTCTTGCCGTTTCCGTGAGGACAGCGTATTGTTTATATAAACAATTTAATTTTTTAGACCGTGTTTACCATCGGTTTTCTGTGAATATCTCGAAATCTCTAAGTCCTATGAACGTCATATGGAAAACAACAAAAAGAAGGGATGGTCATTATGAGCTGTACAATAAAAATTCATTCCAATTGTTGATTATTTAAAAAAATTGAATATTGCAAAATTATGCGTTTCTAAATAATTCACTGTTCTTTCAAAAATAATGGATAATATTCAATGAAATTTTGGAGAAACGTAGCTCTTTTAAAGTACAATCATCACTTAAAATTTCAAATCAAAATGATTTTCAAAATAGCTAAAATATACAATTGTTGCTAAAACTTTGCACCCTTGTGAAATCCTACCATCAAAACCAAGAAATGTGTACAATGGCTCAAATTGTAGCGTTTTATAAGTACTTTAAGATCACGGAGATATATTTTTTTCCCCAAAATTTAAACCCTTTTTATTGCAGTTATTTATAATTTTCGAAATTGTAGTTATAAACAAATTAAAATAACTCTGATTTTTTTATGAAATCAAAAGCGGTAAAGGAGTAATGGAAGTAGATTAAAAAAGCTAACTTTGAAAAAAATATATAATGCACTGCATTTGGAGCTGAGATACGTTAGTTTTTACGTTTAGGTCACTTATAAATAAACACATCGATATGTCTTATGGAAATGTGGACTGGTAATTCTCTAATGTCTATTATTTTGTCTCTGCCTTTTGAAAATAATCCAAAGATACAATCATTAAAAGATACTGTATAGAGGCCCGAAAGTAAGGTCTTTAGCAATTTTGTTAGAGATCCGAATATCACCAAATATGTCTAAATGTTATATTATGTTTTTACAAACCAGACTTTAGTCGCTAAACAGCCCATTGGGTAAGACGACTAGCACTTTTTATTCAGGATGCGGACGTCTCGGCTTCAATCCTGCTTGCGAATTTTTTTTTTTTTTTTTCATTATATCAGTAATATTAAAAGTTTTACAAAGTTATATATATGAACATAAGGGTAGTTGTTCAAGTTAGGTTGGTTTACCATTTTACAAAGCTGTATATATGAACATAAGGGTAGTTGTTCAAGTTAGGTTGGTTTACCATTTTCGAGACAAAAATTAAAAAAGTTATAAAAAAATTGAAAATGTGCATTATTTTTACAATTAATTATTTTTATTTATTTGCTTTTATCATGAGAATATTATTTAGGTATTATGCAAATCACAACTCACACTTTTTTATTTATTATGAAAATACCTACTTTCTGTATATTGTTGCCCTAATCTGGGCACGCTAATGTGCATTATGTTCTCAAATCCGCTTTATTCGATGTTATTTTAACAACTGTAGCAGATAATCCAATTATCTTCAAATATCACAGACAAAATAATAAGCATTGGATAATAACCAGCAAAATTTCGAAAACTAAAAAAAAACTGCAATAAAACGTGTTTAAATTTTGAAAATGAAAATGTTTTTCTGCGTGATCTTAAAGTACCTATAGAATGCTACTATTTGAGCCATCGTACACATCTCTTGGTCTTGATGGCAGGATTTCACAAGGGTGCAAAGTTTTAGCAACAATTGTATATTTCAGCCGTTTTAGTAATCATTTTGATCTGAAATTTTAAGTGGTGATTGTACTTTATAAGAGCTATCTTTTTCCAAAATTTCATTGAATTTTATCCATTATTTTTGAAAGGACAGTGATTTGTTTAAAAACGCATAATTTTGCAAAGTTCAATTTTTTTTAAATAGTAATAACAATTAGTAAATTAGTAAACCTTTATTGAACAGTAAAATACTAATACATTAGACAAATAATAAAATAAATAAATACAATGGTAACTAACACAATATATATAATACAAATAATACAAACCAATCGAATGCAATATAATACAATATATCCAGTCTTACAATTTAAACTGAGTTTTGGTATTTTTGGCGTATATTCTTATTTAAATTGCTCTTAAATATATTTAATGTTTCTGCCTCAACAATATTTCTCGGTAGAGCATTATATTCCCGCAAACCATTGCAAAATACAGAGTTTTGTCCTTTCACTGTTCTTCTAAAATCAATATGTAAATTATTTTACTTCCACATCGTGGAAGTACAGCAACGACAAAAAATTTTTTTAAAAATTTTTATTGTTCAAATAGGCTTAGAATGTCATGAAACGTCGAGATTTTAAGTTTGAGCGAAAAAAAATTTCTGTCTGTCTGTCGGTCTGTCTGTAACTTTTTTTTGGGCGCACGTTTACTCTGGAACCGTTTGAGATATTAACTTGAAATTTGGTACACGTACGTACTTTAACGAGATCTAGAACTAGATTATATTTTCATCTTGTTCCGTCGACGGGTTCGAGGGTAAATTGGGGTAAATTTGGGGTAAATAAGTAAATCAAGCAGGTAAGAGTCCATAAAATTGGAATTTAGTATATACATGAGAAGCTAAGGTCTCAAAAAAATTTTTGGCATTAGCCACTCCCATTACCACCCCCACCCTATTATGTATTAAAGGGGATGAAAAAAAAAATTGTGATTTAGTGTGTGTACAAGAACCAGGAACCTCAAAATATTTTTTTACTTCATCATCCACCCCCACTACCACCCCCTATAACCGCCCCCTACCTACTACCGATGTTGGGTATCTTTTTATGGGTTTTTGGGGTAGAGGATTTCAAATATTATATTATTAAAGTTCCATAAACAGTTATTTCCAAAATTTTTTCGTCGTGAGTGACTTGGATAGAAAATCTGGATGTGGAAGTAGTGATTCCTTGGGCAGCGGTTTTTTTTTAAGTTTATCTACGGTAAATGTATTTTTAAGCACCACAATTGGAATGAATTATAGTTTATGTACTTTTATTTTACAGTTCAAAACGAACATTTTCTTTTTTTTTTATTGTTTTCCATATGAGATAGATTTCGAGATATTCAAAGAAACAAGGGCGGATCCAGAAAGGTTGCTGGGGGGGGGGGGGAACTAACAACTCATGGGGAGGGGTTCAAATGAAAACTAAAAAAAAAAAATTTTTCGCTCGCCTCGGAATCTGAAAAAATTTTATCGCCTCATAGAGGGGGGGTGCAAATGAAACTCCAAAAAAAATTTTTTTCGCCTCATACACAGGAATACTATTAGAAATCCAAAAAATTTTTTTCCCCCACCTCATGCGGAAAAAAATGTATCGCCTTGAAAACGTAACAAATACTTTTCTCGGGGGGAGGCAATTGCCCCCTCCTGGATCAGTCCTTGCAAAGAAAACCAATGGAAAACACAGTCTAAAAAAATAAATTGTGTAAATAAACAATAGGTACGCCGACCTCGCAGAAACTGCAAAACTGAGCTGTGAACTTAAATTGACCCCCTGAACACGTTAAAACAGAAAACTGCCCTGACTAGACAATTCGCATTAAAATCCTAATTTGACTCCACTAATTGAAAGAATTCGAGTGTTATGATGAAAAATTGTATTTTTTTTTAAAACCATGATGCGTGTACATTGAAAACTAATTTCAGATTCGTATTCTACGACCCCAAATGCCTCACTAAAATCATAGAAATTGTGCACCCCCACCCCCCCTTAAACAATCAATGAGAAAAAAACTGTTAAACTGAATTTTAAAGTTATTTTGAGTAATATACTAACATTAAATTCGTGTTCTACGATTCAAAAATACTGCATCTGTAGCTGAAAAAAAAATTACAAAAATTCTTCTACGCAGCCAAGTAAAGTAGACTGTATCGTAATTGATTTACCGCCATCCAACGTTATTATCACACTTTCCACTTATCCGTCCTTGCGATTCTTACTTCGTTGCCCGGCAACCTTTTGTACACGCATTCTTGTTCCATTCATCCTTCCCTCGCCGGATTGGCTTGGGTGAGTCAGAGCGCATGCAGCAAGCAAAGCCTACTCCGAATGCCAGCCAAAGCTACAGGTTGGAATCGGAGGTTGGTTTATATGTCATTTCGCGCGTGGTATCGTCTGTGTTCGTTCATCCTTTTACACAGCATCGTAGCTCGTAGGATAACGAATTCGTCCTGCCGCCATCCTCAATGAATACACGAATTCTTAAACTTTAAATCTAGTGATTCATATAACTGGTGTGTGCTTCGTTTTTGTTTGGATTGTGCCGCTTTTTAATTTGTTTGTATCTTGGTGTGAGTGATTGTTTTGTGATTAGTGGATTATTAACAAAGTTACTTTATTGGGATTTTTCGTATTTTTCCAAAGGAACGAAACGTGTCTTGCTATTAATGTAAGTAGGATTTTCCATTTCTTGTCACAGATTTTGTTTGTTATATATAATATTACATAGGTATCTCTTGTATGAATTTGTTTGTATTGTTGTGCATGGCTAGGCATGATGGTTTGATCAGTCGAGTGTAGTGAATTTTATTGATATAACGATATTTTACTGATAACAAGTCAGTCATGTGGCTTTATCAAATAATTTATGTTGTGCATTGCACACTAATAAATATATATTAAAAATAAAGTTAAAACATAAGAAAACAATTAGCATTGAGCAAATAACTGACGACAATTTTATATTATATTATAACATAACCTACCAATATAGCAATGTGGGTATTTTCATAATAAACAAAAAAGTGTGTAAGTTGTGATATGCATAATCCCTAAATAATATTCTCTAGCAATGTGTATTGCACATTCTTTTAATCTCTTTTAATATGTATTAAAAAAAAAGTTAAAAAAAAATAATAATATAGTATTAAGCAAATAGCTGACAGACAAGTAACGTATAACAACATAACCTACCAATAGGGCAGCCTATCTAAAAAAATATTAGTTTCTAATTTTGTATTTTTCTGATAACCTAAATGTCAGCACGTCAGAAAATAAATAGGGACCTACCTACTTAGTTCTAAAACGAATTCAATTACAAAATATCTATCTGAAAATTGTTTGAGGTACAAAGAACACTTCTAAATCAGTTTTCATTTTACCTATTTCTTCTAAAATGTAAAGAGCCTGTAAACACGGTTATATTTTTTGACCTTTTAAGGTATTCTTCAGGGAAATATAAGACTTTCATTAGTTTGATTGCATTTAAATCAAAAAATAAAAACAATTTCTAGACGGAAATTATGTACCTAATAGACAAAACCTGGTATTGAAGCTGATTGGCCATATGGAAGCTCATATACACGAGGATACGCATATTACGAATGTTGATCAAATCAAGTTTTAAAATAGATTTTTACGTAGTCATTGTAGGTATACAGATTTGTTTACACTAATATAATATATCGTATTGTTATTGTTTACCATTTAAATTATGCTTAAATCCAAACTGTATTAACTTAACAATCAAGAAATAAGTTGGTATGAATACCTACTATAAACGAGAATAAGTTATGGTGAAGCGCAGCCGAATTCAAATACCTGTTGGTCTCTCTTCATGTATGGGGTAGGTATCTACGAGACAGTGACGTAGAGTGCATTAAACAGTATTTGTCTCCATAAAAAAAAGTGCAGAAGAAACATAATTATTAGTACATAACAAAGGAGTGTTTTAATGTGTAGAGCAGGGGAGTACTAAGGAACATTCACAAACGCATTTTAATATATATAGTCCATCATACGGCAGCAGAAATGTACCTCACTCGATTTTTTGCTGTCTATTTGTCAGTAGGTGCAGGCGGAGGGGGTGAAATAGGGAAACATTTTTGGAAAACCAAAAACAAACGCTCAAAATTATTCATATACAATGCATTTTTTGCAATATCAAAAATGATCCTTGTCCTCCTATTCACCCGTTGAAATGCAAATACCATTTCAGAATCAGAGGGGCAAAAATCACGAGACGTTAATTTATCCAATTAGTTCCAACGTTTGCTCATATGCATAAAATTTGACAGCTGAGCTGATGGGGTTATTGTTGTTATTGCTATCGAAGAGCTGTAAAAAAAAAGCGAAATACCGGAAGTGGTATTTTGTAAATTTCCAAAATAAGTTCAACATTTCAACTATCAGAAACGATTACTAAGTATAACGTCTGTGAACACATCTGTGCAAGAAAATTGAAGAAACTCCATGATTTTTGCGCGAGCTCTCGTTAGGTTAGGTCTCGGGTTAGTAGTCCAGTCAATGAATACATTGTAGAATGCATGGAATATGCGAGACTTTTTGACTTCAGAACTTTGTTAGGAGTGGTTAGTAGGTAAACATACTAAAAGTCTCCGCCCCTGGGAGGTGAGCTAACGGTGGGAGGGAGGGGGGAAGGTACCATTTTTGGATTTTTCGATTATATCTCGGAAATGGTGGACTCTAGAAAAATATGTTCTAAATAAAAATGAAAGATAATTAATTTCCTATAAAATTGTTTCCATACATATTTGTCGAATTTCCAACGGTTTTCGAGATATACGTTATTGAAAATCGATAATTTTCGAAAAAAATATTTTTTAAGTGTATATCGAGGTGTATATCAAATTGAAGGAAATTTAATGCTCTACAACTTCGTTTGTGACAATTTTCCTGAGAAAGGATCGTGGGAGGCGCTAGAAGCAAATGTGACAAAAAGAGTTAGGTAAAAATGATTTTTTCGAAAAGTATCGATTTTCAATAACGTATATCTCGAAAACCGTTGGAAATTCGACAAATATGTATGGAAACAATTTTATAGGAAATTTAATTAGCTTTAATTTAGAACATTTATTTTTTCTAGAATCCACCGTTTCCGAGATATAATCGAAAAACCCAAAAATGAGACCTTCCAGCTCCCAGGGACGGGTACTTTTAGTATGTTTACCTGCTAACTACTCCAAACGAAGTCCTGAAGTCAAAAAGTCTCGCATATTCCATGTACTCTACACCCCTCTTTTGAGCACTCATTGACTGGATTATAGGTTAAGGTTGTGTTATATTTTTTTTGTTACTGAAATGCATAATGCTTTTCAGTAATAAAAAAAAATAATAAAGGAACATAACACAACCTTAACCTAATCTAACCTTAGGATAAATCGCGCATAAATCATACATGTTTCATCTAAAAATTTTTTTTTCGTTGATGTGCTCCTATTTACTATATTCTATTCATTACTTTTTAGAAAGTTTGCAAAATCCGAGATACTTAAACTTTATGTGGGATATAGACGCAAGTCTTAACAACGACCACAATTACACACATGCGCAAACATTGGAACTAATTGGACAAATTAACGTCTCGTCGAAAATCTTCTGATTTTACTCGACACAACTTTAAAGTGAGGATACGCGTGCGCATTAGTCTGACAGTTTGACGATTTTTCTTTTTCTGGTTTCTATAGTTTCAATTTTGGTAAATAATAGTTTACTGTTTTTTTTTTTTATGAAAAAGCAATTATTTCGGTGTGAGTGTTCTTTAGAACAAACACATGATGAACATGACGGCCGAAATGCAAAGTTTTTAGTGTTTAGAGGGACGGAGAGTGAGTGTTATGGTGGAAAATTTCAAATTTTTTTTTTGGAAAAACTTGCATTTGCATCGAAAACTGATTTCAGATTCGTGTTCTACGACCCCAAATTAGAGTATCCTGAAAAAATTTCGCAAAAATTCCGATGCTCCGCAACAATGCAGAATTACCAAAAAATCTACTGAATGCTGGTTATTTAATAGTTTATAGGGTATAAAAAGGGGAGGGATTGATAGTAAATAATAAAAACATGTTTTTCAGTTTCTTAAATTTTTCACTGTCCATTTGATACATATTTTAAGATGTCCTAAAAAATCCAAAAATACCCTTGACAGCATTTTTCGTGGTCAGGTTTGGAGTCCAGGTCTAACTTCCGGAAATTCCGAATAAATGACTCCCGGTGCCATGATGAAACGTGGCGCGATTTTTATTTTTCAAAAATCGAGATATTGCTTAATTAAACGTGGTTTTTGTGAAGATAAGATACTATTGGCAGCATTTTTTTGGGTTTTACCAGTTCGTCCAAAGGAAGCTGTCGTTTGCAGAGGACGTAATATCAGAACCATTGGTCTAAAAAAGGTTTTCTTACTCTAAAAATGTTTATATGATTGTTAACTAACAATTTTTACACTTGACAGATTTTTACCTTTATTGGCTGGATGTCAGGAGCCTTGTTGTCTTCAATCGGGTAGGATTCGGCAGCACAGCGGACTGTAGATGTTTCATTACGGATTAACGTTTGACGTAGAGTCAGTCACATTAACGAGATGAGCACAACTATATAGATATATAGTGACAGAACAGTAGAGAGAAATTACTACAGTAGTAGCTCGTTTGCATTCAAAATTGAACTATCCCACGTTCAGGAATAGCCGAGCAGTACGTTTTTGTGAAACCTAGTAATTTACGCGGGCAAACTGACAAAAAATTTAATTTAAACCTATTTTATGGCAAAGCGAAAATGACAAAAATAATTTTTAAGTATTTATATGCGTATATTAAATAATATATCTAAATAATAAAACGTAAATAATGAACTAAATTAAACCTTAAAAACAAGCTTTTATTATTATAAAAATTAATTCAACAACTTATTTTTTTCGTTTTAGTACACCTAAGTAAATAATAATAAAAGCTTGTTTTTAAAAAGTTTTTTTTGCATTTAATTTTATTTTTAAATTTTTAGTTACGTCTTAATTAGGTTTATATTCATTGCGTAGTCCTTACTAAAAATAATACCGGATCCTTCGCCACTTCCTAGAATGCAACGTCTGAGTGAATACATTATCTGATCAAATTAGTTTAAAAAACTAAAAAACACACTTTTTGTTACCATATTTTTGTATTGTCACCAGAACTACACATGTATGCAAAATTTCAGCTCAGTTGGACGTCGTTAAGTGGTTCAAAATTGACTTGCAAGATTTGAACTAAACATATTAACTAACATACATACACAGCAAGTTAAATAAAAGTTTGCAATTAATAAGGAAAATCAGGGAATTTTGAAGAAATCGATTTTTCTCTCTGATTTTGAAGTGTGATTTGTACTTTAGTGGGAAAATATATGACGCTGAGATAACAATGAATTTTTTGGGTTAGGTTAAGGCGTCGAATTATTTAGTTATACCTATTTCAAAAGTTTTAAAAAGCTGAGTACGTGGAGTTAAGGTTAGTTGCTCAGTTTAGGTTGGTTTTCTTTTTGGCAGATCGCTGCAACTTTTTTTTTTATTATATTACACATTAAAAAAAGTTGCAACTGTCTGCAAAAAGAAAAACCAACCTAACCTGAACAACTAACCCCAAGTTTATGTACATAGCTTTTTAGCTGTTGAGGTTAGGTTGGTTTTATTTTTTACAGATGGCTACAACTTTTTTATTGTATTATACATTGTATAACATGTATTTATATATTGTATTATAAAAACAGTTGCATCGATCTGCAAAAAAGGAAAATCATCCTAACCTGAGTTCATGTACACAGCGTTTTAAAACTTTTAATATAACTTATATAATGTACTAGTTACATTAAAAGTTTTAAGAAACGGTATGTATGTACATGAACTTAAGGTTAGTTGTTGAGGTTAGGTTGGTTTTCCGTTTTTGCAGTGCAGGGGCTGCAATTTTCTTATTGTAATATACATTACGCCGCCGTTGCAGCCATATGCAAAAAAACGAAACTAACCTAACCCGAACCTTAACTCCAATACATTGTGACCCATTTCAAGTGGAAACATCTTCGCAACTCAGTTATTGGTTATCCAATTTCAACCAAATTTGGATCGGTATCAAAAATCTTTAATATTTCTAAAACTTATTTCACTCAGTGGCGTGCATTTTAAGAAAAAAAGGGTCGATTTTTCGGGAAAAATAGGCATTTTTTTTTATTGAAAAACGAATGCAATATTATTGATCAGCATGCTGTAGAACCGCTATGTCCAGAATTTAACATTTTGATTTTTGGTTTTCGAATTACGGTCCCCTTAAGATTACCTATTTTAAACATTAAATAATCAATAAACTGGTAACGAAATTTTTTTCGGAAAAAAGTCATTTTTCATTTTCTCCTTATATTCACTTTTTCTACTATCCCATATCATCTAAATTTTCAAATTTCGAAGGCCAAGAATTTTCATTGAAAAATTTTGGGTCATCAGACCTGTAAATTATTCAGGCATTAAAGATTACCGAATTTGAAAGTAACAATGATATGGGGTGGTAGGAAAAATGAATTTAAAGAGAAAATGAAGAATGACTTTCTTTCGAAAAAAAATTCGTTACCAATTTATTGATTATTTAATGTTTAAAATAGGCAATTTTAAGTGGGGCGTAATTCGAAAACCAAAAATAAAAATGTTGTTAAATTCTACAGCATGCTGATCAATAATATTGCATACATTTTTCAACAAAAAAATGCCTAAAATGATTTCTCGAAAAATCGACCCTTTTTTTCTTAATAAAAATGCACGCTACTGACTGAAATAAATTTTGTTTTACTCAAAAAAGAAATATTAAGGATCTTTGATACCGATTCAAATTTGGTTGAAATTGGATGACCAATAACTGAGTTACGAAGGTGTTTCCACTTGAAATGGGTCGCACTGTATGTACACCTTTTTGGAACTTGTAATATAACTAAATATGTCCTCTTATTCTCTTAAACTAACCCAAAATTGACATTGTGAATTTCCCTACTAACATACAATAGTATATTACATACCGAGGTGGAAAGTGTTTCATTGTTGTCGAGAGATCAGATAGCGATGCAACTTTTTACCAAGGTTTTTGTATACTTACTATTTTATTCACAATCATCTCCCTTAAAGAACAAAAAGCCAAATACTATTTTAAAAAGTAAAAAGAGGTATGAAAAGTAAAAAACAGGTTGGCAAATGCTCACTTTCCAACCCGAAAAGTGGTAAGAAAGTGGCTACTTTCCAATGAAACTATTTAACGTCGGCCTATTTCCGCTACCAGGGCCTATCACCGACGCCAGGAGACGAGCTACCCCCAACCTGGAAATTTTGCCGAACCTCTTCCCTTAAGAAGAGTAGGGATCTTTTACTTGCCTAACATTTAATAGACAAGGGACCGCCCGCTTTACATCCCCTCCGAAGGATGGTATATCCACTACGTAATCCTCGTCTGTCATCCTTTTTAACTTTTGACATGTAAGGACAATTTGATTATTTCTGTATACTTGTGAATAAATACCATTTAAAATCCTGGCAGGAAAATAATCGCCTGATATTTATGCTCCATGCCAGAGACACAACCGAGGACAACTTTAAAAAATATGGGGACGCATTCGTATTAGTTTGCCAGTTTTATTACGTTTCATTTCCTACGCTATTTTTTGATGAGTAAAAGGTACATTGCTCTGATTTTTATCATGATCCAAATCCAAATTAAGGTGTCTTTAGTGTTTACAATGATTGAAAGAGTGTTGTGGATTTAATTTTTTTTTAAACTATGCTTTTGCATTGAAAACTGATTTCAGATTCGTGTTCTACGCCCCCAAATCAGTGTATTTTGAAAAAATTTCAATTCCCCGCTAAAATGCAAAATTATCTTTTCGAGCTGCTCATTATCAGTATAAAAAATCGCTGCCAATTTATCGGCACAATTCATGATGAACTGTATACGTGTTCTTTACCTGTTTTTTATAATACTTATATATTTTATATGTAACAACACAACTGACAATAACATGAAATTTTAATGTCTTTAAAAAATTCTACATAAATATTTAATGTTCTGTCGTGAAATTTTGGCCACTGGCTTTCATTTCTGGCTTAATGAACTTAATAATATGGTCTGGTAAAACAGCTGACGGTTTGAAAATTAAATTACAGTTCATCTTTCATGATTGATTTACTACTTATACTTAATGATCCTTTCTTTCATTTTTATTGTTACCTCTCACAAATCTCAGATTACATTTACATTCTTTGGGTTGATTACTTTCAAATCTCGATTGGAACTCTGACTCTTTGTGATCCAAGCCTTTGCTCACAATTTCAACTAACTATTTTTTAAGGACCGATTATTATATTAAAATCGATATACAGAATCGGAAAGTCCTGCGTTTGGCATTGCGCTATTAACCGATCGCCCACAATAAAGACGTCTACCAGTACTCTAGCAGAGGCAAACAGTGACACGCCCCTTCAAGATTATTATGAAAGCGAAGCAAGCTTGCTTCGCTCTCGCTTGCTGTTATTGCCGTATCGAAACAAACACTTTCCGCTACTGTATATCGAGTCAATTTAAAATGTCGTTAAATCTGAGAGATAGATGCATATTACTTATACAGTCATGATTTTCTAAAAAATGTGTCAAGTTAAAATATTGGTCCTTGGCGTTGACAATTTGAATAGTATACCTTTACACCAATATAGGTCATCAAAGATCCAGGTGTAGTTGTTTCCGTTTCTGGTCATAAATTCCTGTCTACACACTAAAAAAAATTTGTTTAGAGCAAACAAAAATTTTGTTGCGTATATACAAAGCAATTTCTTGGTTGATGTTAATAAATTTTTGTTGCTCCAAATAAAATTGTTTGAGGCAACAAAAATTTATTAACATCAACCAAAAAATTGCTTTGTATATACGCAACAAAATTTTTGATTGCTCTAAACAAATTTTTTTTAGCGTGTAGGCTGCGCCTGAGAAAGAATTATAAGTTCGAAACTGCGGTATCCTTAGCTGCATATTTGTTTCATTTGTAGCCCCAATATCCTTTCAGTAATGAAAATATAGGTACAAACTAAACGTTGAATACAAATATGTCAAAGTTTCATTTTTTTAATACCTACCAATACTTATTTTATGAGTATGACTGTTTTATTGATAAAAATAATTTTATCTAGTAACTATCTATAAAAATTGGAGGTTAATTGAGAGACTAATGTTTTGTTACAATTTTGCAAGGTGCAGATAAAAATTTTCAAGGTTGTACCAGAATTTTTAAATAAAATTAGATAGTGTGTCGTAATTCAACTCGAATCAATAAATGTATTTTCGATAATTGCTACAAACACTACTTTTGCACGGTCAACTGTTATAAAATTACAGCAGATCGTAGATTGAAAAACGATGAACTTTTTGAGCTGTTGTAATTTTAAAAAAATTGACCGTGCATTTAAATAAAGGTTGTGTAACAAATTGTCACCTCTTTGGACTTTGTAAATCGTAAGGTATTAATGATAGAGAAAAATTGTTGCATTGTCAAATCAGTGAGAACTCGTAAAATTTTAATATTATTCATTATTTTAAAGAAATAACACTACTTACGTTAAACTAACTTTATTTATTACAAAATTAATGAGTATTAATGATGTCGAAACGGGGACAGAGGTGATTGCAAAAATCTGCAGTGAAGCACACACCTTTCTGACGGCTGCAAATAGTAAAGTATTAAAAACCGAGAAACACTGTTTAAATGAAAAAAAACCGCTGCCCAATGAATCACTACTTCCCCATCCAGATTTTCTATCCAAGTCACTCACAACGAAAACATTTTGTATGTGGAAATAATTGTTTATGGAACTCTAATAATATAATGCATATTGAAATTGTCCACCCCAAAAACCCATAAAACGATATTGCCACATCGGTAGTGAGGGGGTAGTGGAAGGGGATGGGGTGGTAGTGGAGGGGATATAGTAAAAAAAATTGAGGTCTTTGGTTCTTGTACACACACTAAATGGCACTTTTATTTTTTCACCCTTTTAATAATGCGGTGGGGATTGGTAATGGTGTTGGCTAATGCCAAAAATTTTTTTGAAACCTTAGCTTCTCTTATTTATACTAAATACCAATTTTATGGACCATTTATCCTAATTTACCACCTAACTCTTCAACGGAATAAGATGAAAATATAATCTGGTTTCAGATCTCGTTAAAATACATATACGTGTACCAAATTTCCAGTCAATATCTTAAACGGTCCCAGAGTAATCGTGCACCCAAAAAAGTTACAGACAGACCAACAGACAGACATTTTTTTTCGCTCAAACTTAAAATCTCGACGTTTCATGACATTCTAAGCCTATTTGAACAATAAAACTTTTTAAAATTTTTTTTGTTATTGTACTTTCACTGGATGTAGAAGTAAAACTAACCTGTAATGCGTAAATATAGTCACAATTTATAATTTATTTTATTACCATTATCGCACGTTTTTCAGAATATAGTATTAGACTTCAAGTCCTTCTCTGTTATGACGCCCAGAAATCCTATGATTGATTATAATTAATTTTTATGATCAAAATATTTACGTTTTCTTTCTGTTAATTTGATAAAGTTGAGGAAACGTACTCAATAAGTTAAGTAGGTGTAGGTACATAAACTGGTACAATCATATTATTGTCCTGACAAGGGTACAAAATATTAATAAAATCAGGCACTAAATCCAAAGGTGGCTTTCCAAGGGACCTAAGTACTCATAGAGATTTAAATAATCAGGTACAAATTGAACATTGTATTATACCTCGTATTATACTTAAATGTGCTATTTTCTACCAAGAATTTTGTAATATTTCCTTAGAAACAATTTTTGTTTGCACGAAGTGCATTACACCGTTTAGCACACCGATAGTAAGTTTTAAGAGGATGATAGAGGGGTCATTTTGAACCTATATGACCATATATATCATTATTTAAAATATTTCAGATTTTGAGATATCGGCCTTTTTAGATATGTATATTTTACTTCCACATCAAGTGGAAGTATAGTAACGACAAAAAAATTTTTAAAAATTTTTATTGTTCAAATAGGCTTAGAATGTCATGAAACGTCGAGATTTCAAGTTTGAGCGAAAAAAAATTTTCTGTCTGTCGGTCTGTAACTTTTTTTGTGCGCACGTTTACTCTGGAACCGTTTGAGATATTGACTTGAAATTTGGTACACATATGTACTTTAACGAGATCTAGAACTAGATTATATTTTCATCTTGTTCCGTTGAAGGGTTGGGGGTAAATTGGGGTAAATTTGGAGTAAATAGGTAAATCAAGCAGGTAAGAGTTCATAAAATTGATATTTAGTATAGACAAGAGAAGCTAAGGTCTCAAAAAAAATTTTGGCATTAGCCACCCCCATTACCACCCCATTATTAAAGGGGATGAAAAAAAAATGTGATTTAGGGTGTGTACAAGAACCAGAAACCTCAAAATGTTTTTTACTTCATCCACCCCCACTACCACCCCCTATCATCACCCCCTATCACCACCCCCACCCCGCTACCGATGTGGGGTATCGTTTTATAGGTTTTTGGGGTAGAGGATTTCAAATATTATATTATTAAAGTTCCATAAACAATTATTTCCACATACAAAATTTTTCGTTGTGAGTGACTTAGATAAAAAATCTGGATGTGGAAGTAGTGATTCCTTGGGCAGCGGTTTTGTTTATTATCATGGGAATTTCTGTTAGTAATTAATAGAAAAGTTTTACTTGTTAAATATTTTGTCTCTAATCTATTAGTTCTTCAAAACAATTAAAAAAGAGTTCTAAATGTGATTTTAAAAGAATTGTGCATACATATTGAAAAATTTGAGTGGGTTTCTGTAAAATTAAATTTGGAATTTAAACGACATTTTCTGGGAAATAACACACATGAAATGCATTCAGATAACTTTAAAAACTTCACTTTATCTCTTTTCCGATGGTATATCAAGTTATGATAAAATGGTAGTACATTAAAAAAAACATGTACCTGTAAATAGTAAAATTATATTAGGTAGAAAACTAAGTACAACTTTTAGATCTATGTCTGTTATGAAATCTAAAAAACCGCTGCCCAAGGAATCACTACTTCCACATCCAGACTTCCTATCCAAGTCTCTTACAAAGAAAACACTACTCCTCCATATGGAAATAACTGTTTATGGAACTTTAATAATATAATATTTGAAATCGTCTAATCCAAAAACTCATAAAACGATATATCACATCGGTCGTGGAGACGGGGGTGGGAGTAGGGGTGGCAGTAGGGGTGGATGAAGAAAAAAAATTGAGATCTTTGGTTCTTGTACACACACTAAATCACAGTTTTATTTTTTTCATTCACCTCTTATTAATTTGGTGGGGGTGGTTGGGGATAGCTAATGCCTCGGCTAATGTTAAAAAATTTGTTTTTCTTACTTAACTTGATTTACCTATTTACCCCCATTTATCCCAATTGACCCCCCAACCCTTCAATGGAATAAGATCAAAATATAATCTAGTTCCAGATCTCATCAAAATACATACGTGTACCAATTTTCAAGTCAATATCTTAAACGGTTCCAGAGTAATCGTGCGCACAAAACAGTTACAGACAGATTTTTTTTGCTCAAACTTAAAATCTCGACCTTTCATGATTAATTCTAAGCCTGAACAATAAAAATGTTCATTTTTTTTTGCGTTACTATACTTCCACGTGATGTGGTCATAAACAGGTTCTTTCATTCGTCCCCAAACGTGAAAATCGAGAGGTGTCAAGTCCGGGGAACTCGCTGGCCGCAATATCTAAAAAGTAGTTCTAAATGACCCCATCTATCACCCCTTTAAAACTTTCTATACATCTAATACTATAATTTTACTTCCACGTCCAGTGGAAGTATAGTAACGACAAAAAAAATTTTAAAAATTTTTATTGTCCAAATAGGCTTAAAATGTCGAGATTTTAAGTTTGAGCGAAAAAAAAAATTCTGTCTGTCTGTCTGTCTGTCTGTCGGCCTGTCTGTCTGTCTGTCTGTAACTTTTTTTTGTGCGCACGTTTACTCTGGAACCGTTTAAGATATTGACTTGAAATTTGGTACACATATGTACTTTAACGAGATCTAGAACTAGATTATATTTTCATCTTGTTCCGTCGAAGGGTTGGGGGGTAAATTGGGGTAAATTTGGGGTAAATGGATAAATCAAACAGGTAAGAGTCCATGAAATTGGTATTTAGTATATACAAGAGAAGCTAAGGTCTCAAAAAATGTTTGGCATTAGCCACCCCCATTACCACCCCCACCTCCTTATTAAAGGGGATGAAAAAAAAATGTGATTTAGTGCATGTACAGGAACCAGAAACCTCAAAATATTTTTTTACTTCATCCACCCTCCCACTACCACCCCCCTATCACCACCCCCACCCCACTACCGATGTGGGGTATCGTGTGTTATGGGTTTTTGGGGTAGAGTATTTCAAATATTATATTATTAAAGTTCCATAAACAATTATTTTCACATACAAAGTTTTTTCGTTGTGAGTGACTTGGATAGAGAATCTGGATGTGGAAGTAGTGATTCCTTGGGCAGCGGTTTTTAAATATAGATAGACTTTTATTAGTTCTTTGTGCCAAGTATACATTATAAAGTGGCTACTTCAATATTGTAGACTGTACAACAATTTAAAAAACAATCTTTAGTCCGCCATATTGAAATAGCCATTTTATATTTAAAAATTATACTATCAAATTCTTAACTAAAGGGATGAAGAGCATTGAACCATTTTTGCCATATTGAATCCACTCTTGTTTTTGCAAATTCTAACATCGAATTCGTAATCAGTGAGTTTAAAAACTTACAAATATTAATTATGGTGTGCGTACTGAAATTTAACGAATTTTGGCCAGCTCCTTGAGATTTGACCCCACTGCGCGACGGTGAAATTTTATTTCATAATTTTTAGTGACCGTTTTTGAAAGTGGTTCAGTTTTTTTCTAATTTTTTTTATTGTAAATTCACTTCAATTTCAATATGAATAGCAGTGGCGTAAAGCCATTGGGTGACTCACCCTGTAGACAAATAATACGTGTTAGGAGGATCTATTTTCGTAATATAAACCTTGCCAAAACTTATTGTTAACGTGCCTCAATATCATTAATCATTTTTATTAACCGTTATTTGGACGTAAATATATATTATGCAATTATTCCCTGAGGGCGTGGTTGTAGATAAATAAAACAAAAAATTGTAGAAAATTTAGGTATATACTGGTGTAAAGAAGTGAAGGTTATTTTTATACTCCAATATTGTGACAAAATATGGAGTAAAATCGATAAGAAGTCCAGAAAAAAAATTGACAAAAAACCTGGTAGACAATGTTTCGTTTACAGCTCTTTTTTTTTTGTATATTCGGAAACTAATTTATCACCATAATGTTTGATAAACGTCTACCTCGAACAACTACGGTATTTCAGAAAATCTCGAGACTCTTTAAGTTTATGATAGGTATAAAATATCTAAATCAAAACAATATCAACATCTGTTTTTGTCACCGGTTTTATATTTTTGCAAAAGTCTCATAAATGTAGTGAGATTGTGTCGTTAATTATGTTATACAATAACTTGCTGCATTGTAGTGGATTGTGTGATTCGACCGAAAATCCGACTATTGTCTGATGCAACTAGATTAGTTCTCCCCTCCCGTTTTCGATGATGCTGAACAACCGTGGTAGTGGCAGAATTTCTCGTTGGGGCGACCCACCCCCGCAAACGGCCAAAAACCACTCCCAAACGGGATCAAACGCGTATTATAATTGTTTGAGGGACTCTTAACTTGATGATCCCCCGTTTTCGAGGATGCCGAACATCGTGGTGATGGTGGAATTCCTCCCCGGGGTGATTCACCCCCGTAAATGGCCAGTAACAACCCTCCAAAGGAGTGAGATTACGTTCTCAGCATACCCCCAGGCAAAGCTTCCCCCCCACCCCCTCCGTTTATGAGAATGTTACACAGGAAAAAAACATTAAGATATCACCTCGATCTCGTCAAAAAAGTAGTCAGCTTCATTTACAGTGGAACTGAAAAAACAAGGATGTATATTTTTTGTACATATTTTTTGGGAATATCTGATTTATTTAATTATAATATATTATATAAAATATTTTTATTGAAGCGGTAAACGGGTGTCAAGCACTCGATTCGTGGTCCTCTCCGTATTCGGCATGCTCGAAAATGGGAGGGATACCTTTTTGTCCTGTGGTATGATGAGAGCGCTCTTTCACCCCTTTAGAAGGTGGTTATTGGCCGTTGAGGGGATGGGCAGGTGTCAGGCACGCGTCTCAGGGTCCTCCCCATAATTGGCATTCTCGAAAACGTGGGATCAATAAGTTAAATTCCGTGAAACATTATCAATACGCGTTTGATTCCGTTTGGAGGTGGTTTTTGGTCGTTTGCGGGGGTGGGTCACCCAAACGAGAAATTCTGCCAGCATCATCGAAAACGGGAGGGAGAACTACTTTGGTTGCATCAGAGGGTAGTCGGATTTTTCGAGTATTTTTCCGACTCACACAATCTAGTATTGAGTATACAAAACTTTACATTAGTCTAAGCTTTATATACAGGGTTTTTTGCTATTATTTATTTATTTACCGTCAGCCTCTTTCCGCTACCAAGGCCTATCGCCGACGCCAGGAGCTGAGCAACACCCAACCTGGAAATTTTGCCGAACCTCCTCTCTGTCATATTATATAACTTCTAGGTATACAGGCCGCTAGTGGGACGAGATCACCGTGTTTTCCCAGATGAGTCTCAAGTACTAACTGCGATGAACGTTGCTTCAATGTATGTATCGAAATACGAAGAAGAAGAAGCAGAAGAGTATTTTTAAATTAATTATTAGAAGCGTGTGCCTCCCCGGAACCTGGTCCGGAGCCAACCAGACAACCAGGTGGTGAATGTAGGGTTGGGCGGGGCAGGCCGGATTTGGCTTAACGTGTTTAAGAGTTAGTGCCTATAGAAAAAAAGGCTTAAAACTAACAATAATTTTTTAGAAAATAGTGCATGAAAATACTTAAAGATAATTAAAAGTTAAAAGTTAACATATTACACTAAATCACAATCTTTTTCACCCCCTTTAATAATGGGTGGGGTGGTAATGGGGGTGGTTAATACCAAAAAATTTTTTGAGACCTTATAGCTTCTCTTCTATATACTAAATACCAATTTTATGGACTCTTACCTGCTTAGTGCTTGATTTATCTATTTACCCCAATTTACCCCCGTACCCTTCAACGGAATAAAATGGAAACATAATCTAGTTCCAGATCACGTTAAAATACATATGCGTACCAAATTTCAAGTCAATATCTTAAACGGTTCCAGAGCAATCGTGCGCACAAAAAAGTTACGACAGACCGACAGACAGAATTTTTGTTCGCTCGAACTTAAAATCTCGACGTTTCATGCAGGGTTGGAAGAAAACCTTTTTTTTTGTTTTAAACAGTTTTGTTTTGTTTAAAACAGTGTTTTAAATGGTATATTTTAAACTGTGTTTTAAACAGTTGCTTAAAATATCACATTGTGTATTAAGTATGTTTTAAATATTTGTTTAAAACATGATACGATTTTTAAAAAATGTTTTTAAAATATTTTGTTTTAAACATGTCAACCCTGGTTTCATGACATTCTAAGCCTATTTGAACAATAAAGATTTTGAAATTTTTTTTATCGTTACTATACTTTCACTGGATGTGGTAGTAAAATGTACTAGAAGGAATATTAATAATGTCACGTATATGTATATGTCACGAACATAGACCTGGAGGATCTCCTGGATGTTATGTATCTCAACCGCTTAGATTAAGGCAGTGTATCAAGTGTTTAAAGGACCAAATATTTAAACCCCCGTTTTCAAGTTTGATTTATACATTGAAGGAGATAAATTATTCGGAAGAGTTAATATATGGCAGTGAAGCCTTTCTGGGTATTTGCCTTCACTCCTTTAATTTCTTTAGTCTTACTTTTGACCCTACGAAGATGGACAACTTCACATTCCAAATTCCAATATTACTGGCTTTCAATCAGTTGACCTGAGCTGAACTTCTTTTGAGAAATGATTAATTTCCTGGAACATCGATTCACTTACGTTTAATCGTATAAAAGGCTTTGCGAAACCATAGATTTACTAATATGATAAAGGTCAATTGGAAAGGTCACTCAAATTTACTACAATACTACTACTACAATAGACAATGAAACATCCATTAAAATGATAAGATTTAAATTTATCTTATACATTTTCTTTGTTCCGATATCAACATTTTTCTAATTATTGTTTAATCAGTAATCACAGACGTGTGTCAAGAGTTTCATTTCGATTGGTTGATAATCGCTTTGATAGCGCAACGTGGGCTAATCAAATATTTACCACAATGAACAAATTGATGAATATTTCTGAGAAAATTATATTTATTTGAATATTAGATAAGAAATTGATTACATAGTCCTTTGCAGGCCATGGAAAGATTGACTTTAAAAGCCTTATCTCTTCAAATTTAAAAAGCATTAGGTTGTTCAAGCAGACAATTTATGGCAATTTTACATATTCCGCGCATAAGCGGTTGGAAATTTAGTTCACTTTAGTTTTGCATTTGCTACAGCTCGAACAAATTTAGCAATCTCTTTAGGCAGAAGATAAACAAGTCTGCAAAAAATATGTGACGAAAAGCAATATAGACGCTGAACACCCCAAAAAAATAACACAGGTCTACAAAAAAAGGCCTTGTCCTAATGTTCTCGTCTAACTTTTTCTCATCTAACTTTCTAATTTTTGACGAAAAAAAAATTTCCATCTTGTCAGTTTTTTCTACCGCTCCTTTTATTTTCTAAAAAGGGCAAAAGCATTTGGTTTGTTAAAGGTTTTAACAACTTCTGGTAAATTTGTTTTCGAGTTTAATAAATTTATAGTTTGGAGTTTGCCTTTTCCAAAAAACAGACGTTGTGTCACTACCATTAAATGCATGAGCAAAAAGAACTGTTTTTGTTGAGTTCTTAAGGACATTTGACAACTGTAAATCTTTAGAGCTATAAACTCTTGCTTTGGGCCTCCCTTAGTAGTCTAATATCCTTTTCAATTGGCGTTAGGGTAATAATTAAGGTAAGAAGATCGACATCTTGTCCTACAATTACGACTGGTTCGGATTTAAAAGTTTACGATTTAATAACATAAAAAGTAATAGAAATATCGATACATAACACAGAAGCTTTTTTGTAGAGAATTTTGTGACAAACCTTTTCCTATACTTATGTTTTTTCCCTAAGATAAAGCGTTGAAAAGATATTGTAAAAAAACCAGTGCGGTGTTCCTAAAGGGGGTGAGATAGGGATGAAGCTTACCCCTTAGAGGTGGGAACTTTTTTGATATGTATTCTTACACACATAAGCTTACTATTATAGACATTTCAGCTTATTATAATTTTTTTCTTCTATTCCACGCAAATTTGCCTAATTTCCGTGTACTATATATAGATTATTATATATTGTGAGAGTAAATTATTAAATAATAATTTAGTATGCATAACATAAATATATAACGTCGATATTGTTATTTTTCATGCACAAGAAGTTTTAAGTTTATGTTGCATGTTGTTTTCTGTCTCATAAATATTTTAAGTTAATATTTTATAATGTAGTAACTTTTGTTCACAAGTAAATTACTCTTTAAATTTTTCTGTTTTTTTTTCATGATAGCAAATGATAATATTTACGTATAAGTAAACGTTCTGTAAGTATTTTTCAATCACAGTTTATTGTGGTGCAAGTTACTGATCGGTCAGAGCACGCGAGACGTGCACTTATAAACTCAAAACGGTAGAGGAAACAACGGAGCACTGTACAAAAATGATCATATATTTTAAAACAATAAAGCAAGGCGGATAATTCTTTTACTAAAAATTTCTCCATTCTTTTCTACATATTTCATATCAGAGAAGTATGCATCTATCTGCAATAGTTTTAAAAATTCCTCGATGCTGAAAATTACACTGTATTTTTTCAGGTACGCTTTGTTTAAACAATTTCGAGAATAACTGGGCAGCAAATAATCTAGAAAGAATAAGCTTTACGTTGGTTTTAAAATCATTAAGAAATGTTAAATAATAAGCCTGTAAATGCGGTGTAAACATAAAAAACCGCTGCCCAAGGAATCACTACTTCCACATCCAGATTTTTTATCCAAGTCACTCACAACGAAAACATTTTGTATGTGGAAATAATTGTTTATGGAACTTTAATAATATAATATTTGAAATCCTCTACCCCAAAAACCCATAAAACGATACCCCACATCGGTAGCGGGGTGGGGGAGGTGATAGGGGGTGCTAGTGGGTGTGGATGAAGTAAAAAAAACATTTTGAGGTTTCTGGTTCTTGTACACACACTAAATCACAATTTTTTTTTTCATCCCCTTTAATAATGGGATGGGGGTGGCTAATGCCAAAATTTTTTTTGAGACCTTAGCTTCTCTTCACTAAATACCAATTTTATGGACTCTTACCTGCTTGATTTACCTATTTTCCCCAAATTTACCCCAATTTACCCCCAAACCCTTCGACGGAACAAGATGAAAATTTAATCTAGTTCTAGATCTCGTTAAAGTACATATGTGTACCAAATTTCAAGTCAATATCTCAAACGGTTCCAGAGTAAACATGCGTACAAAAAAACTTACAGACAGACAGACAGACAGAATTTTTTTTCGCTCAAACTTAAAATCTCGAAGTTTCGTGACATTCTAAGCCTATTTGAACAATAAAAAATTTTTGTCGTTACTATACTTCCACTGGATGTGGAAGTAATTAATAAATTTTCAGTAATAGAAAAAATTTTAAAAAAAATGTTTCACTCTTTTTTGCAATCGCGTACAGAATGGCACTCTTCATGTTTTGATGTGCAATGTGAGTCCAGATATTGTACATATTTTTCCAAAACTATACCTTCCAGTACACACCCTGACATTTTAGTAGTTTCTTTTGAGGAGCTCCAGATTCCCGTTTATTTACAACTAGTTATGCGCATATTTGATTTGCATTTTGCATCGAAAATTAGCTACATTGTAGCGAGAATTAGCTACGCATGTCTGGCAAATCCATAAATTATTAATACGATGTACCTGTACCTATACTATTATGAAAATAGGATTTTGCAGAGTGATAGGGAAATATGCGTTTATTTTCGGTTTATTATAAATATTTAAAAAATCATGAATGGTAAAGTGGTCCGCTGTATACGTACAAATATTTGGCAAGATGGTATGTTGGCCCAAAAGAAGTAAAACATCCTTATAATTTTTTTTCTAAAACCCATTTTTTGATTAAAGATTAATTAGAGATAGGCAATGTTTTCAGTTTAAACTGTACAACTATGAACAAAAGACGGAAGAAGCAAGGTTATCGCGCTCACTTGCACGGGTTTTACAGCGTTGCAAGACTGTCATTTAAAAATAATAAAACAGTTTTACTTTTACCTTGTTTAATCAGTTTTGAAATGAAAACACTAACTGACATTTAATATTAATTTACTTATTGCCATCTTAGCAATTTTTCACAAACCACAATTATTCCATAGAATATATTAGAAAAAGTAGGACATCCACGTCGATTTTTTGAAGCTCCTAGTGTCTATTTTTTCAATAGCACCGATCTCGGTAATTTACTGTCTGCAAAAAATTTATTTTAACGATGAAATTAAAAAATTACCATCTTTTAAATTTATTATAGAAAATTTCGTTAACCACTGTAGTAATTAAATTAATAGCGGTTAATTTATTTTCAATAAACACTTAATTGATCACTTCGTTCATTACACCGTTTTATTATTTTTACTTTAAAACTAAATAAATCGAACACATTGACAACACTGTATGATTGGAAGCGGCAGCCTTCTACGGCTAAACAACGAAGTATGAACATTTTCTTTGAATCGCAGATGCGGACAGCGGGGGATTCCTTCTATGAAACAGACACCGGCGTTTTTTGAGTTAATATGTTATCATGCAAAATATTTGTACGTATACGCGGACACCCTGTAAAATCTTTAAAATAGTTTCAGAAATATAACCATGTACAGTTTTATCATAAATTTTGTATTTAGTTAAATGCCATGTTCTAGTAATGAAATTAGAACTATTTTCATTTACGAACTACAATATTGAAGTACAACAGAAATTTACAATAAAAATATATATAGTTGTATCCGTCAGAACAATAGCAAGTATTTAAAACAGTTTTGAAGATTATACTATGTTTGGTTTTTTAAATATTTATAATAAATTGAAAATAAACGCATTTTTCCATTCTGCAAAATCTTATCCTTGATCTTATATATCAATGAAGATATAAATGCATGAACTTTGATATATTATGCATACTTTGAAAAGTAATTTCTTGTAAATTAGTAAATGAAATTTGCTTACTGCCCCCACGTAAAATTCAACCCAAATAAAATTTTAATGTGGAGTATCGATGTGTTATTAACTAAATACAAATACTAATACAGCTTTTATGAAAATGAAAAGCAAATATCAAATTAATTAGTAAAATAACTCTACCATTCTTTTCTGACAGATCTCGATGAGTTTTGCTCGATTTTAGCTCTGATTTTAGTTTGAATTTTATGTAATCATGATATTGCCTAAGTATTATAATTTGAAGAGCAGCCTTTCGCGGATTCATTTTTATATGCATTCCACTCTACGCAAGTGTCGGGTTTTATTTTACAGACCAAAAAAAACAATAAATGATGAAACAGCAGGATGTTTAATTTAAAAAATCTGTAAAGGTATTTACACAAAACTTCCCTCTTTATTTGGCAGCTTTTATTTATTAATTATTTTTTCTGTTCGATAACAATCCTGTATATTTTTATTAACTAAAAGTATATCGGATTTTTACCTGTCAATAGTGTCAACTACATTCCAAATATTAAGCATCGTTTCTTAATTAATTTTCCTTCCACATCCAATGGGTTTAGAATGTCATGAAATGTCGAGATTTTAAGTTTGAGCAAATAAAAATTTCTGTCTGTCGGTCTGTCTTACTGCTTTTGTGCGCAAGGTTACTCTGGAACCGTTTATGATATTGTGGGTAATTGTATTGTATTGGGTAAATGGGGGTAAATAGGTAAATCAAGCAAGTAAGAATCCATAAAATTGGTATTTAATATATACAAGCGAAGCTAAGGTCTCAAAAAAATTTTTGGCATTACCACCTCCACCCCATTATTAATGGGGGTGAAAAAAATTTTGTGATTTAGTGGGTGTACAAGGACCAAAGGCCTCAAAATAATTTCTTACGTCATCTACCCCCACCCCCACCTCCCTACCGATGTGGGATATCGTTTTATGGGTTTGTGGAGTAGACGATTTCAAATATTATATTATTAAAGTTCAATAAACAATTATTTCTACATACAAAATTTTTTCGTTGTGAGAGACTTGAATAGAAAATATGGATGTGGAAGTAGTGATTCCTTGCTCAGTGGTTTTTTTTTTTAGAGTGATCACCTACTACATTTTTCACTAAAAGTAAGTATAGCAGCTTTCTTCCTTGATAGTTGTGTTAACTAATTGCTAAATATTATTGCCCCCCACATTTTCTTCTTGATTTTTTAGGAGTGTATGTTTAAAAGTGTAGCAGGTTTATTTCTTCATAATTGTGTTAACTACATGACGTATAAGACGAATATTATTGTCCTCTCTCACTTTTTTCATTGATTATTATTGTCAGAGTTATATATTTTTTCATTAAAAATATATCCCATTTCGTCATTGACAATAGCGTAAACGTTTCCACCAAGTTTCGTAGATATAGCATCACAACAGACACGAAACCGACAGACATGTAATCTGACGAAATTGAAAGACCTTGATTTGCTTGATGCGTGAATGTGAAAATCAGAAGAAATCTCGGAGAGTGATTTTCTCACGATTACAACTCAAATGAGGGAAGCAAAAAATGAACTGTGGCTAACGCATTACTTATCGAATCTGTTAGGTACAGATCTGAAAATGTAATTTAATTTTTTAATTGCTTTTTCCCTACCAGTGTCCCCGCTTCTCCTCATTGAATCTCTCATTTCTGGTTGACCGAAATCATTTGGAGGCTGGAGAGTGCATAGATTGACAGTCAGACAGAGAGAAAAGGGTGTTTGAGAGACAACATTTTGCTCTAAAATTGTAAAACACCTAATTTGTATAAAGTGACAGTTTACACATCTCTGACGATCACTCTATATGACGGATATTGGCCAATTTCGATCGAAACTGTACCACATGCTATTTTACGTATGTAACTACCAAATTTGAAACAAAATACGAACTGCCGGACGAGACGTCGTCTCTATAATCAATATCTCATCACCTCCAGATTACCCCAGATCGTCCAGTGTTGCCTCGGATCGCCTCAGATCGCCCCTGGATTACATTTCTTCAAATCGACCCGGATGCGTGCCCCGGATTGCCCTTAGATCGCCTCGAATCGTCCTTAGATCGCCCTGGACCGCCTCGGTAAGGGACGAAAAATCACCCTCCTCGATTTTTAGTCTTACAGGAGTTATCGCATTTACAAGAAATAGTCTATACACATATATTCATGCACACACAAACATTTGCTTAACTTTTTTTTTACTTGAGTTTACTCATTTTATTGAGCCAGATTATTTCTTTCTTTGCTAATAAATTTAATAAATAACCCCCAAAATGAATTCTGGTATTTGCAAACCCCCTAAAACCGCACGGTTGTGAATGTGCCAGTAGGCCATGATGTTCTACTATTGCTAATGGACCAACTATAGTCCCAGTTCCCAATTTTAAACATATTTATGTTGGTCAGTAGATTAAGATCTCGAATCGACTCAATTATTCGGTAAATAAATGGTGCATCCAACTCAAATAAAGTTAGGCTTGGTTGTTTTAATGAAGTCAGAACGTATATAATCTCTCAAATCCAATTAATCAAATGTTCAACAGACCGTACATATCCTATAAATAATTTAATTATTTGAACGAGGAAGAACTAAAACAGGTGACCTAATTGTTTAGCTTATTGTTCTAAACCAACTAGCAATTATTATGGAATATAAATCAACTTGAACCACACTAAATTATTGGCACTTGAAGATTCATTCCACGTGTGGTCGATCATTTACCTTTTCGTGTTTAACAGTACTTGATTTATTATACAAACTAGGTGGCGTTAACACCTAACTTAAATAAGCCAAAGACGATATTTTTAAGTATGCACAGTAGGGTGAGTCGGTTATAACTTTTTTAGAAAATTCGAAATGCCTGTAGTGAAAGAAGTTGTATATTGGTCTTTTATTTAAGAATAAAAAAATTTTTTTTTCAAAAAGTTTTAGGCCGCCCGCCGGGCCTCCAAAAAAAAGAAATAAAAAAAATATGACTAAGTCGCTTGTGTTGGGAAAGGCTGTTATGGTTCCTTATTTACGCATATAACAAACGTATTTTTAAATTTGTAGTGTATTTCGACCCCTGTCGGCCCCTCAAAACTCGTCTAAATAAAATTTTTGTGTAGCGTTGGGACTAAAACAGCTCTTTGCTTATTTCGCACAATAATTATTACACAAAATAACCCAGAACTCACCACGTGGAGGTGGCTGCCATCGAGTTTCACTGCTGCCCACCCATCCACCCTTCCATTTGAGCATGTAATAATTATTTGTCTATACTACTACGTATTCTGATTTGGTACCAAACTTTTGATTTCTAATTTTTAATTTTTTTTATTTTATGTGCTCGGCGGGGGGTCAAATATTAAAATTAAAAAAAAATAAAAAATATCTCTTCATTTTAGACCATCACACAACTTTTCCCACTACAGGCCTTTTGAAATTAGAAAATCGACCCATCCTAATGCACAGGGTACATTAAAAGTACGAACTTGCGCGGATGTGGCGTTTTAAGACGAATTTAGAAATTCAAAAAAATATTCATTCTTGGTTCAGTAAAAGTTAAATGTAGGAAACTACATGACACTGAGAAAACATGTTTTCTACTCCCTCATGTAAATTTGCTGTTTTCTGTACAGTCTGTAAAATGGATAAGTAGGCAATTCCAGTTAACTGAACGGATATATTTCATATCAGTTCTAGGATGGATATGAAATGAAACCGACCAATCACAGTTCGTGTATTAAGTACATAGGCAACTATTCGTTTTAAAATCAAATTAGTGCGTAAGCTGTCGAAATAACTGTCAGTGTGTATTTGTGTAATATATTAATGTTTAATAAATTTTGTAGTTTTTTTAAGCTGGTCGTAGAAAAAGTATACTGTACAACTCAAGTGGATTATCCATATTGCACTCAAAAGATTTGAAGCACTCCGCCTACGGCGTCGTGCTCAAACTTCTTTCTCGTGTGATATGAATATCATATCCACTCTTGTTGCACAATATTAGTTTGTACAACAAGAGTGGATATGATATCCATATCGCACGATATAGTATATTAAAGTATAAGTGGATATTAAGGTCTTTAAAACGCGCGATTTTTCGAGCACGACGGCGCAGCCGGAGTGCTCGAAATAGAGCAAGTGTTTTAAAGACCACGAATACTTTACGCTATTTTTTTTTATTGGTAGGTACACTTTGAAATCATAAATACTGGTATTATTACTACAAAAAATGGAAATAAGAATTAAGAATGTCAAGTCAATATCTTAAACGGTTCCAGAGTAAACGGGCGCACAAAAAAAGTTAGACAGACCGACAGACAGAATTTTTTTTTCGCTCAAACTTAAAATCTCGACGTTTCATGACATTCTAAGCCTATTTGAACAATACAAATTTTCAAAAAATTTTTTGTCGTTACTATACTTCCACTGGATGTGGAAGTAATTTAAAACAATATCGCCAAAAAATATCTCGAAAAGTAAGAAATAAACTTTCACTCAGTTTTACTAATAAAAAGTAGCAAGGAACTGTACCTTATTATCTAATATAAATTTGAAATCGGTGCGAAAATATCTAATTTCAAAATTACGTTTTGCACCGATTCCAAATTGATAATATTATTTTATAGTACCTTCCATTAATAGGTAGACAGATATTAGTAAAACTAAGTGAAATTTTATTTCTTTCCTTTTTAGACATATTGTTTGAAGGCGGTTCGGTTTTTTTAAAAAAATTTTTCAACTTTTTTAGTAGCTTCTAGGTATTATTTATTTAAGACAGACGATTCAACCAACCAACCGACCTTCTCGGTACACTTTGGAGATTGCATGCGAACTCGAAAAAGTGCTGGAGCCAAAATTGTTGGTACGCTTTTAATACGCTGGAATTCCAGCAGACCAGCTTGTTTTTAATTGAATTCTCGTAGTTTAAACTTCGTCAATAACTTTTGAGTAAAAAATTGAGTGGACTGTATAACTCTTAACACTTTATTCTAACGTGTACAACATATATACATGTACTTAACTACTACTACTAATATTAACAACTTATATGGTTGAGGGTACTTTTTACTCTGGCGCTTAACGCCTATTGGTGAAAATTTATTTTCTAAATCAATTATAATAGTATTATATTGTATTATTAGTATTATTTTGAGGAAAGGACGTATCTTTCTGGTTCTAGTTTCTAAATAATATCACGGAGCCAGTACGGTTCCGCTCTTTGATTAGGTATGTAGAAGTGGTATTCAATATTTATGTTAATATTACAGAATCACGAAGCAAATGTTACCCACACTGCTAAATAGCTACAACACATTGTTTACCATTTTTCGCTCCGAAATAAATTTAGAAAGTAGTTATAATTATTTAATAGTATAAAAAAATCCAAGGTTTCAAATACATGTGCGTTTATTTATAAAATCATTAACATTATGAAAATTAAAGATAAGTATGGGATCGATATGTTTTAAGTGGAACAAAATAACTGTATTTCTTCGTGAGTCATCTCCCGTGGAACACCCACTGACCAATTCGTCATATGATTTTAAGAGGTTTACTTTTGAATCACATTGTATTAGGTTGTTAGGCATGAAACATTAAGCAAATATGTAATGTATAATAAAAATAACACCTGAAGAAAGGCTGATATAATTGATGTGAGTTTAACACAAGTAGTTTTAACAAACACTTAAGGATAGAATTTTGCAGAGTGAGAGGGAAATATGCGATTATTTTCGGTTTATTATAAAAATTTAAAAAATCATAAGAGGTATAATTTTTAAAATAGTTTAATACTTCCCATTGCTCTAAGGATTACAACCTATACAGTTTTTATCATAAATTTTGTATATAGTTAAATGCCATACTCTAATAATGAAATTAGAAACTATTCTCATTAACAGATTACGATATTCAAGTACAACAAAAATTTACAATAAAAAATTTATATAATTGTATTCGTTGGAACAATACACTCAAAGAAATAGTATGGGTAAATTCAACAAAAAAAAACGGTTAACTAACAATATCGTTAATTTTGTTAAACTAAACTATATTGATGGTATTTTTAAACAAGAGGTGATTGTTATTTTAATTAATAAAAAGTTGTCGTGCAACAAAACAAACATTAACTTAAAAAATAGATGAATAAGACTATTATTTTTTTCGTCTGACTATTATTTTGTTGAATTCTGTTAAATTAAACTAGATAATAGTATATTTTATTTTTAACTATTATCGAATTGTAATTCTAACTCAGTATTAGTTCGCTGTATTATTGTACTTAGTAGACAAACCAATATTATTGTCGTCTTCTAGAAGTTCTAAATGAATTACCATAAAATTTGCTTGCTTACCACGTAGTCTATTACAGAAATTATTCCCAGATGACGCCACATAATAATCACTGACAATAATCAATCATGCATTATCTTATACTCTTATGAATTTATAGAAAATTAATAACATGATTGCAATGTTCAAATTCTCTCAGGGATCATCGATATATTTGGATGGATCTTATAAACGATCTCTAATCTTTGGTTTGGGTGGTCTGATGTCTCAATACTGAGATTTTGGCTAACCAAAAAAAACTTCATCATACAATAAAGTGTAGATCAACCTAAAAATTAGTTGGTGAACACAAAACAAAGTCGTTGTACTATTTAATTGTAGACTAAATTGAAAATGGTTAGTGAACATAAAAAAATGTCATTGTACTATTTAATTTGTTACAAGAAGATATGATTATTAAACTACTATTTGTTTACGAAAACAAATAAAGTTGTATGACTATTCTTTTCTGATTGATTTAACTATGAAACTAGATAGGCGCGAGTTCATATGCTCTTATTGGTTGAATTTACCTATCATTTTCTTTGAGTGTAGCAATTATTAAAAACAGTTAAAGATTATATCTGTTTAGTTTTTTAATTATTTATAATAAACCGAAAATAAAGGCATATTTCTCTCTCACTCTGCAAAATCCTATCCTTAACGCCTACTTTGACGCACATTTCACCAATAATGTTGGCATCATCTAAAGATGATAAAAACTATAAGAACCCCTTTTATCATTTCCAGATGATATATTTAATGAGTGCTATCACAAATAGTCTGCAAAAGGAGTATAATATTAGTACCCAATGTTGGTAACGTACGTTTCTAGACAATTTTAAAATAATTATCAACTTGAAAGACAAAACTACGAACATTTCTAATTTTACGTGAACCGAAGTTACTAAAAATATAAATTAATCTCTGTTAATGAAACTTGGCGACATTATAAGTCCTGTAGGTGTAAACTATTATGGGAAATTGCAGATAAAAATATTTATTATTTTCCTGAAGAAACGAGAATTTAAAAATATTTTGAAGTTTCATAAAAACTGCCATTTGGTGAATTATTTTTTTACAATGTAGCTTTTTAAACTTGCCTTAAATGGTAATAAAAATCTATTTTTTTGTATTATTTTAAAGTTACATTTCGTGCATTTTTGTAAAATGCATTTTTTTGTAATGAATTTTTTTTCCGTTTAGGTTTAATTTAAAAGTACGAATTGTAAGTCTATTTACAAATTAAATAATTTTAAAAAGGTCAGATATAGGTTATGTTAAAATATGTGTAGAATTGATTTATGGTACGCGATCTTTCAGGAAAAAGCAACAACGCAACAGCACACACAAATAATTTACATGAAAAGTTTTAGTAATTTTTTCACAAATTAGAAGGATGCGAACTCTAATATCACCCTTGTTTTGCTGCGCTCTATACTGTAAACTCGTTCCTACGTTCCCAAATTTTGTATGTTCATATACCACGTAAATATGTGAGGAAATTTACTGAAATTAAATTCTGATGAGGATTTCATTTTTTTTATGCCTACTTCTGAAACTCCAGATGTAATGCTTTGTTAATAGCTCTGTGTACTGCTGTACAGTTCATTAAATTCTCATTGAATAAAGACCATTATCAAAGATGCAATCCTAGCTTTGAAATTAATTACCCCCTAAACTCAGAAGCGCTATGCTAAAAGGATTATCTTTTTTATTTATCGTTAGAAAGCTTGTATTTTCCAGCATCTACCATAGCTAAAATGTGGGTCAATAACCACATAGTAAGATAACATTTTCTGTGGTTTCTACATAGGATATGGTTTATAGAATATGTGCGTAAATCCCAGTTTCATTTGTTTAAAATGACTTTTGTTACGACTGTTGAACTCTGCCAAGAATTTACACATTTGTTTATGAAGACATATCCTCCATTCCAATACATTGTTTAGTGTCATTTTCAAGCATATACAAGTGACTCAGGTTAAACAGTTCAATCTGAATAAATCTGTAAGTATCAGGAAAATGAGAAAATAATTATTTTAACAAACTAGTTTGTTGATTGCGGTTTTTCGTCGTGTGGGGTGTTCCTCAATGATCCAATTTAGGACCGCTTTTATGTTTATTCTTTGTCAATGATTTATTTCTTTCATATTTATTTTTCGCAGGTGTAACTGTATGCTTCACTTAGAGATGTAGATGACTGTTTTATTTCCACATCCAATGGAAGTAACGCAAACAAAAATTTGAAAATTTTTGTTGTTCAAATAGGCTTGGGATGTCATGAAACGTCGAGATTTTAAGTTTGGGCAAAAAAAAAATTCTATCTGTCGGTCTGTCTGTAACGTTTTTGTGCGCACGAATACTCTGGAACCGTTTAAGATATTAACTTGAAAGGGACACGTTTTTTAACGAGCTCTGGAACTAGATTATATTTTGTTCTTATTCCGTTGAAGGGTTGGGGGGTAAATTGGGGTAAATGGGGTTTATAGGTAAATCAAGCAAGTAAGAGTCCATAAAGTTGGTAATTAGTATATACAAGAGAAGCTAAGGTCTCAAAAATTTTTTGGCATTACCCCATTACCACCCCCACCTCATTATTAAAGTGGATGAAAAAAAAATGTGATTTAGTGTGTGTACAAAAACCAAAGGCCTCAAAGAATTTTTTTTACTTCGTTTACTGCCACTCCCCTATCCTCACCCCATTCCCACTACCGTTGTGGCATATCGTTTTATGTGTTTTTGGGGTAGACGATTTCAAATATTATATTATTAAAGTTCCACGTACAAATTTTTCTCATTGTGATACTTGGATAGAAAATCTGGATGTGGAAGTAGTGATGCCTTGGCAGCGATTTTTTCTTCCAAATCACACAAGACAATTAAATGGTCTAAAAGAAATTAATATAAAATATATCCAAATCTAAAGTAATGTCTTCTTCGAGCAACCAGAACCAGAATCCAGTTGTGCTTGCATGTGCGTTAACTCACTCTCATTTAAGGTATCTTTCATTTGTAAAATTCCAAAATATGCTTTGTTTAGCTTTTTACAAATATTATCAATATGAATATCCCACGAAATTGCTGAGAAATTTTGTTTCATCAAGATATTTCAGTGTTCAAAATTTTAAATTTTGAGCGCGAAGATTTTCTAATATGAAAATTCATAATAACTGTTTTATTTTAATATTTGCCCCTGTCGCACCAAGCACTTAGTTGATTTACAACTTGTTCTGCCCTCATTTTAAACTTTATCAATGTTCTCTGCTCTAACTGAAATAATTGTTTCATCAGTATACAAGTTTCGTAGCTGTCTATATTATATAATTTGGAAGTCATTAACATATAACATAAACAACAGCGGACCCAAAACAGAGCCTTGGGGGGGCATCAAGTTTAACATTACGAATAGTTGAGCTTATGTTATTATAGTTTACTGTTAATATCTGTTCCTCCAGATCTGACCATATCCATGGTAATGGTGATGTTTAATTCCTAGGTTATATAACTTCATTATTAGAATATCACTCTGTACTGAGTCAAAAGTAATATTCTTTTCTCACATAAATCTAAAAGTAGAGAAATAATTACTGCTCATATAAGATGAATACAATGCTTAAAATTAAAAAATTTGAGTATATCAGTTTATATAAGTTCAGGGGCGGCTTAAGGGCCGAGCAACCCGGGCGGGCGCCCGGCTTGCCAAATTGAGGGTAAAGGAGGGGCGCTAAAGGGCAAACAAGTATTCGTTCCAAACAAGTTTTCAAGGCGATAAAAATTTTCTTTCGGATTTCCACTAGCACTCCCCCTCAATCAGATGATAATTTTTTTCTTTCGGATTTCTGTTTGCTCCTATGAGGGGATAAAAAAATATTTTTCAGATTTCTAATAGCACCCCTCCCCTGAAAATAAAAATTTCGGATTTCTATTTGTACCCCCCCCCCCCCATGAGGCGAAAAAAAATAGTGACCGCTGAGTCCGAAGGGATATCCTTGTACTTTATTATGAAGTACGCCCGTGAAATTTCCGATTACCTTAGGAAAGGGCGCCAAAAGAGGTGCTCCCGCCCGGGTGGAAAATTTACCTTGAGCCGCCCCTGTATAAGTTAAAGGATTATATTACATTCATCTCATTTAAAATTATCTTTGTTATTTTTGTGTGAAATTGTGTACCGCCTTTTAACTTTATTATTAAAGACTTAGTGCGTTTTATATAATTAAACATCATCAATGTAAATTAGGAGCATAAAGGGTTGAATAACGATGACGTAGACCCGTTCTCCTCAAATTGAATTAATAAAAACGGATGGTTTGGGTAAGGTAATACTAATTTACCTGCCTAGAGTTCGGTTACTAGGGAACTATACAACCATTGAGTTGTGTCCTGGAAAATGCTCTGGATTTATTTATTCCATTTTACAATTATTTTCATGCTACCTACCTCTTTAAAATATTCTAGAAACTTACTTGCGCGCTAGAAATAAAAATAGATTGCACTGCGTGAATATAAATTAAGTTTTATTTTTAATAGCTCGAGTTTAGTTCGTATAATGAAAATATTTATTATTCATTTGGGGATTTAGTAATAATGCAGATAGTGATTCTCATTCGCACTATTTTTGTTTAATGGTTAGATCCTAAATTAGAGAAGTTTTTAGCAAATAATACTATGTGCCTACTCTAATTTAATTTTAAGGTGAAAGTACCCTACATTTCGGTTATTTTACTTCCACATCCAGTGGAAGTATAATAGTAACGACAAAAAAGAATTATTGCTCAAATAGTCTTAGAATATCATGAACCGTCGAGATTTTAAGTTTGAGCAAAAAAATTTCTGCCTGTCTCTAACTTTTTTGTGCGTACGATTACTTTGGAACCGTTTAAGATATTGACTTGAAATTTGGTACACATGTATTTTAATGAGATCTGGAACTAGATTATATTTTCGTTTTATCCCGTTGAAGGGTTCGGGTAAATGGGGGTAAATAAGTAAACCAAGCAGATAAGATTCCATAAAATTGGTATTTAATAAATACAGGAGAAGCTAATGTCTCAAAAGTATTTTTGGTATTAGCCACCCCCATTCCTACCCCCACTCCATTATAAAAAGACGGTGAAAGAAAAATGTGATTTAGTGTGTGTACAAGAACCAAAAACCTCAAATAGTTATTTTTGTATCTAGGGTGCAAAATACTACTTTGGTGATCGAGAACGAAAGTTTTTTGACGAGGCGCAGCCGAGTCAAAAAATCGTTCGAGATGACCAAAGAATTTTGCACCCTAGATGCAAACAATATTTTTTCTACAACTTTCATTTAATTAAACTAAAACGATTAGTTAAAAAAATCATACTGTTTTTAAAATAAAATAATTTAAAAAATTCTACTTTCAGTTGATTTATTTGATTAAATAATAAATATTTTTGAACTAGATGTTTGTTTAATACTCGTGTATACATTAAAAATTATAAAAAATAGGCAATAATAGTGATCTGATGTGCAAAATATTTTGCACCCTAATGCGCAAAATATTTCGCGAACGGTGTCATGGTAACGCAAAAAAAATAATGTCAATGAAAAAATGTCTCATTTTAGACACTGACATTAATGCGCAAACATAGCCTTTTTTTGACAGTTGTAGAAAAATATTTTTTTTACTTCATCCATCTCCACTCTACCAACCCCCTATCATTACCCCTACCCCACTACCACCACCTAAAGTTCCATAAACAATTATTTCCACATAAAAATTTTTTCGTTGTGAGAGACTTGGGTAGCAAATCTGAAATGTGAAGTAGTGATTCCTTGGGCAGCGGTTTTTTTTCTAAATAGTAATTTGCAATACACGCCGAACGGAAAGCAATGATGTCAAAATCTGAGTTTTCAAAAGCAGTAGTGGTAGACTTTTGTACTAAAAAAAATGTGCTACGGACTACAGAGTTCTATGCAATGCACCATGTAAACCTCGGCAGTTCTTACTGTTAGTTAGGAATGATTTTTTTGCTATTAAGCACGATTTCTAAGAAGGTCGGATTTTCTATTATTGCCCACCTAGATTTATTACCAGAACTACTGTACGTCGCACAGTGGGGCAGGAATTCGAAAACGTGGCATTTAATCGTAAAATGAAACGAGCTAAAGGACTATATGTTGTTGACATATTGCAAGGGAGCATATCAGTGTATCATTTGGCTACTATCTAACTTCATTTAAGGTCACCTCGCCTACCACCACCTCCATGCAACTGTTGTTTTTAAGTAGTATTTGCGTATGCTCGATGCGCTAAATTTGACAGAACTTTTAAGTGGATATGCTCATTTATATCTGTAGTTTTTTACGAAATTAACTGTGGAACCAATACAGTCAGGTATGTACTCAATATATAACGTTATTTTACTATAATTGTTTAAGTTATATAGTAATTATGAACAAGCCTATGCAAATATATCAATAAACTGCAATATATTTTGTAACTATAGGAAAAATTTACTTTCACACACATCCACATTGTGAATTTGATGTATTATTATAGGTGAACTATTCTAGTTTAAAAATTAAAGTCAAACTAGTACACATGTGTACTCCTTAAAATTTGAGTTGAATTTCTGAAAATGTATTTCATGAATATTTTTGAGCGTGAAGTACATTCGAATTGATTTAATTCAATTTCTTTCAGCGACAACATTCCACTAGAAATTTTATTGTTGATTCTTATGTTATGATCTACTGATTACGAAACAAATATTTGCGCCCAAAAATTCCTGATGCGTCAAATGTTATATGCACTATTTGACGCATTTTCGCGGATTTCCTACTTATCTGCTTAATATATCTTGTACTAGTAATCGAATGGGAATTTTTAAAATACTGACTTATTTGAAATAAAATTCTTAAAAATTATATATCTATCCGATATGTACAGGTCAATCCGCCATTTTGGAAAAAGTATAAAACACCAAAATTGTCCGAAAAAATCAAAATTGAATATTTTTTCGATAAGAAGGAAGTAATTTCATCAAAGTTGGCAAAAACAAAACTCATCTATCTATTTTGATTTTTTCGGCCATTTTTTGAGTTTTTTATTTTGGATCAATTTAAAAAATATTTTGAGGTTTCTGGTTCTTGTACACACACTAAATCACAATTTTTTTTCATCCCCTTTAATAATGGGGTGGGGGTGGTAATGGGGGTGGCTAATGCCAAAATTTTTTTTGAGACCTTAGCTTCTCGTGTCTATATTAAATATCAATTTTATGAACTTTTACCTGCTTGATTTACCTATTTACCCCAAATTTACCCCAATTTACCCCCCAACCCTTCGACGGAACAAGATGAAAATACAATCTAGTTCTAGATCTCGTTAAAGTACATATGTGTACCAAATTTCAAATCAATATCTCAAACGGTTCCAGAGTAAACGTGCGCACAGAAAAAGTTACAGACAGACAGAAATTTTTTTACTGGATGTGGAAGTAAAAGTAAATTACAGGATTAAACGAATTGACCTATGTTTCTATACGTATTGTGGGTCACTGAAATCGAATCAGAGGTCAGAACTTTCTTATGTCAGGATTTCGACGTTACCTTAAAGAAATCTCAAAAAACATCTCATAAATGGCCAAAAATTAATTTAAAAGCATGTTTTAATGTCTTGTGATCAGTTTAAACCCTCTTTTAAATACATTTTTAATCATTTTTGATGTGATTTTTTGAGGTTATGTCAAAATTCTGGTATGTTGGAAGAATTCTGACCTGAGATTCAGTTTCAGCGTTGTAAAATTCATATAACTAAAGTGGTTTGGTCGTTTAAGTTTTTAAATCTACTTTAAAATGCATTTTTGACCATTTATGAGGTGTTTTTTGAGATTTTTGTGAGGTTATGTCAAAATCCTGACATCATAAGAAAATTATGACCTCGTATTCGGTTTCAGCGCCCCAAAATACGTATAGAAACATGGATCAACTTGTTTAATCTTCTAATTTACTTTTTACCCGGTTTCTAAGCTGTTTTTTGATCTTAAATGAGATTATTGTGACATGTGACAATTCTAACCTCGGATTCGGTTTACATATAGATATGATGGTCGGTAAATAATTACATGACCTTTTTTATTTTTTGTGTGCCTGCGGTATTATATGTCCCTTTAAATCTATGATTTTCGTTTTATTATTGTTATAATTATTATTATTATTTAATTGTTACATTGCACAGATGAGATGGTAATACAAGGATACGTCAAGATTTAATTCGTTTCATTTTCTCTAGAACCGTCTTTCCTCCGTCTGATGTGTTTGAGTTTGCGTTTAGAGAAAATTTCGTGGCAGAGCTCTGTGGTAAGCCTGTGTCATCCCTGATTAATAACGTGGTTTAAATAAAATTGATGTTAACGTCTGTGTAAATGTTTGACTCTGTTATGTTCATTAGTTATACTCGCATTTAAATTAATTGATGAGCCCTTAACCGAACTGTCAGTTCGTTTCCTTAATTAATTATCGCTTTCACAGCAGACATTTAATATAATAAAATTATTTAGATAGATGGAAGGAGGAACACACAAGTTTTGGCATGTTATAATATAGCTACTTGATTATGTCAAATAGTTATAATAACGCCAATCAAATTGTATCATCTATTATTAAATAGACATCAAATTAACTTATAATTTACTTACTATTACAATAAGGGCATTAAGTGGCGTACAAAGACGCCACCGGGGCACAGTGGCTCCAAAGTGACTGTTTTTTTTTTTCAAATTAGACTGCAGGTAATATTTAAGCAATCGCAAAGATTTTTTTTTAAATCTTCATTTTTTAATTGCCTATCGATCTGTTAAGCCAGATTTTAGATTTTTGTCCCTGATTTTTCAAAATTTTTCATGAAAATTCAAACTTTTTTGGGTAATTTTGAAAAATCAGGGACAAAAATCGAAAATCTATCTTGATAGATCGATAGGCAAATAAAAAACGAAGACTTAAAAAACTTTCCTGTTGCTTAAGTATTAAACTGCTTTCACAGTTATATTGGAGGTTCTTTTAGACCTGCCACCAACCACTACACATATTTATCTAAGGGGAAGCTCGTTGAGAGGTGCACAGGAACAGAATACCAAAAGCTATAGTCGGAGCTGAAGGCAGATCCCATTTTAGGAATACCCACGGAATGGTTAATAAAAAGTGTCTCGCCGGTTAAGTACGTGGAATTCGGACCAGCGGCTTATTGGGCTATTCATTCACATGAATGTTGCTTATGGCTAGGAATTCTCAATAAAATATATAACAAACCTCTATCCCCTATATTACCTTAGGTATCTGGTAAAATTAATTTTGTTCAAAACTATTGAAGATAATTAAATGAACTTAAATAAATTAATAGGAGACGTTGATGTAAAATAGCTTTTTTTACATTTAGTATGTAAAAAATTTTTTTACGTTTCTGAGGGTGCTGTTTTTATGTCAACCCATTGAGTGACACCAACTAAATAATTTTATATTATTTAACCCTAACATAATTATCGTATGTAAAAATTACTTCAAGGTCAGATTGGTGGAATATGTTTGAAAATATAAACCTAGGTAATGAACACAGGCACACACAAAAAATTGCGAAGACCTAGACCACTTAATTCCTAATCATTTGGAAGCTAATAATCGAAAAAATATACTACTACTTTTAGCCTGGCTCTCAATTATTTTTTTAAGAAGTATTGATTTTATTAGACAGTATGGTTACGCCCTATCCGACGTGATAGGGACTCACTCACTTCTGGAGGCCATGAGTGATGATATGGTGCCTTCCTTCTCCTTCTCAGAAACCTTTGAGGTTGTCATCCCCAAAAGGGAAGACTGGAACCCACTCGAGGACATACTCAGGCCTGCCGATATCGTCTGGTTTACAGACGGATCGAGGTTTGAGGAAAGTGCTGGAGCGGGGATATACGGTGAAAGGTCCAGAGCTGAACTTTCTTATGCCCTGGGCAAATTCGCCACGGTATTCCAGACCGAGATCTTTGCTATTTTGGTCTGCGCACAGGAGAATATTCGAAGGAAATATTCCAACAAGCACATATATATATGTAGCGATAGTCAAGCGGCCCTCAAGGCCCTTGCATCAGTCCGGACCAAGTCAAAACTGGTTCAAAACTGTAAACAGGCACTCTGTGAACTTGGCTCATTCAACTGGGTCAAGCTTCTCTGGGTGCCTGGTCACAGCAACATCGAGGGTAACGAGCGGGCAGACGCTCTGGCCAGAGGGGGCTCTCAGATGCCTCTACTGGGTCCGGAGCCTGCTCTTGGCTACCCTAGATCAAGTGCCAATAAGTCAGTAGAGAACTGGACACGGTCCCAGTTCTTTGACTTCTGGGCTTCCTACCCAGGACTCTGGCAAGCGAAGCTCCTGATCTCAGGGCCCTTGCCGAAGCGAGCAGAACAAATCCTGCGACTAAGCAGGACACAAGTCAGAATCGTGGTAAGTCTCTTGACTGGACACGGCTCTTTCAAAAAACACCTGCACACTAAATATAATAATATCCCCGACTGCAGGTTCTGCGGGGACGAGGAGGAGACTTCCATCCACGTCCTTACTTCCTGCCCTAGTCTTATGAACTTAAGGTAGTGTTGGGCGAATTCGAATTAAAATACTCGGTTAATCCGAGTATCAAAATACTCGCTTGATTCCGAGTATTAAAATTTCATCCGAATAAAATATACTCGGATTAATTTTAAGTACAAAACAAAAAACAACTGTCAATCGTGCATTTGGATAATAAAATGTTTTTTAGATTTCTCCCCCCCGCTCATCGATTCTGAGATCTGGGGAGAAAAATTACTAACATCAGTGCCACTTGCATTCGCTTTTGACCACGATCGCAATTACTGTTGACAGAGTGTTTGAAAAATCGCGATATCACTTCACTAATACCTATAGTGAAAATTTAATTCGACATCGGATGATTAATCCGAATATTCTTGTCATCCGATTCCGTGTAATCCGAGTACCGAAATCATCCGAATATCTGCATCACTAACTTAAGGTACAAATACTTCGGCATTGGTTTTCCGGTGCTGGAGGAAATAAAGAATGCCCCTATAGGAAGGATTTTGGCCTTTGGATTAGAATCCGGCCTGAATGGGGGAATTCAATAAATTCATAGCGGTAGCACAATGGGCCACAAGGCCTGAGTCCGGCGACCCTTCGTCGCCCCGCTAAATGAAGAAGAAGAAGATGGTTACGCCATTTTAATTAATCCACAGTAATATATCCTCGGGAAGGGACACTAGCGAAAAAATTTTGAAAAAGCAGTTTGCGAAAAAATTTTTGAAAATTCGTTAGCCTCCCCTGGGTCTAGGGACTCCTGTTTATTTTTATTTTTTTTTGTCATATGCATTTGACTTTTCATAAAAATACAACAATAGATTTTAGAGTTTGTGAAAATATTTTCATTACTAACTGAAATACAATGAACTGAAATTTTGTAATTTACAATTTAACAAATTACAATATTTCAATTCGTTGTACTCAGTTAGTAATGAAAATATTTTCATAAACTGCAAAATCTGTTGTTGTATTTTTATGAAAAGTCAAATGCATATGACAAAAAAAATGAAAATAAACAGGACTCCCTAGATCCAGGGGAGGCTATCGAATTTTCAAAAATTTTTTCGCAAACTGCTTTTTCAAAATTTTTTAGGGGTCATTAGAGAAGTGCTTCTCTAGATGTTATTTCCCAAATTTCGTATGGGTCCCATGCGCCACAGACAAGAAAAAAAATATTGAAGTTTCACCAGCCGCCACTGGTATGAGGCATGCCTCAGATCGCCATTTTTCAGCTCATTTATTCGACTGTGCATTGCAGAAAGCCTACCTACATGCAGTTAGAAATATTGGAATGGCTTGATTTTAGCAAGCGCGAGATATGCCTCTGACTGCGGTACGTACCTAGCAAACGCGAAGCTAGCACGGCACGGCCCGTCACACAGACTGCGGAGCGCTGTTTTAAATGGAATTTATTAATTCCAGTTCAAAGTTATATAAATTGTTGAAAAAGTAATACAGTTTATAAAATTACGAATTAGGTACAGATTTACTTCAGATTTACTGATGAAGCACTGCCTAATCTGCTTCATGGTACCAGCCGCCACTGCCCCTAGTAGTGTTGTTGTTTTTACGAGTAGTTTGCTGATGTCCCTTTCAGCTCTTTTCAAACTTCTTTTGTTGGCTTTTGCGCTGCCGCGTTTTTAACTCCACAAGTTATCGTTGGTAGTATGATGTCTATGCACAGCCGTTTAGTCAGGCCCTAGAATGGTGTGTTTTTCTCGATGAACGATATAACTGCCTTTGTAACTCTGCCGTTTTAATTTTCTTCTTTACAGTTTCTCTCATTTTCGGTTGGTTCGTCAGATATGTTCCTAGGTATTTCAATTTGTTCGTTTTTGTTTTGTATATAGTCCGCTACTTGTTTTCGTAAATTCTTCATGGCGTTGGTGTATGGCTGAGTTGTTATGTTTTCTCCTTCTAGCTGACGGCTTAATGCTCCATATAGGTAATTCCCGTCACCATCAATCTTTTTGCATCAGTAGTTGGTGTGTCTTCGTTTCTTCGTTTAATAAATCTAGTGTTCTTATGTTTTTAAGAAGGTATTATTTTCCCGAATGAAATTTGTATCGCGTGTGTTTCCGCTGACATGCTGGAAAAAAATCAGTATTGGCGCGATATACTAATAGTGCACCACTGATTGGTTCTGGTTTAATTTAGATTCAATGTTTACTTAAAGGTTGACGTAAAAAAATAATTGGTTGCTAGACTCGTTTCTATAGCAACTAGTAAAGTAAAATAAAGTAATAATTATTAAAAATGATTAGCATGTAAATTACCAAAATCTGCGTGTTATCAACATAAATAAAGAACTTTTCTTATTTCTGAGGTTTGTGTTTTCCTTTTGCATTTGCACTGATTTCCTCTTGTCTTGTCAGGTACCGCGCTACACCCCTCCCGGCACTTGTCCCTTGTGAACATGTGTGAACCGCGATGCTTTTAAGCAATACCATATCTGGCGCTTCAGAGGTATTAATTACGTATCAACAGAGCTGGGCAAATACTTTGAAAAAGTATTTAAATATTAAATACTAAATACTTTCAGAAAATTGAAAGTATTTAAATATTAAGTATTTTCAAAAGATAAAAGTATTTAAATAATAAATAACAAAAGTAATTAAATAGTTTAAACTTAGTATTTAAATACTTTCTGAATATTTAAATACTTTGATAACACTTTAATATTTTGAAGCATAGTTAAGTGAAATAAAAATAGCCTTTAATAGCTAAACTTCGCTAAATTGTATTTTCTATTTTTGTAGAAATTAATAAAGACTTAATATTATCATTATCATTATTATTATTATATTAAATACTATTTGACTATTTGAGGTGTCAAAATTTTAGGTTTCATGACTTTCATGAACTTCTACGACATATTTTAATACCTCTATACTTAATCAGTTCTAGTTGGGTATTGGACTCTTACTTTTCCGTAGAGCTAGACCCTTGTGTCTTTTGCAAATACACAAATAAAGCACAGAGACTATGGCACTAATTCAACTGTTCTCTGTCACAATCACAAAACATCTACATGCAGAGTGAAAGGGAAACATGCGTTTATTTTCGGTTTATTATAAATATTTAAAAAATCATAAATGGTATAATCCTTAAAATAGTTTCAAATACTCCCCATTGCTCTAAGAAATACAACCATATACAGTTTTTATCATAAACTTTGTATATAGTTAAATGCCATACTTTAATAATGAAATTAGGAACTATTTTCATTGACAAACTACGATATTCAAGTACAACAGAAATTTACAATAAAAAAAATATATAATTGTATTCGTTAGAACAATATCAATTATTTAAAACAGTTTTAAAGATTATATATTTGGTTATTTAATTATTTATAATAAACCGAAAGTAAACGCATATTTCCCTCTCACTATGCAAAAGCCTAACCTTAACAGTTAACACTTACTGTCTATGTCTGCTCTCAACTAACTTTCTGGGAATTAAGACGTGAATGACTGAAGACTGAATGATGCAATGTGTTTATTGACTACATAGTATGGTACATGTCTTGATCCTTGACGAGTATCTGCCTGTCTCCCTGGTGTATTTGATTATATTTGTTGTATTTATTTAAATACTTTTGAGATTCAAATACTCCTGAAAGTATTTAAATACTGTCAGAAAACGATTTAAATACTTTCTTAGAAGTATTTAAATACTTCTCAGTTATTTAAATAGTTTAAGTATTTATAAATACTTTAGGATCATTTTCACAAATACTAAGTAGTAAATATGTCAGATAAAGTATTTGCAAGTATAAATACAAATACTTGTTGCAAGAAGTATTTAAATACTTGGTGTTTAAATACTTTCTAGTATTTAAATACTTATGAGGTATTTGTAAGTATATATTTGCCCAGCTCTGCGTATCAACTATATAACATAACTGGTGTAATGTTAATATATATGTACCGCTAGTTGTGCAGAATTTTTTACATTTTAATCCAAAACAGTTTTGTTCGATTTAGCAGAGTTTTAACCGAATTTAAACATAGATTCCTAGGAGCATCCATTAATAAATAGATAGAAAATACATTTTTGGAATAGTGGAAGAGGTCCTTGCCGATGGGTTCATTAAAGGATGACCGCATCTTTAAACCGAATCGACAGAATTTGAAAACCCGTCCCTTTATATTTATAAAGTGTGTTTACCATTTCGGCTTCCTGTATCTACTAAACCCAAACCAATTTGGTAAATTATATCCCTAGGTAAGGTTGCCAAGAAAATGTAAAACAGGCTACTTTGATCAACATAATGGCATTCAAGTTGGAGCAAGTACATGGGTGCCCATTCGTCTGAGAATTAATTACGCTAGAGGCTTTGTGAATATATACGAGCCAAAGGGACATTTGACCATTGCTACTTTATTTAGATACTTAACTTATAAAACAAAAAAAACTGTTTTGTCGAAACTTATGCCAGAGGAAGTAACGATTTTTTATTAAAAGTTACAGAAGCATTTATAGTGCAGTAACTTTATACATTCTACCTGACATTAAATCAGGTATGGCCGCTTTTTTAATATGTTGTATAGGATTAAAAAGTAATGTTAAATCCAAGTTTACGACCTCAGCAGATCTCCGGATCTTGGTCAAAAATCCAAAAAACTGCGAGATTTTTGGTTTTTTTTTTCATTTTTTGTCGATTTTAACACCTAAGGCCTACTTTTTCGGTAAAATCATTTTAGTATTTTTTAAAAGTAGATTAAAATTGCTACAAATTGGTACCAGAGCGGACTCTGTAGATCAAATAGTATCCGAGATACGGCTATTCAAAGTTTTGCAAAATTTTCATTTTTCGCCATTTTTATGGTAGTAGTATGGTAGTATTTCACAGATTTTTAAGTTAGAAATTGTTAAAAATTAAAATTTTAATTTTTCGACATTTTTAACAATTTCTAACTTAAAAATCTATGAAATACTACCATACTACTACCACAGAAGACAGGAACTATACAGTAGCGAAAACTTGCCGCGGCACCTTTGATATCGGGTGTCTAATTTATGTGACCTCGAAGTGACAGTAATATGCCTTACTACACTCAGAGAAATGATGTACACAAAAATATATCAATATTTCGGTCCAATACACTGTACACTGGGAAAACTGTCTTGTTTTATATTTAGTAGATATGGTACATAAATAGGAATACGTATATACGGTATTAATGAAGTTGGTGGCCCAAGTCATAGTGAATTGCAGAATGTTCAAAAAAAGAAGTACACTTTTATATTTATATCCCGTATTTCAATCATAATAATGCGCTTTTAAGCCAATGCATTTTTTTTCATAATGCTACCAGAATATGAAAATGCTATCATGGAAAGTAGTACAATATATAGATATACAATGAAAGAGACATATTATGAATATAACTATATTGGCTATATTGTTGAATAGAATATTACAAACCAAATAGTACAGTGAAAAAAATGTTTACGTAAAATAACAATATACGTGAATAGGGCATGTGCACAGCTAACCTCAAAAATATATATTTCTTAAGATTTATGAGTATTTCGTAGCTGTTGTTAAAATTTCAGCTTGGTTTCCATACTTTCAACTAAAATCTAATTCAGTGTAATGTTTTTGAAGTTCTAAATACTTTCTCCTAATAAAATAGGACTCTTTTTGTAGGTTGGAAATCTAATCTGTAATTAGCAGTCTATTTTTATTAACCAACATTATTGAAAAATTATTAGCCTGAATTTTTAAATATTTGCTTGGAGCCAGTATTGCTCCAAGCTGAAATGAGTATACAAACATTAAAAATGAGAATAAACCTGAAAAACTTAAAATTTGAGGTTATTTTAGTTATATGATGCACATTATTGCACATGCCCAATTATTGATTTTTTTAATTGATACAATGAAAAGTTCTTTATTATGGTACGACCTTATTCATGGTCACAATACAATTCTGTTCATTAGAAACTGATGAACATATTCTGTAACTTATCTGATAAGAAAATATTTCCTTTCGTATTATTTCTTTTCAACTGCTAATTGTTTAGTATATCTAACATTACTTTCTAGCTGTTTCAGTAATATAAATTTGTACATACCTTTCAGGATCTTTGGGAAATAGAAAGAAGCTTATTTGTTTCACCTTCGAAGGGCATGGATGATAACCACAACCCCTATACCATTTAGAACCCATTATAAACAAAAATCAAACAAATAAATAAACTTAGAATAAAAAATTGTCGAAAATTGGAAGAAAAAGGCACGAAAATAACCAACCACCGTGTAAGAGTTTCAAAGACTGTCAATCGCACAACGTCAAAAATTATCATATGGCTTTTGACAAATATATGCCTTAGTGTCATGGCGACTATGAACAAATTTGGTCCCGTCAGAAAGGCTTGCTTGCGCTTCTGTAGAGTTCCTGTCTTCTGTGCTACTACCATAAAAATGTCGAAAAATGGAAATTTTGCAAAACTTTGGACAGCTGTATCTCAGATACTATTTGATCTACAGAGTCCGCTCTGGTACCAATTTGGGGCAAATTTAATCTACTTTTAAAAAATACTAAAATGTTTTTACCGAAAAAGTAAGCCTTAGGTGCCAAATCGACAAAAACTGAAAAAAGAACAAAAATCTCGCAGTTTTTTGGATTTTTGACCAAGATCCGGAGGTCTTCCGAGGTCGTAAACTTGGATTTAACATTGCTTTTCAATCCTATACAACATATTAAAAAAGCAGCCATACCTGATTTAATGTCAGGTTTTTTGATGACAAGTTACTGGATTATAACAACAGTGAATATCATCTATTGTAGTGTGCTCAGTATCATCGAAGACGTGGTGTTCTAAAATGATGTGTTGAGAGTATCAACACCCTGTTTTAGAACTTAATAAATGTTCAAATTAAATTGAATATTGTACAATTTTTTACAATAGCATCTCCCTTTTCAAATACCTATATTTAAAATCGCTTCCAGATTTAAGCAAGCAAAAAAAAATTATAAACAAAACTGAGTACGACTAGCTCGCTGAGTGAGAGTAGAGCACAATAATCATTTTCTAATATTTATTTACTCTTTTTTAATCTCGATTAAATACATCTTATTTATATTCATTCTGATTACTATTTTTCTTTTCAGGTGAGTACCTCTTTTGTCATCATAAAATTGAAAATTCTACCAAGTATAATTTCTTATATTTTTCCCCAATTTCGAAACTTCATATGTGAAAGATAAATATGAATCACCACGACATGATTAAATTAAAATAACAACTCTAATTAATGACGAGCTGATAAATAATTGTAAACTTTATGCAAACATGCGTAAATTTAAAAACATACTGAAGGTTACCACTTTTCCACTTTAAAACAAGTGACATTTAAATAAATTGGTATGATCTGTGGTAAACACAATCTTAAAACAAGAGTAATTATACCCTTTGGTCGATTTATTGAACTTTTTATATAATTGTTGTACATTCTATAGGATGCTCTGCAGTTTTTTGTAAATAATGGTAGTTTTAGACATTTTTAATTTTATTATGTCAACTTGATGAAACACTCGTTGGTATAAAATAAAGCAGAAAAAATAAATTCAGCGTATTTGAGCTTCGAACTCGCGACCCTTTGGTTTCGAGTCAAAATAGCAACAACAAACCACATTTATTTATATTAAGTAACTACAATATATAACTGGCACCCACTCCGGAGCCAGTCGGACAGCCACAGTGCGCAGTGCCGTGGCAATTGAAAGGCTGAATAGGAAGGGTCCAGATCAACTTATCGTAATGTATAAATAGAAATAACCCTCCTCCTTTCGCTCAAAGAGCAAATTAATAACTTCCAAAAGGGAATAAAATAAATTAAAATTGAAACGTAATAAAAGTATGCACACACTAGTAAAATATTTTTGATTACTGATGCGGAAAAAAGATCTAGGAATAACTCACTTCAGGGTTACAAAAATTTGAGTTTTTGTAGAAGTTAATATGTGGAAAGAATAATTTAGAAAACAAACAAAAGACAAAAAGAAATGAATAAGGAATAAGAGGTAAAGTATTGCAAATTATCAATAAAATTTGAAGTCATCGTTAAAGAGGTTGGCGGAAGATAGGCATACACATGCAGACTTTAACAACTTACTGCGGGAGCCCACCCTAACTGTACGTGAACACCAAAGAGGTTCTCCATTTTCTTGCCATCCATAATCATTTCAAGGCTTTGGAATATTGTGAATACCTTCGTCGGCACATACAGCTAGGGTGGGCTCTCCCACTAACTGATATTTAATATGAAAAAATTTGAAAATGTTGTTTTGTGAACTACTTGCCTATTTAAAAAAATATCGATGACGATAGCTCTGGAGCGAAAAAATTTAAAATACTGTAGAAAGGTGACAATTTTTATAAACTAATTTTCCTGTTTTTGTGCTTTTATAAAAACCAAACAGGAGAAAACACAGTGTATAGAAACGTTTTATAACATTTATGGCTCGATGCTCTAACAGATAAGGAAGTAAAAATTTTTAAAAAATCATCTTTACTTCAACTGCACAAACTCTTTTACGAACAATATAAATTAATGAAGATAAACGAGCCACATATTATTAATGTTAAATAAAATGCAGAAAAGATTAATGGAACATCCTTTGGATTTGGGAAGCTGATCATTAATATCCTTTTCTCGATGTACTTACTCCTGCGATATAAATAGAAGTGTTGAGGCTGTGCTATTTTATCCAAAACCGATAGATGTCACAACCTAAATTTTCATTTATCACCCATCCAACTCAGAAATAATCTGTCAATACCCAGAATGCTAAGAACTTACGCTACAGTATTACAAAAAATGATTACATGCGTATACCGGATCGAACAACTAACGAGTAAGATTGAAGATTTGTCGGTGTTTTTTTTTTATAACTTTTTATTTAATCTCGGCCTATTTCCGTTATATGGCCTATCTACAACGCCAGGAGACGAGCTACCCCCAACCTGGAAATTTTGCCGAACCTCTTCTCTTAAGAAGAGTAGGGATCTTTTACTTGCCTAACATTTAACAGACAAGGGACAGACTGCTTTACATCCCTTTAGAAGGATGGTATATCCACTACGTAATCCTCGTCTTGAAATTGCATAGCTTCCGCGTATATGCTGATATACAAGCCGCTAGAAGGAATAAAAAGAGACCTTGTAGCATTTTTCGAGAAACTAAATCTGAAAACGTAAAATTATGACCAAATATATACAGGGTGTTTCATTGAGGACGGACCAGCCGGCGCACAGTGATGCCAAATGGACTTTCTTTGGACATTTCAACTTTCCGATAGCTATTTTTAACCAAATAACATATATATTGTTTTTAATACTCGGAATTGATTTTAGAAAAGATCTCTCCAGCCGAAATTTTAATTTCTAAAATTCTCTAAAAAAAAAAACCCATAACCTAAAAGAACAAGTACATAATGAAATGAGAAATTGAAAAAATTATGAGAAATTGGATTTTGGCCTTTTTATGTGCGGTATAAATATGTTATAAACTATACACACATTTCTAAATCCATAAATATCCCACGTGAAGAAAATAAACTAATATTGTTGTGTTAATCATCGAATTCTTGACGACTTTCAAAATGTCAAAAAATACAGTTTTAAAACAGTTTTAAAAAATATACGAGTGTGTAGTAACCTTTCATAATATTACAAAAAAAAAACAAATATATTCCGTAGTATACTGACGGACGATTCGCCACTCAAAACGGCATCATCGGGTGATGATTAAAATTACAAGTATAGCAATTATGCCTAAAAATTGATTTATTGTCAAAAAAAATATATAAACTAGAATGTTACTCTAGATTGTTGTAGAATGAACAATTATATAGAATATTCAACAGTACGATGAAATTTATCATGTTTACTACTAATTAGATATAAACTTTATTGTCGAATATGATAATTCACACCTGATTTTTATAAACAGGATATGTAATCTATTTTGGGTAGGAATTGGCTTAACTACTGTGTGAAAAAATAAAGAATTTTAAAAATATAAATTTATGCATACAATATTATTTCCGAGTTGATCTCACAATGGCCTTGACCCAGCTATTAAACCTTGAGAAACAATTTTCGCGTTGGCAGTTTGTTTCTCATCTATAAATGTAGATGTTTATTTTGATTTCTTAGTCGAGAAAACACAGACATACCATACCAAAATTAGAGAAAAATTGTATATGAAATTCCAAACTTGAACAGAAGATACAGAATCAATTAGTATCAAGGTTTGTAATATAAACTGGTTTCGAGATGTTTTTTGAAATAAGCGTTCATATTTTTAATTTTAATTACATTTTATATGTTTGCAAAAGTGCAATTTATCACTGATAATTATATAACATTAATAGTGATGCTGATAACGGCTAACGGGTATAGACCAAAAGGTGTTAGGAAAAAAAAACTTTTTCAAAATTTATTGACATCCTCAGAACTATTTAGATGAGTTTTCCTTTGTTAAATTGAATTTTAAAAACAGAAACAGAACACATTGATATTAATGAATACAAATAATTCTTCAACGTATGAGGAACTAGTTTATAATGATAAGAATTATCTGAATTTTCCAATTTTCGCGTTTTCAGATAATTCTTATCATTATAAACTAGTTCCTCATACGTGAAGAATTATTTGTATTTATTAATATCAATGTGTTCTGTTTCTGTTTTCAAAATTCAATTTAACAAAGGAAAACTCATCTAAATAGTCCTGAGGATGTCAATGAATTTTGACGAAACGTCGACTATTTGAAAAAGTTTTTTTTTTCCTAACACCTTTTGGTCTATACCCGTTAGCCGTTATCAGCATTGAAGCACAGACCATCAACCACTAATAAAAATTGAAAAAAAAATTAATAAGTATATTATATAATGCCCTTAAAACGGTAAAAAAAATTAAATACTGATAATTAATCGAGTTTTTTGACACTTGTGTTAGATTTTGAACTACTTTTGACTGTACCTTAACCGAGAAAGGAATATACTGAAGAATTGAACTGTCAATAATGTCAAGCGGTACATGTCATTGAACAACATTGATTCGATATACCTTTGTAAAAATTATTTGGAATTACACGCCAATAGGATCGTTTACACGCATGGTACAGCACGGTAACGACTCTAAGGAAACAAGAGTTTTATAACATAAATTCATGCTCCACATCACTAATTCCCCAAGATACACTTCCCCCAAGACCCTCTATGCACGTTGTCACGGCATAACCCTACTGACGGATTACATCCAACAGATTTCCCAGTAATTTATATAATGAACAAATATAAAAACCATAAAACAAAACAAGCTAAAAACGTCCTCTTCGCCTGCTCACTGAACTTTTTATATAATTGTTACACATTCCATAGGATACTCTTCGCAGTTTTTTGTAAATAATGTTAGTTTTAGACATTTTTAATTTTGTAGTACGAACTTGGTTGGTAAAAATTAAAAAAACCATACCAAACCCCATTTGGATTTCGAACCCGGGACCCTTGGATTCCGAGTCAAAAGCGTAAGAACTACACCACCACCTTACACATAAAAAAATGTAAATTTTTATAATATAAGACACGAGCTAAAATCATATTTTCACGGTTGTTATTACATTATGAAATGTATATATTTGTAAAATATATAAATATTTAGATATTAAAATGAAATATCATTCCACCAGATTTGTTATCAATTACAAAAACATAAAAATCAAAAAAAATTTTTTCAAATTTAAATCATTAATAACATTTTTGTTTACCGATCGATTTTGTTCAAAAACAATAGGGTTCTTCCTCTAGCTAACACTAACTTACTGACCAAATAAAGATTACTGTATTTACTCTTGAGAAAGGCCTAGTAAGCCGAAACATATATAGAGTATAAATATACTTATTTTGAAACATTAAAAACCAAGTTTTCTTGTGATTAGAATTATTATTAAAAATAATTTAATTTATATCAACTCCTCAAGTTGAATAAATGTATATGATTTAACACTAACATAATTATCGTTTATAAAAATTTCTTCAAGGTCAGATTGGTGGAAGATGCTTCAAAATATAAACCTAGGTAATGAACACAGGCACACAAAAAAAAAGATTAAGTGCGAAGACGTAGACCACTTAATTCCTACTCATTTGGAAGCTAATAAGCGAAAAAATATACTACTAGTTTTAACTTGGCTCTCAATTATTTTTTTTGCTTAAGAAGTATTGATTTCATTAGACAATATGGTTAAGCCATTTTAATTAATCCACAGTAATATCTCCTCAGGAAGGGACATTAGTGAAAAATGTTTCAGACAAAAGTTGTTCCGTTCAGAGGAGAACATCCTTTAGACAGAACAATTTTCAATGATGAGCGGGGGGTGCGCGGTAACTTTTGAATTTTTAATGGCACTTTCCATTTTTGTACCAAACATTTTTTCTCCCCCCCCACCCTGACGAGCGGGGATGGGGTATAAATTTTAAAAAACCTACAGGCGAACATCTCTGAACTAGGACATTTTTAGGAAAAATGTTTCCAACTACTAAACTGAACAACTTTTGTTTGAAACACTTTTCCTAAAAATGCCCTAGTTCACAGTTCCCCTGCAGGTTTTTGAAAATTCAAAAGTTACCCCCATCCCCGCTCATCAGGATATGGGGGAGAAAAAAATGTTTGGTACAAAATTATCTAATTTCTTCCGTAGAATCAGAATACGCGATAAAAAATATAGGATGCCATTAAAAATTCAAAAGTTAGACCCACCTCCTGCTCATCATTAAGGGGGTGTGGAAAACTGTTTTGCCCAAAAAATGTCTCCCTCTGAACGGAACAACTTTTGTCTGAAACATTTTTCGCTAGTGTCCCTTCCTGAGGAGATATTACTGTGGACTGATTAAAATGGCCTAACCATATTGTCTAATAAATTCAATTCTTGTTAAGAAAAAAAAATTGACAGCCGAGCTAAAAGTAGTAGTATATTTTTTTAATTATTAGCATCCAAATGAGTAGGAATTCAGTGATCTAGGTCTTTGGACTTAAATTTTTTTGTGTGCCGATGTTATTGTTCATTATATTTTTTTAAGCACCTTCCACCAATCTGACCTTGCAGTAATTTTTACACAAGATAGTTATATTAGTCTGAAATAATATAGATTTTTTTGGAAGGTGTCACTCAAAGGGTTGATATAAAAACAGCACTCTCAAAAATTAAATTATTTTTTTAATATACTAAATGAATGTAAAAAAAAAAAATGAAAAATATAATGCTATTTTATATCAAGGTCTCCTAATAATTTCGTTCAATTATCTTCAGTAGTTTTGAAAACGATTAATTTTAAAGTTGAGGGTTGGTACCCCCTGTAACTCTGGTAATATAATATATATTTTATTGAGCATTTCTAGTCATAAGCAACATCCATGTGAATGAATAGCCCAATAAGCCGCTGGGCCCAATTCCACGTACTTAACCGGCGAGACTCTCGAAAATATGAGTGCTGGTAGAAGTTCAAAGGTGTGCCTCCAAAGAATAATTTCTAGGATACATTATACAATATAATAATAATTATTATAAATGTCTATTAAAAAGAAGGAATACAATTTCCTCAATCTAAAGAGCAAAGTTTAGCTAACGGGCTATTCTATCTCACCCTTATACCCTACAAATAATACATATTTTTTCTGAATATGTGGTACTAGGTCTAACGATTCAATTTTCTGTTAGCGAGTTTCAATAAGTAGCTGAATTAATCCCGGTATAATTTCAATGAACATAGTTTTACCTTGTAAAACCGATTAAGTTTACTCATTTACGCGAATGTTCGACTAACTAATCAGGCAATTACACTTGCGATTAACGCTTTATGATACATTTTATTGTTATCTTTGCATTTGTTGGCGCGATGTGAGTTACCTTCCAACATGTTTGCATAATGAATATATTATGTGTAATCAACATTTACTGGATGGTATACCTTCGACATATTATGTTTGGCAATAGCAATAATATGTGGCTAATTGGACTAGTTCCACAGTGCCACAAAGAAAACAATAATATACTGGGTAATAAAATAAAATAAATATTCTTTTAAACCACTGCGTTATTAAAACTGCACTAAAAAGAAAAAAATAGCTAAGGCACATGACTAAAACTAAAAGCGTGTATGAACTGAGCATTGCCGACAGTAATTACACAGTTACACAAAAAAAAAAGTTTTTCCAGAGATCGGAATACAATATTCCTAGTATTTTCTTTGAGTGAAAAGTCCCACTGAACGGTATTCTGAACCGCTAGACCGGAATTTGAGGTCAAGATTGATAGATTTTACACAATTCCGTTTTAAATCGCAAAAACATATTTAGGCATTTTTTGCAATTTGTCCTAAATGGTCACAACATATCAAGTTTCATGAATTCGGACCCTTAAAATCTTTAAAAACCCTAAAGAGCATCATATTTCGCCATTTTGATACAATTTGTCGAAATAAGAAACAAAAAAAATGTCACAAGCATTTCTGGACCAGAAAACCTTGAAAATAATAAAAAAAACAGTATTTCGCCATTTTGCTTTAATATATATTTTTATGTCCTAATAGTCTAAGATACGTACTAAGGTCCGACCTTCACCGATCAGGTAATCGAATGAAATCTATTTTTTATGAAAAAAAAAATATGCTAACAAAAGTAACGGTGATGGGTTGCTTAACGAAATATGTTCAAGGCTTTTTTTTGTTTTGTTTTTTTAATTTTTAAAAAAATTTTATTTATACTTATCGTTTCGCAATAAAATTATCTTTATTTTGATATATAATTTATTTGGTTACCAGTAGTACCAATCAGTGAAGGTACCACTTTCGATTCATCTATTTAAACCTAGCAACCTTACAGCCTTAAACGGAAAAATGTAAGCAACCCTACGTTTACATATTCGATAGGTTTCTTACTTTCGATTAGTGTTAATTTTTTTGATTAGAAGATCGGTGAAGGTATGGAAAAAAAATTAGTTATTAAATTTTCAATTAAATATAGCCTTGAACATATTTCGTTAGGCAACTCATCACCGTTACTTTTGTTAGCATATTTTTTTTATAAAGAATAGATTTTATTTGGTTACCTGATCGGTTAAGGTCGACCTTAGTACGGATCCTGTACTATAAGGGATCTGAAGGAACAAAGTTTCATTATTTTAATACCGTACTGTTCAACTCATAATCAAATAACAGTGGATTATTCTTCCTACAGAAAGACAGAACGTTGTATTTGGCGATGTTTAAAGACAGATTATTTACAAGACACCAGTCATTAAAATTACTTTGGAGTAACACAATCCTCGTCGGTATTAACAGTGTAATACAATTTCATGTCATCATCATGTAGCAGGCAGTTGACATCAACACAAGTCACTATATCATTAATAAATAAAATATATAATAGAGGCCCCAGTACTTGGGGCACTCCGGAAGTAGCTAGAAATTGATCATACTTAAAGCCAAGGTTTTCTACGTATTGGCTCCTTCCAGTTAAAAAAGCGCTTAATAGCTTATATAGCTTATATAGCGCTTACAAGAATCCTATAAATTTCACCAATGTGTTTTTACTAAAATTGCGCCACATATTTTTTGTATCGCCTAATGACGTAATGACGCATTTGGAGTATTCATGTAAACGCAGCCTTATCTGCGTTTTTATTATACCGTAAAATTGCAAATTATGCAAAACATCTGGTTTTCTTTTCATCTCATTTTTACTTTGATATCGTTGTTGTGATTTTAATTTAAATGTCGGAGCATAACTACGTGTTCTTGTTGTAAAAGTAAATGAGTTCTGCATAGGTACTTAATTAAAAGGCACCCTGACGGTTTTCTAGCAGCTTCATCAGCAACATGGATTTGTTAAAACAACCTCTTGGGACATATTTTGTTGTACACATATCATTTAGGTCAAGGTTCCGAATGCAAGCCGCGCTGTCTGGTTTCTATGTTGGTATTGTTGGTAAATATTTATTGCCTTCATGAGCCTACGGTGTGAGACAGTATTGAATATCGGTTCTTAACGTCTTACCGGGTGGCCCAAAAGAAATCCGACTTTTTAAACAGAGAATATTATTTAGATATTAAATGTACCTGAAGTTTTGAACGTTCACTTGAACAAATTTCATATGAAAAAGAAAAACAAATAAAAACCACACTTCGATTTAGGTGTAAAAACTTAAGTATTACGGATACTATTGTTAGCAAATGTGGCAATGAAATGTTTACGCCTAAATCGACGCGGTAGCTCAATCGATTAAGGCGTATTGAGTGGCGAATATGCTGATCGACTGCCTACCGCGCTCTGGGTTCGACCCCCAGCCCCGGTATTGACAATGTAGAGGAACGCACTACCGAGCGTCAAAATGACGCGACACCAATTTATTTCTCAGGGGGCGCCAGTCGCGTATTACCCCGTTCTTCTACCTCCCAGGCGGGTTCGAGATAAGATGTACTTCGGTAGCCGAGTAATGGACCAAGGCTGCACTACCACAGATCGGAAATGACGCTCTCTCTGGACTCGAATTCCCTCGTTAGGGGTTTAGCACCTCTTAATTTCCTGAATTTTTGCATAAAAAAATCCCAACCGAAGAATTTCTCTGCGGAGGGATTAGTTTTGGTACGCGGAAACCACGTTTTGGTCCATTAATAACGGAATCTGTTTCTCAAAAAACGCATAAAAAAATCCCTATCAAACCTCCGTAAAGCAACCAGAAGGTCGAAAGTTAATGCGAATTAACTCGACACATCCGGCTTTCTATACGAAAGTTCCAGGGATTATAGACCGTCAACAGGCCTCAAGATCAATTAAGAAACAATAGTTCAAAGAATCCGTTTATTTAACAGAATTGGTTATACAAAATTCTCAAGATAAGAATCGTGCCTTCCCCAATCAAGGTAGTGACTTTCAGACCATACAAGCGAGAGCGCTCACGCTAACGATCGATTAGGTAGAAAAGATTCATACATACCTTCTCAGAATCAAAATGCGAGCTTTAAGAATCATTTCAGACTCTGGGTAAATGAATAATTAAGGCTGACTGAAATTAACTTAAAAAAGTTTTACTAATTGAATTTAGTTCTAGAGACTACTTAGCTTTAAAGTTCTTGTATCGTGGAGATTCACGTACTCAAACACATTCAGAGGACTTATTACTGCGTAAGTTGAATGGCGTTCGATCAGTCCACGACTTACTAACCCTTATCACAGTCGTTCAATATTATCGATATGGCAGCTACTCACCTTCGAGCGACTTTTAGGCAAAATGAAATTTTTGCCTAAGTCGAATTTTGATTATGTCTTCAACTTAGGACGATTTTGGAGAGTTCTACAACAACAACACCGGTGGGTGTGGATGTATGTCTGCGTTTTTCCAAATGTGTAACCCCCTTCCGCACAGCCTTGGCTATGGATTTGGGGGTTGTGTCTACTATCTGTGGAGTGTTTATGTTTATGTTTAAATCGATGTGTGGTTTTTATTTATCTTTTCCTTTTCATCTAAAATTCGTTCAACTGAACGTTCGAAACTTCAGGTACATGGTATTAAGCAAATCACAACTTACACACTTTTTTATTTAATCTGAAATTACCTACTTTCTGTATACTGTTGCCCTAATCTGGGCACGCTAATATACTAGTTAGGTAAATACTTTAAAACACTCATTATTGGAGAACCAATCAAAATAACTACTCTTCTAGCTAATACTGACGAAGTATTGAATTATATGATAGGATTCGTAGCATTTTAAAGCAAAAAAATATATTGAAAATGCTTAAATCATTTTAAATTCAGTCATTCACACTTTTTCTAGAGTTGAAATGGAATGTAAGATTCAGTAATTATTGTGAATAACTGAATTTCAGTAAATGATAAAGTATTTACAATATATTATTTTTGTTTTAGCTAGGAATCCTATTATGTAATTCAATATTTCGTCAGTATTAGCTAGACGAGTAGTTGTTTTGATTGGTTCTCCAATGATGAGTATTTTAAAGTGTTTTCCTAAGTAGTATATTAGCGTGACCAATATACAGAAAGTAGATAATTTCATTATAAATAAAAAAGTATGAAAGTATGAATTTAAATAAATGATTTAAGTATTTTTTTGTTTTAAAATGCTACGAATTCTGTTTTGCGATTCATGAAATTTATTCTAGTTGATCTCGCTTGCTGTATAGCACGTCTGGCGGCATCACGCCCTCCGTTGCGGTTGCGTTAGGCACACAGCCTAGCTCTTTGGTGACATCTGCCCAACGTTTTGGAGGATGTCCCCTACCACTTCTTTATATAAGAAATCAAAATTACAGATACTCATATTTAAGTTTTTCTTGTAAAACTAAATTTTAGAATTTTAAACAAATAACAATAAACAAATACACCAATAAATTAGCCTAGCAATCTCTAACATTCTAGACTAGATTCTAATCTAATATATAAAAATCTCGTGTCACAGTGTTTGTTATCGAACTCCTCCGAAACAGCTTGACCGATTTTTATGAAATTTTTGGTGTATATTTGGTAGGTCTGAGAATAGGTCGTAGGCTATTTTTTATACCCCTAGGTGATAAAGGTGGCCCTATCCAGAAATTTTCTTTTTATTTTTTGGACAAAAATTTATAATTTATATGGCAAAACAACGTTTGCCGGGTCAGCTAGTAATATATAAAAATTGTAGTTAAAAGAATTTCGTCACCTTTTGGACTAGTTTTTTATTTTTGTTGTTAAATTAAAGGTCGATGTAGATTATTTACGTTCCGTATATCAAATCCCTATCTCATCTAAAAGTATATTGTTAAATTGAAATCAGAACTGATTGTTTTTTGGCATTTAGAAGTTATCATTTTTTAATTATTGATTTTTTAAAAATTTTAAGATACATGTAAAAAAATTAAAAAAGAAAGCCGTGGATAACCTTTAGGCAGTGGTTTTAATTACGCCCAGTGTAATATTCGAATACAGTACAATGCATCTCTATCAAGTCGTATCATTTCAGCTGCTACGCATAAACATGTCAGAAATGATATCGACAACAGCATGACTTCGTCTGCTGGTGAATGATGATAAGTGGTCTTGTCATCAACAAACGGTCACCACTATCATAAATTTATAAATAACTTACTTATTGTTAGTCTCAATATTGGTTTATTGTAAAATGAGATGAATCTAATTTTGAAAATTAATAATAAAAATTTGCTTTTAATATATTTGTACCCGTTACTGTTTCATATATGTACAGTATATCCACAGTAAACTTTTTTATTTCTCATTTTACCCGGAAAACTTATTCTTCATCAAAAGTTTTAAAAATATGATTGCCATGGATTAAGAGGACATTTGCCCTATTCACACGATGTATGGACATGTATCAGTATATAGTAAACTTCTAAGAAAATAAATGAGATAGAAATTTCAAACAAAAATGTATTCGAAAGAGAAAAGATCCCTTCACATCTCTCTTGTGATATTTTTTTATTATTATGCAGTTGTTGGTTATTTTATACGCTGAAAGTTAGGGAAAAGGAGGGATTATGGCTGTTTTTGTACGCTTCAAAACATATATTTAATGACAAAATAAATTAATTCTGCCACAATACCGATCTAAATCGATGACTTGTGTAATTAAAAAAATATATATTTTGGCAAAAAAAAAATTATATTTTGTAAATCTATATATCATTGTATAGCCTTGTTGCTAGAAGATATGAGATATTCTATCATTGTAAAGTGGCGCCATCGTTGAAGTATTCAGGAACTTAACACTTACTCATATTTGTTAGTACTTAGGTATTGCGATCGAATGCAGGAGCGGCTTATACCCATTTTTCGCATTTACGATTTACTTGTTCTTATACGAACATTTCACCCAATCTATCGATGCGACAAAAAATGTAAACTACGGTTGTCCGCTAAAAGGAAAAAACCGTCAAACATCCTTAATTCAACAGGTAGGTAATAAATAATATCTATTTTGTAACGACCGACAGCAGTGTATTTATTTAGAAATTCCCTTGCTAGCTTTGTCTGTTTTAAAAACAATATTTTATTCAAATATAATAAAATGTACTAAGAAGGAATTAATAAAATAAATAATTATTTCGTTAGATGTAATATGATAGGCCAACGTTAATTTTTTTGATAAAAACAAAAGCTGGGTCGTTCATTTAATATGTGCTGTTGTAATATTTGGAAATAGAAATTCATTATTTTTTTGTTTCTGTATGATAAAAATTTGCTGAGATACAACTTTGTAAGTGGATTCTTATTTTCTACTGCTCCAAGTGGATTACACAGCCCCACAAAAAAAAAGTGGTCTGCCCGGCCGACCAGACCAATGTATCCGTATGTATTTGGACCCGCTGAAACCGAATCCGAAGTCAGAATAGTCAGATTGGCTCGTTTTTCACCCCCAACCCCAAAAAATACCCCCCCCCCCCAAAAAAAATGGTCTGTCCGGCGAACCAGACCAGTATATACTTATGTATTTGGAGCTGCTGAAACTGAATCCGCAGTCAGAATTGCCAGACTGGCTCGTTTTTCACCCACAACCCGAACAAACACCCCCAAAACAAAAACAAAGTGGTCTGTCCGGCGGATACCAGTGGATCCTTATGTAATTTGTTAGATTTGCTCGTATTTCACACCTAACCCTAAAAAACACCCCCAAAACAAAAAAAGTGGTCTGTCCGGCGGACCATACCAGTATGTTCTTATGTATTTGGACCGCTAAAACCGAATCCGAAGTTAGAATTGTCAGATTGTGTTCAGCCAAAAAACACCCCCCCCCACAAAATGGTCTGCCCGGCGGACCATATCAGTGTATCCTTGTGTATTTATGAAGGATATACTGGTATAGTCCGCGGCACAGACCACTTTGTTTTTGCTTTGGGGGTGTTTTTTGGGGTTGGGGGGTGAAAAATGAGCCAATCTGACAATTCTGACATCGGATTCGGTTTCAGCAAGTCCAAATACATAAGAACACACTGGTCTGGTCCGTCGGACAAATCATTTTTTGGGAGGTGTGTTCTTCGGGGTTAGGGCTGAAAAACGAGCCAATCTGTCAATTCTAACTTTGAATCCGGATTCAGCGGATCAAATACATGTGGATACACTGGTATACTCCGCCGCACAGACCACTTTGTTTTTGTTTTGGGGGTGTTTTTTTGGGTTGGGGATGAAAAACGAGCCAATCTGACAATTCTGACTTCGGATTCGGTTTCAGCAGGTCCAACTACATAAGAATATACTGGGTCTGGTCCGCCGGACAGACCATTTTTTTGGAGGGAGGTTTTTTTGGGGTTGGGGGTGAAAAACGAGCCAATCTGACAATTCTGACTTCGGATTCGGTTTCAGCGGGTCCAAATGCATACGGATACACTGGTCTGGTCCGCCGGACAGAGCACTTTTTTTTTGTGGAGCTGTGTTATTTACATGGGCTAACCATCACAACAATTTTGTTCTTTCAGATTCAGTTCTTTCAATATGTTCACCTATGTGAATTATTACGTACTTACCCATAATTTTATTAATATTTTCTGTACTAAGTAGTATGCCTGGATGATAAATGTCTCTCAATTTCTTAATAAGAAGATGCGCGCTATTGGTCGCATAAGAAGTAGTCAATAAAATATTAATTTCTCAGTCATTTGTAGACCTCAAAAATTAAACCATATTAATAAATACACATATTGGGTGCGCCACTTAAAACTCCCCAGACTTGCAACTTTTTTATATTTGAAGCGATGACAATGTTGGGCACATCAAATTGTAGACATTTTTAAAGCCTTTAAACATGCATACAGAGTAATTGAAAAAAAAATGTTTTTAAAAAATTGTAAAGAAAGGAAATTTAATTTCTTTGAATATTTTTTTACCTCCCCCGTGTTAATGTTTTCTTATAAAGGTATTAAATAGCTTCAATTTATGTTATTAAAGTAAAAAAATTTAAAAAATAGAAATTTTGCAATTTCCTATTTAGTACATTTTAAATAAGTTTGTTTTTAAAAATATTTATTTCTTTTGTTTCTTGTTACTGTTTTGTTGAATATTCACGTTCTTTGAGACAAAAATGGTTCTTCCGAAATTGAATAAATTTTATTACAATTGTTTATTACCTGAAATCATTGATCTCAGACATACCAGATACCAGATTACATTATATATGCTCAAAATGCTAAATCTAAACATACAAAAAAAACATTGAACTGATTACATTATTTCTTAGTTTCTTTTTCAATTTACCTTTGTTCGTTTCATTTTTCTAATATCAATATTAATTTTAGAAAAGTTTGTAATATTTTATAATATAATATTGTTTCGTTGTTATAGTGGCTTCATCTATCATTTATTTTTTGATGTGTTTATACGGATAAAAAAATCATTGGATATAGAATTCAGATACAAAAGTATACAATCATGTTTTTAGCTATCACAGCATCTTGAAACTTATATGTATGCGACTAAAATAAAAGCGTGGGGCATTCATGAAGTCAGATGTCTTGGATGGAACTTTTTAGTGTCTATATCGAGATAAATGTTATAATAGCTAAAGGCTTTATTTTTTACTTTTTAGAGCTTTTTTAATAAAATATTTAAAAAGTTTTTTAAAATATTTTATTTCATTATTTTTACTCTTTCAAAGTTTTGTAATCAATTTAATCATTGAATTTTTATTTCCAAATATTAAAACACATTAAATGAACGACCCAGCTTTTATATTTTTCGAAAAAATTAACATTGGTCGATCATATTACGTCTAACGAAATTATTTATTTCATTTATTCTTGTTTAGTGCATTTGAATAAAAGCTGTTTTTAAAATGTTTTTATTAATAAATTTATTATTTTCTTTTTAGTCATATAGTAGGTGTATAGTAGCACCGCCATCTTAGATTCTTTTAAGTTTTGACAAAAAATTTCGAAAACTCCTTGATACCGATTTTGAGTCGATTCAGACCATAGGTAATTAATCCGCAATTTTGAATTTTTGTTTTGACAAAAAATTCTTAATCTGTGACCTCGAAAACCTCGAGGTACCGATTTTGAGTCAAATCGGACTATGCATGGCAAAACGTCTGACATCTTGAAACCGCCATCTTGAATGGTGGGTGAAGTAAAAAAAATTTTTTGAGGCCTTGTGTTCTTGTATACCTACATGCTACATTACAATTTTATTTTTTCACTTTCTTTAATAAGGGAGTGGTACCCCACCCTATTATTAATGGGGGTGGCTAATGCCAAAAAATGTAGACTTAACTTCTTTTATATATAACTGAATACTAATTTTATGGACTCTTACTTATTAGATTTACCTATTTACCCCCATTTACCCCAATTTACCCTCCAACTTTTCAATGGAATAAGATGAAAATATCTTGTCCCAGATCTCGTTAAAGTACATACGTGTACCAAATTTCAAGTCAATATCTTAAACGGTTCCAGAGTAATCGTGCGCACAAAAAAGTTACAGACAATTTTTCTTTGCTCAAACTTAAAATCTCGACGTTTCATGACATTCTAAGCCTATTTGAACAATAAAAATTTTTAAAAATTTTTGTCGTTACTACCACTGGATGTGGAAGTAAAATTGAGCGATGAGCAGCAATAATATGTTTAGATTGGCCTGTTAAACAAAATGGAGACAATACACAATAGTAAATAAAGACAAGGAAGTGGAAAGAGCAGAAGTGCGTGTATCAGCATTGTACAATTTATGTAGTACGGACCTGAACTTCCCTTTGAGCGTATTGCAATATTGTAGAAAACAGTAGGCACCTGGCCGAAGGCGGTCTTTACCGGAATTTGTGGAATGTTCTTCGTCTCTTAACCCCGCGGAGGACCATACCCTACGAGTGTAGAGCAAATTGCCTCTTAAGTTAACATGTCATGTACAGGGTGTTCAGATAATTAAAAAATCTGAAAATTATGTAAGAGTAAACTACGTTCAATTTTAATGATATGAAAACTGTCACTAAGAAAAGTTGTTTAGAATTAAAACTTATGTCAGAATTTCAGTTTGTGGATAAATCTGCCTAATGTGATTCTTTTTTGTGATTCTTTTATCGGAAAATTTTATTAATGAAACTTGTTCAGAATTGTCCAAAAAACTTAAGTCTAAAATTTAATCAAAACAGAAAAATACTGAATTTTTTATTAAAATAATGCCTGAAAATATTTTAATGTTTTTTTTCTTTGTTTAAAAAACTCTACTATGACAATTTTGTTTGAAATTAAACTCAAGCTGCCAGGCAGTTGTCAAGCAGTTTGCAGGTTTTTTTTTAATAATTATTTTTAAAATTTTAATTTTTCAATTTTTTATTTTTGATTAAATTTTGGACTTTGGACAATCTGAACAAGTTTCATTAATAAGATTTTCCGATAAAAAAATTACTAATATGATTTTTTAATTTCTTCTGCATATTTTGGTACCGCAGGTGACTTTTGCATTTGTAGGAGACGAATGTTTTTCCCTAAGTATAAGTAGATCCCAGTTTGTTCTATACTTTAGTAAAATTTTATTCAAGTCGGGAAAAAATGTTTTCATCTTAATTGAGTCACACTGTACGTATGTTTGGACATATAGATGCAAAATAACTCCCTTGACCGAACGCCTAAAGAAAAACTCCCTGTACCTCCTTATTCAGGGCATCGCTTTACCGAACACCCTGTATATCTGAAATGTTATTGCACAAACTTGCAGTAGTATTTTATTAATAACGTTTAAACTCCCCTCAATTATTGACGCGAATTCTTTGGACACCCAGTATACAGTCTAATTGTTAGAACATAAGTATATAATAATAAAGTGAAGAAATTCACAGTTGGGTTGTTACATACTAAAATTTAAACTGTAGTTTTGCTTCGATGATTTTTTAACAGTACGTGACGTTGAGCGGTTTTCAGATATTTGTCGAATCCACAATGCAATGGGAATACTAACAGTACTACTTACACGGGGAATTTATCTGAATTTATTATAATTATAGTAGAGTAGAATTAAAATTTGTAGGAAATTGTTTTACAATAGCAATTTTTTTGCTGGAACTTGTCGGAGATATTATAAGATGTGCAACAAAAAGTTTTGGAATAAATCTTCCGTCCCGCAAGTCATTTGTTTAAACAAAAGAATGTTGAAAATTGTATTTTTTCGCAGTTTTTCTTAAACATCTCTGGTTGTATAACTCGTATCGCAATGGAGTCACTTCTAGTTTAAGCGGCACATCGAAAAAATCGGCAAAATCTGACGGTTAATGCAGAAAGCAAGAAAATTTGCATGTGATTTGTGAACATTCATTGTATTAAATTTACCCGCAGCACTTCGATTTCCGGACATGTAAATAATAATAATAATAATAATAATCTTTATTTGTCCAATAGATCATTTTACATGATATAGGATAAGTCTAAAAATATTAAAATGTAATTATTAAAATATTAAATAATAAATTAAGTTAAAAGTCATCAGTAAAATATTCGTTCAAAGAATAATAAGATTTTTCCCTCAGCCTGGACTTGATCTTATTTTTAAATTCCTTATCACTAAGTCCTTTGTAAAGGTTTGGCAATTTATTAAACGCCTGTATAGCCATGTACTTGGGGCTCTTTTCATATAATGTTAAACGATGGGTAGGAATTACTAGGGTAGTTGAGTTTCTGGTGTTGTAGTTATGATTATAGTTAAGGATGTTCAGATTACTTAATTCGGACTTTACATAGAGTAATAAATTCATTAGAAATATGCTAGGGAGTGGTAGAATTCCCAATTGTTTGAAAATGTTCCTACAGCTAGTTCTTTTATTTATACCTACTATAGAACGCACAGCTTTTTTCTGTAGTTTAAACACTCGTACGGCCTCTGGTGATGAACCCCAGGCAATAATTGCATAGGAAAATTATTGAATTGAAGTTGAGCATAGTAATATGTCAGCAAAACTTGTTGGTTTGTTACATCTCTCAACTGATTTAAGCAATAGCAGATCGGAGCAACTTTTTTACAAATTTCAGTAATATGAATAGTCCATGAGAAGCTGTCAGTAAAATGTAGACCCAAGAATTTGGTTGACCTAACTTGTCTGATTGTACTTATATTTGATTTAATTGGAAAGCTGTGATCAAAGTCCACATTACCAGTATTGAAACGCATGAAGATATATTTATTGTTGTTTAAGGCTAGTTTATTTTCAGTGAACCAGGTGTGTGCTTCACGTAATTGCTGATTAGCCATGTTAACTACCATTTTTGTATCAGTTGCACTAACAAGGATAGATGTGCCATCTGCAAACAGAACCGAGCTATTGATATTAAAACTATTTACATAAATGATGTAAAGTAATGGTCCTAAGACGGATTCTTGCGGAACTCCCACTGACAATTCTAATAGATTTGATTTGCATTGTTCAATTTCTGTGTAGTGTTTTCTCTCACTTAGATAACTCCTAAACACCAATTCAACGTCTGACCACGCACGCCTTACCTCTCCAGTTTGAATATTAGAGGCGCATGGTAAACCAGGTCAAACGCTTTACTTAAGTCAAGGAAAATGCCAATGTATTTGTTTTTATTATCTATATTATCATACAAAGTTGTTAAAAATTTAGAAATCCAAAATGGCGGCCAATTTGTAAAAAGTAGGAACTTTTATTACGATGTAAAAATTGTGTTATAATTGGGGTGCAATTTTTTTTACGATGTCTGGAAGTAGAATGCCAATGTCTAAATAGTAGTGCCAGGGTCTAAATGTGATATTGCAATGGTTCGGGTGAATAATAAATCCAAGGCTCTTCGTGGTATGCACGCCTTCACTGGGTGTGATACAGTTTCTTTTTTTACATCAAAAGGTAAAAAAACAGCCTACAAGGAATTCGATGGTGATGATATAATAGAAGCATTTGAGTATATTGATAGCCCAGGTCTACCCCTTACCGAGCGAATAAATATTATTCTGGAAAAATATACAGCATATCTCTATGGTATTCGGGGCCAGGAATGTCAGCGTGTAAACCATGCACGCAAACATCTTTTTGGAACGGAAAACCGCCCCTACTTTTAATTCCACCAACAGCTGCTGCTTTAAAACAACGCACTCTTAGAGCTGCATATCAAGCAGGTCAAATCTGGGGCAGAGCTGATGTTTTGGAAAGTCCACCAGAGCCAAGTGAATGGGGGTGGAAAATTACTGAAAATGGATGGAAGCCCATCTGGTCCAAATTGACAGGAATCTGGCAAGGTTGTAGAGAGCTAGAAAAATGCGGTTGTTCAAGCGATTGTAATACCATGCGTTCCCTATGCAGAAAAAACGATCTCCCCTGCACCCTTAACTGCAAGAAATGCAAAGGAAAATGTAGCAACAAAAGGTATAGGGCCTTCTACATTTATTAAAATGCTTTTTTGTTAATTTGATTTTTTTTTGTTGCAGCAAGCGATATGATTCCAGTAGCGATGACGAGGAAACTGAGTGATTTTATTTTGTATTTTGTTAATAAAAGCCATCTCTCTAACTTCAGAATTGTATTTTTGTTATAATTCCTTTAGAATTTTATTTTATTGACATCACCATTGGAATCAGCTACCTCAAATTATACTTAAACGATATCCCACATGACATATTGCATTATTTTTAAAAAATGTTAAAGTTTAAAATAGCCGCCGGAGTTTTTAAACAAATTCTATTATTCTTGCACTATGACTATTTTTGTTGCATTTGCTAACCTTAAAGCATTCACCTACGATTTGAAAACAGTCTTGGATATATTCTTCTTTTGTTTTTTTTAAATATTTTATCGGAATTTTGAAAATGGCTGCCATTTTTGTCTATGAGGTCAGGGGTCAAAGTGCTGCGGGTCAAATTGCTTCTATAAATATACAAAGCACACATGCCAAAGGACTTGCTTTCTGCAATATTCGTCAGATTTTTATGCGTACCGCTTAAACTATTCAAGGATTCGAATCATACGAGTTTTACCCACCTTTAATTTCATGAATTGTGGAGCGTGCTTGAAACAGTATAACCGTCATTTTTTCTTAATTTCTCTGCTTTCTTTCTTGCAGTCGTTTAGCTCAGGATATATAAAACTACATTTGCGGAATCTGTAGGGGTGAATCTCACAGCATATAAAAACACGAATTTAAGGACAAACGGAAAGTGTAGTTTGGGATTCAAATTCGAGCGACTAAATCCCGGTGCTATTTTTTTGGCACGTTTTCTACATTTTCATACCTGTTATTCTCATCTTATTGCCCTTAAATCCAACTCTTCATATCGTTTGTCACAGAAAACATTACTTTTGTTTTCTTTCAGCTGACATTTATGTCAGCTGAATGTTTATCTTCTTATAATGGACCTATATTCAGATTTTGTGTAATAATTCAGTTATTTTTTAATAAAAATGAAGACGCAATTCACTACATATAATATAAAATTTTGTTTTTATGTAAAATTGCCGCGGAAATGATCACAATTTTTAAAAGCTTTTATTTAACTTGCAATGTTTGTTTGTGCGTTTGTATGTGTGTTTGTTAGTTTAGGTCAAATCTTGCAAGCTGAATTTCGACTAGTTCTAATTAAGCTAGAGCTTTGAAATTTGGCACACGTGTATAAGTCCGGTGACAATGCAACATAGTATAGCCATTATCGGTCTAAATCCAATATGGCGGATCGGCTTTTTAGTCACAACCCCCTTGAAAGGAATTGACGAGTAAAATACGACAAACTATGTGACGTCATTCTAAATTCAATATGGCGGACGTGGGAGAGGTGGGGAGAGGAGGTGAAGGAATGGGAATGGTTGGGAAGAGACGGGGAAGGGGTGGGAAGAGATGGGAAGGGGTGGGAAGTAGTGTTAGAGAGGTGAGAAGAGAGGGAAGGGGTGGCAAGTGAAAGGGTTTTGTCTGTCTGTAAAATAAGTAGACTAAAAAGTAAAAAATAAAATTATACAAAAAAAAAAAATTTAAGAATAGGCTTTTATTTGAAAAACCTGTACTAAAAAGTAAAAATATATTTTTTAAAATTCATACACCTGGAAACCAAAAGCTTTGGGGGCGGTCAATTAAGCAAAGTAACTATGCAATAGCGCTACATGACCGTCCCCAAAGCTTTTGGTTTCCAGGTGTATGAATTTTAAAAAAAATTATTTTTACTTTTACTTCCATGTCCAGTGGAAGTATAGTAACGACAAAAAAATTTTTAAAAATTTTTATTGTCCAAATAGGCTTAAAATGTCATGAAACGTCGAGATTTTAAGTTTGAGCGAAAAAAAAATTTCTGTCTGTCTGTCGGTCTGTCTGTAACTTTTTTTTGTGCGCACGTTTACTCTGGAACGGTTTAAGATATTGACTTGAAATTTGGCACACATATGTACTTTAACGAGATCTAGAACTAGATTATGTTTTCATCTTGTTCCGTCGAAGGGTTGGGAGGTAAATTGGGGTAAATTTGGGGTAAATAGGTCAATCAAGCAGGTAAGAGTCCATAAAATTGGTATTTAGTATATACAAGAGAATCTAAGGTCTCAAAAAAATGTTTGGCATTAGCCACCTCCATTACCACCCCCACCCCCTTATTAAAGGGGATGAAAAAAAAATTGTTATTTAGTGTATGTACAGGAACCAGAAACCACAAAATATTTTTTTACTTCATCCACCTCCCACTACCACCCCCCTATCACCACCCCCACCCCACTACCGATGTGGGGTATCGTTTTATGGGTTTTTGGGGTAGAGGATTTCAAATATTATATTATTAAAGTTCCATAAACAATTATTTTCACATACAAAGTTTTTTCGTTGTGAGTGACTTGAATAGAGAATCTGGATGTGGAAGTAGTGATTCCTTGGGCAGCGGTTTTTAGTACAGTTTTTTCAAATAAAAACTTTTTAAAATATTTTTTTTATATAATTTTATTTTATTATTTATTTCATTTACGCATTCATTGCATGACTTTCCCTTCCCCACGAGGTTTTTTATGAATGGCGGTGGTCTATTACCGGAGGTATTTAATTTAAAAACATCAACAATCGTTTAATGGGAATTGCTTAGATACAAAATGACATTGTTTATATACAAAAGCTTTCACCGTCTATAACAACGAGGCGCTGTAATCATTTTGGCTCAGTTTCAATAGCCGTGTGTTTCAATTCCAACAGCCTAATTTAAACAGACAGTAGATCAGGGCTTTAAACCTTGCTTTAAAAATTTTCCAAGCGTATTTTTTAAATCAATAGATTTTTAGACCCGTAACAGGATTTTCATATAATCAGATGATTATTTCAACCTTTACAGCTCAATCTACTGAAACTTTACAGTTAATATTGAAGTCTAAGAATGCACTGTAAATATTCCACGCAGAGATGAGGGTTGTTTAACATGTCTGGAATAACAAATGCATTTCAGGAATGTGCCTGTTAGTTTCACTACAGAATAGAATTCATGGAATTTCCTAAGCATGTCTTTCATAATAACAACAAATTTAATAATTGCATGTTTCTGATATCAATGAAAACCCTCATTGTATATTGTTATCTTATATAGAAATGTTTTTCTATGATATACTGATAACAATATACAGGGTGTCTGCTTCATACGTACAAATATTTTGCAGGATGACATGTTGGCCCAAAGAAAGTAATAATTTTTTTTCTAACAAACCTGTTTTTTAATTTAAAATTAATTAGGTTAATGCAATGTTTTCAGTTTAAACAGTACAGTTATAAACAGAAGACGAAGGAGTCAAGGATATCGCGCTAACTTTTCGTGTCATTAACATCCCAACCAGCAAATTGTTTTATAATTTAAATGTTATACGATTATTTTTATTGTTGTTTTATTAAAGCTTCTAAAATGCTAATTGATTATATTAGAGTTGCAGAAAACACTATCTGGTTGCCTGCTACTGAACTGTTTTATAAATTTGTCATCAAAACGTTTTTACAGCAAAATTATAAAATATCTTATAGAGCAGTTAAGAAATTATTTTAGAAACGTTTCCGTCACTAAGCTATAAAACATTTTTGCTTATAAAATTAAATAATTTTATAGCTCTTTTTTTAGTAAAGTTCGGCACCGTTATAAATATATGTTAAAATTATTTTATAATTGTTTCCTTTTATCTTCTAAAACAGTTATAATAATAATAATAATAATAATAATAATAGTTTATTACAAAAGAACATACATACATTATAACTTATGGATACAGTAATGTAAATAAACTAAAATGAGGTCACAAGATGATTTACAATCATCTGACCGTGACTAAGTGAAACAAATAAAAGTACATATAACAAACACAATTATAAAACTATAAAAATACAAAAAATATAAGAAATACATCTACACGAGATAATAAATATCATAAGGTGGGTATAATATAATCATTTTCTATAACCGAAAATAAAAATTAAAAAAAAAAGAACGAGATAAATGTATTAAAAACAAATACTTTGACTGCAAAACACTGAGATTTGTTAATTGTTAAATCTTATAACTTTCATCAATTATATCAGATCTTGGTTCTTTAAGTCAATTTGAGCTCTAATTTTTTTTTCTGTCTGCCATTAAGTATTTTTTTAGCTCTAGTTTAAAGCGTCTTTTTTGTAGAGACTTAATATCCTCTGGGAGTGCATTAAAACATCTTGGACCAAGGAAAATCCAACTGCGTTGTGCTGCGGTTGTATTCATTTTTGGCACATGCATGATTATTTTGACGGTTTGTCTGGTTGTATAAGTGGAAGTTAGTAATTATAGTATTTTTCAGATAAGATTCTAGGATGCATCTAAAAATATATAATTGTCTCAGGTCAGCAACGTTATTAAGTTATATTAAAGCACTATTTGGGACAGTTTTGCTATTGAAAGTACATTGTTGTTCCCAAGTCTGCTACATAATTATTATATAGCGTTGCAATCTACTGCAATATGGCAACGGCAATAAGTTACAAAATAAAATTTTATCAAAGAGTTTTTTGATTGGAGAAAAAGTTTTAGCCAATTTGACCAAATATTTTTTTCCCTTGTTATTTCTGGGCCCGGCGCCTTCGCCAGAATTTCTCTAATTTTATTTTACTTCCACGTCCAGTGGAAGTATAGTAACGACAAAAAAATTTTAAAAAATTTTTATTGTCCAAATAGGCTTAAAATGTCATGAAACATCGAGATTTTAAGTTTGAGCGAAAAAAATTTCTGTCTGTCTGTCTGTCGGTCTGTCTGTCTGTAACTTTTTTTGTGCGCACGTTTACTCTGGAACCGTTTAAGATATTGACTTGAAATTTGGTACGCATATGTACTTTAACGAGATCTAGAACTAGATTATATTTTCATCTTGTTCCGTCGAAGGGTTGGGGGGTAAATTTGGGGTAAATAGGTCAATCAAGCAGGTAATAGTCCATAAAATTGGTATTTAGTATATACAAGAGAGGCTAAGGTCTCAAAAAATTTTAGACATTAGCCACCCCCATTACCACCCCCACCCCCTTATTAAAGGGGATGAAAACAAATTGTGATTTAGTGTACCTATGTACAGGAACCAGAAACCTCAAAATATTTTTTTACTTCATCCACCCCCACTACCACCCCCCCTATCACCACCCCCCACCCCACTACCGATGTGGGGTATGGTTTTATGTGTTTTTGGGGTAGAGGATTTCAAATATTATATTATTAAAGTTCCATAAACAGTTATTTTCACATACAAAGTTTTTTTCGTTGTGAGTGACTTGGATAGAGAATCTGGATGTGGAAGTAGTGATTCCTTGGGCAGCGGTTTTTTTTTGCTATTTCTATTAAAACAAAAAATCTTTTTAGTGCAAAATATTCTAAAGGACTATTAGAAAGCATCACAATATAAAAAACGTATGAAAAAAGTCGGAAATTTTTTAACATGACCGCTTGTACATTTTTTGAGCTGTATCTCGAAAACTAGACGTGGGATCGAGTCCGGCCCGTGAGAATTTTTAATCACAAATTCGAAATCTACAACAATTACCAATTTTAGTAGCTTAAACTGAATTAAAAAGAAACCCCTAAGCTATTTTTGACCTCTCCCTAATAATTCAAAAGTTACTAATGCTGACAAATAGTAAATTAAAAACGTATTAAATGTAATGTAAAATGTAATTATAGACTAGTAGATGGTGACAGAAAATCAAAACTGATAGCCTACCGTCTGCAAGTAATTTAGTCAGTATTATGTATACAATAAAGCTCAATATTTGGTACTTTCAAGGTTTGCCCGCATGCACGGGATGTAGAAAACGATTTCCGGTTTGCATAAAAAAACAATGTTTTCAACTGATACACTTACCGTCTGCAAAGTTCATAATTCGAAATTAAAGGAATAAAAATATGTCGGAAGCGCTTTTGCAGACAGTTTTGTCATGCACCAAACCTTATATGTATCAAATTTTAGTAAAAAAAAAATGATAATTTACCATCTGCAAACAATACAAAATGATGATTCTGATTCATGAAGACGAGTAGGGGAAAGGTGCAGACGTTTACGATATGCATATCACCATATTGTGCGCATGTCAACTTGTTATTTTACTTCCACATCCAGTGGAAGTATAGTAACGACAAAAAAATTTTTAAAAATTTTTATTGTTCAAATAGGCTTAGAATGTCATGAAACGTCGAGATTTTAAGTTTGAGCGAAAAAAAAAATTTCTGTCTGTCGGTCTGTCGGTCTGTAACTTTTTTTTGTGCGCACGTTTACTCTGGAACCGTTTAAGATATTGACTTGAAATTTGGTACACGTATGTATTTTAACGTGATCTGGAACTAGATTATATTTTCATCTTGTTCCATCGAAGGGTTGGGGGTAAATTGGGGTAAATTTGGGGTAAATAGGTAAATTAAGCAGGTGAGAGTCCAGAAAATTGGTATTTAGTATATTAAAGAGAAGCTAAGGTCTCAAAAAAATTTTTGGCATTAGCCACCCCCATTACCACCCCCACCCCATTATTAAAGGGGATGAACAAAAATTGTGATTTAGTGTGTGTGTACAAGAACCAGAAACCTCAAAATATTTTTTTACTTCATCCACCCCCCACTACCACCCCCTAGCACCACCCCCACCTCACTACCGATGTCGGGTATCGTTTTATAGGTTTTTGGGGTAGAGGATTTCAAATATTATATTATTAAAGTTCCATAAGCAATTATTTCCACATACAAAATTTTTTCGTTGTAAGTGACTTGGATAGAAAATCTGGATGTGGAAGTAGTGATTCCTTGGGCAGCGGTTTTTTTTTATAACTTTGAACAATTGTTTACCGTTTAATTATAGTTTTATTAGAAAATTTAGGTTGCAAAACTATTGTAAACAATGTTTTCAGACGAATCCAATATGCACGGTTGTCCATTGAATTCTATAAACTTGTAAGAATATGGGGGTAACTTTTACCGATTATTAACTGTCTGCAACTTGGTACAAAGAAAGGTTATCGATTCGATTACGCAATTATATAATTTGCAGAAAATGCGCACATGCACTAAAACCATAGATATGTACCAAAAACAACTATCTATACCGTCTGCAACTTGGTACAAAGAAAGGTTACTGGGTTAAATACGCAATTATTCAATTTGCAGATAATGCCCACATGCACATGCACAATAGAGTCAAAACTCGGCGAATTCCGTTTGATATCTCTTCGTGTGCGATATGCACCAAAAACAACTCTTTAACTTCTGCAATACAAAATTGTGTAAGCTAACTTATGCAAGTATATTTTTTTCGGATGGGCAGACAACATGCAGATGCACACGGACCAGAATTAGTGCTGGTATTCGATAAAGTTGATCGATAATTCGCGTCGTAGTTAAATTCAATTGAAAAAATATTATTTTATTAAAGTTGTAACAAAAATCTTATACATATTATCATAATAATATTTATTATTTATAAAAAATGTTGTTCGTCGTCTGTTTCTTCTTCAACATCATCATTCTTAACCACTGACTCCTGCAACGTTTTCCGATAATCCTCAGTGAAATGATACATATCTGATATATTCTAAAAACAAGTTTTCTCCATCTGAATCATTATCAGCATTGTTGTCGGTGAGCATTATTTGTTCGTTATCCTCCCACACTGTTACTGGTAATTGCGACTGTAATTTTAAAAATTAATCAGCATTTGAAATTCATTGGAATTAACAAGAAAACTACGGTATTTTCGTACCGTTGTCGTTATCAGCTACAAAAATTTCTTTAACGGTTTGTGGCATTTCATCTCTATCAAACAGTCCTCCGATTTGCACCAGCCATACTCCTCAACTTTTAAACTTGATGCTTAGGCAAAGATGCGTTGCTCAATATTTTTGACACTTTATTGTGACTCTCGTGCATGTGCGCATTGTCTGCAAACTAAATAATTGCATATTTGAATCAATAATCTTTCTTTTTACCAAGTTGCAGACAGTAAATAATTGGTAAAAGTTACCCCCATTTTTTTACACAAATACGTTAAGCGGCAAGTGCTTTGTACACATTTAATCTATCTGCAAATAATTCTTTATCGAAGCTCTATTTTTAAATCATGTTTTCTTTTTAGCTGCAGACGGTAAACAATTGTTCAAAGTTGTAAAAAAAATAAGTTGACATGCGCACGATATGGTGACGTGCATATCGTAAACGTCTGAAATTTTTCCCTACTCGTCTTCATAAACCAGAATCATCATTTTGTACTGTTTGCAGACGGTAAATTATCATTTTTTTTTTTTTTACTAAAATTTGATACATTTTGGAGTACCCTGTATGAGGTTTGGTGCATGACAGAACTGTCTGCAAAAGCGCTTCCGATATATTTTTAGTCCTTTAATTTCGAATTATGAACTTTGCAGACGGTAGTGTATCAGCTGAAAACATTGTTTTTTTATGCAAACCGGAAATCGTTTCCTACATCCCGTGCATGCGGGCAAACCTTGAAAGTACCAAAAATTGAGCTTTATTGTATAGATCAGCGGTTTTCAACCTTTTTCGAACCACGACCCCCTTATAAAAAGAAAAAACAAGTTTACCCTCTCGCGACCCCCAACCTCGATCTCTATTAATTTCAATACACCCTGCTATTAATAACATCTAAAATCAATCAAATTTTAAAATTTCTTGTTATAGTTTTTGATATGATTTCTCATTAAAAATTGGTTTCATTAAAATTGTATGTGTATAATATTTAGATTTTTAGATTTTAGAATGAATGATTTAACTTTATTGGTTTTTTTCTCAATAGCTCGGGGCCCCCTTGGAATTGCTTCGCGACCCCCCAGGGATTCGCGACCCACAGGTTGAAAACCGCTGGTTTAGATAATACTGACTAAATTACTTGCAGGCGGTAGGCTATCAGTTCTGATTTTCTGTCACCATCTACTAGTCTATTAAAAGGAGCATTTATTTATTAAAAAATTGAAAGTTTTCCCAACTTTAGTAGCTTGAACCTAACGGGTGTCTCAGCAAGAGCGCCGGATTTGAATTTGCCGCCATTTGATTTGTGCGATTAGTTCCGTGTTCATTTGTTGACAGTTGTCATGTACAAACCACGCGATTAGGAGTCATGCAGCACTATTCAAGCGAGCAACGTTTAATTATTGTGAAAATTCACTACAAAAGTGGTGAAAGTTTTGCGGAAACAGTTCGCAGATTACGTGAAATTTTCGGTCGCAACAATGCATCAAATGAGTCGACAGTTCGGCGCTTAATTAACGAATTTGAGACAAAATTCACGTTGATGGATGAGAAGACCACTGTGCGTCGCCGTCTTTGTCGGTCGCTCGAAAACATAGCCGCAGTGAGGGATAGTGTGGCCGAGAATCCAGACACTTCCATTTGGCATCGTGGTCAAGAATTGAACATTACCAGACCCACTCTGCAACGAATTTTAACAAAAGATCTTCATTTGCACGTATATAAGATTCAATTGATGCAAGAAATCAAGCCAAGGGACCATGCGCAGCGACGTGGATTCGTTGGTACTGGAGCACCACGAAATTGATGCGGATTTCTGTAAGAAAATCATTTTCTCCGATGAGGCACATTTCCAACTAAACGGGTATGTAAATAGCAGAACTGCCGAATTTGGGGTACTGAAAATCCTCGTGTAATACTGCAGAAACCAATGCATCCACCGCGAGTAACTGTTTGGTGCGCATTTAGGGCTGACGGAGTGATTGGACCGTATTTCTTCCAAAATGCGGCTGGAAATGCGCTAACTGTTAATGGTGTGCGGGATCGCGAAATGTTAACCGATTTTTTTATGGCCCGAATTGGATCGAATTGAGTGGATGATATGTTTTTCCAACAATACGGTGTGATCTGCCACACAGCTCTCGAAACAATGGCGTACTGCGGACCAGGTTTCCACACCGTATCATTTCTCGGTTTGGCGATCAACATTGGCCACCAAGGTCGTGCGATTTAACGCCGATGGACTACTTTCTTTGGGATTATCTGAAGGACAAGGTGTATGAGAATAAGCCACAAACAATTGAACGCCTTAAAGAAGAGATACAGCTCGTTGTTGCGGAAATAACGCCACAGGTATGTGAGAAAGTTATCCAGAATTTTATGAAAAGAATGACCGTGTGCCAGAGGTCCCGTGATGGCGATATGCCGGATGTCGTGTTTCATGTTTAATCTCAACTATTCCCCTTCACGTTGAAAAATAAATATTCGCTTAATTAAAAAAAAGTGTTTTTTTAACATTAAATCCGGCGTTCTTGTTAAGACACCCTTTACTTAAGATGAAGATATTCTTAAGTTATTTTCAATCTCTAATTATTAATTTTAAGCTGCAAATGTAAATAATAATTATAGACCTTCCTACAATCTGTCAACAAACAAGACTAATAGATCAACCCAACCTTTTTATGTAGTACACAGCCTACTAACTGACATAATCTAACCTAAGCTGTCATTCTTATATTTATTTTTTAATTTAATTTAGGAGTGAAAATTTCTTACCTTATCCCTTATTACCAGACATTTTTCAAGCACTAGGGAGATTACTAGTGAAAATTTTTATAAAATGAGCAAGGGAAAACTCAATTTAACGGTAATAGTTACAATAAATTATAGTTTTTATCAAAATGTTTGTGATTCTGGCTACAGTTATTTTTCTTCACTTATAAAAATACAAAATAACCTTTTTTTGAAAAAATAAAAAAATTCTGATTGGTTCATTTAAGATACGGTTCTGTTACAAGTCCGTCACCTCTAAGAAACATTGTTTTATAGACAGTGAAGTATGTGCTTTATAACGAAATTTAATGAAGCTTCAATAAAACTGTTTTATAGTGGCGGTACCGAATTTTCTTACAGCCTATGGAAATGTTTATACAGTTACTTTGTAATGGTTGTAATAGGTTTTACAAAATATCAACAGTGACTAAATTATTTTATAAGATGGCGCCAATTTTACATTTATAGCTGTCGTAATAACGTTTTTAAAGTGTTTCTGAGAGTAATGTTGTTTTGTAAAATTTATGTCGGAAACACTTCTGCAGCTTTTATAAAATATCAAATTGCTAGTTGGGATGGGTTTTAAAGTGTTGCAACACTGTCATTTAAAAATAATAAAACAGTTTTACTTTTACCTTGTTTAATCATTTATTAGATGAAAACACTAACTGACATTTTAGATTAATTTACTCATTGCGATTTTAGCAATTTTTTACAAATCACAATAATTCCATAGATTTTATTAGAAAAAGTAAGACGTCCAGGTCGTTAATTGAAGCTCCTGGTGCTTTTTTTTTTTTTGAGAAAATTTCGCTGATCTAATTTACTGTCAGTTGTATTTTAACGATGAGGATAAACAGTATCATTTTTTGATTTATTATAGAAAATCTGCTAAACCAATTTTTATAATAAACCGAAAATAAACGCATATTTCCTCCCACTCTGCAAAATCCCATCCTTGTCGTGTGGGGTCTAAATTTCGCTCTGTATTTTCGTTTAAATCAAGAGCAAGTGAAAATCGGGTGGGGGTGGATGAAGTAAAAAAATATTTTGAGATTTCTGGTTCTTGTACATACACTAAATCACATTTTTTTTCATCCCCTTTAATAAGGGGGTGGGGGTGGTAATGGGGGTGGCTAATGCCAAAATTTTTTTTTGAGACCCTAGCTTTTCTTGTATATACTAAATACCAATTTTATCGATTCTTACCTGCTTGATTTGCCCATTTACCCCAAATTTACCCCAATTTACCCCCCAACCCTTCGTCGAAACAACATGGAAATATAATCTAGTTCCAGATCTCGTTAAAGTACATACGTGTACCAAATTTCAAGTCAATATCTTAAACGGTTCCAGAGTAAACGTGCGCACAAAAAAAAGTTACAGACAGACAGACCGACAGACAGACAGACCGACAGACAGAATTTTTTCTTTCACTCAAACTTAAAATCTCGACGTTTCATGACATTTTAAGCCTATTTGAACAATAAAAATTTTTAAAAATTTTTTTGTCGTTACCATACTTCCACTGGATGTGGAAGTAAAATTATGTTTACAAAGTTTTAACTAAACCTCTAAAATGTGGTCTTTCTGTGTCGTTTAGTACAAATGGTCCGGCAACTAATGAAAACTGTCGTCAAAGACCGAAATATGATTTGCTCTGGAATATTAAATCTGATATCTACACTTTCACTGTTATTTTTTAATACTACACCTAGGCTACATTTGCATGTCTTGACATAAAAAGTGAAAGCGAACTGAAATGAGAGAGAGCCGGTCAAATTAATCTTAAAATATTAAAAATAAAACTATTTTGCGTATATTTTGTAGTTGTCGATTATACAGATTAAAAGTTTCACAAAGATACATTTTTAATTATAAGATGCTTCTTATACGGAGTTGAGCAGATCAACAACTACCATATTTTTTTATACAGGGTAAACCTATCCATTGCTAAGATGGATATCTACCTGTTTCTCGTACTCGACGGTTTACCCGTTCAAAACTTTTCCTGTTTGGAATAACTCTGTTAGGAAAGTGTTCCTCTTAAAGCCGTCTGGCTTCCCAACCATTACCGGCGGCATAAGTTGCATGTCGGCATATTCACCAGGTGAAAAATTTGCCGTCAATAAACTACTATCACAGAACTACTTACAACTTACTTATTGCTACTCAAATTTTACGTTTAAATTTACTCAATTGTTTTCTCACAGGTATCATGCGGTAGTTTATATTACTAGTATTCCTTAGTCCCTTATCAGTAAAATCATTGTTTCTCAAAAACGGATCGCTTTGTCGATGTCAAACTTTTTTTTAGAAAATTGTTTAAGGAATTTAAAAATGTGACCTTAATTTTCAAAAATTAATTTATGTCAAAATTTAGGGGTAAAACAGCATTAGGCTTCCTAGACAAGATACGAAAGGCGCCATATTTCTGGAATAAAGATACTCATTTAGTATGTACTCAGTCCAAATTTTATTAAAATGGATAGAACGGTTTGGAAGTAATAGGCAAAAAGCCTTCTTGAATATGTAACCTTTAAAGGGTAATATCTCCGTAGGGAGGTGCCCTAAGAAAAAAAATTATAGGTACTTTTAGTGTTATTTTGGCCCAAACTAAACGTTCCCGAAGTATTGCCCCATAGTGCCGGGACACCCATCACTGCAAAATCCTGCTTCATCCGTATATAACTCTATGCGCATTTTTTTTAAATAGTACCCTATATATTTTTTTACTTCATTTTTCAAACTTCGAACTGCTGTAATTTTAAAACAGTTGACCGTGTAAGAAAACTGATTAAACAAAAGTTGTAAGAAATCTTATAATCAACAGTATTAGTAAAAACTAATTAATACGAACTAGCAACGGGGACAGATAATTGCAAAAATCTGCAGAGCAGCACAAAGTTTCAGCTTTCTGGTGGCTGTAAATCGTAAAACATTGAAAATACAGAGACATTGTTTGAACAAAAGCTGTAACTTTTTCTATTCCCTACAATATTAGTAATATCTAATTTTAAGGTAGAACTAACAGGAAAAGAAATAATTAAGAATTTTGACCGTCATTTTTCTTACATGGCGGCGGTATCGGCAACTATATCTTAGTAGAAAAGATTAATTGATGATTGTGACAGCCCTCCTAAGTTATCTTGTTCTACAGACTATTATATTTTAACCAGAAATTAGGTGGTCGGATACTATGCGCAACTCTATATATCAAATAAAAAGCATTTATCTTTTATTTTTAAGTGCTTGACGTTATCGTTGCTGCTACGTCAAGCAGAATAACGTGCAAAAAGCAAATTTTTTTCAGTTTACCAACTGCGTAGAAAGGAACTTGGTAATCAAAGCAGGGAAATAAATTTGAAACAGAGAGTAGGAAAATACAATAGGCACGTAAGGGTCTTTCTGAAGATCTTGTAACATATTAAAATCTGCAAACGCATAAAATCGATGCCGGGCAAAAGTAATGAATTACATGAAAGAACGGGGAATCGCATAGAATCCTATAGATGTTAAATAATGTCATGTAAAATGTTTTTTATCACATTTCATATCGGACCACTTCCGCTACCGAGGGCAATCACCCCCATTCCAGGAAATAATCTCATCACACTCCATCACTATTTCAGTATTCATAATAACTTTAGAACAAAATGTTACAAAAGTTTTATTTCTCCAATAAGGCACAAGGTGTAACTTAGGTTCGAACAAAGTTTTATAGTTTAAGCTATTATAATTTTGAGGTAAAACGTTATTAAATTTTTTTTATTAGATTCTTAAAATAAGGTAGGATAACTCAATTTCTTTATACCACAGATAACGGATACAGGAAAGTGTTAACAGAATTGAATTTTTTTGTGCAGAAATATAGTATTTTATTCTATGCCTAATCGGCATCTGCAACTTCTACATTTTACTGCAAAATAGATGGATAATGGCGAGCGGTACGAATGCGACTCGCAGAATTCTGCTCAAGGTTGCTTTCTTACTGACGTTACAGTGGCGTGCAATTAAAAAGGTTTTATGATAAAATTTCGTCACCATTGAAAGTATATTTAAACATGCCATGATAGGTAGCCGTGATGCAAACGCTCCCTCGATGTCCAGAAAACCACTGTCCGCAAGTTCCCTGAGGCGCAGCGCCTCCTCGATCTTGGAAAAGATCGGGTCAATAGCCGTCTTCATCGACCTCCCAGCCTTGTAAGCGTGTCGTGACGGATGCAGAGGCGCCAAGGTCAGTGCCCGTCTTTAACAAACCTTTCAACCAACGCCCCTAATGCTTTTAGAAGGAAGAATATAAGGTTGATTACTCTGTGGACTTTGGCAGTATCGTATGGTGTACGTTCTGCTTCTGGTATAAAAACCACGTTGATGTCTCTCCAGAGTATGGGGACATACCCCATAGCCAGACAAGTTCTCAAGAAGTGATAAACACGACGTATGATTGTCTCCACACTCTATCCGGTCCTGGACTTTTATATGGCTCGAAAGTGGAAATAGCCCACTTGACTTTTCGCACTGTTACCAACATTGTGGTCGTCCTCCAAACCGCTGTCGTAACAGCAGCGCGGGGAGACTGAAGGGCTGGCATGATTCCCCGGATGCACATAAGCTTGTCATCATGTTTATGTAGTTTGAAAGTTGACCCACTTTCTACACTCAAAGAAATAGTATGGGTAAATTCAACAAAAAAAAAATAGTTAACTAACAATATCGTTAATTTTGTTAAACTAAATTATATTGATGGTATTTTTAAACAAGAGGTGATTGTTATTTAATTAATAAAAAGTTGTCGTACAACAAAACAAACATTAACTTAAAAACTGCTGCCCAAGGAATCACTACTTCCACATCCAGATTCTCTATCCAAGTCACTCACAACGAAAAAACTTTGTATGTGAAAATAATTGTTTATGGAACTTTAATAATATAATATTTGAAATCTTCTACCCCAAAAACCGATAAAACGATACCCCACATCGATAGTGGGGTGGGGGTGTTGATAGGGGGGTGGTAGTGGGGGGTGGATGAAGTAAAAAAATATTTTGAGGTTTCTGGTTCCTGTACATACACTAAATCAAATTTTTTTTTCATCTCCTTTAATAAGGGGGTGGCTAATGCCAAAATTTTTTTTTGAGACCTTAGCCTCTCTTGTATATACTAAATACCAATTTCGTGGACTCTTACCTGCTTGATTTACCCATTTACCCCAAATTTACCCCAATTTACCCCCCAACCCTTTGACGGAACAAGATGAAAATATAATTTAGTTCTAGATCTCGTTAAAGTACATATGTGTACCAAATTTCAAGTCAATATCTCAAGCGGTTCCAGAGTAAACGTGCGCACAAAAAAAAGTTACAGACAGACAGACCGAGAGACAGACAGAATTTTTTTTTCGCTCAAACTTAAAATCTCGACGTTTCATGACATTTTAAGCCTATTTGGACAATAAAAATTTTTAAAAATTTGTTTGTCGTTACTATACTTCCACTACTGGACGTGGAAGTAAAAATAGATGAATAAGACTATTATTTTTTTCGTCTGACTATTATTTTGTTGAATTCTGTCAAATTAAACTAGATAATAGTATATTTTATTTTTAACTATTGTCGAATTATAATTGTAAACCCAGTAGCAGTTTGCTCTACTATTATAGTTGACAGAAGTATTATCGACTTGTAATTCTAACCCAGTATTAGTTCGCTGTATTATTGTACTTTGTAGACAAACCAATATTATTGTTGTCTTCTAGAAGTTCTAAAAGGGAATTGCCATAAAATTTGCTTGCTTACCTAGTCTATTACAGAAATTATTCGTAGATGACGCCACATACAAATCACTGACAATAATCAATCATGCATTATCTTATACTCTTATGAATTTATAGAAAATTAATAACATGATTGCAATGTTCAAATTCTCTCAGGGATCATCGATATATTTGGATGGATCTTATAAACGATCTCTAATCTTTGGTTTGGGTGGTCTGATGTCTCAATACTGAGATTTTGGCTAACCAAAGAAAACTTCATCATACAATAAAGTGTAGATCAACCTAAAAATTAGTTGGTGAACAAAAAACAAAGTCGTTATACTATTTAATTGTAGACCAAATTGAAAATGGTTAGTGAACATAAAAAAATGTCATTGTACTATTTAATTTGTTACAAGAAGATATGATTATTAAACTACTATTTGTTTACGAAAACAAATAAAGTTGTTGTATGACTATTCTTTTCTGCATGATTTAACTATGAAACTAGATAGGCGCGATTTCATATGCTCTTTTTGGTTGAATTTACCTATCATTTTCTTTGAATGGCGGGCATAGTTCCTCCTGGTCTCTTCCCACCTAATACAAGTAAACAGGGTATGCTCTACCTTATCCAGCTCGTCGTAGTAGCTGCATCTGTCTGTTTCTGTCCTTCTACGATCGTAGAGATGCTTCTTAAAACACCCGTGTCCTGAGAGAGCTTGGGTTAAGTAGTAATCCACTTCGGTCCTTTCTTGTATTAGAAATTCTGTAGGTGGGACTGCCACTATGACCCTCACTGTCTCAGTTGAAATGGTGCGGTATGCACTGCCAATTCTGATTGACATCAGCCTTTGGAGTGTTGCCAGCTTTGCTGTCAATTTTTCTATTGGGAAATATCTTACTTGTGTGGTTGTCGTTTGTCTACCAGAGGGAAACCTTAAATTCTCTAGTCGTGATGGACTATATTTTTTGAGGAATTTACAATGCCTTGCGGCTTCCGGAAGGCCTTCAGGCCATCCTCTTGCTGTTACGAATGCAACTTATTGAGGCTTTGAGACCTTTTATAGTTATCCCAATCCTCTAGAAGTTGAGAACGCAATGCCCTATTGAAGAGATTGCGTGTATCTTTGCATAGATTGTGGAGTTCCCTGTTTCACCAAGGAAAGTTTTTCCTTCCCTTTCTCCAACAACTGCTCTTATATGAAGCAGTGATTGCTTCATTAAAAACCTTAGTAGAAGATTCTATTTCCTCTATATCCCCGAGTATAGTCACCCCCCGTTATTTTGCTTGCTCATAGGCGCCCCAATTTGTAAATTTAAAAAGGGTCATTTGGTGCCACCATATTGTTAGTGTTGCTCCAATAGTGGGTATAGTAGTTGTAGTAATTAGTCAAGTTAGGTTTTAGTTTATATTGTGGTGAAATTTGAGTGTTTCTTTCTCTTAGGCCATTAATAATAGCCCAGTGCTCTTTTAACCTGTTAACTGCCTTGGCGAGCCTGGCCTTATAATGACATTCTTTTGCAAGTTTGATTGTTCTTCTATAGGTATTTTGGTATTTATTAAAGAACTAGTGAATGAGAGCAGCCATTCTTTCAATTTCCATATTTTCATGTCAATGTTTCGTTTACAAAGTCATCGAATTCCCAAGCTAAGAGCTGAATCTTAACAGATTGCAGCCTGGAAACTGCTCTACCTGCCAGGTACGTAAGTCGTCTACAGACAATTGCAAGTTCCAACATCGAAACGTTTGTGCGACCCATGATCGGCCGTCAACAAGTAAGGTCAGGTCGGACACGGCAAGGATCGATCCCACCCCCGATCGTCGATCTCAACGGCGAATAGGGCTAGTGCGACGATCGCGGCGAACCGCGACCGCCTCGTAAAGTCACATTGTTTTGAGTCTTTCGACTCTCGAAACTCCAAGACCACCTTCGATTAGAAAGGATACGGCCTTAGAGGCGTTCATGCATAATCCCACGCTCCATCGCCCGCTCTAGCGAGTGCGTGAACCAAAAGTCCGAACCTGCGGTTCCCCTCGTACTGAGCAGGATTACTATCGCAACGACGAGTGTTCAGTAGGGTAAAACTATCCTGTCTCACGACGGTCTAAACCCAACTCACGTTCCCTATTGGTGTGGCACTTTGTTCTTGAAAATGTTATAACATTTTTTTGTAGCAAATAAATCCACCAGCCTTTTCAATAACTGTAATTACTTTCCCAAATACCCCGTATATACACGAGTATTCTACGGGTACATATTTTCATATTTTCTTCGTCATTGTCTCATATGGACGCAACTGTTCGTTAATTAAACTATTATGGTGCAAAATATATTAACCTCAATACAATAATGAATAATGAGGATCGTGTAACAGTATTTGCGATAGCATAAGTGCATTAAGTGAAAATATACCCATTAAAATATCAGAACGGCACGGTTTGATGCATTACCGTGTTATCGGCAATACAGTTCTGGTTATCAGTGTTTCCGTTTTGTTAGTGTTCTATGTATGTGACTTTAAAATGGTGAATAGCGGATTTGCCAGCTTTCTGGACAGTTTGACAAAAGGTAGTATTCATTTAACTTTCGCTTAACAGTTTTCAAACTAATCTTTTAGTTAATTAAAACGGATCAAGTGAATTATTCCAAATTTTTTGAGGAGGGGAACAGATATCAATATGCGGTTTTCAGGATTTAACGGATAATTTATTTGTGAAATCATCTTATTCACAACTTCACACTCACCTCTCTGTAACGTGTCTGAGTGGTATCATTTCTTCGGGGTCTACAATCGTAATTTTCCTAGTTTGTACTTTAGGTAATGACAACAACATTAGGGTGGGCCAAAAAACACGAAAATTTGAATTTGTAGATGGGCTAGTTTCTAATTTATTACTATGCATCTAAAACTAATTCGGATAAATTTTTAGCCAAATCGGTTAATATCTAGCCGGGACCCCACTGCCTTGAAAATGAAAGAAAAGGCCAATTTTTCGATTTTTAACATTTTTCAAATTGGCATTTGAATTTTTTTTTATGACTATTAATGTCTAAACGCGTGTAGCAAAAGTTTTCCAAATAAAATATTTTTCACTTCCAGGGAAATTAGAAATTTTATCCAAAAAACCTTATTTCCGTCAAATTATACGTTTTAGTGACAAATTTCCCTGGAACTGAAAAATATTTTATTTTGAAAACTTTTGCTACACACGGTTAGACATTAATAAATAAAGAGTTCTAAAAAAATTTCAAATGTCAATTTGAAAAATGTTAAAAATCGAAAAATTGGCCTTTTTTTTCATTTTCAAGGCCGTGAGGGGCCGGCTAGATATTAACTGATTTAGCAAAAATTTACCCGAATTAGTTTTAGATACATAGTGATAAGTTAGAAGCTAGCCAAATCTGCAAATTCAAATTTTCGTGTTTTTTGGCCCACCCTAAAGTCAACATCAACGTCGTACTTTTTGGTGGGAAATATATATTTTAAACTTTAACGCTGTATTGAAAAGAACCTCCTCATTTTTTAAATTAATAATAATAATAATAATGATAATAAACGTCTTCTTTATTTCCACATTAAAAGTAATACATTCATATACCTAGATGTGAAATGGGCTTGCGGAAATAAATGGCGAAATTCAGTTCGGGGTAATTAAGCAGTAGGCAAAACTGCCCGGTCTGTTCTTCCACTTAACCATATAATATATTATACTACTAGATACATATTTTTGACGCTAAGACTAATCAAATTATATGAATAATAATAGATACAATAGGAGATTTACCAAGGGGAGGGAGAAAAAAAAGATAATAATTAAGAATAGTTTTAAGTATAAGTTCAAATATATAACACCTATGAATACAAAAATATTTATTTTTGTATTCATAGGTGATTAATATTTTCTAATATCTATAGAACACAGTAATAATTGGGAGGCTCTGAAAATGAAACAAAGATTATATTAAAGGGTTAAAGATTAAAGGTATAAGATTATATTAGGGGCGAGCGTAGAAGCGACTTCAATGTGAATATCAGTCGATATTCCGTTGAAGCAACGTCGAGCGCGGTTAGTACTTGGATGGGTGACCCATCTTGGGAAATACAGCGTTCTCGTCCCACCTTCTAGCTGCTTGTATATCAGTGTATACGCGGAAGGTACGTAATTTCAGACGAGGATTACGTAGTGGATATACCATCCTTCGGAGGGGATGTAAAGCAGGCGGTCCCTTGTCTATTAAATGTTAGGCAAGTAAAAGATCCCTACTCTTCTTAAGGGAAGAGGTTTGGCAAAATTTCCAGGTTGGGGGTAGCTCGTCTCCTAGCGTCGGTGATAGGCCCTGGTACCGGAAATAGGCCGACGTTAAATAGTTAAAAAAAAAGATTATATTAAAAAATATTACCTATTTTGAATAGATGTAATTTTTTTTTTTTTTAATTGATGTTTACTAGAGTTTTTGAAGGTATTATCAGTATTATTATAAACGTTGCAAATTTGATAGCAACTTCGTTTAAATAGTTCTGTTCTATGGATTGGTGGGATTAGAAGACTTTTAAATCTAAGATTTGGTGTATGTGCATCTGTCCTAAATTTTATTTTCTGATATAAATAAACTGGGGATTCATGTAATAATATGTTATAAAAGAGACATGCTGAGTGGTGAAGTCGTCTATTTTTCATGTTTAGCCAATTTATTTCTCTGGTTGCGGCGTATTCCATAAATAAGCCTCAAACAGGAATTTTGTAATTTTTGTAGTTTGTTCATATAAATTGAATCCAAACAAGGGCCATACAAACTATCTGCATAATTTAATGTTGATAGAACTAGTGTTTCAAATAGTAAAATCTTTGTTTTTTGAGGAAGAAAATGCCTATTATTATATATTAACTTGTTAATATTTTCTTTGAATCTTAAATCTGTGTCGATTATTACCTCTAGACTTTTAACTTCATCTTTTCTTTCTAATGCATTGTTTTCTATTTGTATATTTATATTATCTATAATGCTATTTCGTTGGATTGTGGGACCAAAAACAATAAAGTTAGATTTGGAGGGATTAATAACTAGGCAGTGGTCTTTTGCTACTTTTAAGAAATTATCAAGATCATCATTAATACGTACACAAGCTGCGTCTATATCAATATAGCGGAAAGATTTGTGTATCGTCGGCATATAAATAAATTTTTCAGTAGTTTAAGTTAGTTAAATTACTTGTGTATAGAGCGAAAAGCAACGGGCCGAGAATAGACCCTTGTAGGACACCTGTTCTTAAATTTATGTAACTTGATTCGTTGTTATTTAAACGTACACACTGTTCACGGTTCCTTGCTAAATAATTTTACTGCGTCTTCAGACAGCCCGATATAGTGTAAAATCTCTAGGTCATAATTTATAGTATCAAAGTCTAGTGAAACCAGTACAGTGCAGTCTTTTATCAATGGAGGTAATAACCTTATTAACAATGTGCAATAGAGCTGTAGTGCAGCTGTGTCCTGGCCTAAAACCAGATTGAATTATGGGTATTAGTTAATTCTGTTCTAAGTGTTCTCTTAATTGTATTTCCATAATTTTTTCAATAATCTTAGACAAAGTTGGTAATATATTGATACATCTCAAATCTTTTAGAGTTTCAGGATTAGATTTTTTGGTAACACAGTTACAACGGCTCTCCTCCATATTTCAGGGAAAGTATTTTCATTTAAACAATGATTAACAATATGGGATTATGTGAGAACAACATAATTGTATGAAGTCGATTAAAAATACAGATACTATCTTAATATTGTAATGTGTTACAACCCTTAGAATGAATGCAGTGTATTTGCACCTACTCGAGAAACCTACCAGAAGTTAGTTCTGGTGACATCTGGAATGATCTAGAGAATGGTGGCGTCATCACAGAACAATCGAGATCTGTCATTTTTGGGTATAAAAGACCGACCGCATTCTCGGCGAGTAGTTCAGTAGTTCAGTAGTTCAGTAATTCAGAAAGTTCAGAAAGTATAGAAAGTGAGGTTAAGACTTCAAAGATAAACAAAGTGATAAACATTGTGATTTTAGTCAGTAAAGTGTATTTAAATTAATAGTAGTATTGTGAACTGTGAAGTATCCAGTAAATATTTAATAAAGTGTGTTAGTGGACATCTCTTGTTATAATTTTTGGAACCCACGGAATTTGCGAGGGTGGTTTCCTAAGGGTGGAAACACGTCACAAATTGGTGTCAGAAAGCGGAATTTTATGACAAGAGGAGCTCTGAAGTTGTGCTGGAGTGTTCGAGAAGTATTCTCGAGGGTTAGTGCTAACACGGAGGACTCATTTACTGGACATTGTTCGAGGGTTATTTTCGAACAGGAAAATAGTGTTAAGTGCATTTTTGAGACATTGTAGAACATTTTATTAGGACATTAGTGTGATAATTAAATCCTTTGAACTGAGAAGAGATAGAGACACTGAAAAAGACTCATTTAGTGCGTGAAAATTTCTAGAACTTTTCTATTTGGACATTAGTGGAGATTATTAAATTCTCTGAACTGGATAGTGACAAAAGACTCTGGATAAGACTTTTTTTCGTGCTATTTCGAGATTTGTCTGGGAAGTTCCATTACCGATATTGACGTGACAGTTAAATTTATTTTATTTTAATTTCATCGTATGCCCGTAACAACAAGAAGTATGGCATCCGATAAACAAATATAGGACTTATTCGAACAATTCCAAAAAATGATGGCGCAGCAACGGCAGGAAGATAAAGAAGAACAGGAGAAAAAACGTCAAGAGGAGAAAGAAGAACAAGAAAAGCGACGTCAAGTAGATAAAGAAGAGCAAGAAAGAAAACGCCAGGAGGAAGAAAAACGGCGTCAAGAAGAAAGGAACGAATTAAAGAAAATAATGGAAGATCAGGAAATAAGACGTCAGAAAGAAAAAGAGGATGAAGAAACAAGACGCCAAGAAGAAAAAGCCGAATTGAGAGAAATGATGGAGGACCTGAAGATACGACAGCAAGAGGAGAAAGAAGAGCAAGAAAGACAACGTCAAGAGGAAAAAGACGCACTCAGAAAAATAATGGAAGACTTGGAAGAAAGACGCCAGGAGGAATTAAGGAAAATCCTGAGCGATCAAATAAAAATAGGACGCAATCATTTCTGTCAAAAGTGAAGTCAAAGAAGAGATAAGCAAGGTAGAAGAAAAAGTAGATAAAGTCGAAGATAAAGTAGGTGAAGTCAAGACCGAAGTCGGTCAAGTAAAAGGAAAAGTAAATCAGTTTGAAGAAAAGATGAGTGAGTTCGAAGAAGAAGTCAAGGGAGAAATAGACCGGCTTAAACGACAGTTGAGAGATAGAGGAAGCCAGCAGGTGGTATCATCAGGGCAGCGACTAAAACCTCCTTCTTTTGACGGCCAAAGTTCCTAGACGACGTACAAGAGGCAGTTTGAGGCAGCAGCATGTGCGAACAACTGGGATAACGAGGAAAAGGCCATGGCATTAGTTCTGGCGTTAAGGGGCCAGGCCTCAGAGTTGCTTCAGACTATCCCAGTGGATAAACAAAGGGACTTCAAAGTCTTGGAAGCTGCATTGGACTTGAGATATGGCGACCAACATCTCGCCCAAGTATACCAAGCCCAGCTAAAATCACGAACACAAAAGGCTGGAGAGAGTTTACAGGAATTCGAAGCTGCGATAGAGAGACTGGCACACCTGGCGTATCCGAGTGCACCTAGAGAATTTCAGGAACAATTAGCCGTAGGGGCCTTTTTAGATGGCATAAGGGACGAAGAGGTCAGGCGAGTTCTGAGGCTGACAAGACACCAAAGTAGTAGCGAAGCTTTGGTGCGTGCACTTGAAGTAGAAGCCGCCTACAGAGATACTCCAAGGTCGAGTGCGAGCTGTGACTCTCGAAGAATCGCAACCAGAAATGAACCAGAACCCCTTGCTGACTGAGATGCAGAAAATATTCACCAATTTATGCGATAAATTGGATGGCCTCGGAAAGCAGGAAAAACAACAAAATAAAGGAAAGCCGAGCGGAGGTATTAAATGTTACAACTGCGGCAAGGTAGGACACATGAAGCGAGACTGTCGACAGCAGAACTCGGAGAGTCGAGTAAATGCTGTGAATGTTGAAGAGAAGCAGGAAAACAGTACCAGGGGGGTTATGCTGGCTAGGGAATGTGGTGCCCCCAGAGAAATAAAGATTTCCCAGCTTCGAAGAATTGCAAGCAGTCTGTTGTTGCATGGATATGTGAACGGAAGAAAATGTTTGTTTACCATCGACACAGGTACTACGTCATCAATAGTACGGCCAGGATTTATATCGGGCATAAAGATTACCAAGAGGCAAAATGAAGAAGTAATCGTCCGGACAGCTACGGGGGACAGGGCGACGGTTCATGGAGAAGTAGACCTGGGTTTGCAGATTGGACAATTAAGGTTCGACCACAGGGTCATCGTGGCTGACATCACGGATGATTTCATTTTGGGACTGGACATTATGGAACAGTATGGATTTATTGTTGACGTAGGAAAGCGAGTTTTAAGGATTGGAACGAACAATTTATTCTGTCAAAAGTGAACAACCAATGCGAGAAAACCAAGCTGTTGACAACGCAGGCAGTCAAAACTCCTGCATTATCCAGAAAACCAGACAAGGAAGATTGATTGGTGAGAAAATTGCCGAACATGGTTGAAGTCAACACTGTCAAGGTCGATCTTCCAGACAGTTGGCCAAAGGAAACTCTGAGGCAAGAGCAATTGTGCGATGTAGAAATCGGACCCATGTTGAGAGCAAAAGAAGGCGGAACGCGTCCAGCATGGAAGGATGTTTCCAACAAAGAAGTGGGGCTGAAGGCTTTATGGTCACAATGGGATTCACTTACGGTCGTAGATAGGCTTTTGAGGAGAGCATGGGAAAGCCCAGATGAGAAGCAGGTTGCCATGCGTCTAGTGATTCCCAGGTGTCGTGTACCAGAGGTACTCCAGGAAGCACATAGTGAAACATCCAGCAGACACTTCGCCATAAACAAGACATTGAGTAGAGCACGGGAACAGTTCTATTGGGTTAATAGTTGCCAGGATGTGGAGGCCTGGTGTCGCAAGTGTAAAAATTGTGCTGCCCGTGGAGAACCATTTTCGATGAGCAACTACAGAAATGGAAGCCGAGAACAGCCGAAGAATGATCGAGAGCAGATGAACAGAACTAGTAACCGCTTGAAGGCTCGTTATGATCAGAATGCCAGTACAGGGGGATTCAAGGTGGGGGATCTGGTTTGGCTGTACAACCCACAGCGGAAGGAATGGAGATCCCCGAAACTTCAACCTCCTTGGGATGGACCGTATACTGTTATTACCCGAATTAATGATGTCGTCTATCGTATTCAACGAAACAAAAAGTCCAAGATGAAGATCGTACACTTGGATAGACTGGCGAAGTATGTGAAAGAGGCTGAATTGCCTGACCGGGACGTTCAGGCTTAAGGAGGGGGCAGTGTAATGTGTTGCAACCCTTAGAATGAATGTAGTGTATTTGCACCTACTCGAGAAACCTACCAGAAGTTAGTTCTGGTGACATCTGGAATGATCTAGAGAATGGTGGCGTCATCACAGAACAATCGAGATCTGTCATTTTTGGGTATAAAAGACCGACCGCATTCTCGGCGAGTAGTTCAGTAGTTCAGTAATTCAGTAGTTCAGAAAGTTCAGAAAGTATAGAAAGTGAGGTTAAGACTTCAAAGATAAACAAAGTGATAAACATTGTGATTTTAGTCAGTAAAGTGTATTTAAATTAATAGTAGTATTGTGAACTGTGAAGTATCCAGTAAATATTTAATAAAGTGTGTTAGTGGACATCTCTTGTTATAATTTTTGGAACCCACGGAATTTGCGAGGGTGGTTTCCTAAGGGTGGAAACACGTCACAATATTTTTACTTTTTCATTAAGAAAATTTTTGACATTCCTCATTCCTTTATTGTAAAATCGTACTGATTTAGAAACAAAATTAAAAACGATTAATCAAACTTGATTCATTCAGTTCGATAAGATATACCACATGTATCTCAACCAGATTATTTGCCGAACGTTGAAATTCCAAGAAATATATACAAATATTTTGTTATCAATTCCATGGAAATACCGTCATTTCCTCTGTCCTGTACAGAACTTCTATACATATATTTATTTTGTGGTACGACACAATAGTTAGTCAATATTTTCCTTCTGTAAGTATTTCAATCAAAAGCTACATGCTTGAGAGTTTTTGCAGTTTCCTTTTATCTGTATGCATCAGATTAATGTAAGTCCGGATATACGCAGGTAACTAATTTTTGCTAATAAAATTACACGAATCTAAACATATTTTACAACGCTGAAAATGTTGAATGCGAGGTTGAATGTTTATTTCGAGGTTTATTTTTGTATTCCATTCTTGGCTCGAGATATTCCTACTTTTGTAAATACCATGTCATACTTTTATTTACATGTTGTAATTCATATATTTTGTTGAATGATCATATTATACAAGTGTATTTGTATTTTGAAGTGCTGGAGTGTTGGAAATGCCATAATTCTCATCAAAATAAAGGCAATTGGGATTATTGTTACCCTCATTATTTATTATTACTACCCTTATTTTACTTCCACATCTGTAACAATAATTTTCACAATTATTTATACGGCGTCTAAGTACGTGAATATAGCGACGTTACCTTATCTCTGGAGGCATGCGCTTGTCATAGAAATATAGGCGTAAAAAATAGTTTTTTTTTTAATTCAAATAGGCTCACAATGTCATGAAACGTCGAGATTTTAAGTTTAAAAAATCTAACTTTTTTTCCTGCGCACGATTACTCTGGAACGGTTTATGATATTGACTTGAAATTTGGTACACCTATGTATTGTAGCGAGATCTGGAACTAGATTATATTTTCATCTTATTTGTTTGAGGGTTGGAGGGTAAATAGGTAAAGCAAGCAAGTAAGAATCCACAAAATTGGGATTTAGTGTATGTACGAGAGGCCAAGGTCTCATTTTTTTTTGACGTCACTATCACTCCAAAATCTTAGGAAATCCGAAGAAATCTTAGGAAACCCCGGGAAACTGAGAAAATCTTTTGCTTGTCGAATTTCTCCTCCCGCTCTTCAAAAATTCGAAGAAATCTGGAGAAAATCTGTGTAATCTTAGTCAAAGAGGAAATCTGGTGTACAAAATTTTGGGCGCGGTTGTGTACAAGAACCACATGCCTCAAAATTTGTTTGCCACCCCTACTACTACCTACTACTACCTGCACTACTACCCCCACTACTACCACCACTACTACCCCCACTACTACCCCCACTACTAAAAATGAAAATTTGATTTAAAAAAAGTTTGACATTTGAAATGTCACATGTGGTATTATTGTATTGAGAAGATCATGTAGAATACAAAAATGTAATAACATACAGGGTGTTCCATTTAAATACCAAAAGTTGGTATCTCTTTCGCTGAAACTGGAAGTGGAAAAAAATATGTGTCAAAAAGTAACATTGTACCAAGTTTCAGTAATTTATCTGCAAGAGTAAAGAATATATTGGTCTTTAAGGAAGTGACAAAAAATGATTTTTCTGTTAATCCTGTTATCCTAAACAATGAAATATAAAGATCTTAATATTAGAATATATCAGTCTTCATAAGCTTTCATGTATATTGCTGCGCCCCGTGCCATAGGGCCTCAGACAGTAAAAAACGTAGCAACTTAACTATTTGTCTGGCGTTGAGAGCGTTCACTTTCGTTAATGGTTTAACATTATGAAAGAGACACGGAAGGTTTATCTAACCAGTTTTTTCTCGTACTTGCTGAAACTAAATGGAACGCAACATTAGATTGCAGAACACATGAGTTCCTTCTCTCCTCTATTTGTTTTTGTTGTATAAATGCTTAAATAAACCGACTGTGACCTACATTCGATGAGTGATTTTTAAATATGTATCTTTTTCCGGAAAACGACTTGTAAATATTTAGCAATTCAAGAAGTGGATATATTGGCTTTTCAATGTATCAATTTGTGTATATTAATTAACGTCATAGTACGGGAGCGAGCTGCATACATTCTCTTCTGTAAAATCTGCTTAAAATAATTTCTTATTTTTTAAAGTTGTTTCTTCCGGGTGTTGCCGTAGTTGTCGAATTTGACTTGACGTTTCGCTGATCATGCTGTTAGCTTCTTCAGAAGGATTTTAAAAACTAAAGTTACTGTGTTCTGCTCCTCGTTATACACCTTGGTGCTGCTTCGTTTCGCTGCTCATTCGTTGTTCTTCGTTGACCGCCACTGGTGGTTGGCAAAGCCAGTCTCCACGTGTTACTCAGTCGATACTCATCTTCTCTATTGAAGTTGCCCCTGTTTTTCATAATTTCTAGTGATCCTTTAATTGTCCTTGGGTAATTTATTTTGATGTTCTCGTAGTCGATTTTATGGGTGTCATTCTGGTGAACATGTTCTGCCACTGCCGACTTATTTGTGTACCTGAGTCTTGTGTTTCTTGATTCTGCACTGGATACTATGCCCTATTTGTCCGATATAACGTTTACCACGTCAGCACTCCAATTGGTAAACATCTTGGCTAGTGGTCTAGCGATGGAGTCCTTGTTTGAGGTATGCACCTGTTGAATTTTCTTTACCCTTCGGAAACGTACGCCTATTTTATTCTTCAATAAAGTCTTCTTCAACCTATCTGTGACTCCAGCCACAAGTCCCTAAAAAGTCCGTAATTTGAAAATATGGTCCCTAAAGTCCATATTTTCAACAACTGCATTAGTGATTATGTTTGAGCACGGATTGTTTGTCAAAAAACCGTAATGAGCATTTTCAAAACGCGCGCCCTCACCCCTGCAGAACTCACATCTGTGATGCCGCTCGAGCCCTTCTCATATACGCTAGCGGGTGAGTGGGGTCTTCTGCAGACTGAAATTAGTATTGAAACGAAGGCTAGAGTTGACGAGTATTGGGCCCAGTTTTGGGAAAGTCGAGGTGATTTAAAGTACCCTAATTTACGCCAGGTTGTAAACGCTGCTCTCGGCCTTTCTCCGGGCAGACGCTCACGAAAGGAAGGGCATCAATGGGTAAGCGTATGCTGAATGTTACAAATGTTAAATCGGGCCTTAAATTGTTCGACAATAAACTATCCTCAATAACAAAGGAACTCTTGACTTTGGCCCGTGGCGCTTACAGCTCTTATGAAATGTACCTAGAGGCCGAGAAAAAAAGAAGGAAGATGATTCCCGCAAGAAAAAATAGTAAAAGGAAAAGCAACAGGCTGAGGAAATAGCACGACAAAAGATGGAGAGCGATAGAAAATTCCCTTCAGAAGATGAAGTGAAATTGCAGGCGCTACGAAAAAAATAGCGAGAAAAGAGGGAGACAGCAGACAGCATGACTAAGGAGGCTACCGAGCGATAGAAATGATAAATATATATTCACCGTTTGTTTATAAAAAATCGGCAGCTACTGGAACCTCCCCACATAGTGAATCTTTATAAGCTGTGCTTGGATATTACATCGGAAATCAGAGCACTGAGTAAACAGATAAATTACACGTGACTTTGGAGCTATTTATTCCATGAACAAATATCGAACGAACTAAAGTGGACTACAAGCAATCTGTTAAAACAATACCTCTCATGTTGGTTTATGTTGCATGTTAATCAATTGCCGGCTATTATAAGGGTATTAGCAGATAGTTTCGAAGATTTTGTAGAACATTGGATAGCGAACAAAAATAACAACACAGAATTTAGCCAAAATGACACTCTAACCTCAACAAGTCAATAACATTATGGACAATTCAAGCAGACTACGCATGCGTCAAATTAAAATCTTCCTGCTCGATCAAAAAGGTCCGAGCAAGTCGTTCAAGGGCTTTATTTTGTAATATTCGAACGTTTCAGATTTAGCTCGGTTAGCTCGATTTGCATTAAAAGAAACGATTGTGACGCGTCCCATCAATCAGACGTAATATCCGAACACGGCTATAAACAATTATTACCTTTAAAGAACCAACTAAATTAAGTTTTGACATCTGTCAAAAATATTTGGGTTGATTTGAATGTTGATTTTTAGGATATGAAATAAATTTAGAGACAACCTATGGGGCATCTGCACGTGACGTCACAGCTAACCTCAAAAATATATGTATTTCTTAAAATTTACAAGTATTATGTAGCTGTTATTAAAATTACTGCCTGGTTCCCGTATTCTCAACCAAAATCTAGTTCAATGTAATGTTTATGAAGTTTTAAATAGTTTGTCCCAATAAAATGAAACGCATTTTGCAGGTTAGAAATTTAACCTATAATAAGCAATCTATTTATATTAATTAACAATATTAAAAATATGTTTCATAAATTTTTAAATATCCGCTTGGCCAGTATGGCTCCAAGCTTAAAATGCGGATACAAACATTAAACAATATTATTAACTTAAAAATCTTAAACTTTAAGGTTTCGTTAGTTACATGAAGCACATTCCCTATAAATGTACCATAACCTCTAAATCAAATAATTCTGTTTTTTGGACTTTTTGCGCTAACAATACATATTTTGAAATTACAGGTTTTACATTTTTTTCGTGTTCATCATGCCCCAAATTTGACATTGGGACATATAGCGTTTCGATAGTAGTGAATTTAATAATTATAAAAAATTGACGAGAAACATTTTGACATTATCCAAAACTATGAATGCGGTGCGCGAATGGAAGAATTTTTTTATTTGAATTTTTTGTTTTTTTTTTTATTTTGCTTAACTAGGCGATAGGTAATTTTTATGGGGTATAGCGACAGAAAAATTAAAAAAATAGTATATTGTGTATTTAGATGTGGAAGCAATACATTCCCGGACGACGATGTAAATTGTCAAGCATCGAAGTCCGGGAATGTGCTTTCACACCGAAGTACACATACTATTTTTTCTGAAATCACAATTAATATTATTATAAATTAAGGAATTGTATTAATGCATAACGTTTCTTCATTACAATCTAACTGCTTACTAATAAATGCAATTTTAATGCGAGTTGGTTTGTCAGCGTGCATTTATTTACTGTCTAAAATATACACAAAAAAAACCGTACGGGAATCACAATTAATATTATTATGAATTAAGGAATTTGTATTAATGCATAACATTTCATTACAATCGAACTGCTTACTAATAAATTCAATTTTAATGCGAGTTAGTTTGTCTGCGTGTATTTATTTACTGTCTAAAATATACATAAAAAAACCGTACGGGAATGTTACTTTCCCGGCCTAGGCCGGGAAAGTAACATTCCCGTACGGTTTTTGTTGATCGTTGCTTGGAAACGGATCTTTTCCGGTCTGTTTTCTGATAGTTTCTTAGCAACGGACTAAAATACTGGAATTGTGCATTTTTTGATCTGAAATCGCTCGGAAAATGTAGACATTGCCGATTGATTTCAGAAAAAATGTGTTTTTTCGACCAACCCTACTGTATAACTTATTCACGTCCGTCTTATTTCCATAATTTTCTCTGAAATAAAGTATTTTTCTTGTTAAATTCAGTTTTATCTAAGTTCACTATTGCAAATAAATGAACCATGTTATAAAAAATTATGTATTTATGCTCGTGGCAGTTAATAGGTTATTTATGTATTATTATGGATTACAAATTACAAGATTATAAAATATATATTAAAATGTAAATAATTGTAACATGATTGAATATAAATTATGATCTTATCTAATGTTTGTTTTAATAAATGAAATGTTCAATAGTTTCAATGTTAACAGAGAGAGTTTCATCTGCTTCTAGGTCAACTGCTTCTCCCTTTTATAGATATTGTCATAAAAGTGTACAACACGGCCTCCATTCTTATCTTCTTTGAAAATTAGAAATGCGTGTAAACTATAACTCGAACTTAGTTTATTTTAACATCAAACAAACCATGAAAGCTACATAAAGACATTATACTCTGTCGCTTTATTGAAATTTTTATATAATTATTTTTGAAAATAAGTAATTTGTAGATGTAATTTCTAGATTTTTAATTTTAATCTTCTCCCGAAGATGTCATTTTGGTTGACGAAACATTGAGCATCGTATTTTTTTGTAGAATCATATCAAGGTCCACCTTTTCTTTAAATGTTTAACTTCTTTATGTGCCGATCGATTTTCTATATTATTAGTATTATTACGAAATGTGTATTAGTAAAATATATAAATATACAATGATAACACAATTTCTGTTCATTAAAAAATATAAAAATTAAGAAGAACTTTTTAAAAATTTAAATGATTAATAACTTTTTTTAATTACTGATCGAAAATAATAGTGTTGTTCCTCTAGCTAATACAGTGTCCAGCCTCATACATAATTTACATATTACATAAAACGGCATATTGATATGAATTCTGTTTCTATACGAACGATATTTGGGGTTTTAGAAGTGTATCGATCAAATGCAATATTCTCCTGGTTTTCGAATTTGCGAAGAAGTATAACAGTATAAGTATTGGTAATACATGTATGTACTTATTTCTATTTAACCAAAAAATGAACATCCGCCCAAATTGAACGGAAGTAAAATTCCAATCGATGACATGCACCGTTTCAAAAAAAAGCCCGAGGAATGCACGTTCCCGAATTGAATTTCCCTTTATCACGGAAAATGCAGATGTCTAGCATGCAACATGCCAATAAAGACGCATATTTTATTTTCAGGTAAACATTCAACAAGACGTTCGCGTTCCCGTTTACCTAGATGGCTGCGATTCCATTCGGTTGGGAGTTTACCGGATCATCCAGCAGACATGTCTGAACACCAGGAATCAAGGTAAAGTTTAATTTATTATACCTAGTTGATAGTTTTTTCAATGTATCCAACTTAAAATAGAGGTGCACCATTCTATAAAATGTATTTTTTGTTTAAACAACAATATATTCACAGTCTAGATATTATCAATTTCCCCTTCATGCTTTGTTTGTATGTTATTAAAATCAATTATACTATAGGTAAGACCATTATTTTTTGTATATATTAAGGTTTACCTATAGAGAGACTTAAGCTTGCAGCGTAACCATGTTGACCACAATATTATATATACTCGATTTTAATATACGTACAATGTGTGCCTAATATCCAGTATTCAAATAGTCCATCATACGACAGCAGAAATGTATTGTAAATTGTTCAAGGGGTCGCTCGGCTCTTTCAGCCCTACTTCACCTCGGCCTGGAACGAGTTACCCTACAATTAGTTGTTGCCCAGGACTCCCAAGCTTTTTTTTTAAAGCTTTTGATTTTCCTGGTGGCTAATTTCCCTATGTCTTCAGGCGTTAGTTCCACCTTTTCTAGGTACTTTAGCCTTGCATTCGCAAAGAATATGTTCCGCAGTTTCTGTTGCAGAATCGCAGTATCTGCACATATCGTTGTCTGCCTTCCCATGTTCTTAAGATGGTATCTTAATGGGCAATGGTCTGTTAAAAGGCCTGTCATCAGCCTTAAGTCTGACTTTTCGAGGTTCGAGAAACTTTGGGGCATTCTTTGACGAATAAGTGATGAACTTTTCCGCTTGACTTTAGCCCGGGGTATTCCTCCAGTAGGACTCTTTCTGTTCCTTTTCCCATTTTACTACTTCCTCCGTTATGTGTCCCTTAAGTAAGCCACAAAACGGTTCAGGCCCAAAGAATGGGCACCTTTTTTGCAAGGGCGCCAGCTAATTCGTTTCCTTCTATTCCCTCATGCCCTGGCACCCACATCAAGGTAACCTTGTTGTTTTTTGCCAGTTGCTTCAGGGATTGTCTGCACTCCCGGGCAATTTTAGACTCAAAGGTGTAAGGACCTGAGAGCTTTTAGCGCTGCCTGGCTGTCTGAGAGTATATAGATCTTTGCCCTTCGAATGCCTTTATTTATGCATTCCTGGGCACATAGATTTCTGCTTAGAAGATGGTTGGGGTCTTGCCTAGGGCTCTGGATAGCTTGCAGTTAGGCCCCGCTACGCCCGCGCCAATCCCTTCAACCAACTTCGATCCATCTGTGTAACAGATGAGTGACTTCTCCAACTGCTTTGCTCGTCTGGCGGCTCTCGATTAGCACATCACACGGGCAGTCAAAGTCCGGCTCAATTGGCATAGAGTCAGTGGGTTTGGTCACGGATTCAAGTTTAATTGTTTATAGAATTCTTAGGTGACCAACCAGGTCTCCTGGTTTGAAAGAGTGCACCTGCTGCAGCCTTATGGCACTAAGTGCTGCCTCCTTCCTTACATACAGATGTAGAGGAAGCAGGTCTAGCATTGCCTCCATAGCTGTTATGCAGCATATTGCTCCTGTGATCCTCAAGCAAGCAAGGCGTTGCAACTTCTGCAACTTTCCTTGTGTTAATTTTTCTTCAGTTTTTGGCCACCACACACATGATGCATAGGTGACCATGGGTCTCACAACCGATAGGTAGGACCAGTGGATCATCTTCGGTTTTAGACCCCAACTCTTACCAAACAGCCTGCGGCACGTTCACATAGCCGCAGTGGCTTTGGTAAGTGTTCCTTCTAGGTGTGAGTTCCAGGTAAGTCTTTGATCCAGGATTATTCCTAGATATTTAACTTCACTGGAAAAATTCAGCACTGTTCCATTTGGCATAGGAGCTCTTAAACTTAGTTTTCTCCTTTTGGTAAACGGAACAATAACTGTTTTGCTCGGATTGACGCTGAGGCCCTTCAGTGAGCACTATTTGGATATTATGTTTAAGGCGATTTGCATGAGATTTGAAATCATAACCTCATATCTGCCTTTTACAGTAATAACAAGGTCATCGGCATAGCCTTGAACGTTGAAGCCAGAATTACTCAGCTTATGGAGGAGGTCATCCACTACCGTTGACCCACAGCAGGGGCGATAGAACTCCACCTTGTGGACCCTTGACCGCAATCACCGTGGCGGACTCCCTCCTCCCCCACATCCGTAGTAATTATTCGACATGGATTGTATCCAGCAGAAATGTATAGTAAACCGCAGATTTAACAGCCACTCAAAAAATGTCGGCATCTATGACTTTGCGATGCAGCGTGTTTGATGGGTCAAAGGCCCCGACATTTTTTGAGTGCCTGGTAAATCTGCGGTCAACATTACCTCACTCATTTTTTGATGTCTATGTGTCAGCAGGTGCAGGAGGAGGGGGTGAAGTAGGGGTTGGACCTCTAGGCGGTTTGAGTGGTCATGTGACTTGTAATATTCAAATTAAAATTTGACATTTGATTTTTAGTGAAATTTTTGCTGTCCATTTGATACATGTTTTAAGATTCCATAAAAAATCTAAAAATACTGTAACGTGTTTCCACCCCTAGGAAACCGCCCTTGCAAATTCCGTGGGTTCCAAAAATTATAACAAGAGATTGTCCACTAACACACTTTATTAAATAATTTACTGGATACTTCACAATACTGATTATTAACTTGAATGAACTTTACTGACTAAAAATAACAATGTTTATCACTTTGTACTCTTAACCTCACTTGTCAATCAAACTTCAAAACTACTTCTATACTTTCTGAACTACCCGCCGAGAATGCGGTCGGTCTTTTATACCTAAAAATGACAGATCTCGATTTTTCTGTGATGACGCCACCATTCTCTAGATAATTCCAGATTTAGAACTAACTTCTGGTAGGTTCTTTCTCTAGTAGGTGCAAATACATCTGAATTAATTGAATTCATTCTAGGGGGTTGCAACACATCACAATGCCCTTGACAGCATTTTTCGTGGTCAGATCTGGCGTCCAGGCCCAACTTCCGGAAATTCTGAAAAACGGCTCCAAATGCCATGATTAATCGAGATATTGCTTAAACATGGTTTACGAGTGAAAATAATTTAATTACTAACTATATTCTCTGATTAGTTCGACTTTGCATATCGTTGATTTGTAACGATTACGATTCGTCGTGTCATTACGGTCGCATTAGTTAAAATAGTTATCCTATTTTGAAAGCGACGACTAGCTAATTCATTTACATATTTATGCACGGACTCGTCTTTTATTTATTCCTTTTTATCATCATGGTAATTTGATTTTAATCACGATTTACATTAGAGCCGTTTTATCTACCCAATTTTATTTTATAATGAACTCTCTGCAGGTTGGATGACTAATTAATTCAGTGAATTCGTTATTCCATTGGGATCCGTTCTAAATTATACAAATAAGAGTCGTCAATAATTTAAAACGTACAGATTTACATTTTCAAAGAAAAAAGTGTAGCAAAGAAATCGGGTGCCTCAAGTAATTTAATTATTTTCAGGCCCATTTCATACAATTTTCGCTGGTTTACCAGAGCTTTCTCTATAAAGAAGTATTTAAATTATAAATCTGTTTGAGATTTAACTGTTTTATAATACACTAAATCATTTTGCAAAAGAGTTAAACATCTTGTTCTGATTTACTTCAATTGAGTATGATCCAAAAGATTTAACTGACTAAAAATGACTTGACTTGAAAATGGTTAGAGATGTCGGAAAAATAATCAGGAAAATGTTCCCACATATCGCTGGATCTCATTTGCGAGCCCCTACCGATAGAAAAAAATAAAACAAAAAGTTAGCTAGTGTCTTCGCTTCGAATACTGCGATAAAAACAAGTTCTTATAAATCGGGAAGGGCTGAAGATATCGAAAAAATTATTGGACCTGATAGGGTGATAACGTACGTCACCTGTAATTCTGAAAGAAGCTTCAGGCAGCTTCTGGAAGCTGGAGAAAATTTTTGGTGTCATTTAGTTCTTCCGTATTTCCTTCTCAATTCGTTCGGTTCTCAATTGTGTTCCCACTTTATAGCCCAGGAATTTTAGCTTTTGACTCGGAATTAATTATTCTAAAGCTTAAAATTTGCAGGATTGTAGTTTTGGTCCAGGAGAATACGTACCAAAAAGGCCCCTACCCCGTCGGCTTCCCTGTTTTTTCGGAGCAACAAGGGCCTAAGTCACAGAAATTGCAGAGCTGGCTGTAAAGTGCAGCAGAAAGGTTGTTACTGGTCCGACTTGGGTAGAAATGCTTATAAAAGCTTCGGAGAAGCATATCCGTCGTATTTCAGATGTTCTATGCATATTTTATTCATAACTTTCCGTTCTAGTGCTGTCAAAATGACAAAAATTGAAAAAATTTCGAAATGGCGCCATTGCGGATAAATGAAGACTCGGAAGGCAAAATGTACCTGAATAAACATTTCTCTTCATATTTTGGGCTTTCCATTGGTATGTCTACCTTCTCTGTAGCGTCACCCGTTACGGAGCTACGCCTCTCCGAGTGTCGCCGCGCCCCCCATGCACCTGGTGGAACGGCCCTGGCTGCGCTGATGAGACTTGTTGCGAATTCCCAAGATTTACTGAATGAAATTCAACTTGTCAGACTCAAAAAATGACTTAATTCGGCAAGACAATTGACATTGTTGATATACTAGGAAGCAAGGTCGTCCGGATCATCATCCATACCCACTGACTGGCTGCGCAGCTGGATCCTCTACAGCTCCTACACATGATGCTACAGTTGAGACCAGAGTTCCTGCACTCGCATCGGGCACCGTAGTTCGCCATGTAGGCACAGGAAATTTGCCGCAGCAGGCTATCAGGAGCTGGCCACCTTGTGGTAGGAACAGGAACCAGGCCCCAGAGTCCTGATTTCCACCCCCAGTCCTCCGGGTTGAGGTTGACGTCTAGCCATTGCTGGACCTTCAAAAAAGCACATGCACATTAGTTGAGAGTGCTGCAAGCTTTTCGACAGATTAAATCCTCACGCTATTCTCCCTAACCTGGAAGTATGCGCGGAACGGATGTTGTTCATAGGCGGCACTTGTTGGCGGGGGCTTGCCAAATCAAAGGAGGCTATCACCGACTGCTTTGCCACGCTCTGGCTGTATCGGACTACTCGTAGCTGGTCCAAGCTCTCCTCCTCACTCCTACTCAGAACTTTGTTCCACAAGATCTTTAAACAACTCCTCATTTTCAGTGTCTCCTCATTCCACATTAATCCGAAGCGAAGTTGATTGCCCACCCTGAACCACCAACATTTCCACCTTCAAGAGACAACTTACAAAAAACACAAACGCCTGTGTCCACCATGACTTAACGACGATTACTCAATTTTTCCGCACCAATGAACCGATGCACACACTCCGAGGACTGTTACAGCTACTTTACTAAGAAGGCATAGCTCGCCGTGAGCCTGCATGATTGTTTAGACTAGACGTGATCGACGAAACAATGAAAGCACTTAACTGTCCGAATGTCGCCGCGCGGCGACACTCGGAGTGGAGTAGCTCCGTAACTACAGAGAAGGTAGACATACCAATGGAAAACCCAAAGTATGAAGAAAAATGTTTATTCGGGTACGTTTTTTCCGCAATGGCGCCATTTCGGAATTTTTTCAGTTTTTACAATTTTGACAGTACTAGAACGGAAAATTATAAACAAAATATGCATGGAACATGAAATACGAACGGGTATGTTTCTCTGAAGCTTTTTGGGTCATCTCGACCCAAATCGGACCAGTAACAATCTTTCTGCTGCACTTTATAGCCAGCTCTGGAATTTCTGTGACTTAGACCGTTGTTGCTCCGAAAAAACAGGGAAGCCAACGGGGGAGAGTAGGGGACTTTTTGATACGTGTTGTCCTAGAATAAAACTACAATCCTGCAAATTTTCAGCTTTACAATAATTAACTCCGGGTAGAAGCGATATACTGACTAAAACTCCCGTGCTATTATTGTCGTTCCACATTGCGTCCCAAGATTTATTCTCAGCACAAACGTTCCCAATGTTGTTCTTGGTAATTATGGTTTTTTAATTTTGTTCTCGCCTTTATTCTCTTCTCAGGAAGACAACGACAAGAACGGTATTTTTGTGCTTATCATAATTTTACTCTCGCTCGTTGAATTTGAGAACATATAATCTTATTTTAATTTTTTTTAAATTTCAATTGTTAAATATTTTCAATAAATAAAATTGAAATATTATTTTCTGAATCATAAACTTACTGAAGCAATAAACTGAAGTTGGGTGAATATCGATCCACTGCTGACGGCAATGTCAATATGCCCTGCTAGTCCAACAAGTAACTGAAAGAGTTTAGAATATCCGAAGAGGCAGTCTGTTTGAACCAGTCGATTTATTATGCAGCTCTCCTGTGACATGAGTTTATGCTTTAGGCCAAGTTCCAAAACCATTACTACTAGTGAGTAGTATTGAAATAATAATGTCTTGTTTCGTTCAAGCAAAATGGACAACACATTACCAATTACCACATTACCAATTGAAGATGTGCAGAAGATGTATGCTGAGATAAAAATGTCTTCGTGGTATTTAAAAGGCTGGGGAAAATTCTATTTCACCCCTAAAACATAAAAACAACCCCAAAAATTGCTTTGAATAATAGTTTATACTGATGTGAAATAGTATATTGTGTATTTAGGTATGAAAGCAATACATTCCCGGACGACGGTGCAAATTGCAAGCATCGAAGTCCGGGAATGTGCTTTCACACCGAAATACACATACTATTTTTTCTGAAATCACAATCAATAGTATTATAAATTAAGGAATTTGTATTAATACATAACATTTCTTCATTAGAATCTAACTGCTTTTTAATAAATGCAATTTTAATGTGAGTTGGTTTGTCTGCGTGTATTTATTTACTGCCTAAAATATACATAAAAAAACCGTACGGGAATGTTACTTTCCCGGCCTAGGCCGGGAAAGTAACATTCCCGTACGGTTTTGTTGATCGTTGCTTGGCAACGGATCTTTTCCGGTCTGTTTTCTGATAGTTTCTTAGCAACGGACTAAAACACTGGAATTGTGCATTTTTTGATATGAAATCGTTCCGAAAATGTAGACATTGCCGATCGATTTCAGAAAAATTATATTTACTTTATGATAACTATTAGGTATCCATTCAATAGATATATCAAAAAGGTAAAACTACCTCTGTTCACACCCTATTCAGGGAGTGTAACGCTATACACAGTACCTTATATTAAAAAATAGGTACGAGATGATTAAAATGTACAAAATGATTTTTTAATACTAGTTGAGCCAGACCTTCAACTGATCCTGACCTCAGCATCCCTGTTTTAAAGGCAGACCTTTTTGTAATGTTAAAACAAATATGTGAATTCACATTACTACTGTAAAATTACAAGAATACTGTAGCAGTGTAAAAAACAACCCCCATAAGGATATGAAATAATATTCGCAGCAAGTGTTATTATAAAAAAGCGCTTTAGTTAGCGACCCTGGAAACTACCACACTACCCTATTCGGGGGTGCAGTTCTATTGACAGTCTCTAATATTAAAAAAAATGCCACGACATGCACCAAATTATTTTCTACTACTAAAAGGGACAGAAATCCACTTTATCTTGACGTGAGTATCCTTATTACGAAAAACTACCTCTATATGAATATGAAAAATATTTACAGCACGTAATGTTACAAAAAAATCTGTATGGTTTTAGTCGACACGTTTTTTTAATAAAGAACAAGTAGCGAGTTATTTAGCAACCTCGAAAATAACCAAACCATCCAAACCTATTCAGGTGGTAGAATCGTATTCACTATTTCAAATACTAAAAAATAGGAAACGGTGACTAAAATGAATCAAAATCTACTCCAGTTTAGGGATGACAGGCACGTTAGATAATGTAAAAGATTTTCAGTTTATGAAATACAGTGTGTCCCACGATAGATGTAACAAAAGGTGTAATGGATCAAAAATTTTGGAATGGTATTTGGGGATTGAGTCCTGCTTGTTGTAAAACTAAAGTATACCAAAAATTACTTGATTTGGTGTTCTACAGTGTGTTTTATAAGCAAAGTTTTAAAAATCACCACTAATAAAGTACCTTTTTTTTTTTCAAAATATGAAAAAAATCCACTAAGAAAAGTTATTTAGAATGCAATTTTATACCTCTAGACCAAATTTCAGGAATATGAAATTATTTTTTTGAAACTTCACATTTTTTGCGAATTAAGAGTTGAATTCATATTTAAAGTTGTGTAGGAGCAAATGTTAATGATCTCAAAAAGTAGGCTATTGGTAAATAAAAAATTGAATATACGAGATGTAAGAAGGTATAATGTTAATCGAACTAATTGTAAAACAACAAACAATTACTAACAGAAGATTAATGAAGTTTAAAAGTTATAACAAGTAATAAATGTCAAAAACATAACAGATTCACAAACAAATTAATTATTGACCAATACAAAATAATGTTTACAATTTTTTTATTATTCGACGTAGCTACCACCCACATCCACACAAATTTCGATCCTTCGCCTGAAGTCCTTAAAACTGTTTCGAATATGATCTAACGGTATGGAGTTTACGGCATTTGTAATTCTCTGCTTCAATACTGCTACATCGTTAGGAAGTGGTTCAGCGTAAACCAGCTGCTTGAGGCGACCCCATAAGAAGAAATCCAATATTGGTAGGTCTGGGGATCTCGCCGGCCACTTGATCGGTCCATTCCTGGCAATCCAATTTTCTCCAAAATTTAAATTCACTGATTAACCATTTCTGTGGAGTGGCCAGGGCAACCATCAAGTTGAAAATGAACTAAAGGCATAACTCTTAAAATATTTAAATGTTCTTCAGAAAATCTATCAAGAAGCTGTAAATAAGTGTGCTGGTTTAACCTTCCCTCAATGAAATAAGGTCCAATAACTCCAACGTGATAAGAAACGGCACACCACACATTCACTTTTTTATAATATTGTCTTCTACAATGAATTCTAAAATTTGGATTTTCAGAAGCCCAAAACCGACAATTCTGAGATGAAACAACACCATTGGTTGTGAATGTGGATTCATCTGAGAAAATTATGAAATGATGAAAAAATCTCTCCCATGATTTTTTCTCCAATGGTTAAACAAAAATCCAACCTACGGCCGTCATCTCCCTTTTCAAGCATATGTTTATAATTTGCTTTATATGCCCTAATTTTCTTTGCCTTGTAAATTCTTTGGAATTCAGACTTGCTAATATTAATAAGAGCTGATCTCTCTCTTAGTGGCATCCTAGGATTTTCTATAACAGAGGCATGAGCTATAATAGCCCCAACATTGTCTTTATCATATGCTTTTATTTTTCTTTTCATGTTAAGAACACTACCAGTAGCCAGAAACTTTTTAATTATTCTCATAGCCTGAGTACGTGACAAAGCAGTGTTTGGAAATTTCAAATTAAATTGGCTTACCACTTCTCTTAGCAAGTTTTCACCGCCAATCTCGTAGCATTGCACAATATAAATTTTTCCATGCATTGTAAGTACCATTTTCACTTAATTTTTTATGCTTGGTTCGTTAATTTGAAACAGAAATTAAGGATAATATTGACTACGTGTGGTAGATATGTCAATAATAAATGATAAATGTGTATCCACTGCTTTTCTCATAGCCTACTTTTAGCTTCTACATAACTTTAAATATTAATTCACAAAAAATAATTTCTATGCAGTTTTAATTGAATGGTTCAAATAAAAAATACTAATTTATTGAAAAAATTGGAAGTTTCAAAAAAATAATTTTATATTCCTGAACTTTGGTATAGAGGTATAAAATTGCATTCTAAATAACTTTTCTTGGTGGAATTTTTTCATATTTTGAAAAATAAAGGTACTTTATTAGTGGTGATTTTTACAACTTTGCTTATAAAACACCCTCTAGAACACCAAATCAAGTCATTTTTGGTATACTTTAGTTTTACAACAAGCAGGACTCAATCCCCAAATACCATTCCAAAATTCCAAAATTTTTGGTCTTGTTACATCTATCCTGGGACACTCTGTATATAGACTCATAATAAAATATTATACAGTGTGTGTAGTGGCGGGCTAGGCATAGGGAGTAAGAATTACAACATCGCGCGTGTCAGCTAGCTGAAATGAAATAACTGAGAGCTGGGATGCTTCGCCGACGGGCGAGTTTGCTACTGCTGTGTTGTCATATCTCTCGCGCTACGTGAATGTACATGCCTAATCGGCAATTACAGCACTGTATCAACACTTTCATTCATTATAAGCTATTAGTCAAAGCAATTTTAAGGGTTGTTTTTATATTTTTAGGGGTGAAATAGAATTTTCCCCAGCCTTTTGATATCACGAAGATATATTTTTAACCCCCGACCCCAAAAGAGGAGTGTTATAAGTTTGACGCGTATGTTTGTATGTTTGTCTGTCTGTCTGTGGCTTCATATCTCTTCAACGGGTGATCCGATTTTGATGTAGTTTTTTTTATTTCAAAGAATATTTTGTCTAGAAGGTTATAGGTCATATTAAATTTTGCCATCTTGAATTCGCCATGTTGAACTTCTCTAGAAATTGTCCGATTGAAGTAAAATTGAAAATGTTCAGACAATTAGGTGTGTTCACTGTATGCAAATTTGCTTTTTTGATATTATTAAAATACATTAAAGCACTTACCAATATTTAAACACCATTCTTTCATCTATCAATTTAAAATTTCAATATATAAATAACAAAACTGAATAACTGAACGGGTATTATACAAAACGGGCTGTGACGTCATCGGTTGCATTAACATAACCTCAACTTTTGGTTTTTTAAGTTTATTGTCATTTTTAATGATTATATCCGCAGTTCTCATTTGAAACCAGTATGGCTCCAAGCAAACATTTAAAAATTGACGCATATGATGTCTCAATATTGTTGATTACTAAAAATGGGCTGCTAATTATAGGTTGGATTTCCAACCTACAAAAATCGCCTTATTTTATTGGGAGAAGATATTTAAAACTATGAACGTTACATTGAACAAGATTTTAGTTGAAAATACGAGAACTAAGCGGAAATTGTCATAATAGTGACATATACTCGGAAATTTTTTAAAGATATGTAGGTTAGGTGTTTATGACCGATGACGTCAACAATATAGCTTGGTGTTTTGGGCGGTAAAATTTTAATTCAAATTTAAAAATACTTTTTCTTGGATATATTACTCAACTGGTTGTGGAAATTCAAATATTTCTCGTTATAATTAAGTTTTACTTTCACAGTCACTGAGATTTTAAAATTTGTGAAAACACCGAGTTGTGGTAGCCGAACATGATTTAGGCTTCATTTTGATTCGGACATATGAAACTGGTAAGATTAGATACATTGATCGGGGGTTTTTAAAAATTTTCAATTTTACTTGTTATTAATTTTGAGCCTTTTCCAACCATTTTCTTTGGGTCTTATGCGTTCCGCGAGGGGGGGGGGGGGGCAATAGTCAGCTATTTTTAACATTGTCCTTTAGCATACACGTGTAGTTCTGGTGACAATACAATAATATGGTACTAAAAAGTATGTTTTTTAGTTTTTTTAAAATATAATTTGATCCGGTACCTTTAAGTAACGACAACACAATGAATATAAAACTAATAATTAAACGTAACTAAAAATTTAAAAAGAAAATTACATTTAAAAACTTTTTAAAAACAGGCTTTTATTGTTTAGTTGTACTAAAATGAAAAAAATAAAATGAATTGTCTTAAAAGCTTGTAGCGTGAATAGAAAAAAAATACTTAAGTAGAGTGAAATTACTTATAGTCTAGGAGATAGCTACATGGGGCCTGGGATATAACCTGTTGGCATTGGTGTTATGTTTTAGAAAATATTTTTCTGAGTAGTTTATCTTCTATGTGAGTCAGACGTCCCCCCCGCGCTAGCCGCCCCCGAAAATATTTAATTGTGGAACAGAGTAGAACCCTTTGGGGCTTGGTGTTAGTTGAAGAGGCGATCAACATTCGATATATGCCGTAACGTTTTTTTCTCCGTGCAATTGGTAGCACTGGCGACATCAATTATAGCCAAATTTGGAACGTAGTATAACCATTTCTGACCAAGCGGAAAATTTTTTGGCCAAAAATTGGACTTTTGGCCTAAAACGGGTTAAAACTGGTACTTTTCAAAAAAAAAAAAAAAATTGGCACCTTCTCAAACTTGTAATTTTTGTACCAAAGAATAGTCTCTGTGAGTGCCAACATTTTTTTCTCAATGTAGCCCCCCAAACCACCCCCAAACATTCAAATACTTTGTTATGTTAAAAAGGATAATTTCATTAATTTCTCGGTCATTACTCGCTAAATGTGTCATTTTTGTATCCTTTGTAACCATATTAATCGGTCGAATGTTGATCGCCAAGATACCCACTTCAACTAACACCAAGCCCCAAATGGTTATACTCTGTTCCACAATTGAATATTTTCGGGGGCGGCTAGGGCCAAAACTGTCAGGGGGGGGGGGAGGTCTGACTCACATAAGATAAAATACTCAGAAAAATATTTGCTAAAACATAACAGCAATGCCAACAGGTTATATCCCAGGCACCATATATGTAGCTTAGGGTGGCCCATCTTTTTCGAAATCGAAATTTTTTATTTCTCACCCCTGCAAATGGTTCCATTTGAAGAAAAAACAGTCCCCTCAAAATATTATTGAGGCAAATTGAAGGCAAGGGGTGCCGCAGAATGCATTATTATGCAATAATAAAAGTGAATGGAATTATTTACATTCTTTGGTTGATGCATTGTTTTTTTTTTAATCAGCAACATTTATCTTTAGAATGACTAATCAAGTCATACAAATATCAAAGACATTATCTGTTGTGACTATGACATGTGTCATACTACTGTAAATTCGTAGTCTAAGAAAACTAGACTAGAAGTTTTTGAAATAAAACTCTCGTTTTATCTTTGTGTATTTTATTATGAAACGTTTTTTTCATGCGTAGTACCAAATATCCTAAATCTACAAGACATATAGTAATAAAAACAATATTTTTTGCACTAGGCCAAAGCATGCGACAGGGTTTCTTTTTTTTACATTTGGAAACTGTGATTTATAATCATTTACAACTTGGAGTAAAAACTGTTTTTGGTCTTTATTTTTTGTTAAAATGTCATTATAGTCAGTAATAAGTTTGATTCCTCTCTCAGCGGCATCATTTACAACTTTAATTTTGTTTACAATATTGAAACATCGGGTATAACTTTAATTTTCCCTCCATGTTGTTGGATCATTTTCCAAAAATTCCATAGACAAACCTAATTTTTGAAAAAACTGTTTAATGTTCTCGCATATGAAGTCCTGAATTTCCTTGTTTTCAACGTCAGTAATGTTACTAATCATAAGTCGTTTAATACCCTCTTGATTTGGTGCTTTCCTATTCAAAGCTTTAACCATTTCTCTTTTAGTGGTAACTGAAATATCGTCACCAAAGAAAGATAAGCCAACATTTACTGAATTAAGGTACCACAAATGGTTCACTATTTTCCTACTTGCGGCTTGAGATGTTTCTTTGTCAATATTTTGACAATTAATGAGTTCTTTACAAAAGTCTAAGTCATGAAGCGGTGCTTTACTAGCAAATGACGCTGTAAACCAGGCCTTTACATAAACCTTTACAATAAAGAGACATATCTTCAATACCTATTTTTTCTTTTTTAGTTAGTTGGAACTGATCTTGGAAAAAAAATATTTTTAGACAGTAAATGGCTTTGGCCATCCAACGTGCATAATGAAATGCCCCTGGTTGAGAGAATATCGTGTGAGTGGGCTCTTCTTCAACAAAAAGTTTAGAAATTCTTTATAATCATCACGAGGCTATTGCAAAGTTAAAGCTGCATTTAGAAACTTTACAATTTCGGCTTTAACTGGTTGTAAAATGTGTTTAATTTTTGATACTTGAAATCCAGTTTTTAGTTTATTTTGATCTATTTTAGGCCAAAATCCCCTAAAACGTTTAAATAGTGGCACATTTGGACCAGATGAGGAAGGAATTTTTGTGTCAAACACACTTCTCAAAACCACTTCAAAAATATGATGTCTACAAGGAAAATATAGAATATCTCTTTCTAATTTTTGTTGCAATAGTGTGGCTGCCCCATTTATATAACCCACATTTGATGCTGTTGTATCACAACACAAAGCTATTACCTTTTCGTCCAAATTCCATTCACAAAGCACATCATAAACTGCTTCAGTCTGTTCTCTTCCAGTTGAATTGGGCAAAGCTAGTACTCCAAGTAGTTGTTCAATATCTCCACTAGTAACTAAGATAGCAAGTCTATCGATATTTCCCATTCCAGTGAGAGAAGGTAAAAGTTTTCCATCCCAATGGATGCTGGGGCCGGCAATTCAGAATTACCGAAGGCAGTTTTTAATATTTCAGCTCTTTCTTCGCGGATGCGTTGTCTAGAGCGCTGAAGTGTGGTTCTGCTGATGGACAAAGATGTGGTGTCATGTCCTAGTGCTTCTGCTACTGCCGTCAAAATATGGACTGCATACCTGTCGCTTATTTTGCAAGCATCAAATGCAGCGGCTATTTTTGGTGTGATGATGTTACATGTTCCATACAATCTCCTCTTTTTTGGCTGTGATGGGCCAGGCTGGTCTTGTAACAGCTCTTTTTGGGCTTCGATTATTTCATCTTCATTTTCGTTGGAGTCGGCTGAATTACTACTTGATGATGGGCAGATGACTGTTTCCTCTAATCTAGCTTTTTCTTGTTGACTTCGTTGCATTCGTTCGGATAATTTCTGTAATTTCTCCTCAGCTGATTTTTCTTGAGAAGCAAGTTGGTAATCAATACCATGCATAAATCCAGGACGTCCCTTTTTTCTTTGGTTAATTAAAAACTGCTTATCTTCATCTATTTTCATCAACTCCAATGCATTTGCATGAGAAATGTCAAAAAGATCGTCCAATTTTTCAACGAAATTTTTTTCTTTACCTCCCGCACTGGCCCTTTTAGCCGATTTTTGTAAGTTCCTCCACTCTGCATAAAGTTTATCTAGTTGTTTAACACAATGAAAATCCTGACGTGTCGGAATGCGAGCTTTATCCCAAAAAACTGACACCTCTTTTATTGTTAATTTAGCACTTTCATGTACACTTAGCTTCACTTCACGAATGTTATAAAAGAGCACTTGTAATACTTGTCTATTAGACGGCAATTTATTGCCAATGATTTGTGACGAATAGTGTCCAACTAAGTAAATGAAAGTATCCTTTCGTAAGGATCTAACATCAGCCATCATTAAATGTTTTTTCAAAAAGGAACGTATGCTAGAACTTATAATGTCACCACTGTAAAACACAATTGCAAACTGACATAAAAACCTACCGTAGGTGCATTATATTTCCAAACTTCCAAAACAAATAATTTCTAGGAAATAATTACACCAATAAAACATTATGAGAAAAGAGGTAGATATTTGTATTTTAAGTAAAATTTAAGTATATTACCGTAATAAAATCTTAACTACAAATTTCTACTTGAATGTGGCACGGGTTACCGTAATAAAATCTTATCTACAAATTTCTACCTGAATGCAGCACGGGTTACCGTTCACCGAATTATCTGAAACTTTGACATAAATTATTCCTAGTATAATAGTATATTTTCGTGGGGTGAGACTTAAAAAATACGCAAAAAAAAAATTTACCCCCTATAGAGATGGGCCACTCTATGTAGCATTGTAGCTATCTCCTAGACTATTAGAGAAGATATCGTCGTCATAGAATGCGCAGAGACCGATATCGTTACCGCGTGCTAGGTGACGATCGCATTTTTACAGCTGTATGGGCGTCGCACTGCCTACTACCATTAATATTTAAATAAAAAATAGATGGCACGGCACTGATATTGTCAACTTTTATACGCGATGCGCGAAGCCGTGACGTATGTTATCTTCTCTAAGTAATTTCTCTCTGCTTACAATCTCTGTCAAATAATGTCTTTATGAACTCATCGCGCCCGACAAGCTTTTAAGGCAATTAATTTTATTTTTTTCGTTTTAGTACACCTAAATAAGAATAAAAGCATGTTTTAAAAAAGTTTTTTTTACATATAATTTTTATAGCCGCTAACGTATTCTGTTACGGTCTTTTTGAATTTGGTTTAATTCTATTTTTTTCCAGGGCCGACCGCGTGGCTCGTTACAAAGAAGAGCGGAGGCGACAACTGGCCGCACAATTCGGTGCCCATCAGGACTCAATCGCCTCAAGGACACGCAGTAAGGATGTCACGTCGAGCAGCTCCGAAGGGCCCCGGCCCACCAGGGCGTCGAAGTTAAGAGCGGCCGCTGCTCTGTCACAGGATAACCTTTCTAGTCAGAATCAGGGGAATAAGTTACATAATTCAGAGGTGAGTAAGTGGTTTTAGGTGTAGTCGGAGCGGAGAATTTGGGGCACACAAACTAGTTTGGTAGTTGTTTATTATTTATCGTGTAATTTTCATTTAAATTATGTGTAATGTAAAATGGAAGTTACTGTAGTAAGAAGGCATGATATGTAATTAGTTAAAATGATTTTAATTGTTAGTAACGGACATAGAAAAATATTTGTTACAACTTAATATGTTCAAACAAAATAAGGAACTCAAATGTCGGATAATTTACATGCACTATATTCTTATACTTCTTTCAAAGACTAACATAGTGGGCCTAGCTTGGGTCCTGGGATCCGAAATAAAATGGGGCAAGACCTATTTTTGATTTTTCCATAGCTGAAAACCTTGCTCTAAGAAAAAATGAAAATTTATTCAAGTAGAGTTGGGCTATACACATACAAGAAGTTTTTATGACAGCGAAGACTGTAGCAAAGAGTTTAAAAATCGGAAAAATCAAAAAAATGACAAGCACATCTAATAATCAGAGGTCGGAATTCAGGAGTCATTTCAGAGCCGGCGTTAGACTTACCGCTATGATCGAATCTGTGCGTTACTTGTGAACGAGACATTTATGGTTGCTACGTAAATACCTACATGGAGACCGTTTTGACGGCACTACCCCATCGCCTATATACATCAACCGACCAGATTATATAATTTATCATTTATTATTAGGAATGGAAATTATCTTATTTTTTTTAATTAACTTACATATTACCTACTATATCTGCATTTATAGAAAATGGTTAAAGTACCATTATTGAATCATAAAACTTAGCATAGTTACTCCCCCAGCAGTTTATAACTGTAAGTTAAAAAAAATTATTTTCGTCGAAAAATTGTAATAAGAATGAGTCACACAAACTGCCACGGCCAATGCCTGAGGAATACTAACGGAAATCAGTTCCAACAAAACAAGAAATTTAGATTACTTCTATGCATTAGCGCACCGCCCCTTAATTTCATAAGTAAGTCAACGAAGTGGGTGGACCATTTAAGGAATTAGTACTGCCCAATACAATGGAGAATACCTAACAAACAAATTAGAAATTAAACGTAATCGACAGCCGCTCTACATGAAAGTGCATGAGGTATTTCTTGATTTTTATTGAATAACGCGATTGGGGGTGAAGTTAGGTATAGGGAATTCTCGCTCACGCTAAAATTCAATTTTCTTTCGAGTGATGTAAAAAAGAACAGTAAGTGCCCTTTGAAAAAATCGACTTTTTGAACATTTTTTATTGTGACATTTGAAAATCGCCTGCGCCCATATGGTACAAGATGGGACTACCGATAGGACATCAGGTGTTGGCCTGAACTTCCAGCTAACTGCTTCAACAATTTGGTTTCATAACTGAACGGTTTGCGAGATACAAATTTGTTCGTAAACTAACTACTACAGCGGCAATTGTTTTCAAAAAAATTGACATGTATCAAAACCTGTAACGGATAAGTTAACATAACTTAGGTTGTCTAAACTCAGAATTGAAAGGCCAATCGAATCATGTAAAAAGAAATTGTAGGTTTCCATTTAAAATAACAATGTTGGTACCGACTTTCGGCACACCGTGTATAGCTGGGGGACTGAAAATATTTTAGATAGAACGGGCATGATCTAGTATGGCTGTATACCAAGTTTCAAGTTTGTAATCCAACTGCAAGTTGAAAAACTTCTAACGAACGGCCTACGTGAATCACCCTGTATATTGGGTGGTTTGGGAGAAACGCAGAAATCAAAATGTTCATCAATTTTAAAGAAAAATCCCAACTTTGAAATTGTAAAATAAATAAAAGAAAGTTATTACTGACGTACAAGCATTATGGGTAACTGATATACCGTTATCAAAAATAAAATATGCTCCCATGACGACAGTTGATTGCGAAAGATCGTTCTCGGTACATAAGTCGATATTGAATTCTCGTCGAAACAGGTTAAACAAGGAAAATTTGGGGAAAATATTTAGAGTACTTTTCGACTCAATAGATACCTTAATTAATTTTCAAGACGTACTTGATTGAAAAAGTATAGCGTGTTTGTTTTTTAAATAATTGTTTAATTAATTTGTTTTTGACTTATTTCAACCCACTATTATTATTTTATATACTATAGTGTAACATAGGCATATTATGTTGTGGCTGTTTGAAATAAAGTAAAATTATTATTATTGTTATTATTAATATTAGTATTTTATTATTATTGTAAAAATAATGAACATATAATTTTTGCCAATAAATGTTCATAATAAATATTTTCCAGTTTTCGTATTTTTTACACTATTACCTTAGTACGGGCCTGGAATGACGCCCAAATTTCCAATCTCTGTTAATAACTCATTCAAAATCATTTTAATGGATTCAGTTCAAATTTAAACACAGAGAAATAAATAAGCAAAAAATGACTTGGAACTAGTCAATAGTTATTTGCTTGTTTTGATGGTTAAAATCGGCATCTTGGTATTCCACTTCAAAAAAAATTTTGCCTTGATAAAAATAAATACTACGAAATATTTGTAAATTATTCCGAACAAGTATTTCGAATTCCATTATAAACTGTAAAGCACGGCCTCCTTTCTCACACAATTCAAGCGCGGATCTAGAAATTTCAATAATTTTTTGCTCGTCTGTGGCGCATGGGACCTATACGAAATATGGGAAATAACATCTCGAGAAGCACTCCTCTAAGGACCCTTAAAAAATGTTGAAAAAGCAGTTTGCGAAAAAATTTTTCAAAATTCGATTACCCCCCCCCCCCCCCAGGTCTAGGGACTCCTGTTTAAAATTATTTTTTGTCATATGCATTTTACTTTTCATAAAAATACAGCAGTACGTTTTGAAGTTTATGAAAATATTTTCATTACTAACAACGAATTGAAATTTTGTCATTTGTTAAATTGTAAATCACAAAATTTCAATTCGTTGTATCTCAGTTAGTAATGAAAAGATTTTCATAAACTTCAAAACATGTTGTACTTTTATGAAAAGTAAAATGCATATGACAAAAAAAATAATTTTAAACAGAGACCCCTAGACCTGGGGGGGTAACCGAATTTTGAAAAAAATTTTGTTAGAGAAGTGCTTTTCGAGATGTTATTTCCCATATTTCGTATGGGGCCCATGCGCCACAGACGAGAAAAAAATTATTGAAATTTCTAGATCCGCGCTTGACACAACTAATAATAACATACTAAGATTTTTACAACTTATTTGTTCTTCTTTAATAAATAGACTTTGAGCAGATACAGAACCATGGTAACTGAACCATTCCTGTGATGCACCAAAGAAATTGCTAATTAGGAGTTAACAGTTGAAAATAACGTTCTGACTTTTATTATTGGTGTCTCTTCCTTTTATAAAACGTAAGATACCGATGTACTAACCTGATTACTGCTGCTGCGGTTCTTTGTTGTTGAGCTGTTTGTAATTATAAATTAAATTATCTCGGTATTCTTTGCTTCGCCTGCCTAATGAGAAAGGCTCATAAATCCGTTTTAGCAGATTAACGGACCGTGTAAAAACCGTTTTACTCCCAATTATTATTCGAACGAAGTCGTCTAAAACTTTTCTTTAGTTTTTTTTTACATTTTAAAGCAGATTAATGATATGGTTCAACCAGCGATGTGCAAACAATAAAAGTAATGTGAAGATATGCGATGAGAAGTTGTATTTTTACAATTAGTTATTTTTTATTTATTTGCTTTTATCATGATTAGAGAATATTATTTAGGTATTATGCAAATCACAACTTACACACTTTTTATTTATTATGAAAATACCTCTTTTCTGTATATTGTTGCCCTAATCTGTCTATTGGAAAAAAATTTGTTAACGATATTAGTAGAACTATTGTCTAAACGTTGGTTGTGGCATTTTTTTAATTTTTCTCTATTCTTATTGGGATGCTTTGCCACATGTATTCTTCTAAACAATGTCTGAAATCTACAAAATAATACAATTAACCAGTATTTTACTGGAAAATAACCTCTACGCCTGTGACTTTTACGTCAGAGGATCAGTTAGAGGGTGGTTTTTGACAAATAATGAATAAGAACAAAAATATAAAAATGACGTATTTTGCTGACGTTTCGGAAAACGAATCTGTTTCCTTTCTCAAAGCGTATTATAATGTTTGTGGGCTGTGGATATTAAATACACAGGTTTAAGAATATATTTGTTATATTCAGTATCCATAGATACTTACTGCTTACACAGAACTGTTGATATATCTAATTGATAGTTTTATTTTAAACAATGTTGAGTTTGTTAAGTTCTTCTTTTAACATCGGCAGCCAGGTTGTGCAAACATCTACGGAACAATTCGACACGCATTTATCCTCATTCAATAGTATTATAGCCGCTTCAGAAATCGAAGATTTGCGAACACGCTTGGGAGAACGGACATAGAATAAACTGGGACTCGGCAAAAATTTTAAGAAAAGAGACAGATAGCAAGAAAAAAAATTAAAGAAGCGGCTATAATACTATTGAATGAGGATAAATGCGTGTCGAATTGTTCCGTAGATGTTTGCACAACCTGGCTGCCGATGTTAAAAGAAGAACTTAACAAACTCAACATTGTTTAAAATAAAACTATCAATTAGATATATCAACAGTTCTGTGTAAGCAGTAAGTATCTATGGATACTGAATATAACAAATATATTCTTAAAGCTGTGTATTTAATATACACAGCCCACAAACATTATAATACGCTTTGAGAAAGGAAACAGATTCGTTTTCCGAAACGTCAGCAAAATACGTCATTTTTATATTTTTGTTCTTATTCATTATTTGTCAAAAACCACCCTCTAACTGATCCTTTGACGTAAAAGTCACAGGCGTAGAGGTTATTTTCCAGTAAAATACTGGTTAATTATATTATTTTGTAGATTTCAGACATTGTTTAGAAAAATACATGTGGCAGAGCGTCCCAATAAGAATAGAGAAAAATTAGTAGAACTGGTAGGTAATACCTTCACCATGAAAATTTTTTCCAACTCAGATAAGAAGTCTCAAAGTTTCTAAGAGTAGACATCCTTATATATTGATGATAATAATGAGGTTCATAAGGGCTATAATCGTGTCTCTTGTTATTTTTTATCTGCCCTGAAAGGGTTAAGGCACCAATATACAGAAAGTAGATAATTTCATACTAAATAAAAAAGTGTGAATGACTAAATTTGAATAAATGATTTAAGTATTTTCAATATATTTTTTTCTTTAAAATGCTAAGAATCCTATCATGTAATTCAATACTTCGTCAGTATTAGCTAGAAGAGTAGGTGTTTTTTATTGATTCTCCAATAATGAGTGTTTTAAAGTATTTACCTAACTAGTATATTAGCGTGCCCAGATTAGGGCAACAATATACAGAAAGTAGGTATTTTCATAATAAATAAAAAGTGTGTAAGTTGTGATTTGCATAATACCTAAATAATATTCTCTAATCATGAGAAGTTGTATTATTTATATATCATTCTTATTGCATAAGTGAATCAGTTAAGAATTTTTATGTAATATCTTACTTTGTAGTCGTTTTAATGAATCACGTAACAGTCAAAGTTAATACGATCAACTTAAAACACTGTGTCATAGAGGGCTGGAAGATTTGACGGATGTCACACTAATGCACACTCATGTATTTTTAACTATTAACCACAAGAAGAAACATACAGCTAATATTTTTTCTAAATATTTTGAAGTTAAACTTCGGCGCCTTTTATTAAAGATCCATTTATATTGTGAGCAAGACCGTTCAACGTCAACAGATGTATCAGGCGCATACTTAAAATATATTAACTTTCGCAGTTCACTATACTTGATATATTAAGAGGTTTGTAATTAATTTTTGCTACAATTTTTTGTTTAACTGTCTCAGTAATGTCTCCAGATAATTGAAAAATGTATTGTCGAAGATCGAATACAACATTTATTTCATAAACGGCTGTACATTTTTATATTTTTGCCTTACGTTTGGCTCATGCCGTGAAGATTTCTCTGTATCAGGGTGGGAAAAAAATCATGATTTTTTTTTTTTAATTTTGAAAAATACCGTCGACATCCCGATAGGCGCACATTTTTTGCAATCGATCATCGTGCACGGGAAACTGGAAGTCTATCAGATGATCGTGCTGGAAAATGTGGCAGATATAGGATTGCACTAGTTCCAGAAGTCGGAAGAGGAAATTTTAGATATTTTTATCAGAACGGCCTGAAAGCAGTTTGCCTAAAATAGCTTCTCAAGTAGGAGTATCGTATTTTTCGGTATGGAACACATTAAAAGTTCCATTTCATATACAGACTGTTCAGGCATTGGAACTCCAAGATTATGGTTCTCGAATGGAATTTTGTAACTGACTTCTGAGAAAAAATGCGAGAAATATAAGTTTTGTAAACGCCATTTTATCAACTGATGAAGCCTCATTTAATAGAAATGGTATTACAAATCATAATGATCACATTTGGTCTGAAGAAAATCCTCATGCAAAGAGAGAATCGCATTTTCAGCGTAATTTTTCGGTTAATGTTTGGGCGGGGATTGTTGATAATCATCTAATTGGACCTGTTTTCTTTCCAAATCGTTTAAATGAAGCTGCCTATCTACATCTCCTAGAAAATGAATTGCCTAAACAATTAGAAATTATAGCCTGCAAGTCAGACAATGCTTATCAAGGCGTTTTCCAGGATGTTGGATAGGCCGAGGAGCAGATGCTTCAATCAGTTGGCCGGCTCGGTCACCTGATTTAAACCCAATTGACTTCTGTTTTTGGAGATTCATGAAGGACAAAGTTTACTCTGTTTCAATAGAGAGCGTTGAACATCTACGACAAAGAATTCAGCAGTCAAGCGAGGAATTTAGAAACATTCCTGGCGTCTTTCAGAATATCAGATTTTCTCTTCTAAAGAGAGCGAGATATTGTATACAAGAAAATGGGAATCATTTTGAGCACATTCTGAAATAAAATTTCAATAATTATTTATGTAAAACTGAAATTAAGATGTAACTGAAAATAATTGATTGATAAATTGATTTTTCTCGATTTTTATTATTTCACTGTTTAATTACCAGACTTTGCAATGTTTTTAGTGCTGGTAACGGTTAACGGGTATAGACCAAAAGGTGTTAGGAAAAGACTTTTTAAGTAGTCGACGTTTCGTCAAAATTTATTGACATCCTTAGGACTATTTATGTGAAAACTCACATAAATAGTCCTGAGGATGTCAATAAATTTTGACGACACGTCGACCATTTAAAAAAGTCTTTTCCTAACACCGTTTGGTCTATGTCCGTTAACCGTTACCAGCATTAAAACACAGACCATCAACCACTAATAGAAATTGAAGAAAAATCGGGGGGAAAAACGTTTTTAGTATTTCCAGTTTCAGTTGAAAATGATGACTCGAACGAAAAAAACACAAGCTAATAAAAAGCTGTAAAATTAAATTTTCTGTAAAATACAGTATACCAACAAAGTCATAAGCGTACCACTAAAAAAAGAGGGTAGGAGAGAAGGGAGTTTACCCGTAAATCAGCCTCTTAGAAAACTTGATTTTAAAAAGTTTTTACTTTAAACTATTACTCTTTGGCATACGTTTCAATGTACCGAAATTGAAAAAAAATATCAATAGCCATTTGTACAATATTAAGAAAAATATTTTTTTTTATTTCCAACTTTAGAGGGCTGTATCTTCATAGAGGTGCGATTTTGGATAGAGGTAAATTAGGTTGAATCAACTTTCTTTGGCGCACTGATTCCGTGGTTAAGTGATTGCCATACTTTTTAATAACACTCTGTATATTAACAAAAGGCAGCATTTAAAAAAAATTAATTGCTGGGTAATTACAATAACAAAACGGCGGCATTTTGTTAAAGAAAATGTGAAAACACACATTGTATTGGCTATAACTTCTTTATTATTTATGGTGTAGAAAAAAACAAAAATCATCCTATAGATTGATTAGTTATTTTTAATTGTGTTGCTTAGAATTTTTTATGAAAATGTCTCAATTTCTAAAGTATTCAACATTAAAACTAAGTACTTCATCCTAAAAACGGTCGGATGCCATTTATAAACTTAAAATCTCCGAAACCATAAATCCAACACAAATATATAACAAAAACAAATTCATTCTCAGTTTATAAATTTCATTTTTAATGTCCACCATTTTTTCGCCTAAACTAATATTTACTGATATATTTGCAAAGAAACAAAAATGTTACATTTTTTCTAAAATCCTAAAAACAGTTTAAAATGCAATTTTTTTCTAAAGCAAGCGCTGTGAGCGGACGAAAAAATTTGAGGGTCTAGGTCATAATATACAGGGTGTTTCATAATTGAATGCTGATCCTAAAGGGCGATAATCCTTGGATGATTTTAAGAAAAATTCTTTATATGAACACCGCAACCGCTTTATTTCTGAGATACAGGGTATTTTTTTGTTCAAAAATAATTGTTTGAAATTAAAAAAATTTCTTTTTATGCGCACTTATTACTAAAATTAAATAATAGTTACTAATAAAATTATAAAAATCTTGCCTAGATACTTTGGTCAGCACAAATTATGTAATTGAGACTAAGAGAAAAATCGCATAGGGACAAGCAAATTAATGCATTTTATTTTTTAAATCGAAAACTGTCCGCCGGACGAAAAAAGCCAAGGGACCATTTTTATGACAAAATAAACCGCAAATATGAAAATAATATTTATTTAAAAAAAAAGTGGCGTATCATTTTTTTTTTTAAATATTGGAGGGCATGTTGACAGGGACGCCACTGATGAAAATTTGAAAAACATTTATCCTGGAAAAAATGTATTTTTATGCGTACTTTGCATGTACCAAAATTGAAAAAAAGAGATATTGGGGAAAAACTGATTTTTTTGTTAAATTTCAACACCCTATATCTCAGGAATAAAGCGGTTGCGGACCTATGTTCATATAAAAATTTTTTCTTAAAATCATCCAAGGATTATCACCCTATCAGCATTCAATCATGAAACACTCTGTATATTAACGAAAGCCTAATAGAACTTTATCAGCGTTTGTAACGTAAATGCCATGGTTTCTAAGATATTTAACATTTAAACTAAATACTTCCTCTTATATACGTTCGGACGCCACCTGTATACTTCCAGATCTCCCAAACCATGAATTCTACAGAAATTAGAAAAAATTGAATTCATCTTCAATTTAGTAGCTATCTTATTTGCCTCTGGCATGTTTTTCTCAATGTAATACCTTTCGAATTATTTGACTAAAACCTATTTGAAATAACTTTTTCAAGCTAAAATTCCAATTTTCTACTCGTTATAACTTTAAAGATTATCTATTAATTCATACATATCGTAAAACTCTTTGATTATACCGTTTTTGGCCTTTCTTGATGACAAAGTTATGTTAACTTTTCAAAGAAATCATACTTATGTAAAGTGCCGTCTTTCTCTGTTACATTTAGTACTCTCTCCACGTTAGGATCAATTGTTATAGGGTGTTACCTAACATTCATGGTCTGACGTCATGTTTCAAGAGTGGGTAAAATCAGGCAGGTTTTAATCGCTTATATATCTGGAAGAGTTTTTTTTTTTTAATTTTCGTAGTTGTCTATAGTGTTTTTAATGATGTTAATTTACGATTTGGAGTGTTTTAATTCAATTTTATTTTTGGTGCAAGTTCCCTATTGACCTCCATTGCCATTTAAAATTTTAGGCCACCACCGCTTAAGGGTTAAAGTAGCGCGATCGACAATACGCAATAGAATTGTCCTCCTTGATAATGAAATCGAAGAGCTTTTTTCGAAAATCACGAAAAATCACGGAAAGCAGAAAACGCGCCTGTTTCATTTTTGGCGGGCCACCCTGTATAAAAAATTCTGTTAGTAACAAATAATAGTTTGTTCTTATTTTCTGCTTATTTTTTGTCAAACGCATTTAAGTGGGGGGGAGGGTTCATCAAAATGTCATATAATATCATGAAGGGGGTCCTTTTCATACGTTATGTGGACATAATTAAATTTTTATCCAACTTTGGTCGTATTTTTATAGCTAATATAAGCTGAGTGTATACTTTCTGGAAAACAGGGAAAACCTAGAAAAGTTAGGGAATTTGATCTGAAGTTGTTCCCAACTGGCTCCCCCACGCTCGTCAAAAAATGTTTTCCATTTCCCCTCCCTCGCTCATCAATTTTCATTTTCGAGCAGAAACACTTTTTTGGGAATTTTTATTGAAAAGTCCTGGAAAATACGGAAAAGTCAGGGAATTTCATGATTGTGAAATTTGGATATTCATATTAAACTTCGTTTTCTCCGCCTTAAACATCTGATGTAGTCTAAACTAAGCCAGTAAATAGCAATAACTGAATTAAACCGACATTGCCTTACGTTTCATACTTGTAATGAAAGTTTAAATTCATCGATCGGTGGTCATTTATTGTTTGTTTAAAGCACGTATGTTTCTCAAGCGCCGCGATGTCTACATTAAAATAATTCGTGGCCAAACAAAACACAAATCAAAATCTGTTTTAACATTGTCCATTGGTGTAAACATTTGTAAATTAAACGGCTAATAGTTTTAGTTATTTACATTTTACAAGTGCGCAGCAGAATTCCAGTGGCTTTAAATATTTGATGAATTAAAATTGGAAGTAGCGTGTATTAGTACTGGCGCACCCGCCATTCTATAGAACTTTATAGAGATATCTCTTATTTAACCAATAGTACCAATAGGTGAGTAAAAACTATATAAATAAAATAATAGTATCATGAATAACCTATTAAACAAAATAGTAGTTGTCATATTCGATGCTGGGGGCACATTATCAATCATATGGTTATCATGCTAGACCCTTTGTTTAAATTAAAACAATAAAATCGCTGCAGTAACACATTTCCTTATTCATCTTTTACCTCCAACGCAAAAAAAATTTGAAAATGTTTATTGTTCAAATGGGCTTAGAATGCCATGAAACGTCGAGATTTCAAGTTTGACCAAAAACAATGTCTGTCTGTCGGTTTGTCTGCCTTTTTTGTGCGCACGATTCTCTGGAACTGCTAGAGATATTGACTGGTACACGTATATATTTTAACGAGATCTGGAACTACATTATATTTTGATCTTATTCCGTTGAAGGGGGGTATATAGGTAAATAAAGCAAGTAAAAGTCCATTAAATTAGTATTTAATATATATAAGAGAAGCTAAGGTCTCAAAAAATCCACTACCACCCCCTTCCACCACCCCACTACGATATTAGTACAGGAGAAGATTGAAAAAAATGACCGAAAAAAATTTATGCAGTCTTTAAACTTTGGTTATAAGTTTAAAATAGGCCAAAGTTCATGAAACAAAAAAGTTTAGGAGTTTTACGGGGAACCTGTAGAGGGTAAAAAGGGGTATTTTTAATAAAAACAATCGATTTTTCTCTATTTTCTCGGGAAATATGACATATACAAAAAATAATTCAAATAAAAGTTGTTTCTGGCACAATTATCTTTAATTTGGTGTTTTTAAATTAAGCAATAATTAACCGAAATACGGCCATTTTTCGATGGAGGAATGGCGGATGGAATTTTTTTCTAAAACAAGTGTTTTAAAGGGACAACTTAAATTGAGCATCTAGGTGCTGCTATATATTAACGAAAAACAGCATTTTTGAAAGAAAACTTAATTACTGAGCAATTACAATAACAAAATGTCGACATGTTGTTAACAAAAATGTGAACACGCTCATTGAATCGGCCATAACCTCTTTATTTTTTACGATGTAGAAACAAACAAAAAATCACTTTATAGATTGATTAATTACCTTTAATTTTATTTCTTAGAACTTTTGATGGAAATGTCACAGTTTCTAAGATATTCAACATTTTAAACTAAATACTTCATCCTAAGAACGGTCGGATGCCATCTATAAAATTAAATATCTCCGAAACAATCAACCCTACACAAATATATAAACAAAATGAATTTGTTCTCAGTTTATAAGCTTTATTTTTGATGTCCACCATGTTCACTTAAACTAATATTTATTGAGATATTTGCAGAAAAACAAGAATGTTACGTTTTTTCTAAAATTCCTTTACAGTTTAAAATGTCATTTTTTTCTCTAAGGCAAGCATTGTAAGCCGATGAAAAAATTTGAGCACTATATATTAACGAAAAACAGTATATGGAAATATATCTTTTTATTACTGATTACTTACATTAACAAAATTGCGACGTTTTTATTAAAAAAGAATGTGAAAAATTACATTGATTCTGTCATACCTTCTTTGTTTTTTATGCTATAAAAATAGAAAAAAGAAAATCATTTGAAAGCCTAATTAATAGTTTTTCATTTTGGTTATAAGCGTTTTTGGCCTAAGTGCCATAGTTTCTGAGATATATTAACATTTAATACCACTTTTTCAAGCTAAAACCCCAAATTTTCTGGAAGTTATAACTTAAATCTATAAATTTATTTGAAAAGTTGCATAGAACCTTTTCTTCTTAAAATTTAATTCTCTCTCAGCTCCAATGTTTTTGGGTTTTCTTTAGGTGCCACCCCTTATAAATTAGGAAGCCCTCGCATAATATAGAAACTTATTTTTTTATGCATTTACTATTAAGCTGCCAAAAATGAACAAGATCTAATTCATGACATTATTTCGAAGTTAAAACCTCTAGTAATTCTAGTAGTTCGGTTAGTTATTGCTATAAAATTAAATTTAAAAACAATAATAGAAGATAATTTTGTCAGAAACAACTTTTATTTGAACTATTTTCCGAGAAAATAGAGAAAAATCGATTTTTTTATTTAAAAATACCCCTTTTCACCCCCTATAGGTTCCCGAGGATCCGTAAAACTGTAAAACTCCTAAAATTTTTTGTTTAATGAACTTTGGCCTATTTTGAACCTATAAGCAAAGTTTGAGGTCTGCACAATTTTTTTTTTCGAGTTAAAGTAAAGTTTTCCTGTACTATATGACATATCGTATTAGGGGTTTTTGGGGTAGGCGATTTCAAATATTATATTATTAAAGTTCCATAAACAATTATTTCCACATACAAAATTTTTTCGTTGTGTGAGACTTGGATATAAAATCTGGATGTGAAAGTAGTGATTCCTTGGGCGGCGGTTTTTTATGCTTAATTTGACTCTATTCTTTTCAAATCACTATTTCTAAATAATCAATTTTAAATCATATAATTTGAATGGATGAAACTCATATTTTTTTTTATTTTCCTTTTTATAATTTTTAAACTTTTAATGAAATGTCTCTAGTGATGGTTTCCTTTTGAAAATTTTGTCGCGTTTGTTACTAAACTAACCCTTCTGTGTTAGGAGTATTTATTTTGGGAAAATCGGACGCAAGTTGACCAAATACAATTAACCACATTGATATTCCAGGCACCCACTATTTACTCCTTTTTCAGTACGTGCGAATTTTGTGATCAATAACAAATTATTAAAAAGGTAAAAGTAATTAATTTTTAAATGTCATTGGATACGAATAAATCACTGGAGGTGAACTTAACGATGTTGATTTGATACAATCTCACGCCCACTGGCACTACTACAATTAGGATAAAAAGTAGGTTGTGTGGTATTAAATAATGGCATTGTAAAAGTTGATATTGCATTGTTAATGATAATCGATCTTTGTTCATGACTCAATATGGGTTTATCTTGAGAGTCAATATTTTTTGTATTAATAAAGAGGCAGTGCTCGACATGGTGAACGCGTATTTTCTTTACATCTGCAATTTTTTTTATTTACTATACATAATGGGTGAAGCATTTAAGTTGATACAGCAGAAAATCTCTAAAACAAAGCATGTTTAAGATAAAACAGTTTATTTTTGAGGGGGGAAATTGGACGAAGGGCCAATGCTTTGGATTGAACCAAATAATGGTTGGAATATGAAATGTATCTCTCTGTTCTTTTGGTATTGGATTGCTTATTGATATTAAACAAATATAATCGGAAAAATTGTATATATTGAAAACTCATAGAAATATTGACATTCTTTTAAGATTGTGGTTGCTAATATGTTCTTTTACTTCCACGACCAGTGGAAGTATAGTAACGACAAACAAATTTTTAAAAATTTTTATTGTCCAAATAGGTTTAAAATGTCATGAAACGTCGAGATTTTAAGTTTGAGCGAAAAAAAAAAATTGTGTCTGTCTGTCGGTCTGTCTGTCGGTCTGTCTGTCTGTCTGTAACTTTTTTTTGTGCGCACGTTTACTCTGGAACCGTTTAAGATATTGACTTGAAATTTGGCACACATATGTACTTTAACGAGATCTAGAACTAGATTATGTTTTCATCTTGTTCCGTCGAAGGGTTGGGGGATAAATTGGGGTAAATAGGTCAATCAAGCAGGTAAGAGTCTATAAAATTGGTATTTAGTATATACAAGAGAAGCTAAAGTCTCAAAAAAAATTTTTGGCATTAGCCACCCCCATTACCACCCCCACCCCCTTATTAAAGGGGATAAAAAAAATGTTATTTAGTGTATGTACAGGAACCAAAAACCTCAAAATATTTTTTTACTTCATCCACCCCCCACTACCACCCCCACTACCACCCCCCACTCCACTACCGATGTGGGGTATCGTTTTATGGGTTTTTGGGGTAGAGGATTTCAAATATTATATATATATATATATATATATATATATATATATATATATATATATATATATATATATATATATATATATATATATATATATTTTTTAAATGCCTTATTTTATATTATATTAACGTCCTGGCGAAGTTTAGCTAATGCTACTCTACCACTTAACCAGGACGGCGAGATGAGTTACGGTAACCCATCCAAGTGATGGACTCGCCCGGCCGTGCTTAACTTCGCCGATCGAGCCCAGTCACTGAAACCGGTACCGTACCTCACCTCACATATTATTAAAGTTCCATAAACAATTATTTTCACATACAAAGTTTTTTGGTTTTGAGTGACTTGGATAGAGAATCTGGATGTGGAAGTAGCGATTCCTTGGGCAGCGGTTTTTTTTTTTATTTTATTTTTAAATCTAAACAATTACTATGAACAATTAAAATATTAGGCATTCTGGCCTTAACGTGCCGGCAAGTCAATACTGATTCAAACCTGTAAACAGGCTGTCAGTGAACTTGACTCATCCAACTGGGTACAGTAACATTGAGGGTAACGAGCGGGCACATGCTCTCGCCAGAGAGGGCTCTCAGCGGCCCTTATTGGGTCCGGAGCTGGCTCTTGGTTACCCTAGTTCAAATGCTAGGAAGGTAATAGAGAACTAGAGTCATTCCCAATTTTTTTACTTCTAGGCTTCCCTCAGGATTTCGGCAAGCAAAGCTCCTTATCTTAGGGCACTTGTCGAAACGAGCAGAACAAATCCTGCAACTAAGCAGGAAACGTAGTAGGTCTTTTGACTGGATACGGCTCTTTCAGAAAATACCCCGGGACGAGAAAGAAACTTCCATCCATTCTAACTTCCTACCCTAGTCATAATGAACTTGAGGTACAAACAGTTCGGCATTGGTTTCCCGGTGCTGGAGGAAATAAGGTATGCCCCCATAGGAAGGATTTTGGCCTTTGAGCTAGAATCCGGCCTGATTGGGGGAATTCCCTAAATTTGTAGCGGAAGCACAATTGACTTCAAGGCTTGAGTGCAGCGACCTTTCGTCATCCTACTAAACGCTGAAGAAGAAGAATGGGAAATAGAACTTCATAATTTAATTTATTTTATTTTCGTAGAGTGCCGTAAGCAGCGTTGCCAGTGTCAGTACATTTGTACTGAAATCAATACTTTTAGAGCACAGTCAGTACGTCAGTGCTACTTTTGTGGTGTCAGTACCTTTTTTTGTATGACGTTTTTTAAACAATTTATCATGATCAGTGAAATGAAAAAGTGCAGAATCAAAAGAACACCACGTTTGTTAGTCACAAGTTAGTTCCGAATGTTTGATCACTTTTGAAAACCCCTTTCCTCTCTCGCTTCAATTTGGTGTTTTCTTTGTAATTAACAAATGTCTAATAGATGGCAGCAGTTGCCAACCTGGGTTATCCGCAGCAGAGTATTTGCAGTATTTAGGAATCGTTTTATACATTTGTACTCACTGAGAAATTATAGTGCACTGAGGGATATAGTACTTAAAAATTCAATATTTATTGCATAAACTAAGAAAAACTGAAAAATGTGATCGCAGGTCCATGAAAATATCTGGCATACCACGCATACACCTTGCCTTTTGTAGTGAGAGTTTAAATGAATAATGTGAACACATTTTTTATGCACAAGCAAGTAAAAATTATACGAGAGGAATTTTATAATGCTCGGACTCTTAATGATAAAAAAAATAATTTATTTTTAATAAACAGTTCAAAACAATTTTCTAAAGTAAAAAATTATATTCAACATCAAGTTGAGAATCATTATGTAACAAATATGCGGAGAATGTCGATAGCTGTATTGTACAGTGCACTAGCGTGGGCTTCTTCTGAGTTATAGTACCACATTTGTTGTGTAACAAACAGGTGTATTATGTATTGTGTTAACGTCTGACATGATTAAATTGAAAAAATTTGTTTATATACAGGGTGTCCCATTTTGCTTGGAACCACCCCATAAAAAGTTTATTTTAGGTCCGATTTAGATTTATTTTGTTCATAATATAAATCTTTGAAATAGTAATTTATGCAACAAGTGCATAAACTGGTACATTTTTTCATGAATGGGAAGTTTGACGCGCGAACCGTAGGTGAGTGCGGCAATCCCATGAATGAAAAAGAGGCACTTTATGCATATTATTACATGTTCTACTCCTAGGGACGTCTGTAGAAATTTCCTCTAAGTTCCATGTATAAGTAACAGAAAGCTGAGTTGGTTGGTTAGTTTGGCAATCATCCCAAAGATGGCGCGCGGTCACATAAACTAGAAAATTACAGATTAGTTGAGAATATTCTGGAGCTCTCATCTTTGGGTATATAAAGGTATGAAGAAACCCAGTGTGGACAGTACAGTTCAGTTAGCAGAGTGGTACAGTTCAGTTCAGAACAGATAAAATAGTAAACAATAGTATATTGTAATACAAGTGTGGCAAGTGTGTCAACTGTGGCAAGTGTATGATAGGAACACTCGCTGCACTCGTATTCCTACTTTCATACATCGTTTTGCAATAAAGCTTGCCACATATGTGTTACATACTATTTTTTCTACGGTTGTGAAGTTATTTTCCCTTTTTTAAAGTCTTTCCAAAATTTTAAATTTGCTGCCTGTCAGATTTCATTTAAAGTAACATTTTCCGCAGTCATTTAGACAATGTCATTCTGAAGTTAGAAAATTTGACTTTGTAATTTCAATTCATATGCAATTAATGTACATTTATAGAATTTAATTGTTATTACCAATAAGTAATATAAAATTCTTTAAGGTAAACACACTATTTTATTCCGGTGTGTGAAGATGTAATCAAGGTGTGTGGCAAATTCTTTGCCGCACGGCGTGCGGCAAAGTGATATTTCCTGCAGTCATTTTGAAGTTAGAAAATTTGACTCGCTGCGGTCATGTTCCTACTTTCATACATCGTTTTGCAATGAAGCCCTTGCCACACTTGTATTACAATCTACTATTTTTTTACGCTTTTTACTTTTTTTCACTATCACCATAAACATATGTACATACTAAAAGTACAGTTTTTTTAACAGTCTTAGAAAAAATACATTCTTGTTGTATATTAAATTTTATAAAACATAAAAGCTCGACTTACTGTGTATTTTTTCGATGTGAAAAATGATGAAATCGTCCGGCACTTAACGTCAGCATCGTTCGAAAAATGATTGTTTTAATATGAATGTTTTGACGTTTTTGCGGCCATAATTATTATTACAAGCAGAGATTTAAATTAGTGACCTACACAAATTGGCAAAAACATACATTCGAACGTTGAGAAGCAATTTTTCTTTTAATAATTGCATTACATTACATTTTTCTGGTAACCAATTTGATTACTTCACTACATACCGCTAAATGAATATTGATCGTTTTCAGATTTCATTAAAAAATTCATAACAGGGTTCAATATGAGGTCCTCGTCCTCATACTTCCTAGGCGCAACGAATTGAAGATTGCTGCATCCTCCACATTCCACAATTTCTCAGGTTGTTTCGTATTCGTAATGTAACGTGATTCGTTGTAGCAGTTCCTCCCTGGTCTCTACTAAAGTTGAATAGACTGAGTTGTCCACAGATTAAAATAAAATATTCAAATCAGGTGATCGAGGAGGTCAAGCATTAAAACAAGTTCATATTAAAAAATCGCCTTTCCTACTCCTACATGTTCAGAGATGAATATTTTTGTAGAAGTGCATCCTATCGAAAAAAGTTACATAATTATATGTAGATAATTGCCTACATATAAAATAGTTGTAAATATGCGCATTTTTTGGTTTCCTTCTTTCATTTTTATAATAATCTGTGTTAAATTTCTCATCCGTTGCTAATTAACAGTATAATATAAACAATATATTATTTAAAACTATTTTATTTCTTAGATATATCCATATATTAATTTATTAGATCAAGGAAACATCTATTCAATAATATGGATACACGCCAATGCAATTACATAATATATTCCTAGGATTACGTTCACTTTTAATGATTGTAGTAGCGGAATTACACAGAACATAATTAAATCTTGGAATTTGAATATGCGCTTTTACTTCAGTTCAATTAAGCCTTTGAAAAATTCTTCACAGACGCAGACGTTCACTCTTCTAATAAAACCGTACTAATTATTACTTCATTTTATTATTATAGGTATTGTTTAATAGACAATTTGGTGCGAACATGCATGTTCCTATAAATATACTAGCATGTCCGTGTTCGTCTACAGGCTCGTTAACGACAGATTTTGAGATATCGGCCATTTTAGATATTGCGACCAACAAGGTCCCCCAGACTTAACAACTCTCGACTTTTACGTCTGAGGACGAATAAAAGAATTTGTTTACGGTTGAAATACACCCAAATCTGAAAAATTCAACTCGATAGATTCAATATTAATTAATTTATGCACGTTATTTTAGCTGCTCATAAATTATCCTGTTTCATATGTTCGAAAAAACTGGCAAAATACTGACCGGCTGGAAATCTTAAAATTTCGTATTCACTATAGGGCGCCGTTTTTCCCTTGAGAGGGAATAGTCAGGGTTGAAAAAAAAACATTTTTTTTTTCATTTTAAACAAAAAAAACTGTTTTTTCATCATTTTTTTTGTTTTAAGCAGTTTTTTCAATGTTTTAAATGGTATGTTTAAAACATGTTTAAAACAGGTTTAAAACGTTTAAAACTCTATTAAACTTAAATTAAATGATGTCAAGTTACTGTGTCTGCTACTACTACTTGATACCAGATGGCGCTCTTAAACGGATTTTGCAGCACTCTACAAATAAAACGTTCAGTTTACTGTCAGTGACTACTGACCATTTGACTCATAAGAGTAAGACTACAGGGTCCCTATTCTCGAAATCGGGGAACGGCGTTCTCATGAGAAAAGTGGGCGGAGTTCTCTTACAAAGCATTAAACCGTATTCTGGAGCAAAAGTGATCGTTCACATCACACGTTTGTAAGAGAATACTCTTCTCTTGCTATTTTCCAAGGGAACAGAGCGTTCTCCTAGGAACATATCGCTTGAGTTTGCGCAATGATTCTGTTTTGTGCGTTCTTAACCTCGTTTTTTAAAATATGTGGTTATCAATGATTATTAGAGACGAAAAGAATTTATTGATTATTTTTTTATCGTTAGCTGAGTTAATGCTATAAGTTCATTTAATAAAGCCGAAGGAAGAGCTGCTGTTTAGAATAGAAATATATGCCTTTGGTTTCAGTGTCTACTCAAGCATAGGGTATACACTATACCCCTAATAGAGAATCAAAAACAATTAAGGCTTGTTGTGTGCTTCATGCTTCATAACATGTATAAAAGCAAATATACCTGTTGATGCTGAACAGGTAGAATTTGGGATATATCAAGAACAAATCGTTGAAGAAAGGCCTCACAACAGAGTCAATCTTGATTTGACTTATTACTGATTTGTCAGAAAATTTTATTCTTGAAAAACACTTTGACATGGGCAAAATTTAGGTTGTGTGTACAGGGTAATATGCAAAGAATAAAATAATGTGATGGCACCAAATCAAAAATATTTAAAATCAAAATATTTAGAGATCAGAATTAAAAGCGTTAAATATATATAATGTAGAAAATGCTGATGTTTTATTGCCCGATGCACACTTTCTGTGAGAAATCACATGCCTAAATATTGAAAGAAAAAACTGGGTTTTCTCAATTTTTAAAATGATTTTCTCAAATGTGTATCGAGCAGAAATTCATTTGGTTGTTTTAAGATTTTTTGATTTTAAATGTTTTTTGATTAGGCGACACAACTTTTTATTTCTAGCACACAGCCTAAATTTTGTCCATGTCAGAAGCTTTTTCTCTACGCACCAACTTTTATCATGATACAATGTTCAATATTTGTGTATTGGTGCTTCATGCAGATTTTATTTTTTTTTGTAAAACGTTTATTACTATAATTTTCCCCTCCAAAAAAATAGATTTATTATGGAATATCTGTTTTCTTTTATTATTAGTTATATATAAATACCATAAAAAAATAATAGGTAATAAAAAGGGAAGAATTTATGAAAATACTTTAAATTAGGTACACTGAATTATCACAATTACAGTTCATTGATAAATCTGAGTATAGTGTAATAGAAAACTCTATGCACGAATTTCTCTAGTGTGGTGACCACAACCACCCTAAAAACAAGAAATAACCTCTTACACTACAATAACAAACATTATGCATAAACTAGTAACTGTTATGTTAATAACAAAATCGTTGAAAACACATTGGTAATACGAAAAGTTTCACTTTTTTAATAACATCCTACAAACGGCAAATAGAACAGTTTTTAATTTTGAGGTTATAAATATGAACAATCTATGCTTCTTTTCATCTGAAAACGGCAGGTATTAATAATGAATTAGTCCAAAGGTACTTTGGTATAATTAAATTGTTATAAATGAATATTTATCATAATTATGATAAATATTCTTTCACATCTTTAACTTCCTGCAAAGTATTTTCTTGCATTTCCACAGATCTTTTTAAACATTGTAATTTCTCCTTTCATATTCGGCCCTACAAATTAAATACTTTCGCTTTTCTTCGTAGCACTTAAATAATACAATTTTATTTTCAATAAAATGATAGCATAAACAGCATTCATTTATAAAAACTAGGTTAGTTTCGAAACTAATGTTTCCTTTTATGCGCCAAAAATACGTGGCTTCTATTGGTGGATTCTACAGTAAAATATGTGGCAACATTGAATCATCTGTTCCTCGAGTGATCGACATCCCATATGTTCGAGAATACCGATTTTATAGTACAAGAGAATAGCGAGGGATGTGAATGATCCTTTCCGTGATGTGAACGTTCCCGTTCTCTCACACTCGAGAATTAGGGTTCAGGGGTTATTTTTTTGTGAGTGTGTTTACTGTTTATATTGGAATTATTTATCGGAATCATCGGCACTGTGTTTTAAACAGTTGTTTAAAACATCGCATTATGTACTAAATATGTTTTAAACATTTATTTAAAACACAGTGCGATGTTTTAAACATGTTTAAAACATCTTGTTTAAAACATTTTGTTTTAAATATACCAACCCTGGGAATAGTGGAGTCAAATTCTGTAAATGCATCAATTACTTCCACGTCCAGTGGAAGTATAGTAACGACAAAAAAATTTTTAAAAATTTTTATTGTCCAAATAGGCTTAAAATGTCATGAAACGTCGAGATTTTAAGTTAGAGCGAAAAAAAATTTTCTGTTTGTCTGTCGGTCTGTCTGTCGGTCTGTCTGTAACTTTTTTTTGTGCGCACGTTTACTCTGGAACCGTTTAAGATATTGACTTGAAATTTGGTACACATATGTACTTTAACGAGATCTAGAACTAGATTATATTTTCATCTTGTTCCGTCGAAGGGTTGGGGGGTAAATTGTGGTAAATTTGGGGTAAATGAGTAAATCAAGCAGGTAAGAGTCCATGAAATTGGTATTTAGTATATACAAGAGAAGCTAAGGTCTCAAAAAAATTTTTGGCATTAGCCACCCCCATTACCACCCCCACATCCTTATTAAAGGGGATGAAAAAAAATTGTGATTTAGTGCATGTACAGGAACCAGAAACCTCAAAATATTTTTTTACTTCATCCACCCCCCCACTACCACCCCCCTATCACCACCCCCACCCCACTACCGATGTGGGGTATCGTTTTATGGGTTTTTGGGGTAAAGGATTTCAAATATTATATTATTAAAGTTCCATAAACAATTATTTTCACATACAAAGTTTTTTCGTTGTGAGTGATTTGGATAGAGAATCTGGATGTGGAAGTAGTGATTCCTTGGGCAGCGGTTTTTTATTGTTTTAATTTGTTGTTGTTATAATAACAAGTGCTTATGAGAAGTTTTGGATTAAATTGGTCCATTGCTTGTAAAATATCAATTCTTGAAAATGTCTGCTATTTTCCTTATTATTTCCGGTTCTAGTAATCGTATCGCAAAAATAAAAATACCAAATTGTTCGCAATAAAATTTTGAATAAGACTAGATCTATGAAAAAACTTTTTGATAATTTGTTAATTTGTAAAGAAATAAAAACCGCCAAAAATTACTTTTTTGACAATTTGAGAAATATTAAGTAATGATGCATCAATTTTAACGAAAGCTCGTGAAAATACGCCCGTTATTGAACTAAACTTTTGTGTCAAATTTTTGCGCAAAATATTTATTCAAATTGCTAAAAACCAATAATAATTTCCAAATCTCCTTCGCTTATTGTTTAATCTTACGGTGGGTGGGGTATGCTACCGGTTTTAGCGTCGAGACATCGATCGGCGGAGTTAAGGCACGTCGGTTGAGTCCGGCACTTGAATGGTTGACCGTATCTCATCTCGCCGCCCTAGTTAAGTAGCATTAGTTAAACTTTGCCAGGACGTTAATATGTAATATACAGGGTGTTTCATGGTGAAACTGACATGCTTTAATGGCAGATAGAGGACACCAAGGATAATCATAATCATCAGTTGGGCCGTCGTTGCTGAAATACAGGATGTATTTTTGCTAAAATTTCGTTTGGTTGTTACTTTGTAGAGGAATGGAATAATAAGTTTATATTTAGTACATTTAATACACTAGTGATTCTGAATAAGTACTTGCATCATACCCAAAAAAAACCCAGGTCCGGACTGTTTTTTTTCGTATGTTTTTTTTTTAATTTCAATATTAAATTCGAAAAGCACGTAAAACACTGAACAAAATGGCTTCATTAAATTTTTTGCCACACTTTTGCCGCCTTCAAAATAAATTCCACTAAATAATGCAATATAAGACTTTAGAAAGTGTCTAATAAAGGGGATGATCCAATCAACCAACCAACCTTCTCGGTGGTACACTTTGAATATTGCCATGCCAACTCGTAAAAGTGAGCTGGTCTACTGGAATTCCAGAAATCTTCAAAGCGTACCGACAATGTTGGCTCCAGCAAGCTCCAGCCTTAATAACTGTAATAACAAAGTTGTATATCAATAATGCACATAGTGACAAGATAACAACAAAATATCAACAGAATAATTGTATCTAAAACAAAAAATTCAGATATTGTCATAAAACGGTGTCCTCTAACATTTATGTGTTTATTAACTTTACCCCCTCCATCAAAATTTGGTAATTAAAACATAATAATTATTGCTGAAACAAAAGTAAATGCCTAATTAAATAATGATGCATTTTTTGAGTGTATCGTTCATGGATATTTTCTAAAGTCTCATAATGCATTATTTAGTGGAATTTATTTCGAGGGCGGCAAAAGTGTGGCAAAAAAATGTATGAAGCCATTTTGTTCAGTTTTTTATGTGCTTTGCGAATTTAGTATTGAAAGGACTCCGCACATTTCTTATGTTAATTACTGCACTGCGGCGGCTGGTGAAATTTCAATCTTTTTTTTCTCGTCTGTGGCGCATGGGACCCATACGAAATATGGGAAATAACATCTAGAGAAGCACCCCTCTAACGACCCGTAAAAAATTTTGAAAAAGCAGTTTGCGAAATTTTTTTCAAAATTCGGTTTCCCTCCCTAGCTCTTCTGTTTAATTTATTTTTTTTTTTGTCATTTACATTTGACTTTTCATAAAAATACAATAGGTTTTTGAGTTGATGAAAATATTTTCATTATTAACTGAAATACAATGAACTGAAATTTTGTAATTTACAATTTAACAAATTACAACATTTCAATTCGTTGGATCTCAGTTAATAATGAAAATATTTTCATAAACTCGAAAACCTATTGTTCTATTTTTATGAAAAGTCAAATGCATATGACAAAAAAAAATAAATTAAACAGGAGTCCCTAGGGCCAGGGAGAGTAACCGAATTTTAAAAATTTTTTTCGCAAACTGCTTTTTCAAAATTTTTAAGGAGTCCTTAGAGAAGTGCTTCTCTAGATGTTATTTCCCAAATTTCGTATGGGTCCCATGCGCCACAGACGAGAAAAAAAATTGAAATTTCACCAACCGCCACTGGTTAATTGGCTTACAGTTAATTGGCTGAATTTTTAGTATGTTGTAGATTTCAACTTTCTGATCAAAAGTTCACATGGGCCCAACCCGATCCTATGTCTAGTTTCCGAAATACCACTATAAATTCTGTATCTTTGTCGAACTTTTAATTTATTGATGGGCAAAGGAGCAATTTCCGAACATTTTTCAATTCAACGTTTTTTGATCAGGAAGATACATACTTTACGTAAAAAATGTTTGAGCCAATTTGACAGAATATTTTTTTCACTTGTTATTTTTATATAGATTTACCGGCGCCTTCGCCAATATTTTTCTAACTTTAATTTTTTTCTACGCTATTTTTATTAAAACAACAAATGTTTTTAGTGCAAAATATTATAAAGGGCTATTATAGAACGTATCAAAATATAAAATGTAAAAAGTCATGAATTCGAATTTTTTTTAATTGTACGAGAGGTCATTCTTGTACATTTCTTGAGCTGTAACTCGGAAACTAGACATAAGATCGAGTTGTGCCCATGAGAGCTTTTGATCAGAAAGTCGAAACCTACAACATATTAAAAATTCAGCCAATTTAACTGTAAGCCAATTTACATAAAAAATGTGCGGGATCCTTTAAAGAAAACATATACCCTGTTGTTTTCTTGAAGAACAACAAAAACAATTTTTTTTTCAAGCCTGGACCTGGATTTTTTTTTGGTGTGATACAAGTGCTTATTCAGGAACATTAGTATATTATATGAACTTATCATCCCATTTCTCTACAAAGTAACAACCAAAAGAAATGTTGGCAGAAATGCATAAAACACCCTGTATTTCAGTAACGAGGTCCAACTAGCTTTTTCTATGGATGATTATGATTACCCTCGGTGTCCTCTATCTGCCATTAAAGCATGTCCGTTTCCTCGTGAAACGCCCTGTATATATCGTAGCACTTGTTTATTATACATAAAACAAATTAAAACAATAAAATTGCTGCTGCCAAACAACTCCATTCAATATTCATTTTGACTTCACTAAAACTGTCAGATCGAAGGGAGAAATTGATTTTATGTGTAATATGTTAATTTTTGGGTGTAATTAACATGCACAAACAATCTGATTGTAACAAAAATTCGCGTAGAGATAATTGCGTCGCCGTTTTACTTACCATAAAAAAATGTCGAAATACAACCCTCGTTTATCTTCGTCGGAACTTTGTCACGTTGAAACAACAATATTTTCTCAATGGAATATAATTAATTAAAACAAATGTTCCCTCCAAGTGACCAACTGTGACTTTTAAATTAATACTAATGGCAACAGTTAATTCTCCAAATGTGTCGCTTCACATGTTATCAGTAGTGCGAAATATTTAATTGAAAATTATTATAGCAGCTCGTGTAACAGCACACACTTAATTAATTGATTAATTATTCGAATAATTAACAGCGTACGTTTCGAACAGCGCAAATAGAATTAGTAAAAGCGTAATTTGTTATCAATATTCGCACGTTTTCATTAATATCAAATCCAGTAGAGCAAGTGGAGGCTGGAATTTCATGCAGCTAATTCGAGCACGATAAATAATTTATATAATTATAATTAATTTCCTTTTAAAATTTGGTTTAGTTTCCATAAGTATCCATTCAAAAAAACCGTTGCCCAAGGAATCACTACTTCCACATCCAGATTTTTTATCTAAGTCACTCACAACGATAAAATTTGGTATATGGAAATAATTGTTTATGGAACTTTAATAATATAATATTTGAAATCCTCTACCCCAAAAACCCATAAAACGATACCCCACATCGGTAGCGGGGTGGGGGTGGTGATGTAGAAGAACGCACTACCGGGCGTCAAAATGACGCGACACCAATTTATTTCTCAGGGGGCGCCATGTCGCGTATTACCCCGTTCTTCTACCTCCCAGGCGGGTTCGAGATAAGATGCACTTCGGTAGCCGAGTAATGGGACCAAGGCGGCACTACCACAGATCGGAAACTACGCTCTCTCTGGACCCGAATTCCCTCGTTAGGGGTTTAGGCACCTCTTAATTTCCTGAATTTTTGCATAAAAAAATCCCAACCGAAGAATTTCTCTGCGGAGGGATTAGTTTTGGTACGCGAAAATCACGTTTTGGTCCATTAATAACGGAATATATTTCTCAAAAAACGCATAAAAAAATCCCTATCAAACCTTCGTAAAGCAACCAGAAGGTCGAACGTTAATGCGAATTAACTCGACACATCCGGCTTTCTCTACGAAAGTTCCAGGGATTATAGACCGTCAACAGGCCTCAAGATCAATTAAGAAATATTAGTTCAAAGAATCCGTTTATTTAACAGAATTGGTTATACAAAATTCTCAAGAAAGAATCGTGCCTTCCCCAATCAAGGTAGTGACTTTCAGACCATACAAGCGAGAGCGCTCACGCTAACGATCGATTAGGTAGAAAAGATTCATACGTACCTTCTCAAAATCAAAATGTGAGCTTTTAGAATCATTTCAGACTCTGGGTAAATGAATAATTAAGGCTGACTGAAATTAACTTAAAAAAGTTTTACTAAATGAATTTAGTTTCGCTAGAGACTACCTAGCTTTAAAGTTCTTGTATCGTGGAGATTCACGTACTCAAACACATTCAGAGGACTTATTACTGCATAAGTTGAGTGGCGTTCGATCAGTCCACGACTTACTAACCCTTATCACAGTCGATTAATAATATCGATTTGGCAGCGTCTCACCTTCGAGCGACTATTAGGCAAAATTGAATTTTTTGATTTTTATGCACAAGGCGTTTTCCTCTATAACTTTGTCATTTGAAAAGCCCCGTTATTGGCTTTTCTACCATCGCTTTGTCTGGACTACTCAACGCGCTCGACCAAATTGCGAGCCGCTGGGTCAATCCAAACTCTTTCCATGCGAGAAACCGGCCTTGTGCATGTGCATTGATTTTTATCAATTTTTGCTTATCGGCACTACGCCGGCTTTGACAAAATCTTCTATTTTGCCTTTTGGATGCAGTGCATCGTTAAAATTTTATGCTCATACTTTAGAATTGTGCTTTCAATGATCGTACCTCAAAGGTCAATGTCCTTGGTTGAGGAATAAAAAATAAGAAATAATTTAAAGTATATTTTCGTGGTACTTTTTAAACTGACTTCGTGGTACTTTTGAAAAATCCAGTTTAAGACCAATTTTAGCGTACTTTTGAAAAATCGATTTTCGAGCCAAATTTCAAGGTACTTTTGAAAAACTAATCTGCGGGTGAAATTTTGGCGTACTTTTGAAAAATCGATTTTCAAGCCAAATTTCAAGGTACTTTTGAAAAGTTAATCCGCGGGTGAAATTTTGGCGTACTTTTGAAAAATTGATTTTCAAGCCAAATTTCAAGGTACTTTTGAAAAGTTAATCTGCGGGTGAAATTTTGGCGTACTTTTGAAAAATCGATCTTCAAGCCAAATTTCAACGCAGTTTTGAAAAATTAGTCTGCAAGTGAAACTTTGGCGTACTTTCGATAAATCGATTCCTGGGCCAAATTTTGACGCCCTTCCAAAAATATTATTTTTCAAAGTCCAATTTATGATACCTTTGAAAAAGTATACTATTCATAAATCTTTGTCATTATATACTTCTACTCTGATATTCTGAACCAAAAACATTTTTCCTAAGTGAAAATTCGGTGTTTCTTCGAATTTTCGCCTGGTCATTTCCAACGCCTTATAGAACCCAAAACGGTCCTTGTGGACTGATCTGCGCCTCTGCAGACTCCCAAAAATGTCTTTAAATGAAATTTTTGCCTAAGTCGAATTTTGATTATGTCTTCAACTTAGGACGATTTTGGAGAGTTCTACAACACTCCCCTCCTTTGGTTGAATCTTTTCTACTCATCGATCGCCTTTAATTTCCATATTCACTTGTATGTCTGTATGCCTTCATTTGACGGTCTGACCTATGTACAGATGTTTTAAAAAAAAAAATAACGGCCTTAATTGGGGCAGACGGCTGATTCGCCTATCTAACTTAAAAATAAATACATTTTTTAAACAATACGCCAAGTTGATACAACATTTTTATCAACTTAATTACACCCGCGTCGAGGTGCGAAGCGTAGCACAATTTTGATTAGCGTCCACTCTCACTAATTCGTTGCACTCGCTTTTTCGCCCTGGTCTCGCTCTTGCTTAACTTCGGCCCTTTCTAGAAGAGTCTGTCTATATCTCCATGCCGCAGCTTGGACGGTCCTCGCCTTTGAGTTCCAGACTTCACCATGCCGCGCCCTTGCGACAGGCTGGGTCATCTTTCCATTTCTGCACATGGAAAATGCAGTTCTGCAACTAGATTGACTTTTTAGCAAGTCGTCGACTGGGACGCGTCGACTAACAAACACAATGTGTTGTTTTTAATGAAATATTTTTCTAACATGAATTTTGTTAACTTATAATGGTTAGAAATTGGTTCTTCGTAAGGTAGATTGAATCGGCTTACGATACTCGTGCGGTCATCACTACTTGTGAAAAAAGTATAAAAAAAAAAAATCGAAGCGTCTTCTTGAGCGAAGAACGGCTTCTGAAACTCGTCTCGTAGTTTCTACTTCGTAAGGTAGATTAAATCGGCTTACGATACTCGTGCGGTCATCACGACTTGTGAAAAAAGTATAAAAAAAAAAAATCGAAGCGTCTTCTTGTGCGAAGAACGGCTTCTGAAACTCGTCTCGTAGTTTCTACTTCGTAAGGTAGATTAAATCGGCTTACGATACTCGTGCGGTCATCACGACTTGTGAAAAAAGTATAAAAAAAAAATCGAAGCGTCTTCTTGAGCGAAGAACGGCTTCTGAAACTCGTCTCGTAGTTTCTACTTCGTAAGGTAGATTAAATCGGCTTACGATACTCGTGCGGTCATCACGACTTGTGAAAAAAGTATAAAAAAAAAAATCGAAGCGTCTTCTTGAGCGAAGAACGGCTTCTGAAACTCGTCTCGTAGTTTCTACTTCGTAAGGTAGATTAAATCGGCTTACGATACTCGTGCGGTCATCACGACTTGTGAAAAAAGTATAAAAAAAAATCGAAGCGTCTTCTTGAGCGAAGAACGGCTTCTGAAACTCGTAGTTTCCATTTGGGGTATACGTTAATTTTGTTGACTTAAAATGATTAAAATAGAAGTTGTCTTCTTGCATAAGAAAAACAGCTTCCGAAACTCGTACTGATTCGTACTTATGCCTACGTCCATTACTCGAACTTGGCGGCTCTCGCTCTTGAGAAGCTAGGCTTACCGGATCGCGCTCTTGCGTCGGGTTCGCCGTCTTTCCATGTCTGCTCATGGAGTAGACTTTAAATTTTCGATTCGACCGCATATAGGTCAAAATCGCTACTTAGAATTTTGAGAAAAAATATAAAAAAAAAGCGAAAACGGCTATTAGCCGTGGTCGACCTCAGAAATATCTAGAGGTGACTCTTCTATGTCTGGCTCATCTCGAGCATCATCGGGATCTCGACTTATTACATCCTGCTCATCTTGAGCACTTGCGGGAACATTGATTTGAACTAGTGTGGTATCGCTACGTCGCTCTGACCTGGGCGCGATCTCATTGTCTGATGAGGAAGCGTCGTCACTAAGATGAGTTTCATCCGGACTATCTTCTGATTCTTCAGACAATTCCAATTCAACATCGGGGTCTCCCTTAGGTGCCGGCCTGATGGCATCGACATGTAATCTCGTCGAAGTTACCCCCTTGTGAATGAGGTAAACTTCATTGGACAATCTCTTTAAAACCTTGTGTGGCCCACTCCACGACGGTGTGAAGGTATGATCCTTCCTGATCCTTTTAGTCATTACCATATCTCCCACTTTATATACGACCGGCGTTACCGCCACTTTGGGCGCGTAACGCCATTGGTAATTTGTTTGATTTTTACGAATCTCCTTGACTCTTTCAAGGCGGGGAACGTCCGCTTGATTACGACGTTCTTGTCTATAAGCGAACATATTCCAATCACCAATCTGCGGTAATTCATAGCCGAGTACTACGAAACTGGGTGTATGCCCCGTAGCGGCGTTTTTTCTTGTTCTCAAGATATATGCCATCTGACTAACATGTCGATCCCACTCGTCGTTGGGTGAACCATATAATAAGGTTTTTAAGATCTTCTTAGCTTCTTGCACCCTCCTTTCTATTGGATTGGCCTGTTGGTGGTAAGCTGCTGTGAAGAATCTTTCAATATTGTTACGTGTACAGAACGTATCGTAAAAGCCGGAATTGAAGTGGCCTCCCTGGTCGGAAATGATGACCCTCGGAACGCCATATCTCGCCACTAGTTCCTCTTCGATAAATTGTGCTATTGTTTTTCCACTGACTTGGGTGAACGCCTTGGCTTCGACCCACTTACTAAATACATCTTCTACCATTAATATATATCGGTTATCTGCATCTTTGGTTCGCTGAAGCGGTCCGATTACATCGACGCTTAGAACTTCGAACGGATGAGATGGAGCATGGCTTCTGAGAGGAGCCTTCGGTTGTGATTGTCTGCTTTTTACGGAATTACAAATAATGCACTCATTTAAATATTTGTTAACTAGTCTCGACAAATTATTAAAATAATAGCGGCCCGAGATGATTCTAACAGTTTCATCGCGGCCGGGGTGACCTACTTCCGGTCGGTCGTGAAAATGAGATATTACTCTCATGACCATACGTTTTGGTACGTATAATTTTTCTATAACATTTTCGCCTCTCGTCCAAAGTGTGCCGCCTATCACTTGTCTTGTATTGACGAATTTCACCTCTGCCTCGGTTTTCTCTGCTTGTCGCACTAGAGTATTCCATCGTTCGATTTGGTCTTGGATATCTCTGGAGTGCGTTTGCGCTTCTCTGACCTGATCGTTTAATTCCAATGTGGTAATCACTGATATTCGTTCCTTGTACGAGAATTTTGGTGGATACATCCTTTCCTCTTCGTCGTTTGCTTCGACGTTTGGGCCTTGAGGATTCCTGCTAAGATAGTCTGCCAATATATTTTCCTTGCCGGGACAATGTTCTATGGTGAAGCTGTATTCCTGAAGTAATAATGACCAACGTGTAAATTTCGTTTTCTCGTCCTTATGCTTATTTAACCATAGTAAAGCTCGATTGTCGGTTTTGACTATAAATGGACGGTCTGCCAAATATATTTTGTATTTCCTTATATAATTAACGACGCTCAAACATTCCAATTCATTGATATGGTATTTTCTCTCCGTCGGAGATAACGTATTACTAGCATAAGAGACGATGTGCTTCTGGTCATTATCCCCCAATTGATATAATACTGCAGATAATCCTATTAAGGATGCGTCCGTCTGCAGTATGAACATTTTATTGAAATCTGGCCGGTGCAGTCCTAGAGGTTTATTTAATACCTCTTTCAGTAGGATAAAGGATTCTTGGGCTTCTGTATTCCACTTATAGCGCCAGTCCTTCGAGAGTAGTCGGGTCAAGGGCTTAGTAATTATTGCAACATTCGGGATATATTCACGTACCCAATTACATAGGCCAAGGAAACTCTGAAGCTGGCGCTTTGTCGTAGGTACAGGATAGCTCTGTATCTGCAGAATATGTTTTTCTAAAGGTTGAGTAGTATTGGCATTTATCTTATGCCCGAGATAGGTTATACTAGATGTGGCTACCACACATTTTTCTGGTGACACTTTTAAATTATGTAAACGTAGGCGTTCAAAGACGGCTCTCAGATGGTTTACATGCTGATTTATATTTTCACTGTAGATGATAATATCATCGAGATATACTTTGCAGAAATGATGCAAGTAGCCGGTCAATACGTCTCTTGCCATAAATTTTTGGAATGTACATGGAGCGGTCTTCAATCCGAAAGGCATCACGTTAAATCGGTAAGATGCTCCATCTAATGTTGTAAACGTAGAATAGTTTTTTGACGACTCCTCAAGAGGGATTTGCCAATATCCGCTCTTGAGGTCCAACACCGTAAATATGTTGGCGTTTCCTAGATCCTTTATACTCTCGTATATCTTTGGTAAGACGGATGCTTCGTCTTCCGTTACTTCATTTAAGTGACGATAATCAATGCAGAAGCGAGGCTTCTTGCCGGGCCTTTCAATTATAATGGGAGGCGAACTGTACTGAGCGGTACTCGGTTCTATGACCCCGGCTTTCAGCATCTCTTCAATTTGATCGTACATAACTTTTTTCTTAGAAGGAGACATGGGGTAGGGTTTGATATTGAACGGGCGGTCGTCTTTAACTTTTATTTTATGTTTCGTTGTCACCGTGGTAGCTTGGGTAGGCACCGCGGTGAACAATTCAGCGAATTCCTCGAATAGAGGTTTTAAATTATCGTTTCCGATGATCAGTTCTTCGGGAAGCCGGCATTGCTTCCTTGCTTGATGTGCCGCTTGATTCCAGAAGACGGTTATTCGCTCTTCGGTGCCGACGTAGACACATTTACGTTGATAATCGAATACGACATTGTGAGCATATAAAAAGGGGGCTCCCAGAATGAGCTCTTCGTTTAAATTTTGAATGACCTGAAACGTGGTCTGAAAGGGTACATCTAGTACATTAACGTTTATGGTCGTAGTCCCGAGGGATTCTACTAAACCATCGCCACAAGCCATAACAAAAGTTTGGGGAGCTGTAAGTTGATCAATGTCGTTCAAAAATTTCGGTTGGATAATATTCCTTGTCGAACCTGTATCCAATAAAGCGTTAACCGCTCGATTATTAATTATAATCTTAATGCGAGGCAGAGGGAAAGCGTCGTTGGTTTGATTGATAGATTCTAATGGAGTGAATCGGTGGGGAGATAGGTTGACTTCTTGATCCTTAAACAGGTAATTAAAGTCAGGAAGGTCATCGAAGTTTTTTAATTTAAACTTCTTGCTTCGGAGCTTCCTCGAGGGTCGCTTCGAGCCTGCTGGGGCCTGGTAGGCGGGGCTGGTACAGTTCGGCCTGGGCCATCGCCTCTGACCCCCGCTTGGTTTCCCGTATTCATATTACGATAGGGATTGTTTGGGCATTCCGCATGAAAATGCCACTGCTCCGTCGGGCAATATCTGCAAGGGCGATACGGGACTCGGGAGTTCCTTACGTCTCCAGTACCCCTTCTCGGTATATCCCCTCTAGGCAGCGAGGAAATATTATTTGCAAAATGCACCCTTGGTGCTGGCGGATTATCTCTTCTTTGAGATCCATTGAATGGTGTCCTAGATGCACCAAAGGAACTGGAGGACGGCTTCGCTAATGCGGAGGGTTCCGTTCTCCAGTTACTGCTCGATTGCTGATTCCCTTGAGCTGAAGCGGTAGAGGTGGACGCTTCTCGGTCTTTGCTTTTTTTTGCATTTTGCAGAATCTCGAATTCTTTATTCTCATCCATGATTTTGGCCATTTGTTCGGTCATCGTCACTAGTGTATTTGTATCTAGTATGACGGCACTCTTTAGGAGCATTTTCATATCAGGTCTCAACTGATTGAAGATGGTAGCCGCCTTCATCGCCTCCGGCTTAAACGGATCGATCCTCTTGAAGAGGCATACCTTCCTGGAAATAAATACTGACGTATTTTCCTCGGCATCTTGTTTCTTGCCATATAAATTAGCTACTGCTTCGGTGAGTACTTCACCTGAATCGTAACGGCTTCTGAACCGCTCGAGGAATAGAGGATACGTGGTAATTAGGGTTCGGTATTGTTCGAACCATTTCTTGGCATCGTCTTTGAGTTGTTCTGATATTTTATGTAGACGGTCGTTATCCTGCGTAATTCGTACTCGGACGAAAAATTCCTCCATATGATGAATGAAGGTTTCAGGGTCTTCGTGTTCGAAGCCATGAAATTCCGCATTTGGATGCTTCGACCGATACTTATGCTCGTGCGTGGCTTCGCTTAGAGCTTTGGCAAGACCTGCTGCCATTTGGGCGAACACTTGTTCTGAGGAGGGCTGTATGACTCCTTCAGTGGTACTCGGGCCTACCCCCGAACTACCCAGTACATCCTCCGCGCACGGCCTCTCTAACCCTCTAGAGACGTTGTCCATCACAGATGTCGGCTCGTCGTAAAACTGGAAAGGCGTTGATTCATCCATATCCTTTCCAGAAAGCCCTGCTGACTAACAACGCCCCACGTTGGGCGCCATGTAGAAGAACGCACTACCGGGCGTCAAAATGACGCGACACCAATTTATTTCTCAGGGGGCGCCATGTCGCGTATTACCCCGTTCTTCTACCTCCCAGGCGGGTTCGAGATAAGATGCACTTCGGTAGCCGAGTAATGGGACCAAGGCGGCACTACCACAGATCGGAAACTACGCTCTCTCTGGACCCGAATTCCCTCGTTAGGGGTTTAGGCACCTCTTAATTTCCTGAATTTTTGCATAAAAAAATCCCAACCGAAGAATTTCTCTGCGGAGGGATTAGTTTTGGTACGCGAAAATCACGTTTTGGTCCATTAATAACGGAATATATTTCTCAAAAAACGCATAAAAAAATCCCTATCAAACCTTCGTAAAGCAACCAGAAGGTCGAACGTTAATGCGAATTAACTCGACACATCCGGCTTTCTCTACGAAAGTTCCAGGGATTATAGACCGTCAACAGGCCTCAAGATCAATTAAGAAATATTAGTTCAAAGAATCCGTTTATTTAACAGAATTGGTTATACAAAATTCTCAAGAAAGAATCGTGCCTTCCCCAATCAAGGTAGTGACTTTCAGACCATACAAGCGAGAGCGCTCACGCTAACGATCGATTAGGTAGAAAAGATTCATACGTACCTTCTCAAAATCAAAATGTGAGCTTTTAGAATCATTTCAGACTCTGGGTAAATGAATAATTAAGGCTGACTGAAATTAACTTAAAAAAGTTTTACTAAATGAATTTAGTTTCGCTAGAGACTACCTAGCTTTAAAGTTCTTGTATCGTGGAGATTCACGTACTCAAACACATTCAGAGGACTTATTACTGCATAAGTTGAGTGGCGTTCGATCAGTCCACGACTTACTAACCCTTATCACAGTCGATTAATAATATCGATTTGGCAGCGTCTCACCTTCGAGCGACTATTAGGCAAAATTGAATTTTTTGATTTTTATGCACAAGGCGTTTTCCTCTATAACTTTGTCATTTGAAAAGCCCCGTTATTGGCTTTTCTACCATCGCTTTGTCTGGACTACTCAACGCGCTCGACCAAATTGCGAGCCGCTGGGTCAATCCAAACTCTTTCCATGCGAGAAACCGGCCTTGTGCATGTGCATTGATTTTTATCAATTTTTGCTTATCGGCACTACGCCGGCTTTGACAAAATCTTCTATTTTGCCTTTTGGATGCAGTGCATCGTTAAAATTTTATGCTCATACTTTAGAATTGTGCTTTCAATGATCGTACCTCAAAGGTCAATGTCCTTGGTTGAGGAATAAAAAATAAGAAATAATTTAAAGTATATTTTCGTGGTACTTTTTAAACTGACTTCGTGGTACTTTTGAAAAATCCAGTTTAAGACCAATTTTAGCGTACTTTTGAAAAATCGATTTTCGAGCCAAATTTCAAGGTACTTTTGAAAAACTAATCTGCGGGTGAAATTTTGGCGTACTTTTGAAAAATCGATTTTCAAGCCAAATTTCAAGGTACTTTTGAAAAGTTAATCCGCGGGTGAAATTTTGGCGTACTTTTGAAAAATTGATTTTCAAGCCAAATTTCAAGGTACTTTTGAAAAGTTAATCTGCGGGTGAAATTTTGGCGTACTTTTGAAAAATCGATCTTCAAGCCAAATTTCAACGCAGTTTTGAAAAATTAGTCTGCAAGTGAAACTTTGGCGTACTTTCGATAAATCGATTCCTGGGCCAAATTTTGACGCCCTTCCAAAAATATTATTTTTCAAAGTCCAATTTATGATACCTTTGAAAAAGTATACTATTCATAAATCTTTGTCATTATATACTTCTACTCTGATATTCTGAACCAAAAACATTTTTCCTAAGTGAAAATTCGGTGTTTCTTCGAATTTTCGCCTGGTCATTTCCAACGCCTTATAGAACCCAAAACGGTCCTTGTGGACTGATCTGCGCCTCTGCAGACTCCCAAAAATGTCTTTAAATGAAATTTTTGCCTAAGTCGAATTTTGATTATGTCTTCAACTTAGGACGATTTTGGAGAGTTCTACAACAGTGACAGGGGGTAGTAGTAGGGGTGGATGAAGTAAAAAAACATTTTGAGGTTTCTGGTTCTTGTACACACCCTAAATGACAATTTTTTTTCATCCCCTTTAATAATGGGGTAGGGCGAGGGGTATTCCGCAGGGGAATTTTGGTGTACAAGCTCCAGGAATTAGTAGGGAATTAGTAGGAATTAGAGGGAATTAGCAGGAATTAGTGGGAATTAGTAGGGAATTAGTTTGGAATTAGAGGAATTAGTGAGGAATTAGTAGGAATTATTAGGGAATTAGTGGGGAATTAGTAGGGAATTAGTAGGAATTAGTAGGCAATGAGTATGGAATTAATAAGCGGCGCGCGCAACTCGAGACATAGTAGCGCTCGTATATAATAACATGCGCCAAGACGTGCGCGCTATCTAGCTCTATCATATACAGATTCGGCAAATCTAATTATATATATGCATCCTGAGTTCATCGAGTGCAAGAAACAGAGAAATTAGAAAAGAAAGACGGATATTATCCCAGTACAATGCGCTCGCTGTTAGAAGCGATGCCCTGCGTTGACACACGACAAGGTGATACAAATAAGATTTCACGAAGTGTGGAGCGTGCTGGGGGCAGTGTATTCGTCATTATTTTCTTAATTTCCCTGCTTTCTCTCTTGCACTAAATTTGTCGAATCTATGTGATTTGCACGTGCACCAATTTCGCCGTTTTAAGCAAAACTAAACAAAACAACTTTATAAACAGTGAAAAACAGGTGACTACAGTGAGCAAAGCTTAATTAAATCAAATCACCAAGTTAATGCACTGGTTTATTTACCCATCTCGCAATTAGGCCGTGAGGAGAATCCATTCCAGCAATTCAAAAATTATAAACAATCACAACCTTCAGTCACTGAAATTTTGGGGTATGTTCTAAAAAGTTTAAGAAATAATTATATGAGAAGTATAACTCAGTTGCTTCATTTGTTTATTTAACAAATAAACTCAAAAGAAATAGTTTTTTTTAAATAAAACATCTAAAAAAATATTGCCTTTAGCGAAAAATAACAAATTTTTTTTTTAAAACTCAGTCTTTCACTGTTTTCGAAGAAGCATATTTTGTCGCCCGCCATAAACTGTGGGCCATGCGTAAAAAATGAGCTAAATAAAATCAGAAGCTTATTCAATTACCTTTAATTTGTTGTTTATCGCTTTAAGATGAAAATTGTCTAACTTGGATTCAAAACTCCCAGAAAATCCAGAAAAATAAATATTGAATGAATATTCGTATATGTATAACATGTTAATAATGCGTGCTATCTAAAAATTGCTTGGAATCGTTTTAGTTAAATTTTTATAGATTAATTCATCAGTGTATGCAGTTTTTATAAAATAAATATCTTTAGCAAAAATCCCTTTGGTTGATAACAATCAAGGCTTTTTGTACAATCTGTTATGAACAAATTTTTTTTGTGGCAGACAAATAGTTTACTTATCTTCATTTTCTCAGTTTTTATATTAGTTTAAATTATGGCAATGTCTAAGCAAACTGAGATTTTCATATATATTGCAAAAAAATATACAAATTTTTGAAAAAATATTCATGGTTTGATTTGCTCATTTTGTTGAAATATGTTTTCGAAAAGGGCATATTTTTAATCATTTCCGAGAGAAACAGGAATTTTTTTGTTGCCAAACTATTGGTTTTATTATACTCTTTGCAAATACGAAAACGAAAAGTATAAGTATTGCAATATGATCGGCACATTTCTAAAGTAGAAAATACTGCTTGGAAAGAAAAAATGTTTATATCATTGTGTTAGTGATCAAATTCTGAACAACTTTCAAAATGTCCGTCCGTTTGTCCGTCCATCCATCACGTTTCTTGTAAGCACGATAACTTAACTGAAAGCCCGATTGTGTTGGAATTTGGAAGGTTTAATGCAGGAAGAATCGTGTTGTTTTTTTACAAGCTTTTATTTAACTTGCAATTTTTGTAACTAGGTCTTTTCGGTACAAAATTAGGCAGTTTTTGATATATAGACATACTATCGGTGTTAGCTATTTATGGATGTAGTGCATTAGGGGAATTGCTAGGGAATTAGGGGAATTACTAAGGAATTAGAGGAATTACTAGGGAATTAGGGGAATTACTAGCTATTTTGGGAATTAGTTTACACAATATTTTTCTGCGGAATACCCCTCGGGGTAGGGGTGGTAATGGGGGGTGGCTAATGCCAAAAATTTTTTTGAGACCTCAGCTTCTCTTGTATATACTAAATACCACTTTTATGGACTCTTACCTGCTTGATTTACCTATTTTCCCCAATTTTACCCCAGTTTACCCCCCAACCCTTTGACGGAACAAGATGAAAATATAATCTAGTTCTAGATCTCGTTAAAGTACATATGTGTACCAAATTTCAAGTCAATATCTCAAACGGTTCCAGAGTAAACGTGCGCACAAAAAGAGTTACAGACAGACCGACAGACAGAAATTTTTTTTCGGTCAAACTTAAAATCTCGACGTTTCGTGACATACTAAGCCTATTTGAACAATAAAAATTTTTAAATTTTTTTTTGTCGTTACTATACTTCCACTGGACGTGGAAGTAATTATAAATGAGATTTAAACTTTTAGGATAAATATAAGGCTGTTGCGGCTGTTTTTTGATAGGCAACCAAGTGTTATCGTGCACAGAAAAAATTAAACTTCAATTTAGCATAAAACTTTTTGAAAAACGCGGTGTGCGTAAATAACACAGCCACACAAAAAAAGTGGTCTGACCTGCGGACCAGACCACTATTTGGACCCACTAAAACCGAATCCGAAGTCAGAGTTGTCAGATTAGTTCGTTTTTCACCACTAACCCCAAAAAAAATACCCCTTCAAAAAAGTGGTCCGGCCTGCGGGCCATACCAATGTATCCTTATGTATTTGGACCCTCTGAAATCGAATCCGAAGTCATAATTGTCAGATTCCCGCGTTTTTCACCCCTGACCCCAAAAAACACCTCCAAAACAAAAAAAAGTGATCTGGCCTGCAAACATTTTTTTTCCACATGCTATACATCATTTTCTTTCAAATGACGTTTAATTCACTTAAAATATGTATTCATACAGACCAATCAGCCTCTTACCTATTATGTCCAAAATATTCGAACGACTCATCCTCAACAGAATAGAAGAGGCAGTGCCCATTAATGATTTAATCCCCGAACACCAGTTTAGATTTAGACATAATCATTCTACCATCCAGCAATGTAATTAAAATCAAACAATACCTGGATGAAAGAAAATGTGTGTGCTTCAGACTTTCTTGACATACAACAAGCTTTTGATAAAGTTTGGCATCAGGGACTATTATACAAATTGAAAATGCATCTTCCTGACCAACTATACCTAATTTTAAAATCCCTCGAAAGTTATCGTTATTTCAAGTTAAAGTTGATGATGCCTTTATCCGATTATCACCTTATAAAATCCGGTGTACCACAGGGCAGTGTTCTAGGGCTCTTTTTATACTTAATATTTACAGCAGACATCCCAGTAACAAATGACACATTACTGGCGACATTCGCGGATGATACCGCAATTCTGTCATCAGTTTCTGATCCGGTAAGAGCATCTGAAACATTGCGAAATCAACTCAACCTACTACAGAACTGGCTTGAAAACTGGAAAATTAACGTCAACACTAATACATCCTCACAAATAACATTTACCACAAAAAGATGAACTTGTCCATAAGTAAGAATAAACGCTCCCTTACCAGTGGAATCGGAGATAAAATATCTCGAGCTACATTTATACCAAAAATTAACCGATAGAACACACATCAAAATCGAAAGACGTCAGCTAGATCTAAAAGTGAAAAACATACACTGCTTAATAAATAAAAGGTCACAGTCCTGGAAAATACATTAATTATATATAAGACCATATTAACACCAGTCTGGACATACGGTATAGAATTATGGGGTTGTAGTAAACCTTCCAATGCTGAGATTCTTCAGGCATTCCAATCAAAAACTCTGAGAATGATAGCAGATGCCCCGTGGTATGTATCAAATCAAATACTACATAATGGTCCCGACATTCCATTTATTAAGGATATTATAACTCCATACTCAGTCAAATACCGGGATCGATGTACTGACCATAGTAACCAGCTCGTAAATGAGCTGTTTCATCAACCACTCTCAGGAAAGAGGCTAAGGAGATTGTGGCCAGAAGACCTTGCCTAGCCAGGTGAATCCTCAGAGAACCATCAGTAGATGGTGGCTGATTCAAGTCGAATCCTCTACAAAATATTTACTTATTACTTTGTGCTTTCTTTTGAAGTAGATTGTAAATTTGTAGTAAATAAATTTTAAAAAATGTATAGTTGGAACTAGTAAAAAAAACTAACTGTAACTTATATATAATTAAAGGTAAAATAATTGAGACGTAACTAAAAATTTAAAAGTAGAATTAAATTAATTTTTAAAAACAAGCTATTATTATTTAGGTGTACTAAAAAAAAAAAGAAAAAAAAATAATTGTCTTAAAAGCTTGTCGCGTGAATTGGAAAAAAGACAAGCTTTTAAGACAATTAAATTTATATTTTTTTCGTTTTATACACCTAAATAATAATAAAAGTTTGTTTTAAAAAAATTTTTTTAGATTCATTAATTTTATTTATCCATCACATCGTAACGATACTTGTAATAATCACAGATAAAATAAATCATCCAGATTCAAAACAGTAGTTACCAACGGTCGCTCAGTTATGCATCATATATTTATGTACTTATGGGTTTTTTATATTGTACGGCGATTATATACTCTCCATAATTCTTAAGTATGAAGTAGATAATAATAAGTAGCTATAGAAGTTCTACATCGCATCTTAATTCTCGATGTGTAAAAATGCTATTGATGCAGCACGGTATATTGGATGCCCTAATCAGCTTAATGGTCTCGTCTTCCTTTTTCTCTTATTTTGATTACCTTCTCTATGAGATTTTCCAATAATGGAATACCTAGGTAGGTATTATAAAGAGGTGGTTATTGAAATTATCCTTACCTGGCCGATAAAAGCACCAAATTTTGTATGAAGGTATCTTAGAGTATACTAATAAATACTAGCCTAGGAGCTCTCTGTAATTTCTAAAAATGTTCATGTACAGCACTAAAATCCAAAATGGCCGACAAATACGACAAAATATCACATGTAGCCAGAGCTGGGCAAATACTTTGAAAAAGTATTTAAATATTAAATACTAAATACATTCAGAAAATTGAAAGTATTTAAATATTAAGTATTTTCAATAGATAAAAGTATTTAAATAATAAATAACAAAAGTAATTAAATAGTTTAAACTTAGTATTTAAATACTTTCTGAATATTTAAATACTTTGATAACACTAAAATATTTTGAAGCATGTTAAGTGTAATAAAAATAGCCTTTAATGGCTAAACTTCGCCAAATTGTATTTTCTATTTTTGTAGAAATCAATAAAGACTTAATAATATCATTATCATTATTATTATTATTATATTAAATACTATTTGACTATTTGAGGTGTCAAAATTTTAGGGTTCATGACTTTCATGAACTTCTACAACACCATTTTAATACTTCTATACTTAATCAGTTCTAGTTGGGTATTGGACTTTTACTTATCCGTAGACCTTTGCGTCTCCTGCAAATACCCAAATAAAGCACAGAGACTATAGCACTAGTTCAACTGTTCTCTGTCACAATCACAAAACATATACATGCAGAGTGAGAGGGAAACATGCGTTTATTTTCGGTTTATTATAAATATTTACAAAATCATAAATGGTATAATCCTTAAAATAGTTTCAAATTGCTCTAAAGAATACAACCACATACAGTTTTTATCATAAACTTTGTATATAGTTAAACGCCAGACTTTAATAATGAAATTAGGAACTATTTTCATTGACAAACTACGATATTCAAGTACAACAGAAATTTACAAAAAAAATATATATATAGTTGTATTCGTTAGAACAATAGCAATTATTTAAAATAGTTTTAAAGATTATAGTATATTTGGTTATTTAATTATTTATAATAAACCGAAAATAAACGCATATTTCCCTCTCACTCTGCAAAAGCCTAACCTTAACAGTTAACATTTACTGTCTATGTCTGCTCTCAACCAACTTTCTGGGAATTAAGACGTGAATGACTGAAGACTGAATGATGCAATGTGTTTATTAACTACGTAGTATGGTACATGTCTTGATTCTTGACGAGTATCTGCCTGTCTCCCTGGTGTATCTGATTATATTTGTTGTATTATTTAAATACTTTTGAGATTCAAATACTTCTGAAAGTATTTAAATACTGTCAGAAAAGGATCTAAATACTTTTTTAGAAGTATTTAAATATTTCTCAGTTATTTAAATAGTTTAAGTATTTATAAATACTTTAGGATCATTTTCACAAATACTAAGTAGTAAATATTTCAGATAAAGTATTTGCAAGTATAAATACAAATACTTGTTGCAAGAAGTATTTAAATACTTGGTATTTAAATACTTTCTAGTATTTAAATACTTATGAGGTATTTGTAAGTACATATTTGCCCAGCTCTGCATGTAGCCCAGGAATTTTAATTTTTGACCCGGAATTAATTATTGTAAAGCTGAAAATTTGCAGGATTGTAGGTCCAGATAACACGTACCAAAAAGTCCCCTACTCTCCACCGTCGCGCGTCGGCTTCCCAGTTTTTGCGGAGTAACAAGGGCCTAAATCCCAGAAATTGCAGAGCTGGCTATAAAGGGCAGCAGAAATGTTGTTACTGATCCGATTTGGGTCGAAATGATCATAAAAGCTTCGGAGAAGCATATCCATTCGTATTTCAGATGTTTCCATGCATATTTTGTTCATAATTTTCCGTTCTAGTGCTGTCAAAATGTCAAAAATTCAAAAAATTCCGAAATGGCACCATTGCGGACAAATGAAGATTGGGAGGGGAAAACGTATTCGAATAAACATTTCTCTTCATATTTTGGGCTTTCCATTGGTATGTATACTTTCTCTGTAGCGTCACCCGTTATACCCGTCATGCACCCGGTGAAACTGCCCTGGCTGCGCTGGTGAGATCTGTTGGGAATTCCTGTTTATATATGATTGGTGTTTTATAAGATTTATTGAATGAAATTTAACTTGTCAGACTCAGAAAATGACTTTATTCGGCAAGACAATTGACATTATTGACGAGACTGATTTTGGCAGCGAAACTAGCAGCGAAAAAAAATTTTTTTGATTGTATTTTTGAATTCATATATTCGTAGGTAATGATAATAACAACATTTTTACCTACAAATTATGACCCAAGAGCTAATAAGAAGGCTATTAGCCTCAAATTATCAAAATCATTTTGATGACCAACGCGTATTTTTCAGGTAAAACTCGTATTAAAAAAAATAGTTTTAATCGAAAGGTGGGCTCTTTAGCTTTAATTAAATAAAAAATTAAATCCCTAGTACATCTAACATAGAAGTTAGCCGCGAAACAGACGACAGCGTTTTCGCTGCTAGAGCATAATTTCTCAAATATGTTAATAAAAAAAAATCGAATAGCCTGGCCCTTTTCAGACCACTTTTACTCGTAAGGTAGGTTCTTTAGCTTAAATTAAAAAAAAAAAAATAAGTCCCCAGTACATCTTACATAGAAGTTAATCGCGAAATAGTCGTTGACGGCGTTCCGCTGCTAGCGCATTTTTTATGTTAAGCTAAAATAAAATAAGATCTATTAACCTGGCCCTTTTCGGACCGATTTTAATCGAAAGGTGGGCTCTTTACCTTTAATTTAAAAAAGAAATTAAATCCCTAGTACATCTAACTTTTTTCAAATTTGGTGTAGTGATATGGAATGAAATTTTCAATTATTTGATATAAAGAACCAAAATGGCTAACTTCCGGTTTCGATGCAATTGACATGAAAATCAAATTTTTAAATGGGACAACCTGTATTTTTTTGCATATTTGGATCCTGCTGGCTAAAATACATATGATCTGACTCTCAAATATTGTTTTGATTTTCAAAAAAGAGATTTTTTAATTTTTAGTTTTAATAATAGAAGGCGCGATTTTACCAGAATTATTAAAAATTGGTCTATAAGCACCTTTAAAATATTATCTCTTCAGATACCAACATTAAACACAATTTATTCTTCATTAAGTTCAACGATATATATGAGTTTTTCAACGAAAACTATTTTTTTTAAATGGAACCACTATGGGAAAACCTGTTATTTAATTAGATCTTTAAATTACGAAGAAAATGATATGCATAATGTTTACCTCCTTTTTATACTAAATTTATAATTAAAAGAAAAAAATGTTTTGATATGTATTTTTTAATATTTTAAATTTTAATGTTGTACATGAAAATTTTTAGAAATTCCAGAGAGCTCCTAGGATAACATTTATTAGTATACCTTAAGGTACCTTCATACCAAAGTGCTTTATCCGCGAAGTAACGGTAATCTTGAAATGCAGCTCTAACCGACCCCACTATTAGTAGCAATACCCAGAATACATCAATAATCGTATTTTAAGTGCTCTTCTCTTTTTAATGTTAGTAAATAAATTACTTTTATTATAATTGTTATGGTGTAGGAGGTATATTCTGAATAAATGTAACCTTTTACATTTAGCTTGGTCATTAATCATTTGAATTACGATTCACCATATGAGCAGATTCAATTATATTTCAAATATATACGTTTTAATAGCAAATATAGTGACCTGAATCCATATTCCATATCACTATTTATATACAGAATATATTTCCATTAAAAACTGCTCACGTGTAGAAAGCTGTCCATTCTTGTAGATTGGTTTAATTAATATGGTAGTAATTTATAAAGGAATAATTACGTCTACTGTACAACAGATGGCAGATAAACGATGTTTTCTAATATCTATAAAGTTCTCCGAACATGCTGCTACATATAAAATAATTAATTCCTTGCCGTAAGTATTTTTTCAGCAAAGGTAATGATTGCAAAGAAATAAAAGAGGAAAGTTGACAGTGGCGGGCATATATTTTTCAATAGCGGGTAAGCAACTGAAATATAATTAGCAGGATCTGACAAAAGAATATTCGAATGGTTCAGAAACCCAAAGAACAGAAATAATTTATGGCTAATTTGTCAGAGCTGGCAAATACTTTGAAAAAGTATTTAAATATTAAATAACAAATACTTTCAAAAAATTAAAAGTATTCTACTTCCCAGTTATTCATATTTCAAATAAAGTATTTCCAAGTATAAATACAAATAGTTGTTACAAGAAGTATTCAAATACTCGGTATTTAAATACTTTCTAGTAGTTAAATATCTATGAGGTATTTGTAAGTACATATTTGCCCAGCTCCCAGCTTTGTAATTTGTATATGAAAAACCGCTGCCGAAGGCACTACTTGCACGTCCAGATTTTATATCCAAGTCATTACAACGAAGAAAATTTTGATACTATTTTGCACTCCACTATGTGGAGATAATTGTTAATGGAACTTTAATAATATAATATTTGAAATACCGATCCCTAAAACCCATAAAACGACATGCCATATCGGTAGTGGGGGTGGTGGTGATGGTGGTATTGGGGTAAAAAAATCTTGTTTGGTTCTTGTACGCACACTAAATCACAATTTTGTTTTTTCCACCCCGTTTAATTATGGGGTGGGAGTGGCTACTGCCAAAAGGTTTTATGAGACCTTAGCTTCTCTTATATATACTAAATACCAATTTTATGGACACTACTTGCTTGATTTACCTATTTACCCCCTTTTACCGCAATTTGACCCCCAATCCTTCAACGAAATGAGTTCAAAATATAATCTAGTTCCAGATCTCGTTAGAATACGTACGTATGCCAATTTCCAAGTTAGTATCTTAAACGGTTCCAGAGTAATCGTGCGCACAAAAGAAGATACAGGCAGAACGACAGGCCGACCGACAGACATAATTTTTTTTGCACAAACTAAAAATCTCGACGTTTCATGACTTTCTAAGCCTATTTGAAAAATACAAGTTTTTTTAATTTTTTTTTGTCATTACTATACTTCCACTGGATGTGTACCTAATAATTTTGATAAAATTTAAAAACACGAGTGGTATTTGAGAAGGTTACTACAGGAATAAATTAATTAAATGCATAAAACACCTTTGATATTAAATGTTGCTTTTAATTGCCTCCAGATGCTTTCTTGTCTTTGGCGTGACCTTTTTTTTTTTTCAATTTCATAATTTATGCTATATGGATGTATTTCCAAAGCGGTTCATTTAGTCAAAACGATGTATAACAAATGCAGCTGCGGAAACTTAAGTCCACGGATTTTTTCATATTTTAAGTGTATTGTAGTGACGATTCTTATAATAACCAAGAAACAAAATAGCACCTTTTAAATGAAAGATGGTAGTAGAGTAGAGTAGAATTTCCCGACATGAATCCACGCTGATGTGGAGATGTTGAATTTTGCGTGTGGAAATATACATGGCCATGAATAATTATTTCCAAAACTTTTGCAAAAATGAATAATACAAATTGGTCCGTTAGTCGAAAAGTGTCCACGGGTTGAACGATACTGATCGAATTACACTTCATTAATACCAAAATCTTCTCGCGAGTAGTCCATTAGAACATGAAGTTGTTTTTTCCGAAACGTTTAGCATAAACTGCCGTTGTTTTGAACAGGACTATAACCGCATAATGTTGTGTCCTTAATGTCTGGCGTAATGCCCTATATAAGTTATATCCTTGGATTTTTAATTTTTTGTACCAATAATGAATATATTGCAAATACAGATATATCCAACTTTGGTTGAAATGTTCGATGTAAAGATATTTAAGCTCGATAATTGCGAGCCTTTGTAGGAATGAAAATATGATGAACAACTTTGTTAGGATAATACAAGTGATTAATTAAGCTTTATTTGGCATGGCATGTTTTGATACATATCTTAAAAGGTATGATCCGATTAAGACGTAAGTGCCGACCTACGTTCAATGTAATTTATGAGAGAACTCCATTTTGGGATGGACATTAACGAAAACAGTTGACCACTGGAGGTTCTTCCATTTAACGGTTGTCGCAATAAGGATTTATTTTTATTTAATTTTAGATATGTTAAATATAATACTCAGTGCAGCTAGTAGTCGAGTCAATGAAGCCTAAAAATCGTCAAAACCTCTTAATTCTCAGCAATAGCTCCGATTTTCATCATTTTGTTTCTCACAGTCGGGGTTGATAATTATTTATATTGTTTAAACAATAATACCAACTTTTACAGGAAAAATCTATTTTTTTATGTTTTTTTTCCGATATTCATGAAAAAGTTAATTTAGTTCACTGTTTGAAGGTTTTTCGCTCAGGGCGTGGCACTTAAAAAATATATATATTTATTGGAGCTGAAATATAATCAAATTTTAAGAAAAGGTTCTATGCAATTTTTCTCATAAATTGATAGTTTTTAAGTTATAACGACTTCAAAATTGCGATTTTAGCTTAAAAAAAAGGTATTTCCAAACGGCTTTCAAGTATCTCAAAAAGTATTACTTTATCATAAAAATGTTACAGACCATTTACAGAAAGTACAAACTGTGAATTAATTATATTTTTTGTTTATTGATGTAGGATTAAAAATTTCGGAGATATTTAAGTTTATATTTGGTATCCAAGTGTTCATAAGATAATTATTTAGAGTGAGAGTTAACTATCTCAGAAACTGTGATACCTACGTCAAGGATGGCTAATAGGTAGAAAAATAGGTTATTAATTAAGCTTTCAACTTTTTTTTTATTTGTTTCTGTAGCATAAAAAACAAAGAAGTTATGACTGAAGCAATTTTTAAAGGTACTTGAAAAGACCTTTAAAACGAACTTTGGTAAAAGTCGTTAGCATAAAAACTAACGGAGTTATGATGAAAATAAAATGGTTGTCTCTTTTTTTTCGGAGAAAAAAATCAGCAATGAAACCAATGGCTTTACCTCAGGAATTGAAATTGACCGTAATTCATTTACAATTTACTTTATTTAGGTACTAACAATATGTTCTAGAAGTTTGATCGGTTTAGGATGCCTATATTTGAAAAAAAGTTTGATTCAAATTTGAAATGATTTTTGAAATTTTAATTTTTTCACAATAATTCAAAGACTAAAGAAGATACGTAAAAAATGCTAGAGTACAAATTTTAGAAGCCGGTAGGTACTGCACAATATTACTGTACGGAGCTGCTAAAGAGATACAGTTGAAAAAATTGAGCCGTGTGATAACTTCCTTAATTTTTAAACTATTCAATCGCTCCAAAAATCATTTTACAGGGAACTTTAAGGGCTACAAGGCTTGTAAAGTTGAACTTCCTTGAACCTTTCGTTTTTAATATTTTTGAGTTTATAGGGCTCGGGGAAGGTGGTCCTCGCACTCGAATGCAAACGTACAACGGTGATATCAATTAATTTTCATCCTAGAGAAATAAAAAAAAACAAAATTTTCAGTAAAAATCACCTAAATTTTTGCACTCTAGCATTTTTTACGTATCCCATTTAATCTTTGAATTATTGTGAAAAAACAAACATTTTTTAAGAAATTTCAAAAATCATTTCAAATTTGAATCAAACTTGTTTTCAAATATATGCATCCTAAACCGGTTAAACTTCTAGAACATATTGTTAGTACTTACATAAAGTAAATTGTAAATGTATTACGCACAATTTCAATTCTTACGGTGAAGCCATTGGTATAATTGCTGATTTTTCCTCCGAAAAAAAGAGAAAACCATTTTATTTTCATCATAACTCCGTTAGTTTTTATGCTAACGACTTTTACCAAAGTTTATTTTAAATATTTCTAAAAACACTTGAAAAGTACTTTTAAAAATGTCATATGTTTTGCTTCAAAAGTTTTCCGTTTTTCCATTATTTAACGTTGAAAGGATTGAATTCAGTTTTCGGCAAACAAAAAGTCACCTTCAACGAGCCATAACTCGGTTCGTATTGCATCTACAGAAATAAAAATAAAAATCAATCGATTTGGCTTATTTTTGCTTGAAATAAATTTTTTGGTAAAACTTAAAATTTTCGAGTTATTGGTGAAAAAACGTTCTAAAACATGCATTTTTTAGATGAAAAATCAACATTTTCTATCACGAGTAAGTCATTGAAAAAATGTCATAGAACATTTTTTGCTTAGAATATATTCCCATATCAACGTCTGCGGTTATTTTGAATGTAATAATTTCCACCCCGAGAAGGGGTGGCATCCTCCCCCAAGGTATTTGCTCCATTTGGGATGTTTCTGATTTTGAATAGTATTAAAAAACATTAAAAAAAAACGATCAAAATTGGAGCTGTTGCTGGGAAGTAAGAAGTGAAAACCTTCATTGACTCGACTATAGAGACATTAGAGCTGGGCGAAAAGCGTTATAATTCCTGATGAATTTCCTAGAAGATTCCGCAAATCTGCCTTAGTTAATATTTGGGTAACTTTGAAAAACCTCAAAAATGTAGTTTTCTTATAAAAAAAATCACTTTGTTTTTAAAGGAAAAGTTTCGCAAGTACCTTCCAGTTCAAATAGAATGGAAACTCCATTTGGGAACGTTAAAACAAAAAATTTGTAAAAGTATTTACACAAAACGTCCTGTCTGTTTATCATGTTTTATTTATGAATTATTTTTTCTGTAGAATGACCACCCTGTATATTTTTCAAATTAAAATTGTACCAGATTTTTTCTACTGGCAGTAGTGACAACTATATTTCAAATATCATTTTCCTTTGTCGGTTCTTATTTTTTAAAGTGACCATACTGTATATTTTTCATTAAATATGTCATGTTTCCTCCTAGGTGATTATTGTGTCAAATACAGTCCAAATATAATTTCCACCATAGCTTCTTAATTAATTATTTTTTAGAGTGACCACCTTGTGTAATTTTTTATATTTTTCTTTTTTGGCAGTTGTGATAACTACCTGTCAAATACTTAATTTTGTATGTAATAATTCTGAAGCCTCGAAATAAGTAAATTTTGATCAGTAGATTAGGAAATTAATTATAAAATACGCGACCTAGGTATCTCTTACAAAATAATATATCACTTTTAACATTTACATCCTAAATCGCTAATGCAGGTTTAATATTAATTATTTCACTCATTAACACGATAGCCAATGAGAGCCCGTTCTTTCACAACATTGCACCATCAAACGTCATTATTAGTTGTAGTCCAACCTAGATCGGCATTTGACAGTACCAACATGAAAAACCGCTGCCCAAGGAATCACTACTTCCACATCCAGATTTTCTATTCAAGTCACTCACAACGAAAAAATTTTGTATGTGGAAATAATTGTTTATGGAACTTTAATAATATAATATTTGAAATCCTCTACCCCAAAAACCCATAAAACGATACCCCACATCGGTAGTGGGGTGGGGGTGGTAGTGGAGGTGGATGAAGTAAAAAAATATTTTGAGGTTTCTGGTTCTTGTACACACACTAAATCACAATTTTTTTTCATCCCCTTTAATAATGGGGTGGGGGCGGTGATGGGGGGTGGCTAATGCCAACATTTTTTTTGAGACCTTAGCTTCTGTTGTATATACTAAATACCAATTTTATGGACTCTTACCTGCTTGATTTACCTATTTACCCCAAATTTACTCCAATTTACCCCCCAACCCTTCGACGGAACAAGACGAAAATATAATCTAGTTCTAGATCTCATTAAAGTACATATGTGCACCAAATTTCAAGTTAATATCTCAAACGGTTCCAGAGTAAACGTGCGCACAAAAAAAGTTACAGACCGACAGACAGAAATTTTTTTTTCGCTCATACTTGAAATCTCGACGTTTCATGACATTCTAAGCCTATTTGAACAATAAAAATTTTTAAAATTTTTTTTGTCGTTACTATACTTCCACTGGATGTGGAAGTAAAAATGATCGCTCTCAATTTTTGGGTTGCCCCGTCGAAAAATTGCGAAAATTTTTTGACGTTTTCTTTCGAGAAATGTTTTCTGCCAATAGGACAACTCGTGCTTTTAAAGTTCATCTATAAATATCTTCTCTAGCTTATTACTAATTGTTAACGTAAATTGTAAATTGTGTTGTATTATATACGTGGTGATGTAATAATATAAAAATAACCTAAAAACACCACAAAAGTTGGCAACTCCCAATTTCAAAGCGAACCTATACAGGTTCGGGACAAATGATACAGAGCTTTCAATGGCTTATAATACCTAACGTAATTACAAAATAATTTTCACAACTAAAATTAAATACAAATGCCTACGAAGCAGACAAATCAATTATTTCATGTTAAATACACAAATAATGTACTTAATGGTAATTCGTCACAAAGCAGCATACATTATAATTCGTTGTACTTAAAGTTCTCTCTACTTAAACAAGCAAACCTTAACTCAGTTATTAAACTTTTTAAATTAAAAATAAGGATTAAGTACATAAGTATGTATTAATAAACACTTTAATATAATAATTCTTGAAAAATTCACTGTTTATACAGTTAAGTTAAACTAGCGTTACTAGATGGCGGTGCCATTTCATGTAGTCTCGGCAACCTTAGAACGTAAAAGCGAGAGATTGGTGAAATACAATGGCTTTACTTGTAGTGTGATTCGTCGAAGCGTGCCAGTGAACTCCTTTCATTGAAGACCATTCTATTAGTTAAAATACCTATGGTTTGACGTATATTGTTTTTCTTGATTGTCATTGTCATTTATACCTACTTTGTTTTTTATTAGAAATGAGTCGCTTTGGAAATTCATTTTTATGTGACCTAAATGATGAAATTGAAAATAAAAGTCAGTAAAATCTAAAAACTGATAATAAAAGTCTGAAGGCAATTAATAACAAAATATAATATTGACGATGTACTTAATGAATTATTTATTCGTGAAATTTCTCCCCTAATACCACTCGCGCTTTTAAATTTTATCTATGAATTTTTTCTTAAGCTAAGTTGCCAAAAGGTAATATAACTCGTGTAAATTGGCAATTTATTATCGCTAAAGCTCTCGGGATTTAATCAGATAATAAACTGGCTCGGGATTTAATCAGATAATAAACTGGCAATTTACGCTCTTTATATTACCAACAACGCTTTCGATAAAATTTTAAGTAATAGTGATATTACATACGATCAATAATCCGTTATACAGATATGGCTCCACTCGGTACAATCTCATCTGTTTCTTTGGATAAGAAAAAATAAGAAGGCGTCGGTGCATTGTAATAATCGACAGAAAGGAAAGGAGCGTAATAACTACACGTGACAGCCTTATTGTTGATATTGAGCCCAAAATGGGCCGCGGTCGGTGACTTGCAAGGCCGCTTTTGATTTTTATTTTGCTAGACACAAACTCCTTGTACGGCTTTATGGCCGGACGGTAGGCGCATGTAGGATGAATCAGCACCTGTCGACGAGGACCACGTACAGAACTTGTTCCGAGCCAGCATTCGAGCACATTTTTGTTGCAAAAAAACGACAATGAACACGTAGGTGTTTGACTCAACTCTTTTCCTTCGTGTGTTTTTTTATTTGTAATTAATTATTTTATATTTACACCAGTTGTGAGGGGAATGCAAACTATAAGTGGCGAGGTGGGGTGTTTAAATCATATTGGGCAGCAAACGCAAATCAGACTATACAGATATTGTCTAAATGTTGGTTGTGGCATTTTCCTGATTATTCCGTTTTTTTGCTGGGATTCTCATGTTTTTTGTTCTAAAACAATATCATCTATATATACCTACAAAATAATACAAATATCTGGCTTTGACAAAGTTAAATCGGAGACACTTAAAGAAATACTAGAAATATATTATTAGTGTGGTGGGTTAGAGCAAATACTAGGCAGAATCGTGACCCGATGGATTAAAGCGCCAAAGAGTGACCCCAAAAATAGGGCAAAAATCGCCCATTTTCTAGCCCTCGAATTTTGTTTCAAATTAAGTGCTAAAGGGTATAGCGGGAAATGTGCCCCCGCGCTTACTTAGTTAAAATGGCTTCCAAATGGTGCAGTTTATAGAGTATATTACACGGTAAAATTTTTAACCCGCTACTACCCGTACGAAGGTGGAAAAAAAATAATGTCTTTAATTATCATATTTTTTTTTCGGTTTCTATGCAACCTATCGATTTGAAGTGGCACGAGTATTGCTTGCGTGGGGATAACTTACTCCAAAAAATAAGGTCATTTTATGACCATTTTAACCATCGGAAAAAAAATATAAATTTTTTTTAGAGGATAAAAGGGTGGCTACCCTTTGTGGTACAATCACCATTCTATGATATATTATGTCTTGACACGTGATTATCATACTAAACTGTCAGATTTTTTGCTGTGGTGGAACAATATGGAAAAAAATAAAATTGGGTAAAATAGAATATTTACACATGCCTCTTAGTTGTAATAGTTAATACTTATAGCCTTACAAGGTATTGATGCATATCTACAACCGACTGCGGGTGCCAGTGCGATGTTGCCAAGTCTACTTTTTCCCCAGACGTCCGGAAATTCGGCACAATCTGGCAATACCACTTCTGGAGTTTCCAGGGTTCACCCCCCAGGGGCGAAGTATTAACTCTCTAGGAGCTTGGGGAAATGTTTAGCAACGAATGATGTTCTTTGTAATTACTGTCGCATTACGACATCTGAAAAACGACGTACTGAATCAGATGAAGAAAGTGAGGGAACGATCGAAGAAGACCAGCCTTTTATGCCTTCGACATCTTCTAGCACTACGATTAGTGACTCTGATGAAATAATGGAACTACCATTGCAAAGACTCTTGCATATGTGGGGATGGTAAAGAACTGACCGTAATACCCACTACTGCGAGACTACAGTGCTATCGAAACAAACAAATATACATCCCCTGGGGCAATCGTTGCTGTAAAATACATTTGATTTTTTCCCCTCATTTTTGGCCTTGGATGGGTTCCAGCTACGCAGATCTATAATTTTTTTATCTCTGTATGGTTTAACATTAGTTGTCGTTTGTCAATACTTATCCTGACTTGTGATATTGATTTCTAATATGCCTTTGTTTTTATAACCTTTGTGGTTTAACCTACTATCCGTGGTCCAGTCTTTGTGTAAACTTAAGTCGCCCTGATGGATCCCTGGGCGCGAAATGTGTCTACATTTGATTAAACATCGCTTTTATGAATACGTTGCACATCTGGAACCATATGCCAATTGTAGCTCGATTCCTAGATCGGATTTATGCATTCTATTAAATTCCTTAACCCCAATAACATAACAACTCTAAAATGCTCTACAGACCACCGCGGTTTATCGGACTATCTTATTAGGGTTATGATTATTAATTACAACCCTAATAATATACCAATGATACCATTCTGAGGATGATGGTCAATTTGTTCAGCTTCCTAGCAAGTGCGCTGCACGCTGGCACCATATCGAACAATTTAGTAATGTAGGAGGTCATTCTGTTATCATTATTACTACCTGTTTTCAGTTTTAATAGAAAAACAAGGACAGAAGAAGTTCTTGTACTGGAATTTTCCAACAGTGACTTTAATTCGTAAATGGCATCTACCGTTAAGCCTGTAAACGTTAATAATTGCTTCTCTGATAAACCGCAGTGGTCTGTAGAGCCTTTTAGATTTGTTATTGGGGTTAAGGAATTCAATAGAATGCATAAATCCGATCTAGGAATCGAGCTAGGGTGATCGCGGGTTTGGGTTGCAGGGAGGAGTGCAGGGAATACTTTAAAAAACTGAAAATTCCAACATTATATAGCATCTATATATTGCAATGCCTTCTTTATGTAAAAGAAAACGAATCAAAATATTTGTCTCGCGCCCAGCTACATTCTTATTCCACCCTAAGTAATGGGAACTTACATTTTCATTTTTTACGTTTATTGAAAACACGAAATAGCACAGGGTACTATGCAATAAAGTTTTTCAACGCATTACCGTGCAATATCAGGGAACTAGATTATAAACGTTTTAAGACAGTCCTAAAATCATTTTTAATTGACAATGCATTTTTTTCATTGAACGAGTTTCTTACCGCTGATTTTTCTACTTTATGTAACTTTAAGTAACATAAATACATGTTTGTTGTTAAAAATTATATTTGTTCGTTGTCTTTTTAAATAATATTTATTACACTTCCAATCATATTTGTTTGTGACCATGTACATATGTGTATATAATAATATGCGTGAAATGTTTATATGTATATGTATATACTTGTGTATGTATGTATATGTATGTGTACATATTATTATTATTTTTCATAATAAAATTTTCTTATACTGTATATACATTTTTTTATACATTTCCATACATTTCATTTACATTGTAATATTGACTTATGTAAATACTTTTTTATACAATACATCAATAAAAAAAATATGACTACTTGACACAGTTGTTATTGTGGTACTAGTAAACATCTTTTTCGAACCACAAACTTACAAACCTAATATTCAACTTTGGATTGCATTTGGTAAGGGTAAACACTTCCGATATTATCATATCAACGCCATCTGCCAAGAGCTCGGAGAAAATATGTCGCAGCATTGCCATTTTTCCATGCTTTCACTGGTTCAGACACTACATCACAATTTTTTGATAAGGGGAAAAAGTCAACGTGGAAGCATACCCTCCAGGCACTGAAGGATTTATCTTCTCTGCAAAACATCCATTTCAGCCAGTAGATGCTAAAACAAAGGTAGTTGAACTTATAGAACAATTCACATGCATCCTGTACGATGGCACAACAGAACTTGACAGCATCAACAAGCTTAGAGGGGATCTCTTCACACAAGGAAAAAAAGTAAAGATGATGCAAAGTCTGCCACCCACACACTAATCGCTGCATCTATCAATCTAGCATCTGGTTAACCAGTTTGAAATCACTTCAAAATTCACCTACTCTGGCTAACTTTGGATGGAATAGAAACGAAGAGACACGGCAACCAGTTTGAAGCAAGCAAAAGCTGTATGGAATTAATCAAGGATGTAAGGCTGAACCTCTGTGCTCTAAGAATTGCGTTTGTAACAAGGCTGCACTCGCCTGCACAGCTCTTTGTCATCGCAAAGGCCATTGTGAACAGTAAACAACAACATTATAAATATAATAATAACAACATAAATATAATTTTTATGATTATTTTCTTAATAGTTATTCTGCAATTTTTTTATTGAAACGTTTATACCTTGGTCAAATACATTATCTCAGCAAATGTGATTGTATCGATGTCTTTCTTTGCTCACATTGTAGCATATTTATTCTTCTTAAACATTAATAAAACAATGTTTGCTGTAAAACTGACTGCATTAGAGATATTTAGCAAAACCGACAAAAATATAGATTTTCATAATAACCTGAAAACAGTTCAAAACTTTGGAAGCTTATGGGCCGTTACTTTCTGTCAACGCTAAACGTGGTTAAACTTTAACCGTCGCACAGTGGCGAGAAATGCCAGTGTTCCACCCAAATTACTCTAGAGGTCGTAAATTTTAAGGTATTGAGACATTCTTTTTTTTTAAATGTTCGTCTTGAATTTACCTATCGATCCCTCTAGCCGGATTTTGAAATTTCATTTTTCGTTTTTTTTAATTTTTAATAGAAAATCATATTTTTACAGAAAAATACTGTTTTTTCTATTAAATTTATTCTAACGGGCCGTAAACTTGAGTTTTCGTAACAATTTTTTTTTTCAAATCTTCGTCCTTTAATCAGCTATTGAACTGTCTAGATGAATTTTTGATTTAGTTGTTGACATCTGTCAAAATGACTGTCAAATATAAAAAAATACGATTTTTAGATAAATAATTCATACAATAACAGGTTGGTGTTCAGAAAAATATATATAGTGTTTTCAATGAACCTGGTTCCGAAGTTGACAGGAAAATATGTATTTCTGAATTTGGCAGCTGCCATAATTGTTGTCAAATTTCCAAAGATAGATGGAAGAGCTTATTAATTTTAAAAATACCCTGTAAATGTATAGAAAAATAGATATATATTGTTTTTGATCTGTTTGATTTAGTAATTGACAGGAAAATATGAGTTTTAAATTTGGCAGCTGTCATAATTGCTGTCAATTTTCAAAATATAGTACTTATTAATTTTAAAAATGCACTATAAATGTATAGAAAAATAGATATATATATATTGTTTTTAAACTGCCAGATTTAGTAGCTGACAGGGAAATATGGTTTTTAAATTTGGTAGCTGCCATAATTGCTGTCAAATTTCAAAAAATGGAAGTTAGAACTTATTAACTTTAAAAATACCCTGTGAATATATAGCAAGACGGATGCAAATTGTTTTTAATGTACCTGGTTCCGAAGTTGACAGGAAAATGTGATATCTAAATTTGGCAGCTGCCAAATTTAAAAATAATATTTTCTTGTCCGTTCATAAATCAGGAAGATAAAAAATAATATATATCTATTTGTCTATACATTCAAAGGGTATTTTTGAAATTAATAACTTCTAATCTGCACACCTTAAAACTTGACAGCAATTATGGCAGCTGCCAAATTTAAAAATTATATCTTCCTATTACTTACGAAACCAGATAGATCGAAAATAATATACATCAATTTTTCTATACATTTATAAGGTATTTGTAAAATTAATAAGCTCTTACCTCCATGTTTTGAAATTTGACAGCAATTATGTCAGCTGCCAAATTTAAAAATGATATTTTCCATCAGTTACGAAATCAGACAGATCAAAAATAATATATATCTATTTTTCTACACATTTATAGGGTGTTTTTAAAATTTATAAGCTCTTACTATATTTTGATATGAGACAGCAATTATGACAGCTGCCAAATTTAGAAATCATATTTTCCTGTCAACTTCGGAACCAGGTACATTAGAAACAATTTGTATCCGTCTTGCTACATAGTCACAGGGTATTTTTAAAGTTAATAAGTTCTAACTTCTATTTTTTGAAATTTGACAGCAATTATGGCAGCTGCCAAATTTAAAAACCATATTTCCCTGTCAACTACTAAATCTGGCAGTTTAAAAACAATATATATATCTATTTTTCTATACATTTATAGGGCATTTTTAAAATTAATAAGGTGTTACCTCCATATTTTGAAAATTGACAGCAATTATGACAGCTACCAAATTTAGAACTCATATTTTCCTGTCAATTACTAAATTAAACGGATCAAAAACAATATATATCTATTTTTCTATACATTTACAGGGTATTTTCAAAATTAATAAGCTCTTCCATCTATTTTTGGAAATTTGACAACAATTATGGCAGCTGCCAAATTTAGAAATACATATCTTCCTGTCAACTTTGGAACCAGATACACTGAAAACACTATATATATTTTTCTGAACACCAACCTGTTATTGTATGAATTATTTATCTAAAAATCGTATTTTTTTATGTTTGACAGTCATTTTGACAGTTGTCAACAACTAAATAAAAAATTCATGTAGACAGATCAATAGCTGATTAAAAGACGAAGATTTGAAAAAAAAATTTGTTACGAAAACTCAAATTTACGGCCCGTTAGAATAAATTTAATAGAAAAAACAGTACTTTTCTGTAAAAATATGATTTTCTATTAAAAATTAAAAAAAATGAAAAATGAAATTTCAAAATCCGGCTAGAGGGATCGATAGGTGATTTCAAGATGAACATTTAAAAAAAAAGAATGTCTCAATAACTTAAAATTTACGACCTCTAGAGTAATTTGGGTGGAACACTGACATTTCTTGCCACTGTGCGTCGGCCAAATCATTGAAAGTACAATTGTTTCCATGGTAACTGAATTGGTTTGACCCACCGTTAACGTTTAATCGGGTTTAATCGGGACCGAAAGTAACGGCCCTAGATCTCGCAGAATATTAAAGTTACGAAAGCGGCCCTGGTCTTAAATTGTAGCAAATTTAGTTTAAATTTAATCCTTTTTGCTACAAACCCAGAAGTTGGGGAGATATTTAGTAAAAACCAAATAAAAGTCGAAAATTTACAGGTACAGTCCAAAGAAAACAAAGATGGCGTCGTATTTCAAGATGGCGGACACTGAAATCTCAAACCCCCCTCCCCCCCGCCTGAATTGATAGTACTGAGGGTATATATGAGGTGTGCAAAATTTGGAGCTTTAATCCAGCAGGTCACGATCTTTTCGCTAAGAAACCACACTATATAATTCCCTTGGCACATTTAGTAAATAAATCTGTTATGTTACGCTAGATTTACTCTTTGCATTTGGCGCTACACGTGGATTGTATCAGAAGTAATCTGCATTCTCAGTTTTTTCTTGTTGTCTTGAAATAGTCGAACTTTGTAAAACATTTACTTCTGAACAATGTCTACCATCTCTCATATATGACATCGTTAATGCCTAGTGGTCACACACCACAAGTTTATGGAGTATTGGTTGAAGCGTCTGTATTTTCATTCTTTCTCTACCAGGCTCATTAGTGCACTAATGAGCCTGGGAAGGCCAAACGCTTCTGCCACTGTTGAGAAATGAATGGTTATGCAAAGGGCTTCAACCAGCTCTTTTTCTCCTATCACTTTTAGTTCTATGGTCTGCTGCACTGAAAAGTGTAGAGTATAACCAGACTGAAAAGTCAGAATAGTCTAGTGCTCCATCTATGGTACGCAAGATTTACTATTTATATATAGCAATTTGATTAAATCAGATAGGTATAATAAGCAACAATTCTTTTTTTTTCTTCTCTCAAATAACTACACAATAGTCGAAAATTAAACCATTTTATATTTAATACTAGACCGAACAGTGAATAACCAGAAGTGAAAGAAATGAAATGTTTTTCAATCCCCATATCTCATTCTATGCTTAAAAATGGCTTTTGATTTTTTCTTTTATTTTCAAAATATTTTCTCTATGAGTTACATTTGAAGTCTTTAGCCTATAGAAAAATTATCTTCATTACCAGATAAAGATACTTTCAGCTTTACATTATATAGGTTGCAAATAGATTTTGAATCAATGTTAAAATAAAATCAGGATGTTTTTTTAATATGACGAAGTTTATTTCAAAATTAACGGATGAACATGAAGAAAAAAAAAACACACTAGATCGACTTCTTTAATAATTTTATAAACATCGATATTAGATTCTCTTCATGGTATATTATGTTGAAGTAATTGAAAATTTTAATGCAACCGTAAAGTTGGCCAATCAGATAAAAACAGAGTAGTGTCAAAAAATTTAGCAATGTTATAGTTTGTCCTTTACGGTGTAATCGATAGATAGGTTATTCTTACAATGGGAGCAATTTGGGTTAAACAATTTAAAAGAAGCACAGGTTTTGAAAAAGTTTGTATGTGATGATTTGTAAAGCTCTACATTTTATTTTTGAGTTTTTTAAAAATTCGTATCCACGCCAATGACCAAAATGACATGATCACGAATCCAATGTCCAAATTCGTGCCATTTTTTGATGAAAATTCCACTTTTTCGGGCGAAAATTTAAATATAAATATTATGCTGGGAAATGTGCTCTAGGGGTTTTTTTGGGTCGCTGATTATGGTTTTGAAGTCCAAATTCAAGATTTCCATATTCTGTGCTGGAATTTGTGCCATTTTCCGTGTCGAATTTCACTTTGAAGAAAAAAACTATGCATGAATATTAAGAGTATTTCAAAATAATTTTTCAAGAAGACTTTGAAGAAAAAAAGTTATATATGATTATTACGAGCATTTCAAATTAATATACATGGCAATTTTATAAACACTGCAGGGATGCATGCAAATTTTGTCTTCTTTCAAGTGAGGTAAGGGATTAAAAGGTAACAATTTTTATAAAAATATAGCATTTATTGTGTTGGTACAAAAGGTGGTATTCTGTGTGATAAAATAGTTATTAATGTATCATTATTTTTTAAAATAATTTACACCATTTACATCAATCATAATCTGAGTCATATTCGAAAACTGGTTCTTCCTCAGTGTCATTTTCATCTTCCTGTTCATCCGATATTTTAGCCGGACAAATCGATTCATTTTTTTGGAAAAACGTTAATATTTTAATTTTTTCTAAAAAAAATGGAATTTTCCATGGCACATATTCAAGTCTGGAATATGAAATTCTTAAATTTGGACCTCAAAATCATGATTAGCGACCAAAAATAAAATAAAATCCAATGGACAACATAACATATAATTACTAAACACACAGTATTGTAATTGGTATGAAACTATTCACGTCCATACATTCACGTTTTTTAGTAATTATATGTTATGTTGTCCATTGGATTTTATTTTATTTTTCAACTCGCTTGTTCAATATTATGACTCCTCACCTAAGAAGTACTTTTGTGGTTTTATTTCACTAAAGTCTTGAGGAAGAATAAAAGTTTATTCGAAACGTCGACTAGTGGAAATAACCTCGTTTTATTTTTATTTGATACACCGACTAATTCCTAATTGAAGTTCCTGGGGGTCTAGAAAACACGTGAAAAAAGGAATTGTGCTGTTCCACCACTTTTCCACATTGTACACTTTTTTCCGGTTTATTTATTGGATTAATGCTAATGATTAACTGACAAGTATATTATTTTATGTATTTATTTTCAAAGTAAAAACATATTCAAGTACTATTACAAAAATAGACAATATATCATATCAATACAGTAAATATATTTTGTCCACTTCTTCAGAATTTGGCTCTTGCGTGGGCATATAGAAAATGCATTGTTCTAAAATAAATGTTAAATATCGAAAAATATCATTTGCGTGGACATTGTCATTAGCGTGGACAAAAGAATCCACGCTAACGACGATAAACTACGCTAATGACGCAGTAACCTTAAAATTTTGTTTTGACATTAAATGGATTTATATAGATAAATGAAACTATGCATATCTTATGTACTCAGTACAGGTTATCAAATAAGTCCAATATTATTCTTATATATTTTATAAAGAAAAAATTCTCTCTAACACGCTAATGACGCTGAATAAACATACGCGCACAAATCGCCTAACATCTTTACACTTCAAACTTACCAGATCAACTGGCCACGCTAAAACTAGTAACTTCTTTAAAATGGTTTATTTAGACTATCCAATGCCAATATTTCCACCTGCTAAATTTCAGGTAGGCGGGAATTTTTAAATATTTTATTTTAACCCACGCTAATGATTTTAAACCCAGATACAAATTTAAGGATTTTTTTTAGTTTGGTTTGAATGTTTTAATGTAAATCTGGTTCTTAACATGCCACAATAAGTGTTTTCTACAATTGACAATCACTGGATTATCCAGATCAAGGTCATAAGCTGCAAAATAGTGTCATGCATTAGGTGGAAATCTGTTGGAGACATCCACGCTAATGACATTTTACATACAAAAAAAAATTATAATATAGGAAATTTTTTAAATTCTATTATGCATGAATGAATAGTACCGAAAGCCCCCTAACGACACACACAAATAAAAAAACGAATAAAAGGCACGTGGCTTGGCATTGCAACGTAGGAAAATCCAATATTCAATTCATTAATTCATTCATACTTGACAGATCATTAAAAGATTAAAAAAATCAACTGGATCCGTTGAAGGATCGTGGCGCTGAGCAATAATAAAGCACACTCAGCGAGATGTGCAATACTGGTTCACAAAATATGAGATTTTTCGTTGCCCCTGGACCATTTTGATGAGTGTACATGACATATTCGATTGTTACATCACTTTGATGTTGAGTACCTTCGGTGTTACATCATAAATAAATGTACCTATGAATTGTTCAAACTGGTGCGTAGCAGGTCATGAATTCAATGGTCCGTGATGGTCACTCGGGCAGTGCTCCGCAGCAGCACCGTGGGCGTATGCGAGTGTTAAATCGCCTGCTCCTGTCAGTTAAGCGTTATCTACTCCTGCAACCTGCAGCGGACCTGCCGGTGCTGCTTCTGGACGAGACAGTCGATTTAGTCGCGAGTTAAGAGGAACGATTTGTGATTCGCCGTCTATATCGTAAGGTGCCGCAGAGGGAAATCGGGTAGTGCTTTCATCAAGTAGGTCGTAGGTAGTGGAACGACTTTAAGTTGGCACAAGGTTGCGGTTTATGCGTTAAATATTTTTGTAGTTTTTGTGTACAATTGTTTGCATATTTTTGTTTTGTGGTTTATTGCTTATATGTAATATAGAAAATTGGTTAATGCCTCATTAATTTTCTTGGTAAATTAAATTCCATAGAAACAGTCATTGACATAATCGTATTCTTGTTTGTTGTGTGAAGCAAAACATTTTACCAAGTCATTTTTTTTATAAAACAAACTAGTACATGTACAAAAATACGAAAATGCATTGTAAAATATAGTAAGCGAGAAACGTTTCTAATATTAAAGAAAGAAGGGTGGTATAGCGACAAAGAGTGAAGCTTAAGAGTCAAGGAAGTTTTGAATTCAATATTTCTTTTTGTTGCTGTTTAGTTGAACCACAAAAGAATTGTTAAGATGCTCCGCACTTGAAATACGGAGTTTCGCTTGATATCAGTGACTTAACTACGCCTCACAGTGGGGAATTATGGACTTTATTTGGTCAAAATTCGCCTGACAACTGAATTGGCAACGAAAGATAACATTTTTTTTTTAATTACATAGGTTGTCGCTACAACATGGTGCTGCTACAAAGTGACTAAAATTAAATCTGACCTGCAAAATCTTAAAACAATTCCTATTAAACCGTTCAGTCTAGTCAATTTTGAGTATTTTTGACGATTCTATCAAATTATTTCAATTAGAATATATCTTCATTACAAAATCCAATTAAATTGTAAGTTTTTGGGTGGCTGATTACGAATACAATAGATATTTTGCCAACATTGGACACATTTCGAGATATTGACCATTTCTGGGTATTTTTATTTTTAACATATCTTTATTTCAAAATTCAACGGATTTATATGTTTTGTGGGTCGTTGATTACTAATACAATAGACATTTTGTCCTGATAATTTCATTGTCTTCTATAGAAAGTTTTGGCGAGTAATACATTATTTCTGATCCAGTTAAAAAACGTTATTTTTGATGTCCATCCAGATTAAGAAAATATGAATTTAAACATGCGAGGAAGGGTTCTTGAGGTGCTGGAGAGTTGTAAAATTTAAAATCCATGCAACATTAGTTTGAAATTTTATTATTTTTGACATTAAATAATTTACATTTCGAATAACCATGTCAAATTAATGTATATGTCGTAGTCGTTTGATGAAATACGTAATTTCGTGAAAAGCCTAGGCAGTTCATGAACTGCCGGCATATCATGCAAATTCTTGAGCTAGGTATTTCGTAAAACGCCGTGGTCGTCTTGGCACATAATATTTAAAGACATTCTACACGATCTGCCACAAATTAGATGTTGACTGTTCATGAAGTGACTGATACCCGGCAGATTGTGTTGTGGTTAGGTTAGGTTAATTGCCGTTTCGATCGATTTATTTGCCCGGAAGCTATGTTGAGCTGTTTGTTTTGTTTATTATGGAAATTAAGAGTGAAAAAGACTTGCTAAGTGATCATTACAAAGAGAGACAGAGAGATGAAGATTTAATTAATTTTGAGGTTAGGTTCAGATTTATTTAGTACGTTTCAGGTTTTAGATTGATAACGAAATTACGAATTACGAATATAACATCTTAACCTAACCTAATCTCAAAATTAGTTTAATATTTTTCTCACCTCGTTTAATTTTCTTATGGTATACGGTCATTTATTCGGCTTTGCTGCATAGTACTCCTAATGATCATTGAACAAGTCTTTTTCACTGTTACTTTCCATAAACAAATAGACAGCAAGTAATAGAACACAATCTACCGGTCTACCACGGAGATTCACGAAATGCGTAGGCAGATTGTGCAACCTCAAGAATTTGCATGATATGCCGGCAGTTCATGTACTGCCTAGGCTTTTCACGAAATGACTGACGTATTTCATCAAATGACTACAACATATATGTTCTTCTTTTTATCTTTAACACAACAGATTAGGAAAAAAACTCGCTTGAATTTTGTGTGTGTGCAACACCTACCTTGATAAATTAGGATGGATTTAGATTGACTTCTTTAAAGGTCTACCAATTAAAAATTGTAGTTGTATACTGTTGGTGAACACCGTGTATGGTTAATACTTTCTACATTCTAGCCTATCGGATATATTACATCTAATCTTGCAGAGCAGATCTTCTTAAGAGTATTGCTGGGCATTGGCCAATGACTCTTTCTTATGTTTTTGTTTCTTTGTAATTCTACACTGTGGAGGTTGAAAACGTGGAAGAGCGTCAATGTTATTATGCGATTTATTTTTAGACCAAATTAGCACGAGTGAGTCGCTTCTTTATGTTTCTTTTCTTTAAAATGCAACTGAATTATGATGAATTATAATGATAAACCTCCTACATAAAACTTATAATAGTTGTCCAGTAAATTACGGATATTGTCATAATTATTGTTTACCATTCAAAAATATTGTTTGGCAGGAAATGCGGATTATACATTGTAATTGTATTTGTGATAAGTTAAATAATTGGTTAATTATTGTGTATGTACTATAACAGGACTTACCTATTCACTAAATTCTAGGATTTTTTGTCTGATATGTATAACTAGAAATAACCACTAAGGTAGGGACATTTTCCAATTCTTAAGTGATATTATTTTTGTTATTTAACCATAAAATATGATTTAAAAAAAAATTAATAGAAAAAGAATAGTTGACGATATACAAGAGAAAGTACCCAATTATCGTCACCAGTGACGGATTTTCGGTACCTACTTTTCTTAGTAGTTTAGCTACAAAAAAAAATATTTAAAAGGCTGACAGTATTATGTGCTATCTATGACGATAATATGAGATAGAAAAAACTAATACTTAATGAAAATATTAAGCGAAAAGTTAAACATATTTCTTATCATTTTACTTAAAAATGGGATAAACAGAATCAGAAACAAGTGAAAAAGATAAAGTAAATACGCAAACTGTTATTATAAATAATACAGTTAATATTGTTACAATATCCGCCCCTTGGGGATAGGCAACACAGAATTCAATTTAGTTCGGATGTTTTCCCAGAGATGGCGCACGTTGTCTGAATGTAGAGATCTGCACCTACTAGAAAAAGAACCTACTAGAAGTTCTAGAGTGATCTAGAGAATGGTGACGTCATCACAGAAAAATCGAGATCTGTCATTTTTAGGTAAGTATAAAAGACCGCATTCTCGGCGGGTAGTTCAGAAAGTAGAGAAGTTTGATTGACAAGTGAGGTTAAGACTACAAAGTGAAAACAAAGTGATAAATATTGTTATTTTTATTCAGTAAAGTACATTAAGTTAATATCAGTATTGTGAAGTATATAGTAAATTATTTAATAAAGTGTGTTAGTGGACATCTCTTGTTATAATTTTTGGAACCCACGGAATTTGCAAAGGTAGTTTCCTAGGGGTGGAAACACGTCACAATATTAATAATTACAATAAAAATAACATTTCTCTTTATCCTTGAAGGCCTGAAATGACCTTGTGCATGAGGGGGCTACACATTTCGAAACAAGGGACAACACCCAGGATCCGAGTATACTAGAATAAATTTCTTTTCCCTAAAAACCTCAGTGTCGCGGCTGAAATTCGAACCCGAGACTTTTGACCTCAGGGTGAGAGTCAAGCATCCTTGGCTATGGATCACATAGTCATACTGTCATATTGAGATTGGACATTATGTTGTCTAATATGAAAATGGATTCTCCCTGGGCTAGAAATACATTTAATATGTTGAGACTATAGTATGAAAACACTAAGTGGTATGAATTGACAATATCGTCTAAAGGAAATTATTGTAAAATGTGAAGAAAGTGATATTGAAAAGAAGGCTACGAAATAGGAAATATGTATTACCAACAAAGGAGAATATGTATTTTTGTTTGATTTCTTTTACATTCACATTCCATTCCTTTATAGGTATAATTTGATTCATTTCTAGTTCATTTTATAACTATTCTAATTAGTTATAATTAATTTTAAAATTATTAAAAAATGTTTTAAATAAAATTTCTGTGGCGATTACTGTGACAATCGATTTTGCTATCGCAATCGCGATTGCTCTAAAAATATGAAACAACCTTCTTTTTCCATTAAAAATATCTTTTTATTGTCATTTAAAAAATCGCTGCTCAAGTAATCATTAATTCCACATCCAGATTTTCTATCCAAGTCTCTCACAACGAAAACAATTTTGATACTATATTTGCACTCCACCTGGAAATAATTTTTTATGAAACTTTAATAATATAATATTTGAAATCCTCGACACCAAAAACCCATAAAACAATATGCCACATCGGTAGTGGGGGTGAGGTGATGGTAGGGTGGGTGATAGTGGGGGTGGATACAGTAAAAAAATTGGTTCTTGTACACACACTAAATCACAATTTTATTTTTTCACCTCTTTTAATAATGGGGTGGTAATGGAGATGGCTAATGCAAAAAATTTAAGACCTTATCTTTTCTTATATATACTAAACACCATTTTATGGACTCTTGCTTGATTTACCTATTTACAATTTACCCCCCAACCCTTTAACGTAAATAAGTTGAAAATATAATCTAGTTCCAGATATCATTAAAATACATACGTGTCCCAAATTTCAAGTGAATATCTTAAGCGGTTCCAGAGTAATCGTGCGCACAAAAAAGTTACAGACCGACAAACAGACAGACCGGCAGGCAGAATTTTTTTGCTCAAATTTAAAATCTCGACGTTTCATAACACTTTAAGTCTATTTGGACAATACAAATTTTCAATTTTTTTTTAAATAGCTTTTGAGTTTTCATTATAATATTATTAAAGTTAAACTTTTGCTTAACAAGACGATAATTTACATTATCAGAGGCAAAGTTAAATTATCTAGAAATGATTAGCAAATTTATTTTTATTTTCAGGATATAAAAATTCTTGGTCAAGTTAATCACTGCAATTATGTCATTCACATTTTCTGATTCATATCCTAGAAAAACAGTGGGCTTCTTTGATATTTTAAAATTGCTTATGAATACAGATTTTAATCGCATTTCTTTACTTCATTGTTTATTTTTGGTAATGGCTTTATAGCAATTTTCTTGTTCATCACATTTTCTACCAGTTCATAATTATCTAGAAAAAAAAAACACCTTATATTTATCAGTTTTTATAAGTATAAGTTGCAGTCGGGCGTGTCCGACTGAGAATAAATATTTGATTAACATTTTGTTCGAGTCCGTCACAATTAACTTTTACAAGGTGCTTCTGTGATTAAGTACATGGCCAATAACTATTTTATATTTATTGTTCAATCTCCCTCGGGCAAACAAAATCGAAGTTCAATAATCCAAAACACATGTGATTTCCTAGAAGTGAAATCAGATGGCTAGACTACTAAAAAACTTACTTGTATAGTATGTATTAGAATGTTTTTTTGAAGGCCCTGATACGCCTCTTGATACAAAACTTCCACTTTAACGTCCTTCCATGACCTGACTACAAAGCACTGCCTACAACTGTCTGTGTTTGAATACTATTTTACGCGAATACGGTTTTTACAAAGTCTGTCCTTGCGATCTGTTAGTCGTAACAGAAATTGTTAATCTCACAGGAACCTGTCTTCGTAACACAAGGAAAAGGTTTGGACATAAAAATTACCGTCTTTGTATTCTCCTGCTCTGCCAGATTTTTTGACTAGACCGTGGGGTTTCGCGATGCGCTAATCCTGCTCACGTTTTCCTTTCGGCATCAGCGTCGCACAGTGGCGAGAAATGTCAGTGTTCCACCCAAATTACTCTAGATGTCGTAAATTTTAAGTTATTGAGACATTTTTTTTTTAAATGTTCGCCTTGAATTTACCTATCGATCCCTCTAGCCGGATTTTGAAATTTCATTTTTCATTTTTTTTTAATTTTTAATAAAAATCATATTTTTACAAAAAGATACTGTTTTGTCTATTAAATTTATTCTAACGGGCTGTTAAGTTGAGTTTTCGTAACAATTTTTTTTTAAATCTTCGTCTTTTAATCAGCTATTGATCTGTCCAGAGGAATTTTTGATTTAGTTGTTGACAACTGTCAAAATTACTGTCAAATATAAAAAAATACGATTTTTAGATAAATAATTCATACAATAACAGGTTGGTGTTCAGAAAAATATATATAGTGTTTTCAATGTAGCTGGTTCCGAAGTTGACAGGAAAATATGAATTTCTAAATTTGGTAGCTGCCATAATTGTTGTCAAATTTCCAAAGATAGATGTAAGCGCTTATTAATTTTAAAAATTCCCTGTAAATGTATAGAAAAATAGATATGTATTGTTTTTAATCTGTTTGATTTAGTAACTGACAGGAAAATATGAGTTTTAAATTTGGTAGCTGTCATAATTGCTGTCAATTTTCAAAATATAAAGGTAACAGCTTTTTAATTTTAAAAATGCACTATAAATGTATAGAAAGATAGATATATATTGTTTTTAAATGCCAGATTTAGTAGTTGACAGGGAAATATAGTTTTTAAATTTGACAACTGCCATAATTGCTGTCAAATTTCAAAAAACAGAAGTTAGAGCTTATTAACTTTAAAAATACCCTGTGAATATATAGCAAAACGGATACGAATTGTTTTTAATGTACCTGGTTCCGAAGTTGACAGGAACATATGATTTCTAAATTTGGCAACCCGGAGCCCTGTTTATCAAAAAACAGGAAAGGAGGAGGGGTGTGGCAGGAGCAACATCTCTTGAAAACCTCATCTACATACTTTCACAATAGAAGACCTAAATTACAAGTAGTTTATTCTAAGTATCGATAACTAGGGCTTTTTTTTTATATCGACATATAAATCATTTATTATCCTTTATTAATAATATTTCATAATCGCTTAACACAAACATAGATAATCTTACAACAGCTAAACACGGATATCTCTTATATAACAGAATATAAAAATCAAGTTCCCGTCAATTACGGAATCAGATACATATATCTATTTTTCTTTTCATTTACAGGGTATTTTTGAATTTAATAAATTCTTACCTCTATATTTTAAAATGAGACAGCAATTATGACAACTGACAGATTTAAAAACGATATTTTCCTATCAGTTACGAAATCAGACAGATAAAAATAATATATATCTATTTTTTTTTACATTTATAGGGTATTTTTAAAATTAATAAGCTCTTACCTCTATATTTTGAAATGAGACAGCAATTACGACAGCTTCCAAATTTATAAACCATATTTTCCTGTCAGCTACTAAATCTGGCAATTTAAAAACATTATATATCCATTTTTCTATACATTTATAGGGTGTTTTTAAAATTTATAAACTCTTACCTCTATATTTTGAAATGAGACCGCAATCATAACAGCTGCCAAATGTAGAAATCATATTTTCCCGTCAACTTCGGAACCAGGTACATTAAAAACAATTTGTATCCGTTTTGCTATATATTCGCAGGGTATTTTTAAAGTTAATAAGCTCTAACTTCTATTTTTTGAAATTTGACAGCAATTATGGCAGCTGCCAAATTTAAAAACCATATTTCCCTGTCAACTACTAAATCTGGCAGTTTAAAAACAGTGTATATCTATTTTTCTATACATTTATAGTGCATTTTTAAAATTAATAAGCTGTTACCTCTATATTTTGAAAATTGACAGCAATTATGACAGCTGCCAAATTTAAAACTCATATTTTCCTGTCAATTACTAAATCAAACAGATCAAAAACAATATATATCTATTTTTCTATACATTTATAAGGTATTTTTAAATTAATAAGTTCTTTCATCTATCTTTGGAAATTTGACAACAATTATAGCAGCTGCCAAACTTAGAAATACATATTTTCCTGTCAACTTCGGAACCAGGTACATTGAAAACACTATATATATTTTTCTGAACACCAACTTGTTATTGTATGAATTATTTATCTAAAAATCGTATTTTTTTTATATTTGACAGTAATTTTGACAGTTGTCAACAACTAAATCAAAAATTCATCTAGACAGATCAATAGCTGATTAAAAAAGACGAAGATTTAAAAAAAAATTGTTACTAAAACTCAAATTTACGGCCCGTTAGAATAAATTTAATAGAAAAAACAGTATCTTTTTGTAAAAATATGATCTTTCATTAAAAATTTTAAAAAAATGAAAAATGAAATTTCAAAATCCGGCTAGAGGTAAATTCAAGACGAACATTAAAAAAAATATATCTCAATAACTTAAAATTTACGACCTCTAGAGTAATTTTGGTGGAACACTGGCATTTCTCTCCACTGTGCGTCGTACGGCCCTTCAACTTCGAAGAAATCCAGCCGAGCCGTACCTTGCACACCTGCATTTATCTATCTGTGCGATGCACCAGATGATTCAGAAAAGTACACATTTCCTACCACTCACCCAATTTGATCCCAATGAATCCTATGACATCGATTTGTATTCAGATATGCTAAAATCATCGATAAAACGCAAAAACAAATTAGCTAGATTTAACCTTAATGGACTTAACTACCGTCGATCTACATGTAGTTTGGAATTCAAACTGTCTTACCTCCTTAATTTCTTCCTTTCGTAGATATATAAAATCCAGTAAAACCTTAGGTAAACCAAATAATGGGAGACCGTGCCTCACTAAAAGTAAATATTCCAAAAATACTGAAAAGGTTGAAAATTCCATACAGTTCGTGGTATGATTTGTGTAGACATAAAATATTTTTTTATGGTGGTCACAACCACCGTTCCGTTCCGATGGTCACAACTAGGGGCCACTTGGCTTTTAGAGAGGTTTTAGGTTGTCAGAGAAATTATTCAAAATGGATAAGAAACTAGTGGGAGCATTGTACTCTTCGCCGATTTACTGAGCTTTTTATATAATTGTTACACATTCTATAGGATACTCTTCGCAGTTTTCTGGTAAATGATGTATGTTTTGAAAAAAAATTAAAAAAGGGATTCGAACATAAGACCTTTGGATTGCAAGAAAAAGCTTTAGCCATTGGGCCATCACAAACATTAGAATAATTGAATGTCTGTATTATATATCATTCCAGTATTATATTTCAACGAATTAGATATATTATGAAATATATATATATATATATTAGTAAAATGTATAAACAAAAAAAAATTATAGAGAATAAAATTTCGCAAGATTTCTATTTAAGTACAAATAACAAAAATTAAGAAAACATTTTTTTTTAATTTAAATGATTAATAACTTTTTTATTTACTGATTGATTTTTTTCAAAAACAATAGGGTTAGCTAGCGCTTTCCAAATTTCAATACAATCGGACTTTTATTTCTTAAGTTATCGTGCTTACAAGAAACGTGACGGACAGACGGACATTTTGAAAGTTGTTCAGAATTCGTTCACTAACATAATGATATGAAATTTTTTTCTCTACGAGCGATATTTACTGATTTAGAAATGTGCCGATCCAATACAATATACTCTTCGTTTTTGCGAAGAATATAATAGGCCAGGCAACGAATAATTATAGAGGGAAATCTTAGGGACAGAAAATTTGACTTCGGAACTTTGTTTGGACTAGTCTGGAGATGAACATACGCTCACCACTCCTACGTGGTGAGCGGGGGGAGGGGAGCACTTTAAAGCTGCCATTTTTTGGTTTTCCGCTTATATCTCGGAAACTATGCGTCGTAATCTCGAGCACAGAACAACATATCGACAAATGTAAGTATTGATTCTTGTAGCAAATTTTGTCAGCTTCAATTTATAGAGTGATTAGGCCGTTACGACGCATAGTTTCCGAGATATAAGCGAAAAACAAGAAAATGGGACCTTTAAAGTGCCCCCCTCTCCCCCGCTCACCACCTAGGACTGGGGACTTTTGACATGTTCATGTCCAGACTAGTCCAAACAAAGTTCCGAAGTCAAATTTTCTGTCTCTAACATTTCCATCTATACCCTTTTTTGAGCATTCGTTGCTTGGATTATAATAACATATTAATTTATTAAGCAATTAAATCTGGATGGTAAATGGGCAATAGGCCATAAAACAATTTAATTAAATACAAAAGATCTTACCATATGCACATCGTGGAAGAGAGGGTGTCTATTACTCAAGTCTACGCTGAACTCTCCGTTACGCCATTATTCTTGGCTAAAGATGACTGTCTCGGATGTCTGGAGCCAGGCAGGACTATTATAGCCCTTTACCCCAGTACATCGCTGTAGATCTGGAGCGGCCTCGTGCAGGGCGGGCGAGCTTACTTCACATCAGCCCCACTCACAAATGTGAGAGGGCAGATGATTTCGACCCACCTCCCTGAGTCCTGGCTTGTTGGACCTTGTTGGCTAAGGCTTTTATCTCCTGGCGCTCTTCTGCCTTCGTGTTTTTTCTTCGTCACCCCCGGGGCTACTCATCGGTCTGTTAGGAAACTTTAGGGTTTTTTGGCAGGGATTGACGGCCTGTACACAAGATGTCTGTGACATCCTATCCTCCGGATCATCGGGTAGGCAAGGATGAGCTATGTAGTTCGTGGAAGGACAGAGCTAACTGCTTTGGTAGCATTTTTGATCTGCCCGGAGCTAGGTGACTACAGGTATTGGACGGTGTTTTGTTCGGTACCCGCAGGGTAGTAGGTGGGTGGTTGAGTGATCGTCATGTCTTCTCCGTTACAATTGAGCACCAAGTATTTATATTCTTAGCAAATGCTCAATTAGCAATTTTCAGATATATTTAGCTTGGAGCGTAAAGTTTGGACATGCTTATTATTTGTTATTGTTTAATGTTATAAATTAATAATTGCAATGAGCTCATTTAATGAATTTCATTTAGTAGTTGTTACTTCTTGTGGATAAAGAATTACTTAAAATTAGACGATATTGAAAATTTCAGATGAATCCGATATGTGGTTTTCGAAATATACGACTTTTAAAGAGGGAATTGGAAGCGCGGTGCGACCATCATCGTGACGTCAGAGAATAGTAATATAAATCGGTGAAAATAGTTGATAAACTGAAATTCTTTACAAACACGCATGTTTCAAAACACATTGCTTCAGTTAACGATTTGTAATATTGTGAAACTATAATAACGCGCTGTAGCTAGCCGCTTCGGCTAACGGGTCCCTGTCAAGTGACGTCACAGCCGATACTCGACAAGGCGGTGCGGTCCATTTTTATGATTGTTTTTAGACGATTTATATAGGTCTCACAAAATTCTAGTTTTTTTGCATAGGGTCTTAAAATTATAAGATCTTTCCGAGAATCAAATAAAAAAAGTGCCAAATGAGCCCAATCTTAGCTACTGGAAATTATCTACATACTGAGTGTTTTTTGGGTTAAATAAATTAATGAGTTTGAATTTGATTTATTATTTTAAATTTGAAAATTAGTTATTTTCTACTAATATTTATGTTAACAGACCATTTGCTAATTGAGAATTTTATAAATTTTGTATCAAAGATGATTATGAATATTTCCTATGACATAATGTATGTGAATAATGTAAAAATAAGAACTAATCTAGAATAGCCATGATTCATGTGTCTGTGTCAGCAAGTAGCGGAACTTGCTGTCCTGTATGGACAGTTCTGTAGTTGCCTTCAAGGTGTTATAGCCATCAGAGCGGGGTTCTCTAACCGGTCATCATCAGAGTTGGTGTTAAAGTGCACTTTTGAAGTTTGTATTGTCCTCTATATGGGCCAGATATAGTCTGTTCAATTCTTGTCAAAGCATGGTCTCAAATTAATTTATTATTACAATATGAGACTGAAATCCAAGATGCATGTATGAGCAGCACGATTGGAGGTGATTGTGATCATATCTTGCAGTTCTGTGTCTACCACCTAAGACTATCATCCTAAAATAGGGAATTATTAGAACTAACAGTGATGTTTTTGGGTGATCAGCCGTCCAGAGGAACATCGTTTCGTATATCAGGTGACTTCCGCCATGTCAGAAGAACGGCCAAAACCAGTTACTATTTAAAGAGATTTCTCTTCAGGAGTCAATTCAGTCTGACATAAATGGTGTTAAGGTTGTCTGTTTTTTCCTCATCCGTCTCTACATAAAGGCTTGATTTTGCTCCTTAGTAGCAGCTTAAACTTCACGTCGAGATCTCAATGTTCTTAAAGATTTTTCGTCGTACCTCCATCGTAAGTATACTCTAATTCCATTGCTTTGTCGATCGTAAGTGACGCTTTATGTACCAAATACGTGTTGCCATTGGCAACGGGTTGTTATTTTTCATAACATCCCTAGGGAAATAAAGTAAAGAGTGACCGCAAAATTCGCCCATTTTTGCACCCCTAAATTTTACTGTAAATAATGTGCTAAATATTTGTTTACAATTAGAACATGCTTCTGATAAAGTTTCAAGTTGAGCATATCCTTAGTTAGTGAGATATGAGTAATAGAAGATGTCTAATTTTAGGGAATTTGATTCAAGAAATCATTGTAAAGTACATACATGTAGTACCTTTTTGTAAGTATTTAAAAAAATTCCATGAACATATTTTGGTATGTATTCATGTTTTGAAGGTCGATGAATTCAAATCCGAAGTCAGAATTGCAACATTCAAGATGGCGGATCCAATATGGCGGACCGAATTGTTGAAAACTTCGATTGTGACCACGAAAACTTATATAAAATGTTATTTTTTGCGATTTGGCAACAAAATTGCATATACTTGGGTTTTTGGGTCGCTTATTGCAAATCTGAAAACATAATCCTAAAATTCAAGATGGCAGATCCAATATAATGGACCAAAAAGTCAAAAACGTTCTGTTCAGTCTCAAATCATTCTACATGACGTTCGCTGATTACGAATTTGAAATCAGAATTCCAAAATTCAAGATGATGCATTTGAAATTCAAGATGGTGGATTCAATTTGGCGGAAAAAATTCAAAAACGGCCTGGTTGGTTACGAAAAAATGTAAAATAAGTTTTTTAAAGCTGCTAATTACGAATCTGATATTAGCATTCTGAAATTCAAGATGGCAGATCCAATATTCAAGATGGCGGACCCAAAAATCCAAGTATATGCAATTTTGTTGCCAAACCGCAAAATAATCCTTTATATAAGTTTTCGTGGTCATAATCGAAGTTTTCGACACTTCGGTAATTTTTTTAAATACGTACAAAAAAGGTAGTACTTACATGTATATGTATTTTACAATGATTTTATGAATCAAATTACCTAAATTAGACATCTTCTACCACTCATATCTAACTAACTAATGATATGCTCAGAAACTTTACCAGAAGCATGTTCTAATTATAAACAATCATATAGCACTTTATTTACTGTAAAATTTAGGGGTGCAAAAATGGGCGAATTTGGGAGTGTTTTTGCGGTCACTCTTTGGGACAATGTTCTCTTTTATACAACAAGTATTAAATGTTTTAACTTTTTTGGAAGTAAATCCAGACAAGCTTTATAGTCCATACCAAAGTTGCAGAACGACCAAACATGACTATCCCACCGTTTTCGAGGGCGGCCAACACGATGGAGATAATCGCGCTGTCCCTCTCCCCCCCTCCCCCAATCTACCTTTAAACGCAAAAACCACCCCCGTTTCCCATTTTTCGTTGTTAGGCATGCGAGGACTTCTTGGATCGGTTTTTTTTTAAGTAAACTCAATATGTCCTTTAAATTTTCGCAACCAGACATCCTGATGATCCCCGAGGGTTGAAACCACCCCCTCCCTCAACACCGAAACATGCAAATAACATCCAAACGTGCTGAAAATTGTTTTCTATACGTTTTCAAGAGCTGAGAATACGATGCTGATATTATTTAGCCTCCCACCCCCAACCAAAATAATCCCAACCTAAATGCATAAAACCACCCCCATTTCCCATTTTTCGTTATCAGGCATGCGAGGACTTGTTGGATGGGGACTTTTCCAATACCTACAATACTATCAGAAGATGAGGATGGTACTATTGATGGCATTCAAAAGCTGATCCCGGAAATTTTAATACAGAATGATAATGTTAATGACGATGAGACTGACGATGGTGAATATGATGATGAATGTACCCAGATGGAAGCAAGTCTCATTGAAGAGTGTAATGTCCATTCCCATTGGCCAGAACAATGTGATCTAATTTGTAAACGCCGAAGAATAAATTAACATTTAATAATAATCATATATGATGCATGCCTAGCATATGAATATAAAAATCATGTACATAATGTGAAAATAAATATACAGGGTGAGTCATGAGGAATTGTACATACTTCTACCGTAAGTAGAGGCACCTAAGACAAATACCTAGTGACCATTAAAATGTGTTTGTTCCCTTTCTTTACTGTCATACAGAGTGATTTATGAAGTTTGTCCAAAAATTGTTTTAGACATAAAATAACGGTTAATCCGATTTTCCTCATTTTTTACAACAATGTACACTGTTGCCTAACCATCATATATATATCCAAAATTTAAAAAATCCAGGGACGGTTTCAAAAAAATTTGTTGGATTGCTTCGTACATGATAGTTCACCCTGTATATGATTTGTCTAAAACTTGATATGAAATTTGTATAGGGCACAAATAGGTAGTAAAACCTGAGTATTTGAAATTTTTGTCACACTCTCAACAAATTTTTTATTAACGATCAATTGTCAAGTCAAATGAAAAGTTTGCCAAATAGAATATTTTAATGTATACTTACTAATATTTATTAATACAAAAATTTAGCCAAAAAAAAATAATATCTACATACCTCGTGCCTAGGTTTAATAAGTACTATCATTTTAATCAATTTCCAGGCCAGTTCTTACATGTTTATTTACAATACGTATGTATTTAAAAATTATAAGAAAAGAAAAGGAATAACGAAAATATCAAAATATCTTAAAGACTGCAGAAGAAATTCAACAAAAAAAAGATAAATGTCATAATTATAAACGAAAATATTTCGAAAAATTTACAGTTTTCGTTAAAATTGATCTTAAACTGAACTTTTAGGTGTGACACTTTAAATGAGGGAAAGTTAGGTAACGCAAATTTGACTACTTATTTCTGTCCTTTTTGGAAGCAATTTGACTAATTGGAGAAATCACATACCGAGGCAACTTTTTAGGTGAACCACACCAGCCACGTTTTTAAGACCTGACCTGGAAATTGATTAAAATGATGGTACTTATTAAACCTAGGCACGAGGTATGTAGATATAATTTTTTTTAGCTAAATTTTTGTATTAATAAATATTAGTATATGTACATTAAAATATTCCATTTTGCCAAACTTTTCATTAGACTTGAAAATTGATCGTTAATAAAAAAATTGTTGAGAGTGTGACAAAAATTTCAAATACTCAAGTTTTACCACCTATGTGTCTAATACAAATTTCATATCAAGTTTCAGATAAATCATATACAGGGTGAACTATCGTATACGAAGCAATCTAACAAATTTTTTTTGAAACCGTCCCTGGATTTTTTAAATTTTGGATATGTGTGATGGTTGTTAGGTAACCGTGTACATTGTTTTAAAAAATGAGGCAAATCGGATTAACCGTTAAAATGTTATGACCAAAACAATTTTTTGACAAAATTCATAAATCACTGATAGTAAAGAAAGGGAACAAACGCTTTTTAATGGTCACTTGTTATTTGCCTCAGGTGCCTCTACTTACGGTAGAAGTACGTACAGTTCCTCATGACTCACCCTATATAATAAACGACTATACATGCATAAACGACTATACATGCGCATAACCCGTCCTATCAAACTCCTCTTAAGTTGCAATAAAAAAAAATCTCACTCTAGAAAACCTGATCCAATGAGCGCTTGTGATCTCACTATAAGAAAAACCGATGGATTTGGACATGAAAGGGTAGTTTTTGAGAACTAAGAGAGGAGAGAAAAAAGCGAGGGATACTTTCTTTAAAACCTTCTCTTTGAGGGACACTTCAGAATTTACCGAAATAACCGGTAAAAAATTAAAATAACCTGTAATTATCGTCATGTGTTTTTTGTCCTGATAACCGGTTAACCGGTATTGCAATCTCTACAGTAAACGTACGCACAAAAAAAGTTAGACAGTCAGACCGACAGACAGAAAAAATTATTTTTTCGCTCAAACTTAAAATCTTGACGTTTCATAACATTCTAAGCCTATTTCAACAATAAACATGTTTTAAAAAATTTTTGTCGTAACTATACTTCCACTGGATGTGGAAGTAATTGGTGGCGTACATTGACTCGTGGCCGCCGGGTATATCCAGAGATTTCTTAAGAGCAATATGCTACATAAATCATGAACCGAAATCAATATTGTTCTCCAGACAAGGCATATATATAAAGCATCAAAGCAACTACTTTTTTCAAACTTTATTTGTCTGGTTTCTTTATCTCATTTAATAGGTATCTTCTAAGAAAAGTTTTCTCTCATATATTTTAAAGTGGCTTTCTGGGAGAGCAAATTTCATAACAAGAAATAAAATTGTTATATTTTTTTGCGTGGGATCGTCAAACAGAGCCTGAAATGGGTAACACGTTAAAGCTACACTATGGAGAATTACTTTTTAGTTTTGGATTGTATTACGTCTAGACATGTAAAAATTCTATTTGATGTTTCAGTAGTAATTTTACAAGGGCTGATTTTACTGATACATTTTTTTACATAAAACGCTGGGGAGCTCGTTTGAGGTGCAAATGGCAAATGAGATTGGGGCCTGGTAAAAAGTTGTACCCGAGCGGAATGGTAATTATTTCTTATCAGTCTCGATCTTGATTACACAGGGTGGTTGTGTTGTGGGTCCTAGGAGAGTTCTCTTGGCATAGGAAAGGCCCTCGACGTATTTATACAAATTAAATTAACGTTCATTAAAAACGTAAAATAATGCATAAAAAGACCCGTACTGATTATAGATGATATTCCACTAACAAACGATAATACGTAACTAAGACAGCATAATGTGCCGTTTCGGATTAGGTACAAATTACCATACGAAGCGCTGCTCATTTTCGGCAACTCTTTTACTAAAACTGTACTTATTAAACGCCACCATATTGAATACCGTGGTCAACGGTCTGCCGAATTCGTATCTACTTCGGGTGTACCCCAAGGTTCTGTGTTAGGTCCTGTATTCTTCAATATTTTCATTAATGACCTTACAGTAGAAGTGGGTGTCAATTACGAAGATGATATGAGGCTATACAACAAAGTGAATGATGTTGATGATTGTGTAGCGTTGTAAGCTGCCGTTAATAAAATGAGTGAATGGTGTAATTTAAACAAATTATAGTTGAACATAAGGAAGTGCAATGTTGTAATTTTTATTAATAAACATCGATGTATCGAATTGTATTATTGTTTAGAAGATTTAGTACTTACACTTTCATCAACGTTCTGTGATCTCGGTGTAGCATCTGGCAGTTACCTAATCTGTAATTGTCATATAAACAGTATCATCAATGAAAGTTTTAGATCACTGGGATTTATAATAAGGTGTTTCCATTATTTTAACGACATTAACACAAATAAATAAATAAATAATAATAAAAAATTAAAAAAAAATAATAAATATTCAGGTTGGATGACTTAAAAAAATAAAGCGACAGGAAAATAAAAATCTGGAAAATCTGATACATTTTTGGTAAAAAGAATATACAAAGTGTTCACTGAACGGAATAAGATAACACAGGCACACAAAATAAAAAAGTGGTCTTTTTCTGGTACTCCATTGGGTAACCCATATGTATTTGAAAGTTCTGAACACGAATCAGATGTCCGTTTAGCTCCACCAATTTTTTTATGAGGTTTTTTTATAAGGTTTTGATGAAGTTATTTAGGTTATTTTCGAGATTTACTAAAAATATTTTTACAAATTCTTTACATTCCTCGCTTATTGAAGAGAAGTATTGTACTCGTGAAAAAATCACATTTCAGATTTAGATTATGAAAATTTAGGTATTTCAATTCAGTTATTCAGTCCGTTTGTCAGTCGGTCTCTTGGCTCTATATCTAAAAATATATTTGACAGAAAAATAATATTCGGTAGGTATAAGGCTTATTGCCATGGAAAATATCTGTTATATTTTGATCGAAAACTATATAGAGGCTGAAGCTGAACACCCCCCAAAAAAATAAGGAAAAAAATGTTACGGAAAACGATAACATTTGACATGCAGTTAACACAACTGATCGGATGTACACAAGAAAGCGGAAATTGGTTTCAGCAAAGTACAAACATGGCTAAACTCCAGCCTTTTGAGTCTTAAAGTAAAAAAAAAACAATTACATAACATTCTCCACCTCAGCTGCTAATCAACCTGATATAGATGCTTTAAAAATCCATCAAAATAACTGCTTGACAGATGAATCAACAAATTGTTCATGCACATAAATAGCAAGAATAAAGATTTAATTAAAAAAAAATTGCAAAAAGAATATTTTACTTTTTGTGGATTGCTAGCCCGTCAGCCCCTAACTAGATTAGATTTTGTTCTGTTTTCTTGAAATATATCTATATAGCTATTTTTCCACCGAAAATGGTTAATGCATAAATAGTACAGTAAGCGAAGCAGTAAAAATGGTAAAATTCCCGGCCCGAAAACGATGAATTTCCTTCATTTTTTTGCAATATGCTTTATGAAATACGTTCATCAAAATCTATATTGTCGCATTACCTGCTTTTTATTTTTAAGAGTGGAAACCACCCCTAAAAACTGAAAAATTAATAACTCTTCTAATTTTACGAATAAATTAACGAAAATCCATATACTTATGTTTCTGAGGTCGCTGAATGTGACTGTGAGGTCAAAACTTATGAGACGAAAATATTAAGGGTTGACATCACCCTTGCTTAAATACTGAAAAAATAATGTCTTCTAATTTTACGAATAAAATCACGAAAATCCGTATACTTACGTTTTTGAGGTTGCTGAATATGATTATAATAATAATAATAAAGAATTTATTGCCCAACAGAATACACCAATTACAGGACAATTTTACAAAATATAATATAATATAAAATATAACATACAAACTACAAAATATGATCTACAAAGTATAAGATACTGATTTAATTTACTTATTAATACTTATTTATTTAATTTCGGTAAAGTAACTTAAAAACTACGGTTATAAAATTAGGTTTAGGTCACAAGCTATTTTTAATAGATAGTTTTAAGGTCTTAGAAAACTGATTTGCGGAAAGATCAAACATGTCACAATCGCCACCAAGGGAGTTATACATTTCCATCATAGAATAAATAGGCGATTTAGCAAGAATATTTGTTCGTTTTGAGGGTAGTACAAATGTGTAAGTTTGACGCGAACCCGAACGCGGAATTCTAAAATTGATTTGGGAGAGAAGTTCTGGGCAGTCTATTGTGTTATTGACAAGTTTGTAAATATACATTAAATTTGATATAATTCTTCTGCTTTCTAATGAGTCCATATTAAACCTTATTAACATTGAATGATTAGGATATCCCTGTTCAGGGTACTGGTGATCTACTTTAAAATATAAGTATTTTAGAAATTTCCGTTGAACAGACTCCAACGATTGTGAGTGTACCTCATAAATAGGGTTCCATATCGCCGAACCATACTCGAGTTTCGAACGCACATAACAAAAATATAGTGATTTTAATGCTTCTGCATTTGTAAAGTTTCTTGTGTTTCTTATGACAAAGCCCAATATTTTTAACGCAGATTTAGCTATTGAATCAATGTGACGCGAGAATTCCAATCTGGGGTCGAACAATATACCCAGGTCCTTAATATTTTCACACTGTGATAATATTGTGTTGTTAAAACTATACAAATATTCAATTGGGTTATTCTTTCGTGTATAAGTCATAACTTTACATTTTGATATATTCATTGTTAACTTGTTGATTAAGCACCAATTCTCAATGACATCTATTTGTTCCTGTAATCTTGCACAATCTTCTATGGTAGTAACTTCGCTAAATAGTTTTCGATCATCCGCAAAGAGAAGTTTATTGCAACTCAGTGCGTCGCATAAGTCGTTGATAAATACTGAAAACAGGATTGGACCTAAGTTAGATCCCTGAGGTACGCCGGAGGTTGCAACATATGTGTTTGACTTGAAACCATTATACTGAACGTATTGTAATCTATCTTGTAAGTAAGAGTCAAAAAATTTAATAAGCATATCACTAAAGCCAAAATTGTTCAGTTTATTAATTAAAAGTCTATGATCAATGCGATCAAATGCCTTTGAGAAGTCAGTGTACACCACATCTACCTGGCTCCGTTTGTCTAGAACATTAGAAATAAATTGGGTTAAACACGCTAGGTTTGATACTGTAGAGCGTTTTTCCATAAAGCCATGCTGACAGGTGGAAATTAAATTTTTTATAGCAGGATATATTACGTTGTACACCGACACCTCGAAAACTTTTGCAAAATTAGGTAGTATAGAAATACCTCTGTAGTTAAGTATATCACTTACATCACCGTTTTTAAGTATGGGACAAACTCTAGCCAGCTTCCAGCATTCAGGAAATGTAGATGTTCTTAGGGAGAGATTAAATAAAATTAACAGCGGGGCAATAAGTACATTAGAGCAATCCTTTATCAAGAAACTAGGAATTTGGTCGTGGCCCGACGTCATTTTATTTTTCAACTTTTTTATAGCTTCAGATATATCAAGTTCAGACAGTTGTATGAGATTAATGCATGGATAATTAGATATATTGCTAAAAGGTAGTAATTCATTTGATGGTCTTAAATATACACTATTAAGATAGCTACTAAATCCTCCAACAATATTTTGAGGGCTGTCGTAAATTATACCGTTACAGTGCATTTTGCCTGGTATCCTCGTTTCGCCTTTCTTGTTATGTATATAGGACCAAAATTGTTTAGGGTCATCTGTTAAGTTAGCTTCTACATTACTTATGTACAATTTATATGCTTCTGAGATTTGTGTTTTTACCAATGCTCTAATGCGCTTAAAGTCATTATTTCTATGGGTTTTGTTATACTTTTTACGATAGTTATTTTTCAATTTTATATTCCTAATTATTTCAGGTGTGTACCAAATAGGGTATTTGCGTTTCTTGTTTGTGAGGTCAAAACATAGAAAAAACGAAAATATTAAGGGTTGAAACCACCCTTAAATCTGAAAAATTAATAATTCTTCTAATGTTACGAATAAATTCACGAAAATCCATATACTTATGTTCTTTAGGTCGCTGAATATGATTATGAGGTCTAAATTTATATAAAAAAAAAATGGTGGATTAAAAATGGTCATAAAAGAGTATAGTAATATGTCTAATTTTATTAAAAATACAGATTGTTAATAAATAAATCAAATTAGTACAATTAAGTAAACTAATTAAATAACATTTTTAATGTGCACTCTAAATATGCAACCCGCTTTTCTGCGTATTCTTCGAAAAAATAGACGGCCATTGCTCGTTTCTCTACCTACTGTAGACATTTAAAATTCGCGTACAAACTAAAAGTTTCAACATTATTTCAAACTGTCATATCTCTGGAACAGTTTGTCGTAGGAAAAAAAAATAAAAACCCAAACTCTTCGTTTTTTTATAAGCTTCATTTCATTCTTATATCATGTTTTTATCAATCTTATAGTTATTGAGATATTTCAATTTATAAATACATAATTTTCTTGCGTATGTGCTCAAGCGCCATCTTTAAACCTTTATATCTCGGAACAGTTTGTTGTTGGAAAGTAAAAAAAACCAAACTAACAAAATTTTAATACCTTTAATTTTTACAAGAATAAAAATTATTCTCATAGTTGTAGATTTTAACGTCGTATATTTTTTCTGAACGTTTCGGCGCCATTTTGAAAATGCCATATTTCCAAAAACTAAACATCGGAGAAAAAAAAAAGAAAAACCATTCGATTTGTTTTCGCAAAAGCTTTAATTTTGTACCCTTGCATTTTTTTATTAAAGTCCGCATTATTCGAGTAATTTAAAGAAAAACGTCTAGGAATACTGATTTTACGGGGTGAAAATTGCAATTTTCAGTTCGCAATATCTGAAAAATATACAGTTTAGTAAAAAATTGTATATCTGAAAAATATACAATTTAGTAAAAAATTGTATAAGACCTTTCTTTTTTATAAATTGATTCTCTATCAGATTATGTGTATTTTTTAATATTTTTTGCGACAACCTCTAAGAAGAACCACCCTTAATCAAAAAACAGGAAAAATGACAATATAGATTCTCATGTACTTTATGAAGCATGGCTGGGATTTCAAAGCTTCACTTACTGAACTAAAACGATATTAAAAAAGTTACAAAAGGAATATTTTAGTTTTTGTGGATTGCCACCCCGTCAGCCGTCAGCCCCTATCTATATATCGGATTTTGTTGAGTTTTCTTGAAATATATGTATATAACTGTAATTCCACCGAAAATGGTTAATTCACAAACGATATTAAAAAAGTTACAAAAAGAATATTTTACTTTTTGTGGATTGCTACCCTGTCAGTCCCTATCTATATCGAATTTTGTTCTGTTCTCTTGAAATATATGTATAAAGCTATTTTTCCACTGAAAATAATTTATACGACGTAAAAGAAAGAAAAATATGAAGGATTGGCTAAAAAGATTGCTATCTTCACTCCGCCAAATTTGTATGTTTATTGTGACGTTCAAGCCCTCATAACTTGAAAAGCAGTCATAGCCGAGACTTGTGTCCATGAGAACTTTTGTTCAGAAAAGCAAAAACTACAACATATCCAAATTTTAGAAAATTCGACTGAGAGCCAATTTCCAAAAAGGGTTCGTGGGAAGTCCTTTAAAACCGAAACAAAAAGTAGTCATATTATAAAAAATTATGATAATGATAATTCTAGAAAATGTGAGTGCTGGTAGTGAGTTCAAAGAATAATTTCTAGGATACATTTTTAAACATCTCCATTCCCTCGAATTTCGACGGGCTTAGCTATTTATTATAAACACTTCAAACTTAAGATAACGGAGTATTCGATTTATTCGAGGTACGTCGATTTCATATTTTCTAATTTTTAGAATACCCTGTATAATTTATCTTAAGTTTGACGACTGTTTATGACTTCCTAAGATAAACAAAACTTTTTATATAGTATGATTTTTTCTCGGCAAATCAAATCCCGATCCGGGGACACATTGTATAAACTCTATACTATGTAATTTTCCAGCTAAATGTTATTAAGGTTTGTTATTAAGCGCACAAAAATACGAAACTGCAAGCATTATACAGTCTGTCTCTCTGGTTTGACCGAAATTTACGTATATTAAGTCAGTCATACAGATAGCGACAGCTAAGTACGTACACGTACGAATTTATGGCTAACTAGACATTTCATATTCATGAAGCAGATTGAATGCGTAACGATACAAAGGAATTTAAATGGTGGGGGCTCGACCTACGGTCGGTTGGTTGTCCATTTATATCGCATGTAAACCCGGCCCGATGTACGTACTTGCTTGCCGTTATCTGTGTATCAATTTTACTTTAAAATATCAAAGTATTTTTAATAAAACTATTGCGAAACGAATGAAAGTTGCAGTCGAGCGTTGTCGACTGCGTTTACCTATTTGAACAATAAAATTTAAAAAATTATTGGCTGTGCTCTTAATCTCAGGGACACCAGGTAAAAGTTAACTATGCCTTATTCAAATGGGCATTTACGATCGGTCACGCCCGACTTCAACTTCTAGTCGTTGTAAACTTAATCACACAGTTCTTCAAAGAGCCCACTAAGAATGTATGTTTTTTTTACAGAAAACTCCCATATCTCCCTCTCCAGTTGGCGGAAATGAGACGAGAACTGTAGGAAGTCGGCGTCTAGAACGCGATAAGAGCAGCAAACGGAAGTCAAATCTAAATCGTTCTTTAACCTCGGAAGAAGTTCCTCCCGCGGATTTTAGTGGTATGTTAATGTTTTTTTGTTTATTTAATAAGAAAATAGGTTCAATTCAGAGCTCGTATCACAAGTTGCAATTTTAGAAACGTATTTTATGTACAACGTGAACTACTCCGATTTACTTTTCTTAGTTTATAAATTATAAAACTGGTACTGTGTATACAGACACACAATTTTGTATCGTGTACGCTCTTTTATTTACGGCAAATTAGTAAAATAAAATAATATATCTTGTGTACAGATAAATTCATACTTCGAAGAATCTGCTGTTCTCTTAGAGGCGACCTTTACATTCATATTATTTTTCCATTGGAATTAAACAAACAAAATGTCAATAAATTTAATATTACGTCTATTACGTGCACGGCACGTGGCGACTCTTTCACTATCGCGAAAGTTTACGGTTACACGCGGAAACGCGGCTCTATATTTATTTTATTGGATTATTACAAACGCATGAAACAATTCAGTTGTAATTTGAGATCTACGCATACACATACAGGGTGTTAATGTAGAAGATCACACCACACTTGTCTGAAGGACGTGACACTATTTATTTTATTAAGGGCGCCAGACGCCCTCTCCCCTTGACTGTGTGTGGTTAATTTCTACTCTCAGGTGGATTCGTTATATTCCGAGAGCCGACCTAGTACCGGTGTCCTATAATAGACGTGAAAGGTACAAGTTCGTACGTACCGTGGATTGCTAATTCTCCAAGATTTTCGCCTTCTTCCAATGCACTGGGCTTATATACAGGGTGACTTGTGGGAACGGACGTTTTTGCAATGAATAGTACTCAGCCGTTAGTAGTGGGAGGGAAAGGGGCTAGTTGTCATTAATTTCGAGGTGGCCTACCATTACAGTTACAATGAAGCAATGGACGTTGCAGCACCGCGTGTTCGTGTATGATACCTTTGTTAAAAATGGTGAGTGTTACCAAAACACGGCAGATCTTTCATCGTCATTTCAATATCGGTCGGAATGACGCAATTCCAAGCCGCAATACGATCCTGAGATGGGTTGAAGCTTTTAGAACACGAGGAAACAATATGAAGGAAAAGCCGCCAGGCCCTGTAAGAACTTCGAGGATGCCCAAAAACATCGGCAGAGTGAGAGAGGCACTTGAGAGAAGCCCGAGTCTATCCGCACGTCAGCATGCACGTGAGTCAGAGATTAGAAAAATTCACGTTTAAATTTAAAATTCCATCCATAAAATTGTGGTGGTTCCGCAGCTCAAGATAAGGGACTACGCAGCCCGAGAAAACTTTGCTTTGCTGTGCGTATGCAAGTGATTTGGGAAGAAAACCCAAATGCAGTAGTGATAATGAGCGATGAAGCTAATTTTCTCTTGTCAACAAGCAGAACTTTCGTTACTGCCCCCTCCCCCCCAAAATCCTCGCATCATTCATGAAAGACCTCTCCACTCTGAGCGTATGACATTTTGGTGTGCGGTTGCCCCATTTGATCTAGTCGGGCCTTATTTTTTCGAAGAGAACGGCGCAGTAGTAACAGTAAACTCACAGCGTTACCTTCACATGGTGAATACTTTTTGATCCAACTGCGGAAACGACAATCAGGAGAGATGTTTATTTTCAACAGTATGGTGTCACTGCGCACACTGCCAACGCATCCATGCGAGTTCTGAGCAGTGTTGCCAACAAAGCTTTCTAAAATTCTCCGCCTACTGCCTTAAAATTCTCCGCAAATCGAAGAAATTCTCCGCCAAAAATAAAATATCAAAATCTCCTATACAACAAAAAATATATTGATCTTTATTTGCTTCTCAATATGTAATCCATTAGTTCATTACTAATTTGCACAAATTGTTATTTTAATTCATCAGTAATGAATTAATAAAACTTGGTTGTGATGAATCACCACAACCAGGTTTGGAGCACGCTAGAGATTATTGAACTCTATATACATACTGGAATGAGTAAGAACAATTAGTAACCTATTGTTCCCTTTCAAAGAAACTTTAGAGATAAGCTAAATTTGGAGGCACTCTGGCTCCCTCTCAGTTGTAAACTAATTATTCAGGAAACTGAGACAGGTAACCTTCAAATATGGCTTTCTCTCTCTAAAGCTTCTTCCAGCTCCAGCCTATCGGTCCTCACTCCAACATAGTATCGAGCTCACTACTTGAGAGCATTGGTTGACAACCGGCCTCTGTTGACCCTTAATGAAACTGAATAGGCACATATCGCCATCTGTTATCATTTACATAAACTACTAAACTGCAAGAAAACAGAGAGCTACATTATTTTGTTATTTGTTTTAATAAAGAAATAATTATAAATTCTGTCACCCTATATTCTCGGCCAATTCTCTGTCAAAAAGGCATTCTCCGCCAGATTCTCCGCAGGCAGTCAAATTCTCCGGCAATTGGCAACACTGGTTCTGATGAACATGTTCCCTGGGCGCTTCATTTCACGTTTAGGTGACGTGCCGTGGCCCTCAAGATCACCGGACTTATCCTCCTGTGACATGTACCTGAAGTTTCGAACGTTCAGTTGAACGAATTTTAGATGAAATGGAAAAGATAAATAAAAACCACACATCGATTTAGGCGTGAACATTTCATTGCCACATTTGCTAACAGTGGTTTTTATTAATTTTTCTTTTTCATATGAAATTCGTGCAAGTGAACGTTCAAAACTTCAGGTACATCCTGTGACTTTTTCCTATGGAGGTACTTAAAATAACGTGTCTAGGTCCACAAACCCCGTACATTAATTGAGTTGAAAGATGCCATTACAGAGGTGCATTTAATTGACCGTGAACTGTTGGCTCGAATTATGAGTTCTGGGAGAGACTTGAAACCTGCATTCGAGAAGATGGCCGCCACCTGGATGACATAATTTTTCAAACCTGACTACGTTAAATCAAATGGTAGATGTTCTTCATTTTGTAAAAAATAAAATAATGTTTTCTTCAAAATCTATTGTGTACTATTCATTGCAAAAACGTCCGTTTCCCACAAGTCATCTTGTATTTAGCACTGTGTATGGATTTATCACTTCTGGATATCCTAACAACTTTTTTAGAGTTCTTCTCTCCAGCTTCTATTATCTGATCGATGTTGTGAATATCAGACGTGTGAGTCTTTTGAAGTTAATCATTCAATCGAAAAAAATTCAAAAGTTCAAATAATACGATTTATTGGTTTAATCCAAACTATACAGTAAATGTGCAAGAACCTATCTAATACTTGTAAGAATCTGCCTACCAAACGTGGCAAGAGCGAACGCCTCCTGTAGACGACGTGTATCTTAACCATCATACAATGGAGAGTGTGTAGTAGCAATCGATGTGGCACAAAAAGATTCACAACTTCCTAGAAGTCTACGAAAGCACTTTGACTTGGGACTGACGGGTATAATATAAAAATATTTTACTAATATTTTAGTGCACTTGTGGCTACCCCCAACCCTTCAACGAAATAAGATCAAAATATAATTTAGTTCCAGATTTCGTTAAAATACATAAGTGTACCAAATTTCATGTCAATATCTTAAACGGTTCCAGAGTAATCGTGCGCACAAAAAAAAGTTATAGACATACCGGCAGCGACAGACAGAATTTTTTTTGCTCAAACTTAAAATCTCGACATTTCATGACATTGTAAACCTATTTGAACGATACAAATTTTTAAAATTTTTTACTTCCACTGACTCCACAATGATTCCGTTGACACCCGGTGTACGACCTTACTAATGATCACCTTAAAAATAGTCTAACCCTGTAAAATTATATTTGCATATAATATCTACATTCGAAAACAAAATAATCCTCGTGTCCACCCACGGGTAATTTATTCCGGAATAAAACACACACGCAGTATGGATTTATTTTACAAACAAAATCACTTTAAAATCCATCCTAGTCCCGTGCTCATGAATAATTAAATTCCAATAACGCTCTAAACTGTCTCCGCATTTATTTCACCGAGAAAAATTCCACGCCGCCTCCATTGTTAGAGAAAAACAGTTTCATTTTCATAGCGCAAGTGGTACATTTAGACCGATAATTTAATTCCCAACTAGGTCGCCTTTAAATTACAACCATTTAAATAATACCGCAATATTACCATTTCAAAAGGAGCGAGCATAAAACGTTTCCCTAGAATATGTGTAGACTAGACGTACTTTTCGTGTTTGTTTTTTAGAACGTCCTGAGTGCGGTGAAGTAGGGTGGGTGGAGCGGTGTAAAGGCGAGTGATCACAGACGAACTGTAACTGCACCGGTTGCTGTATTAAATTTTAGCAGGCCAACCCTCTGCCTATTTGCAGATGATACTGTAACACTGGCAACTTCAAAAGAACTAGACTTAATGACAAACTTTAGAGATGAATTGCTATTTAACAACCTGTTATTTTATAAATGTTATTTGTAAATAGCATTAACAGACTGTTATTTCTGTTCGAAAATAACAGGTGAGAAAACAACAGACAAGCAGCTACGGCAGCAGCATGATGTATAAAATAACGTCTCTGAAGTGACATTTGCAACTGCGCGCTGCGGTATGCGCATACCAGTACTTCTCAGCGATCTGTTATTTTTAAACTGTTATTTCAAAAGAGCAGTAGCAGTTTAACCCCGTTATTAAAAAATAACAGCTTTTACCCATCACTAACAAACTTACCTGAAACACAGACTAACTTGACACTAAAATATTACAATAATTGAGGATTTAAAGTCAACAAACAAAAAACGCAGCTCATTTGTTTCACTAACGCTTTAAGTTGTCAACCTTCATAGAAATATTAGATCAAAATTTTCAATGGTAGGATGAAATAACTTATTTAAAGATAGTATTGGACAGTAAACTCCTATATAGTAAACATGTAAAACATGTTATAGGCAGATGCTAGAAAAGAACCTCCACTATATCCTCTCCTCTGTAATTCCCCACCGCACATAGCCACCCTGATATATAAATCCTACTTACGTCCTATCCTAACCTACGCCGCTCTTATTTGGTATCCCCACCGCTTCTACCCACCAACCCAACCCAAAACTTCTCCGACCGACCAACGACCTCCCACAACTCCTATAGAACTATTACACGACATCTGAGGCACTACAACCATTTCAAACTTTATTTTAAGCCAATTACTACCCAATGTTGCAAACACCCTAGTAACTTCCGATAATCTTCTATCAACTCACTAACCACAAAATTATTATATTTATACCCCGTAAAATCATTGTAAACTTGTAGTCTGAAAAAAATAAAGTAAAATAAGAACATCCAAAAAATATAAAACAAACAAAAAAATATATAAAAAATAAAACACTCAAACTCAAAATAAAGATCTTGAGTCACATGCTAATCAGAATACCAGCAAAGACCTTTTCCAAACAGTAAGAATGATTACATGAAAATTCAAATACAAAACGTGGTCAATTAAGGACTCTAGACTCCACGGCTACTTAAAGAACTGGATTCAGATTACTAAGGTTAGGTGCCAATACTTTGAAAAGCTTTTGGAGAGTGACCATCCATAGACAGAAGATAACAGGCAGCAGAACTTCCGAACGTGAACCCTCAATACTGAAATCAGAAGTAGATGCAGATATACAGAATCTAAAAACTGGCAAAGCAGCTGGGATTAACAATATCACGGCCCAGGCGCTTAAGTTAGTTGGTAACATGGACCGTTGGGGGGAGCAGACAAACGACGTATTGATGCTTTCGAGATGTGGGTCTGAAGACGTTTATTACAAATTCCCTGGACAGCCCATCGTACCAACGCCTCGATTTTCCAAGAAACACGTACCACAAAGTGACTCTTCAACATCGTATTCTCCCAAATCCTGTCATTTTTTGGTTACATCAACCAGAGAGAGGACAATATAAAACGGCTAATAATTCAGGAAAAACCAGTTGGCTAAGGGGACGCCCTCCTAAATGTCTTGGGAGCTGATGGGAAACAATTTTGACGAGGCTGTGCGCCTAATTGGTAACCGCGACAGATGGCAGAATGCTGTCAGACGGACCATTCAGCAAAGAGAGGACAACTAGAGTAATTCATGGATCACAAAACTTCTGCCAAGATGTTGTGAATAAGAAGAATAAACTCATAAATACATATCAACTTACACTAGATTATCCTAGATAATATCTAATCAAAATATAAAAAAAAATAAAACATAACTCGAAAATGTTGAAGATCACTAAAAAGAGCCATCAAATCAAGCAAACCAGAAACACCGATAGCCTCAGAGCAAGACATTCAAAAACATTTCAACCCCATTGAAAGCATCCGAGATGGATGGGAACTCATTGCATCGCCAACTACTGCCACATATCAAATTTTAGTGTGTACGTTTAACGTTTTTCCCTTATCGCAAACCTCTGGATCCAGAACATTTCTTCTTTTCGTCCTAACCGGTCATTTGCCATACCTATTTCGCCACTCAACCAAAACATATGCACAACAGACAACTACACAACAACCATTCCCTTCGACATCGCCTTCTGCCACAGCGACTAACCATGTTGTCTCACTCAACCGCGCTCGAGCAGACTGCAACCGTCTCGATATCATTTGAATTTTTATACGTAATAAAATCCAGGAAGAGTCTCGTCAGACGTGACCGAGAGCTACTTTTAAAGTGTAAAAGATATAATTTTAAATTGCCAAGTGGGTGGCAGGTGTTTGAAAAGTAATATATATCTCGGTATATGCGATTAGCGGTCGTGTGAGAAATATTAGTGATTAATTTCGCACACAATTCAGAACACAATGTTTTTAGTATAATGTAATAAACCAAACCAAAAAGAGAAAGGAAAAGAAGAGAAGTAATAACATACCACAGATAAGTGTTGTTAATTTGTAACGTATTATTTGTATTTTGTATTAATAATTAAATATTGAAAAGCTGTACTTCGGATAACTTTCTTAGAAATATAAACCAAGAAGTGTTTAGGTCTACCAAACTCTTGAGAAGCCGACAGCTGTTAACAAATTTATGGCAGGGCAATATATTAGTAAAGTATGGCCATAATATTCTTCAAGTAATCCTTTTTCAATTATTAAAATTATTCAAACGAATTAAATATAAATTAAGCCCGTAATAATCAATAACATATTACGCTTAAAATATAGTCATGATATAAATTTCTTGGGTAAATTTTCAAGTGAGGTTTTTCATAATTATTAAAAATATTCAAATGAATTAAATGTAAATTAAACCCAAATTAATCAATGAGGCGTTGTTGGTATACTGCGCCAAGAATGAATTCTCACAGCACTTCAAAGGAGATATACGTGGTGGAGATTTCTTTCAGGAAAATGGTATTTACTGGAGATGTGAAAAAAGAAAATACGTAAAGGAAATAGAAAATACATAATACCTGGAATATCCACCTTCTACAGCACGAAGACATCCAGAAGATATACTGCGAGGAAATATAATTGCAACTAACAGGAGAAGAATTGGACAACAATAAGTTCGAAAATAAAAATTGCGGCACCTATAGATCCAACAAGAAAATAAGAAAAAGATCAAAACGGTATACATAGCTATCATGCTGCTAAGGATGACTTACGGGGTCATGCGCCATGTGGCTCTCTCTGCTGGCAACAAGCATGACTCTAATCCAACCCAGCGTGGGCGTAGCCGGGCCAGTGATGTATCTGGGAGTGGCAGCAATGCCGTCCGCACGTTGGTAAATCAATCAATCAATTAGAAAATAATAATAATAATATTTATTTTCCTTACTTGCTAGGTAGATATGTCAATTTCTATAAAAGTATGAATAATAAGATAATAAATTTTATATTAGTCCCTTTTAATAAATAGGAGTAATTACACAACTTACAAACTAATACTACAAGGATTAAAGCCTAAGGAACAATTTAAGACGTGTCCTAAAAAAAAATTGGCTGCACTTTCAAAATGACGTCCGTTAAAAAAAACAAAATTTTGTTGTCATTTAACACAAAAACTAAAAAAGATGGAGAAAAACTTTCTGTACAAAAAATTAAGTGCATAAATTTTTCTACAATTTTGTTCCTATACAATATTTGCATTGGAGTTACCATTTTCCATATAAATGATTAATCTCTTACAATAAAATATAAAATTCAATATAAAACGTAACACTACGGTAGCCCACCCTAACTGTCCGTGCACCCCCCCGATCCTTGGGGACAATGTTTTTCATAAAGATTAAAGCCTAAGGAACAATTTAGGACATGTCCTAAAAAAAAACTGGCTGTACTTTCAAAATGGCGTCCGTTTAAAAAAAATGCAAATATTGTTTTTGTCATTTAACAGAAAAACTAAAAAAGAGAGAAGAACTTTCTGCACAAAAAACAAAGTGCATAAAATTTTCTACAATTTTGTTCCTATACAATATTTGGATAGGAGTTACCGTTTTCCAGATACCACTGTTACCGTTTTCGAGATAAATGTCTGCAAATTATATTATTATTAATTTTTTTCAGTTTATTTAATTTAATTTTTATGTTAATAATATAAAGTTATATTATACGCCTTACAATAATTGTCACAGTTATTTCCTCTAAGTGATTTACCGATATATGAATTTCCATGTTTTCTTAATTTTGGACTCATTTATCTGGAAAATGGTAACTCCTATCAAAATATTGTATAGGTACAAAATTGTAGAAAATTGTATGCTTGTTGTTTTTTGTGAAGAAAGTTTTTGTCCATCCTTTTTAGTTTTTATGTTAAATGACAAAAACAACATTGGCAACAGTTTTTTTTAACATATGGCCGCCATTTTGAAAGTACAGCCAGTTTTTTTTTTTAGAATATGTCTTAAATTGTTCCTTAGGCTTCAATCTTTATGAAAAACATTGTCCCCAAGGATCGGACGGGGGTGCACGGACAGCTAGGGAGGGCTCCCCGACTATAAGACAAACACAAGAAATCAGTTATAGAATAAAAACATTTATTTGACAAAAATTCTTTTAGTTTAATTTTAAACAACCGCTCATTCCTAATAACTTCTAATTCGCCCGGCAACAAGTTAAAAAAATTTGGCCCTAAACAATAAAGGGATTTAGACGTTATTTTTAGTTTAGCAAAGGGAACATAATATTGGCTATTTAATATAAAATGATTCTTGATTTTTAAAAACATATGTGCACATTTCAAAGATGTATACACTTGGTAAAGTTAAAATTTTATAATTTTTAAAAATTTCCTTACAAGTATGAGTATTTGAAACCCCAGAATAACACCTTAAAACACGTTTTTGGGCAATAAAAACATGAGACGCAAAAGTGGAATTCCCCAGAAGCAGACACCATATCGTAAGCGAGATTCAACTTGTGCGTAATATAAACAAATAAGTTGTTCTGTACATATAATAGCACCGTTCTTATATTCCTAAATAAATATGTAATGGAGGCAAGCTTTGAAACAACAGCTTCACATTGAACTTTCCAGTTAAGATTTTTATCTAAGTGTGAACCTAAAAATTTGACAGTTTCTAATTCAGTACATAAAGGAGTATCATTTATATTAAAATTTAACAGTTTACACTGTTTTTGATTGTTATGAAATCTTAACACCTGAGTTTTTTCTACGTTAAAATATAATAATTTTGAGAAAACAATCCCACTTAGCTTGTTAAATAAACTATTACAATTGAGTTCTAAGCATTCATCTATTTTATTTGAAACAATTAAAGAGGTGTCATCAGCATACATCGTAAAGTGAGTATTAAATGATAAGGAAGCTAATTCATTTACGTATACTAAAAATAGTACAGGACCTAACACAGAACCTTGTGGAACTCCTGAGGTCAAGTAAGACCATTCAGAGGTAGCCCTGTCAAAACCATATTTATTGATATATTTTATACGAACACACTGTTTCCTATTTTCAAGAAATTTTGAACCCAGCTTAGCGCTACTCCTCTTATCCCATAATAGTTCAATTTGGAGACTAATTTCTGATGGTCGACGCAATCAAATGCCCTTCTGAGATCACAAAAATCCCAACAGGACACTCGCCGACATCAAGAAGATTTAATATTTTCTCATAAAATGAATTCACAGTTGTAGTAGTTGTCTTTCCACTGCGAAATCCGTGCTGATTTTTAGTAAAAATTTGATATTTTCCGAGATATTTCGATAATCTATCCATAAAATAATATTCGAGTATTTTAGAAAAGCCTAAAGGCATGGTAACCTCTCTAATTTTCTAAACAATTTGGGCCACTTTTCTTGAAAACAGGTATAACTTTTCCAGTTTTTAGGATATCAGGAAATGTTTCCAATTCAAAGGGCAGGTTTACAAGATACGTAATTGGTTTAATAATTAAATTAATTATTTTTTTAGTTATAAACACTGGAACATCATCTGTACCAGATGATTTCGAGTTTTTTAATTTTTTGGATAGTAAATTTAACATTTCCTCAACGGTAAACGGATTAAGAAGATTAAAGAAAATTAAATCCAAGGTGTCTCATATTGAAGTTCTGAACGATTTTAAAGGTCGCCCTGTATTTTAAGAGAAATAATTTTAAAAAGAAAACTGCAAACACATATGAATAAATTTCCTTGAAACTCGCATATTTAGGGAATCCTAAGGCAACGCGTTCCCTGAAGGTGCCTGATAGTCTTCTTAGGTTATGTTCACCTGCGGTCAAATTTACCTCATTTTATCCCACACTAGGTAAATTTCCACTACGTGTCTTAGTACCATTGCGTTGTCGTAAAATTCCCCTCGGTGAGGCATAGCGTGTTTATATAAAATTTACAGTCGCATCTGTAAAATGTATCGAAGGAACAGTAATAACGTTGCCGAGGGAGTTGGATTCACCTAAGTTTCACTCTTTATTTCTAAATTCTTTTTCAAGATGAGGCTCACCTATTCTGTTCGTTTACCTTCTAGTCTGTTGTCATGGCGACCATCCTACGAGACTTATACTCCAATCTCTCTAATAAAACTAATATAGCAACTTTTTCATTGAAGTTTTGTTGACCAGGTACGGCCGCAACTCTCTCTCTCTCTTTCACTCCCTCTCAGATATTTCCATAGCACTGCAAGGCAGTTGTAAAACTACGCGTTGTAGAGACGATTGTAAATTGGGCCTGTTTTTTTATTGGGCAAGATCCTTCAGGGCGGCCCATTAGTTCGAGGAAGTTCAATATTTGGCCTATTTCTAAAATACTAAGAAATACACAGAGTGTTCCTTTAAAACAGGACAATTTAGAGGTCGAATTTTTTAAAGACACACCCTGTATATTTTTACACCATTGATTCCAGCGTAAAATTTTACGTCCAGTAATATATTTCTTCAAAACGCCGTGGCGTTGCCAAGTTGTTGCAAATAAGATAAAAATTCGCGTGAAAATACAAAAATATTGCATTGCAAATGTCATCAAAAACGTTAATGACGTGAAGGGAAAACATTTGATAAGTGCAAAGAGAAGGGTAAGCTAAAATATCTGAGGAGTGAAAGTTCATTTTTATGTACAGGGTATTTTATAAATTAGCGTCAACTTGCCAATCTTCAAATATCTAAAACTTTATTTTTTCTTTAATGGAACATCCAGTGTATTAGAGAATATTATTTAGGTATTAAGCAAATCACAACTTACACACTTTTTTATTTGTTATGACATTACCTGCTTTCTGTATATTGTTGCCCTAATCTGGGCACGCTAATATATTAGTTAGGTAAATACTAAAATACACCGTACCTAGGTACATTATTTTTCAAGAATTTTCTGATTTATTAATCTAAATTTACTTATTTTTTGATTTTAAAATAATTCTATGTAAAGTTAAATAACAATCAATAAATATTTTATGCATAATGTTACTTGAAATGCTTTTGTTCTAATAAATACGGAAATATTAAATTCATTATTTAGGTAAAGAATATTTCGTACAGTATATAAATATATTTTAAAAACGTTCTAAAACAGCAAAATTTTCACGCACAAAGTATAACAGCTAGGGTGGAAATATAAACAAACAAAGTAGTACCGCAAACGATAAAGAACCCTATTGTAAATTAACGGTGTGTTACAAATCCATTGAGACAGAAAACCTTATTAGACCTGAAGGAATGTTAATAGCGAGCAATAGCTAACAGGGTACGTTGTAGGGGGATGACGTAAGCACAAGGCAGTTCTTTAATGTAAGGTAACATAAGGAACTCGCGGGCATCGGAAATCATATAAGAACGCCGCTAAACTACGTACGGAGGTCAGTCGGCAGTATCAACTTTGGTAACCCACTGATCAAGAACCCCAGAGGCAAGAAGTGTTGTCTAATAAGGCAAACGCTTGTTTCTTTTTTGTGAGAGCTTAACTCTTAATAAGTATTCATTTTTCCTAAAGTCGCGAGGAGCGTTGTCTACTAAGGCAAACAGTCGGCACTGTTAGTCAGATTCAAAAATTATCACTAAATTTTTATTATCTCCTAGGGACAAGAAGTGTTGTCTGTATAGGCAAACGCTTGTTCTTTTGTTCAAGCCCAAATTGTCAAAAAAAAATTTTTTCATAAAACTAGAAGTTTCCTTGCTTCATCCAAATTTAATAATTTTGAGAAAGATTTCAATTCTATAAATACGAGAAGTGTTGACTCCAACCAGACTAGTCTCACTGTCAACTGATAGGTTCATTTATTTCAAACTAACTTCTTGAACACGACCTCCAGGTCCGTCGGTACTCGGACAATGGACGGTCTAGAAAACAATCACGAGGGATGCAAGGTACAGGGGGAGAGAATCTTGGTAATCTTACCGTGTACACAGGTAGAGGTAATGTAACTTAAATAATTATCGCAAAATGGCCAATTAACTTTAATTTCTTTATTCATTTCTCTCTAAGTTTCCACAAATTCTTGGCTACGCGAATTACATTCTTACAATTCACAACTTTATATTAAACCACCCCAACGTAATACTATCGGTTACTGTGATACCATGTGAATTAGTTACTATAGTACTTACAGTTAATTACTTATAGTAATTTGTTCTTATTAATTTAGGTCAAACTATTCGAATAAGATACGTTTAATTAGGCGTAATTAGTTTGTCTTTTATTTTTCTTATTAATTTTGATAGGGTTGTGCAGAGAGAATTTCTTTGTAATTGAACAAACAAGCTGTAAAATGATCAGTAATACATAGCAAAATAAACTTATTAAGTCACTAACCTTTCGGACCGCGGTCAGCTGTGTTAGACATTATCCTTACGATGATGTCCACCCCTCTAGATACTTTCTGTGTTGAACTTTATGAGCCACTTTGTTAGCTTTTAAGTGTTCGACGCAGGGGGTATTGTAAATAAGGATGTTATTTAACAACAATAAGGTTTGACAGTAGCTCTTTTCTCAAAGTAATGGATTATTCGGTTATGTTCCGAATGCCTTACACAGGATTTTATTGATGGTGTTATCAATCTATATAAAATAAATAACTACGAAGCGTATCATCGGGCCATAGACAACCAGTTTTGTCAACCCCGCCAGCGAATACGCTAGGGCCCCAGTTGGCCTATCTACCTACACACAACCTTGTTGTGGTGTGTGCGACGAATCATCGAAAATTGTAAATACCATCACATAGATTTTTGTGTGGGTTTTGTTGGTCAATGTTGCGGGAAATTTCCCGGAGCCTACAGTGAAATTTCATGTTGACCGAACACAAAATTACAAGTTTTCAGAGATGGCCTGAGATGCCGTTTGCAAAAACCAACATTACTGTTTATTTGCAGATGTGTGCTGATCATTTCAGAGTCGTAAGTGGCAATGCTCCCTGCGCACTCTTTATCTTTTATTTTATTAGGACGATTTGTCCCAACAATGATTATACATCTATATATACTTAGACATACATTTTACTATAATCACCATTGGGTACAACTATTTTATTTCTTCAAATTAGTGTTTGTATTAATCTCTAAAATTGGTAGTTTTTTAAATATTTTCAATTTAATTGATAACTTAAAAATTATTTCGTTGATTTTGTCATTTAGTAATTGCAGATTTTAAAACTGAAAATAACAACCAATTGTGAATGATTCAAAATTACATTTTTTATCACAATTTTAAAGGTGGAATATAATTTAAACAATTAAAATATTTAAGAATAAGAATAACGGTAACTAGGAAAAAACACATAACACAACTTACCGAAACATATTGATGTTAAGGTTGGCGGTGTCGTGCTTAAGAAAATGATTTCGTAATTCGACAATTTTAGTTCAGGAGATATATGGTGACGAAAGAAAATTTTTAGGGAATTTTTTGTCATATTTTGAAAACCGATAAAATTCTGAAATCTAATACACATAAAGGGACATTGTAGGGTTATGTTTTGGCATGTAGAACAATAATTTGTATTATCCCAGTGGCGCAGAAATTAGATTTTGCAATCCCTTTTCTCCCACTGATTTTTCCATGAAAATTAAATACGTGTTTTAGTTCTTCGTTTAATTTAAAAACAAAAAGTTGTTATTGAGAACATAAGCAATGAATTCCAAAAAATTATTATTTTTGATAATAACAGTAATAAGAACAAGGCAGTATTTCAATAGAATTTTTTTGAAAACGACCGATTCCCAAAAGAGCGTCGTGTATGATTCAAATGAATTTTTTTCGTCCTCAACAAAGACTAAATAATATAATAGAAATAATAATACATTTATTGATTTCAATGTGCCAATAAATAGATAGAAGTCAAAATAAATAGTACATAATATGTAAATAATAACTGCTTATAAATTAGACAGAAGTATGCAGTTTATAAAATTAAATAAAATTAAATAAAAAATCCGATAACAATAATAATAATAGGCTATAATAATAGGCTAAATAATATAATAATAGGCAAAACTTCAACAGAACATTTGGCATCTGAAAGGAATAAAAGAAAAGAGATAAGTTTTTGTTACAATTAATTTTAAAATGTTTTGATATGATGATATGCACACATATATAAATATAACTATGATGTATGATTGTAAGAGGTCTGTCTTCTTCGTTCAGGTCAAAAAAGTATAAATGTATAAGTATAAGCTTATATAGCAGACTACCATTAATTTTCCGTCTTCTATCTCTTCCAACAGATATGAACGGAAAAATTGAAACATCATGTATAAAAAAATACATGGGAGTCGAATTGAGAACCTGCCCTTTTTATTTTTTGAAAAAAATCAGTTACGAGTTATATTCAAGTAAATACCTATATTACTGAAGGTTTATGTGAATCACCGTTGTGTCACATTGTACACCAGATACCGTTATAGAAAATGTTATTTTGTTATTTATTAGATAAAGCTTTTTGTTTCTTATCTAAATTCTTTATGCGCAGTTTGCTTTTTCCATCGAGATATTTTATCAGCGAGGTGAACCCCCAGACAACATGTCTACTCTCTGTCCTTCGTATACAACGTTAGTTGGCCTAATTTAAATATATTTTTTGTGCCGAAGCACAGCCAGACTAGCATACTGTTTCTGCTGAGAATTAATCACCCTTACCCGAGTCCCTTGTTAGAGAGGGTGCGATGAAAATATAATTGCATTTTTTTGTCGTGTCAAACGAACATACAAGAGAAACTTAATATTTATATCTACAGAAAGCAATCTAAGCAATTCTTTTCTAAATTAATGTACTGTCGGTAGATTTACTTTATACCAATGAAAATTCGTGCTTGGAAAAGAATTACCCGGGTAAAATCAGAAAACAAGAATTACCTTTAGCGAACTCTTCACGATGCTTAAATGATATCAATCTTTCTCGAAAACGAGCTTTATTGATGCCAAACGAGGGTATCATTTTTTTTTTTAGAAAATTCTTTGCCATAATTTGAGTTAGTGTTACTCTTCCATTGTTACCTATAAAATCGTTCACATTTGTTTGCTTTTAATGGGTTTCAATCTTCTGACTACTTTGCTCCGTCTGGTGTTCCACAAGGGTCTATTCTTGGACCTCTGTTATTTATAATGTTTATTAATGCATTACCACAGTATTAGATGTTAATTGTTTATGCTGATGACGTAAAAATATTTTTCACTGTCGAATGCCTTGAAGTCTGTCTGCCCCTTCAAAATAATTTAGATAGATTGTCGGCATGGTACACTTCTAACAACCTCTACTTAAACATTGCTAAGTGTTTAAGTAATGTCTATTTTACAAAAAATCTTCTGTAATTTTCGACTATTTATCTTGGAGATAAGCAAGACCTTATTCATACATTTCGCGATCTTCGATAGAAAACTTACCTTTGCTAATCACATTGAACCATTGTAAGTGAATGTAATAAGATTTATGGAATATCGTGCGCTGTAGCCTGACTTCTCAAATACCGGTACCTTAAATACTATGTTGTTTTTTCATTTATTAGATCAAAACTGGAAAATGTGTCAGTTGTTTGGTGTCACGTCGATTCTCTAGAATCGGTACAAAGAAAATTTCTAAAACTGCTGTGGTTCAAATCCGAAGATTTCTACCCTCCAATCTAGTATCAACTATTAACATAATATGACCTTTTTTAGTCTTAAGTAACTCTAATATTAAAATGTTATTATCTGTATTGCCTAATGCATATATTATCAATATTATGTAATATTATGTGTTATTTATATGACAAATTAACTCGCCTGCCCTGTAGCTGATTTTTTGTTTACCTCTGGTCTTCCATTTCTGACTTCCTAGACAAGATATGAAAGGCGCCATTTTCTCAATCAAAAATACTTGCTATATCTACTGTTAAAATTGTATTACAATAGGTAGAGCAGTTTGGAAGCTATTAGTAAGAAACCTTGAAAATGTTACCTTTAAGGGTGAATAATTCCGATGGGGGGCACCCCAAACTGCCGAAATATTGCCCCGTCCTCCTGGAATACTCTGTATACTATAAGTAACGCATATTAATGTTTTTCATTGATGTGTTAAACTTTTATTGTGAATTTATACAAAATATTCATTTCATTTCAGATGATGCGAAGAACCGCAGACGCAGACGTCGCTTCTTCCCGCCTGAAGTATTGGAACAATCAACAAAAGACTTAAGCGATGATAAAAACCGAAGTGATACGAACCTCACTGCCACTTATATATCTAAGCCATCTCCGTCACCGAACACTGCCTCATCTCCGACGCCGAGAGCTACTCCAAAAAAATCCGAACTGAGAGTCCATATGGAAAACGCCCGAAAGGGCGTCACTCCAGCCTTTTGTGAAATGGGCAAATATAAGCCTTTTGCTAAGCGCGCTGTTACCTCAAGCCCTAGGGACAAACCTTCATCTCCAAGATTATTCAATACCTCACCCCAAAATCTGAGCCAAGATAATTCCTTTTCTAAAAGTTCTAACAAAGAGAATGTGAAAAATAAAGATGTTGTAAAGCAGCATTCCGTATCAGACAACGACGATAATAGAAGCAAAAATATAGCTAGGAGAATGGAAGAGCTTACAGCTTTTACTAGACAAACTTTAGCGAGGGTTGAGCGTTTAGCGAGCAAAAGCAGGGAGTCGCCTAGAAGGGAAGTGAGTAGGCCTGTTTCTGGTAGTCCTATAAGGCAGATTAGTCACAGAACAAGCAATAGAACAAACAGAAAGTCTCCCTCTGTAGAGAAACCTGTACCGTCCTCCATTTTGAAGAAGAAGTCTATCGATGAGACTCCTATTATTATTGAGCAACTAGCTCCAATTCAAAGCTCGACATCTGGGCCTGTTTCTATTTTGAAGAGAAAAGTGTCCCAGGATGATCACAATAAATCAGATCTCCATTCTTCCAACAACACACCCCCTGTAACTTTTTCACCAAGTGTAGTAGAACCTACCACGACTAAACGCAAACAGGGTATTCTGAAGAAACGGAGAAGTTTAGACGAGTCTACGGTAATGCGGCATCGCAGTTGCAGTCCGGACGTGGCCGCCAAATCCGATTCACGTTCCATTTTGAAAAATCAGCGCAGATCTTCGCTTGAAGAACTCAGAAGAACGCAATCTCCGGAAGCTCAGCTACAGGGTATCTTAAAGCGAAAAACATCAAGAAACGAGGAAGATGATCACTCTTTAAACTCGCCACAGAGCATTTTGAAGAGAAGATCAGGTGCTAGTAGTGCGGGCTCTACAACTAGTACACCGCACGTGTCGATCACCACTGCTGTCATTTTAGCCGCTGCTGGTGGAGCGGAAATTGTCTTGGAACCGGAGAGCGAACCTGTCAAGCCGATACTGAAGAAGAAGAGCTTTTCTGAGGAACATCCTTATTATAGCGAAAGTTCATCCGACGTTCCTAAACCGATTTTGAAAAAGAAATCTAGCACAGAAACCGACGACTCTGAGGAGAAACCTAAGAAACCAATATTGAAAATGCCAAGAAGTTCTTTGGAGAGAGAAATACTGGATACTGGCCAGGAAAGTAGGATTTTCTCTAGTTATAAGCATACGTCTTCTAGCGAGACCGAGTGTGAAGTTAGACCAATTCTGAAACAGACTACTAGAGAAGAACCCCCTAGGCCCAGACTGTCCTTTTGTGGTGGAAGTGGTTCACTAGAGGAGGAAGAAGTTATAAGACGCAGAACTTCGAGGCGATCTCATACAATTTGTACTGATTTTAATGTTCGTACGTTAAATATCGACACCAAGGAAGAAGACAGACTCTTGCGTAAGCCGCGACCCTTGTCTGTCCACGAGCTTGTCATGTCTTTTGAGAAAACTACTTCTACAGGGGCCATACCAAAAAGGACCAATTTGAAGCGAAACAACGACAGGTATAGGACACAACCAGTGACTTCAAACGAGTTGGAAGCAAGGTAATATTTTTTCAGTTTATTTGATTAATTTTTACTGCACAGTGTGAGGGAATGTATGGGCCGGCCCTTTTCTGTAAAAAAAAGTATTTGAATGGTGTAAATTAATAAAAATATATATATTTTGACATCTTGAATTTTACTGTTATCTCAAAAGATAAATAGGGTCAATGCGGATAACAATTTCGGTAGTTTTTCGGGTTCCACAAATTTATAAATGTGTAAAAAAATGAATAAAAATTATCATTCATGAAAAATTAAGTTTACGCAATCAATTCGTAGTATTTTGTTTAATTTTATCGTAGGGTCAGACATTCGAGAGATATAGGCAAGAAAACAGCACTGTGTCTCTATTGGTGGTGATTTTTCACTTGTAAATGGATGAAGCGCCCATCGCACAGTGAGAAAATCTACGGAAAATTCTGATATTGACCTTACTAAACTTTGCATGAATCAAAATTACTTCCAATTCAATGTTCTTCGAGCAACTTGAGGGGACTGCATTGGGAAACTCTTTGTCAACCTTTCATTGCCAGTATTTTCATGAGTAGGGCCGAAACAGAGATAAATATAGAAGAATTCAAGTATTTCCCTTTGATATGGTTGAAATATGTAGAGTGGATATATTCGCAGTATTCGATGCAAAGGTTGCAGATATAGACAGCGTTGTTTCGAAATTTCACTCCAGTAAAATTTACTCATGAAATGAAGCCATTTTTGGACACATTTATGAATATTGAATATAAGTTGGAATTTGTTATATACAGGAAAAGTACCTGTCTCTAAGGTATATTCCTAATAACTCACGCCACTGTCCTCAGCACAAAATAGCAGGTCCTAATTTTTTTTTCATCGTCTATTAAGTTTCTCTCTGAATAAACAGAAATTTGCAAAAGAGAAAGCATTCATTAAGGATATAGCTAAGAGCAATGGAGCCATTTTATATTTAAAAATTATAGTATCAGACTCTTAACTAAAGGGATGAAGTACATTTAACCATTTTTATTTCAGATTTTTTGGATAACTTTTTAAGGTTTCAGTCCGCCATATTGAATCCACCATCTTGTTTTTGCAAATTCCAACGTAGAATTCGTAATTAGTGAGTCCATTTTAGTGTACGTACTAAACGTTACCAATTTTTGCCAGCTTTTTGAGATTTGGCCACACTGTGCGTCGTCGATCCACAGTTTTCATTTGAATTGAGCATTTTTGTTCAAAGTTAAACCGTGATGATTGAAAAATTATTACGATTCCATGTTGCCATTCCTACTTTTGAAGGATTCATCTCGGTGATGAAGAATAGGGTTAACAAGCGATCATTTTTTTCTTCTGTCAGATCACGTAATTATGGCTCAACGAAAACTTGACATGTGGTTTTGGGTGATAATAGCATAGATATAAATAAACGTTCAGACAGGTGAATTTTATTTTGGATGGCGAAAAATTGGTTTTCCGAGTTTGAACATCGTCACTCGAGCAGTGGGGTGAACAACTCTATAAATTGAATAGGGAGGGAGGGGCGAGTCGTACATCATTGGAAAGCTCCTTGAACTCTCTAAACAGTGGTATGCAGTTTTTGGAATTTACGTGTGGGTTATTCTTACAATAGGAGCAATTTGGGGTAACACAATTTAAAAGAAAAAAAGGTTTTGGAAAATTTTGAAAAAAATGTATATGTCTTCTTATACGATTTGATGATTTGTACAGCTCAACATTTTATTTTTGAGTTTTCCAAAAATTCATATCCACGCCAATGACCAAAATGACATGCTAATGATTAATTGACAAGTATATTGTTTTAAGTATTTATGTTAAAAGTAAAAACATATTCAGTTAATAAAAAAATAGACAACATATCATTTCAATACAGTAAACATATTTTGTCAACTTCTTCAGAACTGGGCTCTTGCTTGGCCATATAGATAATGTATAATTCTAAAAAAAAAAAGTTAAATACTGAAAAATATCATTGGAGTGGACATAGTGTCATTAGCGTGGACAAAAGAATCCACGCTAATGCCCATAAAATATCTACAATAATGACAAAGTAACCTTCAAATTTTGTTTGACATCAAATGGATTTATGTAGATAAATGAAACTATGCATATTTTCTGTACTCAATACATGTTATCAAATAAGTCCAATATTATTCTCATATATTTTATGAAGACAAAATTCTCAGTAACATGCTAATGACGCTAAATAAACATACGCGCACAAATCGCCAAATATACAGGGTGTTTCACGAAGAAACGGACATGCTTTAATACCAGATAGAAGACACCGAGGGTAATCATGGTCATCCATAGAAAAAGCTAGTTGGGCCTTCCTTGCTGAAATACAGGGTGTTTTATGTATTTTTGCCAAAATTTCTTTTGGTTGTTACTTTGTAAAGGAATGGAATAATAAGTTCATATTTGGGTCATATAATATACTAGTGATCCTGAATAAGTACTACCACACACAAAAAAAAAAAAAATCCAGATCCGGACTTGAAAAAAAATGTTTTTGTTTGTCAAAAAAACAATACTCTGTATATGTTTTTTTTAAATTTCAATATTAAATTCGGAAAGTACATAAAAAACTGAACAGAATGGCTTCATTAATTTTTTTGCCACACCCTTGCCGTCTTCGTAATAAATTCCACTAAATAATGCAATATGAGGCTTTAGGAAATATCGATACGCGCAAAAAATGCTTCCTCTACTAAATTAGACATTTACTTTTTTGTCAGCAATAATTATTATGTTTTAATTACCAATTTTTATGGATGGGGTACAATTAATAAAAAAAAATAAATGTTGGAGGACACCGAATCAAGAACCTATTTCATTCCTCTCATTTATTAAATGACTAGTAATACAGCAACTTAACATACCTATTAACAACAACAATAACTGTAATAACAAAGTTGCATATTAATAATGCACATAGTAACAGGATAACAACAAAATATCAATAGAATAACTGTGCCAAAAACAAAAATGCAGATATTGTTATAAAATATATTTACAAATTAGAATTATAATTAAATTCTCTGTTCGAAATGTCCTCCACAGCTTCAGTACATTTTCTAGTGTGCTTCACGAGATGGCCGATTGATCTTCTTATCACTTCTGGACTGTCTGCCTCTAATTTTTTTGTGGTATTCAACAATCCTTTGAATTTAATTGCTCCGTGCAATCGGTGTCCATTTTGTAGACGTCACCCTTTAAATGACCTCATAAAAATAATCTACATGATTGAAATCCGAAGACCTTTTCGGTCATACATGAGGACCTTCGTGGCCAATCCATCTGTTTGGATATGTATCATTTAAATGGTTTCTAATTTGGTTGGACAAATGTGGTGAGGCTTCATCATGTTGAAAGAACACAGCTCGGATATTTACATTTCCTAAAAGATTCGGTAATGTATGTTGTAAAAACCTTAATTTAAGATTTTTATCTAAACTAATTGGCAAAAAGAATGATCAGATCAGACCAGAAATTTTACTTTAAGCAATGGCCTTAAACGTAAAATCAGTCAGTTTTAGATTATGAGGTCACTTAAAGAGTGGACATTGACTGCGTAGATCAATTAATTCAAAGTATTGTTGAATGTGCAACGAAATTAGAAATAGTTCAGATGTGATAAGAAGATCAATCGGTCATCTCGTGAACCACACTAGAAAATGTATTGAAACTGACGCGGCTATTTTGAACATACAATTTAATTATAATTCTAATTTGTAAATATGTTTTATGACAATATCTGCATTTTTTGTTTTTGGTACAATTATTCTGTTGATATTTTGTTGTTATTCTGTTACTATGTGCATTATTGATATACAACTTTGTTATTACAGTTATTATTGTTGGCAATAGGTATGTTGTGTTGCTGTATTACCACTCTTTAATAAATGAGAGGAAGGAAATAGTTTCTTGATTCGGTGTCCTCTAATATTTATTTTATTATTTCTTTTCACCTCCTCCATAAACAAATGTAATTAGAACATAATAATTATTGCTAAAAAAAAAGTAAATGCCCAATTTAATAGTGGAAGCATTTTTTGCGCATGACATTCATCGATATTTTCTAAAGTCTCATATTCCATTATTTATCGGAAATTTATTTCGAAGACGGCAAAGGTGTGACAAAAAAACAATGAAGCCATTTTGTTCAGTTTTTTATGTATTTTTCGAATTTTAATATTGAAATTTAAAAAAAAAACATATGCAGGGTATTCTTTTCTTGAACAACAAAAACATTTTTTTCTCAAGTCCGGACCTGGATTTTTTATGTGCATAATACAAGTACTTATTCAGGATCACTAGTGTATTATATGTGCCAAATAAGAATTTAGTATTCTATTCCTTTACTAAGTAACAACCAAAAGAAATTTTGACTAAATACATAAAACAACCTGTATTTCAGCAACGAGGACCCAACTAGCTTTTTCTATGGTTGATTATGATTACCCCCGGTGTCCTCTATCTGTCAATAAAGCATGTCCGTTTCCTCGTGAAACACCCTGTATTTACACTTCAAACTTCACAGATCAACTGGCCACGCTAAAAGTAGTAACTTCTTTAAATTACCAACTGCTAAATTTCAGGTAGGCGGGAAGTTTTTAATATCTTATTTTAATCCACGCTAATGATTTTAAACCTAGGGACAAAGTTGATGATTTTTTTTTTAGTTTAATTTTAATATTTTAATGTGAATCTGGGTCTTAACATGTCACATTAAGTGTTTTCTACAATTGACAATCACTGGATTATCCAGATCAAGATCACAAGCTGCAAAATAATGTCATGAATTAGGTGGAAATCTATTGGAGACATCCACGCTAATGACATTTTACATACAAAAAAAGTTATAATGTGGGACATGTTTGTTTCTTTCTATTATATATGAATAAATAGTACCAAAACCCACTAAACACACACAAATAAAAAAACGTAAAAAGGCCCGTGGTTTGGCATTGTAACTTCGGGACATGAAATTGCACCTATTGTAAGAATAACCGTACCGTTTTCGAAAAACTGAATTTTTGTTTCCGAACTGAACCGAACCGAACTGAACCTGCTTGATATTTACGAGGTACAAACATTTAGTGCGTCGCTGTATAATAGGTTTGCATTTTTTGCACTCTCTTTATCAGTAAATACGATAACTTGAACTTTTTATTAACAGCTTTTCTATTTACAGATGATAAGAATTTAAAACAATTGAAGAAATTAATCGAAATTTTAGTTTCTCACTTGATTAATAAACGTGATTTACGTTATTGTGTGGTGCATGGCGGAAGTGTCGATTTTGAGCCATGTTGCCTTAGACCCTACGTTAAAAGCAATACAGTTGGCAAGTGCATGTGGTGTATCAAGAATACTATTCAACGTATTTTCAAAAACCCGCAAATTTCACTCTTATGAAATTAGTTTGACAAAACTGAATGAAGATGATGCTGATCGTCGTTTGCAATTCTGCGAGGTGTAAGTGAGAAAATCCACTTTTTCTTAATGAATGTTTTTTTTTAAACGGTACGGTTAATCGCCATAATTGTCATTATTGCTCTGATTCTAATCTCCATGAAATACAAACTACTTCAGTCATACCTTACTGATAGATTTCAAGTCACTGCTGTAACATCTTTTAAGAATGGAATACTTCAGACATTTTATTCAGATAAAGTTCATGTATTACAAGGAGTGCCCCAAGGATCTATACTTGGGCCTCTATTGTTTATTCTGTATACTAACGACTTAAAAGATCATATCAATATAGATACTTTATATCAATATGCTGATGATAATTCATGTATGACAACTGAAGAATCCGTAGTGGCTTGTGCAAATAAACTTATTGTAATATCTTCAAGTATGACTGAGTATTGTGGCTCGAACGGCTAAATAGAAATAAAACTACCCTTGTTATGTTTTCTCCGACTACTGACCTGGATTATTCGTTGTATGTTCAATTAAAGGGTTCTTCAATTAAACAAACGGACAAGGTGTTTCTTGGTATAACGCTAGATAGTGAGTTGAATTGGGAAACTTACACTAATTCGTTGATATCAAGATTAAATTCGCCCTGTTATCTAATACGTTTTATGAGAAATCAGCTTTCGATAGACAGCCTAAGAATATTTTATTTTTCATATGTGCAAAGTATTTTAGAATATGCTATAATATTCTGGGATTCCTCCCTATATTGACAGAAAATATTTATTAATAAAAAAAAATAATTAGGTGTATGGTGAATGCCTCTTACAGAGATTCTTGTAAACCATTCTTTAAAGAATTGAAAATACTTACCATCCCTTCCCTGTATTGTATATACAAATTAGTCTTGTTCGTTAAACAAAATCCTACTGAATTTACAAGAAATAACGATATCTATCGAGTAATGACAACAGGACATGGGCCAGATCTCAGAATACCAGTTCATCACCACAGTTTTTATGAAAAAGGTCCATATTATAATGCTGTTAAGGCTTACAATGCCCTGCCAGGATAATTAAAATCCATAAATAATACCAATTCATTTAAAAAACAACTTAAATTGTATTTATTTGAAAACGCATTTTATTTTAGTGATTTTTTAAATACATAAAAAAATTATTGTATTATTTGTTAATTATATTTATAGGCACTAGTTTAACTAATTCTTTTATCTTCTTAGTTTTAGGTTAATTTTAGTTTTATGATTTTTTTTCCTCTTGCTGCTCTCCTTTTATATCCTTTTATATACTTCACATATTTTAATGTTTCATATATTTTATTTTATTGTAAGTTTTAAATATTTCATTACTTTGACAATGCTAATGTCTTCTTTTTTGTAAGATCTACAGCAATAAAGTTTATTCTGTTCTATTCTACAACTCAACGTCCTCAAAAATTAAACGTTTGGGTTGAAATTTTTGGTGATCGTATCGTTGGCCATTTTTTCCTAGAAGGTAATCGAATGGGAGAAATGTATCTGTAACTTTTGGAAGACACAATTGACCCCATGTTGACCAACATTATTGAAAATGATAAAATTTATTTGGAGGCTCAGTTGATATTTCAACAAGATGGAGCTCCTCCGCACTATGCTCTGTCGGTCCGTCAGTCAGAGTGTATACTTTCCTGAAAACAGGGAAAACTCAGGAAATTTGATATTGGTCAGGGAAAAGTCAGGGAATTTATAAATTTATAAAAATAGCCAAAAAAAAAAAACTATTTATGTCCAAAATTGTTCCTATCCTGCCCCCCTTCACCGGGGGAGGGCTTGAAAGTTTTTATTTTCAAGCAGAAACATTTTTATTGAAAGTTCTGAAAAACCTGGAAGTCAGGGAATTTCAAAATCGTGAATTGGTATACACCCTGGTCAGTATTTGGATCAACACTTACCGGGTCACTGGATTAGGAGGAGAGGTTCCATAGAATGGCTCCCACGACCAGCAGATCTTTCTCCATTAGACTTCTTTCTGTGGGGTCACTTGAACACAGAATTTATTCTACTCCACTTGCTTCATTGGAAGATTCTCGTCAACGAATCTCAAACGAATGTCACTAAATCACCCCAGAAATGCTTCAAAATGTGCGAGAACGTTTTCAGCAGATTCTGTATTATTGCATGGAGGCTGGCGGTTGGCAGTTCGAGCATTTACCAAAGTGATAATTTAAGTAGTTAGATTGTACTTTGCAGTTATTTTCCCGTAAATGAATCTTTGTTTTTTCGAAAAAAGAACGTGTAAATTCCAAAAACTACATACCTTCCCTATTCAAATTTTAGGCGTTGTTCACCCCACTGCACAGTGGGTCATTTTGAGACATTTCCGGTCAAAACTCGAACAAAATTTCACAGACTTTCGAGAAATGAGTAATAGACAAGCTTTTTGGTAAGGGTGGACGTTATTCTTGGGGGAACAAAAGGCCTCGATCCCTATACCTACTCCATTTGCGTTCTACAGCTCGAGAAGGAAACACATGTTGAAGTTTAAAGTTGTGCAGTGAATATTCAGCATTTACACGACTATGAATTTTTGGTTTCTTTGTTGTCAATTGAACGAATCGGTCATGTCTAGCGTAAAACAAGGCAAGAGCTGTATTATTGGCAGTCAGTTGACGAAGTGGAAACTCGGAAAACCAGTTTTCCTTCAAAATGAAATTGACCTGTCCGATCGTTTTATTTATATATACGCTATTATCACCCGAAACCCCATGTCAAGTTTTCGTTGGGCCACCATGTATATAAAAAGAAGAGCAATTTTGTTTCGGAATTTTTTAAATGCAGTATGAGTAAGCAAGGAAGCCATCAGTAACAATAAATTCCAAATTAATCATTATTTTTTTGTCAGGTTTAACGAGCGTCATTAACCGTTTATCGACGGTAAATAATAAAACCAAAAGGGTTACCGCGCGTATTTGTATTTACTTTACGTCGGTGTCTGTGGCGTATTAAAATAAACCCTGTCAGTAATAAACCAAAAAATAAAAACAATCGAAAGTTTAGCACCGCCCGTTTAATTTTAGACGTTTCCGTGCACTATTTTTGGATGCAATTGAATCTGTAAGGATAATTGACAGCAAACGGATTGTCAGATAAGTGTGTCTTATTAATTTGTTGGTGATGTTTGCGTCGTATTATTCGAATTTGATCGTTTCCTATAAATTTTGTTGCCAAGTGTGTCTAATATTAGATTTTCACATCTACAGAGAGATGTTTTCAGTTGGTGTACTGGCGTTTTCTAAGGAGGTGGTTACGGCGAAAAAGTGTGTTTTTGGCCCCTGTGTATTATAAATATTTGAGGTTAGTGGTTTAGTAAATATTTATTAAAAGTCCTGCAAGAATTAATGATAAAAGTTTTTGTTTTTCATCGCTCTGTGTATTTTTTTAGGTCAATTAAATATCAGTGCGCGATCGGCCCACGTCGATTTAAAAATAAATATTCGGTGTTCGCGAATCTGTTAAAAATCAGTTGTGTGGTAAGAAATATAGTTCAATTTGTAATAAAAATGGTAATGTTGCCAACTGGCAGCTGCAAGTTGTCCAGAGAGTGCACTAATCTCTGGTTTGTAATGTAAAATTTGCCTAATTGCGTGTATTGTCATAATGAGATGACATTTGTATTTACTGTATCCCAAATATTCCAGTGAAATAGTAACCACTGATAAAATTGTAGGTTTAATTGCCATACTTTCAATTTTAGTCATCTCCCGATGGTACCATCTTGATTGCTGAAACGTTGTTTAGTATACTATCTTTGTGTTTATACAGTGTGTCCCAGGATAGATGTAACAAGAGGTGTAATGGACCAAAAATTTTGGAATTTTGGAATGGTATTTGGGGATTGAGTCCTGCTTGTTGTAAAACTAAAGTATACCAAAAATGACTTGATTTGGTGTTCTACAGGGTGTTTGATAAGCAAAGTTGTAAAAATCACTACTAATAAAGTACCCTTATTTTTCAAAATATGAAAAAATTCCACTAAGAAAAGTTATTTAGAATGCAATTTTATACCTCTATACCAAATTTCAGGAATATAAAATTATTTTTTTGAAACTTCCCATTTTTTTAATAAATTAGTATTTTATTTTGAACCATTCAATTAAAACTGCATAGAAATTATTTTTTGTGAATTAATATTTAAAGTTATGTAGAAGCTAAAAGTAGGCTATGAGAAAAGCAGTGGATACACATTTATCATTTATTATTGACATATCTGTCAAACGTAGTCAATATTATCCTTAATTTCTGTTTCAGATTAACAAACGATAAAAAATTAAGTGAAAATGGTATTCACAGTGCGTGAAAAAATTTATATTGTGCAATGCTACGGAATTGGCGGTGAAAACTCGCTAAGAGAAGTTTTAAGCCAATTTAATTTGAAATTTCCAAACACTGCTTTACGTACTCAGGCTATGAGAATAATTAAAAAGTTTCTAGCTACTGGTAGTGTTGTTAACATGAAAAGAAAAATAAAAGCATATGATGAAGACAATGTTGGGGCTATTATAGCTCATGCCTCTATTATAGAAAATCCTAGGATGCCACTAAGAGAGAGATCAGCTCTTATTAATATTAGCAAGTCTGAACTCCAAAGAATTTACAAGGCAAAGAAAATTAGGGCATATAAAGCAAATTATAAACATATACTTGAAAAGGGAGATGACGGCCGTAGGTTGGATTTTTGTTTGACCATTGGAGAAAAAATCATGGAAGAGAGATTTTTTCATCATTTCATAATTTTCTCAGATGAGTCCACATTCACAACCAATGAATTGTCGGTTTTGGGCTTCTGAAAATCCAAATTTTATTATTCATTGTAGAAGACAATATTATAAAAAAGTGATTGTGTGGTGTGCCGTTTCTTATCACGTTGTAGTTATTGGACCTTATTTCATTGAGGGAAGGTTAAACCAGCACACGTATTTACAGCTTCTTGAAAGATTTTCTGAAGAACATTTAAATATTTTAAGAGATATGCCTTTAGTTCATTTTCAACATGATGGTTGCCCTGGCCACTCCACAGAGATGGTTAATCGGTGGTTGAATTTAAATTTTGGAGAAAATTGGATCGCCAGGAATGGACCGATCAAGTGGCCGGCGAGATCCCCAGATTATGGGGTCGCCTCAAGCTGTTGGTTTACACTGAACCACTTCCTAACGATGTAGCAGTATTGAAGCAGAGAATTACAAATGCCGTAAACTCCATACCGTTAGATCATATTCGAAACAGTTTTAAGGACTTCAGGCGAAGGATCGAAATGTGTGTGGATGTGGCTCGTAGCTACGTCGAATAATAAAAAAATTGTAAACATTGTTTTGTATTGGTCAATAATTAATTTGTTTGTGAATCTGTTATGTTTTTGTCATTTATTACTTGTTATAATTTTTAAACCTCATTAATCTTCTGTTAGTAATTGTTTCTTGTTTTACAATTAGTTCGATTAACTTTATACCTTCTTACATCTCGTATATTCAATTTTTTATTTACCAATAGCCTACTTTTTGAGATGATTAACATTTGCTCCTACACAACTTTAAATATGAATTCAACTCTTAATTCGCAAAAAATGGGAAGTTTCAAAAAAAATAATTTTATATTTCTGAAATTTGGTATAGAGGTATAAAATTGCATTCTAAATAACTTTTCTTACTGGAATTTTTTCATATTTTGAAAAATAAAGGTACTTTATTAGTGGTGATTTTTACAACTTTGCTTATAAAACACCCTGTAGAACACCAAATTAAGTAATTTTTGGAATACTTTAGTTTTACAACAGGCAGGACTTAATCCCCAAATACCATTCCAAAATTCCAAAATTTTTGGTCCATTACACCTCTTGTTACATCTATCCTGGGACACACTGTATAATCTTATCGTAGCTGTTACAACACTCTTCACGTGCATTTTTTTCTTAAAATGTTTCATAGTTTTTCAAATCAAATCAAATCATTTAGTGATGTCAACATTTAGTCCAGTGGGGGGGGGGGGGTTATGCCCTGCAAAAGGTGGAGTGGAAATGATTTTAATATATGTAGTTTAAGTCGAGACCCTGATGAGAAATATAAGTTTTCGACCTTGGAGGGGGAGGCGCGAGTTGCCATCTTGATTGAAAGGTGCAAAAATTGTTTTCAAAATAATTCGGCAACGCCTTTGTACATACATTTTTATTGTAATGTATATCGGGTGTAACAGGATTATGGTACACTCCTTTTCTTCTTTAGTTTTGAAGAAAATTGATTGAAATTTGGGAAATCCTATATACATAATAAGCGGCACTTTTTGACATACAAGTGATTTTTTTTTCACTTCCGGCTTCGCCGAAAGTGACACTAAGTTTCGATTTTTAAATGGAACACCCTGTATATTATTTCCTTTTTTGAATTCTGCATAATTTTCTGAATCCAACGATACCAAATAAGTGACATTTCAATCGTCAATATTTTTTATAATATAACTTTACTTCCACATCCAGTGGAAGTATACGACGAAAAAAATTTTTAAAAACTTTTATTGTTCAAAATAGGCTTAAAATGTCATGACACGTCGAGATTTTAAGTTTGAGCGAAAAAATGTCTGTCTGTCGGTCTGTCTGTAACTTTTTTTGTGCGCACGTTTACTCTGGAACCGTTTAAGATATTGATTTGAAATCTGGTACACACATGTACTTTAACGAGATCTGGAACTAGATTATATTTTCATCTTGTTCCGTCGAAGGGTTGTTCCGTCGAAATTATATTATCAAAAATATTGACGTTTGAAATGTCACTTATTTGGTATCGTTGGATTCAGAAAACTATGCAGAATTCAAAAATGCAATAATATACAGGGTGTTCCATTTAAAAATCGGCGAAGCTGGAAGTGAAAGAAAATCACTTGTATGTCAAAAAGTGCCGCTTATTATGTATATAGGATATCCCAAATTTGAATCAATTATCTTCAAAACTAAGGAAGAAAGGGGGGGGGGTGTAACGTGATCCTGATACACCCGGTATGTTATATAATGTACGTTTACGAAATAACATAATTTATATTATTATATATTATTTCTTTTTATATTTTTTTGACGGTCCCGATCGATTGATGTTGACATCACTACTTCTGGGATTCTGGGCCTCCAATAACAAAATTTCTTTATCTTCGCTCTCGCTTTCGATGCGAACCTTTGGTGTGTCTTTACATGATTCACCATTACAGAATCCACACACAATAGAGCACTTTAACCCAGCTTTTCTACAGTCACACGCTCTGCCACATCCAACAGCTGGATTCTTTCAGATCTGAACATCCATTAACATTAGAAACACTTTTAATTTCCTCTCAAAAAATGTATACTTAACTCTTGGCACGATTGCACTTTTCCTAATTTTTGAACCACGTTTTTTCGACATTCTGACAATGACTAAGGACTTCTCAGAACAAGCAAAACTTTTTATACAGAATAACTTTTTCTCTTAAAATGCGAAATACGAAAGATTACGAGTATAGTTATGTCCATCCGGGGTCACACTGTATGGGCAGTTCTACAAAGCATGGTCGATTCATGATATTAGTGACTTACTGATCAAAAATTGGTCCAAGCTACAACCAGTGTCCAATATTCCCTTAAATGAGTCTTACCGCACCTTGTTATAATAAAAAACGAGCTAAATTACGACAAAAATAAAATATTGTCTGTTTTTACTCCTAAAACTCAAGACCGTCACGCGTAACTCCTTACAGATTGACACTTGTTTTGGCTGAAATTTTGTTACCAGAGGAATGGTTAGTGTCCATCTCTGCTATAATTATTACAAAATATCCAAAATTTGTTGGCAAGATACAACTTTCATGTTTTAAAGTCTAGGATTTAATATATAAACTATCAAAGTCGCTAATACTCACGACCGTCACAGTGCTCATTATTAGTTAATAAGTTGTATGCTAGGGCTACCAGCGACTCAGAAACACATCGAAATTTAGTTTTCGTTGTGAAATCATGTGAGATACAATAACCAAGTGCTGTTTCCCAAAACATTTTGAATTTCCAGTAATTTATATGGTAAGTCTAATATATGGCCCTGTGCTCTCTTTCATGACCGTCACGTTGTGTATTTTAGCATTTATCAACTTATTAATATCCAAATACGTTTTTATTTTGAGGTATCCAGTACACTGTCTTCTCCTAACCTTACTTTAATAATAGCTTAGAGTGAATATAATTCTTAGTCATTTTTGTCTAGCGGCCATCACGACCGTCACACTCATGACCGTCACATGGCACAAATTTGAGTATGATGGTCTTGAGGCTCTAGTGACGGTCATGAGAAATTTCATTGGCATTACTCTCCTTCACTCTTATAACTTTTGAATGGTTGAATGGATTTTTTTCAAATTTGGTGTAGTGATATGGGATTAATTATATGATGTAAAAACCAACTTCTAACTTCCGGTTTCGAGGCAAATGACGTGAAAATCAAATTTTTTAAATGGGACAACTTGTATATTTTTTCATATTTGGTTCCTACTAGCCAAAATACATATGATCTGACCCTCAAATATTATTTTTATTTTCAAAAATTTGGCACAACCTCAGCCAGCAATTACACAACCGTTTTACGAATCTCACAACCATCTCATGCCACTCACGACCGTCACGCGTAACTCACGGTACCTCAATCACAATGGTGTCATAAATATTATTTATCTCGTTAGGACCATTATCCTTTAAATTATGAACAAAACTGGTTGTCGGTAACAAAATTTAGACACAAAAAGGTAATTTGAGTCAATACAGTTAACTGAATTCCGAAAGTATTAGACTCAAATAAGAAAGAAACAGATACTTCTAGTTATATCACTTTTTATTTTATTCGTGGGTATTATTACGGCCAAAATTTTCTCTAATATCTTGTAGGACATATTTTTCACTTCAAAGAATCAACTATTTCATAATCCATTTAGCATATTATTAATACACAGCACAAATATAAATGTGACGGTCGTGTGTTTTGTTATACGTTTCACTAAGGAAAAACAGCTGTAACATTTTAATCACGGGAAAAAAGCTGGTGCCACAAGACATACCTGAAATGTAGATACTTTAACCATTTCAAAAATATAGGCCATCAACAGATTCCTGACATTTTATTTTTTAACATTGTCAATGTGAAATCGACCATGCTTTGTAGAACTGCCCGTATATTTTTTAGAATACAAACAATGCAGTTTTATGGCTTACAAACAAATAAATTCAGTGAAATTAATCTAACAGAAACTAAATAATTTTCAGCCTGAATTTGGTGAAAAGCCCCCAATTCAACGACGACCGTCAGAACAATCACTGCAATCTCTCCAACTCTTCTCGCTCCTTTGACGTCCATTCGCTCCTAGATTTCACGTCGTCCCTGGAGAATGACAGTCACCTGAACAGCTTCTTTTCTTCGACCTTACACACCCCCGCCAGCCCCGAAAGCGTGGCTTACGGGAAAATGTCTTCGGATTCGGCCTTTCAGTCTTTAGGAGACGGCCTCGAACTGGAACAGGTAGGTGAAATTAATAATATAATACAGGGTGTCCCATTATATTTTTGCTTATTTTAACATCTGACGGGTCTCCTCAAGAAAAAAGATGTTTGGCTGAAACGGCGACGAAATCGGGTTGCACCGAATGTTTAGGAATTATTTCCAGTGTTCAAAAAAGCATGACCGAAAATCGGGACAGGTCGTCTGCTGGTATTATAACATTTTTCTGCAGGAAAATCACTATTTATAGGCATTTGTTTTTCTCTTTATGGTATAAAAAATAAGCATTATTAATACTTTGTACCCAGGGCCAACGATCGTAGACGTAGTGGTATTCTGCTTTTTTAAATTGTACTCTACTACGAAGGTGTGCTCGTTTGAGATGGGTCACACTGTATATAAGGTATTAAAATAGGGGAAAATATAATGAGATACCAGGTATAATAGAAATGTATAAAATATCTTCCGCGTTACTATAAAACAGAACAGACATACAGATATTGTCTAAAACAGTGAGTAAAAAAGAAACAATAGACACTATGAAATATATCGAACGCATTAATATATCAAGAACCTACGATTGAAATAATTTATATACGACTAACAAATAATATGAACATTAAATGGGTGATTTTTAGTATATAATACCATCAATTAATCCCACAGGCAATTATGTTGAGGGGATTCTGGTCATGGTCATTTTACCCCCTTGTGTACCAATCAGAAAATTATGCATGAATCAGTCTATCTGTGCGCATTAAAAATGCCATAGAGACCGAAAAAGAAAAAACATAAACAGACGCCGTAAACAATCGTATACAATCAAAGTAAAAACGGGTTTTGTGGAATTGTATTTGATTGTGTTAGTTTTGTGATTGAAAGAATGCAAAGTGATTCAGAAGATACTATCCCCTGTGCTCCACCAGAAATAACTGAAAGAGCAGAAGCAATAGCATCTAATTTACTACCACAGAAATCAAAAAGTTTTTATGATAAAGAGTACCAAAGTTTCATGGACTGGCGCATTCAGAAAAAACTAACTCGCTTTCTGAAAATGTATTATTAAGGCTCAGTTACACGGCGCGTGATTAGGCGAGCCTGGCTCGGCGAGTCATGAAACGCGCCGTGTGACATAGGCAACTTGGCATGGCTTGCAACTCGGGAGACGTTGCTCGCGTCGGCCCGCGTCTTCCATCTAGTTGTCGGTAACTGCTCCTGAAGATCAGTCATCAGTCGATCCATGCAGTTTTGACGAGCCTACAATCTACAATCCCACACGAAATCTGCATTGGTCACGCGCCGTATTGACACATCTGGCTCGCTATCCGTTACACGGCGCGTGGTTTGCCGAACCACGCACCAGGTTCGTGGATCGGCGAAACACGCGCCGTGTAACTGCGCCTTTAGCCTATTTTGCTGACTTAGCTGACTTAGCTGACAGATACAAATCTTCTTCATTATGGTCATTTTATTCCATGCTAAAAGCAGTTTTGAAAATAAAACACGACATAGATTTGGAAAAGTATGGAAAACTACGTTCCTTTCTGCAAAGAAAATCTGAGAGATATGAAGCGAAAAAGGCCAAATCTTTGACACCAGAAGAAATTAATGAATTTATAACGGAAGATAGAGTTTATCTTTTACATAAGGTAAGATTGCCAGATACTAAATGTCTCAAATCTAACATATCTAGGTACAGTGTATTTTAATATATTATGTATGTCTCACTATATTTTATATACAGGTTAGTCGTATATCAACTATAGTAAACAACTCACTATATTGGCTATTATTACCTCGGATGATTACAACACTCGCCCGCTGCGCTCGCTCGAGTTGTAATCTCCATCCTCAATAATAATAGCCTTCATTATAACATCGTTATATAATATACTATTATCGTCCAGTCGTTTCTTTGAAACAAACTCGCTAATGGTCCAGAGTGTTTATTGCTAGGTAATTTTTAAATCTTTCTTAAAACGAATGAACAAGTAGGTCCTTCAGGTTATTGGGAAGTAGATTATGTAGGTAGAGTCCAGCGTATATAAGTGATATTTCTTAAAACGTGTGGTAGTGGTGTTGATGAACGTAGATATTATGTTTGTGTCATGACTGAACATCAGCATGCGTTCTAAATGTCTTCTTCTTTTCGCAGTTCAGAATTTTTAATATATAAGTGCTTGCTAGCGTTCAAATTTTGTTGTCTCTGGAGGTCTTCAAGAGGTACGAATGTTAAGGAAGTAACTAAAGAAAAAGTATACCACACAATTAGGCGAGCAGGGTCGAAGTATTGCGGTTGGGATCCAAGATGGACACGAAGGGGTTGGTGTGGGCGTAGCAGGGCCTAAATGCAGGCTATCTAAAGCCCTTGGTAACACCCTAACCATCTTTCAGGCAGAAATCTATGCTATAGATCAATGTGCCCAGGAATGCCTAAATAGAGGCACTCGAAGGGCAAAGATCTATATACTTTCAGACAGCCAGGCAGCATTAAAGGCTCTCAGGTCCCATACCTTTGAGTCAAGAATTGCCTGGGAATGCAGACAATCCCTCAAGCAACTGGCAAAAAACAACAAGGTTACCTTGATGTGGATGCCAGGGCATGAGGGGAATAGAAGGAAATGAATTGGCTGATAGCCTCGCAAGAAAAGGAGCTGAAGCCCCATTTTTTGGACCCGAACCATTCTGTGGCTTATCAAAGGGACACATAACGGAGGAGGTCCTAAAATGGGAAAAGAAGCAAAAGAAGTCCTACTGGAGTGCAAAGACAAGCGAAAAGGTTTATAACCTATTCAACAAAGAATGCCACAAGGCTTCTCGAACGTGAAAAGTCGACCTAAGGCTGATCACAGGCCTTCTATCTGACCATTGCCTCTTGAGATATCATCTCAAGAACATGGGCATGGCAGAAGGTGACAAATGCAGATACTGTGAAGCTGCAACTGAAACTGCGGAACACATACTTTGTGAATGCAAGGTACTAATCTGCATTAGGCTAAACACCTAGAACAGGCGGAATTAACGCCCGAAGGCATAGGGAAGTTAACTCCCAGGAAAATCGCAAGCTTTGCAAAAAGTCTTGGAATCCTGTGCAACAACTAGTTAGTTGCAGGATAATTCACAAAAGACATTTTAGGTCGAGGTGAAGAAAGGCCAATCCAGGGCCAAGCGACTCCTTAAACAATCTACAATCTAGTTATACATTCATTCTAAAACCATTTACATGAGAATAGTCAGTGACACTTTTAAACCAGTTGAAGATAAAACTATCTATTTTTTTGATTATACCAATATTTACAATGATATATCGCAAAAACTAACAGTAGTCAACAACCAAACACTCCATACTCACTAGAACGTAATAAATTGAAAAGTGTCTATTGCCCGTTATGATTACGGTTTGCGCGCCAGAGCAATGTTCCTGTTACAAGACCTTCTTCTCGATAACTATGCACTTTATAAAAAAACACTTCAAATACGGATTTCCTCATTATATCTGCTACAATTTACTCGCTTATAGTATGCAGTTAGTTTGAAAAAAAAAAAGTTACCACGATCCACACTTTTTCGCTGTAGCTTAGACAAAATTATCAACTTTTCCATGAATACTTTTTTATTTTTCAGTAATTTCAAAACAAATATTATTTTTTGTACCTAATATGTAATTACTAAAATGATAGATTAGAGAAATACTGCTAGAGAACGTATATTTTAAAGTGCAATATATATTAATAGATTTGGATTGTGAACACATCAGGGAACCAAAATATTTTGAAAGTTCGCCCACGAGTGTCTCCGAAATGTGGGATTAGATTAATGTGCCTTTCAAACATGCTTCTTTATTGATATTTATTTTTTAAGTGTAAAATTATTACAACATAATGTTGGATTCGAAAACACAAATACACTTACTCGCAAATAAGCGGATCACCTAAGATGACGGTGACGTTTGGGGTTTGATAATTTCTCACCCATAGGAGTAGGTGATACCGAATCTAATCTCTAATAATTTTGCCGATTTACATATTTGACATATGGACGGATTTCAGAATTCTCTAATAGTACAGTACCTAGCGGTAAAAAATATACAAAACTTCGGAATAATTCCATATTGAACGGATTTCGTTCATTTTTGGCAGTATAATAGTAAATGCTTCACAGAAAAGTTTCTATATTGCGCGGAGGCTTGCTAATTTATAGGGGGTGGATACCACCCTCTCTCAGGAGGTGGCACTTAAAAAATATATATATTTATTGGAGCTGAAGTAGAATCAAATTTTAAGAAGAAAAGGTTTTATGCAATTTTTCACATAAATTGATAGTTTTTAAGTTATAACGACTTCAAAATTGCGATTTTAGCTTAAAAAAAAGGTATTTCCAAACGGCTTTCATCAGGTATCTCGAAAAGTATTACTTTATCGAAAAAATGTTACAGACCAATTACAGAAAGTACAAACTGGGAATTAATTATATTTTTTGTTTATTGATGTAGGATTAATAATTTCGGAGATATTTAAGTTTACATTTGGCATCCAAGTGTTCATAAGATAATTATTTAGAGTGAGCGTTAAATATCTCAGAAATTGTGACACCTACCTCAAGGAGGCTAATAGGTAGAATAATAGGATATTAATTAGGCTTTCAACTGTTTTTTTATTTGTTTCTGTAGCATAAAAAACAAAGAAGTTAAGCAATGTGCGTCTACACATTTTTTTAATAACAAAGTCGCCGTTTTGTTACTGTAATTAGCCAGTAATTAAAAAAAAGGAGTTTCAAACACTGTTTCTCATTAATATATAGCATGACGTAGATGCTCAAATTTTTTGGTTTGTATACAGCACTTGCTTTAGAAAAAAATACAGTTTAAACTATAAAGGTATTTTCGAGAAAACGTATTTTTTTTTTCCTTTTCCAAATATCTCAATAAATATTAGTTTTATTGAAAAATGGGTAGAGACCAAAAATAAAGCGTCTGGATGTCAACGACAAATGCAGTTTAAATGTTAAATATCTCAGAAATTGTGACACCTACATGAAATGAAATTAAAGACAATTAATTGTGCTTTCAAATTATTATTTTTTTTTTGACGAGGGGGGGAACCCACACGGACTGCCTATCCCAACTAGGAATAGGTCTGAGTGTCAGGCTCCAACTGACTAAAACCCCTCCTCTTGGGGCTCGTCTGTATGGAATACTCCGAATGCACTGCAGCCTCCTGGGCTTATTGTGCTTCAAATTATTTACTCGTTCCTGTAGCATAAGAAATAAAGAAGTTATGACGGAAAAATGTGCGTATTTATATTTTTTTATATAAAAAGGTCGCCATTTTGTTACTCTAATTAGCCAGTAATTTTAAAAAATTATCTCAAATACAGTTTTTCGTTAAGATGTAGCATTACCTAGATGCTCAATTTTTTTTTGCTCATTTAAAGCACTTACTTTAGAAAAAAATGCATTTTAAACTTTAAAGGTAATTTCGAAACACTTGGATACCAAATATAAACTTAAATATCTCCGAAATTATTAATCCTAGAACAATAAACAAAAAATTTAATTAATTCCCAGTTTGTACTTTCTGTAATTGGTCTGTAACATTTTTTCGATAAAGTAATAATTTTCCAGATACTTGACGAAAGCCGTTTGGAAATACCTTTTTTTAAGCTAAAATTGCAATTTTGAAGTCATTATAACTTAAAAACTATCAATTTATGTAAAAAATCGCATAGAACCTTTTCTTCTTAAAATTTGATTCTATTTCAGCTCCAATAAATATATATATATTGGATGCCACCCCCTATAAATTGGCAAGCCCCCGCACAGTATAGAAACTTTTCTGCGAAGCATTTACTATTATACTACCAAAAATGAACGAAATCCGTTCAATATGACATTATTCTGAAGTTAAAATTCTAATTACTGTACTATAATAACGAACCTGACGTTAAAGCTTAAATATTCCGGTAAAGCGTGGGATGCCTCAAGGCCCTGTCTTGGAGCCACTCCTCTTTATTATATATGTCAGTGATATATTTCATTTTATGTTGCCCCATAAGTGTATTGCTTATGTTGATGACATCACACTGCTAACTTCCCATAGTAAGTAGCCTTCATGTTTTGCATAAACAAACTTCTTTAATGTCTAATCAAGCCGAGACCTGGTTCATCACTAATAAAATGAAAATGAACGAGGAACTTAGAAGCTTGTCTTTTCCACTACTAACACAGTGAGAAAGGGTGACAGTGTGAAACTCCTAGGTATTACATTGGACGATGAATTAAATTGGTTTAGTCATATCGATCAGCTAAGCCACAAACTTGCTAGCACGATATTTTTGCTCCGCCAGCTAAGAAAGTATATGGGTTTGGAAACCTTGAAAGCGAGTTATTACTGTTTCATTCATACACTGTTTATGGCATCACCTTATGGGGTAATTCTTTTCATACTATAAAAATATTTCATCTACAGAAGAAAGCGATCGGAATCATTGTCAATGCAGGATATAAAGACCATTGTAGGCCTCTATTTATTTCACTGGGCATTATGCCGGTACTTTATATATTTATCTTAGTTTACTGGATATTCACAAAAACTTTAATTCTTTTGAATTTTTTTTAATTGAAAGGCGGTTTTTTATTTAAAATTTTCAATTAAAAAAAACCTTGTTTCCAATTTTTGCTCACCTTGATGGCCGATGATTGTACAAATATAAAAAAAACATGCGGGTTGAATTGAGAACCTTCTCCTTTTGTAAATTTTATGCAGTCGGATAAGGTGGTAGATGAAGTAAAATAGTTTACCATTTAATAAAAAAATAATACTGATTTTATCATGTAAATTATATGAAAATACATAAAAAATGCTTACAAGTTTTCATTAACGTTACAGTCATTTTATTATTATAGAGTTTTAACTACGAAAGTAAGAATAAAATTATTATTCTCCTTTTCTTCGTTTAGTTTTCATATTTCGCACTCCGTTATAAAAGTGTAACTTTCCCAACAGGAAGATGATCATTCCCAGGATGTTCGGGAGTCGACTAAAACACGGGGTAAATTGGAACCCTCTAAATTGGAATTGCAGATGAAAGCGATAGCGGAAGAGGCGAAGAAAATGAGATTGGGCAAAGGTAAGTAATTTTACGACACGTTAATATTGATCACGACGACATATACCTCAATAAAACACCATATACTCGGTACACTCTCGAAATACGAACCGAATAAGAAAACAAGAAAACTTAATAGGACACAAAATCGAATTTATTAGGCAATTAATCAGTAGAGGGTTATAACATGAAATGAAGGCTCTTTGTGTTGACCTAGACGTAATTTCTTTTAACATGTTTATTTTGTGTTTTATGTCGACTTCAAGGGACAAGGTATTTTATTAGCCAATAAATATACGTGGTATATTTTTATGCAGAAACTCATTATCATTTGTAGGTCAGTAAGAAAATTGATATTTATTTCAGCTCTGGGAGATTAAATAGATATTAAACTTATTTAGAAAATGAATAAAATAATTTTTGCATTTCCTGGAGCAAAAGTACTGTCACATTGACAGCATATTTAAAATTTCAAGTGTCTTGTTTTCAAATTAACCGAAAGTTTGGAAATATCGACCACTAGACCAGTGCCAAACCGGTTTCCAAAGGCCGAAAGTCTGAAAAATTCTTAGCAGTATATGGATGGTGGGAAAATTTAGGATTAATGGTATATAATTGGTGAAAAATCGATTGGACCGCAACAGATAACCGAAAGTGGGGTGGGGGTGTGAAAAGGTGTGTGTTTAGTGGTAAAACGTGGTTTTTTACAATTTCTGGCAAAAGTAGACCTCCTGTCGAAAAAAGTGTAATGTAAAAGTTGTAGATAATTGAGAGACCTGCAACTTTTATTTGAACCATTTCTTGTTTTTTTATTTCTATCTTCCACAAAAATAATTTAATTTTGATGAAATTCGGTGAAAATGTACATTATTATGCATCAAAAAGCTGTAATTTTTTTGAGGCGTAATATTCATATTTTGATTTTTTGCGAATTTAATTTGAAAAAAAGGCCTAATTTTCAATCAAAAAAGTTGATTAACAAAGTTTTGATTTTTGAAAATTTCAGGATAATATTTTTTTCGTTAAAACTTTTACTTTAAGACGGTGTAAAAAAATTATACTGTTACTGTGGAAAAACATTGTCAAAAATTGAAAAAACCAAAAAAACAATTTTCCCAAGATCGATTTTTCCGTAAATGTCACTAATTCTTCATTGTTCATTTAAATGAAGTGTTTTAATTGGTGCAAAACGGTAATTTCAATGTATTACGTAATAAGGGAAATTTAATTAACCGTTTAAGGCTCGGACTGCTGAAAACCGAAATGTTTAAACAAGAAATTGCTAAAAATATTCATTTATAGGCAAGAAAAATACTTTTTTATGCTTTATGGGTACACATAGATTGAAACAATTTTATTGATATACATATTTCAAAATATTCAAAGTTGAAAAATTGAATTATGGCGGGGCAGTTTTACTACTACGTGCTCTCGAGTGTGCGCGCACTTCTTTTTCGTTCTTTCCTTCCAGCTCGCTTGTAACACACCTGTCCTTGCCTTTTCACGCCTTCACAACTGGCACGTCGGTGTTTACACCGTTATTCATCGTAATTTTCAATATTAACTCCTGTGTTTCTCCTTACATATAATTTGCTTTATATGATATGAAAAAGTATTTGGAGTATGAACTTGCTCCATTTCCATTGTCAATATTTACAAAAAATGGCATCAGAAAAAAATGTGAAATCGCATGTTTACGATGAATTTACGAGCATTGATGCATTGCCGATCTCCGGTAATACTGTACACGTTGTTGATGGTGGATTTCTGCTACACAAAGTAGTTTGGCAAAAAAATGATACGATTGATGAAATCGTTAATAAGTATTTGGATTACGTACAGAGCCACTACGCAGCAAACAGTTACGTTGTATTTGATGGGTATCCCGAAGCTGATGTGACAATTGTAAAATCATTACTGGCTAACTAAAATTTATCAAAGCTCACAGAAATTTTTTATCGGAGAAATGTAGACAAACAAACAATAGCCGAAAATGGATTGAAGCTAATAGCGTCTATTTATAAATGTAAGAAAAAGGATATGTCACTGAACGAATTGAGGTTTGAAATATATCAAACCGCTACGGTAAGGACTTCATTTAATTTAGAAAAATTACCACCGACTGACGGAGCAGCTGAACAACACTGCTACAGGGCTTATTTTCAAATTCAAACTTGGCTTGGTAACAAACTTACAGCTACGGATTGGGGATGGAAACACCATCTAACCGGAATAATGCCTAAATTGACAGAAAAAGAATTAATTCCTGAAAGTTTGCTGAAATCTATCTGCTGCAGCTGTGAAACTGGTTGTGGTAGTAAAAGATGCGGCTGTCGAAAGCATGGAGTAAAATGCTCTATTCTATTCTCGAATTGTCACGGGGCTGAAAATTGTTCTAACTCTGAAATACAACCATTAGAAGAAATCAGCGATTCGGAGGAGATATGTGACGAAACAAATGTTCAAAATAATATTGAAAATAAAGATCTAGATGAACTTGAGGACCTTGACGAAGTCGAAAACCTTATCGAAGTTCCTGAAGAAACCGAACAATGTGTTGAGTCTGATGATGTAGAGCAGCTTCTCAGAAAAATGAGATTATTATAAATTTTGATTATTTATTTCTACTTTGTTAATTGATTTAATGTAAAATACGCAATAAACTTATTTTTAATGTGAGAGTGCTCATAAAGCATAAAAAAAGTTTTTTTCTTGCCTAAAAATGGTCATTTTTAGCAATTTCTTAGGTAAAATTATTGTTTAAACATTTCGGTTTTCAGCAGTCCAAACCTTAAACGGTTAATTAAAGTTCCCTTATTATGTATAACATTGAAATTACCGTTTTGCACAACTTACAACACTTCATTTAAATGAACAATGGAGAATTAGTGACATTTACGATAAAATCGATCTTGGAAAAAGTGTTTTTTTGGTTTCTTCCATTTTTGACAATGTTTTTCCATAGTAACAGTGTGATTTTTTTTCACCGTCTTAAAGTAGAGGTTTTAATGAAAAAAATACCGTCCTAAAATTTTCAAAAATCAAAACTTTGTTAATCAACTTTTTTATTGAAAATTAGGCCTTTTTTTTCAAATTAAATTTGCAAAAGACTCAAAAAATGAATATTTCACCTCAAAAAAATTACAGCTTTTTTGATGCATAACAATGTACATTTTCACCGAATTTCGTCAAAATTAAATTATTTTTGTGGAAGATAAAAATAAAAAAACAAAAAATTGGTGTTTCGTTTCGCGTTTTCTCAAAATTTTTGAGGTTATGTAAAAAAATGGTTCAAATAAAGCTTGTAGATCTCTCAATTATCTACAACTTTTACATTAAACTTTTTTCGATAGAAGGTCTACTTTTGTCATAAATCGCAGAAAACCACGTTTTACCCCTAAACACACACCTTTTCACACTCCCACCCCACTTCCAGTTATCTGTTGCGGTCCAATCGATTTTTCCCCATATATATATACCATTAATCCTAAATTTTCCCACCACCCATATACTGCTAAGAATTTTTTTTTATCAAAAACTATTGGCTCTGATTCTAGTTGGAGAGTGAAACCCACGAAATGTACAACATAAAATGGCCTCTAGTCCAGAGAAATTAGACATTACCCTTCGGAAAAATTCCCAGAAAGTTGGCAGACTCTGTTTCAGTCCGTATGCTTTCCTCTTCATCATGTTCTTCTTCTTGTTTTTCTTCTCGTGTATTTTCATGGATTCAGTCAGAAAATGCGATAGATCTACATCTTCAGTGGAATCGCAATTATCGACGTCATTTATATTGGCTGTTATATTTAAGCAAAACTGACCTTGGCAATTAAATCCAACGACCTTTCGACCTTTTTTGGCAATATGGCGTCGTGGGCAGACACGGGGTTTATTTTAATTAACTCGCAGAAACGTGACCCAGACAATAGAAAAACTCTCTTTAACAAACTTTTAACGAATGAAAACGATCGTTTGCCGGATGCTTGCTCACGACGCCATGTTAAAAGTCACGTGGTTTGGATTGCTTAATTACCACAAATTGGTGAACAATATAAACCAACTTTTCTACAGTCGCAGTTTAATCTACAATCCTTGGTATATAAACAGTATTCAGCAGAATGTCTGCATCAGGTGGAAGCAGAGTTCGAATTGGCTTCAAAATGTTATCCGTCCATCCCCAGTCTTCAGGAGTAAGCTCGTTGCCTAGCCATATTTGAACTTGGTAATAGATCCAATATAAATGTTGCGGAGCAGCACTAGATGTTCCGGAAGAATAGATAATCGAACAGATTTTTTGAGCTGTATAGGTTTTACAAAAGTTGAAGTATCAATAGAATAGATACTTCTTTTACTGGGGCTTTATGTACAGCCAGGAGAAAACGAATTCCATTGTTGAAAATCACGTCTGGCGAACTCTTGTAAAAATGTCTGCGTAATTTATTAATTCTCTATTTTTTTCAAAATAATTGAAGACATTCATCATTACTCAATAGCTGAGGTCGACTTACGCACTCTTTTAACGCTTTTCACCCCAAGAGTACTATTTCCGTTCGGCTTTTGGCATTTGGAGTGATATTTGCAATATTTTAACGTTCGGGCATTGCGAGTGAAAAGAGTTCACTCCTTAAATACCACTAAAGTTCGAAAAATAAAGTAGAATATGACATTTAAGGAACTTGACGTTTTGTGGTTTGGCAAATGATGCATATACTACGAGAGCCCACCTTAAGTGTCCGTGCACTACCCCCCACCCACCCCCCCCGATCCTTGAAGACAATGTTTTTCATAAAGATTAAAGCCTAAGGAACAATTTAAGACATGTCCTAAAAAAAAAATTGGCTGCACTTTCAAAATGGGCGTCCGTTTAAAAAACATTGCAAATATGGTTTTTGTCATTTAACACAAAAACTAAAAAAGGTGAAGAAAAACTTTCTGCACAAAAAACAAGGTGCATAAAATTTTCTACAATTTTGTTCCTATACAATATTTGGATAGGAGTTACCATTTTCCAGATAAATGATTCAGCTCTTAAGATAAAATATAAGATTCAATATAAAACGTAATACTACGGGAGCCCATCCTAACTGTCTGTGCACCTCCCCGATCCTTGGGGACAATATTTTTCATAAAGATTAAAGCTCAAGGAACAATTTAAGACATGACTTAAAAATAAAAAACTGGCTGTACTTTCAAAATGGCGTCCGTTTAAAAAAATGCAAATATTGTTTTTATCATTTAACACAAAAACTAAAAAAGATGGAGAAAAACTTTCTTCACAAAAAGCAAAGTGCATAAAATTTTCTATAATTTTGTTCCTATACAATATTTGGATATGAGTTACCTTTTTCCAGATATCATTCTTACCGTTTTCGAGACAAATGTTTGCAAATTACAATATTATTATTATTATTAATTTTTTTCAGTTTATTTTATTTTTGTTATGTTAATAATATAAAATTATATTATACGCCTTACAATAATTGTCACAGTTATTTCCTCTAAGTGATTTACCGATATATGAATTTCCATGTTTTCTTAATTTTGGACTCATTTATCTGGAAAATGGTAACTCCTATCAAAATATTGTATAGGAACAAAATTGTAGAAAATTTTATGCTCGTTGTTTTTTGTGCAAAAAGTTTTTGTCCTTCTTTTTTAGTTTTTGTGTCAAATGACAAAAACAACATTGGCAACAGTTTTTTTAACATATGGCCGCCATTTTGAAAGTACAGCCAGTTTTTTTTAGGACATGTCTTAAATTGTTCCTTAGGCTTTAATCTTTAACAAATCACAATAAGTTACAAATAAATCTAAATGATTGAAGGTTTGGCGAGAAAATACCTTTTGACAGTAGTTGGAGTATTTTGCATTCGAATAAATACAATTCACAATTTTTTCCACTCCCACTCCACTCTAGCACCGTTTGTACAAGCCGAACTCAGCTAGTGTTAACGTTGGATCGTTCGGTCACTCAAGGTTTTATGACAAGGAAGAATAACTTTTCAGAGCACATTCCTTCTCCATCTACAGTGTAGAGTCTACACTATATAGTATATATGTGTTTATTTCTATTGTTCTTGGCTCTGAAACAATAAGGAAATTTTCGAACATTTCAAGTCGTATTCAAAGTCCAATGACAGTTTTTTCTGACCTTTTACCCCGCGTAAAATTTTTAGCGGCACTCGGATCGATGGGGACTTTTGACCTTTTCTTTAGAACCACAATATCGAGGTTCATATCAAAATCCAGCTTTCCGGGAATTTTTCCAAAGTTGGGCGGGCCTTTTTTAGGCTGAAAAAATTGAAAAAAACATTTAGTTCATTGTATATGTCTATTGTAAACCACTCGCTGAAATTTGAATAACTTACGTTGAACAATTTTAAGAATCTGCTAAGTTATATAGAGAAGTATTACACTTTTCCAAAGAGATTTTAACCAACTAAATAAGGACGAAGTTCCGAAATTTTAAAATAAAGAATTGTGAAAAAATTTCACTGTACGATAAAAGCTGTGTTTTATCGATGCCTAAAATATTATTCACAAAGAATGCATATTTTCCGAGATATAACGAATGACAAGATCAAAATCTCCTTAAAAAGTGGCACCTTTTTTAACATAACTTAGCAAATCTTCGAAACTGTTCAACGTAAGTTATTCAAATTTCAGTAATTCGCTTACAGTAGACACATAATGAAGACACCATTTTTTCAATTTTATAAGGTCCTCGGTTTTTGAGATATTCGGTGTTAAAATGGGCTCAGTACACTGAATTGAGTAAGGTTCATAATAAAAATTAATTATTATTATTTATGGTATTTAAGTGTTACAAAATCGTTTTAGGAAATGCTGGAATTGACAGATACAGGACTCGCAAAACGGGTACCACCGAAAGATTTCCTACCCGCTTTTCAACCCAGCCAGTCACTTTTGAGGAAGTTCAAGAAGCTTCAAGGATAACTAAAAATGATGAAGATGGCTCCGAGGGTAAGTAAAACATGAATTTAATTTTAGTAATGCTAATCTAACTTATAATACGCATGTGTAGTACAAATATGCATGTTATTAGCACAATGTAAGATAATTGCATGTCAAAGGTTGAATCACAACAAATAAATAGTCCGACATTTATTGGGTGGATATAAAAAACAGTTTTATTGCGATTAATACTGGGTTTCGCATAAATCACGCGTTGATTTAAATAATTCATAACTTCTCAATTTTCAAATAAATTAATTATATTCTTTTTGAGAAATGAAACATAATTTGGTAATTTTTTTAGACTACTTGGGGAAAATGTTGTCCTGCAAATGACCACCATTCTCGGCCTCACCTTCCATTACGTTCTTGAGAATTTCTGGCTCTGATTTCCGCTCGGATGTTGGCCTTGAGCTCCTGGATCCTTCTTGTTTCGTAAATCCTTTCCTTGAGATACCTCCGAAAAAAGTAGTCTGTGGCTGTTAAATTCGGGGAATTCGAAGGCCAATTGAAAGTAGAAAATATGCTTATTAGGCGATCGCCAAAAATTTTCCTCAAAGGTGTCATATTTAGTAGGGCAGTGTGAGGAGTGGCTCCATCAAGAGCCGGTCTCAAAAAGTGTCCGATAGTCTCGCGATAACGCTTCCATTTACGGTTACCGCGACACCTTTCTCGTTTTTAAAAAAGTATAACCAATGATTCTTTTAGAGGTAACACCACATCATACTGTACATTTTGCTGGATGCACGTCACACTGATGGATAACTTTTGGATTTTCAATGGCCCATATTCTGTCATTTTACTTATTCACAAATCCGATGAAAATGACCTTCATCGCTCATTATCATCTTATGAATGAATTTATTTTGTTCTATTTCCAACTCTTGGATGCGAACTGCATAAACGGAGCGGATTGCCAATCAGTGCCTGAACCAATTACACTTGTAAGGAAACAAGTGCAAATCATTCCCTAGAATCCTTTGAAGTGACCTTCGGAATATCCTAATCTGAGTGGAACGTCTTCGGGTTGATGTTTCGGGGTCTTCATTAATGCTGTGCTGTACAACTTCAGTATTTTCGGCAGTCACCAGGCGTCAAAAATCGGTAACCTAGCCAATTTTCGATAAAAATTTACGAAACTTAGTAGAGTTAAGTATTTGGATATGCTAAATTCAGTTTTGCTGCAGAAATTTTTTTTTCACTATGGCGGCTTCAGAATTTAAGTCAGAAGAAGCAAAAAAGTCGAAAAATTCAATAAAATAACCTAGCCATAACCTGGAACTTGACCCGAGTAGTCCAATGTATTTTTCGACACTGAATTCGAATCCGACCTCAGAAAAGCCCAAACACCCTCAAAATTTTGAGCTGGAGAGAAAAAACACCCTTAGAATAGGGTAAAATCGCCCCTCATATCTGGTGAAAGAAAAGAAAAATTTTAAATTGGAAAGTTATGAACTTTTTAAACAAAGCGTGACTTGTGCGGCACCCAGTAATTAATAAGCTAATGCTTTTGAGAGACCTATTTAGTTTAGTATTACAATAATGTAATAGCTCATTATTTTTTATATTTTGGTCTTTAAGTCTAACATAGGCAGTCATGTTGGGTATCATAATCTTATTAATCTTTTTAAAAGTGATCCAGTCGTTTGTCCATAGCCGTACATTTTTCAACCAGAACGTTCCCTCGCCAACGTCCAAATATAGTATGAGCTATAAATTGAGCAGATAATTGAAGGGCGACGTAGATTACCACTTGAAACCTTTAGAACAGGGTGGTGCTACAAATTCCCTGTCTTATTTTTCTTCGTATTTTGACATCTCAGATTCAGATTAGAAAAAAGGAGTGACCCGCGACCTCCGTAGATCTATTGTGGTGCTTCTGTTCTAGTCTTATCCTTTGCATAAAACTTCACAGTCTTGATAAGGGCTTCTTGCTATCTGCCCTTAGAGTCTCCGCGCCAAGTAGTTGGAATCTCAGCCTAACTAAGTCTTCACAATGGCATAGCGCATGTATTGAGGTTTCCGCTTCTTGACAGAATCTTCACATTGCATCCTCGCCAGGCCCATTAGACTCATGTGTCTGTTAGACCTACAGTGTCTAGTTAGAAGACCCACCATTATCCTATTTTTTTTTCTATTTTGGTGTAGTAGATCTTGCGTAAAGGCCGATGGTTCTTTAATTAACTCTTTGGCCTATCTCTGTCACCATTCTAGAGATTTATTCTGTACCGATTTATTAATGGATGCTCGTATGCGGGTCTTCCTGGGCCTAACATGCGCCTTCCCTGGCCAGTTCATCAGCCTTTTCATTTTCCCTGTGTCCCTTGTGTCCTGATACCCAGGCTACGGTCATTTTATTCTGACTTCCAAGAAGGGCGTTCAAACAGTCCCATACTACAGTCCCGTCTCGAATCGACCTTCATCGAACTGATAAGCTTTACCGCTGCTTGGTTTGCCGGAAAATATGGCAATCGACTAGTTAACAATTCTTTGCCTTATTATCTTCTTTGCGCACCAAAGTATTGCAGCAGCTCCACGATATTGGAGTGATTGTGATCATATCTTGCAGTTCTGTGTCAGCCACCTAAGACTGTATCATCCTAGGGAAGAGAACAGAGAACTATTACAGCTTGCAGTGATATTTCTGGATGGTCAACCCCCCAGGGGAATATCGTTTCATATTTCAGTTGCCTTCCACTTTTAGACGAATAGCCAGAATCATTTATTGCTTAAAGATGTTTCTCCAGGAGTCAATTCAGTCTGACGTCTCATAAAAGAGGGGATAGTAGTATTTTTCTCATTCGTTTCTATATCAAGGCCGGATTTTGCCATCTAGTGGCAGCTTAAACCCCACTTCAAGATCTCAGTGTTCTTAAGGGTTTGTACTCTTACAAAAATACGCACAAGGTCCTACCAAGTGAAGCTTTGAAAAAGTTTTATTGTCATTTTATCTCTTAGACGAGTCAATTGTATTAACATTTTACTATCAATGTTCCCTTAGAAACCAAAATTGAGTTTGTTGAAGTGATGAGAACAGTGAGGAAACTTCTTATGGTATAAAATGTGTTGCAATCCAACAAAAAGAAGATTGTATAATATGACATTAAGGTGGACGGTGCCGTGAACGTAATTCGACAATTTCTCCTACACCCCTGAACCGATTCAAAAATTTTTTTGGGATGGGTTTTTAGAGACAACTTTATATAACGGTACTAGGCTATTGGAAACTAAAGTAGGAATTTTTTTTCTCGTGCGAAAATTGTTGATTTCAATAGTCTGGTATCGCTCCAGGTAAGTATCAAGTTTTCTCTAAAAGTCTATCAAAGAATTTTTTCTATCGGTTCAGGGATGTAGGAAAAATTGTCAAATTACGAAATCATATTATTAAGCACGACACCGACACCCTTAATCAGCCGCTACAATATTTCGCTTAAAAAATACCGCAGCATTATCTGTGAGTTCTTAAAACGCGACCTCCTCTTAGTTAGGAAGATCTTCAAAAAGGTCTGTTGATGGCTCAGAACCTTAAATTAAATGTTAATGACAAGGCCGAAAGAAACTTAAACTCATGGGGGCGTTTTAACTAAGAAAGAGAATCAGAAACAGTTTCTGCTACAAGTGGTGAAGGACTCCGAGGAGGTTTCCAGACAACAGCAAAAAGTTTTTTGTCGTTTCTATTTCTTCTCTGTTTAATATCATGCATTCTCATTGTTTCCCCTTTATTTTGGAGACATATTTTTTACCATTTGCTGCTATACTGATTATTTGTAACTTTTCTATATCAACCTCCAAAACAAGGTTATTGAGACACGTCTTATGGATGTTGGATTAAGTTTAAATTTTACAGGATTTTTTATTTTTCGATACGAAAAAATTTTAAGAGGTGAGACAGTCCGAATTAAAAAAGAAAATTACACAAATATAAGGATCACCCTAATAGTTATTGTTTGATATTTGTTAAACATCTCAAATACTTACAATTATAGCCCAGGAATTATAGTTTTTGACCCGGAATTAATTATTGTAAAGCTGAAAATTTGCAGGATTGTAGTTTTGGTCCAGGACAACACGTACCAAAAAGTCCCCTACTCTCCCCTGTCAGATTCCTTATTTTTGCGGAGCAACAAGGGCCTGAGTCGCAGAAATTGCAGAGCTGGCTATAAAGTGCAGCAAAGAGGTTGTTACTGGTTCGTTTTGGGTCGAAATTATGATAATAGCTTCTGAAAAGCATATTCTTTCGTATTTCAGATGTTTCATGCATATGTTGTTCATAATTTTCCATTATAGTGCTGTCAAAATTTCAAAAATTGAAAAAATTGCGAAATGACGCCATTGCGGATAAATGAAAACTCGGAGGGGAAAACGCACGCGAATAAACATTTCTCTTCATACTTTGGGCTTTCCACTGGTATGTCCACCTTCTCTGTAGCGTCGCCCATTACGGAGCTACGCCACTCCAAGTGTCACGCCCGTCATGCTCCCGGTGGAACTGCCCTGGCTACGCTAATGAGACTTCTTGCGAATTCCTGTTTATATATTATTGGTCCTTTATAAGATTTATTGAATGAAATTTAACTTGTCAGACTCAGAAAATGATTTTATTCGGCAAGACAATTCACATTATTGATCTACTGGGAAGTAGGGACTCTGGGTCTTCATCCATATCCACTGACTGGCTGTTTGTGCAGCTGGATTCTCTACAGCTCCTGCACATGATGCTGCAGTTCAGACCAGAGTTCCTGCACTCGCACCGGGCACCGCAGTCCGCCTTGCAGGCACAGGAAATTAGCCGTAGTAGGCTATCAGAAGCTGGTTGCCTTGTGGTAGGAACCGGAACAAGGCCCTGGAGTCCTGATTTCCACCCCCCATCGTCCGGGTTGAGGTTGACGTCTAGCCATTGCTGGACCTGTAAAAAAGCACATGCACATTAGTTGAGTGCTGCAAGCTTTTCGAGAGATTAAATTCTTACACTATTCTCCCTAACGCCCTCATCTGGAAGTATGTGCGGAACGAATGTTGTTCATAGGCGGCATTTGTTGGCGGGAGGCTTGCCAAATCAAAAAAGGCTGTCACCGACTGCTTCACCACGCTCTGGTTGTATCTGACTACTCGTAACTGGTCCAAGCTCTCCTGCTCACTGCCTCCATAAAGTACTACGATAAACATTCCCCTCTTGCCAGATGCAGGTTGTGAGAAGACCACGGGGCATTCCTGTAGCTCAGGTCTCTTCTTCAGGAGCTGCCATGCTTCCTGCTTCACTATTCTGTACAGAGTTGACGCCTGTATCCACCATGACTTAACTACGATCTCTCGATTTTCCCGCACCAATGAACCGATGCACACCCTCCGAGGACTGTCACAGCTACTGAACTAAGAAGTCATAGCCCGCTGTGCGCCTGCTTGATTGTTTAGACTAGACGTGACCGATACAAAAATGAACGCACTTAACTGTCCGAGTGACGCCGCTCCGTAACAGGTGACGCTACAGAGAAGGTAGACATACCAATGAAAAGCCCAAAGAATGAAGAGAAATGATAATTCGGGTACGTTTTCCCCTCCGAGTTTTCATTTATCCGCAATAGCGCCTTTTCGGAATTTTTTCAATGTTTGAAATTTTGACTGCACTAGAACGGAAAATTATGAACAAAATATGCAAGGAACATATGAAATATGAATGGATATGCCTCTCCGAAGCTTTTATGATCATTTCAACCCAAATCGAACCTGCGATTTCTGCGACTTGGGCCCTTGTTGCTCCGCAAAGACAGGGAAACCGACGGGGGAGAATAGGGGACTTTTTGGTACGTGTTGTGTTGGACTAAAATTACAATCCTACAAATTTTCAGCTTTACAGCAATTAATTCTGGTAGCGATATATTGACTAAAACTCCTGAACTATTATTATTACTTACTTCTGTACTCTTTTAGTGATTTTTTTCGTCTTTAAGTCCTTATACTATTAATGCATTAGCTTGAGCTTCCGTCCTGTTTTTTGTACCTACCTTATAATGAGATCTACTATCTTATAGTTAATATTTCTGTTTTTTAATTTTACTATTTGTCGTGCTTGATATTCTGCTTTAGAAGGGGAAGATCCCTGTAACTTAAGCTTATTGGAGAGGATCAGGATGTTTGATCTGAAAGTGGCCTGTACCAAAAATAATCGAACAAGTCCAACAGAGATGCGTCAGTTGTTCAACCGCTCGACAACGATGGATGCCGTCACTGTTGACGCCATTTTAACGCCGCAACGCATCTTTGCCAACGCAACTTACGCTTTAGGTGTGCTCTAATTTTTTTTTTGTAAATACGTGTATTATACAGGGTCGGCTCGAGAACTAGCGATTTCGTAAATAGTAATAAAATAAAGAAAATGAACGAATGTACCTAAATGCGAAAATTTAGCTAGTTTATTGACTCGACACTGTTGATATAGGGTCATCGAATCAAAAGCAATTTCGGGAACGCATTAATCCATGGTATGGGACACACAGAACAGATATTTTTACCAATTTCCGCTAAATAAATACATCGCGGTAAACGCAACTTTTGTAATTTGTTGACCACCTACAAAACTACTGTTGCTATTGCCAGTACTTAATGATAAATCTATAGCGGAGCGGATCTGGTTTTGAAATGAAACCAACTTTTTTTGAATTTTTTTTTTTTTGACAATTCGGTTACACGCGTTCTCTTTTATCATGTTATCAAGTTAGTTCAGCTTAATCACACGAGGTGGGGCAGGAATTCGCATTTAAAATTCGCAAAAACAAGTTTTTCCGCGATTACTTTGTTATTATTGACTTAAAAAAAAGTTAAATTAAAAATTGAAGACCTCGCGGAAGTGCATAATCTGGTAAAAAAAATTTCAAATCGACCGGTAGCTTTTCGTGAAACTTTTTTTTTAAATACATGTTTTTTTGCAGTGACACTAATATATAAAAAAGTAACTCCTTAATTTTTTCACGAAAAAGAGGAGTTAGGGGGCTGAGGTTTTTTTGAGGTAGGTGAAATAGATAAGAATTGAGGGAGCCGGAGGATGGGGGTGGTGGGCCAATTAGGTGAGGGGGGGGGAGGTAGGGAAAGGAAAATTATTCAACTCCCCCCCCTCCCCCGAACTCTTTTCTCTGTCGTGCGATTTTGAAAAACCAAAACGGATTTGTTTGCTGTTATCTCTAGTATTTGACTGATTAATTTTTTTAATTTTTTTCAAATAAACGAATTTGTGGGACGAGAAAAACTTTTTGCATTTTTTTTTTAAATGCGTTTTTTTACGTAGGAAAGGGTTCAGAGGAGAAACTTTTTTACAAATAAGTGAGAATCTTTTTTATCTTTATTTAAACAAAAAATTATCGCAATCCAAGCAATAGGAAAGGAGGTTGGGGCATAATGAGTTTGTGGGAATAAAGGGTTAAGGAAAAGGATAGGGACTTCGGACCTTGATATTCGGCAATGTAAATCTTTTTTCCATCTTAATATTTTATCAGTCTACCTTTATCAAATATTAAACTTATTATAAATAATTATTTAATGTCGTCACGAGTTTTCGCGGCCCATTTCTCTAGTTTTAGATGTCTATTGGATATATAAAACAATTATTTTTCCGTTTAACTCAAAAACGACATAATGAATTACTCTCAAATTTTTATCGTATTGTCACTATATATTTGTTAATAAAATGTGTTAATATGTAGATAATTTAATTCTCTACAACTTTTACATTGACCTCATGAGCACCCGATGCATAGGACGCGAGATATTTGCAAAAGACTTTGACCTTCAATATCTTGGGTAGCCATGTTGGGATTTTTGTGATTTTTGTGGATTTGAGTTTGGAACACCTCAAAGAACGTCTGTGAATTTAATTTACCGTTTAAATTTTCCTGATAAAATTGTAATGCCACCACTCTATCGTTTCTTATGGCACAGTAAACATTGAACTGCCAACTTTCCTGAAAGTTTCGCTCTCTGAACATATGAGGATTTGAGTCACTCCAATAATGCGAAAGTCCATTTTTAGTAAATTTTGCTTCATCTGTCCATATAATATTTCCCAAATAAGAATCGTCACCCTCAGACCTTATTAGAATAAACTCACAAAAATTCTGTCTTCTTAGGAAATCTGTTTCTTTTAATCCTTGAACCATATGGAATGAAAACGGGTGAAACTTATGTTTTAATAAGATTCTGTGAATTAAATCCTTGCATAGTCCCGATTCCAGAGCAGCTTGTCTTAATGACATCCTTGGAAATGCATGAAAATATCCCAGAATGACTATTTCAATGTTTTCGTCATCAACAATAGGCTTTCTTCTTTGCATTTTTGCCTTAACAGAGGCATAATTTTTAAAATTTTCCAGTATGCGTTTTACGGTGTTTGGTGACGGTTTCCGTTTTTCTGGATATCGATTAGCAAATGTGCTGCAAGTTCTTGATATTACCTTATCACATTCTCCATAAATATTAAACAAATTTAAAAAGTCTTCGTGGGTGTAATTTAAAAGTGCTTGCATTTTTTGACTGATTGTTTCTAATTATGGCTATTTTGATGAAATGATTACAACAATTCATGAATTTCTAATAAAATCGCAAATATTTCAAAAAGTTGAAAACTTTAACCCCACAATGCTAATATCAGAAAAAAGGGAATTCAATTTTACACAACTTGACGTAAAAAAATACAGGGTGTTGCATTTGACCTAAACAAGTTTTCGCGGTTTGAAGTTGACAAAATGTAACGCGAAAAACGGAACACTTGGTATGATATTATTGAATTTATTTCAGTTGTAGAACGTAGTTCTCCTTGTGTTCTTTTTATGTGCCAAGAAGCAGATGAGGATCTTTTACACGAAGAAAGTTATAACGGTTCTTGCAAACCGTTGCACCTCTCAAATTTTCTATAAAATGTCAAATATCTCTGAAACGGATGGATTTAGGCATAGGGTATTTTTGACTTAGAATTTTACGCTCTTTTCGAAAACCCTGAAATATATAGGGTGTTCCATTTAAAATAAGCAAGTTGGTATCGACTTCCGGTATAAGCGGAAGTGCCAGCTGCTTGTAATTATTTTAGTTGGATTGGCCACACTGACTTTAGTAAGTCCCAAAATTTTCAAAAATGTCTGATGCGTACTTTTCTCTATATCGATCGATTCAGTTCCCGCTGAGACACCCTGTATAGTAATAGCGCAACTTATTTATAAACTGCCTGTAAAAAAGTTTCTCCTCTGAACGGTTTCCTACATAAAAAAAATGCATTTGAAAAAAAAAATGCAAAAAGTTTTTCCCACTTTGTTTATTTGAAAAAAGTAAAAAGAATTAATCAGTTAAATACTCTAGATAACAGCGAACAAATTCCATTTTGCTTTTTCAAAATCGCACGACAGGGAAAAAGCTCGGGGGGGGGGTGAATATAATTTTCTTTTCCCTACCTCCTCCCCCTCCCCCCCTAATTGGCCCACCACCCCCATTTTCCGGCTCCGTCAATTCTTATCTTTTCACCTACCTCAAAACAAATCTCAGCCCCCTAACTCCATTTTTTCATGAAAAAATTATTAACTTTAAATGCGAATTTCTGCGCCACCTCGTGTGATTAAGCTGAACTAACTTGGTAACATGATAAAAGAGAACGCGTGTAACCGAATTGTCAAAAAAAAAGAAAATTAAAAAAAAGTTGGTTTCAAAACTCTTCTTGTTCTCGCCAGATCCACTCCAGTACTATTACTTATGTCTATCATTATATTGTTAGATATATGGAGCAGTGATTTTACGAAACAAAAGGCAAAAAATTAGTATAAAAAAGGAACTTAGTATGGTTGTAGTACCAAGCCTTCTAGTGGGCATACTAAAAGTCCCCTAAGATCAAGGTTACTAAGGTTATAAGGCAGCATGGTAACTTAAACTCGGTGGAGGCGGCCATCTTGAGCGTCACTTGCATTTGGGACGTAAATAGCAGTTATTTCTTGAATTATTTCGAAGTATTTATTGATTTTGTCTTTATTTGTTTTGAAATTAAAGGTACATATTAGTGTATAAAGTCTATTTGTTAAAGAGAAAAATACTCTATTTACCATAGTTTCTAATCATTTACAATTTCTGATGTAATCTTAAGGAAGGCAGTTTAATAACTTTCTTATCATATTAAAAATTTTAAATATGATTATTAGATGACTGATGGAAAAGTTTCTACTGTGGATTTTTGCGACTCGAAAAAAACGAAAAAAAGTGGTCAGCAACAAACACTGGGTACACACTAATAATATTAGTCTTTGCTCGGGGTTAAAATCTTTTTATTATTTACGTCTTGCCAAAGGTTTGCATTTAAACCATAATCAGAGCTTATTATCTAAAGTCCGCGCGCAACAGGTGGTGAGCTCATTTCGCTTGCTGCAACCAAAGTGGTATTATATGTAAATTTCACTTTTTAGAAATCTTGGTTTCGCCTCCCTGCCAGTGCTCCATTTCAATATTGAAGATTCGTGTTCATAGTCAACTTCTAACTTCCAATGCATCCTTGAGATTGCCTAGAACTATCTAAACCTGCAAATGGAACTATTCACATTATATTAGTGTATGTACAATTGTGGAGGAAATAAATGAACGCAGTCATTTATTTCGACCATAACTGTACATTGTATCTCATTAACTGCTTGATTTGATAAGTTAATCAATTTTATTCCAAGGAATTCCCAAAAATGTATACATACTTACATATATGATCGTATTTTCCGTGTTTCAGATTCAGCTAATGTAAAAATGATAAAAATGGACAGGGCCATTCAACAGGAAAACTGTAGTTGTCAGTAAGGGATTGCCTTCTTTTACAAATATGTAAAGAGGGGGATGAAGGAAAGTGGAATTTGGAATTCTGGATGGCTCCTCCCCTTCTTTTCTGATTTAATTGCTGCTATAGTTGTAGTCGAATAGATGTTCTTCTGCACCTGATATGAACTAATATCCTCGAGAATATTCAGTTTCCCCACTTTCTGTCATGTCTCTCATTTTTACTTGCATTTATATAGGACAGTCCCTACAGTTTTCTTAGTAGAAGGTTCTATCCTCATAATATACATGATGCTCTTTTAAGTGTAAGGACCTAGTACTACAAATGTAGACCCTTGGATGTACTATTTTTTTTCTTTTACCTGATCTGTGCCGTAAAACCACTGATGAAAATATGTTTTTAACAACATTTTAGACTGCTAAATATATCACTCTCATGCAATTCATTGAGAATTGGACATATTATTAAAAACGATCTGATAAAACTATTTTTGTAATATTGTTGGAAAAGTGTATGTTATCCGCTCTTAGCTCTGGCCTTTGATTAGTGAAATTCTGGAGACCAGATATTCAGAAGCGCCCGCTGAAATTATCCATACCACACACTTCGGTCCATACTAAAATATAATATCGAGAACGAGAGTAGATGCTTGATCAGTCATTTTGGACTGTTCTCATTGAATTTCTTTAAATAGCGTTTGATTCGATGAACTTTTGTCTGCCTTATTTTTTTAATCATTGTATTGTTGAATAACTGGCATTTATTGCTTCTTTTTTTGTGTGTGCAACATTTTTAGGATTTCTTAGTTGTGCATTGAAAAACCAAAAAAGCTGTGGCCGATAGCCCATGGATAAATTAAAATGGTATAATATAGTATTCTCACTTTGTATATATTACACAAAATGCATGTTGTACATAATTAAATAATGTAACAGTTCATAATATTGTATTGCGCTATAAGAATAACGTTTTTATAACTTATTAATTTAACATTGGTCTGATGTACCTGTCTTAGGTCTCAATAAGAAATGTTGGTTTCTGGTGGGACTCTACGTTGTTTAATCTGCCTAGACTCGGAAGATGTCGCTTGCAGTAGTTAAGGCATTTGAGTCTGGAAACCGGCATTTTAGACTTTTTTTAAAGTGATATCAACATGGGGAAAATATTATTTTCACTTGTTTTTATTAACTTTTCTTGCCTGTCCTGTTTTATTTGCAAAAGATCCATTTCCGTGTAAAGATTTCCAAGCGGTAAATCTGATTTTCCAGAGAAAGTTTGAAAAAGTGACATACTCTACATATCGGAAAAGTAAGTGAATTAAAGCTTGTGTATGAGAGGGGGTCCAAAAATGAGTTAATTTTCTATAGAGGGTCTCGATCCCCCCAATTTGTTTCCAGATCCGAAAAAAGTAAGTACGTATTTTTTGGTTTTTCAAAATTTTTATTTTAAATAGAGACCTGAAATTTCCCATTTAAATTGCATGGGAAAAAAATCACTTTTTGTGCAGCCGTACGTGAAATGAGTATTTCACGTTCTCAAAACAGTCGTGAAATTCAATTTCACGGCCGTTACCCTTAGTAACGGCCGAAAAACTAAAAGTCACTTTTATAATAATTGACGTTTAAGTCACTTCAAAATTGACATTTCTAAAATATGACACACAAAAATTGTTATATTTTATTAAACAGATTGTCAAGTATACATTCAAAATATACCGTTTCCATAGAAACGCTCTGACGTTAAGGCCACCGCGTTTGTTTAGCAAAATATAGCATAAACGGTAGTGTTATTTTCACGATCTATACTAACTATAGTTTACGGTTGCACAAAAAATAATGTTTATACCATGGCCGCGAAATTTTTTTGCGCCCTCGAGATTATCTTGCCTCGGCCGCAAGCGGCCGCATCGATAATTTTTCTCTCGGTACGTAAAAAGGAATTTCGCGGCCTTGGTATAAAAATAACTATTTTGGGATTATTTGATTAATTGTTCAGAGTTAGAGAAAATCTTTCAGAGGACTGTCCAACGATGAATTTAATGTATATACATATGTCGTTTGTCTCCCCTAACACACCTACATGGTGCCCCGAAAACTACCCTTAAATAAAAAGATGTAAATTCTTCAGGGAATGGGCTCATTTAGTGATATTTAATTTACAATTTATTTTTACATTTTCTGTAAGTATTTAATCCTTTAAGTATATAGTGAAGAAATTAGGCCGCTAGCGTTACTATTAACTGTAATATTTGATTTTCAATTCGTAACATATTTGAAACGCCCAATAGCGCGCGGATGATGTCACGGCACCCGCTCGACTGGCTTTATAAGCAGCGTTGCCAGTGTCAGTACATTTGTACTGAAATCAATACTTTTAGAGCACAATCAGTACATCAATGCTGCTTTCATTGTATCGCTACATTTTTTTGTATGACGTCCTATTTACTTATTTTGCAACTTTGACAACAAAGAAGGGTGCCAAAGTCTTATGGGACTTTGGGCCCAATACGCCCAAGTTTATAAAGTGTACGAAGTTATTGTATTTGGTCTTGCAAACAAAAAAGTCAATAGCTGTAATCCCCAAAATTGAGCTATTTCTAAGATATTAGTTTGTGAATCCGCTTAAGTGCATAAATTACACTGGCCTACAAATGGAAAAAAGTCATGCTCAGCGTATAGTACAGTCACTGAAGGTTTTCACCTCCGATTTCGTTGAACCTCCATCGATTTTCATGAAAATTTGTGAGTAGTTAGAGGATACCTCAAGAAACAAAAGTGACATAGTGCCAACTTGCGCTTTTACCCTGGGGGTGGATGCCACCTCTTCTCGAGAGTGGAAATTATTTTATGAAAAATAACCCCAGGAATCGATAGAGGGACCAATTCTAAGCAAAATTTGTTATATAAAGTTATCAAAATAAATCAATACTTTTTGAGTTATTAAAGATCAAAGATTTTGATTTTTCGTGAAAAAAATGCATGTTTTAAAGCGGTTTTTCATAAATAACTCAATAACTATAAGTTTTTACAAAAAAGTTGTCATTACCAAAATTGAAGCTAATAAAAAAACGAATAAATTCCTTCCTTAAAAAACCTTTTAGTATTAATTCAAAGTGAGCTATAGGTAATTGAATGTATATTTTTTTTCGGCGAGTACTCAAATCTAAGTATTCAAGCTTAAATAACGGGAAAACGATGCATTTTATAAAATATACTTACTGAACACTTTTCAAAGTACTCAGAAATACCTATCAAATGAGCTGTAGAAGAAGTTGATAGCATCAAAATTAAGCAAGTTATGATGAAAATTAAGAGGACCCTTTCGAATTCTTTAGGAAAAAGTGAAAAATAAAACCTACGCCATTTCCACAAAAATTAAAATTTATAGTAATCCCTATAAGACTTTCTTTATTTTAGCATAAGTAATGACTTTAAAAATTTTGACCGGTTTAGAATGCATATTTTTGAAAAAAAATATGATTTAAAAAAATCAGAATTTTTCAAATTTTCGTAAATTTCATTTTCTTTTGATAACTCCAAAAATACTCGATATACGTAAAAAATAATAGAAAACGAAATTTGAGTTTTTTTTTAACAAAGATTTTAGTTTTTTTCTTATTTTTGTAGGATAAAAAATAACCGAGATAGAAACGTTTAACGCCTAAATTTTACTGCGAGAACCATGTAACCGGGGCCCTTTAACCTTTTATCTTTTAAAAAATAAGGGTTTTAAAAGATTAAATTTAATACGATCTTATAACCCTTGAAATTACCTTTCAAATGGTTTTTGGATGAACCTGATATCATAAAAATTAACGGAGTTATTGTAAAAAAACCAATAACATTTTTTTGGAAAAATTTTTTGAGCAGAGATTTTGTATGCATATATAGGAAAAAAGATAGATAGTAAGAAGTAGACGTGTCAATAGGTACATGCTCACAAAATATACATGTGTGAGTGTGTGTATGTTTCTTATAAGTCACATAAGCACTGAAAAAATTGTTTCCAACGTTAAATTATGCTTTTTCATCAATTTGTGCACGAAGGATAGTTTGGGGAATGTGGAAAGAATAATATTAATAAAGTTTGAAATATATTAATAAAGTTTATCATAAGTAATAAAAAAGATAATAGATAATAGATAATCAAAGCTATTAAAGCTGATAAAAAAAATTCCATTATTTTTATGACAAGTGGTAGTTTTTAAGGGTGGAAAATTTCGCAATAAATAAATAATTACTTTAATACTCAGTAAATGAGATTTCAATTCAGTAATGTATTATTCAAATGATTAAAGTTTCTTGAAACCAATTTTTCCAATGATTCTGCATTAAGGGGGTGGTTTTTAAGGGTTGAAATTTCACAATCAACCAAAAATTATATCATAAACATTAAACAGACCGTTTGTGCAGTGTTAATATGCGATTTCATATTTCAGAAATACAAAAAATGATTTTTTCATGATTTTCGATTTAAGGTTGCTAAAAGGGTTGAAAAATTAATTAAAATCATAAATCATGCATATAAGTGTTGAAAAATATTTATTTTATCTAATTAAACGAGATTACTTACGCCAGAATGCTTAAATCTGCATTTTTTCCCATTTTTAACAAAAGGGGTGGATTTCACCCCTAAAATGCAAAAAGCGCAAGTCGAGCATATGTCACTTTTGAAGTTGAGGGTAAAATATACTCAATCCCAAATTTTCATGCAAATCGATGGAGGTTCACCGAAATCGGAGGTAATAGTTGATTTTTACCTTCATTCACTGTACTAGTACTAAACCATTGTATTCCCATTTATTTTGGCTCGTTGAAATTGAATACGATCTCAGTTTTGGCCTTACTTATCATGAATTTGTCAAGTATTTCAAAAAAGTGCTATTTTCTTATATGGTTATGCTGTATGTGTCAAGACGTTAAATACACAGCCACACACAAAAAAAGTGGTGTGGTCTGCGGACCAGACCAGTGTATTCTTATATATTTGGACCCGTTGAAACCGAATCCGAAGTCAGAATTGTCAGATTGCTTCTTTTTTCACCCCTTACCCCAAAAAAAAGTGGTCTGGTCTGCGGACCATACCAGTGTATCCTTATGTATTTTGACCCTCTGAAACCGAATCAGAAGTCATAATTGACAGATTCGCTCGTTTTTCACATCTAATGCTGGTAATAATGGTTACTAAGATAAGATTTACTCAAAAACTGATAATTTTAGAGAAAAAACACAAGAGACTTTTTTGTGTAGAAAACTTCAAATTTTTAAGTTCTCTCATAAATTAATGTAAAAGTGTCACACAATTAAGTTGGTGCTAAATTATACCTAGCAGCCCCCCCCCAGTTTCACCCGCTCCTGAATGATTTTCGTACATAGTTGTCATTTTGTCTTAAAAAGCATAAAAAGTTAAATTCCTGTGTAAATTATCATTTTTTTTATCTTTAGTTTTTCGAAAATATTCATACAAAACATTTTCAGGAAAATTACTTGAAACCCTTTTGGCCTATGCAATTCGGAACACCCTCCATATTGATCTTATTCCGTTGACGGGCCGGGGGGTAAATGGAAGTAAATAAGTAAAACAAGCAAGAGTTCATAAAATTGGGATTTAGTGTATGTACAAGTAGTTCGTCAAGATCTCAAAATTTTCTTGGCATCAGCCACCCCAGTGCCCTCATTACTATCGCCACACCATTATTAAAGGGGTTAAAAAAAATGTGATTTAGTTCGTGTACAAGAACCAAAGGCCTCAATTTTTTTTTTAACTTCGGCCGACCCCTCTACCACCTCCTTTAATAATGAAGTGGAGGTGGTAGTTGGAAACTTGGAAGAGCCTTGGATAGAAGATCTGGATGTGGAAGTAATGATTTCGTAGGCAGCGGTTTTTTACTTCATCATAACGTTAGATACACTTAAATAGATACCTGTATAAATGAAATTGTCTTTAGATATAATAAATATAAATGTATTTATATCAGCAAAGCGAAATACATTACAAAACTTTTCATCAGTACATTTACCTAAACACTTACAACCAATAATGCAAAACACTCCTGTTCTCTTGCAGTAACACCTCTTGTTCCAAATATTATTCTTACACTTGCAAACGATTACTTAGAAGTGACTGGCTTCTTCGAGGTAGGTATGAGTACACCTTCTGTCAATGTCTAACCATACTGAAGTTTAGGAGACATGTTATTTGTTTTCTTCTAAATAAGAAGTGTATAGGCACATCTCTTGACATGTTCATAAAGTGCATCTTTAGTAAGTGGTAAAACTCTAATATTGCTCTTGCAGTTTAATAATGAATGTGCCCTTAGTTCATTAAGGCTTCCGAGGAAATTTAAAGAATATGGAGGTAGTGTTCATAAATTCCATGACATTGCAATCGTGCACGTCATTTATGTGCTGTGCCAAAGAATTGATTGTTTCCCCAATTTCCAATTGCAGTCTTAAATGCTGTTTTTTTCCTCTTCCTAAATGTGTGGCTTATGTCATCCCACCCACTAAGTACATAGGTAGACATAAAAAGGGCCGCTGTAAGGAGGAGAGGTATGAATGACTTCAATTATTTTATTGCAGAACAAATAACAAAAATATATCTGTGGGTCACTTGCCCCTTTCAAAACCCAAATTCTAGCATAGAGAATATGGCTGATCGGCTTCCTCGTGATCATGAATCTGCGCATTTTTTTATGATACATATAAGCAGATTCGAATTATAGTCATTTCTAATTATTAATTGTAATGTACTTCGCTTAGCTGGTATAAATACATTAATATCTATTATATTTAGAGACAAATTTCATTTGTATAGGTTAGATAAACTGCATGTACAATAATTTAAGGGTTTCTAAAGTTGTGATGGAAATTAAACCCAAGGCATTTTAAACAACTATATTAATAACTACATATTTACTACTACTACTATACTATACTATATACTATACTACTACTACACTACTACGGTAAAATCTAACACGGGATTATTGTATATTGTATTGTAGTAATACAAGTACCAAATAAATAAATATAACGCAAACGAGTGCCCGCATCCGTCGGTTTCAATTTTAAGCACGCTCGATTGGAGGACAGCCAAATTTTAAAAAAACATATCTTGATCTTTTCTTCCAATTTCGTACGACCTAGTTTTTGTCAATTTCTCTAAATAAAAAAAAAACCACAGGCTACGTTTTTCAATGTGCCGACTGCGATATTTCTTTTCTAAAATGTCTGAATATTATATTCGATTTAACTACACTGTTACATTAAATGCACTGTGAGCGACAGTGCATATAATTAAAAAAAGAGTCGATTTTTAGCTTATGTTTTGTGGGAGAAAACGCAAGTTATATTTTAAAAATTAAATTTTTCACAATTTCCGAAATGAGGGTAAATTCGCGGATTAGAGGTTGAAGGCAATCCTCGATTTTTATGCACCCTCCGAATTCGTATTGAGCTGAAAATTTTACATCGAATATGACAGTTTTCAGCTGACAGGTACTTAGGACTGAAAGATAAACGTCTCCAGAATCTGGACTGCATACTGAGGATAACTAAAAGATAGTGAGCAAAACTGGGTATAATATAAAGTTTCTAATACCTATTTCTCTTTTACTCAGACAAATCTAGACTTCAGAAGGTCATTGACGTGACATGAAGGGCGGTTAAACCACATTTTAAACATTTTTTATTTATTATTATTTGACGACTGATATTCAACGTAATCGCTAATGATCCGACTTTCAGATACACAACCTTTTAAAAATTGTAGCCCTGGATTATTTTCAACTAACATACAAAAATACAAGCATTGGGAATTAATCAGTCCAAAACGAAATATTAATTTTTTTATTTATTATAAGCGAACCGAAACGCAAAAACTAACGCATCTCGGCTCCAAATACAAGTATAACATTATTTTGTTTATGTTGGTTTCTTCTACTTTGGTAATTCATTTATCATTTTTGGTTTCATAAAAATACAAAGTTATTTGAATTTGTTTATAACTACAGTTCCGAAAATTGTAAACATATGTCAAGAAAACTGTTTAAATGGAAAAAAATGTTTTTTTCTTAATACCATTGCAAGATACATGTAAAAACCTACATTAAAAAGAGATTTCCCTTTTGCGAGTCGATGCACTTAAATTGTACGTGATTGAAATTTTGAAGCATTTTTATTTTTAACCGTTTAAATATTTTGTGCTAGAATTTGTCACGCTTATTCAATAATAAACATAATTTCACTTACTTTCGTTAGATTTATGCATTATTACTTTATATTTGTTAAATTATACAAATTATCATTTCTTAACTTCTATTGTTTAAATTTTATATGAAGATGAATCAGTGGTCAGATTTAATCCAAAACTTCTCATTGGACTTGTTATTACGTCGAATATAAATCAAAACAACAAAATCGGTGCAGCAAGGTAATTGCTTATTCACCTTTTTTATGCTCAATTTTCTCGACTGTCTTCAAAACCGTGCTGGTCTGCCGAGTGCATTATAAAATGTTTAATTTTATTTGCAAGTGCGCGTTAAACAAGTCAGAATATTGGTTTATTTCTGTTTTTATTTTTTTCTCTATATTAATTCAATCTGCAAAATTATTTCCCACGTTCACATTTGTCAGTGAGTACAACGTATGCTCCTAATTAATAGTACCTAGCCAGAAACCTCTCTTTAATGTGTTAATTAGTTCCAAACGTCAGTAAAAGGGGGTTATTTTTTGTATAATCCAATTTTAGACTCCGCTCGTCACATGGAATTTTATTTAGGTACATGACTTCATCATCCTCATCACTCAACCAAATCCGACGTCCCTAGTTGAGACTTTTACACGTTTTTCGTGTTAATAAATCCAATTCCTCGCTTCTTTGGCACTTCTCTTATGGAATATATTCAAAAAATTCTTTATTTCAAATATATTGCTTACTACAAAATTGATTTTTAAGTGGGCACGGCCAGGTGCGGACTGGACAGGGTGGCTAGGTGGCGAAAGTCACCAAGGCCAACGGCTCTCGGGTGTCATAAATAAAAATTTCTTGTAATGTAATGTAATTTCTTGATATGCTGATGATCGTTGTTTTTATTATAGTAGTTTTATCTTAGACAGAATTGCGGAAATACGAAACTGCCTTGCGCGATTTAGAATTGTAACGAATCGTTTCGATGTCGACATAATACACTCACTCCCAGGATAGATGTAACAAGAGGTGTAATGGACAAAAAAGTTCCGAATTTTTAAATGGCACTTGAGTATTCAGTTCTGCTTGATGTAAAACTAAGGTATATCAAAAATTAGTTCAGTCGGTGTTATACAAGGTGTTTAGTAAGTAATTTTTTAAAAATCATCGAACAAACTACCTACTTTTACTTCCACATCCACGTATAGTATAGTAACGCAAAAAAAATTTTTGAAAATTTTTATTGTTCAAATAGGCTTAGAATGTCATCGTCAAGATTTTAAGTTTGAGCAAAAAAAATTTTGTCTGTCTGTCTGTCTGTAACTTTTTTATGCGCACGTTTACTCTGGAACCGTTTAAGATATTGACTTGAAATTTGGTACACATATGTATTTTAACGAGATCTGAAACTAGATTATACTTTAATCTTATTTCGTTGAAGATAAATGGAGGTAAATAGGTGGAGGATAAATGGAGGTAAATACGTAAATCAAGCAATAAGAGTCCGTAAAATTGGTATATAGTATATATCCAAGAAGGTAAGGTCTCACAAAATTTTCTGGCTTAGCCATCCCCATTACTACCCCCACCTCATTAATAAAGTTGGTGAAAATAAAATTGTAAATTAGCCTGTAGACAAGAACCTTAGGTCTCAAAAATTTTTTTTTACTTCATCCACCCCCACCCCCACTACTGATATGGCATATCGTTTTATAGGTTTTTGGGGTAGACGATTTCAAATATTATGTTATTAAAGTTCCATAAACAATAATTTCCACATAATGAAGGGCAAATATAATATCAAAACTTTTTTGTTGTGAGAGACTTGGATAAAAAATCTAGGTGTGGAATTTTAAGATTTATAAACACCCTACAGGTTGCATTGTAATTCGAGTCCTATGAACAAACGAACATCAGCGTGCCTTGCCTTTCAAGATTATTTTAGCAGGTTGCTAAATTGAGACCAATGTTTCAAGGATAGATGAGATAGAGTCCGAGACGCGTCATCGCGCGTGTGTCTAGCTTCTACGATTTCAAATTAGAATACCATGTAACCTGTACGGTGTTTATAGGTGTATTATTTTCTTGATTCTATAATAAGTGGGTTACCTCGAGTAGTATGGAGGCGCAGTGGGTTTCCTCGGATACTATGAATGTGCAGTAGGTTTTTCCGAGTATTATGGATGCGCAGTGGCTTTCTCGAATACTATGGATGCGCAGTGGATTTCCCCGAGTATTATGGATGCGCAGTGACTTTTCTCGAGTACCTTGATGCGCAGTATATTACCTCAAGTAGCATGGATGCGCAGTAGGTTTCCTCGAATATTTTAGATACGCAGTAGCTTTTCTCGAGTACTATGGATGCGCAGTAGGTTACCTCAAGTAGTATGGATGCGCAGTTGCTTTCCTCGAGTACCATTGATGCGCAGTAGGTTTCCTCGAGTATTTTTGATGCGCAATGACTTTTCTCGAGTACTACGGATGCGCAGTAGGTTACCTCAAGTAGTATAGATTCGCAGTGGGTTTCCTCGAGTAAAATAGATGCGCAGTGGATTACGTCAGGTAGTATGAATGCGCAGTGAGTTTTCTCGAGAATTATAGATGCGCAGTGGCTTTCCTCGAGTAATTTGGGTGCACAGAGCAGTGTGGATGTAGCAGGTTTCTTCGAAGAAAATTTTTGAACTAGAAGCTTTACTTCTATCGTGTAGCCCACGGTACGCAATGATTTTTTACATCTTTGTTATGCCGTTTTCTACGTATTACTTCCCCAACGCAAAAACAATTTTTGAAATTTGCATTGTTCAGATAGGCTTAGAATGTCATGAAACGTCAAGATTTTAAGTTTCAGCCAAAAAAGTTCTGTCCGTCGCGTCGGCCTGTCTTTTGGTCTTGTCACTTTTTGGTGCTCACGATTACTCTGGGACCGTTTGTATCTATTTATTGAGGTTATCTGGAATATATGAGCCAATCGAATATACTAGTTAGTACCCAGGCCAATTTTTTTTTGTGGCTGTTATTTACATATACAAAATTTTTTTCGTTGTAAGAGACTTGGATAGAAAATCTGGATGTGGAAGTAGTGATTCCTTGGGCAGCGGCTTTATTAACAAGATATCAAAATATTTCATTAACAAAAGTTATTTAGAATGCAATTTTATGCCGCCTCACCAAATGTCAGGAATATAAATTTACTTTTTCCAGTAAATCAGTAGTTTATTATACCTATTTTATTTGATCAAATACATATATTATAACCGGACAAAAATTTATAATGATCACCGTACGAAAAAAAAAAATTTGTCGAGAAATCCGTTTCATAACTGACTGAATTCATTTTAAATAGTGCGACCAGGTATTCACATTATTTTAGAGGACTACTAAAATAACTTTTTAAAAATTTTTCGTCGCATCATTCAAAATAAAATACTAAACTGAAAAAGAAGCATTTCCATCAAGGTAAATTCATATTCCTAAAATTTGGCAAGGAGTCGTAAAATTGCATTCTAAACTACTTTTTTTAGTTAGTTGTGATATCTTGAAAAATAAAGGTGGTTTGTTAAGGATAGGATTTTGCAGAGTGAGAGGGAAATATGCGTTTATTTTCGGTTTATTATAAATATTTTTGCTTAATAATAATTGTTTTATTTTATATGCTATGAAACATAGTCGTTCGTTGGACGGATAGTCTCATTTGTTACTGTTCAAAATACATTCTCTTTACAGGGTGATTTACTACTACATGCGGAAAATGTGACCGAAAAACTACCTTATTTTTTTTTGTAGGAATATGCTGCCTATGATTTTAACCAATCTGACGTAACGCGGTGTAACCATATCACTTCTCTTCTTCCTTTATCAGACTTGACAGCAAAGCTGGCGGGGTTAGAAGTGACTTTTTGGATTCAATCACACTACAAAAATAGCAAAAATTAAAATAATTTTTGTAGAACTCAGCACAGCTTAAACACAACTTAAAAATAATGAAAAGTCAAACAAATGCTCGAATGCATTACATTCAATTCACTGTTCTAAACGCAGAATGACATATTGAACGCTATCGATCTACGAATACAATTTAAAATTAACGGTACACTCCAACTGGAAGTCGGGAAGACAATGAACACACTAACCCCATATCAGTAAACTCTTATACTACATACCTGCAACGGACCCGATCGTTGAAGTTCTTAATAAGATGGAAAGAGACAGATACCAGCCACGATTCCGTGTTGGCCAAATTCGATTTGCCTTACTTTTATTTCAAGGATGGATCCATTCCAGGTGCGTAGTTCATTGCCCCATGCACACTGACCTAGACAAATAACAGTAGAGTATCTTTGCAAGTTTTAATGCAAGGAAATATACTAAATTACCTCGGATCACTTTAAATTTTTGCAGAGGCTTTCCCATATAGAAGACTAGTACACCATTTTATTTTCCGTATGTTGTGGTAAATCACCCTGTATATGAGAGAAATCGCGAAGTCAGTTAAAAGCCAGTCCAGTTGCTGTTTAAGTTTAATAGTGATAATGGTTTGTTTACCACCTTGCATATGTTTACACCAAATTTATCTTGTTCACAAGTTTCGTGTGAGCGATTATTTTCCCTACTTAAATTAATAAAAAATCGATTAAGATCTTCTTTTGTAATGTTAGACGTTGAGGGGATTTTGTTTTTGATTACAGGAAGATAATTGATGATATTGCTTGTGAATCAAAATGTCTCTCCTCTCTTTTAAAATTTTGATATGTAGGTTACCTACCTGAAAAAATATATTTTTGTTTATTTGTATTTTCCTGTCTTTTGATTAGAAGTCCGAAAGCTTTTATTTGTAGAGTGAAATTAATTAGAGAAGATAACATCCGCACAAACCGATATCGCTAGCGCGTGCCGATTTTCTAGGTCCTTTTTTCGGTATTTATTATATATTACTTCCACATCCAGTGGAAGTATAGTAACGACAAAAAAATGTTTATTGTTCAAATTGGCTTAGAATGTCATGAAACGTCGAGATTTCAAGTTTGAGCGAAAAAAAATTTTCTGTCTGTCTGTCGGTCTGTAACTTTTTTTGTGCGCACGTTTACTCTGGAACCGTTTGAGATATTGACTTGAAATTTGGGACACATATGTACTTTAACGAGATCTAGAACTAGATTATATTTTCATCTTGTTCCGTCGAAGGGTTGGGGGGGTAAATTGGGGTAAATTTGGAGTAAATAGGTAAATCAAACAGGTAAGAGTTCATAAAATTGATATTTAGTATAGACAAGAGAAGCTAAGGTCTCTAAAAAAAAATTGGCATTAGCCACCCCCATTACCACCCCCACCCCATTATTAAAGGGGATGAAAAAAAATGTGATTTAGTGTGTTTACATGAACCAGAAACCTCAAAATATTTTTTTACTTTATCCACCCCCCACTCCCACCCCCTGTCACCACCCCCACCCCACTACCGATGTGGGGTATCGTTTTATAGGTTTTTGGGGTAGAGGATTTCAAATATTATATTATTAAAGTTCCATAAACAATTATTTCCAGATACAACATTTTTTCGTTCTGTGACTTGGATAGAAAATCCGGATGTGGAAGTAGGATTCCTTGGGCAGCGGTTTTTATAGTGAATATTCAACCATTTTTATGAATAAAACAGATGAAATGAAATTTATTGTAATTGCGACTGTTCAATAATATTAATAAACGAAAATAGTAAACTTAGTAGTTTTAGTATGTTATCTTCTCTAAGTAATTTCACTCTATGTGACCGGAGCTACTAGAGCCAATCCAGCCCAGTCCACCTCTGGGCACTGCAAAAAGAGACGGCTCTCTGAGGTATACTTGGATTTTTTGCATTTGCAAAAAACGTAGGGACTCTAAGCACTTTTTTAGAGTCTGATGGGAGGAAAGGGTCCGCAATTCAGTGTGAGAAGTGCGTATAAGATCAATATGGAATGGCTATTGGATTGCCAGTGTTTGTGCGGTGGGACAAATAACTACACTATTACGTATTTTAACGATGATGATTATTTTTTAAATCGTAGGTATTTAAATCAAATTGTATTTCTAACATGTACCATAAATTGAATTACATTGTAGTTAAACACTTAATATTAGGATATGCATTCTAAATCATTTCTAATTAGAATGAGGTAATGCATTTGTGTTGTGCATGACCGTTTTAAAATATTCTTTGATATACCCTTAATTTAATTGCACAACTTATTAATTATTTGCATTAGTAAGTAGATTAATTTAAAATAATTTAGCTGTAATGTCATAAATCGATAAAAAACGTGAAAACGGTTAGAATAGGTTGATAAAAAGTTTTTAACTATTTCATATAAAGTTTTTACATTTATGGTAAAAGAAAACCGCTGCCTAAGGAATTATTATTTCCGCATCCTTTCCGGTGGTAGTGGAGGTGGCTGATGCCAAAAAGATTTTTGCACACTAAATCACAATCTTATTTTTTGGCTCCCTTATAATAATGTGGGGGTGGTAATGGGGGTTATTATGGAGGGGGGAGCTGAAGTAAAAAAAAATGAGACCTTGGTTTCTCGTACATACACTAAATCCCAGTTTTATGGGCTCTTGCTTGTTTTACCTATCTATCCCCCCATTTACCCCTCAACTCTTAAACGAAATAACGTCAAAATATATTCTAGTTGTAATAAATATGTATCAAATTGGAGGAGGACCCGTAAGGCCGGCCTTTGACCTAATTTATTCTTGGACAATAATGACTGAAATTTTTTTTTTATTTGCAATCGATTCAAACACAAACGGAACTACCCCCCCCCCCCCCCCCCTCCAATGACCAGCATTCATTAACAGAACTGCTAAGATGTTTTTGCAGTCAAATGATGTAAAGTACTCTTAGGCAGCCATATTCATTTTCAAAAAAATATGTAAAAAATAAATAAAAAATAAAAAGAAAATATTAAAAAATCCGGTAGACCAATTCCATGGCCACCAAACAGCCCTGATTTAACACCGTTGGATGCATTTTTGTGGCGGTATTTAAGGTGCAAAGTGTATGTATAACCATAAAATAGTTATAAAATATTGTTCATCTCATAGTAGGAAACCGAGCCGCCTGAGAAATGCTCCTAAAAAGAGGCCTATACCACTCGAGAACATAAAATAACTGAAAATGGTTTCTCATAGAAGACCACCTGCCGCATTGGATTGTTGAGGTCGCGATGAAATTCGGAATTGCGAAACACCCCCTAAATGTCAATTTTACCCAAAAATCGAAAAATCGAAAATACACGTTTTTTAGTACTTCTCAAGTCATATCTTCACGATTAAAAAACGAGCTAATTTTTTTTGCTAAATGATGGTTGGTATCTAGCTATAATACTGATGCTGTTAAATTGTTTTCTATGAAACCATTTTGAAAAAAAAATTAATTTATAAGACCTTCTCATTTGTGTGTAGTGAAATTTTGACTAATCGGGGAGCGATTGTTGTTTCTTGAAATTTAAAAAGAAGTCTGCGACAAAGTTTCGCTGAAAACATCAAAATTGTTTTTATTGAAAAAAGTGTCTTTAGCTTCAATGCAAAAAAAGTTATAGTAAGTTAAACCCAAAAGTTTTACGCGCGCTCTCCACTTCTCTTGCAGTTCTAAGGGTACGCATCGGATAGCACCATCACGTGTTAAAATATAATAAATATAGGGGTTTCCAGAAATCTTACGGAAGTACTGATAAGTAAATTCATAAGGAATATGATTACCATCTTAATTGTGTTATTTTAAATATAACTAAAATAATATACTCCATAATACCGTTCAATTAATGTATTTAATGTCTGCAGATTTATTCCTGGAAAAATGATTTAGGTAGTCCTTGATAAGTTTGTTAGGTAATTACTATATGGAAAGTAATATGAATATTATATATTCTACAAAATAAATATTATTGTGCACATTTCTATTAAATTAAATACAGCATAAATTAAAATTATTTAATATTTATTTACGAGTTGTAGCAGAATGATCTTGAACCTTGTTCAACCTGTATTTATGTTACATTAAAATCATTGGATTAGGCATTTTCTTTGATATTAAATATAATATTGTATAATTTGGTAGTTCTCAAATTTTTATTTACACTTAAATCTAATAAAAACCATGTACCTGCGTTTGCTGATAAATTATAATACTGTTAATGTTCTAACAGAATACATTATTTCCCTTCACATAAGCAACTCATAACACACTGCACATTTGTTTTCATGCACTACACCTAGCAGAACAGTCTTTATATTTGCAGAATGGTGACAGTTTAAGAAAATCTGGTTTAGATTCGATTGACATCATAACTGGAGAAGCGATATTTTCCTACTGACACCATCCAAATTCCAAAATATCTGGTATTTTCGGATTCACTTGGTATGTGGTTTTGTATATCTACTTGGACACGCACGGGTGAAATCATAAACATGCGATAGACCACCTCGCAAATAATACAGTTGCCTTAATACCTGTTTTCTCGAAAACTAAGCAAAATTTTTAAAAGACGTTTCATTGTCTACAGCTTTGTCGCTTATAGTACCTAGCTATCTTTAATAATAAAAAAGTTAGCAGGCGACTACATTTTCTGCTACAAATTACGTAAAGCTGCGTTATTTCATTTTTCTTTTATTAATAGAGCAATTAAACATTTTAATTTTCTTAACTTTGTTCATTCCAATGTGATCAGAAATATTTGAATATTACCTGTTTAAAATTTTAGATTAATAAAATCACTAATAAAAAAGATACGGCAAGTTAAACATATGATATGAAGAAATCACAGATTTTCGAAAGAAAAAACAAAAATTCTCAATTTCACTGATTTCGCAATCCCAAATTAATTCGCGACCTTAAAATTCGGACGCAGCAGGTCATTTTACATAAGTTTCAATATTCAGTTTTTTTATGTCCTCGAGTGGTATACAAGGTGTAAGATACAGATTTCTCCTTTCCCTTCAATAAGGATTGTATTTTTATTCTTATAATACATCAAACTTTTAATATCCGATATGTCAAGAAGTATTACAGCTAGACCTATTAACCTTATATATTTGAAATCAGGGAGAAAAGATCTAAAAGAATTTGTAAAAATATACAGGGTTTTCCATTTAAAAAACTACCTTCATTGTTATATCACGTGACCTATGCAAGCAATTGTTTTCTAATTGCAAGTAAAATATATATACATACAACTTTTATACGAAACTTTTTTTTTTATTTCTAATAATAACAGAAATAACTCCATAACCCCGTACAAGAGGTCAATTTAGAAAATTTCTGAATTCATGATTTTCATTCACTTATTTTGTATTGTGATACTTTCTAATAGCCTTTTTAGTCGGAGAGCAGCCAATCTGTAGGAAGCATTTTAAAAGTAGTCTATACAACTCGCGAACACCCACCTAAAAAACAGATGATATTATGTAAAATGACCTTCTGGATTTGATTTTTGAGTTCGCCCGTTAATTTGAGATTGCCAAATCGGTCAATTCGCAAATTTTTTGAAAAATTTTAAAATTATGTGTTAATTTTTGTTTTGCACATAACACATCATATCTTTTTTATTTTAATTCCGATTTAGACCAATATTTTACACATTATCCCTCCAATATTCTTGGACAGGCTGACGGTAAAGAATATAGTGTAACTAATAATATAGTGCCTAATAAAAATATAGTTACCCTCTATTGTCGCGGCTTTTTAAAATTTGCATTGAAAAATACCCGATCGAGGTAACTTTTTTATTTTTAAAGAGAGAGTTATAGTATAAACGAGAAAAATGTTCCATATACTTTAAACAAACTTTTTTATAGCGATTTCTTTGAAATTCGGCTCATGTAACGAGATGACGCTGTTGAATGTGGCCGCGCAACTCGTCCGCATTAATTTAAAGCATAACTTCTATTAACGTCGCCCATCTGTGGTGTCGTTTAAGCGATCAAGTGAGTCTACGGATTATTTAGTTTCTATTTGCAATTAAATGTTATAAGATTATGTAGATAATCTCGAAACATACACATTAAAAAATATATTTTCATTAATTATAACAGCAAGTGGGTACTAAAGATTACATTTTCCTTCGCATAAACAACTTATGTTACATTGCACGTTTGCTTTGCTACACTTGCAGCTTGTAGTACAGTTATATAATTTACATTTACAAAATGGAGTTAACTCAATAAAATTGGGTTTTGGGCTTTTTGAAATCATCTTTGGAAATAAGATTTCCTCCTTTAGGTACCATCCAAAATCTAAAACATTTGGAATTCTGGACTTAATTTGGTAGGCTGTCTTGTAAATAGCACATTGCAGAAATGCCCTTTTTACTTGTATTCTCTGTACTAGGATTTACAATTTCTGATTTTCTTTTATAAGCAGTTCGGGTATACAATCTTCTACATTGTGCATGGTAAACTGGATTTAGTGATAAAAATAAATTTTTCTGTTCCAAATAGGTATTGTTTTAGAGCCACAGAAATGTCATCGGATTTTGCATTTTATCGGTACATTTCTAAAACCGTAAATATCGCTCGCAGACAAAAAATTTTCATACCATTGTGTTAGTGAACGAATTCTGAACAACTTTCAAAATGTCCGTCTGTCTGTCCGTCCGTTACATTTCTTGTAAGCACGATAACTGAAGAAAGAAAATTCCGATTGTACTGAAATTTGGACAGTAAATTAGTGTTAGTTAGAGGAAGAACCCTATTTGAACAAAATCGATCGATAAATAAAAATGTCATTACTTAATGATTTAAATTTGAAAAAAAAAATTTTTAATTTTTATGTTTTTGTAATTGAATAGAAATCTGGTGAAATGATATTTCATTTTAATATCTAAATATTTATATATTTTACAAATATACATTTCATAATGTAATATACAACCGTGGAAATATGATTTTAGCTCGTGTCTTATAATGTAAAAATTTACATTATTTTACGTGTAAGGTGGTGGTGTAGTTCTTTTGACTCGGAATCGAAACCCAAATGGGGTTTGGTATAGTTTTTTTACCAAGTCTTTTACCAACTAAGATCGTACTATAAAATTAAAAATGTCTAAAAGTAACATTATTTACAAAAAACTGCGAAAAGTATCCTATTGAATGTATAACAATTATATAAAAATCCAGTGAACAGGCGAAGAGTACGTTTTTAGCTTGTTTCCTTTGATTTCCTATCCGAGTAATTATAATTTATTATGCCAAACTATGTGTTTATAACGCACTAAATATAAGGACTGAGACAAAAGCACTTTCAACTCAACATAAATGGATACTGGAAAATAATAATCACCCGGCACGTGTCTGCGTTTAGCTTTAGATGCGATTGCGGCCGATTCATAGTAGCGCGCATTCGTTCGGACGCTGAAACAATCAATGAATATTTCGATAAGGGAGCAAAATTTCAAAAAAAACTTCTTATAAAAGATTTTATTTAGTTCATTCGGAACATTTTCTTCGTTTATAGTAGGCACCTAACTTTAAAAATAAAAAAGATACCTCGATCGGACATTTTACTCTGCAAATTTTAAAGATTTTGCGTCAAAGAAAAGTTGTTATCTTTTTTTTGCCAACTAATTATTTTTTAGGTAAAGTTTTTTACTTTCAACATATCAAAGAATAGTTAGAGAATATTATGTAAAAAAATTAAAAAATTCTGAAGTAAAATAAAAAATATATGACGTGTTATATGAAAAACAAAAAATAACACATAATTATTTTTTTTTAGAAAATTGCCAATTTGGTCATTTTGGCAATCTCAAATCAATGGGCGAATTCAAAAATCAAGTTTAGCAGGTTATTTTACATCAGATTACCTATTTTTTAGGTGGGTGTTCGCGAGTTGTATAGAGGGTGTCGAATTCAGAGGGTCTGGTCTTCCACTATTTTATAATATTCTACATTAAAAAGATTTGTTTTAACGAAGGCGCAGGAAAAGAAACTAAAAAAATGTGCGGTCTAATTGGCTAAAACTTTTTTTATATAAAGTATGTCTCTTCTCGATCAAAAAACTCTTATTGGAAAACTTTCGGAAATGGCTCCTTTAACAAAAATAAAACGACACAAAAACACGTTTTTCAAAATTAAAATTTAAAAATCCAAAAAAAAAGCTCAACTCCCAGATAGGGCAAAATTTTACTGTAACTTCCTGATAGCATACAGTTTGTTTGCATTTCCACCAAAAATTTACCACCCATTTGGATTATTTAATCGTTGAAATCGTATTCTTTGGTGTTTAATTTTATTCAGCTATTTGAGTAAATGTACATATAATATTATTAATAGAAATCAACCAAAAATATTATTTTTGACAAATTGTAGTAACACCATAATTATTATGTCTTAAATTTTTTCAGATGACGTTGAGGTTGAAAAAGCATCGGAAAGGAAGAGCATACTAAAATCAACTACCGACTCATCGACACACCGCCGTACCCGGTCGCCGAGTACCCCAAAGTCCGCTTTAAAAAAACGCGACTCCTCCAACGGTTCTCCGAGTAGACGGTCCATTTTGAAAGCGGAAACTTCACCCGACAAAGACGACGAAGGTATTTCGTGCGACAATTCGGACTCGGATTCGGACAATTCAGCCGTGCATGCTTCGTACGGTGCGAAGGAGGACACAAAAACTAAAAGTGGTTTCAGTGATAAAAAAGTTACCAGCAGATATGGAAAAGTTAACGGTGACAGTACTTCTGAGGGAGAATCGTCCGGAGGACGAGAGATTAGAAGTATCTTCAGGAATGACCATCAGCTGCGTCTCAAGTAAGTGATTTCTCTTAAGAATACACTCGAGAGTTTGTATTATGTAAGTCAAAATCTAAACGGTATTATTATTTTGGCTGTTACGTTAATACGAAATATAACGAATATTTTTATATAGTTTATAATTGAAGAGCTAAGTGGATAAAGGTGTTATGTCACAAAAACACGTTATTGAGTAATTTAACTCGAAAGTTTTTAGGCGAGAACTTTTTTGTTATAACGACTATTTAGCTTGCATTTTGCGATGATATTGACATTTGATGTACTTTTCAGAGACAAATAACTAAAGTTGTCAGTTGTCATTATTTTCGAAAATTTTAAAAAATTAATGTACATAACACCTTTATCCGTTCATAAGTTTCTCTGAAATGAATAAGGAATTAGTGAATAAAAGTGTTAAGAAATTAAACATATTTTATTATTATTAAAACTTTGTACAATTTTTAGGTAGTCGGACAGTTCTACGGTTTTGAGCCACAGTTTGGTCATTTCCAAGTATGTTGTGATAATACGGCTTTACCATTCATTTATGAATGGTAATTGTTCTTTAAGATTGGCCAGTTTTCCTACACTTAGGCTGCCCTTGTTTTCATTAAACACCGTTAGAGCTATACCGTCGGAATTTATCTTATGCATATTCCTTTTCTTTAAAATATCGACTTTGTACAATGGAGTCATTTCATCTAGTGATGTAATAGTAGCACCCATAGGTGCCATTTTATACCGTCGCGAAAATAAACCTTTTCATTGTTCAAGTTTTTCTTCCTGTTGTACAAATTGAGTTTTGAGGCAATTCCATCAATATCCTTGAAATGATTCTTCATATTTATGACAACGGCATCTTTAGGAGTTCTTAAAATTTCTCGATACTGGTCCGGAACGTAGATGTTTTGATGTTTCCTTAAAATTTTCTCGACTCTGCCAAAGTCTCTGTCTGAATCTAAATATGAATGTCCCACCTCCGAAAATTTATGGTCGATAACTTTAAATTCTCTCTTTAAAATCAACAACTGGTAAAGTGTAATGATATTGAAGTTTTTATTTTGTCCACCACAGGAGTCGGGCCATATTATAATGTGATCGATCTTTTCTTAGAAATATTCATTGCAAATTTGTGAAAAGGGATGTAAGCAATTTCTAGGCTTTCACGGTTGGCCATATCTTCAGTCCATGTGAAAAAGAACGTTTTTTTTTTTTTCAGTATTCCTCAATGTATGTATGCCGAGGTTGTAAAACCACATTTGACGAAGGTAAAATGCTTTTGATGCACTTAATTTTGGCAGCGGCATGGTTTGCTGAAGATCTAAAGTAAGAAAGCAAATTGTTCTATCTACTGTAACTTTTGCTCCGTCACACTTTTGTTGTTCGAAAGCTAGTTTGTAATTTTCTCCGTATTCTTTAGTATTATTTCCAGCATCACATTTGGGAAAAAATGTGAGTCATTTCATGATCTCAATTAAACAAGTTTGAATACCATGACGTAATTTCAGCATTTTTATTGGGTAGGCAGGGATTTTTCACAGATAACCCAATAGATGTAAGCATAGCGAACCCTGTAATTCTTAAACGATAACTTTACAAACCCAAATGACCTTTGACTTGATTGGCGTAATTATCATACTTATTATTTTTTCCGCAAGAATTTCGGAATTCGCCAGATTTGCCTTAAACAATTTAATGCTCTTTCAAAATATAGAAGCCATACCAGATATCAGTTTTGCTCTTGTCATAAAAATTTCTACGGTCCAGCCCTCTTCTACTTGTCAGCATAAAAATGTTTATACAAAAATCAACACCGCAAAGCGTCACTTTCCAGTATTTCTAATTTACAAACTAATTTGCTAGAATACTTTGGTAAATTCGTATTTTATTATTGCATTTTATATTGATAATGTTTTGTTTTTAAAACATTATTAAAACTTGCCTGGGAAGAAATTGCCACTATGTGACTGATTTCTGCTGAATTGCCAAAAGGTATAAATGTGTTTACAGCAATTAGATACTCAAGTACCATCTCGACTCTTGTACCATCTCATACCATTTCGAAATTGAACGAAATGAATATATGGATTAAAACACTATAAGCACGATTTCCAAATATTAGCCAATTTATAAACATCTTACATGATTCATGAAATCGTTTATTCATTGCCATTTGTAATATCAGTTTACTACGACTGGCCATTTTCACTATAATAGTAAGAAACACTTAACACAACTTGTCACATTACTGTCAATATAACATAACTTTAAAAGCAAAGTGTTTTGGATTAAAACAATTTAATATCGCACAGTAATAGATAAAGGTGGTATGTGATCATGACACCTTTATCCATTAAATTATATAAAAACCATATGTACATAACACCTTTATCAAACATTAAAACGCATTTAGGAAAGGTTTATTATCCCAAAAACTTATTGAAATGATAGATTATAAGTTAAAATAGTTGTCTGTGTAGAAATCTCAAAATTTTCAAAAATGTCACATGACACCTTTATCCACTTAGCTCTTCAATTATAATGTATAGTTTTGATTTTCTGAATTAACGTGTTGTTACTTTGTCACGGATTACCATATGTAAGCACATTTTTAGTTTATTCGTTTCTAGAGCAAGTGTGTTTAACTTGTACATATGTAATAATTGATTTGCCTGCTTGGTAGGCATTTCTATTTAATATCAGTTGCCGCACTAATATTATTTCGTAACAACGTTATTATAAGCCATTGAAAGCTGTGTTTAACTTGTCCCTAGCCTATACCGGATGCCACAAGCAAGTGGCTCACCTCCATATTTCCTTTATTTTTTAACTTATTCATTTGAAATTTGGGGTGCATAAACTACCTGTAAAAATGGATTTTTGGACATAAAAAATGGTATGAGACCATTTCCGGTTTACCCGGAAATGACCGCAACTTTCGATTTTTAAATAGAACACCCTGTATATTTTTACATATTTGGATTCAAGACAACATTCTGAGTACACCATGAGAATTTCGCGAATTTTTTAGTCGATGTTCAGTTTTTTTCAAGCATTTTAAGACATTCGTCTAGAGTGCTTTGGAATACCAAAATTTGTTCTACGGCATGTAAAGTCCAAGGGAAAAATATAATTTTTCATTTAATTTCATTAATAACCATTTACGAAGCCTCCAAAGTTGAACATATCACGTTTTTATCGAAAACTTTTTTTTTCAAATGGGTGGTGGCTCATAGTGTTCAATAAATTATAGATTTTTTTCTGAATTCATTGATATCCATTTCAAATCTATGGTATTTGTTTTTCTATTTTATTTAATTTATTTAAAAATAAAAAATCTACACAAAGTAGTGATAGCCGTATAATAATAACTGTAGATTTAAAATACTATAACTTTTTTATTTTTGAACATATTAAAATGAAACTAGGGGGTCTAAGGTCATACAGAAAACTGCATTTTTTGACATATGATGTAATTTAATACCACTTCTGGTTTCGCCGGAACTGACCCTAACTTTTTATTTTCAAATGGAACACCCTGTATATTATTACATTTTTGAATTCAGAATGAATTTTTGAACATGTGTGGTGATTTTTATAAATTTCTGACAAGTTGTTATTTTACTTCCACGTCCAGTGGAAGTATAGTAACGACAAAAACATTTTTAAAAATTTTTATTGTCCAAATAGGCTTAAAATGTCATGAAACGTCGAGATTTTAAGTTTGAGCGAAAAAAAATTTCTGTCTGTCTGTCGGTCTGTCTGTCGGTCTGTCGGTCTGTCTGTCTGTAACTTATTTTTGTGCGCACGTTTACTCTGGAACCGTTTAAGATATTGACTTGAAATTTGGTACACATATGTACTTTAACGAGATCTAGAACTAGATTATATTTTCATCTTGTTCCGTCGAAGGGTTGGGGGGTAAATTTGGGGTAAATGGGTAAATCAAGCAGGTAAGAGTTCATGAAATTGGTATTTAGTATATACAAGAGAAGCTAAGGTCTCAAAAAAATTTTTGGCATTAGCCACCCCCATTACCACACCTCCTTATTAAAGGGGATGAAAAAAAATTGTGATCTAGTATATGTACAGGAACCAGAAACCTCAAAATATTTTTTTACTTCATCCCAAATAAAAATTAAAATATTTACAATTAACAAGCTCCCCCACGAGCTATATACTCTCTTGCTCGATGTTCTGTCTTCCTTGAAACAAAATAGGCCCTACTATGCAGTGTCCATAAATTCCAGCCCATACATTTATGCCAAAACGTTCTTGTCCAGGTTGGGGGTAGCTCGTCTCCTGGCGTCGGTGATAGGCCCTGGTAGCGGAAATAGGCCGACGTTAAACAGTTAAAAAATAATTAAAAAAAAAAGTACAATCTGTTTTTACAATTTTTTAAATAAATGTCCATGAAAACCCAAACATAGTATATCAATGGATTCGTAAAGAAAAGGGCAATTTAATGGACACAAGGAGCCACTACCATTTGAAAAAAACGAGTATTTCAAAAAAACTAAATTACTTGCATTAAAATGCCTACAAAATGGTTAATAATAGTAACTATGTATAAATATTTTTTTCTGTACAAACTAAAATGACAAAGTACGTATTTTTTTTATTTCATAGCAGTCTAGATCAAAAAAACAACTTGTCAGAAATTTATAAAAATCACCACACATGTTCAAAAATTCATTCTGAATCCAAAAATGTAATAATATACAGGGTGTTCCATTTGAAAATGAAAAGTTAAGGTAATTTCCGGCGAAACAGGAAGTGGTATTAAATTACTTCATATGTCAAAAAATGCAGTTTTCTGTACGACCCTAGACCCCCTAGTTTCATTTTGATATGACCAAAAATAAAAAGTTATAAGGGTGAGCCACTACTTTGTGTAGATTTTTTATTTTTAAATAAATTAAATAAAATAGAAAAACAAATAGCATAGATTTGAAATGGATATCAATGAATTCAGAATAAAATCTATAATTTATTGAACACTATGAGCCACCACCTTCCCATTTGAAAAAAAAAAGTTTTCGATAAAAAAGTGATATGTCCAACTTTGGAGGCTTCGTAAATGATTATTAATGAAATTAAACGAAAAATTGTATTTTTCCCTTGGACTTTACATGCCGCAGAACAAATTTTGGTATTCCAAAGCACTCTAGATGAATGTCTTAAAATGCTTAAAAAAACTGAACATCGACTAAAAAATTCGCGAAATTCTCATGGTGTACTCAGAATGTTGTCTTGAATCCAAATATGTAAAAATATACAGGGTGTTCTATTTAAAAATCGAAAGTTGCGGTCATTTCCGGGTAAACCGGAAATGGTCTCATACCATTTTTTATGTCCAAAAATCCATTTTTACAGGTAGTTTATGCACCCCAAATTTCAAATGAATAAGTTAAAAAATAAAGGAAATATAGTGGTGAGTCACTTGCCTGTGGCACCCGGTATATTTCAGACAGACTTGGCTTTGGAATTGGGAATTGTCTACTGTAAATGGTGTGTTTATGTTAAGTTTATATTGTTATTTCACTATATATACAGGGTGATTCGCGAGCAATGTGCCATAGCCTAATGGCAGGAAGAGCACTTCAAGGCGAGTGTAAATCACCAACGAAAAAAATGTTTTGGTCTGAAAATTCGAAGAACTATATCTCTGCAATAGTTGGATGTAATCGAACGAAATTTACCAGTGAGATTCCTCAGCCGGGACTCGTCAGAGTGGCCTACTTGGTTTTGAAAATTCCAGGGCCGGACTCGGAAAAAAATCTGCCTTCCCCGTTTTTGACAAAAAAGTACATTTTTCTATCGTACTTCTGAAAAACTATTAACGGATTCGGAAAGTATAGAAGAAATGCTATCAGAATATCAATTCAATTTTGACGGCACACCTAAACCGTTTCGGCCAAAAATCACAAATCAATTTAGCGCATCACGACTAACACTTTGACCAGGCATTATCTATGGAATGGTTTCAGAGAGTCTATTCAGATGCTTCAGATCCATATTCCTTCTAAGTTTTCACATAATAGCAAAAAACCTTCCTACCCACCAAGAAAAATATAAGGTCGTGCTTGTGAAATTTTTTATTTGTTCCGAATTATGGTATCTAATCTATCTATCTAAAATTATAAAATCTGAATGAATTATTGGTAAAATATTAACAAAGCATGCACACATAAATGAAATAACACTTTACAACGTCACTTTTTCCCCAGTTGGCGGCTGAAGACCTAAGGTTAACGAAAGGTAGCAACCAGCTGGGCTCAGTGGTTGGGTCGAGGTTCGAGTCGTTTAAAAAACTAGTTTTGGGCGCCAGGGTATTCAACAATACTTCAACAATATTTCTAAGCAAGAACAAAACAAATAAGTTGTGATATTCTGTAAATGTTTACAGGTGGACACAATCAAACTCAGGTAAAAATACAATCCCTTTAAAATGTTTAAATGAAGTTATGTTAAATAGAGAAAAACGAATTATAAATAATTACTAAAAATGTTTAAAAGTTAATACAAAGTGAAAATATCAACTGACTGACTAATTTCTTCTGACCAAAATACTGCAGATGTTAGCTACAGAGATAGGTTGGCTTACGTAACTTGGATTGACGTTGACAATAACGGGTTCCTTTTTTGTGCTTTCTCCGGGAGGTGAAGGGTCCAGGTATTCACATAAAAATAGGCAATTATAACGGACTAGTTGATAATAAAAAAAAAATGAAGGAGCAGAATTGTTAAATTTTGTTCAAATAAATGACGAGGCAAAGATGCAAAAATTTACTAACACTTTGACTTATGTGACTCTAGACAAAAACATTGAAGGAAAACATTAAAATGCCCTCGGAATTACCAAGGTTAGATCTAATATCAAAAGTTATAAATTTACCAAAATGGAAATTGTAAATGTACTTTAAATAGTACTACCCGTACCAAAATTCTACTATAACAAAACCTCTGCTAACAATAAAACGGACAATAAAATTCCATTCTTTTCAGTTTCAAAATCAAATTGTATAGGTATCTTTCTTAGTCAAAACAATTATTTAGCTTACAATTTATTATTGTTGTTTTACTTCCACGTCGTGGAAGTATAGTAACGACAAAAAATTTTAAAAAAATTTTTATTGTCCAAATAGGCTTAAAATGTCACGAAACGTCGAGATTTTAAGTTTGAGCGAAAAAAAAAATTTCTGTCTGTCTGTCGGTCTGTCTGTAACTTTTTTTTGTGCGCACGTTTACTCTGGAACCGTTTAAGATATTGACTTGAAATTTGGTACACATATGTACTTTCACGAGATCTAGAACTAGATTATATTTTCATCTTGTTCCGTCGAAGGGTTGGGGGGTAAATTGGGGTAAATTTGGGGTAAATGGGTAAATCAAGCAGGTAAGAGTCCATGAAATTGGTATTTAGTACATACAAGAGAAGTTAACGTCTCAAAAAAATTTTTGGCATTAGCCACCCCCATTACCACCCCCACCTCCTTATTAAAGGGGATGAAAAAAGATTGTGATTTAGTGTATGTACAGGAACCAGAAACCTCAAAATATTTTTTTACTTCATCTACCCCCCACTACCACCCCCCTATCACCACCCCCACCCCACTACCGATGTGGGGTATCATTTTATGGGTTTTTGGGGTAGAGGATTTCAAATATTATATTATTAAAGTTTCATAAACAATTATTTTCACATACAAAGTTTTTTCGTTGTGAGTGACTTGGATAGAGAATCTGGATGTGGAAGTAGTGATTCCTTGGGCAGCGGTTTTTTCTTCTTCTTATCGACTAGGTAGAAAGGTTTTTTGCTATGTATTATGTGTCTTAGAAGGGATATAGATCCATTTGAATAGACTTTATGAAGCCATTCCATAGATAATGCCTGGTCAAAGTGTTAGTCGTGATGCGCTAAATTGTTTTGTTTAGGTGCCGTCAAAATTGAATCGCTATTCTGATAGCATTTTTTCTGTACTTTCCGAACCCGCTAATAGTTTTTCAGAAATGCGATAGAAAAATGTACTTTTTTGTCAAAAATGAAGAGGGCAGATTTCTTCCGAGTCAGGCCCTGGACTTTTCAAAACTAAGTAAGCCATTATTCTGACAAGACCTAGCTGAGGAATGTTACTGGTAAATTTCATTCGATTACATCTAACCGTTGCAGAAATATAGCTCTTTGAATTTTCAGACCAAATGCTTAAAACACCCTGTATCTTCTTAATCAGTGACCAAAACATTTTTTTCGTTGGTGATCTAGACTTGCCTTGAAATACTCTATCTACCATTAAGCTATGGCACATTCCTCGCGAATCACCCTGTATAATACAATACTAAAATTTACTTTAACAATAAACAATAAGCTAGAGAAAAACAAAAAGTGGTCCTATTTGCGAAAGATATTTTACAACAAAACATGACATATGTCGAAACATTACCACGATAAATCTGTTGATGCGTCGATAGAGAAAATTACAGCGATAAATTTTTCGTGTTGGTACTGTCAAAAGTCGATCTAGGTTAGTTTACCACTAATAATGACATTTAATGGGTGCAATGTTGTCAAAAAAACGAACTTTCACTGGCTGTTACGTTAATGCGTGAAATAGTCACAGTAGTTTAGTCTATAACATGGTTAGAAGGTATTTTGGAACCTATTCTCGTACTGTTTTGAGTTCCTGAAAATGCTGCTTGTCACTGTAATTCGTAATGTGGTTGGTCGAAGCATGCCCGAGAACTCTTTACGCTGAAGAGCAGTTTATGCATTATGATACCTGTGGTATAAAGTGTTTTTCGTGATTGTCATTCATTACATTTAAAATATGGCGAATTTCGTGGACTTTAAGTTTCTTCAGCTGCATTTGATAAATATGTATACTTACTTTGTTTTTTTACTAGATGAGTCGCTTTGAAAATGCATTTTTATGTGACGTAAATGATAAAATTGACAAGAAAACATCAGAAGGCAAATAATTACAAAACATAATATTAAAGAAGTACTCAGTGACGTATCCAGGATGGGTGGGGGGGGGAGCTACAACTCTCTGACTATTAATTACTACTTCGAGTTTGAGCAGACTGAAAACAGACCTCAGAAATATAACAATCACAACAATTAATGGCTTGGTCCTTCTTGATGAATATTTAGTAATGTTCACCATGAGATTCCTGTAACTTGTGATGAGGTGTGTCAGGTGGTTAGAAGGTATTTTGGATCTCGAACTGTTTTGAGTTCCTGAAAATGCTGTTTGTCACTGTAATTTTGTATCAACCTGTATAACAAAAGTATTTGGGCGTCCTTGACAAATACCTTATAGAGGATTGTAACTCAGTTTACGGTGACACAGTTTATAAAGGGCCTGATTTTATCAGGCCCTTGAATATTTTATGCCTTCTTGTGTCTGTCCTTCTCCAAGGAAAAGAGTCATCAAATTTTTTATCGTAATTTCTAACATTTTTCCACACGCTACTGCTGTACACAATTTATATCTTGACACCGTGTGAAACGCAGAACATATTTTTTGCTTTATTATTTTCTTTTCTTTTTTTTATTTCATTTTACGCATATGGTGGATTAATTAAGAGTTCAAATGCATTTCACATTACATTCATCATGCAGTCGCCTATTTACCACTTTATGAGTAATTGACAATATTATCTGATTTACACTCTGATGGTTGCCCATTATTTTTACTATAAAAGGTCGTCCCAGTTTCTAATTATACACAAAAGTACGTTTTACTCTATTTCTAGCTGTTTGTATAAACGCTATTGAAAAAAATCCAAATGAATGCTATAAAACATTTTTAATTATATGTGTAGAGAGTGTGGCATTCAGCTGGACTTGTTTGTTTACTGTGTGAGTTCACGAGGGTTCATATATAATAGCAATATTAAGAACAGACAAATTAAGAGTGTCGTAATTTGTCATATTAGGCTGATTTGACATCTATAGTTACAAATTTTACAAACCGCGTCATGTTATTTCATTTTAATAAGTATGGTTATCCTTGCTGCTTGATTCATAACTTTTAAACAGTGATAAGGCCATTCAAATTCCGTCGTAACAATCAAGGGCAGATCTAGAAATTTCAATAATTTTTTCTCGTCTGTGGCGCATGGGACCCATTCGAAATATTGGAAATAACATCTCGAGAAGCACTTCTCTAACGACCCCTAAAAAATTTTGAAAAAGCAGTTTGCGAAAAATTTTTTCAAAATTCGGTTACCCCGGTCTAGGGACTCCTATTTAAAATTATTTTTTTTTGTCATATGCATTTTACTTTTCATAAAAATACATGTTTTGAAGTTTATGAAAATATTTTCATTACTAACTGAAATACAACGAATTGAAATTTTGTGATTTACAATTTAACAAATCACAAAATTTCAATTCGTTGTATCTCAGTTAGTAATGAAAATATTTTCATAAACTTTAAAAGGTATTGTATTTTTATGAAAAGTAAAATGCATATGACAAAAAAAATAATTTTAATTTCAATTTTAAACAGGAGTAACCGAATTTTTAAAAAAAATTTCGCAAACTGCTTTTTCAAAATTTTTTAGAGAAGTGCTTCTCGAGATGTTATTTCCCATATTTCGTGAACTGAAATTCTTCACAAACACGCATAAGTTTCAAAACACACTGCTTCAGTTAATGATTTGTAATATTGTGAAACTATAATGACGCGCTGCAGCTAGCCGCTTCGGCTAGCGGGTTCCTATCAAGTGACGTCACGGCCGATACTCGACCGAGAGTGCGGTCCATTTTTATATATTTTTTTAGACGATTTATAGGTCTCACAAAATTCTAGTTTTTTGCACGGGGTCTTAAAATGATAAGATCTTTCCGATAATCAAATAAAAAAAAAAGTGCTAAATGAGCCCATTGCATTTTAAATAACCGTGAGGTTACTATAAAAAAAAATTAAGAAAAACAAGCGCTTCGGAACACCATTTTTGAAATATTGGCGGCCGATACAAACTATCAGCTGTACGGTTTTTTTTTTTGTTATAACTGTTACTATACGAAATATGTGCTCTACCAAAAAGATAGTTTTCCGTTATATCTTGCTTAGTGTTCAAGATATTGACGAAAAAGCATAACATGTATTTATAATATATTGTTTATTTATAAGTATAATTGTGTATGTATATTTATACAATTATTTTAATTTTACTTTCTCTAAATCACACATATTTGTGGGCACTATCCGCACTAACACATCTGATCCGTGATTCATATCATACGTAATTGTTCGCACTCTGCTCGTGTATGAAAAAGAAAGTAAATGTTTTATATAATAATTCTCATAACATGTACTTTAAAATTTCACTCATAATAAAATGACTCCGGTACGCCTGGGGACATTGATTAAATCTAACTTTCGGATGTTTATCCAAAAATTATGGAGTAATGTTGCTGGAGAAATGTTTTGATTTCGCCAAATATTAGTAAAGATGCGCCATTTACAAAGAAAATCAAAGAGGTAGAGATAACCGCCTTCTTGGTATACAAAATTAATGGGATGCACAACAGTACAGTAACTAGATTATTATTAATTTAGAAAGATTGTCATACCATACGAATAATTTTTTTTTATAACTCAATAGTAAATGCATCAAAGATACGTTTCTATATTATACAGGGGTTTATCATTTTATAGGTATATACCATCCCTTGTCAGAGAATGACAAAAACTATTTGAACTGAAAGATAATCAAATTTTGAGAAACAAAGGCAAGAGTCTAGTCTAGTCATACAAATTAATGGTTTTAAAGTTATCTTATAGCGCCTTAAAAATTGCGATTTTAACTTGAGAAAAGAAAGGTCTCAAAAAGAAAGGTTAGGAGGAATTTTATTATTTTTTTATTTCTGTAGAATTAAAAGTTCCGGAGATATAGAAGTTTAAATATAGCGACCGAATGTTTGTAAGATGTATTTCGTTTAAGTGTTGAATATCTCAGAAACTATGGCACTTATGAAAGAAATACTACAAAAATTAAAGATTGCTAATGTTAACTAGTATTGTCTAAATGTTGGTTGTGGTATTTTATTAATTTTTCTGTGTTTTTCGTTAAGATCCTCTGCCACATGTTAATGTGGCAGAGGTTAATTAGTTTCTCAAATATATTTTCGTTTCTTTAGCATAAAGAAAGAAGTTATGACCAAACAATGTGCGTCTTCACATTTTTTTAAATAAAAATTTCACCATTTTCTTCCTGTAATTAACCAGTGATGAAAAAAATTCTCAAATACAATACTGTTTTTCGTTAATACGATGCTCATTTTGTTTTTTTTGGCCGTTTAAAAGCACTTGATTTAGAAAAAAAAAACATCCGCTATAATGGTGTCGTCATTTTGAATGTTTTTATTTTAATTTCCGATTTGTAAAAAAACATGAATACCCCACGTTTTAGAAATATATCGGCAATACTTTTCGAATATTAAACTTTCCGGTTTAGGGGTGGTTTCCTAGGAGGTAACAGCAAGTGTGGGGACCACATGGAAACTGAAGAAGATGCCTTTTATTAAAAAAATCGCCCATAAAAATATTGTACATGACATTATTTCTGAGTTCTTTCAAGTTTTTTCACCTCTAGGTACTATAAAGCAAAACTGTAAACGGAAAAAGATTTGAGGCAACTTTTATACACGGTATTCCTAAAATAGTGTGCAATACTTAGGCTAGGCGCGCATGGACAACTTTTTCGTCCAACTCAACAGTTGGATGAACAGTGCCCAGTGATTTTAAATGTGAACACGCGCATGTACAATAAAAAAGTTGATACAACTTATCAGTTGTGTCTGGGCACAACTTTTAAGTTGTACAAGTACCACCAACTTAGCGACGCCAACGTATTTCAATGGGATCGCGCGCATGCAACAACTCGTCAGTTGTGTTTATTAGAGAAGTAAGGTACTTACTACCTATTTATTTGGTCGTTGTTTCTGAAATGGATATTGATAACGGGAAATTAACATAGGTCGCAAAATTACCAGTAAGTAATCAAAACTCGTTATGCTCATTCGAGTGTAGGAAAAAAATGTTGTAGGGTGTTCTCTCAAATCGTTATAAATTTTGTAAAATTAACCACTGAACACTCGATGCTTATTAATGGATGAACCCAGTAGCGTCTTTTACGTCTTCTTTTACGAAATCTAATGAGCAATGCACAAACACAAGCTAACTCACCGACATTCATGTTTCAAGTTGTTCTAAATAAAATTGGCCCAAGCGCGAGCATATACAACTACCAATTATTAAATTGACCATGCGCGCAGTTACATCCAACTTTGCTCAACTAAAGTTGGACGAAAAAGTTGTCCATGCGCGCCTAGTCTAACGTACCAGTCAGGCTTCTACGATTAAAAATAAAATTTCCTATAGAAAAGTGTTTCCTAAGTAAGCCGCAGCCCGTTCTCAGAACGGGTTTTATTGAATATCTCCAAAACAGTTCAAGATGGAATGATTGAAATTTGCACAACAATTTTCCTTCTTATGGGTAACAAGATGAAACAGAAACAATTTGAACATTTCTCCTAGGGTCCAAGTCAAGAGACTTGCCATTCTTGAATCTTGTAGGAATCAAATTCCGATGAGAATGACAGTGTGACGTATGTCAAATTCTAAGCTTGTATTAATATTTGCAAGAGCCAATGAAAAGATTGGATTCTTAAAAGGGTATGGGGGGTACGCAATCCACTAAAAGCCATAAGTGTAAAATTTGATTTCGATCCTTTTATCGGTGTGTCAGTCACGGGTTTGCATATACTGACGAACAAACCTCTAAAATTCGGTTTTTCGGTGTGTTGGCATCATGAAACGTTGATGTCTCGAATTTCATTATTCGGGTGGTTGCTCGAAAGTCAAAATATAGTAAATGAACTGTAATCTAACCGAACATTTATTGAGTAGTTATGTAACTTGCAGCGATTAATATTCTGATAATTTTTAAAAACAATAACCATTCTTCACAAACATACTCTCCTTGAAATATTTAACTATTGATTACCCAGTTAAATAAATAGACGTCCTTCATCTATGAATTATTGATATTATGATTAAGAAATACGCGCACGCTGTACGTATTGTATGGTACTGAAGAGGTGTTAAATAATTAACAGCCGTCACCCACTCCAGTTTATAAATAACTTCTACAACTACCCATGTAGCTTGTAGACAGTTTTACTTTTTTGCTGTTTTATAGTGGGGTCGTTTCGGTTTATTGATATTTAAACGTGTTGTAAATTAAAAGTCATTACATATTCGGGAAATACTGACAAAATAAAGAAATTGTTCATTCCAACGAGAATCAGTCAATTAATTCCATTTGTATCAAAAATAAAATTATAAAATAGGCAGTGGCGGCTCGTGGTATGTCATACCACGATGAGGCAGGGCTCTAGATACTCAGATAGGTATAGGTACCTAGTTAGGTTTGTTATGCTCTAGTGAAATTAGAACAAATTTCATGGAAAAAAACTAATAGAGTTTTGAAACTTGGCAAAGATGTTCATTAAGGTTTACCGTTAAACATACTAAAAGTCCTGTTGCGCTCGAGTCGCCACCTTGGAGAAATCTGATTAAGTTGTTTGCGAGGTTTTTTGCTTATATCTCTCTAACCATTACCGATATCGAAATTATATGTATATAAAAAGTAGAGCTTATAACATTCTCTGCAAAAAATTTTATATGCATTTTATTCGTATCTATTATCATACTCTTTAGGAATACGATTTCATCGACACATTTCAAAAATTGTAAATATCGCTGGCAGAGAAAAAATATATCATATCATTGCGTCGTCATAGAATTCGCAACAACTTTCAAAATGTCCGTCGTGGGTCCGTCTTGCTGTCAGTCCGTTCGTCTGTCAGTCTGCCTCTCCATCCGTCATGTTTCCTTTAGGCTAAATAACTTAAAAGATAAAATCCTGGTTTTATTGAAAGTTGTACAATAAAATAGTGTTAGTTAGAGAAAGAACCCCAGCGTTTTTGAAAAAAATCGATCTGTAAATATAAAGGCTATGAAATATTTTATGAAAAAAATACACGTGAAATGTAATCTTTGATAATATTGTAGGTTTAAGTGCCATATTTGCAATTTTAAATACCATCTTTATTGTCGAAGCGTTGGTCAGTGTCAGTATACTATGCAGTATCTTTGTGTTTATAGAATGTTATCAAAAATGTTACAACACTCTTCAACGCGCATTTTCTTTTTTTCTAAAATGTTTCATAATCTTTATATTTCCTGATCGATTTTTTTGAAAATCAATAGGGTACTTCCTGTAGCTAACAATAACTTACTTTCCAAATTTCAATAAAACGAGACTTTTCTCTTTTAAGTTTTCCTACACAAAAACGTGGCGCACAGAGAGACGGACAGACTTACAGACTGACATGGGACGGACATTTTAAACTTATTCCGAATTCTAGAACTAACATAATAATATGAATTTTATTTTCTCTACGAGTGAAATTTACGGTTTTAGAAATATGTCGATCAAATGCAATTTTTCTTATTTCACGCCGAAGATTATAATAATAAATACAAAAAAAAAATGTGTATAATATTTTCTCTAGAGAATTTTATATGCTTTGTTTCTTATGGGAAACATAATTTCGATATCTCCAATGGTTAGCGAGATATAAGCAAAAAACTTAATCGGGACACCATTCTTCCAAGACGGCGACGCGAACGCAAGAGATAAAGGTGGGGGACTTTCAGTACGTTTAACAATGGACCTTAATGAACGTCTCTGCCAAGTTTTAAAACTGTATCAATTTTGTTCCTCTAATATTCCCTGTTTACTGGAGTATTAACAAATTATCTACTTCGTCAGTTGAATAAATTTGTAGCCAACAAAATAATTTACTTAACTCTACACTCCTTGGTAAGTAAGTTGTATTGTTCGTACCAACTTTTACTGAAAACCCGATTTGATTTCCCACCTACACCTACGTTAATTAGTGATTTACTTAAATCTGGAACTGAACGCCTTTAACTACGTATAATTTATCCTGGTACTCGAAAATACACGTTTATTTATTAAAAAGTCGACAATATCGGGTGACATCTTTCCCGATGTGTTTGTCGTAATACTCCTTACAAATTCCCCAAACAAGTTCTATTGGGTTGAACTGACAGTGATGTGGTGGAAGCCGCAGTACTTCATGTCCATGCTCTCTAATTAAATTGTCGACAACATAGGGTTGCTCTGTTCTGTTAGCTCCAGTTATTTGGGGCAATTCGGCTATAAATGCGGTATCACTGAAACCATGTTTGTATTTTTTCTTTCGTCCAAGATCATTTTGATTGTTTTTCTTCAACCCGAGAGTGGTACTTAGCATTATCTAAAACAATAATGCTTGGAAAAGTCTCTCTGTCAGACTGTCAGCCACTTTTCAAAAATTTTCATAGTTCATGTTGTCATGGTAATCTGCTGACTTATTTTTGGTGGAGAAAACTAAATTCGTATCTTCAGCAAAGCCATGAATAGATCCTGCATGTACAACTGTAAATCTTTTACCTTCTGTAGCTGTACGACGCCTTTTCGATTTACTGAAATCATCTTACCAAGAACGTTTTAATCCTCCTCTGCTAAAGATCCAAGTTTAGTTTAACAGTACTACATGTTTGGGGTCATTAATTTTCAAATATTTTACGTATTTGCGTAAAAACTCTAGCCGTTTTAGATAAATTTGTGGTCTTTCACACAGTACTTTTCTATTGTCATCTTTTTTAAAGGAAAAGCCTAATTTTTTAATCACTTTATATAAACTGGTACGGCCAATATCAACTATTGCTCTAGATTTTAGCTCTTCTAAAAGTATAGCCAAGGAAATATGTTTAAGATCAGACACCGTGTCGTAAATAACATTTTTTATTTCATATTTTACAGCATCGTGTAATTCTGTTTTGGAATTTTTACGATTCCGTTTGACTGAAGTTTGAGATTCCTTTGTCGTTTTTAGCTATTTTTCTTACAGTCTTTTCATCGATTTTTAAAGCCTCACTGACTCGCCTTTGCACAGCTTTTATTGACAATAAAGGTCCACCATTTTCATTTTCCTTTTGAAAATATTCCAACAAATTCAAAACTAACTGCTCCCTAAAAATTCACCAGGCTGCATGTTTACTATTTTAACGACAAAACAAGACTAAAATTGCTGTCTTAGGCACTAATTGAAATAAGTGCACTGTACCTGCATACCCCGACTTCCGACAAAATCGACCCGCCTCTGAAGTCGCCAGCCGCATTCGACGACGACACGCCTTACGCAAAATGGTTTGCTGTCGAACAATAGAAATACCGCACGTCGGTCGTAACTTGACCACAAAGATTAAAACTTACGTTACAGATTAGGTTACAAACAATATTTCAATAAAGACAAGGAAGGATATTCCTTACACTATACGACCGGGATTCTATCAGCGAACAGACTTTATTCTACTATCACATTCAAAAACGCAATAAATTTCCTTAATCAGCAAATCTCTACAGATCTAACAGAGCAAAAGAGCGAGCCTTAAGAAATCAAGCAGAACGGCCCTGTATCTGATCCCTGTTTGTCTCCTCAAGGTTGATTGTAATAAAGTGCATCGCAATCAGTCAGTGTATTAACGTGTGTTTATTACTTTCATTTTGCAATTCAGCTATCTAAATGGCCATCTATGTTATATAAAAGATCCTATTTGCACCTGCAACATTAATGTGTACAGGTAATTGTAAATATATTAACAATTAAATGCCATGAGCTATCCTGGTAATTCTGCCATTTATTAAGTTTACATGTTATGCGATGGCATGTTATTATTTTATAATTGGTGTGGAATAAACAGAAAAATTGAGCTATATATTACTAGGAGATATAATGACTTTGAAATATGTTATAAATAGATGGCGTTGATAAATACGGAACTGAAAATCAATCGCGATATTTAATTATCAAACAATGACTGTTGAAAAAGGCAAAATTTGATTTAGCAACAGATAAACTGTCATCGATTTGCATTGTGTTTAGTGTTTGTTATGTATTGATTAGATATTTTTTGCGCTTCCGGGAATAAGAGTACTAATTTAATTTCTTTTTTTGAGGGCTAAAGTGTCACTTTTAGTACCAGAGGGATTAAATATTTATACAGGGTGAACCATTAATACTAGGCCACAGTTCAAAGTTCAGAGTCCAAGTTTGGACCAAAATATGAGGATATAACCAAACATGCTTTAGAAAATTGTTTCTGTATTTTTTTTTTCTTCAATATCTCAACTACCTCTTGACCGATCTTCTTCCAATTTGGCAAGGACCCATACGAAATATGAGAAATAACATACGACTCCTCAAAAATTTTGAAAAAACAGTTTGCGAAAAAATTTTTCAAAATCCGGCATTATGAACGGTCAAATGTATACAGTCCCTAGACCAGGGCAATTAAAAAAAAAATAACAAACTTTTGCTTCTCTAGATGTTATCTCCCATATGTCGTATGGGTCCCATGCGCCACAGACGAGAAAAAATAGTGAAATTTCACCAGCCGCCACTGATTTATCCGTTCGATGAATAATTTGGGTAATCCTCGATGAGCTAGGAACTTGAAATTATACATGGAGGTAGGAAGTATCTTGAAGTACCCAGAAAATTCAAAAAAGTTTGCGAAAATCAAAAGGGCTGTAATTTATATGTACATAGCTGGCAAATACTCACATTGAAATTAAGATGCTGCCAAAATGGTCTTTCTGCCTTTTGAAAACTAAACATTGTAAACGTCATCAGTTGGGTAACGATGTTTTGAGATGAATATGGGGAACAAACAAAAAAGACAAACAAATATTTTGTTTGAAAGTGTGTAAAATATCGCGATGTAATTTGGGTTGTCGAACTTTGAAATACCTTGTGTACAGGTTAAAACTAAATGTAAAAACACTACAGTGTTAGTAGAATCAAAATAAATTTTGAAAGAAATTGTGTGGCTGCAGCAATTTTATTGCTTTCATTTATTTTATATGCTTGTAAAATTTTAATAATTTATTTTTCAACATTGAAATTTTCTGATATTTCCATTTATCTCCGGTCCTAGTAATCGTATCACAACAATGAAAATATTAAATTGTTCACAATAAAATTTCGAAAATGACCTGTAAAAAAACTTTTTGATAATTTGTTAATTTGTTTTTTTTTAATTTGTTTATAATTTTCAAAATTATATTTTTAAACAAATTCAAAAACTCTGCAGATTTTTATCAAACCAAGAGCGGCAAACGAAATTATGAAAATAGATGAAATATGTAACATGTTTGTAAAAAAATTAATAATCTACTTTCATTTGGGGCCGAGATACCCCCACCTTTCACGTTTAGGTCACTTATTAATAAACAAATCGATATTTCTTCTTGAAATTTCGACTGACTGTTCTCGAGTGCCTATATTTTTGTCTCTGCTATTTTAAAATAATCCAAAGCTACAATTTTTAAAATCACATCGAATAAAAAATATATTTCGCTATCAGGATTTGAACCCGAGACGCCCGCATTCTGGATCAAAAAACGCTGCTAGTCGTCTTACATACTGGGCTATCTGACGACTAAAGTCTGATTTAGGGATTGCAATTTACCGGAAGTTTCAATAACCGGTAAATCGGTAAATAAAAATGTAAATAATCGGTTAACCGGTATTTACCGGTAATTTTTAGAATGAATGATTAGGGTGGCGAAAATGGCAATTATCTTTTTCCATGTACAAAATTATCTAAATTTGACAAAAAAAATTTTTGTCCACGACTATTAAAAAATGTACTCATTATGTATGTGTTTTCTCAAGGATAATGCTATCCATTATTCCCTGCAATGAATAATGATTTCAGTATTCGCTAGTGAATAATAAGGACAGTCAGTTGTTTATAAGAAGTCACGGGCAGGTATTTTTTCAATTCGAGTGCAATCTCTTCTGAAACCTTAAATATAATTATTCGTTAACTGTCATAGCTACAATTGTGTGAACAATTTTACTGTTATTATCTTTATGAATAGATAACAAATTTAGCGTTTCAGAAACAGAGCCTCTTTTATCATACAATTTCGTTTTTAAATTTGATTGAGTAGGCCGTTATGTGTCAAAGAACGGTTTGTCAAATTAAATTTAAACGTCAAGGTTATTTACAATAATTTTACATATTATCCAAAAAGAATAATATAAATAATTCATTAGTTAATTTCTTCAGTAAACAATTTAACAAAAATATCTAATAGTCGTGGACAAAGTATAGTATTCTACTCGCATATAATGGCTACTCTGGTGATTTACGACATTCGCCTACGGCTCGTGTCTTAAACTTCACCCTCGTGAATAATAGCCATCATTATATGTTCGTTGAATAATATACTATTATATACGTATATTTAATATAATGAACAAACCAAAGGTTTTTTATCAAAAGGAAAATATATACTTAAATGAAATAAATTTAAATAAATAATTATTCTTTAAATAACAAAAATATCAACTTAAATAACAAAAATTAGAAACATAAACTCAAATAGGGCATTTACGGAATACCTAATCTAAAAATACAATATTTTTTAAAAACGGCCTGTTAAAAGGGTTAGTTTTTCAAAGCTATATCTGTTAATCGTCTGATATTTGTGCACAGAATACCACCAGCTGAAGATGTCCTTCCTCAATCGATATTGGTGGGTCGATAAGTTAATAAGAATTGGTAATAACATACTTCTAAATGTATTCCACGGATATTTGCGGCAGTGAAATATTCAATTTCCTATCGCACGATATTATCAATGTCTCTCTTACTTGTATTTCTTAGGGCTTGGTGTCTGGGTTTTATTTTTTATAATATTATTTATTTATTGTTAAAAGTGCTCAGTGTTGGGACAGTCACTCTGTATTTAGTGAATATTAGTCACTGACATAAATAGAAACGTTGAATACGTGACATATCGTAAGTTCAGAATTTACCGAAATAACCGGTAAAAAATTAAAATAACCGGTAATTATCGTCATGTGTTTTTTGTCCTAATAACCGGTTAACCGGTTAACCGGTATTGCAATCCCTAGTCTGATTTGTAAAACGATAATATAACATTTAGATCTATTTGGTGATTTTCGGATCTCTAACATAATCGCTAAAGACCCGACTTTAGGGCCTCTATACTGTCTTTTAATAATTGTACTCCTGGATTGTTTTCAACTAGCTGAGACAAAAATATAAGCATTGAAGAATAACCAGTTCAAATTTTGAGAAGAAATATTAGTTTGTTTATTTATAAGAGACTGAGCCGCAAAAACTATCATCTCTGCCATAAATGCAAGTAGATTATTATTATTTTTTTAAAATGTTAGATATTTCATCTATTTTCATTGTTCGTTTGCCGTTGTTGGTTTGATAAAAAATTCCCGGAATTTTTTGAGTTTGTTTATACCTATAATTTTTAAGATTATAAACAAATTAAAAAAAAACGGTTTAAATGAAGGTAACATTTTTTTCTTAAGGGTGCCGGTGAGAATTTCTCTTACATCCCTGAACTGATTCAACAAATTTTTTGATAGGCCTTTAGAGGCAACATTATAGAATGGTATCAGACTATTGAAAAGTCAAAAAAATTTTTTTTTATTTTCGCACAAGTAAAAATTTTCTTTTTTTAGTTTTAAATAGACTAGTACCAGTACCATTCTATAAAGCTGTCTGTAAAAGAATATCAAAAAATTTTTTCAATCCGTTCAGGGATGCAGGAGAAATTCTCTAATTACTTTCACGAAACCGCCCATCTTAATACCATTGTAAAATACATGAAAAAACAAAAAAAAAAAAATTGTTCTCCTACGAGTCTATGCACTAAATGATAAGCGATGGCTATTTCGAAATTATTATTGGTTTTTAGCCGTTTGAATAAATATTTTGCGATTTTTGACACGAAGGTTTAGTTCCATAAAGGCAAGGACATAGTTTCACCAACTTTTGTTAAAACTGATGCATTATTATATTATATTTCTTAAATTATCCAAAAGGCAATTTTTGGTGGTTTTTATTTTTTACAAATTAACAAATTATTAACAATTTTTTTCATATGTCTAGTTTTATTCAAAACTTCATTGCGAACAATTTAGGATATTTATTTTTGCGATGCGATTGCTAAGACCGGAGGTTATAAGGAAAATAGCAGAAAATTTCAATGAAACAAGAAACAAGAATTGTTAAAATTTTACAAGAAGCAATGGACCGATTTAATTCAAAATTTCTCACAGCACTCGTTACTATATCTAGAACAAATTAAAGCAATAATATTGTTGCAGGGGGAGAATTCCTTATTCACCTATTATTTAGCATTTTTTTAAAATTCATATTTCGAAAGTACACCTTGTAGTTAGTAAATGTGCAAAATATTAGATTTTTTTTTCAGTTGCTTGTCCCTCAAAGTAAATAATGAAAATGAGCGCGCGAAAACGCAGTGTGACGTCACGCCACTCCTGGCAGTCGCCTACTCGTCTGTTCCCATATAGTTTCATACGGCACACACGACGGACGTGCTAATTTCGTATTCTGTATTTTGTTATTGACATGGATAAGAAAAGGGAGGTTATATAAATATTGTATAGTTCCAGACTGTAAAAGTACATCAGTGTCTGCTCCCAATAAAATATTTATTTCATTACCAAGTGATGAAAGTATTTGTGGAATTTGTGGCAGCAAGCTATGCACAGGCAGAAATTTGTTAGTAATAAAGGAACGAAGTATTGTTGTGAGGATCACGAATATGTTATTATCAAATCTTGTACAATAACAAAATTTGTAGCTTGAAGAGGATATGGGAAATATGTATTATAAAATACTTTTTATTTGCTTATAACCAACAGCGTTATCGACGTAATTTTGTTTGGCTGATCTAAAAATCGGATACATTCGGTAGACTTTGTTAAAGTAGATATCTATCTAGTTAACCTACCTCTCTCTGTAATTTGATATCCCTCATTTCAGCACTTATGTATTCTTTATTATTATTAAAATATTCCTAACCATAAAAATGTCTACACAAGGCAAAATATTGGAATCTGCCTTAACGTATCCATTTTCTAGAGAACACATTTTTATGTATAAGAAATAGCAGAAACAAATAAGTTAAATAACGTAAAATAACACCACACCCGCACAGTGTACAATGAAATCTCTTAAACTGAATGTAATCGCATAACTCATAGAACCAGTGGAGTGGTGCAACATCACAGATGCTTGCTTTGCGCCGTCGGCCGTTTCAAATATGTTACAAATTCGAAATCAAATATTAACGCTAGCGGCCTAATTTTTTAACTACATACATAAAAATAAATTATAAAGTAAACATCACTAAATGAGCTCATTTGACTCCAATATGTTGAATTGAAGCCACTTTCATTTATAGGAAGGTACATTTCAGAAATTAGTGTCGATGCTCAAATACTTAGAACCCCTTTTATATAAATATGTATATTAATATTTTCCTTTTTGTTTTATTCAAGTTCTGCATTTTTAAATATGTACACTTCTGTGCAATAAAATCTCGTATGCCTATTTTTCTCTGTATTAAGTCGTTCTTTATTTATTTGTCAGTGTCAGTGTCATATTTTCGCAATGCCAAAATTAACTAAACATGAAAACAGTTTAATTCTTTCTAAAATTGAAGAGAGATAGTCTATCAGAGCTGTTGCTAACCATTATCAATTGAATAAAAGTACTGCATGAGTGTGAAGAAAAGTGGGAGGAGGAAGGTAGCATAAAGAGAAAAGACGGTTCAGGCCTATCGAGAAGTTCAAATCTCGTTCAAGATGAAGCACTCCTTAGCTAATTGAGGAAAAATCCGTTTCAAACAGCAGGAGACGCTGTGTTCATGACAAATTTTCCAGCATCGAGGTCAACAGCTAGCCGAAGGATAGGAAAATCGAAAATAAAAAACTATACAAGTTCCAAGAAGACCATATTAACAGAAGAACAGAAGCATGCCCGCATTATGTTTTGTTTAAATTGTGTCTATCGCCCGTTGGAGTTTTGGAACAATGTTGTGTTTACCGATGAAAAAGTTTTCAATCTTGTAATGACGGACAGGAAATATTAGGTTACATTATTTACACAATAAATACAAACGCAGTTATGTGCAGTCGTATCTGTGAATTTTTCAACGTCAATTTTTACATTTGTTATAAATCGAAATCATTCCCATCGAATATTGTTTATAATTTATTATTTGTAAAAAAGTAAAAAAAACGTATGTTTTTCTTCTGGATTAACATTATTCAAATACATTACTTTTGACGTTTCAGAATCAATGTCAGTTTTTTATAACTTATATGATAATAAAAAAATCTAAATTCCAAAAAGACTGATTCACACCACTTAATATTAGTGAAAACTGGATTACTTGATTTTTCAAGTGTACGGGATTTTATTGCACAGAAGTGTACATTAGCATATTCATTAAGGTCTTTATTATTATTTTTTTTTGATTCCGCAAACTTGCTCCTAGATTGTTATTACACCATAAGAAAAATATTGCGAAATGTAATGGAAGGTATAATTATATGACCGGTAGAATTATCTCGGATTAGATCTTGTATAGTTTACGTGGGTAGAATATTCTTGGCAGGTTGAACTGTACGACAAGTAGAATAAATAAATAAATTGGTTTATTTTATTTTCATTTGCGAACGCGCTAACGTCTTTTATGCGATGGAATCAATACAAATGTTTACTATTTTATTTTTTGAGTCTTGATCTTGTTAATTCGTTTTGTGTGAAACTTCTCACAGTTTGAAAAGTTTTCCTAAATCATTGAGAATAAAAGTAGAAAGATAATTATTTTATTAAAAACATAAATAACACGCTAAAAAATATACAAAATAGATAGATAGATATTTATTTTTCCATTATTTAAATACATTTTTGAGGTAATAATAATAATAATAAGTCAAGATAATTTTAAAAATACTAAAATATATCCAAAAACATAGTCACGTATAGAATATAAACAAACACACAAAAAAACATTTATATACAAATAGATACGCATGTAAAGTAAAAGAATAAACAAATTTATAAGGTCTTTATACAGTGAAAAATTTTGTTTATAATGCATATTTATATTTTTAAAGACTTTTGTACAGAATAAACGCCTTAAAAATATGATTTTGTTTGCTTTTTAAAACTAGAAAAACTTTTTATATCTTTTGAGGCAAGGTATTAAATATTTTTATGAAGTTGTAGACAGATTTTTTATAAGCACTTGTCTTATGAGTAGGTATCATTAAGTTGCTACCATGTCTTGTTCTGTAAAATTGATGCATTATTACATTATATTTATTAAAATATCCAAAAAGGCAATTTTTAGTGGCATTTTCCAACTTCTTCGAAATTATGTTTATTTTTAAAAACATATAGCACACATTCCACATAAATATAGAAGGTACCGTTGATGTATTTTCCTTTTTGAAATATTCTTTGCAACTGGTCGTAGACTGTAGGTTAAAAATTAGCCTAATCAATCTTTTTTTGGGTTATCAGTACTCTGCTTATGCCACTACCAACTCCCCTGGATACAATATTATTTGCCATATGACCATAAGCCAGTGAGTAATATATACTTAACATCATTTGGAATATCGCATAAAAGGCCAAATTTAGTTTGCCACAAACAAAGTCAATATGGTTATCCCACCTTAATCGACAGTCTAGATGTAAAAAAATTTGTAGCCACAGACAACGGCACTTATATACCGGTGATTTGTGTTAAAATACTCCATCACCATAATTAAATCCACCTCTGGCAGATTAGATCAATCTACTTTTAAATAGCCAGATTCGCACATAGTTAAAGATCCAACATCTCCTTAATGATAATACTAAGACTGACTTGCGATTGCAGAAACCAACACAATAGACAATTTTATAGAAAGGTAAATGATATGAGAAAGAACTTCAAACCACGAATAACTCAATGTAGAGATAAGGAAGGCAATATTGTGAGCAACAAGCCAGGCATACTAGAACGCTGGGCAGAATACTTTGAGGAACTGCTCAACAAAGGGACTGAATCTGAAGAAACACCCGCACCCGAGGAAGACAACAACGAACAGCAAGCTGAGGAACCCCTGCCAACTATTGAAGAGACTAAAGCTGCGATTGCCAGACTTAAGAACAACAAGGCAGCTGGCTCCGATGACTTGCCCGCAGAACTATACAAATATGGGGGAGATAACCTTGTTACGTATTTCCACAATTTGCTCACGAAGATTTGGACACAAACTGTAATCCCTCCAGAATGGAACCTTGGCATAATATGCCCAATACATAAAAAGGGATATGATGAACTGCAGTAATTTTAGAGGAGTTACGCTACTAAACACAACGTATGAAATCCTCTCCAATATCATATATGCCAGGTTACAGCCTTACGCAGAGCGTATCGTAGGAGATTACCAATGCGGCTTTCGCACTGGTAAAGGAACAGTAGACCAGATCTTTACACTAAGACAGATATTGGAAAACAAGAGAATATAACACCGATACACACCACATATTTATCGATTTTAGTTGTGCCTATGACACTATAAATAGAAAAAAGCTCTACCAGGCCATGCGAGTATTCCTTATACCAGCTCACCTAATACGATTGATCGAACTGACAATGAGAAATGTAGCCTGTAAAGTACGAATACAGAAGGACATGACAAGAACTTTTGAGGGCCGTAAGGGTCTCCGCCAGGGCGACGCCCTGCCCTGCCTACTGTTCAACACTGCACTGGAAAAGGTACTACGAGACGCGGAAATCGATGCTAAGGGAACAATCTTCTATAAATCGGTGCAAATAATAGCATACGCCGATGACATAGACATAATTGCAAGAAACAAAGATGCACTAGTTGAAACCTTTACCCGACTGAAGCGATCTGCAACAGACATGGGGCTCACGATTAACGAGAAAAAGACAAAATATATACTCGCTGTCACCCAACACCAAGAACGAGAGGCACCCAATATAGACATTGACGGTTGTACCCTGGAAACAGTTAAGGAATTTATATATTTAGGGTCGCTAGTCAACAGCACAAACATCGTAAGCGACGTAGTCAAACGAAGAGTTCTACTCGACAACAGATGCTACTACAGTCTGATGAAACACATGTCGTCATCAAGCCTGTCGAGGAAGATCAAATGTACTCTGTACAAGACACTCATTAGACCTGTACTAGTGTATGGCTCAGAAACCTGGACACTCACAGAAAACGATAAGGCCCTCTTAGGATGTTTCGAAAAAAATATTTGGTGCTATAAACGGCTTGTGGCGCAGGCGCTACAATTTTGAATTATACCAGCTCTTCTAGGACCCGGACATTGTGAAGCATATTAAACTGGCACGCCTGAGATGGATAGGCCACGTGCAACGTTTAGATCCAAATAGCACCCTGGCGAAGATATTCAAGAGAGGCCCGGTGGGTAAACGAGCGGTACGAAGACCAAGACTACGATACTTGGACGATGTAGAACGAGACCTTAAGGCAGTGGGAATAAGAAGATGGAGAATGCTGGCGGCGGATAGGAACGAATGGAGAAAAGTATTAGAGGAGGCCAAGGCCCACAACGGGCTGTACTTGCCGATGATGATGATGATGACTTGCGATTGCGGCAGATTATTAAGCGACATAGGGCTTGGGAGAGAGTGACGTCAGCGATTCGAGTGCCTCAGTTTATGAAGAATTAGATTTTAAAGCAGTATATTTCTGGAACTACTTATCGGATCGATCTCACATTTTCCGTGTAATAACTGTTTGATGATTACTTCGCACAATTGTAATAAAAAGTGCATTGCTCCAACGAATATCTAACTTGTACAAATGAATATGGCTGTTATAGCAAGAAACGTATTGTATTTGTATTTTTCTTCAGCATTTTATAATCGGGGAGCCCTCCCTAGCAGTACGTGCATCCCCCCCCCCCCCCCCCGATCCTTGGGGACAATATTTTTCATAAATATTAAATCCTAAGGAACAATTCTAGACATGTCCTAAGAAAAACTGGCTGTACTTTCAAAATGGCGGCCATATGTTAAAAAAACTTGTGCAAATGTTGGTTTTGTCATTTAACGCAAAAACTAGAAAAGATGGAGAAAACATTTTTTTCACAAAAACAACGTGCATAAAATTTTTCTTAATTTTGTTCCTATACAATATTTGGATAGGAGTTGCCGTTTTCGATATTAATGTCTGCAAATTGTGCGCTACCCAATCTGGGATCAAATTTTCAATATGGTTCAGCGCAGCGGTGCGCAATGATTGCCAATTTGAAGTTACAAATATTAGTTCTGGAAACCCTTTAAGTCACCCCGTGTTATTTTACCGCTTCGCTGCTTATATCTTCATCCATAAGTTTATTTTAATTAAAGAAGGGGGTGGTTTTGATATAAGCGGGTCAAAAATAGAAAAGGTCCATAGCGGAACTAAAATCTAATCAAGAAAAAATTGACTCACGCGTTGTGTTGTATTGCAAATACGGTGAAACAATGGGTTATGAACAAATTAAGGTTAACAGTGTTGATAGTGGATTCTGCTGGCTCATTCCAATAAAATGTAAATAAATGTAAATTACTCTTTGATGCCGGATTTGGCAATAAAAGAAGGCTTATTAACATACCCGCATTAGCAGAAAAGTGTTTGGTATTACTGGGCCTTCATTCATTTACTGGATGCGACTCAGTCAGCACCTTTAAGGGAAAAGGAAAGATAAAACCCTTAAAAATGTTACTTTCTCCCAAATATACCGAATATATCCGAGCATTGCAAGATTTGGGGAGCAGCTGGAATATTGATGATAAATTAGTCGCATCATTAGAGGAGTTTACACGTGTCATATATGGATCAAAGAAATGCGCTAGCATGGATGAGCTTCGCCTAATTGCCATTAGACAGAAATGCGGTGACAAAGATTTGTCTTTATCAATTGACAGTAAAGTTGATTTTTCTTCGATTCCACCATCAAGAGCTTGTCTTATCGAGCATATTAAAAGGAGTGTTTACCAAACGCGTATTTGGCGATTAGCCGACGAAGGTATACTCCAGTCGAATTAGACATAATAAAAAATTTTGCGTACTGCGGACTTTTTTGTGGAAGTTGTTTAAGAGGGTATAATAAGCAAGCACAGAAAACTACACCCTGCTACACTATGTGCGTCCCCTATTTTTAGGGGTTGAAACTTTGAAATGTTACTTATGTGCCCATATCTTTTTCCCTATTGCCCGCAGGGCTCTTTACCAAGTTACACTTTTTGAAGATTCATCCCTCCTCTACATAATATATATATATATATATTACACATTTGCCGTAGGACAAACGGTTTTGGCTTTACGAGGGCGGAAAGGTCGCGCTGTCCAAATTTGGGGGTCTTCTATACAGGACAAACGGTTATTATTTCCAATCTACAATACTACACATACTAATGTCCTTAAGGAGGGATGATGATTTGTGAAAAAACTTTCATCGAATACAGCGCGGTTTCCATGATACGGGATGTTGAAATTTTGAAAACCTTTTTTTAAAAGAAAAGTGAATCTACTTTTTTTCGCTCATTTTTTTTTCATGTATGTACGACCCTAATATAAGAAAATTTACGTTGGTTTCATTTTAATACATTCGTTGGTTTAGGAGCTAGACAGCAAAATATGCCAAAAATGGCTATTTTGGTATTGTTGCATTAAAAAAACCAAAACCAGTATAATTCTGGTAAGTGTCTTTGTTTATCCTAAAAGTACAATTCATTGCGCATAGAAAATGTGTTTTTGTATTTAAATAGGATCAACACTTATTGTGTAATAACGATTTATGTCATGTGTTCTCCAGTCTCCTTTTTCACATTTTTTTTTTGCGGCCTTATGGTTCATAGTAGGGCAGAAAGCAATGTATACCTGAATAGGGCACATATTAGAGTGTTAAAATGGATCTCTTGTTAAAATGCGATAGGACGTACCGTTTTCGAGTAAAACGCACTTGTTTGCAAAAAAATATTTCAGATCACACTTTTCATCGTCAGACTAGTAAATACTCACCGCTGAATACGAAAATAAAACTATGTGTCGCTTCTTGCTTTTTCTGTTTATGAGGGACATTGCTAATGAAAAAATGAAGGGACTCGGACGGAATAGGGGGTTCTCACTCCCCTATTTGAAGGTTCACGCTTGTCTCGAATCATCATTGCAACTTATTTTGTGTCTATAACAAAATCCACAGTAATTTTGCCTTCCTCGAGAAACAGCTATTATATGTCCATTTCATCGGAAAATGATTTAAAAAAACAAACTCCTAAGAGAGAAAACTCCAAAATGTAGAATTTATTTATCAGATCACAATTCAGAACACAATGAAAACTCAAAGCAAACATAATCAAACAAGTGCGTTTTACTCGAAAACGGTACGTCCTATCGCATTTTAACAAGAGACCCATTTTAACACCCTATTATGTGCCCTGTCCACGTGTATAATGCTTTCTGCGCTACTATGAATCATGAGGCCGCAAAAAAAAATGTGAAAAAGGAGACTGGAGAACACATGACATAAATCGTTATTGCACAATAAGTGTTGATCCTACTTAAATACAAAAACACATTTTCTATGCGCAATGAATTGGACTTTTAGGATAAACAAAAAGATTTACCAGAATTATACTGGTTTTGGTTTTTTTAATGGAACAATACCAAAATAGCCATTTTTGGCATATTTTGCTGTCTAGCTCCTAAACCAACGATTGTATTAAAATGTAACCAACGTATTAGGGACGTACATGCATGAAAGAAAAATGAGCGAAAAAAAGTAGGTTCACTTTTTTTTAAAAAGGGGTTTCAAAATTTCAACATCCACTATCATGAAAACCGCGCGGTATTCGATGAAAGTTTTTTCACAAATCATCATCCCTCCTTAAGGGCATTAGTATGTGTATTATTGTAGATTGGAAATAATAGTTTGTCCTGTACAGAAAACCCCCAAATTCGGACAACGCGACCTTTTCGGCCTCGTACAGCCAAAACCGTTTGTCGTACGGCAAATGTGTAATATATATATATTATATAGAGGAGGGATGAATCTTCAAACAGTGTAACATGGTAAAGAGCCCTAAGGGCAATAGGGAAACAGATATGGACACATAAGTAAAATTTCAAAGTTTCAACCCCTAAAAATAGGGGACGCACATGGTGTAGCAGGGTGTAGTTTTCTGTGCTTGCTTATTATGCCCTCTTAAACAATTTCCACAAAAATAAGTCCGCAGTACGCAAATTTTTTTATGATGTCTAATTTGACTGGACTAGTATTCACAATATTCCAAAGCCTTGGAATGATTATGGATGGCAAGAAAATGGAGAACCTCTTTGGTGTTCAGCAGATAAAATACTCAATCGTTTACTGAAATTCTTCAGGAGATGATTCCAAATCAAATCTAAAGTGAGGATAATATTCGATGTATCGGGAGACAGCGATAGTGAATCTGAAAGCGAATGAGGTGTTACTTTTTGTATTGAAATTTATATTTTATTTTGAGTTGAATCGTTTACCTGAAAATGGTAACTCCTATCCAAATATTATATAGGAACAAACATTGTATGTACTTTGTTTTTTGTGCAGAAAGTTTTTCTGCATTTTTTTTACTTTTTGTGTTAAATGACAAAAACAACATTTGCACCAGTTTCTTTTAACATATGGCCGCCATTTTGAAAGTACAGCCAGTTTTTTTTAGGACATGTCTAGAACTGTTCCTTAGGCTTTAATTTTTATGAAACATATTGTCCCCAAGGATGGAGGTACGTACAGATAGAGTGGGCTCCCGTAGTATTACTTTTTCAGTGAGATTAAATAAAAATATGATTCTATAGACAAAATAAGTTAAAGTCAAAGAAAGTATATATAAGAGTGAAATCATTATTAAATAAATAAAAGTGTAACAAAAGTAGAAATAATTATTTAGTTAGTTTTTCAAAATTAAGGCAAATTAATAATATAATAAACAAGGAATATCAAACTTTATAAAACAAGTGGTTCAATAAAATTATTATCACAACGTAAATTGTTAAAGATCACACTTTTATATATCTCTGTCTCAATCAAAAGAGAGAAATAAATAATGCGATGGGCTGTTTCATTATTGTTTTTATAACAGAAACTACAATTAGTAATGGTGAATTATCTGTACCTATTAAAGACAATTAACAAAAATGGTAATAGTGTTCTATTTTTCGGCGATATTTTTTCGTCCAAACCAACAAGGTGCTTTCTAAAGTTACAACAATTAAAAAAAAGAACGAAGTAAAATGTTTACAAACAAGTATTTTTGAGATCTGCGTTAAGAATTTATCAGTGCGTACCTACTCGCATTAATGATTGAAAAATTGCCTGTGTAAATATTTCGGTTCTCACACCAAAGAACGTATCTATCCATGCGTGAATAACCATGTTTTAGTTCTGTTTCCTACACTTCACATGCATTTTACATTAAACAACCGGCCTTTTCGTTTTGTTCTAATGACCATTATTTAGCGATTTCGTGTGTGATACACGACGAAGCTACGTTTGTGGTGTTCAGCAGCCGTAAAATTATATTTCACATAGAATTTTTTGGGTCGTTGGCTTCTTGAAAGTTACGCGAAATAATAACAACGCAGTGTTTAGGTTTTTGTTTCATATAATTCGTTTTTGTAAGAAAGCGACTTAAACAAACGGAAAAATAACCAGGTTGAACGCAATACAATACAATACAATAACTAATATCATTCATGAAAACAAATTAGTTAATAAACATGAAGAAATTACAAATACTTTTGCAGAATATTTTAGCAATGTAGCAAAATCAAGCGTACAACATTTCCGAGAAAATCTTTCTTTACCAAGTACAACAACAAAGCATCTAGGTGATATTAAGGAAAGACAGCATTTTTGAAAGAAAAATTAATTACTGAACAATTACAATAACAAAATGCCGACATTTTGTTAACAAAAATGTGAAAACGCACATTGGATCTGCCATATAACTTCTTTATTTTTTGTGATGTGGAAACAAACAAAAAATCATTTTAAAGATTGATTAATTATCTTTAATTTTGTTTCTCAGAACTTTTGATGGAAGTGTCACAGTTTCTAAGATATTCAACATTTTAAACCAAATACTTCATCCTAAGAACGGTCGGATGCCGTCTATAAAATTAAGTATCTCCGAAACAATAAACCCTACACAAATATGTAATCAAAATTCTCAGTTTATAAGCTTCATTTTTGATGTCCACCATATTTCTCTGAAACTAATATTTATTGAGATATTTGCAGACAAACAAGAATGTTACATTTTTTCTAAAATCCCTTTACAGTTTAAAATGCAATTTTTTTTCTAAAGCAAGCACTGTAAGCCGATAAAAAAACTTGAGCGTCTAGGTTACACTATATATTAACGAAAAACAGTATATGGGAATATATTTTTTTTAATTACTGACTACTTACATTAACAAAATTGCGACGTTTTTATTTAAAAAAATGTGAAAATGTACATTGTTTCTGCGTAACTTCTTTGTTTTTTATGCTATAAAAATAGGAAATAAATCATTTGAAAATTTAATTAATAGTTTTCCATTTTAGTTATTAGCGTTTTTGGCTCAAGTGCCGTAGTTTCTGAGATATTTAACATTTAAACTAAATACTTCGTCTTATAAACGTTCGGACGCCACCTTTAGACGTCCAGATCTCCGAAACCATTAACTCTACAATAATTAGAAAAAAAAACGAAATTCTCTCTAAAATCAATTAGTGATATTATTTGTGAATCTCTCTCTAGCTTATTTAATAGATAATTCATTAAGTTCTGGAGTATTTGCGGATATTCTCAAATTAGCATGTGTAATACCATTATTTAAAAAAGAATATCCTCATAAAATAGAAAACTATGGACAAATTTCACTACTTAGTACCTTATCAAAGCTTTTAGAAATACTAGAATATAATATAGTCGTAAATTATTTAAATAAACTGAATATTATAACACCTTGCCAACATGGTTTTAGACAACATAATATGCCAACAGAAACAGCTTCATATCACCTGCTAAATTTCATTTACAGGGAACTTGATGAAGATAAATGTCAGGCTTTTAATGTTCGATCTGTTCCGAGCCTTCGACACTGTGGATAAGGAATTTTTAGCTAAGTTATATTCTATAGGAATAAGGGGAACATATTAATGTGGATACGGTCGTATATGGAAAAGCAATAATGTTATATTTTCCATAAAAAAATATGGATCTAGACGAGCCACGGGGTTCAGTGTTGGGACCTCTTCTTGTTATGATATATATAAATGATCTTCCACAACATCTGTCCACTGGTCAAGTTACAATGATACATCAATATCAATTTCAGCGTCGACACCAGAGGAACTTACTTAAAGGGTAAATCGCGCATGTGATGAATTGAATGCATGAACATAACGTAATAAATTAATTCTGAATGATAAGCAAGAGAGTATATTTATTTTTTTTTTGTGGACCTGTGCACAAGTCTACAAAAAAAAATTTTGTTGCTCCAAGGACTAAACCTTTCATGCCTTAAGTATTTTTGTGTGCTGAATCCGAATTTTCAATCTAAAAAATTTTCTACCGCGAAATCCGTGCTGATTTTTAGCCAAAATTTGATATTTTTCGAGATATTTCGACAATCTATCCATAAAACAATATTCGAGTATTTTAGAAAAGCCTAAAGGCACAGTAACCGGTCTATAATTTTCTAAACAATTTGGGTCACTTTTCTTGAAAACAGGTACAACCTATGCAGTTTTTAGGATATCAGGAAATGTTCCCAATTCAAAGGACAGGTTTACGAGATACGTAATTGGTTCAATAATTAAATTAATTATTTTTTTAATTATAAACCTTGGAACGTCATCTGTACCAGATGATTTCTTTTAATTTTTACTTCCACATCCAGTGGAAGTATAGTAACGACAAAAAATTTTTTTAAAATTTTTATTGTTCAAATGGGCTTAGAATGTCATGAAACGTCGAGATTTCAAGTTTGAGCGAAAAAAAAAATGTCTGTCTGTCTGTCGGTCTGTAACTTTTTTTGTGCGCACGTTTACTCTGGAACCGTTTGAGATATTGACTTGAAATTTGGTACACATATGTACTTTAACGAGATCTAGAACTAGATTATATTTTCATCTTGTTCCGTCGAAGGGTTGGGGGGTAAATTGGGGTAAATTTGGAGTAAATAGATAAATCAAGCAGGTAAGAGTTCATAAAATTGATATTTAGTATAGACAAGAGAAGCTAAGATCTCAAAAAAATTTTGGCATTAGCCACCCCCATTACCACCCCCACCCCATTATTAAAGGGGATGAAAAAAATGTGATTTAGTGTGTATACAAGAACCAGAAACCTCAAAATATTTTTTTACTTTTTAATAAAAAACTCATTGAATAATGTAGCAATTACTTTCATACTGAACCCCATCCTTGTTTATTGTTATATTATTATGGCCTTTGTTACGAACGTTTCTTGCAAACAGAAGATAATTCCGGATAACTCTTTTGCAAAACAAATAGATCCCTTAAATGTGTACTAGAGGTTCTCAACTCATCATTTACCCACATTTTGTCTGCTGATTTGTTATTGTAGAATTTTCTTAATGGAAAACAGATCTCGAAATAATAAATAAAAATGTTGTTAAAATAAGTATATGCCTTATTAATATCTGTTATATTATAAAGACTCTCCCATCGTTCATTTTGAATCATCTTACTAAAATTTAAGATAGCGCTTTCATTAAAACTTCTTTTTAAGAAGGAGGTGTTTTTTATGTAATTATTATTATCTATTTCTTCCATATTTAAATCGAAAAGAACAGTTCTTCTATAATCAGATATAATATTATCAAACACACAACATAATCCCTCGGATCCAAAATTGATAAAAATATGATCAATAGTAGTTAGTTAGTTAATATTTCTGTATTTATAAAAACTTGCGATTTTAAGCGAAAATACGAATGAAATCTTTTTAATTGCTTTCTTGTAATATTTAATTTCGTATGTAATTATTTTAAAGTCCCGAAATAAATAAATTAGAATATCGATTATAAAATACGCGACCTAGTTATAGGTCGTTTCAGTTCATAATAAATATAACGCGATGAACACCTGGCATACGTGAAAATCGTTCCAGGCCAATCCTGTACGCAATTTTATTGCTAAATCAAAAACAACCAAAACGAATTTAATGGATTATATGTAAAATCCCGTTCATTTACTCCTTATTAAGTACTAAAATAAAATTTAATCTTAGTTTTTACATGCACCAGTTTCACTTATATGTACGTGAAAGCGTAAATTGCAATCATGGAAATGTAGTTATTTATTAATTTAACAATTTTTCTAACTACCTTCCCGTTTAAAACGTGAGGTGTGTTTCTGATGGATAATCTAAGGAAAGGCCTTGATTGGTGAATAATTTAATAAGTAAAAGCTAAAAAATGGTATGACACTTCGCCAGCAGCAGGTGTGTCGGCAGGAAAAAACTATTTTGTAATAACAGTAATCGTATAAAAGCGTTTTAAAGGTAATCTTAATCTTTGTTGTGTTGAATGCAACAATAGGAAATTATTGTTATTAGCTAAACAATCGTTATTGTGAGGAGTAATGATATTTATTTGTTAATAAATTTACAGACCATGCGACATTCTAGTCAAGGCTGACAAATATATTATCTGCATAGTTCTTAGGTTATCTCATCGTTAGATACACTATTTTTTTCCTGAATAATTTTCTTGTAGTTGCGTTCAATAGAACTTGATTCTTTTCCTCTCCTCGGCCAGTATAAAATAGATGATCTTAAGTGCTTCTAATTATGACGAAATATTTTGTTAAACTATAACAGAGTTTACTAAACAATTGTTTCTTTATTTATTTGCTACTAATCATTGTAAAAGTATTATTTATGTATTAAAGAAAGCAGTTCTTATATTTAACATGAAATTACCTATTTTTTTTGTATATTGTTTTCCTCCATCTGGGCATGCTAACATACTAGTTAGGTCAAGACAACCTTCTTTTTTTGCGGGGGGGGGGGAAGTGGAAATCCATCATGGACACCCAGCGCCTTGGATCTATCACGCTGGGTAGTGCTGGACTCTAACCAAGCTAGAACCCCTCCCTCTCTTCAGTGTTTCCTCGTATCCTGGAACCGCTCTCGCTTACCGTCAGAATATCAGGTCAATCTTAGTGTTAGGTGTTCGAAATAATCTGCCACCGCAGAGATGTCCTCTTATTACTACTTCCTTGAAACGATTAGAGTTTCTTTCGTCTACTTCCTTGATTTTCATAACTGATGTTATCATGTCCTGCAAGAGTTGCCAGTTTTCCTCTGATTCTAGCATCCTCAACACCATGTCATCGGGTGTAACTGGGCCGCCTAGCCTGTTTATGACTCGTAGCCTTTCTTCTCTCCACCTGCTACACCAGAACACAGTATGCTCCGCGTCGTCTATCTCCCCGCAGTACATGCATTCTCGGTCTTCAATCTTTCCGATGTCGTAGACGTACTCTGCAAAACATCCGTGTCCTGTTAGGGCCTGAGTAAGGTAGAACCCAACCTCCCCGTGTCCTCTCTCCACCCATCTTAATATCTGGAATGAATCTCGTCGTCCATCTTCCCTTACTCGAGATAGTCCATCTCTCCTGCCACCTCTGATAGAGTCTATCATTGGCCTCCTTCCTGCCACTTCCCTCGTATATCTCCCACCTTTCTTTTGCCAGAAGGTCAATGGGAGGGATCCCGGCCACTATCAGCACTGCCTCGTAGGAGACCGTTCTGTAGGCACTGCAGACTCTCAGTGCTGCACATCGCTGAACCCTGGTCAGTCTTCTTCGCGTTCTTTCTACTGCCATCGCACTTACCCATTCCGGGGCCGCGTACAGGAGAATGGAGTGCACCACGCTACACAGCACTCTCCTCTTGCTGACCTTCGGTCCACTGGTGTTATGCATTAGCCTGCCTATGGCTGTTGCCACTCGCCCAGCTTTTTCCTCCAATTTCGTCACATGCACCCCGTATATCAATTTCGAATCGAGCCATATGCCCAGGTATTTTGTCGCCTGGCTCGGGCCAATTTCCAGCTCCCCTACCCTTATTCTCATGATAGGGAGATTCCTCTTTCTGGTTATGATTACCAGCTCGGTTTTTCCAGGGGCAAGTTCGAGCTTCTTGCCCCTTACCCATCTCTCTATTTTTGCAATGGCCGTGTTCGCCGCCTCCTCGATTTCCCTCACCGTTCTGGCCGTGACTGTTACTGCCAGATCGTCGGCATATCCGATCATCTTAACGTTCTCCGGTTGGGATAAGCGTAACGCATCATCGAACATTATATTCCACAAGGTTGGGCCCAGGACCGATCCCTGCGGAACACCACAAGTCATTTTCCTCCAGTAGTGCCCTCTACCTCCAGCTCTGTCCACCTGTTCTCGAGGTAGCTCTTTACTGTCCTGAGCAGGTACGGGGCCATTCTTAATTTTCGCAACTTCTCAACTATCTCGCCCCAATCCGCCGTGTTCAAAGCAATCCGAACATCCAGCGTTACTATCGCACAGATCATCTTGGCCCTCATAGTCTCCCCGGCTATCTCGGTTATACGCCTTATCGCTCCTACCGTGGATCTCCCTTTCCTAAAACCGAACTGGGTCTCCGATAACCCTCCCTTCTCTTCAATGTCTACCTCTAAGGTCAAGACAACCTAATTTGCTTTAAAATACACTATTAAAGAATTAATCAAAAAAATTACTCATCTAACTAATATTAGTAGTTCTATTATTGCATTTTTCTTAAGAAATTATTGACCTTATTAATCAATGTCCCATGTATACTAACATATTTTTTTAAATTTTTGACGGAATAGAATATAGCCGTCCTCAAAATTAAATGGCAAGTAATTGGGATGCCAACTGACCTCGGTGTTTCGAGGATTTGATGATTTGCTTGTTACAATTGCAACTTAGCAGAGATCTACTGATGCTAATTAAACTCCTGAAAAATCGTATTTTTATATATGTGAATTAACAAAAATCTTGTTTCTTGTCATCGGAAATCTACGAAAAAACGCGCTGGTCACAAAGAGGAGCTGTGTTTAAATCTTATCGTATGCAAATACTATATATTTGTCGGTTACAACTACAAAGATAGCATTTAGCCTTTAATGCAGATTCATGCAAAATGGTAAAGAACTGCCAAATCTGACGTCAGCCGATCGAGGGTGTCCTATCGTTTGCATAACTAAGCTCGATAGTACTCAGATTATAGCAATCATTGAAATAACATTTTAAAAACCAAAGAGGACTTTCCAAAAAATAATACAGTTGAAAAATTATATAGTGAGTTAATTACTTCCACGTCCAGTGGAAGTATAGTAACGACAAAAAAATTTTAAAAAAATTTTATTGTCCAAATAGGCTTACAATGTCATGAAACGTCGAGATTTTAAGTTTGAGCGAAAAAAAATTTTCTGTCTGTCGGTCTGTCTGTCGGTCTGTCTGTAACTTTTTTTTTGTGCGCACGTTTACTCTGGAACCGTTTAAGATATTGACTTGAAATTTGGTACACATATGTACTTTAACGAGATCTAGAACTAGATTATATTTTCATCTTGTTCCGTCGAAGGGTTGGGGGGTAAATTTGGGGTAAATAGGTCAATCAAGCAGGTAAGAGTCCATAAAATTGGTATTTAGTATATACAAGAGAAGCTAAGGTCTCAAAAAAATTTTTGGCATTAGCCACCCCCATTACCACCCCACCCCCTTATTAAAGGGGATGAAAAAAAATTGTGATTTAGTGTATGTACAGGAACCAGAAACCCCAAAATATTTTTTTACTTCATCCACCCCTACTATCACCCCCTATCACCACCCCCCTCCCCACTACCGATGTGGGGTATCGTTTTATGGGTTTTTGGAGTAGAGGATTTCAAATATTGTATTATTAAAGTTCCATAAACGATTATTTTCACATACAAAGTTTTTTCGTTGTGAGTGACTTGGCTAGAGAATCTGGATGTGGAAGTAGTGATTCCTTGGGCAGCGGTTTTTTTAATATAATTAGTTGGAATAATGAAATAAAAAACAATATAGTATAATTTCAGATATATTAGCTATTCAATAGGGTACCACAGTAATTGTCACAATCGCGTTTTCAGCCGAAGATATAAAGTCGTTTACTTTTGTTAGTGTTTGCATTGCCGCCCATTTCTTAGGGAAAATGGCTTTATGTCAAATTGTGTGAAACTTTGCAATTTGCTATTCATATCAGGCCGATCAAAAGTTGTTATGGACACAAGTCAATTCTGTGTATCATTTTTGCTGTAGAGGGCCCTAAATGTCGATTGACCCTTAAATTATACAGTGTGTTTCACTTGAAATGGCAACACCCCAATAACTGTTTTACTTTTTTCCGATTTAAATCAAATTTTACTTAAGTATAGAACAAATTAGGATCTACTCACGACCAGAAAAACATTCGCCTCCTAAATGCAAAGCTACCTGCAGTACCAAAATATGCGGAGAAAATAAAAAAATCGTATTAAGCATTTTTTATCGGAAAATTTTATTAATGAAACTTGTTCAGACTTGTCCAAAAACCTTATGTCCAAAATTAAAAAATTGAAATATTAAAATTTTTAAAATAATTATTTTAAAAAGCTGTAAATTGCTTGACAACTACCTGGAAGCATGAGTTTAATTTCAAACAAAATTGTCATAGTACAGTTTTCTAAACAAAAAAATACCATTGAAATGATATTTTCGGACTTGTACATTATTTTAATAAAAATTTCAATATTTTTTATTTTGATTAAATTTTGGACAATTCTGAACAAGTTTCATTAACAAAATTTTCCAATAAAAAAATGCCTAATATGATTTTTTAATTTTCTCCTTATATTTTTGGTACCGCAGGTGACTGCGTTTGTAGTAAGCGAATGTTTTTCTGGTCATAAGTAGACTTTCAGTTGTTCTATACTTAAGTAAAGTTTGATTCAAATTGGAAAAAAAATTAAAAAGTTATTGAGGTGTTACCATTTTAAGCGAAACACACTGTATATATTGTATATATCGTTTAGTGTGTAAGATGTTAACAAATAACAGTAAGGTGGAAACAATATAATAATAGAATAGATAGAAAGAAACACGTAATAAAATAAGTAAAGGATTTTAACATCGTAGTTTTTTCATATTTATTCGAGTTGGTGAAAATAATAGATTGAAATAAAATATTAGTTGTCACCGTGAAATATATTTCAAAGTCGATTATAATCACGTGATATTTAAATTATTATTTTTAACAGATAATGTATTTGGCTTTAACTATCATTTCCTTGACACTTCTGTTATACAATTTAGTACATTTTAGATTTTTGTTTAATTCAGTTGGATATAAGAAGCATATATACAGTATCTGTATACGTAGTAGTTTCACTAAGAACTTTTATATATATTTAAGGCTCAAGAATCAACTTTTAAGACCTTCTACAGCAGAGACGCCACTCGGGGATACATAAAAGAAAAATAAGTGACTGATTGTGACTACAAAATATTTTAGTGTAATCTAAAATTATTTATGATTTGTTGTTGCAGTCTTTCTTCAACAACTAAATCTGGATTTCGATTTGCACGCACTGGTTCAGCTGGTATAACATCATCTTTCAATTAACTAAAATCTGATTCCTCATCTCCCACAATTAACATCACAATCTGTATACATAACCTAAAAGTAAAACTTTTAAGGATACAATTGTACTTAAATATCACAAAATCGTGAGAAAGTGACGTCAATTTCTCAAGAGATTCAATTCCTATGATTTCAAGTATTAGCTCCCTGAAGTCGATCTCACGGACCAGCTTAATATAACAGAACCTGAACTCACGGGGGTTCCAAGATAGTCGTGTTTTTAAGAATGTCTAAAAATTGACCTTTTTGCCAAAGCTATTTCGAGTTTTTATATAGATCTTCACGGCTTATTGATGAAGAAAATATGGTGAAATGAAAGCAAGCTAGAAACCTAGTACATCGTCATTCACGGAATATGAGCCCGTTTACAACACACTTTATTTATCTAAATCTATTGGCGAGGGAATTCAAACCTTAGCTATATTTCAATGCAATTCTCAATCGCTTACGTTTATGATTCTGTGTATTTGTGTTACACATTTTTGTCATGGTCTTTTATATGTGAAACTCAAAACTTAGAACGTTGACTTAACCATATTCATATACTGTATGAAAATAATAACGAAGTACAGGTTGAGTTGAGTAGCTAGGGCTAGACTCCGCCTGAAATAAAGTCATATTATTATTATTATTGTTAATATTACAGCATTTAGGAAAATTAGAGAATTTAACCTAAAATATGAATGAAATATGTTTTAATGTTATCTTGTAATACTTAATTTTGTATGTAACTATTGTAAGTCCCGAAATAAGTAAATTTTGATCAATAAATTAGGAAATTAATTATAAGAAACCCGACCTAGATACGAGATGTTTCAATATCTATATTTTTTTCAGGACACCTCGTACATTTTTGATATACAATTTTATTTATTGTACATGTATGTATAAAGTACATGTGATTTACATATTAGCAGTGACACTATTAAAAAAATTAACTTATTTCACTTGTATAAATTAACCCAAATTAAAATGTACTGTTACATTACTAGGCTATTCGATGCCAATCACACCGAATTACGCTCATAAAATGTTGGAAAAAGGTAACAGTAAATCAATGATTATATAAATCACGTATGAGCGAGAGAAAATTAACTACAAAACTTGTTTTTGTACTACATTCATCATGCTGTCGAAAACATATAAATGAATTGCTCTTGCATTCGCACAATGGGGTTATATCGAAATATTATTTTCATAATGTGGTATATACAAGGTGTACCAATACAATTTACAATTATACAATTTTCTAAAAAATAGATAACCGATAAAATTATCTATTTTCGAGAAAAATGTACTTTTATTCAGTTTTTATTTATTTATTTAGTTACAGCACCCCATAGTAAAAACCAATTGGGTTGTTGCACTAAGTTAAAATTTGAGGAGAATCTATGTTAAGCAATAACAATTATTCTTAAAAAATCATTAGAAACATGTAGAAGTTGAAAAGAAAGTCTTATAATATTTATAATATTAATTACAAAAATACATGCATTTAAAACGGAGATGTCATAATAACGGCAGTCTGTAGAGAAGTTAGTTATAAAACGACGAGAAACGGGTACTAATTTAGAAACTCGCTGATAGCGACGGAGAAAAAAGACAATCACGACAGTTTAATCTGACATTATATTTAACGTCAAATTCAACTGACGTTCATAGGTTACAATTCGGTATACTTTAACAGCATCTAGTTATGGATAAATATAAGTACAGATAGTGTTTTCTGCCGTACTGTGTAAATAATACCACCAATTTACCAGAAAAACTGTTGTGTTCCAATAATAAACGCTGAACGTAATAATGAATGATTCAAAGCCACCAGAGAAGGACCAATAAGTCTTCTTATTGTGGAGACCATTTCAATGTCAAGTAAAGTAACAAATTACAATGTATTCTAAGCGTTTTATTTGTGGTAAGTTGTATCTTAATGTAGGAATTTGATTTTTAATATGGGTTTATGTTGTAGGAAAAACGACCGCATTACAAGACTTGTGTGGCGTTCTAGCTGTTACAAATGAGCAAAATGCATAAATTTTTTTGACATCACCGAATAATAGATCACTAAAAAGCGTTATTTTCTATGTATTTTTTATTTTTTTTTTTATCGGAATTAAAGGATAAAAAAATAATTTAGTTTCGCTGAGAATTTAGACACGTTCAAACGAAGCAAGTTTCCCGCCATTTGCGTGTGACGTCATCCGGCATTTAGCATTGGCAATGTTTATTAGTATTATTTTCAACAGATATTTAATCTATGTACTTAGTGGTGGCAAACTATTTAATATAAAAAAGTTATAGAATCTGAGACGAAAAACAATAGTTAATGTTGATAAAAATATTAAAATAATGCATTATGTTTACATATTCTGAGGTTAGGTATCTAAATCTAACTGCAGTAAAAGGATAAAAGTGAGCGTAAACAAATTTATTGTTACGAACAATGAATGATGCATCCTTGTCGCTTTTCCACCTCCAATTTCTGCACTGATATAATCGGTATTATTACCAAAAAATTGCTCATCATAAACACGTCGATTTTCGGCAAATTGTCACTTTGAGCTTGCACAAAGTCGCTCTTCGTCATTTTTACCACTTAGATAAATTAATACACTAATAATTTTTACAAAAATAAACAAATCGATATTTAAAGGTCAGCAGACTAAAATTTAACATTTAATTAACACACAATTTAATATTTCAGCACTAGCAGATGTAAACTGTCAAAGCTATCAAACTTGTCACTTGTCTCCGTACTTTTCTAAATTTACCGCTGGGTGGATAAAATACGAAGCTGATTGGCTGTGTTTTTCAAATTAGCCAATCATATAATGTTATTTCTTACTGATGCGCTCCACCGGTGAATTTAGAAATCTGCGGTTTATGGATGAAACTAAAACGTTATGCCAGATGACATCAGTACCGTTTATAGTCACGTGGTTTTGTTCCGATAAAATTTAAATTTTAAAATGTTTTTTTTTACAAAATAACTTTTTTTATAGTTTCCTTTTATTATATACTCGGCTTATATAATATGTATAATGAAAAAATAATAAATTAATGCATTTTTAAAATTCATGCATCTTGCTCATTTAAATTAGCCGCCAAACTGGTGGATAAAACAGGGTGTATTATTGTATTCTTAACGGCTCTAGATTAGAATGTTGTTCATGCTTTGACTTCCTAAAAGGAGGGAAATGGCTTTAATCTGCTTTTATGTATTTTATCTAGTTTATGTTGGAATAAAGTGCAGTTGTTTTTGTTAGCTATTGATTATTTATGAAGATACCTAGACGCCCCATAATACTAGGATGATCAATAAATTAAGAAAGGAAATTTAAAAACTCGCCGTTGAAAAACTATATGAAACAAACTGTGAAAGTCGTCTAAAGTCGGTGAACACAATCAGTCGGAAATGGCTACGAATGAGTTGGATTGTAGTTATAAATGCCCTTTGAATTATGTGTGTTATAAATACATATCATTGTTTATTGCTTAGATAGATACCAGCATAAAGTCACAGAAGACCTATACCAGAAGCGTCACTGTCGGAGGCACGTTCGATGTTTGGGTGCGTTTGCACGCATCCAGTAATTTAGTCGAGTAGAGACACGGTCCAGTAATTTAGTAATTGCTTTCCACTAAATTACTTGACTAAAACACGCTGTCCGCATTGGTCGAGTACTAAATTACTAAGCGACTCGACTAAATTACTGAGTGCTTGCAAACGCATCCTTTCATTGGTAAATTGAGGTGACCTTCGGCCATCTTGTCGGTGGTATTGTCAACCTATAAATCCGCACCTTTCTAAATTCACCGCTGCGCTGGACGCATTGGTAGATAAAATTCGAAGCTGATTTTGGCTTTGGTTTTCAAAATAGCCAATCATATAATGTTATTGCTTACCGGTACGCTCCACCGGTGAATTTATAAACCTGCGGATTTATATGTTGACAATAATATCACCGACATATGACATATGCGCATAAAATTCAATATTGGCGGGAAGGCCAGAGAGTCGTTTCTGGTATAGGTCTTCTGTGATAAAGTACTTACCTATTTATTATTTTTTGTTATAATATAGACCTTTCTTGATATCTTCGCAAGTCTCATTCTGACTCTTCTTAGAAGTGAGTATCAATGGATAATAAATAATTTCTTTAGTAGATAAACTTATTTTGTTGTTTTCAGTTAGATACGCATGTATATAGTTAATAGGAAATAAAACAATGAAAAGGAAATATTTAATAAAATACAAAGTATAGTTAACAAATTCATCTAAATTAAATAATAAAATACATATTAGACATATTATGTAATATTAATGAGAATTACAATTACAATAGTTTGTACTGTCTATAGCAGCTGTAACGTAAGTACCTTGCAGCTTTTGCACTTCCAACCATTGCAATGTCAAAACGATCGTCTGTTTTTAAACATTCGCTGACCATAAATATATCTACCGCAAGTAGAATGTCAGAATTAGCTTTTACAGATATACTGCCTTAGTCGTTTTGTAAAAAACTATTAACAATAACTGCAAACATCAATCACTGCTAGCTAAACGTCAAATTTACTTTTGACATATGAGGTTATTTTCTTTCTTGTCAGCAATGTCAACTTATTCGTCTTCATCTGTTCTGCTTATAAGTTCACATCTAACTGCCGTTATGATGTCACTACCGTCTTCGCGGCACATTCAAATAGTCGAAGTTTAACAATTTTTTAAAATATGTTGCGCTAAGAATTTTTCTTCCAAATTAAATATATAACTAAATTAAGTCCTCCACTACCATATTTCACCATTTTTGAAAATTCGTCAACAACCCAATTATAGGGTGGGAAAAATACAGAGAATGGATGTATACATATTAAGTATGAAAATATACAGTATCGGCAAGCGTTTAATTAGGTACGGCAATAAGAGCAAGCGAGATCGAAGCAACTAGGCTATTCTTTTTTGTCGTATAACATCCTACTCGTGCCACCTGCTTTCCCCACCATATGTGCGTGGGCAGTTCTGTCTGCCGAATTTAAATTTGTTTCCGTCTTCATTTCTCGTTTAGCCTAATAAGCAAAAGTTTGATTTGTTTTTATTCAGTGGCTACTCAAAATTTCAGTTTATACGCCTGCTGAAAAGGTTGAGATACTTAAATGGTCAACGATGTACGTATGATTTTCTTGATGCGCGTGTCACTATTTGCCCATCTTCTAGAGCACTGGTAGACGTCTTTATTGTGAGCGGTCGGTTAAGTCGTTAAAACTATGCAATACCTAATCCAGGACTTTCCGATACTGTATACATTAAAGATACACTTAATATTTGCAATATTTGAGTGAAATATTTAAAGCTCATCCTCCATAGAAGATATGTAAGTGTTACACATAAAATATAAGGACAAGAACTTCACAATTTCTGTTCGTGGTATAGGAAGATAAAAGACTTAATGCTAATGTGTTTTAAGTGAATAGGCATGAAAATTTAACATTCAAAATATTCGGGAAATCAACAAGATTAAGAATTAACTTGCGTAAAAACAAAAGAGAATAAAGTTTTCTTTGGCCATGTAAGCTAAGGAAACGGAATCTATTTATATAATCCAGTCTGTAGGGCAAAAGGGGGGGGGGGGGGGGGGGGGTACCCACTAGGTTATTTGAGTTGTAACGATTTTTTTCGTCTCACCCTAAAAAAGTAATCAGCATAAATAAAAAAAACTATAGACTTGGTACAAGAACTCAAGATGTGAGTGTATTTTTTATGTTGGGTATTCCTGTAAAAAGAATATTAGTGATATGCGTCAAAACCCAATGTATTTTAAATGGCAATTTTCAACACGTCGCACAGTGGAAAAAATATGCTCTTTTTTGGACAAAAATCTGCCGACAGTAGAGATTTCAATCAAATTAAATTAAAAAAAATGGCAAATACTCTTAAGACATTGTACTTTAGAGTAGTGCTGCGGCAAAGTGGCTTTGGATTAACCTAACCTAAAAATCGCAGATATTACTTCCACATCCAGTGGAAGTATAGAAACGACAAAAATTAAAAAAAAAAATTTATTGTTCAAATAGGCTTAGAATGTCATGAAACGTCGAGATTTTAGGTTTGAGCAAAAAAAATGTCTGTCGGCCTGTCTGTAACTTTTTTGTGCGCACGATTACTCTGGAACCGTTTAAGATATCGACTTGAAATTTGACATATGAATTTTAACTGGGTTATATTTTGATCTTATTTCGTTGAATGGTTGTGGGGTAAATTGGGGTAAATGGGGGTAAATAGGTAAATCAAGCAGGTAAGAGTCCATAAAATTGGTATTTAGCATATACAAGGGAAGCTAATGTCTCAAAAAAAATTTTTGCATTAGCCACCCTCAATACTACCCCCAGCCCGTTACAAAAAGGGGTGAAAAAGCTTATTTTAAAGAGATATGATATAAATATATAGATATAAATGATGTATTTATTAGAAATAAATTGAAAATTTTTTTAAATCCTATACATAAGCTCAAAATTTGCCAAAAAAGTCATTTTTTAAATAACCTAAAATATTTCAAAATCCTGACATGATGGGCCAAATCTGAGTCCAGATTCGGATTCAGCGCGAAAAATTACTTCGGAAATTGGATAATGTTCAAACTGAATGAAGTAAAAAAAAAATTGAGACCTTTGGTTCTTGTACACATACTAAATCACATATTTCTTCACCCCCTTTTATAATGGGGTGAGGGTAGTAATAGAGGTGGCTAATGCCAAAATTTTTTTTGAGACATTTGCTTCTCTTATATATACTAAATACTCTGGAACCGTTTAAGATATCGACTTGAAATTTGGTACACATAAGTATTTTAACGAGATCTGGAACTAGATTATATTTTCATATTATTCTGTTGGAGGGTATAATTGGTATTTAGTATATATATAAGAGAAGCTAATGTCTCAAAAACATTTTTGGGATTAGCCACCTCCATTACCACCCCCCACCCATTATAAAAGGGGGTGAAAAAAAAATGTGATTTAGTATGTGTACAAGAACCAAAGGCCTCATTTTTTTTACTTCATTCAGTTTTAACCCTAACATTATCCAATTTCCGAAGTAATTTTTCGCGCTGAATCCGAATCTGGCCTCAGAATTGGCCCATTATGTCAGGATTTTGAAATATTTTAGGTTAAAAAATGACTTTTTTGGCAAATTTTGAGGTTATAATGTATAGGATTCAAACAAATTTTCAATTTATTTCTAATAAATACATCATTTAATCTTCCTCTTTAAAATAAGCTTTCGAATGGTTGTCTACGATGAAATAATTTTTTTCACCCCCTTTTATAATGGGGTGGGTGTAGTATTGGGGGTGGCTAATGCTAATTTTTTTTTTGAGACATTAGCTTCTCTTATGTATACTAAATACATTTTATGGACTCTTACCTCCATTTACCTCAATTTACCCCACAACCATTCAACGGAATAAGATGAAAATATAACCTAGTTCCAGATCTCGCTAAAATACATATGTGTACCAAATTTCAAGTCGATATATTAAACGGTTCCAGAGTAATCGTGCGCACGAAAAAGTTACAGACAGACCAACAGACATTTTTTTGCTCAAACCTAAAATCTCGACGTTTCATGACATTCTAAGCCTATTTGAACAATTAAATTTTTTTTTAATTTTTTGTCGTTTCTATACTTCCACTGGATGTGGAAGTAATATCTGCGATTTTTAGGTTATCCAAATCCACTTTGCCGCAGCACTACTCTAAAGTACAATGTCTTAAGAGTATTTGCTATTTTTTTTATTTAATTTGATTGAAATCTCTACTGTCGGCAGATTTTTGTCCAAAAAAGGGCATATTTTTCCGTGGTACGTGTTAATTTTTTTATTTTTTTTTATTTTGCAGATTGGTGGATATTTTTATTTGTGCTGATTATTTTTTTGGGGTGAGACCAAAAAAATATGGACCACCCTGTACCCACGAATAATTCCTACAAAAAATTCTTTTTTCATACTATATAGGGGTTTGCCCCAATCATTAATTGATGTTTTCCACAAAAATATCGTATCCGCTACGGCCAAAATAATAAAAGAAAGTCTGGCTAATAGATCTTGTTTCTAAGGCCAACAAAGCCAATTTAAAAAAAAGACAAATAATAAATATACGATAAATGAACATTGAACATTCCTGGTGTGAAATAAGCGAAAATAAATCGTATCCTATATTTTTCTTTAAAAGTGCGGTTTAAAAAATATATTTGCGTTAATAACATAACGTCATCAATCTATACGTTAATTACATGCTATGCTGGCATGACACGGCTAATAATATTAATGAGATTTGTAATTAAAGTATTTAAAATAATTAAGCTAGTAATGAGAACAGTAATGAAACAGATGAAATTATTAATAATTGACGTAATGAAAATAATCTTTACTATAATGAAAATAGTATTAGTACTGAAAACAGTACTACAGTTCATCTCAAACTTATAGCAACATGAGGCCCAGTGTTTTAATGCAAAGTTAAGCACTTTATCCTACAAATAAAGTAGCTAGGAGTTTAGAATATGCTTTTATTAAACACTTTAATATTGCAACTTCATATTCTAAACTTCTAGCTAATTTATTTGCAGGATAAAGTGCTTAACTTTGCATTGAAACACTGGGCCTCATGTTGCTATAAGTTTGATATGAACTATACACTAGTTCACAAGTTCAAAGCCGTGTTAATTCTTGATAAAACTCGTAAAAATATGAGAGAGGGCTCATTGGATTCGGAATGACGTCTAGAAAAATGTTCAAAATTTTCAAACCCGCACATATACAATTGCAAAAGTTATAAACAAATGAAGATTAAAAAAATAACGAGTTTTGTTTTTTGTAAATAACTCGAAAACTATTAGTATTTAAGGAATTTTAAAAACAGATTCTTAAAGAGGAAGAAAATTCCAATAAAAAAGTTCTGACTCCCGAAACTACTAATAATTTTAATTTAATGTTGAAAATAGAGCTCAGCGCGGTGAACACTAAGCCGTTACGATGCTCTGAAACCGGCCGTAATAAGTAAAAATACTTTTTTATGTTATTACAAATTTAAGAATTAAAAAAAATATGGTATTTAATCACTTAAAGGAACAATATCCCGTTGTAAAAAAATTTTTCACCGATTTTTCATAAAATGAACCTATTGTTAATTAACAAATTTGTTTAGAGTTTGCTTTTATATTTCAAGTTGGATAATTGTTAAACAAAAGCCACCAAAATTATTTCGCTTCGTGGAGACTCTATGTCAACTATACTTTATGGGATTATGAAATTGCGAAGTTTTTTATTGTTATAGTCTATTAGTTATTAATTATTTAACCTAACAAAAAACTAAAAAATGAAAAATTGAGGTTGAATTTTTTTTTATTACTTTTAATTATTATTACTGTATTACGTATTTTTTAAAGACATTTTTTGGCCATTGTTAACCACGAAAAACGGTCGGACTAGGTGAGCCGGAGGGGTGGGGGGCGTGGAAGAATGTCCCACTTTTGGTTTTCTCGAAAATGGTGCGTCGTAGGGAAAAATTTTCTTATACCGAATGAATGAAAGCTCATGAAATTCTCAACTTTCATTCTATATATTTTTTTCGAATTCGCAACCGTTTTCGAGCTACAGGCTCCGGAAAAGAAACAATTTTCGAAAAACAGATTTTTACCTGAAAAATAGAAAATTGTATTTTAAAGATGATAAAAAAAGTCACATATAAGGTAAGTAATTTTATTAATTTAATTTTATACACAGATCATATATACTTATCGAAGATACCTCTATTTATAGTGCGTCGAGGCTATGGCTGTCTTCAAAGTCTTAGAATACGTCGTCAAAAATGAACATGAACATTGCACTATTTTATCGGATTCACTGTCTGTTCTTCAAAGTATTGCTAACAGTCAAGACATTAACACACTATTCATACGCGTATTGCTGAAATTAAAATGTTAGTAAATAAATTAAAAGAAGGAGGAAGGTTAATCAAATTTGTGTGGGTTAAAGCTCATTCAGGCTTAGAACATAATGAAGAAGTAGACATCATATCAAAAAAAGTATTAACGATGGATACATTTTGAACAGTGGACTACACGTCCAAGAGTGTATAAGCATATTGAAAAAAAAAAAAGTAAAAATGTGTGGTCAACCTGATGGAAAGAATATAGCGTAGCAAAACCTACTCGCTACATAACCATTCAGCCAGATATTCCTACTTGTTATTGGCATAAAGATTTAAAATACTCAAGAAGAGAAGTAACTACAATAAACAGACTATAATTTGGCCACGGGTGTTACCCGGCGCACCTCAAGAAGATAGGAGTTGTGGACACAGACTTGTGCGATACTTGCAATGTCACTGCAGATTTGGATCATATATTTTTTGACTGCTTAAGTAGAAAGCGATGTATTCCATAAAAAATAAAGTAGTCTGAATATTTACCTCCCTAATAATATCTGTCATTTATTAGCTCTAAATAAAAAAATATCTATGACATAATACTCGAATTGCTCAAAGACATTAAAATCGACATTTAGAATAGGCTAGATATCCATTCCTTTGTTTTTTCCTATTGTTATATATTCCTTTCCTTCAAGTTTTCATCCTCTTTGGTCGTGAGGCTCCTGACAAGGGTTCCTCGTCCATGGCATCCTCATCCTCAGTGGTGGGTGGTTCTTGCTGAAGGGGCTCTACGTCGTCTTCATCGTCGTCCTCGTCTCAAACAGGCGCGCCGTTGAGGCATTTCCCTTGTCAGTGGAGGCACGCCGCAGAACAGTTCAGCATTGCTTTCCGGCATCCACATTTGCCACTACCACAATCCTTGGTGCAGCGGTAAAATATCGTTTTCAGTAGGACCTCCGGTGCTGGTGGATCTTCTGTTGTAATTGGCACCAGGGTGTCTCCTACATGTTTCCACCCCCACATGTTGGGTCAACTGCAACCTTTTCATCGTGAATTTTTATCGATGAGCTGACAGAGGAAAGAGTGAATGCACGATCTTTGCGGGAAAACTTGATGTCTGAGAATGGCAAGTCCACTATCTTATTCATTGCCTCTTTACCAACTCAAACAGCATCGTAGCAATTTATTGTGGCTTCTCCCACCACCCCATTCGCAATTGACATAATGTCCCTGGTTTGTGGGAAGGGAGGATGAGCAAAATAACTACGATAGTGGCCACAACCGGTGCATTTAACCTAGCTGTGGCGTAAATTTGAGGTAAAAATCTGTTTTTCGAAAATTTTTACTTTTCCGGAACGTGTAGCTCGAAAACGGTTGCGAATTCGAAAAAAGTATATAAAATGAAAGTTGTCGAGAATTTCATGAGCTTTCATTTGGTATAAGTAAAATTTTTCCCTACGACACACCATTTTCGAGATATAAGCGGAAGAACCAAAAGTGGGACATTCCTAAACCCTATTCTGACCTGTTTTCACTTGTTTTTCGTGGTTAACAAAAAATCCTGACCTAATTTTGTAAAACTGACATCGGGATCGTGTTCGGCGGTCAAAAATACATGGGAGGTGTCACACCTCAAATAATTGACTTTTTTTGTGTGCCTGTATTAATATGTTTTATTATTATCTAAAAAAGTCAATTTTTAGTGGTTTTTATTTTTTTACAAATTAACAAATTAGAGAATATTACTTAGGTATTATGCAAATCACAACTTACACACGTTTTATTATGAAAATACCTACTTTCTGTATTGTATGCTAAGAATCCTATCATGTAATTCAATACTTCGTCAGTATTAGCTAGAAGAGCAGTTGTTTTGATTGCTTCTCTAATAATGAGTGTTTTAAAGTATTTACCTAACTAGCATATTAGCGTGCCCAGATTGGGGCAACAATATACAGAAAGTAGGTATTTTCATAATAAGTAAAAAGGTGTGTAAGTTGTGATTTGCATAATATAATATAATCTTAATCTTTAATCATAATGAAAGCAGATAAAATAAAAAATAATTAATTGTAAAAATTAATTATCAAAAAAATTCTTCATAAGTCTAGTTTTATTCAGAGATGGGTAAAGAAAACTTTCCATTTGAAACTGTCGAATAAAATATTTGAATATTACAAAGTTTTCAAAATTCCGGTAGGAAACTTTCGGATTATTTAAATATTTTATTGGAACTTTCACTTTTATCAAAACTTCGTTCCGCGAACTTTTAAATGGAAAGTTTGCTTTATCCATTTCCAATTTTTATTAAAACTTAGTTCCGGAAACTCCATAAAATTTCCTGAAAAGTTTCCTTTACCCATCTCTACTTTTATTCAATATTTTATTACGAACAATTGGCATTTCTATTTTTGCGATGCGATTACTAGGGACGGAGATAATAAGAAAAATAGCAGAAAATTCCAATGTTGAAACATAAATTGTTTGCAATGGACGGATTTAGTCCAAAACTTCTCGTTACACTAGTCACACCTGAAACATTAATACAATTAAACAATTAAAACCATAATTAAATAATTAAAACCATAAAATTGCTGCAGCAAAACAAATGCAAACGCAAATGAAATTTATTTTGACTCCTCTATTTGGTATTGTTAAAAATTCTCTTTGGATCTACCCTAGCCTGAAGATTGAATGTTGAAACACTCTGTTACTCTCTCTCTCTCCCTGTATGTCCTCTTATCAAAATAAATTATTTCTACAGGATATCTTACCTTCGTATACTAAACAAAATTAATAACACCATTTAAGATGTTGCATAACAGTTTGTGTAATAATAAAAGTTTATATTTGATATATTTTTCTTCTATTCATCTTTCCTGTCGTAATATTATTTCATAATTAACTTTGTAACCGAATCCGCCTACATACGTCTCTTATATTAGCCTTTTATGTGTTTTCTGTTGTTTTTGTTTATTTATACACAGCTGACTGTAAACTATAAAGAAGTTTTAATTAAATGTAAATTAAAACAAATAACTCAAGTCCATGAACGGGATGCATCGTTTATTGAACCTCAATACATTTTTATTTTAGCTTAGAGATTACACTCTCTGATATATGTGTTTATTATTTATTACGCTGGCAGTGATAATGAGGGGAATTTTGTTATAATAATAAATGATTTGTTGGGTATGTAAAGTGTTTGATATCGATAAAACCTAGGAAACGTATTATGGTACAATGTATTAGATTTATTATGGTACTAACAGTAATTACTACTTCAAAATACATTAAAAACCGCTGCCTAAGGAATCACTACTTGCACATCCAGAATTTCTATCCAAGTACGGCGATTTTTTTTGCGGAAGTACGTCGAAATTTTTTCGAAAGCACACCTAAATGTTTCCGAAAGTACGGCAACATTTTTTGGAAAGTACGACGAAATTTTTTCTCTCAAAAATCCATATATCCATGTGCTAACCGTATCAACTGCGAAACGCATTCTCCCACTACCGGGTATTTTTTATCCTTTCCTGATGGTGCAGGCGGGGAGAGGGTCGTCGATGTGCACGAAAAAAAAAATGTTTCCTTTACTTCTCGTGTACATTAAATCACAAATTATTTGTTTCACACCCTTTAATGAGGGAGGTGGCTAATGCCAAACAAATTTTTTGAGGCCCTTCCATTCTTGCACACACACTAAATCATAATTTTAGTTTTTTACTCCCTTTAATAAAGGGGTAATGTGGGGCTGATGCCAAAGAAATTTTGAAACCTTGGTTTTTGGCGTTATAGTATATTGTGTATTTAGGTGTGAAAGCAATACATTCCCGGACGACGATGCAAATTGTTGGCCGAGGCGCTAGCCGAGGCCAACAAGCATCGAAGTTTGGGAATGTGCTTTCACACCGAAGTACACATACTATTTAGTATGTATGTTTGTAGTGTGGATATATTTACTTTTTTAGAATTAAGTTTACTCTTTTTTTTTTTTTAAATTAATAAATTGATAAATAATGAAAAACAGCAGTGCACTAATATGTGCGGGCAGACACGATCGGGACGGGTCGACTCGCGAAGTGGGCAGGAGTGTGCGAAGTGGATAGCGCTGGTGAGCATCCGAGCGTAGCATCGTTGTCGCCGGTTTCTATTGGCAAAAACAAATTTAAAGTAGCTCATATAAATATAAGATCGCTAAATACTGGTTTCGATGAATTTTCAGAGTTTATTTATAACTATGATTTTGATATTTTGGCTGTAACAGAGACCTGGTTAAATCCCGATATGGATAGTTCTTTATATGCCATACCGGGTTATAATCTTATAAGAAAAGATAGGGCCACTAGAGGTGGGGGTCTAGCTTTCTACCTGAAAAAATCTATAAAACATAGTCAAATTAATATTAGAAATTATAATAATATCGAAGCAATGTGCATAGAAATTATAATAAATAAACAAAAAACTGCCATTTGCGTTTGTTATCGTCCACCTAATAATGATAACGTCAGTTTTATGAATTTTTTGGATGAATTTTTTTCTATGGTGTATCCTATTTTTACAAATGTTGTTTTGTTAGGCGTGTAACAGTTCAGAATTAACAATTAAAAATATAGTATGAAAGCAGATATATTTCAATAAGGATACAGCAGGTAAACAGTGTTATCGTTGCTTAGTTTCATTGACATACAGCATACAGGTCTCAGCACAGTAGCGACCACCCTTGCCTCACCATTTGTCAGGCCCACTATGTCTGGTTACCTCTTACAACTCCATGCATTACATTAAATTAAATGTTATCTCCACTGGCACCTTATAAAATTTCTGGGTCCCAATTGTTTACATTACTGCCTATAACAAGTACAAGGTTATGTTGTAATCACATTATCAAGTAATTAATTAAATAAAGGGCTGATAGATTACCTGGATATTATAAGGTACAATAAATATTTGTTAAATTAAATTCGTAAATGTTATTCAGATTTGTTTTGATTTTGATTGGCAAATGTCAAAATTTAAGTTAGGGATTTTAAGATTGGTATCAATGGACGGCCTGATTTGCAAATTGGCACAAAATCACCCTTTTTTGCTTTCAAAAAGAAAAAAAAAAGGAGGAGACATTTTTGATTTGGCTGGTTGCTGAACAGGGAGGTGTTCTCCAAATGTGAATTTAAATTCTCTAATAAAATAAATCAACCTAATAAGAGCTAAGGTCAGTAGTTTCTTTTTTTAACAATATTTTAAATTTTAAATAAATATACATACCTTGGTAGTTGTAATAGGTGTAATACTTTTTAGGTTTTTTTGTATGCCCTAAAATACTACCCTTCAGCCTCTCTGCTCTTATGTTGTGCCTACTGGACATGTGAGCCATTTAAAACTTCAAAACAAATATATGCATAGCAAATTAATTACTTGGTGCCAGGAGGCCTGATGAAAATTCCTTGCCTTGGGCGCAGAGCTTATTTTTTTAGAATCGCAATCACTCGTAGAGGGTCTGCATGTGGTAAGCGGAATGCTGGCTATTATTTCACCACAGACGGGTGAGTGTTTTTCTTCTTTTTGAACCTGCCAGATCGCAGTGCCATTACTTTCGAAAGAAGCAAGTAGTCTTCAGCGACACAAAGGCGTGAGCCATCGTATATTTGTCCATTTGCCTGTATATTGGTGATCATTTACTATTCATTATTTGATCTAGTGTATACTTATGCCATTTTATGTTTCTTATACTTAATTCTGATATAACTTCCTATTTTTTATTTTGTCATCGCATGTAAGCCAAAAACAGCTGTTTGCGGTCCTGAAAGCTATCGACATATGCCTAGATGATATATTCTGCAAATAATTTTTATACTAATTGTATCATATTCTATATAATTTATATAATTACTTACCTATATACATAAGTATATTTCTCTGCTATTATTATCTGTGATAACCTCCACTTGCATCGTGATACTTTTCTTTATACTAGCATATATTAATATTATACTTTTTCTTTGAAGTTTGTGTTTTGTCTGCTCTTTCCCTACCTCTGCCAATTAACCTTGGCTGGCGCCCGAAGTTTACAATCAATTTCCATCTGTTCATTTAATATACACAAGTTATCTTTTGAAACTTTATAGTTGACATAAGAGACCTTGCCCACGACCCGCTGTCGACATATGAGCTGCCGAGTAGCCGAATTTTTAATGATCACTTTGGACCATTTAAATTTGGTCGTGACTGTTTACGTCACAGGCGATATAAATTTAAATCTATTGGAAAATTCTGAGCAAAAAAGAGAGTTCACAAATATTCTGGATATGTACAACATGAAACAGTTAATTCAGTCTGCTACTAGGGAGGATAACTATAGAAATAGTTCTAGCTTAATAGATATAATTGCTGTAAAAATATCATGTAAAGTGATTAATACAGAGGTCATTAGTATTCCAGGGAATATCACAGATCACAAACTAGTTTTTGCTATTTTAGATATGCCTAAGTTTAGGTCGCCCAAAAAAACTATTACTTACAGAGATTATAAAAATATAAATTTACAGCATTTTGAGCTAGATTGTAGGGCCATAAATTGGAATGTTATATATGAATCAAATGACATTGATGAAAAAATTTATCACTTTAACCAATTAATTTTAAGTTTATTAGATGCGCATGCGCCTATCGTAACTAAATCTATCACCGAGAGACCATACACTCCTTGGATTACAGACACTATCAAGACACTTATTAAGCTTAGAAATAAAGCTCACTTAAAATATGAAAAAAATAAAACAGAAGCAAATTTAAATTATTACAAGCAATTGCGAAATTACACTAAGTGTGCTATACGTAGAGAAAAGTGTGCGTATTTTAACTGCTTAAAAAAGGACTCAAAAAAATTGTGGGATGCAGCCAAGAAACTTAATATAACTCAGTTACCGAATTTTCAATTGCCTACAAATTTGAGGAACCCCAATTTGTTTAATGATTATTTTATTTCCACCTCTAACTTGCCTTCAACATTAAGCGACAATACTCTAAACTATTATGAAAATAATATTCATCCGAATATTGAGAGTGAACTAGAATTTAATTTAATAGATGAAGTGTCATTATTGAGAATAATTAACTCTATAAAAACGAATGCTAGTGGGGTGGATGGTCTCTCAATAGTTGATATTAAATTGTGCATACCGTACTGTGTTCCGCATATACTGCATATAATAAACCAAGTAATAATTCAAAAAAAAATTCCTGCATTATGGAAACACGCATTGGTTAAACCTGTCGCCAAAAACAATAATCCTACTGATTTTTCTGATTTTAGGCCAATCAGCTTGCTATCTGTTATATCTAAAATATTAGAGAGACATATTTATAACCAAATCATTGACTTCTTAAATAAAAATAAATTAGTTTCAAACATACAATCGGGATTTCGAAAAAATCATTCCACATCAACAGCGTTAACACATTTAGTAGATGATTTTCTTAGAAACATTGATGGTGGAAAATGTATATGTTTGGTACTGATAGATTTTTCAAAGGCCTTTGATACCTTAGACCATTCTATGCTATTGGCAAAACTTCATTATCTTGGTTTTTCTAAATTTGCGACAGATTTCATGAGTAATTACTTAAACGGGAGAAAACAAGCTGTGGTTATAGATGATGATGGTACTCGAAATGTGTCACGTTTGCAAAACTTAAATTCAGGTGTTCCTCAAGGTTCAATCTTGGGACCACTGTTGTTTACCTTGTACGTTTCCGATATTTCAGATGTAGTCACCAGTTGTCAACTACATCAGTATGCAGATGACTCGCAAATATACAAATCTTTTGATTTCCAAGAATGGCGAGATGTTTTAACACTAATAAACCAGGACTTAAAAAAAATTTCTGAGTATTCTTCTAACCACAATTTAAAACTAAACCCTGAAAAATCGCAAGTAATGCTAATAGGTACATCTGTCACATTAAAAAAATTATCAGAAGTTTCATTTGATGTTAATTTAAATAATAAAGTCCTTCCTGTTGTAAATGAGGCAAAAAATTTAGGGCTTTGGTTAGACTCAACGCTAGGCTTTGAAAAACATATTTTATCCAAATTAAAATTCGCTTACAGTCGACTGAAAAAATTATACAGTTTTGCGAAAGACATATCTAGAGAGTGTAAATCAAAATTTTGTGATTCACTCGTATTATCTTTAGTTGATTATGGTGATGTTGTATATGGAAAGTTATTATCGGCGGCAGCAAAAAAGAAAATTCAAAAACTTCAAAATTCATGTATGCGTTATATTTACAGTATCCCATATAGACAACATATATCACCACATCTAAATAAACATAACATATTAAACATGGAAAATCGCAGACGTTTACACATGCTCACACTTATATGGCGAATAATTCATAATGACGAACCTCAGTACTTAAGAAATAAGTTAATTTCACGAGATCACTTGCATAATACAAGATACATACAAAATTTTTTGGTGCCTCAGCATAAAACTGCGATTTTTCAAAGATCATTTACGTATTTTGCATCTCATCTTTGGAATGAACTTCCAAATGAATATAAACAATATAAATCAAAAAATTTTTTTATTAAAGTTGTCAAAAATTACATTTTGGCTGATCAGAGGCAGGAGACTTGATGTTGCGTTGTGGATGTGCGTATATTTCTTTCCTTTCCGATACAATTTTATTTACTTTTAACCTTTTTGCTTCGCTTCGCGAGGTCTGCCCGTTCCCCTTGTCTGCTCGCATGTCTGAGTGCTGCTGCTGCTATTATTATTGTTGTTACTATTATAAAATATAACATTTGTTAGATTACAATTCATTACTGAATATTAAAAAATAAAATAATTTTTTTTTTTCTTGAAATTTTAGGTTACTTATATGTATTAATATTTTTTTATGATATTTTTATAATCTTAGATTATAGATTATTTGTATTTGGGCAAATGGAAGAAGAGCTCTACAGTTCAATTTGTACCATTTTTACTTTGAGTAAAATAAATGTATTATTATTATTATTATCATTATTATTATTTTTTCTGAAATCGTAATCAATATTATTATAACTTAAAGAATTTGTATTAATGCATAACATTTCTTCATTAAAATCTAACTGCTTACTAATAAATGCAATTTTTATGTGAGTTGGTTTGTCTGCGTGTATTTATTTACTGTCTAAAATATACATAAAAAACCGTACGGGAATGTTACTTTCCCGGCCTAGGCCGGGAAAGTAACATTCCCGTACGGTTTTGTTGATCGTTGCTTGACAACGGATTTTTTCCGGTCTGTTTTCTGATGGTTTCTTAGCAACGGACTAAAATATTGGAATTGTGCATTTTTCGATCTGAAATCGCGCCGAAAATGTAGACATTGCCGATCGATTTCAGAAAAATGATTTTTATTTAATCGCCTTATTTATTTTAATGTCCTGGCGGAGTTTAGCCGATGGCTATTCTACCACTCAACCAGGACTACACACACATAGACAACATCACAACACCCATTCCGCGCGACATTGCCATCTGCCACAGTTGAGACTCGAACTCAGGAGAGGAGAGCGACTAGACCGTGTTGTCTCTCACACAACCGCGGTCTAGCCCACTGCTACCGTCTCGGCAACATGAGAAGAACGCCACTACACATCCATACCCTAGCCAGGATTCGAACCCGGGACCCCATGGTCGCAAGCCTAACACCTCAAGCACTACGCCACCGAGTCGAATATTATATCAATAAAGTTCTATGAACAATTATTTCCACATAATGGAGTGCAAATATAATATCAAACTTATTTTCGTTGTAAGAGATTTGGATAGGAAATCTGAATGTGGAAATAGTGATTCCTTGATATTTGGTTTTACGATTTGTACATGATTGATTTGTTAGTAAAGAGGAAAGTTCACAATCGGTAGATTGAGCGTCTTTCAGTAATTGTAAGTTGAAATTGCTATAGTCTTCATCGGTGATGATTAGGAAATCATCGGCGCATGATAGTATATGGTCACGGTTGTTGTTTCGGTGTTTTCTTTAAAATTGGGTTTCCTTTATTGTGTTTTGTATGGCTTGTTCTAGGACCGTGGTAAATGGTCAGATGGGTAGGGGCATCCTTGCTTGACTCCTAATGTTTGGTTTTCTTCATTGAGTGGCAGTGTTTTAGTGAGGACAAGCTTCTATTATCCTGTTCATTAGATACAGTGGTACTGCTCTATCGCAACTATGTGTAATTTTGTATCTTCTCTCCATTTTTCTTCCAATATTCCGTTGATCTTCCTTTAATGAATGCTGTCTGTCTGGTGGTCTTCCAATGTGTCTATCTAGTTGTTCATTGTACTTTTATGCATTTAGAGCGTCTTTTAACTAACAGATTGTCTAACTGTTTCTGTAATACTGAAATTAAGCGAATGTCGTTTTTACAATTTCGCCGTGGGAGCCGTAAATTTAACGGATAAAAGTCATAAGGACCTTTCTTCCTCAGCGCTTTATAACCTTTCAACTAAAAAAAAGTAATAAAAATTATCAAATGGGCCGTGAGATATAGGTCGTTATCTAAATGCCCGTTTTCCTTATTTTTCTTAAAAATGAATTGTTATGGGTACGCCGAATTAAGTGGAAACTTCAGTATGTGATAAAGGAAAACAGCTTTCCATCGATGTATAGAAACCCTAGTTAGTTAAAAAAAATTTTAGTCAAGTACTCATTTTATTGGTCCAATGTTGATCTCAAGGCTAGAAAACAAAAAAAAAGACACAAAACTGCGACCTGTTTATTAACACCATGTATAAAATACTTTCGTAAAGCTAAGTGATAGGAGTGTACCTAATCCTAGTTGTTTATTTATAAACTCTAACATTTTATCTGCTCATCTATTTTTAAACTCATGCCCTTTCGTTTATCCTCTTCATTTACACTCCACTCTCGCAGCAATCGATGGATGATCTCACATGCAATCGATTTTTTTGGCATTATAATTGTGGTTGCGAATGACATTGCGTCACGAGTTTGCCATTTCAACATTGATCCTCTATGTGAGTAATCCGTGAATAATGGATAAATACCGGAGAATTTATAGCTCTGGTAAGTTGTACCTGTGCTTGTACTCAACCTACTTGGTGTATCTGACGCAACAATCCATAAGATGCATCTTCAATGCATTTACGTTTCGCATTTACCCAAGATGACTGATTGGCCAACAAGTGCACGCTCTCGTTTATTATGTTATAACCTAGGAGTGTCGAGCTATTTCTGCTGCCTTGGATTTTTTATAGCGTCAGTCGCTTTTACACTTGGTTGCGCTTGTTAACGCCTGCCCTAAGTGGGAAAGATCTAATTGAATCATTAACTTACTTATTTTCAATTAGTTTGTATTGTAATGCACCCCATTTTACTTCTCGTCCAAGACATGTTGCATTTAGTCCGAAATCATTTTGGAAGAAAAATATGCTTAAAAAAATTATAATACAAATTTTCAACAGTTCAAAATCGCCCCCCCCCCCAAACAAGCTTGGGCCCGGGGGAAATAACCCCCCTCCCCTCGACAGGCCTGCGTAGCGCGACATAAAGATTTCGCTGCATTTTCGAAATTTGTGCCTATATAAATCGACATTCTAATGTTTTCTTTGCGTAAAATGCAGATATAGTAAAAAAGTTAAAATCATCAAAGTAGGCGAATCTTCTTGAAATTTTGCAGGTTAGGTTAGGTTGATATGTGAGTGGGCTAGTAATAGACCCTCCACCGCGACCATCTGGTCTATTGTGGCTCACTCCTAATTATATTTCACCCAATAGGTTCAGCTTTTTGATGAAGTCGACTACCTTATTGGGTGAGAGGTTGTCCAGATCCTCTGGCAGAAGTTGCCCTTTGCCAAAAAGTGAGAATCTGGTTCTTTCTGCAGCAGGACAGGTACATAAAATGTGCGCTGCCGTTTCATCCTCCTCCAGACACAGTCGGCATTCAGCGTTATCCGCTATTCCGAGTCTGTGTAGGTGGTGGTTAAGTCTGCAGTGCCCAGTGTATAGGCCAACTAGAGTTCTTAGGTGTAACCTATTTAACTCTAATAGTTTTTTAGTTCTTGATTTCAAGGGGTATGTGATGAACTCCTTTGAATGAATTAATCCTGGTAGTTCTTGCCAGTACTGGAGGATTTTCCCCTCAGTCCAGGCCAAGATGGTGGTTTTCGCAGTGCTTGCCGATATGCCAAGCACTGGCTCCGGTCCGATAAATTTTGATACCGCACCTTCCCTGGCTAAGGAGTCGGCTACTTCGTTGCCCTCCAAGCCAGAATGGCCCGGTATCCAGACCAGAGTTAATTTGTATCTGCCCAATCGGGCTAGAGCCTTTTGGCAATTCCAGACCAATTTAGAATTGCAGCGATGTGAGCCAAGAGCTTTAAGAGCTGCTTGGCTGTCTGAAAAGATTTTTATTGATCTATGTCTAGGATGCATCTGCTCAAGCCTCCTTGTACACAGTTCAATGGCATGAACTTCTGCCTGAAAGACAGTCGCATAGTTACCCAGGCTCGAAGTGATTCTTACCTTTGGGTTGCGACTGTATGCTCCAGCTCCAACTCCTTCAGGGGTTTTGGAGCCGTCTGTAAACCAACAGATGTCTGCTCTTTGTAGGTCAGTTTTATTCCGATCCCATTCGTCTCTTCCAGGAAAAAGGACGGTAAAAGGCAGTTCATAGTTGGTCGTGGTAGGCATCACATCTGAAAGCATTCCCAGGATGCCATGACACTCCATGTCATCTGACAGCCTGTTGCGTTCCATGATGCTAGCCTGCGGCATATTATTTGCCGCTTGTTGAAGTCTGTATGTTGCCCACCTGGCCTCTCTCTCCAAGTAGATGTGGAGAGGAGGTAGATCCAGGAGGATTTCCAGAGCTGCTGACGGTGTGGTACTTATCGCACCAGTTACTGCCAGACATGCTTGTCTCTGTAGACCAGAGAGTTTGGCTTTGGTCGTTTGTTATAGCCCTTTCGACCACCAAACTATGGAGGCATACGCTACCATTGGTCTTATGACCGTAACGTATAGCCAGTATATTTGTTGGGGACCTATACCCCAGGTTTTTCCACAAATTCTGCGACATGTCCACAAGGAGAGTCGCGCCTTGTGGATTACCTTTTCCAGATGGGAGTTCCAGTTGACTGATTTATCTAGTGTAACCCCTAGATATTTCACTTCCCCCGCAAAAGGAATAGTTTCACCTGCTAAGGAGGGCGGCACTAAATTGTTCAGCCTCCTTTTTCTGGTGAAGGGTACTATTACAGTTTTGTGGGGGTTCACAGTCATCTGCTCCCTCTCACACCAAATATGGACTGTATTTAGCACCTCTTGAAGGGTATTAGAGAGTACCTCTTTGCATAGGAGTGTAACTTTTCAATCTGAATAACTTTCCTTACTTTTGCCGTACTTTTTACAGAAAAGGACTTTACAAAACCAGAAAAAAGTTTTTGATTAATTTCCATGGCCTAGAGATTCCTCAAATGCGCAATAGTTATTTATGTACCAAGCGTCGTAAGTGCACTTTTTTTGGTCGAGAAGACAGTTTGCAAATCGAAGCCCGTAGGGCCGAAGGTTGCAAGTATTCGAGACCAAAAAATCGCAGTGTACAACCCGCGGTGCATATTATATTTTTCGTCATACCCATGAATCATTAAACTAGAAAAAAACTTTAGAAAACTACTGGAAAACTACAATTATTTGAGTCAGGTTTCATATTTGCTAAGTAAATAGTAAAGGTAGCGATGCTTGGAATATCCATGGCAACCATCAATAAAATAAATTTAGGACGCGGCTTCTATTCAAATGACAAAATGATAAGATAAATTAAATCATATTATTATAACAACTCTAAACATTTTTGAAAATAATGTCAGATATAGAAGATGCAGCAAGTAACGCTTGTGTGTACTTACTACCAAAAAAAGTTAAAATATTTAATACTTGTTATATAAAAGAGAATATTTGGTACACATAAAGAGTCACGATAGACAAAACAATGGAATTAGAGTATACTTATGAGGGATGTATGACGACAAAGATACTCTGAGGTTTGTATTCGTTTCACTGCAACTTTAATCAGGGAATACCCTGTATATATAAGTATTATTATATAAAAAATTTGCTAAAACTCTACGATCACCACGACATATATGCATATATTGAATTGAACCTTTCATCCATTTTCAGCGTGAATTCCACTGATTATACGAATTTTCCCAGAAAATAAAATTTTTCTGACATTCTAAGTTTATTTGCGGGAAAACTGTCAGTTCTGCAAAAAGATGTATAAGATTTTTTTTTGGCAAAATTTTAAGAGGTACATTTTTCATAACAACCTCCATTTTGATATCATGACTCGGAAAATCTAAAGACTTATTCGGGACGTTAAAATGAATATCTCGAACATCTCCCTAAATTTTCAAAAATCATCCAGTCATTTCCTCTAACGTTCCTTATATGACTGGCCTATTAAATTGACAGGTTACTTAACTGAACATTACGTATACGTACATTGTACATTTGTAGCAAGCGAAGGAAAAAGAAAAATACTACGTATGTTACGATGATCTAAGTATAACTTTATGTATGTTAACATAAGTATAGATATTAGTTCCGTACCAAAATGGCCTCAAACTTTTCAATATTGAATAGTTTTATGTACGCTAGACATGCTAGAATAAATTACGTATTGGATGGATTGATATATAAGGATAAAACGAGAACGTGCGATGAACTTTGAACCCACCAAATTGAGCTCCAAGTCGAAGTCAGTCAAGATTGAAAACACAATGCCTTATTTGCCTAGTTACCTTAAAAACGGTAATTGGAGGTTGTATTATATGTCATTTGATTTTCTTTAACTAATCTGAAGACTCTCAATAGCTCTGTCCTATGAGACAAAATCGGGATAACCAGGAAAAACGGAATACAACATTCTTATTTCATAAATTAGTTTAATCGAGAACTTATTACTGCCTGCCAAGCGAAAGAACCAACGCGGCGAAATGGGAAACGTAGTCATAGCCAGCTGGCATTCTTTTGCCGTTGTCTTTTAAGTTTTTTGCTTAAAATCTAAACGGTGGGAATTTGGTTAAAAATATCTCTCTCTATACAATTTGGAGAATGGTTCCCAGATTTTCTTCCGCATTAACTATTTTAAATGCTTGAAATTTCTACCAACTTAGAGAAAAATGTGTGTGACATTTTATCTCAATTATAAAAAAAAAATCTGCTTCAACTCTTCAACAAATGCGGCATTTACTCTCTCGTGGCTCCGATGTCGACAATCTTGTTTTACATGACCTAGTTTTCCGCAGCTACAACCTCTGATACCCCACTTGACGCTTTCATTGTTTTCCTTTTCTTATTGGTGTCTTATTTCCATATTTTGAGGTTAGGTATCTAAATCTATCTTCCATTATTTTCTTCAATTCGTCTCTTTCTTCTTGACGCCGCTTTTCTTCCTCTTGACGTCTTCTTTCTTGATTTCTCATTTTTTTTTTTCGTTTTTATCTTCCTGACGTCTTCTTTCTTGATCCTATTTTTCTTCTTGACGTCTTTTCTCCTGCTCTTCTTTGTCTTCCTGGAGTTGTTGCGCCATCATCTTCGTAAACTCCGCAAATAGCTCCTGTATTTGTTTCTCAGCTGCCATGCTTTTTGTTGTTTTGGGCATACGATGACGGTAACCAAGTTTATTGCACAATATCTCGTCGATTTTTCCTATGGAACTTTCTGGAAAAATCTCAAAATGGCACGAAGCAGTCTTATTTAAAGTCTAGGTCACTATCCAGTTGAAAGAATTTCACTATCTCCAGTAATTTCCAAATAGAATGTTGTATAAATTTTCTTAAACTAACACAATAAGTCTTATTTAGTGTCTATATCACTTTCCAGTTAAAAGAATTTAACTACCTCCACTAGTTTCGGAATAGAATGTTTTGGAACTTTCCCGAAAACGCACTTTTCAGTTTTCAGTTCAAAGATAGTCCTTAAACAATGTCCCGTAGGTCAATTCTCAGTGTCATCACTAATTTCCGAGAAGAACACTGTAGAGACCTTCACGAACAATCCAGAAATCTTCTGTTATAATTCCGCTTCTGACACCAATTGTTACGTGTTTATACCCCTTTTGTAAACACCCTGCATCGTGGATCCGGAAATTATAACACCAGGGTAACACTAAACACTAATATATTAACTTACGTACTAGTTGCAATAAATGATTACTAATATTACACTGAGTACTACAATTCAATATTTCAGTCACTTTATCACTTTGTTTACTCCTTGATCTGTTCTCACTAACTGAACTGAACTGTACTGTATTGTACTGAACTGTCTTCTATGCCACTCACTCTCTATTTATACTCCTGGGTAATTCACTCTGGATCTTTCTACATCTTTCAACAATGTTCCAGTATGTTAGCACCGCGCGCCATCTCTGAGACGATTGCTGAACTAACCAGCTAACTTAGTTTTCTATTACTTGTACATGGAACTTAGGGGGAATTCCCACAAATGTCTCTGGGGGTAGAAACATGTAACAATACATTATTTGATTCCAAATTATTATACTCTTCGCAAACAACGAAGAGTATATTGTATTTGATCGGCACATTTCTAAAACCGTAAATATCGCTCGTAAAGAAAAAAATTTCATATCATTGTGTTAGTGAACGAATTCTGAACAACTTTCAAAATGTCCGTCCGTCCGTCCGTCCGTCCGTCCGTCCGTCCGTCCGTCTGTCCTTCACGTTTATTGTAAGCACGATAACTTAAGAAAGAGAAGTCCGATTGTATTGAAATTTGGAAAGTAAGTTAGTGTTAACTAGAGAAAGAACCCTATTGTTTTTGAAGAAAATCAATCTGTAAATAAGAAAGTTATTAATCATTTAATTTAAAAAAATATATTTCTTTCATTTTTGTAGCTTGTACTTAAATAGAAATCTTGCGAAATGTTATCTTTATAATATTTCTTTTTGTTTATAAATTTTAAATTTAATATATATTTCATAATAATATATTTAATGCGTTGAAATATGATTCTCAAAAGATATATATTACAGACATTCAATTTTTCCAGTAATGTGTGATGGTCCAGTGGCTAAAGTTTTGGGCTTGCAATCCAAAGATCGTGTGTTCGAATCCCACACAGTTGGATGTTTTTTTTTTCAAATTTTTTTTCATATATTTTTTTTTTTTCACAACAAAGTGGTATCACAAAATTTAGGATGTCCAAAAACTAACATTATTTTCAAGAAAACTGCAAAGAGTATCCTATAGAATGTGTAACAATTATAGAGGGTGTTTCGAAAAGATTGGGACAACGCTTAGCCGTAGATACTTGACATCAAAACAAGTCGATTTAACTAAAAAAGTAGTGGTCTAACTCTTTTCGTTTTCAAGATACAGGGTGGCAAAGTAAAAAAATTGTATTCGTAATTTGTCTCTATCTTGGAGACTATTATACGTATCTACTTCAAAGTTGGTAACGACATATTTTTCAGATCGCTAATTACAATGGTGATATTGCCGATGCCATATTTTATAAATGGCGCTAGTTAGAGGACTTCTACGTGACACTTTAAGCCATAACTTTTTTGAGGTTAGGTTTTGGACATCGTCTTCTATTATAATCGAAGCGAAATTTAGTTTCCTAAAGAAAAGGACTTGTTTAAACGCGATAAAATGCACCCTTTCAGAGAAATACGCGATTTACATCTTTGTCACACACCAGTTTGAAGAAATTCAACACCCCAGGTGTTTTGAAAAGATTGGAACAACGATTAGCGTAGACTCTTGACATCAAAACAAGCTGATTTAACCCAAAAAGTAGCGGTCTGATTCTTGCCGTTTTCAAGATACAGGGTGGTATAATAAAAAAATTGTTTTCATATTTTGTCTCTATCTTGGAGAATATTATACGTATCTACAACAAGTACTATTGACGATTTCAAGACATCATACTTGACGGCCCCCTACTAGGTAAGAAACCACTTTTAGGTACAATTGAATTTCCTCGAACTGGTTTGTGATAAAGTTGAAAATCGCGAATTTATCCGAAAGCGTGCATTTTATCGCGTTTAAACAAGAACACCTTTTCTTTAGGAAACCAAATTGAGTTTCGATTATACTAGAAGACGATGTCCAAAACCTAACCTCAAAAAAGTTATGGCATAAAGTGTCGCGTAAAAGTCCTGTAACTAGCGCCATCTATAAAATATGGCATCGGCAATATCACCGTTGTAATTATCGACCTGAAAAACATGTCATTACCAACTTTGAAGTAGATACGTATAATAGTCTCCAAGATAGAGACAAATTACGAATACAATTTTTTTACTTTGTCACCCTGTATCTTGATAACGAGAAGAGTTAGACCACTACTTATTGAGTTAAATCGACTTGTTGTGATGTCAAAAATCTACGACTAAGCGTTGTCCCAATCTTTTCGAAACACTCTGTATAAAAAGATCAGTAAATTGGCGAAGAGTACCTACGTTTTTAGCTTGTTTACTTTATTTTTTGGAGAGATTTTATAAAACATTTGTTAAATTCAGAGGAGGCATGTTGCATATCGTTAATAATTTTATTATTCTCATTGGAGTAAAATTGTGTCACCATTTTTTCTTGTAGTTGATAATCATCCAAGAGGACTTAATTTTGTTTGAAGAGTTTAAATTTAACGAATCATAAGAACTTTTTTAGGGTCACTGATAAGAGCAGAGTGATCTATTTTAATTGTTTATGTCTTGTTAGCAAAGCTTTTTGTTATTTTACTATCAAGACATTTCCTGATTTTTACTGTGTTACCTTACATTATGCTAATTTTTATAAAACTTCAAGAAGCCAGGTAGTCATTACATAGAATTAGTTACGGACCATCTCATATATCTATCGAGTACTAATATTATAGTAGTTACATAACATTAAGCACGACTACTAAATTATGTTGTCATCTCTGTTACTTAAGGCATATGTTTTTCTGTAGAAACGTTTTATTTAAGTACGTATAAGAATAGACATTTGTAGTTAATTTTTTACTTAAATTTATTGTACATTATTAAGATGGAGAGAATCAGGAGGAAAATCCAGGAGAAAAATGTAATACATAAGTCGACCTATGGCACGGGAACAAATTATAGAAGAAAAAAAATGTATTTGAAAAATAAGAAAATCTGCAGATTTAGAAATTAATCAGCAGCTTTCCAATAAGCTGTCAGCACTGCAAATCGTTTCCCATAATTCAAACTGAAAGTTACCGAGACACAAATTGAGAAGACGACCGGAATAAAATTTTATTGATCCAACAAAAGTTCACTTTGACAATAAAGAATATAATAATAGACATAACCTTTATTGGATACTTAGATAAGTATGAGTACCATAAATCGTTGATTGTTGCAGCTTTTCTTTTATAATTAGCGCTAATGTCATAGTTTTAGAAAATATTAACATGAAATTGGTTCTGTCTTGAATGTGCAGGTAGATATTTTGGCTAAGGAAGCAGATATAGAAATCTAAGTTGAACATGAGATTTACCTCAGTGACTATTATGATTTACGCAGCTCTAAATGTTGCATGAACACCTTTGACACTATAATTTAAATAATAATTTCAATATACGTAGAAAATATGTCACAACTTTAATGGAATCAGATTTGGGCACGCATGTTTTTCAGCTCAATTATACAAAATAAGAGCATTACCACCCCACTTATGTGAACATTGCATTTTTCTTGCTTGAAACTGTCGAAAAAAGTAGTCACTCTGAGGTTTGTAGGTAGGCATGCAGATAGGCATGTAGGTAATTTTTTGCTGAAATATTTTAAATAAAAATATACAGGGTGTTCTATTTGAAAAAAATGAGTTATGACAGTTTAAAAATGTAAAAGTTTGAATCATCATAGCGAATGTAGAAGAACTCGCCACCTGAAAACGTAACAATAGTTATTGTACTAAGGGCGCCAGTTCGCTCCTTCTTCAACTTAAAACAGCTTTTTCTGCTCTCAGTGGGTTCGATTAATTTTTTATGAGACCACCAAGGATCGAAGTCCTATAATAGACGAGAAAAGGTGGAAATTATACTCACCGTAGATTGCTTACTACTCCCTCCAATCTGCCTTCTTACGATGCACTTGTTTTATATCTCTAACACTGCATATTACTCTAATCACTTCTTAATTATTCTCATAGAATCCCTCTCATTAGTTTGCATGGTCTGATCTATGCTCTGAATAATAGAGTTGAGGATCTTATACTGTCAGTTGTCGACCTAACACAAAGACTCCATAGAAGTTAAAAGTAAAGTTAATAATTCAATCAAGAAAATTCATGATTTCAATAATATTATTTATTCAAAAGTGTTCAAATAAATGTTGGTAAAGGGCTTATCTAGTTAATAATTTATTTTATGAGAATCTGCCTACCAAACATGGCAAGGGTGGACGCCTCCCTCAAAGTGTGTTATCTGAACTATATGCAATGGAGAATAACAGTATCAATCGATTGACACGAAAAGATTCACAATGTCTTAGAAGTTTATGTTTGGCTATTTGACTTGAGACTGGCTGTAACAATATATTCACTTAAATTTTAGATCGCTTGTGGCTAGCTTAATAGTTTCTAATAGTGATTTTATCATTCACAAGAACTTGAAATTCAAAATTTGGCATGAGGGTAAACCAGTGAACGAACCAATTAGCTTATAGGCATATTTGAATATAAAATGAATATAGTGTTAAAAAATGTATCTCTACAATACTTTTAATTAATAAAGTTAAGTTAAGTTAAAAGAAAAGTCTAGGTATATTTCAAGTAGTCTATAAAATTAAAAAACACTTGCCAAAATTTTTAATGATAAATGAATTTCAGGTTTAAGTTAAGAGGTAAACCAAAGTTGTTATTAATTTATAAAAGTACAGTCTCATACAGAAAGATGACACCACTTAGATCAGTTTTAAGTTGCTGATCTACTTTGAGTAGAGTTGATTGAGTTTTGTCGGGTGGCTTTCAGCCAGTGCTGATCTACTTTGAATCACTTTTATCATGTCAAATACTTTAGAGATTCAACTATATCTGAAAGATAGATAGCCCCAAGCATGGGTAAATCTAATCACGCTACCTGGCATGGTGGTGCTGTGCTTAGTAAGACGGTTCCCCCAGGGCGAGGCCTTTTCAATCGCACTGATGTTTGGGTCTCTGGCAATTGTCCCTAGTGCGGATAACTCGCATAATTTTGGTAACCGGGGCCCGCATGCGCGCATTATAGGTGGTTTATAAAATGTCGTATAGAGTGTTTAAAAAAAGGTATCCGTGAAATATTTATTAAACGCATTTGTAAAACATTATTAAATGTCATAAGTCATAATTTAACTAATTTTCTACTTACATACAGCTTATAAAATGTATTTGTGAAACGTTTATTAAATATCGTAATTTAACTACATTGCTATTGCACACACACCCCCCCCTCCCGATCCTTGGGGACAATGTTTGGATATAACTGGAAATAAAAATGGACCTCAAAAATGTTCGGCATTACTGGGTCTTCATTCATTTACTAATTGCCAATAGACAGAAATGTGGTGACAAAGATTTGTCTTTATCAATTGACACTAAAGTTGATTTTTCTTCGATTCCACCATCAAAAGCTTGCTTTATCGAGCATGTTAAAATGAGTGTTTACCAAACGCGTATTTGGCGATTATCCGACGAAGGTATTCACAATATTCCGAAGCCTTGGAATGATTATGGATGGCAAGAATATGGAGAACCTCTTTAGTGTTCAGCAGATAAAGTACTGCCCCAATCGCTTCCTGAAATTTTTCAGGAGATGATTCCAAATCAAATCGTAGTAGACGAAAGTGAGGATGATAACGATATCATAAATGAAGCAACAGAGCAAGAAGACTTGTAAGATATATTCGATGTATCGGGAGACAGCGATAGTGAATCTTGTTACAAACTACCCCCTCGGAAAGGGGTGGTTTGGGTAGTCGTGGACCTCACACGTTTTTTCAGGGGCTGGTGCGTAGCCCTGACAATTTGTACAGTGCTGCCGGCTCAAATCCGTGGTAGTTGAAAACCCAGGTTTATCTAGGAACGACGGTTTATTATTAAATAAAACACAAGTCTTGGTAGATTACTAATTTACTGCGGTAAAAATATGGCTATGAACACACACTTTTAAATTGAACAAGAAACCGAAGGAAACAGCTGGTTTCCCCGGACCAATTCGATTATATAACTAAATTTATCACTTTCTTTGCAAATTGACCATCTAGGATCAAGGGAGAATGGAAACGTTCTATTTACTCACCCCCCTCTTGCAGTAATTCCCGGGTAGTAAGCCCCGTATTCTACGCTTTGTGGTTACACTTCACCTATGATTCGATAATTTATTCTCACTCTTGAAACGCTTCTGAAACCATATAAATTTTTGACGTCCGTTAAGTTAAAACAATTTACGTATTTGAATTAGAAAATATTAGTATTTAGCGACCAAAAATGACTTTACAGTATTTCGACGGATCTCGCCGGAGTCGAGCCTTTTCAAAGGAAGCTGTGGACCGAACTGATTTCACTTTGTCCCACGTCCCAAGACTTTCAAAAGTCCGTTGGGTTATCTTTGCTGATCCTAGCATCTGGGCCAGCATCCGGTGGGAAACGTTCAGATTTACTTATCGACTCTGGGAGACCGTTAATAATTACATTGTATGGTAACAACGCTAGCTTCAGGCATAATTAAATTTTATTAATAGTTAGGTCGAGATTTGAAATTAATTTAATTTGGAAAAATTTTATTTGGAAGAAGAAGAAGGGTGCTTTTGCACAATCTGAAAGCGAATGAGGTGTTATTTACGTTTTATATTGAATTTTATATTGTATTTTAAGAGCTGAATAATTTATCTGGAAAATGGTAACTCCTATCCAAATATTGTATAGGAATAAAATTGTAGAACATTGTATGCACTTTGATTTTTGTCCAGAAAGTTTTTCTTCATCCTTTGTAGTTTTTGTGTATTCCTTAGGCTTTAATCTTTATGAAAAACATTATCCCAAGGACCGGGGGGGGGGGGGGGGGGGGGTGGCGGGTTGCACGGACAGTTAGGGTGGTAGTAATACTCTAATTACTGTCATCAGGTGGCGATCCATATTGTCCGCTTTTCAAAAAAATATTGAGTTGAATCAGTGTTTTCCCGCCAACTTTTATTGATTATTTTTAAAAACCTGCGCCCATTTCATTGTATCCAACTGAGTCAGGCTTTCATGTGCATCGAACCAGAACAAGTTCGCGGCGGATCTTCCTATGCACGTGCTGCGTTTACTATTGCTTATGGCTTGATCGTTCGCTTAGTATGCTTAGTACTAAGTAGTATACAGTCGCGATATGATCTGAAATTGTTGATTATATGCAGGGCCGTACTAGTAACATTGTTCATTCATTTTTGTAATGGCTCCTAAATGAAGATGAATAATTAATTGGCTCATATAGTTACGTCAAAATCTGAAATTTAAGGTAGCCGTCTACCAAATTAAAATCTTGATGAAATTTGGGGTAAGGGTAAATAAAGTTTTTTGAATACAGTTTGAAGTGTAAGCCCTCTTTTCTATTTCTTATCAAAGTTGCGTAATATAACACAAAACCTGAGTCGACTCAGACATACTTTAAACTATGAGGAATCATATCAGCAATTAAAAAATGCATTTACCCGTCTACTTTGGGAAATGGAGTTGGTAGTCCTGCCACGTGTACAGCTCAAGCGAGCTTGTGAAAAAAATTCAAATTTCATGACACATAGTCCATTCAAATTATCCCATGGTGATATCAAAGGTAGTTTTTCGCGTAGAATACGATGTGCGGAGTCCCGGAGCGATCTGTGTGCGATTTTTCCCCTGACAATCCAAAAAACACCCTTTTTAGGGAGGTTTTTGAGAAAATAATTACCAGAACTATCGCGGGTTTTCTTGCATATGTGATCTTGCATATGGATGTTTCCACAATGGTTTGGCAAGAGTTTCAACCTGTAAGGATGGGGTTGGAGGGGGCGGAACTAGCCCCGGAGGGCGAAAGAATCAAAAAAGAGTATTTTCCTTCTTTTTTCATAAAAATGAGCTTTAGGGAGTTAGCGGGGGAAGTAATTTAGTCATCACCCTCCTAGGAGGGTGAACATTCATTTTTTCTGGAATCGATCGGCAATGTCTACATTTTCGGCGCGATTTCAGATCGAAAAATGCACAATTCCAGTATTGTAGTCCATTGCTAAGAAACTGTCAAAAAACAGAGCGGAGAAGATCTGTTGGCAAGCAACGAACAACAAAACCGTACGGGAATGTTACTTTTCTGGCCTAGGCCGACAAATAAAATGCTCAATTTAGTGCACGTGACGGCTGACCATTCGACTCATATGAGTAAGACTACAGAGGCTATTTTTTTGTGAGAGTGTTTACTTGTTTAAAACATCGCACTGAGTTTTAAATTGTTGTTTAAAACATCGCATTTTGTATTAAGTTTTTTTAACACAGTGCCATGTTTTAAACTTTTTGTTTAAAACATTTTGTTTTAAACATGCCAACCCTACTTTACAAAAATAATAGTTAGATTTATGCCAAAGGAAAATATGCTAAATAAAATTTTAGTTGGTACTAGACACCGGGAAATTAACTAATGATAGAAGGGAATACATTTCAAGGTTAGCGTAATTTTTATCTAAATGTTAGTTGTGAAATGGGACAAACTATGGGCTGCACTATTGTAGATATCTGGTATTTATTTCTCGCCGACAGTATAAAGAGAATTCTGCTTTGGTGAAAGTTGACAACACTCATTCCGACAAGTGCAAAGTTGGCAGAGGCGTCAAACGGACACATGTGTTCTATCACAAATCCTCTTTAACATCTATAGTGAGTACATGATATGATGTGTGTTTGAGGACTGACAGGGTGGAGTAATTATAGCCAGAAGTAAGATTTCTCGCTTGAGATTTAGAATTATACAATACAGCCTTAGTTGTAGCAAGCAAGGATGAGCTCATACACCTGCTATATAACTTTCAAGCAATAAACAGATTGCGATTTAAGTGTAAATTGCAGTTTATGCAGACCAAGCCAATGAAAATTACTCAAACATGTTAAAGATGATTGTGAGATAGTAAACAATATGGTATTAGTCACCCACTCCTACTCAGCTGGACTAAAGCCAATCGAATTTCAGTCCTAGTTTAGTATGTCGTTACAAATTTTGCCTGTCGCGAAAATTGTTCACATAACCCATATCTCAGAAATTATTGAGATTATAGGATTGATATTTGGTAACGGTACTCTTTATTGTGGAAACTTCAACATTTTGAAAAGATATCAGTAGGGAAAATACCTTATTAACAAATACATTGTTAGTTTTCAATGTTTTAAGTTTCTATACAACTTGAGTTTCATCCAAGTAACAATGTCATTTGTCAGAGTTTATCATATCTGAAGTATAAATGACTGTATAGCAGAGGCCTAAGTACAGACCTTTGTGGTGCAACTTTTTTTTTTCAAACGGAAGATACTGAATTATTTTGTTTATCTTGATTTGTTAAATTAATAACAGGTACACAAAATAAAAAAGTGGTGTGTTCCTGGAACTCCATTGAGTGACCTTATGTATTTCGACGTGCTGAACACGCATCAGGTGTCCGTTTAGCTCCATCACCCACCATTTTTTGTAAATCGCGAAAATAACCTAAAAAAACTAATAATTTAAGTTATTTTCGCGATTTACTAAAAATTAGTGGGTAACGGAGCTAAACGAATATCTGATTCATATTCAGCATGTCGAAATACATGGGGGTTACATAATGAAGTCAGAGAAACAGCACATTTTTCACTTTTTTTGTTTGTGTCTGTGTATTTGCATATGAGGTTTTCTAGAAAATGGCGGAGGATCCGGTGATACTCATATACAGTATAGGCATAGGCAAGCGTTTGATTAGGTACGGCAATGAGAGCAAGCGAGAGCGAAGCAACTAGGCTATTCTTTTTTATCGTATAACACATACTATTCGTGCCACCTGCTTTCCCCACCACATGTGCGTGGGCAGCTCTGTCTGCGGGAAATGTAGAAAATTATTTGACTCGTTTTGAAAGTAAAACGGGCTAAATAATTTCAGGTATTAAAGCACGTAATAATATTACATATGCTGGACAGAGCCAACTACGTCCTTCCTTTGAATAAATGGTACTGAAATTTTTAATAGCAATTTTCTTGATGCGCGTGTCACTATTTGCCCCTCTTCTAGAGCACTGGTAGACGCCTTTATTGTGGGCGGTCGGTTAAGTCGTTGAAAAAAAAAAAAGGTGTGTTTTTGGGACTCCGTTGGGCAACCTCTATGTATTTCGACGTGCTGAATACAAATCAGGTGTCCGTTTAGCTCCATCACTCACCAATTTTTAGTAAATTGCGAAAATAACTTAAATTATGAGTGTTTTTTAGGTTATTTTCGCGATTTGGGTGGGTGGGTGGATTGGTTGCGTGCGTGCGTGCGAGCGTATAATATATTTGGATACGCGGTTTTCTATAAAATGGCGGAGGATCCGGTGGGTGATATTCATATTTTACACCAGACTGTGCGCACTCCCATTGTTTTTCAAAACGTTGTTTAGTTTTCCATTACGCCGCTCGTGCGCTACTTGCATTCTTAAATCATACGACGGCTGCGTAAATCTGCATTTTGCCCGACTTTTACTACTGTCCGTTGTCACGCCATTATTGTTTACATATATGTGCTTTGTGTTCTGGACATTAAGCTAATAATTATTAAATCGATAATGCAGCAGTCCTTTTGCTTATTTGTAAATAACGTGAATTTCCAATGAAATTGGCTAGAAGCGACGCTATTCTGTTGAATATTAAAAACTGTAACTGCAAAGGGTTTTAAGTGTTGTGACTTCTAGAAATGCTAACAAGGACATAAACATGCATTGGTATTATAGATTTGCAAAGAACGTGAATCCCAAGAAATTGACTAAAAACGAAAGACTGATGGGTTGTACACTTCTGTGCAATAAAATCCCGTACACCCTTTTTTCGCTTGATTAAATCATTCTTTACTTATTTGTCAGCGTCAGTGTCATATTTTCGCAATGCCAGAATTAACTGAACATGAAAAAATTTTAATTCTCTCTAAAATTGAAGAGAGATGGTATATCAGAGCAGTTGCTAACCATTATCAATTGAATAAAAGTACTGTTGAGTGTGAAGAAAATAAGTGGGAGAAGGAAGGTAGCGTAAAGCTGATCGAGAAGTTCAAATCTTGTTCAAGATGAAGCACTTCTTGGCTATTTGAAGGAAAATCCGACATCCGTTTAAAACAGTAGGAGACGCTGTGTTCATGACAAATTTTCCGGCATCGAGTTCAACAGCTAGCCGAAGGATAGGAAAATTGGAAATAAAAAACTGTACAAGTAGTGCCAAGAAGACCATATTAACAGAGGCAAGCCCGCATTATATTTTGTTTAAATTGTGTCTATCGCCCCTCGTTGGAGTTTTGGAACAATGTTGTATTTACTGATGAAAAAGTTTTTCAGTCTTGTAATGACGGACACATGCACAAAATATTAGGTTACGTTATTTACACAATAAATACAATCGCAGTTATGTGCAGTCGTATCTGTGAATTTTTCAACGACAATTTTTGCATTTGTTATAAATCAAAATCATTCCTATCGAATGGTGTAAAAAGGTAAAAAAAAAAAACAAAAATACGTATGTTTTTCTTCTGGATTAACATTATTCAAATACATTACTTATGACGTTTCACAATAAATGTCAGTTTTTTATAACCTATATGATAATAAAAAATCTAAATTCCAAAAAGACTGATTCACACCGCTTAATATTAATGAAAACTGGATTGCTTGATTTCTCAAGTGAACGGGATTTCATTGCACAGAGGTGTACGTGTTGTGTTGCTACTTCTAAAAATTCTATCAAGGACGTGAAAATGCATATTGATTTGTAAAGAAAGTGGCTCCCAAGAAATTGACTAAAAACGACTGGTATTATTGAATTTTAAAGACTGATGGGTTCTACGTGTTGTGTTTCTACTTCTAAAAATTTTAATAAGGACGTGAAAATGTATATCATTTGATTGTATTACAGGTAATTTGATACATTAGTTACTTTAACACTTTACTTATTTGAGCGCAGCCTCAACATCTTATGGGTATACAGGGGTGTTGCGATCTTAAGTGGGTCACTCTGTATACTTTTTTTTTCTTATTTTGTTATAAAATCAATTCAGTCTAGCACAATGCATTATTCGGAACAAAAAATGCAGAATAGATTTTTTTGATTTGGGAATCCGTTATACAAATAAAAATTAGTTTTGGTTGAAAAAATTGTATTTTTGACAGCCACTATCTCAAACACCTTTGTACCCACTACGATGCAATCTTGTACAAATGGGTTTCTAAAGGTGCTGATTAAGAATACCTCAGTATTTTTTTTCTAAAAAAATCCCTAATCCTTTTTTTTTTTTAAATCGGCTTTTGAAACCCCCTTAAAATCGCACGCTACTGACATATATCACATATTACCAAGTTCAAAGAATCACCTTATCGATCTTTTCTTACCACCAAAATTTGAAGTTAATCAAGCATCAATTAACGGATATACAGGGGTGTTGCGATCTTAAGTGGGTCACACTGTATATGTCGATTATACATGTAGGTAGTATTATTTATGTATATGTATACCTGCATATATATTATTATTCTATTGAAAGGAGTTTAAAACTTTTTTTATAAATATTCTCCACCCCAAAGGTTTATAATAACGACATTGAATCATTATAATTTTTTTTTTTTTTTTAGTTAAAAAATAGAAAAGTACCATTGTTCTTTCGTCTTTAGCTCTTAAACGAAGCATTTTTTGGGAAAATGTTAATAAGAAAATGTTCAAAATCAATTTTTTAGTGTTTTTGATATTTTTCCGAACAATGCTTAATTTACGAGTCATATTGCAGATAAAGCGAAAAATGGCAAAAAACTGGCGTTTTTTTGAATTCTAAAGTGTGTTGCTCCCACCTGGCACGCGTGCGATAGTTGGCATATGTTTCTGAACATCCCAAACTATACTTTAAAAAAATAAAATTGCGGGTAAACTACGTAAAATGACCTGTTTCCGTTTATTCCGACTGGCCTATTAATATTAGGTAATTACACCCGTGAAATTTTATTACGGAATTCTTAGTGATATTTGTCTGCAGTTAATTTTTTCTATTTTAGATTTCAAGAACGTTCATGCTATCAAGCATGTTCCGAATTATTCGTTTACTTAAATTACAATTCTAAATGATCAAATACTATAGTATGTATATTCTATGAAACAAGATTGTTAATTTTATATTGACCTGCACCTGTTAAGTAATGCAGTTACATTAAAATATTGTTTAGACTCCAACAAATTCACACAGATCAATGAATAGATGCATTCGATTTTGCTTCAATTATTATCAGAACGGTAGAGTGTAGAGTGTAATGTCCCCTAACTCGAGTTTAAATGCGTTTGCCAGTAAATTTTAGTAAACTATTCAGAATTTACATTCAGTTAGTTTTGGTTGAGAAGGGTCAGTTGGTAATGTTGTCTAACATTTCCCCTGTATAGAAGTTATACCGCACACCGCAAGCATGAGGTCCAAAGGATAATATTGACTTTACATAACCAAATATTGAGGCGATAAGATATGTATATTAGAAGTGAGTTATGTATTTTGCTATTTCGATTCTGATTGTTCTTATAAATCGGTAAGACAAGCAATATTTACACAATTAGTAATAGTGTAGTGTAATAAACAATGCTAAAAGAATCTCTACCAAAGAAAATTGACCAACGCCTCCATAACTACCATTAAATTTAACAGTACTAATTGCTTAAGTTTGTTACACAATTGATCTAGTTAAAAAAAAAAATTCTCTCTCTATTTGACATCTAGAAACTTTGCGCATACTTCTTTAGACCAAAGTTTTTCTGTGGTTAATTGTCACAGAGAGGCAGATAGACCGACGAAATCACAAGATCATAATTATCGTAATCTATATTATCAGCAACAACTTTAAGTGATGAAAATGAAGCATTTCGTAGTTTTTGCTTTAGGATATCTATTTTTCGCTAAAAATGTATCAGGTGTCTTCCTTGACAATAAGTTGGTGGCCGTAGGGCTTTATTGCTCTCGCTTGCGCGTCCATTCGTCCGTCTGTCACCGCCTTCTAACTTTTGCTATATGTATGAAATTGACACTAATTATGTAAAATAATGACCCAACGTCAGAATCGATGTCATTTTGCAAACAAAATGAAAATAGGTGAATCCAAAAATCGAATATACAGGGTGATTTACGATGACGTGGAAAATAAATTGGTGTACTAGTATAGGAAATAGCGTGCAAATTCGACGACGAGTGGTTACCGTCTGCCAGTCGGTAATCGAAGAGACCATATAAATACAAAATTTTTTTCTCTCTGGAACTTTTTGGTATGGTGGGGGGATAGAGAGGGGAGGGCATTTATTTTTAAATCGAATGATTATCGATATCTGTCCGCATAGGTAGTTAGTATATGTACTTCACATACCCCAATTACGCTGGCAGACGAAAATTCCGAACGGCGTGCGCGCTAACCGGAAAAAGAAAAAAAAAATTGTAGTTTCTTTCTGCGAGGTAATTTAGTAATTTTTGTTGCATTAAAACTTGCAAAGATACGCTACTGTTAATTGTCTGTGGTCAGTATCGAGCAATGAACTAACATACTTGGGAAAGAACATATTCGGAGATATTTATATTTCCTTAATTGGCATAAAAAGTTAAGCTGGCATGTGCGGTCAAAGTGCCGCGTTTTTGCTTTCGGTCGAACCATCAGGCAGGGCCGGATTAAGGACTGGCGCGCCCCTAGGCTAATCTTGTATTTGCGCCTTGTGCCCTGTTATTCATAATGGAAAAAAAATTGATGAGGGGGCAGAAATCTGAAAAAAAACATTTTTTGTCCAGATTCAAAATTGACGAGCGGGGAGGAGAGAAATATAAAAAAAATTGTCCCGGTTTCAAAATTGATGAACGAGGGGGGAGAAGTATGACAAAAAATTTTTTTGTCCCAATTTCAAAATTGTTGAGCAAGGGGAGAAATCTAAAAAAAAACAAAACTGATGAGCAGGGAGAAGGAAATGGAAGAAAAATTGGGGACAAAAAAAATTTTTTTTAATAAGCAGAGAGCGCAAAGAGCTCGCGCGCCCCTTCATGCATTGTCGTCCCTAGGCTATAGCCTAGTTAGCCTTATGGATAATCCGGCCCTGCCATCAGGACACCGGCAGGTACAAAGTGCCGCCAAAGTTTGGTGTTTTTCTGTTATTTAAGTAAATATCTCTTATATCTACTTGTTGTAGAATTCACTAGCATAGGGTCAGTGTCTTTTCGACGTTTTTGCTATTTTTGTAGTGTGATTTTATTAAAACCAAAAAGTCACTTCTACCCTCTCCAGCTTTGCTATCAATCCCAAGTCTGATAAAGGGAGAGGGAAAGTGATATGGTTGTACCGCGTTACGTCAGATTAGTTAACGTCGTTGGTGGCGCATTTCTACAAAAAAAAAATAAGGTAATTTTTTTGGCCCTATTACTTCCACATCCGGTGGAAGTATAGTAACGACAAAAAAATTTTTTAAAATTTTTATTGTTCAAATAGGCTTAGAATGTCATGAAACGTCGAGATTTTAAGTTTGAGCGAAAAAAAAATTTCTGTCTGTCGGTCTGTAACTTTTTTTTGTGCGCACGTTTACTCTGGAACCGTTCGAGATATTGACTTGAAATTTGGTACACATATGTACTTTAACGAGATCTAGAACTAGATTATATATTTTCATCTTGTTCCGTCGAAGGGGGGGTAAATGGGGGTAAATGGGGGTAAATATGTAAATCAAGCAGGTAAGAGTCCATAAAATTGGTATTTAGTATATACAAAAGAAGCTAAGGTCTCAAAAAAAAATTGGCATTAGCCACCCTCATTACCACCCCCACCCCATTATTAAAGGGGATGAAAAAAAATTGTGATTTAGTGTGTGTACAAGAATCCGAAACCTCAAAATATTTTTTTACTTCATCCACCCCCACTACCACCCCCTATCACCACCCCCACCCCACTACCGATGTGGGGTATCGTTTTATGGGTTTTTGGGGTAGAGGATTTCAAATATTATATTATTAAAGTTCCATAAACAATTATTTTCACATACAAAATTTTTTCGTTGTGAGTGACTGATAGAAAATCTGGATGTGGAAGTAGTGATTCGTTGGGCAGCGGTTTTTTTTTTAATTTTTCATTTTTTTAACTCCTTTAGGTGGGGACAACCTACTGATAAATTTTCCGCATGTCATGGTAGATCACCCTGTATACGTGTGACATATCGTTGGAAGCTGCTATTTTTCAAATTTTCAGTATGTCGTGATGGTGAAGGAACATGTGTGAAACTTGGCGGAATTATGTTTATATAGAAAATATAGCTTATAAAATTTTCTAGAAAATATATTACGTATATTTTTTCCGTGTCAATTTTTATAATCTTCTGAAATACAAAAATTTTATTTGATCGACACGCTTATAAAACTGCAAATATCGATCGTAAAGAAAAAAATTCATATCATTGTGTTAATCATAGAATTCTGAACAACTTTCAAATGCCCGTTGTCTATCCGTCTGTCTGGTAGTGTCGTCATCTGTCCGTCTGACTCATCGTTCGTCGTGTTTTTATAAGTACGATAACTTAAGGATAGGATTTTGCAGAGTGAGAGGGAAATATTCGTTTATTTTCGATTTATTATAAATATTTAAGAAACTAGACAGAGTATAATATTTAAAGCTATTTTAGATACTTGCTATTGTTCTAACGAATACAACTATATATATTTTTTATTGTAAATTTCTATTGTACTTGGATATTGTAGTTTATCAACGAAAATAGTTCCTAATTTCATTAATAGAGCATGGCATTTAACTATACAGTGTGTGTAGTGGCGGGCTAGGCATAGGGAGTAAGAATTACAACATCGCGTGTGCCAGCTAGCTGAAATGAAATAACTGAGAGCTGGGATGCTTCGTCGACGGGCAAGTTTGTTGCTGCTATGTTGTTATATCTCTCGCGCTACGTGAATGTACATGCCTAATCGGCAATTACACGCACTGTATACAAAAGAACAAGGGTAGATAAGCTATATATTTTCGCCCATTAATTTCATAAAAATGAAAAGTTCTCCTTAAAATCATTAAACGTTTTTTATTTGTAGTTGAACATATGATCTTTTTGTTTCTATACGTTTTACATTTAAAAACCAACAGTAAGTCATAACAAGCCAAAAACGTACTCTTCGCCAATTTACTGAGCTGTTTATATAATTGTTACACTTTTATAGGATACTCTTCGCAGTTTTCTTGTAAATAATGTTAGTTTTTGGACATCCTAAATTTTGGGATACCATCTTTGTTGTGAAAAAAATTATATGAAAAAAAAATTTAAAAAAAATATCCAACCTGTGCGGAATTCGAACACATGATCTTTGAATTGCAAGGCAAAAGTTTATGGAGATAACATTTCGCAAGATTTCTATTTAAGTACAAGCGACAAAAATTAAAAGAATTTTTTTTTAAATTAAATAATTAATAACTTTTTTATTTACTGATCGATTTTCTTCAAAAATAATAGTGTTCTTCCTCTAGCTAACACTAACTTACTTTCCAAATTTCAATACAATCGGACTTTTCTTTCTTAGGTTATCGTGCTTACAAGAAACGTGACGGACGGACGGACGGACAGACGGACATTTTGAAAGTTGTTCAGAATTCGTTCACTAACACAATGATATGAAAATGTTTTTCTCTACGAGCGATATTTACGATTTTAGAAATGTGCCGATCAAATACAATATACTCTTCATTTTTGCGAAGAGTATAATAATAGCATTTCAAAGTAAGCATGTTTGCAGTTTATTTGTAATTTTTGACATTTTTCTGAACTTTCAATGTATATTTCAGTTAGATGCGCTCGATGAACCAAGAAAATCTAAACCTCATTTCATTGTTGAGTATTTAAGCTTTTAAATAATGATCAATTTATATTGGTTCATCAAGCGCTTCAATGTATAAGAAAAAAAATCGTTTCCGCGGGAGTCGTAGTGGTGTCGACGTTACGTGCGAATTTAAACGTGTCAGCGCTCAAAACCACATATTGTCATGTGTATTGAATAAAAATATTTTTATCCACGACTATCGTATAATCATTGTATTCTACATTTAACAATTGACCAATAATGATAGTCATTATTCCAACCTAATGTATGATGAACAGAATCTCATTCTAACGCATCTTCAACCAACCAGGAACTAGTTGTTTTCATGCTTTCGTTCTTTTTCTTCCATGTGGCACTGATGAGCCTGGGAAGGCGAAAAGCGTCTGCGACTGTTGAGAAATGAATGGCTACGCAATGGGCTTCAACCAACACTTTTAGTAAATATAAAGGTTATGAAACATTAAACCGTAACCTTTGATAACATTGTGGGTTTGATTGCTGTACTTGCGAGTTTAGTCATCTCCCGATGATACCATCTTGATTGTTGAAGGGTTGGTTGGCACACTGTGTAGTATCTTTGTTAAGGTACTCTTAAACTGCATTTAACAAATGATGCGAGCAAGAATATACATGATATTAAATTATTTTATAATATTTAACCGACGAAACATTGAAACTATTGGAAACCATGTCAATGTCAAATTTAATAAAAAGGAAAGTAAATGACTAATACAACTAGGATGTTGTCCATGCAATCGTAACGTTTAGCAAAATTAGTTTGTACATCTCGATTGTTATCTGTAATTGTCGTCTAAGGGCCCTAAAACCCGGCCCTGCCACCCAACAATACTTAACCTAAGCGCCTAGTTCCCCCGATCTGATTTCTGTGTTCAGTGTTCAGTCCGTGCTAAACTCCGGGGCGACCAAGGCCGGAGAAAATATTGCATCGCGGGCGCTCTTCTCTCGGCTCTGTTTTGTTTTGTTAGTCAGTGCGCGTACGCTATTGCAGCTGTCCGTATCTGGTGTAGAGCGACCGAATGTAAAATGTGAATTGACGTCCTCCGTTCCCATTCATTCATCTCATTGTAAATCGCCTCTATAGAATTTGTTTGTAGAGGAAAAAACTTCTGTTGGTACATTTAAATGCGGATGGTACGTATTTGTTCTTTGGCAACATTTATTTATTTATACCGCATGTCGCGATTCGTGTATACAGTCCGCTATTGTTTATTGATTTATTGATTAATTTAAATATCGTACCAGTTTGTGAAAACATTCATTTTGACGTACTCTAAATAAAATGGTAATTTGTATTTGAGGTCTTCTAGAAAAAATAAATATGTCACATATTGATATTTTCCTCGATGTGTTTTTCTTCTTTTTGTACTCAATGTGTCATTTAACCCGTGAATAATTCCTATAAGGAATATTTGTTGATATAATGTATGGGTGGTTGCCACGATCATTAGCTAATGTTTTCCACAAAGATATCGTAGTCGCTACATCCGCCATGTTGAAAAAATGTCGGTCAATAGAGGTTTTCTCAATTTTGTCCTTTCCTGTCAGTTCTACCCTAAAATTAGATGTTACCAATGTTGTAGAATATGAGAAAAACTTTTACTGAAACTATTTTTGACTTAATATTCTTGAATATTTCTTTAAAAGAATGAAGTTTATATGACTTTTTGAGTTTTCACTGATCTGTCAACTGTCAAAATTTATACTTCACAGCAAAATTTTAATAATACTTTTTAATAAGTACTCATTATTAATTTTCCATAGCGTTATTTCTTTAAAAGAATGACTTTTATTAAAATTTTTCTAGATTTTTGCTGATCTGTCAACACAACAATTTTTCTATATTCTATATACTCGCCCAAAAATATGAAAATTTATGCTTCACTGCATTTTTGCCATCATCTCTTTCCCCATTGCTCCTACGTAGTAATTAACTATTATCAATATTGTAGACTATAAAATTTCCTAAAACTTTTGTTTCTTCCGTTATAAATTGTTTACAAATTACAGCTGCTCGAGAATTTCATTATTTTTCAAACTTCGATCTGCTGTAATTTTATTCACCAATGGAAGAAAATTGTTTAAACATTAGTTTTGGGAAATTTTATAATCTACAATATTGATAATAACTAATTGCAACATATGAGCAAGGGGACGGAGATAATTGCAAAAATATGCAGCTAAACACAAATTTTCATCATCCTGACGGCTGTAAATCGTAAAAATATTAAAGAGAAAAATAATTTCAACAAAACCTGTAGCTTTTTTCATTTTCTACAATATTGGTAATATGTAATTTTAGGGTAGAACTAACAGGAAATGAGATAATTGAGGAAAACCTATTTTGACCGCCATTTTTTCAACATGGCGGCCGAGCGGCAACGATATTTTTGTGGAAAACGTGGTAACCTCCATCAAATTATACAAGAAATTCCTTGTAGGAATTATTCACCGCATACTCCCAGTTTCTTTGTTCTACAGACTATTATTTCCTGGAAATTGTTACATTAGTTTTATTCAAGGTTTATTAAATAAACTGAATGCAGCAGACAGCAGTAGATTTTTGAGTAGTTATTTTACTGTCTATCGCAAAATATCGTGCACCAAAAGTATAAATACCTGGAAAAGAAATTTAAATAAAATAATTTATATCAACAATGAAGTTATCTATTCTCCATTTCGGGGATCCAAACTTCCTACTTCTTTTGGCAGTATTGATAAAATATAGGTGTCATCTGGGGCTTTTCACGTGTGCTTGCTGAACATAAAAATTATGGTAGGAAGGGAGACTGGAAAGTTGAAAATTTGTGAACACGGGTGGGATAACAATCAGCTCATTAAACTGAACTCGAGTGTGATAGATAGAAGTAGTAAAGTTAGAAGAAAGTTTTAAAGAGTGTTATTCTTTTATTATTAGAGAAATGTCAGAGTTCGATCGCTTTGAAAAAGTGTTCACCATAATTCATACTTCTGGTCGTACTTACTTCATTGTGTCAATTATGTGGTTTGTTTGATGTATTTCATAATTCTTCAGTTTTTACATCATCTGTATATTATATTGCACGGTTATTACTCTCTAGATTTTGTAGTGGCTGGTTGCCATCGAAGACGAAGTTAGTAGAAATAACATGAATATAATACGTATGTTTCCCGTATCTGTGGAAATACACAAACATAGAGCTTTCATGTTTAATACAGTGTTTAATCAATAAGTATGGTTAGAACAATTCCTAAGTGTCGATAACAGAATTCAGAAATAGAGGCTTCTTCAGAAACGTCAAAATTATGAATAAAAAAATCGGTAGCTGCGGAAAGCGGCTGGACCTCCCCACTCGGTGGATCCTTGAAGCCGAAAAGAGTACTAAAGAATATGAACGTTCGCATTTAATAATTTTTTTTATTTATTTTTAAAAACCATATAATTCTTTGTGGACAGCTTCTCTGCAGCTGTGGCCGGTGAAGTGTTCATAGTGGACCGTTTCAGTTTGAGCTGATAAATATTATTTTTATCTTCTGGCTTCGACCGATTTTTCATTAAATCGGTTGGGGATGGTTATTGTTTGGTTGCTTGCCACTAATGTCAGATGTCAATCTGACAGATGCCAAAAGGTTTCAGAAGAAGATTTTTTGACATATGCCAAACTGACAGCTGTCAAATTTTTTGTCGCTAAACTTTATTAGTTCTAGATCTGGCAAACTGACAGCTGTCAAAAATTGTGGTTCTAAACTTTACTGGGGGATTTTATTTTTTGTCGAAAATTTTTAGGTTGGTATTGCACTTGATTTGGTTTTTAGGTTATGTTAATGTTTTTTAGGTTGTGATTGCCGGAAATGGATTCAAGTTTCTCAGACTTTTAATGTCACTGTCACTTTTAATAGTTTTGGGCAAAAAAATTACTTTGGGCCCAGTTATTTTTTTTTCACGGAAACCAAATCGAAAGGGTGCAAGTGGGATATATAGTTGAAATCAGAATTTTTACTGCTTTTCAATGGTCCTAATCATAAAATAAACAACTTGTTGTGCAAAAACGGCACTAAACGTGATCCGATCTCAACCAATCAGATCTTCTGGAGCACTAAAGAAACCCTCTTACAAAGTTTCATCCAAATCCGTTTGGTAGTTTCGCCGCTATCGTGCTAACATACATACACACGCGCACACACCGACATTTTTCAAAAACCACTTTTTTGGGTTCCTGGGACCTTAAAACGTAAAGATTTGATGTTATCTCAATTTTCGATTTTGGACCAATTTTAGTACCCTCCCACAATTTTATTATGGGTAGTTTAAAATATTTCATTTTATAATTTCATGTCAGAGATGGCATAAAAAAGAGCATATTTTAATGTATTGTAATTGTTCATTAGTCTGTTTTGTATCCCTAATAAAGAATGAAAATAACAAACCTATAGTTAAACCTAAATCGGTCCGTAGATAAACATTTCGGAGAAATTGACAGCGTTTCTAATTTTTCACTAATTTGTTTATACACACTTTTTCTACAAAATCGCTGTTTATGAATAATTACCAAGATAAATTAGTATGTGTTAATTGTCTTAATAAATAAATTAATATGAAATCGTGAAATTACTTTTTCATAAATGACTATTTCGCGTAACTTCATTAATTTATTAACTAATAAAGTTATAATGATCTTCTCGGTAATTTCACATAAACAAAGTCCATATAAACGCAGTGTGCCTCATTTAAGATGACAACAGCCTGATATTTTCTGCAGAGACGCATTAAGGACTGGCGTGTTCTTAGGCTAATAACATTGCGCTCTCTATTCATAGGTGTTGGGAGGGCCAAATGCGTCACAAGCGAAAATTTATGATTTTACGTGGTTAAAAGTTGGGGTTTTGATTTAAAATTATTTTGCCCTTGAAAAAGTTTCGGTTTTCTGACGCTTTAACAAAAAATTTAGCAACACTAGCATATATTTTATTATGAAGATCGGCCATGTCTTCTATTGCTTCCTTATATATCTCATTTTTAAGTAACTCCACAATACAATAAGCTTTAAGCTTCAGTTCGGCGGGGTTTCTGGCACCACATAAGAAGAAAAAAACAAATGAAAATCTAGCGGAATCAAATCAGGAGATCTAGCGGGCCACCTGAGTACTCCGTTTGTACATATTCATATTCCTGGATAATTAACGTGAAGATAATTACTGACATTGTTGCTATTATGTGGATCTGCATCATCTTGATGAAACCACACTGTCTCTAATTGAATTAATAAATTATTTAATAGCAAAGGTACATTATTTTGTAAAAACTGTTAGTGATTCCTTAAAAAAAATTATTAATTTTAAAAATATGTTTTGCACGGACTTCAAATTGATGTTTGGTAATAAGCTACTTTCCACTAATAGATAGACAGGTATTTGTAAAACTGAGCGAAATGTTATCTCTTACTTTTTAGAGATATTTTTTAAAGACAGTTCGATTCTTTTTTTTAACTTTCTTGGTAGCTTCACATATTTCAAGGTTCCTGCCTGGAGGATAAACAAATAATACATCACTTTATAATAATATACTTTTAGTTCACTGTACATAATATCAAATAGTCGTTTACTTTTCGGTATCCGCCATTGTACCAGATTCCACGTAAATCTACAAAAAATTTGCTTGCATTATCGCATCTCTATTAAAAACCATCATTCCACGAAATCGTCATCATTCTCATCATTGAAAATGTAGAAGAATGCACTACCGGTCGTCAAAATGACGCGACACCATTTTATTTCTCAGGGGGCGCCAGTCGCGCGTTACACCGTTCTTCTACCTCCCAGGCGGGTTCGAGATAAGATGCACTTCGATAGCCGAATAATGGACCAAGGCTGCACTACCACAGATCGGTGACGACGCTCTCTCTGGACATGAGTTCCCTCGTTAGGGGTTTAGGTACCTTTTGAAATTCTGGATTTTTGCATAAAAAAATCCCAACCGAAGAATTTCTCTTCGGAGGGATTAATTTTTGTACTTAGTATCCACGTTTTTATCTGTTAATAACGGATTGTACCCATAGGGATTTCTCAAAAAACGCATAAAAAAATTCCTACCGAACCTCCGTAAGGCAACCAGAAGGTCAAGTGTTAATGTGAGTTAACTCGACACATCCGGTTTTCGATACGAAAGTTCCAGCGATTATAGACCGTCAACAGGCCTCAAGATCAATTAAGAAACAATACACAATATTCTCAAGATAAGAATCGTGCCTTCCCCAATCAAGGCAATGGCTTTCAGACCATACAAGCGAGAGCGCTTACGCTAACGATCGATAAAGGTTCATGCATACCTTCTCAGAATCAAAATGCGAGCTTTTTTTAGAGTAGTCTGAGACTGTTTGTAATTTCATAATTACGCTGACTGATTTTAACTTTAAAAAGTTTTACTAAATGAATTTAGTTTCGCTAGAGACTACTTAGCTTTAAAGTTCTTGTATCGTGGCGGTTCACGTACTCAAACACATTAGTGAAGACTTATGACTGCATAAGTTTGATGGCGTTCAATCAGTCCACAATTTACTTGCCCCTATGCAGTTGTTCAATATTATCGATATGGCAGCAACCCACCTTCGAGCGACTTTTAGGCAAAATTGAATTTTTGGTTTTTTATGCACAAGGCGTCTTCCTCTATAACTTTGTCATTTGGAAAGTCCCGCTATTGGCTTTCCTACCATCGCTTTGTCGGGACCACTCAACGCGCTCGACCAAATTACGAGCCGCCGAGTTAATCGCCGGATTTGTCAAAATCGTCTATTTTGCCTTTTAGATGCAATGCATCGCTAAAATTTAATGCTCATTGTTTAGAACGGGACATTCAATGACCGACGTATTTGGTGGAGGAAAAAAATGAAAAATATTTCAATATTTTTTAAAGTATATTTTCGTGGTACTTTTTAAACTGGCTTTGGGGTACTTTTGAAAAATCAATTTTCAGGTCAAATTTCGACGCAGTTTTGAAAAATTATCTGCAAGTGAAATTTCGGCGTACTTTTGATAAATTAATTTTCAAGCCAAATTTCGACACACTTTTTAAAAATATTATTTTTCTAAGTCCAATTTGTGGTACCTTTGAAAAAGTATATTATTCATAAATCTTTGTCATTATATACTTTTGCTCTCATATCCTGAACCAAAACATATGAGGCGCTCACGCGCAAACCCCGATAAATCCACACACACAAAGTTGTGGGAAATTACAAAAAACTTCTCAAGCAAAAACCAATAAGTCTTTTTTTGTTCTTTTTAAGTCAAAAAATATCTTCTAGGCTGTAGAATATAAGACCAAAAAATAAGAACAATGCTACTTTATTTATTTTTTTTTTTTAACTTTTCTTGCTGGATTTATCGAATTTTGCTATGTAGATACGAATTTATCGATTTTTGCTTTAAAATAAAACATTAAAGATGCAGAAAAATAAATTTTGACAACATTAATAATTTATTAAAAATAAATAAAAACATTAATTGTTAACAAAAATTAATTCTCAATATCTGTTAAAATTTCAGATAAAACCGTTATAATATATTGGTAATAAAATGTCTTGCAGTTGTCTTCTTTATTTCTAGAAGAGAAGTAGGTTTTTACAGTAAATAGTCATATTACAGAGAACTTTTTCAAACGTCAATCAATATTAACTCTTCTACCTCACAATGGATGACAGTGTATTGTATAAAAATGGATTTATCTGCTTTTGATCCCAATATTGGATTTATCTAGTTTTGTTCGAAACGGTCAACTTTAACATTAGATTTATATGGGATTTATGGCGTTTTGGTTACCAAAGATTATATAGGCTTGTAGAGTTTAGTCTAACATACATGAAACTATTACAAACTCAAAAGTGACTTTTTGTGGATTTATCGGGGTTTGCGCGCGAGCGCCTCATATTTTCCTAAGTGAAAATTCGGTGTTTCTTCGAATTTTCACCTGGTCATTTCTAACGCCTTATAGAACCCAAAACGGTCCTTATTGACTGATCTGTGCCTCTGCAGACTCTTAAAAATGTCCTTAAATGAAATTATTGCCTAAGTCGAATTTTGATTCTGTCTTCAACTTAGGACGATTTTGGAAAGTTCTACAACAAAAACAACGACATAAGCGAGAGCATGCTGTATAATTTGTTTGTAAAAGCAAATTGTTCAACGGGCGCGGTTGTCGTAGAAAACATTCTTCGGCTGATTCGCCTCCATGCAAGGCTCTCTTTCGTTGCGAAATGGTATGTGACATGAGAGGAAGTTATAATAATGCCCTGTTGTTCGTGAAAAATTATCATTATAAATCGAGAACTAAATTTTTAATTGGCATCACCGGCGACTCCGCCAAATCTTCGAATATGCTCGTAAATAAAAAATAGTTTCCAATTTTTGTTCGTCTTACCCTAGATGTAGCTTGATGAGGGGTTTAGCCGGATAAGCATGACGAGTCGGCCCCCAAATGGCAACCTATATCGAAACTTATGTTTTAATATCGACTTGATGTATGAACGCGATTTATATGTGTTTTGCCGCCGTACTCCGCTTTGACCTTGAGATATGGAAAAAATGAGCGCATGCATGACTATTGTTCAAAGAGACATATCTCGAAAACTAATTGAGCTAGAGAGGTAAAACCAACGGGAGGTTTTAGGTAACCTTAAATAGTATATTTTATATTTTTTTTGAATTTTTAGAATAATTACGCACATCATTAAAAAATAAATAAAAAATATAATAATTAATATTTCCGTGTTCTCTGTGACTTACAATCACTGAAATAATATATGTTGTAATACTTTATAAGCACTATTTCTCATAAAAGTTGCATTAAAAAAAGTTGGTGCAACACTTCGAAAAAAAAATAAAATTCGACGTGCACTACATCATATAAGGATACAAACTTGACATGGGACACACATATAAATATTTTATGAATTGGAATTATTGTTAGAAGAGAAATTGAATGAAAATATAAATAATTGTCACGTAAATATCTATTTCATACGGCCCACAGTGGCACGAATTGTAATTTTTTCGTTCAAAATTATCTAGAGCACTTCGGAACCGATTGGGATAATTTTTTTTTTAAATGCTCGTTATTTAATTTCAAAAAAGCGTAAGAGAGCCGATTTTTGAATTATGCTAACCAAAATTATTGAGCTTAACCAAAATGTCTATTTTTTATTTAAATCTTAATAAAACTTGTAAAAAAAATATTTTTTTTCTAATCCAATTTACATAAATCTTGTTACTCGAGGGGGTTCTTGAGGTCGCTGATTATGAATCTGATATCCAAATTGTCATAAATCAACCTACCAGATGGCGAAATCAATGGCGGCTATAAAATGCTAAAAAAAATAGGAAAAATGAAATATTTTCGTTAAAGTTTATGCCGAGAAGTTTTCAATATTTCTGATAAGTACAAGTTCCAGGAAGAAATTCAAGATGGCGGATCCAATATGGCGGCAATAAGATGATAAAACTAACTTAAAATTAAATTAAACGCACTAAATTAAAAAGGCTATTCCTAAGAATTATTAAAAAATTTAAGAAGGAACAAATTTTCTGAAATTTTCAAATATATCCAATATGGCTGCCATACATTAATTATCAATTATAAATATGCGATTCAGTCCTCCATTAATTTTGAACATAACTCTAAGTAGGTCATATTATTATTATTTTTTTTTATCTGCTAATAATATAATAAACACCTAACACCAAGAACTTTAAAACAAGAATATTAAACCTAACATAACCTAAGCAGAATAGAACCTTAAACCATGAAACCTATACCTAACATAACCTAAGGCAAGAGTTTTACACAATGAACTTTAAACCTAACTTAGTGCAAAAATGTTTCGTCATTATTTAAATTTTAAATTTCTCTGTTTAATCTGTGTTTTTTAAATAATATTAATACTCCAATTGAGTTGATAATTTTTTAAATTAGTGATTATCCTAAATACATTTAAATAATATTACGTTATCTGAAACCTCCCGTTGGAGTTACCTCTCTAGCTCAATTAGTTTTCGAGATAGTCATGCATGCGCTCATTTTTTTTTCATATCTCAAGGTCAAAGCGGAGTACGGCGGCGAAACACATATAAATCGCGTTCATACATCAAGTCGATATTAAAACATAAGTTTCGATATAGGTTGCCATTTGGGGGCCGACTCGTCATGCTTATCCGGCTAAACCCTTTAGTGTGATTAAATCTTTCATATTATGATGTTCATTTAATACACAAAATTTTGAATTATAGCTCTGCACAGTGTAATAGCTCCGGCTTTGATATTTTAATAGGCAGCTTTTGCACCCTTTTTATTTGCACAATAAATATATGTATAGCTCCCATAAGGGCTACCAAGAGGAAACCTTACTAACAACCTTCTCGAAAAAATACTCTTGTAAGTAAAGAAAACCGCATCAAAATCAGATCACCCATTGAAGAAGTATGGAACCACAAACAGACACACGGACAGACATACAGACATATGCGTAAAAGTTATAACACTCCTTTTTCTGTGGGAAATTAAAAATAGACATCAAATTTACCTGTAATTTTATTTTGGTGCTAAATCTACATATTGATTTAAAGTGTACTACTTGTATTTGTTGTTAGTTACCACCTACAATAATATTTATAGTTATAGTTAAATGTAGAATTCCTCGAGGTCGCTTTTGTAATAACAGTAGCAATTGGGTTTTTAAAAATCATTTTTATAATGGATATGTTTCATATTTGTTGCAAATAAATATATAAGTAATTTTTTAAATACCTAAAAAACAGTTTTACCACAATGTACCACTACTGGAAATCTCTAATCGTGCTTTTATAGTATTTGAAAACCTTATTTCGATATATTCTTGTCAAAAATGGTATAGTAAGGGTCTAGCTGAATAAGCATGTGAAAATGCCCATAATAGAAATTACATGAAATGGGCATCAAAGTATTCCCTTGACTGTAAAAAATATTTGTTACAGTATTATTATATCCAAGGGGGAGCTGCATTTTTGCAAAAATTAATAAAAATTTGTTGCAACTTACATAATGGACGAACAAATTTGAAAAAATTATCGAATATAAAGATCTTCCAGATGAACGTCGTATTTGGAGTGAAATTCAAATTTTAAAAAAATAAAGAAAAATCCAAAGTGCCCAAAAGTGCATTTTTTGAAAAGGTGCTATTATGATATTTTTCAGACAGTGTCATTAACACCCTCAATTTTTTTCAGATTTTTTTATTTGGTGGCACATGTTGAAAGAAAATAAAAACTTCAAAACAAATATTTATTATATTTTTTAATCACATAATTTTTAAATAACATCAAAAAGATAATTAATCCTCGTTACTTTCCTCGTCTATCACCAGCTTTAGGTTTGCGGTATCAAAAATGGGGGCCAGAATTTCAGCTGGATTAATAAATTCTTCCTCTTCTGATTCACAACGGCTTGGCAGACATTTTGAGATTCATTAATTATTCTAGTTGTCTTCTCTTTGTTATATGGCACGTTTGACAGCATCACACCACCTGCCGCGGTTGCCTATTAGGCGCATAGCCTCGCCAAAGTTCTCTTCCATCAGCTCTTTGGTAATATCAGCCCAAGGTTAAGAAGAGCATTATATATTATCCTCTCACCGGTTGATGTGACCAAAAAATGAGAGAATTCGAGAGAAAACAATGCTGGAGAGTTGCTTTGTGGGATGTACTTCTTAGAGCGTTGAGATGGTACGATGGTACATCTCGAAAGAATCAATACGTCGTATGTCTGGCTCCCTAACGGTCCATGTCTCAGAGATCTACAGAAAGATGGAAAGAACTAGTGCGTCAGCAGGTCTGAACTTTATGCGTTTCGTGATATTTCTGTCACGCCAAATTTTGCCCAACTTGTTGCAGATCTAGATAGATATATACCTTGTGATAAATAATAAAGAGCAGCCGCAACGTGCGAGTGACGAGTAACATGCAACTATTCGTAGTCTCTTGGTACAATCACAAAAATGACATATTCCAGTAATCTATGTAGCACTGGGTTTTTCTGTTAATGTGTCGAGACCTTATCGTATTTCACTATATGTAGATTTTCAAACTTGCTATGTAGCAACTAAAGTTGTTCTTGAAGTGATGCACAATTCTGTTGTCATAGTTGGTTTGTTTTGGTTTTGAGAAATAACAGTGCTGGGATGTCAGGAGCATGCGCAGTTAGTAAAACGTGTTCTTTTTTAGTAACTGCGCAAGCTGTTTTATTAACTGCGCATGTTCCTAACATCCGAGGACTGTTATTTCTCAAAACCAAAACAAACCTAGTAATATAGACTACATCCCCACCTTCGTGATGCCAGATTTATGATTACAGTTACAAATGTTTATGTCCGTATGCGTCACGCATGGAGTCAGCAGTAGTCGCTTCGTAATAGTAGAGTAAAATCTGGAAGTAAAGTCGCTTAGTTTTCGAGAAAAAAAAAACCGGCGTAGAACCAAACCAGACTTAGTGGGATTCTTTAGTAAGATAATCGTGTACACGAAATCGTTTTTTTACGACATTTTTCGGTGGTCGAGAACTTTTTTATTTCGGAAAAACTCAAAAAAATAGATTTTTAATGAAATAGGTTTTTTAACGTCTCGTCTAGAGGTAAAAAATATGCAAAACTTCGAAGTAATGTCATATTGAACGGATTTCGTTCATTTTTGGCAGTATAATAGTAAATGTTTCACCCCTTTGAGGGAGTGGCACTTAAAAAATATATGAAGTACAATCATATTTTAAGAAGAAAAGGTTCTATGCAATTTTTCACATAAATTAATAGTTTTTAAGTTATAACGACTTCAAAATTGCGATTTTAGCTTAAAAAAAGGTATTTCTACAACGGCTTTCGTCAAGTATCTCAAAAAGTATTACTTTATCGAAAAAATGTTATAGACCAATTACAGAAAGTACAAACTGGGAATTAATTATATTTTTTGTTTATTGATGTAGGATTAATAATTTCGGAGATATTTAAGTTTACATTTGGCATCCAAGTGTTCGTAAGATAACTATTTAGAGTGAGAGTTAAATATCTCAGAAACTGTGACACCTACGCCAAGGATACTAATAGATACAATAATAGGTTATTAATTAAGCTCTTAACTATTTTTTTATTTGTTTATGTAGCATAAAAAACAAAGTTATGACCGAAGCAATGTCCGTCTACACATGATTTTAATAACAACGTCGCCATTTTGTTACTGTAATTAGCCAGTAATTAAAAAAAAATTAATTTCAAACACGGTTTCTCATTAATATACAGCATGACGTAGATGCTCAAATTTTTTGGTTCGTATACAGCCCTTGCTTTAGAAAAAATACAGTTTAAACTATAAAGTTATTTTCGATAAAACGTATTTTTTTTCCTATTCCAAATATCTCAATAAATATTAGTTTTGTTCAAAAATGTGTAGAGACCAAAAATAAGCTCTTAAACTAATAATGAATTTCGCTTGTTTATTTATTTACATAGATTTAATAGTTTCGGAGATATGAGTTTACAAATGGCATCCGAACGTTCATAAGACGAAAAATGCAGTTTAAATGTTAAATATCTCAGAAATTATGACGCATGCTAAGAAATTAAAGACAATTAATTGCGCTTTCAAATTATTTTTTACTCGTTTTGTTACTCTAATTAGCCAATAATTTAAAAAAAAATTCTCAAATACTGTTTTTCATTAAAATGTAGCATTACCTAAATGCTCAAATTCCTTTTTGCTCATTTAAAGCACTTGCTTTAGAAAAAAATGCATTTTAAACTTTAAAGGTAATTTCGAAACCCTTGGATACCAAATATAAACTTAAATATTTCCGAAATTATTAATCCTACATCAATAAACAAAAAATATAATTAATTCCCAGTTTGTAGGGTGCTTTCTGTGATTGGTCTATAATATTTTTTCGATAAAGTAATACTTTTCGAGATACTTGACGAAAGCCGTTTGAAAATACCTTTTTTAAAAGCTTTTATTTTAAGCTAAAATCGCAATTTTGAAGTCGTTATAACTTAAAAACTATCAATTTATGTGAAAAATTGCATGGAACCTTTTCTTCTTAAAATTTGATTCTATTTCAGCTCCAATAAATATATATATTTTTTAAGTGCCACCCCCTGAGAGGGGGTGGCACATTTTTTATGAATGATATCTAGTTTTTTAGATGACAGTAAGCAACTCCACCCCAACCTAGAATGCCATATATTAATCTAGATTCAACTAACGCTACTTCTACGCGACTAATCTGACCAACCCTGCATGCGAGGTGTATTAATTGCGTCCCAATGTCACGTTTAGCGCTGATAAAAAAAATCGCTGTTGCCAAACGGTACACTTTAGGAAAAAACATATTGTTTCAAAAACATTTGTGATTATTAGGCTTTATTTTCTTCGCTGCATGTATGCAAATATTTTCAAAAATAAAAAAGTTTATCGATTGGTGAAGATTTCAATACACAAAATATGTATTTTTAGTTTATTTGATTTTTAGAGAAATGAAAGTGCGAATTGTGCCCAAACCGTTTATATTGGTAAAAGCGCTACAATGTGTGCTTTAATTTGACACAAAGCAAATTTCGATACCTTTAATAGTTTTAAAGATATGGCGGTGGAAACAAAAAAAAACAATTTTCTTTAAAAATTCATTTTTTTCACTTTTATTGATTTAAAAAGTTCGAGACCACAAAAAAATGTCGTAAAATATGATTTCATATGCCCGGTGACATACTCAAAGGAACCTAATATGTTTGACCTGGTTCTACGCCAAAAAAAAAAACGACACGATAGACTTACGAAATCGCTGCTTTATAACAATATTTTCGTCACTTCCATACAATAGAGAGAAACTGAAAGAAAACATGAACTCCAAAAAACACCGATCGTACCGTATTACATTAGTAGAAATAAGTGATTGTAGAAACTAATAAATAGTTTTTGGCCAAGTTTTTATTTTTTTTTTCAGCATGTGCCACCAAATAAAAAATTCTGAAAAAAATTGAGTACATTAGCAATACAGAGGCGCGTCTGTTAGACAAAAATCATGATAGCACCTTTTCGAAAAAGGACACTTTATTTTTATTAATTTTTTAAAATTTGAATTTCGCGCCAAATACGACGTAATATTTTTTTATGAGTTCGTTTGGGCTCTCTAGAATTTTTTGTCAATTACGTAAGTTGCAATAAAATTTCAATAAACGATTACCTTTTTTACATAAATTCAGGTCCGCCTTGGATTTCTTGAATAATACTTTCTCAAATATTTTCTTACATCCAAGGAAATACTTTGATGCCCATTTCATGTAATTTCCTTTATGGGCATTTTTCACATGCTTATCCGGCTAGACCCTTTTCGTCCATAATGTAAATTATTTCTGACTAGATGGACAGTAGTCTATCTAACACACAAAAGTGCCATGTTTCCTTTTCCTTATATCATTATAACAAATACGCTTTTGACATTTTTGTGACATTCCTTTAGTTTTCAACAGTAAATATACTGAGGGTGACTCTGATCGGTCAGGAAGAAGGTGATAGAGAAAGTGATTTTACCTGAAAAAGCTCTTAATAATAATTGCAGAGGCATGTAAAAGGACCAGATTGAGGGCGCATCGAATCTACGTTTGCGCAAATATGTATCATTTTTTCTTTTCATATTACGTAATCATGGTTTATTAAAAATCCATATAGTTTTATTGTTATCTTTATGTACCGTATTTTAATTTATAAAAACGTTCCTGGTTCTCTTACGGTTAGCGATAAGGGCACCTGGATATATAAACATAGTTATGTGCATACTTAAGCCTTATCTAAGTATAAAGTGTACGTATATATTTTTTTAAGTGGGTATTATAATGTTGACTGCACGTAGTTCAATATTTGCTGTATGAAATGTCACGTTTTTCATAATTCTCCAGTTTCGAGGAAGAGAAGTAAATTCTTATGAGATTTCTAATTCGTTTTAATATAAATAAAACAATATTACTTAGAATATTAACTACCGGAGTTGAGATGAATAATATTTTGATGGAACGTTTTATTTCGGCTAAAGCATTATGTCGATTGAGAAGTTGCTCGCACCTGTAAACCAAATTTCAGATCACCGACCACTAATCGTGTGTAATACATTTACGCTAAAAATTCCTGTATTGTTGTTAATATGGAGTCGTAGAATACAGAAATGCCTATGCCAGCCTTGTTTTGGTACAGCGATATGGGGTAGATCTCTAGATGTGAAAAAATTTGTAGCTGATGTCAAATGTTTTAAAAAAACACCCCCAAAAAATTATATTAAAATTATGGGTTTGCGCATGGTGATTGGTGTGATTGGTGTTCCATCCAAAATGAATGGGGGTGAATCAAGAGATTCCTCCAATCACCAGGGTGTTTTTTTTACATTTACCTGTGCTGCAAGGCTTTTGTTCATATTTAGAGGTCTGCCCCACATCCCTGTAGCAAAAAAAAGTTGACATGGGTATTTGTGTACTCTACGACTTCACATTAATATTACAGGCATTTTTGGTTCCTGGTTCCAATACTTTAAACCGTTTCGAGAGCAATGGTGCGCACAAAAAAAGCTACAGACAGACCAACAGACATATTTTGTTTTCCTTAAACTTAAAATCTCGGCGTTCATGACATTCTAAGCCTATTTGAACAAACAAAAGTTCAATTTTCTTTTTACACTTACTGCTTCCTAGGGCGGGCCGAAAAAAATGAAAATTTGAATTTGCAAATGATATAGCTTATAATTTGTTGCTGTGTATCGAAAACTAACTCTGTTAAATTTTTAGCTAAATCGGTTAATATCTAGCCGCCCCCCCACGGCCTTTAAAATGAAGGAAAAGGTCAATTTTTCGATTTTTAACATTTTTCAAATTGAAATTTGATATTTTTTATGACTATTAATGTAACCTTATTTTCGTCAAATTCTACTTCTTAGTGACAAATATCTAATTTCCCTGGAACTGAAATATATTTCATTCGGAAAACTTTTTCCACACACGTTTAGACACTAATAGTCATAAAAAAATTTCAAACGCCAATTTGAAAAATGTTAAAAATCGAAAAATTGGCCTTTTCCTTCATTTTCAAGGCCGTGGGAGGTCGGCTAGGTATTAACCGATTTGGCTAAAAATTTAACCGAATTAGTTTTAGATACATAGCAACAAATTATAAGCTATATCACTTGCAAATTCAAATTTTCATTTTTTTTCGGCCCGCCCTACTACACTCACTCCACAAGGTGGATGTGGAAGTAAAATAAGTGTCAAGATTAATTTTCGATATGAACATGCATGTCATTCTGAAGCAAAGCTGAAAATTATTTGCATGCCGATCCTTGAGGGGAGAGGGAGGGAGGTATTGACACCGTATATCCCTTGCGTGCACCCAAGCTAGTGAATTTTATAAGTCGTATCCGTGAATGCAGCAGCTTTTTAAAGGTTTCTTTGTAATATATTAATCTCTAGACACAAGTTTTTGCACAGTCCTGTTTCAAAATCAAACTTTATTAAATTTCCGGTTTACCGTTTCGATTTTGGTTTAATAGTTGTCTAAATCACCTATAGTCCTGTCAATGAATGGTTTCTAGAGAGAAATGTTGAGATTTCAATTTTTCACTTAAGAGCTGTGTTTGGACTATTTAGGAGGTAGAGATACCAAGAGTTTCCGAACATAGGAGGTGCGGGGGCAGGCCTCTGGTTATCACCATGTCTCACAGATATGGCCCAATTTCAATAGGGATTATTGTACTATGCTGTTTTACATATGTTTCAAATTGTAATTAAATATTTTAAGTCTAACAGAAGTTATCATGTTTACAAGAAACGGTATGCACACACGCATACATGTACACGCGCACACACACTTACAGACACAGAGACATTTTTTATTCGATATTTGAGTGCAGTCTACTATGAAACGAATATCTATTTTTTCCACGATGATTATTAATTTTTTTTTCAATTTATAATAAATTTATAATAAAGTTAGAATACAGTTAAAAGGTATACAATCCATTACTGAACCATAACAGATACGAAAAAAATTAATAGAAACATTATTGTGGGAAATTTAGTCAGCTTTAATTTTGCATATAGCCACTTTTTGATTAGGGCTAACCGTTTTTCGAGATATGAGCGGAAAATCAAAAACCGGGACCTTCTTCGTGCCTCGCTGCACCCTCCGCACCTCCTATGTTCAGGGACTTTTGGTATGTTTACCCCCTGAATAGTCCAAACACAGTCAAAAATTGTGATTTCGGCATTTCCCTCTAGACCCCCTTATTGAACGTTCATTGACAGGACTACTAAAAAGGAATCGTTTTACTATAGCAATTTTTTTGTTGGAATTTGACGAAAACGCTAAAGGGGGTGTAGCAAAAAGTTTTGGAGTATCAAAAAGTTTTGGATTAAATCCTAATCCCGGAAGTCATTTGTTTAAACACAAGATTGTTAAAAATAGTGTTTTTTGCAATTTTTACAAATTTTAGTTTTACTCTACTATAAACAAAACAAAAATGTATGTCTGTTATTCACGGAAAGTTTAGGAATTGTTTCAAGTGTTCACGTAACCGAAAATCGGGACAGATCGTTTGCAGATATTATCACATTTTTATGCAGGATTTAAAAAATCACTACCCCTACAGATTTTTCGAAAAAACTACCAGCATAGCTGAAAAGGACACTGTCTTCTTAACAGATTATGAAAAAATCAGAGTGGCACACTTTGTAGTTTTCGAGAAAAAAATATAGTCTGCCAGCGCCGTGTACGCTATCTTGACAAACAACAATGTTAAAAAAAGGGACTTTTGAATCGTTCCTGGTAAATTGTGGAAACCATCTTTTTTACTAATTTTGGTTGCTGAATACGAATTTGTCTTCCGAGTTGGCCAAAAACATCGGGAAGACAGTAAAAAGCAACCCTTATTTGGGGGGTGGCATTGAAATTGATATTAGAACTTCCAACAAAAAGTTATTCTTTAGTGAAAGAAATTCTTTCAAAATACTCAGTTTCGCTAGGTAAGAAGAGAATTCTAAATTCACCCCCCCTCGTTTCTCTCACCCTTCACCACCCATAAGAACGGTGTAAGTTACAATATCTAATATACGGTTATTTATTTATTTTTAAAAAAACCAAAACTCCTCGTTAAATGGCTATTATCAGGTTATAATGTGATTACTTCTGAATACTCTTACACCCATCTCCACCAATTAAGGTGGTGGATTTTATCTTTTTAGAATTCTTATTGGTTTTAATTGCAAAAGAAATTCCTAATCACCCAGTTTGATGTTTTTTTATCATAATAAGGTGATTTAGTCAATTCAGATGATTTTTTTCTTACCCCTTAAAATTACTCACACTTGGGAGTACGGTGTGCAGTGGCGGTCTGGCCAGGTCGGCGAGTTGGCAAATGCCGACTGGGCCTTTTGCCTTTTGAGTACGTAATGCGGTTATACACCGAGAGATCGAGAAAGACTGAACGTGACGTCACTCGGAAAAGTCACTAAAATTATCAAAATTGATTTCTATTCTAGATACATTATTAAAACTAATTTCCTATGTTGCTAGGAGTAACGACCGGTTCTCTAGTCACTGTTACCAATCTGATGTCTGTCATTTTCGTGAATGTTATTATTATTGGCTTGTGATTTATCATTTATCTCCCTTTCTGACTAATAAATCAGTGTTTTTCAACGCAATCAGTTCACTGTCACTTGTGTAGCAAGTTAATAAAGAAACTCGCATTTTGTGTAAATGCTGTAATTGACTGTATTTAAGGTTACTGTCGCCAACGTGAAAATGTTGAAAGTACCAGAAAATAGTACATATGTATGCAGTATGTAGGCGGCACAAAAACAATCTTTAGGGAGCGGCACGTTCAGTCTTTCTCGATCACCCTGTACATGCGAAGCAAAAACATCCAAATCTCTGACGAACTGCGTTTGAATATTTATTTATTTTTAAAAGTTTTGGCATATGTGGTGAGCTGGTGAGTGTGAGTACTTTCCGATTATTTTGGCCATTCCGCCGGCTAAGAAGTAACATGACTGAAGACTTTCTGGAGCCATTGATGTTAATAAGCATTGAAGTAGAAATTATTCCCAATACCGATGAAATTTTAAATAAGACAGCGCAATCGTCTGAAGAATTGACAGCTTTATTAATTTAATTTCTAATTTTCGTTCTTTTTCGATTCTTTAAATTGGTCTTTGTTCCCGATACTCCTGATAGAGTATTTATTTCATATAAAGGTTTTTATTTTTTATGTTTATAAGTTTGTTTTTTTATTTTAATAAATAAATCGTTCTGCAGTTCTAAAGAACCTATGATTTTATTTATCCTTAAACCGGTTCTTAAATATTATAATAAAAAAAATGTGTTTATTGAACATTTAAGTTTGGTACCAAATTCCCATCCCTCGAATAAATGGTCGGCGCGAAACTCAAAAAATCCCCCTCCCATCGATAAAAAAATGTTCTTGCTTGCTTCGCTTGTAAAATGCCGACTAAGCCCTAGACACCCAGACCGCCACTGACGGCCACAGAAAATATTACTTGTTTTTTATATTGAAAAACCCTTAAATTATTTAAATGACTTTTGGTTGGGAAAATGAGAATCTTCACTTTATGGCACCCAAATAAGGGTTATTTTTTAATGTGTTCCCGAGACTTCTTGGCAAAATGGGTGACGGATTCGTTTTCAGCGCCCCAAAATTAATAAAAAAAGATGGCTCCCACACTTTACAGCGGATGCCCTTCTTTATAGTCTAGGTGCCCGTCGACATAATTGCAATTTATACATATTCTCGTATAACTTCTTGTACGGCATAATTGCGCCTAGTCTACCACTTTTTTCCTCTGCGAAAATTTTCGAAAACGCGGCGTTCCTCCTCGGCATGAAAAAGACGATTTCCACGCGTCGGACTGGAAAATCGGCAAATATATTTGTCCGACAATTCGAAAATTGGATTCTACATATTTTTATTAAGCAATCTTGAAAAAATCAGCTGGTTATCAATAAATGTTTTAAAGTTATGTTGTGTTATGTTTAGGGTGGTAGACAACCTTTAACGTTCCCAATTTTTTGTCGGAAAGTTTGTAGAAATATACGAAATATATATGTAGAATCCAATTCTCAAATTGTCCGACAAAATATATTTGCCGGTTTTCCAGTCCGACGCGTGGAAATCGTCTTTTCCATGCCGAGGAACGCCGCATTTTCGAAAATTTTCGCAGAGGAGAAAAGTGATAGACTAGGCGCAATTATGCCGTATAAGAAGTTATAGGAGGATATGTATACATTGCAATTATGTCGACAGGCACCTAGACTATTAACGTTGTTTGCATATTATGTCACTCCTACGAATTTTTTCGGACTACTACCAGCACAGCTGAAAAGAACACTTCCTCCTTAATATATTGTGAAGGGATTGAAGTGACACACTATACTTTTCGAGTAAAATATAATCTGCCGGCCACCGTGTAGGCAACTTTTGCATTTTGCATATTGCGTCCCCCCTACGGGTTTTTCGAAAACCTACCAGCATAGCTGAAAAAGACACTGCCTTCTTAATAGATTGTGAAAAAAATCAGAGTAGCACACTGTAGTTTTTGAGAAACAAAATATAATCTGTCGGCCGCTGTGTACAAGTTTTTTATATTGCGTCCCCCCTACGGGTTTTTCGAAAAAACTACCAGCAGAGCTTCTTAACAAATAGTGGAAGTAAGGAATCGGAAAGTATGCAAAATCGTGCTAAAGTTATGAAATCTATTCCTCTCCCCGTTTTTGAAGGTGCTGAACACGAATAATAAAGTGAAAAAAGTTTTTAGTCAACTGCCAAAAATCACTCCTTGTTTGCTTATTTCTCATATGACAGCTTGGCATCGACTATTTTTGCAGGGATTCTTTGTTTTTTCATGGGGATATGGTGAAAGGTGATATCAGGTAGTAGACCGCAACCGCTCGGTGGAATTTACCCTGTCGGGAGGGTGTAAAATTGTTTCTTTTTTCTTTCTTGTTACAGACTTAAGACAGACGTTTACCTCCCGTTTTCGAGGATGCTTATCAAAGACAGTGGTAAGAGTGAATCGTGACAACCTCAGTGGGTTGGTCTCCCCCTCAGGGGGTGGAACTTTTTTTTTATTTTATAATTTGTACATTGAATGGGAGTGGTTTCAAAGTCACCATTTGTCCATTTTACGTCCTCATCAAAAATCCTTGCAAGGATTTGAAATGTATGTTCCTTAAGACGGGATATAAGGAAGATAATACTATTGGTAAAAATTTCTGTTTTTAATAAATTATATATACCGGACATGATTTTGAGTACAATATAATATTTTTTACAAGACATTAATATAACCTAAGGCGCTTACAAAGAGAATTACATGGTTCATATTCCTCGAAATGAACATCACATTTAATGCTATTGCCTCCTTCATCGCACGCATCGTTCGTTTCCGATTCACGATCGGAAATATACACTTCGGGTATAAAATTTAGGAAGTTTACAGCATTATCATAACTATTATCATTGGATTCGTTTGTTTCTATACTTGTGTTATCATCTTCATCCTCTGGCACACAATTCTCACAAAATTTACCTTGAAAAGTCTTACAAAAAACGCTACATCATAAACCTAATCTTATATATCCGCATCGTTTCGCACATCCGCCCTTACAATTACAATTATAGTCTTTAAAAAAGAAGTCAGGAACCAATTGATCTTCTGAAAATTTGAAATTGATGGACTACGGATACCTCGAGGACATAAGATTTACCCAGAAAACAGTAAAGGCGGCAGAAACAAATAAATTGATAGTACAAGTGTATAGATAGTATTAAAAAGGGGTGGTTTCCGAGTTTAAGGGTGAAGGGTGAAGGAACGCTCGAACCAGCGTAAAACGATTTTTCTCTTGATCAGCATTCTCGAAAACGGGAGGTAAATTTCTTTAACAAGAAAAAAAATAAACAATTTTACACCCCCTGACGATTCCACCAACAAAGAATCTCTGTAAAAATAGTCGATTCCAAGCTGCCATATGAGAAATAAGCAAAAAGGGGGTGGTTTTTGGCCGTTTTTGGCGCATGACTAAAAACTTTTTTTTGCTTTTTTTCGAGAAAATCCCGACTCCTTACTTCCACTAAAATAAGAGTGGTACACTCTATATTCATTACATGTTTCACTTTTATGTTTCATTTATTTCAAAAACTTAAGGGGCCAGAATGCCACCACGCCCACGCACGATCTTTGGCCCTGGATACAGCCGAGAGTGGTATACTAATATTGCTTATTTTATATAATATAGAACGAAAAATAAATGATGATCTATCCCGATATTTTTGGTCATGTTTTTTTTGGACACTTGAAACAATTCCTAAACTTTCCGCACGACCCGATTTCGTTACCATTTCAGCCAAACATCTTTTCCTTGAGGAGACTCGTGTATTTTGTTGATCACTCTATAAAATGATACGATACGCTGTTTTGTCCCCGATAATTATCAATTGTCGGGCATTGTCGTCTACCTTTCCATATACTTACTTTTGCCATATTGCATTGCAAATCAATATATCGAGTGAACCTTGGATGTAAAGAAAATTATAAATCTGCGTACCAAATAATAAAATAGCAATTGATTGGATAAAATGTTCTTTTTTTATTTATCTAACTATAAACAGGCATTTAATTTGCTTTCTAATTAAATTTTAGTGTCAATAAATTCCTTAGTAATAGGCCCCTGCCGTACATAAAAATATATCTATAACTGATTTATCTGGAGGTTATCTGTTGAGTAATTTTAATATCTAAAATTTTATTATAAAATTGCATAATTAAATATTTTAAACAATATTAAAAAATAAAGGTGGCATTGAAATGTTAAAACAACGATATATCTACTTCTGTTAGTAATATGTTGTTTGTTGCATTGTTCTCTTCAAGTGTGTTAAGATAATATTTGCTTCCTTAAAATATTAATCGACTAGATTATAAAAAAAAACATATAATTGTGTAAGTACCGTTACGAGGTGTGTTTGAATCAAATCACTCATATGATTGAATAACGATACTATAAACCCGTAACATATCCGTAAAGGAATTTATTTGAGTATGACATAATGCTAAAAACTTTTTAATTAAAGGTACGGCGAAGGGTATTCCGTACACGAGTCATTCTCAAAATAGATCTCACTGTAGTTTTGTAATAACTTATTGATCAGCAGCAATGCACTTTTTGTCTTTATTATATTTTTTTCGGCAGAAAATGTGAAACGATTTTTGTCCACTACGTTACCCGATTTTAATAAAATTGTATATTGTCAATCAGTGACCCAGCCAGAAAATTCGTCTGGGGGGGAGGGGCAATAGAACCGGCCTCCCCAGAGGATGATGAAAACTTTTCAGAAATTTGTTGAAGACAGATGTGTATAGATTCCTCTACTAGATAATATTGGATTAATTACAAAATATTTATTTCAAGGGATAATTTGAATACTGCTTTATACTGATAGAGATTATGCTTCTTTATTTTTTGGTTCATGGAAGACGGTTTGGGAGGTGTCCGGGCCCCCTGGCTCCCCCTAGCTGCGCGCTTGTTGTCATTTACAAATGCATTTCTAGAATAGAAGATACTGATGCTTTAAAGGACCTCGCAGAATCCTTATGGGAAATGGTCAAACTCTTTGAAACTCTGGATTCTGGTAGTTCTTGATGTGTAGAACAAAAGTTCTCAAGGTCACTAAGTCTTAAAACCTCATGGTTTTGAGATATAGCCCCCTGAACTTGGACTTCACGTGCATTCTGCAGTATAGGTAAATCCGTATGGATAGTGTGATAGTGTTTAAAACATCACATTGTGTATTAAATGTTTTAAACATTTGTTTAAAACACAGTGCGACGTTTTAAACATGTTGTTTAAAATATTTTGTTTTAAACATGCCAACCCTGCCAACAAGCTGTTATTAATATGCTGCAAACTAGCATCATGGAACACAACAGGCTGTCAAATGACATAGATAGTCACGACTTCCTGAGAATGCTTTCTGATGTGATGCTTAATATGACTAACTATGAACTGCCTTTCAATATCCTGTTTCCTGGAAGATGTGAATGGGATGAGAATAAAGCCGACCTGCAAAGAACAGATGATCGTTGGTTCACAGACGGCTCCAAAACGCCTGAAGGAACTGGAGCCGGAGTCTACAGTTGCAACCCAAATGTAAGAAGAACGTCCAGCTTGGGTAATAGTACGACTGTATTTCAGGCTGAAGTTTATGCCATTGGACTGTGTGTAAGAAGGCTGGAACAGGCGTATCCTAGAGAAAGATCAATAAAAAATTACTTAGACAGGCAAGCCGCTCTTAAATAGGATTTTGCAGAGCAAGAGGGAAATATGCGTTTGTTTTCGGTTTATTATAAATATTTAAAAAATCATAAATGGTATAATCTTTAAAATAGTTTCAGATATTTCCAGTTGCTCTGCGGAATACAACCATATACAGTTTTTATCATAAATTTTGTATATAGTTAAATGGCATACTCTAATAATAATAGTTGTATTCGTTAGAACAATAGCAATTATTTAAAACAGTTTTAAAGATTATACTGTACTTGGTATTTTAAGTATTTATAATAAATCGAAAATAAACGCTTATTTCCCTCTCACTCTGCAAAATTCTATCCTTAAAGGTCTTGGATCCTATCATTGCAGTTCTAAAATGGTTTGAAACTGCCAGAAAGCTCTAATCCGGGTGGCCAGAAACAACATATTTACTCTGGTCGGACTCTTTAGCTAGAGAAGGTGGAATATGGAAATTTATCGGACCAGAACCTGAACTTGGCATATCGTCAAGCACTGCAAAAACAAGTATCTTGGCCTGAACGAAGAGGAAAGTACTCCAGTACTGGAAGGAACTAAAGGTTACACCTAAGAACTCTAATTGGCCTTTATACTGGGCACTGTAGACTAAATCACTACCTAGACAGACTTGGGTTTGTGGATAACGCTGAATGCCATTTGTGCTTGTAGAGTAAGGTCGCAAAGAAATGGAATATCTAATTTTTACTAATATTCATACTAGCCGATGTCCACGGCTACGCTCGCGTAGATTTATCAGGTTTCCCCCCATTACTCCACTATATCCCCCATCTTCCCACCCCCGTTTTCTGTTATCCCAGTCTTCCCTCACACTACGACTTTACTCAACTTTCTCACGATCTTCCTTTACCCTTACCCGCCCTTTCACTCTCTTCCCCACTTTCTCACTATCTTTCCCACTTTCCAGTGTAATATTCCTTCATTTTCTCATCATTTTCCCTAAATTTTCCCCATCTTCCATCACTTGCCCACCATCTTTCCCACTTGCCCCTACTTTTCCACCACTTCCCATTTTTCCACCATCATTTCATATTCCATCTTCCTCTACCTACCTTGTCTTTTTCACAGTTTTTTCTCACCCTTCACCATCTTTTCCCACGTTTAAGCACTTTTCGTGTTATAGTGGAAAAAGCAGACAAACAAAAATTCTGAAAATAATTTCTGGCTTTGATACTATTCAACAATCCCGAAGCTATTGAAAATTTTAAGAGAAAACGACATTTCAAAGATACATTAATAAATTCATTTATATGTATTGGTTCGTTTCAAAAAACTTTTATGTATCGATCCAAAACAGCAATAATTGCTGAAAGAGCTCGAAATGCCTAAGTTTTGTAAAAGTGTTAAGAAACTACATCAGATCCGACGTAGTCTTCATAAACTGCCCCTATAAGATTGAGAACAACCACCTTTAAATTCAAAGAACACGAGAAAAACAAGAAAAAACGTAAAATCCACCAGGATTTCTATTTTAATGGATGCTATGATTGGCTGAAATTGCGTAGTACTCTAAAATAGAACCAGAAACTTACGTACCATCAACATCCTACACCGTCAACCCTCAGAGGATGTGAAAGATTTGACTATAAAAAGTTATAGTGACTTCTATAAAAATTCGAAACACCTGCGTTGTGTGGAAGAGAGACGAAACTAGACTATGTTCGACGATGTGCTTGAAAACCACCCCCACGGGGTTGCGAAAAACAGAGAGAAACTAACCGGATTTACGTTTTTATGCTATGATTGGCAAAAATCGCGTTGCACACTTAAAGTTTGAAACTCATGTCCTATAAATGTTATTAAGTAACAAGGATGTAAACTACCGTAATTCAAGATGTAACGAAAAAGCTATACTATTGCTTATTCGTTTCATTTCCATAGTTTTTTTTATAGAGGTGGCGTCTCTCAACCTCGTGGGGGTGGTTTTCAAGCACAGCGTCGAACATAGTCTGGTTTCTTCTCTCTTCCACACAACGCAGGTGTTTCGAATTTTTATAGAAGTCATTGTAACTTCTTATAGTCAAACCTTACATAGGGGGTAGTTTTCACACCCCTGAGGGTTGACACTGTAGAATGTTGATGGTACGTAAGTTTCTAATTCTATTTTAGAGTACCTACTACGTAATTTCAGCCAATCATAGCATCCATGAAAATAGAAATCCTGTTGCATTTTACGTTTTTTCTTGTTTTTCTCGTGTCCTTTAAACTTGGGGTGGTTGTTCTCAACTCTATAGGGGCAGTTTATGAATATTGCGTCGGACCTGATGCAGTTTCTTATCACTTTAACAAAACTTAGACATTTTGAGCTTATTCAGCAGTCATTGCTGTTTTGAATCGATTTTTTTATATATGGGGGCTAGTTTTCGCCCCTCCCTGGGGGTGTGTTTCATATCTATTGTATGAACGCTGCTGTTTAACTTTGATTTGTATAATTCGATTGATTAAGATGTAACAACTATTCTCGTAGCTTAATATTCTTTTTACCCAATTTCAGGGGTGTTTTTTGGCTCTAGCTAATGATTTTAGAGGTGTACGATTTTTTTTAACCCCGGATTCGGATTCAGCGACCGAAAATACATAGGAATACATGGGTCTGGTTCGCTGCTTTGAACTTTTTTTTTTGTGGGGCTGTGTTATTCCATTATCTTCTTAAACCTGCATGGATAAAATGAAAATAAACGATACATCAACAACAAACCACCAATTACACGTGCAGATTTTAGTCAAAGGAGACACATAAATCCGGGGCTAGTGTGAACAAAAAAAAAAGTCGAATTTATGTGTTGTTTATATTTATTACAAACTTATTTATTGCCCCTTTTAAGGCCTTACTACTACCAAGCGTTATACAAAATCTCCGAAAGCTCTCAGTATATCTCAGGAGATTCTATAATAGTGCTGCTAATTTATGATACATAGGGAAGCGAGGAGCTTTTTAATGCGGTTGTGGATCAAGCGGATACAACTCCCTCGTCGCATAATCCCTTCTGTTCCAAATAGACCCGTTGTATGTTTTCTCTTCGGTTAAATAAATTCTGTTGTGGTTGCTTTCAGCTGTGCACTTGCAGAGTGATTGGAAAGGGCCAAGTCTTGTAGGGGTGACATTGAAATTGTTTATTTGAATTACATGCCGGTTACTTCTCGTTCTTTATGTTAAGGTAGACAAGGTGTGTAACCACGACTTCAGACTATCTGTATTTTCGAAACTGTTATAGTCCACTTCATTCTTATACTGCACATAAGAAATTCAAAGCTGCCGACCGAACTAATATAAGGGGAGACCGGAGCATGCTTTATTTTTCTACGCCATATTCAATAATAAATATAATGTTTTACATAATGGATAAAACATCATTACTCTTACGTAAAGTAAACCAGTTCACAAGTTCAAATCCGCTTTAAATCTTGATAAAGCTAGTAAAAATATAAATTGGATTCGGAATGCTGTCTAGAAAAATGTGCAAAAGTTTCAAACCCGCATATAAACAATTGCAAAAGTTATAAACAAATTAAGATTGAAAAAATAGCGAATTTCGTTTTTTGCAAATAACTCAAAAACTATTAATATTTAAGAAATTTAAAAAAAGATTCTTAAAGAGAAAGAAATTTCCAATAAAAAAAGTCCCAACTTCCGGAACTATTATTAATAATTTTAATTTAATGTTGAAAATAGTGCACCGCGCGGCGAACGCTAAGCCGTTACGATGCTCTGAAACCCACCGTAATAATTAAAAACATTTTTTTGTGTTATTAAATATTAATTTAAAATTTTTTTAAAATTATGGTATTATTTAGACACTTAAAGGAAAATAATATATTGTGTATTTAGGTGTGAAAGCAATACATTCCCGGACGACGATGCTTGGCTAGTGCCTCGGCCAACAAGCATCGAAGTCCGGGAATGTGTTTTCACACCGAAGTACACATACTATTTTTTCTGAAATCACAATCAATATTATTGTAAATTAAGAAATTTGTATTAATGCATAACATTTCTTCATTACAATCTAACTGCTTACTAATAAATGCAATTTTAATGTGAGTTGGTTTGTCTGCGGGTATTTATTTACTGTCTAAAATATACATAAAAAACCGTACGGGAACGTTACTTTTTCTGAAATCGATCGGCAATGTCTACATTTTCGGCGCGATTTCACATCGAAAAATGGACAATTCCAGTATTTTTGTCCGTTGCTAAAAAACTATCAGAAAACAGACCGGAAAAGATCCGTTGCCAAGCAACGATCAATAAAATCGTACGGGAATGTTACTTTCCCGGCCTAGGCAGACAAACCAACTACCATTAAAACTGCATTTATTTATTAGTAATCAGTTAGATTGTAATGAAAAAATGTTATGCATTAATACAAATTTCTTAATTTATAATAATATTGATTGTGATTTTAGAAAAAATAGTATGTGTACTTCGGTGTGAAAGCACATTCCCGGACTTCAATGCTCGTTGGACTCGGCTACCGCCTCAGCCAACAATTTCCATCGTCGTCCGGGAATCACACCTAAATACACAATATACTATTCCCGGCCTTGGCCGGGAAAGTAACATTCCCGTAATGTTTTGTTGATCATTGCTTGGCAACGGATCTTTTCCGGTCTGTTTTCTGATAGTTTCTTGGTAACAGACTAAAATACTGGAACTGTGCATTTTTCGATCTGAAATGGCGCCGAAAATATAGTCATTGCCGATCGATTTCAGAAAAAAAAATTCTGTATTGTTAATTAACAAATTTTTTTCGAGTTTGCGTTTATATTTCAAGTCGAATAATTGTTAAACAAAAGCCACCAAAATTATTTCGCTTCGTGGAGACCTTATGTCAACTATACTTTATGAGATTATGATATTGCGATGTTTTGTTATAGTCTATTACTTATTAATTATTAGCCATTTTGATCAGCGATTTTTATCTTTAAATAGGCGAATACAAATTTTATTTGCTGATTTAATAGTTTTCTTATTACACAGTGACACTATACAGTGTCTATAATAAGTATTTTCCATTTCTCAATACAAAACAGAGTCATAAACTAAACGAAATCTTCAAAATACGCCGAATACCACACATGAATACACAACACAACGTTTTCATATAAGCAAACGTAAACACGAAAGTTAGGAGGGGTTACTCTGAAAAATTTGTATAAAAATGTTATGAATAAATTTTTTGCTGTCATGAAACCGACAACTTTGACCCGTCAGACTGGGAAATCGGAAAATAATTTTCGTCAGACAATATGAAAACTTGTTTTTGTATGTTTTAATAAATTAATACAGCGAATATCAGCTGGTTATTAATAAATTTTCTTATAGTCGTTTTTCCGACATGTTCGAGATAGCGGACAAGCCCAATGTCCCGCATTTATTGTCAGACAATTATTTTTTCACGTTTCAATTCACGATTAGAGAATATTATTTAGGTATTATGCAAATCACAACTTACACACTTTTTTATTTATTATGAAAATACCTACTTTCTGTATATTGTTGCCCTAATCTGGGCACGCTAATATACTAGTTAGGTAAATACTTTAAAACACTTATTATTGGAGAACCAATCAAAACAACTACTCTCCTAGCTAATACTGACGAAGTATTGAATTACATGATAGGATTCTTAGCATTTTAAAGAAAAAAAATATTGAAAATACTTAAATCATTTATTTACATTTAGTCATTTACACTTTTTTATTTAATATGAAATTATCTATTTTCTGTATATTGGTACCTTAACCAATTCACGTTTTTAAGCTATTCTACTTGGAAATATGACAGTATCTATACATTTTTTATATGCTGTCAAAATGACATGTTTCGGAAAATCTAGCGGGAAAACGCCCCAAAAACAAAAAAAATGATAGAGGAAAATGCTGTCAGACTAGGTCCAACGAAGCCATACACGAAGTTTGGAGAGAGTATGTATCAGCAAAATTTTTCCCGACGGGCACCTTAACTATAAGTAAGTACTGCGATTTGAGAGCTGATATTCGGTGTAGCGTATTTTTATACATAAACACACACTTTAATGAAATTTTTTAAAAAAATGAGCAAGTTCCGCATTATGAGTTTTTTTTTTTTTTCGAGGAGGGGAAACCACCACGGGCTGCCCATCAATGTCTAAGTGTCAATGATTTTAGACTCACCTTTATCCCTCCAATTTCTACGCCCACAACGTAAGTTGTTAACGTTTGTTACAGCGTTGTCAAGGCCTCACAAAATAATCAAATTATTAAGAAAACTGAAAACTAACATGCACACAGCTGATATCTTATTTAGTTAAAGTAACTGATATCCCTCGATTGTAAATGTCCATAGTCCTTAAAGTGTTACACAGCCGACACAATAGTTCGTTCATCAGGAATATGTATTATTAGGAAACCGTAGCTGGTAAAGTACCTGTACAAGCCTGACGCATTTTTCCCGGCCGCGCCATAACAAAGCACAATGTTTCTCCACTCGTTTGTAAAATTCGTCATTATTAAAAACGTAAAATACAATAATTCATTATTACCATGTACGGGTAACGGTCAGTACGTATTTTGACAGTGGTAAACACTAGACTATTGTAACTTTCTGCTACTGTACCTGTTGGATTTATTTTGGCGGTTTTGACATCAGCGCGGTGTCGGCGCGGTCAAGGTTATGCTAGTCTCGGAAAGATCACCGCATCATGAGCGTACTCGATATTTCTTGGCAATTTTCAAAATTTATTTTCTCGGTTATTCTTGGATATTTTGCTAAATGAATATTTTTTTGTATATCCGGAAGATGTGAGTATTCATGCATCTGAATAAATGGACGTATTTCAAAAACACCCTGTATTGTATCTTCTGCGGTCGTATACAATATGCTCCACATTTCTGATACTATTATGAGTTACTAACGCACAATCTTTTCATTATATCTGTATTATGTTTCTGAAAATGTATAACTGAGTTTTGAAAATCAGTCATGTCCGATCTAAACTAACTCTTTTGTTTCAGGTGAGTCCACTTTTTATATTTATATTATATGGAGATTTGGGGTAAGTAAACGTTTATACATAATTCCTATCGTATAAAATAATTGAGTATATAAAAAGTTGCGAAATAAAATTTCACACAATTTTATACCTGCCTATCTGCCTATTAGTTGAAGGAAATGAGCCTTATCCGAAGTAGGTTCGAGCCCCACACAATGGAATTTTTTTTATATTAAATTTTCCTCAAGAAGCAGTTCGGATTCCACTATAAACTCGACTATAAACCGTTTCCTTTGGTTGCATTATGTGCTCATTTTTACACCGCCTTCAATATGATATTTTTACGTGTTTACATTCCCTTGTAAACACCCTGTATCATGGAAATTATAACACCTGGATAACACTAAACACTAATTTATTAACTTACTAATTACAACAAATAATTACTTCACCAATATTACACCGAGTACTATAATTCAATATAGCAGTCATAGCCCAGACGACAGAGATCATTTTATAGTGAAATCCACAAAAAGTTGCAAACTGAATAATTTTTTTTTAATGAGTTCATGAAAGTGTATAGAATAATATCCTGAAAAGTTTACATTTTTTTTTTGTCAATTTTTTCAAAATTTTTAAATAAAGTCAGGCTCGAAAAAAACAAAAAGTAGGGTAGTTGGGTAGACCACGTGTTTCTGAATAAAAAATGTTCTAATAAAATTTATCGCTAAAGCCACGGTTTTCCCGAAAAAAAATAGTGAAGTAACTTTGTCACTCTGCTCGGCCAAGCGCACGGTTAAATGCATACTACGGAACCTCTAAAAATTTTTAACAGTGCTAACAAGTAAAATAAAGCTTTTTTCTCTTTCTGATTACACATTTTTAACATTTTTCTTAGTGACTAAGAGGATAGATAGTGAGTCTGGAGGGAAAATATATAATTATGAACGCATACACAGATACCACACATAGCCGCTGAATCGCTCGCATGAATTTTTACGTGCCTTTACTGTAGTGTATTTATTACAGATACACCTATCCACATTTCAGCATTATCCGTTGAATTTCTTATACATTTGTTAATGTATTGGAAAAGTTCCAGAATTTATATTCAAAACAGTCAAAGATATTTTCATAATTATAAGGATAAGATCGTCGTGACAATCGCAATTTCTTATCATGATATGATTAATCGTATTTTCGAAAAAATGCATAAAAGTAAACGAATTTGTGTTTGAACATTCGAAAAGTATACATTTTTTCCGAAATAGTGATATTTTATTTTTTACAATGGGTCGATTTCTCAACAAGTTACAGCCTCCAATATATATATTTATCAAGAAAATCATCAAGCAATTAAATTAAAATGATTTGAGATGTACTTTTTTTTGAATCCACGTTACTACAACTTAATAAACCATAATAATCATGAAGTGTACATACTTTTTATCAGTTCTGAATAAACAAAGAATTTTTTTGAAGGGCTTTTATTTTTTTCTATATTTTTTATTGCGACGATTGAGTTCGGGCGTGATAATATATATAAGTATATTTTTCCCATCCATTCTTTGCTTGTTTTGTTTAAAACAAAAAAGCATCAGAAAGCTACAATTTCCATCTTTTAAATGAACCAACACTCATATAGATTGAACAAATTTTGATTTAGTGACATGTAATTCAATGCGTCGGTGTCACAGTGATGCGTATTCAAGCGCGCGCACGCATGTATCTCGCTTCGAGTTTTAACGTTACACTTGACTATTTTTTTCCGGGAAAACCGTGGCTTTAGCGATAAATTTCGTTAGGACATTTTTTGTTCATAAATACGTGATCTATCCATCTGTATTTTTTGTTTTTTTCTAGCTTTACTTAATTTCAAAATATTGAAAAAATTGATGAAAAAAAACTTTTTTTTTACTTTTTTTTACTTTTTTTTATGTTCTGCATTCGATCGAAATGTAAACTTTTCAGGATATTATTCTACACACTTTCACGAACTCATTAAAAAAAGTTTACACAGTTTGCAACTTTTTGTGGGTAAATACCTTCATCGACTGGGCTATCACTTTACCGCTTTGTTTATTTCTCTTTTATTTGATCTGACTTACTAACTGAACTGAACTGTACTGAACTGTGCGGCGACTAGCTCTCTATTTATAACCCTAGGTAATTGACTCTGGAACTTTCTACCACATTCTACAATGTTCCAGATAGATGTCAGTAGCGTCTAGATAATTTCTAAATATCAGCACCGCGCGCCATCTCGGGTACAATTGCCTAACTAACTTAGATTTCTGTCACTTTGTATTATATATTACATATTACATATTTTTAGCATATCACCACATAAAACATTGCAGAATTAAGATAGCAATACCTAACGTTAACGCTAGCACCGCTGTCGGATTTTAATGATACTGAGTTATGGTAAATGCTCTATTAAGTCAAGATTTGTAGAGTATAAGGTTGCATATTAACTCATGTTCCCCACCAGAAAATATCATTAGCCAATGAGCAGCTGGTGTGAAGTCACAACTTTCGCTTAGACTATAACCATCTTGTATGAATGCCAAATTGTCTATTTACTTTACATTATTTTACCTATAACACTTCTAATTTGCTGAATATCTTGAAAATCAATAAATATTATATACATGCATTTAGAAGGAATTAAAAGGTATTTGTTTGTTATTATTTAGAAGTTATCTTAAAAATGTAAACAAAACTCACGGCACGGATTATGTAGCAACATTGTATAAAAACGGCTCTCCCCCTCCAACGTTGCTTGCGCGCTGTCAGTTGTCACTTCTTGTCACAATACAGGTAAAAGAGACATATTGGTTAGATTTATTTGCTGTTTGTTTATGTGGCGTTTGATTTTGTTATTTTGAGTTGAATTTTGTGAAAGGAGATTTATCATATTTGCCCAAAGTCTATTATGACATGATAGATTCTTTCTATAAACAAGATTTGGATTTTTGAAGGGATGCGATCAAAAATATTAAATGCTTTCCACCAAGTTCTACGAATATCCATATTTTTCGGAACAGTTCCGGAGCACTTATATCTGTGTTTCCACAACTTTTTATAAAACACCCTTTAAATGCCATTATCTATTATTTGTAAATTTCAGTAAATACGTCGATAAAAGAAATTGAAAGGATTCAAATCAACACGACGTTAGAACACCTCTGTCATTTGACTAACCGTTGACAATGTTGCCATATATTGCTAAATATATTTTTAAAAATCTAATTGGCATTAAAAATTGTTTAAACTATTTAATAATTCACGCCTATTATTGTAATGTTTTAATTTTTTACATCACAAAATTAAATTTTGTGGATAAATATATTAAAATTGATTTAATAAATAAGCTTTATACTACTGTTTCCTTAAATTATCTTTACTAGAACTAGAGAAGAAATCTCAACTTGGCAACACCACACTGTTTTGTATAAAACCATTCTATCAACAAATCAACACAGACTACCTACGTCATCGGCAGATTACTTACGTCACCAATTTAAAACGCTTTTCGCGCCACTTATTATACTCTTCGCAAAAACGAAGAGTATATTGTATTTGATCGGCACATTTCTAAAATCGTAAATATCGCTCGCAGAGAAAAAGTTTTCATATCATTGTGTTAGTGAACGAATTTTAAACAACTTTCAAAATGTCCGTCTGTCCGTCCGTCCGTCCGTCCGTCCGTCCGTCCTTCCGTCTGTCCGTTCGTCCGTCACGTTTCTTGTAAGCACGATAACTCAAAAAAGAAAAATCCGATTGGACAGTAAGTTAGTGTTAGATAGAGGAAGAACCCTATTGTTTTTTAACAAAATCGATCAGTAAATAAAAATGTTATTAATGATTTAAATTTGAGATTTTTTTTTTCTGATTTTTATGTTTTTGTAAAAATTTACATTTTTTTTTACATTTTTTACGTGTTAAGTAGTTCTTACGCTTTTGACTCGGTATCCAAGGGTCCCAGGTTCGAAACCCACATGTGGTATGCCATAGTTTTTTTAAAATTTTTACTTTATTTTACACTGAATCTTTTACCAACTAAGTTCGTACTATAAAATTCAAAATGTCTAAAACTAACATTATTTACAAAAAACTGCGAAGAGTATCCTATAGAATGTGTAACAGTTATATAAAAAGTTTAGTAAACCGGCGAAGAGTACGTTTTTAGCTTGTTTTCAGTTTTATTTACTCAAAAAATTGATAATTATTCTCGCGGAAATCTGTATTGGAAGGTTTGTTTATACATATTCTATGACATTATTCAATAAAAAAAAAATAGGAAAATACCTAGGAGAAATTCTTTCAATTACAATTGGCATAAAACTATGATTTGTCCCACAAATTTCTACCCCATTATCCTCACATTATGAGTCACCATTTTGCATGGTGGTAATCAGGATAAGTTGTAGATTGTAACACGACAGATATTATACTTCAGACCATATTTCGGGACCGTCCTTCTAGAGTGAAATAACTGCGCCGCTACTGCGCGTTAGAAGAACAAGGATAGTCTGAGTTTTCATCGCCACACTCACGTCTCGCCTAAAAGCAGAATATGAGGGAAACTTATACTTTACAAATATTGCTATTAAGGCACACAAAATGAAATTAAATTGTATCATTATGTTTATTACCTGCGCGACATGTGGCGACCCTTTTTTACTATCGCGGAAGGTTGATCCAACAGACGATCCAACCACCAACCAACCTTCTCTGTACACTTTGAAAATTTCCATGCGAACTCGTAAAAGTGAGCTGGTCTGCTGGAGCCAATAGGGTAGGTACGCTTTGAAGACGCTGGAATTCCAGCGAACCAGCTCACTTTTACGAGTTGTCATGGCAATTTTCAAAATGTACCGAGAAGGTCGGTTGGTTGGGTGGTTGGATCGTCTGTAGACCTCTTTACAGTTACATGCAAATGAAATAATTCAGTTTGTAATTTGAGATCCACACGTGGTGTTTGTTCCAGTCCCCTTCAGGAAGAAACCCATTGAAAATATTAATTTCGTCGATGACCTATACGTAAAAGAACGGTCATATTTGATAATTATTAATAAAACAAACAAGATAATATACATATTATATTCTGGCGTAAATCAAGTATTTGCACAATAAAGATTATTCTGGGAAACCCCATATTTGTGTTCTCTAAGAGTCAAATGAGAGGTTAACATCTGGTTAACATTTCTAATAGAACTATGTTATATGACTATTATATTAAGCCTATCCAAAGAACTGAAAAAGTATATTTAGAGATTTATAGTAATAAAAATAACAACTATTTTAATTTCTTGTGAAGAATATAATATTTATAAAATTAATAAAATAATCCCTACTCTTAAAATACTTAGACGACAAAGAATTAAATAATACCATATGAAGAGCTAAGTGGATGAAGGTGTTATGTGACATTTTTGAAAATTTTGAGATTTCTACACATACAACTATTTTAACTTATAATCTATCGTTTCAATAAGTTTTTGGGATAATAAACCTTTCCTAAATGCGTTTTAAAGTTTGATAAAGGTGTTATGTACATATGGTTTTTATATAATTTAATGGATGAAGGTGTCATGATCACATACCACCTTTATCCATTACTGTGCGATATTAAATTGTTTTAATCTAAAACACTTTGCTTTTAAAGTTATGTTATATTGACATTAATGCGACAAGTTGTGTTGAGTGTTTCTAACTATTATAGTGAAAATGGCCAGTCGTAGTAAACTGATATTACAAATGGCAATGAATAAACGATTTCATGAATCATGTAAGATGTAATTGGCTGATATTTGGAAATAGTGCTTATAGTGTTTTATTCCATATATTCATTTCGTTCAATTTCGAAATGGTATGAGATGGTACAAGAGTCGAGATGGTACTTGAATATCTAATTGCTGTAAACACATTTATACCTTTTGGCAATTCAGCAGAAATCAGTCACATAGTGGCAATTTCTTCCCAGGCAAGTTTTAATAATATTTTAAAAACAAAACATTATCAGTATAAAATGCAATAATAAAATACGAATTTACCAAAGTATTCTAGCAAATTAGTCTGTAAATCAGAAATCTGGAAAGTGACGCTTTGCGGTGTTGATTTTTGTACAAACATTTTTATGCTGACAAGTAGAAGAGGGCTGGACCATAGAAATTTTTATGACAAGAGCAAAACTGATATCTGGTATGGCTTCTGCCCACCCAATATTTTGAAAGAGCATTAAATTGTTTAAGGCAAATCTGGCGAATTCCGAAATTCTTGCGGAAAAAATAATAAGTATGATAATTACGCCAATCAAGTCAAAGGTCATTTGGGTTTGTAAGGTTATCGTTCAAGAATTACAGGGTTCGCTATGCTTACATCTATTGGGTTATCTGTGAAAAATCCCTGTCTACCCAATAAAAATGCTGAAATTACGTCCATGGTATTCAAAATTGTTTAATTGAGATCATGAAATGAGTCACATTTTTTCCCAAATGTGATGCTGGAAATAATACTAAAGAATACGGAGCAAATTACAAACTAGCTTTTGAACAACAAAAGCGTGACGGAGCAAAAGTTACAGTAGATAGAACGATTTGCTTTCTTACTTTAGATCTTCAGCAAACCATGCCGCTGCCAAAATTAAGTATATCGAAATCATTTTACCTTCGTCAAATGTGGTTTTACAACCTTGGCATACATACATTGAGGAATACTGAAAAAAAAATCGTTCTTTTTCACATGGACTGAAGATATGGCCAGCCGTGAAAGCCTAGAAATTGCTAGTTGCTTACATACCTTTTCACAAATTTACAATGAATATTTCCAAGAAAAGATCGATCACATTATAATATGGCCCGACTTTTGTGGTAGACAAAATAAAAACTTCAATATCATTACACTTTACCAGTTGTTGATTTTAAAGAGAGAATTTTCAAGTTATCGACCATAAATTTTCGGAGGTGGAACATTCATATTTAGATTCAGACAGAGACTTTGGCAGAGTCGAGAAAATTTTAAGGAAACATCAAAACATCTACATTCCGGACCAGTATCGAGAAATTTTAAGAACTCTCAAAGACGCCGTTGTCATAGATATGAAGAATCATTTCAAGGATATTGATGGAATTGCCTCAAAACTCAATTTGTACAACAGGAAGAAAAACTTGAACAATGAAAAGGTTTATTTTCGCGATGGTATAAAATGGCACCTATGGGTGCTACTATTACATCATTAGATGAAATTACTCCATTTTACAAAGTCGATATTTTAAAGAAAAGGAATATGCGTAAGATAAATTCCGACGGTATTGCTCTAACGGTGATTAATGAAAACAAGGGCAGCCTAAGTGTAGGAAAACTGGCCAATCTTAAAGAACAATTACCATTCATAAATGAATGGTAAGAACGTATTATCACGACATACTTGGAAATGACCAAACTGTGGCTCAAAACCGTAGAACTGTCAGACTACCTAAATATTGTACAGTGTTTCAATAATAATAAAATATGTTTAATTTCTTAACACTTTTATTCACTAATTCCTTATTCATTTCAGAGAAACTTATGAACGGATAAAGGTGTTATGTACATTAATTTTTTTTAATTTTCGAAAATAATCACAACTGACAACTTTAGTTATTTGTCTTTGAAAAGTACATCAACTGTCAATACAATCGCAAAATGCAAGCTATATAGTCGTTATAACAAAAAAGTTCTCGCCTAAAAACTTTCGAGTTAAATTACTCAATAACGTGTTTTTGTGACATAACACCTTTATCCACTTAGCTCTTCAATATTATAAAGGTTTTACCCTTAATTCCACAAAAATATATCACTCTGTATGTTGTGATTTCAAACGTATTTTTAGAAGAATATTCATTTTTATTTATATTTGATATTCAATTCTTTTATTTACAGTTTTATTACTATTACCAATAGTTTTAATGATAAAAAATCTAATATTTTAACTGTCGGATAATAAAAATAATTATTTACAAATTCAAATTACTTTTGTGCCCTCAGGTGACGGTCGTCTACGTAAACACTTTTTATTCTGTTGTTTACTACGAGTATTTTAAGTGCCACTTGAACTACTAAGTGCTACCAAAATAATTAATTATTATTACTGTCATAGCATTAAAACCGGCATATTAATGGTATTTTCATATTATTCTACAATACGTTGTATAATTCAGACACATCTGTTAATTACATTAACAGAGCTTTTTGCCATGCTACGGATATAAATAATTAATGAGGGGGTACGAGTGCATTCAAAAGTTCGAAGTGTTATTTATCTCCACATGGCAATAAATATCAGTATTTGGCTTATTAAAATCGCTTTTTAATAAAAAATTACAAATTGTAATGGGAATAATCCGAGAAATATAATAATAATAATAATAATAATAATAATAATAATAATAATAATAATAATAATGATGGTCATTATTCCTCTACTGCAAAAAAATTATATACAAATAAAAGTATACAATAAAATCAATGTAGAAAACGTCGCAAGAAAAATTAACAAACTGCTAACAGAAAAAAGACAATACAATGAAATACATAAAACAGATGAATATACAAGACATCTTGTAGTTAGTCATATTAAACAAATATATTAAATTACAAAAATTCATTTATCCTGTGGCAATTTTTGTCTAGTAATATTTTTTTTAATTTATATTTGAAAATATGTATGCTACCCGAAGACCTAACATCTTCATCTAACGAATTATAAAGCTTACACCCTTGGTAAAGAAAACTTATCTGGTACCCTGCAGTTCTATGAGAGTCAGGAGTAGAAAATTTTTTGCTCTAGTGTTATGTAAATGACTCACTTGATTTCTTAAAAAGATTGAGTTATGTTTATGAACATATGAGCACGCCTTAAGAATGTATAGACCAGCAACTGTCAAAAGTTTTAAATTTTTAAAGGCATCACGGTAACTCTCTCTGTAATTTAAATTTAATAAAATACGAATTGCATATTTCTGTAATAAAAATACCCTAGTCACATTACAACTATTGCCCCAGTTTACAATTCCGTACCTAAGATGCGAATGAAAATTGGCATAAAATAGTACTTTAAGAATTTCCTGGCTACAATGATTAGACATAAATTTTAGAGCATAACAACTTGTTCTCAGCTTTATACATAATTTTTCGATATGTTGAGTCCATTGTAAGTGTTTATCAAAAGTAACACCTAAGAGTATACTATCACACAAGTTTCTATTTCCCAGTCAGTACCATTACTAAAAGTTTTAGGTTCTCGTAATTATTATTCAAAGAAAATTGTATTGAAACTGTTTTTGTTTTATCTAGAGTTAGAGTTAGGTTATTATTTTGAGACTAATGTATGATATCTTGATAAACCCTTTCAGTGGTTTCTTTTGTTCCGGTTAGGTTGTTGCCGTTAACTAGAATGTTTGTATCATCAGTATAATAGATCACATGAACATTTGGTATTTTTTGTAGATGACTAACCACATCGTTAGCAAATATTATGGATAAAAGTGGTCCCAAAATTGACCCCTGTGGAACTCCTTGTTTAATATCACAAATATTACTTTCAACTCCACTGGCCATTTTTACAATTTGTGTCCTGCTGTTTATATAGTAGGAAAATATTTGTAAAGCAGTTCCTCGAATATCGTATCTTGCTAGTTTGGCCTTAAGCAGCTGATGGTCTACCAAATCAAAAGCTCGTGAGAAATCTACGAAAAGACCAACGACTGATTCCTTGTTGTCTAGAGCTTTAATGATTTTGTGATGAAAATCACACAATGCATACTCCGTGCGTTTGTTTGCAGTGAAATCATGTTGAACAGGAGACAGTAACACATTCTGATGTAAAAGATCTGATAATCGTTCCTTAAAATGAAGTTCTCTTTTAGAGAAATGTATATATTATATATTCCTTATTCTGTGTCTCTATAAATAAATCTTGTTCATTGTATCATGTATCATCTTCAACTTCATTCAACATGGTCTCGACATTAGCTGAAACCCCTAATCGAAAAATTGTGTATTTGGAAAAATATTGCTGATTTATTTTTGAAACTGGATATATACATATTTTTAGAGTCGCTGATTACGAGTTTGAATTCAAAATTAAAGAATTTTTTTCTAAAATGCTTTAAACGGGTAAAAAAATGTTAATATCTAGGTCATGCTATATGTTAACGAAAAACACACATTTATAGGCATTTATTACACTTCTTTCAGGGTTTGGGATGAGCCATCGAGGCGCATCCCTTCTTTTTGTTTTGATTTTTTCTTTACTTCCTGGGTATCTCTTGCAAGATAAAGTGACACAAAAAATGATTGGGACAAGAGTTGCTTGTTTTTTGTATCATGGGATAAGGTACCGTGATAAAAAATACCATTTTTTGTTGTCCTTGAAATGACCTTGAAAACATCCCCCCCCAAATAAAAAACCGCTGCCCAAGGAATCACTACTTCCACATCCAGATTTGCTACCACAACGAAAAAATGTTGTATGCGGAAATAATTGTTTATAGAACTTTAACAATATAATATTTGAAATCGTCTACCCCAAAAGCCCATAAAACGATATCCCACATCGGTAGTGGGGTGGGGGTGGTGATAGGTAGTGGGGGTGAATAAGGAAAAAAATATTTTGAGGTTTTTGGTTCTTGTGCACACATTAAATCACAATTTCTTTTCATCCCATTTAATAATCGGGTGGGGGTGGCTAATACCAACAAAATTTTTGAGACCTTATCTTCTCTTGTATATACTAAATACCAATTTTATGGACTCTCACCTACTTGATTTACCTATTTACCCCCCCATTTACCCCAATTCACCTCCCAACTCTTCGACGGAATAAGATGAAAATGTAATCTGGTTCCAGATCTCGTTAAAATACATACGTGTACCAAATTTCAAGTCAATATCTTAAACGGTTCCGGAGTAATCGTGCGCACAAAAAAAATGCAGACAGACCGACAGGCAGACAGAATTTTTTTTCTCTCAAACTTAAAATCTCGACGTTTCATGACATTCTACCCTATCTGAACAATAAAAATTTAATTTTTTTTTTGTCGTTACTAAACTTCCGCTGGATGTGGAAGTAAAATAAATAATGCTGTTTCGTTTCCCCCTCGAAAACACAACTTTTGTTTGAAACGTTTTTTCGAAAATGCGTTAATTGGATCACCTTGTACAATGTAATTTTTTTCTTACAATAAATCACTTAAATATTTATAGATTCTAAAATGCTAAATATTGGCAATAAAGTAATTTACAGTATATTAACTGCACTATTATACGATATCTCCATAATGTTTTGTGCTAATACCAGATGAGCCTCGATAAAATGGAATAATTATAATTGCATTATTTGCTTCATTGAATTTTCCTCATTACAGAGGTTAATCCTAAGGTTAAGTGTCCAAACGAAATTATGAATGTAGAGGTAGTATCTTTCTAAAAAATGTAGTATAAAGAGAGAAATTATCATATTAGTAACATTTCTCGAAAATCTATGAAATATATAAAATGCCGTTTGAGACAAATAAGTACATACAATCTTTAAATAAAATAATTTATTCATCACTTAATATATTTGAAATATACTTTAAGGATTGGTAGGTACCCACTTTTCAAATGAAAGTAATGTGTGTATTTCAGGGATCAGTTCTAGAACTCTAACTTTCTATATTATATGTAAATGATTTTCACCATAACTGCGCAAGACCACAATATTGAAATTCTAATTAAAATTGTGATAAAAGTATAATCCTAACAAACTCATTTTTAGTGTATTCAAAGCACCTTTCATTAATTTTTATGGTAGGAAAATGTGTGTTTTTCAAAATTCTAATGAAGACGCAGAGTTCATAAATTATTAGGCATTTCTTTATCAGATTTTAACAAAAAACTAAACATTATTAAACAAATCGTCACAAACGATGGTTTCCATGTTTCCTTAAATAACATATTACACAAAAAACGGCATAATAATACTATTAAAGCTATGTCCCAATTCGGAAAGATAATGATTCATAATTTAGGTCTTTAACCTACTTTGGAGAGCCATTTGACAAAATCACATTGTTTTTAAAGAAGCAAGGTCTGAATATGGCTTATAAGACTAACACTATCTCTAGTTCATATATTAAAAACAATAAAGATAACAATAAAAATAAGATATGTCGGGAGTATAGAAGCTTACTTGTGGAACTTGCGCCAAGATATATGTTGGACAAGCAGATAGAGAAATTAAAAAACGTATAGAAGAATATAAAAATAATACTGAAAATACGTCGGAATTTGCTAACCATTTATTATGAGATAAACACTCAACAATAGTTTTGATATCCTTCATATGGCTAGTAAAGGACCAAAACTCACGTTGCTTGTGAGAACTTAGAATATTTTACTTAACTATCAAGCAGATATAAATAATTCACCTCTTATAAACTAAAACCATTTCCTAGTAATAAATTATCATTTTAAGTTATGTCATATAATAAATTATTTCTCAGGTCATAAACATTTATTTATTTTACTAGTTTTAGTTGTAAGTCTTTTACTCACATCTGAAGAATCGAATATTTAGCGAAACAGTTGGCATGCTAACATAATATATTAGTGAAAATGTAAAAAAAAAATAGTACAGTGTTTTATTTGTTAAACGTAACAGTAGTGACATGAATTTTCACCAAGTAAATGCCGAATCTATCAAGTATTTGAAAAAATTTCATTGTGGGCTTACGCCCCACTTTGTGGTATATTCAGTATCAAGAACGGTAAGGGACGTTTACCGATCGATGGTAATGTTTGGATAGCTGTAGCGATAGCCAAGCAACCAATTTTGGAGACCGGTACAACCTTTAAAGTTCGCGATGCTTATGCTGTTTTTTGCACGATCGTATTAATTACACTTCAGTTAAAATAATTTAATTTCTACTAAATAAACGAAATGTCAAAAGTGACGTTTATATTCCGCACCTGCCTTGCACTGACAAGAGCCAGCAGCTCGAAACACGAGTGCTTCTTTGAGTAGGAATAAGTCTTTCGGCTGGTGTTTGTTGCAATCGAAGCATTAACGTTTTGTGGCATTACATAGTTATTGCACTTAACGCGGCCAGGCTTGTAATTTGTAATCCAGCGCTCGACGGGGCATTAGTCCGAAGAATAACTGTTGGTTGCAGTCTGGTTTTTTTATTCCTTATATATTTAAGGAAATGTATAGGGGAGTTCGACAAAATATTACGTTGGTAAATATTCTGTCCTCCAAAAGCATACCTACATCTTGAATCACTTCTTTTTGTAGCCATGAAGTGGGTTTTCAGAAAACTCTGTTTTTGATAGTTTTATTAAAGTCAAAAGAGGTCAATTCATTTTGAACAGGTACACAATTTTATTGCAGTCCCGAATCTTCAACTAAAAGTCCGTTTTACATTGCACAAATTCAGTGTCTCGTTCAGGGCAGTGGAGAAAGGAAAGAACCAATAAAAAAAATTATCAGTGTGATTAAGAAAATAGGTTTTTAAGTTTTAACGGACTTCATTTTAAAACAAGGAGGAGGTTCTCAATTTGCCCCGTATCTTCGTATGTATGTTTTTTTTTAAATTTTTTTTATATTTGACCAAACATTGTTCAGATTTAGCTTAAGAGATTAATATCAATTTCTCAAGTTACATTTAGTAAAAGGTGAGCAAAAATTGAAAATAAGGTTTTTTTAGTGGAAAATTTGGCGCAGTCGCCAGTGGTAATATAATTTTGTAATTTTTCTTTCGCTTCCCGTGTCAGATTCCTCAATCGTGTCAACTTATTCAGAATCTTCCAATAAACCATCACTACAGTTATTGTCAACATTATCACCAGAATGTTCAAAATCGATCCATTATTCGTCGTCAGTTCCATATTCTGAATCAATTTCAATTTCAGATTTTTCATGATTAAGAAGTACTTCTGCACCGGGCACATAGTTTTTAGCAGCAACTTTTCCATAGTCTAAGCTTTCTTTTTCTTCTGTGGCTTCAGTAGGGCGCCCCCTGTCCTTTTTATGTAATGGGTCAGGCCTAATAGCTCTAAACAGATGTATCAAAGATCGCGCTGCCATCATAACTGATCTATCTTTGTATGTTTTATACTGAGCCAGAGAACGCAGTAAATCCTCCTTCGTTGCCAAGGGACACCTCGAGATTGATAAAGCTTAAAAAGTCTCGACTAGTAGTTTACTGTGTAGAAGCTAAATAAAGAGGCCATTAAAAATATACCTGAAGTTTCGAACGTTCACTTGAACGAATTTCATATAAGAAGGAAAAATTAATAAAAACTACTAATTGACTGAGGCGTACCATTTTTCTGGTAATATTATCAGAAAAATTGTACGCCTAAGTCGATTAACTGGAAATTGTCACATGAAATTAGTTCAAGTGAACGTTCAGAACTTCAGGTACATCATTAAAAAGGATAAAATAAAATATCACCATCGCGTCGACCATTTAATTGAACCTTATTACCTAATATCGATATTAGGTAATTACCTGAGTGACGCGCGACGGTGAAATTTTATTTCATAGTTTTTTATCTTTTTTGAAGGCATTTCAATTTTTTTTCAAAAGGAAGTAATAAATCATAGTGAAGTGGAGTATATACAAAGACAACAACAAATAAGTCCAATCAATACAGCGGACCCAACACATCTACTGAAGAAAGCGCTAACACTGAACAGCATCAAACTAAAAGTAGGGAGACCATGTTACACGTGGAAAACAACAATCGAGAGGATCATGAAGAAACTGGGAAAGGACCAAACATACTGGGAAAGAAAAGCGAGGGGAAAAATGAATTCCACAAAGAAATCGCAACGACATATACTCTACCAGAATCAGAAATGGAGAAATCAAAAGACTCAGAAGAAAAAGAAGGTTTGTAGAAGCAGAAATACAAAAAGAGGAGCACGCGGCCACGCATATCACAAATACCTACAGATATATTGTACCAGAATCAGAAACGGAGGAATCAGAAGATTCAGAAGGAGAAGAAGAAAATATGTAGAAGCAAAAACCCAAAAAAACAGAGGAGCATAAACATTAAATATCACGAACACAATGTGGCAACGCATTTCACAAGCACCTACACTGTCCATCCCCCACTCCTCTACCATGCGTCATGTGGCTCTCGCTGCTGACAACAAGCATGACCCAAAGCCAACCTAGCATCGGAAACAGAGGAATCAGAAGACTCAGAAAAAGAAAATTCGAAGAAGCAGAAACACAAAAAGAGGAGCATAAACACTCCATATCACGACACAACGCGGCAACATATTTCACAAAAAGACTCAGAAGAGGCAGAAGTCCGGAACCAAAAACACAAAAAAGGAGCTTAAATGCTCCCTCACGATACAATGCGGTAACGCATCTCACAAATACCTACACCTCCCATCCCACATTTCTTTACCATGCGCCATGTGGCTCTCACTGCTGGCAACAAGAATGACCCTAGTTCAACCCAGTGTGGACGTAGCAGGCCCAGCTGTATAGTCCTTGGGAGTGGCAGAAATGCTTACCGCACGCTGGTAAATCAATCAATCAATCAAAAATGTTTTTCGTATAAAAGTTGAACGAAATATATATTATGAAATATAGAAGAACCAGGGAGTGGAAAATGGAATATTTGCAGAAAATAAGAGAATATCGTGAGGACGGCCGACCGATTTATATGGATGAGATATGGTTTGGTACACATGGAATTAGATCCGGAGTATGGTCAGATGACACTAAAAATATCTCCAAATGCATCCAGCTCCAGAGTGAAACGTATTTTAATAGTTGATGCGGGCAATAAAGATGGATTCGTGAAGGGGTGTTTGATGCTTTCCGCAGAAAACATTGTCAAGATATCGGCCGATTTCATCAAGATATGAACACCAATTTATTTGAGAAATTGTTTATGAATCGCCTACTGCCTAATATGACTCAACTGGGTTATTGTTTAAGATAATGTTCCACACCATTCGTGACAACTAGATAAAATATCAAACTAATAAACTATAAACAATAGCAGGGGTCCCAAATGCCCTAAAAATCCTAATAATCCTAAAATTTCAATAAACTACGAAAATTAGAGAATATTATTTAGGTATGTTAAGCAAATTACAACTTACACACTAATATTTATTATGAAATTTCCTACTTTCTGTATATTGTTGCCCTAATCTGGGCACGCTAATATACTAATTAGGTATTAGGCATTTTAAAACAAAATAAATATATTGAAAATACTTAAATAATCATTTATTTAAATCCAGTCATTCATGCTTTTTTTTATTTAATATGAAATTAAGTATCTACTTTCTGTATATCGGTATCTTACTCGGGTAAGAGAGAGAGACAGAGATAGAGAGATGGGGGGGGGACAGAAAAGTTGCCGTTCACAGTTTTGCAGCATCTGAAAAATTTCGACTGCATGAAGACAGTGAAAACGCCATAAGCAGATAGGCACAAAAGTTTGGACTTGTCTTGAAAAGTAAATTGAAGGATACATTTGACCTCAAAGTCGAAGATTGCAATCCCAATGTTTTAGCTGAGAAGATAAAAGTCTTATGGCTACTTTTTCAGACTGAAGAAATACCAGAAGATTGGTATAAAGAAGGAGAATCCTATAAAGGAATCGATGAATTTTGGAACAGTGTTGGAAATAAGGGAAGATCAGGGCGAAATGAAATATAAACTGCTGGTTCAGTTAGCGAGTTGTTGTTTATCACTGAGTCGTAGAGCGGGAACTAGGTGGCTTTTTCGGCAGCTCATCGTTTTATGAACTTTGAGATATTTTTATGGTTCAATGGATGATAACGATTCATAAAATCGACTTCTGGCGGGGCACCTCCTGTCAGGAGCGTCACGAACACTGTATAAAAATTAGTGAAATCATGTCATCGTTACAAGGCTCATTTTTTTTTGTGTGTACACATTTTATGTTTAGAATGAATAAAATAAGATCGCCAGAAAGTGTGGGCCGTCAGGAGGCGCAGCCAGAAAGGTAATAATGATACAATACATCTGAGGCACGGTACGGAGTTAAGTTAGCCGAAAGTGTTAAATTCCTGTATTTAAGAGCCTATAGTACTTTTGTTGACACTAAGAACTTTACGGAGAGGCTATTCTATTGTTGAAGGAGCTTATATTTACGTTTTAAAAAGGAGCCAGAACTTGTAATGATGAGTTTAGAGTTCTGAGATGAAATATGCGAAAAAAAATCCAATTTTCTTAAAAAATCCTAAACATTTTCTTTCTGGCTAGCCTTACTGACGGGAGTTTCTTTCTGGGATTTTTTTTCTGTGTTCAAAACATTTAAATAAACATGCTCAACGTTAGAAAAGTTTGTAACGATGATGTTATATAACTCCGTTTTTTTACCTCGTTGACCTTTCTGGTTGCGCCCCTGATGGCCCACACTTTCTGGCGATCTTATTTTATTCATTCTAAACATACAATATGTACACACACAAAAAATTGGCTTTGTAACGATGATATAATTTCACTGATTTTTATATCTTGAACCATGGCCAACTCGACGGGCACCATCATGGAAAAGGTTCTGAGAGAGGCTTCAGCATTAATCGCTCTTTGTTAGAGTCCAGAACTTCTCTATCTGAAGATACAATCATTGCGCTTAGGATTGTGAAGGATCAAATGGATTTACAATGCGGTATAGATAAAGTGAATATTACCAAGAAATTACTAGAATACGCGAAGAACTCGTCAAATAAATATTTAATCGAGTTATAAAATAAGAAGAAAGCGGAGGAAGAACAGGATAGAATAAAAATGAAACGGGAGCAGGAAAACCAAAAAAGAAAGGAACGATCTGCAAAAAAGCGAAAGGTGGACGAGCAATTAACAGATTTAAAGAGCCAACTTGAGAAAGAAAAAGTCAATTTAAAAATTGCAGAAAACCTGATTTCCAACGGAAATGACAAATTAAAATTGGCCATGTCAGTTAAGCCATTGAACAAAAGTGATACGGAGCGGTGAATGCTAAGGCTATGATCTCAATTGGACTTGACTCTTTTCAAAGAGTCAACTTAAAAATTTCAGAGCTAAACAATGAAATTCTTAGTTTGAGTAGCCATAAAAAAAAGAAATGTATAGATGTTATTCCTTTTTTTTGCAACATTTTTTTGAATTTTTATGGCAATTTTGTAAAGTTCATGCATTAGAAATATTTTTGTTTTGTTTAGTTGTCTTTTGTTTATCAATATCAATTTTATCGTTCATGTTCTCAATAAAGTATTTTATTTGTCTTAAAATTTGTCCTAAAATCATTTATAAAATGTCCTAAAGTCCTAAAAAAATGTCCATAGAAGCCTTTGGAACCCCTGCAATAGGAAAAGTGGCTGCATATGTATGCTCCTTGTATTTTGCCAGACTTTATGTCTGTTAATTTGTCTCTTGGTTGTTAAAAAAATATGAATTTGTCAATTTTCTGACCTTAGTTCTCAATTCTAAGAATATGAAATTTATCTAAATTTAATAATAATGGTTTTTTTTTGGCGGCCAGTAGATTAAGGTCAAAGCTTTAGAAAGTGTGCAAATTTACATCATCATTATTTTGGTTATTGGGGTGTACGAACTTCACCCATATTTTAATTATACTCGTGATACAGAACTGGTACATACGATAAACGTTGGTAAACAAGACATTAATCTGCTTTGTTCATAATATGTATATTACTTAAATTTTATCTCGCAGTTTTTATCTCCCTCAATAAACTGCACAATTCCCAAATAAGACCGGCGTTTTTCGTTTGTTACACCGATGACTAATAAAGAGAATGTTAATTAAAGTATAACCTATTTCATTATGTTTGTCGTTCGCACGAGAGGCACGCTTCCATATACAGGGCTTGGTTAACAGTTTATGGTTTTGTTTATTTCTTTTTTTTGTTTGTCCATAATGAACAGGTTAATTTAGGAACGCGACATCCCACTTTTATTCTTAAATTAAAAGAGACAGGGAATTGAACTTTGAGAAAAAGCCTTGAAAAATTGTGTTCGGTGATGTAGGGCATTTTTTTAAATGACATTAAGTGTCTGACAAAGAACGTTGTTGTTTTGTCAGTACAATTAAAAATGAAATTAACAGGGCTTACAAAAATTGTATTAAAAAAATGTGAAGACAGTTTTCCGAATAACTCTTCTAGTTTTTGGAGCTTTTTAAACTCAAAAAAGAAAAAAATCACCAAAAAATCCAGTTTTTATGTAACTTAATGGTGAAGCATTAACTTCACCTGATTCAATAGCTAATGCTTTTGCTAATCATTCTGTAAGTGTATTTCTTCTAAGTTACCATAAATAATTTTACCTTATGATTATGATTTAGAAAAATGAATAATTCATTTACTCTAAATTAAATTTCGGATGGTCAGATTCTAAAAGCGGCTAAAAAAAACTGAAAGGCAAACTATAACTAATGGACGAGATAATATTCCTCCCCTTGTAATTAAAGATTGCGTTACATGTTTTTTGTTATTGTTAAAGTTTATTTTCAGTCTTATTATAAAAATAGGTACCTTTCCTGATTTATGGAAATTGTCCAGGGTATATCCAGTTTACAAATCGGATTCAGTCAGTCAGTCGCAGACATTACAAACTATAGACAGATAATATTTATTTCTGAATTTCCTGAAATCATTTTGGCGCAGTCACTTTATACGTCAAACCAATACTCTGAACAACAGCATGGTTTCATCTTGGGAAACACGCGAACAAGCGATCTCGTCCCACCTTCTAGCGACTTGTATATCAGCGTATACGCGGAAGCTATGTAATTTCAAGACGAGGATTGCGTAGTGGATATACCATCATTCGGAGGGGATGTAAAACAGGCGGTCTCTTGTCTATTAAATGTTAGGTAAGTAAAAAATCCCTACTCTTCGAAAGAGAAGAGAAGAGGTTCGGCAAAATTTTCAGGTTGGGAGTAGCTTGTCTCCTGGCGTCAGTGATAGGCCCTGGTAGCGGAAATAAGCCGAAGTTAAATAAATATATAAAAAAAAGACTCCAGGTAACAAGTGGATGTTGTATACACGGATTTCAGTAAAGCTGTTGATCGTGTGTCTCATATAAAGTTGCCTCAAAAATTAGACAGTGATGATGTTTCCACTAGCGTTTTACGTTTATTGGCATCTTACTTAACTAACTGTAAACTATTTGTAGAATAGGAAGGGGTAAAATCTGAGGCATTTATGGCTAGTTCAGAGTTCACAAGGATCCAACTTGGGGTCCCTCTTATTTCTAATCTTTATTAATGACACATGCGATCGCACAGTTTTCCTTAAATTATGTTTGCTGATGATTTAAAAAAATTTAATGAATAAGTACTGTTGATGATTCTCAACAATTGCTGAGTGATTTGACCTCCCTAACAAATGGTATTAAGAAAATCAACAATTGGCACTCAGCGTAGGAAAATGCAAGGTAATATCCTTTACTCGCAAACCTACCTACTGTGGTGGTATTTGACTACAATATCAACAATGTTCTACTTACACGAGTCATAGAAGCAAAAAATCTTGGTGTTATGTTTGACATCAACTTATCCTTTTCTCCTCACATTAATAATATAGTATCTGTAGGAATTAAAATTATTTATTGTATTAGAAACAGTAGAGAATTTTCCTCCGTCGAGGTAATCAGCAATCTTCTCATCATTCTGGTACATTGTAAACTGGAATATTGCAGCGCAGTTTGAAATAATGTATTAATTTACTAATTACAATAAATAATTACTTCACTGATATACTACTAAATACTATAATTATTTACTACTTGATCACTTTACTCTCTTCTGATCTTACTGACTTGCTATCCAAACTTAAAACTGTTCACTCTGCTTTACTCCATGCTTTATATACCTAAAGATGACAGATCTCGATGTTTCTGTGATGACGTCACCATTTTCCAGATCACTCTAGAGCTTCTAGTAGGTTCTTTTTCTAGTAAGTGCAAATCAACAGAAAGACATCCGAAATAATTGAATTCTGTGCCTACATTCTAGGGGCTGCAACATATTACAATTATAATCTTTTACTAAATGAATTTGATTTTGTTTCGTTTCGCAAAAGGCGGTTTACTAACTTTATATAAAAGACTGCTGCCTAAGGAATCACTACTTTCAGATACAAATTTCCGGTGGGAGTGGTAGTTGAAGTGACTGATGCCAAAAAATGTTTTGAGGCCTCTGGTTCCTCTACACACACTAAATCACAATTTTTTTTTTTTTTCTTGAAGTTGATTGAACGGGGTTTTTAATTTTTGTCATTAGTAAGGCCATAAACATTATTTGAGGAGATAAAAGGTGCAATACAAAATGTAACTGCAAATTTTAAAGGTGTAGCAAATAATGTACCAGTCACCTTTGTAAGATAACCTGACGTACTAAACATTTATTTTGACGTATTATGACTTCAAAAACTGGTCTTAATTTCTTTTTAACTATGAATTCGACCGTGAAATATTTAACCGTGAAATTCAAAGTTCAAAAGTTACGAAAACACTACAAAACGATGGAAAATTTTGTAAGTATATAAGCATCAGTTCGGAAACCATGGAATAATGAATAATTAAATATAATTATAAGTTGAAATTATATCCCAAACTCAATTGTGTTTTTGTACTTTAACAGCTGCGTTTTATTGTATCCCTTATCTCTATATGAATTTACTAATTCATTAACACCTTAATAACTCTGATATTACGCGTGCACGCATAATCCAACCCAAATTATCAGTGACCTAATATCAATGATGGAAATACATTTTAACTTTCGCTTTGCGATCAATAAAAATTCTGACCATGTAAAAGACGTATTATGTTTCGATTCTTATTATAGATTTTGAGTGTAGTATGTACAATCGATGAATAAGGGCATCTAAGCATAAAAATATAAGAAGCAAAAACAACGTAAAGACCCTTGTTTCAATTACTAAAAGACCGATTAAGCGAAAATAGAAAGTAAAATTTTAGATTGAAATTTTCACAATATATGTTAATTATTGACAGTGGAATGAAAATCTACAAGAAAAAACAATTGTTTTAAAAAAATCATGGTGATATGATGGAATTAAAAGGTGGTAAGGCAGTAAAAAGGAAGGCATCGAGCGAGAGCTCGAGTGTCTTATACTGCGGGAGTAGGCCGTGGACGACTTTGCTTTCGGCGCGGTAACTTCTGCTCGGGAATTTTACAGCAATTCATGTGATAAAAAAAATAACTTGCTCAGCGAAGAGTTTTAAACATTAGAAAGTGTTCATTGCAAATTTCAAGTCATTATGTCCTTTATTTTGTGTATAAATGCAAAAAATGTCATATCTCAGGTCCCAATTAGCGCAGAAAAAACTTTTTTTTTCAAATATTTTCTTTTGTTGTGTACTTTCGATACGTGCTAATATTTTTATTTTTGGACAAAATATTGATGAGTAAAATGCATTTGTTTTTTTTTATATTCGTCAAATCAAAAATTGATTTTAAAAATTAAAAAAAAAATTGTTGATATCACTGAAAAGGAAATAAAAAAACTACAATCTGAATGTTTTGTTGTACGATTTGATGACCTTGAACAATCGACGATGCAATTTTCGACTTTGTTTTGTTTTTTTAGACGTTATCTTCACGCCAATTTGAAATTTGGTGTGACGATTTAGCCCCATTAGACCTGTTCTCCCAATGTTTTGTTAAAATATACGCATTAATGTTTAAGTTATTATCAATTGTTTACAAATGGCCACTCAGTTGTTTTGATTTGTTTCAACTTCGAAATTTCATTGTAAACAATTTGTTTTTCCTTCATTACAATACAAGCTATACAACGAGAGATACCTATGTAAGAGAAACCGCTAAAAACCGAATTTTGAACATTCTTTTTTTTAAACGTATGACTTCTAGAATTAGGATTTAATCCAAAACTTTTTGCTCTTTGTAATGTTTACGACAAAAAATTGCTATATTCTGTCTGTCGGTCTGTCTGTCTGTCTGTAACTTTTTTTGTGCGCACGTTTACTCTGGAACCGTTTGAGATATTGACTTGAAATTTGGTACACACATGTACTTTAACGAGATCTAGAACTAGATTATATTTTCATCTTGTTCCGTCGAAAGGTTGGGGGGTAAATTCGCGTAAATTTGGGGTGAATAGGTAAATCAAGTAGGTAAGAGTCCATAAAATTGGTATTTAGTATGTACAAGAGAAGCTAAGGTCTCAAAAAAAAATTTGGCAGTAGCCACCCCCATTACCACCCCCACCCCATTATTAAAGGGGATGAAAAAAAATTGTGATTTAGTGTGTGTATAAGAACCAGAAACCTCAAAATATTTTTTTACTTCATCCACCCCCACTACCACCCCCTATCACCACCCCCACCCCACTACCGATGTGGGGTATCGTTTTATGGGTTTTTTATATTATTAAAGTTCCATAAACAATTATTTCCACATACAAAATTTTTTCGTTGCGAGTGACTTGGATAGAAAATCTGAATGTGGAAGTAGTGATTCCTTGGGCAGCGGTTTTTTTAGACTGTACTCCACTAGTAACAGAATTTCGTGATTTGGCATCAGACAGAACATAATTACTTGACTAAAATAGTAGTTAAGAATTTTTGTAGACTCTTGTCGTAATCACAGTGTGGAAAATTATACAGAGTCAAGTAGTGCGCTTCCTGCTCTAAACCTATTTCGTGTGCACGGTAAAAACAGCCTTAGGGAAAGAGAGTGAGAGAACCGCCTACCAAGGGTTTTGGCACTTGGCGCAAAACTAAAGAAGTAAGAAATGCGTGAGAGGTAGATAATTCATTTGAAACACCTTCGGATTTCGCTTGCTATTTAATGATTACGAAATTGGTTTATTCACTAATTGTTGTTATACTCTATTTGGTAAAGACAGAGAGCAATAAGTCACTTGAGCAAAGACCGACCATTAGTACTGTTAAAAATAATAACGGTAGAAAAAGATTTTTTTTGTTCAAATAGGCTTAGAATACCATGAGATATTGAGATTTTAAGTTTGAGGGAAAAAATCGGTCTATACGCATCTGAATTTAAGATGTCATGGCCAAAGCGGAGAACCCGTGAACTGATTAATGGCCCATTCTTTGTTTATGTGGCGAATTGCGTAGCTTGTTTCTGTCTGTTTATTGTTATTTTTGGCATTAAAAACAATAATTTTAATAATGCATTGCCTAATGGTTTTTAAGATTTTGTTTTAAGTAATTTGCAAGATGTTAATGGCATTATTCAGCAAAATTCATTGTCTTTCCCTTGAAAAGTACAGTTTCTTCGACATAAACGGTGTCTGGGTAGTTAAATATTAATATACTTAAATATTTTTTTAAATTTATGTACAGTTGTAGTTTAAATCATTTTTTTTTTTTTTTCAGGAAACATGAGTTACATTTAAGTTAAGCATATTGCAATGTATGGAATATTTGGGAAGCACTAAAAATGTAAAAATTCTAAGTATCTCTATGAAGGGGAATATGTTTTAAATGCAGGACATATTTTGTGTGGTACAACTCATTCAAATCTCTAGTATTGTCTTAGGCCGGGTATAGTATATTGTGTATTTAGGTGTGAAAGCTATACATTCCTGGACGACGATGCAAATTGTTCGCAAGCAAGCATCGAAGTCCGGGAATGTACCTTCGCACCGAAGTACACATACTATTTTTTCTGAAATCACAATCAATATTTTTATAAATTAAGGGATTTGTATTAATGCATAACATTTCTTCATTACAATCAATCTAACTGCTTACTAATAAATGCAATTTTAATGTGAGTTGGTTTGTCTGCGTGTATTTATTTACTTTCTAAAATATACATAAAAAACCGTACGGAAATGTTACTTTCCCGGCCTAGGCCGAGAAAGTAACATTCCCGTACGGTTATGTTGATCATTGCTTGGCAAGTGATCTTTTCCGGTCTGTTTTCTTTCCCAGACTGTTTCCTGAAAGTTGTTTAGCAGTGGACTAAAATACTAGAATAGCGTATTTTAAGATCTGAGAAAGTAAACATTCTTGATCGATCAGTTTCTTTTGCAGATTTGCAACAGGAAATGGTCCACATTCAAATATATTCTTTCCACATAGACTTCTTTTACTATTTACATTTAGAGTGTTATGAAAAAAAGGGCTAATTTGTTTTCAGTGAAAATTATTTTTTACGCGCTTTTTTTTCCTCTTTCTTTGTTTATATGTTTGGGTCCGTATTCGATTTTTTAAGCACTTTTCGTCCACTTATTAGAGCCTTGAAAGCTTGCACAGACACCTATTCTCCTTGATAATAAATATTATGGTGACAAATTCGTTAGCAGTAATTTTAGTTATTAAATAAATTTATCATACCAAAATGGGGATTTTAATAATGGATGTTGTCCTTAAACTAGTATATATTTCTAATTTCCTACTTCATTGGGCCAGACAAAACATCTAGAATGCGATCAATATACATATACAAAAACAACCCAACACCATTTCACTGCCATGGTCCTAAATTTCCCCCGACATAACTTCGATCTGTCGCCTACAGTTTCATTACGTCACGGGTTAAGCCTGTGACGTATTTATAGCCACTTCCTTGAAATTTAAACCCTTCCTAAATGGCTCATTAATTACAGTTCTTCCGACACGCCAGATAAAAATAACTTGTATATTTCTGTTTCCTACATCTGACATTTAACATAATGGGAGGGCGATCGATAGCCGATTATTTTGATTATGTGGGGCCTTTAGAAGTTCGATGCGTCACTCATTTGACGTAAAAGTATTGATGGCGGCGTGGTTTGAAATCTTAATTAAGATACGATTTTGTTAAGTACGTTGTCCAGAATGCCAGAAGAATCCCCTTTGATCCTTCTAATATCAAACAACAAAGTAAGTATAGTATATAATCCAAGTTTTTTCTCTGCGTTATGTTTAATAACGATGTTACCAAAAAAATAAACTCTGGCTGCTGGTTTCCGGGTCTTCTTCCGCGTAGACTTGGTTGAGTGCTTGACGTTTCGACCATCTTGTCGTGGTCTTCTTCTTCGCTTCAGAAGAAGACCACGACAAGATGGTCGAAACGTCAAGCACTCAACCAAGTCTACGCGGAAGAAGACCCGGAAACCAGCAGCCAGATCACCAGCTCCGCGAAAGCCTTAGCACCAAGATAACAAAAAAATAAAATTTAATATTTAATATTTATTTAAACAGGGTGAGTTTTAAGCCTGTCAAATGAAAGATCTAAAAAGTCGGCTCCAAACATGCGTTCGCGAATGTTCACGAACATTTGTGGCCGCATATTCTTTACGATTGTTTGTCGAACATCCGCTGTCCCAGGTGGCCCAATGAATAATTTTTGTTTTACTTCCACATCCAGTGGTAGTAACGACAAAAAAATTTTTAAAAATTTTTATTGTTCAAATAGGCTTAAAATGTCATGAAACGTCGAGATTTTAAGTTTGAGTGAAAAAAATTTTTCTGTCTGTCTGTCGGTCTGTCTAACTTTTTTGTGCGCACGTTTACTCTGGAACCGTTTAAGATATTGACTTGAAATTTGGTACACACATGTACTTTAACGAGATCTGGAACTAGATTATATTTTCATCTTGTTCCGTCGAAGGGGGGTAAATTGAGGTAAATTTGGGGTAAATGGGTAAATCAAGCAGGTAAGAGTCTATAAAATTGGTATTTAATATATACAAGAGAAGCTAAAGTCTCAAAAAAATTTTTGGCATTAGCCACCCCTATTACCACCCCCACCTCATTATTAAAGGGGATGAAAAAAAATTGTGATTTAGTGTATGTACAAGAACCAGAAACCTCAAAATATTTTTTTACTTGATCCATTTTGAATATTTTAATCTACATTTTTCTCGACAATAGCAATATGGTCTCCAAAAACTTCCCTCCCTTCGATCCGACTCCGCCAGTCATGCGCGTCCCTTTTCCCTCGTTTCAGTTGTGCAATTGACGCGTGTAAAATGAGTTGTCCCGGAAATCAGGCCTGAACTGCTCTTTGACCTATAAACACTGACTGCTCTGGCCTCTCATGTCAGAACTCTCCTGAGATTGAGTTGGATGAAGATTGCTTCGAGCTTGAGGAAGTTGGTGGTGCTGCTTCAATGGATCAGGAAGATAGGATGCAGTACGGGGACATTAGTCAGCCCCAATCCAAACGGATTCGACTACTATAACCACTACATGCAAATAATTCGTTTTTTCCAAAACTCATTTTTACTTCATTTCAGTTTTTTCTTACACATTGTATTGTTCTCGTACTTTGCATTTGTTCAATTTTTTTTTTACACTTTGTTGTATTACTACTATTGGGCAAATTTTTATTTTTGGTTAATAAACTTTGGGCCTTTCTTTACATTATGCTTTTATTTCGACAGCCCATTTTCTCAAATGAATGTGGATAAAAAGAAATAAAAGAAAATAATAAATATATTTATATGTAGGACATTTTGGATTTTGAGTGTATTTTGCTTAATATTTGATCGATATTGGAAAACCAGGTAATCTATGAACTTGAAATTACATGCTCTACAACTTTCATTCTATGAATTTTTTTCATTTAGATTAGCCATTTCAGAGCTGAAGTTAAAAAGTTATCCAGTGTGACTTTTTTTACAAGTTGGTAAAAATTGTTGTTATTCGACTGCCAATTAATGAAATTTCAACTTTGAGGTACTCATTTGAAGTGAAATTTAATGCTCTTTAATTTTGAAAATAGATGACTTTTCGATTGGATGCATTGTTTTTAAGTTATAGGCCACAAACTGAAAAAGGTGCCAAAAATTCGTGGTTTTTTCGTCCACACAATGCCAAGGGTTTGGAGGTCTAAAACTTGGATTCTACATACTCTCTACAATACATACACAATAGAAAAGAAAATCTACTACCTCGTTTAAGGTAACTATCACCCCCTTTCGATGACGCCATTCCTGAACTATTAAAAGAGTCAAGTGGGCACTATAAAACCAATATGAAAAAATAAATGGAAGACACCACAGACCTGTGGCGCACGCGCGCGAAGTTCAAAAAAGAACAAAAAAAAATTAGCGAGCTCCTTGAACAAACTTGGCGAAAATTGTTAATTTGTAAGTCCTTAAAAAAAAAAAACAACATGCCTGACAATTCTATGCAATCATTTTAATGTTATTCGATTCGCATGAAAGTTTCCAAATTTGAGTACTCAAATTCAAACTGGCCATAGGTCTAAATTTATAATTTCTGTTTTCCAATCTATTGGATGGGTTCATGTTTAGTTTATACCCTTATACTGTTTGGACGCCCCTAAAATATATGGTACCAATTATGCTTGATTTGTCATTTGGTTTCTGAAATTTGCCCATTAAAAATTCAACAAAAAATTCTTCTAAGGCCCTACAACTTCTAAAGGTAGCACTTTTGGACTCAGGTATGTTTGGTTCAATCAGCCCCATTTGATCTCAGGAAGCTACGGTTAGGGGTACCTTTATCCGGACACCCTGTATATCGATGGAAGTGGAAAACAATTTTTTTTATTTGACAAAATTAAATAAAAATTATTGCATTTCAAGCATTAGGAGTTTATTTCTGAATTAATTTCTTAAGAAAGGATTTTGACCCCTGAACGGGTGGTTTGAGGAATAAATAAAAAAAAAATTCCATCAATATATATTGTTTTAGACATATTAATGAACCCATTCAATAAATTGGAAGACAGAAATTATGGATTTAGACCTATTTCTGGCCATTTTGAATTTGGGCACTCAAATTTGGAAATCTTGCCGAATTTTTCATACGAGTTGGCTGCCATGTTGTTTTTGAAAAAAACTCGGAAAAAAAGGATATTCAGGTGAACAATTTCAAGTTTGGTCAAGGATCTCACTGATTTTTTTTGCCCTATTTTTGTACATCGCGTGCGCCACAGGTCTGCAGTGTTTTCCATTTATTTTTTCGCTATGCCAAATACGTATAGTAAGTGCTACCGAGCATTTCGATCAAAAGTTCAGTAAAAAATTTGGTCTCTGCGACCTCTGCCCATGACCTTTTGCCCGTAGGGTGAAGGGCCTAATGAAAAAGTGTTTATTTTCTTATACTTTCAGGCTACCGAACGGAAGACGGGATTATTAGATTAATACTGTTATTTACTGTTTCTTCAACACCACCATCATCATTGCAAGCAACGGGTTTGTTGGTCGTTACCATTGCCTATTGGCTGTAAATTAGGTGCAAAATAAAGGAATCGTCTTACATTTTGTTTAACATTTCTGAAATTCATTTTTTTCCAATTTAATTTTTCCGTTTTTCACCAAAGCACATCACAAATGTCTGTATATAATAATGTATGCCCATCAAGTACAGTATACACTGAATAAATCATGTAAAATTATGGAACAATATTACGTGTATTTTGTACTTGGGCATACGTAGACGGTATATGCCATTTTTTTTCCAGCAGTTTTATAACATCAACTTTTATGTACTTGTCATTGGCAGCCTGTTCGGAAACGCGGAAAAATTCTTTATTCAAATACAAGTTCACGTGACCGTAACTACCCTTTGGTCTAACAGTATGCCCGTGATTTTCCGATGATTTTTTACTTTAAGCTTAATTTTAAAACACATGGCAGTCTGACTAGAACCCTACCAAAACGCATAGTTTGCGAATAAATGAAAACTCCTTTTCCATATGAAGAACACATGATGACTCTCTGATTCATTCCTTGTTGTCATAAGAATGCGTATATGCTTACGTCAACAAGGAATGAATCAGAGAGTCATCCTGTGTTCTCATAATACCCTCTGAAAGACATACTGAGTAAAGTCACAACAAAAATCTGTCACCAACTACCGGTCTATTATTACGAGAGTGTTCTTCATTTCAGTATTGGGTAGTCGTAATGGACAGTTAATAGTGATTTTACTTCCACATCCACGCAGTGGAGTGGAATAGTAACGGTAAAAAAAAAATATTTTTTTTTGTTCAAATGGATTTAGAATGTCATGCATGAAACGTCGAGATTTTAAGTTTGAGCAAAATATATTCTGTCTCTGTAATATTTTTTTTGTGCACACGAATACTCTGGAACGGTTTATGATATGAAGTCTGGAATTAGAGTATATTTTGATCTTATTCCGTGGAAAGGTTAGGGGGTCAGGAGCGGTAAATAGTTAAAGCAAACAAGTAAGGGTCCATAAAATTGGGATTTAGTGTATGTACAAGAAGCCAAAGTCTCAAAATTTTGTTGGCAAACCCCACCTCACCACTATCACCCCCGCCCCATTATTGAAGGGGGTAAAAGAATAATATCGTGATTGTGTGTACAAGAGCCAAAGGCCATAAAATGTTTTTTTGGCATCAGCCACCCCCACCTCCACTACCGGTGTTGCATATCGTTTTATAGGTTTTTGAGGTAGACGATATCAAATATTACAGCATTAATGTTCTATGAACAATTATTTCCACATAGTGGAGTGCAAACATAGAGTCAATTTTTTGTTGTTGTAAGAGACTTGGATAGAAAACTGGATGTGAAAGTAGTGATTCCTTAGGCAGCGTTTTTTCTTCGTGTACCCACGGAATAGAATCTGTCAGCTCTTTGTATCGAATTCTAGTGCAAGAACATCGAGAATGTGGTATATACATGAAATTTATTGTTTTATCAAAATTTTTAGTCATAGTGGTAAATATTCAGTAAAAAGGTCTAATTACTGCGTAACATTATTTTTATCATAACTGTTAAGTTTTGTAGTATCACAGTTAATAATTGCAACCTACGCAATTAATTGTAATAATATTTATTATCAACCAATTTATCATCACCTTATCTAGGAACATTTACATTAGAATAAAGTAATACTTAAAGAACATACGAACCGATTTTTTGTAAATTCGAACTACCAGCGCCGTCTTATTATTACAATAATCATCCTTTTTGTCTATATTTTTTTAAAGTGGCATTTATTTTATATCATCTTTGGTAATTTTTTAGGAGTCATCATAAAACCATTTTTCACTTAACAAAATGCCTTTCAAGTTAGACTCTAGTCTAGAGTTTATCAAAGCTATCTTTATCCCTCCAAACAAAGGAATGTCAGTACATGTATAGTTCCACAAGCATTCTATTCATAGAACGTTAAGGGTGGGTATTGGGTATATTTGGTTTTCACCTAGTTCAGAACGAATATACGTGATAAAATTGCATGGGTGGATGTAACAAAGTTGAGTGGAACAAATTAATTGAGAAATTGAAACTATTTGAACTTTGGTATAAATTACTCTAGTTTTTTTTCCACAAGAATTATTTGCGGTAATGTCTTCAAGGCCGTACTAATCTGTAGAGGCCCACTGGGAAGAGACATATATCCCCCTCTTCCTTGCTTTTCCATATATTACTTTGTAAAAAATAAATAAAAAATCAGGAGTAACGATGCTAAATACAAAATTATAGATCCCATAGTAAAAAAATTAACTTTGTTTCAATGATTTTCCCCCATTTTCGATTTTTAATTACAGTACTGGTTAATTTTGAGGACTAAGTACACACATTTTGGGCGAATTGGACTGCAACAATAATTATTAGGAATTACACTTAAGCAAAGATAGTGTTTTACCATTCAGAAAACAATTACATGAGGTGTAATATTCATATTTCAACCTACTTTTTTTTAATGCAACTTTTTTGTATCTTTTAGAGGACAGTATCCTCCTCTATCATCATTATTCTTGAAAAAATAGTTGAAACTTTGGGCAAAGTTTTAAAATGGGCAAATTAAACGTAATTGCATGATTTCTTTTATAATGCAAACCAAATCAATCAGATCAAATATACAAATAAATATAGTGATTTTAAAATATTTCGGACCAGATATGAAACTTTCTATTTTAATAATTTTTACGAATTCATTTATTGAGAATTAATTCAAACTGAATTTATTTGAACCATACCAAAACTCGTGAATCGAATTTTCTAACTCAATACAATCAACTTTTAAAAAACTAACTTTCTAAAATATTTAAAGTTTAGCCTTTTTCATATTTTGCATTTTGAGACGATATTGTGGTGGAAACCACAATATCGTTTCCACCTATGGTGCGAGCTCCGCAGGGAATTCCTCAGTAGCCCATTTGCCCAGGCCGGCCCTGAATGTTTTACACTTCTAGAGTTTCTAGCCTTATATTTCTTTATGCTTTTTGTTACTGTTGATATGTACATGAAATCTGAACTGTTCATAAAATATACAGTTAATGTAAATTGCTTGATATCCAGTAAGTTTAGGAACTTGCTTCTACAGAACCAGTTTCGTGCTATTTCTGAGATTACCGAAAATAAATCTTTTAAAAAAGTACAAGTACGGTTTAATATTTGAACACCTGAAAAGTGCAAAGAACTTTTAATCGAGGACAGAATTAAAATAGAAGAAATTGTGGAGGTATATGAAAAAAACAGGTTTTTTTTTTTCATTTTAAATAAAAAAAACTGTTTAAATATCTTCGAAATCATTAATCCTACATCAATAAACAAAAAATATAATTAATTCCCAGTTTGTACTTTCTGTAATTGGTCTGAACATTTTTTCGATAAAGTGATACTTTTCGAGATACTTGACGAAAGCCGTCTGGAAATACCTTTTTTTTAAGCTAAAATCGCAATTTTGAAGTCGTTATAACTTAAAAACTATCAATTTATGTGAAAAATTGCATAGAACCTTTTCTTCTTAAAATTCTATTCTACTTCAGCTCCAATAAATATATATATTTTTTAAGTGTCACCCCCTGAGAGGGGGTAGCATCCACCCCCTATAAATTAGCAAGCCCCCGCACAATAAAGAAACTTTTCTGTGAAGCATTTACTATTATACTGCCAAAAATGAACGAAATCCGTTCAATATGACATTATTACGAAGTTTTGCATATTTTTTACCTCTAGGTACTGTACTATTACTGCATGTAAGAAAAATGGCACTGGGCTTTTAAAGTGTTAGATAGGTCTTTCCTGAAATGTTCCCTTTTCACTATTTTAGGGGTTGATATTACATTTTTTAAGGGTTGTACGTGATAGTTCATGAGAAATTGGCACTTGCACGTCGAAGAGTGAAACTTTTCAAGCATTTTAAGCCCAACCGCATCAAAATCCGTTCAAAATTGGCCGAATTTTGAAAAAAAGTATAGCAAAATCCCCCACTATGTGCCGCGCTGAGTGATTGTTGTACGGTGATATTAGCGCGCTCACTGCTGTCCCCACAGATTTCAAACTATTCGAATTTTTTATTGCGTATAATTTCAAAACTTCTACCTCTAATTAAATAAAAGAAAAAATAGTGTACTGTTCAGGTCCATTGTGGTATGTATCTTTGACGTACGGCTGGCTTTTCATCCGATGAAATACACCAGATTTGGTTTCTCCTTAGATCAATTCCAGGTAAAACCCCTTTTCTCAATCTCAGTTTGGATTATCAATTAATTTAATATTTAGGGCAGGTATATTAGTATATCAATGGAAATCAACAATATTCCTGGTATACAAAGTCCGGGGATGATTATAGAAATTCACTAGCTAGAAATACATTGGTTAATTTTAATATTCCTGTACCAGAAATCGAGGGTACATTTGCTAAAGTGGTTAGTTGTAATCACAGTTTTGAAAGAGGTTGCGGTAATAGCCAGGCTGATAGATGACAAATATGTAAGTGCTCTTGTTTTATTTATCTTTTACCTACTACACAGGAAATAAGATAACAGTTTTGTTTCTCTGTACGTATCTACTATTGAAAACAGTAAAATAAAAATGTTAATACTGAGTTTTAATCATATCTAGATGATATAACCAACAGTCAGTGCAGTGTATAATATTTTGGTGTTTGTGAAACTTCTTGTGTCGGTACCTATCGAAGGTTCCAAACTTTCAGATTGAAAGAGAGTAAAATTAGATTTTCTGGCATAGTATAAACTACTTCTGACTAGATGACAGTTCCGTAAGTTAATAAAACTTTTCGAGAGGACAACGGAAGACAGTGCATTTTCATTGTTTCATTGAGTAAGGTAACCAGACAGACGTACCGATTTTAATCACAATAGTACCGTTTTCAGCAAACATTTTTTAATTTGATAGTGTATATCGTAAATGTTCCTATTTGAAATTCTGTTGTGGGTGTTAAACTAACCACAAACTGTAGTAAATTTGTTTGTTGCAAGGTTACAAGGCTAATTTCGGTTGATATAGTACTTTTCATTCCGTCATTAGAGCATATTAGTATAGCAGCGATAGTAGCGTCGGATTTATAAGGACTGGCGAAAAAACAGCCATAAAATCGCATTGGAATAATAGTGAGCTTTAGAAATTGTTTGTTTAAGTAAAGGTAAACGTAAAATCCTTTGTACCGCTATCTTGCCTGGAACGTATTAAATAAAATTTGTATAGGCCTTACTATTAGATATGTGTATTTTATGTAACTATTTTAGTTACATTTTATAATTATACTCAATATTACTTATAATAAAATTGTTAATGATTTATTTACATTTAATTTTCAGAAATATTAGGTTTCGAGAGAGAAGTAAATAAAATGATGCGATATGATTTAAATAATTGCCGTAATCCTTTTGAGGCCATCTTTATATTGCGATGGTACTAGGCATTTGTAGCTTACGGAAAATTTTTTAATTTCATGTGTTGTAGTTGTTACATAGCTATGTGCCTAAACTAATTTGACCACGATCTCTTATCTTATAGGAAATTTCAGCCTTGACGAGCCTGGATCCAGGGGGGAGGGGGCAAAATCTCAATTAATTCGACCCGCGTATGTGCGTACATACATATAGGTAATGAGGCTTGATGATATCGTTCCGATTTTTTTCCTTGCAGATCTCTCTTTTTTTTTTGAAAAATGTGAAAAGGTATTAGGGCGGAAAGAGACCTCTTTTCTGTTAATTAAAGTGCAATTTTTATAACGTTATTTCCTGGTTTTCATTCAATTTGGAAAAATCGAAAATAAATAAATCTTGTTGCGACTGTTCGTCAACACACTGTATATTTTAAGTTACCAATAAGAATTTTGAACATGCTAGGAATAAATTTAATAACAAACTTTTTAAGTAATTTTAATTATAATTAATATCACTAACGAGACTAAAGTGTTTTTTTATGTGATGAATAGGAAGACAGCTAATACAATATCGAGATTGTCATAAATCTTGTATTTGCTACATTTTATAACTGCGGAAGATCATAGTAAAAAATATCTAACAGAACAAATGATTCGTTCAATATATCGAAGCTATCAAACACTGGCAATATTAATTTATAATTGATGTAATAAATAGAAACGATACAAAGACAGAATACTGAAGTTATATATAAATGACATTGTTGCGGTCATTTTGTTTATCTATAAATTAAAATGGAAATTTTCTTACTTTGTAAATTAATATTAGAATTTTATTGAAGCTTTTCTGTGTGTGTTGATATCACATTACTTTATTTAATAGATTGGGAATTATTTAGTATTCTTTCACCTGTTATGAGGTTTTATAGGAGTAGAAACATTTTTGAATAAATAAGGACTAGTTAATTTAGTACCCTTTTTGAAAATTCCATTTAAAATAGTTTAAACCATTTATGGCACATTATAATTGGATTATTGTATTATAAGCATTATACATATTAGTTCAATTTGCTCTTCATGGAAACATTAAATCTATACAAATATACCACAGTTACTAGGGAAACAGTTAATATATTATATTTTAATTGAACTCTAAATAAACTGTTGGCCAATTGAAATGGACCAAGTGAATTTTTTGGTTGAATTTAAAGACACATTTTTTTGAGAACAGATATCAATATACAGTTTTCAGGGTTTAAGGATAAGATTTTGCAGAGTGAGAGGGAAATATGCGTTTATTATAAATATTTAAAAAATCATAAATGGTATAATCCTTAAAATAGTTTCATACTTCCCATTGCTCTGAGAAATACAACTATATACAGTTTTTATCATAAATTTTGTATATAGTTAAATGCCATATAGCAGAGGTGCATATGTAGTTCCGTGGCGAAGTTAGTGAAGAGAGGATGTAGGGGGGTAATATTTCAATCAAAAACTACCTCTTGATAAGGTATTTTCATGGTGTCACTTTGGGGTGTGTGGCGGGTAGCATTTATGATGTCATCAAGATGGCGGCCAATGAGATTTGAAAAAATGACATTATCTCAGTTGTTTATTGTCCGATTTTCTTTTGCGAGGGCTCATTTTAAAGATAATTAACATTTCTATAGTAGGTTCGTTTTTAATAATTTATTTAGATATCATTATTAGACTTTTCAGTTAAATTATTATTATTTAATTATTCTTATTATTCTTTAATTAACAATTTACTTCTAAATTAGAATGAAATAATATAGTCAATGTTAATTAGAGAATATCGTGTATTTGAGCGAGGCTACTACAAATAGAAGGCATTAGATAGTCTAGGTAACGAAAAAATATAAGAAATGAAGAATCTGATAGTTATAAAAATAGAACTCTATTTTGGCTGCCGTGCCTTTTAAGAACGTTACGGAAGTTCTCAAAGTTACGAATTTTAGAATATTGAGCATTGCATAATTTTTCATAAGTATTTGATAATGATTTTGGAAGAATTTCTGCAATTTTGTAAAGTGGAGAAAGTCGTCTATTGTTAAATACTTTGAAAGATGTTAAGAATTTTAAAAGTAAGGGTGATGATAAACTTTAATATAACTTATCTAGAACATTATGAGTGACCTGTTGAGTGTTGGCAGATATTTCCTCGGTTCTTAGAACTGACTAAAAAAAAAGAATCAGGCAAATGTAAAGGCATTAATACATGCAAAGATTTAGCAGAAGCATTTACAAAGAAAGTAGAAAAGTAGTACTGGAACTACAGTGAAGCTCACCTTGTGTTCGACACATACAAAGAAGTCTCCATAAAGTAAACGACAAGGCAAAAGAGAGCAAAAATTGTTCCTATTCGATATAAAATTGCGGAGAGCTCAAATATAGTCCACGTAACAATGTAAAAACTGCTATCGCATATGTGTACCAAAGATGAAATAACTGCATACCTGACAGAAAAAGTTCTACATTATGCTCTATTAACGAAGAAAGGCTTTGTAGTCGCATGCCGTTCGGAAATTGAATCATCACATGGCTCTTCCGATCATCTTCGAAGCACGCAAGAAAAGGCAGACACTAAAAGAATTCTCCATTCTATTTATGCCGCAGATAGAGGAAAACCAAACTATATATATTTACACAAGATACCGGAAACTTCCCACCGCATTGTACTTTGTACCCAATTCCAAAGTAGTTGCAGATTTGTACGCTTCACTAGACACATTAAAAGCTTCTTCACTGCCAGCTTTTCATGCTTTATCATCTGGATTCGATTGCACAGGTACATTATTAGGGAAAGGTAATCTTTCATATTGGAAAGAATTTAGTACAACTACAGAAGATACGCTTTTTCTTCAATAAAAACCGAAAACACAATTTCTGATCAAGTAATGACAATACTATAAACATTCATATGTCGAATCTACCAGTCTAAATCGAACATAACGAAACTTCAAAAGTTGGTTGGTCCATGTTATCTGAGAAACAGACAAGCTGGGAAAAGTTGCCACCAACAAGAAGTGCTTTTATACCTGCAATCTACCTTATCCTTATCCTTACCAAGTAATGATCTGAAACCAAGACTGTAATCCTCAGCCAATAATTCCATCCCCTATTGAACATGGATGGACTATGAAAATTGGACAGATGACTCCCGTTCTCTGCGAAATGCGCTCTCCAGACTTCATTTTCAAGTTGATCAGATGCCCCTGCATAAAAAATAAATGTAATCAGCCATGTAAATGTTCTGCAAGCAGCCTTTAGTGTGTACTGATATGTGTGAGTGTGGAGGCACAGACGAACTGTGTGACAACAATAATTCATATATTGTACCAGAAAAGTCAGATAACAATGATGATTGATACCAAACGATATCAACAATTACATCATTTAGATAGATGCATATTTAACGACACTACTGGCATTTTATAATTATCTAGATTTGTAATGTCATTTTACCTTTTAACAAAATAAAATTATTTTTTGTAGGCAATGTAATATTTATTGAAAATATTTACACCGTGTAAAATTATATTTATTCTGTGTTCAAAGTTCCTGAAGTAAAGATCACTGAAGATGTACTTTCATAAGTGAAACGTCGAAATGTAATTCTAAAATTACTGCTGGCATGATTCACGAATCATGATTTTAGCAATATTTATTGGTTGTATTTCCTAATAACATAAAAAAAGTTACAGTTATTGCTTTCCAGAACCATGTTTACCTAAATATTTTAAATACTGTTCACTTAAGGTGTCTACAGATGACCGAACCAACCAACTAATCAACCAACCTTCTCGGTACACCATGACAACTCGTAAAAGTAAGCTGGTCTGCTGGAATTCCAGCGTCTTCAAAGCGTACCGACAATGTTGGGTCCAGCAGTTTTACGAGTTAGCATGGCAAACTACAAAGTGTATCGCGTAGTTCGGTTGGTTGGTTGGTTGGTTCGTCTGTCTTTAAGAGAAAATACTGAAATTATCTTTTTTAATTATCTTTAATATGAGCTACCACAAAAGAAAATCGGCTAATAAATAACTGAGATAATGTCGATTTTATAAATCTAAATAGTGGCCATTTTGTTGACGCCATTAACAGTTTTTTATTCAAAAAGCACCCCCCCTCCCACCTCCCCTTCATTAATTCCGCCACGGAAGATAATTTTTCTACGTATGCTCCTATACATATATAGTATTCCTTAAAACAATAGCAAGTATCTAAAACAGTTTTAAAGATTATACTATGTTTGGTTTTTTTTTAATATTTATAATGAATCGAAAATAAACGTATATTTCCCTCTCACTCTGCAAAATTCTATCCTTAACAGCGAGTTTTGCCCGATTCATTTATTTTCAAGCATGTTACTGTCTACAGGGTATGCAAAAAAGCGTCTTTTTTTTACCAAACTTTATAACCACCAACATTCGACAAAAAAAATTATGGATATTTTTTTTAGCCACTGGTTAATATTTAAAAAGTGGATGCTACTATTGCCAGAAAGAAACCCATGCCACACTTTTAGTTTAAAAAAGGTGGTCATCCAACAGAAAATAAATCTTCAGGCGCAGATGAAACTTTCTTCGCTAGACGTTTTGGGATTTGTGAAAAATATTTCACAATAATTAATAGAATATTGGAAAACAATTTCCTAGAGTGATATGTTTTTAATAATTAATTGAGGAATTTTGGATAGAATCTTGAGTCAGACTCTATTAATAAAATCAATGTTATTACAATAACCTCTTGACTCTCGTTTTTATTGGGATGATGATTGCGGGAGGGCACGTGTATCGCGTATACTGAGACAGTCAATTTCATTAGAAAATCCTCTCGAAGAAAAATAGGTACGATCCAGTTACACTGCTCATCAATCAAGCAGTTGTCAGCGTGAGATTTTCATTTACGATAAATACACTTGCAAAAGTAATCACATGTTCTGAATCCCAAAATAATTATAAATATTTACATGTCAAAATGAGATAAAACTAGTAACAATAAACAAACTTTAACTGGTACAGACATGTAATTATGTCAAAAAAATATATACTTATGTATGTATGTTTTTGATAATCTTGATCTGATAATATTTATATTTTTGCACTTGCAAAACTCGATAAGGTATAATGTTAACATGAATAAAAATAAATATACAGGGTGTTGCTTAAGTACGTTAATAAAATTCAGGAAATGATTATATGGCATAAAAGTTCTAATGAAGGTGTGTCCCCGGTTTCTTTGTGTGTGTGGTCATTGCCCTGGATTGGCTTACGCGATTTCTATGAAATTTAAGGTACGTCTACTGTAAGGTAAGCAAAAATTGGAAACGACTTTTTTCCTTTTTGGATCGAAAATTTTTCGAATGCGCTGAACGAGAAAAAAATGCCACTAAGAAGCACTATCGTGGTTCAAACGAAGATTTGTAGAGTATAAGGTTGCTTAATAACTCACCATCCCCACCAAAAAATGTCATTAGTCAATGAACAGCTGGTGTGAGATCACACCAGATGCAGGGCGTTATTCAATATATTGTAAGAATTTGTGTAATGTTAATTAAGCAAAGAACTCGAGCTCGCAAGACCCACTTTTGAGGTCGGTGGTAATTATCTTCGCATTTTGAGTCACCGTTCTGCACGCTGGTAATGAGGATAAGTTGTAGACTGTAACACTACAGATCATAGTATACGTCAGACCATATTTCGGGCCAGTACGGACGGTTCTTCTAGAGTGAGATAACTGCGCCTTCGAAAAACAAGGATAGTCTGACTTTTCACCTTCGCACTGACTTCTTCGCCTAAAAGCTGTATATATTAGGGAACCTCATAGTCTACAAATCTTGGGTTCGAACAGCCTACCGCCCTCACGGGTCTGGTTATAATTCTCTCTTGAACACGTCCTCACACTACTGAATCCGAAGAATCGTAGGAAAGAACGCGCTTGGCTGTGTTCCGAATCCAAATTAAATTCTCTTTCGTTGTCTTGAATTTAATTAGCAAAATTCACAAAATTTCCTGAAAATATTTTATTTGTATCTATAAAGCATATCTATTAAGCGAATGTCTAGCAGGATGTATATTACAAACCACGTAATAATATTTGCCTACACATCATGAATTATTAATTGTGAATGTTTCTTCAAACGCACTAGGAAGAATGCTAGAAAACTAAATTTACCATTCTGTTCTTGAAATCATGTGTGCAAGATATTTCCTAGTAAGCCGACATTAAAATACAATCAACTGTATTGTTATTGATTCCATTTATTACGCTGCTGGTGTGAGGTTCCATTAGTAATACTATTAGAGATTCATTTAATTGTGGATCGAGAGACCGTGACCTATTATTTTTAAAATGTCACATTAAGCACCGATTTATCAGTGATACATCGTATCGTCTAAGTTTGATATAGAAGAGAATATACAGGGTATATTACGGTTAGTGGTATATTAGAAGAAAAACTACAAATAATTTAAAGGTGAAAATTTAGGAAGATGGGTTTCCAGGGTGCTCTATCTAATGAAAATAACAACACGTATGTGACACTTCCGGTTATACCGGAAGTTGACATCAACTTACTGATTTTAAATGACATGCCCTATTACTTCCACGTCCAGTGGAAGTATAGTAACGACAAAAAATTTTTTAAAAATTTTTATTGTCCAAATAGGCTTAAAATGTCATGAAACGTCGAGATTTTAAGTTTGAGCGAAAAAAAAATGTTGTTCCGTCGAAGGGTTGGGGGGTAAATTGGGTTAAATTTGGGGTAAATGGGTAAATCAAGCAGGTAGGAGTCCATGAAATTGGTATTTAGTATATACAAGAGAAGCTGAGGTCTCAAAAAAATTTGTGGCATTAGCCACCCCTATTACCACCCCCACCTCCTTATTAAAGGGGATGAAAAAAAAATGTGATTTAGTGCATGTACAGGAACCAGAAACCTCAAAATATTTTTTTACTTCATCCCCCCCCACTACCACCCCCCTATCACCACCCCCACCCCACTACCGATGTGGGGTATCGTTTTATGGGTTTTTGAGGTAGAGGATTTCAAATATTATATTATTAAAGTTCCATAAACAATTATTTTCACATACAAAGTTTTTTCGTTGTGAGTGACTCGGATAGAGAATCTGGATGTGGAAGTAGTGATTCCTTGGGCAGCGGTTTTTTTAATTCGAATTCTATTTATTAGTTTAAGGTAACTTTCAATATCATTCCCAATCTAGAAAACCAATATTTTTGAGAAATTTCGATTTTAATGAAGTCTGATGCGAAAACTAACCTAGAGTTGGACATTTAACCTTCACTGTGGTAAATTCCGATAACCAATCTTTCTCCCATATGTCTATGAGAGATGAAGCTCATGTGGGCTCAAGCTACAAATGCCCCAAAATATACAGGGTGCCCTGAAAATGGAACATAGTGTATTTTATAACCCTATTCACTTCCCTCTTTTATTACCTTTCAACCGATATATGCATTCCCTACAGGCCTCCCACATCAAATCATGGGCCCCGGTACTAAATTCACTGGTGGGCCCCCGCGCCTTATAATTGATGAGCGAGGGGTAGAAATTTGAAAAAAAATTTTGTCCATGTCTCATAATTAATGAGCGAGAATTGCGTTTACTAGTCTAACCGGGCTCCGGTACCATGGTACCTACTGACCCCCCTTACGGGGCGGGGCCCTGATTCCCTAAAAAAAATGTACGGTTATTGGGTTATTTAAATTTATTTAGAAAAATGGTTAAATTAACATCAATATCGACGATAGTGTGCCATGGAGAACACAGTAATTTGCAATAATTTTGTAAAAGAATCACTGTGGGTTCATTAAAATTGCTTAAAATTCTTCAGGGATGGTAAAGATTCGATTTACTCGTGTTTTGTACTCTCTCTCTCTCTCTCTCTCTCTCTCTCTCTCCTCTCTCTCTCTCTCTCTCTCTCTCTCTCTCTCTCTCTCTCTCTCTCTCTCTCTCTCTCTCTCTCTCTCTCTCTCTCTCTCTCTCTCTCTCTCTCTCTCTCTCGCGCTCGAAGAACTAAATGTGCAGAAAATACATGTATAATATCAAAATCATGCCCTACTTGCTTCTGAGTTCTCCTGGTTGTTTTTTGAAGATTTAAGAAATAATTTTTTTTTTAAATTTTTATCAATGTTCTCGAAGTGTTATTGCATTGTTTCTGTTGTAGATATTAAAATTTATACAAATTTTATTCTATACTGCTTTCAATAGCTCACGTAGACACAAAAATGCTTGAAATTTCCCTCTTTAGTTGGTTTTCGATCACTACCTTCAGGGGCGGCTCAAGTAAAATTTTCCACCCGGGCGGGAGCACCTCTTGGCGCCCCTCCCTGAGATAATCACAGAAATTTCACGGACGTCCTACGTACTAAAATACAAGGATATCTTTTCGGACCCCGCGATCACTTTACTTTTTATCTTAACACATGGAGTAATATAACCGTGTATACACGGTGATCCAAAATTGTCTCTGGATATTTATGTGGCTGACAGTACATACAAAAAAAAAAAGATACCCTAAATAGATAATAAGAAAGGGGGATTATAAATATCAGTTCTTCTGCAATATCTTCCGACCGCTTTAAAATATTTAATTCGTCTTCTCTTCTGCTTAAGAGGTAGTTTTAGGGCTACCAATATTTTACCTCTAACTTTTTTATTTTTACGTATTTATAAGAATTTAAAAAAAAATTATTTTCATGTCACTGGAAATAAAAAGATGTTCTTGCATTTCGACAAAACCATTCTCAATATCCTGCATTCGCCCGGGGCTAATGCCAAATTTTTTTTGAGACCTTAGCTTCTCTTGTATATACTAAATACCAATTTTATGGGCTCTTACTTGCTTGATTTACCTATTTACCCCAAATTTACCCCCATTTACCCCCCAACCCTTCTACGGAACAAGATGAAAATACAATCTGGTTCTAGATCTCGTTAAAGTACATATGTGTACCAAATTTCAAGTCAATATCTCAAACGGTTCCAGAGTAAACGTGCGCACAAAAAAAGTTAGACCGACAGACAGACAGAAATTTTTTTTCGCTCAAACTTAAAATCTCGACGTTTCATGACATTCTAAGCCTATTTGAACAATAAAAAATTGTTTAAATTTTTTTCGTCGTTGCTATACTTCCACTAGATGTAGAAGTAAAAAACTATTTCATAGATAGGAAATGATATTGAAAGTTACATTAAAATAATGAGTAGAATTCGAATCCGACATAAAAAATAAGGAAGTTGATGTCAACTTCCGGTATAACCAGAAGTGTCACCACTCACATACGTGACATTATTTTCATAAAATGAAACGCGTCTTCCTGAATTTTCAGCTTCAAATTATATGTAATTTTTCCGAAACGTCTAAAAGGCCACTAACCGTGATGCATCCTATATAAAACATGCGATTGAAAATACAATATGCATTTTAAAAAGGGTTGTAATAAACTGGTCGGAATGTTGAGAAATTTAGAAAATTAGAGAAAACTGTTCTGCAGATTGACTAAGTCGGCGCTAGTGAGTTTATTAAGAGTTTCTTTTGTGCGTTTTGTTAAATAATCGCTTACAACTAAACTACAAGGATGATTATAATGAAACTCAATAGGACTCTGATAATAGATAAAGAGACTGACTTTATATCGTTTTCTGCATCGTTCGTCTGCGAGATCGTTTTCTCGAAAACTGCTAATCATACATACGTACAGACCAACTGACGAAAACGTATTTCAATTTTACTTCTACATCCAGTGGAAGTATAGTAACGACAAAAAAAATTTTGAAAATTTTTATTATTCAAATAGGCTTAGACTGTCATGAAATGTCGAGATTTTAAGTTTGAGTGAAAAAAAAATTCTGTCTGTCTGTCTGTCGATCTGTCTAACTTTTTTTTGTGCGCACGGTTACTCTGGAACCGTTAAGATGTTGACTTGAAATTTGGTACAGGTATATACTTTAACGAGATCTGGAACTAGATTATATTTTCATCTTATTCCGTCGAAAGGTTGAGAGGTAAATTGGGGTAAATGGGGAGTAAATAGGTAAATCAAGCACTCCATAAAATTGGCATTTAGTATATGCAAGGGAAGCTAAGGTCTCAATTTTTTTGGCATTAGCCACCCCTACCCATTATTTAAGGGAATGAAAAAACATTGTGATTTAGTGTATGTACAAGAGCCGAAAACCTCAAAATATTTTTTTACTTCATCCACCCCCTATCACCACCCCCATCCCAGTACCGATGTGGGATATCGTTTTATGGGTTTTTGGGGTAGACGATTTCAAATATTATATTATTAAAGTTCCATAAGCAATTGTTTCTACATACAAAATTTTTTCGTTGTGAGAGATTTGGATAGAAAATCTAGATGTGGAAGTAGTGATTCCTTGGGTAGCGGTTTTTTTTGCCTGTATTGACTGACAACTGAACTTGTCTCGTGATTTTGTAATTAAGAAGCTAGGAAATAGCTTCCTATCTAAACCTAACGCTTTATTCTTAAAGTGAAATTACTATAATTCCATAGTGCTTTTAGTATTCCTTAGAATCTCTTAAGTAGAATGAAAGCAAGTATATCTCGATTTCATATTACTGATGTTGCTACTTCCAGTTTCAATGACATTTGAGTTCAACTAAGTACGTTATTTTCTTCAAACATCAATTGAAAAAATATAAGAATCTAGTTTCACTCGCTATGCAGAACCCTATCTAGTAAACGTCATCTCTCAGTTAACAGTTAATTTTAATAACAAAAACGTACATATAATAAAAAGGAGATAGCATAACATTGACCTAGAGGAAGTTGATTAAAAATAAAAAGTCTGCAAAAGGACTTCTGAGTATATCCTAATTCCTACGTAAAAAGCATGGCAACTATTTTAAATTAATGACTGTGAACAGTCATTAATTTAAAATAGAAAATAAAACTGGCAATTTTTTATCCGACTATGCGAGGAGGGTTATGTGTTATGTGGTTAGTTGTAATGTTCGTTTGTTTGTATGTTGGTAAAAAACAAAATGATGGACACTATTGTCCAAATCTAAAAATCAAATCCTTCAGATTTTTTGGTTGAGAATTTTTAGATTTTAAATACCTGTTAATACAATTTGCTGGAGATATTTGATGACCTACAAATTACAGAAACACAGTTTATATGTACCTAATCATTTAAACACTGCGTATTTACGTGCAATATTACTTTTACTTGCACTGTGCGGCAGTTGTAATATTTATAAATAAATAGTATCATTCCATTCTACCTTGCGTCAACTCCTCTCCCATGAAATCAACTGTTGGGTAACATTAAAATATTAAAATCCACAACGAATGTGTTGTCTATCCATGATCATGATTGTGATTTAGGATTAATGCCTCATATTGATCATAGTGCATTTAATAAATACTTCGTATTGTTTATTCTGTTGTTGTAAAAGTAATTGAGAATGTTTTTTATATAAAAAAAGATGAAGTTTGATTTCAAGCGATATATATTATCTATTTATCTATCGGCATCGTGATGATTTATTTTTTATGATAATGATCCGTTGTGAGAAAATTTTTATTAGTTTTTGTTTGCTCACAAAAATAATTTATTTATGCATTCTTATCAATATTTGAACAAAAACAAGTCTACTAGAATTATGGTGTCCTCTAGATAATACATTGATAGTTAAAAAAATAGTATTCATTTCGTTATTTGCCTTCTTACCAACTATGTGAAAAGTCGTCTTGACAAATGTTGTAAATTTGCTTGTAAGCAAACTGAGCATGTAAATATTGATGATAATTGTGAATTGTAGAATTCTTTTTCCATACCTCATTTGACTTAATTTGTTGCAGGGAAACATTGGAAAGTGTACTCTCCAAAAGCAGAAGCCAGGGTACATTCGGTAATGAAACAACACAGTTCACACCCAAGAGAACAGTCAACATACGACGTTCCCATACTCAGAACGAGATGCCTCGGACCATCGCCGATTTGAGGGCGAAATTGCAAGAGAGGGGTGAGTCGGAATGGAGAAAGAGAATTCCGCAGAGTAACAACGCTACTGACGAATTGAAGTTGCTGAAGGAAAAAAACAGATATAACGTAAGTACGATTTTATTATGCTTATAGTATTCAAGTACGTTTATATTAAGAAAATTCACCAATTGCTATTGCTAATAACTACCTTGATCGAATTAATACCAGTTTTTTTTTGACGCGGCGTTATATGCTCAGCAGTAACTTAGGACAAATTTGATTGTGGGAAGAACAAAAGTTTAGAAAAAATCTATCTTGCCTAGTCCAACTAGCACCAAAATAGCAGTGAGATGAGAACCTCGAATGAGTAACCATTACGTAACCGCCACTAAATTCACGACTGATGTATAAATATGACAAATATAGAGCCGCTGCCTCGTATTTTCTACCACTTTGTAGTTATATATGTGACTTCTATGTAGCTTTTCCGGTACATGGAGACATCACTTTCAAGTAGCTTTAATTGTTGCCACGATGTTTTGAGAACATTCACTATCTGTTTAAAGTTAAATGTAACTATGAAGTGGCAGAGGGAACTTTGAACAGGCAATTTCTGCTAGTCACAAGTATACAGCGATTTTAAAGTAACGCTACAATCTCATTCGGTGCTTTGTAATAAATATAACTTTAAAGTATTTTGTACTTATCGTGAGGTAACAATTACTTTCACGTCGCATTTCTTAGTGAAAACGACTTCATAGTGATTTTTTTCTGAAATACACCATTTTGATGAAAAACACTTTTACGACGCCATTATTACAAGACATAAACCATAACTTCACAAATGGCTTCAAAATTTAATCTATCGTCATTTCTGCACAAATATAATAAATTAATGGGAAAGAAATAGTTTCGAGTTCCAAAGAACAATAAAAAAAATTTTCAAAACAAGCTTTTAAAACTAAAAGAATAAAAATTAAAAAAAAAAATAATTGTAAATTATACGTTAACGACTGTATAAGGAAATCCGTTGGATATAGTTGGTAGTGGTATACCTGTTATAAGTATAATACAGTAAATACAATACAGTAAAGGCAAAATAACTAATACTTTTTGTTCTATTATCGAACGCCTTTTTCTAAATTGTATAAAATAAATTTTTTCAAAATGTATTCATAATTATATATTTTCCCTCCATTCTCACTATTTATCCTCCTATTCACTAAGAAAAATATTAAAAATGTGTAATCAGAAGGAGAAAATAAGCTTTTATCTACTCTTATTAGGTTATATACTAATTAACGAACTGCTTTTGATCAATTAATAGTATCCATAGACAAACAGCGTGAGTTATAAAGCACGATCCAGCGGCAGGGACCCAGCCATATCGGCATGCTTTGAACTCATTCGTAGAAGTGAACTGGTCCGCTGGAATTCCAATTATCTTCAAAGCGTACCGACAATATCGGGTCCCTGCCGCTGGGTTGTGTTGCCGTGCGCAACACACGGTGGAGCCAGGGAGGTATAGTTTGTACCATCGATAATACAGCGATATAAAAAAGCTCGCAAAAAACGTAAAGGGTGCCGACCGTGTATCAATTTCAGTCTATTTACATAAACGGCCATATAAGTGTTCGGCTTCTTTATTATCTTCACAAAAAAATGGACATATATTTCCCAACAAAAATGTAGGCCACTCCCTCTGAATATAATTGGTTGAAACTTTCTCTACCGGAATTATGATAGGTTGGAATAAAATGTGTGTGGTCAACGTGGACTAACGTTGTCAAAGCGGACCGGCGGGCGGTACAGTAACTAGAAGCGGTCGGCGTCCTTTATGCTTTTTTGCGAGCTTTTTTATATCGCTGAATTATTTGTGGAATACACTATACTGACAGATTATTCGCAATACCTATAAAGATTTTCTGAAATGTCACAAAATGCTACTTTTGATTCGTTCGTGCCGAGCCGAATTTTCGAATTTCGCCGTGCAATTTACGATCAGGTTTATGTGGAAGACTTCCTCTTTACGTCGCGACATCGTACTGCCGTCCCAATGGTGTTTTTTTAAAAATATGAACGTGTCAAGATTGCATGTTATTGCAATTGTTTCGACTCCGAAATGTAAGCTGTTTTTTGTTATTTTTCGCAGATATCTCTGAAACGGTGGGAGTTAGCTCGAAATAAAAAACGAGGTGATAAGAGTATTTTCCATTACGAATCTTTTGCTACTATCAGAATTTTTATTTATTTTTTTTTTTTTTGGTTTCGGAGATAACTACTGATATGTTGGCCATGTACGACAAAAAATCGCAAATTTTGAGCTTCTACAGTTGGCAACTTTTTAATATTGGCTCCTATGCCAAAAGACTATTCTAGTTATCTTAAATAGAATTAAATTTGCTAAAACTCTTTTTTTTATTTTTTGAATTCCGACAAAAATGAAGGAATTAGAGGGGGCGGGATTTGGGACTTTTTTTTTTCGGTAAAATTTCTTCATTTTAGCACAGTAATTAATCGGTAATTAACTGAAATCGGTCTCATATACGATGTTCACTTAATATAATGTACTATTTTGACGCTCCCGTTAATCTTGGCCCTTCGAAACCAAAGTTTCTGAGAAAAATTATTTTTTTATGATTTACATACACTCTATAGGAAAACGTGTAATTTCTTACATTTCCTCGAATATCTCAATAATTATCGCTTTTTTCGAAAAATTTGTAGACAGTTTATGTAAAGAGAATTGATTTTAATTTTTTCTCTAACATAAAAAACAAGACCGAATATGCGCTCCGGGCTATTGCAGTTCGCGGAGAAGTTTTGCATTTTCCGCTTCGTAATATTAATCTACAAAGCTGATTTTTTGTCTACAAGCAATTTATGCACTATTTCGATTAAAAATCACATTCTACCTCCGCTTAAAGGTGGCTAAATCTTTGAAGACAACAAATATAAAAGGGTGAACAAAAATTAAATTTTACAGTTAATTTTATTAATAAACAAACTGAGTAATTTAAACAAAATTTTCTCAATTTAATATTTATTGTTATAATCGTAGATAAAGTATAGTATTCAACTTGCGGCAATGGTAATAACTCACTTGATGAATTACAGTACTCGCCTACGGCTCGTGCTGCAAGCTTTCATCTGCGTGAGTTATTACCTACATTACTGCTCGTTGAATAATATACTATATTTTACTCGTTAGAACTGCTAAGGATTTTTAGAGGTTCCATAATACGCATTTGATCGTGGGCAGAGTGACAAAGTTACTTCACTATTCTTTTTTTTTTTTTTTCGGGAATACCGTGGCTTTAGCAATAAATTTTGTTAGGATATTTTTTGTTCAGAAACACGTAGTATCCACCTGTATTTTTTATTTTTTCCTAAACATTTTATTTCACTTTTTTTTATGTTCTGCATCCGAGCGGAATGTAGACTTTGCAGAATATTATTTCAAACGTTTTCATCAACTCATTAAAAAAAATTATTGATTCTGCAAATTTTTGGACATTTCACTATAAAATTTTCTCTGACGCTTGGGGCTACTCCTAAAGCATTGATAATTAATAAACTAGTGGAGCATTATACCCTTCGCCGATTTACTGAGCTATTTATATAATTGTTACACATTCTATAGGATACTCTTCGCAGTTTGTAAATAATGTTAGTTTTTGGACATTCTAAATTTTCTGATACCAATTTTGTTGTGAAAAAAAAATATACAAAATAAAAAGAAACACCCTGTTAGAGATTCGAACACAAGACCTTTGGATTAATACACTATAAATAACTAAAAACTCACTAAGCAAACGCACTTTTGGAAAATTTCGATTGTTGATACGGGAGTTATACGAAAAAACCCGTTCGAACAAATGACGACCTCGTGGTCTGACCGCCGCACAGTGGGCCATTTGCAACGTCTAGGTGGACAAAATTCTACAAATTTCTAAATGAGTTTAAAATAATTGTTAGAAGACCGAAAAAATAGTGAAAAAATTCTAGGCATTAAGGGGGTGGTTTTTGAGGGTTGAAAAATAAATTTGCTTCTAGAGTGCCGAAACTCTGTGAGTATGATAAAATGATATCTGTGAATATATAAAAAAAATAGTTAAAACATTATAAATAGTAGAGGGGTTGTTTTTGAGGGGGTTGAAAGATAAATATTATTTTAAAATTCTGAAACTTTGTGGACATGATAATATTATATCCGCGAGTTCGCTAAAAATAGTAAAAAAAATCTAAACAATAAGGGGTTGGATTTGAGAGGATTGAAAAATAAAACTAATAACTATGTAAGAAAGTTTCAAAAAATTTTGTTGTCAATGTTTTAATTTTTTAACATCACATCACACATCATTTTTTGACTCTGGCTGTTCCAGGGTTATTATCTTCATCTTTTAATGTTTCATAAAGTTCTCTTTTTGACACAGTAAGAAGTATCCCTGTAAAAACACAAATATCTCTTTAAAGCACAACTGGACGCATATAAATGTTACATACATAAAAGCTACAAGAATTATATAATAAAATAAAATGAAAAACATACCATACAAAAATGTACAAAAGTATTGGCATTCTAATGAAATTCATACTTCGAATAAATTCCACCCTTTTCTTAACGCAAGTTTGATCTGATGTTATTGCTACTATTTATAATTTTTAACTTATTTTTTATATATTTACAGATATCATACTCACAGAGTTTCGGCATTCTAGAAGCAAATTTATTTTTCAACCCCTCAAAAACCACCCCCTGAATGCTAACTTACTTTCCAAATTTCAATACAATCGGACTTTTCTTTGTTAAGTTATCGTGCTTACAAGAAACGTGGCGGACGGGCGGACAGACGGACATTTTGAAAGTTGTTCAGAATTCGTTCACTAACATAATGATATGAATTTTTTTTCTCTACGAGCGATATTTACGGTTTTAAAAATGTGCCAATAAGATGCAACATACTCTTCGTTTTTGCGAAGAGTATAATAATTTTTTTCTGTGAACTATAAGTTTTTCAATGACATCAACTTATGTTTGTGAGTATTATAATTTTTATGCAAGTTCCCCATTCAACTTTATAAGTCATCTATCTCTCCTATTTTGCGATAATTTGGTAGTTATATTTACTTCCTTTGGCATCAAAGATGAGAAATTGGCACCAACGAAGTTATTAACAAAGACACTTTCAAGTACGTGACTTTTCACTTTTTTTTGAAATATTAAGAAGACTATGCAAGTATACGTATCATTTTTGAAGAGCGGAAGATTTTCTATAAATAGGATTAAAAAATCTATGACCTTAAAGTTAGTCGTTGAGGTACTTTGCGCTGTCAAAGTAAATTTTTGCAATTCTTCTAAATAAATTGGTCAGTATTTGGTCATTTATATATATTTCTTTAATCTGAAAAATTCATCCAATTATTTAATATTAATTTCAATACGATAAAAATTATGCTTACCACTGTATATCAACAACTATATTATGCAAACTGAAAGGTATGAGTGACCACATAAGTCTGCATTTGATATGAAACTTAAGATATTACAATAGAGATAGTTACTATTACCTTACTTGATTAATATAAATTACAACACGCTTCACATTACACAGATATTAGTTAATAAACAACAAATAACAGTATTTAACAGAAGCTATTACAGTTTATTAGGTACATACACTTATAGCTTGGTGTGTTTAATTACTATTAAAATTCTATTGTGAAAAAGAAATTAACATAATTAATAGGTATTTATATTCACACTAGTATTCATGTAATCATAATTTTTATGCATGAATTTAAACTTCTTAATATAAATGATTTGAAATCCTTGGTGAAAAGGCTTGATAATAGATGTAATTCGTGGGATACTCTGAACAGTAAAATTTATTATGGATATTGTAGGTTTTGGTTTATTAAATTTTCTCAATGTGTTTCTCGGAAAATGTGTTGCGCCGAATCAATCTAAATGTAGTTGTATTACACCAATTCATAAAATTAAGAACACTAAGGATGTAGTTAATTTTAGACAAATCAATAGTTGACTTTCTGTACAAAAATTGTTAGAAAAAGCAATTTATAATGAATCACTACTTTAATTCAAGTACCTAACTTATTAATAAGTCACCAGTCAGTCAGGTTTTCGAACTAAACACATATGTGAATCTGCGCTTCAGCTGAATTACTAGTTGGATTCAGATGATCGATCAAGAAAAATATGTCGTAGATGTATTCATGTATTTAAATACAGCTTTTGAAACTATCGATCGAGAAATATTGTTCGATAAATTGTTGTATACTTTGAATTGGTTAAAAAAATATTTGACCAACAGAAAACAAATTACAATAGTTAAGGATACATTTTGTCCAAGTTTTGATGTTGATCTTGGAGTTCCACAAGGAAGCATTTTAGGGTGTCTTCTATTGATTATTTATGTCAATGACAAAAATTACCAGCTTAACTGTGATTTTTTAAATTTGTATGAAGAGATATTATCTGTGACGATGATCTTGATACTGCTGTTTACAAAATGAATACAGAATTATCCAAAGTTGAAATTAATTTTAAAGTCAACCAACTCAAATTAAATCTAATTAAAACAAAAGCAATGATTATTACAAACAGATTTAGATATAGCAACATCAGCATTAACAATATTAATTGGTTTATAGGTAAATCATAAATTGAAGTAGTTGAACAAATTAAATATTTGGTTTTGATTATGGATAATACTATATTATTTTAAACATCATTTGGAATATATATATAAAAAAAAATTAAAAAATTTCGAGAATATCTGTTAACTTGAATCTAAAAACGAGAATCACTGTATACAAATCAGTAAAAATGAATTGCAAAACTTCAGAATAGAACCATGAGAATAATTCTCAGATGCAACAGATATATACCGATTCAAAGTATATTAACCATCCTAAAGTGGATGTCTATATCTGTCAGAATTATCTACTTTACAGTGATTTTATATTTAAATTATAAAAGGTTTAATGCCAGCATATTTGAATAGGTTTATAACATTTAATCATGTAATTCAATCATATGATACTAGAACTAATAATTTTAGAGCAATGAATAATATATTTTAAGGGAATTCGTGACTAAGAATTTACCAAAACAAATAAAGACAGTAGGTCCCTAAATATTCGTAAACACGAATTAACAATCTACCTGAGAAATACTGACAGATTTTACATTTTACACAATTCAAATATTTTATTTTGACTTGACAAATATGTAAATTTATTTGTTCAATGTATATGTTATGCGGATGTATTTATATTCGGAATTTCCTATTTCAGGAAAGATTATTATTATACACAAAATAGTAGAAAGTTAACATCGCAGTGTAATCAAACTTTCAATATCTTATAAGTTGATAATTTTAATATTTGTCCTTGTTATAATTTGTAATTGTTGTGATAAACGGAACGTAAATATTGATAGAAATTAAACTTGCATACATACGTTAACACAAACGAAATGATAGTGTTTGTTTGTCACAGTAACCTCCATATAAGTAATCGCCTAGAAATTTTTAATTTGCGTGAATGGTGGATGCAATTTAATGACTTAAATATTTTGATAATCCCATGGAGCTTCATTATAGGAGAAGATATCTTAGTAAGAAATAGTGGATGCATTTAGTATATCATATAATTTTTTTTATCTGATTGATATGGGATCATATATGACAATTCGTTTTTTAATTAAATTCAGATAATTTGATCTAGTACATAGGTGTTTTACTTCTCATATCCGCACTATTTAGGTGTTATAACCTACTGACCTATTGCGGCTGTTAGGTTACCACTCCATGACCTGCTGTTTTTTTTTCTATACGATTTTTCGGGAATTCATATTAGCGATTTTTGTATCGAAAATCTGGCAACGCAGCATTGTTCAGCGCCCTCTAAAACCCAAATATCCCGAGTTTCGTGAAATTCTCAGAACTTTCAGTATTCGAAGATTGTGAAATGAAAAAAATTAAATTCAAAAGAATGCATTAAATAACATTGCAATCGAAAACAAAGGCGTTTTTTGATTGTTTGAAGAAAAAAGAAAAAAACATTCATCTGTTTGATTAACATTTCATTTTATTAATTCGTTATAAAGATAAAAATGATCTTGGAAAACTAAATTTTATCTATTTCCACTAACCCCCCATCGAGTCTTGTGCACTTTTCTATTCGTTTTCCGTTATTATTGACAACTTTCCGCAATTCTTCTTTGATTATTTCGAGACATGCTTGTTGCAGCTTGTTACAGGGGCCTTCTCTGTTTTGAATATAATTTTTATAGACTTTTTGCTTTAGTAAACCCCAAAAATAATGGCCTTAAGTCGGGCAATCTATTCAAAAACCCTATTAGTCGGGCTCCCTAGCTGTACGTGCAACTGAAATTCTTCAGGAGATGATTGATGATTCCAAATCAAATCATAATAGACGAAAGTGAGGATGATAACTACATGGAGATCGAGAAAGACTGAACGTGCCGCTCCCTAAAGATTGTTTTTGTGCCGCCTACATACTGCATACATATGTACTATTTTCTGGTACTTTCAACATTTTCACGTTGGCGACAGTAACCTTAAATATAGTCAATTACAGTATTTACACAAAATGCAAGTTTCTTTATTAACTTGCCACACAAGTGACAGTGAACTGATTGCGTTGATAAACACTGATTTATTAGTCATAAAGGAAGATAGGAAGATAAATGATAAATCAAACACAAGCCAATAATAAAAACATTCACGAAAATGACAGACATCAGATTGGTAACAGTGACTAGCAACATAGAATAGAAATCAGTTTTGATAATTTTAGTGACTTTTCCGTGTGACGTCACATTCAGTCTTTCTCGATCTCTCGGTATATCATAAATGAAGCAATAGAGGAATAAGACTTGGAAGAAATATTCGATGTATCGGGAGACAGCGATAGTGAATCTGAAAGCGAATGAGGTGTTACTTACGTTTTATATTGAATTTTATATTTTATTTTAATAGCTGAATACTGAATCATTTATCTGGAAAATGGTAACTCCTATCCAAATATTGTATAGCAACAAAATTGTAGAAAATTGTATGCCCCTTGGTTTTTCTCCATCTTTTTTAGTTTTTGTGTTAAAATGACAAAAACGATATAATTTTTTTTTATAAACGGACGCCATTTTGAAAGTACAGCCAGTTTCTTTTTCGGGGACATGTCTAAAATTGTTCTTTAGGCTTCCCCAAGGATGGGGGTGCACGTACAGTTAGGGTGGGCTCCCGTAGTATATACTATCTGCACCAGTGCAGATAGATAATATAAGCAGATAGAATGAGACTATGCATAAGTTGAAGACATAATATACAAACGCATGCATAAACCCAAGTTTGTAGTTTAAGCGGTTCCACCGTTTGAAGTTTAAACTGAAGATTGGCCGTTACTGATAGGTTTAAAACGTACTTTTCGACAAAACTTAGAATTAACTATTGAATCTAAGGTAAACGGAACCTATAAAACTGGCCTTAAGAACGCTTAACTGACAGTTCATAAACTTTTTGTTTTTCACAGGCTCTTGTTAAAATATTTTGAATTATGTTTAATCACAGACTTTTTATGAATATTTGTGTTTCGATTAATTTTTGGGCTTATTATGAGGTTTACTAAAAGTACAAAGTATACCTGCAGTTTTTCTAAGATCATTTTTATTATTACAACGAATTAATAAAATGAAAGTTAATCAAACAATCAAAAAACACATTTGTGATATTTCTCAATTGCAATGTTTTTTTGCATTTAATTTTACAGTTTGCATTTATTTCAAAAGCTTTCTAGACGTTTACAGTAAAATAATAATTTCCAATTTTCGTAAATTGAAAGCTGTATAAAAGTTATTCACGAAAGAGATACGTGGGTATTAGAAAAAAGACATAGCAGGCCGTGGAGTGGTAACCTGATTAGTCGCAAAATTGCATACATTTCCAAAATCGCTAATCCGATCGTCACGAAAATAAATAAGTCTGAAGTCCTCTTTGAGATGAACATTCGAAAAAAAATCTATGAATTTTGACAGAAGTTATTATCTAAAAACGAAAATTTCACAAATATACTGACAGTCAGACTGTCAGACACATTCAATATTTGAGTTCAGCGTGGTTGAAACGGTTTGAAAATGATACAGGTATAAAAAATCATTCCCACGTACTTTTTGCCAAAATATTATTGATTTACGAGTTATTTAATTAATCGTTACGGTAAAATATAAGTGTACTAAATAAACAAAACAAATGTTTGATTGGCAATAGATTAGTAAGAAATTCCTTCTTGGTATTAAATAACTTGTTGAGACTTTTTAATGTAACTTTTACACTCCAAATAAAGGACTGGTGAAGTTTTACACTAACTTTATTCTTGGTTGGTTCTCAGTTGACAGTGTGGGATACTCTGCCTTATCACAAAGGTAGAGTTGGCTAATTATACATAATTGCTATCAGCTTGTGGTTATTAATAATTTGTTATTTCCAAAGTCGAAAAATGCTTAACAAATATTATTAAGGGAATTTGATGATTTCTTATCAAAATAAAAATAAACAACTAAAATAGATAATAATATTATTCCTCCCTTCTTAAGAGATTTGTATATCCTAAGAGGGTTATAAATCAAAAAATCATTGCTTGATCGCATTACAATAATAACATTGGTAATTTGAGAAATAACATTGATAGTCTTGAGAATTCTTTAGATCCAATGCTTGGTTGTCGTGGTAATCTTCAAGTTGGTTGTCAAGTGGGCCTGGGCCTTAAAAAGGTAGATAATGATGTTGGTAATCCATATTGGTAGGTTTGGTTGAATTGATCCTTTTTATTAGTTTCCATTATGTAGAAGTGTTACTCAGCGATAGGTAAGGATAGAAGGGAAAAAGAATATCAAGGGTAGAAATTAATTCGTTAAACCGGAGAATCAGATTTAACACAATCCTTTGTTTGATTTACTTGTGCCTGTTCAGTTTTCTTTGCATTTCTGACAGTTAATTGAGTTTTTATTATCTTTCGTTTGGTCCAACAGATATAAATGACCAAGATTATTATTACTGCTAGTATTATGAGCCAAAGGTAGTTAAAATGTGAAAAGTCCACATCAAGGTCTTTTATTTTAATGTCTTGTAAGTTATTAATCTGGTGTCTAATTTGGTGGAGATCTTTTAGTGAAACGTCATCAAGAGTTTTTAAAGCTGAGGGAAGTGTTCTTAATTCAATTTCTGGAAAAAGAAAGCTAGCTATTGTGATAAATGGTTCTTGATATAGATACGTTCTATTTAGCACAGAAAATTCACAATGTTTAGTTAACGTAATCTTTGTTAGATTGGTTATGATTTTATATTGAAATGTCTTGGGGTGACAAGTGTATTCGATTGTACATGACTTGAGAGGAATTAATACATATTCTGTTAAAAGTGAGACACTACATACATCTTTTATATTTCTTCTTCGAAATAATGCGACAAAACACTCGAGGTCGTTATGAAATTTGTCTTCAATGAAAAATGTGTCTTCAATCAGTAATGGTAGGTTTTTTAACCATTGATAATTATTGTTTGAATCAATTGCAATGAAAGGTTCTTTGGGTAATATAGTTAACCCGGCAATTGGTAGAGGAATAATGTGAAGTAAGGATAATTCAGATTTTCTTCTAGGACTGGAAATTTAAGATTAACATATATTGTATTTGATTCTTGGTGTAGAGTTGGTATCAGGTATTCATAATATGAATGAGGGTTGAAGAAGTGTGGTAGATTTTGTTTTTTTGTAGAGAAATGATAGATTCATTAGTATGCCTTGTAAATCGGAAAGGTTCAGAAGGAAGAAGTTTACCGTTTTTAGTTTTAAGAATGTAAGAGTTTCTCCAATTTGTTGGAAGTAATAAAGGAAGAGTTCAAATTGATTAATTATTATTTGTCTTTGTTGGTTTGTATTGAAGTTTATTTCTAAATATTTAATGTTATCTCGTAACCTCTCGTTGTTTTCCTTTATTTCAGTCAAGATTTCTGTAGTTTTGTTAGCAAATGTTGAAAATATTGATGTTCGAAGATTTATTTCATTGGCAATATTTTTCTCATTAGTTATTAAGGTATTAAAATTGTTTTTAATGTTTCAACGTCTTCTTCTGTTGCTGTACCAAACAAGTCTTTATGAATTTTACCTATGAAGTTGAATAATCCTCTTTTGGATCTTCCCATTGGCTTTAATTTTTGATATTACCTGTCTTGCTAGTAACCTAATGTTTTGTTCTTGACGTAATAATGATAGATCTATTTTATAATTTTTTGGATCAAGTTTCATGTTTTTGTCAGAGATTATGATTAAGTCAAGATAGGCGGAAAATATTGTGTCTAAGTCAAGAAATACTGTGGAGTGATTGATATTTTCGAATGAGATGTCGGAATATACTAAATTAGATTGTAGAAAAAGAAGAGCTAAGAATTTGATGAAGTAATGCATGATAATCTGTAACAAAAGGATATTTCAGTTATGTCTTGATTATCTCGTTTATGGGAATGGTGTGATCGTAATCGTCACTGGTGGGAATGTTTAAAGTTTTTTGTCTTTTGTTCAGTAGTTTTTGTTTGAGTCGTGATAAAGGTTCATAGGTTCATTATCGGAATCTGAATCTGAATCTGATCGTAATTCTTCATTAAGCTCGATTTTCGTATTTCGAATTTGATTTTTAGTGTATTGCCCCTTATTTGTAATGACTGAGGGTCCATTATCTGACAGAACAATAGCAGTGAAGAATTTAGGTACTGCTTTAGAACGACTGGATTTTGGATTTTTAATGTAAATTGTTTCGCCTTTTTTATAAACGCGCGATTGTTTACGTTTCTTGTTAATATTGTCTATTAGTCTTTCTTTGTCTAAAACGTGATTTATTCTGATTTGTTCATATAGGTTTTGAGTTATGTCTTTATGTTCTTGTATATATTCACTTGTGATTATTTCATCTGATATTTCAAAAGGTGAGGGTTTGTTTAAATGACCAAACGTTATTTCAAAGGGCGTGTGTTTTGTCAGTGAATGTACTGATTCATTATAGCCAATAATCGCTAACTTTGCAGGGTAATCTAATGGAAAATTTTGTTTTTCTTGTATGACCATCGATACTAGTAAAACGTAACGATATTTTATGGAGTTCACAGTAATCTTTTATCATAACGTTATTAAATTCCGTTCTATGGTCGCGGATAATTTTATAAGGAATGACTGTAAAATCATTATATAGAATTTGATTTTGAACATCTAAGTTGAGATTCAATTTTGAAATATCTTCAAATCCGATGAATCCGTCATAAAAGTCATGAAAATCGTAGACTAATACGTTTAAAGTAGTATTTGTATTGAATTCGTCGAACGCTGGTATTTCAGCCTTAAACTGTATGTTTGTCTGCCCATGACACCTCTTTATTCTTGTTGTATCAGTATATAGGCAATCTGGGTAAAATGTTTGAATTATAGAGGGACGTATAATGGTCTTTGAACAACCAGTATCTATTAAGAGTCGCATAGGTGGGTATTAGATTTGAATACAAGGTAAACTACAGGGTAATATAACTGAATTAAGTTCTACAATATTTTCCGAGGCTAGTTCTGAAAATTTACAGATTCGAACGTATCTGGTTCTAAGCCTTCATTATATTCTTCCTTTATCGCTTGAAATTCAGCTAGTTCCTCCGGACTAAATTCAGGATCTGGGGGTGCTGTTTCATTTTCGAAAACTTGAATGTTTGTTGCAGGTAAATTTTGGGGATTTTCGTTTGGATATGGGAATGTAGTATAACCATTAGGCGTTGGGTCTAATTCTGAGTGATGTAGTTCTTGGAAACCATATTTGGGGGTATTATTTTGTTTAAACCAAGGAAACTCTCGTCGTATTTGACTATTCGATTTAGGTTGAATATTTTGATTAAATTTTTGAGGAGAGGCATTCGGCTGTTGGTGTCTTGGTTGTATTGATACATCGGACATAGGCGTCTGCTGTGTATTTCTGGGGAGGTTTAAAAACGTTTTGTTGTTTCCCAAAGACTTGTTGATTAGTAGGGAATCTTGTGTTGAAATTTGGACGCGGTTGTATGTTAATTGGTTGTGATGGAAATTGAGTTTTATAAAAATTATTAGGGGGTGTGAATGTTTTTGATGGTATAGGATTTCTCAAATGTGAATTGGAATTTTTTGAGAATTGTTCTTCACGTGACATAAGGGTTATTGCTTGTTCTAATTCAGTAAAGGTTGATAACCGGATCATAATTTGTAAATTTTGTGGCAAATTATGTGTATAAGTATCGAGCGCTAACTGTTGATATATCTTTTTGTATGTTCGTTTCTCATTTTCACCGTATTTATCGGATTGACCTAATTTGACTAATAACAAACTTTGCAAATTTTGGATTCTTGTACCTAATTCTAATAATGATTCGTTAGGTTTTCTTATAGTTTGCCTCAAATCATGTTCCAAATTAGTTATCGATCGTGAGTCTGAAAACTGTGCGATCAATAATTTTTTAATGTCAGTCCAAGAATTTAGGTCAAATCGAGAGCCTACAACCATTAAGGCCTTGCCTTGAAATTTTGATTTAATGTTATCTAGCAGGAATAAATTTAAAGCTTTCTTGTGAATCTGCTGGTCTAGCATAGTGCCGTTCCAAATTATCACATGTTGAGATAAAATTGTTTAACGCGAAAATATCTCCATCAAATGGTCTGATTGAGTCTATGTACATACGTAAAAACTGGTAGTTAATGTTTGGGTGAGCCATTATTTGTTGGTTTTGAATTGGTTGAATATCGATTTCTTCGTCGGACGATGTGTCGGGTAAAATGTCGTCACTTAATTCGTGAATTGACATGTATCTAAACTAAGGGTTGAGAATCTGATTCTTCCCTGTAATATAGTTTCAGAATGAACACTATATTCAGTAACTTAATTTCTAGTGTCCTCGATGGACTGATTGAAAAAAAAAAGGATCACAAAAGAACTTCTTTTCAGTGACTTTTAATCAAGAGAGCATCCACACAGGTCAAGAGAAGGTGGGAGAAAGGAAGCTGAGTAACTTACTTGTCTTAGATTCTTTTGAAGAGTGCTGAATGATAGAGATCAACCTTCTGGCTTGGTACCGCTGGATGTCTTGTTTTTCGTACAGGAACTTCACAGTGGGTAACTCGATGTACTGGAACTTGGCAGCCAAAAGGGCACTATCCTACCGACTGCGCCAAATAAGTTGTTGAGACTTTTTAATGTAACTTTTACACTCCAAATAAAAGACTGGTGAAGTTTTACACTAACTTTATTCTTGGTTGGTTCTCAGTTGACAGCGTGGAATACTCTACCTTATCACAAGTTGAGTTGGCTATTTATACATAATTGCTATCAGCTTGCGGTTATTAATAATTTGTTATTTCCAAAGTCGAAAAATGCTTAACAAATATTATTAAGGGAATTTGATGATTTCTTATCAAAATAAAAATAAACAACTAAAATAGATAATAATATTATTTATTATCATTATATTATTAACTATGTTACTATATAAAAAACCGTCTAGTGCTAAGTGTTACATTATTTACCTGAAATGCGTTTGTTAAAAATATTAGAAAATTATACAACCATTTTGACCTTCATTTATAAATGACGTAGATACCTACAGTGGTCTCCTCGGTATCCTGACTGAAATAAACACAATATAACAACTATCTATATATTGTGTTTGGTAAGAAATTATACATTTTTAGAGATTATCATTAGTATCCAGTTGATATTTCCTTGACCTTCACAATAAATTATCAGATAATCATCGTAATAAATAACGCCTCGTTTATAGCGTATTTATTTAAGGTGAATTTCATGTTTTCTGCTATAAAACAAATAAATAAATAATTTGTTTTGGTTCCGAAATTCAGCAAAAGTGATAACTTTGAATTCGACACTGTAATTATTATGTAAATAATTATTTAATTCAATATAATTTACACTCATCGCGATAAGTACAAGGTTGTTTTAACATTGAATATTCAACATTTGTAATAAAATAAATACATAAAAAATTGTAATTACCGATATCGAAACGAAACTAAAAACATCCGACCGAAAAAGATAAATATTTAGACAAGTGTGTGAGCATAAATTACAAGATTAAATAACTTTAAATTACACGTTGTGGGTAGGAGTAAACACAAATCTTATGTTTATAAAACAAAAGCGTCTACTGTGAGTTATTGTACGCTAGCTGTGAAAGATAAGTTAATATTTGTTGACAAACGCATGAATTACACAGAAACGTGTTAATGTTTACAGTCTCTTTAGCACTTGATATGAAAAATGATGTACATGGAAGTTTCACATTAGTAGTGGCTTATCAGCATCACATATTCCGGGTTATTCCATGGAAAGTGGGACATGAACAAAGAAAAATAACATTCCACTCTGCTACTAATTTAACAGTGTTAAGAGTGGAAACAATCTATTCTGACATTGAGGCAACTAATGACACCAACTGTGCAGTTTGAGAGTTGTAGATTGTTTAAGGGGTTTGCTTGGCCTTGCGTTGACCTTTCTTCACCTCCCTAAAAGGTCTTTTCTGACTTACTTACAACTAGTTGTTGCCCAGGATTCCAAGACTTTTTGCAAAGCTTGTGATTTTCCTGAGAGCTAATTTCCTTATGTCTTCAGGCGTTAATTCCGCCTGTTCTAGGTACTTTAGCCTAATGCAGATTAGTACCTTGCATTCACAAAGTATATGTTCCGCAGTCTCAGTTGCAGCTTCACAGAATCTGCATTTGTCATCTTCTGCCATGCCCATGTACTTAAGATGATATCTCAAGGGGCAATGGCCAGTTAGAAGGCCTGTGATCAGCCTTAGATCGGACTTTTCAAGTTCGAGAAGCCTTGTGGCATTCTTTGTTGAATAGGTTATAAACCTTTTCGCTTGTCTTTGGCCTGGAGTATTCCTGCAGTAGGACTTTTGTTCCTTTTCCCATTTTTGGACCTCCTCCGTTATGTGTCCTTTAGATGAGCTACAGAACGGTCCGGTTCCAAAAAATGGGGCTTCAACCTCTTTTCTTGCGAGGCTGTCAGCTAATTCGTTGCCTTCTATTCCCTCATGCCCTGGCACCCACATCAAGGTAACTTTGTTGTTTATTGCCAGTGCAACGCTTTTTATGCCTAACGCAAAGAAAACATTCACAAGCGTGCGGCAGCTAGTTTGTTTCGGAGAGCAAAAAGAGGAGCGAGTGATGCAGTAAACACACAAACAATAGAGGGCGCCACTTGGCCAATAGTTAATTTAGATATGAAATTCTGTCAGCCAAGAAACAAAATTTTAGCTGGCATATAACATGCAATGGAAAGTACTGAAATTTTAACTAGCATCGTTTTACCATAGTGCGAAATTATTCATTATGAAATCTAAGCAAAGTGTGGATGAGTATCAAGAAATGAGAGCACTTAGACATGGACAACATTTATTAAAATTATCCAAATTGTATGTACAAAAAAAATAACATTTAAGATTAATTACACTGGTGATTTGAATTAAAATTTCAATCAAAGTACTCTAGGTTATCTTGCTAGCATATGAATTTAAGTATGTGACAGGGTGCTTACCCTTCTCGCTAATAAATTTACTATTGAAGTCTTTACCAAAAGAGCTATTTATGTGAGGTTAAAAGTTGATAACAGAACTAGGCTATCTTGTCCTACTATATTATAGCGCAATGCCTAAGCACCATGGTACCATGTTTAACTTTTACAGCGACATGCTTACAGAAATTCATTTGAGTACACTTGAAATCTAACTGAAGGTTCATAACTTATGACTCGATAAATGATCTGATGTCGTAAAATAATTTAATTTAATTATTGTCACAAAAAAATTTACTAAATCGGTGGCTTAAAGCCATTGAAAGTTAAGAAAGAAAAACCTTGTAAATTCCGGCAGTCCGGCGAGATTCTGAGTTGTCCTTCTTGATACCTAGAGCACATCTCCCAGCGCTTCAGTGTCTCCGTGCGACATCTCCCCACAAGACACCAGTGAACAACTGCTACTCCAGCATAGGTGTCCCCGGATTAACATAAATAAATTTCATCACAGTGAGTGACAGGATGGCGCGGACCAAGACCAATTAAACAAGCCAGCACGAGGCGCTTTCAAGAGGATCAACATAACCAATAATAAAACCTCGTGTTTTTTCCAGAACATTACCAGAACAAATCACTGGATCCAAACATTCCAAACACTCTGAAATGCACAACGTGAAGCTCAGGGCCGTGCCTACCAGTGCGCGAATGTGTGCACCACACATGGGCGGCCGCATAAAGCGGCGGCACACCGGCATGCAGTCTTAACTCAAGGCGGAAGGCGGCAGAGCGGCATGTGTCCGACAGAGATGGGCATTAATCGACTAAATTTTTATTCGATTGAAATTGACCGGCTAAATTAGTCATGACTAATTAGTCGGTCAATTTCAATCGAATAAAAATTTATTCGACTTATGCCCATCAATTTAAAAACAGAAGCGGTATTAGTCGACTAAATTTTTATTCGATTGAAATGGAGCGACTAAATTAGTCATGACTAATTTAGTCGGTCAATTTCAATCGAATAAAAATTTAGTCGACTAATGACCATCAATTTAAAAAAAGAAGCTGTATTAGTCTACTAAATTTTTAGTCATGACTAATGATTAATGAATAAATTCATGATTAATTGCCTCAGAGCAACAGAAAAAGAAAAAAAAACTTATTGAATTAATCTCGTAAGTAAGTAAAATTGTAACTGAAATAAGTGTGTACATTTTTTTAAGTTATGAATACGATTTTGGTGATTTTACTTTCACATCCACGTAGTAGTCCGTAAAATTTTGAGTAATTGGTGTTCGCTCAAAGAAGGACCCTATTGTTCTTAAACAAAATTAATCAACAAATAAATAAGTCATAAATCATTTATTATTTGAAGTTGAGAAATTTATTATTATCATTATTTATTCCCATAAATTACAAAAAAATAATAATAAATAATTATAAAACCATAAAAATAAGAATTACATGTATACACATATGACAGACATTGACGTCAATTTTAAAGGGGGAGTGAAGGCCCTTGGTGTGGTGTTTACGCAGCAGACTTGTACCACATGTACCAGGAAATCAGAAGCTACAACCAGGACCCCCACAAGGGGGGGTCAGTAGGTACCGCGGTACCCCCGGCCACTTTAGGGGCCTGGTTAGACCAATATTCGCTCATTAATTATGAGACCTGGACAAAAAAAAAATTTCACATTTCACCCCCCCCCCCCCCGCTCATCAATTATTAAGCGCGAGGGCCCGCCAGAGATCTTGACATTTTTTTTTGTATAAATCATGTGTGATATCAACTTTGTTGGCGAAAAATAATTCATATAAAAAAAAAAAAGTAAAAAAAATCACAATCCAACCTCGCTGGGTTTCGAACACAAGACCGAACCAAGTAACGACATAAACTAAAATATTGCTTGAGAATAATACAAGGGAGAGTACCTATCTGCACAAATGTCAGAGTATCATGCGCGACCAGTAGCTTGCCCCAATAGTCCAGCAGTTCTCAAACAAAATTATTAAATATTTTCAAAATTTTTGTTTATTTTTTTTTCTGCAAAACTATGGGCTTTAGGCCATGTTATATAGAGTTTTCTTGTTTGTCTAGTCGTTCCCCACCACCAGTTTTTCTTTAGTGCCATGAAACTAATTACACCCTGTATATCCTTTAATTTTAAGCTAGAGACATTACTCTTGCACCAAAACATAAAATGTTGTACCCTGAATAATTAAGATATATTTGATTATTTTTGTAAAAATAGTATTTAAGGATATATTTGGAAAAAAAAACAAAAAATCAAGATGACGGTCATAATATGTTTTTTACTACATTTTTTTTTATTTTTCATCGAACTTCCCCCTCACTGGCAGCGAATAGGAGTTTTGGCAGGTTAAAAGAGAGATTATCATCTAAATATTCCCGCTGAAATCAATTTGGTACAAATTTTTTCTACCTAAAAGATTGACTAGGCTACTAGTGCAATATTTATTGAGTTAAAACTTCTCCTTGCCTGCCGATTACGCCAATCATTATTGTAATCCAATTATGTAACACCCATTTACCGTTAGGAACTTTTAAAATCACTTTACTTATCGCCTAGCTACAATCAAATATTACAGTCTTCCTCCATTTTTTGTGCTGCTAAACATCACTATTAACGGAAATTGTCGATTAACATCTAAACGCATGTAACCTAGAGCATCAAAGACGATGCCATAAAAGGCAAATCATTTACGGCAACTTTCAAGGCACGTCCGACTTTGTGCGGCCTGAGGTCTGTCATTACATGATACAGGGTGTTTCGATGGAAAGTAGACCACAGCGAATCAGCACTTATATAACGTGGTGTTGTTGAAATGAATTTGCGTTATCTGCGGTGATATTGAAAAACTGGGTCCAAAAATTGCTACAATTATTTCTAGATTACACAGCAATTTTAAATTGAATATGAATGTTTACCTAGTTTGGTAAGAGACATAAATAATTAATTTATGTAAACTCTAAAATAAAATTGAGAAATACTGATATTGTATGTAATTATTATCTTTTTCGGTTAATTCAAGTTTTTAGATAATTATTGAATATTGAGTAGTACTCTTTTCAGTCTTTTGAATATAAATGAATCTAGTCAATTGCTTTCTTTCCAGTTTTAATCATCTTCCGATGATGACAGTTTAGTTGACGAAATGAAATACTCGTTTTTTGTTTCGGTTGCTAAAAATATATTTAAAGTATAAGTGGATGTGTTTGTAAAATAATATATATCTCGGAACATTTTCAGTAACTGATAAGAAATATTAAGGGGTCTACAGACGATCCAACCAACCAACCGAACTACGCGGTACACTTTGAAGTTTGCCGTGCGAACTCGTAAACCTGCTGGACCCAACATTGTCGGTACGTTTTGAATACGCTGGAATTCCAGCAGACCAGCTTACTTTTATGAGTTGTCATGGCAAGGTTGGTTGGTTGGTTGGTTCGGTCGTCTGTAGACCCCTATAGTGTTTAATTAGGTATATAAACTCCGATTAAAGAACTTATATCTAGATACATAACAGGCTATCTTTTCACTATATACCTTATTTGCTCCTAACATAGTCACATTATATGTCCATTAAAATGGATAGATGAACATCACATCCCATAGGCAACAGTGGCGTTGTGTGTGTAGAAAATGTGTAGAATGGTAAATATTTTCATTAAAATGAATTATTGCAATTCCTGCATTACCGGCTCTTTATATAACGTGATGTAGGCATACGATATTACAGTAAAATAAAACAGTAAGATAAATATGTATTGAAAAGATATTAAAATTTAATTGCTATTTACTTTGTAACTGTAAACTGAACTTCATCATGTTACGACTATGGAACGATCGATTTTCTTCTTTTCTAAACTGCTTTCTGCAAACGGCACGGCACTTCACTATTTATTTGCACAAAATATATTGTCACTAAACTGTATAAATATGAATAGAGAATATTATTTAGGTATTAAGCAAATCACAACTTAAAATAAAATTACTTTTTCACCAGTTTTTGGTCGGAGAACACGAAAAACATTTATTGACATTAATGGGCGAACTGTCAACTGAGATTATGATAATCGAACTGAAGCCGATCGTGCACGAGCGGCCGCGAATACGCCGATGGACCAATCAGCAACTTATGGGAAGAAGTGCCTTAGATTGTGAGTCTTTCAGCGACAAATAAATCAATGCCATTATGTATCTAGATATAAGTTCTTTAATCGGAGTATATAAACCAAAACTGTACACAGTGCTTCCCCTCTAACGCAGTAAATCATAGTATATACAGTGCAGTGTAATCGAGTACTTGCCAGGTGACAAAGAGGAGACTTTTTTTTTATGGGGCTATGTAAAGGATATAGTTTATCGCGACACTCCTACCACTGTTGATGACATGAAAAATAGGATCAGACGTGCCTTTGCATCCATTACTCCGCAGATGCTGCAAGAAATGCGTCATTCATTTAGGAAGAGGATTCAGATCTCGATCGAAATGGTGAACAGTTTGAACACTTGTTAAAATAATTGTTTTTTTATTATGAGTAAATTCTTTATTACATACGTGCTGGTATTAATTTCAGTTCTTTGTCCAACAATTCTAAGTAAAAAAATAATAATTCAGTTCAATATTTCAGAACACTAATTAATTAATTATGGAAAACTGCTTGTACTACTGCACAATTAATCTGATCCAGATAATTAACCTTAATATATATGCAACCTAAAGATAAATACCTACTATGATATATCAATGGAAAGATAATTTAACACTTCATTAGATGACAGAACTGAAAATAGTACGTCCCATTTGAAAAAATTGAATTACGGCCTTTTTTTATTAGCGAAAAAATAAACTCAATTTTTTCAGAACTCTGTATAAGATTAATGTTAATAACGTTAATGTCCTACAAGTCTGTTATTTTACAATAACCACCCTATTTTGAGATACATTAAATGAAAAATAACGCCCTAGGGCGTTATGAATATCTATAACGCCCTAGGGCATTATAAAATTATAATACAACCCAAAACAAGCAAATTATGATAGTGTTATTGACAACCAAAATGCGTTGCTATGCAACTGCGGCGTTTACAAACAATTTTGATTTTTACTCTCTTTTAAATCAAATCGTTCTGAACATAATAGATGTCAAATTAATAAATCGTAAATGTCAAAAAAAAAATTCGAACTAAATAACAGACTTGCAGGACATTAAACGTTGAAGGCACCACGGGTGTTATAGGATAATGACGTCCTCGGTCGACGTACACTCCCTCGGGCCAGAGGCCCTCGGGATTGTACATTGTCGACCTCAGTGCGTTATTATCCTTATAACACCCTTGGTACCTTAATAACTATTCTACCCTACTAGCCCTTAATATGCCCAATATAACAGTATAAGCAGAATTTTGAAAACTCTCTTGTGTATGAAATCAGAGATACTCAAAAACTTATCCACAAACCTCACTTTTTGTCAAAAAATCTCTTTTATTTCGTAAACGGTTCATTTTAAGTACCTACCACCTTAATAGAGTTATGAATATAATTAGATGGATGACTCGATAAAGGAAAAAAATATAGGGTGTTCCATTTAAAATAACGAAGTTGATGCCCGGCCAACGAAAACGGAATACCCTGTATAATTATACATACTTTCGGGTTATTCAGAATTGAAAACCAAGAAAATAATCTATAGACAATATCTTTCCACCATTTCAAATACAACCGTAATCGACCAAATTCAGAACTTTGGCGCACCCTGTATTCTATCAGAATCAAAACGGAGGAATCAGAAGACCCAGAAAAGAAGAAGAGGCAGAAATACAAAAAGAAGAGCATAAACAGCATAACATCACATAAACACTGCCCATCCCCTACTCCTGTACCATGCGTCATGTGGCTCTCGCTGCTGACAACAAGCACGACCCAAATCCAACCAGCATCAGAAACCGAGAAATCAGAAGACTCAGAAAAAAGATTCGCGGAAGCAGTAACACAAAAAGAGGAGCATAAACACTCCATATCAAGACACAACCCATATTTCACAAGAAGATTCAGAAGAGGCAGATGCCCCTCACGATACAAAACGGTAACGCATCTCACAAATACCTATACCTCCCATCCCATATTCCTTTACCATGCGCCATGTGGCTCCCGCTGCTGGCAACAAGCATAACATTAGTCCAACCCAGCGTGGACGTAGTAGGCTCAGCTGTATAACCCTGGGAGTGGCAAGCAAAGCCTACCGCACGCTGATAAATCAATCGATCAATCAATACTATCTTACGAGTATTAAAATACAGATTTTAAATATCTTACACCTTGCGAACATATATTTAAAATCTGTATTTTAGTCGAAGAGTGCGTACCTAAAACGCTTGTGTGGAAAGGTTATCAGTCATATTATTCAATGCCGGAAACCGCTATCGGCTTCCTAGTTGCGATCCATTAACGGAACTCGCTACCATATTTGTTGCCATTATAAATTATTGCTGTCACAACAAACTTTTTTTATTTTGTAACAAAGAGTACAGGATCTAGCTAGCCTAGATCATGCCTCGAATGATTTCTAATATAATAATAATAATATGTCTTTTATTTTGTATAAAAGTAACATACAAAAGAATAAATGAGGAAGTTGGAGATAGCTACAGACTCTGATAACTAAAACATATTAAAAAAATTTGGCCTATTCTCAAATTTTTCCAGTCATAAAAATTTTCCACCGTATTACTCCTCTACTGAATTTAACGCTAAAAGGCATTTGCCTATATTTTATTTTCGATAGAGATTGAATTTCAACAAAATATGCAAAAAAGTAATTCTCCTAATAGTCCATTGAAATGTTACTTTTTTTTTAATTTGAATTGCCTTATTAATTTTAACCTTGCATTTTGGGTAGGACATGGTTTTTTTTCGTTGTGTGTGTGTGTGTGGGGGGGGGGGGGGGCGGTGTAAGTTTAAAATTGATTTTCCGGGGTCGGCGGCCACCTCATTTGGCCGCCATCTTGAAAAAGAGGGTGCTAACAGTTTTTGCCCTATATCTCCGTAAAAGGTACATCTTACAAAAAATTTGTTTTTTGTTTAGAATCGAATTCTCCACAACTTTACTAGAGAAACTTTTTGTCGGAAATTAAATACTTAAAAAATTATAACCCTTGGAAGATAGAAATGTCACAAAATTTTCTTTTAAGCGCTAAAACTTTTTTCTTCAATTTTAACAAAAAATATATACCTATCACATGTTTTTAGTAGATGATTTCATAACGAATAATTTTCATTTTTTCACTTTTTTTAATTTCCTTAATTCTGAACGGTTTTACAGCGCTGTGAAGAGATCAAAGTAACAGATCAAAGCTTACAAATCGAAGGATCGGCGGTTCGATCTCTACACACTTAGGATTTTTTTCGTTAAAAACTGTATTAATAATTGTGGAAAAATATAACTAATTGTAAAGAATTCGGTTCTAAATAAAAAGCTTCTTTATAAATTTTTTGATAGGGCAAAAACTTTTTTCAAGATGCCGGCCAAATGGGGTGGCCGCCAACCCCGAAAACTCAATTTTAAACTTACCCCCCCCCCCCCCATACACAACGAAAAAGAATTTCAATGAACTATATGTTTTTGATAAAATAGATGCTTATGGGTTATTAATTTTGCAGTAAAATTTTGACATTTGTCAATTCGCTACGTCACAAAAAGTTAATATATTTTAAGATACTGTGTTCAGTACGTTTGAAAATTAATAAAAAAATATTATAACAAAGAAACCACACATCACTCTGTACCCGTTACCGTATATTATATAAATGGTATTATTACTAACGTATTGTTAACTTAAAGAAATAATTGTGCAATTTGACCCATAAAAATATCATGTCCTGATGCATATAGATAAGTATATACTATTATGATTGCCAGAGGTGAAAATAAAATCAGTTAAAATCGTCAAAGCATATACGCAGGTTATGTCTCATATTTTTTAATATACCAATGAATATTCTTGCATAATAGACAATATAAATTATATTATTTCAGTTAGATGATTACGTTGAGTTACATTCTTCTTGTCAACCCTATCTCTAGAAGAACTACTTCTTTTAGCACATGACACCATTGTCCTTTCAATGTTTGTACTTTATAGTCTAAAATTTAACAAATCATCGTAAAAAATATCACTATAAATCACAACGGAAAACAAACTATCACTCTTTGACAGAACTGTCGTAACAATATGGCGAAGTGATCCTACCTTTGATGACGTGACTACTTCTCCTTTAATTCTAACTCAATGGCTGATTAACACGAAGAACGAAAAATATGCCAATGTTTAAGAACAAAACTTACCACTTGAGATTCGAAGGGCCGAAATTATTTTGATGCTGCCAAATCAAACACCAAATTTTCTTCTTCTTTTAGCGGGGTGACGCAAGGTCGGATTCTAACCGAAAGTCTAAAATCCCACAGAAACTGCAATCGGGGATTATCAACCACCCGAATAGTATGCAGGTGTTTTCTGAAAGAGCCGTATCCACTCAAAAGACCTACCATGATTCTGACACGATTCCAGTTCTCTATTGCCCTCTTGTCATTTGACCTAAGGTAATCGAGAGCCTGCTCCAGAATCAGTAGGGGCTGCTAAAAATCGCCTGGCCAGAGCATCCGTATGGTCGTTACCCTTAATGTTACAGAGAAGTTTAATTCAGTTGGATCAGCCAAGTTTACAGAGAGCGTGTTTACAATTTTGAATAAGTATTGACTTGGTCCTAAGGGCCGTTTGACTATCGCTACATCTGTTAGAATATTTCCTGCGGATATTCTCCTGTGCCTAGACCAAAATAGCAAAGATCTCAATGTGGAATACCGTGGCAAATGTACCCAAGAAAGAAGAAGAACTAACCGTATATTCCCGCTCTAGGATTTTCCTCATATTTTGATACGTCTGTGAACCAGACTATATCAGCAGCTCCGAGTAGGTCCTCGAGTTGATTCCAGTCATCCCTTTCGGGTAACAACCTCAACAGGTTCTGAGAAGAAGAAAGGCATCATGTTATCTCTCCTGGCCTCCAGAAGTGAGTGAGCCCCTGTCGCGTCGGATGTCTTTCCGGTTGTTTTTCCTCATTGAGTCTAGGCTTCTATTTTCGTTTCTTTTTATATTGTTTATTCCAAAAAAATCTTGTCCTTTAATAGTAATATTGTTGAAGATGTATGAAGATGTTAAAGATTGTATTATTGAAGATGAACCACAAGCCAACTCTCCGAATGTGTTTTGATTATTTGATTGTATAAAATTCGATCTTCCTGAACCCGACGCATAGCTTTGTGCGACTGTAAAGAATATCCGTCCACTGTGTCTTTTTAAATCAAGAACTTCGATTCCTGTTATCAGCCAGAAATGTTGCAGGCATCATTCTAAAAGAATAGCCGGTATAAGCCCAAATGTTCTGGTAGGGATTTTGGCAAAAGTACCTATTTTTCCTACTGGCTGATTTATACATTTACCTGATTGGTATTTTGTAAAAAATCTACGATATTCTTTATTGCGTCTAGTTTACAATTAACAACTGATACTGGATTTATAATGCCCTCAATTTAGGATATTGCAATATATTTTCGTTGTTATTAATAAATATACCTAGTACTTTTCAACACTGAATATTCACGCCCAGTGGCGCGGCGGTCTGGCCAGGTCGGCGAGTCGGCAAATGCCGACTGGGCCCTTTACCTTTTGAGTACGTAATGCGTTAATATACATGCGAAGCAAAAATATTCAAATCGCTGACGAACTGCGTTTGAATGTTTATTTATTACTTCCACATCTAGTGGAAGTATAGTAACGACAAAAAATTTTTTAAAAATTTTTATTGTTCAAATAGGCTTAAAATGTCATGAAACGTCGAGATTTTAAATTTGAGCGAAAAAAAAAATTTCTGTCTGTCGGTCTGTCAGTCTGTCGGTCTGTCTGTAACTTTTTTTGTGCGCACGTTTACTCTGGAACCGTTTAAGATATTGACTTGAAATTTGGTACACGTATGTACTTTAACGAGATCTGGAACTAGATTATATTTTCATATTGTTCCGACGAAGGGTTGGGGAGTGAATTGGGGTAAATTTGAAATGGGTAAATCAAGCAGGTAAGAGTCGATAAAATTGGTATTTAGTATATACAAGAGAAGCTAGGGTCTCAAAAAAAATGTTGGCATTAGCCACCTCCATTACCACCCCCACCCCCTTATTAAAGGGGATGAAAAAAAAATGTGATTTAGTGTATGTACAAGAACCAGAAACCTCAAAATATTGTTTTACTTCATACTTTTTTCTACGATTGTGCTGAAAGTCAGATTTTCTAACTTCAAAATGATTGCAGAAAATATCACTTTGCCGCACGCCGTGCGGCAAAGAATTTGCCACACGCCTTGATTACATCTTCACAGACCGGAATAAAATAGTGTGTTTACCTTAAAGAATTATATATTACTTACTGGTAATAACAATGAAATTCTATAAATGTACATTAATTACACATGAATTGCAATTACAAAGTCAAATTTTCTAACTTCAGAATGACTACGGAAAATGTCACTTTAAATAAACTCTGACAGGCAGCAAATTAAAAATTTTGGAAAGACTCTAAAAAAGAGAAACAACTTCACAACTGTAGAAAACCGCTGCCCAAGGAATCACTACTTTCACATTCAGATTCTCTATCCAAGTCACTCACAACGAAAAAACTTTGTATGTGAAAATAATTGTTTATGGAACTTTAATTTTTCCTACAACTTAGACCCACATTAAAAATTAAATTCTTAAATTAACAGGAACAATTTATCACTAATAAATTAATAAATTGTTTTGAACGGCCCTGTAAAATCATTCCTTTCAATTGCTTGCAATCAGATGGAATCTTTTAACGCTAACCTCTTCTGGTTGCAAATGGAGGTTATTTTATAAAAAGTAATGTTGTCTCGGATTGCCACATTTTCACAATAGGGAAGATGCATGAAATTTTAAAATTCTTGAAAAAGTGATTTGCTCTTAATTTCCATTACGCAGAAAACGATTATAACAAAAGAAATTCAAAATAAAATTTATTTTCCGTAAAATTAATATTTAGATTATGCCGTAATTTCTAAACAAAACCACGTGACTGCAAACGGTTTCTTACTGGCGTGAAGTCAATGACGACATCCGTTAGTCGGATAATTTGTCCAAAGTAGACGCAGTGTCCTAACCTCTTGCTGACGTCTGTCTACGCACTAATTTTGGAGAATCTTGAATGTAAAATTACCATATTTGTAGTGATACTCTTAGTTTTACATTTAGGCACAATGCAATATTTGTAACTCATAAGTCATAATAATGTTGTTCACTAGCTCATTAACCAAATAATAACACATTAACACCACAAATAAGGACTTGATAAACTGACTGTAAACAATAAACAATAAACTGACATTTGACAAACCCATCGAAATTGCCTTAGATATACGAAACTACTGAAGCATGTTTACACGGAAAAAGAAACTTCCGTTCACTATTCCGTCCTTGTCTGACAAGATCTGATATCTGATTGGTTGAAGAAAACGTCCGATTGGCGTAACCGTCTGTAAACAGACTGAGAGAAAGGATGGAATAGTGCACGCAAGTTTCTCTCTCTGTGTCACTTTCTCTAGTCGAGTGCACCTTCCAGTTTGTTATTAATTTCGATGGACAAATCATAACGGAAAACGTCACAGTTAATAGCGCCAAATAACTGCCGTTTTGAAATATCCAAATTCCTCACCGATGAAATTATTTATTTTCTCGCTGTATTAATATTCAAAAAATTGTAAATTTTACATTTTTATAACTTTTTTTTGATGCTTTATCGATTTTCATTATAAAAAAAATCATGCAACTTCTTTATTAATAATACAACATACTTGACATTTTGTGTGATATAATATTCATAAGAACACTATAAATGTTATGAAAAGTTCAATCAGTCGCCATTTGACAGCTAAGGAATTTCTGTTTGTTTTCCTAATGTGACCCCCCATCATGATGTATGTGACCTATACAAATGAGTTGTCCTTCTGAACTGTCACTCAATAATAAAAAATCAGTATTGTTGTCATTATTTTTGACAAGAAACAAAAATAAAATGTCTTTAGTTTTCACCAAATGTATCATTCACTTCAGCGAATATTTTCGTTCCATAAATTTCAGTGTGTATAATGTGCGTAAAAAGTGTTTTTACATAGATGTTATTGTAATGCATGTTTTTAACCCGGTCCTGTAATAATTGATCAATGTTCTATTTTAATCTATACATGTCCTCAAATAAGTCGTATAATATTCGTTATCTTAAGGAGTTAGTCATATTTTATCAGCCCCAAACAATTTATTTATCTCTATGAATGTTTCCAGTTGTAAAATCCCATATTAACCAGTGCGCTTCTAGTCAAATTTAGCTTGGGCACAGAGCCCAACATTTTCCACGCGTACTGTACTGCATTCACTGTGACTCAGCGGGAGATGTCTCAATGAATACTCAGAATATTCGTTTTAAGCCTATGTTTAATTCATTTCGAACATGTTCTTAGTTGTGTGCACTTTTCTTTGGATATTTGTGAGTTATTTATTGTGTCGTTCTTCGAAACAGGATGAATTGTCCGAGAAGTCTCTGCTGGCGGCCAAAAAGGATGAACTGGACGCTGCCGCTAAACAATGGAAAGCCAGGGTGGAAAAATCGGACGCGGAGAAGTTTTCTGTCGCCGGGAAGATGGGGGAAAAAATCCGAGATGCCATACCCACTATTAATATTTCTGCTACCGACAACAAGAAGAGGACGCCGCAAGCGAAACGCTTCAAACTGAAAGATGGTAAGTTTTTTCTATCGTATTTACTTTATATGTGAAGGGTTTTCGATAACATTGGTCACGAACTTGAAATATTTTATCTCGAAAACACGTTTTATTTTCTGAGTTTTAACCAAGCGCAGTAAAATTAGACTCTAGGGTTAGGTAAGTTTACCCCGGGGTCAAATGGTAACTCCAGAATAAAGTGTTTATTTTAATTCAGTGGAGGTTATGCCTGTTAGTCCCAGGTTAACCCAAAAATATTAAGTTTTTGGGGATAGTTGTGTGGAAAAGTAATTTTTTTGTTAAAATTATTTATTAACAGTGGACGAAATGAGCGATGATGAAGATATTTTGGAATATTTGGAACACGAAAGACGGCCCTACATACTTAGGCAACGAAATAATCCCTTTGAAGATTATGATAATATCTAGTTTACGCCAAGGAAGCCTACAGTAATATTTATTTTTGAAAAAATCGAGGCACTGATAGAGTTTCCAACCGATCGATAGGTAAAAAAGTTAAAAAGCAAATATTAAAGTCTATTTTTTGTGTTGCAGAAATTATTCAGTGTCACTAATAAATCAATTAAGTACTTTTAACTTTGAAATATTACGCAACTAATAATTTTTTATTAACTACTGGAGATTGCATAAATGTCAGCAAATATTTCTTTGCCCCTCCAAGATACTGCATCAGTTTTTTCATTCTTCGACTCATTTATTTTGTGTTTATTTGCTAATATCAACCGCTCTGCTCAGGGGCAACTTTGTCAGAGTTGGCAAAAGTTGGACATTCGAGACGTAAGTTGGCAATTTTTAGTGATTTTTTTTTTAGGTTTCTTCCCCCCGCTTCTCAACTTTTATTTCGGCGGAACTTGGCACAAGTTGGGTAAAAGTTGGAAATTTGAGACGCAAGTTGCCAATTTTTACTGAAAAACTTTTTTCAGAATTTCTCCCTCCTGTTCATCATTTTTTTTTTGAGGAATTATTATTTAATTATTTACAGAGTTGGCTTCTTAAGTCTTATGAAGTTGGCAGATTTAAAAAATAACCCCCCAATAAAGTTGGCTCGCTACGCCCCTGGCTCTGCTGATGAAAAATGGGCTTCTGCCTGCCATTGTTGGGCTTCACTCATTTTCTTAAAATAAAATTATAACTATGGACCAGAAAATATTATAGTTTATATTATAATTATTGTTGTTCGTCGTCACTGTCAGGTGATTTTACGACGAAAACAACCAAATATTTTTAAATATAGGGTATGGTCCGAGATTCACCACAACTTTGGTTTAGTGGTCCGAAATGAGCGGCTATATTCAATAAATTTAAAAATTTTAAAATTAACATAGTAGGTACTGTGGTTAAAATAAAAATATATATTGAAAATATAACTCGGAGGTGGCAATAGGTTTTTCCCTCATCGGGAATTTTCCTGTTTTTTTCCATTTTTGAATTTGCCGCTAATTCTAATCTAAATTTTAGCCTAAAAACCGGTTATTTTCATTTTAACCCTCCCAGGAAAAAACCATTTTTGGGAAAATTCCCGATGAGGGAAAGAACCCATTGCCATCTAAGCATATATTAGGCCAGTGGAATTAGCAAATATGCATATTGTAATTCGTTTCAGGATGCCACGTGGATTTAACGAAAGTTTTATTGATTACGAACATGACCCTGAATTTGGTCCACTTTTTGACCGCCGGAAAGTTGTTTATTCAACGATTTATTGTTGAAAAATTCCAAAAAATCGACTTTTCAAAGATAACTCAAAGACCTTTGACGATAGGTTTTTCAATTTGTATATACTGTTAGAACTTTGAAAAACGGTTAATTTGAGAGGTGTTTCGTTTAAAACGCTTGAAAATTTGTTTAAATAATTGCAAAAAACCGCGAAAATTTTCGCGATTTGCAAATATTTTTCATTCTTTAACAAAAGCACTTTAGTGCTTAAAATTTTGACACAATATGTCTTTTATCACCCCAAAGTTACCTCTAAAATTTCATCCAAAAATTTTAATTAGTTTAAGAGATATTCAATTTGTTTATTAAAAACATGAATAATGTAAAATGCAAATTCACCCAGTTCCCGTTATCGTAGAGGGTTGATCTGGACATCATTTTTTTTGTTGAAACTTAAACTTTATGTTTTCATTAATGGTAACTCAAATTTGCATTATTTTCAACTTCAAAATGGCGTTTGAAAAAGTGTCACATTTTGAGGTTAGGTTTTTTGCTAATAACTTTTAAACAAATGAAGATTTTGCAATATCGTTCTGATATCTTTGTTGCTGGGGTTTTTTCACACATTTTCAAATAAAAAATGACTGTAGTCTTACTAGAAGCCGAGATGATTTTTTTTTTAATAAATTCGTAATTTGTTTATTAATAAACATTAACAGCTGAAACTTGGCGAACAACTAGTTTAATAGTCTATCTTTGTAATAGAACTGAGTTTGGGGGAAAAAATTCAATTTGCAACGATAACACTAATTAATTTTAAATCAGCGTCAGAACAGGAGTGTGAAGCATGAGTCATATCTGTAACCCGTTCATAAAATGATCGAGACGAGTTCAAATCCGTCAACCAAAAATTTACCGTTTCTCCGATTTTGACTTTTTTTTTTTAATTTGAGGTAGCGTTATGAAATAATAATATCTGTCATGTACATTTTTTCCTAATTAAACAATAATTTGTTATAAACAATTATTTTTTGTTAAAAAATTTTTGACGAATTTATTAAAAATAAATCATCTCGGCTTCTAATAAGGCTACAGTCATTTTTTTTTTTGAAAATGTGTAAAAAGACCCCAGCAACAAAGATATGAGAACGATATTGCAAAATCTTCATTTGTTTAAAAGTTATTAGCAAAAAACCTAACCTCAAAATGTAACACTTTTTCAAACGTCATTTTGAAGTTGAAAATAATGCAAATTTGATTTGCCATTAATGAAAACATAAAGTTTAAGTCTCAACAAAAAAAAGGATGTCCAGGTCAACCCTCTACGACAACGGGAACTGGGTGAATTTGCATTTTACATTATTTATGTTTTTAATAAACAAATTGAATATCTCTTAAAGTAATTAAAATTTTTTGATGAAATTTTAGGGATAACTTTGGGGTAATAAAAGACATATTTCGTCAAAGTTTCAAGCACTAAAGTGCTTTTGTTAAAGAATGAAAAATATTTGCAAATTGCTAAAATTTTCGCGGTTTTTTGCAATTACTTAAACAAATTTTCAAGCGTTTCAAACGAAAAATCACTCAAATTAATCGTTTTTCAAAGTTCTAACAGTATCTACAAATTGAAAAACCTATCGTCAAAGGTCTTTGAGTTATCTTTAAAAAAGTCGATTTTTTTTGAATTTTTCAACAATAAATCGTTAAATAAACAATGTTCCGGCGGTCAAAAAGTGGACCAAATTCAAGGTCATGTTCGTAATCAATAAAACTATCGTTTAATCCACGTGGCATCCTGAAACGAATTACAATAAATTTCAGTCTTTTTTTTACTAATTCTACTGGACTATGTGTGTAATAATTATTCTTAGTAATTATTTATTTTTCGTGTTATTGTCCGCCAATATTTTGTAATGGTAATTTTGTTAATGGACGAATGTAAACTTAAATAATAATTAGAGACGTGTTTAAACGTACAATAAATTTTGTTTTATCAAAAGCTGTTATATTAAGAACTATCCTAATTCTCCAAATATGTAGGAACCATTAGTAATATGATGATATAATATTCAATAATTAACATTGTCATCGGTGGCTTCATACCACATTTGCAATCATGTTAATGTTATTTAGTGTAGTTTATCGTTCTGAATACTAAGAACAAATATATAACCATTTCTGGGTGGACCTGGGCATTTTATTTCTACGTTTAATATAAATGTGAAAAGTAGGAATAATTATCAAATCTACAGTCGCTGCCTCGTAGTTTCTACCCACTAATAATTACTTTATAGTTATGTGACTTCTACGTAGCTTTTCTGGTACATGAGAACGTCGTAGTTACCTGCGGTGGACCAGTCGGGAGAGGCGAAAAAACGCCTCAATAAGAAAAAAGTTACAAAAAGCTGGAAACTGTTTTAATCGCTTTATTTAGCCATAAAATCTAATATACCGTGCGTGTAATGGAACGTTAGACATGGGAAGTAAGAATTACAACATCGCGTGTGCCAGTTGACTAAAATGAAATAACAGAGCTGGGATACTTCGATACTTCAGTAGTCGAGTGCCGGCCGGCAGGCCGGTTTTACTATTGCTGGGTTGTCACATCTCTCGCGCTACGTGGATGTACATGCCCATTTCGCAATTACACGCACTGTATCAAGTTTTCTACAATGAGAGTGGATCGGAACATTTCGAAGTTTTCCAAAATAGACAAAAAAATTGGTTTTTCGCAAATTTCTCGGTTTTAGCGGGTTTTAGGGTAAAAAAGGTTATGAGATGTTGTATTTGGGGCTAACCATGGGCGTGGTGACAAGGTGACAAGGTATATTTTACAAACAGGCTACTACAAAGTGCCTGTCACCTTTTAAATTCACCATGAAATAAATTTCTTCATATAGTTCCCTATGTTGACTATTGATAAGAAATGCATATGTTGATCTGTTGATGCAACAAACCTAACCTATATATATATATTTATTACTTTACACTTACTTCTTTTTTAGAATTTATAAAAAAAGCTGTACATACAACAAATCAAAGCACAGCGTTGTGACAGGTGACGGGTTTGTAAATGTGCAGTTAGTCAGATACGTCGGACGTACAGCGAGCAGTACATCAAGGCGTTCAGATTCTACATCGGGAAAAATGTAAAATGTGACAGTGGGAACTTTGAACAGGCAATTTGCTGTAGTCACAACTTTGCTGCTACTTTAAAGTGACACTACTAACCCATTTGTAATAAATATAACTTTAAAGTTACCTATTTGCAGTTCCCGTCACTATCGTCAAGTAGCAATTACTTTCAAGTCATATTTCTTAGTGAAAACAACTTCAGGTGATATTTTTCGAAATGCGCCATTTTGATGCCTAAAACTTACTATGCCATTATTATAAAACATGAACCATAACCTTCACAAATGACATAAAAATTTACTTTATCGCCATTTCTGCACCAAATATGATAAAATGGTGTATAAGAATTAGTTCAAAAGAACGATAAAAATATTCTCGCATGTCAAATATTTTAATTGAAAAATGTAAATTGTAAAGGTGGTGGTCAGATTCGGACGTTTTATCACTGTTTGACCATAAAATAAGTAGTACAAGTTTTGCATTCAAATATTACTTTCTAGTATTCTATTGAGTTTCTGAGTCAAGGATATGAACAAGAATCATGTAGGAATGAAACGTTACAAAGCTGGCAACATTGATCTGAAAGAGTGTGGGGGGTGGTAAAATTCCCTGAAAGTCGGCAGCTTCCACGCCACGACGTCACCGCTACGTAACCACAACGTCGCTGGAGCGTAATCGGACAAATTTCGGAAAGTGGCCGGAACGTTGCGATCACCTAAATATTATTCCCCACTTCGTGTACTCACGCAGTGGGAACGTTCCTGTTATGTTCCTGTGACTATAATGGGCAAATTTTGTTAGGTGGGTTGGTTTTTATGGTTTCTTTTTTTAATTTACTTCGGGGCACTGCCTAAATAATGTTACTCATTATTGTTAGCTAACGAACCCCGTTGCGAAGCATGTTCATTTATGTAATAAGTTATAAAATGAGTATTATTTATCTTTTCAACAAATAAAATGGGTTTGTTGTGCTTGAGGTAGTAGGTGAAATAATACTGAAAGTGAGTCACGTCATAATGCTTATAGATTAGTTTCATCTTAGATTGTAATTGCTGATAAAACAGATAAATATTAGCAAGTGGTACTTTACCTAATAAAACAAACCGTTTCAATGCACAAATTTGTCTTGTTTAAATCTCAACTTTGTTTTAATATGTCAGGAAAAATATGCGGTGAGTGTTATTTATTATTATTATTAGTTTTATTGAATTTTGCATACCTCTACCTAGGGCTATTTTCTATTTTCAAGACAAACAAATGCATACAAATATATTTATCTTTATGATAGTAAATTACTACTGTTTGTTATTTATCGATAAATTTATTTATACTGTATCTCTATCCTTTCAATTTATCTAACCTGCAGAAAAATAGGAGGCGTTAACAATTATTCTTAATTTTACACGTTATATGTATCACAGGAAAATGACAACCACCGTTATTTATAGATTTTAGTTTTTGTAAGGAAATATACAGATTTTGCAATGCTTAAGTACAACCTACTTATTATATAACAATATACTTGTTTATATTATTTATAGTCGAGTCAATGAAGTCTAAAAATCGTCAAAACCCCTTAATTCTCAGCAACAGCACCGATTTTGATCATTTTTTTAAATGTGTGTTTTTTAATATTATTCAAAATCAGAAACATCCCAAGTGGTCAAATAATTATTTATATTGTTTAACAATAATAACAATATTTACAAAAAAATATATTTAAAATTTTTTTTTATAAAACATCGAGTTGTTTTTATTGAAAAGGCCATGGCAGGTTAAGATAAGTGTCCGTGCCTTTGCAACCTTTTTGCGTGTGGTTCCTTCCAGGGATGTATCTTTGCGAAAGATACTACCACAAAAAGTTTTGACCTCAAAAACTTCATAATATCTGGGAAAAATTTTTTTTTCGAAAATCCGAAAAAAAAATTTTTTTCTGAATCAAGTGAACCAATTTGTTTGTATTTCACATATGTTGTAAATATACTCAAGACAATTTATTATTGATATTTTCATGAAATCTTTTCATGAAGAAAATAAAAATTGATGCTTTTGAATTTTTTGAAAAATGTATATACGTACTTGTACGTTAACGACCACCTCTATTTTTTTACTAATTATACACCATACAATAAGCTATAATATATATTTTTTACAAAACTCTATCGAAGGGGTAGCGTAGTCAAATTGGTAAAAATAATGTTACGTGCTTACACCTCCCTTAGTAAACACCCTGTATCGTGGGTTCGGAAATTACAACACCAGGGTAACACTAAACAATAATGTATTTACTTACGTAATAATTACAACAAATAAAGAAAAAGAGTATAAATTGGTTAGAAACTTGATATATTAATAAATATATAAATTAACAACTGCTTGGATTATACGTAGGTATTGAAAATTTTTTGGAGCAGCCTACATTTTTTGAAATAACGATATGTATTGTTCACAACACATACGTTTTCTACAAAGCTCCATCGAAATGGTAATACATAAAAAAATTATGTGTTTAATAATAAGAATACATAATAAAAAAACATGTTATGCTAATGATATATGATAATATTAGTCGTCTTCATCACTACACTGATATCTTCTGCGAATAATTCAGACAGTTTTATTGATGATTTCGGAATATCGTCGACCTTGCATATGATAAATCCATCTTTAAGTAACAGAAAACTAATTTATTTTTTTTTAACTTAAACATGAATTTATCGTATGCAAGGTTTCTCGACGATATTCCGAAACCACAACTAATATTATCATATTCATTAGCATACCATGTTTTTTTTTTATTATGTATCCTTATTATTAAACACATAATTTTTTTATGTATTACCGTTTCGATGGAGCTTTGTGGAAAATATATGTATTGTGAAAAATACATCTCGTTATTTCAAAAAAATACGTAGGCTGCTCCAACAAATTTTCAATACGTGTAATCCAAGCAGTTGTTGTTCATTTATATATTTATTAATATATCTCATTTCTAACCAGTTTATACTCTTTTTCTTTATTTGTTGTAATTAGTGCGTACGTAAATACATTATTGTTTAGTGTTACCCTGGTGTTATAATTTCCGAACCCACGATACAGGGTGTTTACGAAGGGGGGTGACAGCACGTAAAATTATCTTTGCCAATTTGACTTCGATAGAGTTTTGTAAAAAATATATGTTATAGCTTATTGTATGGTGTATAATTAGTAAAAAAATAGAGGTGGTCGCTAACGGGTAAGTACGTATATAAATTTTTCGAAAAATTCAAAAGCATTAATTTTTGTTTTCTTCATGAAAAGATTTCATGAAAATATCAGTAATGAATTGTCTTGAGTGTATTTACAATATATGTGAAATACAAACAAATTGGTTCACTTGATTAAGAAAAAAATTTTTTTTTGGATTTTCAAAAAAAAATGTTTCCCAGATATTATGAAGTTTTTGAGGTCAAAACTTTTTGTGGTAGTATCTTAGGCAAAGATACATCACTGGAAGGAACCACACGCAAAAAGGTTACAAAGGCACGGACACTTATCTTAACCTGCCATGGCCTTTAATCAAAAATGTTTCTCACAGTCGGGGTTGATAATTATTTATATTGTTTAAACAATAATAACAACTTTTACAGGAAAAATCTATTTTTTTATGTTTTTTCCTGATATTCATGAAAAAGTTAATTTAGTCCAGAATTTTTTCGGATAAAACCGATTGACGTGAAATTTGGACTGTAATTAGGGAATGTCTCAAGGAACCAAAGTTATATAGTAGTCTATGTAATGAAGCATTATTTGACGAGTTTTTTTATAAATATTTCGTGCAAAGACGAGATTACCTTTCCCCCCGTTTTCGAGGGTGCTGAACACGATGGAAGTGGTGGGAGAAGTTTTTAACCGCCGCAACCCCCTGAAACGGACAAAAACCCCCCATTTTATGGAGATCCCTTTATATTTTCATATAAACGGATCTGGGTACTGATTTATCGACGGGCTCATCTGCTCGAGAAATATAAGTCTTCGACACGGCTCAATTTTTTCAACTGTATCTGTTTAGCAGCTCCGTACATTAATATTGTGCAGTATCTACCGGCTTCTAAAATTTGTACTCTAGCATTTTTTTACGTATCTTCTTTAGTCTTTGAATTATTGTGAAAAAACGAAAAATTTTTAAAGAAATTTCAAAAATCATTTCAAATTTGAATAGAACTTTTTTCAGATATAGGCATCCTAAACGGGTCAGAGTTCTAGAACATATTGTTAGTACTTAAACAAAGTAAATTGTAAATGGATTACGTTCAATTTCAATTCTTGCGGTGAAGCCATTGGTTTCATTGCTGATTTTTTCTCCGAAAAAAAGAGAAAACCATTTTATTTTCATCATAACTCCTTTAGTTTTTATGCTAACGGCTTTTATCAAAGTTCATTTTAAAGGTCTTTTCGAGTACTTTTAAAAATGTTTAATATGTTTTCCTCCAAAAATTTTCCGTTTTTCCATTATTTAACGTTGATAGGATCGAACTCAGTTTTCGGCGAACAAAAAGTTACCTTCAACGAGCCATAACTCGGTTCGTATTGCATCTACAGAAATTTTAAAAAAATCAATCAATGTTATTTTATTGGTTTTATTTTGGCTTATAATAATTTTTTTGGTGAAACTCAAAGTTTTCGATCAACATTTTCAATCACGAATAACTCAAAAAGTATTGACTCATTGAAAAAACTTCATAGAACATTTTTTGCTTAGAATGTATTACTCTATCGACGTCTGCGGCTATTTTGTTATAATGTAATAATTTCCACCTCCGAGAAGGGGTGGCATCCACCCCCAGGGTGGATGGAGCTGTTGCTGAGAATTAAGAAGTGAAAACCTTCATTGACTGGACTATTATGTGCGATTTCCGTCACATTGACATTATTTAGACGATTATATGGATTGTGGTATTATTAAAAATTTAGAAATTTTATATTTTCTAAAAAGACAAAAAAATGTAGTAATAAATTATATCTTGTAGCCCAATAAACTTTACTGTTTGAAATTCTAATAATTCCTGAAAACCATAAAGGGTGTAAATAGTGTCATGTCAATAAAAATAACTGGTAATGGGAAGGATCAAACAAATAAAAAATCATGGTGTTAAAGCCCATAGTTTAGGAGAAAAAAAAGTAAAATCGGTCGAAAACTTATAATATTGAGTAAATCAGTAATGACTCTTGAACTAAATCAAGTTCAAAATCTTTTTGCCAGCCGGTCTAATTGTTTTGTCCTGGCGCACCTTGATCGGCAGGCTCGACTTTTTGTACCAATTGCATTCCTTCACAACTATACGTCCATTGACCCACAGAAGGCACTTTTCCTAAGTGTTTAAATTATTGACCTATAGGTCAATTGTTTTTGAAAGTGTCCCTAGTGGAAAAGTTATAAGTTTTTTTCTTTGTCTGGTCGTTCCAGCCCGCCCGTCACGTTTCTTGTATGCATTTACGAAGGAAAAGTCCGATCGTGTTGAAATTTCTACATTAAGTTAGTACCTATTAGCTGAAGGAAGAGCTTTATTATTTGAAAAAAGATCAGTTATCAGTTAATTTAAAATTTATTACACATTTTAATTAAAAAATGTAGATGAGGTTTGCATCTTTTGATAAGATTTCACAAAAATACAAATACTACACAGTATACTAACTAGGCGATTGATATTAAGAATGTAATAATTACATATCATATTCTCAAGAAATCGTAAAGAGTATTTACATAGACTGTTCAACGAATATATAAAAATTTTAATGCACTGCTAAAGAGTAGGTCCATCCAGATTTTTTATGTGTAACAACATATTTACGCACTAGTTATTCATATAGGTAGATTAAAATAGATAAGTTTGTGAAATAAGTGAAATCATTATTGACACTTCCTTGAGGATATATAGAGATTGACCCGCATAAAACTATTAAGTTCTCAGAAATGGCATATTAGAATCGAGTTATTCAAAAACTATTGAATTATACATACAAGGAGGAGTACACATTTTTTTTTCAAGAGCATTTTTTATAGAACTTAAAAAAGTGATTAATAAACAATAAAGGGATTTACGTAGTATTATTTTAAATTAAAATAATCTAAATATCTAAAGACAAATAAAATGTAAGTGTTTTTTTTTCAAAGAGATAATGAGGTTTTATTGACATAACCGTATAAATGTGTGCCCCCTGTGTGGAACAGTTTTTTATTATTTTGACATTACACAATGTATCTGATTTAATATTGCAACACAAACCCAACATGGATGTGAGATAAAATGCTCAAAGCAGGCAAAAATTTGTATCTACGAAAGGTACACTTATTAATCTGAAAACCTGTTATTGTCAGTATGTATAACAGTTACGTCACAAATCAATTGATACTGTCGCAAATAAATTATAGGTTACCGTGCGTTCATAAAGTATTTAAAACTATAAGTAATACCTGGTTCAAAATTGAAATTAGAAAGATATGTACAGAGTGGACCAAATTAGATGGGATTTTTGGTTTTCTCTAAAACTATGGCTTTATATCTCAATTACCAAAAGTCGAATAAAAAATCGAGTAACACATTCTTAAGGCACGTTTTTAAGTAGAATCTGCTGCTGATAAGAAGAAAATTATGAATGCCTCAATTTTCGAGATGTAGACATAATTTGTGTTTCATTAAATGGAACACTGTAAATTATTTTATTACTCGATCTCAACTTAAATTAGCTATCCAATGATATATCATATGTCATATTTATCTCTAGAAGAAGTGATTAATTTTCGAAAAATTTAGTATATGTATTTGTGCGGAGGCCATGGAGAACTATTAACAACAACACTTCTTATAATATAAAATAATTTTGCCAAAAATAGGAAAAACTAAACTACAATAAATGTTCGAATTGTGTTCCATTGACACCTATGCATATTTATCGCATTTCTAATATTTTTTATTTTATCAATGTCTAGTTAGCTAAGTTAACTAAATATGTTAAATGTTTCGAAAATTAACCACTTTTTCTAGAGATAAATATGACATGATATATCGTTGGGTAGCTAATTTAAGTTGTGATCGAATAATTAAATAATTTACAGGGCGTTCCATTTAAAAAAACACAAGTTATGTCTATATCTCGAAAACTGAGGCATGCATAATTTTCTCCTTATCAGCAACGGATTCTATTCAAAAAAATGCCTCAAGAATATCTTACTCGATTTTCGAATCAACTAAAATTTTTTTGAAACCTTAGCTTCTCTTGTACACACTAAATACCAATTTTATGAACTCTTACCTGCTTGATTTACCTATTTACCCCCCAAACCCTTCGACGGAACCCTTCGACGGAATGAGATGAAAATATAATCTAGTTCCAGATCCCGTTAAAGTACATAAGTGTAGCAAATTTCAAGTCAATATCTTAAACAGTTCCAGAGTAAACGTACGCACAAAAAAAGTTACAAACCGACAGACACAGAAAATTTTTTTCGCTCAAATTTAAAATCTCGACGTTTCGTGACATTCACATTCTAAGACTATTTGAACGATACAAATTTTCAAAAATTTTTTTGTCGTTCCTATACTTCCACTGGATATGGAAGTAAAACCATCAATTTATATGAAAAGTTGTATACAACATTTTCTTCTCAAAATTTAATTCTCTTTCACCACCAATGTTTTTGTCTCTTTATTAGGTGTCACCCCCTAAAAAGGGGGTGGCAATCACCCCTTATAAATTAGTAAGCCTCCGCATAATATAGAAACTTTTATTTGATGCATTTTACTATTAAGTTGCCAAAAATTAACGAAACACAATTCATATGACATTATTCCGCTAAAGTTAAAAAATTAGTGTCCTATGATCTAAAAATTATTTTTTATGCAATAGTGACATTGATATAGGAATATTTAGTATATTTGACAAATATACAGGGTGATTCTTTTAAGGCGGCCATTAGAATATTTCCCACTTGCAGATGAGATAAACATTTGAGATTTGGTACCCTACCATAGACGACCATTGCGAGTCCGAAAATAATAATTTCAAGATGGCGGCACTTCCGGAAATACCGGAAGTCGATACCAACTTGCTTATTTTAAATGGAACACCCTATATATTTTAGACTTTTCGAAATGACCATAAAATTTTGAGTCAAACCATGTAGCACACCCTATACCTAAACCGAGCAATTTCGGAGATATTTGACATTTTATAGAAAATTTGACAGGTGTAACGGTTTGCAAGAACTGTTATAACCTTCTTCGTGTAGGAAATCCTTATTTGCTCTTTGATAAGTAGAAAGAACACAAGATGAGCCACTCTCTACAAAAAAAAAATAGATTCCAAAATAGTATACCAAGTGTTTTATTTTTCACGTTACATTTTGTCAAATTCAAACCTCAAAAACTTTTTTATTTCAAATGGAACACCCTGTATTTTTTTACTTCAAATTATGTTAAATTAAATTCCCTTTTTTCTAGTATAAGCAATTGTAGGGGTTAAAGTTACAACTTTTCGAAATATTGGTGATTTTCTTAAATTCCAAAAATGTTTAATAAAAATTTCCATCAACTTACCCATGATTAGAAACAATCATTAATGTCAGTCATTCTCTTTTATTAAAAATGCCAGCACGTTTAAATTACACCCACAAGAATGTGATAAAGTAATAATACCAAGAACATGTAACACATTTGCTACTCGATACCCATTTTATTGTTTCAATTGTTTCATAGGCTTCTACTTTTTTTTGGATAAATTATATTTAGTTTATATTTGGCTCTGTCAAATGGCACGTGCCAAATTTTATTATGGTAATCGATGTAGAATTAAATTTGAGGTGGACTTGCATCAGCATGTCCTATATCTAACACATGTACTTTTTGAATTGTTCGCAAGCTTTTGTTGAAAATTATAATTTATCCAAAAAAAACCTAGAAGCCTATGAAATAATTGAAACAATAAAATGGGTATCGAGTAGCAAATGTGTTACATGTTCTTGGTATTATTACTTTATCACATTCTCCATAAATAATAAACAAATCTAAAAGTCTTCGTGGGTGTAATTTAAACGTGCTGGCATTTTTAATAAAAGAGAATGACTGACATTAATGATTGTTCTAATCATGGGTAAGTTGATGGCAATTTTTACTAAAAATTCTTGGACATTTAAGAAAATCGTCAATATTTCGAAAAGTTGTAACTTTAACCCCTACAATGCTTATACTAGAAGAAAGGGAATTTAATTTAACATAATTTGATGTAAAAAAAAATGAAATAAAAAAGTTTTTGAGGTTTGAATTTGACAAAATGTAACGTAAAAAATAAAATACTTGGTATGCTATTTTGGAATCTATTTTTTTTTTTTGTAGAGAATAGCTCATCTTGTGTTCTTTTTACGTACCAAAGAGCAAATAGGGATCTCCTACACGAAGAAAGTTATAACGGTTCTTGCAAACCGTTGCACCTGTCAAATTTTTTATAAAATTTCAAATATCTCCGAAACTGCTCGGTTTAGGTATAGGGTGTGCTACATGTTTTGACTCAGAATTTTATGATCATTTCGAAAAGTCGAAAATACATAGAAAATAAGCAAGTTGGTAACGATTTCCGGTATTTCCGGAAATGCCGCCATTTTGAAATTGTTATTTTCGGACTCGCAATGGTCGACTAGGGTAGGGTACCAAATCTCAAATGGTTATCTCATCTGCAAGTGGGAAATATTCTAAAGGCCGCCTTAAAAGAATCACCCTGTATATAGCAAACTTACTTCCTTATAACCCGATAGCTCCAGTGTTTAAGAATTATCATTTATTGCTACTTTCATAATTATTGAAAAATGTTAGTATGGGTATTTATTTCGATAGTTATGAACAGGGCCCCCACAAGGGGGTCAGTGGGTACCATGGTACTGGGGCACGGTTAGACCAGCAAACGCAATATTCGCTCATTAATTAATGAGACCTGGACAAAACTATATTGCATTTTCCATGTATTGTGTTATTTTCGTAATCAACTTTTTTTATATAAAAACACTGAACAATTAATTGCTACCTACTAGTATGAATTACCCGGTTTTTGGCAATACTGCCACCATAATTTCACTGGTTCATTTACATTTAAATTAGACAGCACTGTATTTAACTTGTTCAGACCTAACTAAATCCCTTACTTTTTTTTTCAGGTATTACAGGTTCTGAGTCTACACCCACTTCACCAGAGAAAACTGGCATCTTTGATCTCACTAGAAGTAAATCTGTTCCATATCCCCCTGTTACTGATCATGATTCTTCCGGTAAGAATGAAATTTATTTAGTTAGTTAAATAGTCTAGTTAAAATCTACAAATATCATATTCGGGAGTTTTATTTGGATTAAGCCAAAATAATACGATGAGGTCTCCTCACCGTGGGTTTTATGAATTTTTTATTGAGAAAGATATCACCCAAGAACCGTAAACAGAGGGAGGATAGACAGTTCCCTATGCAGCAACGTTCGCCACTTGTCGGCAAAGCTGTGACGTCACGGCGTAACCTAAATCTGTTGTTTACGTTTCTGACGGCATTGACTCTCCATGTTTAGTGATGTGATTATTAAGTTTTGTCTACTTATTTACTGGTTTTTCTTTGTAAATCTCATATGAACATCTTCGTGTGTGTTTTGTACGTTTCTTTGGGTTATAAAAACATTCTTGATTAGTGAAATTGTGTGTAGAAACAGGAACATACTATCCTAAGTAACAATTTAAGTTTTATCACAATCTACAGGTTATTAAGTCTATATAATAAAACTGACCATAAAACTGTTTATACTAGATAACCTCTTAAAAGCTACAATAAACCTGGCATAAAACCAAAGAAGACCTTTTATAAAGGTTATAAATATCTTCCTTAAAACTATCAATAAAACTAACAATACTTTAGAACCCAAATCTGCAAGATGTTTTCAAGTCTACCATAAAACCTTTTATAAAATCTTCTTAAAACCGTTAGTACTCTCAATCAAATTTTAAGCCTACTTTGACAACATCATAAATAATTGTGTCATTAATAATTCTTTTTCGAAAACTTGCTGTACTTAAACTGTGTAAATCGGAAAATGTCGCCAAGTAATAAAATATGTCTGTCTCGATTGAAATATCTGCATGTGCTAACGTTTTAAAATTTGATATTAATAAACAACCTAATATCAAAAAATTGTCAACGCAGACCACTTTATTGATAAAGTATATCAAAGAACTTTAAAAAAAACACGCGCCTTTCATTTGTCAGCTTATTAATTATTATTTATAATTAATTAAAAAAATAGTAACCCTAGTTTTAGCTTAATCAGTATGATTTTGGGCTTTTTAGGGGTTTATATGACATATTAACACATTTTAGATAGTTGCAGGCTAAATGTAAACAGTAAGAATAAGAAAAATATAACTAAACACTGTTTCCCCAACTTTCTCTCAAAGTTTAAAGACATAAGTGGGGGAACTAAAGGATTTATAAGTGCTTTATAAAAACCAAAAAGTTTTAATGTAGCTTAATAAAGCTACCAAAGAACTATTAGGTTTTAAGGAACCTTTATCAATTATCGTTAAAAGCAAATAGTATTTATGATAACATATATTAAGGGTAAGACTACTTAAGAGTTATTAGTTTTATTGCTTGATCATTTAAAGACTATAATTTGAAACTCCCATAAAACCTAAAGATTTATAGATGTCTACCACAAAACTTAAAATATTTAAAATCCACTATAAAACTTAATGAGTTTATTGTGGTTTTGAATAATGCAGCAATTAAGTGGCTATGAAACCAATAGGTCTTAAAGAGCAAAGAGGTTTAACAAATTGCTCTAAAGATAACTTGAAGGCCTTTTTTTAAGTACATATTATCTGCAGATAAATTGGTATGCAGAAAAGAAATAATAAAACCTAGTTCGGTTTATTTACCTTCTTAAATCTGTGATAAAACCCGATAAATACTTGTTGGCATTTAAATTGTTACTTGGGTATTGCTTGCACTATTTTGGACCTTTAAAGGATTTAAAAGACAATTATTTTTATTAGTGTTCTATGGTGATTTTGTATATGTTATAGAAGGTAAAAGAAGCTTAATAATTCATGTATTAGATTTACATATTGTTATTATTCAAATAGAAGTGAAGAAAAATGGCGGGAACAAGGTGTGAAGTGTATGACTGTAGTAACACGTATTGTCTAAAGAAATCTACTGGTCAAAATATTTTCCACGTTTTTCCAAAACTCAAAGATCTGGTGTCCAAAACCATAAGAGGTGAATGGATAAACAGGTGCAAAATGCATGATAAATATAACCCAGATATAAGTATGATTTGTTCGGTTCATTTTATGAACGAGACTTGCAAAATTAATTACTAGGTAAAAATATGTTTATTTGTTATATCGTGTCATATCTCAGAAAAATCAAAATTTGAGATAGGTCGGCAAATATACTTCATTTGACATGTTCTTGCATCTCACAAACTCTCATCAGTAAAGCGCGTATACTACGCGAGAATGGGTACATGTAGACGTTGGTGTATCTCAATTTTTATTATTCATTTTAAAAACCACCAAACCTTAAAACAGCTCTAGCGCTAAATCACGAAAACTGAGATACGACACTTCGTGAGATAGACGACGATATGTGTATCTACTTTTCCGAGGTGTTTTGTTATACTGGGTGTTAATTTTTATAATACACATTTTTCGTAATTAAATATTTTGTTTAGACCATTTTTATCAGATTTTTTTGTTTTTGTTATTATATGTGTACTTTCCAGAGATGTTTTGTTATACTGGATACTAATTTTTACAGTACATATTTTTCATAATTTAATATTTTGTTTAGATCATTTTTATCAGATTTTTCTGTGAATTGAATCAGAATCTTCTGTAGATAAGATAATTTTTTATCAGATTTTTGTGAATCAAGGATCAATATCCGAAAAACAAAAATATACGTTTCCTTGAACCATGCATTTCATTTCTATGACTTACTTTTAATAAATTTGACATACTTTTGTCAATTTTTGTGAGAAACTTCCACACTTTGCCTGCTTGCACTGTAATTTCAGGAATTTAAAAGCTAATCAGGTTAAGGCAATGAAGAGGAAAAATACAGATTCTAATTCAAGCACAAAAAAAATTCGAAAATTAGGTAAAATAACAAACTGAATAATCAACAATATATTATAATTTGATATAAAAGGAAAAAATTGCTACATTCTTGAAACTTTCCACACACGTTTAGTTCACGATATTAATATTCAAAGAATACTGAAAATTATTTCAGTAAATTGTGCATGTGCATTAATATTATTAAAAGAATATGTTCCACACAATGCTTTGTAAATGTCAGCGCGCTGGAATAGGGCGCGCGGCTAGGTCATAGTAATGGCGGCACTGTGGGGACAGATTTGCTTGATCTGGCTATCCTTTGCGTTTACGGTTCTTGGTCATCACCCATTCTATTTATGTTTTGGTGTCCGGCTATTTAAAATCTGACTATCTTTACTTTACTGTTTTGAACTATATAAGGATTATTTTCATGTAGGTTCGGAATCTTCGACGAGAGCTTCCGGCAGAAAGGTTGCCGTTCCCAAGCCCGACGATTTCACATTCGCGACATTCTTCAAGAGCGTGGAACAGTCTAGCAATGTCGAGGCAGTGGATCTGTCCCTGGATGATTTCGACGCTGTCCAAAGACACTCCCTTCTAGTCATTAAGAAAAACGTACAAATGCAAAAGCGTAGAGGTGCCACAGGGAATCCCATCAAGGCTCTTGCATCAAGGACTGATATTGCCAATGAGTACACAGAAGTGATCACTGGGGTTGCTGAGAGAGAGAAAAAAAGACTGAATATTGAGAAATGTAAGTTAAAATTACATTTAATATTAATTTTGGTTATACTGACTGCTCACTTATACAGGGTGATCTACCATGACATGCGGAAAATTGATCAGTAGGTTGTCCCTACCAAAAGGAGTTAAAAAAATGAAAGATAAAAAAAAATTACCAAAATGACCCTCTATTTTTTTGTAGAAATGCTCCGCCAATGACTTTAACCAATCTGACGTAACGCGGTACAACCATATCACTTTATCAGACTTGGGATTGACGCTACTGACAGTAAAGCTGGAGAGGGTAGAAGTGACTTTTTGGTTTTAATCAAATCACACTACAAAAATAGCAAAATAAATCGAAAAGACATTGATCCTATGCTAGTGAACTCTACAACAATAAGTAAATAAAAGAGATATTTACTTAAACAGGGACGCTGCAAGCGAGCGTGCAAGGCGTACAGGGCACGCAGGCGCCCTTTATCAGGGGCGCTGGAATTACCAAATATATAATATAATATTTATACCAGAAAGTTTTTCGTCGATTACGATAAACGAACCACTCTGGCAACAGCGCCAACAGCAGCACAAACCAAAATATATGTACATATTTCAAAATGGTTGTTTTTGTTTTAATTATATTTTTCGTTATTAATTTCATTCGAAATTAGGAAATAGGGCGCCAAAAATTTGGTTGCACTCGGGCGCAAGCAGCGTCCCTGTACTTAAACCCGTCAATACACAAAAACACCGACTTCGGCGGTACTTTGTACCTGCCGGTGTCCTGATTGTTCGACCGAAAGCAAAAAACGTGGCACTTTGGCCACACCCGCCGGCTTAACTTTTTATGCCAGTTAAGGAAATGTAAACATCTCCATGTTCTTTCACAAGTTCGTCGCCCTATTACTGACCTAGGCAATAACAGTATAGAGCGAAGGCTAGCGTATACCCCCCATCCCCCCCCCTCATGGGAATTTCTGACTCACATATTTTTTTGTTGGTATTGCCACGTACTTTAAGGTTTTAGTTGTTTGCCCCTTGCCAATTACAGCATATCTTGGAAAAACATGGAGAACCACGGAAATACGGAGAAAATTATTTTTTACAAAAAAACTTTATTCTTTGCTCCTAATATTCCTATTTAACTTTCATTACTAAATTGACTTTGCGAAGCCACAGATCAGCTCCTACAGGAAATCTATTTCAGAGCGATAGCTGCATTTTTTGCCACAAGAATCAAAAATGGATTTCTTCGAAAAAAAAGTACGAGTTGCTTACCAAATGTGTTACTGAAATCGCGGGATTGTCCATTATACAAGCTGCAGAAGCAAAAACAGATGACAAATTGTTATGTGAACTGAAAGAGGTAGATTTTATACCTCGTGAGGTGCCCTATCATAATCACTGTCGTAAGGAATACACAAGACATCCTGATAGGCGACCCCATGCCACTCCAAAAAATGAGTCACTTGCACAGCAAAAGGCGCACAAGGAAGCATTTGAACATTTAACAAACTATGTTCAAGAAAGTATAATTGTTGGTGGTAATGTTGAACGCATGGCAATGCTGCATGAGAGATATTTGTTATTCATGACGGAACATTCACCTCAATTTTGTAATGAAAATTATAAAACTGATAAATTAAGAGAAAAATTAAAAAACTGTTTTGGCAATCATATATCATTTTGGCAGCCAAACTACAGGAGTGAACTTGTGTACTCATCATGGATAGAGCCCGGACAAGCCGTAGAAGCTGCATATGAAGCTGCTTCATCAGATATGCGAAGAATACAAGAGGCTGCATGATTTTGAGATGGCATGTCCAGTAGACATACGAAAATTCACCTGCAATGCCTTGGCCTCCTTCAGCCGAATTCCTGGCATCGGATGAAACGAAGGCTCCTAATTTACTATGTGAATTTCTTTCATATGTAACGAGTGGAAAACCACTGCAAGTAGTGAATGACAAGTCAAACGCACAGTGAATTCCTATGCACAGGACTTATGCTATAGCATTACTAATGGTAAATGGAAAATGTCAGAGCATTTGAGTTTAGGAATGACTATAAGGCATCTTACAGGAAGTGCAGAACTGTTAACTTTGGTAAATAGATATGGTTCATATTTACAATAAAAGAAATGGAAAAATATGTAACTAATAATTTTATTTTCCAGCCATTTTCCCGGAAACCAAGGAAACCCAAGGAAAGAATTTCTGCACAAAATTTTGGTTATAAATATACCTTGTTTAGATTGAAATGAAATGGGATTTAATTAAAAAAAAGTCAGTTTCTCCACATCTCTGTGGTTTTCCGGACTTTTCCGGAATATGCTGTAATTGACAAAAGGCAAACAACTAAAACCTTAAACTAGATGCCAATACCAACAAAAAAATATGTGTCATAAATTCCCTCGTAGCACTCTAAAATTTTCCAGGGGCTTTCCCACATTGAGGACTAGTATGCCATTTTATTTTCCGCATGTCAAGGTAAATCACGTTGTATAACCACACTGAACAGATTATATAAAGAGTCCATAGTTGTATATTTAGCTTGATATAAGTTAAGTATCGATTAAGTAAAGTTTTATTATAGCCGAAGGGATGTTTGCATATCGTTAAAATCAAGATTATCCAAAGATTGATTATAATATTCTTTAAATAAAGAATGTAGGTAATGTCATTAACATCCATGCATATTTTATTTACATTATCATATCCAATCAAGGGTGCCCCACAAACTATAATGTTAGTTATATTATTAAATTCATTTTACTTACCTTTCCTCAATTGCTGTTGGTAGAGCTTGAACCTGCAACGCCTACGTTTTCATCTAAGATCCCCTTTACCAGAAACATTTATATCTGAAAATAATCTAACACTCTCGCAAACATCTAAATTCCTAGGTTTATGGCTAGATGATAAACTGAACTGGAATAGGCACATCGAACAAGTTTGTTCTAAATTAAATTCAGCATTCTATGCTATAATGCAATTGAAATCTTGCTTAAACACTGAAGGAGTCTTAAACGTCTACTACGCTGTGGCCTACAGTCATATAGCAAATAATATTGTTTTTTGACTTGCTTAGGGTATTCATTACTCGAAAAAGATTAATTACATTAATTTTTTCACTTCAGCCATTAGAGACCTGTTGAAAAGTGTTCAAAGATAAAAAAATATTGACAGTTCCATCTATATTCATATTGAAGTACATAAATGCACGTTTATAAAAATAAAAATGATTTTGAAACACTTAATAATAATCATTCTCACAATACTCGACGTGGTAATACTCTGTACATTCCAAGTCACATAACCACTTCTTTTCATAGTCAAGTTGACGAACGCTACGTGTGTGTGTCTCTTAGTATTCTGTGAATTTAACACAAAATAAACTATTTAAATTGCAGTGTTTATGTACATTTGGTAATTAAAGTGATAAACAATGAGTTAGTGAAAAAGGATTCTTTAAACTGTGTTAAATGTGTTTATTATAACTTAATTACTATATTAAACATTCTGTGTGTAAATAGACAAAAACTTCGTGATAAGATAAGGCTGGACATCGGTCCCGTTTTAGCGGGCGATAGTCTAACCGCTAAAATTAAATACTCACATTAAATACGTAAACCGTACGATGGCCGATGAATGTGGAAAATGTAAGGGAAGAATTAAACAAAATTTAATGCAATGTGACGGACTCTGTAAAAAAAAGTTCCACCCAGAGTGTGTAAATTTAAATACAGATGAAGCTCATGTAATTAGAAAAAATGCTAATATTAAATGGTTTTGCGACTTTTGTATTTGTTATCTCGATTCAACTATTAATATGAAAAAGGAAATGGATGACCTTAAAAGTGCAGTCAAAGAAAAATTAGAAGATTTTGGTAATATGTTAATAAGCTCTGAGCGAAAAGAAAACCTCAAAACCATGAAGGAAAAAAGTTATGCTGAAGCAGCGGGAGAAGTGGTAGTTATAAAACCCAAGGCAAAACAGGAAAGCAAAGTCACTAAAGAAGTAATACGTAAAGCTTTAAATCCTGCAAAATTAGAAGTTGGAATAACACAAATTAGGAACACCAGAGAGGGGGGAGTGCTAATAAAATGCAAAAGTAAGGAGGAGGTTGAAAAAATAAAGAGTGCAGCTGAAAAAAAGTTAAAAAAAACTTATGAAATTAAAACACCTGAACAAAAAAATCCTAGAATTAAAATTGTTGACTTAGAGGAGACCTTAGATAAAGAAGTACTGGAAGATATAATCGTAAAACAAAACTCGTTTCTGGATCATGATGATATTTTACTTGATGTTAAAGTAGTGAGAAAAATGAAATCAAAGTATATGGCGATTGTAGAATGTGATCCACTCACATCCTATAAAATCTTAAATCAAGGAAAGCTGAGCATAGGGTGGTCCATATGTCGCGTTTTTGAGTATGTTCCTGTTTTTAGGTGTTTTAAGTGTGGTGACTATGATCATAAAGCGAGTGAATGTCAAAGAGAAGAAAGATGTCTTAAATGTGCCAGCAAGGATCATAAAACTGAAAATTGTGTAAGTGATATATATAACTGTTGTAACTGTATAGAAGCTAATGATAAGTTAAAACTAAATTTAAGAACAGATCATACTATATTTGACACCACTTGCCCAGTTTATTTAAGGAAAATAGAAGCATCAAAAAGAAAAATAAAAATAGTTACAGACACTAATCAATAGCAATTAAACAAAACAAGTCTTAAAAATAATAAGTTTAAAGTTATGCATCAAAATTTACAATGCATTAGAAACAAAATCGAGCACCTAGAAGTTTTGTTGAATTCGAATAATATTAATATTGTTTGCACTTCCGAGCATTGGCTAAATGAATATGAAATTAACAGTTTAAATATTAATGGTTATAGTTTATGCAGTATGTTCTGTAGATCTGTGTTTAAAAATGGTGGTACCGCTATCTTTTGTCAAAATAGTTTGAAAGATAATATCAAAGAAATCGAATGCCTAAAAAAATATTGCAAAGAAAAGATAATTGAAGTGTGTGGAATAGAAATTACTTTGTCTCAGTCAATAATTAAGATAATATCAATATATAGATCCCCAATTGACAACAATTTGAAATTATTTTTCAAGGAATTAGACAAAATTCTGAAATTTTTGTGTACCAACAGTAAAACCGAAATAATATTATGTGGTGATCTAAATATTGACAAACTAAATTCAGATAACGTATTGAAGATAAATGCATCCAAAGAATTACAAGATTTGCTTTATTCTTATAATATTGATACACTGATAGATCAACCAACAAGGATCTACAAAAACTCTGCAACAAGCATTGATTACATGTGTACTAATTTAAATTTTACTGATATAAAGTGTAATGTAGTGCATAATGCATTATCAGACCACTCTGCTCAAATGTTAGAGTTTAATGTTGATATTGAGAGCAATGTTGAAAAAAATTATATCACTACGAGATCACTTAGTAAATATAATTATGATACGTTTTTGTCCTATATATCCAAGGAAAAATGGCATGAAGTATATAGTAGTAAATGTGTTAATAATGGATTTGAAGTATTTGTTAATATATTAAGACATTACATTGACGTTGCTTTCCCACTCAAAAATCTGTGTCCAAAAAATAATAATAAAAAACCGTGGATTACGAGAGGTATTAGCATCTCCAGTCGAAAACTAAAAGAGCTCTATAATAAAATGATATTTACTAGTGATTCTAATGATATAAAACTTTATAAAGAGTATAAACGTATCTACAGGGTGGTACTCAAAGCAGCAAAGAAAATGTATAACGATAATCTTTATTTTAAAGCAGAAAATAAATCTAAAGCAGCATGGAATATCATTAACAATACAATTCAAAATAAGAACAAAAATCATAATAGTATTAAAGAAATTAAAACAGAAGACAAAAACATATATGATACCAAGGAAATTGCGTCCCACTTTAACCTATATTTTACTGAGATGCCAGGAAAACTTCATTGTAAAATACCTGATAATATTGAATTTGTCGAGCCTAATAATAATATGCATATTCCAACTATGTTCATTGATCCAGTTAGTGAAGCAGAACTGTTTAATATAATAATCAGCTTAAAAAACTCGAATTCTGTAGGTGTGGATGACATTAGCGCTAACATAATAAAACACTGTGTCTATCATATTTCAGCTCCTCTGACTTATTTAGTGAATATGATGTTGTTGGAAGGTACATTCCCAGACATTTTAAAAGTAGCAAAAGTTGTACCAATTCATAAAAAAGGAGATACTTCCAAAGTGGAAAATTACAGGCCAATTTCATTATTATCTACGTTGTCCAAAATTATTGAACGAGTAATATCTTCTAGAATAATAAGTTTCCTTACTAAATATGATATTTTACATTCTGCGCAACATGGATTTAGACAAAAAAGATCTACACAGACTGCAATATTTGATTTCCTAAATACGCTGTATGAAAACCTTGACAATAATAAAAAAAGTGTTGGATTGTTTATGGACCTGAGTAAAGCCTTTGATTTAGTTGATCATGAAATACTTCTTGCAAAACTAGCTGTGTATGGTATGAGAGGCAAAATCAATGATTTAATAGGATCATATCTGGCAGGAAGGTCTCAGTTAGTAGAAATTGATAAAATTAGATCTGATCAACTAAACATTGAATATGGAGTGCCACAAGGGTCTGTGCTTGGGCCTTTGTTGTTTCTATTATTTGTAAATGATCTGCCAAATATATCTGATGGAAACTTGGTGATGTTTGCCGATGACAACAGCGTCTTATGTTCTAGTGATTATATATCCAATGTTATAGAAAATACTCAAATGCTGCTTAACAAATTTACTTTATGGTTCAATAAGTATAAATTATTCTTAAATATAGATAAAACACTTTTTATAAACTTTACGCCTCGGTCCAAAGTAATGAATCAGTCATTTTTATTAAAACATAATGGAAAATCAATAGCACAAGTAAACGAAGTAAAATTTTTAGGAGTACACTTAGAGAATAATTTAGAATGGGAAACGCATATTGATGTATTATGTAAAAAACTATATCCAGTAACTTATGCATTGTATAGATTGAGAGAATTAACAAATAAAAAAGTTATGATATCTTACTACTATGCTCAATTCTTTTCAAGAATTAAATATGTTATAATATTTTGGGGTTGTTCCCACCACAGTATTAGAGTTTTTAGGTTGCAAAAAAGAGCAGTTCGATCTATTTCGGGAGTGTCACGCTTCTCACCTTGCAAAAAATTATTCAGAGAATTAAAAATCCTTACATTAGCATGTATACACATATTAGAAATATTACTTTTTGTGAAGAAAAATAAGGAAATGTTTATTAAAAATAACAGTTATCACACTTATGATACTAGAGGCGCAGAGAATCTATGTACACCATGCCATAACTTGTCTGTATTTGAAAGAAATCCTGTATATATGGGTATACATATCTATAACAAGTTACCAGAACATCTCAAACGTGTAAAAAATATTAATAGTTTTAAAAAGCATGTAACAGATTTTTTAATACAAGAATCATTTTATAGTGTAACTGAATACTTAAACTACTGAAAGTTTGTACTGTCAGGACAATATTTGTAATTTTTATTTATTTGTACGTATGTTCATTTGGTTTTATATACTTATGTAATTTTATTCTATGTATTTGTATTCATTCGTGATATAGTGACTTGACTTGTCCTATACCAAATTTGTATGGTCTTACAGGATGAATAAATTATTTATTTATTTATTTATTTATTTTTTTAAATATTCTCCACTCCACAGATGTACACAGATAAAAATAATTTCTTGAATCAAGAATCCATTGTTTCAACGAATATGCAAATAAATAAATTCTTCATACAAAACAAATACTTTTGTCATAAGATCATTATTTTTGAATCAAAACATTTTCTGTCTGTGTATTACTATGTACAATAAGTTACCAAACCATATATAAAAAAATATCAAAATGAAAATAAATTTAAGAATGAAACATGAAACTAAAAAATATTTAATCCATCATACATTTTACAGTATTAATGAGTACCTTCTGTCATGAGTTTTATTATTTATATGTCTCTAAGAGTTTTTGTTGACAAGGTATGGGTATAGGTATACATTAGGGTGGCCCATCTTTTTCGAAATCGAAATTTTTTATTTCTCACCCCTGCAAATGGTTCCATTTGAAGAAAAAACAGTCCCCTCAAAATATTATTGAACGTTTTTTTCATACATAGTACCAAATATTATCCTAAATCTGCAAGACATATAGTAATAAAAACAATATTTTTTGCACTAGGCCAAAGCATGCGACAGGGTTTCTTTTTTTACATTTGGAAACTGTGATTTATAATCATTTACAACTTGGAGTAAAAACTGTTTTTGGTCTTCATTTTTTGTTAAAATGTCATTATAGTCAGTAATAAGTTTGATTCCTCTCTCAGCGGCATCATTTACAACTTTAATTTTGTTTACAATATTGAAACATCGGGTATAACTTTCATTTTCCCTCCATGTTGTTGGATCATTTTCCAAAAATTCCATAGACAAACCTAATTTTTGAAAAAACTGTTTAGTGTTCTCGCATATGAAGTCCAGAATTTCCTTGTTTTCAACGTCAGTAATGTTACTAATCATAAGTCGTTTAATACCCTCTTGATTTGGTGCTTTCCTATTCAAAGCTTTAACCATTTCTCTTTTAGTGGTAACTGAAATATCGTCATCAAAGAAAGATAAGCCAACATTTACTGAATTAAGGTACCACAAATGGTTCACTATTTTCCTACTTGCGGCTTGAGATATTTCTTTGTCAATATTTTGATAATTAATGAGTTCTTTACAAAAGTCTAAGTCATGAAGCGGTGCTTTACTAGCAAATGACGCTGTAAACCAGGTCTTTACATAAACCTTTACAATAAAGAGACATATATCTTCAATACCTATTTTTTCTTTTTTAGTTAGTTGGAACTGATTTTGGAAAAAAAATATTTTTAGACAGTAAATGGCTTTGGCCATCCAACGTGCATGATGAAATGCCCCTGGTTGATAGAATGTCGTGTGAGTGGGCTCTTCTTCAACAAAAAGTTTAAAAAGCATTAAAAATTCTTCAATCAATACCATGCATAAATCCAGGACGTCCCTTTTTTCTTTGGTTAATTAAAAACTGCTTATCTTCATCTATTTTCATCAACTCCAATGCATTTGCATGAGAAATGTCAAAGAGATCGTCCAATTTTTCAACGAAATTTTTTTCTTAATCTCCCGCACTGGCCCTTTTAGCCGATTTTTGTGCGTTCCTCCACTCTGCATAAAGTTTATCTAGTTGTTTAACACAATGAAAATCCTGACGTGTCGGAATGCGAGCTTTATCCCAAAAAACTGACACCTCTTTTATTGTTAATTTAGCACTTTCATGTACACTTAGCTTCACTTCACGAATGTTATAAAAGAGCACTTGTAATACTTGTCTTAGACGGCAATTTATTGCCAATGATTTGTGACGAATAGTGTCCAACTAAGTAAATGAAAGTATCCTTTCGTAAGGATCTAACATCAGCCATCGTTAAATGTTTTTTCAAAAAGGAACGTATGCTAGAACTTATAATGTCACCACTGTAAAACACAATGGCAAACTGACATAAAAACCTACCGTAGGTGCATGAAAGTTCTAAAACAAATAATTTCTAGGAAATAGTTACACCAATAAAACATTATGAGAAAAGAGGTAGATATTTGTATTTTAAGTAAAATTTAAGTGTATTACCGTAATAAAATCTTATCTACAAATTTCTACCTGAATGCGGCACGAGTTACCGTTCACCGAATTATCTGAAACTTTGACATAAATTATTCCTAGTATAATAGTATATTTTCGTGGGGTGAGACTTAAAAAATACGCAAAAAAAATTCACCCCCTATAGAGATGGGCCACCCTAGTATACATATATTGTTTTTATGTTTGTTCTAATAATTTCTTATTATTATATTTATATTGCCTATGTTTTATACTTTACGTGTTTTTATCTTTTATTTTACTATTGCCTTATTATAATGTACACTATTGTATTCTTAAACAGTTAATAAAATATCTGTCTATATATCTATCTAGCTATTCAGTCCAATCCATTTGTTTGAAAAATTTTCAGTAAGGCACCTACGTACTTCAACCAAATGATGTATAGAAGCACTATTTATTTAAAGAATAACTTTTCTTTCTTCTTCCTCATTTAGTATCTGATGTTCCTAAAGTCGAATAACTACCTTTTTCGTAAACCTAATCGACTTTTATACAGGGCCAGTCGAAAAATGAGAAATTTTAAAGAAGGGTGGTCCATAAGACCGGTTTTCAGCCCGAAAACCAGTCTTATGGACCCTCGTCCTTTGGCTATTGAATAACAAACACCCTAAATAAGTATCGAGCTAAAATTTTGTATAGAGGAATTTGAGACAACTGAATCAAATATGCTATCCAATTAGCCGATAAAAAATTGTTTAATAGTCGATCTTGAAATTTCTACCTATTTAAATGAACTTAGTAGGCCTTGCCTTGTAGTATTAAATAACACACACTGTATATTATAATGATTACCGAATGCACAACTAGAATACATAAAATAGGCAATATATAAAGTGGCTGCAAAACATTCTTAATTCATAACCGACAAACGAAGCTGTAAAGAATTTGTATATTTTAAAATGCAAAGCTATGACTTATATACAGTTCTTTTGCTATCTATATAGATATTCTTTGTATTATGGAAAATTAGGATTCTGTATAGTTATCATGTTTGTAAATAATATAGAATATAGACACAGGAATTACACCTAATGCATAAAGGCAAGCCTTTAAATGAGACAGATAAAGTTAAAAAATAAAAAGTACCTAAGGTATCATAGCTGATACTTAAAAAAATTCTTTATAATCGTGTTAAAATAGATATAAATTCAAATAAACTATTTGCTTTCAAAAAACTCTAGTGACGTCACAATTATTTCTATATGTCAAAACAGCAGACTATGGCCCCTGATGCCATAAAAACTTCTCGCATATGTATGGCGTAGCACTGCTTGAGGTAAATTTTAATTTTTTCTTGGTGCAAGAAAAGAGCGAAAAAATGCTGTATCTGAATCAATTTTCAGTTTAAAGTTTCTTAAACTTTAAAAAAGACCCTTCTACTAAAATCATGATTTTTCGACATATTTACAAAAAGTGCATCCTCCCCTTCCATCCTCTAAACAAAAAATGAACCTCGGTCTTGGCATGTCGGTTTCTGAAAAACTCTAAAAATGTATATCTATGCAAGATTTTAGCAACCCTCAATTTTTTTTCCTTTATATGTATTTCCTATTTTTATCGAACTATAATTTGAAATTTCTCTGATAACTTAAAAGTGAACTTTGCTAGAGTATTAAAATGTTTTTTTTATTGTAAATCTCTAAATATACCTACCACGGAAAACTTTAATATTGTAATTATATATTACGTATATTTGTGACTCAAACTGACGTAATAAAAATTATATATAATTGTAAACATATTATATTATGTGGTTTGTTACAAAGTAAACTAAAACATACAAAAATAAAGTTCACATTAAATTTACCTAACCTTCATCATATAGTTTAAACTTTACAGTGAACAGATAACAATCAAGGAAGAGTGTGATTAGTTTATCATTGTGGAGTATGACCTCAGGTAGCTGTTTTATTTCTGCCATTTAATAAAATGCTACCCGTGTAGTGTGTATTGTGAGACAGAAACAAATTAGTATTTGATTTTTGTAAAAAAAATCACTTGTTGAGAATTTAATTTATAACATATGTTGATAAATGTATTTGAGAGAATACAGCAATGTTAATTTCCACAGAAAATACAATATAATAATGTTACAGAGCTGATTGGCAACAATTGGTACATTTTTACTAGGTCTATTCTCGAATCTCTATTAAAACTGTTGACCGTGACAAATGTCACTTAGAATATTGGATTATTGTCATATACTTTTCTAAAATTTGATTCTTGAGCAGTAGAAGATACCGCTAATACCTCTTGACAGATTTGTCGCATACTGAAGTATGTCAGCACTGTATATATTGGCGACTCTACCAATACATAACATTTTTTGACAGCATTGAATGTCAATGGAATCGATGTAGAGAACAAATGTTTTTTCTCATATTAGTGGCTATAATAATAGTGTTTTAATGGAAACAAATAAAAGTTACTGCGGCCAACAGCTGAAAAATATGCTAGTGGTGTTAGAAAAAAATACCCAGATATTTTGAAAGGTAAATTAACTGCTAAATTCACATATTAAGATGCCCAAAAATATGCAATTCCGGACACATTATTTCTAAATCTTTACTTAACCTAAACAGTTTTTGTAAAAGCAGGTCGTTGAGTCTAAACGGATTATATTTCTTGTAATACCTTCGTCTATGTTGATCTGTGTATTCTTGAAATTCAGCAAGTATATTTACTTCATTCAGGTTAGCCATTTTTATAAAACTTTGCTATTGTCATTAATTTGCATGCGAGAGTATAATGTCTTCTGGTCCTTACCCACCCATTGAACATTCTAAAATTGGGGAATGCGACTTTTGCTAATAGAGATTCGAGAATAGGCTACCTGGTCGTCTGTATAAGGTATTTCTTCCCAAATCGCCATACCTATAACTTAGCTATAGTTGTCAGAAGCAAACCTATAACTTAGCTATAGTTGTCAGAAGCAAACAATGTTGCTATAGTATATATATCAGCGATATAAAAAAGCTTGCAAAAAAGTGTAAAAGACACCTTCCGCTTTTGGTTAATGTACCGCCGGCGGCATTAGGTTGAGCAGTACACAGGACCGGACTTAAAGTGTATTTTCAGTTTCAAATAATGAATTAAAATATTTGAATTCTCGATCAATTGTAAAGTTGACAACACAATTGTTAGGCGTGAAAAAAATGCCAGCATCTTTGATCTTTATCACACCGCCAAGGACACCGACATTTTTTACATGCTTAAGAATTGTGTAGTGAACCATACTAATAACAGATAGAGAGTAATTACATAAAATACGATTAAATCCATGTTTTTATGCTCATCTTAGCCAGAAACAAAAACTGGTGTTCTTTTAAGAAAACTTTTAATGATATAATTTTTTTAACAGTGAATAATGCGATATCTGACATAAGAACTGTAAAATAATGTACACAAACTTCAACGATACCAGTTTTTCTTATTGCCCAGCAAGGACCAAAAAGGAGGTTAAGCATAGATCCCTTGCCAGGATAGGATGGTGACAGGATTGTTAATTAGGAAGTAATAGGTAAAAAATAAATAAATAAATAAACCAGCATTTTTTCAGTTAAAAATAACTAACTATTCTACAAAATAACAATGTAAGAAACTTTCTTATTAAAATAACATAATAAAATATCAAAGTAAAACCTGAATAAAAATAAATAAATATATAAATAGCTAAACTCAACAACACAATATAAAAAAAACATTAAATTAGTAAGAAAATTAATAGCATTTTCCTACAGTAAAATAAATAAAATAAAAACATTTCTTAAAATGTTGCAAATTAAACATGTTTTACCAGAAATAGTAAAACTTTTCCAAAATTAAAATAATGAAACGTATAACAATCACTAACATTATCACAGAATACAACTCACTCACTATCGCTGCCACCGTCACTGTTATAAATATACCCTCATCACGTAACTTTACGTATAAACAGTAAACTAAATAAAATATAGAAATCTTTCCTGTTATTCGAATTCTTCGCCATTGTCACTGTCCCCTCACACGTCGATGATGAATTTCTTTCTGCCGTTTTGTAAAGATTTGGCCCAGTTTTCTGTAATCATATTCATCTTTGATTACTTTGTGAATTGATTTTCTCCAGTCCTCTTCTCGTATGTTGAAAATTTCACTGTGAATTAATTCGATGACTTTTTTTGTCAAATTTAGGAAATGTGTTTTTCCGACGAATCCGCCTTTTTAATTGGCCCCTGACCTGCTCTATCGGATTAAAAATACAAAAATAGGGAGGTAGTTTTAAAACAGAGTGTCCATATTGCCTCGCGATGCTCTCGACAACATATTTTTTTTTCAAATGTTTTGGTACGCAGTACTTCCAATAATTGCTTCTTCCTATAACATCCTTCAAAGTAGAGATGGTGATTCATCAGAAAAATTTGTATTTCTTCCTTATTTGATGAAATATTTAGAATTTTTTCAATTTGTCTTGAATGATAAGATGCATTATCCATAACAATCACGCTGTTAGGTTTCAAATTTGGAATTAGCGTATGCTCAAACCATTCCTTAAATATATCAGATACCATATTTTTGTAGTAATCAACGTTGCATTCTTCCATTTTTTTTTTCACATAACTTCAGTCCATTTTCAACCCATTACGTGGTCTACTTCCACAGTGTCGAGCGTTGTTTCAGGGATTAATTAAAAACCGTTTCATTACCCTTCATTCTCATTTTATCACGATTATCTTTTTAACAATTATTTATTTTTGTAATCTTAAGTTTTACTGTTAAACAAGATAAACGATTTATTTCAACAGAAAGATTTAATAAAACTTTTCATTAAACTTTTATTTGTAACAAAGAAACAGGTAGTCCACCCCTGATAGTCCACATTGACTACATAGTTTATTCCAGCCTATCATCAATCGGCTAGAGCAAATTTCAACCAATTATATTCAGTGGGATTGGCCTACATTCTTGTTAGGATATATGTGTGACCATTTTTTGTGATGATACTAAAAGAAGCCGAACACCTTCATGGCTTTTTGTAAATAAACTAAAATACGTGGTCGGTACCCTGTACATTTTTTGCGAGCTTTTTTTATCGCTGAATTATATACGGGACCTACTATACTTCATATTTTTCGTAAATTATTTAAATTTTTTTTTTGTGTTTTAGTGGCCAAAAATTCAAACAAAGCGCTCGAGGCCTTGGCTGGGTTAGCAAGTAACGAAGACTTCAAATCGATTGCCTTAAAAAAATCATCTGGCCCCACCCAATTTCTACCCTGGAAAGACTTGATGCTCCTGCAAGTTAAAGGCCGTAGGAACGTGCAAACCCGATTAGTTGAGCCCGTGGCTAGCAGCATTAACGAAGGAGATAACTTCATTCTGATAACTCCTACTGCCTTATACAATTACGTTGGAGCCTATTCCAATGTTATCGAGCAGTCCAGAGCGACGGATATAGTCAATCACATACAAAAGAGCGCAGATATGGGGTGCAAGGTGAACAAAATTGTGACAATTAGTCACAAAACTAGTTCTTCGAAGCAAGTAGAAGAATTTTGGAAGCTGCTCGGAGCTGAGGAGGTGCCAGAAATAATCGAAGCAGGACACCCAAGTGAGGACGATACTTATGAACGTTACATATTGCACACAAACATGATATACACTTTAGATGGAGACGAATTAGTACCACATGACAAATATTGGGGAGCGATACCCAAAATCGAAATGCTGCAAGAGACTAGCATATTAGTCTTTGACTTTGGTTCAGAAATGTACGTTTGGAGTGGTAAGAATGCCCCGCTTGACAAAAAGAGGCAAACGCTGAAACTAGCTAAAGAGATGTGGCAGGATGGTTACAATTATACAGAATGTAATGTTTGCCCTTTGAACATAGCGTCCATCCTGGGGGCTCGGGAACAAACGGAGCTGCCACGGAAGGCAGACAAACGTCCAGAGTGGGCTTTGTTCGCCAAAATTACCCAGCATAGAGAAACTGTGCTGTTCAGAGAAAAGTTTCTGGATTGGCCAGATTTTTCCAGAGTCATCAGAGTGAGAAGCAGCGACGATATAAAAGATGTTAGTGCGTCGTACGACATCAAACCGTGCAATGTTAAAGAAATGCTCGAGGCAAAGGAGAAAGATCCAGATGTAGTCATAGAAAACACCCACCTGGGTAGGGGAGATAAATATTTTGATGAGGAGACTCGAAGATTGTTCGAGTATGATACTTTGGAAATAAAAGCTTGGCGCATATTGGAAAATACTCATGAAGAGTTGAAGGAAAAATCTATAGGACAGTTTTACGATGGTGACAGTTATATTTACAGTTGGAAGTATAGGCAGACGGTCAAGGGCCGCGAGTTGACCGGAAAACCCTCAAAACATGCACAAGTTGGAAGAGATCGCTTCGTTTTCTTCTGTTGGCATGGCAGCAACTCTTCGATTAACGAGAAATGCACAGCGGCTTTTTTGACTGTTGAACTGGACAAACAAAATGCGCCACAAGTAAGAGTAGTACAAGGCTCAGAGCCAGCTGCTTTCTTGCGCCTTTTTGATGGCAATATGGTGATACATAATGGTAAGAGGGACGAAACCGAGGACAGCCAAAAACCAAGGCTTTTTATGGTAAGAGGGGAAGTGGAGAACGAGATATATCTCATGGAGGTTCCTTTGAATATGAGCTCGTTAAGAAGCAGATCATCTTTTGTTATCATAGACACAGAAGGTGAACAGGTGACGATTTGGCACGGAGCAAAGTCTAGTGAGCAGAAGAGGAAAGTTATAAAGGACACAGTGTATAAAGTTTTGAAAAATAAACCGGCAGAGTTGTATCTGGATGAGTTTGAGGAAGATTTAGATGTGGTCGAGATGGATGAGGGTAGTGAAAGTGAGGATTTTTTCGATGTTATGGGTAACAACAGGGACAGTTACGTGTCGCTGTTGAATTGCAAGGAGAGTTATGATCACACATTGAGGCTGTTTCGAATGAGTAGTGTTACCGGTAATTTTGTTGCAACTGAGATTTTGTGCCCGCATAGGAGTGAATATTCTAGTCCATATCCATTTGTGCAGTCCGAGTTGTACTCAGCTAGTCAACCAGGTAAGCTTACTATTATTATTCATTTTTGTTATAAAATCATTTGCAAATAACTGCAGAGTATTACATAAGAATTTCATTAGATATCAGAAATAAAAATCAACTTGTTTCCTCCATTATTTTGGTATCTACATGACGAGGAGAGCTGCTGAAGAATTTTAAAAAGAAACATACCAGAATGTGCATCATATAGAACATATTGTATATGCATAGCACGCTTTATAGAATTGTTGAGACTAATCGGAAGTGCTTAATCTTGATATCATCTAGTGTAAAGAGAGTTTATCCTAAAGTACCAGATCATATACGGTTATTTTACGAAATTATTTTAAAACCCCATTATTTCCCAGAACCCATTTCACCATAATGAGGAAATAATCTACCGACAGCATTATAATATCACAGCAATTTTGACGGTGCCAAATTAGTATGGCAGAATAGTCAATTTCTTAAATGACAATGAAATAATCTTTTCAATACATGACATAAATGTGACTGCGTCTCTTCAAAAGTTTACATATTTTAGGTATGTACTAATAATTAGTACATACCTAAAATATGTAACAAACTTTGGTGCCTTTCATTAAAAGTCCATTTTTACCATGAAAAAGGCTGTGCAACGTCGACAGATGTTGAACAGTCTTTTTCTCGGTAAAAATGGACTTTTAATGAAAGGCACCAAAGTTTGTTCTAAAGTAGGGATTCCCAACAGGTGGTCCGTGGACGATGTCTTGGGGGTCCGCGAAATGTCACTGAGATATTCAATTGTTTTGTATTTCACTTGACTTGCAGTGATAGATTCTACATAATCTTCACTTTAAGAATTTAAGCTTGGGTTCTTGTTAGTATAGCGACCGATGAGGGGGTCCTTGAAAAAATCTTGTTGGGAACCACTGTTCTAAAGCATTTAAAACAAATATTGCTAATATACTGTTATGTGTTTACACCCATAGTAAACATCCTGTATCGTGGGTTCGAAAATTATAACAAGAGTAACACTAAACACCTATTTATTACCTTAAGAAATTAATTACAATAGATACTACTTCACTTATAACACTGAGTACTACAATTCAGTAATTCAGTCACTTTATCACTTTGCTTACTTCTTCTTGATCTGATCTGAACTCATTATCTCAACTGTACTGTACTGTACTATCCTGTGTGCGGCCACTCACCCTCTATTGTAAAGTAAGTGGTTCTAGAATTCTCTACATCATCCTACAATATTCTAGATAGATGTCAGCAGCTTCTAGATGCCGATGGCGCGCCATCGCTGGGACAATTGCCGAACTACTAACTATGCATAGTTTTCTGTTATTCACACAGGATTTGTACAGTTGCCTGTAAATAGTTGTACATAGTTACTTTTACATTTTGTGATTGATGGTTAAAAATTCATATGTATGTGTGTTAGTGTTACATCTACCAATACTTTCAGCTCTCTTTGAGAAAGTGTTGGACTTAGGCAATCCAAACCACATGACATCCAACATGGCGTCTGTGGGTGTCGAGGGCAAACATTAATTTTCATTCGTTGGCTTGGCTACATTTCCGGAATTTAGTAAAAATAAACCCGTGTTTGCAAATTGTTTGCCCAGAACTCCATATTTGACAGGTCGTTGGGTTCCCCAATTATTGTATCGTATTAACTTTGTATGTTAAAGAATTCGCTAAAAAAAATCACAAGGTAATAAATAATATATTGGATCGTACATGCATGAAAATTTTCACTCGATTACACATTACTTAGAGCCAACTCTGGTTTTGACGTCCTTCAACGCTGCGATCTGTGGTCTACATTGCACGGTTGCAAATTGAAGATTTCAAATTAAACACCCGAGGTCCGATTTCTCAAAGGAGGTTTATCAACGAGATTGCTCGGAGTATCCCATCTTATTCATATTATACTGCTAATCTTTGATCGTGGGGTCTAAGCCGACATTATGTGCAAATAAAATAAAGTACATAGTTATAAAATGAATAGTCGATCCTCTGAATTTACTGTTTTAGATTTTTTTAAAATTTTCCCCTCTTTCAGGATTATTTCTAATCGATAATCACCATGAACTATGGCTGTGGCAAGGTTGGTGGCCTGAAAAAGACGACGACTTAGACCTTAGCGATCAAACGGGTTCAGGCGCGGTACGATGGCAGGCCGAGCGAAAAGGTGCAATGCAAACGGCCATTGACTATTGGAAAGAGACACACGAAGCAGATGAACCAGTGGTGGCATATTTGGTCTGGGCCGGACTGGAGCCTTTGTCATTCAAAAATCTCTTCCCCACATGGGATGATAAGGAAGACGTTGCAGAATTAAATAAAAAGGTATGTTAGTTTTATACTTCTAGGGTTATGTGGTACAATTTGGTTGTTGCACTACGTCAATATTTTAGTAGAATTTGTGTTAATACGCAATAAAATTTCTTCTTAACTCTTTGTGGACTAGTGGCTATTCTGTGAAACCTCCTTATGTACGCAAATATGCACTTGGGTAATTACCTTTTCGGATAATCTGCTCACGATCACACCTTGTGCCGTAGCATAATTTTTAATCCATTTAACCTTAGCTTCTCCATCCTTGCTTGGCTTTGAAAGTGAACTATTAACTACTGCAAATACATCTACAGCTTTCAACAACACTTTTACGTGAAACTTCCATGTTGCCCAATTTTCATTTCCTTCTAATTTCTGAGCACTGATACCGGCGCCAATATTCCAGTCCCCTTCCATTTTCCGTTATCTATCAAGCGGCGATAGCATCTCTAGTTAACTACTTTATCGCAGCTTTTCAAATTTACTTTTCACTACTCATGCTCAGGGACCGAAACCAAAATTTATTTCGGTTCGGTTTTGGTTACGGTTAACTGACATATACCATTTTCGGTTTTCAGAGCAGCGTTAATTTGGTTTTCGGTTTCGGTTTTCAAAGCAGTATCAATTCGGTTTTCAATTACGGTTTCGGTTTTCCAGAATCTCACATTCTGGTTTTCGGTTACGGTTAGGAAAAATTCGTAATTAGGGTGCGGTTTTTGGTTAGGGTTTTGGTTAAAATTAAATGAATGCTTGTAGAGACCGAAAACGAAATTTTTTTAGCTCGGTTTCGGTTACGGTTACCTATCGTACACCATTTTCGGTTTTTGGTTACGGTTTCCGTTAGAAAAAAATCGTAATTACGGTGCGGTTTTCGGTTATGGTCCCTGCTCGCGCTTCCTCAATAATCAACAGGCACGACTGGGCCCATAACCTATTGAAGAAATTAGTGGATTGTTGAAATTATTGAAGAATACACAAGTATTTTTTCTTCATTTGTTAACATCACATTTTAAACTTAATAGTCGTCTTGCAACAATTTGGAGTGGAGAATTTTGTCTGGCAATATTTTTTATATATCTTTTTAAATTTAACATATTAAAAAGCCAGACCTGCTGAAATATATTAATTTTATAGTTTTTTTTTTTAGCCCCTTTGACAGTTAGGGAGTACTATACCCAATAAAACTATTTATAAAATGCCTTGAAAAATCTATTTTGCTGTAACAATATCCTTAATACCATCATAAAGCGACTTGTAAACTAAAAGGGCCACCCTTATGAAGGTTGTTAAGGCCTTTTTAAATTCCATCATAAAACTTCTTAGTGAGGCATAGTGCTGCTCTTGAAAACCTTGTTCGGGCCGTTTTAAAACCTTTCTTAAAATCTATTTTAAAGCTGTCAGAAGCTTTTCTATTAGCTTCCTGCATTTCTAGAAAACACCTAGAAGGCTACCATAAAACTGGTTTTTAAAACCATATTAGAACTGAGAAGCTATAAGAATGTCCACGAAGGAATCCAAATAATTTTATTATTGCATTTATTTTTTCTAAACTGATTTAAGCAAACACACCATCAGACTTATTGAAGATAAAATGAAATTTGAAATGTATAAAGCGTAGAGCATTATAACCTCTCTATGGCTGATTTAAAAGGTAATAAAAAGCCATCAGGTATGACAAAAAAATTAAAACCAACGGCAGTTTATCGTTAAAACTATATAAGAAAGGCCCAAAAAACAAGAGCCCCTCAGAAATAATAATGATTTTAATATCCATACAAAATTTGCATAGACACACGTAATCAGCAAACTTAAAAGAGTGGGCTGCTTCTCAGTTCCCACGGTAATTTTCTGTCGTTTCTTGTAATTCTACCTTAATTTGCTAACGAAAAAGTAATAATTATTGATAATTATAATTGTGAAATTGACCTTGAATATTTTTATATAACAAGAAAAACATGGCCGGCCAACTAAAAACCTAATTGTCATTTTACAGTCCTCTCCAGTGTTGCCAGGTCTAGTGAAATTTCACTGGATCTGGTGATTTTTTTAAAATCTAGTGATTTAGCGAAAACTTTTATGAAAATGCCCATTTTTAATGATTTTTGAATCACCCAATTTATTGCACTCTACTGGTAGGTAGACAAACATTAAATTTGAGTTGCGATCCATTTAATACAAAACTGTTCACGTTAATCGCTACCACGGTCGGTAAACTCTACGGTTACCTCGATCAGCAGCTCTTAGACGAGAGAGACGCGCGGAGCGGGGAATCGAATGAAAGAGACAGACATATCTGATTTCCGTGCAAAAGACACAGACAAAGATGCCTGTAGTGTCTACAGCTGACGTAGGCTGTAGACCCTAACAGAATATTTTTCATTCGATTCCCCTCTCCGCGCGTCTCTCTCGTCTAAAATCTGCTAATTGAGGTAACCGTATAGTTTATTGACCGTGAATCGCTACAATCGAATAGCCTGGGCTCGTTGCCCTCTAGCGTCTCGTAGACAAACAGTACTTTCTAGTTACAAACCATTTAATACAATACAGAGTACGAAGTCTGGCAACGAAATAATCAGATAGAGGACGCTCAAAGCTATGCTGTGCTCAGAGATCTGAAGAAAATTACGTGTCCTACAGACACTGCAACTTTTGAAAATTAAAGATGAGAGCTTTAATTTCAAATCTAATGAAATTTTAGTAAGTAACTTTTTAAAGCGTCGTCTGATAACTTTTAAAATTTTGATCTGGCAACACTGGTCCTCTCATTAAACTATATATTCTAATAATGGTAATGACCTAGAACATTTACTCTAAATGAAGCCCTTTTAGTCTTTTTGTATACTATCACAAATAATCCCTTCCTTACAAAAATGCAAATGCACTTGGCGAAGATCACATGGACTTGATAAAAGCTGTAATAAAACGTTTGGGACGTTGACATTTGATACAAAAAACTTAAAACTTAACCTCAAAATAATTTGTATGTGTGTGTGTTTTAACAATCCTTTTAAAATGGCCACTCTTTTTTATTTTTTTCTACCTTTTCAAAAAAGACTTAATTACACATCAGTAAGTCGTGAAATGCTTTTAATTAACACACACACACACACATGCATCAACGACACTTCAGGCAGACATATTGTTTATTATTTTTATAATAAATGTTTTATAGAGGTTTTGGAAAGTGTTTTATGGAATTAAAATTTGCCTTTTAGATTTATAGAGGCCTTTTTTTCTTCATAACGGTTTCATCACAACATTTATCAAGGATGTTTTAAGAGTCTAGTTTTGTAATGGCGTTTAATAACTACTAATAGGCATTGAAAATGTCTAGTTTTAAAAAGGATTTAAAATGCATTTATTGCAAATATGTTAAAACCATAAAGAATAATTTAAAGCCTCTTTAAATCTAAATGGAATTTAAGACGTTCATAAAACTAATTAGCTTTATGGAGAGTTTTATGTAGGTTATGATAAATCCATTACAAATACATATTATCCTAGAAGCAAATTAGCTTTATAATTAGGTCTTATAGAATGCTTTAAAACTTACTATTAAGAGCAAGTATACTTGAAGCCTAAAAGGCCTTAACTACAACATCAATAAAGCACATGACTATTTCCTAACCCTGACAAACCTTTCTTAAAACCTCCTCAAGTCCAAATTACTTTTAAATTGTTCCTTGGGTATGTGGCTGTGTCAGGGTGGCAGCAGACCTTCCATTCCATGTCTAGTGTGTTAAGAAGGAAGGGTCTGCTTACAGATTCTTATGACTACTGAAATAACTAAAGTAAATGCGTTGCTGGCTCTTAGCTTATTAGGTTAGAACGAGATGGAACGTGATAAAATGCTGTCAAAAGGCAGTCACATTGCGTAGTGGCTAATGTCACACCACTATTTTAGAATTGGCAACAGCCAATCGATCTTTACCTAACAGGGGATTCGAACAGATGCATCCTAGACACAGATCAATAAGAATCTTTTCAGACAGCCAAGCAACTCTCAAAGCTCTTGGCTCACGTCACTGCAATTCTAGATTGGTCTGGAACTGCTAAAAGGCTCTAACCCGATTGGGCAGATACAAAAAATTAACTCTGGTCTGGATACCGGGCCACTCTGGCATGGAGGGCAACGAAATAGCTGATTCCTTAGCCAGGGAAGGTGCGGTATCAAAATTCAACGGACCAGAACCAGTGCTTGGCATATCGGCAAACCTGCGGCCTGGACCGAGAGGAAAGTCCTCCAGTACTGGCAAGAACTACCAGGATTAGTTCATTCAAAGGAGTTTATTACATACCCTCTGAAATCAAGAACTAAAAAACTATTAAATAGGTTACATCTAAAAACTCTAGTTGGCCTATAGACTGGGCACAGCAGACTAAATCACCACCTACACAGACTCGGAATAGCGGACAACACTGAATGCCGACTGTGTTTGGAGGTGAATGCAACGGCAGCGCACGTTCTATGTACCTGTCCTGCTGGCAAAGGGCAACTGCTGCCAGAGGACCTGGATAACCTCTCACCCAATAATAAGGTAGTCGGCTTTATACGGAACAAAATGAACTTTCAGGAAAATTTAAAGTCAACCTCATCTTAAAGTTCACTTTACTTAAAGTAACTTATTGTACATATTTATGAAAAGGACTGTTTCGAGTCGAATTTCTTGTTGAATTTTTTACTTAAACTTCAATATTGTTGAACAAAGTGTAGACTATATTGTCTTTTTGTATTGTTTTAGCTCATTTGTCGAAACTTTTTTCATTTTTTGCATTATTGAGCAGTGCCTACATGTTTATATTTAATTTTCAGGAGGGAAAAATACAGGGAGAAATAAGACCCCTCGAAAAGGAGCTGGCTCTTCTCTCGAGGACAACCTACCCTCTGACAGAATTGCTGCAAAGGCCCTTACCGGAGGGGGTGGATCCCACTCATATAGAAAAATACCTTTCCCCAGAGGATTTCCAGGAACTTTTGTCGATGTCAAAAGAAGAGTTTGATAAACTACCGTCTTGGAAGAAAACTGCTCTCAAAAAGGAAAAAGGTCTTTTTTGACCGTTATTTAGTCTTTTGATAGAAAAACTGGATTACCTATTTGGTGGCTGCTTTGATCCGTCAAAGTCCATCGATTTTATTTAATATTATAATATAATATGTGATTGATTGTATTTGAAAATTATTTATCGTATGTGTTTTTTTATTAATGGACAGAAAGTTTCATATTTATTATTTTATTTTTTACATATCAAATTTTAATGGCTTAACAATAATTAGAAAAAAAAAATTTTGGACATGCCTTTTAAAATGTATTTTTATAGATTCATTATAATAATATATGTGTAAACAAGATAAACTCAAAAATAGAATATTCGACAGCCGTTTTGTATGTTGAAAACTTATATCAGATTTTTTTAAACTGTTTGTTGTGAAACTTTAAAAATTCATGTCTTTTGTTGTTCTTTATATTTAAAAAACTGCCATTTACAATAGCTTTCTCTAGATCAAGAAATATGTAAGTACTTAAGTTTTTATAATTTTTTTTTAAACTTTCATATTATATATCATCCAAATATAAAAGTAATTAACAAAATTAGGCCGTCACAAAAATCGAGTTATTTGTCTGAGAAAGAAACTTAATAATTATCATTGAGATTGTTGATTAAGAATTTTTAATGTTACGTGATTAGTTTGTAGATAATTGCCATTGTTTTGTTTTTGCAAAAAACTGAACTTCATAATAAAGTAATAAGTAGTGTGTCTCAAGAAATAGTCAATATTGTTCTTATCAAGAAAGAAACAAAACAATAATCGAGAGTTCATGTGCGAAACTGATATATTTTAGTCTTGGATGAAGCCATACGTAAATGAGGAAAACTCCGCTGACAAAAAAGTATTTTAAATTAACTAGTTTGTTAATGAAATGTAACACAAACTTAATACTTTAAAAGGACCCCGAACGTTTTAAATGAAAAATGGCTCCCAGTCAATTTGGGTCTTATTGGGATATGTTACAGTTCGAGTCGTGCTGATCAAAAGTTCTCATGGGCACAACCCTCGGAAAATGTTCAATTACGATCTAGGGGGCTAGAAGATGAAAAATTGAGGTGGGCTTATAACTATCTAAGCTAATTGATTCCAAAAATCTGTCAGCAAAGTTTTAAGATATGCTTATTCTATTTGCAGGGTTACTTTTGGTGCTTTCAGCTCCCACACTTTCAAAAGCAGGGGTTGTGAGAGGATTCTGTAATACTGATATAATTAAAAATTAACATAAAACTACACTGAAAAAAATATGTTCGTAAAATTAATTAATGTGTTCACCGGCTGAAAATCGATGAGCTCTGTTTATTAATATAATGTACTCATTTATTAATACTATGTAACATTTATTATTACTATGTAAAAGTACATTGTATTAATGAACGTATATTATATTAATAAACAGGGTTCATCAATTTTCAGCCGATGAACCAGCATTTATTAATATTACGATTTTTTTCAGTGTATGTATTATTTTTACGAGAGGCTTCTTCTATTTGTATTATATTTAAGTGCTAATCAAAGTACTCTATGGCTCACTTAAACATCATCCAATAAATGGTGCGGGGTAGAGTTAAGGATAACGACAGCAGAAAGAACAGCTATAAAAAATATTCAACACATTTGACAGAATTTTCTACTATGCACATTCAAGAGCCAGCATTTTCTCACTTTGGGACATGCCAGTTGCTCTTGTCCGCATTCTGATGGCCAATCGGACATGACATCTGAGTCACAGTCTTTTGCATCCAGATGTCCAATAGAACATCAACGTGGCACCTTTTAGCATCGAAAGAAATATCTGAATGCCAGTTTCACACATTCAGATTTTCTGTTATACGGATGACTGGTAGTTTTCCACCTGCAGACATCAAATGAATCCAGTCTTTAATTTCTAAATGTCCGATTAAACATACATAGGCCAGTCGTCTGGTAGATTACATTGTTTTAAATCGGACTAAAGATTTTACTGTCGGAATCAATCATTATATGCCTCTTTTAGACGTACTAAATTTCCCCCTCACCCGCCCCCCGGAACACCCCCAATTTTGGGTAAATTTCGCTTAAAAATCATTTTTTTGCCAATATCTCAGTTCTGAACGGTCCTACCAAAAAAAAAAGATGGTTATCAAATTTAAAGATAAGTAAATTCTCTATCGAAATGCTTCAGACACTTTTTGATATATCATTAATATTCTTGAAGTTATGAGCGGGGGAAGTCAAGCATCGTATCGCATTCGTTCTGTATATCGACACTTTTCTATATTCCCAACCCGGAATACAAAGTGGGTCTTTATATTTACCATAGATCCAGAGGAAGTCGCTGGGTAGTAGCTTAACATCGTTCTTTTGGTTTAAGTCTTTTATTATTATTTTCTGTAGTCCCGATTTGCCAGTTCTTTGAAAATTTCTTAGTGGAACCCGACCAAAATCTCCAACAATGTTAGCACTCGGTATTTTTATAATCTTTTAATTTTTCCAGGTGATAAAACAGCATTTGCAGGTGTTATACGTTGAATTCCACCCATCGAATGAAAAGTATTTGCGCCATCTATAGTATCGATGTTTACATCCTCATTATCAAATACAAATTGTGAGAATGAGCTTGTGATTGCAGTATTTTGCGGATGCATCAGTGCGTATTTTTAAAGAGTGTTGTTGCTTCGTGATAAGTGGCACAGAATCCTAAAGCTGATAGCACATGCAAAAGATCTTTGGAGTCATATTTTCTAGAGAAAAAAGCTGCAAGGCCAACTTCTGATGAAGACACAAAGGATCTTGGTCTGGCTGAAGCTATTATTGCACGTAAAATATCAGTGTACTTCGTAGTCCATTTCTTTTTGTCCCCGTGCTTGTTTGTATACATAATTGTTTGCATAAGAACATTAAGACTGTCCGGTATGTCATTCTCAACGTTTTCTAAGAAAGCATCTGATGCATGGTAATTTTTTATTTCGTATACATGCGATCTAATATCTTCTAACGTTATTGCTCCAGCCGCCTTTACAATTTGCAATCGTTCTTCTTCTACGCTTTTTCCGCGATTCTCGTACCAATTCGCTGTTAAAATCCTAAAACCGGTATCCTGAAAACTAATGATAGGATCGTTACTGTACTTGTTAGAAATTATAATATCAGTGCCATATTTGTTTTCTAGTTTATTGCTGACAGTTCTGTACGAAGGAATGTAACCATTATATTCGCAAAGTATATCTTTCAATGAAAACTGACATTCATCCCGATTTTCCTGAAGGTATTCAGAAATGTGGTTAATTACCACTTGAATGTCGTTATATATCTTCCAGTCGACCTCTCTTCTTATCTGTAGCAGGCAAACGAAATAATTTTTTATGGCATGAGCGATGGTACCTAGCCTCAGCTGCAACTAAATCGATTTGAATGAAATTATAGCAGGTAGAAAATGTGGAAGTGTAGGAAAGTGTCGATATACAGCGCGGATGTGATATGATGCTTGGGTTCCCCCGCCCATAATTCCAAGAGTATTAATGTTACGTAAAAATATGTTTGAAGTATTTCGATAGAGAATTTACTTATCTTTAAATTTGGTAACCATCTTTTTTTAGGTAGGACGTTCAGAACCGAGATATTGACAAAAAAATGATTTTTAAGCGATATTGCCCCAAAATTGGGGGTGATCTGGGGGTGAGGGGGAAAAAATTAGTATATCTAAAAGAGGTCTATAATGAACTGGTTCCAACAATAAAATCTTTTGACCGATTTAAAACGGTATTTTCGGATTCTGAACTCCCTGACGACTGGCCTAACAAATCTTGAAAAAATGAAGTGTTAAATAATTCATAGCTGTTCTTTTTGCTGTCGTTACCCCTACCTTTTAACTCTACCCTGCACTTAGCCTTAGTGTACTTTTATTATCACTTAAATATAACACAAATAAAAGCTGCCTGTTTCTAGTAAAAATAATATATAGTTTTTTTTAACTTTTAATGTTTTAATTACATCAGTATTACAAAATCCACCCCCACAACCCTTGCTTTTGAAAGTGTGGGAGCTGAAAGCACCAAAAGTAACCCTACAAAAAGAATAAGCATAACTTAAAACTTTACTGACAGACTTTTTTAATTAATTAGCTTTCATTATAGTTAAAAGCCTACCTCAATTTTTCATCTTCTAATCTTCTAGCCCCTATAGATCGAAACTGAGCCATTTTCGAGCGTTGTGCCGATGAGAACTTTTGATCAGCACAAGTCGAACCGTAACATATCACAATTAGACACAAATCGACTGGAAGCTTTTCCATTTAAAACGTACGAGGTTTTTTGAACCATGATTGACTGTGTTGTAAATAACGGATTTCTTGCTTTTTTTTAAGGATATTATTTGCCTCTGCAATGCGACTCCTGAAGAGATTGAAACGGGGTTATCTCAGTTAATATTGCAATTAGTGGAAAATCAGATTAAGTATTCATGAAACTTTTTGCTTATCATGGAACTAGTGAATAGTCGATTAATCGTAAAAGAAATCAATGCACATCTTCCTTCTTGTAATTTTTTTGTTCTAAAATTGAATGTGTGGATTTCTTTTTTTTCTCGACATATCTACGAAATTTAAAATCAAACCACTTTTTCAGAAAACAGGAAAAAAGTAATTGTTGAAAGTAATATTTATTTGAACTAAAGTCGGGAAGGTATTGAAAAAATATGAACTTCTGTATTTTTTGAATCGAGGTGGTTCATTCGACGCGTTTTTTTGTGATTGCTAGCAAATTCAATTTTTCGATCTTCGACACAGATTTTTAAATTATATTTGTTTCTTTTATCTGCAGCTTTTACGTTGTTAAATTTCATGGTTCTCCCAAGTTCCTAAGCAAATAAAAAAATCTGGATTTGAACGTGTTAGATGAGGACGTCAGTTAAGATTTCCAAGCAATTTTGAAAAACACAGATATTTTAATGATAGATTTGTTATTTTCAAAGGTACCTTTTTTCATTGAAAAAAAAACCGATATTTTACATTTCAGGTATTTTAGTATCGATGCCCATTATTTTTTTTGCAAACACAGAGTGAATAAATTATATCGTGCAATAAGAAAGTGAACCAAGAAAAAAATTAAATCAAAATACTTAAGTGGTATTTTAGCATATCGGGGGGTTCTTATATTCATCACTTCGCCAAAAATCTGAAACAATTTTTCAACTTTAACAGAAAATTTCTGAACTTTGAAATTATTTTCAAAATAGTTTAGGAATTATTTCTTTTATGATATGGTAGTTTTGTGATTGGAAAGGGCACTTTGACAAAGTTGAATTTCGAATATAATTAACAGCCATATTGAAATACTGTAACCTAAAATGTAAATAACCATTTTTTTTATAACACTATGTCTGAAAATATCAAAGCTATAAAAAATTTTTTCGAATATGTTTTTCAAAATTGCTTAAAAATCATAATTACTTAACATGATTAAAAAACACAAATGTTTTTAAAAATCTATTTAATACAGTGAGTCGTTAATGAATTTTACTGACGATAGCAAGAAAATGGTTAACATCTTGTTGAAAATATAGAAATCCTATATTTTTTCAATATCCACTTCCACTTTATATATTGCCGAATTTTTAACATATTTACTGGTTTCAGTATTAGCTAAAACTTTTCTGAAAGATAAAATTTTCATTAATAGCAATAAAAACTCAGATATTATCTTTCAACACTGAGTGATTTACATAACTACATATATATCTTTTTCTTTGGAGGCTGGAAAATATGCATTTTGTTGTGTTAAAACTGACGTTGAAAGATATTTCATATTAAAAACATTATGACTTGATCATCCATTTACAAACTACGGATGTTTCATTAAAATTAGAAACTTTTTTTTTGTAATTTATAGTCCGTGCACCGGTAGGGGATTTGACAGAGATTGGAGGGCACATAATCTTAATTTAATATTTTTCTCTTTAACAGTGGCTGAGTGAATTTAATTGCCTTGTACCCTTAAGAAGTACATAGAGCTTCAATAGTCCAGACAACGAAAGAATTGTAGAGAACATGGAGGAGGGGAGAATTTTCCTCTTGAGTAATATGTTGGGGGTAGTTAGGGGATAAACATACTAAAAGTCCCCGCCCCTAGCCCCATCGCTTCAGGGGGGAGGGAGGTGGAAAGGTTCCTTTTTTCGATTCTTCACTTATAACTGGGAAACGATGCGTCTTACGGAAGAAGATAATCTATGCAAAATTGAACATAATTAAATTTTCTACAAGAATGTCTATATTAATTTTCTTCCTGTGTTATAGTTTACGAGATATTCGCCAGCCAAAATAGATAATTAATAAATAAATTAATGGTACTTTGAATATTTTTATCAAAGCGGTTTACCGTGGCCTGCTAATAAATCACAGTCACAAAACAATCTTTATTTTACAACACTCAACGTATTTACTAACGCAATATTTTGTCGAAGTCTATACATTTCCTTAAATATATGGTGTGGCTCACTTAAAATGAAGACACCCTTATAACTTTTTTATTTTGTTTCCGATTTGAATCAAATTTTACTCAAGTATAGAACAAATTAGGATCTACTTACGACCAGAAAAACATTCGCCTGCTACAAAGGCAAAGCCACCTGCGGTACCAAAATATGTTAAAAAAATTAACAATCATTAGTGGGTCTCGACGAATTTCACGTATCCACCACAAATTGCCAGATGAGCTTATGTATGAGCAATCCCCCATTGATAACCAAATCAAATTTTGGTGTATGTATGTTTGTGATGCCGATCCGATGCATGTTTTAGAATTTTTAACATTCAAAATGTTTTTATTTTCTTCTGCATATTTTGTTACCGTATGTGGCTTTGCCTTTGTAGCAGGAGAATGTTTTTCTGGTCATAAGTAGATCCTAATTTGTTCTATACTTGAGTAAAATTTGATTCAAATCGGAAACAAAATAAAAAAGTTATAAGGGTGTCTTCATTTTAAGTGAGTCACACTGTATATTTGAGGAAATATATAGATTTCGACAAAATATTGCGTTAGTAAATACGTCAAGATTGTTTTGTGACTGTGATTTATTAGCAGACCACGATAAACTGCTTTGATAGAAATATTGAAAGTACCTAATTAATTTATTTATTAATTATCTATTTTGGCTGGCGAATATCTCGTAAAGTGTAACACATAGGAAGAGAATGAATATAGACATTCTTGTAGGAAATTTAATTATGTTTAATTTTGCATAGATTACCTTTTCTTGTACGACGCATCGTTTCCGAGTTATAAGCGAAGAATCGAAAAAAGGAACCTTTCCACACTCCTCCCCTCCTGAAGCGGCGGGGCTAGGGGCAGAGACTTTTAGTATGTTTACCTCCTAACTACCCCGAACACATTCCTGAAGAGGAAAATTCTCCCCTTCTCCATGTTCTCTACAATCCCCTTTTGGGCATTCATTGATTGGACTACAATCTTCCTATTTAGTTTGTGTAAATTTTCTTGTTTTTTATGTTTTACCTTTTAGAGTTTGGGGTTATGTGCCCTCCAATCTCTGTCAAATCCCCTACTGGTCCCCTACGCGCCCTATTCATAAAATCCATTTTGACAATACCATCATACTGAAGGCTTCAAGACAAACATTTTGGCACCAAATAGGTACATAGATATCTTTTAGTTAGTCGCCATCTGTTGTAAAATTAACTAAATTTTCGGTCGTTTTATCGTTTGAATTTTACATCAACAACAAATTATTAATATGTAAAATTTTATTTTCAACATAAATCATGAAATGTAAAATAAACCATATGAAAGTTTTTCCATGCTAAAAAAAATGTCACATTTAATGCCTAGTTGGTTTCTTTAGCAGCATCGGTAACTTACTGAGCCAATATTCCTGTATTAAATTATGTAATCGAAACTAAATAAGAAGTGTGTTTGTACCTTATTTATAGTATTGTTCTACATACTGTAGAATTGGCCTATTTCACGTTAGAAAGCTTGGTAAAACGTGTCATGGAGAAAACTAGATTGGTATCACTAAATGTCACTGCACAGTTGGCCTTCTTAGTGGCTCAGACCCTCCACAAATCTGCATATAGGGGATTGGAGTCTCCTGCTTATTTGTAGATAGGGATGTTTTATTTTCACAGTATTAATTTTTTCTTTGTAATTTTGTTAGGAATTAAGAAAATTTTTTTTTCCAATGTTTTTAAAAGTTTAATGCGACAACCTGTGGTAAATTAAGTACGTTTGTAAGATATCTTTGTCCTTCGTTGGCATATTTTTTGAATGTATAATTCTCAAACTTTGTAAAAATTAAATACTTATAATAATCATAGAGTGAAAGTACTTAGAGAAGATAACATATGTCACGGCTTCGCGCACCTCTTATAACAGTTGGCATAATATCAGTGACGTCCATCCATTTTTTATTTAAATATTAATGGTAGTAGGCAGTACGATGCCCCATGCAGCTGTAAAAATAGGATAACGAGCAGGCGGTAACGATATCGGTCTCTGCGCACTCTATGACGATGTTATCTTCTCAAAGTAATTTCACTCACTGTTTTCAATATGTTTAATGTTAAATTTACTAAAGTAAGCTTAAAACTTAAAGCTTAAACTTACCAATAGTAAGCTTGACATTAAAGATACTGAAAACGATGATATGATTATTACATTATAGGTTTTTAAGTTTGCAAAGTTTAGGAATAAGCCGAGTTGGTCAACACTACTTTTAGTGATTCCAACCTAGTTTTCACCGTGGTACTAGTCCACTCAAATTAGGAAAAAAGCAGAGAAAAATTCTGAATAGCAGTTTCTCTGCATAGGAAGTAAGTATTCAACTTTTAGAACAAGGTTTTGCTTATGCGCAGAAAAAAAAGAAATGATTTTTGAGATATATACGTTTTTTCGTGTTTTCTTTCATTAAGACGTATATATCTCGAGAAGTACGCGTTTTTAAACGAACATAGGTAAACGTGTTCAGAATACAACTTCCTACAAAATAGGTTCTATACATTTTTCCGATTATCCCACTGGCTTTTTTGGAAAAGCGACTTGAAAAATATATATATGTGATCTTTTCGCGTTTTGTTTTATTTTGAATGCAAATATCTCGAAAAGTGCGCGATTTTAGGGCTAATTGAACATAAGTAAACTTGTTCAGATTGAGATTTCCTACAAAAAAAGCTCCTATTGAGTTTTTCCGATTACTCCATTATTTTTCCGGAAAAGCTTCTTGAAGAATATATGTATATATTTTTTTTTTCATTTTGACGTATATATCTCTAAAATATATAGAATCTTTTTGTAGGAAATCACATTCTGAACAAGTTTACTAATGTTCATTTAGCCTTAAAAATGTGTACTTTCCGAGATATATACGTTCAAATGGCAAAAAAAAAAAACACCAAAAAGCAAATATATGTATTCTTCAAGAAGCTTTTCCGGAAAAACCAGTGGGTTAATAGAAAAATGTATAAGAGTTTTTTTGTAGAAAATCTCACTCTAAACAAGTTTATTATGTTTATTTAGCTCCAAAATCGCGCACTTTTTAAGATATTTGCATTCAAAATAAAAAAAACATGAAAAGAACACATATATTTTTCAAGTCGATTTTCTGGAAAAGCTAATGGGATAATCGGAAAAATGTATAGAACCTTTTTTGTAGGAAGTCGTATTCTGAACACGTTTGCCCCATGTTCGTTTAGCCTTAAAAACGCGTACGTTTCGAGATATATACGTCTAAATGAAAAAAACACGAAGAAACATATATATATATTTCCAAAAATAATTTCTTTTTTTTTCTGCGTATAAGCAAAAATTTTTTCTAAAAGTTGAGTACTTATTATCTATGCAGAGAAACTGCAGTTCAAAATTTTTCTCTAAAACGGCATGTTTTTTCCTAATTTGAGTGGACTATACTTTTTATGAACTGTTTTAACATGTAATGTGTCAATTGGGATATATAAAACAATCTTTTGTTTTTGATTTGTTTAATTTCTAATAAATGTCAGTTATCCAAAAAGCAATATTAGAAATTAAAATCGATTGATTCTTTTCAAAAACAAAAGTTGCAAGAAAATTCTTTCTTTTTTTTGGTATACAACCATATTGTTTAAATAGAAAACTGTGTTTTTATAACAGTATAAACGTCATTTTTCTATATAAAACAATTTTTTCTGATCTGCGGAATTTACGAATAAACTTAAATTTTTAACATATATCAGGTTTTCTTTCTTGGTATATTTTCCATTTATCTAATTATGAAACACTTGAAAATGCTGCCAAGATAACTTATAACTTTATATACCTACTTTTTTGAGTCAGATAAAAAATTCGTTGTCAAATTTCTCTCATAACACAGCCACACAAAAAAAAATTCTTTCAGATCTGGGGATCAGACTTTCACATCCTATAGTATTTTAACCCGCAGAATCCAAATCTGCCATCAGATTTGAGCCAGCATGTCCCAGTTTCGCAGAAAATGCAAAAAAAAACGTGGAAATAAGTGCCCAAGGTTTTTTGCATTTTATGCAAAACTGAGACGTGCTGGCTCAAATCTGATGGCAGATTTGGATTCAGCGGGTCAAAATACTATAGGATATAATAGTCTGATCCCCAGATCTGAAAGAAATTTTTTTTTGTGTGGCTGTGTAATCATTGTTGCCAGTTGTGTGGTACTTATGACATCATTTTTGCACTACTTTCAATACTGGAAATTTTTTAGTTGTTTTTACAAAAGAGCAAGCCGAAAATGTTGCATGCGAGTATTTATTGGTAAGCTATATACACTTTATTTTGTTTGAGGACAACCCTATAAGGTTAAATAGAAACCATATATAACTGCAATTGAAAATAAACGGACATGCAACAAAAAATGCGTAAAATTCAAGGATACTAGCTGTTTGCAGTTCGTTATTTATGTTATAAATATGTATTAAAACCCAATGACTAAAGATAAAGATAAATTAGTTTTCTGAAATCGATCGACATAGTGAGAACAACAAGAATTATTATGCTATGCTATTATGAAGTGTTTTGCAATAACTGCACACAGCTGAACATTGACATTAAAAATTCGTAATTAGATTGTATGGCGTGAAAATGATAAATTATTCAAATAAAGTAGCAGATTTTTGTGATGTAATTAGTAATAATTTTCAATGATATATCTGTGATTAGGCTATGTATTTATGTTGATAAATTGTAATATATGCCGTTAAAGTGTAAATAAAAAAGGTGCCTTGTAATTTTTGGAATTGAGAGCTCTCGTTTTTGAGTTGCTGAACTTTTCTAGTCTTTGTGATCCTCAATGGCACTGATTTATTAGTTTTTTTTTTTACAAGATGTTTTCGTATGTTTTCTAATTTTAATTAAATACACAATTTTGATCGCCTTACTAACAAATTTTAGGTGAGTTTTAGAACAAGGTTAATACGTTGATTTTGAATTGCTCTGTAAATTTCATATAAGGCTTTTCTACCTACTAAAAATAAGATCATAAATTCGTAATTATAATGTTGTGTATCTTCTGTGTTTTGTATATAACTTTTCAATTAATAAACATTTTCACAAACTAAAGTATAGCGTTTATTTTTGTCATTACAGATTACAGCTATGGTGTTTTTATTTTTTAAGGCAAAATGGAGCTAAGTATGTGACTTAAGATGCTGTAAAGCAAGGAAGTTTTATGCTTCAAATGGGCTTACAAAAAAATAATCCTTACTGTGGTTTGTTGTGGTTTTAATTTCATTTTCGATGTTTGTTTCGCATTTTTAGCTTGTAGCAATATACCTGGCTCCAGGCGAACATTTAAAAATCCACTCAAATAATTTTCCAATATTGTTTATTAATAAAATAGACCGTTAATTATAGGTTTGGATTTTCAACCTACAAAAACAGTTATTTTATTAGAATGAAGTATTTAAAATATGCATAGTACAATATAAGTAGTCTATGATTGCGAAATTGGAAAAAAAAAGCATTATTTTATTTATTTTCTATTTTGTAACAAAAAAAAAGCTGAATACAACTCTGAATACAATTGAACTACCCAATAAGTGCTGCTTGTATTATCTCGAAATTGGGAATCAGATGAAATTTATAAAATAATTGGAACATTCCGATCGTTTTAAGAATCAGGATCTACCCATTCTTTATTCCGATTCTGTTAGTGTACGTTAAACATCGATAGTCTGAACTATCGAGAACCATCGATATTTTTACAAAAACTATTGATAACTATAAATAGTGACGATAGTTGTTACAAATGTGGAAAAAATTCAGGGTTTCTACTTTTTGGCTTATCGAAATTGGGCCAAGCATGCACGGAATAGAAGTACAAAACCTATTTTTTTTTGGGGGGGGGACACTGCAGCGTCATTAAATAATTAAATAGACAGGAGCACAGAATTAAAAGTGCAACACCCATAATTTTTTTTTATGAGGGGTGGGAAATTGGGCCATAAGCATAAACTGTCAACTATCGCTGTATCGTCGAGTACTATCAATAGCTTCCGATAGTACATAACTATCGATGTTTAACGAACACTAGATTCTGCCCATCACTATCCGTTACTAGTTTCACGCGTTCGCCCTTCCCTTCCCAATTCCTGTAGAGATTCGTAACAAATAAAGAATAAAAAATGAACCACTTATATTTATCCTAGACTGTTGGACATATTATTTGTTTATATTTCCCAACAGCTTCAAGGATTTGTTTTAACACCAAAATGTTGCATATCGACGCTTAAGAAACAATACCTCTTATCTCCATTTTTGCCAAAATTTGGTTTGAAATTTTAAATTGATGTCCATTCCTATCTGCAATAGTTCCTAATAGCTGATATCTCCAAGATTAATTAATATTGATACCTAAAACTCGCTTCAGAAACAGAGAAACATTTTTGCTAAAAAATTTATATAGTGTTGGTATTCGTGGTCTAGCGCACTCCCTAATAGGTATCTATTTAACAAATAGACAGTAAATGGTCGAAATTGACAAATGTACTAGCCATACTATAAATGTTTCATAATTCCTCAGGGGACGGTTTTAGTACCCGTTATCTTTTTAATTTATTTAAATGAATTACTCACCCTAGATTGCTCTGGAAAAATTATTTCGTTTGTGGATGAACCTTACTACTCGTATAAATTGTAGATTGTTTAAGGGGTCGCTTGGACCTGGGTAGGTCTTTCTTCACCTAAAAGGTCTTTTGTGAATAACCTTACAACTAGTTGTTGCCCAGGATTCCAAGACTTTTTGCAAAGCTTGCAATTTTCCTGGGAGCTAATTTCCCTATGTCTTCACCCACACAGCACAGGATGGCCACAGGATATCCTAAAATGATCCCGTATATCCGATAAATTGATTGTTCATTTGGGATGTCGATAGGAAGTCCACTGGTTATCCTTTGGTCCTAATAACAGCCACAATAGGGATATCCATTGGATAAACCACATTCTATCTATAAGATAGCCTTTAGGGTTATTGATGTCCTATTTAAAACCTATATAGGGATAACCAAAGGCTATCCCTAGGGCCACCCATAGGTCAACTTGTTGGGCTAATGTAGGTCCCAAATTCATGATAATTGATAAATTCACCTAAAGTACAAATGAGAATTTTTTATTTAGTTTATATTTGCATTATACTTTCATTGTGACAAATGAATTTTATTGACGGAAGACATTACTTATAAAATATGGTCCTAATAACAGCCAAAATGGGGATATTGGCTAGCTCGTTCTTAGCGCTAGTTTCAATAATTTATGTTAGATGGCTCTCTTTGCAAGGTGCAAATTACTTCTGTTGCGATACTCACCTAGTAAGCCGGAAACTACAGGGTGTGTAATCTATCCACTGCGCAGGAAATGCACATATATTGCAAATGCCTCTTTTACGAGAGTTAATTTTTTGCAATATGAGATTTATTAAATTTTAAATTGTCTACAGTAATCACGATTTCACACAAGATTAATTTTGATCCTGTGTAGATACTATATGGGTAACCAGATGCAACTATGTGTGGATATCTCTGGTTGTCCAGATTTTAACCTAAATTGATCCCTCTTTCTTCCTATGGACAACCACGGGCTATCCTTATTGTGGACATCTGTAGGTTATCCCAATTTTAACCCAAATTGATCCCTTTTTCTTCTTATGGACGACCATGGGCTATCCCATTGAAGACATCCATGGGCAAACCCGATTTGCACCAAAAGGATATCCATAGGAGGTCCTAAATCGGGATTAATCCAGTTTAGGACGTCCCACTTATCCTCCAAGTATGGCCAGTGGTTGTTCTAAGGCTATCGAGTGCTGTCTGGGCAGCTGTTAATTCCGCCTGTTCTAGGTACTTTAGCCTAATGCGGATTAGCACCTTGCATTCACAAAGTATATGTTCCACAGTTTCAGTTGCAGCTTCACAGTATCTGCATTTGTCATCTTCTGCCATGCCTATGTTCTTGAGATGATATCTCAAGGGGCAATGACCAGTTAGAAGGCCTGTGATCAGCCTTAGGTCGGACTTTTCAAGTTCGAGAAGCCTTGTGGCATTCTTTGTTGAATAGGTTATAAGCCTTTTTGCTTGTCTTTGGCCTGGAGTGCTTCTCCAGTAGGACTCCTTTTGTTCCTTTTCCCATTTTAGGACCTCCTCCGTTATGTGTCCCTTGGATAAGCCACAGAACAGTTCAGGTCCAAAAAACAGGGCTTCAGCACCTTTTCTCGCGAGGCTATCAGCCAATTCGTTGCCTTCTATCCCCTCATGCCCTGGCACCCACATCAAGGTAACCTTGTTGTTTTTTGCCAGTTGCTTCAGGGATTGTCTGCATTCCCAGGCAATTTTTGACTCAAAGGTATATGACCTGAGAGCCTTTAATGCTGCCTGACTATCTGAAAGTATATAGATCTCTGCCCTTCAAGTGCCTCTATTTAGGCATTCCGGGGCACATAGATCTATAGCATAAATTTCTGCTTGGAAGATGGTTAGAGTGTTACCAAGGGCTTTAGATAGACTGCATTTAGGCCCTGCTACGCCCACACCAACCTCTTCATCCATCTGTGTACCAGATGTGTGACTCTTTCTCCAACCGCAGTGCTCCGACCTTGCCCGCCTGATGACTTTCAAACAGCACATCAAACGGGCAGTCAAAGTCATGCTTGACTGGCATTGAGTCAGTGGGTTTGGTCATGGATTCGAATTGGATTAACTCCAGAATCCTTAAGTGACCAACCAGGTCAGATCGCCTGGTCTGAATTTAAGTGCCTGATGCAGCCTTAAGGCAGTAAGTGCTGCCTCCTTCCTCACATGCAAATGCTGAGGAAGTAAGTCCAGCATTGCTTCCATAGCTGCTGTGGGACACGAGCGCATTGCTCCTGTAGTCCCTAGACAGTCAAGGCATTGCAATTTCTGCAACTTTCCTTGTGCTGTTTTTTCTTCTGCTTTTGGCCACGATTTGGCCACCATATGCATGATACTCGTAGAAGGAAATAGAGTCCGCGGATTGAGTTTGCGGTAAGTGTAATATACCAAAAAAAATTAGTACAGCTTTCATTTTCTGTAGTCTCGGTCTGCTTGACGTAAAAAGGATTTTTACCAAATTTCAGTTAAAATGGGATCTAACTCGCGGAGTTAATCTGAGAAGAAAATAAAAGAAAATAAATCATTGTAGGTAAAGTGGTTTTTCTGTTAATTTTATGGACAAATTCTATTTCGATAAAATATTTAGCATTGAAAGATAGAGCCATAATATGCCAACTTTGATCGCATTTGAACAAAATAATAATAATAATAATAATAATAATACCTCTTAAAGAAATTGGAATTATGTAGTAATTTAGGTGGGGTACTATTTGAATAGGTCTTTAGTTGAATTCGTTGAAATTGTTGATTGTGTTAAAAAATAAATTTACTTTAAGTAGTAATATTTTATCTAAATAGAATTTTTCCATAAAATTAACAGACCAGTTTACCTCTAATGATTTATTTTCATTTATTTTCTTCTTAGATTAACTCTGCGAGTTTGACCACATTTTAACTGGAATTTAGTAAAAATCCATTTTATGTCAAGCAAGCCGAGACTACAGAAAATGAAAGCTGTACTAATTTTTTTTTTGTATATTACACCTATCACAAACTCAATCCGGGGACACACTGTATATTCTAACTCATCTATTTCCAGAACTTAACTGAATATTGCACAAAAATATTGAATTGTTTGAAGTAAAAACATTGTGCAATACAATTTTACGCTTTATATATTCTGCAATATTATTGAGCGTCTATGGGTGTCTTAACTTTTTGCTCGATCAAAAACGTCCAAGCAAGTTGAGCTTCGTCGAAGGTTTCAGATTTAGATCGGTTAGCTCGATTTGCAATAAACAAACAATTGTCTCCCATCAATCAGATGTAATAACGAACATGGCTAATTATATGCAATCTGATTCTCGCGCATACTAGCATCATGAGGTGCGTTTAGTACGAAATACGAATACGAAACTTCTGATACAAATCTTTGAAAACAGTCTTATTGCCCATCACTACTGTCAATCACAGCAAAACGCGTGGGCATGGCTATTTTTATAAGGTAGATAAAAGCGATAAAAGCATTATCCGAATAGGTGTCTGATAGGTTATCCCAGGGATGAATCATTTACTTGGTGGATATCACTATCTATGCCAACATAGCAAAATACCGAATTTTTGCTTATCTCCGGGATAATGTTTATTCTGCAGAATAAATATCACTATCTATAGATGAAAGTACCCAGTCTAAGAGAATTTAATCGAAAATTTACTATTGCGGTAAATTTTACAATGTGCTGTAGGAATCGAGAAACATTTTGATGTAATTATGAAATAAAAGTAAATGGCTTTCCGGAGTCTCCGGCACCAAACTTCTTGAAATAATCTATATTTACCGGCTGAACCGGTGTCGTTCCGCCAGCTTTGTGCCACCGCGCTGTTTAAATAAGAAACCATTCTAACAATCCACACTTACCCTCGAATATTTGAACAACTACACAATTATCAAATTATACGCAAACGAGAGTATTAGATTTTTTAAAAGCATGTAGTTTGAAAAACCTGTTCTCTATTTATTTTTATATACAGTATCGGAAAGTTCTGCTTTTGAGATTGCATAATTTCAACGACTTACCTAGCAGAGGCAAAGTGTGACACGCCCCTTAATGTACATCATTGCTTGCTTCGCTCTCGCTTGCTCTTATTGCCGTACCAAATTGAACACTTTCCGATACTGTACAAGTTCAATAGCCATATTTGTGAGGCGGAAAGTAAAAAGGGACCTCTTGTCGGCGATGTCAATTTTTCAGTACAGTTGAAATTAGTGGTTTGGGTCAAAATGATAGATTTTTGGATTTTGTCCTTTACAAGTTGTAATCGATTACAAAACCGATATAATTGGATGAAACACTTAAAATAATCAATAAAGCAGTCACTGTTCAGCCCTGGAAAAGATACCTCCTGATGCTTATGGAGAAATTAGAGGAGACCGACAAGAGGTCACTTTCATAAACGCACTAGTAACTTAAACAAAAAAAATCATAGAGACATGATTTTTGTACCAAATTGTTCAGAATTAGAGCTTAATTCATTTAATATCAATAACTAAAAATCGGAAATTGCCGACAAGAGGTCCCTTTTTGCTTTCCGCCTCACATATAAATCTTTTATCTATGTTCAATAGCACTACGGTCAGAGTTACGGTAGTTGAGTAGTTCAAATATTTCGTCAGTTTTTCTGACTGCCTCTATCCGTGTAGTTTGAACATATGTATATATCTTAGACTAGGAAAGATATATCTTTCCCAGTCTTATATTATATAAATGAATATCGATGCTCGAACTTAAAAGATGCAAAACCAAGAATTGAATAATCTTGCTTACTTGCTTTAGTGCTGTGCTCACTGGCTCTGCTCTAGTGATGTGTCGTTCATGAACGACCCGTTTCACAATGAACGGATCTTTCAAAAGACCCGTGAACGATTCGATCACTCTCCATGACCCTATCGTTCATATGACCTGACCGAACACGGAACTTCGGATAGTATTTTCTTAATTTTCTACTATAAGATAATCATGATCGGTGCGCGACGAACGAGAACTAACAGAATGAACTCAATTCAAATCAACTTGTCTAAACATAATTACTTATTGTTTGGGTTCTGAATTAGTAGAAAATATATTATTATTTTCAAAATATTTCTTTAATTCAGGAAGATGAAATGCAGTCATAATTTATAAACTTGGAAATTGATAATTTTGACTTTAAATAGTGTCGGTATTACGATTACCTCTTATTTATTTATTCAGAAAAATTTAGAAGTTCCGCGCTACTCACACTAAACTATTTTCGGCGGAAAGTGATTAATACAAAGGTCAAAGGACCAGCCGCTGCACGGGAATGAATGATTAAGTTGTTTCGAAACAGATCGCATGGCGAGCTGCGTCACTCTCTAATCCATGACCAAGGGTACCCACCGGGTCATATGAACGAATCTTCGTGAACGGGTCATTTGAGTGATTGACCTGGTAAGACCCGGTTCACTCAAATGAGCCGGGTCTTACCATCACTACTCTGCTCGCCGTCGCCGTCACTGAACTCTACTATATAAATGGAAGGCCAGTATAGGTATATGCGCGTGAACAAAATGCGGCAATTACGGCACAGATTAAGTGGTAACGAATTCAAAAACTATAAGCCATGCGTCGACGCAGTAGAGAAATTAATGTCTGTGCTTGAACCAAACGGCTGTCTACGGGAGTTACGCGCCGACGCCAGGCTGACGCAATTCTGTGTTTTATTTCTTTTCCATAGATTCTGTAGCGTAAGTCTTGGATTAGATGCAATTTCCAGAGTCGGTGTCACCATTTTATTCTTTGTTTATTCTGTCGTTTGTGTAAAGTTGTTATAAATTGATTATTTTGTGTAATATTTTGTGACTGTTATAAACAGAGTTAATTAAGACTATGGTGCAATCTAGTATGGTACTGTGTTGCAAGAATCGGGGCAAAATCCCGGGTTTTAAACAGTTGCAGTAACAATAAGACCGGCTCTGACGTACTTTGTAGTGCGATTGCGCTCCTCCATATGGTCGCCATACTTGCGCGAGGTTCAATTTGGCGTAAAAATTGGTATGGATATTGACCTTCCATTTATATAGTAGAGTTCAGTGGTCGCCGTCGCCATCTGTTATTATGTTGGAACAAGATCACAGATTATTTTACTAAAAAGCACATTTTCGTGATCTCCCGTTGATAACCGATTGGTTCAGCTCATTGTAGAGATGGGTAACTCGTGAGAGAGTTATAACTCACAGAGTCGACTCAGTACTGTGAGTCAAGTGAGTCACGATTCCCGAATTACTTGATTCTCGGTTCTTTTAATGAACGCCGGCGCATTTACCGCTGTCGAGTGTCACCACGACTCGAACGTCCGTGACAGAAAGATATAGAAACAACGATTCGTTCGGTTCCTCAGATAATTCGGTTCACTTGAATCAGCTGATTATGTTTGTGAATAGACATTGGGAGTCAGGGAAGACGGTAAATAACGGCACATAATGTGTGCGTAGGTGCATATTGACGTGCGAACCAAGCCGACGTTCACTGTTTACCTACCTAATATATGTTTAAGATTTAATTGGTTATTTACTTAGAAAGGAAGCAAACCAAATAATAATACAAAAATATTTATTTATTTATTCATTCTTTATTAAGAAATCCAAACCACGTGACTTTTACCATGGCGTTGTGGGCAAACATCCGGCAAACGTTTGTTTTCATTCGTTAAACGTTTGTTAAAGAGTTTTTGTTTTTCGGTTGCCTTGGCTACGTTTCCGAGAGTTAATTAAAATGAACCCCGTGTTTGCCCACATCAAAATAATTGTTGGATTGTCTAATTATGTGGCTGTAATCTCTATTTATTGCTATGCTAGCATTAAAATCACAATTTGCAGTTTGTGTTTTAAATTCCCTAATCACGGTTCCTTATAATCACTACATACCATCGAGTGAAATATCGCTCATTTTAAGCCTCATTTTCAGTCAATGTCAACGACGTCAAGACAGTTGGAGTTTTATGTGTCAGTCCACTATAATCTTAAAATGCGGCTACTGTTTTGTATTTTGCTGTAATTTAAGAGTTTTTCTTCATCAACGAATATATTCTACTTCTTACATTAAAAAAAACATAATGAATATTTTAGCACATGCTACGAGAACAACACCAACCCATTATAATTTATGAATATTTCTATAAATTCACTTTTCACTATCGGTAAAGGCTGATCGCCATCGAATTCATTAACCGCTAGTATTCCTGCTCTAGAAAGCGGGAGCCAAATCTATAATCGTGTTATAAAACAATTTTCCCTTTTATCGTTCTCGTACTGAGGAGTGGTGGGCGCTTTTCTATTACCGTTTAGTTAACCGAAGAACGCGAAAAAGCGCTTAAGTAGTTCTAGCCACCGGTACTGCCGGTAGCGTATTGACCAATGACAATGAATCTTAGGTATTTGAAGTTTTTTGACTTCTCCTCCGATTCAAATGTTCCGTGGTAAGAAATTCGTTGTTCCTGAACACAAACACAAACTGCCTAAACTTGAACACGACTAATTGTGTATTATAAATTATAAATTATAATTAAATATAATTTTTAAATCAAATTTATCTAAACGACTAAAAGGAAATGACTTCATCGAACTTAGAATCTGTCACCGCAGCTTTACGAAATACTCGTGTTAGCCCAAGTGGGGTTAGCTTTGCTGGCAAGTCTCTTAAACTGAACAGTGAGGAAGATGGTACGTTTTAATATCTTCTTATTTAAAGTACCTACTGAATTAATATATTGTAATCCTTTCAGCCAAGCCAGTCACAGAAGAAATTGATAAGTGCTCAGAGCTCCAGTACCTTAATCTTGAAGGAAACACTTTGGGTGTTGATGCATCGAAAGCAATTGCTAAGTCCATTGAAAAACATCCCGAATTTAAGCGTGCGTTATGGAAGGACATGTTTACTGGCAGAATGAAAACAGAAATTCCAATGGCATTGGTAATATATCAATTCAGTTTCTTTAAACACATTTGAAAATAGAGTTGCTTTTAAGTTTGACTTTCTATTTTGATTTGGTATCTTGGTTGAGTAAGTATGCGTCCTGATTCTGGGTTAACCGTGCAAAAATAGACTGAAATATATCGTTAGGAGGGTTGCAAGAAAATAAGACCGAAAATCTTCGTTATTGTCAATAATATGTAAATAAACATTTCCGCTGCTTTCATGTATTGACAAAATTTGTATATTTAATGTATGATACCAAAACATAGAATAGCTTTTGAGTGAGATATGTATGCTGGGAATTAAAGTTTATTAACATGATGTATATGAATAAAGAGTGTAGGTAGAATAAAAATTGATGACAGCTCCAAACTGTTACTTGAAAGGGATTATGACATTTACACTCTTAGCATATTATTCTAGTCGAGTAAGGATTAAACCTCGGAATGAAAGTTTGAAAGCTGAAAATTTGCATAGACCTTTGTCTTGACGTTCTAAAGATTGGGTGAAAAGTCTTATAAGATCTCGTATCCGCTACTCAAGATATCAATGGTCAAAGGTCACGAAAATTGTTTTTTTGCAAATATTTCACTTTCTATGTGTCGCATGTCGTTAGGGGTTATTACAAAGTTTGTAGAGCATAAAATTCTGGCTTTAAAAATATGCTATTTATAAATAAGAAAGAACCTAGCACGGAATGTTAAGAAAATGGCCCTTGGTTAAATCGCACCAAATTTTAGTATGTTTGTCATAGGCACAATGCTCAAAAATCAATAAAGCGCAAGCCACTACTTGTTGAAGACAGAACCATTAAGCGCGGAATCAAAGAACTAGTATACTGTTCTACACGAATTAGCGTATGTTCATATTTATACTTTCCATTTGAAAGTTCCCGTTTCCCGAAAGTTTCCAAAATTCCGGGAAAGTTTCCTTTGGGAACTTTCGGAATATTCAAATATTTTACTGAAAACTTTCATTTTTATCAAAATTTCGTTCCGGAAACTTTCATATGGAAAGTTACCCATCTCTCATTTTTATCAAAAGTTCATTCTAGAAACTCCTAAAAATTTCCTGGAAACGTTTATCGGCAAGTTTCCTTTACTTATCTCTGCGAAATAATACATTCGTTTCCACACCACCCTTGAGGTAGAATGCAAGGCGCGTTTTTTCTTAGACGTGGTGTCCTTGGCAACCAAACTTGTAGATAATTTTATGCTTTACAGGTTTTGTAATAACCAGTAACGGCATGCGACGCATAGGAAACGATATATTTGCAAAAAACGATTTTGGCGACCTTTGATCATCGATATCTTGAATAGCCGACACGAGATCTTTCACCATAAAGGTTTATGCAAATTTTCGGCTTTCCAACTTTTATTCCGAGGTTTAGTCTTTATTTCGCCTTATTTGACTGCATTATATATCAAAAAGAGAATGATATGCCTGCATATTCTTATCATCAGACAAAAAAAATTAAAAAGGTGTCACATTTCCATGTCATTAAAATCATAATAAACTACAATTTCTCTTAAGCAATACCTTGGCGATGGTTTAGTTACTGCAGGAGCTCATTTGACAGAGTTAGATCTAAGCGACAATGCTTTTGGGCCGATCGGTGTAGAAGGTTTGGCCTCCCTCCTCCGAAGTTCATCATGCTATGCACTTGAAGAATTACGTTTGAACAATAATGGTCTTGGTATAACAGGTGGAAAGCTTTTAGCAACTGCCCTAACAGATTGTTACAACTGCAGTAAGAAAGAAGGAAAACCATTGGCCCTTAAAGTTTTCATTGCTGGAAGAAATCGGTTAGAAAATGATGGTGCTAAAGCTTTAGCTAAAGTATTTAAAGTAAGTATTTTGATCAAATTATAGACTACCAAAGATTTAATAAGGTATGTTTTGCTGTTTGTTACCTATGCCACAAATAGACCCATGTTCTAATTTTTTGACAGTAAATTTTCTTGATAAAAAAATACGATTTGTGTTAAGAAAATTTATTTATTTTATACAGGGCCTTCAAAAATTTCTAAAATATGAATGAGTAAACTATGTTTATTTTTAAAGGCTCTCAGGTTCTATACCTTCGAGTCAAAAATTGCCTGGGAATGCAGACAATCCCCAAGCAACAGGAAAAAAACAACAAGGTTACCTTGATGTGGGTGCCAGGGCATGAGGGAATAGAAGGAAATGAATTGGCTGATAGCAAGGTACTAATCCGCTTTAGTACTTAGAACATGAGGAATTAATGCCAGAAGACAGGGAAATTAGCTCCCAGGAAAATCACAAGTTTTGCAAAAAGTCTTGGAATCCTAGTTGCAGGGTAATTCACAAAAGACCTTTTAGGTCGAGGTGAAGAAAGGCAACTCAGGGCCAAGCGACCCCTTAAACCATCTATAATGTTTATTTTTCATTTTAAAAATAAATTCAAATTCTATTTGAAAAAGTTGCTTATAATAACTTACGTAGTGTTTATCCAAAATTTGAATTATTTCCATTAAAATTAATTCTTGTTTAAGTCGATTAATTTTTTAATGCCTCAGTTTCTTTATTTTCCTACACGTAAGAAATAATACAATCAAAATATCTATGAGGTTTTTGAAATGTTAGTATCAGTGTCATAATTATTGTGTGTTAATTTAAATTCTGGAGATGTAATAGTAAATTGCATACTGAGGTGGAAAGTGTTTCATTGTTGTTGAGAGATGAGATAGTTGACCAAGACGCGAAGCGGCGAAGTCAACTAATTCTCGAGACAGCAATTAAACTTTTCGCCAAGGTTTGTATACTATTTTATTCTCAGCACACCTTGAATAACATCATTGAGAAAGCAAAAGCCTGGTTTACACCTAATCAACTGGTATTAAATGATCGGAAAACTGAAAATCTGCTATTCAAGTCCAGAGTAAGCAACAACTCAAATCAAAATGTAAATAATGTCAAATTCTTAGGTTAGTCTACTCAAATTAGGAAAATAGCAGAGAGAAATTCTGAACAGCAGTTTCTCTGCATAGGAAGTAAGAATTCAACTTTTAGAACAAGGTTTTGCTTATGCGCAGAAAAAAAAAGAAATGATTTTTGAGATATATACATATATATATTTTTCGTTTTGTTTTTCATTTAGACGTATATATCTCAAAAAGTTTGCGTTTTTAAGGCTAAACGAACATAGGTAAACATGTTCAGAATACGACTTCCTGCAAAAAAGGTTCTATACATTTTTCCGTTTATCCCATTGGCTTTTCCGGAAAAGCGACTTGAAAAATATAATGTTTTTTTCGTGTATTTTTATTTTGAATGCAAATATCTCGAAAAGTGTACGATTTTAGGGCCAAATGAACATAAGTCAACTTGTTCAGAATGAGATTTATTGCAAAAAAGCTCCTATACATTTTTCCGATTATCCCATTGATTTTTCCGGAAAAGCTTCTTGAAAAATATATATATTTGCGTTTTCGTGGACCATCATCAGCACTTTTCTTGCTTTTCCACAAACTCCAAAATAATACATTTATTTAAAACATCGCACTGTGTTTTAAACTATGTTTTTAAACAGTTGTTTAAAACAGTATTTTGTATTAAATAAGTTTTAAACATTTGTTTGAAACACAGTGCGATGTTTTAAATATGTTTTAAACACTTTGTTTAAAACATTTTGTTTTAAACATGCCAACCCTGTTTCTGCCTGGTTCCAGTATTTTCAACTAAAATTTAATTCAGTGTAATGCTTAAGTTCTAAATACTTTGTCCTAATAAAATAGGACTCTTTTTGTAGGTTGAAAATCTAACCTGTAATTAGCAGTCTATTTTTATTAATCAACAATATTGAAAAATTATTTACGTGAATTTTTAAATATTTGCTTGGAACCAGTATGGCTAAAAATGCGTATACAAACATTAAAAATGAGAATAAACTTGAAAAACGTGGGTAATTTATATTACACTATACTATATTATCAGGAAAACGACTCATACGATCTCATTTGTATTTTGTTTGTTTTGCTGATTTCCATTGGAATAATAGGATTCTTCTTATTTGCGTAAGAATCTTTTATTTGTTTATATGAATATTAGAATAATGTATTTTCCTATGTTACACTGTACATCAGTATTATATTCTTAAAGCAAATTAAATATTAGAAGTACCTATTTACCGTAAAACCGCGTTTTTAAAATTTTTAAAATTTTAAAACTTTATCCATAACAGTTTTCATTGAGAATGACCTAAAGATTCTATGCCTTGAATTTGCAACGATTCCGTCGACAACAAATTACCCATGCATTTGGTGCGGGGTCCCTTAAAAATAAAGGTAGTTTACTCTTACTTAAAATGAATTTTCTTAACACAAATCGTATTTTTTTAACAGGCTAAATTTTTTATAGTGACTTTTTGTCAAAAAATTAAAATTTAGGTTCGTTTCTAGTATAGGTAATCCCATCCGGGGACACCCATTATAGTGGAATAACAAACGTACCAATTTTTTTTTAAATATTGCTATTCTATTTTTAGATGATTGGCACTTTAGAAGAAATAGCAATGCCACAAAATGGTATATACCATGCAGGTATTTCTGCTTTATCTGAGGCGTTTACATACAACAGAAACCTGCAAATTTTAAACCTTAATGATAACACAATTGGTCCTAAAGGAGCAGAAGCCCTTGCAAAAGCCCTGCCACATTTACAAAACCTCAAAGAAATTAACTTTGGCGATTGTCTTTTAAAGACAAAAGGCTCGATTTTTTTAGCCAACGGTCTTAAGAACGCTCATTATCGATTGACAGAGCTTATTCTTGGTTTCAATGAAATAAGGAAGGAAGGTGCGCTTAAGTTGGCAAGTGCCATGGTAAATAAAGCCCAGCTGAAAATTGTGATGCTGGATGGTAACCAGTTGGGACAAGAAGGAAGAGAGGAGCTAAAGGCCAAATTCAGGGAAATAGGCAAGTTATTTCTGTGTCATAAGGTGAAAAATTATGTTTCTTTGTAATGCTCTTTTGATGTGGTGTTTCTAACTGCACCCTTTTAAAAATTTTACTGTGGAAACCAGGAACCGTAACCTAAAACTGCACCGTAATTACGAATTTTTTTCTAACCGTAACCGAAACTGAAAACCGGAATAAGAGGTAAACCGAAACTGAATACCTAAAACTGAAACCAAAAACCAGAGGTAAACCGAAACCTAAAGTATGATAAGTTGCGGATGTAAAGAATAAGCATGGTAAAATGGCCCCAGAAGCGTTTGGGCCTAATTTGGTGTCAATAGATCGACAATAGGAAAAGAAATGTTTTCCTCGAGTTTTAACCCCCCATCGCCACGGGTAACCCCTGGACCCTAATAAACATGACATTTCGTTTTCATTTTTTATCTCTGCAAGTTGTGCGTTAATTATTATGAAAAAAATAGACGATGTACATGTAATTTAAATACATCTTAGGAAAAAAACTCAGCTGATTTTGCTGCCTGCTTCGAATAAAAAAATATATTTAAAAATTAGAATATTTATTTTTTCATGAAAATAATGATTTACATACACCAAAAATACATTGTTATGAGTAGTTCATTGTAGCTTTTTTTTAAATTTTTTGAAGCGGTGTGCCATAATTAAAAAAAATAAAAACTATTACGACGCATTGTTTAGTGGTGCTTAACAACTTTATGTATCCGTTGGTTTTACGTTTAATTCGTTCAGATGCTGCCTGCCTCTGCGGAAGAGTATAAATATCTTCAAAAAGTTAGTCAAGTTATCATAATATAAACATCACTACCCCATTATCAAGAAAATGTTTAGAAATAATCAATTTTACTGCAAGCGGCATATTATGTTATTTATGTTGATGTTTCACTATATTTTTTGTAGCTACTATAATAAGAATCCTGATAAATTCATGAACTATGGTACAGGCAAACTTCTTGGAATTTCAAGAAAGGTTTATCCTTATTTAAAATATAAAAAGTACCGAATTACATAATTCTCAGAATACCCAGTGATAATTAATTGTAAATAAATATTTAAATGAAAAATTATTTTTTTTTTTAACTATTTAACGTCGGCCTATTTCCGCTACCAGGGCCTATCACCGACGCCAGGAGACGAGCTACCCCCAACTTGGAAATTTTGCCGAACCTCTTCCCTTAAGAAGAGTAGGGATCTTTTACTTGCCTAACATTTAATAGACAAGGGACCGCCTGCTTTACATCCCCTCCGAAGGATGGTATATCCACTACGTAATCCTCGTCTGAAATTCCGTAACTTCCGAGTATACACTGATATACAAGCCTCTAGAAGGTGGGACGAGAACGCTGTATTTCTCAAGATGGGACCCCATCAAAGTACTAACCGTGCTCGACGTTGCTTCAACGGAATATCGACTGATATTCACATTGAAGTCGCCTCTACGCTCGCCCCTAAAAAAAAACTAGGTCAGACTATTTTAATGTAGGATTAGTTTGGTATGGCTTAATTGTGGAGTTGTCGAAATTCCGACAACTTTAATATTTATCTCTGAGCGACATATGCATTGCAATGAAGTTCAGTGCAGTGGATAATAATTCTCAGAAGACGACACCTTATTGATAGATAATTAAAGATTCAATGGTTAAGCACCACTAAACAATGCTTCGTAACAGTTTTTATTTTTTTTTAATTATGGCGCACCACTTAAAAAATTCTACAATAAACTACTCATAACAACGTATTTTTGGTAAAAGTTTTGTGTATCCGAATCATTATTTTCATGAAAAAATAAATACTCTAATTTTTAAATATTTTTTTTTTATTCGAAGGAGGTAACAAAATCAGCTGATTTTTTTTTTCCTAAGATGCATTTAAATTACATGTAGGACTTCTCGTGTGACTGCCGATGCTAGCAGACGTATCTCGGTGTTCTGTCTATAAAAATATCTAAAAGTTAAGTGTAGAAGATATATTACAGTTCGCATAAGTGGATAGCATGTGTTTGAAAGTTAATATATATCTCGGGGCATTTTCAATAATTTTATAAATATTTATCAGTGCTTAATTAGGTACGCAAACCAAATAATTCCACAGTGCTTCTGGTCTACGCAGTAAATTATAGTGTAGTGCAGTGACATCGTCTAGTAACACCTGAAGAGAGAATCAACAAACGATAAGTGTCTTTAATTAATTTTTAATAATAGCAAATGCATGATTTTTAATTAACAAGCCCACTAGGCTAGTATATTATCATCTCTGTTGCAATCTTGAGAGTAAGAAGTACCAAATGTTAGAATTAGGGTCGGGCGGTCCTCAGCGGGCGAGGGCATAAATTACGGTCAAACCAAATAAATCCGTTAACACCGGTCTCTCATTTACTTGAGTGAAATAACTAATAGCACTACGTGGAGCAGAAAAAGGCAGAGTGTCATATTCATTTCAGATAAAAATAATAATAAGATGTAAATATTTGTATTTGAAAGAATAAATAAAAAATAATCGTGCAGACGAAAATTCTTTTTAAGGTATTTGGTTTCAAATAAATAATTTTTAATTACAATGAAAAAAGGGTGACAAAAACCGTTGCTGAGTGAAAAATTCTACAGGGTGGTACATATTAGCATAACGCACGTTATAATCAAATGCGTTACTCTTAAAGTATGGTCATTATATCCTCTTATATTTTCTTAGGTAAATTATCAAGTGAAGTTTTTCAGGTCAAAATTGCGCTCGTTATTAAGTGAAAAATTCTACATTACATTTCACACTAAAAATGAGGAAACCGGGTTACACGTGGAAAACAACAACTAAGAGGATCATGAACAAACTGAGAAGCGACCAAACATACTCGAAAAGAAAGCGAGTGGGAAAAATGAATTCCACAAAGAAATCGCAGCGATATACCCTACCAGAACCAGAAACCGAGGCATCAGAAATCTCAGAAGGAGAATAAGAAAATTTGTAGAAACAGAAAAACAAAAAGAGGAGCATAATCATTAAATAACGATCACAATGCGACAACACATTGGACTTGTCATCTTGCTGTCAAGGCGACCAGATCTGCTTTATAATGCTCTGTCACCAATGGATACCCATAAAAGTTTATAAAAGTTAAATAGTGACAACGTGTAAAAAATATAGTTAAAAAAAAAAGTATCAGTGGATGTGTCATGTGGCTCTCGCTGCTGACAACAAGCATGACCCAAACCCAACCCAGCATCGGAAACCGAGGAATCAGAAGACTCAGCAAAAGAAGATTTGAAGAAGCAGAAACACAAAGAGAGGACCATAAACACTCCATATCAATACACAGCACATATTTCACATGAAGATTCAGAAGAGGCAGATGCCCAGAACCAAAAACACAAAAAAGGGAGCTTAAACGCTCCCTCACGACACAATGCGGTAACGCATCTCATAAATACCTACACCTTCCAACTCATAATTCTTTACCATGCGCCATGTGGCTCTCGCTGCTGGCAACAAGCATGACCTTAGTCCAACCCAGCGTGGACGTAGCAGGCCCAGCTGTATAACTCTGGGAGTGGCAGCAATGCCTACCGCACGCTGGTAAATCAATCAATCAAATCAATCAAGATGCATTTAAATTACATGTACATCGTCTATTTTTTTCATAATAATTAACGCACAACTTGCAGAGATAAAAAATGAAAACGAAATGTCCTGTTTATTAGGGTTCAGGAGTTACCCGTGGCGATGGGGGGCTAAAACTCGAGGAAAACATTTCTTTTCCTATTGTCGATCTACTTACACCGAATTAGGCCCAAACGCTTCTGGGGCCGTTTTACCATGCTTATTCTGCTATACCCTTTGCCCACATTTGAATTGTAAATGATATACAAAAAATACCACTGAAAACAAAGATTCAAATCTTTAAATCATGATGTAGAAATACCAAATTGTATGGTGAAAACTATGTCTGTAAACCGAAACCGTAACTGAAAACCAAATTGTCGCTGCTCTGAAAACCGAAAACGTAACTGAAAATGATGTACGTTAAGTAACCGTAGCTGAAACCGAACCGAAATAAATTTCGGTTTTGGTCCCCGGTGGACACCATCATCTCTCCATTAAAAGTACGTTGCGACATGTTAGTAACGCAGTGTCAACGGTCTGATGGAGGCACAGTGAAGAACTCTTGCAGAATTATTAAGCAAATTAAATAAGTTTGCAATCTACAGAGGGTCTCAGAATTACTAATAATTATATTTCAAAGAAATTTAAAAAATCTGTAAGATTCAAGTACGCAATTGTACTCCGGACTGAAAATGAAACGATTTTTTAATAGCCGTATTTTACTAAATGTAAAGTGAGCTGTAAATAAAGAAGTTTCTGTACCAGTAATGATTGTGGACAGGCGGTATACTGTTCGGTAGGTGATTCAGTCTGGTTGACTAGTGAAAAGAACAGAAGTTGGCAATGGATTTTTTTTCCTTATCGGGAATTTTCCCAAAAATAGATTTTTTCTTGGGAGGGTTAAAACAAAAAAAAACGTTTTATTCCCATTTTTGAATTTGCCGCCAATTCTAACCTAACTTTTAGTCCTAGTCCTCAAAAAATTCATTACTGCATAATTTTAGTCTAAGAGCCAGCAACGTCGGAAAACACGTGATTTTAGCAAGGTTCATTCTTTTATATCCCCTCTTTTTTTACGGTGTAGGCATCAGAATGGTCTGGCTAGCGGGAGATGTTGCATTTACCTGTGAGAGTTCTATACAGGTGAAAAAGTTACAAAATTACATGTTAATAGCATGACTTGGTTAACTATTCGTAATACTAATTCATTATTGCCAAATGGTTTCACCGTTGTTAATGTAGAACCTTGTATACGGCGTCTGAAGGACGTGACACCAATTTATTTATTAAAGGGCACCAGTTGCTTTCTCCCTTGTTCGTATGTGGTCTTTCCACTCCCAGGCGGTTCTGTATTTGTTTATGAAATGTTTGACAAAGAAAGATAAAAGCTGTACTTACCGTCGACTGCTAACGACGGTCTCCCAAAATTGGTTTCTCAATACACGTTATCTTATTTATCTAATGATTTAATGGATTATGTGGCTCAGAGATCACTGATTTGCCTTCATAAAAAAATCTAGAGATGGCAGTGTTTTTTTCTGGGAGGATTAAAATGAAAAAAAAAACGTTTCCCATTTTTAAATTTACCGCCAATTTTAACCTTTAACTTTTGGACTAAAAGTTAGGTTATATTAGAAATTTTCCCAAAAATGTTTTTTTTTCCTGGGAGGGTTAAAATAAAAAAAATTGTTTTTCTTCCCATTTTTGAATTTGCCGCCAATTTTAACCTAACTTTTAAACTAAAGGTTAGGTTAGGTTAGAAATTTTCCCAAAAGTGGTTTTTTTCTCGATAGGGTTCAAATGAAAAAAAAAACGTTTTTTTCCCATTTTTGAATTTGCATCCAATTTTAACCTAACTTTTAGACTAAAAGTTAGGTTAGAACCAAATCAAAGAAAAATAGCATTAAAGCCCCTGTTATGAATACAATCAAATATATCAAACATATTTGGTATCAAAATGATGGTCTTTTAATGACCAATTCATTTTGATAAAAAATATATTTTTCCGGGGAAAAAACTGGGATTTTTCCCGGTTAAAACCCAAAAAAATAAAAACCCGGTTTATATCCATTTTTGGTTTTAACAGAATTTATGCACCAATTCACAGGAGCATCTCGAAGCACATCTGTCTTCTAAGTGCTGCACAACTCGACCATCTTAAATTCCTGGTAGAATTTGAAGACAGAAATTACTTCATGATATCTTTAAATTTTTAGGAAAATTTAATGCGCTGAGTAGTTTAGATGAAGATGAATCTGAGGATAGCGAGGAAGAAGAGGAAGAGGACGATGAGAGTGAAGGCGGAGTTGAAATTACAGAGGTCGTCGATGAAACTGAAGAGACGGTATCTGTTGAGCAATTTATCGCAACACCCAGTCCACAAAATTTTATGGCATTGGGAGATAACAGGACGGATTTATTGCTAAAAGAGATAAAGGTAATTTGAAATAAATAAATGTTTCTTTTATGTGGTGAGTAATATATATATATATTATTTTGTTACAGAAAAATGATGATGTTTCCATAAACGAATTCGTCTCAGTCTTAATGAAAGTAGCGTCCCTGAGTAATAATTCCAAACCTGAGGTTGCTGATTCATCACTGAAATGCACAGAATTGTTGTTTAAAGATTTATTTATATGGTCACAACAAACAAACAAGACATCCATAGTGAATAATACAATTTTAGTTAATTTGGGATTAATAAAGGTAGGCAAACTATAAGTTCTCCGATATTTTGACCCCCTACTGTATATTTTTACATATTTGTATTCAAGACAACATTCTGAGTATATCATGAGATTTTCGCGAATTTTTGAGTTGATGTTCAGTTTTTTTAAGCATTTTAAGACATCTTAGAGTCTAGAATGCTTTGGAATACCAAAATTTGTTCTACGGCAGGTAAAGTCCAAGGGAAAAATATAATTTTTCTACAACCGAGCGAAAAGTGCAACTTTGCGCTTCCAAAAAGTTGCACTTTTCCGAGAAGCGAGCGTTTTTTTACTTTGTCGCTCGTCTAGCGACAAAGTAAACGCTTAGTTACCATGGAAACCGTAATAAAGAAATGTCTAGTGTATCTGCGACTTTTGACACAAAAGTAAGCATTGGGGGTATTTGACAGATGTCGACAATTTTGTGACCAGCACGTTTTATTTTGCAGTAAATACCATTTTAACAAACATTTTTACAAAAACATCTGTATCGCAAATTGATGCTCCACGTTTTGAAATCTGAACTGTAAAATTTAAGGTTAACAATAATTATTAATTTTTACCAAACATTTTTATAAAAACGCCGATTGTAGAAAAAATCCTGTGTGTGATTCGAATGCAAAGTGACATTGCTGCTCTCGCGAGATAGCCGCGCTCCGCTACTTCTCGCTCAAAGCGACAATATATCTCTGCTTGCGCTCTTAATACACATTTTCTTAAATTTATTTAAAAATTAGAAATCACTTTCAAAATAATTTTTATTGATCCTTTGATTGAAACTTTGCACTAGTACTTATACCTGTTAAAAAACAAAAGAACCAAAAGGCTATTATTCACAAAAAGGTAGTATACTCATTTCATTATTAGACATATGATTTTTGCAAAGGCAACTACGTTTAAGTTCAAGAAAAATTATATTGAAAGTGATTTTTTATTTTTAAATAAATTCAATAAAATAGAAAAACAAATAGCATAGATTTGAAACGGATATCAATGAATTAAAAAAAAATAAATCTATAATTTATTGAACAGTATGAGCCACCACCTTACCATTTGAAAAAAAAAAGATTTGGATAAAAAAGTGATTTGTTCAATTTTTGAAGTTTCGTAAATAGTTATTAAGGTACTTGTATACTGATAAGAACGAATCTAGCGGTGGATTTAATAAATTAAAGCGCGAGAGAGATAGAGTAATAGGATTTGGCAACACTGTATTAAATACGATTGTCATAACTATCATATACTAATCTGCTACAATTAATCTGGCTATATTTCGTTCATGCCGAGCCGAATTTTCCAATCTCGATATGCAATTTACGATGAGGTTTAACTGAAAGTCTTTCTCTTTACGTCGCCACATCGTACAGCTGTCCCGCTAGTGTTTTTCGAAAAATATGAACGTGTCAAAATCGCATGTTTTTGTAATTTTTTCGTCTCCGAAATGCCAGCTGTTTTTTACTATTTTTCACAGATATGTCCGAAATGGTAAGAGCTAGCTCGAAATAAAAAATTTGGTCAAACATGTGTTTTTCACTGTGAATCCTTTGCTATCATCAGAATTTTAATTTTTCTCTTCGTTTCGGAGATATTTACTGAAATGTCGACGATGTAGGGCAAAAAATCGCAAATTTTGTGCTTCAAAAGTTGACAACTTCTTAATCTTGACTCCTACGCCGAAAGACTATTCTAGCTAATTTAAATAGAATTAAATTTGCTAAAACTCTTTCTTTTATTTTTTGGATTCCGACAAAAATTAGGGAATTAGAGGGGGCGGAAATTGGGACTTTTCTTTTTTCTGTAAAATTTCGCCATTTTGTCACCGTAATTAATCGATAATTAATTAAAATCGATCTCATATACGATGTCCACTTAATATTATGTATTACCTAGATACCTTATTAATCTCGGCCCTTCAAAACAAAAGTTTCTGACAAAATTATTTTTTTAAGATTTACATTTATTTTCTAGGAAAACATGAAATTTTCTCCATTTACTCGAATATCTCGATATTCATCGATTTTTTAGACAAATTTGTAGACAACAAATTTAAGGAGCATTTATACTAATTTTTAATCTTATACTTTTTAAAAATTTAAATATTCACGCCATCTTCTTAATATGCAACGTTGCCAATCAATTTCAACAGCTGTTTCATTTACACAAATGTAGGTCTTAAAATTGATTAAAGTTCTAATAACTTTTATACTAGACGGACGATTTTTTCAGCGTTTTAACAGAGTGTTAATAAGAAAATACTTAATGTTACGTTAGTTTTTGAAACATATTTCTCAAAAATTGTGGTAATAAGAGCGAAAATTAACTTGAGCCGATCTCTACTACGTCAAATAAGGCATCTTTGCCTAAAAAAGTCAAACTTTCCGAATCAATTACTACGAAACTAAACGGACGATTTTATTTTTATTGAAAATTCAAGTGTAAAATCACTTTATTTATTAGTATACCAAATTACATTTAAAACTGTAAAAGTTCATTTTAGTATACAAGTACCTTAACAATGATCAGAATTTGGGTTTAATTTCAGTGGCGCACATAGGTATATACAATTTTACATCAAGAAATTAAATATGTTTGTTCTTTCTTACAAAATAAATCGAAATTAAATGTAATACGAACATACCTTATGAGTTTTCCATTTATTTTGGCATAATAGAATACATGTATACATATGTACAACTAAAAATGTATGCATATTTTAATAAATCCTTGTAACGACGCACCTGAAAATTGAACCCAAATTCCGATCACTGGTTATTAATGAAATTAAATGAAAAATTATATTTTTCCCTTGAACTTTACCTGCAGTAGAACAAATTTTGATATGCTAAAGCACTCTAGACGAATATCTTAAAATGCTTTAAGAAACTGAACATCGACTCAAAAATTCATGAAAATCTCATGGTATACTCAGAATGTTGTCTTGAATCCAAATATGTAAAACTATACAGGTGTTCCATTTAAAAATTGGATAAACCGGAAATGGTCTCATACCTTCTTTATGTCCAAAAATGCATTTTTACAGGTAGTTTATGCACCCCAAATTTCAAATGGATAAGGTAAAAAATAAAGGAAATATAGGGGGGAACCTCTAGCCTGTGGCACCCGGTATACACTTGTCAATTTTAGAAACATAGAATACATAAAATACAATATAAAATAAGAAAAGTACAATTTAAAAGAAATTACAGGAATAAAACTTATATCCTAAGAGTTTGGAACACGAGATTAAGTTCATGAACAATAAATTAATATTAAAAAGAAAATAGTAAAATTTAAACAAAACAAAAGGGGCACAGGGACAAAAGGGAGACAAAATAATCAAAAAATTCTTTCAGAAAACTTGATCTTTTTTTCAAATTTGGTAGGTTTCAATTTTCTCCAATCATTTGGTAAATGATTACATAGTTTTATCGATAAATATGTAAAGGAATTCATGTTTTTTGTTAATCGAAAATGTGGAGCGATGATTTGTTGGTGTCTGGTGCCATAGCTAGATTGAAATTGTTGCTCCTGTAGATAGTTTTTAGCATACTTAATACATTCAAATATATATTGATTGAATCAGTCTTTTTGGAATTTAAATTTTTTATTATCATATAGGTTATAAAAAAGTGACATTGATTGTGAAATGTCATAAGTAAGGTATTTGGAAAAATGTTAATGATTTCGATTTATAACAAATGTAAAAATTGACGTTGAAAAATTGTGTCCGAGATAAGGCCAGATTCTGAAAGCTCAAAACAGTGCGAGCTTGCTTATGTTCTTCTGTTAATATGGTCTTCTTAGCACTTACACAGTTTTTTAATTCCGATTTTCCTATCCTTTGGCCAGCTGTTGACCTCGATGCTGGAAAATTTGTCATGGACACAGCGTCTAGTGCTGTTTGAAACGGATTTTCCCTCAAATAGCCAAGGAGCGCTTCATCTTCAGCGAGATTTGAACTTCTCGGTCGGCCTTCTCTTTAGATACCTTCCTCCTCCCACCTTTTCTTCACACTTATAAAGGTACTTTTATTTAAGTGATAATGGTTAGCAACTGCTCTGATACACCATCCCTCTTCAATTTTAGAGAGAATTAAAATTTTTTCATGTTCAGTTAATTTCGGCATTTCGAAAATATGACACTAAGGGCCGGTTTTATAGGTACAGTTTAAACCTAAGTTTGACTAGAAGATTCTGTTGAGCTCCGAAATAAAAGTAAATAGCGTGTTTAGCAAAGTGTATATTAAGCACACTCATCAAACAGGAAATTAACAAGAACCTTTTAACAAGAACTCAAAAAGACGCTTCTCGCAGCTTTTTCACTACAAAAATCATTCGATAGCTAATAATAATAATAATAATAATACCATTTATTGTATAAAACGAACAATACAAAAGGATAAAAGACACAAACAGTGATTCTCACTCTACCCTAACACATTTTAACATAATTAAGGTACCTACGATACTGTATCCAAAGTTCTAAAGTTAAAAATAATTACTTACTGACTAATAACACTACAACATGTGTAAGAACTAAATATGTTTTACATCATTAATGAATATACTAATATTGTCACGTGTTTCCACCCTTAGGAAACTACCCCTTGCAAATTCCGTGGGTTCCAAAAATTATAACAAGAGATTGTCCACTAACACACTTTATTAAATATTTACTGGTTACTTCACAATACTATTATTAATTTAAATACACTTTACTGACTAAAATCACAATGTTTATCACTTTGTTTCTCTTTGAAATCTTAACCTCACTTTCTATACTTTCTGAACTACTCGCCGAGAATGCGGTCGGTCTTTTATACCTAAAAATGACAGATCTCGATTTTTCTGTGATGACGCTACCATTCTCTAGATAATTCCAGATTGTCACTTTGGAATTTCTGGTAGGTTCTTTCTCGAGTAGGTGCAAATACATTATTCTAGGGGTTGTAACACATCACACTGCCCCCTCCTTAAGCCTGAACGTCCCGGTCAGGCAATTCAGCCTCTTTCACATACTTCGCCAGTCTATCCAAGTGTACGATCTTCATCTTGGACTTTTTGTTTCGTTGAATCCGATAGACGACATCATTAATTCGGGTAATAACAGTATAAGGTCCTTCCCAAGGAGGTTGAAGTTTCGGTGACTTCCCTTTCTTTCGCTGTGGGTTGTACAGTCAAACCAGATCTCCTGCCTTGAACCCTTCTGAACTACCCTTACGGTCGTATTGAGCCTTCATTCGGTCACTGGTTATGGTGATTTGGTCTCTAACCAGCTCATGAACATTTCTTAGCCGTTCACTCATTTCATCCACATAGCTGTTCACAGGAAGCTGTTCTCCGCCTGGTGTTCCGAAAATCAAATCACATGGCAGTCTGATCTCATGTCCAAATACTACACGGGCTGGTGTTTGTTTCGTAGACTCGTGGATAGCAGCTCTGTATGCCATGAGGAAGAACGGTATATGGAGATCCCAATCACGTTGATTCTTATGAACCACTTTAGAGAGATGTTCTTTCATGGTCTTGTTGTGTCGTTCCACCATTCCATCTGATTGCAGGTGAAGGGCTGTTGTCCGTGTTTTGTGTATCCCCAATAACTTGCAGATTTGCTGAAACACCCCCGACTCAAAGTTCCTCCCTTGATCTGAGTGCAGCTCCAGGGGTACACCAAACCGACATGCCAAATTATCTACCAAGACTTTGGCGACAGTAACTGCTTCTTGGTTTGGAATCGCATAGGCCTCTGGCCACTTACTAAAATATAGTCCATGGCAACCTGTATATACTTGTTACCATCCTTGGTTACTGTGTAACTCCAGGATTTCCTTCTAAGGCAGCATCGATCATTTGTTCTGAATGAGCAGGAATCTTGATTGTCTGTGTTGTTAACAACCTCGCTTTATGGAATTGGTCATCTGCAGTTGCCAGAATACATTCCTCATTTCCAATTTTTAAGACTCGCTCCCCTACGTCAACAATAAATCCCTGCTCTCCCATGATGTCCGGACCCAAAATGAAATCATCCATAATGTCAGCCATAATGACCTTGTAATTGAACCTCAACCGTCCAACCTGCAGTTCCAAATTGACCTCTCCATGGACCGCAGCCCTGTCCCCTGTGGCTGTCCGAATGATTACTCCATTTTGCTTCTTGTCAATCTGCAAGCCTGATATAAACCCTGGCCGCACTATTGATGACGTAGCACCCGTGTCAATAGTAAACACTAATTTTCTTCCATTCACATATCCTTGCAACAACAGACTACTCGGAATTCTTTGGAGCTGGGAAATCTTTACTTCTCTGGGGGCACCGCATTCCCTAGCCAGCACAGCCCCCTTGGTGCTGGCTATCTTTAGTTTTCCTGCTTCTCTTCTACATTCATAGCATTTACTCGACTCTCCGAGTTCTGCTGTCGACAGTCTCGTTTCATATGGCCCACCTTGCCGCAGTTGTAACATTTAATACCACCATTTGGCTTTCCTTTATTTTGCTGTTTATCCTGCTTTCCTAGGCCATCCAATTTATCGAATAGTTTGGTAAACATTTTCTGCATCTCAGTCAACACAGGGTTCTGATTCATTTCTGGTTGCGATTCTTCGAGAGTCACAGCTCGCACTCTCGACCTTGGAGTATCCCTATATGCGGCTTCTACTTCCAGTGCACGCACCAAAGCTTCGCTACTACTTTGGTGTCTCGTCAGCCTCAGAACTGGCCTGACCTCTTCGCCCCTTATACCATCTAAAAAGGCCCCCACGGCTAATTGTTCCTGGAATTCTTTAGGTGCACTTGGATACGCCAGGTGTGCCAGTCTCTCTATCGCAGCTTCAAATTCTTGTAAACTTTCCCCAGCTTTTTGCGTCCGGGATTTCAGCTGAGCCTGGTATAATTGGGCAAGGTGTTGATCGCCATACCTCATGTCTAATGCAGCTTCCAAGACTTTGAAGTCCCTTTGTTTATCCACTGGGATAGTTTGAAGCAACTCTGAGGCCTGGCCCCTTAACGCCAGAACTAATGCCATGGCCTTTTCCTCATTATCCCAGTTGCTCGCACACGCTGCTGCCTCAAACTGCCTCTTGTACGTCGTCCAGGAACTTTGGCCTTCAAAAAAAGGAGGTTTTAGTCGCTGACCTGATGATACCACCTGCTGGCTTCCTCTATCTCTCAACTGTCGTTTAAGCCGGTCTATTTCTCCTTTGACTTCTTCTTCGAACTTGTTTACTTTCTCTTTAACTTCAGTTACTTCTCCTTTTACTTGACTGACTTCTGTCTCGACTACTCCTACTTAACCTTCGACCTTGTTTATCTCTTCTTTGACTTCACATTTTAGTACTTCATTGGCAGAAATAATAGCGTCCTGTTGTATTTTTATTTGATCGCTCAGAATTTTTCTTAATTCTTCCTGGCGTCTTTCTTGTTCCTCTTTTTCTTCTTGACGTCTTGTTTCTTGTTCTTTTTTTTCTTCTTGACGTCTTCTTTCTTTGTCCTCTTTTTCTTTCTGACGTCGCTTTTCTTGGTCTTCTATAATTTTTCTTAGTTCGGTTTTTTCTTCTTCGCGTCGTCTTTCTTGCTGTTCTTTTTCTTCCTGACGTCGTTTTTCCTCCTCTTGACGTCTTTTTTCTTGCTGTTCTTTTTCTTCCTGACGTCGCTTTTCCTGTTCTTCTTTCTCCTCTTGACGTTTTTTCTCCTGTTCTTCTTTGTCTTCCTGCCGTTGCTGCGCCATCATTTTTTGGAATTGTTCGAATAAGTCCTGTATTTGTTTATCGGATGCCATACTTCTAGTTTTTATAGGCATAAGATTATGTTAAAATGAAATAAATTTAACTGTCACGTCAATATCGGTAATGGAACTTTCCAGAAAAATCTCGAAGCAGCACAAAAAAGTCTTATCCGGAGTCTTTTGTCACTATCCAGTTCAGAGAATTTAATAATCTCCACTAATGTCCAAATAGAAAAGTTCTAGAAATTTTTCACGCACTAACACAAATGAGTCTTTTTCAGTGTCTCTGTCACTTTCTCGAAAATGCACTTTTTCACAGTTTAGAGTTCAAAAATAGTCCTCAAACAATGTCCTGTAAATCAATTCTCAGTGTTACCACTAATTCCCAAGAAGAACACTGTAGAAACCTCTTCTTGAACAGTTCAGAAATCTTCTGTTATAATTCCGCTTCTGACACCAATTTGTCACGTGTTTCCGCCCTTAGGAAACTACCCCTTGCAAATTCCGTGGGTTCCAAAAATTATAACAAGAGATTGTCCACTAACACACTTTATTAAATATTTACTGGTTACTTCACAATACTATTATTAATTTAAATACACTTTACTGACTAAAATCACAATGTTTATCACTTTGTTTCTCTTTGAAATCTTAACCTCACTTTCTATACTTTCTGAACTACTCGCCGAGAATGCGGTCGGTCTTTTATACCTAAAAATGACAGATCTCGATTTTTCTGTGATGACGCTACCATTCTCTAGATAATTCCAGATTGTCACTTTGGAACTTCTGGTAGGTTCTTTCTCGAGTAGGTGCAAATACATCATTCTAGGGGTTGTAACACATCACAATATTTATACAACATTTTCTGTAAGAATAAAATAGCAGTGCATTAAAATTTTTGTACATTAATATTTTCCAAACAACCTGTAAGAAGACAATTTTTTAATTTTTGTTTAAAGCAAGACTCGTTTAATTGAAACATATCAGGAGTTAGGCGGTTGAATATATATGATACTATGTAAGTAAAGGATGCTTCCATGGCAGTGGAACTATGCGCTGGTATGGTAACTTCATTGTTGTTCCCTAGATCTCTATTGTGGTTATTGTTTCTAAATTAAATTTTATTATAGAGATAGTATCGGTAATAACTCAATAACAACTATCAATACCACAGAATCTTCTTTCAAATTTAATTAATAATTTCCTATTTGATGAATGTGCCTAATATACACTTTGCTAAATATGCTATTTACTTTTATTTCGGACCTCAACAGAATCTTCTAGTTAAACCTAGGTTTAAACTGTACCTATAAAACCCTAACCTAACACTGACAAATAAATAGAGAATGATTTAATATAGCGAAAAATAGGTGTACAGGATTTTATTGCACGGAAGTGTACATGTAAGTATTCCTAATGTTTTAAAGATTGGTCTACAATTGTCCGTAGAATTAGAACTAGTTATTATTCTAATTGCCCTTTTCTGGAGTTTTAAAATTTTTAGAGGCATATGACGATCCACCCCAAAGCAATATCCCATAGCTCATTACACTGTGGAACAAAGCATGATATGCCGTTAATATGTAATTTTGATCAACAAAGTTAGTTACATTTTTTGAGAGATATATAGTGCTGAATAGTTTTTTTGATAGACAGTCGATATGAGCTTCCCACGTTAATTTACTGTCTAGGAAGAGTCCAAGCCTTTTAACCGATCATTATTTTTCAAGAGGTTACAGTGGTTTAAATTAAAATATATTTTAATATTTAAATATATTGAGAGATACGCTGACTGTATCTGTATAAATTACTCTGGTATGCTGCAGGGGGTCCTGGTGTGGGTAAGTCAAACTTCACCCTTGAGTGGTGGATGGATTTTATAAATGCGCCTTTGGCTGTGCGGTTGCTATATTGATTCGGCGATCAGAATATGGTAACATTTAATGTGTTTGTTACAGAGTGAAGATAAAAAGTACAAACCTACATGGAACTTGGATGGCTGTTTACATGCCTTGAAAAATATCGTAACAAAGAATTACGTGCCAGAAAGTACAAAAAACACACTGAAGGTGTTCATGCAAAGGCAAGTAAAGGAACGAAGTAATGCTTCTCACACTTAACTGAAATTATTTATATATTTTTATATAATATACACTTCTTTTATAAATAGTGGTTTTATTTTCTCTAATTCTTCACTTTTCTTTCAGGGAAGTTGATAGAGCTGGTGACTTTATGGAAATAAAAAAGCAGATACTGTCAAGTTTAAGTTAGATTTGTAAGAGATCTACAGTAAATTATTATCGGGTTCTTTTGGAACTTTCAGTTTTAACATGTGAGAAATACCAAATTTAAAATATATTGTTTAATTCAGACTTGTACAAATTTCGTTCATGCGGTGGCTGGGTACGCTAAGTATATGTTCAATAGGGAACACGCACAAAGGACCTTCCCAGTCGATTTTTGTCTAATGCTGATAAAAAGTTGTCATGGACACAACCCTCGAAAATGGCTCAGTTTGGATCTACAGGGGCTAGAAAATGAAAAATTGAGGTAAGCTTATAACTATAATGAAAGGTCTGTCGGCAAAGTTGTCTGGTATGCTTATTCTATTTGTAGTGGTGCTTTCAGCTCCCACACTTTTGAAAGCAGGGGTTGTGGGGGTGGATTCTGGATTCTATAATACTGATATAATTAAAAGTTAACATAAAACTATGTATAATTTTTACTAGAAACAAGCAGCTTCTATTTTTGTTGTATTTAAGCAATAATCAAAGTACTCTAATGCTCATTTAAACATCATCCAATAAATAGTGCAGGGTAGATTAGATTAAATTTTATTTGACCATATTATGTACATACATTTATAGCAAGTCAACAGGAGAAATACATAACACCCAGTAAAGGGTGCTAAGACACATAGTTCAAAAAAGAACAAACAAATGTAAAATACAAACATACATACAAGTATTTGATAAAAAATATAATGTCACAATAATATGTGAATAAGTAAAAATTTAAATAAAAATTGTGTATTTATAATACACAATTGGAGTACGACGTGGAAAAATAGTTTATACATGAACAAAAGTTAGGCCGACTATCTTGATAATGACAACATGGCAGCCTGTGTGGTCGTGTTATAAGACGACACAAAGGGAGTATTAAGATAGTCCTCGATGGTGTAAAAAATCATGTTGTGAAAGAAACTTTTTGACTTCTCTTTTGAAGCAAACTTTATTCAAAGATTTTATGTTAAGTATTATGGTATGTTATTATAGAAATTTAAATTTAGTGAGTTGATTAAGGATTTATGAAGTTTAAAACGAGAGACTCTAAATAGATTGGCAGATCTGGTATTGTGTTCATGAATATCAGATTGGGTAGAGCAATTCTTAACATGTGAATGAATTTCAGGTACTACGGAATAGATATACAAGGAAGGTAAAGTCATTATTTCAAATTTAAGGAAAAAAGGGTGACATTGATCCATATAGTTGGCGTTTGCTAATATTCTTATAGCAATTTTCTCTTGTCTAAAAACTTTTATGGCATTCAAAAATGCACCCCATAAATTACGCAGTAGTTTGAATGGGTATGAAATAAAAAATAGATGTTTTTTAGAACGTCAAAATTAAATTTGTTTTTCAACTGGCCTAGCACAAAGTGGCAGTAGATAACTTATTCCGTAAACTATCATCCAAGGTAATACCCAACCATTTAACACTGTAATGGTTCGGTTTGTAGAGAAGGTAAGTCTCTGCAATTTATCAGGGTTTAATTTTAGTTTATTTGAACTGAACCAATTTTCAGCCTTATATTCAGTACGAGGTGATTCCTGAAGCAGATTAATATCTTTATTTTAGCATATTAATGTTGTGTTGTCGGCAAACAAAACACATGACTCGTCATCAAATAAATACATGAATCATTCACGTAAACAAGAAATAATAATAATGGCCCCAATACGGAGCCTTGTGGTACACCATGTTTAATATTTAAATAAGTTTCAAAAAGACAAAGAGGTAAACCTCTGATACCATAGTGGCTCATCTTCTCTATTAAAACATTGTGAGAGACACAGTCGAAAACCTTGGTCAAGGGCAGCGTGCAATCCTTGCACAAAGCCATCGACTACGTCATTCACAACCCTTAAGACCGCATTGGTTTTATCTAAAACCAATCTGGGAGTTTGTGAAGAACTGTCTAAATATACTGTCGGCCTAGTTTTCAAAATAATTTCAATAATCTTGGCGAAAATTGGACTAATAGATATAGGCTGAAAGTTATCAAGTAGTGAAGGATCGTCTTTTTTAAAAAGAGGAATTACTTTTGAGTGCTTTAAAACGTCTAGGAAAATACCCGTAGTAAACATTAAATTTATTCAAATAGTAAGAAGCATAAAAAATAAGCCATTTTTTAAAATTTTACTATTCATATCATAAATATCCACAGAGTGAGAAACATTTAAACACATAATAGCATCTTTAACCTCATCTGAAGTAACAGGATGTAAAAAAAGAGAGCAAGAATTTTTAGAAAATTCTTTAGGTTTGTCAGGGACATTAACAGTTAGTAGCGTGTCTATGATGATATCAGCGATAATAGTAAAGTATTAAAACTGTTAGGTGTTATCGCAGGATCCAAATTATTAGAGTTTATTTTGTATTTTTTTCTTTATTAATTAACTGCCAACAGGCTTTGGCTGTATTATTTGAAGATGTAATGAAGTGATCATAAGCATTTTTTTTGCTTTTACTATGCATAGCCTGTAGTCGTTTCGTAGTGAATTATATATGGCTGTATGATTAAGATTTTTAGTAACATTGCAAATGATTTTTACAGAAGATAAAATCTCTATTTTATTTTTTATGCAATCAAACCAGATGGGTTCCTTCAGTTTGTTCTTACATTTTTTTAAGTGGAAAATGAGTATGAATTAGTGACCGAAAAGTGTCAACCAAAAAATTTGATAAAAAATGTACTTCATTTGAAAATTCAAAGATCCTCCAGTCTATATCAAGCAGTGATTTCCTCAAACTTGTCAAGCCGAAATCGCTTGAAACTGTGGTAATCTTTATATCCATCTGTATTTTTATTAATCAAAATAAACTGCCCAAGATGGTCAGAAAAACAAGGGTCTAAAATAGCAGTTGCGAAACACTTATTCTGAATATTTGTTAAAATGTTATCAATACAGCTTGTAGTAGAATCGGAAATAGTGGCAAAAATGCCGAATGAATTAATTAAACAGGTTAATTTCAACAGATTTGGGAACTTAACCTTGAAATTCACGTTGAAATCCCCCCCACAAGTAGCACTTTTGTAGAGTTAAGAGTTAGGGGAACGACGGCAGAAAGAAGAGCTATAAAAATTATTCAACACTTGACAGTATTTTCTACTATGCACATCTAGAGCATTTTCTCACTTTGGGACATGCCAGTTACTCTTGTCCACATTCTGATGGCCAATCAGACATCCGAGTCACTTTTTTGCATCCAAATGTCCAATAGAACATCTACGTGACACCTTTTAACATCCGAACCTCCGAGGAAACATCCGAATGGCAGTTTCACACATTCGAACTTCCTATTATACAGACGAGACTGATAGTTTTCCACCTCCAGACATCGAATAAAACATCCGAATCGCAGCTTTTCATATACGAATCCAGTCTTCAATTTCTAGATGTGTGACTAAATATATAAATCTTTTTTTACATCCAGGCGTAAAAAGCAAAATTTGGCTTTCCAAGAAAATCTGCCTGTTTCTGAATAAAATAAAAATGAACAGTTTTGCTAGCTTGCAATAATACCAATTGTTAGAATTCAACACCATCATATTTTTAAAGCTGTGGGAGTAATAAGGTCGAGAAAATGAAGCGTTAAATAATTTATAGCAGTCGTTACCCCTACCTCTTAACACATTCGCTGCTTATCCGATTCTGGTATAGCCTACCGATATGCTGATATCCATTTTTCTTAAAGATTGACTAAATTGACTATTGTGATAGATACTAATAAGCGGCATCCGCATATCGGATGAGCCATAGACTGGCGCTCATGAGTTCCATACACAGGGAACATGTTAACTCTACCCTACACTATTGGATAGCGCAAATAAAAGCTGCCTGTTTCTAGTAAAAATAATATAATAATAATAATAACTTTATTCCCAAGAAACTATAATATACTTATAGATGAAACAAACGAATGACAAACAATATATAGTTTTATGTTAACTTTTAATTATATCAGTACTGCAGAATCCACCCCCACAACCCCCGTTTTTGAAAGTGTGGGAGCTGAAAGCACCAAAGGTAACTCTACAAATAGAATAAGCATATGTTAAAACTCTGCTGATAGATTTTGAATTAATTAGCTTTCATTATAGTTATAAGCCTACCTCAATTTTTTATCTTTTAGCCCCTGTAGATCGAAACTGGGCCATTTTCGAGGGTTGTGCCTATGGGAACTTTTGATCAGAAAGGTTCAAACTGCAACATATTACAATTAGACACAAATCGACTAGGAGTCATTTTCAATTTAAAACGTGCAGTCGTTTTTAACTTCTTTAATATTGATAAAATTTGATTCACATTGTTATAACAGCATTGATTAGTAATCTCAATGAAATATGTTGCATGTGGCATAAAATTGAATTTGAAATGTAATTTTACAAACACGGAAAATGAGTATTTATCACGCTGCTGACAGGAGTAAATAAATGATCTGATGTCACTGCTTATCGTAATGTTAGACTTATTTTACCGTGTATGTAAAATTCAATTTTATGTCAACATATTTCAATGGGATTAATAATCAAAACTGTTATTGTAGTAAAGAGAAAATCAACTTTTATCAATATTAAAATTTGTATATGTTCACTATTATATTAGCAGACAAATTAATGAGTAAACTTCCATTCATCTTGATAAAAAAATACAGTATTTGAATCAGGTGAATTCATAAGTTAATATGGAAAATTACACTACTTATAATATTTTCATTGTATAGTAATTATTTTAAATAATTTATTAATTTATTTATAATATTGAAACCAGTAGTATGAGCCGTGACTTTTTATAATTTATGACCCACTGACATTATTTATTTATGTATTTTATTTAAATATTTTTATTGTGATTTCTATAATAAAATTTTTACCAGTTTGTTTTTTTTTTAAATGTGTTAAGTGTTAATAGTGGTGCAACGAAATGGTACTGTTCCTGTTTTTGAAAATAGATAGATAATAATTTTGAAGTTGTCTTGTTTATACTTCCTTCGATTCAAATTTAGAAGACAATCTAGGCAGGATGACAGAAATTCCGTAGTCCTTGAAAGTGATTTTTTAGAGGCACAACCCATCTCGGGGATAACAAACTGAGTGGATCCCAAGAACCCTTACGTAATTTTAGGATATTGCACCTGAATATACAAAGTATCCGAAATAAAATAAATGAGTTTGAAATATTTTTAAATGAGCATAACTATAACTTTCTATTAATAAATGAACACTGGTGTACGAATAATGAACTGAGCTATGTAAGTATTAATCATTACAATCTAATCTCCAAATTTTGCAGATCAAATGCAGCCCACGGTGGAGTGGCTGTGTACGCATTTGAGAATTACACAAATTGTATAATTTTAGAGCAGGTAAACAAACTATCAGTTGAATTGCACTGCGAACTAGCCGCTATCGAATTTGGTAATAACAAACTAATGACGATATACAGACCTCCAAATGGTGACTACAATCTATTCCTAGAAACACTAACTCTTGCTCTTGAAGCTTTCTCCAAGAAAACAAAAACAAAACAATGATTGTATCAGGTGATTTTAATGTTTATATTCATGAAGAAAATCAACAGCGTACGATGCAGCTCGTAAATACATTTAAATCTTTCGGGTTTTCTCTAAGCTATACCGGATACACCAGAAATAGCCACTGTCTCGATACGATCTTCACCAATATAAATTCTAATAATCTGAGCACTCGAGCAATAGATACCAAACTCTCGGATCATTTAGGCATACATTTAGAGACAAACATTGAATTTAAGATTCCCCCAAAGAAAGTAACCGATAGACCAATTCATGATCAAGGTCTCTCAGAACTTAATAATTTCTTAAGTAATGTTAACTGGGAATTAATTCTGGATCCCAACATAGACATAAACAATCGCATTATTAAATTTATTAAAATCATTACTGATTCAATAGACATAATCTTTCCAGTAAAATCTATTATAGCTAATGGCTCCAAGCAATCTAAATTATCCTGGTTTAATGACAATCTCCGGCACGTGCGTGAACAATTAAATCTTTTATATGAATTTAATTAAAAAAATCCCACAGAAAATAAGGCCTTATTAAATAATTTCCATTCTAGTTACCGCCGTGAAATAAACATTGCTAAAAAGGAATGTAATGATAACTTTGTAAATAGGCATAACAACCCCCAACAAGCATTATGGAAAATTGTGAATAGCTATAAAAAAACTGCGAGTAACGTATCTGCTAATAACATCTCAAGTGAACAATTTAATAATTATTTTGTAAATGTTACTGACAAAATTATCGAAGAACTGCCACCATGTAATACAGAATATACAGACTACCTAGAAGAACGTATTCAACAAAGTCAATTCTATTTCACTCAGGTATCAGGCCAAGAAGTAGCTGACACTATTACAAACCTTAAAAATAAAAAAAGTAAGGACGTTTACGATATCTCCACTAGTATCTTAAAAGGTATAAAAAATTCCATCATAGGTCCTCTCACCACTCTAATTAACATTTGCATATCTAATAATGTATTCCCAGAATCCTTAAAAATTTACAAAGTAGTACCGGTTTATAAAAAATGTAACGTCGATGATCCTTCAAACCACAGACCAATATCTGTCATACCGTGTCTTGCTAAAATATACGAAATCATCCTAAAAAACCAGTTGACCAGATACCTAGAATATAATAAACTTCTCAGTTCCAATCAATACGGCTTCCGTAATAAACTATCCACCACACTTGCCATTGATAAATTAACTTCGATAATCAATGATGGATTTGAAAATGGGAATTACATTTGTTCTCAATTTTTAGATCTTACTAAGGCTTTTGATTGCGTGTCCCATGAAATACTGATACACAAACTAAATTACTATGGCTTTAGTGAACAGAGCAAAGCCCTCCTAACTTCTTACCTGAGTGATAGACAACAATTCATAGTCTACAATGGGATAAAATCTAATCTTCTTAACATAAAGCACGGTGTCCCTCAAGGTTCCGTCCTCGGCCCCGTTCCTTTCTTATTTGCATTAATGATTTTCCCAATTCAGTTACCGATAATGTACTAACCATATTGTTTGCCGATGACACCAACTTAACCATCTCAAAGAAAAATATTGAAGAATGAAATACCTCACATCAATTCAAAATCTCAAAACTGGTTTGTCTCAAACAAATTATGCCTAAATGCATCAAAAACAGAGACCATGATATTCAGCATGCGCAACTTACAAGATATAAACAACCCAGAGTTCGTTAAATTCCTTCGTTAAATTAGATCCGAAACTAACTTGGGACAGTCACACCAATCAAGTCTGTAATAAAATAGCTACATACACTTACCTGCTTCGTAATCTGGTCGGAAAAGTATCACAAAATACTTTAACAACTGCGTACCACAGCCTCATCCACTCTAGTATATCTTATGCTATACTAGTCTGGGGACATGCCACGAGTTCAATAAACGTATTTTCAGCACAAAGAAAGGTAATACGCATAATTTCGGGATTAAGATATAGGGATGATTGTAAAGAACAGTTCAAAAAATTAAAAATTATGACAGTTCCGTGCACTTACATATTCCAGTGTCTTTTATATGTAAAAAATAATGAAGGTGTATTTAACACAAGTCAAATTCATTCTTATAACACCAGAAATAGAGATAATCTTGATACCAACTTCCTAAGATTAACTAAAACTAGAGACGGCACTGGTTACTTAGGAATTCAGTTTTTCAATGCCCTGCCGCCTGAAGTAAGATCACTGAATGTTAACCATTTTAAATGGAAAGTAAAAAAATACTTGCTCGATAATGCTTTCTATAGCACAAAAGAATTTTTAAACATTAACCACCACATTATTAATTAAGTCTTGCCTCGTATATTCGGGTGCACTGTTCAAAAAATTACTTCGTGCAGTGTTTTATAACTCTATATTGTACATATATTTATTTATTTTAATATGTCATTAATTAAGTTTGTTCGTAATGTATTCATTTGTCCTCGTTTTTAAATTTCATTCTTATATTTACATATATTGTCTAATTTTATATTATTCAGTCATATTATTTTATTGTATATTACATTAATTTTTTTGACGTGTGTAAACACTATGTGTATCTGACACCAATAAAACTATCTATCTACCTATCTATCTTCACTCACCGAAGAGAAGTATTATAATCGTAAAAATTGTTACTGTCCAAGATTTCTTTGGGTTTTCACATTTCAGGCTATGCAAATTAGGAAAATTAAGTTATATTAATTTCGTCAATCTACCTGTCTGTTGGCACTGTATCTACAAAACTGTTTGACGGAGAAAAATAATTGGTAGATAGTTGACGCTATTGGCAACAAAAGAAATTGGATATACTTTTAGTGAAAAATATTTTTTTAAAATTATTAAGGAAAAAAATGTGATGGGGAACAGTAATATTAGTGATGGGCAGAATCAGAATAATGAATCGGTAGATTCTGATTCTTGGAAAGATTGGAATGTTCCGATTCGATAAATTTCATACGAATCCCAATTTCGAAGCAAAACAAGCAGCGAATTGTTAAATTACAAACAATTAGATTTTAAAGCAATAAGAGAGTCGTATTCATTTTTTTTTTTTTGTTATGAAATAGAAAGTAAATAAGATTGTAGATTGTTTAAGAGGTCGCTTGGCCCTGGGTTGGCCTTTCTTCACCTCGACCTAAAAGGTCTTTTGTGAATTACCCTGCATCTAGTTGTTGCCCAGGATTCCAAGACTTTTTGCAAAGCTTGTGATTTTCCTGGGAGCTAATTTCCTTATGTCTTCAGGCGTTAATTCTGCCTGTTCTAGGTACTTTAGCCTAATGCGGACTAGCACCTTGCATTCACAAAGTATATGTTCCGCAGTTTCAGTTGCAGCTTCACAGTATCTGCATTGGTCATCTTCTGCCATGTCCATGTTCTTGAGATGATATCTCAAGGGGCAATGGCCAGTTAGAAGGCCTGTGATCAGCCTTAGGTCGGACTTTTCAAGTTCGAGAAGCCTTGTGGCATTCTTTGTTGAATAGGTTATAAACCTTTTTGCTTGTCTTTGGCCTGGAGTGTTCCTCCTGTAGGACTCTGTTCTCTTGTTCCTTTTCCCATGTGTCCCTCGGATAGGCTACAGAACGGTTTGGGTCCAAAAAACGGTCCTTCAGCCCCTTTTCTTGCGGGGCTATCAGCCAATTCGTTGCCTTCTATCCCCTCATGCCCTGGGACCTACATCAAGGTAACCTTGTTGTGTTTTGCCAGTTGCTTCAGGGATTGTCTGCATTCCCAGGCAATTTTTGATGCGAAGGTATATGACCTGAGAGCCTTTAATGCTGCCTGACTATCTGAAAGTATATAGATCTTTGTCCTCCGAGTGCCTCTATTTAGGCATTCCTGGGCACATAGATCTATAGCATCAATTTCTGCTTGGAAGATGGTTGGGGTGTTACCAGGGGCTTTAGATAGCCTGCATTTAGGCCCTGCTTCGCCCACACCAGCCGCTTCATCCATCTTGAATCCATCTGTGTACCAGATGTCCAGATGTGTGACTCTTTCTCCAACCGCAGTGCTCCGACCCTGCCCGCCTGACGGCTTTCAATCAGTACATTAAACGGGCAGTCAAAATCATGCTTGATTGGCATTGAGTCAGTGGGTGTGGGTTTGGTCATGGATTCGAATTGGAATAACTCCAGAATCCTTAAGTGACCAACCAGGTCACCTGGTCTGAATTTAAGTGCCTGATGCAGCCTTAAGGCACTAAGTGCTGCCTCCTTCCTCACATGAAAATGCAGAGGAAGTAAGTCCAGCATTGCCTACATAGCTGCTGTAGAACACGAGCGCATTGCTCCTGTAGTCCCTAGACAGGCAAGGCGTTGCAATTTCTGCAACATTCCTTGTGCTACTTTTTCTTCTGTTTTTGGCCACCATATGCATGATGCATAGATAACCATAGGTCTCGCAACCGATAGGTAGGACCAATGTATCATTTTCTGCTTCAGACCCCAAGTCTTACCAAACAGCCTACTGCACGTCCAAATAGCCGTCGTTGCTTTGGTAAGTGTCCTTTCTAAGTGTGAGTTCCAGGTAAGTTTTTGGTCTAGAATTACTCCTAGATACTTGACTTCACTGGAAAAATTCAGTACTGTTCCATTTAACATAGGAACTCTCAAACTGAGTTTTCTCCTTTTGGTGAATGGAACAATAACTGTTTTGCTCGGATTGACACTACGACCCTCTGACGAGCACCATTTAGATATTATGTTTAAGGCAATTTGCATGTGGTTTGAGATCATAACCTCATGCCTGCCTCTCACAGTAACGACCAGGTCATCAGCGTAGCCCTGAACGTTGAAGCCATAATTATTCAGCTTATGGAGAAGATCGTCGACCACCATTGACCACAGCAAGGGCGCTAAGACTCCACCTTGTGGACAACCTCTAACTGCAGTCACGATAGCCAACTCGTTCCCCACATTTGTGGTAATTATTCTGCTTCTTAACATGGATTGTATCCATCTGATTGTTGGGGACTGTATTCCCCTTTTTTCTGTGGCTCTTTGTATGGATTCATAGGAGGTGTTGTCAAAAGCACCCTCTATATCTATGAATGCACACAGAGTGTAAATAAGATAATGCACGTTTAAAAATACGTACTACATACGTATTTATGTAGGTACACATAAAAAGAGCATATTTCTAACAAAATGAAAAATACAGGTACGTTGGCTAATAAAATATATCTCGGTCTTAATAAACAAAATAAAATAGAATATTGGTAACATCTCGGGTAATACAGTGTGTCACACTTTTCACAGTAACAGCTAGTTATTAGTTATCCAATTTCAACCAAATTTGGATTGGTATCAAAAACCTTTATTATGTCCTTTTTAAGCAAAACAATAGTATATTGTGTATTTAGTTGTGAAAGCAATACATTCCCGGACAACGATGCAAATTGTTGGCCGAGGCCAACAAGCATTGAAGTCCGGGAATGTGCTTTTACACCGAAGTACACATACTATTTTTTCTGAAATCACAATCAATATTATTATAAATTAAGGAATTTGTATTAATGCATAATATTTGTTCATTACACTCTAACTGCTTACTAATAAATGCAATTTTAATGTGAGTTGATTTGTCTGCATGTATTCATTTATTGCCTAAAATATACATAAACCATACGGAATGTTACTTTCTCGGCCTAGGCCGGGAAAGTAACATTCCCGTACGGTTTTGTTGATCGTTGCTTGGCAACGGATCTTTTCCGGTGTGTTTTCTGATAGTTTCTTAGCAACAGACTAAAATACTGGAATTGCGCATTTTTCGATCTGAAATTGGGCCGAAAATGTAAACATTGCCGATCGATTTCAGAAAAAACTTATTTCAGTCATTGGCAAGCATTTTTATTAAGAAAAAAAGGGTTGATTTTTGAAAAAAAAAGTCTAGGCATTTTTATGTTGAAAAACTAATGCATTATTAATCAGCATGCTCTAGAACTTCTACATTCAAAATTTACATTTTTCAGCTCTGATTTCCAATATACGATTATTCCAATTCTCAAGGGTATTCGATTCCAGGGATTCCGATTCTCCAAATGGCAGATTCCGCCCATCACTAAGTAATATTTGGCATGTAGTTAACACAATTGTCAGGAAAAAACCTGCTAATATAGCAGGTTTTTATATTTTTCACTAAAAATATTAGTGAAAAATATACAGGGTGGACATTAGGTCATTCATATAGATAATAAACAATGCTGGTCCAAGTACCGACCTTTGTTCAATGACATTTTTTATAAGCAGTTCATTTGATATTTTGTTTTCCAATTAACTGATAGTGATTTGTTATACAGATTCGGAAAATGTACCCTGAGATAAACAAGTGCATGAAAGAAGACAGGGAAATTAGGAAAAGAAAGGGATATACTCCCACTACAATGCACACACTTTGTGAGATCTTCATATTGTACGGTGAGAAGCGATGCCCTGTGTTGATACATGACAAGGTGATAAAAATAAAATTTCACAAAGTGCGAGTTTACTAGAAAATCTATAGTCTCAAAAGATGTTAAAGAGTGAAACCAAACACATTTTTGGCATCAGCGCCGAAATGTGGCATAAAAAGACTTATACTTTTTCACGTCGCTCGACGACGTTTGACGTGATATGCAAAAAATTTCGGAAACTTCCCCGAATTTCATGTTGCAAAAAGTACCACGTACTAAGAAAGTACCACAAATATGGATTTTGGCAAAATATTAAGTACCGGAAAGAGGAAAATGCAAAAGGGGCGTATCCTCCAAATAGAATTTTTAAACAAAAAAGGCTAAAATTGTCAAGGACAGTTTTTACTTTGAAAGGTAAAATATTTCCATTCGGTGACTTGACCACAGGACAGGAGCGCCATTAAAAAAATAGTTTTATGCCGGAAGACAAACTTTGAATTTTAGCGAAATAATGGAAAAGGCCGATTAACCCATAAAAGTGCTTATGCGGATTACTCCATAGGAGCGAAACCGAGTTAACCTATCCTCGTCAGGTTATAAGCTGTTAGTACATTCTTGTGAGTGGAGAAAGCATCATATAACTTATTTATTGGCATAAAACAGCTTTCAGTTGACAATAGAGCGGGAGCTAGGTGGCTTTTTCGGCAGCTCATCGTTTTATGAACAGATATTTTTATGGTTTAATGGATGATAACGATTCATAAAATCGACTTCTGGCAGGGCACCTCCTGTCAGGACCGTCACTAACACTGTTTAAAAATCAGTGAAATCATGTCATCGTTAAGGCTCATTTTTTTGTGTGTACACATTTTATGTTTAGAATGAATAAAATATGATCGCCAGAAAGTGTGGGCCGTCAGAAGGCGCAGCCAGAAAGGTAATAATGATACAATACATCTGAGGTACAGTACGGAGTCAAGTTAGCCGAAAGTGTTAAATTCCTGTATATTTAAGAGCCTATGGTACTTTTGTTGACACTAAGAACTTTACGGGGAGGCTATTCTATTGTTGAAGGAGCTTATATTTACATTTTAAAAAGGAGCCAGAACTTGTAACGATGAGTTTAGAGTTCTGATGTGTTCGCGTACTGTCTCATCTTAGATACAGAGATGATTGTAAAGACCAATTCATTAATCTCAAGATATTAACTATGCCTTGTGTTTATATTCTCGAGTGTTTACTTTATCTTAAACAAAATGAACATCAATATATAACGCACAGCCAAATCCATGAATATACCACAAGGAATAACGATAAAATTAATGTCAATTTTCTTCGACTTACGAGATCTAGAAACGGAGCAGGTTATTATTTCGCCAAATTTTACAATACTCTTCCTCATTCAGTAAAAACTTAAACTTTTTGCAATTTAAAAATAAAATTAAAGGTTACTTAAAAACCAAGGCCTTCTACAGTTTTGCACGATTTCTCAGATTTAATTTAACAAGGACCTAGGCACTGTACACTTACACTTATTACCACATATTACCCTTGCTTAATTTGTTAATTAGTTTAGATAATTTTATATTACTTTTAATTTGTTGTCATTCATTGTCTTATGTATCTATGTAGTTTACCTATTTTAAATATCTTTTATATATCTACTTTATTGTCTTACTGTTTTGACGTGTGTAAGTATTATTATGTATCTTGACACCAATAAATTATTATTAGAGTTCTGAGATGAAATATGCGAAAAAAATCCAATTTCAAAAATCCTAAACATTTTCTTTCTGGCTAGCCTTACTGATGGGAGTTTCTTTCTGGGAATTTTTTTCTGTGTTCATAACATTTAAATAAACATGCTCAACCTTAAAAAGTTTGTAACGATGATGTTATATAACTCCGTCTTTTTTACCTCTGACCTTTCTGGTTGCGCCCCTGATGGCCCACACTTTCAAGCGATCTTATTTTATTCATTCTAAACATAAAATGTGTACACACAAAAAAAATTGGCTTTGTAACGATGATATAATTTCATTGATTTTTATATCTTGAACCATGGCCAACTCAACGGGCTGACATATGCCAGAAGTCTATTTTGTCGTTATTTTAGTTCGATAGAATTAATCAGCACATAGAAAATACTTGTAACGATGAGTGTTCGAAAAAGCCACTTAGTTCCCGCACCACAAGTTCTTGTGAATGATAATAATCACTATTAGGGACTATAAACAGGGCCGGTCTGAGGCCCATGCGATACATGCGGCCGCATGGGGCGCCGGCGAACGCATATCTTACTTTCCACTTTCACCCCTTTGTGCAGGAAAAAATATAATCGCCCATGACACTGGCGATTCTGTTGCTTCTCTTTTCTGTTTTCTCTACTGAACTCTATTAATATAAATAGAAGATCAATATCCATACCAATTTTTACGTGAAATTGTACCTCGTGCAAGTATAGCGACCGTCAGGAGGAGCGCAATCGCACTACAAAATACGCCAGAGCTGGTCTTATTGTCATTGCAACTGTTTAAAATTACCCGATTCTTGGCAAACACTACCATACAAGATTGCACCATATTGTCTTAATTAAGCTATAATCAGTAATCACACACTGTTTATAAAAGTCACAAAATAACCAATTTATAACAACTTTACGCAAACAACAGAAATAATCAAAGAATACAATGAGTGACACCGACTCTGGAAATTGCATCTAATCCAAGACTTACGCTACGGAATCTATGGGAAAGAAATAAAACACAATTGCGTCAGAGCATAACTCCCCGAAGACAGCCGTTTGGTTCATCAATTTCTCTACTGCGTCGACGCATGGCTAAACTCCTAGATAAAATTTTATTTCATATCATATTACATGTTATAAGTAAAAAGTAAAGGGGGATATGACAGTATTTCAGAACGTTCGTCTTTGTTGTAGAGGGAGTCGGGGGCGCCAAAATCAGACCTCGCATGGGCCAAAAAAACCCTTGGACTGGCACTGACTATAAAGTTAGCCACGAGAGTAGTTAAATTGCACTCATACTCTTCTAGGAAGTTGTGAATCTTTTTATGCCAAGTCGATTGCTACTACATACTGTCCATTGTATGGTGGTTGAGATAACGTCCTCTAAAGGAGGTGATTGCCCTTGCTATGTTTGGTAGGCAGATTATTATAAATTATTAGATAGGTTCTTGCACATATTTACCATACATTTGAATTAACCCAATAAATGGTATTTGTTGAATTCTTACATTCTCTTAATTGAATGATTAAGTTTAACCTCTCGGGAGATTTTATGCGTTAGGTACAAATGAATGTATCGGGCCCTCATAAGGCCCACAAGTTTGATGTTTATTCAGGATAGAAGGTGGAAACTTTGGAGGGTGTAGTAAGCAATGTACGGTAGGTACGAACTTGTATCTTTCTCATCTATTACGGGACGCAGATCCTGGGTCATCTCTTATAACAACCGAACCCCACTGACGGTATAAATTAGCCACCCTAAGCCAAAAAGGGGAGCACGACTGGCACTAGTGTCATGTTCGCCAGACGAGTGGCTGCGAGTTCTACAATAACCTAACATCGTAATTGAAAAAACATACGTTTCCCCATTTTCACTTATTTCTTGCACAGATTTACATGAAAATCACGTAATTTCAGCATTTAAATTGGGTAGGCAGGGATTTTTCACAGATAACCCAATAGATGGAATAAACCCAAATGACTAGGGAAAGTGAATGCTTCAAAAAGTTAAACCATAGATAGGAAATCCGCCCCTGCCTAATTAATTGTATTGAAAACCTTTGACTTGATTGGCGAAATTGTCATACTTAGTATTTTTTTCCGGAAGAATTTTGGAATTCGCCAAATTTGCCTTAAACAATTTAATGCTCTTTCAAAATATTGGGTGGGCAGTTGCCTACCCTTGCCCTCCCCCGAATTACGCCTATGATGAAAATTAAGCTCTTTCAATAAGCTAATTGATAAAATGATCGTTTTATGAAACTAGGCAAAAAATATTTTTATCTAGGTAGTTGAATAGGTCTGGTCCAAAAGAAGCAAACAAGTTTAGTTTATATTTGTTTCCTTTTAAGTGATGTAACACTTCTCTTCTGCCGATTTAAAGAAGATTGAAGGGGGTTTTAATTGATGCCACATAAAGTAGGCTATGATTTTAACAAATAAACTTTGTTTTTTAAACTCTTATTGCTGTCACAAGTTACCTAATAACGTCAAATCAAGGAAACTAAATTGTGATTAATAAAATAAGGAACGGAGTATTTCTGAATCCATTTTCATATGAACTTTTTTCCTTATTTTGATGTAAGGAAAACTTTTTAAACATTCTGTCATATGTATTCAGACCTCGACTAAAATGATATACTCATGTTTAGACACTAAATGCTTTTAACTGTACAAGCCGGTCCCGGAGGAGAGGCAGATCCTAGCGGGTTGTGAAAATCTTAACGTATAAGTTCACATTTTCTATATCAATCATAGGTTTCTAATGTTCAGAAATTGGACATATCAGTAATAAATAAAACGTATTTTTTTACGAATTTATGGGACAAAAATAAGTTACACGATTATATATCTTGCAGGCAGAACACGTACTTGGTTTTTGGGCATTTGTTTTGGGAGATTTTCCTACTGTCCACGTCTTTCATGTGTTTATACCATTAGATATAACACTGGATATAAGACAGGACGGAACTTGTGATAAACATGTGAATACCTCGCTAGCCCAAGGCCGTTCCAGCTTGCGAGATACTTATGTGTACCTCAAATTCAAATGTCAATAAAACATCAAAATAGAGATAATTTTTAATAAATGATGCAAAATGTATCTCTCCGAATGTATTTAACAATATTTTTAAGAATTAAAATCCGGTCGAGGAAACCTTAAAATTTTTTATACACTGGGCTCAACATGTTAATATCCTGACAATGGACACAGCAATGGCAACACTAACTTCTTGAAAACAGAGATTACAATACAAGGAAGAAATTTATTAAACCTTAAAGTACAAAATATTTACAATTTTTTTTTATTAAAAATAAATATAAAATCAATCAGAAATCTTACTAACTTACATAATATTATCATTCATGAAAACAATGTGAAGTAACTTAACTAAATAATTGTTAAATAAAATATGTTATTCAATATCCCATAATCGTAATAATAATGAGTCACATTTTGGATTTTCTTTTTAGAAAATAGATGTAAATGTTTACAAAATATATCTAGGGACCTAGGTATGTATATATATTTTATATGCTTATTTCCTTACCGAGAATAAATAATCAGTATATTTAACTTCTGCAATAAAATTAGTATATATTTTTTCAGAAGGAAATAAAACCATATAGTTGACTAAAAGTATATATATTGTTTATAAATAAACATATATATACTAGACAGTCTGAAGGACTAGTTCATGGCCATTTGGATTACATTTATAAGGAACTTTTATTGTTACAACTCGAGCAATTTAAAATAGCAGACGTATAAACTAATGGAATACAGTCCACAATAGTAAGTAATAGGTTGACAGAATTACATGTTCAAGGTCATGCAATTTTATCAATACAGATTATGGTAAAAAGTCAATAACTGACAAGGGCATGAGCCAATATGCAAAAAAATAGTTAAAACAGATATAAACAAAGTTGTAGAGAATTAGATTTCCTACAAAAAGTCAGTACAGGCATATCTCTATCTCGAGCTCTATCTTGAATCGCTGAGTCATGGAGAGTGTTCAAAGATATAAACATAGAATAACATAGAGAATTTTTAAACACATCAGCAGAACTGGAGCCATTGCTGGATGCAATATATTGAAATGGAAACCATCACACGTAGATCAGTCTAATTTCCATTATATTACATTGTATTTGGTGGTTCCAGTTTACCAGAGTGCTTGACAAAAGTCTTACTATGATACCTCTTTTTTTGAAAAATTTCAAATCAATATTTCAGTGCAGGCGAAAAAAATCATGACCAAATTAGATGACAGAGAGAACTAATTTTTGTTTCAATAATGAAATTTTTGCTATTTTCCTTATTACCTCGAATCCTAGTAATCGCATCGCAAAAATAAAAATACCAAATTGTTCGCAATAAAAATATGAAGAAGACTAGGACTATGAAAATTAATTCATTTGTAAAAAATAAAAACCACTAAATATTTTCTTTTTTGGATAACATAAGAAAAATAATATAATAATCCAATTTTAATGAAAGTTGGTGAAACTATGCCTTTTATTGAACTAAACTTTGCTGCCAAATTTTAGCGTAAAATATTTATTTAAAGGGCTAAAAATAAAAAAAGATCTCAAAATTTCTATCGCTTATTGTTTAAGTGCATTGACTCGTAGGATATATATTTTTTCAAAATGTAGGTTTTTACATGTATTTTGCAATGGTATTAAGAAAATTTTTTCTATCTTCATTTAAACCATTTTTTACAAATCTATATATAATTTTCAAAACTATAGTATAGTTATAAACAAATTCAAACAACTCTGTTGGCAAACAAAAAAGGCAAAAGCAAACGAAATATGAAAATAGATCAAATATCTAACACTTTTATAAAAAAAAATAATGGTATATTTGCATTGGGAGAGCCGCGATACGTCAGTTTTTGCGATTCGGTCGTTTATAATAAACAAATTAATATCTCGTCTTAAAATTTGGACTAGTTGTTGACCAATACCTATGTTTTTATCTCTACTATCTGAATACAATCCAAAATTACAATTTTTAAAATTACATCGAATAAAGCTCGAGAACATAACGCACATTTTCAATTTTTTTTTAACTTTCTTAATTTTGGTCGCGAAAAAGGAAAATCAATCTAATCTGAACAACTATCTTTTGTAAAACTTTTAATATTACTGATAAAAAAAATATGTATATGCCACGGTCAGGATTTGAAGCCGAGATGTCCGCATCCTGGAACAAAAAGCGCTAGTGATTTTACATACTAGGCTACAATGACTAAGATCTGATTGGTAAAACCATAATATAACTGACTAAATTTTACAAGAGGCAATGAATCGATTTAATCCAAGTTAGCAACAGAAATATTAACCTCGGATTTATAAATTATCTATAGCAACAAAATTTTACAAACTTTGCCATTAGATATCAGAAATATTTAATAATGGAAAAAAAAAACAATTTATAAAATATCTAGAAATGACATGAGATTTTAAAGTATTATTTTAATTCATGCCATCTTGTTTTTCCTTTTATTTTACTGGGATGCGCCGAAGCATCGATTCGGCTTCGGTATTCGTCCTATTTTTCAGGTATTCGGCCGCTTAGCGATGCTGCTTCGGCCGAAGCATGCAACAAGAAAATACTTGTCAAAACTCACAAATTGGCTGCGTGCGGTGAGAAATTAGAATATATGATGTCTAATTTCATGTTTGAACCTGGAGCAAGTAAGACTAAATACTAAATGTATTCAAAATGGACAAAAATTCATTTCAATAGTTGTATCGTTTGCAAAAGTCCTTTATAGCATCTAGTTTCGCCATGAATTTTTCTGAACATGAAATCGAAATTGAAATTAAATTAAGAATGACTAAGAGAACCTATCGAATTTGCCTGTGAATAAAAAACTAAACAAATATTTTCATTGTACTTTCTATATCATTTCGGCAAATGGGGCAAGTGTTATTGTACAACTGCAGCCTCACATTGCATTCATGACACATGCAAACATGTCGACAGGGTAACACCAAAATACACTTGACACGTTCTTGGCAAATAACACAGTATCTGTCATCTCTTATACTTTCATTTTTTTGAGTTCCTGGGGAATTTAATTCACTCCTGATTTGTGGCCTGCTTCTTGGTGATGTTCGTGTTCTAATTGCTGGTCTCTGATTCACTAACGTGTTACGTATACGTTGCCTGCGTATTCTACTATATCTACGATGCACATTTCTAAGTGCATTTTGAAATTGCAGGTAAATATATGAATATACAACAAGATAAAATTGTGTGAAAATGTACACTAGACAAGTTGCAACTAGAATACCAGCTGCGGATTCAACGGGTACATCCGTTAAGAATTCATATATGTTTTTCAGTAGAACTTTTGTAGTCCATATACTTGTCGATATTGAATCAATTACCTCTTCAAACAACCTTCCTATGTAATAGGTGATTAATGTTCCTATATATACAATAAGCAATGGAATAAATGTTATAGAAAACCACACTCCTGAGCCAAAAAGCACCACCACCTTTTTTAAGAACACAAAAATTTGCGAAATTCCAGTCGCTACACTTAACACAAGGTTCACTACAAAATTGTACACAGCCACTACCGTAAGTACTAAAGTCTCGATGGCATTTATTATGCTGCCCAAAGCTGTAGAAAATCCTCCTTGAATTACTTCTGCTGCATTTGAAAGTATCTGAAGCATATGACGCAGACCCAGCGCTATATCTTGGCAAAATATCGTAAATGATTCCAGTATTATTATAATCACTTCAAGCAGGTTGTTGATAAATATTAGAAGGTTTTTTAGCAACAAGTCGATAGACGTAACTAAAATCTGTCCGGTTTTATAACTAAAATAGAAACAGTAATAAATAACTGTACATGCAAAATGAACACCAGTTATTGTCGATTCAATCATTTTCGGTAGATTGATTAAACATTTCTTATTTTCATATTCCCATCAAAATAAAATAATTTTGTAGGTTACTGGTTACCGATTTCGTTTATCTTTGGTTAGGTATTTAAATTTAGTAACATTTGTGTTTAGAAAGATGCCATTCTGTACCAGCGAATTTTGACGAGCAATTGGTTGAAAATAACCAAGATTGGTAGAGTATAAAGTGGCCTAATAACCCACGATCCCCACCAAAAAATGTCATTAGCCAATGAACATCTGGTGTGAAATCACACCAGATGCAGGGCCTTATTCAAAATATTGTAAGAATTTGTGTAATGTTAATTAAGCAAAGAACTCGTAACTGGAACGGGCTCGCAATGACCCGCTTTTGAGGTCGGGATAATTATCCTCACATTTTGAGTCACTGTTCTGCTTGCTGGTAATGAGGACAAGTTGTAGAATGTAACAGTACAGATCATAATATAGGCCAGACCATATTTCGGGCCAGTACGGACGGTTCTTCTAGAGTGAGATAACTGCGCAATTTTTTTTTTAATTTCTCCCCTCCGCTCATCAATATTAAGCGCGAGGGCCCGTTGGCTCTCGAGGGGCCCGCCAGAGATTTTGGCAATTTTTTTTTTCAAATTTCTCCCTCCCGCTCATCAATTATTAAACACGGGGGCCCGTTGGCTTTGGAAGGGCCCGTAGCAACGGCCAGAGATTGAGGCAATTTTTTTTTTCAAATTTCTCTCCCCCGCTCATCAATTATTAAGCGCGGGAGCCCGCGTTGGCTTCCGAGAGGCCCATAGCGAGGGCCCGCCGGAGATTTTGACAAAGAAATTTGTTCCCGTTCATCAATTATTAGGCGCGGGGCCCGCCAGTGAATTTAGTACTGGAGCCCATGATTTGATGTGGAGGGCCTGGGCCCGCGGAAGACCATTCGAACCCAGGCCCGCAACAGCAACACTCCGCCACTGATTGTGGCCAGACAATGTCTATGATTGTGGTCATATGGGACTTTCCCTTTTATATCATTCTCTTTGCTTTTAACCAATTACTGTGCGAGACGAAAGTGCACGAATCATCTCACCCAGCTTGAGTGTATAAAATCTGAAATCGACGATGAAGCTATTTATGAAGTACTTTAATTTTAATTTGTAACACATAATTCAAAATCTCTGTTTCGTATTTAGCAGAGGTTTTCACGAGGGTTTGAGAAACAGAATCTGTAGCATCTTGAGCTTATACAGCGCCTAGTTAAATATTCAATTGAAAACATGTTTGAATTACTCGAATATAGAATGATATGTACAATAATTAACTACTTACCTCCCATAAATAATAATTGTACTCATATTTTACACACAGAATATCTTCTATGCAACAGCATAAACACAGTGCTGGCCTTGGAGAGGGGAGGAGACGTGCCCCGCACTAGGCGCCACGGGGTTAATATAAGTCGCTTTTTTTTCGAGTAAAATATAAAAAAAATTAAAAAAATGAATTTCAATTATTCTATTTCATTCTATCGAAACTAATTTATGATTTGCAACTTACATCTTAAATTCGTAATTTTTCTATGTACCTACTTATTTGTGATTTGTTAGTAGAAAATGAAATTTACATATGCGGCAACGAGACTTGGCACATCAGAGTCTAAGAATAAATATTTTTCGGTATAAATCAAACCTGACAACTTGCATGCATGCATAAATAAGTAAACTTGAAATTTTAATGAAAAATATAATTTTTAATAATATGTTTTCTCTTTCTGTACATATATGTATTATCGATAAGTGCAGGTATTGAAGTAATCACCCAATAATGAATCGTTATTTTAAAAATAATTGATAATTAAGTGCTACCCTGAAAATCCTAATTTTTATATAAACTTAAAAAGGGTCTTTCTACAGGTTGAAGCCAGTTGTCCTTGGAGTATTTGGTATTCTTCTGTTCAACAATATGGAAAGTATATGCATGTCTCGAATTCTTTGACCTGTTCGCTTCACTATAGTGAACTACCTGCCCGTGAATCAAAATGCAAGTTCCTAAAAATAACAAAATAAATATTGAAAAGTTCAGTTTAAAAAATCGGACCTTTAGGCACTGGGACTGCTGTGAAGTTATTTTTCGGATAGAATGGAGATGGTGCGTTAAAGATGAGTAAGTCTTCGGAATCCTTATCAGGGTTTTTAATGAATCTCCTGTGAAGCCCACTTGTATGTGAGCCTCTTGCAATGTGCAGACAACCATTTTCTATTGTCGCGTCGTCTACAGCGATCCAAAATCCGACTACCTTCAACGGTTCAGTATAAAAATAAGTAGCATCTTGATGAGCAGTAACTGAAAAAAGTATATTTTTAATAAAAGTTAAAATGTACCAATAATGTATTTTCCTCAAATAAGCCAGTATGGCTCCAAGCAAACCTTTACAAATTCACACAAATGTCGTTTTCGAAATTGTCCTGGAACGGGAGGTTTTGGAACGGCGGGCCCATCTAAGATGGCGGTGTCTTGTTTGAAAGGTTAATAAACGGTGGCTCCTATGGTAAAAAACTACGACTTTACGAAATTGTACACTCAAAGAAATAGTATGGGTAAATTCAACAAAAAAAAATGGTTAACTAACAATATCGTTAATTTTGTTAAACTAAATTATATTGATGGTATTTTTTAACCAAGAGGTGATTGTTATTTTAATTAATAAAAAGTTGTCGTACAAAAAAACAAACATTAACTTAAAAAATAGATGAATAAGACTATTATTTTTTTCGTCTGACTATTATTTTGTTGAATTCTGTCAAATTGAACTAGATTAGTATATTTTATTTTTAACTATTATCGAATTGTAATTCTAACCCAGTATTAGTTCGCTGTATTATTGTACTTGGTAGACAAACCAATATTATTGTCGTCTTCTAGAAGTTCTAAAAAAATTACCATAAAATTTGCTTGCTTACCACGTAGTCTATTACAGAAATTATTCCCAGATGACGCCACATACAAATGACTGACAATAATCAATCATGCATTATCTTATACTCTTATGAATTTATAGAAAATTAATAACATGATTGCAATGTTCAAATTCTCTCAGGGATCATCGATATATTTGGATGGATCTTATAAACGATCTCTAATCTTTGGTTTGGGTGGTCTGATGTCTCAATACTGAGATTTTTTGGCTAACTAAAAAAAACTTCATCATACAATAAAGTGTAGATCAACCTAAAAATTAGTTGGTGAACAAGAAACAAAGTCGTTGTACTATTTAATTATAGACCAAATTGAAAATGGTTAGTGAACATAAAAAAATGTCATTGTACTATTTAATTTGTTACAAGAAGATATGATTATTAAACTACTATTTGTTTACGAAAACAAATAAAGTTGTATGACTATTCTTTTCTGATTGATTTAACTATGAAACTAGATAGGCGCGATTTCATATGCTCTTTTTGGTTGAATTTACCTATCACTTTCTTTGAGTGTAGAGAATTGAATTATCTAAGTCTTTTTTTTGAGCTGCTCCAAAAATTACCGAGATACGGGCGGCCAAAGTGGAGTTTTTTTGTTTTTTTGTAAAATTTCGACATTTTGTCGCCGTAATTAATCGGTAATTAACTGAAATCGATCTCAAATACGATGTCCACTTATTGCCATGTATTACTTAGACGCTTCATTAATCTTGGCCCTTCGTAACAAACGTTTCTGGGAAAAAATGAGTTTTTTTAAGCATTTTCTAGGAAAACGTCAAATTTCTTCCATTTTCCCGAATGTATCGATAATTATCTTTTTTTTTTTTTTGAAAAATTTGTAAATAACAAATGTAATAATCAAATATCTGTTTGCAAACTGGTAAAACTACCCAGGAAGCAGGATGACGTCATTATGACGTCTTTTAAAGGTGATTTTTCGTCGTCGACGTCATTGTCCCAATAAATGACGTACCAGAGACGTGATATTTATAACGTACTTCTGACGTCATCATGAAGACGTCAAATACACGTTTCTTTTAGGTCATTATTTTGACGTCATTAACAAATGACGTACCAGAGACGTGATATTTAATACGTACTTCTGACGTCATCATGAAGACGTCAAATACACGTTTCTTTTAGATCATTATTTTGACGTCATTAAAATGACGTGAAATAAATCATTATAAAATAAAAATAAATAGAAGTATTTAGTGACTAGTTCAATTTTTGCCACATAGTAATAATAATTTTGTTTTACTATTTCTAACTAGGTATACAGCTTTTAAACATATTTAAATAAAGATGTTCAATGGTTCAGTGAGTTAAGTGTTAGGTTGCGAGTCAAAAGGTCCGCGGTTCGATCCCTGCACATTACGGTTTTTTTTTCGTCAAAAACTTTATTAATAATTGTGGAAAAATATTATAATGAGAGATTTGCATCCCTTATCGCAAAATTCACTGATTAACCAATACGTCATATTGGCGTCATATGTATGACGCCATTGGGCTGTGACATTGTGCCGTCTTTTTCACGTCATTTTTACGTCATGCTGAAGGTGAAATTGACGTAATTAATGCCGAAAAAACGACGTCATAATGACGGCACCTTGCTGCCTGGGTAGCGGCAAATCGGACCGATAATAATTTCTAATAAATGAATTCACCTCAAAGCAATGTGATAGACACAGTGGCGGATCTACAGGGGTTCCCGGGAGCTTTAGGGGGTCCACCAGAGATTTTGGCAAAATTTTTTTTCAAATTTCTCCCCCCCGCTAATCAATTATTAACACGGGGGCCCGCCGGAGATTTTGTCAAAAATTTATTTTTCAAATTTCTCCCCACCGCTCATCAATCATTGGCGCGGGGGCCCGCGGAAAACCATTCGAACCCAGGCCAGACAGAGATTTTTTGTCATTTTGCTTATAACTCGGAACAGGTAGAGATATCAAGTTGAAATTTAAAACGTAGGGGTGGAAGGGACGGAATCCGACTGAATGAAAAATAGATCTACGTCCACGTGACGTCACAAAAACGAAAAATTCTTACAACGGCGAACGAGTAGAGATCTCAAAGAGATAATTGTGCGATACAGATCACGAATTTTTTTTTCTTAATTTTCAAAAAAATTTCAAATTTTCAAAAAATGTCAAATATTTAGTAACATTATTAAATAGAACTCTTGAAGAGAGACGGAATCCGAGTGAATGAAAAATGGACCTATGGACTGATGACGTCACAAAAATAAAACTTAATTTTCAGAAATATGTCAAATTTTCAAAAAATATCAAATTTTTAAATGGAACTTTTGAAGAGACGAAATCCGAGTGAATGAAAAATGGACCTACGTCCTGATAATGTTACGAAAACAAAAATTCTTAATTTTCAGAGATATGTCAAATTTTCAAAAAATGTCAAATTTTCGGAAAAACGTCAGATTTTCTGGAAAATATCAAATTTTCAGAGAAAAGTCTTCAGAAAAATGTCTAATTTTCGGGAATATGTCAAATTTTACAAAAAAAAGTCAAATTTTCAAAAATATTAATATCATACATAACATTTAAAACTTCATATACAGTGTGTCCTCCGATTGAGTTCGCAATAGGTGAAATACGGACAAACAATTTTTGATTTTTTTTTTCATATTTGCTTATCTAAAACGTAATTTTGGGCGTACTTTTGTATTTTTAAAATCATGTAGGCCATGACAGTTAAGCAAAAACGAATTTCATGTTAGGTAAAGTACCTTTTCTGTAAAAGATTCATCAAAATATCATTACGGAAAGTTATTCAGATTAAAAAGTTATAGTCCTATGCAAAATTTCAAGAACATACGCCTACTTTGATGATTTTGATTTTTTAAGTATAATTGCATTTTACGAAAAAAAAAAAAAATGTTGCCGGTTTACTAGTGTTTACGCCATTATGTACTAGATCAAATACTTTAGTAAACTGGCAAACAATTTTTTTTTTTTCGTAAAATGCAATTATATTGAAAAGAATCAAAATCATCAAATCTAAATAACTTTCCTTAATGACACTTTCTGAATCTTTTACAGAAAAGGTACTTTACCTAACATGAAATTCATTTTTGCTTAACTGTAATGGCCTACATGATTTAAAAAAAAACAAAAGTACACCCAAAATTACTTTTTAGATAAGCAGGGGTGAACCTCCAAATATGAAAACAAAAATTCGAAAATTTCTTGTCCATTTCACCTGTAGCGAACTTAATCGGAGGACTGTATAATACATTGAATAAGATTTTAGTTGAAAGTACGGGAACTAAGCGGAAATTTTAATAATAATGACATATAGTACTAGGACATTTTAAAAAATATTTATTTTTGAAATTAGTTGTTTACCATCAATGAGACCGATGACGTTATCAGCATCCGTTGATGTCTTAGTATTTTTGGCGGTAAAATTTTAATTCCCTTTTAAATTTTTTTTAAATTTTTTGATTGGCCGTAGAAATTCAAGTGTTTTGAATTGTGATCAAGTATTACCTTCACAGTCAAAAAGATTTTAAAATTTGTGAAAACACAGAATTAGGTATTTCTATATTAAATATAAACGTCTTTTTTTTATTAAAATTACATCCTACCTTCACTTCCAACTCCAGGATTTTTGAAGATGTACATGCTCTGAGGTATAACAGGGTCCTCGAAACCGATTTGGAAGGCAGCTTCTTTCACCCTTTCGTCCAGAGTGAGTTTTCGAAAAACCGGATTTAACTCATGAAGAGCATGACCAATTTTATTCAGTGATATTTGTGGTTCAATTAGCAGTTCCCCTTTGGGACCAAGAGCGCCAGCTTCGAAAAAGTAACTTATTTTGTCTCCACTCTCAGAGAAGTACTTATCTTTATTCTGAAATAAAGCAAATAAATACGTAAACTAAATAGGTATTGATTAAAGATCTTGTTTCCAAATTGATGATTTTCACATTTTCTTAGCAATATACTATGAATAATGAGTCGTTGTTCTTCAGAGATGTGCCGATTAATAACCAGTCTGAACTATTAACCCAGTAAGGACACTAACGTGAAAAACACGTGAAAAATTATACCCGAAACAACGCTCATATGTAGCCGGTTTCAACTGTAATTTCAACGTTTTACGTTAATTAACGTTGAAAAAACGTGTAGTTGAATATTCAACCAATTATTACACGTGTAAAAATCAATCTACTATAACATGTATTTAACCAGATTACGTTAGATAGACGTTAAATATACGCGTGTGTGCTTACTGGGAAGTTTTCATAGCTAAATTTTGGCTGAGAAGACCGGAATTTAGTTGTAATTTGGCTTTGCAATCTCAAAGCCTTTTATTCCAAATATTATTTTTACTGCTATAATGTTGCCATAACATAATTAAACAATCAAATAGCTGCAATTGCTATTTAGAGACCTAGTCGGCTGCAATATGTCCTCTACAGCTCTTACAACAGCTTAATAGCAGCTGCAAAAAATAATAGTGACTCTTTTGGTTATACTATATATTATAATATACAGGGTGTTTCGAAAAGATTGGGACAACGCTTAGCCGTAGATTCTTGACATCAAAACAAGTCGATTCAACTCAAAAAGTAGTGGTCCAACTCTTTTCGTTTTCAAGATACAGGGTGGCAAAGTAAAAAAATTGTATTCATAATTTGTCTCTATCTTAGAGACTATTATACGTATCTACTTCAAAGTTGGTAACGACATGTTTTTCAGGTCGCTAATTACAATGGTGCTATTACCGATGCCATATTTTATAGATGGCGCTAGTTACAGGACTTTTACGTGACACTTTAGGCCATAACTTTTTTTGAGGTTAGGTTTTGGACATCGTCTTCTAGTATAATCGAAACGCAATTTAGTTTCCTAAAGAAAAGGTGTACTTGCTTAAACGCAATAAAATGCACGCTTTCAGAGAAATACGCGATTTTCAACTTTATCACAAACCAGTTCGAGGAAATTCAATTGTACCTAAAAGTGGTTTCTTACCTAGTAGGTGTACGTCAAGTATGATGTCTTGAAATCGTCAATAGTGCTTGTTGTAGATACGTATAATATTCTCCAAGATAGAGACAAAATATGAAAACATTTTTTTTACTATACCACTCTGTATCTTGAAGAAAACGAAATGAGTTAGACCGCCACTTTTTGGGTTAAATCAACTTGTTTTGAAGTCAAGAGTCTACGCTAAGCGCTGTCCTAATCTTTTCAAAACACTCGGGGTGTCGAATTTCTTCGAACTAGTGTGTGACAAAGTTGTAAATCGCGCATTTATCTGAAAGGGTGCATTTTATCGCGTTTAAACAAGTACACCTTTTCTTTAGGAAACCAAATTGCGTTTCGATTATAGTAGAAGACGATGTTCAAAACTTAACCACAAAAAAGTTATGGCTTAAAGTGTCACATAAAAGTACTGTAACTAGCTCCATCTATGAAATATGGCATCGGCAATATCACCATTATAATTAGCGACCTGAAAAACATGCCGTTACCAACTTTGAAGTAGATACGTACAATAGTCTCCAAGATAGAGACAAATTACGAATACAATTTTTTTACTTTGCCACCCTGTATTTTGAAAACGAAAAGAGTTAGACCACTACTTTTTGAGTTAAATCGACTTGTTTTGATGTCAAGTATCTACGGCTAAGCATTGACCCAATCTTTTCGAAACACCCTGTATACATTCAAGCTAAAGAAATCGATTTAATTTTGCTTCATCTTCATAAACCATGATTCGTTTTACTTCCACGTCCACGCAGTGGATTGTCACCCCCATTACCACCCTCACACTATTCAGATTCAGATTTTCTGTTTACGACAAATCCTCAAAAAGGTCCAAGAATTTAACATCGATTTGTAATACCTCTTTATCAACTTCAAAGCAGCCTATGACAACATCATAAGACCGAACCTTTAGCAATGAATAAATTTGAAATACCAAAAAAACTGATATGCCTAATAAAAATGACCATGGCAAAGGTTTCATCGGCAGTAAAAGTACAAAATGACACGTCGACATCATTTGAATCGCATAAAGGATTAAGACAAGGGGACGCGCTGGCCTGTCAACTTTTTAATATACCCCTGAAAAAAATTATCCGTGACGCAAAGCTAGATGGTAGAGAAACAATCTTTAATAGGTCGGTTCAGACATTAGCATATGCAGAAGATGTCGATATAATAACCAGAACCAGAAGAAAGGCTAAGGAAACCGTCTCTGATTTAATAGCAACGATAGAGAGGATGGACCTGCAGACAAATCAAAACAAAACATTTATGTCCACAACTTCACGCTCCAGAGCAGGAAATGTCGAATCTTTCTGCCGAAGAGGAAACTTTTGAAACAGTCAGGGAATTTGTCTACTTAGGCACATAGGCACACTAGTTCACCCGAATAACGATACATCTGATTCATCTGAAGAAATAAAAAGGCGGATGATAACGTCTAACAGATCTTATTACAGCCTCGCAAAGTATGTTTCCAATAATAATAAATCACGATCAACTAAAATAAGGCTCTATAAGACACTCATAATACCCGTTGTTACATATGGATCGAAAGCATGGACGAATCCCCGTTGCCCATTTTCGAAAGAAAAGTACTTCGTAAGATTTTTGGAGCATCTGTGAGAACGGGGTCTGGAGACGCAGATACAATTATGTGTTGTATAATATGTATAGAAATAATTTCGATGGGAAAGAAATAGTGACTGAAATAAAACTCACTCGCCTGCGATGGGTAGGACACGTGGCGTCAGCCCAGGAAAATAATTTGATAAAGCGGGTCTTTACTTCTGAACCAGTGGGAAGTAGAAAACAGGGCAGACCCAAGTGTAGGTGGAATGATGGTGTATCGACGGATGCAAGGAACATAGGTGCCCTAAATTGGAGAAACCAGTCGAAAAACAAGACAGAATGGAGAAAGAAGTTTAAGAAGGTCATGGTCCTACAAGAGCTGTAGCACCAATATGATCATGATGATGATGATATTCTATAATATTCTATTATATTCTAACAAAATTTTACCTGCTGTGATTCTGAGTCCGTCGTGCTAAAAACTGTTCTATTCGATTCATCCGGCATATTTTGTATCAACTTTTCGGCTTCCTTTTTCAGTTCCTCGACCTCTTTGGCAGAGAAAAACCCTTCGATTACTGCATAGCCATCAGTTTCGAACTGAAAAACATTGCAACATTTTAAAGGCATTATTGGTAGCTATCTACTTAATACTTAAATTTATCTGGGGAAAAGAGGGGGAAATGGTAGGAGCAGGCCCCCCGTATGGGGGGTTTATTGGGCACTGAGTTTAGGGGGCCGGGCTTCCGAGGGGCCCGTTGCGGGGTCCCGCCAGAAATCTTGACAATTCTTTTGTCAAATTTCTCCCTCCCGCTCATCAATTATTAAGCGCGGAGGCCGTTGGCTTTCGGGGGGCTCGTAGCGGGGCCCCGTCAGAAATTTTGGTAACATTTTTTTTTCAAATTTCTCCCCCCCCCCACTCATCAATTATTACGCGCGGGGGGCGTAGCGAGGGTCCGCCAGAGATTTTGACAAAAAAATTTTTTCGCGCTCATCAATTCACAGGCCCACAAAAAAGAAAAGTTGTCTGCGCCGGGGTATTGACCATACCTATCCCTTGTATTTTGACCCGCTGAACACGAATCTGACCTTAGTTTTTTCCCTATACGTCAGGTTTTTTTTTTAAGCAAAAAAGTCTAATATTTATATATTCATTTGCTGTTAAAAGAAAAACCTGCACAGATGACTTTTTTTGTGTGAGATTGTGTGGCATAGTGGCAACCAAAAAAAGTGGTCTGTACGGGGGTACTGACCACACCTATCCCTTGTATTTTGAGCCGCTGAATACGAATCTGACCTTAGTTTTTCCCCAACACGTCCGGTTTTTTTTTTAACAGCAAAAAAAGTCTGTTGAATCGTAATATTTATATATTTATTTGCTGTTAAAAAAAAACCTGACGTATAGGGGAAAAACTAAGGTCAGATTCGTGTTCAGCGGCTCAAAATACAAGGGATAGGTATGGTCAGTACTCCGGCGCAGACAACTTTTTTTTTTGTGGGCCCGTGTTATTAGACGCGGAGGCCCGCCAGTGAATTTCCCAAACAGCACGTCCAATTGTAATTACGTTTCTACAAGATATATACATGAGAAACAAAATATGTTAAGGTAGATCTAATTGTTAAACTAGTACTGACGTACACATATGAGATACACTTATGTTTATATTGACAGATTTATGTGATACAACGTTTAATAATTGTATACTGTATGCACTCAAGATTCTAAACATTTTTATATAACGTAAAGAAGGATCATTAGAATGTTGCAATTTGACGTCCGTAGAAGATGCCTACAAGGTTTAAGTCATATGTATGTGTGATGGTTTATATAATACTTGTGCCTACTGCATACACCACATAAAAGTGCGATATATATACATGATACAAATAACTATATATACACTTTTTAGTTGTGTCTTGTCGTGTCTACATTCGACTATTCGAGCATGGAACAGTGTGCGCGCGCAAAGCGTCAGCGTGAGCATACCAGCCATGTGTATCTCATGTGTCCTCTTTCCTCTATAAGAGTGGTCATAGCCACACATACAGCAGGCATTTTTGTTTTTTAACAATATCCAAAACAATTTATATTCGAAAGAGTTTGTAAAGATTCGGCAGTTTTAAAGATATCGAGTTCGTTTAATAATAAAATTAGATTAAAATGCATTAAAAAGCAAAATCTAGTCGTTGGGTGTTCTACTATAAAGTCTTTAAGCAGGTATTCAAACAGAAGTCAGTGGTTGCGTGAGTTAAACATTAGGCGGCGAGGCAAGAGGTACGCGGTTCGATCCGTAGTCACTCTGTCTTTTTTTTTTTTTGTTAAAATAGTTGCGAAAAAACTTTCAGTTGTTTTTTTCAAGGTAATAATTGCTTATAAAACCGATGTACGAATATACTTCTTTTCAATTTTAGGTCTGTTTTAGACCATTGAATATTCTATTTATGTTGTAAATGATATATTATACCTGACCGTTTTTTCTCCAACACGTTTCCCAGGTTTGTATAAGTACTTCAACTTAAAACTTTAATTCTTAACTCAGGTGACACTGGTGACAGTTTAATTAAATTAAATAAGTTCTTAATAATTATAAATAAATAAAAATACTAGTAACTCGAAAAATTCAGGTTTGGGAACACGTAAAAAATAGAAAAAAAAAGAGAATTTGAAAGATTTTCATATATTTTAAATAAGGCTAGAAATTCAATTTCACACATAATAAAGACTTCATACACATCATAAATACTGCTTTTAGCATCCGAAATAACAATCACCACGATAGCTCAGTTGGTAGAAGCGTCAGTACTGTAATACGGACAACAGAAACGTGTAGGTTCGATCCCTACCCACCGCAATTGGCAAAGGTAAGTAAAAATGAATTTAATAACTTAATAAACATTATAATTTACAGGCAACCCTTGTGAGAAGAAATTGGAGTGATGGTAAACAATATTAGATAGTTAATGTAAATAAAATATACGGATGGCTAACAAATAAATTCATAGGATAAAACGTATATGCATTAATTACTTTATTTTTATCAAGTAGACTTACTAACTAGTATGTAGTTTTATATGTTCCCATTGCTAAAAACCTGTGGGGGGATTACCAAATATAACCTGAAAAAATTAACGTCTAGCATAAGACGTCATTCGTCTGACACATTAGGAAGTCAATCACTGTGCATCCGATAACACACTGTGGATCAAATTATTTGTGTGTATGTAAATGGTATACTGTGGCTACATTGTGAGGCGGACGTTTAACCTTTGTGCATACGTGTTTGCCTACAATGTGTAAACGTAGCACATTTACATCGTAGAATTGTGTAACCTTGTGTCTGCATCTAGATACATCGTCACAATGCGAACACTTCGTAATCGTTATTTGGTGTGCTGTATGGGTTGGTACCGAGGCCCATGATTTGATGCGGGTGGGCCTGAGTAGGAGAGCTGAAAACATAGTGGGAAGGTGGGAAAAGTGAACGCATTTTTAAAAATATCTCATATTAAAAATACACTAAAATGGTTCACCAATTTGTGAACGTATATCGATTTTGGATATTCCATTAGCAAAAAATGTTGCGTATAGAGAACGTTCTAATAACATAGAAGAATCAGGGCCGGCCTTTGGGGGGGGGGGGGGGGGCGTGACCTTGCCTCGCATGAGGGCGCCGTACGAGAGGGGGCGCCACGAGTTTAATATACTTTTGGTGTTAAAAATGCATATATGTCAATGGAAGACAATAATTCGAATAGTTACTGTAGTTTATTAGTTTTTCCTATTTTTGGCAAAATTATTTTATATTATAAGAAGTGCTGTTGTTGTCAATAGTTTTCCATGGCCTCCTCACAAATATATTAAATTTTGCGAAAATTAACCATTTTTTCTAGAGATAAAGATGACATATCGTCAGCTTAAAGTGTTAACCAGCTAACTCCACTTTTTCAGCAAAATAACATTTATGCACCATTGTAAAGAGTATTTAATTCTGCGTGCTATGCTTTTACCAGCTATATCAATTTATAATCGGAAATGGTTATTTTTACTTGATGCGAAAACCTGTCATGTGCTTAGGTCTGAATTATTCATAGAAAAACTGCTACCTCCCTCAGACAGCGCCATTTCACATCAGACGTGAGGTGTAAGCGTGTGTGAACAAGTAGCTGTGCATAATATTGGTTAAAAGTGTGGTTAAACTGAATTTTCGAATTTAGTGGTTTATTAATATTTAAATCGTAAGTATATACTTTAAGTAGCACATAAAATATTGCTTAGATAGGCTTGTTGTTTAGAAGAAATGCCACATGCTAGGTTAGTCTGGAGTTGGCAGGTTTTCTTTAGATATCCTTCTGTATGCATTATGCATCTTTGGAGATAGCGGTATTTTTTGTGTGGCGATTTGTTATGATTTTTTTTATTGATATCTTAATTTGTAGCTTACTTAGTTATAAAAAGTAGTATTATATAAACACTTTCCTTTTTAGATGTCCCGGGGAAAGCGCTTGGTTGATCTTGCGAAAATATCCCTGTCAGAAAGTAATGAGAATGATAAAAATAGCTTAAATGTTTCGGATTATATTAATACTTCTCAAGACAATATTCAATATGTTGGACAAGATAACTTATTAGCTATAGTTAGAGAAACCAACGATAACAACGAAACTATATCTGACGATCTTTTTCCCGTTGATAATGTTGAATTTGAGATTATTGGAGATATCAAAGAATTTGACATTGCCCATATAGAATACGAAAATGAAATTTCTCAACAACTTGAATTACCTGAAAATAATGAACAACAAGTTGTTTGTCCATATCCTTCCGCTGAAAATTTACTTAAAAATATTTCTTCAACGACTGCTATAGAAAATCCAGCTAATAATGATTTTCATGAGGATACAGTTATGCCTAACAGAAACGAGGATTTCATATCAGATTCTGATGAGGGTGATACTCGTCTGGTTCCATATTCTGATCATTCCGATTCGGATGTATCAAATTACCCAGAAAAGAGTAAAAGTCGTAGGAAGCGTTTCCAAGTTAAACAGTCGACTTGGTGTGCTGAGAAAAACAGGAAGCTTAGAGGGGCGAAAGAGGCGTAATAAAATGTGCTGACATATCTGAAGATGACAGGAAGAGCCTTTTCAAGAAGTTTTGGCAGTTAACCTGGGGCGAAAAGAAGACATACGTCGACAGTTTAGTGACTAGTATTCCAACTAAGAGACCGAGAGATCGTAGTGTTACAAACGAGTCAAGGCGATCACAATCTCTGATATACCATTTAAAGTTTAATGCCATGCCAGTAAGAGTATGTCGCACCATGTTTATCAATACACTTGGAATTGGACAATGGTGTATTTTACACTGGAAAAGTATTTCAGGATCACGTGCACCTAGCGTTAAGAGATTAAATAGAGAAGATCGTTGTCGGCCATTTGCAGCGCAACAAAAGGAACTACTGCAATTTTTACATGCTCTACCCAGTATGGAGTCCCATTACTGCAGGGCATCTTCTAGTAAGAAATACCTCTTACCAGAATGGACCTCAAAGCAAGCCCTATACAAGTTTTACGTGAGTGATTGGTGCCAATCTAGAAATGTTAGTCCGCTTTCTCTTGATTCATTTATAAATGCTTTTGAAGGAAAAAATCTATTTCTATTTCGCCCAAAGAAAGATGAATGTGAAAAATGTGCAGGCTACAAAGTTCGGTCTGTATCAGAGGAAGATTATCAGATTCACATTAAAAAAAAGGAAGAAGCAAGAAGGGAAAAAGAAAAGGACAAATAACAAGAAGATAATGTTTTTACGGCAGACATGCAAGCTGTACTCATGGCTCCAAAATCAAACGTGAGCAGTTTGTATTACAGAACAAAACTACAAGTGCATAACCTGTGCTTTTATAACTTAAATAATAAAGATGGCTATTGTTACTTGTGGAATGAGGTTGAAGGAGGATTGAACGCCGAGGAATTTGCATCTGTGTGGGTCCATGTTATTGAAAAGAAAATTTTACCAAAGATTAATTCAGAAGGAAAGGAGAAAAAGATAATAATTTACAGTGATGGATGTCCATATCAGAACAGAAACTGTATTATGTCTAATGCTCTGATAAATTTAGCCATAAATAGTAATATCACCATAGAGCAGAAATACCTTGAAGTTGGCCACACCCAAATGGAGGCCGACTCCATGCATTCGGCAGTGGAACGCTGCATGAAAAATCAGATTATTAATATTCCTGCTGAATATGTCCCAATTTGCCAAAAGGCGAGAAAGAAACCACGTCCATACGATATGATGTACTTAAACTATGAATTTTTTAGAAATTTTGAAAATGTTCATTCCATGAAAAGCATTAGACCTGGTCGTACCAAAGGTGATGCGAAAGTAACAGATATCCGTGCTCTGAAATATACGCCCGAAGGGGGACTGTTTTTTAAACTACGATTTACAGACTGCTGGCAGTTAATTCCTCAAAGAAGGTCACCTAATATCATAAACATCCCATGGGAAAACTTAAGCAGACTTCATCACAACAGACGAAAAATAAAATCTAAAAAATTCGATGATCTTCAGTTTTTGAAGCGAACTCTTAATGAAGACTATCATGCATACTACGATAATATTCCTCATGAATAGATTATACGCTAATTATGTTTTTGTTTAATCAAATTTTTTGTTTCAAAATACTGTATTCTATTATTAAATGCAAATAATGCAATATTGTTTTATTCCGAATTCTCATCGTAAAACCTGCTAACTGCCAAAACATTTTTGTTATAAGAATTGAAAACCTGCTATCCCCAATAAATGCTTATAAAAAAAACAACTAAAAGAAAATTGTATACTTTTTATCATAAAAATGTAGATTCTATAATTATAAATAAACAAATTTTTATTTTTGTATATATAGTAACAACCAACATTTTTAGAAGGTTTTTTTGTCCTGTAAAATTTGTCTACAAGTAGATAGTAGGTTAACACTTTAAGCTGACGAATGATATATCGTTGGATAGCTAATTTAAGTTGTGATCGAATAATGAAATAATTTACAGGGTGTTCTATTTAAAAAAATGCTCTGTAGCTAGGTAGTCGAAAAAGATAGACCCCATTTAGGTCACCCCCAAGGGTGATTTTGAGACGCGTGTTTATATAGACTTTTTGCCTAAAAATACCTATCATCAGGAATCAGCACCCGAAGTTTGCTACATCGGTCCATTGACAACCTGTTTAAGAAAGACAGCGGCGGAGCGTTGCTGTTACGGGCCTGGGTTCGAATGGTATTCCCCGGGCCCCCAATCAAACTTTTCTTGCGTGCCTTTTGAGGAGCCCATGTAAAACATGTTTTTTTGCTTGCTTGACTACTAAATATATGTATTTTATGGAACTTTATTTTGTTTATTAATTTTACTTGATTTTCGTTTTGTGAAGTGTGAGGTTTTGAAGTATCTGGGATGGTCCGTTCCGGGCCTCTAAAGCTACCGGGCCCGGGTTCCGCGGAATCCCTGTAGATCCGCCACTGAAGAAAGACGCAGGGACCATTTTGAGATATTGACTAGGCCACCCTGCCATCCCCGTTAGTGCCGCCACTGATTTACGCGAATACGACCAAATAATTATGCAAGAAGACTCATTTTTTATTACAATTACTTATGGAATGCAGTGAATGCATTTAACTTTAAGTAAGCGTATTTGTTTAAAAATAAAGAGAGAATTTGCGTGTATATAGACAGTTGGCAGACAACTCTAAGGAAAGGAAATGAATCATCTTTTAAACTTTCTACATGTATCATTCTGCCTAAAGTACGAGTTGAATTGCTACATATAATACTCGTAGGCGTTTTATGTGGGATTGCTGATCAATAAATTTTCCGAGATTTTTATTTACAAACAGCCACTTGTGACCATTCATTGATTTGATTGGATGCAATTTCTTTTGTTTTTAATCCGGTATTCAATGCAATGCAATGGACATTCAATATTTTTATTTTCTAAAGTGATTTGTTTTTATTATGACAATCCCAAGTTTTAGTAAAATAACAAAATAAGACCGGGTTGTTTTATAAAATATACCTAAAAAGTTTGCTTAGGCTACATGATTTTCTTATTATTTTTGTTATGATTATTTGTGACCGGGTAATAAATATATATACACTGTTGTGAACCATTAGTGTCTTAAGTAAGTGAAAATAAAATAAAAAATAATAGGAGAATCACTTAGCGTAAAGAGGTTTTTATAACTTAGGTTTCATATATAGGTACGTGAAAGAATCGTCAATATGCATAGATGAATTAATAAGTAATACATTGGTAAGTCTTTTTGTATTCTATATTCACACAAACAATAAATGCATATGGAATATATTTATATGACATACATGCCACATATATAATATACGTGATATAGATATATTTCATATGCGTTTATAAATTGTTTGTGTGAGTGTAAATCCAAAACATTATTAATGGTGTGGCATATATGTGACATAAAAGTCTTAGATAAACGTTTAATAGTGGGATGTCACATATGGAACATACACGTCTTCGATATACGTTTATTAGTGGTGTGGCATATACGAAACATAGACGTCTTAGATATACGTTTAATAGTGAGGTGTCCTATACGAAATATAGACGTCTTAGGTATACGTTTAATAGTGGGGTTTCATATACAAAACTCAGACGTCTCACATATACGTTTATTGATGGTTTGTTATATACGAAATATAAACGTTGATTAGGCGGACATTTTGAAGTATATTCAACGGCTCGATAAACTTCAATTATACGGGTGGTATAAACAAAAAAAAACGTTTATTAAATGGTTTAGTGTTCACTGGGCAGTTAATATTATTTATTGTTAAAAAATATCATATTACTGAAAAAATTGAAATATCTAATTCATATAAGTATTAAAAAATATTTATTTACAAAAAATAAATATATATTCTTTGGATTAAAATACATTAACAAGTTAAAAAAATTGAAGAAAAAAAAAAAATATAAATAATTCAGTTCATAAAATAAATAAAAATCACATTCAAAAACAAAACAACAAAATATAAATAATTCTCATAAAACAAAAAAAAATCACATTCGAGTTGCAAATCACAGAAAAAGACAATATAAATAATAATAATAATAATTGACCAGCTTGGTTGTTGCTTCGTTTATTACACAAGCAATGTTTTTTTAAAAACTCGTTAGACGATCGGGAAGAGCTGTCAATAATTTCCTCAACAGGAGGAATCTTGTCATTCTCTACACTAATCAAGAGAAGTGGTAAGTTTCCTATTCTGTAGAAGGTAGCGACAAATTATAGACGATGTTGGAGACATAAATAAGAGACAAATTACAAATTTGCCATATTTTATTGATCGAATAGAGGGAGCCCAAACGATCTAGGGCCCAGTCCGCGTTTGCGGACCCGCGGACCTAGCCAGGACGCCACTGCTTCATAGAACTTGATAATTCCTACCGATTTCGAGAAAACTGCCGCATAGATCTCAAGAATTCTTTGAAAACAAACTCAATTTGAAAAGGACAAATTGTATTTACTGAAAAGTGTGCTTTAGTGACGTGTCTTAGTTCTGCCATTTACGTACAATTTCATTTGTTTGACATTGTGACTAAGACGTCACCAAAGCACACTTTTCAATAAATACAATTTGTTCTTTTCAAATTGAGTTTTTTTTTTAAGAATTTTCGAAATCTTTGCGGCAGTTTTCTCGAAAACGTTGGAATTATCAAGTTCTATCAAGTGTACCTTTTTTACGTGGAAGTGTCTCCTGCATGAGATTTTCTAGTCAAAAGTGCCACAATGTTTCGTAAAAAAAAGAGAAAAAATATTCATCATCAGATACGGCTCGTGAGGCGCCTTCCATGGGCGAGCGTGATGTGCTACATAAATTATTGTTTCTTAGCTTAAAAAATGTTCCCTTACCAAATTGGGAGAATATCAGCCAAGAGGTAGTTTGCAAGAAAAATATATATAATTTTGACACCCTGTATCTTTTTCCACAGCAGCAATTTACTAAAGCAGGTTTGGTTAGTAGTTAAGTAAGGCCGATTCTGGACCAATCCCGTCAGTAGAGTAGCAATCAGAGTTCTGTGTGACGTCATCATTCCGGAAGCCCCGCGGGGGGGCGCAGGTGCTAGATGATAGATCCTATTATCTAGGTTGTAGTGTGAGGTGGGATCTTCTTAGATGATAGGTCCTAGGACCTAATGGGAGGGGGGAGATGGGAGATCCAATCCCTGAGCTTAGATAAGAAATTATATCTAAAAGGACGTGGCTAAGAGTATACAGGGTGTGTCTAAAATAAGATGGCTGCCGTTTATTGACTAATAGTATTGTATGTTTACGTTAGTGGGCATTAAGAAAATGGCTGCTGACGTCCATCATTGAGATTAAATAGACAAGTCTTATAATTATGAGATAAATATTCATTTACTTCTATATGTTAAGATTTGAATGTAAAACTGCGGTCAAATGCAGAGACGTTATCGGATTCCAGGAAATTGTTAATGTAAATAAATGCGACTGTCTACGGCTATATGTATATTTAAAACGTGATTAATTACCTTTAGATAACTACAGCGGCTAGATCAAAGGAAATATCAAGAGCCAATATAAACGCTTTTCAGACAAGTCTAGACTTGTTAGCCTGAGTTTTATATAAGATAAATATTCGTTCGCTTCTCTACGTTTAGATTTCAATTTAATAAGAATATAATGCAGAGCTGTTATCGGATTCCGAGAAATTGTTAATGTAAACAAATGAAATCATTTCTGATAGCCTACTAACATAAGATAGGTATACGGTAAAGATGCATGCGAAGAATTTTGTGTCTTACAATACATGGTTTCTTATGGGAATATGTAGCCACCCCGCAGCGATATAGCAATTTAACATTGTTTTATATGTAAAAGACGAACAGATTATGAAAATTCGGGGGCCTTTTAGAAATCGTTCACTGCAAAGTCACGTGACCCTCGACCGCCGAGTATAAAAGCAGCGTCATCTCCCCACCTCGATCATTAGCTGTTTATCTCTCGCGGTGAACGGTTGTCTAATTGAAACAGTATGTCGTCTACCGAGACCGTATCTAAACTCAGTACTGATATAATTAATTTAACTAAAAAATCATTGCTGCTCTTAAAGACTGATTATGAAATCGATCAACATATTTCGATAATTAATAGCAATATTAAACTAGTAGCCAAGGCAATTAAAATCAAAATTCATATCGATAATAAAGGTGAAAATATATTTAAATTGGAAAATAATTTAGCGCTTTTAAAATACTACCGAGAGCAATTGAAAAAATTAAAATTAAAAAATAAAATATTAGGCGGTTCCTTAAAGCCAGCAGCACGAAAATATTTAGTATATCAAGAGGTAGAATCTTGTTTTAAAAATCGTGTTAAGTCCGGTATAATAACTAACGTACAAATTAAAGAACCGGTATTATTTTTTAAAAAAGCGTTTAGGAGCTTCTCTATTCAAATTAAAAAATGTTTAAAAGATGGGCTAATTAAAGTAAATGTTATTTTTGAATGTAACTTCGTACAGCCTATTAATGGCACAGTGGAATTAAAAACATTTGCTACAAGGAACGCTGTGATAGACTTAAATACGAATTTAAAGGAATGGTATAAAGAAAATGTATCCGAACGGTTATTAAAACATCTAGAAGACTTTCAAGGAAAAGATTCAGGCTGGACCTTATCGGAAATTATCGGGCTAAGAGTAAATGTTAATAAATATTGTCCTATAACAGTGGGATTATCAACATACGCTGAAATGCCAAACTTTATAAAGGAAAAAAAGTGCGTTATTAACGTTAAAAATAATGACGAATATTGCTTCTTATGGTCGGTAGTTTCGGCATTATACCCCGCTAAAAATCATGTTGATAGAATTGTTTCATATCCTCATTTTAAGGAAGTTTTAAAATATGACGGCATCGAATTTCCGATGGAATTAAGAAATATTAAAAAATTCGAACGCTTAAATGATATTTCGATAAACGTATACACCGTAATTAAAAGGGAAGTTTTACCGTTATGTTTAAGTAAATACAGTTTTGAACGCGTCGTAAATTTATTAATGATTCCTACGAATTCTGCCGATAATTTTACTGAAGCTACGCAATATCATTTTGCTTGGATAAAGAATATGTCCCGATTATTATCTAAACAATTATCTTCACACGGACATGAAAAATTTATCTGCAACCGATGTCTTAATCATTTCTCTACTCAAGAACTTCTAGACCGACATTCAAATGATTGCAATTCGAAAACTAATACTTGCAAAATTGAATTACCCGGCGAGGATGAAAAGTTTTTAAAATTTAAAAATTACCGATATAAAGAAAGGGTACCGTTCGCTATTTATGCTGATTTCGAATGTATCTTAGAGGACTGTGATGCTAACACGAATCTAAATACTCAAAATTACCAGAAACATACGGCTTTTAGTGTCGCGTATTACTTAAAATGTTCGTACGATGACAGTCTATCACAATTTAAAATGTACCGAGGCGCCGACTGTCAGTACTGGTTTGTTAAAGAACTTGAAAAAATTTCAGACCGAGTTAATGTAATCATGTCCGACATAAAACCTATGGAGTCGTTAAACGAGATACAAAAAAATGAATTCGATCTCGCGCAGGTCTGTCATATCTGTGAGAGGCCCTTCAAAGAGACGGACATTAAAGTAGCCGATCACAATCATTTAACTGGGTACTATAGGGGACCGGCGCATAAGAGATGTAACATTAATTATCAAGATAGTCACGTGATTCCGGTTATATTTCATTGTTTATCAGGTTACGACGGCCACCTGATAATCAAACAGCTAGCAACGGCATTTGACGGACAAATTTCATTATTACCGATTAATAAGGAAAAATACATTTCTTTCACTAAACGGGTTAAAGATACGAAAATTAAACTAAGATTTATTGATTCGTTTAGGTTTATGGCAGACAAAATCGAAAAACTAGCTTCCTATCTCGACGATGACCAGAAACGAATCACTAAATCGTACTGTAATAATGACGAACAATTTCAATTATTAACGCGGAAAGGTGTTTTTCCTTATGATTATTTAAATTCTTGGGAAAAATTAGACGAGACATCTCTACCGGCTAAAGAAGAATTTTACAGTAAACTAACAGACGAAAACATAACAGAGGACGATTATAACCATGCTATAAATATCTGGAATAAATTCGATATTAAGACATTAGGGGAATATTCCGATATATATTTAAAAACAGATGTATTACTGCTAGCTGATATATTTGAAAATTTCCGCGAGACATGCATACAGACGTACGGACTTGACGCTTTAAATTATTATACTGCTCCGGGACTGGCATTCGACGCGATGTTAAAAATAACTAAAGAAAATTTAGAGCTTCTCACAGACATTGATATGATACTGATGATCGAAAAAGGCGTGAGAGGCGGTGTAGCGCAGGTATCTAACAGATATTCGAAAGCTAACAACAAGTACATGGGGGATGCGTTTAATCCCGACGAAAGAGAGACTCACATCATGTACTTTGACATCAATAACATGTATGGAGCAGGGATGTCTGTTCCGCTACCTACAGGTGCTTTCGAGTGGGTACCCGTCGAACAATTTTATGCCTTAGATATTCCAAATTTATCGGACGAGTCAGACATCGGTTATATTTTGGAAGTAGATATCGAGTATCCACTTGAATTACATGAGCTACATAAGGATCTCCCGATGTGTCCAGAACATATGGTACCGCCCGGTTCAAAACATTCAAAATTAATGACCACTCTGTTAGATAAAACGCGATATGTAATGCATTATAGGACTTTAAAAAAATGTTTAGAACGCGGATTAAAACTCAAGACGGTACATAGAATTTTAAAATTTAAACAGTCACGGTGGCTAAAGAAATACATTGATTTAAATACGGATTTACGAAAACAGGCAAGTAACGAGTTTCAGAAAAATTTCTATAAGCTAATGAACAATGCGGTGTTCGGAAAGACAATGGAGAATGTCCGCAAGCACAAAGATGTTAAATTGGTAACTAAATGGGAGGGGAGATGGGGCGCCAAGTCTCTGCTCGCGAAACCGAACTTTCACAGTTCGACGGTCTTCGGCGAGGATATGATTATTATTGAAATGAATCGACTAAAAATTAAATTCGATAAGCCAATATATGTGGGGTTCGCCATTTTAGATCTTTCAAAAATTATTCTTTACGATTTTCATTATGATTATATTAAAAAAGAATTCGGTGAGCAAGCCAAACTACTTTACACGGACACAGACAGTTTAATTTACGAATTTAGCGACGTTGATATATACAAGTACATTAAAAAAGACATCCATCAGTTCGACACATCGGATTATCCTGTAGACAATGTCTACGGAATACCTCATGCAAATAAGAAGGTACTAGGCGTAATGAAAGACGAATGTCAAGGGCGCGTAATGACAGAATTCGTAGGACTCCGTGCAAAAATGTATAGTTATAAAGTGGAGGGTGTGTCGGTAAATAAAAAAATCAAGGGTCTCTCGCGTTCGGTAATCAGAAAAATTACATTTGAAGACTTTACGAATTGTCTATTTAATAAAGAAATTTTGACCAAAGAGCAGCGATTAATTCGATCAAAGAAACATGAAATATATACCATCAAACAGAATAAGGTGGCACTCAGTCCGTATGATGATAAAAGAATTATAAATTATATAAATACCGATACGAAACCTTGGGGATATAATTTCCAACAAGTCTCAGCTCGTCAGATGACGTCATCGACGCAGTGAAGCGCTTGGCAGTAGCCGTTCGGATTCATTTACTTTAGAGACTTTGATCGCGATGGACGGGTTAGAAAAAGAATTGCAGTACAAGCTTGTACTTATCACTCGCGACATATATGAGAGGTACATTCAAAATGCATTGAATCGGGGTAATTATCAATTAGTTCATAAAATTTTAGAAAAGATTGTTATACCGGACAAAGCTTTATACTGGATGGCTTTAAGAGATAGTTCTAATTTCGATTTAATGAAAAAAATATTTACGAAAAAACTTCAAAACGATATTTTTATTCAACAGTTGGAATATATTTTCCAAAGAGAATGTATTACTCACCTTACCGTGTATCGATTACGAGAAGTAATTAACAGACATTATCCCGCCGCGAATAATAGTTATTTTAGAATTTTTTTAGAAGAATTATTAACGTGTAATGATGATTATATGTCAATTGATTTTTATTCGAAATCGTACCCGGCTAAAAATATTTCTGATAATTATAAAAGTATTGATTGGTCGATTAATAAAGCATTTTGCGAGGCAGCTTACTTTACACAATACGAATTTCTTGAAATTTTGTTTCGAGTAATTGGTAGGAATAATATACATTTCAAATTAGATATTAATTTCAATGAAGAGCATAAGCAGCTAATAAAATGGTTGGAGGATAATATATCCAAAGGTCGCTCTGGGCAGCCGACTGGTTGGAGCTCTGGTCCAGACAGCGGGCACTGGCCATCGACTACCTTAGAAGATTATGTTAAGACGCTTGACATAGTTCGTCTACATTTTTTGTAATTAGTATTAAAGTATTGTAATATAAATATTTTACATTTAATAAATTAAATTATTTATAAAATGTGTGTTTTTATTTCCTAATACCTATCCTGACATGATGATCATGAGAGAGGCAGGTGAGACAGCTTGAACAGCTCCAACAGCTCGAACAGCTCCAACAGGTGTAACAGGTACCGTACCTGTTACACCTGTTGGAGCTGTTCGAGCTGTTGGAGCTGTTGGAGCTGTTCAAGCAGCCCATATACATATACATATACGTGTATTATATATGGGCTGTTTGAACAGCTCGAACAGCTCCAACAGCTCCAACAGCTCCAACAGGTGTAACAGGTACGGTACCTGTTGGAGCTGTTGGAGCTGTTGGAGCTGTTGGAGCTGTTCAAACAGCCCATATACATATACATATACGTGTATTATATAGGGTCAGTTTCAACAGCTCGAACAGCTCCAACAGCTCCAACAGCTCGAACAGGTGTAACAGGTACGGTACCTGTTACACCTGTTGGAGCTGTTGGAGCTGTTGGAGCTGTTCAAACAGCCCATATACATATACATATACGTGTATTATATAGGGTCAGTTTCAACAGCTCGAACAGCTCCAACAGCTCGAACAGGTGTAACAGGTACGGTACCTGTTACACCTGTTGGAGCTGTTGGAGCTGTTGGAGCTGTTCAAGCAGCCCATATACATATACATATACGTGTATTATATATGGTCAGTTCCAACAGCTCGAACAGCTCCAACAGCTCCAACAGCTCCAACAGGTGTAACAGGTACCGTACCTGTTACACCTGTTGGAGCTGTTGGAGCTGTTGGAGCTGTTCGAGCTGTTCAAACAGCCCATATATAATACACGTATATGTATATGTATATGGGCTGCTTGAACAGCTCCAACAGCTCCAACAGCTCGAACAGCTCCAACAGGTGTAACAGGTACGGTACCTGTTACACCTGTTGGAGCTGTTGGAGCTGTTCGAGCTGTTCAGACACTTAATAAGTATGAGATGCTATCAACTCATTGAAATAAAAAAAGATTATTAATAACATTTTTTATTAATATAAAAAAATACAATTAAAATTGTGTAGAATTAATAAAATAATAAAAACACTGGTCTGGCTATCCTGCGGGAGGGCAGATCGTATGTTAATTTAAAAAAGAAATTTATTGGTCTCGCCGGCTGACAGATCGACTTCTCCAAATCTCCGAAGAAATTCTGAGTTCAATGGAGTCTGTAACAATTTAAAAAAATATCTATAAGTATTGAGTTATACGAAACAGAAAAAATATTTTAAATACCTTTCATGATGTCGGCTAAGAGCATCAGCCGGGGCATCTCCTGTGGTGGTGGTGGTGGTGGCGGTTGCGTTACGGGGTCCTGGGGCTGAGGCAGCCCCAGGTACCTCCAGCCCTCCGATGGGACTTGGCACATCGAACATTGGCATATATTGCCCGCTATCAGCTCTCTAAGCCCCGTTTGATTGTGCATCTTTGCAACGTCTAACCGATCACCGCGCTCTGACTCGAGGCGAGAGCTCTCCCCCCACTTCTCTCTCTCTCTGCCCCCCACCCCGCTCGTCATTCATACACGCACACATGTATACAGAAATAAAAGCCAGTATGGTTAGCATAAATTTGTTTATTCAAAATCCTTATCTTTATTTACAATATACCACTGATATATCGAGTAGACATTCTGCCTAGAGCAGCGTAAATGATTATTAATATGTTTATGACAATGATATTCTAAATTATTTAACATTAAACTATTCATATTATTACAATTATATAAGTCTATAATATTATTATTATTAGACAGATAATGCTGAAGCCATCGCTTCTTTTCCAGTCCCTTGACATAAACTTTTGCTTCTCTTCCAAGTACGTGGCTGTCGATGAAGTCCTGCAGGTCACCGTACCGGAGATTATCATAAGGCGTGGACCATTGGAGACCGTGCACATGATCAGTTATCCAATTAATTTGCTTCTGAATATTGTGTGTAAGAAGCCCGTAACTAACAGTCGGTTTAATTATCCGATGTACACACGAGACATCGGTAATATTAAAAATTGAAATTTCTTTACATGTAAAAGCTAACTCCTTTTTATGCTGGAAGCCCTGCACGTCTATTATATACATATTAGTATGGACGAACTATACTGGTTAAAGGATTGTAATAAATCAATCTATCATGAATTATAAGACAATATGCAGCAGTGTCTTTCGGAATATTTTTATTAGTGCTAAATTCCAGCCTAATGTCCACTGCACTCGACTTTACAACCTCATTCTGACACGAACAGTCGATAACTACCAGAGGAGCTTTAGTTTTAAATTTATATTTAGTAAGCAGAGGTTCATTTTCTTTCTCATAATAAGATTTCTGAAATTGACAGAACATTTCATACAGAGTAGCACAGAAATTCTTCTCAAAATTAATATTCAAGTTATCATAGGGATATGATTCCGAATTTAAAAAAAGTTTAAAATTAGTCAACTCGCAGTGATCAAATTCACTCATACGTTTAGCGACTGCATTTTTACGACCCGTTTGAAGACCGAAAATAATATATCGCGGTGTCTCTAACTGAGACGAAGTTTTAATATTCCAAGTATGCGTCTGCGATTCCATCAGCATGGGGTATTCATGTAATTCCCAGCTTCTAAACGGTACAGGCAAATCGATATTCCTCTCTAGATATTTCATTAATTTTAATCGCTCAACGTCAGATACAGTCACGTGTGGTACACGCCATTGAACGATTTCCAATTCTACTTTAATCTTTTCATCGGCTACAAGATTTATGATTGCGTTTGTATCAATACTACTGCGAACGAGTACCAGCTCTTGACGGACATTTAAAATAATTCTTTCAAAGGTCTCTGCGAACCCCAGACATATTTTTAAAGGTATACATGCGTCAAAGTAACCGTTCTCGTCTGCAAAATTATCATCCACATCAGTCCACCCAGCATTTTCTAAGTGATTCGCGTCATTCGGAGTGAATGATGCATATCCCTTCATAACAGTCGCGAGGCCTGGATTTCTACTGCTGTCCACAATTTTACCGCTCACTTCGTATCGTATCTCGTCAAACAGATACAATAACCCCATTTTATCAAAGACCGCTGTGTTCGAAACCGTACCATCCTCTTTAAGTAACCGGCCCCGCATATACAGCGAACTAGCATACGGCGCAGTATACACATCCTGCTGCTGAATGGGTATACGAATTTCGTCGTTATTATTTAAATTTCTGATTGAATATGGTCCATGACTATGATTTTCAAAATTAGTTATCGCGGTTTCAAACGTAGGCTTCTCAAACACGTTTAAAATATTCGGATTCATATTAGCACTTTGTAACCGAGAGAGTAAAGAAAACGTCTATTTTTAGATGTTAACACCTTGAAGGTTACAGGTGAACTGTTTCGAGCGCGAGCAGGTGTTCCTTTTAAACTATTTCGGAAACTAAGACCCATTCTTCTTCAAGTGCAGTCTTACCGTGATGACCTCGCCACGGAAATTAACAAGATCACCGTCTTGATCGACTATCTTAATTGATATGCTATCTATATGCCTCTTATTAATCGGTAGGTAAATTGCATTAGCGGGACACTCTATTATTTTATAGCCGGGAGGCACGCTAGGAAAAAATTCATGAATAATGTGTACAGATCTATCATTCATGTAACTGCCCGTGATGAGATTACACTCCACGCATATAGCGTTTACTTTTTGAATTTTTGCCGGGAAATCAGATATATGTTTCTCGAGCGGTTTTAGACGACGAGATGTAAATCCTAACAAACTGCCAATACCGCCGGCCTTTTCAAAATTTATCATCTTATTGGATTTTATTTCCACTTTTAACGTATTTTTATTGGATACTATAGAAATATGACCATCGTTACCATGATTCAGAATAAAATGCTTTCTTACGCAATTATTTATATCTTCTATTTCATACGAGCCCTCCGGAATTTTTATAAACTTATCGTCTGTATCATAATATATATGATTATTTGTAGCGTCTATGTTCGGTATGGAGTTATACGCCTCGAAATTTATTAAAGCAAGCGAATATTCAGCGCCGTCTTCAAGGTCTATGGGTGGGGAAAAGTGCGCGGTTAAATTAGATGATTTGCCGGATAATGTAAACGTACAAGACATGTTGCGGCTTCAAGGTTAGCTCTGAGAATGAACGTGACTTAAAAGCATGACGCATTATATAGAAATTGTAAACACAGATGTCCACAATTTACTGTGTCATAAGACTGATACTGCTTGTGATTGTATTCAATAGAACAATTTAAATATTTTATTAATTCGAGAGGAGGCTGTAAATTACCAAAACTATCATAATAAACGGCTTTCGAACCGTTCTTAAAGTATGCAGTCCAATGAGTACCATTACCGCTATCACTATCCAAGTTCACAATGCCCGTCTCAATTTTATGTACGCGTTTAGGTAGTCGGTCTCGCATAAATATTCCTCGAAAATTAGGTATATTTAACATCTTAACATATTTTTTCAGATCCACGTCGGTGAGCGCTCGATTTGGTAATTTTACTAGTCACTTGCTGTTGGTGTTTTTATTCATGTATAGTCCAAGTCCCGTTCGATAGGGACGAAGATAGAGTCCCTTACCGAGGGCGATACTCTCCATAGCCTGATTGTGACGTTTAGATTCTTTAAGCTGGGAGGATGCCGCCTGAGAATCTCTTACAGCTTTCGCTATACCTGCAGATCCACCGGCTAGCGCTCCCAGAGCACTAAGTCCAGCAAATATTGGTATTAGCGGTAGAACGCCACCCGTCTTCGGTATAGGAATAACGCGAGCAGCCATCGGTGATATTTTTTTATCTTTTTTAATACGCTGTACTGCACGAGAGGCCTTTTTAATAGCATCTCCGACAGAGGGAGCTCCACGTACTAGTTTACGAATTTTATTGGATATTTTTTTAAACGTCATCGTACCGCCACATTTTCTTTTTTTACATCCCAAGCCTAATTTAACTTTAGCACTCATGATGCCTGCTACACCGGCTGCTGCCGCTCTTTCTCCGATGGACGAATCCCTAGCAAATACACGCTTCAGAGCACGTTTTGCCAATTCTTTATCGGCAATATGCCGTCCTTTCACATCATTGACTTTAGAATATTGTATGTCGTGGTCACGACACGCCTCATCTAGACCATTAATTCCGCGATCTCCTCGCGCCAGTCTTTTTTCTAATTTAGTACCCGGGCCGCAGAAACGATAGCCAGGGATATGGGCTTCGAAAGGTAATTTATTTATGAGAGCGTTTACAGCCATGTTACCTCTATCACATGTAATAGTAGACTGAGGTGTTACAGGTGATCGAAAGCTATTTATACTTAAACTCCTGGTGGAAATACCTCAGTGTCAATCATGCGTTTTATCAAGACAGGTAACAGTCTGAAAATCGATAATCTCGATTTCGACAGTCATGTGAAAAAAGATAGTAGACATGGTCCTCTGTTACCCGACAGCATCAGGTGTATCATATGCGGACCTTCAAATTGTGGGAAAACAAACATCGTGATAAGCCTGCTGACTCATCCACACGGCTTGCGTTTCAAGAATGTTTACGTCTACTCGAAATCTCTCTACCAGCCTAAATATGAATATCTTAGAAAAGTACTCGGCTCGATCGTGGGATATCATGAATTCAAGGATAGCGATGTAATAATGACGCCTGCGCAAGCTAAAATTAATTCCATTTTTATATTTGATGACGTAGCTTGCGACAATCAAAGTGTGATGCGTGACTACTTTAGCATGGGACGACATAAACAGATAGACAGCTTCTATCTCTGTCAGACCTATACCCGCATTCCAAAACATCTGATAAGAGACAATGCAAATTTACTGATATTATTCAAGCAGGATGACATGAATCTTAGACATGTATATTCCGATCACGTTAATACCGATATGAGCTTTGAGGATTTCAAACATATGTGCTCGTTATGCTGGAAAGATAAATACGGATTCCTAGTGATAGATAAAGATAGCGATATTAAACATGGCCGATACAGAAAGGGGTTTGACGAGTATATATACCTGTGATTTTACTATCTCAATCAGTTGATAATTACACATGTTATCTGACGCACCTGTCGACATGGACATTACTAATAAAATTATCGAAGCTCGGAAAGCCGTAAAGCGCAAATTAGAGGCACTCAAAATGCACGATCTGCAAATCGAAAAGTCTTTTGCCCCAATCACCGCACCTTTACATTCAATAGCTAAACATATCAAGCTTGAGACGGACGAGAATTTAAACATTAAGAAAAAGTCTGAACCCCCAGAGGATGAAAAAAATATTAATATTACACCGTCACCGTCGATTGTCGACTCTGAAGAAGGCGACCAGTCAGATGAGAAGTATCTTGAGAAATTTAGCGATCTGCCTAAAACGTATATATCTGAGATGATGCATGATACTGAAAATACACATGATTTTCGATATGGTGTACGATATAATCCCGAAGAAGATAAATATTATATTGGAAATTCTGCCATTCAGTTTGACGGTGACAATTTAATAATAAATAATAAAGAGTATCAGGGCACTCGCGGTCTTTATGAATTACTATTTAAAAAACGTTCGCATCACTATAACTATGATGATAAGAAACAGTACATTGATATTGTAAAAAGGACTAGCGCACATAAGAGAAATTATGATTCTGAAAAGCAAAAGTCTGGTAGTAAGAGCTGGAAGTACCTGCATATTATTAAACCGATGCTTTACGCTCGCGAACCTCGGCAACGTGCTCCTGGTAAAGTAAAAGGCGGTGAATTAATGATGCAAGTCACCGATAATGCTATTGATTACGTATATTGGGACGATCCTAATGAACTCGTCGATCGTCTTAGGCTTTTGATAGCTTCACAGGAGGCAGGCAATTCAAGTCATACGAATGAAATAAATAGAATTTTAGAGGAACTATTAGAAAGTAAAATAATCGAACCGCTGGATTAATTTAACAGTACGTAAATTATTGTTGAACTGTAAACATGTCTGCTGTAAAAAGAGATATTGTTAATGAAATACATAAGCCGGCTAGAATTAACTTTAAGAGACGAAAAGTCGTAGTTAGAGGTTTAAATGAATTGCTTCAGGCTGACTTAGTCGAAATGATTCCATATGCTAATTACAATAAAAATTATAAATATATTCTCATTGTAATTGATGTTTTTTCAAAGTACGTATGGGCTGAACCAGTTAAATCTAAATCTGGCGTAAATGTTACTCGAGCTATGGAAAAAATATTAGTCGCAGATAAACGAATCCCCGTCAATTTACAGACTGATAATGGAACCGAATTTTATAATATTAATTTTCAAAAATTAATGAAAAAATATAAAATTAATCATTATTCTTTGTATAGCACTAAAAAATGTTCAGTAGTCGAACGCGTAAATAGGACTATAAAATCTATGATGTATAAAGAATTTAGTATAAATGGTTCTTTTCGGTGGTATAATTTACTTGCTGATATTATTAAGAAATATAATAATACTAGGCATCGTACCATCGGCATGAAACCTGTAGATGTAAATAAAAAGAATGAAAAAATACTCTTGAAATCCGTTTACAATTATCCTACAATTACATACTCGCAATTACCTAAATTTAAAATTAACGATCATGTGAGAATAAGCAAGTACAGAGGCGTGTTCGATAAAGGTTATACTCCTAATTGGTCTAATGAAATATTTACTATTTCAAAAATTAATTATACCAGCCCCATAACATACTTACTGACCGATGCACAGAAACAACCAATAGAAGGATGCTTCTATACTGAAGAACTGCAGAAGGTTAAACATTCAGACATGTATCTCGTTGAGAAAGTTTTAAGGAAGAAAGGAAATAAGGTTTTCGTTAAATGGCTTGGATTTGACAGTTCCCATAACAGTTGGATTGAAAAAAGTAGCATTGTTTAATTTTTATGCACTTATATTAATTATTATTATTATTATTATTATTATTATTATTATTATTATTGTCATTATTTTTATAGGTTATGTATTCCATGTACATATATAAGCTTTATTACTGTATTATGCGTTCAGATAAATAAAATATATTATAAAAATTAAATTATTTTTTTATTTTTCGTCTGGGGTGGCTTTATTTTTTAAGATTTAATTTTTTTGATTGCATATTTGAATTCAGCATTAAAAAACACATAAAATGTAGCATGAACATTTTCGTTACAATAAACTTGAAAAATATGAATTTTTTCATTTTTTGCCTGGGCTGGCTTTATTTTTTAAGATTTAATTTTTTTGATTGCATATTTAAATTCGACATTAAAAAAGACCTAAAATGTAGCATGAACATTTTCGTTACAATAAACTTGAAAAAAATCTGAATTCTTCATTTAATTAGGAAATGGGTAATAATAGTCAACCATTTTTTAAATTAATTTATTAATACATATAAGAAAGAGGTTACATGTTTTGTGATATAATAACAGAATATTTATGTTCAAGTACTGGATTAATTATTTGAGCGTATCGTAATATTTTAATTTGAAAACGATCTCGATCGCGGGCGTCTTGCATCCAGTTACCACATCTAGCAGTTCTATGGGCATAGCTCCAATGGTAAATGTGATGAATTTTAACGTCCTCGCTGAACTGAACTGTTCTTGGACTTCTTCGGCTGGATACTGACATGTTGAAATGTACGTAAAACTTCAACGTACTTAACGTCTTCTCTAAGTAATTTTAAATTGTTCATAAATTGCTGTAACCTCTTCTTATATATTTCGGGATCCATCTTTAGGACTCGATGAATTCGATGTTAGTGGTCGTGCCTGCTAGCCCTCTATATACTAAGTACACTTCTTTTAGTATAATGGTTTGTTGTAGCGTTACCATATCATCATCAGAAATAATGCGTGAGTATCTGGCTGGTAGACTCACTTTACAATTTTCGAGGATTACTTGGACCTGGATACCATACGGTGAAAGTGCTTTATATATATCTAGCACTTTATATTTTCTATCGACTTCCAGCTCATAGATTTTCATGAACGGCGTGACATGAGCTTCAACATTAATTTTTGTGAAAGACATTGCTGCTGCTGCTTGTATATATATATATATATCGACTTTAAGATTGTGAATGAATGCAGCGATCTCAGGTCTTTACTTTTATGCTGTATTCCACCCCCACTTTTCGTATCGAGTAAGCAGAAAAATATGGGAAAAAATATGATGATTTCATTGTTTACATTATTTCTCTCCAAACCCTGAGACGCTCCTTATAATGGATCGCGTGACTTATTAGTCATTGTATTATAACCACCGGATGCTGTTATCTAAAGACAATTAATCGCGTTTTAAATATACATATAGCTGTAGACAGTCGCATTTATTTACATTAACAATTTCCTGGAATCCGATAACGTCTCTGCATTTGGTCACAGTTTTAACATTCAAATATAAAATTTACGTATTGAAGTAGATGAATATTTATTCCATATATAAGACTTGTCTATTTAAACTCAATGATGGATGTCTGTAGCCATTTTCTTAATGCCCACTAACGTAAACATACAATACTATTAGTCAATAAACGGCAGCCATCTTATTTTAGACACACCCTGTATACTCTTATCCACGCCCTCTTAGATATAATCTCTTATCTTTAGCTATAATCTAATATCTAAGCTCAGGGATTGGATCTCCCATCTCCCCCCTCCCATTAGGTCCTAGGACCTATCATCTAAGAAGATCCCACCTCACACTACAACCTAGATAATAGGATCTATCATCTAGCACCTGCGCCCCCCCGCGGGGCTTCCGGAATGATGACGTCACACAGAACTCTGATTGCTACTCTACTGACGGGTTTGGTCCAGAATCGGCCTTACTTAACTACTTTGGTTACATTCTCATATCTTGATCCAAAGAATCTACCCTTGAACTATGGCCTGTATAGCTGTATACTATACCCCTGCCAAGTTTGAGTCCCTTGCAAATTCTGGAAATTATGGCTTGTCTAATGATTCCGTTGACGTCCGGTATATGTATCAGACATATCGCAGTCGATAAAATAATATTATTACCATTAGTAATTGTAAATAAAGATAATAAAGTAAACGTTCTATGTGACCTTTCTCCTTTCTTACATGAGAGAGAGAGGATACATTACTCATCTATCGCAAATGCTGAATTGATCAAGATATCATTTTTAACCGACTTCATAAAATTTTAAAAACCGCTGCTCAAGGAATCACTACTACCACATCTAGATTTGCTACCCAAGTCTCTCACAACGAAAATGTATTGAATGTGGAAATAATTGTTTATGGAACTTTAATAATATAATATTTGAAATCGTCTACTCCAAAAACCCATAAAATGATATCCCACATTAGTAGTAGAGTGGGGGTAGTGATAGGGGGTGGTAGACGGTAGTGGGGATGGATGAAGTAAAAAAAAATATTTTGAGGCCTTTGGTTCCCGTACACACACTACATCACATTTTTTTTCACTCACTTTTGTAATGGAGTGGGGGTAGTAATGGGGGTGGCTAATGACAAAAAATTTTTGGAAACATTAGATTCTCTTGTATACACTCAAAGAAAATGATAAGTGAAATCAATCAAAAAGAGCATATGAAATCGCGCCTATCTAGTTTCATAGTTAAATCAACCAGAAAAGAATAGTCGAACAAAGGACCCCGGAACAAAACCCATGAAAATGTTGATTCGGTGAAATCGGCTGAAATTTTGGTATTTTGTAGTTCAAGTCATGCTGATCAAAAATTCTTATCACATCGAGCCAATCCTATGGACAGTTTTTGAGATACGGCTTGTCAAAGTTAGGTAATTTGCGTCATTTTAGACATTCAAGAACTTTTTACTCTTAAACTATTAACTTTAGCAAAAAATTGAAAGGGTCGAAATATTTTTGTTCAAGTCCAATAAAGCTCATGAATTTTTTTCAGAATTTTTTTATTAATTTTTAGGTTAGGTAAAATATATATATGCCATATTTTGGCATGCTTCGGTGGGATTGGTTGAAACTTTGCTATTTTGTAGCCAAAGTCATGCTGATCAAAAATTCCTATTGCACTGAGTCGATCCTATGAGTGGTTTTCGCTCCAGGAATGCTTGAAGGTCCTAACAATGAGGTAATGGGTAATCTATATGTACGTGTTTATGAATGGCTTCCAGCATGTTTATGTACAAGGTTTTCTGGAAATATCGATAACAAACTTCTGGTGCAGATTCTACATGCAAAAATATGTCTGCAAATACCTTGAGCACAAAAACAGATTATTATTTTTTATTTCAGTAACCTTTTGATTTACGTGTTTATGAATTACCCGTTACCTCGTTGTTAGGACCTTCAAGCACTCCTGAAGCGAAAACCACTCATAGGATCGACTCAGTACAATAGGAATTTTTGATCAGTATAACTTTAACTACAAAATAGCAAAGTTTCAGCCAATCCCACCGAAGCATGCCAAAATATGACATATATATATTTTACCTAACCTAAAAATTGATAAAAAATTCTGAAAATTTTTTTTTATTTAGCTTTATTGGACTTGAACAAAAATATTTCGACTCTTGCAATTTTTTGCTAAACTTAATAGTTTAAGAGTAAAAAGTTCTTGAATGTCTAAAATGACGCAAATTATCTAACTTTGACAAGCTGTATCTCAAAAACTGTTCATAGGATTGGCTCGACGTAATAAGAACATTTAATCAGCATGACTTGAACTACAAAATACCAAAATTTCAGCCGATTCCACCGAATCAACATTTTCATGGGTTTTGTTCCGGGGTCCTTTTGTCACCATACAATTTTTATTGTCATTTTGAACATGAAATTTAGTTGGTTAAGTAAGTAATTATTTTTTTAGTCCTACCATAACTTTATTTGTTTTCGTAAACAAATAGTAGTTTGGTAATCATATCTTCTTGTAGAACAACAAATTAAATAGTATAATGACATTTTTTTATGTTCACCAACCATTTTCAGTTTGGTCTACATTTTCAATTTGGTCTACAATTTTGTATTTTGTTCACCAACTAATTTTTAGGTTGATCTACACTCATTGTATAATGACTTTTTTTTTTGGTTAGCCAAAATCTCAGTATTTAGACATCAGACTACCCAAACCATCATTTATAAGATCCATCCAAGTCAGTGGCGCAGCCAGAAAATTCATCTGGGGGGGTCAATAGAACCGGCCTCTCCAAAGGATGAGGAAAACTTTTCAGAAAATTGTTGTAAACGGATGTGTACAGATTCCTCTACTAGATAATATTGGCATTAATTACAAAATATTTATTTCAAGGGATAGTTTAAATACTGATAGAGATTATTTTTGGTTCATGAAGGACGGCTTGGGGGGGGGGGGGGCATGTAGTGTTGGGCGAATTCGAATTAAAATACTCGGCTAATCCGAGTATCAAAATACTCGCTTGATTCCGAGTATTAAAATTTCATCCGAATAATATACTCGGATTCATTTTAAATACAAAATAAACAAGCTAAAAACGTACTCTTCGCCTGTTCACTGAACTTTTTATATAATTGTTACACATTCTATTGGATACTCTTCGCAGTTTTTTGTAAATAATGTTAGTGTTAGACATTTTTAATTTTATAGCACGAACTTACTTGGTAAAAGACTCAGTGTAAAACAAAGTAAAAATAAAAAAAACATACCAAATCCCATTTGGGTTTCGAACCCGGGACGCTTGGATTCCGAATCAATTTCAATTAGAAGGGTAAGAACTACACCACCACCTTACACGTAAAAAAATGTAATTTTTTGCATTATACGACACGAGCTAAAATCATATTTTCACGGTTGTATATTACATTATGAAATGTATATTTGTAAAATATATAAATATTTAGATATTAAAATGAAATATCATTCCACCAAATTTCTATTCAATTACAAAACATAAAAATCAAAAAATCTTTTTTTCAAATTTAAATCATTAATAACATTTTTATTTACCGATCGATTTTGTTCAAAAACAATAGGGTTCTTCCTCTAACTAACACTAACTTACTGTCCAAATTTCAATACAATGGGATTTTTCTTTCTTGAGGTATCGTGCTTACAAGAAACGTGACGGACGGACAAACGAACCGACAGACGGACGGACGGACAGACGGACATTTTGAAAGTTGTTCAGAATTCGTTCACTAACACAATGATATGAAAATTTTTTGTCTGCGAGCGATATTTACGGTTTTAGAAATGTGCCGATCAAATACAATATATTCTTCGTTATCGTATTTGCGAAGAGTATAAAAACAAAAATGTCAATCTTGCTTCTCTGGAAAGTAAAAAGTTTAGTAAACAGTAAGAACAGAAGGTTTTTTTTGGATTTCTCCCCTCGCTCATCAAAAATTTTTTTTCGGATTTCTCCCCCTGCTCTACAAAAAAATTTACGGATAAAATTTTTTTTCTGATTTCTCCCCCCCGCTCGTCAAAAAATTTGTCGTTAATTCGACATCGAATGATTAATCCGAATATTTTTGTCATCCGATTCCGTGTAATCCGAATACAGAAATCATCACTAGCCCCATGGCTCCCCCCCCTGATCCAAGTATATCGATGATCCCTGATCCGATGAGAATTTGAACATTGCAATCATGTTATTAATTTTCTATAAATTCATAAGAGTATAAGATAATGCATGATTGATTATTGTCAGTGATTTTTATGTGGCGTCATCTAGGAATAGTTTCTGTAACAGACTACGTGGTAAGCAAGCAAATTTTATGTAAAACTTATTATCTATCTATTTATCTAGTTTGATTTGAGATAATTCAACAAATTATTAGTAAGATGAATAAATTATAGTCTTATGCACCTATTTTTTAAGTTAATGTTGATTTTGTTGTGTGACAAATTTTTATTGATTGATTTAACCCATACTACTTGCAAACAAAAGCGCGGACGCAACGTTTTAATTCATCAAAGTGGATTGCAGAACGATGTTATGTTTATGTAAACAAAACTGCTGGTTAACTCTACAATAATATTGGTTTATCTGTCAACTATAATAGTAGAGCGAACTGCTACTGGGTTTACAATTACAATTCAACAATAGTTAAAAATAAAATATATTATTATCTAGTTTAATTTGACAGAATTCAACAAAATAATAGTCAGATGAAAAAAATAATAGTCTTATTCATCTATTTTTTAAGTTAATGTTTGTTTTGTTGTACGACAACTTTTTTCACCGATTTTTCATAAAATGAGCCTATTGTTAATTAACAATTTTTTTTAGAGTTTGCGTTTATATTTCAAGTCCGATAATTGTTAAACAAAAGCCACTAATATTATTTCGCTTCGTGGAGGCCCTTTGTCAACTATAATTTATGGGATTATGACATTGCGATGTTTTTAATTGTTATAGTCTATTAGTTATTAATTATTTAACCTAACAAAAAACTAAAAAATGAAAAAGTGAGGTTGACATTTTTTTTTTATTAATTTTAATTATTATTACTGTTTTTATATTCAAAAGTACTATAAGATCACATAAACATAAATTTTCCATTGCTAGTTGTTTAAACAAATTTTATAAACAGATAAATTACGTATTTTTGAAAATTTTTTTTGTCATTTTATTGATTATAGAATATTATGATTAAGAGAAAAAAAAATTTCTTAAAAAATTCTTTTAATTGTATTCATTTTTTTTCTTTCTTCAATATTTAAACAAATATTAAGAAAAAAATTTATTTTTAAAAATTATTATTTGCAATTTTCTATAAGCTGGTAATAAGAAACATTTTTGTTGTTAATTTATTTGTTTATTTAATAAACAATTTGTTATCAACAATCGCCGAATATGTTTATATTTTTTTAGATAGAAAAAAAAATAACAAAAACAACTGTATACAAGAACATTTTTTTTTAATCGTAATATTTTAAAACCAATAAAATGGTAAAATTTTTTTTTCAAAAATACCTAATTTATCTATTTGTTTATAAAATGTGTTTAAACAATTAGCAATGAAAATTTAAAGTTTATGTGAGCTTATAGTACTTTTGAATATAAAAACAGTAATAATAATTAAAATTAAAAAAAAATTCAACCTCTCTTTTTAATTTTTTGTTAGGTTAAGTAATTAATAACTAATAGACTATAACAATTAAAAACATCGCAATGTCATAATCCCATAAAGTATAGTTGACATAGGGTCTTCACGAAGCGAAATAATTTTAGTGGCTTTTGTTTAACAATTATCCGACTTGAAATATAAACGCAAACTCTAAACAAAATTGTTAATTAACAATAGGCTCATTTTATGAAAAATCTGTGAAAAAATTTTTTTAGAACGGGATATTATTCCTTTAAGTGTCTAAATAACACCATAATTTTTTTTATTTTTAAATTAATATTTAATAACAAAAAAAGATTTTTACTTATTACGGCCGGTTTCAGAGCATCGTAACGGCTTAGTGTTCGCCGCGCGGAGCTCTATTTTCAACATTAAATTAAAATTATTAATAATAGAAATAGAGTTTCGCGAGTCGCGAAACTTTCTTCTGGAAATTTCTTCCTCTTTAAGAATCTTTCTTCAAAATTTCTTAAATACTAATAGTTTTCTAATTATTTACAAAAAACAAAATTCGTTATTTTTTCAATCTTCATTCGTTTATAACTTTTGCAATTGTTTATGTGTGGGTTCGAAAATTTTGAACATTGTTCTAGACGTCATTCCGAATCCAATGAGGCCTCACTCATATTACTTCCACATCCAGTGGAAGTATAGTAACGACAAAAAAATTTTAAAAAATTTTTATTGTTCGAATAGACTTAGAATGTCACGAAACGTCGAGATTTTAAGTTTGTGCGAAAAAAAAATTTCTGTCTGTCGGTCTGTCTGTCGGTCTGTCTGTAACTTTTTTTGTGCGCACGTTTACTCTGGAACCGTTTGAGATATTGACTTGAAATTTGGTACACATATGTACTTTAACGAGATCTAGAACTAGATTATTATATTTTCGTCTTGTTCCGTCGAAGGGTTGGTGGGTAAATTGGGGTAAATTTGGGGAAAATAGGTAAATCAAGCAGGTAAGAGTCCATAAAATTGGTATTTAGTATATACAAGAGAAGCTGAGGTCTCAAAAAAAATTTTTGGCATTAGCTACCCCCATTACCACCCCCACCCCATTATTAAAGGGGATGAAAAAAAAAATGTGATTTAGGGTGTGTACAAGAACCAGAAACCTCAAAATGTTTTTTTACTTCATCCACCCCTACTACCACCCTCTATCACCACCCCCACCCCGCTACCGATGCGGGGTATCGTTTTATGGGTTTTTGGGGTAGATGATTTCAAATATTATATTATTAAAGTTCCATAAACAATTATTTTCACATACAAAATGTTTTCGTTGTGAATGACTTAGATAAAAAATTTGGATGTGGAAGTAGCGATTCCTTGGGCAGCGGTTTTTTTACGAGCTTTATGATAAATTAACACGGCTTTGAACTTGTGAAAATACAGTAACGATAAAAAAATTTTTGAAAATTTTTATTATTCAAATAGGCTTAGAATGTCATGAAACGCTGAGATTTTAAGTTTGAGCAAAAAAATAATTGTCTGTCTGTCTGTCGGTCTGTCTGTCGGTCTGTCTGTAACTTTTTTGTGCGCACGATTACTCTGGAACCGTTTAAGATATTCACTTGAAATTTGGTACACGTATGTATTATAACGTGATCTGAAACTAGATTATATTTTCATCCTATTCCGTTGAAGAGTTGGGGGGGAGTAAATGGGGGTAAATAGATAAATGAAGCAGGTAAGACTCCATAAAATTGGTATTTAGTATATACAAGAGAAGCTGTAAGGTCTCAAAATTTTTTTTGGCAGTAGCCACCCCCACCCTATTATTAAAGGGGGTGAAAAAAAAATGTGATTTAGTGTGTGTACAAGAACCAAAAACCTCAAAATATTTTTTTACTTTATCCACCCTCACCTCACTACCAATGTGGGATATCGTTTTATGGGTTTTTGGTGTAGAAGATTCCAAATATTATATTATTAAAGTTCCATAGACAATTATTTTCACATACAAAATTTTTTCGTTGTGAGAGACTTGGATTGAAAATCTGGATGTGAAAGTAGTGATTCCTTGGGCAGCGGTTTTTTATGTTTGTTCAATCATTGCTTATAGATTAGTTTAAGCGATCTATGAAATTTTCAAATGGTGGCCCAATATTAATTTAATCAAGCCTCGTCTAGTATATAAGGTGAGGTGAGCAAAAATTGGGCAATTTTTTTTTTAATAGAAAATATTCGAGAATATGGCGAAGTCGCTGGTCCTAATTTAATTTTGTGATAAAAAAAATTGAAGTTCCGTCGAAATTGCATTCAAGTTGGTAGTTTTATGTTTTAGAAGTAGATGACATCGAATCTGATGTCAAAAGTTAAGAATTCAAGATCCAATATGGATGCGTTGGCTGTTTTAGATAATTCATTTTTACGTTCAGCATTCATTATTGGAACACTTGTGACTTGATGGTATTTTTTACACAGAACGGCAGAAAACACCACGTGTACTTATTATTTATCCATAACTGAATAACCTATTAACTTCAATGGAATTTGTCATTAAATATAATATCAGATTCAACTGACGTTATTCTCTTTTTTCTCCGTAGTACCGCTTTTTCTTCAGTTTATAACTAAGTTCTCTGCAAGCTGTTGCTAAAAACCTTCTTGACAAACTACCCTTTCAAATACATAAAAAATTAAGTTTTAGTTTAAATCGCGAAAACGAATATGCTGGTAACAACAATTAACTCTTTATTGATAATATTACAACTCTCTGGAGGTCTACCGAGAAAAAATCTTGCTAAAAACCTGTTGAGAGATATGACATAGGCAGACGTACAAACATACACATCAAACTTATAACATCTCTCCTTTTTGTATATAATAATTGATTTATATTGTGTGTACACATGTTATACAAATATCACTAATTTGAAGTACTTATAATTTTCTGCTCGAAATCCTCTACAAAAATTAAATTAAAGTCTCTAGAATCGTTGTTGTTTTATCTGCTAATTTTTTGACATTCCCAAAATATTCTGGTTTATATTAGTCTGCTAACAATTAACAATCAATTTTAATATTTGCAGCGATGTAAAAAATATTAACTTAGATTTAGCAAACCTGATAGATGCAGAAATCAGATTGTAAATCATCTTTATTTTATTGCGAGTCTTACTGTTAACAATTAAAAAATATATGCTCAGTAATTTTTGCAAAGCTTTTTGGGGATCTATTTAGATAAACATGCCAGTTATCCATATAATGCAAAAATCTTATGGTAAATTAAAATCTGTGTGTGTTACATTAAAGGTGAAGACAGCTTGATATTTTCGTTATTTAGGAGTAGATTCAAATATCTACACCTAGTTGTAGACTATTTCACAGGGCTGGCTCTAGGGGGGGGCGAAGCGGGCGGCTACCCGGGGCGGCAAATTCTTCAAATCCACAGTTCCCAAAAATAATAAAAAGCTAGGAAACAATTGTTTCACTAATATAGTAATAGTAATGTTAACTTCATATAAATAATTGTTAGTTTTTTTTTGTATATAAAGTAGGTTACATACATATATTCTGTTTCTTATATGTGATTTTATTTCTTGTCTAATTTCTGTGGTGTGGTATTTTTTTAAGTTTCAATACGGTTAATTTTTTCAATTATTTTATTTTACCCTTTTAAATAATACAGTAATCATATTGCCGAAAATCCAAAAATTGCTGTAAACCTTATAATATAACTAAAAAAACAAACCATCAAGAGGTGACTCTTAAGAGGTTATAAAAAATAACGCACTGAAAAGATAAGGTCAGGCGGGGTAAAAATGAGACAGACAGCTAGCGGGGTAAATAAAAGACAAGGTGATATCCAACCCAGATTGAAATAAATTAAACTTAATTTTTTATTCAAGTTTGTTTTGTACATTCAGATGTCATGTCATGTCATGTTATCCAATCAGGTCCTATGCCTACTGTTAATGCGGGAAAAAATATTATTCAGTAAACTCTTTAATTCATTTTTAAAAAAATTTTGAACGCACCTTAGTACTTTTTTGGGAATTTTATAGTTTCTCTATTTGCATTGTCTGTATTAGGCAGACGTCGACTAAAAGTGTAATACTTCACATTTTGTGATCAAGTTTATTGATCTGCTAGTTTTAAATCATAAAAAATTTGATTTTAACGAAAAAATTAAAAACAGGGTAAAAAAGAGACTAAAGAGACCAAATAGGCAGACTGAAGCAGGCACATTTCAGCTTCCTAATTTAGGAGAAACTAGCCCTTCTGCAAGCTTCTTCTTACATATAAAAGAAAAACCTTCCTCTGTCTTATTTTTGCACTTCCATTTGTACGACGTCAATAAGAATGGGAATAGATCATGTGTCTTTTATTTGCCCTCCACTGCTTTTTTTTTTGAGACGCTGTTTATTTTTGTTTATCAATTAACGGTACTTTTTAGTAAAAAAAAATCATAGAAATATAGTTTTTCCTGTCATTTTTACATATGATACCAATCTTCCAGCAAATATGACTCGATTCTAAGCAACCTAAAAATTGAAAGATGTCATTTTGTCTCATTTCTACCCCGCCTGACACTAATGTTCTTTATATAAGAGAGGGGCGGCAAAATACCTGGAGCCAGCCCTGCTATTTCATGATTAATATTCATTGTTCTTGAACATTAAATTTGGCGTAGAAATTTGATACTATGATCAAAAATTGTATTTTGAAGAACTTTATAAAGTATCGAAAATTGGGTGTTGCACTGAGTTAAAAAAAAGTACTAACGATTTTTTTAGAAAAGAACTAATAAGATATCAGCACATTTCGAAACCCCTTTGTACAAGATTACATCGTAGTGGGTTCAAAGATGTTTGAGATAGAGGCCATTAAAAAACATTTTTGCAACTAAAAATAATTAATTTTTATCTGTAAAACGGATTCTCAAGCCATGAAAACAAAAATTATTGCAAGTGTCAATTTATTGTTGAACGTAAATAAGTGTATCAGTTTTTGTGTAAGAAATATGGTTCGGTGTTTAACAATGCGAGAAACAGTTGAGTTGATTCGTTTAGTCGGAGTTAATGCGAGTTGAATTTAATTTACGGCATTCTGACCGTCAGCTTCCCATTCGTCATTAATTGGTAGCAACCATCAATAACAGTTTTACCATTACAGGAAATGTATGTAAGTTAAGACCAAAGAATTATGATTTACAAAATCGACAAATTGAAAAAGAAGAACGCATTTTATAATATTTTAGAGAAAATTCAATATATCCCCTAAAACCCAATAGTGCCTATTGTATGATTTATCATACAGAGGTTAGGTTGTCTCTAATGAAGAGTAAACAGATCGAGTGTGATAAATTCAGTGATTTTACTCATCTAAAGTGTTATTTGGATATACAGACAATAAGCTTAAGACAAAAATTCGATTGTTTTATACTTAAATAAGTTATAACCGAGCGTTCTATGACCAGTAAATTTCTACGCAGCAGAAAATGAGCTCACGGTAAGGTTATGTTTCACTATTTTTATTTGGATGTAATTTATTTGACTTTTATTCATGTAATAATTCTTTATACATATTATAGGATGTACTTATACCATTTCATAGTCATATCAATTCCTTCTGTAATTGCAGCAGCGGAAAAAACTTTTCGTATGATATATCATACGGTAGGCAGATGGCGGTATGAATGTTAGTTTTGTTTCACAACTTCTTTTTCATTGGATGAGGCCATGGAGCCTTATTTTGGCAGTAACAATATGGGGCAATTTATAAAGGGAAAGCCAATTCGCTATGGCTTTAAATTTCGGTGCCTCACAACCCCCCCCAGGGGTACTTATTGAAATCCAACCCCTATACGGATAAAGTGGAGATAAAATCAAAGGTAAAACTTGAACGTCTGAAAAATAATGAAATTCAATGTATTGAACCGTTTAGAGAAAGCTCCTTTAAAGGAGCTGCAAAAAGAAAAACGAGTGACTTCTCATACTCTGATTGACTCTAATAGTGGTATTCAACTCACCAGATAGCATGACAATAGTCAAGTGAATATCGCAACCAACATCAAAAACAAAGACAATTGTTTGGCAAAAAGCACGTGAAAGATGGTCTAAACAACAAAGGAAGCAAGTTGATGTGGATCAACCGACAATTATAAGTCTCTATAACCAAGGAACGGGAGGTGTGGATATGTTCGATAAAATGAGAGGACTCTATCGTATACGAATCAGATCTTGCAAATGGTATTGGGCAATGATTCGCTTTTGCTTGAACGGATCAGTAGTCAACATGTGGCTTCTTTATCGTTTTGTCTATCCAAAAGTGTCCCTTCTGCAGTTCTTGGGAAGAATTGTTCTCACAACTTTAACTGCCCCTGAATATTTAGCTGGCCCCAAACCAAAATGTAGTAGGAATATATTAAAAGAGGTCAGGTATGACAAAACTGATCACCTGATTGACAGAATTACTGCACAAAGACGTTGTGGGTATTGTGGCAAATGTACAAAATGTTCTTGTGTCAAATGTAACATAGGATTACATCCAGACATATGCTTTCGAAGATATCATACCCCTTCTATGTGATATATTCTGCTACTTTCTCTTAAATTTATTGAATATTTTGTATTGTAATAAATAAATTTTGTTAATAATATTATACATGCATATTTCCTATGGTATGATATATATGTCAAAAAAATTGGTGAAAATGCACAGGAATAAATAAAATGTGGTTTGGGGGTACTGAAAATAAATGAAGGTCAATCAATATTTTTTTCAAAAGTTTTCCAAAAAAAATTACTCGGGCACTATTGGGTTAATAAGGGGAGTAGCGTTAAATCTAAATATTGGTAAGATAGTTTGGCGTTGTTTGAAACAATATAAACAATTTAAACCAAAATTTTTACATACCCTAGAAGATAGTGATACAGACAGAAGATTGAATTTTTGTTTTTGGGCAATATACATTTTCTGAAAATCGTCATATTTACTGATGAGGCAATATTTGTCACCAAAGGAATAGTATCCTCCACGAAAATCCCCACTGGTTTGTCAGTACTAAAAGGCAATATGTGTGAAAAGTTAACATTTGGTGTGGTTTATGAAATGACCAGATCATCGGGCCTTTTTTCATTCCGAGATTGAATGGGGTGTATCCAAATTTGTTGAAAAATGAAAAACCATTTCTCAATAATCTGCCGCAAGATGTCAGAAGAGACTTGCATTATTAACTTGATGGATAGGTCTAACAAGTCAAGTGCAGGAGTTTGCCCCTAGGTCTCCGGAACTGACATCACTTGATTTTTATTTGTGAGGTCATTTAAAGAGACCACATCATGGGGGCACAGTGCAAAGGGCCCTAGCCGCCCCCCACCCCCAGTTACGCCGCTGATAATCTGATTATAACGCACCTTGACCAATCAGGAACTAGCAACCAACGGGCGAGTCCATTTTTTTCAAGGGAGGGACCATGTTTTTGTTTGACGTTTAACACATATTTACTGTGATCTAACTTTATTTTTTCACTTTTAAACGATTAAAAAAGTTTAAGATAGTCGTGGATAAACTATAGTATTCTGCTCGCTTATAATGGTTATTACACACTCGGATGATTTACGACACTCGCATTCGGCTCGTGACGTAAGCATCACCCTCGCGAGTAATAGCCATCATTACATGCTCGCTGAATTTTCACATGGTGCAGTTTTTAATTTTTTTTACAATCTGAACAACCTTTACAATTTATTTCTCGTTTTTTTTTTCTATGAGCAAAAAAATCTCTAAACGTTAACATTCCTTTGAAATCGTGAATATTTCATAAGATTTCCACAAGGTGACTGGTTTAATGATACCTATATTTAAATTTTCAAATTAAAAGAAAAACACTTAAATGTATCTTAATAAAGGAACACCTTGTAGGGTTCATAGTCCACTCTAAAAAACTTTATAAAACGTTTGAGAATAAACTCTTAATTACCTTATTCAATTACTGACTAACACGAAACTTAAATTGTAAATAATGCAACAAATATGGATCAAGTTTATATTAATATGTATTCAAATACCATACAAACCAGAAAGTAAAAATTTCTATTCAAATTTAATGGTAGTAGACACGAAACAGATCAGATTAGATCATTATAATCTATAAATAAAGAACTCATTAGTATTATTTATACACTTTAAATGTCAGTTAATCACATAACAATTATCTAATTTCTGTCTAAAAGAACACATTGACATCTGACCTCTGACACCGCAAAAATAATAACACGTGTTTCTATCTAATGCATACATTGTTAAAATTAAGCCAAAGGAAAAATGTTAGAAATTCAAACACATGAATGACATAAATAGGTATGCGTTTTTAAACAGGAATATTTGTTTACGCCTCCCACAGAGAAGTGAATCAAATAGGTTATTTTTAATCAAAAACGTTCAACATTTTATTTTTAATTATTATGATAAGTAATGTCTGTATAAACCTTCCTACAGATAAAATAATAATCCTACCTCTATTTATTAATAAAACAATAAAGTATACGAATATATAGATCTCTCTGTTATTACATTTTCTGTAAATTAAGTGAGATACACAAAAAAAACGTATTAAATAAATACGCTTAGAAGTACCTGGTTAGAAACAATAATAATTCTTACTAGTAAGAACTGATAGTCATTTTCAGTTGTGTACTTAGAAGATTTTTGCATTATTTTCACAAGTAGGTACTGACCTTTCTTCGGAGATCGTCAAACATGCTGTCTTCTAATCAAGTAGGTTTATTCAAATGGAAATGTTAAACAATACTGTTAAGTTAAATATCAAGATAACGATATGTAGATAATAAATTTTGATCACAGTTTGTTTGTTAAAATGTCTCGAGCGCTCAACCATTCAAACTTCACCGCACTGATGACTTATACTAACGCATGCGTTACTTTGGCGCGATTGGGTACCTGCGCAAGCAAAAGTTAAACAAGGGGGTGACGATGCAGGGTATTTTGGCTATTAAATCACATTCCGTGAATATCGGTTGTGCAGTGTCTCTGGCAGTAGTAAATAGTTTATCGCCAGAACGGTGTTATTGTATCTGTTTCTATGCAAATTAGGTCAGCCGCAGAGCGAAAAAATCGGAGTAGCAAGGAAAACACAATATTTGTACTACACAAAGTGGTAATATTTTTTTCAAATCGGGCGGTAATTTTTCGTGATTTTTTTTTTTGAAATACGCGTCTTTTTGCCGTAACATTAATACACAAAGAAGTAATTCCTTAATTATTTCACGAAAGAAAGGAGTTAGGGAGGTGAGATTTTTTTGAGGTGAAATAGATAACAACTGATGGAGCCGGAGGATGGGCCAGTTAGGGGAAGCAGGGAAAGGAAAATGATTCAACCCCCTATAACCTTTTACTTCCACATCCAGTGGAAGTATAGTAACGACAAAAAAAATTAAAAAAACTTTTATTGTTCAAATAGGCTTAGAATGTCATGAAACGTCGAGATTTTAAGTTTGAGCGAAAAAATTTTTTCTGTCTGTCTGTCGGTCTGTCTGTAACTTTTTTGTGCGCACGTTTACTCTGGAACCGTTTGAGATATTGACTTGAAATTTGGTACGCGTAGTACTTTAACCAGATCTAGAACTAGATTATATTTTCATCTTGAAGTGTACGATATAGAACAGCGCAACTTATTTATAAACTGCCGTTTTGGCAGTTTAATATTTCATAAAGGATGGATTAATAGAATATTAAAATGGGAAAAAGTTTAATATTGCCGAATATCAAGGTCCGAAGTCCCTATCCCTTTTCCTTAACCCCTTATTCTCGCAAACGCATTATGCCCCCTCCCTACCTTCCTATTGCTTGAATTGCGATATATATTTAAATTTTAATTTTTAAATTAAAGATAAAAAAATCCTCGCTTACCTGTAAAAAAAATTCTCCTCTGAACCCTTTCCTTCGAATTCAAAAACGCATTCGAAAAAAAAAAATAAAAAATACAAAAGGTTTTTCCCCCTCCTACAAAAAAATTAATCAGTCAAATACTAGTGGTAATAGCGCGGGTTGAATAATTTTCCTTTCCCTACCTCCCATCCCTCCACTAATTGGCCCACGACCCCCATCCTCCGGCGCCAACAATTCTTATCTATTTCACCTACCTCAAAAAAATCTCATCCCCGTAACTCCCTTTCTTCGAGAAAAAATTAAGGAATTACTTTTTTGTATATTAGTGTTAGGGCAAAAGAATCGCGTATTTTGAAAAAAAAAATCACGAAAAGTTATCGACGGATTTGAATAAAAATTGACCAGCTTATGTACTTCCGCGAGATCTTTAATTTTTGTTGCAACTTTTTTTTCGTCAAGTCAATAATAATGAAATTATCGTGGAAAAACGTGTTTTTTGCGAATTTTAAATGTGAATTCCTCCCCCACCCCGTGCGATTAAGCTGAAATAACTTGATAACATGATAAAAGAGAACGCGCGTAACCGAATTGTCAAACAACAAAAAAAAAAAAAAAATTAAAAAAAGTTGATTTCAGATCCGCTCCTAGTCCATCATTTGGTAGTTTTTACCTGGAAACTTTTGGAGAAGTTCTGATTTTTGGTTCTTATGTTTTTTGGTGTGCTGATTACGAATTTCCACTTTGCCACCTCGAAAAATTTCGGGAAATGTCAAATAAAGCAAAAGAACAAAAAAAACCTCCTTTTCTTTTCTTCTTATTTTGAAAACATTTTTTAAAGTTCTGATTTTTGGTTTTTGTATGTTTTTCGGGGTGTTGATTACGAATTTGTACTTTACCAATTCGACAATTTCCGGATAATATAAAAAAATCTCAAAGAAACCCAAAAAGTTCGTTTTTTGATTTTTTCCCTATGACATGAAAACTTATGTACTTTTCGAGAAAAATTAGTACCTGCAAATACAAAATACAGAGAAATATGTACTATGTAATAATTAAGCAGATTATTAGAATCGTCTTGGCCCTTTATCGCAGAAGGTCCGGACTGTCCGAAGTCCTTGTTCTCTTCATCCCAAGAATTTCGTTTTCCTAGAAAAGACGTAAACAAATGTAATGCTAGGTCATCCTGACTGTATCAAAGCTAAGGTATAAAACCATGGCAATTGGAATATTCAAGAAGATATGTATAGTTGTGTTCGCAAATTAAATGTATCGATAAAAATATCTTCTGATTGTTTGAACAGTTTGTTGTTGTTTGAACAGTTTTGTTAATTCAATGTAATTCTATCAAGGTATGACTAAGGTATAAATCAATCGGAAGTAGGAAATTGAAGAATGCAAAGTTGCGTTCATAAAAGTAGTATTCAAAATACGTTTGGATTATTCTGCTTCTAGTTTTTGATCTCATCCTCGTCCATATCAGCTTTCTCCAAGTTGTCGCAGTTTCCTTCACAGTTTAAACATTGCGAACAATAGGTATAGACTTGCGACTTGCCTTTCTACAGCCACAATTCCCTCAACAGCCTTTCTTACATTTGCATGAAATGTGATTTAATATAGCTTCTGGAACGTTTTCCAATCACATTCCTCGGGATTTTTTTCATACACATGAGATGATACTGTCCATCAGCAGTTATTAAGTTAGGAACTGGCCCAACACGTCGTAGTATGGCTCGACCATATTCATCATTACGTTTTTCAGCGAGTTGTATAACGTTTTCTCTAACTTTTAACTGCCTAACACTATACACAGGATTTCGCTTAGAAGCAGGAAGCCTTTTTTGTTCCTGTGTAAACTCTGGTGTTATCAGCATTCCACACAAAAAACAGTGATCTTTGAAGCCAAGACCAGGTACAGACGAGCGTAATTGAAGCGTTTCACCACTCTGTTGTGGTCTCTTCACATGGGCAGCAATTATTTCTTTATTGACGTAATGTTTTCTGCATTTTTCGTGAACTTCAATTGATCTTTTTCCATTCAAATAGACTCCTTTTCCATCCTTCCTTTGCTTACTTGCTTCACTAAATGTATTTAACCGCTTTTGTTTAACTACAGTCACTTTACTTCCATCTTCTTATACAATATCACAAATAAAACACAGGGGGAGTAAAATGTGGGGGTGAAGGGGGAGGTCAAATTGTAGGAAATTTTGCCTATTGATTTTCTTCACAGTACTTTTATCAAAAAGTGCATGGTTTAAAAAAACAAAAAGATGCATTTTTTCTTTTTTTTTTGCTTTTTTGATATTTCCCGAAATTTTTTGAGGTGGCAAAGTGGAAATTCGTAATCAGCACTCCAAAAAACATAAAAGAACCAAAAATCAGAACTTCTCCAAAACTTTCCAGGTAGAACCGATTTCGACCACTAAATGATTATCCACTATTATCCAACCAGTTCGGTGGCGCAGTGCTAAGGTGTTAGGCTTGCGACCACGGGATCCCGGGTTCGAATCCTGGCTAGGGTATGGATGTGTAGTGGCGTTTTTCATGTGTTGCCGAGATGGTAGCAGTAGACTAGACTGCGTTTGTGTGAGAGACAACACGGTCTAGTCACTCTCCTCTCCTGAGTTCGAGTCTCAGCTGCGGCAGATGGCAATGTCGCAGGGAATGGGTGTTGTGATATTGTCTATGTGTGTGTCCGTCCTGGTTGAGTGGCAGAATAGCCATCGGCTAAACCCCGCTAGGACATTAAAATAAATAAGGCGATAAAAAAAAAAACGAAAATGGTTAGGTTAGAAATCATAATGTCAACGGGTTTTCACTTCTTAGGTACTTTCAAAATTGTTTTACAATAACAATGGGATTTAGAAAAAGTACTTACTCAGTGCATACAACTGCACACCTCGCTGGGTGTGTGCTATATTTGCTCTCAGTGCACCAGCGCTCATTTAAAATCAAGGAACAGGCCATTTACACGTCCGATGTAAGAATATTTATTTTCACGTCCTTCATTTTTATTGGTCGATCATGGCCACGTGGTACGGCGGCCGTGAATTGGTATATTTTCACGTCTTGACGTGAAATAGTGTACTTTCACGTCTTGACGTGAACTAGTGTATTTTCACGTCTTGGCGTGAACTAGTGTATTTTCACGTCTTGACGTGAGCTAGTTGTTATTTATTATTTAAATAAATTTATAAAAAATCTCAATAATCTGAAATTTTGAAAAATTTTCGTCGGCTGCTCTCGACCCGTAATGTTATATAAGTAGGTATAAATTTCTTTCATGTGTCCCGACTTGTCACGATCAGAGTCTGGCCATCCTGGTATCATCATCATAACAAATTTATTTAAAAGTTTAAAATACATACATTATCTCCCCGGATCGCGATCCGGAGCCAACCAAACAATCACGGCGTGCCATCCTGGTATGAGACAAGGGCGGATCCCGGGGGGGGGCAGTAGGGGCAACCCCTCCCCCCCCTCCGAGAAAAATATTTGTTACGTTTTCGAGGCGATAAATTTTTTTCCGCATGAGGTGGGGGAAAAATTTTTTTTGTATTTTTCATTTGCACCCCCCTCATGAGGCGAAAAAATTTTTTCAGATTCCGAGGCGAGCGAAAAATTTTTTTTACATTTTAATAGCATTCTCTGTAAAAATTTGTTTGGATTTTCATTTGTACTCCCCCCCCCCATGAGGCGAAAAATTTTTTTGAGATTTCGAGGTGAGCGAAAAATTTTTTTTTACATTTTAATAGCATTCTCTGGATGAGGCGAAACAAATTTTTTTTACATTTTTAATAGGATTCTCTGTGAGGTGAAAAATTTTTTTAGATTCCGAGGCGAAAAAATTTTTTTTTCTGATTTCTAAAATTTTTTGTAGATGTTAGTGCCCCCCCCCCCCCCAGTAACCTTTCTGGATCCGCCCTTGGTGTGAGACCATTTTCTGATTGATGTGTGTACCTATATATCAATTTTTTTTCCTTTAATATCGTATATAGATAAAAACAACATCGCACGATTATGCAATTCTTTCTTGTTGTATTTGTCAGCACCTACATATATCAGATTAGATTTTTAAGAAAAATCGGTTAAGTTGATGCAGATATATTTGAAAAAATGTTGTCAAGGTCACGTATTACAAATTTTGTGAAAGAAGAAATTTTAAAAATTCTGTTTTTTTAATGAAATATTATTTAAGTCGACTTTTTTTTTATTTTAAACCGAATACATATAGTTATTGCAAATTTTTATTTTTTTTTTAAATTCCATCATACAGTTGAATTATTCAGACGCGTATCTATTTAACGACTTTCACGTCAAAACGTAAAAATACACTAGTCCACGTCAAGACGTGAAAATACACTAGCTCACGTCAAGACGTGAAAATATACTAGTTCACGTCAAGACGTGAAAATATACCACGGCCGCCGTACCACGTGGCCAAGATCGACCAATAAAAATGAAGGACGTGAAAATAAATATTCTTACGTCGGACGTGTAAATAGCCTGTTCCTAAAATCAATTCCTTGCGGAATTAACCAATTAAAAATAAGCTAATAGGTTAATTTTTAATTGTTTAATTCTGCAAGGAAATTGATTTTAACTACTTATAGCTTTTTGAAAGGGGAAAATTCTACCGTAAAAAATGGCATTAGGTATATTAGGTACTTCCGCATCGTGGATATGGTAACAGTAAAATAAAATTGATATTTTTTTTATTCAAATAGGCTTAAAATGCCATGAAACGTCGAGGATTTCAACTTTGAGCAAAAAAAATCTGTCTGTCTGTAACTTTTTTGTGCGCACGGCGATTGCTCTGGAACGGTTTATGATATTGACTTGTTTGGTACACCTCCCAATTTACCCCCCAACCCTTCGGCGGAACAAGATGAGAATAATCTAGTGCCAGATCTCGTAAAAGTACATACATGTACCAAATTTCAAGTCAATATCTTAAACGGTTCCAAAGTAAACGTGCGCACAAAAAAGTTACAGACCGATAGACAGACAGAAATTTTTTTTCGCTCAAACTTAAAATCTCGACGTTTCATGACATTCTAGGCCTATTTGAACAATAAAATTTTTTGAGTCGTTACTATACTTCCACTGGATGTGGAAGTAAAACCAAACACAGTATAAACTTTAAAACTGTTTTAGGTACTTACTTGCAATTGTTCCAACGAATATATATTTTTTTTATTGTAAATTTCGGTCATAGAGGACTGGTACAAAAACTACGTTTGGGAAGGTGCCAATATATTTTTTTTGAAAAGCACAAATTTTGGCCCGTTTTTGGCCAAAAGTCCAATTTTTGGCCAAAAGATGGCCAAAAACCTAGAAAATGGGGAAGCACAAAATGTTGGCATATGGTTTTCCAACAATGAGCATTGACAACGAAAATTTTCCGCCTGGTTCAGAAAGTGTTGCACTACGTTCCAATTTTGGCCTTAATTGATGTCCCAGTGCTGCCAATTGCATGGAGCAAAAATGTTGGCATATATAGAATGTTGATCACTAAGACACCCTCTTCAACTAACACTATACTCTGTTCCACAACTGAATATTTTCTGTGGCGGCTAGCGCCAAAACGGGCAGGGGGGGAGGTCTGACTCACATATGATAAAATACTCAGAAAAATATTTGCTAAAACATAACAGCAATGCCAACATGTTATATCCCAGGCCCCATATATGTAGCTATCTCCTAGGACTATTATACGTGATTGACCGTCCCGCGACAATCGACTCGGCACTATTTAAACTGTCCCAAACTTGTGAAAGGTTTATCGAATTTTGTAACTTATTTGAATTATAGTTACAGTTATCTTCATTTTAAAGTAGTAAGCAGCCAATAACACGCTATGCGCTTCTGTAATAATGTATTTATGTATATTGTACTGTTTTTCTCTACAGAAACCCTAGACTTAAAAACCGCTGCCTAAGGAATCACTACTTTCACATCCAGATTTTGTATCCAAGTCACTCACAACGAAAAAATTTTGTATGTGGAAATACTTGCTTATGGAACTTTAATAATATACCTAATATTTGAAATCGTCTAGCCCAAAAACCCATAAAACGATATCCCACATCTGTAGTGGGGTGGGGGTGGTAAAAGAGGGTGGTAATGGGGGTGGATGAAGTAAAAAAATATTTTGAGGCCTTTGGTTTTTGTACACACACTAAATCGCAATTTTTTTTCATCTCCATAAATAGGGGGGGGTGGTAATGGGGGTGGCTAATGCCAAAAAATTTTTTGAGACCTTAGCTTCTCTTGTATGTACTAAATGTCAATTTTATGGACCCTCACCTGCTTGATTTACCTATTTACCCCATTTACCCCCTAACCCTGGGACGGAATAAGATGAAAATATAATCTAGTTCCAGATCCCGTTAAAGTACATATGTGTACAAAATTTCAAATCAATATCTTAAACGGTTCCAGAGTAATCGTGCGCACAAAAAAAGTTACAGACAGACCGACACACAGACAGAAATGTTTTTTTCGCTCAAACTTAAAATCTCGACGTTTCATGACATTCTAAGCTCAGGGGCGTAGCGAACGGGGGTATGGAGGGGGGGGGGGTACGTTACCCCCCAACTTTGTCAGACTTGGCAAAAGTTGGAAATTTTAGATGCAAGATGACAATTTTTACTGAAAAGTTTCTTTAAGATTTTCTAACGCTTAATGACCGTGGAGAAAAACAAGATATAGTTTGTACCAACGATAATGGGGTTTACACACGATCCAGCGGCAGGGACCCGACATTGTCGGTACGCTTTGAAGATAATTGGAATTCTAGCGGACCAGTTCACTTTTACGAATGAGTTTAAAGCATGCCGACATGGCTGGGTCCCTGCCGCTAGATCGTGTGTAGACACCTTAATCCAGCGATATAAAAAAGTTCGCAAAAAACGTAAAGGGTACCGACCTGTATCAATTTCAGTCTATTTACATAAAAGGCCATAAAAGTGTTCGGCTTCTTTATTATCATCACAAAATGGTCACATATTTCCGAACAAAAATGTAGGCCACTCCCACTGAATATAATTGGTTTAAATTTTCTCTACCGGAATTATGATAGGTTGGTGGTCAACGTGGACTAGCGTTGTCAAATTGGACCGGCGGGCGGTACACTAACTAGAAGCGGTCGGCATCCTTTATGCTTTTTTGCGAGCTTTTTTGTATCGATGAAATATTTGTGGAATACACTATACAATACGATTACGCGCAAGTCGGGGCGCAAGCTCGTAAACGTCCGCGCTAGTACGGCTACCGGCCACTTCCCACTTCACATTGTGATACGCAATAGGTAGCAAGGCTGGCTCCCTGCCACGATCCAGTGGCAGGGAGCCATAGCCTTGTCGGCATGCTTTGAACTCATTCGTAAAAGTTAACTGGTCCGCTGGTATTCCAATTATCTTCAAAGCATACCAACAATGTCGGGTCCCAGCAGCTGGATCGGCTGTAGATCCCTTTAATAGTCCCAGATTCTGATTCAGTGTCCTCTAAGAATTTAATATTTTAACAATTTCTGACCGACAACAATTTGTTATTATTATTATCTCTCGTTGAGAGGTTGGTAACTGATATTAGTGATATTCAGTATAAACCAACAACAAACGACTTTATAGCTAGGACAAAACATTGTATTGATAAAGGCAAAAAGTAATATTCTAATATTTCTAATGTAAGACAGTCTTTGAGAATTGTATGCTCTGGCCGTGCCGTCTACTGGGTCGAACGTCGAATTTCCGCGAGTTGACGAGTTTATTTTGTTGGCCCGTCGCGTAGGCCCGTCGGCGTTGTGCGTTGTCCGTCGACTATTCTGTGGCTCTCACATCAGTCACATCTAGTCATAAATAATATCAATTAAAATTATTTATAAAAAAATGGTCATAGTGACAGTGTCATTTAATTTTTATCAACTCATTATTCGTTTTTTTGCAATTATACCCAATAAAGATTTTTTTACATTTTTGGTGATTTTCCCAACTCAATCAACATTGGGGGGGGGGGAGCGTACCCCCCCATAACCCCCGGTGGGTTCGTCTCTGTGATGTATCGCTTTTCATAATATTTGATAATTTCGTAAAGCTGGGGCTTATTTAAGCGATATTCGGCTCAAAATTAATATTTCTGTCAATTAATCATTTTGTATGGTGAATTATAATAAGCGGTAAACTGATAAGCAAATGTAATTTCCTTACATTTTTTAAAATTCACATTGAAAATAGGAAACGCTCCGAAGAAAGAAATGTCTTGCTATTTTTAATTCGTGTTTTTGCACTGTATTATATTTTTACCTGTGTCGCAAGTACTTAATTAAACTTAGGTACAGCGAGTGAATAACAAAGTCGCCGGGATATGTATGTGTACTTCCAATTTACCGTTGCGAAAATAAATACCATTCAAGCCTTTATAAGTATGATTCATTCATTCAAATTGTGGGCAGAGGTTAATTGTTACGATCATGAAAATCGGCCAAATAATTGCGATCTGGGCATCTAAAACTGGTTCAAAACTCAAAATGCTAGCTTCAGTTGAAGCAAAATAAGGGCCGGCTTTTTGAGATTTGCCAGGGAGAGAATTTCTTTAGGTACAGGGTGGCCACGAGAACATTAGCCCCATTTGACTACGTTATTTTTGGAGTTACGTAAAAAAGTTAGAAAATAAAAGTTATAGACAGGCACATATATTTTTCAAAAATCACGCCAGGAAAACAACTGAAAGACGCATCTAGGAGATGAACTTTACTTGGTTTTTTATAATGGAACATATTGTATAAATATACAGGGTACACGTAAAAAAGTTCACAAATAAAATTAATAGACACAATTACATACATTTTCTCAAAATCATGTCAGAAATTCGCACTGCTTAAATATGAACTTTATAAGCATTTTTTTAAATTTTTCTTAGAAAACACAAGTAAAGATCTGGTGATTTTTTTGAAACTGCATTAAAAGGTTTATTCTTCTTTCCTGTCCACCCTCTACTTTATGATCGCAATACTGCCTTGTTTTCCCAAGTGACATACGTCATATAAGTGAAAACCGCATTAAAACTGAAGCAGAATATTTTATATTTGGAGATGTGGTGCCACACTTGTGATGGATAATATTTCACGAACTGTGATGTAATCACTGCCGTAAAGGGTCCATTACCTCCATCAATACATTTTCATTTTTAGTTTGTATGTTATATATCTTGCAAGATATTTAAACCTTTAGTTGTTACAGGGTGAGTTAAAATTCAGTTTTTAAAAAATCATAACAAAACCTACAAACACTAAAGGTCGGCCTTCCAGCGGGTCATCACGGGGCCAGAAGTTTGATTTCCGGCCTAATGATGGCCCGCTGATGGGCCAACCTTTAGTGTTTGTTAGGATATTTAAATTGTTCAAAAAATTTTATTATAAAATTAAGATACTACATACATGCGGTTTTTATTTTTTTCTACGATTGTGCTGAAAGTCAAATTTTCAAACTTCAAAATGACTGCAGAAAATATTAGGTACTTTGCCGCACGCCGTGCGGCAAAGAATTTGCCACACGCCTTGATTACATCTTTACACACCGGAATAAAATAGTGTGTTTACCTTAAAGAATTTTATATTATTTACTGGTAATAACAATTAAATTTTATAAATGTACATTAATTACACATGAATTGCAATTACAAAGTCAAATTTTCTAACTTCAGAATGACTGCGGAAAATGTCACTTTAAATAAAATCTGACAGGCAGCAAATTTAAATAAATTTTGGAAAGACTTTAAAAAAGGGAAATAACTTCACAACCGTAGAAAAAATAGTATGTAACACACATGTGGCAAACTTCATTGCAAAACTCGTATGATAGGAACACTTGTATTACAAACTACTATTTAAAACGAAGTTAATTTTGGAAAACTCGTTGACACATTTCAATATTCGCACTTTTTTATTCCGTCTCTTCAGAATTTTCCTGAATACGACCCAGTGCCGGTTTTAAATATAAATTGCCCCTAGGCCAAGGTCAATTTTACCCCCCCCCCCCCCCCCCCCCCGAAATAGGTATAAGTTAAATGTCCTGTATTATAATCTCTATGCTTGCTATCAGTTTGTGGGCACTAACCACTAAGATGAAAGGCAAAGGCGCCCCTAGGCCCGGGCCTACCAGAGGCCTAGTCAGAAAACCGGCCCTGCTGGTACGACCCCAATTGGACCTGGTTTTAACAGGATGATGCCAAAGGACACACACAGCAGCAGCATCAATGACCAGTCTACCAGTGGCGGCTCGTGATATTGTCTGCAGAGGAGGCTTGCTATTTTGAAAGACAATTAGAGAAATTTCTACAAGTAAAAGATATTAATTTGGAAGATTGGAAGATATGCTGCTTCTTCCAAAGGGAGGCTCAGCCTCCCCTGCCTCCCCTGACGAGCCGCCACTGCAGTCTACATGAATTGTTTCCAGGTGTGCTTATTTCCAGATTTGGTGATATCCCGAATCCCCCTTCCCCCAAAGCAAGATCACCGGACCTAACACTCCCGATTTTTTTTGTGGAAATACTTAAGAAGTATTGTTTACATTCAATCCCCCGGCCAATACGAACCAGTTAAAGAACAACATTCGGCAGGCCATTCCCAATATTACTGTTGAAATGTGTGGACGAGTTTTCCAAAATTTAAAGACCAGATTTGAGGAGTGCTGCAGGCAAGATAGTTGACATTTGGATAACGTAGTGTTTAAAAAATAAAATTCGTATGTATGTAGTATCTTAATTTTAAAATAAAATTTTTGAACAGTTTAAATAATTTTGTTGATTTTTTAAAAACTGAATTTTACTCCGATCACCCTTTATCTCTTGCATTTAGCTTTATACCGAGCTGTCATCTATGGACCAAAGTAATAGTTTCAACGCTACTGTAATAAATTTCTGTAGTACTGAAACCCATTATTTCTATTCGTCAATAGATGGCAGTAAAAAGCAGATTTTATAAAATGATACCTTAATTTAACCGCTGTTAAGTACTGTGGGTCATTTACAGATGTCACTACGGAAAACGTAGTAAAGGAATCTGCAACTTTTGGATATGTTATATATTGAAAGCTATCCCAATATAATCAATCATTTTTTATATTGCCGATTTTGTACTTAAAAAAAAATCTCCATATTTCATCATTTATTTAAGTATTATGTACTAATTCTATTCTGAAATGTTTTTTCTTTGTCCGAAATACATAAACCTAAATCAAAACAAAAAAATAAAAGTTTCTGTCTCCTATAAAAAAAAAATGAGATAATGGCAATAATTAAGTGTCGATTTTGGAAGTCTTACAAAATTTTTTAAAAAAGTTATCTAGATATTACAATTACTTTTAAAACTCTATTGTATCATCTTTAAGTGGCAATATCATACATACCATCAAGTTTCAGCAGTCACTAAAAATAGACAAAAGACTATCAATCGGCAATAATTTTTCCTTTCATCAAAAATTAAATATGCGCGTTCTTTCAACAAAAAACTTTATTTAAAACAAAAATTATTATTTGAGAACAAATTCATTATTTTTAGTAGGTATTCAAAATGAGTTCCATTATTTCTAATGCATTTCCTCCCCGGCTTCTAATTTCAACAGTAGTTGACTTAATCTTATCTCTTCTCGCTCTACTAGTTGAACACGACTTTGTATTTCTTCATTGTACAGAAGTTCCTTCATCACACCCCATACGTAATAGTTCAGTGGCATTAAATCTGGGGACCTTGCAGGCCACAGAATAGGTCCACTACGCCCAATCCATTGATCGGGATATGCTCAATCTAAGAATTGGCGGATTGTCAAGCGGTAATGAGCTGGGCATCTGTCGTTTTGAAAAATGATATGGTGGCGAAGGTAAATTGGCAGATTTTCCAGGACCAGAGGAAGATCGTTCTGCGAGAAGTCGAGGTAAGCGTCTCCTTTCAGGTTATCTGGTAGGTAAAATGAGGCCCAGTGATATGTCCAGCAATTACACTTATCCAAACATTGACACTAAACTTATTCTGAAAGGAAGTTTGTTTTTTTATATGCGGGTTGTGGCTCTTGTCCGCCCAATACCCTTCCATAGAATAGATTTTAAGTAATGGGTGTCCTCAATATCAGCATTCAATAAAAAGTGACAAAATGCTATTTTTCGTACAGGGTCGCCCTCTTCGAGGCCCTGTATAATGGTAAGGATGTTTCTTTTCTGTATTCATTACTGATCAAGTCTTCCAAATTGACAATCCAAGTTGCTGTGCCACTTTTCTAATGCTTGTTGTGGGATCTGCAGCAAATGCAGCTAGAATATTTTCGTTATCTTCAGGGTGATGGCGTGCAGGTCCTGCAGCGGCTAACGTTGATGTAAGTTACCTGTTTTCGCCTTTCGGCTATAAGTGTTGCTGAATACACTAGGATCTGGAGTCTTTCTACGTGGATGGAATTGTTCATATTACAATCTTGCAGCAAGTTAAGCATTCCCATCTGCTTTGCCATAGGAAAAGAGTATGTCAGCATACTCTTGGTTACTAAAAGTAGACATTGAAATTAATTTTACTCAATATTTCAGAAACTTAAAACAAATAATTATCAGTACAAAATGACACAATACTGAGAATAGCTATAAACTTTGTTAAAAACACAAGAAATATGAAAGTGTGAGCTTTGACAGCTGTCAGTGAGTAGATATGCTTCTAGAGGGCAGAATATTTACTAGTGAAATATTTTGTCGAACTCCTCTATATGTTTCCTTAAATATATAAGGAATACGAAACCAGACTGCAACCAACAGCTATTCTCCGGACTAATGCCCCGCCGAGCGCTGAATTACGAGTTACAAGCCTGGCCGCGTTAAGTACAATAACTATGTATTGCCACAAAACGCTAAGTTTCGATTGTAATAGACACCAGCCGAAAGACTTATTCCCATTCAAAGGAGCTCTCGTGCCAGCCACCCCATACCACTTGCAGACTGCAGTTTCGAGCTATTGGCTCTCGTCAGTGCAAGGTAGGTCTGAGACGGCTGTAACGAGGCATTTGTTCACTCTTGGTACATGACGAGATTTATAAAACCACGACATGCAACAAAAATGACAGGCTCCATCTAGCGGCTGATATCCATTACAATCGAAACAGCAGTAGCCCTGACATGGGCACAGTTAGTAGATATGCTTCTAGAGGGCAGAATATTTACTAGTGAAATATTTTGTCGAACTCCTCTATATGTTTCCTTAAATATATAAGGAATACGAAACCAGACTGCAACTAACAGCTATTCTCCGGACTAATGCCCCGCCGAGCGCTGAATTACGAGTTACAAGCCTGGCCGCGTTAAGTACAATAACTATGTATTGCCACAAAACGCTGAGTTTCGATTGTAATAGACACCAGCCGAAAGACTTATTCCCATTCAAAGGAGCTCTCGTGCCAGCCACCCCATACCACTTGCAGACTGCAGTTTCGAGCTATTGGCTCTCGTCAGTGCAAGGTAGGTCTGAGACGGCTGTAACGAGGCATTTGTTCACTCTTGGTACATGACGAGATTTATAAAACCACGACATGCAACAAAAATGACAGGCTCCATCATTTTTGTTGCATGTCGTGGTTTTATAAATCTCGTCATGTACCAAGAGTGAACAAATGCCTCGTTACAGCCGTCTCAGACCTACCTTGCACTGACGAGAGCCAATAGCTCGAAACTGCAGTCTGCAAGTGGTATGGGGTGGCTGGCACGAGAGCTCCTTTGAATGGGAATAAGTCTTTCGGCTGGTGTCTATTACAATCGAAACTTAGCATTTTGTGGCAATACATAGTTATTGTACTTAACGCGGCCAGGCTTGTAACTCGTAATTCAGCGCTCGGCGGGGCATTAGTCCGGAGAATAGCTGTTGGTTGCAGTCTGGTTTCGTATTCCTTATATATTTAAGGAAACATATAGAGGAGTTCGACAAAATATTTCACTAGTAAGCTGTCAGTGATATTACTAACAAACTAATGACTAGTTCTGACTGTTTTTGAAACGATAGCTTTGTTTTTGTTGAAAGAACGTGCATATTTAATTTTTGATTAAATGAAAAATTATTGCCGATTGATAGTCTTTTCTCTATTTTTAGTGACTGGTAAAACTTGATGGTATGTACGATATTGCCACTTAAAGAGGATACAATAGAGAAGTAATTGTAATATCTACATGTTTTTTAAAAAAAAATTTGTAAGACTTCGAAAATCGACTTTTAATTACCATTACAAATTTCTTCTAATATATTTTTTTATAGGCGACAGAAACTTTTATTAACTTTTTTTTATTGGAAGTTTATATATTTCAGATAAAGAAAAAAATATTTCAGAATATCAGAAATTAAATTTAGTACGTAATACTTACATAAATGATGAAATATGGAAATTTTTTAAAAAAGTACAAAATCGGTAATATAGAAAAAACCGTAACATTTTTCATATAGGTATTTTTGGTCACATAGATGCTCAATGACCCCCTCTACCTGCCTGTTCAGGGTCGGCATTGCCTTGCCAAACACCCTGTATATTTCTATATTTTTTTCTCGTTTGCTCAAATAAAAAAGGAATCTGTTTTTTCAAAAAATTGATCACTTATTTTACCGTTGTTTATTTAGCCCTTTCCGAAGAGTACACTTTAGAATTAATAAAAAAATTGAAAAACTCCAACTCTTCGGGACACGATGAAATATCAAATATATTATTAAAACGTATTGCTACATATATCATTAAACCTTTAACCTATCTGATAAATCTGTCTCTTGAGCAGGGAATGTATCCATCGGATTTAAAATTGTCAAGTTATTCCGTTGTCTAAAAAAGGCGACCCAAACTTGTTTGAGAATTATAGGGGCATTAGCCTTTCTCCTAGTATGTCAAAAGTTTTTGAGTTTGCAGTAAACTCTCAGCTAATAAGTTTTTTAATGATGCATAATAAGCTTTTTCCCAGTCAACATGGTTTTACAAAAGAAAAAAGCATAGACACTGCTTTAAGTGATTTTGTAAATGGTATTCTAACGTCCATGGACAAAGGACAAATAGCTTTGGGACTCTATAGATTTTTCAAGGGCTTTTGACTGTGTAGATCACTCTATATTATTGACAAAACTTGAGAAATATGATTGGTTTGCATCATATCTTGCAAATAGAAATCAGCAGGTCTGTATTGAGGATGTTGTATCTGACTCGCAGACTGTCAGAGTTGGAGTACCTCAAGGGTCTATATTGGGACCCACATTTTTTATTATTTATATCAATGATATGCTGAATTTTATTCAACATCCATCATGTTTGACAGTTTCGTATGCTGATGATACGAACATTTTAATAAATCTATTACCCTAGCTGATGCTGAAGACTGTGCAAAAACTATATATGATAAAGTAGTTTGTGGACTGAAAATAATAAACTGTGTATTAACCAAAATAAAACAACCTGTATTCTCTTTAGAACATTGCAGTCTAATATTGTCTTCAACACTAATATCCTTTTATCTCCTACTACAAGCGTGAAGTATGCCAATGAATCGAAAATGCTTGGTTTGAAAATTGACTGTAGCCTTAAATGGTCTAATCACATTCATGATGTGTGGAAAACTGTCAAAGATCTGTTATGCATTGGCGATAACATCTAAACAATGTAGCCTATCAATAGTAAGACAGTTGTATTTTGCTTATTTTCATTCTTGCATAAAGTACGGTATAGTGCATTGGGGTTCCTTATCCGAGGCAAATAGAGTTTTTTTACTGCAAAAAAGGGCAATACGTATAATAGCCAATCTTGGATATAATACTTCCTGCAGGGAAGCCTTTAAAAGCTTAAACATTCTTACCTTCAACTCTATTTACATTTATGAGTTGTCGTGTTTTGTTTACAAAAACAGAATCAAATTTAACGAGATTAGAACTGGTCATCCATATAGCACTAGGAAAAAAGATCTCCTTTTACCAAAAGAACATAGAATGGCTTTATACCAAAAAAGTCTTTTACGTGGGTTGTAAATTTTTTAACTGTTTGCCTGAGCATATTCAATCTGTGACAACATTTTTTAAGTTTAAAAAGGCTTTAAAATCACTTTTGTTGACATAAACAGTTATAATGTTGACGAATTTTTACAAAATGTGTGACTACTTTTCTCTAGTTTTTTTTTATTTGTGAATTATACCCTATAATATTTTCAATTGCTCACTGTTCACATGTTTTTTGTGTGTATATGTTTTTACAATGTTATTTGTGATATTTTTCTTTGTATTTCTACCGACAATATTTCTTAACTGTGCTTTGTACAGTTTCTGAAATTAATAAATATTATTATTATTATTTATTATTATAATACACCAGTAGAACTTGCATAAACGTACAGCATGTAAATAAATTTGATATCGATTTCGTCGTGTATGGGAATCGTGATTACTCCCAAACAAAACTCCCATATTTATCAATCATACATCAAACAAAAACAAATTTGTTTGGGATTAAATGCTTATATGCTTACCATCATTGTAGTAGTCAAGGTCAATTTCAAAAACCCTTTTGGGATTAAATACCAAAACGGCATTCTTTAAACTCTATGGAAAGATGTAGTCCATAAATGCGTTTTCATGTCATGCATGGGTATGACTCGTAAAAAATAATCTCAAGATTTGGAGGATTCGTCTGGTACTAGGGACTTATGTACGTATTGTGGAAGCCAGGATAAATTTAAAAAGCCAAAAGAGCCTGTAAAAGGCATGATTGCCAGTAAGCTGAGTACCTTTAACCTTTTGTTCTTTCGGTATTCCTACATTTTTTGGCAATATCAATTGTCAAGAAAAAAAGGTGCCAAATACACTAATAATAAATATTTTCCTATTGATCTCTTTCTCTTAGACACGGTATGAAGCCTCTATAGAATCAATAACAACTATCTCTAAAATGCAAAAATTTATTAGGAAATGAAAAAAAAAGGAATAACTTCAGTTTGTTTTAAAATAAGTAATTTTCTAATACATGAGCCCCCTAAATGCAAAACATGTCATTGCCAAAATTTGTATTTTAGGGAAACAAAAAAAAAACCATTGATAATTTTATTATTTTTTGTTTTCTTACTCTGTCAAATTCTATATTTAACTCCCCTATTCACAATTGCTGCCCGAATCGAGCTTTGTTAAATATATAAAAATGAACAAGTTTTTTTGGAAATTAAATAATAAAATCTAAAATGTTGTAATATGTCACGCCCTTAATGAAATTATTAATTTTATTTTTTTAACATGGGGTATCTTTAAGTGTAGCAATCTGCCTGACCGGGTGCGATCTCGGCTTGCTGAACTATCCGTGTTTCATTTTCTATCAGTTACTAATTCAGTGATTAAAACACCGTTTTCCTCCATATTTTTTGCGCCTATTATAAGCACAACCACTTGTAATGCTGATCAAGCCCTATTCCGTCTTGATGTGCCGCCTCAAATCGTATGTAAATATACACTTCCCATATATCAGACATGATACATTTTTGCATACATATTCGCTTCCTACTGCGAAAAGGATAAGACTTAAGTAATTTAAACAAGATTTCTCAATGTTTTAAATTATTACAAACCAGAATGTAAACAAAACATGGCGTACATTGTGGCATGTAAATTCTGCAACACCATTGGCAAAACTGTATTTAGCTGGTATTGATATCAACGAATGGTCGGAGTTAGCAGAATTTGAAACTAACTGTAATTTTCAATGTGTTTTTAAAACGGGTTTAGAAAGACTTGGCGTAAATGAAATTTACAGGTGAATTCCTGAGAAAATTCGGCAAAATTTCAACTCATTTTGGGCATAACATGGAGCTAGAGGGTTTTGATTCTAGAAGCTTCATATTTCTTAAATATACTAACTACTTCAAAGAACCACTAATAAATTAAGGTGGAAATCCAACTGATTAATTTGATGTCTCTTTAATTCTCTGGTGAAAGGACAGGGAGCAATAAATAAAACGCCAGCTTTTTAAAATATAATGTTTTTACCCATCTAAAACACAGAAAAAAAAACAAAAAAATCGAAACAATTACCCCTACAGTAAATTAAAAACCCAACAAATGCTTAAAAAACTAATGACTACGAAGAAATACTGTTTTTTTAAGTTGTATAAAATAAAATTGGAAACTACGAAAATAAGTAGTTAATTCACTGAAATTCACAGTCTTAAAAACATTCGCTATCACAAACTACTGGGCTTACACAACAAAATACATTGTTCACATAACATGTCCTAACGATTTCTCGCCTTTATTGTGCTAAGAAGAAATTGAGAAACTAGCTCAAAATAATAAAAAAAGAAAACAATTGTTGAAATAAAAATATTAGGCACAAACTTGAAAGGACATGGGTAGATAAGGGCCTTTTTCGCCCATCGGCCATGTCATATATCACTGTATTTTCTGAGTAGTATATGTCTTGACGAGTAATAGAAAACAGTTCTTTGGAATAGTACATCATTCAGCGAGAGTATAATGGTGGTTATTACTCGCGAGGGTGATGTTTACACCATGATCCGAAGGCGATGAGTGTCGTAAATCATTCGAGCATGTAATAGCCATTATACCTGAGTTGAATACTATACTTTATCCACCACTATCGTATATTTTAACTGTTTTAATCGTTTAAAAGTGAAAAAATGAAGTTATTTTACAGTAACACGAAAATATGCATGAACACATTTACTCTTCCTTGGAAAAAATGAATTCGCCCGTTCTTTATGAAAATTGCTAATTCCTTATTGGTAAAAGGTGTGTTAGAATGAAAACAGCTAGTTCCTGATTGGTCAAAGATGCGTTAGAATGAGATTATGTACATTATACGTTAGGTTGTAATAATGACTATCACTACTTGTCAATTGTTAAATGTAGAATGCAATGATTATACGACAGTCGTGGATAAAAACATTTTTATTCAATACACATGACAATATGTGGTTTTGAGCGCTGACACTTTCACACCACGACTCCCGCGGAAACAATTTTGTTTTTTATATATTGAAGCACTTGATGAACCAATATAAATTGACCATTATATAAAAGCTTAAATTCTCAACAATGAAATGAGGTATAGATTTTCTTGGTCCATCGAGCGCATCTAACTGAAATATGCATTAAAAGTTTGGAAAAACGTAAAAAATTACAAAAACGCTGCACACATGCTTACTTTGAAATGCTATTATTACGACTTATTGCTGTTTTTCAAATGTAAAACGTATAGAAACATAAAGATCATTAAATAAATAACGTTTAATGATTTTAAGTAGAACTTTTTATTTTCATAAAATTAGTGGTTGAAAATATATAGCTTATTTACCCTTGTCCTTTCTCATTATATTGTAAGCATGGAATCATGCTTAAAACCTTTATCTTAAATTATATATATACATATATAAATCTTGTTATTTTAAATAACACACCCTGCATATTTTTAAATCCATATTCATAAAAACACTACATATAATAAATAAAATGTTATCTTATGATTTTTTTTCATATAGAAGTTAAGTGTTTTATAATCTTTGATAACGATTAGTAAACAATCAGAGGCTTAGGACCCCCAATCTTTAGGAACATGATTGTAGATTTGAGTTGTCCATTTTAAGACAATAAATAAACCAGTGGCTGTCAGGAAATATATCGAACATGGAACTCTAGCCATTTCTTAAGGCAAGACTACAAGAGTAAATGAAGAAAAAAAATGTATTTTAAATTTATAACATATTTTTGTTTATAAAATCAGGAGGAAAACAACAGATTTCAAAATTCATTAAGAAAATTTTCTTTTTTGTAATTTGTTATATCTTTCTGAAATTTTACATTTCAAAAAGGTGTAGCTTTATAAAAAGTGAACATTTCTTAATGAAATTTGAGAGACTTTCCTCTTGATTCTGAAAAAAAAAGGTTTGCAAATATTTTCACAAAAAAACTTAGCTGGCAGCCCATTTAACAACATTTTTATTATCGAAAATTACAATGACAAATTTTTTTCGCGATAATCACTTTATTTGGTTTTGGCAGTCAAGCATTAAATATGTACGGTTTGGGTTCCTTATTCCAATACTAAGATATGTTTACATAAATTTTACCGTCTGATTCTGCTACCAAAATGGTGAAGATCTGTCTTTAAGACTGCAATCAATACAAAGAAAGCCAATCGGAGGTCCGCTATATGATGAGAACTTTCCATCCTATAATGTTTTTGGCCACATCAACCGAAAAGGAAAATATAAAACGTTTAATGGTTCATGGAAAATCAGATGGTAAATGATGAAAAAAACTTGATTGACTCAGTGTAAAATTACAAAGTGTTGATACACTAGAGTGGTCCTTATTTTGTGACATTAGATTTTTTTCAGTCTCACCCCCGAAGTGGTTCCGATTGTTTAAAAAATGAATTGTACAAAATTTCACATCGATGGGATAATGCTAACCCGTACCCCAAGGCCATTAAAAATCACTAAAATACGCAATTTTCACCTATTTTAAAAAGTATCTCGGTTGATCAAAATTTTCTATATTTTTAATCGAATGAAAATTTCATTTTCTAAAACTCATTTATTTGTATTTTTCTCATATAATTAATAATTTTCAAAATAATGGAGTTTTGATTGGCGTAAACAGGTACTAGAACATTCATATTCTCGCTATTGGCGTCTTAGCAGATGTTTCAGATCCCATGAATTATTCCAATTGGCTTCTCAATAATACTTTACAATCGAAATTTTGTACACTACTAGCTGTATAAAATGAGCTTCTCAAATCATAGTGTAATTTTTGCTTTAAACATTATTTGCTCATTTTCTATGTCGTTTCCAAACGACCTGAAACTGATCTTCTCAAATTTGTATTGCTTGAAATAAAAAAAATCTGTTTTCAGTTATCTACATCAAAACTCCGAAGTAACACGCACAAGCATGCACACCACATATAACTAGATCCAACTAAATCCAAAACCAAGGCTGTCCGCAGACATACATCCAAACCCACCAGCATTGTCAGTGCCGCACAATATTCCCATCAGCTCCTTGCTGATATCAGCACAACATTCAGCAGATCGGCCTCTTCGCTTTTTGCTATCTAGTTTTCCCGAAATATCAACTGTTTTATATCGTCCACTCTTCGGTTGAAGTGACCAAAAATGAGAGTTTATCTAATTTTCCTCAAAAGTTCTCTTCTTTTTTAGCTGTACTTTCAACCTTCTTCAAATGTTTTTTATAGACATCTCTATCTTGAATAAAAGGTTCTACCTCTGGACGATGTTGTTTATTACACGTTAATATCCAGACTTTTTGCCAAAACATTAATATTTTGCAAATAATATGCAAACCGCTTTTACAGATTGTCATTTTAACTTCTCTGAAATTGAAATAAACTCACTTAAAACTTGTCTGCTAAATGGCAATTTACTGCCGATAATTTGATTAATAAAATCTCTAAATAGATAGATTTTAGCAGCGTCGTGAAGACTCGTGGCTGATGAATTCAATAATATGTGACCATAATTGCAGACAATTAAAGCCAATCGGAGGTCTGCTATATCTCCCTACTGACGAGAACTTTCTATCCTATATGTTTTTGGCCACATCAACCGAAAAGGAAAATATAAAATGTTGTTTATAGACATCTCTATCTTGAATATAAGGTTCTACCTCTGGACAATGTTGTTTATTACACGTTAATATCCAGACTTTTTTCCAAAATATTAATATTTCGCAAATAATATGCAAACCGCTTTTACAAATTGTCATTTTAACTTCTCTGAAATTGAAATAAACTCACTTAAAACTTGTCTGCTAAATGGCAATTTACTGCCGATAATTTGATCAATAAAATCTCTAAATAGAAAGATTTTAGCAGCGTCGTGAAGACTCGTGACCGGTGAATTCAATAATATGTGACCATAATTGCAGACAATTAAAGCCGATCGGAGGTCTGCTATATCTCCCTACTGACGAGAACTTTCTATCCTATATGTTTTTGGCCACATCAACCGAAAAGGAAAATATAAAATGTTGTTTATAGACATCTCTATCTTGAATATAAGGTTCTACCTCTGGACAATGTTGTTTATTACACGTTAATATCCAGACTTTTTTCCAAAATATTAATATTTCGCAAATAATATGCAAACCGCTTTTACAAATTGTCATTTTAACTTCTTTGAAATTGAAATAAACTCACTTAAAACTTGTCTGCTAAATGGCAATTTACTGCCGATAATTTGATCAATAAAATCTCTAAATAGAAAGATTTTAGCAGCGTCGTGAAGACTCGTGGCTGGTGAATTCAATAATATGTGACCATAATTGCAGACAATTAAAGCCGATCGGAGGTCTGCTATATCTCCCTACTGACGAGAACTTTCTATCATATATGTTTTTGGCCACATCAACCGAAAAGCAAAATATAAAATGTTGTTTATAGACATCTCTATCTTGAATATAAGGTTCTACCTCTGGACAATGTTGTTTATTACACGTTAATATCCAGACTTTTTGCCAAAATATTAATATTTCGCAAATAATATGCAAACCGCTTTTACAAATTGTCATTTTAACTTCTCTGAAATTGAAATAAACTCACTTAAAACTTGTCTGCTAAATGGCAATTTACTGCTGATAACTTGATTAATAAAATCTCTGAATAGAAAGATTTTAGCAGCGTCGTGAAGATTCGTGACCAGTGAATTCAATAATATGTGACCATAATTGCAGCCAATTAAAGCCGATCGGAGGTCTGCTATATCTCCCTACTGACGAGAACTTTCTATCCTATAGTTATACTTTTTGGCCACATCAACCGAAAAGGAAAATATAAAATGGTTAATGGTTCATGGAAAAATCAGATGGTAAATGGTGAAAAACACTTAACCGACTCAGTGGTTCAGTGCTTACATTGAGACCATGGGTTTCCTGGTTCAAGAGTTCCTGGCTAGAGTATGGATGTTTAGTGCTGTTTTTAGAAAGTTAACGAAACTGTAGCAATGGCCTAGACCGCGACTGAGTGAAACAACGTGGTGAGTCGCTGTTATCTCTACCGAGTTCGAGCCTCAGCTGCAGCAGATGGCAATATCGCAGGGAATCATCATTGTCAAAAAAACGACCAATGAAAAAGAGTTTGTTGAGGTCATATGCCTAGCAGACAAACCAGTTATCTCTAGAGTTTGAACCTCAGCTGCAGCAGATGGCAATATCGCAGGAATCATTGTTGTTAAAAAACGACCAATGAAAAAGACTTTGTTGAGGTCGTATAGCTGACAACCGCGACAGATACCATGTTGCTATAAGACATCCCTTACAATGAAGGGAAGCTAATTCGATTAATTCATGAAACACAAAACGTGTATCCTGGCATTTCAACGAGAACATGAATGTTCTGGTGAAGGGATATTGAAAATAGATGAAAATTGCGTCCGATGGTGAATTTTAATTGCCTTGGGGCACGGGTTAGCATTATCTGATCGAGTTAAAATTTTGTATACTTCATTTTTTATTTTAAATAATTGGAATCACTTTAGGGTGTGAGGCCAAAAAAATTGTAAGAAGAAAATATCGTCAAGTATAGCTAAGGAATATACACATATACACATTGATTTTGTTGTCTCCTCCTGATATGTTATCAGCCGCTTGGACTATATAGGCAGCTTTAAAATAAAATATCTATCATTGTGGCAAGTAATTATCATAATTGTATTTTTGTTTTCAAGGTCACCTTTGTTTTTAAAATTCTTTGTTACCTAGCTTAGGGTTTACTTATATTATTGTAGAGATTAGATTGATAAAAGTTGTTTATAGAAATACATAAAATATACAGGATGTATCAATCAAAATAAGAAATTTTTATTAAAACATGTCTATGATTACTTACCCCATATTAATATTTGCAATAATATATAATATTTATGAGTGTTCACACAAAAAGAGACTTTATGGGAAAAAACAAAGTGGAGAACATGCTCTTTAAAGTTAAAACTTTCGATCAGCTAATGGCAAATAATTACAATGAAATTTTTCTTTTTTGACACAGTCCTTTGTGCAGTCTGGTGTGAAGTTTAAACTTCAAAGAGCTCTCTTTTCGCATTTCATGAACAAAAAAAGAAAATCGTTAATCTATGTTATGATGATCGCCCTCTTTATCTAAATAATTCTTCTTTTTCATAGTAAACTAAGAGGCCAAGTAAAATTAGAATTTTTTTGGTTAATCATAATGAGATTGAAAATATTTCCTACAGGTTAAGACCCGCATGAATCTAGTATTGGTGGCCATCAGGAGTCACCAATATAGATTCGTGCAGGTTTTAATTTCTAGACATCTTTTTGCTCTAATTTGACCAGCCTATAATTTTACGACATTATTTAAAGACAATTACATTGTCACAGTTTATCACAATGTTAGCAAATTACAAATTAAGACTAATTATTATTTAAATAAGTATCAAAAACAATAAGATAAACAAACAGAATTACAGATAAACCTTGTAGCAACAGTTTAATTGCATGGGACTGATTACGCCATATCGTAATACATTTATTTCTATAATCAAATAGATAAATAATTTTAGTAAGGAACAAAGAAACAACTATTGCAGATCTAGAAAATCACAGTTAAGGTAGGTAATTTTTGTTACTATATTTTAATTTGCTTTTTTGTAGGTAAGAACCAAAAAAGCGTCACCTTTATAAAAATTGGGTAACTATATTCCTGAAGTCATGAAAGAAAGAAGTAAAATGATCTATTCTGGATATGACCTGTTTGAGATTATTTCATTAAAAAAAGGTTGAATTGCATCTTAATGCATAAAAATGATTAAAACTAAATTCGATCCTGTAGATTAAACGTAAATGATTGACAGGTAACATAATTTATTGATTTAAAAAAATAGCAATAAATACTAATCGTCAAAGAAGTGTTAATCTTCTCACTATATTTAATACAATAATATTGTAGGGGATAGGGGTAATTGGCTATTATAAAATTCAAATTTCAAGCACGAAAGTTGGCGATTGGTGCAAAACATTTTAAGTTATATTGTTTTATATCATGTTACAGTATATGAAAATAATGCTTCCATTGAATCAGTATAACCAAGTTTAGTACAGTAAGCGAAGCAGTAAAAATAGTAAAATTCCCGGCCCGCAAAAGATGAAAGGAATTTCCTTAATTTTTTTTAATATGCTTCATAAAATGTGTACATCACACTATATTGTCGCATTACCTGCTTTTATTTGTAAATCTCTAAAAACTGAAAAATTAATAACTCTTCTAATTTTACTAATAAATTAACGAAAATCCAGGTCGCTGATATGATTGAGGTATAAACTTAGGAAACGAAAATATTAAGGGTTGAAATCACCCTTAAATACTGAAAAATTAATGTCTTCTAATTTTACGAATAAAATCACGAAAATTCATATTTTTGGGGTCACTGAATATGATTATGAGGTCAAAACATAGGAAAGACGAAAATATTGAGGGTTGAAGCCACCCTTAAATAGTGAAAAATGAATAATTCTTCTAATTTTACAAATAAATTCAAGAAAATCCATATACTTATGTTTTCTAGGTCACTGAATATGATTATGAGGCCTAAATTTATAAAAAAAAATGGTGGATTAACAATAGTCTAATTTCATTAAATATACAGATTGTTATAAATAAATCAAATTAATACAATTAAGTAAACTAATTAAATAACATTTTTAATCTGCACTCCAAAACGAAGTGCTTTTTCTGCGTATTCTTCAAAAAATATACGTATTGCTCGTTTCTCTACCTACTAGACATTTAAAATGCGCATACAAACTAAAAAGTTTCAACATTATTTCAAACTGTCATATCTCTGGAACAGTTTGTCGTAGGAAAAAAAAAATAAAAACCCAAACTCTTCGTTTTTTTATAAGCTTCATTTCATTCTTATATCATGTTTTTATCAATCTTGTAGTTTTTGAGATATTTCACTTTTAAATACATAATTTTCTTGCGTATGCGCTCAAGCACCGTCTTTAAACCTTTATATCTCTGTAACAGTTTGTCGTAGGAAAATAAAAAACAAACCAAACTATTCGTCACTTCATTTTTGTACTCTTACCATTTTTTATAAAAAATATTTTCTGAACAATTTACAATAACCCGATTTTTTTCAAAAAATTATGAAAATTTTCATTATTGAAAATTTGAGCATGTTAGTAATAATATGCATAATAGTAATAATATGCATTAATATCTAGGATTTAAAAAAAACTGAATAAATAAGAAATTAAAGCAATAAGACTAAAAAAAAATGGCGCCTAAATTTTTAAACACGCTACTTTTTTGTTTGCAACTTTTTTAGTTTTCATTATAAAAGGTCATAATACGTCTCAATCGAAAGAAAATTTGAATGCCTTTAATTTTTATAAGAATAAAAATTTTCTCATAGTGCTAGATTTTGAGTCATTCTAGATTTTAATATCGTATATTTTTTCTGATTTTGAAAATGCCATATTTCCAAAACTAAACATCGGAGAAAAAAAAAAGAAAAAACCATTCGACTTGTTTCCGCAAAAGCTTTAATTTTGTACCCTCGCATTTTTTTTTATTAAAGTCCACATTATTCGAGTAATTAAAAAAGAAAACGTATAGAAATACTGATTTAGAGGGTGAAAATTGCAGTTATCAGTTCGCAGTATCTCGAAAAATATGCATTTTAGCAAAAAAAGTGTATAAGACCTTTTTTTTTTCTTATAATTTGAATCTCTATCAGATTATGTGTATTTTTTGTTTTTTTTTTCTCATCCCTAAGAAGAGGTGGGAACTACCCCTAACCAAAAAGCAGGAAGAATGACGATATAGATTCTGATGTACATACTTTATGAAGCATGTTGAATAAAAAAATTTGAAAATTCATTTACATCATTTTCGGGCTGCGATTTAAAAGCTTCACTTACTGTACTAGTTGGTGTTTTTTTAATAAATGTTTGTATTAGAATAGAGATATATTTTATGACAAATTGAAGTTACAAATGTTAGGGATATGTTTTACCAAAAGATCTCTGCTCTATTGGTGATGAAGTTTTAAATCCTCAAAATAGTGTTTAAGTAGCTATTACATTTCATTTATAAAATATAGTGACCGGATTACAACTTTTATAATTAGTTTTCATTACTATTTTAATGAATCTTTGACCTCTCTGTGGGAACTCTTTGGTATTTTAATATACCTTTACAAATGTATTGATTCTTAATCGCTCAGTGAATAGTGGACATGTCCAAAATTGCTGAAAAGTGTTCCCAACAAATTACTATTATGCATACGCACATTGCTGTGATATTGTACATGCTTCTTTTTATATTCACATCTGCACATCTCTTAACTCTTAGTAAAATTTACTGCTGTCAGCAATGATAGCAGAGTTAGAGTATCATTGCCGACAGAAGAAAAGCTACTGAGGATATTTTAATTTGCATCATTGCAAAGAAGAATTACAATATAAATGCTATGAAGTGGCAGTCAATCATTTTCACATTTTCGATCATATTTCAAATACATATATTAAAAATTATACATTGACAATGTTTTTTGTAACAATATGTAAAACATCACTGTTATTGTCAATGACAATCGACAGTATTTTATAAAGTAATTTTAAAAAAATGTAAAAATAGTTAGTTTGTCTATTGACAACTAGATTAACAGTAAAACTTAATTAATCGTTATTTATAAAAAATACTTAAGTGAATGAAATTATCAGTATTATTAAGGCAAGACAAAAATCCATACAGATTTTGTACAAAAGACCCGCACCATTAGCATTGGAAAAATCATTTCTGTGGAATTTTCTTCAAACTTTGGGATAAAGGCTTCCGAGCATGAAAAAATTGATTTAATGTCTTCCCTGCAGAATTACAGTGACAGGATGTTAAAATCTTTGAAAAAATTTAAAAAATTTTAAATCATTTATGCATTAAATCAATTTTTTCACGACATTTTTTGTTCGGAAGCCCTTGAACTATCTAGTCCCAAAGTTTGAAGATGATTTTTCCAATGTTAATGGTGCAGGGTCCTTTATGACACATTTGGGAAAGGCTTGTGGTTGAACATAGTGCGGGTTCTTTAAAATTTGTTGCTTGATTTTTGGAGAATAAAGTTATCTCTAAATGTTTTTAAAACACCACAATTAAACGATTTCCCTTAAAAAATATAAGTTAAGTTGTAGGTAGGTACCGAGATATGTTTACTGTTGAAGTTTTCTCTAAATAATTTAACTAGTGCAGTGTCGAACAATTGTTAATCATGTGTAGATTTTAATAAAAATAATTACTAAATTAGCATAAAACGTAAGTATAAAAATATGTTTTCATCAAATCACACGAATAATTTAAACATTTAAAAATAATAATACATTGATGTTTCCAAAGGCATGCTTGTTTTTTCTCATATTGTATTGTTTACAATATTTAAAATTCTCTACATCACAGTTTGAGGCACATGACATTTAGAGAGCATAATGACATGTCATATTTCCTCTACTGTGATCTGTAATTTTATCTAGATCTGCATTAGCAAGTTGTATATTAGAGTCTAGAGGACAAATTTTTACTGTTTTGTTTTGCTAGGAGTCGACAAACGTTAGTTCCTGTTGGTCGTCCTCTTGGATTTTCTCTAGGGCATCATTAGGAGGGGCGTACCTTGCCTCAAAATCTAATTTAAATGTAAAAAAAAAACAACGTTTAGTATTGAATGTATGTTTTGTACTGTTATTAACATTGATATATTCAATTAAACAATTAAGCAACCTTAATACAAACTATTTTCAAAGCTCAGAACTAGGTAAGTAAATATGGTGCAATTCGTACCATCTCAAAACTTCACATTTTAAATGTACACGTGCAATCTTTTATCACCTTGACAAGGAAATACAGCTTTATCTCACAAATATTTATAATAACCATTGTGTAATAATTCTGTTTATTCTTGGCTTTAACTAGATTATCTAATAAATAATATAAGATTGTTACAAAATGATCAACAAAAATATATGTGAGATTAGGAAGGTACTAGAATAATAAACTGTAAATTTTGAAATAAAGTTTAGTGAGGTTATGGTACAAACAGTGCCATCTTCCTTGCATCTCACAATTTTAGTGCTATAGTAGTTATTGACATAGCCATAGTTTTCTCTAACCCAAAGCCATTATCCACCACGCTGATTTTAAATTCAGAGCATTTTTCATATAGCTAATAATAATGCAGTTTACTGTTAGAGTGGGTTGAAATCTTTAGTATCACACCAGTGATAAAGTAGTTTCCAGGGTTTCTCAATGGTGGCAACGGAAGCTGAGCTTCCTCACGTAACTTAGGTTAAAATATTCAATATATTTGGATTTTATATATTATATATTGTTAACAATAAGGTCGATAATTAATAATGTATAAAATATTTATTTGCGTTCTGGCACTAATCTATCCTACACTTGTTTAAATTAATTTTAAATAGGTGCGTTATAAACTAGCGCCAATGTGCCAGAAGAACGAAATCACAATAACAATTAAGACAAGAAGAGCGTATTGGACTGAAGACGTGAGGCTAATTCATATTCATAAACTCAAAGCTCCTAGAGGTGAAAAGTGGGGTGCCACAGGGGTCCGTTCTGGGGCCAACTCTATTTTTAATATACATCAATGATCTTAAGCAGGCTGTAATGGAGGCTAATCTTGTTCTATTTGCAGACGACGCAACATTACAAAGTTCAGACACTAATTTGAAGGTTATTATTTTTCTGATATGTAACACAAACGAATAAAGTTTTACCGAGACATTTATTTCAAAGTTGAGAGACAGTAATATTACCTCTGCAACTTATCGGAAATTTCCTATCTTACCACTAAGATAACATTCATAAGTTACCTCCCAGTAAATATAACCTCAAATTTAACTAATAGACATTGTTTTTGTTCTATGTTGGAGACACTGAGGAAAGCTGTCTTGTTTCCAAGATTGACGTACACAAAATATTATATTGTTGAATTCTACATTTATTACCAGACCCCAGCTCCCAGGTAGTTTTTTCAGAGACGGTCTTTACATACAGATAAATATAATGCTTTTAATCGAAAATCTTAGTACGTTTCTTGTAGGCAAATAATTAAATTATTTTTATAAAACAAATACCGTTAAGGTCAGAAATAAAAAGTTCATAATAAAATCGGTAAATAAATTATTTATTACAAACTTATATTATTATTATTATTTTCCTTAACATAAAATTATTTCTTCTCTCTATGTGGAGGATTTATTTAATGGACTGCATTAATGTGTCGTCACATAATTATGCAACCTCTATATACTTGTCATGACACGTGGGTTGTCTGCCAAGCACACTGGAACTTGACCTTAATTCATATGTTTATAAGGCGACATTTTTGATAGATAGAAACATAGCATAAAATTTTTTTTCTCCCGTGGAAAAAATATTTAAGAACTTTCAGTTACCATTTATCATGCACAAGGTATCAGAAAATATACACAAGTATAAAGAATTACAAAAACTGCATTATGAAACTAAAATAAAGTTTTTATAAATCAAACATGGATATATATACATTTTAATGTATTTCTTAAATGTGAAATAGGTATCAATCCTTAAATATTTATTCCACGGGAGAAATAAAACAAAATTCTAGGTTATGTTTTTATTCCCGAAAATGTCGCCTTATGAACATATGCATTAAGGGTCAAGTTCCAGTGGGCTTGGCAGGCAACCCATATGTCATGACAGTAGTATATAACGTCACAACTGAGTCCATTGCGTATATTAAACAATTTTTACTTTTAAACGTAATTTTTATCTGTGCAGTTTAAAGACGTTAAATATATGGAAAGCATTTTAAATAAAAATAGTCAAACAATTATTAATGTAGCATTACAAGTGTGACCGCTCCAGAAAAATATTGCAACAAAATAATGTTACTTTGGAATGACCAAAATGATCCGGACTGACTCTGGTTTCAAAGACTGAATACCATACGTACAGCGAGTAGAGAAACTCACGTCTAACGTTCTCAAAACATGTATCTAAAGATTTCAGATACTGCTACAGCCTTCTCTTTGAGCTTTTTACTAGTCTTCATTGCTGAAAGATTAGAAATGTTGAAATTTCTATGTTTTATATGAAGGCGTGACCGACTATGATTCTCTATGATTCATCGTTCATTTCAAAGAACCGGTTATATTACTAATGAGTAACATGACGGCATGTTATCTAAAAATATCATGACAAAATAATATAGATAAATTTGAAGTCTGTGAGAACTTTACCTATCTCAAATATACACCGGTTACTTTGACAGACATTAAATAATCCTTTTAGTGAAAGGCGCGGAAATTTAACTTCATACAATTTAGAACAAATACAAATAATATACTTTAATTATCTGATAATGCATAGTTACCAAGTGTTGTGTTTGTGCTAGTGTTACACCCAATAATAAATACATCACAGCTTGAGTTGTTTATAACTCTTTAGTAGCCATTTACCATTAAACATTACGGATCCTACTAGATACAATTACATGGTAAGATACTGTATTATTATGTGTTACAATTGCCATATCATTCATATCACCGATTCTGGTTTTAACATCACAACTACCTCGTAGCTGGGGTCTGTTTATTACCTATTCGATTGGTATGTGATACTCATTATTCAGTGCTTGGCGATTATTAAATTACTGGTTTTAGAATTCTTGCGATTCAAATAAAATATTTGCAGAAAATTTCACTTTGACATAAAGAAACAAAAACTAATGTTTAAATTCTTTTTAATTAAGAAGGGCCAGAGAACTTACAATATTACAAAACTATATACAGATCCTAAAATGTGCAATCAGCTAAACGCTAAGCATATACAAATGTTATATGCATAGTATTGTTATAGACTGTAGCCGTACGAATAATATTTACTCTTCATTTCTTAACTGGCAAGCACCGTAACGTCGATATTTTTCTTCAGAAAGCAACGCTGAGGTGGAACTATTTGTTTTATTACGCCCTGACATAAAAGATAAGAAGTGTGTTAAATTGTTATTCTATATAACTACATTCCAGGCTTTAATTTGCAACTAAGCATTAAAAAGCTAAAGGCAACTAAATCTACAATTTTTTATGCAAAAGTTATATAAATAAGAATCTACTCAAAATTGATTAGAATAAAAAAATACAAAATAAGACCATCTAATAAAAATGCAACGATGGTACAAAATTGCATTTTAAATCAATTTGAATATACCGTGGTAATAGAAAATGTTTATTTAAATTTGCAACAAGAGTACAATGTCACCAAAAATCAAAAAAACCCTATTTTAGAAATTACCATGGAACCAACACTCAGCAATTATTAAATTTAGAATAAAAAACTGCCAAGGGGCGGCATTAAACAACTTAAAAGTTGCCGAAACTTCTTCGTTACAAATTATAACCAAAATTTGGAATTCTGTCAACAACCACCACAATCTGCCGAATAATTTACTATATGAAAAAACTAGGATAACCCCAATCTTTAGCGGACTTCAACAACCAAATTTGCAAGTCGGCCACATAATATGCAACTGTTACGATCTCTCTGCCGAACAAGAAACCGCAACAGAAGATCAAAATTCAAACACCCAGAGATACCACTTATTGAAAAAATATCTTCGTTTATTCAAAACTAGTTAATATACATTTTTTTTTTGTTTAGATGTATACTTACATAAAAATTAGATTATTGTTTTTTTTCCTTCCATAAAATGTATTCATTTTTAAATATTCCACAAAAAATAATGTAACAACAGTGAAATAGGAGAAATAGCCTAAAGGATTTCGGTCGATAGTTTGAATATGTACTTTTTATGTATTCAATAAAGAACTTTTATTATTATTATTCCTAATTTAGAATCAACTAGCTGAATTCCAGCATGAAATATTGATTTAAAATAAGTAAAGACACTCATTTATTTGTTTCAAATTAATTATATGCGTGTTTTGCAACTATCTCTAAAAATAAGTGTTTAAGTGAAAAATGTGTAGATATATTTTTTGAACAATTTTAAAATTTACATTAATTTGAGATTTGTCACAACCATTTTTAATAAAAATTGAAAGAGATAACAGCGTTTTGAAGTTATGACCTTTTTTTTCACCCTTTTTTTTGTGCCTATTTTCACAATTTACTCAAATACGCATTGTATTTTACTATCAAAAATATTCTATATACGAATTATTTTTAATTTGAATCCTGTCACATGCTTTTTCAATAAAAACTAGCCAAGATATGGGCCGAATTTCTCAAAAAATGAATTCAAAACACATTTCACTATTTTCTAATATAATAAGCCTCATTCAATTTGAATTTAATTGTTTTGACCCTTTCACTGCGCACTACTGTTTCAAAGCTGTCTATTATATTAAGCATTTTTTTACCGCTTGCGTATGTATTCGTCAAGAGCAATGTGAACCATTCTATGTAACAGAAAAGTACCTATCGTTTCGCATGTTTAGCGTTTTTTTTCCTTTTTTTTATGGTTTTTATAGTGGTGTAATATCTCAAAATATCATGCGAGCAAGTTTGTTCGTTTTTTTTAATACGAGCCGTTTTTTTTATGGTTTTTATCTAAGAATGCGAGTATACTCTAGAGCAGTTAACCGGTCAGCGAATATATACGTCAAGAGCAGTAAAAGGGATAATCAAGAACTGTGCATCTGCCGAGAAAAACGCAAGAGACCGTTTTCATGTAGAATTGACCAGGCTAATCAGAAAAAATATCCACATGGAAAAATGTCAGTGGCGTACCACTTTTTTGCAGGTATGGTGAAGAGATAAAATAACTTTTCGAACTAAAATATGTGGTTTTATATCCTATTAACACATACCAAAATTGAAAATATCTAAAGTACTTTCAAAAAATTTAAAATTTTATCCTTTCATATAAGTTATCTGGTTAAGGAAACATTAGCAAATAAGCTTTATTAAATCTATAATTCATAGATTATAAATTATTAAATGGCAGAGTTAATATATATTAGTAAAAATGTAGCTAGATAAGATTAAAAATTTAAAAATAAATAAGTAGAAAATATAATTAGCACATTAAAAACAAATTCAAGCCTTTTAACAAACAACATATACAGGGTAGCTGAATTTTTTGTCAAATTGTGGGATCTCGCTTACATCAAGAGATACAAGAAAAACTGCACAACCTGGTGCATGGCAATATCTACAAAACAGCTGTGTCGCCAATACTTCTATAGAAAAATAATATTCATATATTGTTTCCATCTGTAAGAATATTCTTATATCCATTAATTGACTGAATTTTGTAAATAAAAATAAAATAAAAAAATAGTATAACATAAAATCATTGTGATCGCAATTTTTCTTCTTGATAACTAAAAGGACCCCACGAGGGTCTCGTCCCCCTCTCCCTCTTCAGCAAACAATCCAAAATCGAATGATTGGTGTGCAGCACAAAATAAGAGTATTAAAAAATGTTTGCAATAATGCGCCATTTTTAACAAACATCAAACTTTACAATATTGCCAGTGGCGGCTGGTGAAATTTCAATATTTTTTGTCTCGTCTGTGGTGCACACGGGACCCATACGAAATATGGGGAAATAACATCTAGAGAAGCACTTCTCTAATGACCCCTAAAAAAATTTTGAAAAAGCAATTTGCGAAAAAATTTTTTAAAATTCGGTAGCCTCCCCTGGATCTAGGAACTCCTGTTTAATTTTTTTTTTGTCATATACATTTGACTTTTCATAAAAATACAATACGTTTTGGAGTTTATGAAAATATTTTCATTACTAATTAAGATGCAATGAATTGAAATATTGTAATTTGTTAAATTGTGAATTACAAAATTTCAGTTCATTGTAGTAGTAGTAGTAGTACAAAGCTTTATTGGAAATTCCAATTGGCTAACGACCTAAGTCTTCCAGCCTGTGTACATTATATTATATTTCCAATACTTATTAGTTTAAAACAAATATAACACATCTTATGTTTATAAGATTTTTACAAAAAAAAAAAAAAAACGTAATGAAATATATTATGAGTGTATTTTATACTATTGTTGATTACGTAATAACACAAGGGATTCGTAGATTGTTTGAGTAGGGAATACTTTTTTGGGTGGGATGTTGGGATTTGTTGGGTAAATTAAAGGATTTATTAATGCGATGTTAGATAAATTGCTGGAGAATTTTTTTGAGAGTCTTTGGAATCTGGAGAGTATAGGTTCAATTTTGGTTTTTTGATAAAGAAGGTTATTAGAGGGATTGTGCAAGGGATTATTGGGATGCCTAATTTTCGTGATCTTCCTCAGACTACTTCTTTCTCCTACTTCGATGTTATTTAAGGCTGGCTTTCGACATTTTCCAAATAGAATGAAACCATATTCCAGTATGGGTCGGCAAATCATTTTGTATATATTACATGCCGTTGACGTATTTATACCTTCATTTCTATATTTAAGGGTCTAAAGTGTTTAGTTCTTGATAAAACACTTTGTTTACACCATTTTGTGTGAGACTTAAAATTTAGCTTGCTGTCAATATTGATACCTAGGTACTTGCAAGATTGAAAAGGTCGGAGTGTCTGTTGAAGTAGATTAATTGATGGAGAATTATCTGTGGTTGAATACAATCAGATGAGATTTATTTGAATTTGGAATAGTGCGCCATTTCTTCATCCAGAATTTTGTATTATCTGAGAGTTGTTGAAGTTTTTCAATGGTTTCTCTCAAAGATTTCCCATGGGAGACCAGGAAATTATCATCAGCAAATTGTAGCGTATATGCATTCCGTGGAAGTTCCAGATTGTAATTTTATATGTTATAGCAGAAAATATTGTAGAGTAGTGGAGAAAGGGGAGAACCCTGTGGTAAACCTTGTTTAGGAGTAAATGGAGTGGACAATTTGTTTTTAACCTGGACTTGAAGAGATCGGTTTGAGAGATAGTGTTTTAAAATCCATATGATATAGTCTGGGCACCGAATTTGATGTAATTTATACAGAAGTCTGTGGTGCCAAACACTATCGAAGGCTTTGTTTATATCAAGAAAGATGGCAGCCGACTTGTTTCCTAGTTTATTGTTGGTTTGGACATTATTGGTTAATACTATTAGGGGTTGTATTGTGGATGATCCATGTCTGAAGCCAAACTGATAGTTGGGTATGTAATTACCAACAGATCAGTTCATTGTATTTCATTTAATAATGGAAATATTTTCATAAACTCCAAAATGTATTGTATTTTTATGAAAAGTCAAATGTATGACAAAAAAAAAAAAAAATTAAACAGGAGTCCCTAGACCCAGAGGAGGCCACCGAATTTTAAATTTTTTTTTCGTAAACTGCTTTTTCAAAATTTTTTAGGGGTCATTAGAGAAGTGCTTCTCTAGATGTTATTTCCCATATTTCGTATGGGTCCCATGCGTCAGACGAGAAAAAAAATATTGAAATTTCACCAGCCGCCACTGAATATTGATTGCATCTTGCATCCATGAGAGAAACACTGTATCTCTTAATATAAGCCACAAATTTGATCAATAAACTTACCACCACGCATGCAAAGTGCAAAACGTTTCTAATAAAATAAATGCAGCTAGCATGTGAAGCAACACCATAAGTTTTATTTCATGACTACTTCCATTAAAAGCTAATTAATCTAAGACCGCTAAAAGCATGCAAAAAATAAATTTTAAAAATGTACCTAGACAATGGTATGTCCACATTAATATTACAGGTAGACACAATGTCAAGATGACGCTGTTTTTTCTGTATCTAATAGAAAGTAAATTTCATGTTAAATTTATAAATAAATTTCAATATAATCTAGAATTATTTAGACCACTACAAGAAGAATACTATTTCGCTTTAGTTTGCTTATTTATAGCAAAGATTTTTCTGTTGCAGAAATTATAAAAGCTACGAACTTGGAAATAAGCTGTCACATCTGTAATTAATGATGCAATGTATTTAATCTACAGCATTTCGAACATAGATAATAGAAAAGTGTTCAAGAAACTAAACAAGCCCAAAATATGTAAATACAAAGAATGATAAGCGATAGTAGTAAATTGTTATGTGTAAAAAAAAGGGGATGTGAGAAGATGATGTTGACTTTTGAGGTGACTGATGAAATTAGCTATGGAAGGAATAGCAACACAAAACATAATGAATACCATATGCTAGGGTTTCTTTGTAGTCACATAAACATAATCCTCAACTATAGGAAATTCTGACTGATCCAAGTACAGTGTCCCACAATTTCGTTTACAAGCCATATCACCATTATTTGAAGAATAAAAATGAACTGAAGAATATATTGTGAAAGACATCGAAGTGTCTTTCAGATTATCCCTTAAAACTGTCTTGCTTCTTACAACTCTTAAGAAACCTCCCAGCAACTATTTTGTTTTTTTTTTTTTTTCAAATTGCACTCCCTAAAATTTTACACCGCAATGGAAGTCCCAATTCGTGGTGGCTACTGTGATATGCCATTTTTTAATATCTTACTGTTGCATAACAGCCATCAAATAACTTATTGCAAAGTAATAAAACATTTTTAATGTGCACCTACAATTCTAATACAAAATTTTTACATTATATCATAGTAGTTGTTCAAACTGTGATCATCCGGACTCCACACAAGCTTCATTGTGTAAGCAGCTGTCCTCCAAATGTATGGATGAGTTTGGTACACGATGTCCTTTAAATAACCCCAAACGAAAAAATCTAATGGTGTCTAGTCAGGAGAGCGGGTTGGTCAATTAATAGGATCCCTGTTGCCAGTCCATCTGGAGGGAATGCTGAGTGACAATCTCAGTGGTCCCAGCACCCTTTTTAGTTTTTTTTTAATGATTTTATGACAATATTTATGGCATTTATTTTAATGAATTGCATTGTTTTCCAACATTAATTTTTATTACAGAACAATGTTTAAAATGATATTTTAAAATATTTTGATACAACAAAAACCTTCAATATTCTTGGAAGAGAATCATAAGTAAATTTTCCCTAGACTATAACAAAAAATAATCTTCTTAAACACCAAATGGCAGTCTAACCTGATAGTAGCTACCGACAAAGGCTGCCGCTACCATTAAAGTATTATAAATGGTTTATGACAATAATCACAACAAAGTGGGAATTTTTTTACTACTTTGCAATGTCTTGTTTATATAGCTATTATGCAACTGTAAAATATTAAAAATGGCATATCACAGTATTCACCATGAATTGGGGGTTGTTTCTTAAGGGTTGTGAGAAGCAAGACGGTTTTAAAAGGGTAATCTGAAGGACTCTTGGATGCCTTCCACAATATTTTTTTAGTTCATTTCTCAAATAAAGGAGAATGAGTACACTAGATGCAGAACTCGGTTTTTGCAAATTAAGTGATTTTGAAAAAAACGCAAAAAACGCTCATGTGTTTATTTTTTTGTAAATCTTTAGAAACATTGCAGGCAACTAAAGCTAAGATAATCACTATTTGAAAAAAAATAATTGCAGTTAAAGGTTTCAAAAATCCAGTTTTGCATCTGCCTTATGCAAAGACCAAGTTTTGCAAATGAAATGTGCAAACACCAATAAAATAGTAAACAATTTGAATTAGTCTATTGATTATTTAAAAAAAGATGAAGCAATCTGCCCAAAATTGTATTATAATTTATTGTAGCACACTTTTGGTACTGTGTAATACACTTGGAAAATAACAGCATTCATCATCAAAAATCACGTAATTTAGAAAGTTGTTATTCCAAAAGTGGTAATAAAAAATATTTACTAGTTATTTAAAAACATCTTATTTAATAAAAAACACATTTATAAAAAAGACTTATACTCTTAATGACACCTTAGAAAAACATTTATCAAAATCTTTAACAGCACTAATATTCTTTGCACTGAGTTCTTTTGCATGATCAAAAATCTTGTGCTTTTCCGAAGATTGAAGATTACTTCCACTTCAAACAATGTCTAGTAGATATATAACTTAGTAACACTAAGTAAATGATTCAAAAATAGAAAGAACTTCTAAAAAAATAATAACAATGCTCAAATTTATTAAGACATTGTTAAGTCTTTTTAAATTCAGTAAACACTAATGTCAGTTCTGGAGGCAAAATTGCTGGCCCATGTGGTATATAAAATTGCACAATGATTGGTTAATAGCAAATACGTAGTTATGCATCTGACAGAAGCAAAAAAATACCGAGTTTTGCAGCTGAGTTAGAATTTACACTTACTTTATCAGCAAAATACTGACTTAGTCATCTTATTGGTTAAATAGTCTTGTAAACAATTCATTCTTATATTTAAATAACATAAAACCCATGTTTTTAAATTTTTGCAAAAACCGAGTTTTGCATCTAGTGTACTGAGAGATGGCATGTAATCTAAATTGTAGGACGCCCTGTATATAAGGGCCGATGCAAACAGTGGAAGGATTAAGTGTGTTTGACGAATGCTAATCCAAAGGAGTAAAAACCTATTAATATGCACCTTATCTAACTTTTAAGTAGTATTCTGAAGCAGAAATGTGAAATTTATAGGAATTAAGAGTACGCTATTAACGGTATTGAGGGTGGCGGTACCGTGCTTAAGAAAATAATTTCGTAATTCGACAATTTCTCCTACATCCCTGAACCAATTGAAAAAGTTCTTTAATAGACTTTTAGAGAAATTTTGATAGAATGATACCAGACTATTGAAATCAACAAAAAAAATTTTTTTGATTTTCGCACGAGAAAAAATTTTTTTCCTTCTTTAGTTTTCAAAAGCCTAGTACCATTCTATAAAGTTAACTCTAAAAACCCACCAAAAAAATTTTTGAATCGGTTCAGGGATGTAGGAGAAATTGTCGAATTACATTCACTGCACACCGCCCACCTTAACATGATTTATTGCCTAATAGGCATGTCCACAAAAAAATAATAATACACGTTAATATTGTTTAAAACCATACATTAGAGCCCCTAGTACCATAATCAGAATTTTTTTTATTTATAAATATTTTTATTTTGCAGTCATTCATAATAGAAATCATCTCAATGCAGCGATACTAAGAAACGTTCCCAAGGTAGACATGATGTCACCTCCTTGCAGGCACATCGGCCTGTGTGTGTAAAATGCAGGCCTGTTGTTTTTGTTGATCAACATGCTTTAGAACCCCTATATCTAAAATTTAAAGATATTTTGATTTATTGCAGAGATGGATAAAAACCGGGTTTTTATTTTTTGGGGTTTTTACCCAGGAAAAACCCGTTTTTTTCCCCGGAAAAATATTTTTTTACCAAAATGCATTGGTCATTAAAAGACCATCATTTTGATACCAAATATGTTAGGTATATTTGATTGTATTCGTAACATGAGGGCTTTAATGCTATTTTTCATTGATTTAGTTCTAACCTAACTTTTAGTCTAAAAGTTAGGTTAAAATTGGCGGCAAATTCAAAAATGGGAAAAAAATTTTTTTTTTCACTTTAACCCTCCCAGGAAAAAACCCATTTTTGCGAATATTTCTAACCTAACCCAACTTTTAGTCCAAAAGTTCAGTTAAATTTGGCGGCAAATTCAAAAATGGGAAGAAAAACAATTTTTTTTTAATTTCAACACTCCCAGGAAAAAACATTTTTGAGAAAATTTTTAACCTAACTGTTAGTCTAAAAGTTAGGTTAAAATTGGCGGTAAATTCAAAAATGGGAAAAAAAAACGGTTTTTTTTTCATTTTAACCCTTCCAGGAAAAAAAAACATTTATTGTTTTTGAATTACGGCCCCCTAAAATTACATTTTCAAATATTGAATAATTAATAACTTTTAAAAGAATTACATTTTGAAAAAAAAGTCAATCTTCAAATTTTCTTTTTAAATTCACTTTTTCTACAGCGTCATCTATACTTTCAAATTTCATAGTCCAAGAATTTTCACTGAAAAATTACCAAACATTTTGAAGCACCAGCTCTGTAAATTGTTCGTGCATTAGGGATTACCGAATTTGAAAGCACAGATGACAGTGGGTGAAATTAAAAGTGATTTTAAATAGAAAATGAAGAATTACTTTTTTCGAAAAAAAATCGTTTACAAATCATAAATTATTCGATATTAAATATTTTTGATAATTTTTCAATGAAAATTCTTGGCCTATGAAATTTGAAAGTATAGATGATGCTGGGTTATAGAAAAAGTGAATTTAAATAGAAAATGAAGAATGACTTTTTTCAAAATACAATTCGTTTAAAAGTTATCAATTATTTAATATTTGAAAAATATAATTTTAAGGGGCCATAATTCGAAAATTATAAATCAAAATGTCTTTAAATTTTGGATATAGGGGTTCTAAAGCATGCTGATCAATAATATTATATTAGTCTTTCAATAAAAAACACACACATACACATACAGACCCGCATGCCTGCAAGGAGGTGACGTCATATTACTAGGCCTCAGCATGGGAACGTTTCTTAGCTCCGCTGCATTGTGGTAATTTCTATTAGGAGTAACTGGCAAAATAAAAATGTATATATTTTTTTAGAATCTATAAATCTATAATTTCCAATTGAAATTAAAATTTTGTGGACATGCTTATTTCCTGGGCCGAAGATACTGACAGAGTGGCTAAATCAGAGTACATTATAACATAATAAGTTGAGAAAGTATAAGAGAAGAAAGTTTAGTTTTTTGAAAGTTTAAAAAGTAGATAATATAAAAACTTCCATTTTAGGGGAAACTATGGGGACGTTCTCTTCAACCTTATGTATGCAGCATAAATGTTATAATAATATATTCTAATTACAAGTGGGGAAGCTCACAACATTTAAGATGTTACTAATACCACAGTACACATAAACAGAAAACAACACCTTGGTTTAGTGAACATTAATTAGGAAAGATGACAGTGACTACTTACAATGCAACATGATTTGTCTTTGGCATTTGTTTTGGGCAGTTTTGGCCGAAAAATGCTGCACACGACTGATAAAAATTATCTCTTACGCGCTGGATGTAAGACCACAATGAACTTGTGATTTGTAAGGAAATAAATCCGGTCCGGGGACCCTTTGTACACCAGGGCTCAATATGTTAAAACAGAAACTAACATTTACTACACGCTTCAGTACAGTCCTTCTATGGTTGCCAATCATTGTTGCCATTGTTGGATATGATTTTCTGCAACTGCAAGAAAGGTTGTGAGAAGGCTTGCAGTTACAAAAAGCTTGGGTTATATTGTAGTTCTGCCTGTGATTTCTATCAGTGCACTAATTTTCATATTATTTTGGATCGAGTAGATGAAGAACACGTAGGAATAAATATAATGTGTATTAACATTATCCACAATAAATTAATGCTACAGTTGTATTTTACATTTTACATATTTTTTTTATATATATAAAACTTTTCACAAATTCAAATGTTTTATTCTTTAAACCTTTTTATTCTATTTATCGTAAAGAATATAATTTAAATAATTACTTACGATTTATTTAATCTTCCGCTAAATACGCATCGATGAACAGTGAATGGCATGAATTCAGTAAATTTTGTGTAAAATGAGCAAAAATTCCCCAACTGATGCCCAAAAACTGTTCTTAACACCCAGTTTTTCTGTAGAAATTTGCGTTCTTCGATTTTCTTTGCGTGTTTTAAAAGTCATGTCCATAAAATCAATTTTTGAGAGTTTGGCGCCATTTTGTTTTATGTTGCAACCATAGTAACCTTGAGAACTTTTTTTATACTTTTCTAATGCCAAAAACCTACTTTTATGTAAAATTTAACATAAAGATTATTCCATCCCAGTTTTTGCCTTTATTTTTTTTTTCTAGGAAATGAGCTATATGTCCAGTGACCCAAATAAATTTGGCTGAGTTACCTTGTTCAATTGAGTAGCTCCTTAGAGCCACCTGGCAAAAAATAAATTGGCAAAATTGGCTATAAAATATACGCAACACGTTTTTCGGTTTTTGAAGTTTTAATGAACGTTTTATACATATTTTTTGTAATTGGTGTCAGTATTAAACTTTAAAACATTCATAAAAGTAATACATAAGATGTATCGATTTTGTTAATTACTAAAAAGAAATTGCTAGTTATAGGTTAGGTTCTTAACCAAAAAATAAAGTCTTATTAAGCAATCCAAACCACGTGACTTTTAACATGGCGTGGCGGGCAAACATCCGGCAAACGTTTATTTTCATTCGTTAAACGTTTGTTAAAGAGTTTATTTTTCGGTTGCCTTGCTACATTTCCGCGAGTTAATTAAAATAAATCCCGTGTTTGCCCACCACGCCATATTGCCAAAATAATTTGACAAGTTGTTGGATTGCCTAATTTCATTACCTAGTATATTGATAATGCATATTATATATTGAATTTATTGGAGTGACTTGTACCAACCTCGAAAATGACTATGAAGAATAAAACTTTCATTAAATTTACAAAAACCGAAGGTTTGAATTTACATGACATGATAAACATGCCGTGTGCTATTTCCATGTTGCCTACATGGAGTATCTAGAAAGTATATAGAGGAATGTGTCTTTCCCTTTTTGATATATGATGCATGTTATAGCGAGTCAAGTTTAGAAGTATCTATAAATAATAAAAATAGCCCAACATGATGAAGTGGACATTTTTCTTCAATTTTATCCCTTAAAAATGTTACTAACACAAAATGCTATTGTTAATACTGATAATACATCATGCAGAAAGATAAAGTGTTTATCACAAAGCGTTAATTCTACGACCAAACATTAAAGCAACTAAGGAACCAAAATTTTATTTACACTACAGTGCTAAATATTAAATATATGTTAATGTTTACTAGTTTTTTTGTTACCTTTTAAATTCAAAAAGTACTGAACTCCAACATGTAAGACACAGGCGATTAGAGATCCGATCCCAAAGTATCGGAAAGTCAACCCCTTGTAGGTCTCATAACTCAGACCTGCAAGAAAACTTCCTAATGATACTCCTATACCTTCAAAAACGGCTCCTACCATTCCCTATAAAAAATATACAGAAGTATGAATAATTGTACGTCAGTTCTACTTTTAGTCCAGTCAACGAAAGAGTTGTAGAGGACATGGAGGAGGAGAGAATTTTCCTCTTCAGGAATGTGTTGGGAGTAGTTAAGAGGTAAACATACTAAAAATCCCCTCCCCTAGTCCTGCTGCTTCAGGGGGGAGAGGGGTGGGAAGGTTCCTTTTCTCGATTCTTCGCTTATAACTCGGAACGATGCGTCATACGGGAAAAGGTAATCTATGTAAAATTAAACATAATTAAATTTCCTACAAGAATGTCCATATTCATTTTCTTCTTATGTGTTATAGTTTACGAGATATTCGCCAGCCAAAATAGATAATTAATAAATTAATTAATTAATTATGTACTATATTTCTATCAAAGCGGTTTATCGTGGTCTGCTAATAAATCACAGTCACAAAACAATCTTTATTTTACAACACTTGACATATTTACTAATGTAATATTTTGTTGGAATCTATACATTTCCTTAAATATACAGTGTGACTCACTTAAAATGAAGACACCCTTATAACCCTTTTTATTTTGTTTTCGATTTGATCAAATTTTACTCAATTATAGAACAAATTAGTATCTATTTATGACCAGAAGAAAATTCGCCTGCTACAAAGGCAAAGCCATCTGCGGTACCAAAATATGTTGAAAAAAATTAAAAATCATATTAGTGGGTCTTGACGAATTTCACGTATCCACTACAAATTGTGGAAACTGAGGATCCCCTTTTCCAGATGAGCTTATGTATGAGAAATCCCCCAATAATCAAATCAAATTTTGGTGTATGTACAATATGAACATTTGTGGTGCCAATCCGATGCATTTTTTAGAATTTTTAACATTCAAAATGTTTTATTTTGCGAATATTGGTCATAAGAAGATCCTAATTTGTTCTATCCTTGAGTAAAATTTGATTCAAATCGGACACAAAATAAAAAAGTTTAAGGGTATCTTCATTTTAAGTGAGTCACACTATATTTAAGGAAATGTATAGATTTCGACAAAATATTACATTAGTAAATATGTCGAGTGTTATAAAATAAAGATTTGTTTTTTGACAAGGAAGAAAATGAATATAGACATTCTTGTAGGAAATATAATTATGTTTAATTTTGCATAGATTACCTTTCCCCGTACGACGCAAAAGGAACCTTTCCACCCCCGTCCCAGAGCCGGCGAAATGTGATCAATCTAGGTGGGTAAAACGTGATCAATCCAGGTGGGTAGTGCAGAGGAATTCTTAAAAAAACATGTTAACAGTGTAGAATAAGTTTTCAGGTGAGTAATTCCCCACCTACAGATTTTTCAGGTGGGTAGTACTACCCACCATACCCACCTCTTCCGGCGACCATGCCCCTCCTTCCCTGAAGTGGAGGGGCTAGGGGAGGGGACTTTTAGTATGTTTACCTCCTAACTATCCCCAACACATCCCTGAATATGAAAATTCTCCCCCCTCAATGTTCTCTACAATCCCCTTTCGGGCATTCATTGATTGGATTATTCAAGCATTATAACCATTTAAGAATCTTCTAAATGACCCAATATGGTAATTGGTAATATAATTTTAGTAATATGATGCATATGTATATTATATTGTATTATACAGGGCGATTTAGATTTTATCTGAAAAAATTTAAGGATACTGGAATCTTTAAAAATGGAGTTGACCCAACCAAAAAATTTACAATAAAGCTTTCAGGACGTGCATAAAAATTATGGTATAATTGAACTCTACTTAGTTGGACCACTGTAATGTCAACTTTCATATTTCACTCTTTAGTTTTTTGCATTTTGCTACAGAATTAAGAGGTCTTCTGAAAAACATAATAAAAAAAATATGCTAAATGAGCCCATTTAACTCAGGTCCCAACAGTATTGCCCCCTTCTACTTTGTGACTACCAATGTTAAACATGTGTGGCAAAAGTTTTCACAATAAAATATTTTTCAGTTCTATGGAAATTGGAAATTTGTCTCTAAAAATGTAAAATTTGATAAGAATAAACTTTTCTGTGACAATCTCTAATTTCCATGGAACAAAAAAATACTTAATTTATAAAACATTTACTATACATGGTTTGACATTAAAAATAGATTTGAAAAATGTCAAATATCTACGGCGAAAGCTTTCCCAGATTAGAGCAACAATATACATGAAGTAGGTAATTTTATAATAAATAAAAAGTCTGTAAGCTGTGATTTGCTTAATACCTAAATAATATTTTCTAATCATGATAAAAGCAAATAAATAAAAAATAATCAAGAATAGGCTTATAAATAATGAATTAATGTTTCTGTACTCTACTGATGAGAACTAACGAGTTCGAAAAAATTTGTACAACTTTTCTAGAATTGAAATAGAATGTAAGGTTCAATAATTGTTGTGAATTTCAATAAATTATTTAAGTATTTTCAATATATATTTTTTTTGTCTTAAAATGCTAGGAATCCTATCATGTAATTCAATACTTCGTCAGTATTAGCTAGAAGTGTAGTTGTTTTGATTGGTTCTCCAATGATGAGTGTTTTAAAGTGTTTTCCTAAGTACTATATTAGCGTGACCAGATTAAGATACCAATATACAGAAAGTAGATAATTTCAAATTAAATAAAAAAGTGTGAATGATTAAATTTGGATAAATGTTTTAAGTATTTTTAATATATTTTTTTGCTTTACAATACTAAGAATCTTATCATGTAATTCAATACTTCGTCAGTATTAGCTAGAAGAGTAGTTGTTTTGATTGGTTCTCCAATAATGAGTGTTTTAGAATATTTACCTAACTAGTATATTAGCGTGCCCAGATTAGGGCAACAATATACATAAAGTAGGTATTTTCATAATAAGTAAAAAAGTGTGTAAGTTGTGATTTGCATAATACCTAAATAATATTCTCTAATCATGGTAAAAGCAAATAAATAAAAAATAATTAACTGTAAAAATTTTTTTAGTTCTATTGTCTCTAAAAAGGTAGAATTTGAAGATTTGTATTTTGTATCCTTGATTATTTTACTCATTCCGCAATAACCAATATTTTGTCTTATTTGAAAATATAAGAAAATGGGGTACACTTCCCGACAAATAAAACTAGGACACTTCATTTTAGTTTTGTCAAATAGTCTTTGACAATTCAGAGTTGACAATTGTTGATTTGTCAGAAATTATTATTTTTAATTTTCACGATGCCACAACAATTAAGCATCGTTCAAAAATTACAAATTGTTTCGAAGACTGAGGACGGTTGGTCAATAAGACTTCTTGCGGAAGAATTTAATGTCAACAAGAATACTATTTTGAAAATTAAAAGAAAATGGAAAATGAAGGAACTGTTGAGAGAAAGGTAGGAACAGACAGACCAAGAAAAACCTCGGAAGAGCAGGACACCATTTTAGTAAATTATTTACGAAATCATCCTTTCGATAATGCGAGTAAGGCTAAAGTTGAAACAACCACCTCGGTAAGGACAGCTTTAAGAAGAGTGAAAAAATCTTAAAAATTGTGAAGCCGCAAAAAAATATAAATTAACAGAAAAGAAAAAGCAAGGCCGTATAATATTTGCTCTCAATCATTTATTAAATGATGCAGATTTTAGGAAGGTTTTCAGTGAACGTTTGGGCGTGGATGTCAATGGAAGGTTTAGGGGTTTGCTGGAATATCGATGGAAAGTTAAATTCTAGAAGATATTTGGAAATTTTGGATAATGTAACGTTGCCTTCAGTTAGACAACATTTTCCTGATGACAATTTTATATTCCAGCATGATAGGTGCTCAGTGCACACCGCTAATTGTGTGAGAAATTATATAGATGAAAATAATGTTGAGGTTCTGCCTTGGGCTACTAAAAGTCCCGACATGAATCCCTTGAAAAACGTTTGGGAAATAATGGTTACAAAAATGCAGAAACAAAATGTCATCCCCTTAAATAAAAATCATTTATGGTCTCTCATTGAGGAAACCTGGGAAAGTCTGGCGGAAAGTCATAACCTTACCACAAATTTGATTGATTCAATGCTCAGAAGAATGCAAGAAGGAATAAACAACGGGACCATGACTAGATATTGAATTCTCATATTTTTGTTTTTGTTTGTTATTTTTTTTTTTTTTGTTTAGTTTATTTTATACGTATAAAATTATTTATTACTTTAGATATTTTTAATAAATTACTGTCTAATTTTCCTAAGGGCCAGTTGTGTTATGGAAAATATAATACAGCTGGCACCGCCACAAATATCGTCTACCAAGATCGATTTACATAACTAAAAAATACAGTTTTCAACGAACAAGAGTTGTCCTAGGTACTTTTATTTGTCGGGAAGTGTACAACATGTATAGATCAGGTCAAAATATAATAAATGAACCTAACTTACCTCTAAGCCAAGTTGCACCAGAGGAAATATAGCTCTCTAAACAATTTTCACCTCTAAAGTTTCTTAGAACTTTTACGCAAGTAACTCAGGCAAGGTGCAAATTACTTTATTCAAAAAATAATTAAAAAATCAATAACAAGGCAATTAAAATCTTGCTCAAAATTGAAAATTTTCTTAAAAATTTCAAAGAAATTTTAAGAGATATAGAAGAAAAAAGAATAGGAGCAAATAATACATACATTTATATAAAAAATATAAAATAATAAAAATAATAATAATAAGTTTACACACAATATAGCAAGTACTATATTCTGGGCGACGGAATAATTTAATCGTGATTTTTTCACGAGTTATATCCAGTTTTACCAGTATACCAAAAATAATGACAATAAATAATTAGGCATCCCAATTTTATGTTAATTGTCAATTAAAATGATGCCTACATTGCAAATGTTGATCTAATTATGTTCTTGATGAAATTAAACAGTGAAAAAGTTATATGCATACAGGGTGTCATTAAAGAATGGGCCATAGAGGAACAGTGGATTCCTGACATTAAAATATTACGATTTAACCAAACTTACCTTAGTACAAAAGTTGATATTAACAGAGATACAGGGTTTTAAAGTCAATATTATATTTATAATTTTCCTACATAACTTTTGAAATTTTTCAAATATTGGTACGAAAATTGGTGGATAGGAGTTTTTTGATATGAGAAATTCAAATCTTCTCCTATTTTTGGTGTAAATCCTAGAGGGCACCACATAAGCAATATTTAGGGTGTAAATGTACTCCTAACTTTTTCACCCGTAATGTTATAGCCTTTTTTATTAAACAATCCTGAACCTACATCAGTTTGACGGAGAAAAAGTATACCTGTCATTAGCCTTAGAAATTGACCGTTTTTGAGATAATCGCATTGTAACAGTCAGCTGCATAATTCATTATAAGAAATATTAACGTAGTAGGTGCCGATGTCAACAATACTTTTGACAATTAAACACTAAATCTGACAGTTACTATGTTGTAATTTATTACAAAGAAATTTTATTTTTTGCACAATGCCGAGACATAATTTTTTTTCTAATAGGGAAATTATTGATATGGTGGCTATTTATGCTCAAGAAAATTATAATGGACGTGCTGCAGCAAGAAAATATGCGAATACTTATCCAAATCGAAGGCAACCTGATCGAAAATTATTCTCAAGACTTTGCAAGATTCAAAGAAATGGGTTCTTGTCGTCCTAGACGTTCCCATGGATGCATAGTGGGCCAGAATTGGATTCTAGCGCGCCAATATTCCAAAAATTCGACTTGTAAAAATTATTATTATTCCTTTATATAACCACCGCCAACATTCCAGGAAGCAATAAACCGCCGCGAAAAAAAAATTATTACTACCCACTTGGGTGGTAGGGACTGACAAACCGACCGGTATTTACGTCCTATATCACAGGTTATTCAGTCGTCCGTGCGCTTGCGTTTGTAATAATTGTGTACAGCGTAATTTCAAAGTTTATTACTGTGAATTTTATCTGATATGGTTGACAAAGGTATGTACTTAATATTATAATTTATTTGGAAATTATTGTAATTATATAATTGTCAGAGAAGCTAAATAAAATACGACAAAAAAATACTTTATTTTTGTTAAAGTCGCATATTTATTAGCCTGCAACTTTTTTGCTATGCGTGTCTATCCCAGTTTCATTACTTTGTTGTAAAGTATAGTTCTTTAAGACTTATAGGCATTGATTTGAAGTGCAAATTCATGCGAGTTTAACTTAGAGATTTTTTTTTGCAGGTCAACAACTAGTTCTTTCAAGAAGACTCCTAAAATCAAAGGAGACGATCCTCCAGTGCTAAAAACTGAGGATGAGCTGCTAAAAGTTGTAAAGACAATTCTGCAATTATCCCATTGCTCACAAGAAATGGAGAACGAACTCAAAATAAAACTGCGCTCTTTCTGGATTAAGGTGAATGATAGATGGAAGCGATGTAGCCGCAACAAAAATATTTTTTTAAATAAGCACCATGACTGGATCTGTGGTGACATTATAATAAAAAACTGAGATCTTCATGAAACCAGTCAAAAAGCCAATGAGTCAACCCCTCCTACCCCCGCACAGTGGGCCATTTGCAACTTCTAGATGGACAAAATTCTACAAATTTCTAAATGAGCTTAAAATGGTCGTTAGAAGACCGGAAAAATAGTGAAAAAATTCTAGACATTCAGGCGGTGGTTTTTGAGCGGTTGAAAAATAAATTTGCTTCTAGAATGCCGAAACTCTGTGAATATGATATCTGTGAATATAAAAAAATTAGTTAAAAATTATAAATAGTAGCAATAACATCAGATCAAACTTGCGTTAAGAAATGGGTGGAATTTATTCGAAGTATGAATTTCATTAGAATGCCAATACTTTTGTACATTTTTGTATGTTATGTTTTTCATTTTATTTTATTATATAATTTTTTTTTTTTTTAACTGTTTAACGTCGGCCTATTTCCGCTACCAGGGCCTATCACCGACGCCAGGAGACGAGCTACCCCCAACCCGGAAATTTTGCCGAACCTCTTCCCTTAAGAAGAGTAGGGATCTTTTACTTGCCTAACATTTAATAGACAAGGGACCGCCTGCTTTACATCCCCTCCGAAGGATGATATATCCACTACGTAATCCTCGTCTGAAATTACCTAACTTCCGAGTATACACTGATATACAAGCCTCTAGAAGGTGGGACGAGAACGCTGTATTTCCCAAGATGGGAGCCCATCCAAGTACTAACCGCGCTCGACGTTGCTTCAACGGAATATCGACTGATATTCACATTGCAGTCGCCTCTACGCTCGCCCTTATTATATAATTCTTGTAGCTTTTATGTATGTAACATTTATATGCGTCCAGTTGTGCTTTAAAGAGATATTTGTGTTTTTACAGGGATACTTCTTACTGTGTCAAAAAGAGAACTTTATGAAACATTAAAAGATGAAGATAATAACCCTGGAACAGCCAGAGTCAAAAAATGATGTGTGATGTGATGTGAAGTGATGTTAAAAAATTAAAACATTTACAACGAAATTTTTTTAAACTTTCTTATATAGTTATTAAAGTTTTATTTTTCAATCCTCTCAAATCCAACCCCTTATTGTTTAGATTTTTTTTACTATTTTTAGCGAACTCGCGGATATAATATTATCATGTCCACAAAGTTTCAGAATTTTAAAATAATATTTATCTTTCAACCCCCTCAAAAACAACCCCTCTATTATTTTTTAACTATTTTTTTATATATTCACAGATATCATTTTATCATACTCACAGAGTTTCGGCACTCTAGAAGCAAATTTATTTTTCAACCCTCAAAAACCACCCCCTTAATGCCTAGAATTTTTTCACTATTTTTTCCGTCTTCTAACAATTATTTTAAGCTCATTTAGAAATTTGTAGAATTTTGTCCACCTAGAAGTTGCAAATGGCCCACTGTGGCCAGGTGGTTTTCCTCGTCGCATAAAATTTTGCGAATTTATGTTAAGAAAGCAAGAAGAGATCCGACGGATGAGATGTGATATTTTAATGTCAGGAACTGTTCTACGGCTCATTCTTTAATGGACACCCTGTATATGAAAATTTCAAGTTACAAATAAATAACATAAAATTTGAGTAATTCAACGGGTATACAAAACATGCTGTGATTAGCAGTGATGTTATCGGCTACATTAATATAACTAGCTAACTATAATAACCCCAAATTTTAAGTTATTTAAATTTACTCTTATTTTTAACGATTGTATCACTTTTTGCTTGGAATCAGTATTGCTCTAAATCACGCAAATAATGTCTCAATATTATTGATTAATAAATATGGGCTGCTAATAATATAGCACTCGGAAAAGTATGTATTTTTGAGGTTATCAATGCAACCAATGACGTCATCAGCGCCCACTGATGTGACGTAGTGCTTTTGGCGGTACGATAAAATTTTAATTCAAATTTAAAAATGCTTTTTTTTCGATATTACTCTGCTGGTTGTGGAAATTTAAATGTTTTTAATCACAATTAAGTAGAGATTTTAAAATTTTTGAAAACCCCGAATTGGGGCAGTGCATAATTTCACGGCCAAGAAAATTATTGTTAAATCATTTATCACCATGTTTATTGAAATTTCAAGACACTTTTGATTTAATTACATCAAATTCAATGTTCAAACATGTTTAATAAATCTGAGAAGCCTTATCTGATAATTTTTTGATTTATATGTCTAGACATCTACATGACACTTCACTAATGTAATAAATCTGTACAAATGATTATTAAAAATCAATTTGTGTAATTCATTTTATTCACATACATACAGGGTGTTTCAATGATTACACGACAAACTTTGAAGGGCGATTCCGTTCGTAAAAAAAAATAATAATAATATTTTTTTTACGTTTTGAAACATTAAACAGACTTTTTAAATAATGAATTATTCAGAGATGATTGGGGTTGGAGGCCAACTTTGAGACAAAGTCTCTTCAGGATAATGTCTCTGGTTACCGAGGTACTCATTTACTCTCTGAGGTAAAGGCTGTCTGCAAATTTCAGCTTCCTAGGTCTTATGATTTTTGAGATAATTTTGGCCAGACATCAGACAAGTGGCTACTGCGAATTTAATCTGAAAATGACTAGCGTGTGACGTCATGCGCACGCCAAGATCCATCTAGTAGTTGTACTGAGTTTATCTCCTGTTTCATAGTATTAAGATCTTAAATGCACTTTCCAGAATTATAAAAAGTAAACAATCTCATATGTTAGCTAGATAGCAAAACCCCATAATATTATGGACGGAGTCCCTCAAGGCTCGGTACTGGGACCAATACTTTTTCTTATTTATGTAAATGACTTGCCTAGTATCACCCCTAGTGCTGATTCTGTTCTATATACTGATATTACTAGTTATACCAAAGAATAAACATTTAAGTAATCTGTTATCAGATGCTCATGAGACAGAGTTGTTAGTCAAAGAGAAATGAGTTGACCTTATTAAATAAATCTAAAACGTAGAATATGGCTTTTTCAGTGTCGGGTCAATGCTGATATGAATATATATATTTTTTAATATGCAGAGAGCGCAAAGAACTAACAAGCTCACGACGCCCCTCATTCTCTAACGCGCGCCCCTTCACGCATTGAAAGTTTGAAGGAAAACTTCCTGGAAACTTTCTGTTTTGAAAACTCCGAAAGTTTCCAGGAAGTTCTCCTTCTAACTTTCCATTGGGTATATTGATAGGCTATTTTATGGTGAAATCCGATTCGTGATGATGTAAGTTTCATTTTGATACCAAATATGTGCATATAATAATATTATTTACATGACTTTTACAGAATTTTATCAAATATGGAAAGTTTCCTTGACCCATCTCTGATAAAAACCAATATCAACCTTTACACCTTACACCTCACACGCACAAGTGCATAGCCATTAATTCATTTTTATTAGACGTGTTTTCCAGTATTAATGAATACTTCAACATGGACCTAAAGTTGTAAAATGTAATTGTGTTCTCTGTTCTTGTTAATTTGTTTACTGTATTATTTTGTTCATTTATTTGTGTATCTATGACTTGAGTAAATTCTGTATCTAGTATATTGGCACCAATAAACATTATTATTATGATAGTTAGTTAAAATGTAATGTTATCAAATAATTTTAAGCAATGACCTGCTTGGATAAAAAATGTTACCTGCATGGTAGCCTCAGTGCCTGGAGGAGCAATGATACTTGCATAGGATGCCATACATGCAAAGAATAGCCCAAATGTCAGCCCATTAGTGAATTCCACAGGCAGTATCCACCAGGGATTAGTAATCACAGAGTGTAGTATTAACCTTATACCTAACACTAGTAGCACCAGCGACATGGTGTGGACGTGGCCTAGTTTCTTTAAAATCCATCCGGAGAGGAAAAAGAATGGCAACTCACCCCCAAGACACTGAATTGCCATTACGAGACCCTCTAAAGTTTTTACATAATTTACAGTCTCACAGCCGTGTGCCTTGGCTAAATCTTCGATTAGCCAGAATAAAAATTGCCAGATGAGACCGGTACATAAACCAACGGTTATGCACCATATCAGGTAAATGATGATCCGAACGTCCACCAATAAACGACCAACGTCTCGGAAGATGTTTGTTGACATATTCTTTTGGGTGTACTGAAAAGTCAAAAATAAGATTAATGTATAGCGTGGATCTTCTATACAAACCTAATATACTTTCTAAACTTGATATTAGTAGATTTTGAGCTCGATATTGATCATCTTATGATTTTGCAAAATTATTGATACTTCTATATATACTTTCTTAAAAACGTCGATCTTAATTGGCCTTACGTGCATAACTTATTTGATATATTGCCCATTTGCTTATTACTCGACAAAAATTGCTACGCAAGGTACACAGCAGAAATATAAACTTTCATTATACCACGGAATTTCTATATTTATTATACTCTTCAGAGATATGAAAACGAAGAGTATATTGCATTTGGTCGGCACATTTCTAAAACCGTAAATATCGTTCGTACAGAAAAAAAAATGTTCATATCATTCCATTGTGTTAGTGAGTGAATTCTGAACTTTCAAAATGTCTGTCTGCCCATCACATTTCTTGTAAGCACGATAAGTTAAAAGACAAATGTCCGATTGTATTGAACTGTCAACAACAAATATAAAATTTGTAGGTTAACCTTGGCATAACCCCAACCTTGAAATTCGGGCTAAATTATCTCCGACTTTAGCCCGGGGTTACTTTTAACTCGACCAAAATAAACACTTTATCCTGGAGTTAGCATTAACTCTGGGGCAAATTAACATAACCCAGTATTAATATACTGGCCTTAAAAGAAGCAACCATTTACTTTTGGCCTAAATCTGCTCAATTAGAATAAACGTCATTATTAATCTCCTTGTTATACTTTGCGAAGAGCCACATGCCTTCTCCAAAACACATTATAAAAATACAAATAACATACCTCCAATCTAGAAGATACAATGAAATCCATAACTAAAAAGACAGCCGCCATATAAAAAGCAGAAGTGTAATCTTTCTGTGACTGGCCCTTGCTGAATGCATCGATTATAACTCCAGTTAAAGCAGATACTATTCCCCATCCTAAAGCTCCAAATAAGCGCTGATGGCCGTATCTATTTGGCTTGTCACCTAAAATAAAAACCTTTTTTATAATTATATCTTTTTTGCTTACTGCTCATGATTAGAAAAATATTTTTATAGGCACGGAAGTTAAGTGTGTTTTTGTGGTAACTCATCGTTACAAGTATTTTCTATGCATTGATTAATTCTATTGAACTTAAATAACAACAAAATAGACTTCTGGCATATGCCACGCCGTCGATTTGGCCATGGTTCAAGATATAAAAAACAAAAAAAATATGTCATCGTTACAAGGCTTTTTTTGTGTACGTGCACCTTTTATGCCTAAAATGAATAAAATAAGATTGCCAGAAAGTGTGCGTCAGACATCATGGGGCGCAGCAGTGGCGGCTGGTGAAATTTCAATATTTCTTTTCTCGTCTGTGGCGCATGGGACCCATATGAAATATGGGAAATAACATCTAGAGAAGCACTTCTCTAATGATCCCTAAAAAATGTTGAAAAAGCAGTTTGCGAAAAATTTTTTGAAAATTCGGTAGCCTCCTAGTCTAGGGACTCCTGTTATTTTTATTTTTTTTTTTTGTCATATGCATTTGACTTTTCATAAAAATGCAACAACAGATTTTGGAGTTTATGAAAATATTTTCATTACTAACTGAGATACAACGAATTGAAATACTGTAATTTGTTAAATTGTAAATTACAAAATTTCAGTTCATTGTATTTCAGTTAGTAATGAAAATATTTTCACAAACTCCAAAATCTATTGTTGTATTTTTATGAAAAGTCAAATGCATATGACAAAAAAAAATAAAAATAAACAGGAGTCCCTAGACCCAGGGGAGGCTAACGAATTTTCAAAAATTTTTTCGCAAACTGCTTTTTAAGGTAAACTCTTTTGTAAAAATGTTTTGACATGTGTACAATTTTATATTTTTAACATAAATAAAGTCTATTCTATTCCATATCTCAGAACTGTAAACTCACCGTTACAAGTTCTGGCTCCCCAGAAAGTTATTACTGTCAACAAAAGTACCATACACTGTTAAATACGCATGAATTTAATACTTTCGACTAACTTGAGTTCCTACCATATCTTAGGTGTATTGTATCATTATTAAAAGGTCATTTTTATATTTAAAGATTTATCATAGGTCCCCTGACTAAGAAATTATACACCTTAAGGCCAAATTCCCATCAGAACAATTTCTACACGTACCTAAAAACAAAGAAGCGGACAATTTTACACGAAATTGACGTTACCGTCGCATCTCGGAGGTTACAAATCATTGTTGAAAGTTTTGCCATTTTTTTGCTCAAGTTAGCCGTCATGTGCATTCTGTGCCGGTTTGCTCACTAGGCACGTGCCTAGGGGCGCCAAAGGCGATCCTCAAACATTTTTTCGGATTAAAAACGTTTTCTTGGATTTCTCCCCCCCCCCCCAGCTCTTCAAAAATTTTTTCGGACCAAAAAGTTTTTCTTGGATTTGGCTCTTCAAACATTTTTCCGGACTAAAACAGATTTTTGTCCCTTGCCCATAAACTAATAGCAAGTGGAAGGGGGGCGCAAAATTAACCTGGGCCTAGGGGCAATTTATATCAAAAACCGGCACTGTGTGTATTTAAGTGTGTGGTATCTTTGTTGACAGTAATAATTTTCTGGGGAAGCTATTTTACTGTTAAAGGAGCTTATATTTAAGTTTTATAAAGGAGCCAGAACTTGTTATGATGATTTTATAGTTCTGAGATGAAATATGGGAAAAAAATCCAATTTTCTTCAAAATTTCTGAATTTAAGACATTTAAATAAATATTCTCAGCCTAAAAAAAAGCTTACTGACGATCCTATTTTATTCTTGTTAGGCATAAAAGGTGTACTTATACAAAAAATGAGCCTTGTAAAAATGACATGATTTCACTTATTTTTAAGGCACCCGCCAGAAGTCGATTCTGTGAATCGTTATCATCCATAAAACGATAAAAAATATCACAAAGTTCATAGAAAGATGACGTGCCAAAAAAGCCGCCTAGCTCCTGCACTATTATGTATACCAGCACATATCAATGCATGATAATGGGGGGGAATTTTTTACATCTTAACCCAATAGGGTTTGCTTGTATTAAATAAATGGTCAATTTTTGCACCAAATATACCGAAGTTGGTAGCAAATTAGTTGACATGTGTCACCTTCAAAATAAATTATCCACAAACAAAAGGTTCAGTGTTCTTAAAACCTGTTGACATTAATGAAGTTATATCACACATCATAACTTTAAAAGATAGTAGTTCACCTGGTAATGATGAAATGTCTACATGAATAAAAAAATATCATAACTATATTGCTAAACCCCTTGTCCATATAATTAACACTTTCGCAGCGCATGGCTCTCATGAGAGTCGGTTCTATTCTTAGCGCAGTTCATACGACTCTCATGTGAGCCAGGCCATATTATGTATTATTTCTATTATGCCAGTCAGCACCGAAACAGGAAATTCTTGGTCAAGTGTGCATGCCTCTCTTGAGGGTCAGTCCAAAAAACATGGAATACCCTTTATATACAATTGTTATTGACATTACTCGATTTCTGACACCCAATTATACAGTACATATATTATGCAATAAAAACCAGTCAGCCTGAACGGCCGTAACGAAAATGTTAATCTAATATTTCTAACGGCAATAATACCACAATTCAAAATATAAACAATTACCCCGATTTATTAAAATGAAAATAAAAATCTTATATTCAATTATAGACCCATTAGTCTAATAAACACTATTGCTACAGTTTTTGAAAAATGTTCAAAGGTAAGGTTGTATGATTATTTTGATAAAAATAAGGGGCCTGAGCACTGAAGATTTGTTGGTTAATCATATCAAACATACTTTAGATAAAGGAAGTAAATGTGTAGCAGTGTTTCTTGACTTTGCTAAAGTTTTTGACACATAAACTACTCCTGAATTCTCTGGAGCTCTATAGAATAAGAGGTAGTGCATTGAAGACATTTGAAAATAAATGGTAAAGTTAAGTAATATTTTAAGCGATCCGGAAACGTTGGAATTGAGGTTCCACAAGGAACAGACCTTAGACCTATTTTATTTAGTATTTATATCAACACCTTATTGAAAGCAGAAGTTGATAGCACAGTAATTACGTATGCAGATTTATTGTATATGAAGATTACTATTGGGAAAATGTAAGAAATAAAGCTCAAAAAGGTTTTAATTAAGCAAAAAACTAGTTGGACTATCATGAATTTTCTCTTAATGTTAAGTAAACCAACAATAAATCATTCAATTCCGTCAGTCTGTTGGTGCTGTATCTACAAAGCCGCTTGAAGGAGGAAACTAGTATTTAGTAGGTAGTTGACGCTACTACCAACAAAGAACTGGGATATACTTCCAGTGAAAAATATACAGGTTGGACGCCTAAAAAATTAATTAAGGAAAAAAACCGTGGCAGAAGACAGTAATATTTGGAAAGCTGTTAACACAACTGTCAAGGAAGAAAAATATGGAAAATATACAGGGTGGTAACTTTAAAAAATTATAAAAGAATGTGACAGAGGGCAATGATATTTTGCATGTAGTTAACACAACTGCCAAGGATGAAAAATTAGAAAAATATACAGAGTTTTTAGAACGATCGCTCTAAAAATATAATAAAGAAAATATGATGGAGGTCAATAACATTTTTGTATGTAGTTCGCACACTTGTCAAAGAACAAAAAAAAATAATGAAAAAATGTGATGGAGGATAATATTTTGCATGTATAGTTGGCGTAATAGATCTAAGACATTCCCTCTTAGTAAATATCAAAAACGCCAGGTATGCCGACAAAGGAATTAGCCGGCGTGTACAAAGGAGGGTTTTGCAACTTGCGTCTCACCAGTAGATCTACTAATGCAACTTCGACCACTATAGTTAACACAACTGTCAAGAAAGAAAATGTGAAAAATATATGGGGGGTGGTCCCTTTAAAAAATAATTAATTAAGAAACTTTGGTGGAAATAAAATTTGAACTGTAGTTGACATAATTACCTTGAAGGAAACCTGACATACTTTTAGTGAAAAATGTACAGGAGGGATTGAAAAAACAATTCATAAATAAAATATGCCAAACAGAAAGAAAATAAATTACACTAACGTAAGTCAATTTGATTGACTATGCAAAATTAATAATGAGTATTACCAATGTCGGAACAATGGGGACAGAGATAATTGCAGACATTTGCAATGAATCATAAATTTTCACCATTCTGGTGGCTGTAAATCGTAAAGTATTAATAATAGAAAAAAACTGTTTAAATAAAAGTTGTTTATTCCCTATAATATTGGTGATACATAATTGTAGGGTAAAACTAACAGGAAAGGAGATGGAAAAACCTATTATAATCATAATTTTTCCAACATGGTGGCCATGATATTTTTGTGGAAAACATTAATTGTACACATCACATTAAACTATAATGTACACTTCTGTGCAATAAAATACCGTACACTTGAAAAATCAAGTAATCCAGTTTTTACTAATATTAAGTGATGTGAATCAGTCTTTTTGGAATTTAGATTTTTTATTATCATATAGGTTATAAAAAAAGTGAGATTGATTGTGAAATGTCATAAGTAAGGTATTTGGAAAAATGTTAATGATTTCGATTTATAACAAATGTAAAAATTGACATTGAAAAATTGTGTCCAAGATAAGGCCAGATTCTGAAAGCTCAAAACATTAAAAAGCCGTAAACACAACATTGTTTCAAAACTCCAACCTGTCCATTAAATCTACCATTACCCATGATACGCCAAGCTACACCAGGGCCATACACGCTTATCCATGCCCAAACATTACCAGAAAATCGCCCGAACCTGTTCCATGGAGACACGTATAGCGTTCGTGAAACCTGGTATTTGCAGGTACACCCGAATATGTCCGTCATTACAAGACTGAAAAACTTTTTCATCGGTAAACACAACATTGTTCCAAAACTTCAACGGGCGATAGACATAATTTAAACAAAACAGAATGCAGGCTTGCTTATGTTCTTCTGTTAATATGGTCTTCTTGGCACTTCCAGTTTTTTAATTTCGATTTTCCTATCCTTCGGCTAGCTGTTGACTTCGATGCTGGAAAATTTGTTATGGACACAGCGTTTACTGCTGTTTGAAACGGATTTTCCCTCAAATAGCCAAGGAGTGCTTCATCTTGAGCGAGATTTGAACTTCTCGTTTTTTCTCTTCATGATACCTTCCTCCTCCCACCTTTTCTCCACACTCATAACGGTACTTTTATTTAAGTGATAATGGTTAACAACTGCTCTGATAGACCATCCCTCTTCAATTTTAGAGAAAATTAGAATTTTTTTATGTTCAGTTAATTTCGGCATTTCGAAAATATGACACTGACACTGTTAAATAAATAAAGGATGATTTAATATAGCGAAAAAAGGGATTTTATTGCACAGAAGTGTACTTAACATATAAGGGTACCTAAAATACTACAGAAACTCACCTAACATTTCAAAGCAAATTGCATCTCCTATACTGACAGCAATCGCTTGTCCAATCCATCCAATTATCATGAGCATCAGGAACACCCAAAACTGGTACAAACCATAAACTTCCCCATCATTTATAGCTGGTTTAGCGATGATATCGTTCACATTAAAGTCGTTACATTCAATGTTGCATGAAGAAGAAATACTATGATCTGTACATCTTGGATAAACTATGGTGCCATCTTCTGTCAAAGATATGTTACTGACCTTAAATACTACTACTCCAGAGAAAAACTGTGTCAAGGATTGTGGCACTTTGGCAGTAAAACTTAATTTGTCCGTTTGGTCAGTAGGATTGCAATATTTGGTTACGTTCCAATCGTGACAAACTGTATTTCTAGTATCGTTGTCCATGTCACAGTCCATCTAAAAATTCGAAGCCTTTTTGTTATTATATTTTAAAATATTTCTATAATAATAAAATAATGGAAGACCACGGGGCAGTCGGATTTGGACATAAAACTGCGCTAACCTCAGAAAGTATTTTCTGGGTTTATATATCTACTTCTTCTATTGACTTTACTTATATTCGTTATTCAAATCAAATACCTGTTCTTTGACAAAACCTAAATTGTATAGAGTATACTGCAAGGGTCAATTCTAGGACCTGTGCTATTTATAGTTTTTGCCAATGACATAATAAAACTTTTGAACAGCAACTACCCAACAATTCATACTGTACATTATGCCAATGACACCAACGTCTTAGTAGTGGAAAATGATTTTGACAGCCTTAGAACAACAGCAGAACAAGTATGTCAAGATCATGGTAAAAAAAAAATATTTACAGTTAAACAAAGATAAAACAAACTTAGTTTTGTTTAGAATGCGTGGGAATTTTAATGAACTGGGTCTATTTGAGAACGAAGATCTTGAAATGACTTGTACTGTATAAAAGTTGCTATGCTCTGAACTACATGGTGAAACATTGTAGCCAACAAGTGCTTATAAAATTATACTATGCAAACTTTCATTCTCGTGTAAAATATGGGATTGTTAATTGGGGAACAGGCTTCAACGTTAACAGAGTCTGTGTACTTCAGAAGTATGCCATTAGGGTAATCGCCGGTCTAAATTTCTGTCACTCTTGTAGTAATGCTTTTAAAGATTCTAACAGTAGCTTTAACATACATTCTAGAAGTATGTACATATGTATATATAAAATATTTTACTGTTTTTGGCCAATCAACAGGATCATGGTCACGATACCAGATCGAGAGGCTTGCTAGTGCCAAACGACTTTAGGGCCACATTTTACCAGAAAAGTTCCCATTACACAGGATGTAAATTTTATAATGCATTGAACCCGGAAATAAAAAACTTCTCTAATGCTCATATGTTTAAATCTAAATTAAAACAACATTTACTGCAAAAAAAATTGATATACCCTACAAGAATTTTTTAAATTCAAATCCATTATAACTTCTGAGACTACTCATTGAAGTAATTATTTTTTGTCTTTTTAATTGTATTAATACATTTCATGTATGCTATATGTATTGCTATGTGAGTGTCTTTTTACATATATACATGTATATACACACATATACAGGGTGATTCTTTTAAGGCGGCCATTAGAATATTTCCCACTTACAGATGAGATAGAGATTTGAGATTTGGTACCCTACCATAGTCGACCATTGCAGGTCCGAAAATAATAATTTCAAGGAGGCGGCACTTCCGGAAATACCGGAAGTCGATACCAACTTGCTTATTTTAAATGGAACACCCTATATATTTTCGACTTTTCGAAATGATCATAAAATACTGAGTCAAAACATGTAGCACACCCTATACCTAAACCGAGCAGTTTCGGAGATATTTGACATTTTATAAAAAAATTGACAGTGCAACCGTTATATAACTTTCTTCGAGTAGGAGATCCTTATTTGTTCTTTGGTACGTAGAAAGAACACAAGATGAGTTACTCTTTACAAAAAAAAATAGATTCTAAAATAATGTACCAAGTGTTTTATTTTTCACGTTACATTTTGTCAAATTCAAACCCCAAAAACTTTTTTATGTTAAATTAAATTCCCTTTTTTCTAGTATAAGCATTGTAGGGGTTAAAGTTACAACTTCTCGAAATATTGGCGATTTTCTTAAATGTCCAAAAATTTTTAATAAAAACTGCCATCAACTTACCCATGATTAGAAACAATCATTAATGTCAGTCATTATTTTATGTTAAAAAACACCAACACGTTTAAATTACACCCATGAAGACTTTTCGGTTTGTTTATTATTTATAGAGAATGTGATAAAGTAATACCAAGAACATGTAACACATTTGCTAATCGATACCCACAACAGAACAGAAACCGTCCACCATCCACTGTAAACCGCATATTGGATAATTAGTTCCACATCCAGTGGAAGTATAGTAACGACAAAAAAATTTTTAAAAATTTTTATTGTTCAAATAGGCTTAGAATGTCATGAAACGTCGAGATTTCAAGTCTGAGTGAAAAAAAAAATTCTGTCTGTCTGTAACTTTTTTTGTGCGCACGTTTACTCTGGAACCATTTGATATATTGACTTGAAATTTGGTACACATATGTACTTTAATGAGATCTAGAACTAGATTATATCTTCATCTTGTTCCGTCGAAGGGTTCGGGGGTAAATTTAGAGTAAATAGGTAAATCAAGCAGGTAAGAGTTCATAAAATTGATATTTAGTATAGACAAAAGAAGCTAAGGTTTAAAAAAAAATGTTGGCAATAGCCACCATTACCACCCCCACCCCATTATTAAAGGGGATGAAAAAAAATGTGATTTAGTGTGTGTACAAGAACCAGAAACTTCAAAATATTTTTTTACTTTATCCACCCTCCACTCCCACCCCCTGTCACCACCCCCACCCCACTATCGATGTGGGGTATCGTTTTATGGATTTTTGGGGTAGAGGATTTCAAATATTATATTATTAAAGTTCCATAAACAATTATTTCCAGATTCTCCATAAATAATAAACAAATCTAAAAGTCTTCGTGGGTGTAATTTAAACGTGCTGGCATTTTTTAACAAAAGAGAATGACTGACATTAATGATTGTTTCTAATCACGGGTAAGTTGATGGCAATTTTTACTAAAAATTTTTGGACATTTAAGAAAATCGCCAATATTTCGAAAAGTTGTAACTTTAACCCCTACAATGCTTATACTAGAAAAAAGGGAATTTAATTTAACATAATTTGATGTAAAAAAATACAGAGTGTTCCGTTTGAAATAAAAAAGTTTGTGAGGTTTGAATTTGACAAAATGCAACGAGAAAAATAAAACACTTGGTATACTATTTTGGAATCTATTTTTTTTTGTGTTCTTTCTACGTACCAAAGAACAAATAAGGATCTCCTACACGAAGAAAGTTATAACAGTTCTTGCAAACCGTTGCACCTGTCAAATTTTTTATAAAATGTCATATATCTCTGAAACTGCTCGGTTTAGGTATAGGGTGTGCTACATGTTTTGACTCAGAATTTCATGATCATTTCGAAAAGTCGAAAATATATAGGGTGTTCCATTTAAAATAAGCAAGTTGGTATCGACTTCCGGTATTTCCGGAAGTGCCGCCATCTTCAAATTATTATTTTCGGACCCGCAATGGTCGACTATGGTAGGGTACCAAATCTCAAATCTCTATCTCATCTGCAAGTGGGAAATATTCTAATGGCTGCCTTAAAAGAATCACTCTGTATATCTGTGTGTGTGTATTTGTGTGTACATATTTATTTTTGTTATTCATATTTACTTGCTTTTTTGACTTTTTCTTTTGTTAGTTTATTTTATACATTTAAATGAAAAAGAAAATGACGAGTTATTTTGTTCACAGTCTACTTTATTTCATAGAATAATATGAAATTTAGCTTCTTTTAAGAAAAGCGAGGCTTGCTAATAAAAATATTTAAAAAAATTAGTATGTATAATATAAATAACATAAATTGGATCATAACTCTAAAAAAAAAAAAAAATAAACAAAAATGAGTATTTTCAAAAAAAGATTGGAAATTAAAAGACTTTCCAATGATGTAATAAAACTGGTGTTGAACTGTAGCCTTAGTTTTACCCCACTATTGATCCTTATCATATCTTGTTACATTATTTGTTTGTTAGATTACATTTTATGTAATAAAATTTCATGTACACTGTGGAAGAATGAGATTTATCTAAAAACATTTATCTAATAATACTCAATAAAAAAAAATGCTTTTCATATCTTTATGGAGGTATTTAAAACATAAGCAATATAACCATAAATAGAATTCCATTATATTAATTGTCGTAAGAGACCAAACATTAGGAATATTTAAAGCGCAAATCATAGATTATGAATCAATTACATTTTAATAACTTAACAATAGCTTCAAATTTGCAATCATTTTTAATTGGTTTGGTATTAATAAGTTGGAATCATTTAGAGATAATTTTAGAAGAAATGTAGTAACACTTTTATAGACTAGATTATAATATCTTTGTGTTATTTATACTGGTTAATTTAAAATTTGGAATATGCAATTTAATTTACATGTGTTTTTACTTTCTTATACAGAGCGTTTAAGAAAATCTGACAATAAATGATATGATTCCTGATGCAAAAATAAGATGATCAGCTAAGGGTATTTGGACTAGTGCCAACACTTCTACCTAGTAGTGGTACTGCTGGATAAAATTTTAAAAAAACATTATTTTGGGTATTTAGCAGATAACTTTCAAGGAAACCATTCATAAGCCGGGAGCCCGTGTATAATATGATTGTCTATCCGGCGAACTTTGACAACATGTAAAATGGATTGTTTTTATATAAGTTAGCAATGAGTGGTCCGTCAGCTGGTTGGGTGGCGGTAGGGGTGGCTGTCAAAGGGTTGAAAATACGTAAAAAAATTTGAAAAAAAAAATTCTCCGGCGAATGCTGAAACTTATATGAGGGGAAGATTATCTTATAAAATGAAAGTAGAACAGTCAGCCGGACGGAAGTCGGTGGATTTAGCGTCAGCTGATCGATCAAACAGGTTGAAAAAAATTAAAATTATTAGTCGCACTTTAAAATTCGGGTATAAGATAATATTTATTCAGATATTCACGAAAAACATAGTCAGCTGCCAGTCTGTGGGTGGAAAAGTCGTCAGCTTGTACAGTAAAAGTGTTGAGTGTTGACTCACCTGAGAGGTAGCGCGCACCACCTTTCTTGCGTCAGCTGACGACATTTCCAATCACATACTTGCAGCTGATTGTGTTTATCGTTAATCTTAGTATGAATATTACCATATACCCGGATTTCAAAGTTTGCCATAAGGATTTAATTAGTGATATTGATATTGATAACTTAATGTTCGGATGAAGATGAGAATGAGGAAGAACTGTTATCGGAAGCCGAATAAATTCTTTTTTTTTTTCACTAAACTAAATAGCAGATTATTCTGCATAGTTTTGAAATACACAAATGTATTAATTTGTATTTTCATAAAATAATGTATTTTAATAATAAACTGAATATTTAATAAAATTTAAAAAAAAAAACTCGGGAATGCCGCAGGCACGCATTCTAACATTAAGTTATGAAAATTGATATTACTAATTAAATCTTTAAAACTCGGGTATATGATAATATTCATACTAAGAGAGAGAGTCTGCATAGATAGATAGATAGATAATTTATTAACCACAAGATAATACAATTATTGTACATATGGCAAGTCAATTTAGAATAACATTTAAAAATGAATAAATACAAGTCAATAAATAAACAAATACAATATACATATATATAAAATACTTATAATAAAGATAAGTAAATAATCACCGCTCACGCCCAAATTTAATGAGAGACATGTAATTAGTCATAAATATTTATATTGTTAAATGGAATGAAGAAGAGAAAAAAAACAATAAAAAAAATAATCTTCAAACACGGTATAAACTGTATTAGTTTCTGTACAGAAATTCCTGTAAATTATAGTACCCATTTTCAAGGAGAAAATTCTTTGTTTCCTTCACTAATTTATGACAATTTTTTATGCTGCGAATTTCATTTGGTAAAGCTTTGTAACAAATTATACAATTATAATAAAAACAATGTTTGAAGTTACTAGTTTTGTGGTTGGGAATAGAAATAAGGTCACCATGTCTAGTGTTGTAGTTATGACTTGAAGACAACATTGTGAACTTGTCCTTAAGTTTAATGAACAACGTGACGCATTTTAAAATAAATATGCTAGGAACAGTTAAATTTTTTTTTGTTTAAAAATTCCTCTACAACTTTCTCTATATTTCAACCCAAATATAAGTCTCACAATTCTTTTTTGTGCTATAAGTACTCTGTTCATTTCAATTGCACTACCCCAAGATATAATACTGTATGAGATACATGAATAGCATAAAGAGTAATAGACGTCCAAGAGTACCTGCTCATTCATCGAGTTTTTGAGCTGGAGGATAGCAAAAAATCCCTTATTGAGCTGCTTGCAGACATGCTCAATTTGGAGGCTCCATGACAATCTTTTGTCCAAGTAGGTACCTAAAAACTTAACATCATTTGCAAACTTTATATTTATCATAGATAGCAGGTCCTCTTGGAGGGGTTTTTGTAGGTTAAAATTTAAACAGATAGTTTTTTTGTTGTTCAAAACTTATTTCTATCACACCATATATTTAATTCTTCTACCACTAACTTTGCCACAATCTGAATTTCCTCGGGAGTTTTTGCTGAAACAGTTATTGTCATATCATCTGCAAACATTGTGACTTTACCATTTGTAATGTTAAATGGAAGGTCATCACATATAAACCAAACAACAGTGGGCCGAGAACTGAACCTTGGGGAACACCCAATTTAACATCATGAATTTTTGAGGTATTGTCTGACAACTTTACAACCATTTTCCGACCACTAAGATAAGATTTGATCCAACTTAAAGGAGAATTTCTGATACCTATATTATATAATTTTTCTATAAGAAACTGATGATACACAGTGTCAAATGCTGCAGATAGATCAAAGAATAGAGAAACAGCATACTGGCCTCTATCAAGATTGGAATATACATATTCGATATTTTTAATTGTTATAGTCTATTAGTCATTAATTATTTAACCTAACAAAAAACTAAAAAATGAAAAAGTGAGATCGAAAATTTTTTTTTATTAATTTTAATTATTATTACTATTTTTATATTCAAAAGTACTATAAGATCACATAAACTTTAAATTTTCACTGCTAATTGTTTAAATAAATTTTATAAACAAATAGATAAATAATTACATATGTATTTTTGAAAAAAAAAATTTTTGCCATTTTATTGGTTATAAAATATTATGATTAAAAGAAAAAACTGTTTTAATTGTCTATAATCATTTTTTTCATTTTTTCAATATTTAAACAAATTATTAAGAACAAATGTTATTCTTAAAATTTATTTGGAATTCTCTACAAGCTGGAAAAATGAAACATTTTTGTTGTTAATTTGTTATTAACAATCACCGAATGTGTTTATATTTTTTTTAGATAGAAAAAAAAACCCTTTTTCCATCCTAGAATAAGACCCTCTGACAAAAATCAAATGTGGTTATGTCTAAAGATTCACTTTATACCCTAATAGGTATATATTCACCACCAAAATTTCAAAACATTCAGAGCTCAGATGAGCAAGATATGAGGATGACTACGTGAATAGTGTGGCACCCTGTATATGCAAATACGTCCTCTTCAGAGGATATCATGTTATTAATAAACTTAGTTAGCAATGATTTTAAACTTAAACAATGTTATAAATAAACACAAGTATTTTAATTTTCAAGGTAGGTACCGAGGGGGCAATCACTCGAAATTATGGGTCTCACAATTGGGTTGTTGACGAATTTTCAAAAATGGTGAAATATGGTAGTGGAGGACTTAATTTAGTTATATATTTAATTTGGAAGAAAAATTCTTAGCGCAACATATTTTAAAAAATTGTTAAACTTCGACTATTTGAATGTGCCGCGAAAACGGTAGTGACATCATAACGGCAGTTAGATGTGAACTTATAAGCAGAACAGATGAAGACGAATAAGTTGACATTGCTGACAAGAAAGAAAATAACCTCATATGTCAAAAGTAAATTTGACGTTTAGCTAGCAGTGATTGATGTTTGCAGTTATTGTTAATATTTTTTTACAAAACGACTAAGGCAAACATAAGGCAGTATATCTGTAAAAGCTAATTCTGACATTCTGCTTGCGGTAGATATATTTATGGTCAGCAAATTTTTAAAAATAGACGATCGTTTTGACATTGCAATGGTTGGAAGTGCAAAAGCTGCAAGGTACTTACGTTACAGCTGCTATAGACAGTACAAACTATTGTAATTTCTGGGAGAACTTCCTTTATCTTATCTTATTAATATTACATAATATGTCTAATATGTATTTTATTATTTAATTTAGATGAATTTGTTAACTATACTTTGTATTTTATTAAATATTTCTTTTTCATTGTTTTATTTCCTATTAACTATATACATGCGTATCTAACTGAAAACAACAAAATAAGTTTATCTACTAAAGAAATTATTTATTATCCATTGATACTCACTTCTAAGAAGAGTCAGAATAAGACTCACGAAGATATCAAGAAAGGTCTGTATTATAACAAAAAATAATAAATAGGTAAGTACTTTATGCTAGTATCTATCTAAGCAATAAACAATGATATATATTTATAACACACATATAATTCAAAGGGCATTTATAACTACAATCCGACGCATTCGTAGCCATTTCCGACTGATTGTGTTCACCGACTTTAGACGACTTTCACAGTTTGTTTCATACAGTTTTTCAACGGCGAGTTTTTAAATTTCCTTTCTTAATTTATTGATCATCCTAGTATTATGGGGCGTCTAGGGAGCTTCATAAATAATCAATAGCTAACAAAAACAACTGCACTTTATCCCAACATAAACTAGATAAAATACATAAAAGCAGATTAAAGCCATTTCCCTCCTTTTAGGAAGTCAAAGCATGAATAACATTCTAATCTAGAGCCGTTAAGAATACAGTAATACACTCTGTTTTATCCACCAGTTTGGTGGGTAATTTAAATTTGTAACAGCTAGAACGCCACACAAGTCTTGTAATGCGGCCGTTTTTCCTACAACATAAACCCATATTAAAAATCAAATTCCTACATTATGATACAACTTACCACAAATAAAACGCTTAGAATACATTGTAATTTGTTATTTTACTTGACATTGAAATGGTCTCCACAATAAGAAGACTTGGTCCTTCTCTGGTGGCTTTGAATCATTCATTATTACGTTCAGCGTTTATTATTGGAACACAACAGTTTTTCTGGTGAATTGGTGGTATTATTTACACAGTACGGCAGAAAACACTATCTGTACTTATATTTATCCATAACTAGATGCTGTTAAACTATACCGAATTGTAATCTATGAACGTCAGTTAAATTTGGCGTTAAATATAATGTCAGAATTAACTGTCATGATTGTCTTTTTTCTCCGTCGCTACCAGCGAGTTTCTAAATTTGTACCCGTTTCTCGTCGTTTTAGAACTAACTTCTCTACATCTCCGTTTTAAATGCATGTATTTTTGTAATTAATATTATAATATTATAAGACTTTCTTTTCAACTTCTACATGTTTCTAATGATTTTTTATGAATAATTGTTATTGTTTAACATAGATTCTCCTCAAATTTTAACTTAGTGCAACAACCCAATTGCAATATTGCACACATATTGCACAATATTGCACATCATTGCACAATATTGCACACCATTGCACATATACCTGTCCCACATATTGCATAAGTGATTACCCCCTCGGTAGGTACATATAGAGGGCCTAACACGAACATGGTATACCCTCAATTTTTTCTTTGTTTTTGCAGATAAATTATTGAAACCTGGTACATCACATGATGAATGTCACTTTTTGACATATAAAATAATTTTTTTCTACTCCTGGTTTCAGAGGAGGTGGTACCGAATTTCAAATGAAACACCCGAAATCGGAAGTAGAAAAAAATTAATTCTTCTCCGACTGTTAAAAAACTGCACTTTTTTCAACATTTTTAGTGCGTAAAACACTTATTTATGGTAATAGTGAAAAAAAAGTAAAAAGAGTGAAAAAAAAGTAAAGTTATCTCACGATATTCACATTAGAAACGTCAAATTATGGATTTGTATTTATTAATTTTGAAATTTATTTGTCTAAATATGGAAATTGAGGACTGTCGTAGAAAAAATATTGTATGAAACTCAGGCATATAGTGCCTTTTTTTTCACCCGTGGGATTGCCACACTCACCTACGGCTCGGGCGTCATACTTCCCAAGTACTAGTACTATCTACTTTATGCACTTGTTGCATAAATTACTATCATGTGTCAAAAAGTGATACTTATCTAATACAAATGATGTAACAAGTTTTAATAATTTATCTGCAAAAATAAGGAAAAATCTGAATTTGTACCATGTTCCATAATAATTTAAATTTAAAGTTAAGTATGCCACATTCACATCACTTAAAAAAACTTGATAAATAATAAAATAACTTACCTTGCAACTAACAACAGTTTCCTTTTCCTGTATTTGTGCAACAGTACATTTTTCAACTTCATTTCCTGGATACGTGTTAAAAGCAACCTCACCGGAATCACAGGAAAAGTGAACACGACGTTCGACAGGAACTTGGGGAGAATAAAAAATAGACAAGAAGGCAACAGCTGTTAGAAGTTGTGCTACAAGGAATATTCTCTTTTGACAGTGGAACCTATCAGCTACTGCTCCAAAAAGGGGTTTTGCTACCATGCCACATATGGGCAAAATCGTATATATCAGTCCAACAATTACACTTGAAAATCCTAACTGTCTCGCATACGATGATAAGAACGGAACAACTGGGCCAGTTCCTACATTAAAAATATTGTGCAATTAGTTAGGGATTGTAAATTATGTTCAACAAGCGAGCTTATTCAGACAAAGGCTCGTAGTATTCATCCATTTTACCTATAAGGCATAAAATTACCTGCATTCCATAAAAAATAATGTGCTTTCATAGGCACCAGCTGCCTATTTATTACAATTTTTCTCATCTTCATTAGGGAAAGTTAGTAGGTACCACTGAATATTAAAAAAAAATCATAACCTAAAAAGTAACGGCGCTGAAAATATATAAACTGGGAGCATCAATAGTAGTTTTAATGTAGACACAACGTTATGCAATAGTGGTACTTCCGTTTTTAACTCTTCAACCATCCACCACATCCACACAGAAAAGTTAAGTACCTACAACTTAACCTAAAATTCTATCCTAGACGTCACAATGTCACAAATCTTGAGACAGCATTACGCATGATATTGGCATGACGTCATATTAAATGACTTACTTAAAAATTTCGAGGGATTTTCGATTCATTCACTGGTTGTTTGTAAAAATTTGACAATGCCCTCTTCTTTTCTTCAAAGGCTAATAAAATCGAAAATAGACAAAGTTTGATCTCCTTTCATTGAAAACGGAAATGTTATTAGATTAACGAATATACTAGTCGCACAACTAGATGGTATGTTGCCCACTGTGTATTCTGTTATTCTAATACGTAATATTAATCTGTTTTTGTATGTTTCATTGTACAACTGTAAACCTTTTCTTAAGGTAATTTCTTTGTTTGTGTACCTTTTATTGATTCTACTGATTTTCATAAATATTGGTTTAGAGTAGGCCGATTTCGATGAAATAAAAACTAAATATTACTCCAAGCTTAGATTTTCTAAATATCTGTGAAAACTCTGTTAAGACTGGTTCAGTAGTTCTGCGTGTTTAAACAGACAAAAATTCCAAAAACTATATTTTGCAAATATTTTCAATATACAGACACGCCAAACGCCAACTTTACAGATTTATTATATGGTAGTGTGTGTTGAAATTGCGCCTTGTACAACCTGCAAACCTGCCCTGCCTCGAATTCTTGAGACAGAGAAGCAGAAGGAGACTTGAAGCGATGATTAACAGCCGTATGCACCGACAAAAAGAATAATAATGTGAACAGATGTAGAAAGGTAGAAATGTTTATTGGGGCAGTAGTTAAGTAAGGAGAGAATGAGCCCACTTCAAGGTCAAGCTGGAGCTGTGACGTCAGCACGCCCGCAGCCCCGCGGGTGGCGCGCAGGTGATAGATGATAGATCCTATGATCTAGGTTCTAGTGTGAGGTGAGATAATGCTAGATGATAGATCCTATTATCTAGGTTGTAGTGTGAGGTGGGATCTTCTTAGATGATAGGTGATAGGACCTAATGGGAGGGGGGAGATCCAATCCCCGAGCTTAGATATTAGATTATAGCTAAAGATAAGAGATTATATCTAAGAGGGGGTGGCTAAGAGTATATAGGATGTATCTAGTAATAAAAGAAGTATATAGGATGCATCTAGTAATAAAAGAAGTATACAGGGTGTATTTAGTAATAAAAATAAGTATATAAGGTGTACTAGTGATATGGTGTATCTAGTAATAAAAATAAGATGGCTGCCGTTTATTGTTTATAGTTATTGGCGAATAGTATTGCATGTTTACGTTAGAGGGCGTTAGAGGTTAAGAAAATGGCTACAGACATCCATCATTGAGTTTAAATAGACAAGTCTTATATATGGAATAAATATTCATCTACTTCAATACGTAAATTTTATATTTGAATGTTAAAACTGTGACCAAATGCAGAGACGTTATCGGATTCCAGGAAATTGTTAATGTAAATAAATGCGACTGTCTACAGCTATATGTATATTTAAAACGTGATTAATTGTCTTTAGATAACAGCATCCGGCGGTTATAATACAATGACTAATAAGTCACGTGATCTATTATAAGGAGCGTCTCAGGGTTTGGAGAGAAATAATGTAAACAATGAAATCATCATATTTTTTCTCATATTTTTCTGCTTACACGATACGAAAAGTGGGGGTGGAATACAGCATAAAAGTAAAGACCTGAGATCGCTGCATTCATTCACAATCTTAAAGTCGATATATACAAGCAGCAGCAGCAGCAATGTCTTTCACAAAAATTAACGTTGAAGCTCATGTCACGCCGTTCATGAAAATCTATGAGCTGGAAGTCGATAGAAAATATAAAGTGCTAGATATATATAAAGCACTTTCACCGTATGGTATCCAGGTCCAAGTAATCCTCGAAAATTGTAAAGTGAGTCTACCAGCCAGATACTCACGCATTATTTCTGATGATGATATGGTAACGCTACAACAAACCATTATACTAAAAGAAGTGTACTTAGTATATAGAGGGCTAGCAGGCACGACCACTAACATTGAATTCATTGAGTCCTAAAGATGGATCTCGAAACATATAAGAAGAGGTTACAGCAATTTATGAACAATTTAAAATTACTCAGAGAAGACGTTAAGTACGTTGAAGTTTTACGTACATTTCAACATGTCAGTATCCAGCCGAAGAAGTCCAAGAACAGTTCAGTTCAGCGAGGACGTTAAAATTCATCACATTTACCATTGGAGCTATGCCCATAGAACTGCTAGATGTGGTAACTGGATGCAAGACGCCCGCGATCGAGATCGTTTTCAAATTAAAATATTACGATACGCTCAAATAATTAATCCAGTACTTGAACATAAATATTCTGTTATTATATCACAAAACATGTAACCTCTTTCTTATATGTATTAATAAATTAATTTAAAAAATGGTTGACTATTATTACCCATTTCCTAATTAAATGAAGAATTCAGATTTTTTTTTCAAGTTTATTGTAACGAAAATGTTCATGCTACATTTTATGTCTTTTTTAATGTCGAATTTAAATATGCAATCAAAAAAATTAAATCTTAAAAAATAAAGCCAGCCCAGGCAAAAAATGAAAAAATTCATATTTTTCAAGTTTATTGTAACGAAAATGTTCATGCTACATTTTATGTGTTTTTTAATGCTGAATTCAAATATGCAATCAAAAAATTAAATCTTAAAAAATAAAGCCACCCCAGACGAAAAATAAAAAAATAATTTAATTTTTATAATATATTTTATTTATCTGAATGCATAATACAGTAATAAAGCTTATATATGTACATGGAATACATAACCTATAAAAATAATAGCAATAATAATAATAATAATAATAATAATAATAATAATAATAATAATAATTAATATAAGTGCATAAAAATTAAACAATGCTACTTTTTTCAATCCAACTGTTATGGGAACTGTCAAATCCAAGCCATTTAACGAAAACCTTATTTCCTTTCTTCCTTAAAACTTTCTCAACGAGATACATGTCTGAATGTTTAACCTTCTGCAGTTCTTCAGTATAGAAGCATCCTTCTATTGGTTGTTTCTGTGCATCGGTCAGTAAGTATGTTATGGGGCTGGTGTAATTAATTTTTGAAATAGTAAATATTTCATTAGACCAATTAGGAGTATAACCTTTATCGAACACGCCTCTGTACTTGCTTATTCTCACATGATCGTTAATTTTAAATTTAGGTAATTGCGAGTATGTAATTGTAGGATAATTGTAAACGGATTTCAAGAGTATTTTTTCATTCTTTTTATTTACATCTACAGGTTTCATGCCGATGGTACGATGCCTAGTATTATTATATTTCTTAATAATATCAGCAAGTAAATTATACCACCGAAAAGAACCATTTATACTAAATTCTTTATACATCATAGATTTTATAGTCCTATTTACGCGTTCGACTACTGAACATTTTTTAGTGCTATACGAAGAATAATGATTAATTTTATATTTTTTCATTAATTTTTGAAAATTAATATTATAAAATTCGGTTCCATTATCAGTCTGTAAATTGACGGGGATTCGTTTATCTGCGACTAATATTTTTTCCATAGCTCGAGTAACATTTACGCCAGATTTAGATTTAACTGGTTCAGCCCATACGTACTTTGAAAAAACATCAATTACAATGAGAATATATTTATAATTTTTATTGTAATTAGCATATGGAATCATTTCGACTAAGTCAGCCTGAAGCAATTCATTTAAACCTCTAACTACGACTTTTCGTCTCTTAAAGTTAATTCTAGCCGGCTTATGTATTTCATTAACAATATCTCTTTTTATAGCAGACATGTTTACAGTTCAACAATAATTTACGTACTGTTAAATTAATCCAGCGGTTCGATTATTTTACTTTCTAATAGTTCCTCTAAAATTCTATTTATTTCATTCGTATGACTTGAATTGCCTGCCTCCTGTGAAGCTATCAAAAGCCTAAGACGATCGACGAGTTCATTAGGATCGTCCCAATATACGTAATCAATAGCATTATCGGTGACTTGCATCATTAATTCACCGCCTTTTACTTTACCAGGAGCACGTTGCCGAGGTTCGCGAGCGTAAAGCATCGGTTTAATAATATGCAGGTACTTCCAGCTCTTACTACCAGACTTTTGCTTTTCAGAATCATAATTTCTCTTATGTGCGCTAGTCCTTTTTACAATATCAACGTACTGTTTCTTATCATCATAGTTATAGTGATGCGAACGTTTTTTAAATAGTAATTCATAAAGACCGCGAGTGCCCTGATACTCTTTATTATTTATTATTAAATTGTCACCGTCAAACTGAATGACAGAATTTCCAATATAATATTTATCTTCTTCGGGATTATATCGTACACCATATCGAAAATCATGTGTATTTTCAGTATCATGCATCATCTCAGATATATACGTTTTAGGCAGATCGCTAAATTTCTCAAGATACTTCTCATCTGACTGGTCGCCTTCTTCAGAGTCGACAATCGACGGTGACGGTGTAATATTAATATTTTTTTCATCCTCTGAGGGTTCAGACTTTTTCTTAATGTTTAAATTCTCGTCCGTCTCAAGCTTGATATGTTTAGCTATCGAATGTAAAGGTGCGGTGATTGGGGCAAAAGACTTTTCGATTTGCAGATCGTGCATTTTGAGTGCCTCTAATTTGCGCTTTACGGCTTTCCGAGCTTCGATAATTTTATTAGTAATGTCCATGTCGACAGGTGCGTCAGATAACATGTGTAATTATCAACTGATTGAGATAGTAAAATCACAGGTATATATACTCGTCAAACCCCTTTCTGTATCGGCCATGTTTAATATCGCTATCTTTATCTATCACTAGGAATCCGTATTTATCTTTCCAGCATAACGAGCACATATGTTTGAAATCCTCAAAGCTCATATCGGTATTAACGTGATCGGAATATACATGTCTAAGATTCATGTCATCCTGCTTGAATAATATCAGTAAATTTGCATTGTCTCTTATCAGATGTTTTGGAATGCGAGTATAGGTCTGACAGAGATAGAAGCTGTCTATCTGTTTATGCCGTCCCATGCTAAAGTAGTCACGCATCACACTTTGATTGTCGCAAGCTACGTCATCAAATATAAAAATGGAATTAATTTTAGCTTGCGCAGGCGTCATTATTACATCGCTATCCTTGAATTCATGATATCCCACGATCGAGCCGAGTACTTTTCTAAGATATTCATATTTAGGCTGGTAGAGAGATTTCGAGTAGACGTAAACATTCTTGAAACGCAAGCCGTGTGGATGAGTCAGCAGGCTTATCACGATGTTTGTTTTCCCACAATTTGAAGGTCCGCATATGATACACCTGATGCTGTCGGGTAACAGAGGACCATGTCTACTATCTTTTTTCACATGACTATCGAAATCGAGATTATCGATTTTCAGACTGTTACCTGTCTTGATGAAACGCATGATTGACACTGAGGTATTTCCACCAGGAGTTTAAGTATAAATAGCTTTCGGTCACCTGTAACACCTCAGTCTACTATTACATGTGATAGAGGTAACATGGCTGTAAACGCTCTCATAAATAAATTACCTTTCGAAGCCCATATCCCTGGCTATCGTTTCTGCGGCCCGGGTACTAAATTAGAAAAAAGACTGGCGCGAGGAGATCGCGGAATTAATGGTCTAGATGAGGCGTGTCGTGACCACGACATACAATATTCTAAAGTCAATGATGTGAAAGGACGGCATATTGCCGATAAAGAATTGGCAAAACGTGCTCTGAAGCGAGTATTTGCTAGGGATTCGTCCATCGGAGAAAGAGCGGCAGCAGCCGGTGTAGCAGGCATCATGAGTGCTAAAGTTAAATTAGGCTTGGGATGTAAAAAAAGAAAATGTGGCGGTACGATGACGTTTAAAAAAATATCCAATAAAATTCGTAAACTAGTACGTGGAGCTCCCTCTGTCGGGGATGCTATTAAAAAGGCCTCTCGTGCAGTACAGCGTATTAAAAAAGATAAAAAAATATCACCGATGGCTGCTCGCGTTATTCCTATACCGAAGACGGGTGGCGTTCTACCGCTAATACCAATATTTGCTGGACTTAGTGCTCTGGGAGCGCTAGCCGGTGGATCTGCAGGTATAGCGAAAGCTGTAAGAGATTCTCAGGCGGCATCCTCCCAGCTTAAAGAATCTAAACGTCACAATCAGGCTATGGAGAGTATCGCCCTCGGTAAGGGACTCTATCTTCGTCCCTATCGAACGGGACTTGGACTATACATGAATAAAAACACCAACAGCAAGTGACTAGTAAAATTACCAAATCGAGCGCTCACCGACGTGGATCTGAAAAAATATGTTAAGATGTTAAATATACCTAATTTTCGAGGAATATTTATGCGAGACCGACTACCTAAACGCGTACATAAAATTGAGACGGGCATTGTGAACTTGGATAGTGATAGCGGTAATGGTACTCATTGGACTGCATACTTTAAGAACGGTTCGAAAGCCGTTTATTATGATAGTTTTGGTAATTTACAGCCTCCTCTCGAATTAATAAAATATTTAAATTGTTCTATTGAATACAATCACAAGCAGTATCAGTCTTATGACACAGTAAATTGTGGACATCTGTGTTTACAATTTCTATATAATGCGTCATGCTTTTAAGTCACGTTCATTCTCAGAGCTAACCTTGAAGCCGCAACATGTCTTGTACGTTTACATTATCCGGCAAATCATCTAATTTAACCGCGCACTTTTCCCCACCCATAGACCTTGAAGACGGTGCTGAATATTCGCTTGCTTTAATAAATTTCGAGGCGTATAACTCCATACCGAACATAGACGCTACAAATAATCATATATATTATGATACAGACGATAAGTTTATAAAAATTCCGGAGGGCTCGTATGAAATAGAAGATATAAATAATTACGTAAGAAAGCATTTTATTCAGAATCATGGTAACGATGGTCATATTTCTATAGTATCCAATAAAAATACGTTAAAAGTGGAAATAAAATCCAATAAGATGATAAATTTTGAAAAGGCCGGCGGTATTGGCAGTTTGTTAGGATTTACATCTCGTCGTCTAAAACCGCTCGAGAAACATATATCTGATTTCCCGGCAAAAATTCAAAAAGTAAACGCTATATGCGTGGAGTGTAATCTCATCACGGGCAGTTACATGAATGATAGATCTGTACACATTATTCATGAATTTTTTCCTAGCGTGCCTCCCGGCTATAAAATAATAGAGTGTCCCGCTAATGCAATTTACCTACCGATTAATAAGAGGCATATAGATAACATATCAATTAAGATAGTCGATCAAGACGGTGATCTTGTTAATTTCCGTGGCGAGGTCATCACGGTAAGACTGCACTTGAAGAAGAATGGGTCTTAGTTTCCGAAATAGTTTAAAAGGAACACCTGCTCGCGCTCGAAACAGTTCACCTGTAACCTTCAAGGTGTTAACATCTAAAAATAGACGTTTTCTTTACTCTCTCGGTTACAAAGTGCTAATATGAATCCGAATATTTTAAACGTGTTTGAGAAGCCTACGTTTGAAACCGCGATAACTAATTTTGAAAATCATAGTCATGGACCATATTCAATCAGAAATTTAAATAATAACGACGAAATTCGTATACCCATTCAGCAGCAGGATGTGTATACTGCGCCGTATGCTAGTTCGCTGTATATGCGGGGCCGGTTACTTAAAGAGGATGGTACGGTTTCGAACACAGCGGTCTTTGATAAAATGGGGTTATTGTATCTGTTTGACGAGATACGATACGAAGTGAGCGGTAAAATTGTGGACAGCAGTAGAAATCCAGGCCTCGCGACTGTTATGAAGGGATATGCATCATTCACTCCGAATGACGCGAATCACTTAGAAAATGCTGGGTGGACTGATGTGGATGATAATTTTGCAGACGAGAACGGTTACTTTGACGCATGTATACCTTTAAAAATATGTCTGGGGTTCGCAGAGACCTTTGAAAGAATTATTTTAAATGTCCGTCAAGAGCTGGTACTCGTTCGCAGTAGTATTGATACAAACGCAATCATAAATCTTGTAGCCGATGAAAAGATTAAAGTAGAATTGGAAATCGTTCAATGGCGTGTACCACACGTGACTGTATCTGACGTTGAGCGATTAAAATTAATGAAATATCTAGAGAGGAATATCGATTTGCCTGTACCGTTTAGAAGCTGGGAATTACATGAATACCCCATGCTGATGGAATCGCAGACGCATACTTGGAATATTAAAACTTCGTCTCAGTTAGAGACACCGCGATATATTATTTTCGGCCTTCAAACGGGTCGTAAAAATGCAGTCGCTAAACGTATGAGTGAATTTGATCACTGCGAGTTGACTAATTTTAAACTTTTTTTAAATTCGGAATCATATCCCTATGATAACTTGAATATTAATTTTGAGAAGAATTTCTGTGCTACTCTGTATGAAATGTTCTGTCAATTTCAGAAATCTTATTATGAAAAAGAAAATGAACCTCTGCTTACTAAATATAAATTTAAAACTAAAGCTCCTCTGGTAGTTATCGACTGTTCGTGTCAGAATGAGGTTGTAAAGTCGAGTGCAGTGGACATTAGGCTGGAATTTAGCACTAATAAAAATATTCCGAAAGACACTGCTGCATATTGTCTTATAATTCATGATAGATTGATTTATTACAATCCTTTAACCAGTATAGTTCGTCCATACTAATATGTATATAATAGACGTGCAGGGCTTCCAGCATAAAAAGGAGTTAGCTTTTACATGTAAAGAAATTTCAATTTTTAATATTACCGATGTCTCGTGTGTACATCGGATAATTAAACCGACTGTTAGTTACGGGCTTCTTACACGCAATATTCAGAAGCAAATTAATTGGATAACTGATCATGTGCACGGTCTCCAATGGTCCACGCCTTATGATAATCTCCGGTACGGTGACCTGCAGGACTTCATCGACAGCCACGAGAGAGAAGCAAAAGTTTATGTCAAGGGACTGGAAAAGAAGCGATGGCTTCAGCATTATCTGTCTAATAATAATAATATTATAGACTTATATAATTGTAATAATATGAATAGTTTAATGTTAAATAATTTAGAATATCATTGTCATAAACATATTAATAATCATTTACGCTGCTCTAGGCAGAATGTCTACTCGATATATCAGTGGTATATTGTAAATAAAGATAAGGATTTTGAATAAACAAATTTATGCTAACCATACTGGCTTTTATTTCTGTATACATGTGTGCGTGTATGAATGACGAGTGGGGTGGGGGGCAGAGAGGGAGAGAGAGAAGTGGGGGGGAGAGCTCTTGCCTCGAGTCAGAGCGCGGTGATCAGTTAGACGTTGCAAAGATGCACAATCAAACGGGGCTTAGAGAGCTGATAGCGGGCAATATTTGCCAATGTTCGATGTGCCAAGTCCCACCGGAGGGCTGGAGGTACCTGGGGCTGCCTCAGCCCCAGGACCCCGTAACGCAACCACCACCACCACCACCACCACAGGAGATGCCCCGGCTGATGCTCTTAGCCGACATCATGAAAGGTATTTAAAATATTTTTTCTGTTTCGTATAACTCAATACTTATAGATATTTTTTTAAATTGTTACAGACTCCATTGAACTCAGAATTTCTTCGGAGATTTGGAGAGGTCGATCTGTCAGCCGGCGAGACCAATAAATTTCTTTTTTTAATTAACATACGATCTGCCCTCCCGCCGGATAGCCAGACCAGTGTTTTTATTATTTTATTAATTCTACACAATTTTAATTATAATTTTTTTATATTAATAAAAAATGTTATTAATAATCTTTTTTTTATTTCAATGAGTTGATAGCATCTCATACTTATTAAGTGTCTGAACAGCTCGAACAGCTCCAACAGCTCCAACAGGTGTAACAGGTACCGTACCTGTTACACCTGTTGGAGCTGTTGGAGCTGTTGGAGCTGTTCGAGCTGTTGGAACTGACCATATATAATACACGTATATGTATATGTATATGGGCTGCTTGAACAGCTCCAACAGCTCCAACAGCTCCAACAGGTGTAACAGGTACGGTACCTGTTACACCTGTTCGAGCTGTTGGAGCTGTTCGAGCTGTTAAAACTGACCCTATATAATACATGTATATGTATATGTATATGGGCTGTTTGAACAGCTCGAACAGCTCCAACAGCTCCAACAGCTCCAACAGCTCCAACAGGTGTAACAGGTACCGTACCTGTTACACCTGTTGGAGCTGTTGGAGCTGTTCGAGCTGTTGAAACTGACCCTATATAATACATGTATATGTATATGTATATGGACTGCTTGAACAGCTCCAACAGCTCCAACAGCTCCAACAGCTCCAACAGGTGTAACAGGTACCGTACCTGTTACACCTGTTCGAGCTGTTGGAGCTGTTGGAGCTGTTCGAGCTGTTGAAACTAACCATATATAATACACGTATATGTATATGTATGTGGGCTGCTTGAACAGCTCCAACAGCTCCAACAGCTCGAACAGCTCCAACAGGTGTAACAGGTACGGTACCTGTTACACCTGTTGGAGCTGTTCGAGCTGTTGGAGCTGTTCAAGCTGTCTCACCTGCCTCTCTCATGATCATCATGTCAGGATAGGTATTAGGAAATAAAAACACACATTTTATAAATAATTTAATTTATTAAATATAAAAATATTTATATTACAATACTTTAATACTAATTACAAAAAATGTAGACGAACTATGTCAAGCGTCTTAACATAATCTTCTAAGGTAGTCGATGGCCAGTGCCCGCTGTCTGGACCAGAGCTCCAACCAGTCGGCTGCCCAGAGCGACCTTTGGATATATTATCCTCCAGCCATTTTATTAGCTGCTTATGCTCTTCATTGAAATTAATATCTAATTTGAAATGTATATTATTCCTACCAATTACTCGAAACAAAATTTCAAGAAATTCGTATTGTGTAAAGTAAGCTGCCTCGCAAAATGCTTTATTAATCGACCAATCAATACTTTTATAATTATCAGAAATATTTTTAGCCGGGTACGATTTCGAATAAAAATCAATTGACATATAATCATCATTACACGTTAATAATTCTTCTAAAAAAATTCTAAAATAACTATTATTCGCGGCGGGATAATGTCTGTTAATTACTTCTCGTAATCGATACACGGTAAGGTGAGTAATACATTCTCTTTGGAAAATATATTCCAACTGTTGAATAAAAATATCGTTTTGAAGTTTTTTCGTAAATATTTTTTTCATTAAATCGAAATTAGAACTATCTCTTAAAGCCATCCAGTATAAAGCTTTGTCCGGTATAACAATCTTTTCTAAAATTTTATGAACTAATTGATAATTACCCCGATTCAATGCATTTTGAATGTACCTCTCATATATGTCGCGAGTGATAAGTACAAGCTTGTACTGCAATTCTTTTTCTAACCCGTCCATCGCGATCAAAGTCTCTAAAGTAAATGAATCCGAACGGCTACTGCCAAGCGCTTCACTGCGTCGATGACGTCATCTGACGAGCCGAGACTTGTTGGAAATTATATCCCCAAGGTTTCGTATCGGTATTTATATAATTTATAATTCTTTTATCATCATACGGACTGAGTGCCACCTTATTCTGTTTGATAGTATATATTTCATGTTTCTTTGATCGAATTAATCGCTGCTCTTTGGTCAAAATTTCTTTATTAAATAGACAATTCGTAAAGTCTTCAAATGTAATTTTTCTGATTACCGAACGCGAGAGACCCTTGATTTTTTTATTTACCGACACACCCTCCACTTTATAACTATACATTTTTGCACGGAGTCCTACGAATTCTGTCATTACGCGCCCTTGACATTCGTCTTTCATTACGCCTAGTACCTTCTTATTTGCATGAGGTATTCCGTAGACATTGTCTACAGGATAATCCGATGTGTCGAACTGATGGATGTCTTTTTTAATGTACTTGTATATATCAACGTCGCTAAATTCGTAAATTAAACTGTCTGTGTCCGTGTAAAGTAGTTTGGCTTGCTCACCGAATTCTTTTTTAATATAATCATAATGAAAATCGTAAAGAATAATTTTTGAAAGATCTAAAATGGCGAACCCCACATATATTGGCTTATCGAATTTAATTTTTAGTCGATTCATTTCAATAATAATCATATCCTCGCCGAAGACAGTCGAACTGTGAAAGTTCGGTTTCGCGAGCAGAGACTTGGCGCCCCATCTCCCCTCCCATTTAGTTACCAATTTAACATCTTTGTGCTTGCGGACATTCTCCATTGTCTTTCCGAACACCGCATTGTTCATTAGCTTATAGAAATTTTTCTGAAACTCGTTACTTGCCTGTTTTCGTAAATCCGTATTTAAATCAATGTATTTCTTTAGCCATCGCGACTGTTTAAATTTTAAAATTCTATGTACCGTCTTGAGTTTTAATCCGCGTTCTAAACATTTTTTTAAAGTCCTATAATGCATTACATATCGCGTTTTATCTAACAGAGTGGTCATTAATTTTGAATGTTTTGAACCGGGCGGCACCATATGTTCTGGACACATCGGGAGATCCTTATGTAGCTCATGTAATTCAAGTGGATACTCGATATCTACTTCCAAAATATAACCGATGTCTGACTCGTCCGATAAATTTGGAATATCTAAGGCATAAAATTGTTCGACGGGTACCCACTCGAAAGCACCTGTAGGTAGCGGAACAGACATCCCGGCTCCATACATGTTATTGATGTCAAAGTACATGATGTGAGTCTCTCTTTCATCGGGATTAAACGCATCCCCCATGTACTTGTTGTTAGCTTTCGAATATCTGTTAGATACCTGCGCTACACCGCCTCTCACGCCTTTTTCGATCATCAGTATCATATCAATGTCTGTGAGAAGCTCTAAATTTTCTTTAGTTATTTTTAACATCGCGTCGAATGCCAGCCCCGGAGCAGTATAATAATTTAAAGCGTCAAGTCCGTACGTCTGTATGCATGTCTCGCGGAAATTTTCAAATATATCAGCTAGCAGTAATACATCTGTTTTTAAATATATATCGGAATATTCCCCTAATGTCTTAATATCGAATTTATTCCAGATATTTATAGCATGGTTATAATCGTCCTCTGTTATGTTTTCGTCAGTCAGTTTACTGTAAAATTCTTCTTTAGCCGGTAGAGATGTCTCGTCTAATTTTTCCCAAGAATTTAAATAATCATAAGGAAAAACACCTTTCCGCGTTAATAATTGAAATTGTTCGTCATTATTACAGTACGATTTAGTGATTCGTTTCTGGTCATCGTCGAGATAGGAAGCTAGTTTTTCGATTTTGTCTGCCATAAACCTAAACGAATCAATAAATCTTAGTTTAATTTTCGTATCTTTAACTCGTTTAGTGAAAGAAATGTATTTTTCCTTATTAATCGGTAATAATGAAATTTGTCCGTCAAATGCCGTTGCTAGCTGTTTGATTATCAGGTGGCCGTCGTAACCTGATAAACAATGAAATATAACTGGAATCACGTGACTATCTTGATAATTAATGTTACATCTCATATGCGCCGGTCCCCTATAGTACCCAGTTAAATGATTGTGATCGGCTACTTTAATGTCCGTCTCTTTGAAGGGCCCCTCACAGATATGACAGACCTGCGCGAGATCGAATTCATTTTTTTGTGTCTCGTTTAACGACTCCATAGGTTTTATGTCGGACATGATTACATTAACTCGGTCTGAAATTTTTTCAAGTTCTTTAACAAACCAGTACTGACAGTCGGCGCCTCGGTACATTTTAAATTGTGATAGACTGTCATCGTACGAACATTTTAAGTAATACGCGACGCTAAAAGCTGTATGTTTCTGGTAATTTTGCGTATTTTGATTCGTGTTACCATCACAGTCCTCTAAGATACATTCGAAATCGGCATAAATAGCGAACGGTACCCTTTCTTTATATCGGTAATTTTTAAATTTTAAAAACTTTTCATCCTCGTCGGGTAATTCAATTTTGCAAGTATTAGTTTTCGAATTGCAATCATTTGAATGTCGGTCTAGAAGTTCTTGAGTAGAGAAATGATTAAGACATCGGTTGCAAATAAATAGTTTACCATTATGTGAAGATAACTGATTAGATAATAATCGAGACATATTCTTTATCCAAACAAAATGATATTGCGTAGCATCAGTAAAATTATCGGCAGAATTCGTAGGAATCATTAATAAATTTACGACGCGTTCAAAACTGTATTTAGTTAAACATATCGGTAAAACTTCCCTTTTAATTACGGTGTATACGTTTATCGAAATATCATTTAAGCGTTCGAATTTTTTAATATTTCTTAATTCCATCGGAAACTCGATGCCGTCATATTTTAAAACGTCTTCAAAATGAGGATATGAAGTCACTCTCTCCCCATGCTTTTTAGCGGGGTATAATGCCGAAACTACTGACCATAAGAAGCAATATTCATCATTATTTTTAACGTTAATAACACACATTTTATTTTTTATAAAGCTTGGCATTTCAGCGTATGTTGATAATCCCACTGTTATAGGACAATATTTATTAACATTTACTCTTAGCCCGATAATTTCCGATAAGGCCCAGCCTGAATCTTTTCCTTGAAAGTCTTCTAGATGTTTCAATAACCGTTCGGATACATTTTCTCTATACCATTCCTTTAAATCCGTATTTAAGTCTATCACAGCGTTCCTTGTAGCAAATGTTTTTAATTCCACTGTGCCATTAGTAGGCTGTACGAAGTTACATTCAAAAATAACATTTACTTTAATTAGTCCATCTTTCAAACATTTTTTAATTTGAATAGAGAAGCTCCTAAACGCTTTTTTAAAAAATAATACCGGTTCTTTAATTTGTACGTTAGTTATTATACCGGACTTAACACGATTTTTAAAACAAGATTCTACCTCTTGATATACTAAATATTTTCGTGCTGCCGGCTTTAAGGAACCGCCTAATATTTTATTTTTTAATTTTAATTTTTTCAATTGCTCTCGGTAGTATTTTAAAAGCGCTAAATTATTTTCCAATTTAAATATATTTTCACCTTTATTATCGATATGAATTTTGATTTTAATTGCCTTGGCTACTAGTTTAATATTGCTATTAATTATCGAAATATGTTGGTCGATTTCATCATCGGTCTTTAAGAGCAGCAATGATTTTTTAGTTAAATTAATTATATCAGTACTGAGTTTAGATACGGTCTCGGTAGACGACATACTGTTTCAATTAGACAACCGTTCACCGCGAGAGATAAACAGCTAATGATCGAGGTGGGGAGATGACGCTGCTTTTATACTCGGCGGTCGAGGGTCACGTGACTTTGCAGTGAACGATTTCTAAAAGGCCCCCGAATTTTCATAATCTGTTCGTCTTTTACATATAAAACAATGTTAAATTGCTATATCGCTGCGGGGTGGCTACATATTCCCATAAGAAACCATGTATTGTAAGACACAAAATTCTTCGCATGCATCTTTACCGTATACCTATCTTATGTTAGTAGGCTATCAGAAATGATTTCATTTGTTTACATTAACAATTTCTCGGAATCCGATAACAGCTCTGCATTATATTCTTATTAAATTGAAATCTAAACGTAGAGAAGCGAATGAATATTTATCTTATATAAAACTCAGGCTAACAAGTCTAGACTTGTCTGAAAAGCGTTTATATTGGGTCTCGATATTTCCTTTGATCTAGCCGCTGTAGTTATCTAAAGGTAATTAATCGCGTTTTAAATATACATATAGCCGTAGACAGTCGCATTTATTTACATTAACAATTTCCTGGAATCCGATAACGTCTCTGCATTTGACCGCAGTTTTACATTCAAATCTTAACATATAGAAGTAAATGAATATTTATCTCATAATTATAAGACTTGTCTATTTAATCTCAATGATGGACGTCAGCAGCCATTTTCTTAACGCCCACTAACGTAAACATACAATACTATTAGTCAATAAACGGCAGCCATCTTATTTTAGACACACCCTGTATACTCTCAGCCACGTCCTTTTAGATATAATCTCTTATCTAAGCTCAGGGATTGGATCTCCCCCCTCCCATTAGGTCCTATCACCTATCATCTAAGAAGATCCCACCTCACACTACAACCTAGATAATAGGATCTATCATCTAGCATTATCTCACCTCACACTAGAACCTAGATCATAGGATCTATCATCTATCACCTGCGCGCCACCCGCGGGGCTGCGGGCGTGCTGACGTCACAGCTCCAGCTTGACCTTGAAGTGGGCTCATTCTCTCCTTACTTAACTACTTGGGGCACTGTATTCGACATGTTTGGAATTTATAGGCACCATGTGTTGAGCGTGGTTTCTCCGAATATGAACTCTTTTTAAGTGAACAAATGGAAGTTTTTGGACACTCTGTATACATATTTTTAGTTCCTACGACTACTACCCTTCCACCTTAAGCGAAAAGATGGAAGTTCTTGGACACTGGAATTACATATGTTTAGTGCCTACGACTACTACCCTGCCACCTTATATTCATAAACACCCGGTCACCACACGCAGTATATCAAACAGTTTCTATTTTGGATGGGAAAATTCTTGGTTAATTGTAAACCGAAAGAGAGATAGTGGAAATAATTAAAATTCTCAATACATTAAAATAAATTGCACTTTAACGTTTTCATATATTTCTTTTACTATACTGATTGCAATCTATATTTATATCATGATTCTTAATATTACTAGCCTTGCCAACAAACTACCACTTATCTGTGTTGCGAGCACTATTACTTTTGTAATAGATCTATTACTATTAAACGCTCCCTATTACGCTATTACGCCGCAACGAACATCTAATAGGGAGATATGGCAGTCAGTGATACAGCACGACGTTCGCTAATTACGTTACGTTATTGATGCAAATAACGAGGCTTTGTTTTAGACTTATTGCACTGCAATTCCATTATAGCGTATATACGTTATCTTCTTCGATTGATTTATTAATAATAGACTTAATTAAAACTGAATAAATAAACTAATTTCCTATCTTTTCTCTAAAATTGAAAAAAAAGTAGCAAAAAAACCTCAAATATATTAAAATTATCAATGTAACCTCAAAAATTTATAAACAAAATAACGAACGAACCCGGAACGAACTGACAAATAAGATAAATACAGATCGGCTGATTTCAAGATTTATACTCTACAAATCTTGGGCTTCCCGATTTTCACCGAGATGAGGATAACGTCGTTTACTCGACGTTCGCTAAACGTACCGAAATTACGTCAGGCGCTAAGTTATTAGGGAGTTATCGCAAAAGATAACGTATGTACGTTAAACGTTATCTTTGACATCTACGCTTGCGCATGTTTGTTTTTGTACGTGAAAACCAATATGCGCTTGCTTAGATGTCAAAAATAACGTTTAACGCAAATACGTTATCTTCTGCGATAACTCCCTATTACCGCATGCCTTAACGCAGATTAAAGGTGCGCATGCTTAGATGTCAAATAACGCGATCCTGTAATAGCGAATGCCGTTACGTGACTATGCCATATCTCTCTATTACTTTTTTTTTTTTTCGTTATGCCGTTATATATTTATACCAATGAATGCTACCAGCAGAACTGGTAGTCGGCGTTGAAAGTGAAACGAAATCGCTAAAGACTCTTGGTAGTCATGACTTGTTAACGGTAATTTTATACAGGAAGAAGAAGAAAGCCTATATTTGACATTGTAATAAACATTTTCGCCATTCAATGACAGGTGGAGCCACTATAGAAACATTTAAATATATTCAATATATTTATTTGGATATAATAAGTATACGTTACATGAAGATACTCTAAAAAATCACGATGACCTTCAAAAAAAATTTTGCCCGTGGCGTTCTCCTACTCTCCTCTAGGTATGTGATAACGAAAAGTTGAAATCTATTACGAATTTATAACATTAATACGAAAAAACGAGACCTGCTCGCAACACTGCCACTTATTTCTAAACCAGAAGAAGAAGACGAGATAATTTAAGTTAACCTTTTGAGTTAACCTAACATTCCTAACAGGAAAAGTCACGTTGTAGAATGTCAAAATAAGTAAAATGTGCATGATTTTAATCTTTCTCTGCAAAATATTTAATTCTACTAATTGTACAATAATTTTGGCTGAAAGAAAAATAGATCAAAAATGGTTCATGACTATAATCGGTTAGTTGAAAATTTACCTCTGCTGCAAAATGTTATTAAAAGGGATCCTGCCTCTTATCATGAAGAATTTATGCAACAATTTGGACATTTTCAAAGTACATTTGAGGTTTTCCAATTATCACCTGAACAACCAAATAAAGCCTTGGACAACTATGTCATGTTTATGGCTCAAGTAGCTCAGTGTTATCCAAAAGAACTAGAAAATTTTCCCCAACAAATAATCAACATTCTAAAGCAACATAATACAGTTCTGGATAGCAGTATGAGAATGACTTTTTGCCGTGCTTTAATTCTATTGAGGAACAAGAACTTTCTAGCTCCTACAGATTTACTGGAATTATTTTTCCAACTGCTGCGGTGCCAAGACAAAGCATTAAGAACGTTTTTGGAAAACCACATTATTACAGATATAAAAAATTTGAATGCTAAACATAAAAATGCAAAACTTAATACTACACTACAGAATTTTATGTTTACCATGTTGAAAGAAACTAATACCAGAGCAGCAAAGATGTCTGTAGATATCATGATCGAATTATATAAGAAAAACATATGGAACGATGCCAAAACAGTCAACGTTATAGCTACGGGGTGTTTTTCAAAAATAACTAAAGTAAGTTACTGTAATTATGCATTTTAAATCTGTTAGTTTTTACAACCACAAAATTCCAGGTAATGGTGGCTTCTTTAAAGTTCTTCTTAGGAAAAGATCCTGATGAAAAGAATTCTGATGATTCGGACTCTGAAAATGAAGTAGATCCTAGAGAAGTTATGATGGCGAACAAGGTAAATAAGAAAACCAGAAAACGGGAGAAACAGTTAAATAAAGTGAAAAAATTAGCATCCAAAGCATACAAAAAGAAAGCTGCCGCTCCAACATTTAATTTCTCCGCTTTACATTTAATACACGATCCACAGGGTGAGTATCATTCCAAAACAAGAACTATACATTTTTCTATTCGTTACTTTTTACAGGAATGGCTGAAAAATTGTTCAAACAGCTTGAGAGCAAAAACAAAAGATTTGAAGTTAAATTAATGACTCTTGATGTGATCTCTAGACTCATTGGACTACACGACCTCTTTCTCTTTAATTTTTATCCTTATATCCAGAGATTTATTCAGCCTCATCAGCGAGAAGTTGTTAGAATACTGCAATTTGCTGCTCAGGCGAGTCATGAATTGGTTCCTCCAGATGTTATTGAGCCAGTTTTGAAAACTCTAGCCAATAATTTCATTACAGAGCGAAATTCCTCAGATGTTATGGCTATCGGTTTAAATGCCGTAAGGGAAATTTGTTCGAGGTGTCCCTTGGCAATGAATGAGGATTTACTGCGAGATCTGGCTCAATATAAAACATACAAAGATAGATCAGTCATGATGGCAGCGCGATCTTTGATACAACTTTTTAGAGCTATTAGGCCTGACCTATTACATAAAAGGGACAGGGGGCGCCCTACTGAAGCCACAGAAGAAATAGAAAGCTTAGACTATGGAAAAGTTGATGCTAAGGATTATGTGCCAGGTGCAGAAGTACTTCTTAATGACGAGAAATCTGAAATTGAAATTGATTCAGGATCTGGATCTGACGACGAACAATGGATCGATATTGAACATTCTGATGATGATGTTGACAAAGGTAGTGATGGTTCGTTGGAAGTTGAGGACGATTCTGAACAAGTTGACGTGATTGAGGATACTGACAAGGGAAGCGAAAGAAAAATTCTGAAAGCCACACGAAAATCAGAAAATTTAAAAGTTAAAAAGGACTTGGCGCAAAAAGTTACCCTCGATAGAATTCTGACTGATGAGGATTTTAAACGTATAGACATGGCGAATGTCAAGAAACAGGTTCAAAGTTCAAAAAAAGGGCTCAAAAGGAAACTTGAGGAAAGTCCAATAAAGGAACCATCAGAATTAGTGAAACTTAGCGATATAGAAAATATTTATAAGAAGAAGCGGCATGATAAACAAACGAGAATGGAAAGTGTTAAAAAGGGGCAAGTGGACAGAGAAAAATTTGGCTACAAAGATGGGAGGATGAATGAGCACTGTTCAAAAACGAACCGTGAGAAAAGGAAAAATAAAAACTTTCAAATGATGAGACATAAAGCTAAGGGGAAGGTTAAGAGGAGCTTCAAAGATAAACAAATAGCTTTAAGGAATCATTTACTTAAGTTGAAGAAAATGAAATAAACTTTAATTGTAGACGTGACCAATTTGGCCAATCTATTGCTATTTTAAGATGGAAATATGTATATTTCTTAAGAACAACTAAAAATATATTTCTGTTAAAGGCCTGCCATGTAAGTGTTTTTTTGTGGGTTCAAATTTAAATGCAGCAACTATGTACAAATTTTTACCATCCATGGGGAATGGAACGTATTTCTGTGAGGAAGCATATATTTATTTTTTATGTTACTCTATCTAAAACTTTATCAAAGATATAGAAAAATATAACTGATAGTTGGGAATCTCAGCTCCCAGATAATTCTATCAGAAATCTACCAGGCAAATTTTACCTACCAAACTTTACAAAAAATCCTTAAAATTCTACTAAAAAGAAATAAAAATCTACCAAATGTGGTAACGCTGGACAGTGGTAAGTGGTGTCACGAGCTTTTTGAGATATGTGCGTTGTGAAATCTGGTTTAATTTATGAAGTTCGTGGTTCTAAGCTATTTACAAAACAAAAGTTTGTATAGTAACCAGGCACCAACTGGATCACTGGAGCATAGTTGGACACTGCTAAACAAAATGTGGGCTCTGTTTTGGTTGAGAGTTCGGTCAATAAACCATGGTTTATAGTTTATTGACCGTGGAGAGTTAGTAGTTACCGATTCTGTCACCTAGCTGATTTCGCGACACGAGGTCAATTCTTATCGTCTCCACTATCTGCACCAATGCAAATGTATCTCTTTTCAACTTATGTGTAATCTCTCTCTATCTCCTTCTATTATTTGCACTTTTGCAGATAGTGCAGACGAAAAGAATTGACCTACAAACGCTCCGTCACAGAAAAGATAAACTGTGTTTGGAAAAAACTGGTTTCGACCCGGTTTTTTTGAAAACCGAACAGAACCGATTTTTTCAATAAAAAACCGGTTTTTTAGTAAATTATACCGATCAATATAAACATTACATTTTACAGTTATATCTGACGTCATTATACCGCAAATTGATTGTAGGGTATTGAATTTCTATTTATATTAGGCAATCTTGTGACTTTATAGGGTTTGGGCAATATGACATAATTTTAACGTATGTTGTGCAAATTGTTATATTGTTTTCATATAGTATTCAGGTATTAATAAGCCGAAATACACACATAGACATAGACATAGAAATTCTGGCTATCTATTAATTACTCATTTTTAGTCCGTAAAAATAAGTTGACTGACCCAAAATTCTGCAAAAACTATGATTTTTATTGAATCTTATAAACGGTTTAAACCGGTTTAAAACCGGTTTTTTTCTAAATAGACCCGTTTGGAACCGGTTTTTCCAAACACTACTGTAGGCAAGATTGGTAGAGTATAAGATGGCCTCGTAACTCACCATCCCTACCAAAAAATGTCATTAGCCAATGAGCAGGGGTTTGAAACCACACCAGATGCAGAGCCTGATTCAAAATATTGTAAGAATTTGTGTAATGTTAATAATTAAGCAAAGATCTCGTAACAAACTAGCTCGCAATGACCCGCCTGAGGTAGGGAGTTAATTACTCCCTACCTCAGGCTCGTATTTTGAGTCACCGCATTTTGCATGATGGTAATCAGGATAAGTTGTAGAATATAACGCTACAGGTCCAGTGGCGTAACAGAAACCAGAGCTGAAACATAACGGGAGATTTAAATCATTTTTTTGATTTAAATCTTTAAAAGACTTTCTTTAGTAATGATCTTTGATTTATGATTTAAATCTTTTTAGAAAATATCTTTGATTTTCTTTAATAAAAATAAAATTTAAATATTTTCAAAAATAATTAAATCTTTTTTAATGATTTAAATCTTTTCTTAATATTTAAATACTTCAAAAGTTATTTAAATCACGCAAAAAGTAGTCTCTAAATCTTTTCTGGGTAAACAATAACGATTTTAATTCCTACCACATACTACAGAGAGAACAGGGGGTTTGTGTTGAGTTGTGATTTGCCCCGCCACAGACTTATCTAAGCCTGTTCTTTGGATTTTAGAATATTCTAGGATCTCTATAGGCTTTAAAATTTATCAAGAACATCGACGCTACGTGACGTCATTCACTTCTACTTGCATTTTGATTCCTCTCTTTTCGGTAGTAATATGCTGCATACTCTTGTGTTAAAACACTCCAATAGTCTCCAAATCACCATCTCTGGCAGATTAGACAAGTAGTCGGGTTCTAACACTGTAAACGCAACTTCGAGACAGACTCGGATTCAAAGACGTCAGCACTTTGAGCGCGTCGGTTCATATTTAAAGCAGTATATTTCTGAAACTACTTATTGGATCGACCTCAAATTTTCAGTGTTATAATTATTCAACAATTTACTTCGCATAAACATACTAAAAAGTGAAATATGAAATTTTTTACTTAATGACCTCATACTAAATTTGATTTTTATGTAACCTAATGCACAATATACGCAATATATATTAGAAATAAACAGTGAAAAGATTCGTTGTTGTGGTGAACGGAGATTGAATAGTTTCACCTTATAAAAGCTTTAGTCTATAGTTTCCATTTCTGTTAAATATTCTTATTTCGTTAGTTTAAAATAAACCTTTACAATATAATTTTACAATTTTTGTTTTATTTTATATGTTTATTAATTTTACTAGTGTCATTTTTGTACCTACACCGTTCCTCAATATTGTAAAATTATTTAAATATTCGGAAAAGAAAAAAATCAATCTAAAAAAATCATTTAGATCATACCTCATTGATTTAAAACAGCAAAAATAGTAAAACACATTTAAATCTTTTGCAAAATGATTTTAAGTATTATAAAAGATTTAAATCTCAAACAGATTTATAATTTAAATACTTCTTTATAGACAAAAAGTATTTTTGATTTAAATCATAAAAAGTAAAGTATCTTTGATCTTCTATTTAAATCTTTTTTCAAATGATTCGTTGCAACTCTGACAGAAACTGAGTGCCCCCCCGCAAACGTTTTCAGGGACCCCCTCTCTATAACAAGTGGAAAATGATAATTCTTATCTTTATTACTATTGGGTTTTGAATGGGGGTCGGTCATCCGTCAATGTGCCCCCCCCCCCCAGCTGGCCGGACCCCTTGTGGTGCGGGGTCTGCGGAGGTGTTTGTTACGCCACTGTACGGTCATATTTCGGGCCAGTACGGACCGTCCTTCTAGAAAGAGATAACTGCACCGCTACTGCGCTTTCGAAGAACAAGGATAGTCTGACTTTTCATCCTCGCACTCACTTCTCGACAAAAAGCTGAATACGAGAGAACCTTATACTCTATAAATCTTGAACTATTCCTTTGCACCAAAAAGGATATCCTTTTTGCTTTGCACTAAAAGTGTAGTGCCGAGCTGCACTGGTTTAGGGCTATATTCGACTGGGACCACCGTGGGCACGCCCACAGTGGACGAGGTCGAACGCTTTCACAGTCGTATCTTAAAACGTGACCATGTCGACCAACTTCAGACCGCTGATTAGAACGCTTTTTAGCAAAAAGGATAAGATAGAGCGGAAGGCTCGCGTACACATGCCATCTGTCGAGTTTTAGGCAGCAACAACATATTTACAGGCATCGGCATCAATGAAAGAGATTGTTGTCTATACTATTGACCTTGCTGTTGGTCTATAATCAACAGGTGCGTTTTTTTGCTACAATTCTGACACCGGAATATCAAATCTTGTCGTTTTTTGCTCGCCATTCTGATTCCATACACATGAATATCGATGCCATTATTCGTTATTTAAGAATCCTAAGAAATTTGTCGCCTCCCACCTAGGAATTTCAGTTTTGTCGTTTTATTGGTAAATATCATTCTGGTAATTCTAACTCTACCGGTCGTGGACAAAAAAACGCACCTAACCTTACAATCATGCAATGCAATGGTAATGGTGATCATAATAAATGTCACATGTAGAAAAAGCAAATGAGTATTATATGTGTAAAAAATTATAGTTTTGATTATAGTTATAAAGTATATAATGGTTGTGGCCTGCAATTTTTCAAACTGTCGTAGAAGAAACGATAAATATAAAGGGCATGGATTTTTTATGGTCCCTAAGGAACTCGAAATGTGAGTAAGATCCCAGATGCCAGTTTGATTTGAAATTGTTATGAAAATATGCTACCAGCTTGGTACCCCTCCGCCTTACGAAGATCTTTATCATGTACTTAGCATACAAATCTTGCAAATTGCTAGCACTTAGGGCGAGTTGTACCAACTAAGTTCAAACCAAGTTCAGCTTGAGATGTTATTTCCCATATTTCGTATGGGTCCCACGCGCCACAAACGAGAAAAAAAAATTGAAATATCACCAGCCGCCACTGCATGATCATACCTTGATCATCAGTATATAGAAAGAATATAATTTTCTTGTTTTTGATATTGATATTGTTAGATGAAAGCAGTTGATAAGATGTCTCGTAAGAGTCATTTTTTGTTGATATACTGGTATGATCAGACTTGGATCGATAGTATATGGAAAGAATGAATGGTTTCATTGAAAGTTATCTGCTGAATTAGTACACAAAATAATATTTTTCGATAATTTGTAATGGTTGTATTTTGAGCTACCACCAATTAGTGATTTTTGTTTTACCCATTAATTTATTTTTAGTATACGATATACGATTTTTTTTTATTGGAGCTGACATGTTTATATTTGTTATTTTTTCTGTCAGTTTTGTGTCCGTTTTATTTATTAATTTTGTATGATTAATTTTTTTCAATTGCACACGTTGAATTCATTATGGCTAGAATTTTTATTTTCTGTTCAATACAACACTGTAGCATAACTATTGATCAGTGTTATACAAATTTCTAGTTATAAGTTATTATACAATGTCATTTGTAGAATATTTTATAAATTATTTATACTATTTAAATTCACTTATTACTAGTAATATTTGTTTTGTTAGTGCAGTGGCTATTTCTTAAAATAAAGTAATTTTTTCACGTTTATCGCTTCTTTTTTCCACGTTTATCGCTTCTTTTTTCCTTGATTTTTAAGAAATCCAGTGGCACGAGTGCGGTGCCTCGAGAGTTTAAATTTCCCGGTAATGGAGGTAGTGGGTAGTGGGGGATTTAGTTACACATCTGACCTGCAGAGGGCGCCGGCTCGGTACTTCCGAATTTAAATTTCCCGCTAAAAATTGAAGGCTGAAAGTTCCTTTACGAGCTCTACCCGCGCAGGGTGCATGGATTGAAGACCTTGAGTTTCAGTTTCCCGCTATGTGTGGTAGTGGGGGGATTTCATGCTGCCTAGGACTCGCCCAGGTGGCGCAGGAAAACCTTGTACGGAAAAATACATTGTGGCCATATGGAACCTTCCACTCTATCCTATCCTTTTTGCTTTTTAGCAGTCCGACCGTGGTCCGCCCGCCAGTCGAACGGGACCTCAGATAAATTTGTTTATCTGAGAACGGGACCTAGATTGTCATCTCTGTAATTTATGATATCCGCATTGTTGCCATCTCTGTCACTCAAAATTAGTGTCATACTTCTTGTTTTCTGTCGTAGATTTTGCAGAAGAAGAAGAAAACTGGAATGACACTTAACAGTGAGAAGTGAGACACGAACTTCATAAATTAAACATTAAACTTATGAAGTTCGTGCAGCGAGAACTAGCTATCAAAGTTTTTTAAATTATTATTGTTTATACAAGGGCTGCTTAAGAATTTCGAATCCTTGAGGGCTGACAATCTAGCCAATGAATTGAATTTCAGGAAATATATCATCTATGTACTAAATAAATTTGATATTCCTTTTATCATGACTTCTAAGGATCTAATTGTGAAGAGAACTCTTTATGCAGGATCACAAGTTGTTCCGTTTAAAGACGGCACAAAGGTAGGAACCTCAAAATATGTAAGATTATAATGTGCTGATTTGCGTACTGACAGATTACTTAGAATAACGTAAAATAACTGGAAGAGCTTGGAGTTGTCTAAAACAGTCTTGTATCGTAGGTTCAATTTCATTTCCAAACCAGGCTGTGCAACGATGAGAAAACTTTACTTGATGATTCCAGGAAAATGGGACAAGGAAAACCTCTCGACTTAGTCTTAGGCAAGAAATTTAAACTTGAAGTTTGGGAGGCAATATTACAAAAAATGTCACTTAAAGAGGTTGCACAGTTTACTGTTGATAAAAGTGTAAGAAATAATCAGAAGAAAGATGGTAATCTTACATGACAGAGCAGCTGTATTTTTTTTATATATGTACTTTTAACTATAGAAGACAATTTTTTAGTTAGCAATGCCTTCTCTCCCAAAATCATACCTGCCACAATTATTATTCTTAACAGAATATTTGGCTTTCGTATGTGTGTTTGTGTGTATTTTTCATTTCAATGAAAAAATTGAGTAAAGCAAGTACATTCTTTTGAATTAAACACACACACACACACACACACACACACACACACACACACACACACACACACACACACACACACACACACACACACACACACACACACACACACACACACACACACACACACACACACACACACACACACACCAATATACTGGGTGTTAGGCAAGTCGGTACAAACCTTTTAGGAGTTGATATAATAAGTCATTTAGAACCTATTTAGCTACACCTAGCTTAGTACAAAGTCTTACGGTTGCCAAGTTATTTGCCAATTTGTTTTTTTTTTTTTGGAAAAATCCCATGGATTCATAACGTGTATTTATTTGGCACTCAGGAATCGGTCCCGCTCAATATCCAAGTGAACTAATGTTGTTTCTTTGGGAAAGTGAACCTTCCCCCTTCCATAAGAGTTTGAGATCTAGTTCATTTCTGTTTCTATGTGACCTAGCTTTTTAGTTGAATCAGATATTGGTATCACTTAAATCAATACCTATGTCATAAAACAGAGTTATTGGTTTGTTATGTTCCATAATTATTATTTCAGTATGTATTTAGTGTAATTAACAATGGTTGAAGTTTAAAATCTTAATATACATACAGAAGTAATTTAACAATCCATTTTAAATCGTAATAAAAATAGAAATGTAGAAAAATGAACAACTTATGGTTGTAATGTTTGCAGTTGGCGCCTGAACTCAATCAAAATGATGTTTCTTTGACAAATATTTATGATCTGCTGTTAGTGATACGTAAATGATTTGAAACTGATATTCAACTCATCAAAAAAATATGGCTATTGTCTAACGCTAATTAAGCAATGAGAGGTGTTATCTTTATCTTTTAGTTTGTTCTTTTGCTCCAATGGTATATTTTTTCTGAATAATATGTTAAGGATTATCTACAGATGAAGTAATGAATAATAATGCCATTTTAATTTCGCAAAAAGTGTTAATGTCATGGCAAGTCTTCTCGAAAGTTTATAAAAAAGCCCAAGGAATCACTACTTCCACATCCAGATTTGCTAACCAAGTCTCTTAATGAAAAAATTGTGTATGTGGAAATAATTGTTTATGGAACTTTAATAATATAATATTTAAAATCATCTACCCCAAAACGATATCCCACATCAATAGTGGGGTGGGGGTAGTGGGGATGGATGAAGTAAAAAAATATTTTTTGGTTCTTGTACACACACTAAATCGCAATTTTTTTTCACCCCCTTTTATAATGGGGTGGAGGTAGTATGGGAGTGGCTAATGCCAACATTAGCTTCTTTTGTATATACTAAATACTAATTTTATGGACTCTTACCTTCTTGATTTACCTATTTACCTTCCAACCCTTCAACAGAATAGGATGAAAATATAATCTAGTTCCGGATCCTGTTAAAATACATACGTGTACCAAATTTCAAGTCAATATCTTAACAGAGTAATTGTGCGCACAAAAAAGTTACAGACCGACAGACAGACAGAAAATTTTTTTTGCTCAAACTTAAAATCTCGACTTTTCATGACATTCTAAGCGTTTTTGAACAATAAAAATTAAAAAACTTTTGTCATTTTTATTCCTTTACTGGATGTGGAACTAAAAATACAGGCATCTAAGATGTTCAAGTACTTAAAAAACTTCTGTAATTTGTGCTCTTTCGATCAGTAAAAATTATCTCGATAATAAACGGTGTGCGAGACAAAAGAAAACATTTCTTATGTTTGTTGAGTATTTTGCCACTGCAAAAATATTTTAAAATTTTGATGAAGTAAACCTCTGCGCCAAAAGGATCAGACAGGGGCTGGTTTTAATACTTCTACACACCTAAAAATATATAAAACCAAAATATTAAATGAAAATGACAAAAATTAAATCGAAAGCAGTTAATGTTTCGGAAAATATTTCTTTTTCCAAAACTTTCACTTTTAATCATGTCAAACCAGGGACCGAAACCGAAATCTGCATGTAATTACGAATTTGAAGTTCAAAAAATATGGTTGAAATCAAAGATTCAAATCTTTAAACCATGATGTATAAATACCAAATTGTATGGTGAAAACCATATCTAAGTCGATTCGTCCATTATAAAGATTATATAAGGTAAAAGGCAAGTAAAAAGCCAGAAACCGAAATCGAAACCAAAAACCGCACCGTAATTACAAATTTTTCTAACAGAAACCGAATTGCCACGGATCTGTAAACTGAAACCATAACTTAGAACCGAATTTTCGCTGCCTTGACAACCGAAACCGTAAATGAAACCCAAATTATCGCAGCTACGCAAACTGAAAATGGTATACGTGATTTAACCCTAACCGAAATTAATTTCTGTTTTGGTCCCTGTGTCGAACGTAAGAAATCATGAATATGCCACAAATAATGAACTGTAAACAATATATACAAAAAAATATAGTCACCAATTTAAGAAGTCAGTGGTAACTCACCTCATTCTTTTAATTTAAATCAATGATTTAAGGAATAAATTAGGCATTAGTTATTTTCATTTTTTTTATAGTTTTACTTCCACATTCAGTGGAAGTATAGTAAGGACAAAAAAATTTTTAAAAATTTTTATTGTTCAATAGGCTTAGAATGTCACGAAACGTCGAGATTTTAAGTTTGGGTGAAAAAATTTTCTGTCTGTCGGTCTGTCTGTAACTTTTTTTGTGCACACGTTTACTCTGGAACCGTTTAAGATATTGACTTGAAATTTGGTACACATATGTACTTTAACGAGATCTGGAACTAGATTATATTTTCATCTTGTTCCGTCGAAGGGTTGGGGGGTAAATTGGGGTAAATAGGTAAATCAAGCAGGTAAGGGTCCATAAAATTGGTATTTAGTATATACAAGAGGAGCTAAGGTCTCAAAAAAATTTTTGGCATTAGCCACCCCCATTACTATCCCCACCCCATTATTAAAGGGGATGAAAAAAAAATTGTGATTTAGTGTGTGTACAAGAACCAGAAACCTCGATATATTTTTTTTACTTCATCCACCCCCACTACCATCCCCCTATCACCACCCCCACCCCACTACCGATGTATACCGATACAAAATTTTTTCGCTGTGAATGACTTGGATAGAAAATCTGTATGTGGAAGTAGTGATTCCTTGGGCAGCGGTTTTTTTAATGAAAAGTTCAAAATGCCATATATTTAGTTTAAATGTGCGCTCCCCCCCTCAAGAATTTTCTAAACCCACGCCTGACTCACTTAATTTATAATTCTGGAACGTAAATAAAACAAGCTTTATATTACTAATAATTTAATTATCATTAATGCTCGAAATGAGAGCCCTGATATCTGATACATGCACGGGACCTTCATCTTATTCCTGTTGTAGTTGTAGTTTCACATCATTTCTTCTTTCATTTATTCGAAGGCTTCATTGATTTTTCTGATCAAATGGTCTCAAGTTTGTATCCCTTCACTGTAGACAAGATCTTTAGCAGATCTCCAAATGTGGTAGTCCAACGGTGTTAGGTCTGGGAATTTAGCAGGCCATTTTATTGATCCATCCCTGCTAATCCAGTTATCGGAGAAAGTGTCGTTTAAAAAATGTACAAGAAAAAAATATTTTTTTAAATGTTAAAATTTTAAAACGAGAATCTTGTGGAAAAAAGACGTGTTAAATATCAGATCAAAATATTACTAATTATTTTATTATGGTTTTAAGACACTGGAGTTGCACGCTCCCAAAATTACGTTATGATTTAGGTAAAAACGAAAAGCGAATGTTTAGCAACCTTCAGAATTTCATTCTTAACATCTTCCTGAATGTAAATCATCAACCAGAATGAATCCCACGGATTTTTCAAACGGATTGTTTCTTGGCATCTGCACTACAGATTCGTAGTGGTATAAATACCCTTAAACTACTTACTGACATTATCATTGAACTAGTTATAAGGAGGCAATGGATGGATATTTTATCAAAATAAAAAAAATATCAATGGAAACACAATTTGATAACCTAACACAGGTACAGGATATCAATATAAAAGTACAGAATCTTAATGAGTCACTAATTGAAGTTTTTAATAAGCATGCTCCAATTAAATGTGTTGAGCTTAGACACCCATACTGCCCTTATATTACAGATACCATTAAGGAAATAATAAAACTCAAAAAAAAGCCTTTAATAAATACAAAAGGAGTCAAAATTTAGCAGATAAAAATTACTACCTTGATTTAAAAAAAACCGCTGCCCAAGGAATCACTACTTCCACATCCAGATTCTCTATCCAAGTCTCTCACAACGAAAAAACTTTGTGTGTAAAAATAATTGTTTATGGAACTTTAATAACATAATATTTGAAATCTTCTACCCCAAAAACCCATAAAACGATACCCCACATCGGTAGTGGGGTGGGGGTGGTGATTGGGGGGGTGGTAGTGGGGGGTGGATAAAGTAAAAAAATATTTTGAGGTTTCTGGTTCCTGTACATACACTAAATCACAATTTTTTTTCATCCCCTTTAATAAGGAGGTGGGGGTGGTAAGAGGGGTGGCTAATGCCAAAAATTTTTTTGAGACCTTAGCTTCTCTTGTATATACTAAATACCAATTTTATGGGCTCTTACCTGCTTGATTTACCCATTTACCCCAAATTTACCCCAATTTACCCCCCAACCCTTCGACGGAACAAGATGAAAATATAATCTAGTTCTAGATCTCGTTAAAGTACATATGTGTACGAAATTTCAAGTCAATATCTTAAACGGTTCTAGAGTAAACGTGCGCACAAAAAAAAGTTACAGACAGACCGACAGACAGACAGACAGAAATTTTTTTTTCGCTCAAACTTAAAATCTCGACGTTTCATGACATTTTAAGCCTATTTGGACAATAAAAATTTTTAAAATTTTTTTTGTCGTTACTATACTTCCACTGGACGTGGAAGTAATTACCTATCATTTGCAATAAGAAATGAGAAACAGGCATATATGAACCATGAAATAAACAAAATCAACAATAATGCAAAAAAGATTTAGTCTAAATTTTCTGTGGGGAATTACGTCAAAAAATGTGGAGGAGGTACCAGCTCACTTAAATAACCCGGAAGAAACGAGTAGGCATTTCAACAATATTGGTCATTTAGTAACTCCGATAAGTGAAGATACCATCTTATTTTACAAAAATAATACCTTAAATAACGACTCTCAGTTTGAATTTGAGACAATATCAGAAAATGAAATTTATATATATTTTAAGCAAATAAAATCTAAATGTAAGGGTATTGATAATATTGGGTACGATATGATTGAACTTAGCTTTCCATTCATTACTGTTGCACTTAAAAATATTATTAACACTTCGTTTCAGAGTGGTGTATTCCCTTCAATTTGGAAAACATATATAGTAAAACCAATTCCAAAAATATCAAATGCAGATAGTTATAATGATCTCAGGCCGATAAACATTAAACCTATATTAGCAAAAATGTATGAAAAAATGGTTAGCAAATTTTTAAAAGATTACATTAATAGATGCAACATTTTACCCCAGACTTAATCTGGTTTTAGACCTAATTTTAGCACGTGCACTGCACTTACAAAAGTTACAACAGATATTACTGTCGGAATTGATAACTCAAAAGCAAAGTGTTTGGTCCTGCTGGACTACAGTAAGGCGTTTGATTCAGTAAACCATGAATTGTTTATTGCTAAATTAAGTTATTACGGATTCACAGAGCAGGTCTGTCAATGTTTCTCTAACTATTTATCAAATAGATTACAAATTGTTGAGGTTGATGGTGTAAGATCAATGCCAGCAGTCATGAGGCATGGCGTCCCACAGGGTAGCATCTTGGGACCCATTTCATTTAGTGTGTATACAGCCAACTCACCATCGAGAATACATCACTGTAAGATCCACCTATATGCGGATGATACACAGTTGCTTCACACATTTGATGTATTGGAGGCAAGCTCAGCACTACAAGAGGTGAATAATGATCTGGAGAGAATATTTATTTGGTCTGGAGAACATGGTTTATGTTTAAATGCAAATAAATTTTATTACTTGATCATAGGAACAAATAACACCAGGAATAAGATCAAATTTTACAATTTCACCACGGTCCACATTAATAATGTTGAAATACCACAAAAAGATTATCTAAAAAATCTTGGGGTAACATTTGATAGTAACTTAAATTTTGAAAACCATGTGATAAATAAACTAGGTATACTATATATGAAGTTAAAATCTCTATACAAATTTAAATACATATTATCACCAAATATTAAGTATAAAATAGTGGAGTCACTTTTATATCCTCAAATTGACTATTGTCTAACTATATTACGGTTTTCTAACATACCAATTTAAAAATAAACTACTACTGGCCCAAAATACATGTTTACGTTTTGTTTATTGTATTAGGATATATGAACACATTACACCTATCTATAAAGAACTTCATGTAAAAATTGAATTCCGTTATAAATTATTTCTGGGTGTATTTTTGTATAAAATCTCAACAACAAAAAGTCAACAGCCCGAATACTCCTAGTTACTTGAGAACAAGACAAGAAGTTCATAATTTGAATCTCAGAAATATTAGAGGATATATTTCTGAGGTTCAAATTATGAACTTTGATGTTCCCCAGCATAAAACATCAAAATTTCATAGTTGTTTTGCTTATCTTTCAGTAAATGTATTAAATAATACAGAATATTATAATATGATACACAGTAGCAGGTCTGTACATTCGGTTAAACAAAAATATAAACAATATTTACTTAGTTTACAAAATGTATTATGATATGTTATGACATAAGATGTGTTTCGTATTGTTTTTGTTCCTTCTATTTATTATCCTTCATTAGTATTTTATTACATATGATATTGTTGTTCATAGTTAGAGTCTTGGGTGGCGTGGAAGAACGTTTATATGAACGTCACCTTTTGTGTTGTACACTGTATTTACAATGTGCTTACAATAAATATTTCTCTATTCTATTCTAATTTCCTGGCACAGTTGGATTAATTAGAGAAAATTGTTTTAAAATATTAATTTTGAGACATATAGATATAATTGAGTAAACTTCAGTTATCCTAACGAAGGATAGACTTACTCAAGACTTGCTGAAGTTCGTCTTAACTGTCTATGGAGCCATAACAACATGGCTAAGCTATAAAGTAAAGTAAAAGAAAAATTGTACCTTCAGTGTAGTGAATGTTTATGTTGATTATATCTATCTCTTTCGGGGATTCAGTTTTGTTTCTATGTTTAAACAAAATACAATTAGTTTTATCATTACTTAATATCAACCAATTTTGCTTAAACCATTCTGATATTTTTTGCACTACATTAGCTGCTTTAATTTCTAAACTATCATAATCTTTATAAAAAATTATAATATTTGTGTCGTCATCAAAAGTTGTTATACAAACTGAGTCTTTATTTAAATACTGTTGCCAATCATTAATTTATAATAGAGAAAGTAAGGGCCTAAGCACACTGCCCTGTGGTACACCTAGCAGGACTCTGGGTACTGGAATAATACTGATAAATTTGATGTAATACACACTTTTTGATCCCTCTCTTTAAGATAAAATAATGCCTCTCATTATTGCGTAATTAGCGTATGACGAAGGATTTACGGGATTTTTCCAGAAAAACCAAATTGCGTAGAACTCGAAAACCATAAAACTGTGCACAAAAGTAAGTGTGGCTAAATAGGTTCTAAATGATAGCTCCTAAAAGATTTGTATTGACCTGCATAACACTCTGTATATTAAAATTAATGTTGATGTTTTAAAGAATTTCAATAATCTGTATTGATACATATATAAACAATCAATGAAGAAGCTAATTTCAGCTTTTAGAGCATAAAATGAGATTTTGATGTACAGTGTGTTTCAGTTAACATTCACACAGCCGATATTTATAATTTTATTCTGTAAATGGTAATAGATTTATATGGTTAATGCCTTCTTCAGGAGGTACAATTTACTATTATAACATTATCACTAGAGATGGCGCTGCAGTTTCAAAATATTTTTCGATCAAGGAAGGTTTGAGACATGCCATTCGATTAAGAATTAAATTTTAAACAAAATTGTTCTTATTCCAAAAAGTCAGATCTGCAGTAGTTTTTGAGTTATTTTAATTTTGCTGTCTAATTTTTGAGTGTTATATATATATTTTTAATTGCTGTAACTTTTTTAATCTTAATTTTCAGAAGTAGGTTCTTAGTAATTTTTTTGCCTGCTATAAGAGCATTATTTACTGGTGGGACATTTTTTTAACAGCACTTCCGATTTTACCGGAAATTACTTTAAATTGAGAAATTTAAATTAAAATAATTGAATAATTTGCAATTGTTTATTAACTGTCAGAAGTTTAATATTCGTTTGCGTGCGTTATTTTAAGAATATGAATAAAATTTGTCCAAAATATGGTCTACACCAATGTTGACAAAGTTAATATGTTATTAATTTATGGAAAATACAATAAAAATGCAAAAGCAGCCAAACGTACGTATCAATTACAATTTCCAAACAGACCAGAACCCGATCGCAATACTTTCCAATTTGTGTAACAACTTATTACAATATGGTAGTTTTAAAAGTTGTAACGTGAAAGAATACCAACAGCAAGAATCCAGGAGAATACGGCTTTAGTTTTACAAACCGTTAACAGTGATCCCCACTCATCATTGCGACAAATAAGAGCCTCCATTTCCTTAAAAACGTACTGAGGAGTGACGAAAGTAAGTTTCACAGTAACGGCACAATTACAAAACATAACTGTAGATATTGGTTGGAAAATAACCCGATGGATGATTCGTACAAGAAACCAAACTGTGGTCAAGGTAAATGTATGGTGTGGTTTTTTAAATGATTATATTATAGGTCCGTTTCTATACCATGAAAATTTAACCGGTGTGCGTTATTTAAGATTTTTAGAAAATGAGTTACCAAGACTTTTACAACAAAGAGCTGAAATTTGGTTTCCCACCCACCCCATAACTCTAATATTATTGTAAATTATTTGAATGTCACGTTTCCAAGGCGCAGGATTGGCACCTCAGGACTGGTTATATGGCCCGCACGTTCTCCGGACTTGACTCCTCTGGACTTTTTCTTGTGGGGATATTTGAAAAGTAAAGTATATCAAGAGCCAATAGAAGATATGGCAGATTTATACAATAAAATCTACGCTTGCGCTGGTGCAATTAATAGACATACATTATTAAGGACATCGCTTTGACATGTGTATTCAAGCAGACGGAAGTAATTTCGAGCATCTGTTTTAAATATGTACTGTTCAAAAATAAAATTACCTTGTTCGTTGTTTTTCCATTTAAATTTCTCAATTTAAAGTAATTTCCGGTAAAATCGGAAGTACTATTAAAAAAAAATTCTTACCAGTAAATAATTCTCTTATAGTCGGCAAAAAAATTATTAAGAACCTACATCCGAATATCAAGATTAAAAAAGCTGCAGCAATTAAAAAAAAATAAACAAGCTAAAAACGTACTCTTCGCCAATTTACTGAGCTTTTTATATATAATTAATTGTTACACATTCTATAGGATACTCTTTGCAATTTTCTTGTAAATAATGTTAGTTTTTGGACATCCTAAATTTTGTGGTGATACCATCTTTGTTGTGAAAAAAATTATATTAAAAAAAAAAAATGAAAAAAAAACATCCAACCTGTGCGGGATTCGAACACGGGACCTTTGGATTGCAAACGCAAAGCTTTAGCCGCTGCGCCTCCAGCCATTGCTGCGAAAATCGATTGTCCGTGATATATATCTTTCGACATTTATACATATTTCAACTCGTACTTCTATGAAATATATATTAGTAAAATTCATAAACAAAAAAAAAATATATTATGGAAATAATATTTCGCAAGATTTCCATTTCAGTACAAGCGACAAAAATTAAGAGATTTTTTTTTTTTTAATTAAATAATTAATAACTTTTTTATTTACTAATCGATTTTCTTCAAAAACAATAGGGTTCTTCCTCTTGCTAACACTAACTTACTTTCTAAATTTCAATACAATCGGACTTTTCTTTCTTAAGTTATCGTGCTTACAAGAAACGTGACGGACGGACGGACAGACAGACGGACGGACATTTTGAAAGTTGTTCAGAATTCGTTCACTAACACAATGATATGAAATTTTTTTCTCTACGAGCGATATTTACGATTTTAGAAATGTGCCGATCAAATACAATATACTCTTCGTTTTTGCGAAGAGTATAATAACACTCAAAAATTGGACAATAAAATTGAAATAACTCAAAAACTACTGTAGATCTGGCTTTTTGGAATAAAAATAATTTTGTTTAAAATTTAATTCTTAATAGAATGGCATGTTTCAGACCTTCCTTGATCGAAAAATATTTTTAAACTGCAGCGCCATCTCTGGTGATAATGTTATAATAGTAAATTGTACTTCTTGAAGAAGGCAATTAAAAATATATTTCTTAGTTTCCGAAATATGGGAATGTTAACTGAAACACACTGTATTGTAACCCATTATTTTGGAAAGTGTTTTTCATTTAGATTGTGTGCTACTACGGAAAAAATCCATAATACAGCTGTTTCACAGTCACAGAACGATTACCAACATATTGAACTAGGTTGTTTATACTATAGTTAAAATTTTTATAGCTTGTAATGCAATATCCATTTGTATCCAAAACGTTACGGGATATCCATCGTCCAAAGGAAGACAGGCAAACGCACTGCTGTGCGATGACCTTGCAAAGTGAAGGAGTTGGTTATGCAGATTTGAATAACTTATTAAAGCACCCAATAGATTTGGAATTTACAATGGGTAGGTAATTAATTATTTTATAAATATATAACATGGAATTTTTGTTAATTATTCATACATGCAGTGTTACCTGCAAATTGGATATTTTCATTTGAGCCAATTATATATCAGTGGTGAAGTGATAAATAATTAATTTTTAAAACCATTGGCATGAATTTTTTCCGTGCGTTTAGTAAAACGAAATAAATCAATAAGTTCTTTTACAATGAAGGCATTATTAATACATTTTAGATAGATGGAATTTGGAAAAAAGTTCAGCGATCAAATTGAAATGTGTATAAAAAATGCCTTTAACTTTGGTAAGTATGAACAAAATAGGCATATGAGTCAATATTTACCATCAGCAGCCAAAACAAATTTCATTCCATCATATACGTCAATGAACTCATTTAAAATTTTTCTTATTGCATAATTTGTGTTGTGAAATGGGATGAGGCCAAAAGTGACGTCACACGATCCACAGATCAGTTGGCAGCAACATCGGTAATATGTGTGATGTAGTGAAGTTCCCTGTTGACTTTGTTAGGGACTCTGTAAAAATCTGTGATTATGAGTATGGTAATTGTCTAACTCATATATCACAGAATTGCGAAATGTCTGAACTATTTTTATTTAATTACTCGCAAACAGTGTTCTTCAATTGCACCCCTTAAAATTTTACACTCAATTCATGATCAATACTGTGTGATAGGCAATTTTTAATTTTTTACAATTTTGTAATTCTCATACAGCAGTATTGTATCGACGACGCTTCCCAGGTCGTCATCCACTATCACATATCGTCGACCTGTTCTTAACACCTAAGTCCAAAATTACAAATTTTATAGGAGACAATAAAAACATTCTAAAAATTCAAGTTGCCTGTATTTTTATTAAATTTCTGGTATTTTACATTCAAAATATAAAAACACGTTATTTTGATCTTTAATAAGAAGATAATGTAATACTAAATTAAAAATATAAAATAATTTTTGGACATAGAAGCATTTGCTTTTGCCAAAATTTGGACTTGACGGTTTTAAGAGCAGGTCGACGAAATGGAATTTCACAACTTGGAAAAGAAAGTGTGCACTGGATCCTTCCCCAATTCAAAACATGCCAAACATTGAACTCTAGCTAGAAGTGAAGAAAATGTGATTAATGTTCTGGCGTACGTTGGCATAAAACCATGTTTTTATTCGTATCCTTGCCCGGAAACTTGGACTTTCCAAGAGCACCGCTCATAGGATCGTAAAAGAACAAAGGTACCACCCTTTTAAAGTTTATTTAGTCCACGGATTGTGCATCACTGATTTTGAATGTAGAACACTTTATTGTTGTACTGCAAGTCTTAATCTATGACAATCCTATACTTTCATATATAACATTTGTTGGACTAATGAAAGCCGATTACATAATAATGGTGTAGTCTGTAAACAAAATACAGAACACCCATTACTGGTCTTATCACAATCTCCAAGGGAGACTGGTTTTCAAACAGAGTGGGGTACAAATGTTTGATGTGGTGTATTATTAGTACAGTAACTAGAGGTTTTAACTTCGGAATAATGTCATATTGAACGGATTTTGTCTAATAGTAAATGCTTCACAGAAAATTTTCTATATTGTGTGGGGGCTTGCTAATTTATAGGGGGTGGATGCTACCCCCTCTCAGGGGGTGGCACTTAAAAAATATATATATATTTATTGGAGCTGAAATACAATCAAATTTTAAGAAGAAAAGGTTCTATGCAATTTTTCACATAAATTGATAGTTTTCAAGTTATAATGACTTCAAAATTGCGATTTTAGCTTAAAAAAAAGGTATTTCCAAACGGCTTTCATCAAGTATCTCGAAAAGTATTACTTTATCGAAAAAATGTTACAGACCAATTACAGAAAGTACAAACTGAGAATTAATTATATTTTTTGTTTATTGATGTAGGATTAATAATTTCGGAGATATTTAAGTTTATATTTGGTATCGAAGTGTTTCGAAATTACCTTTAAAGTATAAAATGCATTTTTTTCTAAAGCAAGTGCTTTAAAAGAACAAAGAAATTTGAGCATCTAGGTAATGCTACATCTAAACGAAAAACTGTATTTGAGATAATTTTTTTAAATTACTAGCTAATTAAAGTAACAAAATGGCGACCTTTTTATTTAAAAAAATATAAATACGCGCATTTTTCCGTCATAACTTCTTTATTTCTTATGCTACAGGAACGAGTACAAAATAATTTGAAAGCGCAATTAATTGTCTTTAATTTCATTTCTCAGCATGCGTGACGTAGGTGGCACAATTTCTGAGATATTTAACATTTAAAGTGCATTTTTCATCTTATAAACGTTCTGACGCCATTTGTAAACTTTCATATCTCCGAAACTATTAAATCTATGTAAATAAATAAACAAGCGAAATTCATTATCAGTTTATGAGCTTTATTTTTGGTCTCTACCCATTTTTCAATAAAACTAATATTTATTGAGATATTTGGAAAAGGAAAAAAAAATTACGTTTATTAGAAAATACCTTTATAGTTTATACTGTATTTTTTTCTAAAGCAAGTGCTGTATACAAACCAAAAAATTTGAGCATCTACGTCATGCTATATAGTAATGAGAAACAGTGTTTGAAATTCCTTTTTTTTAATTACTGGCTAATTACAGTAACAAAATGGCGACGTTGTTATTAAAAAAATGTGTAGACGCACATTGCTTCGGTCATAACTTCTTTGTTTTTTATGCAATAGAAACAAATAAAAAAACAGTTGAAGGCTTAATTAAGAACCTATTATTTTACATATTAGCATCCTTGACGTAGGTGTCACAGTTTCTGAGATATTTAACTCTCACTCTAAATAATTATCTTATGAACACTTGGATGCCAAATGTAAACTTAAATATCTTCGAAATTATTGATCCTACATCAATAAACAAAAAATATAATTAATTTCCAGTTTGTAGGTACTTTCTGTAATTGGTCTGTAACATTTTTTCGATAAAGCAATACTTTTCGAGATACTTGAAGAAAGCCGTTTGGAATACCTTTTTTTTTAAGCTAAAATCGCAATTTTGAAGTCGTAACTTAAAAACTATCAATTTATGTGAAAAATTGCATAGAACCTTTTCTTCTTAAAATTTGATTTTACTTCAGCTCCAATAAATATGTATATTTTTAAGAGGGTGGTATCCACCCCCTATAAATTAGCAAGCCCCCGCGCAATATAGAAACTTTTCTGTGAAGCATTTACTATTATACTGCCAAAAATTAACGAAATCCGTTCAATATGACTTTATTCCGAAGTTTTGCATATTTTTTACCTCTAGGTACTGTACTATATATTTAATAGAAATTTGATTGGGCCACACTTTAACAGGACGTCATTTAGATTTTCTGCAGAACACGTTACCGGAACTTTGGGAAAATACTCCTGTCACAGAATGAGGAGATGATGTATTGGTGTAACAACAAGGTGGTGCTTCCCCCCATAATGTGCAGATTGTCACTCAGCATTTAAATGAAGCGTGGATCCTAATGGATGGATTGACAACAGGGGTCTCATTAGTTGACCAGCTCACTCTCTTGACTTGACACCATTAGATTTTCCCGTGGGGTTACCTAAAGTACATTACGTATCAAACACAATCCATGCATTTGGAAGACCTCAAAAATCGAATTCGTGAGACCTGCTGCACCATCACAATGACTATGATTCACCATGAATTGGAGATTCCATTGCAGTGTAAAATGTTTGAAAAAAAAAATGGGGTGGTTTCTTATGGGCTGTAAAAGCGAGGGGATTTTAAGGGGTAATCTGGACTCTTGGATGTCTTTCACAATATTTTTTAGTTCATTTTTCTATCTTCTCAAGTAACAAAGACATGGCATGTAAACGAAATTGTGGGGCATCCAAGGTATATCACTAAGTTAACATGATGCTTCTAACACCCATTATATCATTTTTAGAAATTCTGAATGTTCAACAACCAGAGAACTATGAAAAAGAAACATGGCAACTAGAGGAGACCGAAAAATTAGAGTTGGTACCCAAATTAAAAGAACAGGGTAATGAGGAATATCAAAAAAAAAATTACACGAAAGCTGCTGAATTGTACGGAAAAGCTGTGGGTATGCTGGAGCAACTAATGTTAAAGTAAGTTGTTTTTAATCTAGGGTTACCGAAGATGAAAGACGGGATCATACTTCGGGGTCTAATAGTAGCAAAAAAATAAAGTATAGTTTGTTATATAGATCATTGTACTAATCATATACAGCATATACAGGGTACAGCACAAATGATTACGTAGTCCCTTCAAATTAGGAAAAATTAAAGAAAATTTTCCCACAATTATGAGACCTATAAAAAGTGAAGTATTTGGGTTGTCTAAACATGATTTTCACCCCCCGCAGTTCTAAAAAAGGGTGGTTTTTGAGAAATTATCCATATATATGAATTTTAGCGTTTTTTCGTCTTTTTCTCCATTTTGAGGAAAAACTATACATTCTGGTGAAGAATATCAAGAGAGCAAAGTTGTAGAGCATAAAATTTCCCAAAAATTTTGTCTCTACCTTTTTTTTTTCGATTTCCGCATAGTTTCGCCGCTAGAGGGCGCGCAAGAAATAAATATACATATAGACTTTTGCGCCTTTTTTTAGATTTTGGGCCAAAATTATTCATTTTTATGAAAAATTACATGAGATCAAAGTTGTAGAACATAAAAGTCACTATCTTTAGGTGTTTTCTAGTTTTTTTTTTTTTCATAAAATATGTATGTATATTCTATGTTCTACAACTTTGATCTCATGTAATTTTTCATAAAAATGCATAATTTTGGCTCAAAATCTAAAAAAAAAGACGCAAAAGTCTATATGTATATTTATTTCTTTCGCGCCCTCTAGCGGCGAAACTAAGCGGAATTCGAATAGTAGACAGACCCTATAGGAAATTTTATGCTCTACAACTTTGCTCTCTTGATATTTTTCACCAGAATGCATAGTTTCTCCTCAAAATAGAGGAAAAGACGAAAAAACGCTAAAATCCATATATACGTATATATTTCTCAAAAACCACCCTTTTTTAGAACTACGGGGGGTGAAAATCATGTTTTGGCAACCCAAATACTTCACTTTTTACAGGTCTCATAACTGTGGGAAGTTTTTCCATAAAACAGCGATTTTTTGACTAATTTGAAGGGACTAATGACACATTAGATTAGGCTCAGGGCTCAGTTGACAAACTTTTATATCACCTCTATGAGTTGACAGTTACGGAATTCCCATCCACAATTGCGCTTGGCACATGCGCCACCTAGTGTTCATAGGGAAAATTATTCTCTCGGGTTGGACGTCGGAGAGGGAAAAAAACCTATTGCCATCTCTGATTTATTACATTTAAAAAAAAAAAATAATAAATTGTTCTTAGTGGCTGTTTATTCGTTGTCTGAGTTATAATGCTCGATTTTCTCAAGGCATTATTTAATTAACAAATTAAAAAAGAAAGGCGATTAAGGTAATAAGACGCCACAAATTCAAATAAACTAATATATTACCGTTAATCGAATTTTACATACAAAAAGAGCAAATGAGACCTCAGGGGCATAGGCAACAAGGCTGCAATTTGCTAATAACAATATGTACACAAAGACATTAAAATTGACAAAACAATATACTCAAAAATATGCAAAAATACAAAAGATACCAAAACGCTAAAAATGTTAATTATATTAACTCAAAAATCAAATTTGCTGGCCAGCCGATATACTAATAATTTTTTACATTAAAATAATAAAACTTTACTTAACAGTAACTTCTACAAAATTACTTTACATAAAAAGAACAGCCTCAGCTGTTAGACACAGTTACATATATACAAGAAAACTACAAAAATGCTTTACATGAACTCAAAACAACCGAAAGCATTATGATTACGACGTAAAGCGAAAACGCGCACTACGCAAAATATTATGCATACGTTTACACAGTGGCCAACAACATTGCCTCCTGGTAATATATTGTCACGTGTTTCCACCCTTAGGAAACTACCCCTTGCAAATTCCGTGGGTTCCAAAAAATTATAACAAGAGATGTCCACTAACACACTTTATTAAATATTTACTGGATACTTCACAATACTATTATTAATTTAAATACACTTTACTGACTAAAAATCACAATGTTTATCACTTTGTTTCTCTTTGGAGTCTTAACCTCACTTTCTATACTTTCTGAACTTTCTGAACTACTCGCTGAGAATGCGGTCGGTCGGTCTTTTATACCTAAAAATGACAGATCTCGATTTTTCTGTGATGACGCCACCATTCTCTAGATAATTCCAGATGTCACCAGAACTAGCTTCTGGTAGGTTCTTTCTCGAGTAGGTGCAAATACACTACATTCAGACATTCGATCTGTTGAAGTCTGTGCCTACTTTTTAGTAACCAACATAACCTTAAATTTTAAGGGGTTGCAACATATTACAATATGAAATTAAATGCCTTGGATGGACACAGCAACCAGCAAGTCTTTAAGAAAATAAGGTCTACAGAAAGTCTCCATAAACAGGATAATTCGTAGCACTCACTTTTATCGTAAAAGTTCTAGCCACACAAAATAGAAACAGGATCATATATACAAATAGATTATTAATATATTTACAGGATTGCAGACTGATAAATTCTCGGTATTTGTTCTGCTTTTTATAGACGACTTATAGACAACGATTCTTGTCTGCGTGGTCTATATTTTATTCTAATTTTAATATACAAAGCATATTGTGCCGCCTGAGCGGCGTGTGCCGCGGTCACTTGGACCTCTAGCCCCAACAACGAAGAAACCGTTCCACGGGTTTTATAGCTCCCCTCCAAAGGTGGGAGAATTGACGCTAGTTTATGCGCTAACCGGTTAAGTAGCATTAGATCTACTAGCAAAATCTGGCTTTTATGCCTATTCCGGTTAACATAAAAGAAGCACATAGCCTTATTTTACTTATAAAAATATGGTAAATATTTACAATAAATGATATTGCCCCCTCTTCTATTTTTGGATCGTTAGAGAGTTCTTTGTTTAGGTTAAGTTAATTTAAGTCGTACTTAATTTTATCTTTCTCTGTTTTCACCACTGACTATTATAAAATTTGTAATTAGGAAGTTTCCTATTTTAGAAATATCATGTACATTCAACCTCATTTAGTAGTCTTTCAGTTAACTAGTCAAACAAAACAAAAAATCATCTCGATATCTGAAAAACTCACGAACTTATTTAATTTCTTATTTGAATACTTCACGCTCCACCCGTGATGTCACAGTACACAACTCGAGTGTGTTCGCTTACTGAGGTCCGGTAAGAGTAACACTGAATGAACTAAACTGCTTGCTGTTGACGGAATCATGTACTGTGACGTAATTGAGCCTCAGCCCAAGATGAGCGATAACTTTTTTATTTATAGAGATAATTTTTTAGATTTTTACGAATACTTATTACGAGAAAATGAAAAAATAGAAACTTCCGAATTGTCCAAATACAAAATAAATGAATTGAATTATTTTTAGAGAGAGGCCTCATGATGTCGAATGGAATGAATTAAATGATCGAAAAAATCCGCTACTGCTTAATTTTGCCCAATGCAAATTGAAGGAAGGGGACTATTATGCAGTTATAGAACACTGTACGACAGTCTTGCAGACAGATAAAGGTGAAAAAACATGAATATGAGCAATTGTCCACTTTTACAATGGATTCAAATTTATTATTTTATTAAACGGAGCGCAAATATTTTTAGATAATGTGAAAGCATATTTCCGAAGAGGAGTAGCTAATGTAGGGGCGTGGAATGTTGAGGAGGCCAGAAAAGATTTCAATAAAGTAATAGAGCTCGACAAATCTCTCACGCCAGTAGTCCTTCATGAAATAGCAAAATTGGAAAAACTAGTCAAAAAGAAAGATGCTGAAGACAAAGGAAAATACAGCAAATTATTTCTATAACAAAATTTTGAGTATATATCTAAGTATACTTGTGTACATTTGTTTCTATTATATTTATTTTGCATTTAAAATTATATAAATAAATAACATTGTTAACATATTTGATATTATAACATCACAACATATAGTTAAAATATGTATTCTACTTTCCGTTTTTATCAAACGAGTTTGGATGCATTATATTAGCTGAAAGTTATGAATTACAATATCGACACTATTACTACGGGTTTACCCTATTACTATGGTTCAAGATTCTGATAACTTGGAAAATAAGATAGATGCTACGTGTCTGTTAGAAATATCAAAAGGATAGTGAAGTGTAGTAACCAGGGGTAGGGGGTGAAAGGGGAAAACTTTAAATCCCACCTCGCTGGGGTTATTTTAATAATATTCGTATTGTCACGGGGTTGGTTAATAATTACTTCCAACACATGTTATGCCCACCACGTGTCAAGACCCTCGGGCCGCTGTGACGGATTCCTTTAAATTACTCGCTTGCTTGCAAGAGGATTTGAATTTAATTAATTAAATGAATACTTGTAAATAAAACATTGTGGTAGAAAACATGGTACCGTATAACCCCACCGGGGATTATGCTTTGCTAGGCGGTAGCTCTCTCGTCGGAGGCATTGGGTGTGAGTAAGGATCTTTGGAAAATTCAATTTTAAAGTCTTCAATTATTTAAATAGGCGCCACTTAATCTTGTTTTAGTTAAGACCAAGAAAAAATGCCTATTCTAGCCTTTTGGGCTTGCGGGTGTTGCAAAAAAACAAAGTCAAGGTTGGGTCCTCAAATTAGATTTAATAAAGCTTAAAAATGTATCACAATAAGGTATCCTTATGGGGTAAGAATGTGCTCTACGAGCATCAAAATGCTTAATAATTCATTTAATTTCACAAATGGTCCGCTTTTTGGCCCCCTCAAATAGTACTATTTGCGGTTCACAGTAACTGTGGAACTTATTAGAAATCGTAATATTAACGAAATCATCTGACTTAAATTAGGTGTAAAATTGGCTTGGTAATTTAGCAAAAAAATTATTTAAAAAGATTGATAAATCTATAATTCAACGCCGTCGTCCCACACGACGTTTATTATATAATCAGAGGCTGGAATTTCACGTCGCCGTTTCTGAGTAAATTGAAAAAAACAGTCTGACCTTATTTTTAATTTGTCGACACCTCACAGTACCATGGACATCCAGGGCAATTCCTTATTGCATAACGTGTTACAACCATGTGTTCTCATCAGGGTAAGCGACCCAGCAGCCGGGCAGCATGCTTCACATGCGACCGTGGTTATCCAATAGCCGGTTGAATAATCGAATCACACAGCGCTTCCAACCATATAACCGTATTACAGCTCAAATCAACATAGGTCCAGGATCATAAAATCATTAATTACCAAACAGCAAGTCTACAGTTACAGTTACGAAATGCGAAAATTCTAAGGTGCAAGTTAGCCCGGGTGCAAATTAACCAAATGCAAGTTAGCCATGTGCAAATTATCCAAATTCAAGTTAGGCCGGCAAATCTACAAAACAAGAAATATTGTTATCGTTACTGCAAACGAGGAACAATTAACAAACTGCCTACACGGCGAAACAAATTTAGACGTACCTTCTCGCAGAATGGCCCTTCTTTTAAATATAGTTTAACAAAATTCTCTAAGGTGCTCGGTGCCCCAACAGCTTCTTAAATGGCCGTTACTTCCTTCCAAACGCGGCACCTAACTGCCTACATCTTACAATACTGGGAAAAGGTTTCACTACCACTTTGCCCTGTTTTAGACGCCCGCATACGCTGACAATTTATCAACAAATTAATTTAAGCAGTATGAGCCATGCTAATTACCAAACAAACTCTGAAGGTTCCTAGTACCATGAGGGAGTCGAACATTCTTCCAAGGTATAGTAATAATAAGGTAACATGCTACTTCCTTAAATTAATCAAATCAAACTTTATACCATAAAGATATAATTATAAATGCGTTGTGTCGCTCCTATGCGCTCAATGAAGAAATGTTCCTACCACTTAAGTACAGGACAAGGTAAGGTATACCAAAAAGAACCACGCATACAGAGTTCGCCCCAAAAAGTACTATTTACCCGTTACAACCGGTTTATTAACAAAGAAACAACACAACGAAACAGAATAATTAGTACTTACATTAAATACATCCTGGGGCTCACCCCTAAGGGGGGAGTTTGGCCACGCACCAAGCCACCATCAATACGTCCCCTGAATCAAAACCCAACTGCCTTTTCAAACTCAAATTGTCCCAGTTGCTACTTTTGCCAAATCAGCATTTCATCATTATTATAATGTCGCATGAGGTGAACGTGCCAGCTTCTTGCTGACTGTACAGTTCTTTTGTTCCCAAATGCAACTTTGTTTCAAGTTAACCCTTTCAGCTCTACTGTCGCTTTTAATCGACAAAAAAAAATGGGCCTGTGCTCTACTGTCGCTTATATGCGTCAGCTGCTAAATAAGCTCTGCAGACTACTGTCGTGTAAAATCGGCACTATTTTTATTTTTTAGTCTTGAGAGACTATTGTCGATTATTTGCGACCCAGCTTCTCACACTACTATGCCTACTGTCGATTTTACACGTTGCGTCGAGTTTAATCGACAGTAGTCAGGTAGTCTCATAATTCAGTAAACACATGTTAGTTGAGGTTGTTTATAGGTTAGTTTGTTCAAACCGGTCAAATTTGCAAGAAAAAGTGAGTGTTAAATCACGAAATAGTTGTTTAACTGTTTTATTATCTAAACTATTATCAGTGAGTATTAGAATGGCAGATCTGTGCTGTTCTAAATCTAAAAAAGCGCAATTTAAAGTTGTTTTATCAGTACCACGCTGTATATTTACTTTAAAACATTAATAAAAATATTTAAATGAATCTATATGTCACTTAAAAAATATTACAGATACAAAATAAAATGACGACTTTAAGCGACAGTAGGCGTGCAAACATAAAAATAGCTCTAGGCTGGTGAGTGTACATGCAGCCAAAATGTTCAGAGCGGAAAGGGTTAATTTCATTTATCAAATCTCGTAATAATTATTTATTTAATGATGTACTGGGTGTCTCAAACAAATTCTGAATAAATTAAAATGGCTGCGTGACAGTATGAATACCAACACAGAAAAGTAATTAAAAAAAGTATGCTGCCACCACCCTGTGTTGTAGACATGGAAAAATGTAGGTAGTGTGCCCTTCGTTGGCGTAGCCCTAGTGGGGGTTGTAGGATAGAATTTCTTAGCCAAATAATAATGCCAAATATTTATATATAAGAATATATATATATATTCAATAAAATATTTAAGTATCAAAACAAAATTACACTTGACATCGAAATAAACTGACTCTGTTTAATAGTCAACAGCAGGGACGCACCCAGGAAATTGCTGAGGGGGGGGGGGGGGGCTACTACAAATAATAATAATGTGATTAACAAGGGCGGATCCAGAAAGGTTACTGGGAGGGGGCCTAACATTTTCAAAAAACAAATTTTTTCCACCTCGTATAAGAAGTGCTATTAAAAATCTAAAAAAAAATTTTCGCCTTGTGAGAAAAGTACAAATAAAAATCCAGACAAAAAACAATGTCGCCTTGACAACGTAACAAATACTTTCCTCGAGGGGGGCAAGTGATGCTGGCCTCCAGGGGGGGGGCTTAAGCCCCCCCCCCCCCTTCAGTGCGTCTCTGGTCAACAGTAAAGATCATTTTAACATACATACAACTTATTGATAAGCAAGGGAGGGCACCAGCGGCGGCTGGTGAAATTTCAATTTTTTTTTTCTCATCTGTGGCGCATGGGACCCATACGAAATTTGGGAAATAACATCTAGAGAAGCACTTCTCTAATGACCCCTAAAAAATTTTGAAAAAGCAGTTTGCGAAAAAATTTTGGAAAATTCGTTAACCTCCCCTGGGTCTAGGGACTCCTGTTTATTTTTTTTGTCATATGCATTTGACTTTTCATAAAAATACAACAGATTTTGGAGTTTATGAAAATAACAAATTTTTCATTACTAACTGAGATACAACGAATTGAAATATTGTAATTTGTTAAAATGTAAATTACAAATTCCCCACCGCTCATCAAATTTGAGATGAGGAAATTTTTTTCGAATTTCTCCCTCTCTGCTCTTCAATTTTGAGATCTGGGGAAAAGATTTTTTTTGACGAACCGCCACTGAATTAATGTAATAATTACGTTGTTCAACAACTACTCGTACTTCTCAGGTGACACTGGTGACAGTTTAATTAAATTAAATAAGTTCTTAATAATTATAAATAAATAAAAATACTAGTAACTCGAAAAATTCAGGTTTGGGAACATGTAAAAAAATAGAAAAAAAACCTGAAAGATTTTCATATATTTTAAATAAGGCTAGAAATTCAATATCACATAATAAAGACTTCATACACATCACCATAAATACTGCTTTTAGCATCCGAAATAACGATCACTAAGATAGCTCAGTTGGTAGAAGAGTCAGTACTGTAATACGGACAACGGAGACATGTAGGTTCAATCCCTACCGACCGCAATTGGTAAAGGTAAGTAAAAATGAATTTAATAACTTAATAAACATTATAATTTGCATTTGTGAGAAAAAATTGGAGTGATGGTAAACAATATTAGATATGTTAATGTAAATAAAATATACGGATGGCTAACAAACAAATTCATAGGACAATACTTATTTATGCATTACTTCATTTTTATCAAGTAGACTACTAACTAGTATGTAGTTTTATATGTTCCTATTACTAAACACCTCTGTGGGGATTACCAAATATAACCTGAAAAAGACGTCAAATTAACGTCTAATATAAGACATCATTCATCTGAGACATTAGGAAGTCATTTTCACGTTTCATTTATGTCATCTAACTCGTCATTTCTTGTCACTCCTGACCATTTTTTCACGTCATTTTCACGTGCCTTTGCTACCTGGGGCGTTTCCCACCTTTTTTCAATGATGACACATTCTTGGAAATACGTAGCTGTGAGCCTTTTATCAGCCTCTTGCGATCTTCTTAATCGTTATAAAACGTTTCCTTCTTTTCGGGGAACAGAAAGAAGTCGGAGGGGGCAAGATCAGGAGAGTAGGCCGGGTGAGGGATGACACGTGTTTTATCATCATCGTTGTGCCACTTACCTGGACATTTACGTTGGATGTTCTCCTTTAGCTGCTTCAGAATATCACAGTAAAACTACCAGGATAGCTTCATGCAGTTTTGTCATAGGCAGGCCTCTGTTTGTTTTTAAAATGTTTGTACCAATGAAAGATTTTGCTTTAGCTTAAAGCATCAGAGAGCTCAGCTGGATGCCATGCTACACACTAATTCAAATTGTAGCACAACTTTGCAGGTATAATATTTAGTAAGTAATTCTTTTATGCACAAATTCTTCCAGTCTTTGGGTTGTACCTTGGATAACTTGTCGTTTAAAAGAAAAATCAGGGAGTGTCTCTAGAGAGATGCAAATCTCTCTCGCATTCATAAGTCATTTAACAAATAAAAAATAGGGTTTTATTTGTCTTGATTTTAAAATTTAAAACATTATACATATACTTATATCACAGAATATTTATACTATAAAAATAGCAGTCATTTAAGGCACTTGCGAATTTGCGACCTTGGTGATTGTATCTATAATAGCTCTTGTTGCCTGATACTGTTCTGTTAATTGTGCAAATTTCTTTTCCTCCATATTAAGCTTTTCTTCAAGTTTAATAATTCGCTAAAAAAAAAAAGAAATAAGAATTATTTATCAAAACCTTATAATGTCTCTACAGAGTACTACCAATCATCTCACGCAAAAGATCCTTAATGAAATTAAAGGCCTGGTTGCGCCTTTGTAAAATATACCTTGTCACAGTGGAGACCACTCCCATGGCCGAGCTCCTTTTGGTTCATTGGAAATATACCAGCGTACAGAGTTTTCAATAAAACGTACGTGAGTGTCTATTGCCTACGTGTATTTCGGTTCACGATATCAGTTGTGCATTTTGCTTTGTTTGTTTATGCACTTAATATTTCATTAATGAAGATGCGTAGAAAATATAAATCTGCTAAGATGAATCAAAATGTAACATAAATTTAAAGTATAATAAATGAATAGTATAATAGGTAAAAGGTGACAAAATGGGTCCCATAGTTATCTTTTTAAACTTAAAAGCAATTTCAGCAGAGCATATTTTCTCCTTCACAGGGACTAGACTTCACGTAGCTTGAAAAATTCCCTGAATTTTACATGTTTTTCATGATAAAAAAAAATGTTTCTTAGTGATACGTAACAATAATTATTATTATATTAGATGCAATTTTGGATAATAAATAAATCATGGAAACCTTGGGAATAAAAAAAAACAAAACGCTAAAATCGGGGAATTTCGAGTCACAATATGGAAAACAACAGAGATGGGTAAAGGAAACTTTCCATTTGAATGTTCCCGGAATGAAATTTTGATAAATATGAAAGTTTTCAAAATTCTGGGAAAGTTTGGGAACTTACGGAACATCAAATATTTTACTGAAAACTGTCATTTTCATCAGAATTTCGTTTTGGAAATTCATACGGAAAATTTTCTTTACCTGATTTTTATCAAAAATTCCCTAATTTTAGCGAATTCTTTTTAAATCCCTGAGATTTCGATGATTTTCTTATGGTTTTTAAAATTCCCCGAATTTTACAGGTTCTTCTGGTTTTCCGTAACAGTTCAACCTTGCTTTATTCTCACAGTTTCCTTTTTCTCTTAGATTCAATCGCTTTATTGAAACTGTTATGATGGCAGACATATTTTTTGCGGTATTGCATTTTCCTGAGATTAGACTGTTACCAATTTTCTGAAAATAGGTAGTGCCATATCGTATAGTTTACCTATTTGAAAAAAATTAGAAAAAAAGGAGCCGGCTTTATCCACAGAAGGATTGACAAAAAACCTCATTTTCAATTGCGTTTTTGACCCTACATTTTCGTAAAAAAAAACAGAAAATATTTTTACTGCATTATCAATTACTGCATGAAGAATATTATAAGCATACTGTAGACTAAACACATTTGTTTTCTTTTAATGCACTTGTATATAAATTGATAGTTGAATTCTAACCTTGCAACCAGTTCTTTATTCTTGCTTCCAGTCATTTTACGACCAGGATCCTTGAGCTAGCGCCTTAATTGAGCACAAGTGTGTTCTTCCACAATGTTGTGTACCTACTAATTTTGCACCGTCAATCACACTTTCGTCTAAATTAATGTGAAAAAATGATACAAGTCCAGCAATTTTGACAAACAAGTGTCCGAACATTTCATAGTTCCCACAAACAAACATAGCGGCAGCACATGCGCACGCTTATGATGAAAAGGTCTATTTTAAGTCTTTTATAAAAATTTGGGAAAAACTTAAGGTCTCGACCTGTTTCAACCAAACCGGTCAGGGAAAAGGTCTTTGAAACGAAAAGGTTTAAATTTGACAGGTTGGAAATGAAAAAAATTTTTGAATTTGAATTGGTACTAAACCCGGCTGTTTTGGGGTGCCAGACCTATTTCGTGTTTAGTGTATTAAGAAGGGTATGCCTACTCATTCTTATGACTACTGAAATAACATAAGTAAATCCGTTGCTGGCTCTCCTGTTATAAGTACAAGACTAGTACAATGGAGTGCTATTATAATAGTACTATGTTTAACCCTTTCATGACGGGAGCCACAAAAATGCGCAAATCTCTGATTGACATATGTGCGAGAGACGCATATTTTCGAACGCCGTGAATACTACTTAAAATCGGGAGGCGCAAGATTGTGGTCTGATATTCGCTTAAAAGCATCTTCAAGCTGTAGCTTGTTAGTTGCAGAAAAGTTGTGGTCTGAAAAACAGTTGTATACTCGCAGTTTATTCTTGAGTGTGTCAGGCAGTCTTCTGTGTAAACAGCTGCAAATTTTTCTTAATATAAATTGTATTTTTTACAAAATGAACAGGAAAAATAAATATTTAGCAGATGATGAGCTTGAAAAAATTTTTTTTTGATGTAAAAAGGCTTGGATGTTATTATGGTGTGGGAAATATGTGGTGTTAGAATATTGATGCAACTTGCATTAGTTCTTCAGTATACAAATTCTGTATATACCAAATAAAAATGCACGCGAACAATAATAATTATTATTAAAAAAAAACAACTTTTTTTTTAGATTATTAATGAAGTAAGAACATATACTTTTAACAATGATATATGTTTGCATACCTATTAAATAAAACGTTTATCTTCTATCTTCGTTTATTTCAACTTGCGCATATAAGCGAGCGTGTCTTTGGAGGCGGGAAGCTCATTAATGCGCGAAACTAAAAAACGGGAGACGCACGATTGCGCGAACGCAAAAAATCCCCGTTTGTGAGGCCAGTCGCCAAAAAAACGCCCGATGCGAAAGGGTTAATAGTGTAAATAACACATTTTTCATAAATACGTAAAATTTGTCCAACTTTGATGAGCACTATTATGGGAATAGGTGGTCCAAAAAATAAGCGTCTGGTCTCATTAAATGCAGAATTTAATGCTCTCCAACTTTTAATGGGACTATGTTTTCGATATTGTGAGTCCTTTACGAGATATAACCGTAAAACCGCAAAAATACTCCTCTTGGGGGTACATTTTTACCCCCCACCACTTAAGCACAACTCCGCCGGGGGGGGGGACCTAGGATAGTCATATTAGACAACAAATGAAGCCATTATAGTTATTAAGGTACCAAGGGTGTTATAAGGATAATAACGCACCGAGGTCGGCAGTGTACAATCCCGAGGACCCCTGGCCCGAGGGAGTGTACGTCGACCGAGGGCGTCATTATCCTATAACACCCGTGGTGCCTTCAACGTTTAATGTCCTGCAAGTCCGTTATTTAATTCGATTTTTTTTTTGACATTTACGATTTATTAATTTGACATCTATTATGTTCAGAACGATTTGATTTAAAAGAGAGTAAAAATCAAAATTGTTTGTAAACGCCGCCGTTGCATAGCAACGCATTTTGTTTGTCAATAACGCTATCATAATTTGCTTGTTTTGGGTTGTATTATAATTTTATAATGCCCTAGGGCGTTATAGATATTCATAATGCCCTAGGGCGTTATTTTTCATTTAATGTATCTCAAAATAGGGTGGTTATTGTAAAATAACAGACTTGTAGGACATTAAAACAATAAAACCTTTTGTAGCAATTATTTCCAATTTGGATTTTAAGCCTACTTGGCCTATTTAGATAATGACTGTTATCAATATTTTTTTGCAAGAGTCATATTTACATTGCTAAAATAAAGTGTACTACTTTTTTTTGAAAAGTTAGCAACACTGCAAAAAGTATAAAATTATATTTAGTCTAGTGGTCCGGTATAGATTACACGAAGGCACTATGGCCACGTATAATTTACTTTCATCATCCAGGGTTGGAAAAAAAACATTTTTTTTTTCAGTTTAAACAAAAAAACAGTTTTTTTTGTTTTGAACAGTTTTTTTTGTTTAAAACAGGTTTTTTAAAAATTTTAAATGGTATGTTTAAAACAGGTTTAGTAGTAGTAGTACTGTTGTTTTACTAGGCAATCAGGCCGGGATGGCCCATTTGGCTCTAGGGATCTACAGTTTAGCGTGGACTCCAAACCACGGTCTTCGACCACCAACTTTGACCCACCCTGGTCCCGTTACACCACCCTTCAAGGCGGCGCATTAGCCCGAGGTTCCCGGGTCTCCTGGACCAGCCACCACCTTTCAAGGTGGTTCACTAGCCCTAGGATTGCCTCTGTTGGCAGTCTACCGACTATTAGATGAGATCAAGTGCCGGACGCGCACAGCGTTGCTGCACCTCGCTGATCAAGCGACGGAACTTAAACCGGTGATCTTACCTTATCCCCTTAAAACAGGTTTAAAACGTTTAAAACTATATTCAACTAAAATTAAATGGTGTCCGGCACCATGGCACCCGGTTTAAACACTTTGTTTAAAACATTTTGTTTTAAACATGCCAACCCTGTCATCATCAACACAGTTGTGGGCGTAGCTTGCACTGTGACAAGGTATATTTTATAAAAACTCGGCCTGGTTACTTACCTCACTCAAATGTTTATTTTCTGTGTTTGCTTTTCGTAATAATTCTTCGGTTTTTTGCAAGTTTCTTTCCGATTTATTACCACTTTCTAATAATTTACTGGCGAGTTGTTTGCTTTTTGTAACTTGCTCCTCCAGTTTGAGTATCGTATCCGCCATATCCTTTATTTGCTTCTTACAGTTTTCCAATTGTCCTTCACATTCTGCTAATGCCTTTTCTTTGCTTTTTATTTGTCCCTCATATATTTTAATTCGCCCTGAAGATGAAAAATAAATTTATATAGACATTAGAAAAAATGTAAATGTTAAATTTTTCACATTCCTGGGATTACTCAAGAAAATTATATGATATAAATACATTTTTTTGGTTACAAATTAAAACTGAAAAGTGTCTTCAATAGAAGATAATGTCTAAATGTGAAAACTTCTACTTTTCCCAATGAACAATTTTCCTCACCCAAGTAACTGACTTTTCATACTTGGTTTATTAAGGTTGTGAGTTTATATTTGTGGTTTATAAAATTACTAAATGGTTGCCAAGTTCTATAGGAGGTATTTAAAATTACTAAAAGATATTAGGTTTTATAAAATAGTAACAGAAATATTTCCACCACAGACTTATATAACTTTTAGTAACTCTTACTATTGTTTATATAAAGAGGTTTTATAAAAGTTGCAGTAACAAATTTATAAAACTAATAGTGTTCAGTTCCTATATAGGCAATTGCTACAATGATTATAAAACTTCCTGATCATACAATCACGGCAGAAACTTTTATATAACTTGAGGAGAATTAGAACTTAAAAACACTACAATAAAACATCAATTTTAATTTTGTCCGTAACTTCAGAAGCACTATATTACTATTTGGTACTTAGCTGTTAATATGGGGTATGGCATATACATAAATATAGCTAGTGTCAAAAAATATGTGAGCTTTATTGCTTTCTGTGTAAAATGGAAAAATTAAACTGAAAAAAAGTTAAATCCAGTGGCACTTTCCGTCGAAAAATCAAAAGAAATTTGCGTAAAATCTTATATTTCATGCCCTCACTAAATTTGCAGCCAGTTAACAATAATGCAATAGAATCTGTCATTGAGAATGATAATAATGTACAAGAAACAAATATGTGTCAATATAATGAACCACTGTTTTCCCATGCAGCTGGAACAACAGTGGGTATAGGTAATTTATGTCCTGGCTCTTGGGTTTGTACTATTTTAAAAGACATCGTTTTTAACTTTTAAACTTTAATTTAAACCAGAATTTAGAATATTTACACTCTAAATGAAACGAAATCTTGAGGTTATGATTCTGACTTCGGCGATATCACGCAAACTAGGGTAAATTTAAAGGTTTTATTAGAATAGAATAGAATAGAATAGAATAGAATATATTTCGTACTAGGGACAATATACAGAATTGTATTGTACAAGTCAAGCAAAACATGAGCTTAATAAGTAAAAAGAAATCACATTAATAACATTAACATTAGACAATTACAAAATAAATAATCTAAAATACATTAATAAAATCGCAACAGTTACATACTTATTAATATAAATTAAACGTAAGAAGGACATTACATTACTTCATTATTTGGCATCACTACAGATTAGTCATAGGAAGGTGGCATCATTAATTTCATTTAAATTGTATGGTTCAGATTGTATTAATATTTTCCTGATTGTTTTTTTAAATAGTGTTAAGGTTTTTATTTCTTTTATGTGTCTGGGCAGGCAGTTGTACCATTTCAAACATTTATAATAACAGCCCTTTTCGAGCAAAGCACTCTTGTGTATGGGATAACAAAAATTATCTTTATGCCTTGTGTCGTGTTTGTGGTCTATAATAGCCTCTTTAAAGATTTCTCTATTATTGTAAACAAAACAGAGACTTTCATATACATAAATCCCCGTCACAGTTAAAATGTTAAGTGCTCTAAATAAACCTCGACATGATTCGTTTGCTCTGCTCCCTGTCATTGTTCTGACCACACGTTTTTGTATTTTGAAAACCTCTTGACTGTGTGAACCACACCAAAATAATATTCCATACGTCAATACCGAATAAAAATTACCATAATAGGCTGTTAATAGAGTACTCTCATCTACAACCTTTTTTAATTCTTTAATGGAGTAGCAAACTTTGCTGAGTTTTCCACACAGCAACTGTACATGGACCTCCCATTTCATATACTGATCAACAGTAACACCTAGAAATTTTGTTGAATTTGCAAAGATAACATCTACATTATTAATCTGGATTTCTGCTGGGTAAGTATTTTCATTTCTACTATGCCTGAATAGAATGCAATTGGTTTTGTCCGTATTTAGCACTAATGAATTATTTTTAAACCATTCTGAAATTTGTGTCATGTTAGCATGTGTCTTTTCTTCTATCATCGCAAAAGTTTTTTCAGAGATAAGGACGTTTGTATCATCTGCATAATTTGTTAAGATAGTTGTTTTGTCTGTGATTACCTTTGATAAGTCATTTATGTATAGGATGAATAAAATGGGTCCAAGTACACTACCTTGTGGGACTCCCATGGTTATACATTCTGGTTCTGAGTAATAATCTACGTAGTTGTCTCTAATGTTTACTTTTTGTGAACGTCCTTTAAGGTAGGACTCGAACCAGTTATAAGCTAATCCACGTATACCCATTTTTTCAAGTTTGCTTAAAAGTATGTTGTGGTTCACACAGTCAAAGGCTTTTGAGAGGTCCAGGAAGATGCCAAGCACATGGCAACCTTCATCCATTAATTTTAAAATGTTTTCAACAAAACTGAAAATTGCAGTCGTTGTTGATTTGCCCCTTTGAAAGCCATGTTGATTCATGGCAATAATTTTGTGAAGATTAAGAAAGGATAATACTCTTGAACACATGGTTATTTCAAGCACTTTGGAGAAACTCGATAGCATACTTATAGGTCGGTGATTTTCCATTTGAAGAGGATCACCTTTTTTATAGATGGGTTTAACAACTGCCACTTTCAGTCCTGCTGGAAAGACACCTTTAGATAATGACTCATTAATAATATATGTCAAGGGTTCAACTATTAGAAAACTTATTTTTTTCAATAATATATTGGATATATGATCATCGCCAGCAGAGAATTTGTTTTTTAAGTTATTTATAATTTCTAATACTTCATTTTGAGTTACTTCCGACAGGTAAATTGAGTTTACATTTACTGATATATGTGCTAAATCAGGATTTGTGGGATTATTTCCAACAAGGTTAGGGGCCGCTGTAATGAAATACTTATTAAATGCATTACATGCTTCCAGAGGAGAAGTAATGGTTTCATTGTTTATAACAATTCCTTGGAATTTATCATTTTTGTGACTATCTTTGTTGTTTTCTGCATTTATAATATTCCATACAGTTTTTGTTTTATTATCTGATTCATTTATTTTTTGCCCGTAGTATTTTCTTTTCTCATTTATCAGCAAGTCAGTATAAAAATTTTTATATTCAATAAATACAGGTTTTGGTAACCTGTTATGTTGGTATAACTCCGATAAGAAATTCAAGGTCTCTTTAGCATCAAGTATATTTTTTGTTATCCATTTTTGTCTCCTTTTTGTAGCAATTTTTACTTTTTTTAAAGGAAATGAGGTATTGTAATGTTCTAACAGTATTGCAGAAAAGTTGTTGTATTTGTCATCAACAGAGATAGCTTCAAATACAGGAAGCCAAGATTCTTCATTTAAACAATTATAAAAAAGTTGATAATTTGCATCACTGAAAATACGTTTGAATTCATAAGTAGGCTTTGTGCTGGTATTTTTACCAGTATATATGTCAAGCTTTTGCCCATAGTGATCAGAAATATTGGTATTTATAATTTTTGAAGTAAAATTTTGAGATTTTTTTATGAATATATTATCAAGATAAGTTGTTGTGTTCTGAGTAACTCTAGTAGGCTCCTGTGTTGTAATTTGCATATTATATGAGTTTAAGAGGTTGACTATTAAATTTAAATTTTTTACATTCTTTGCCGATGGCTGCATATCAACGTTAAAGTCCCCAGCAACCAAGACTGATTTATCACCCATTGTAGCTTTTTCTAATAGCACGTCTAGTTTATTTATAAAGCAATCAATGTTGGTTGCTGGTGGAGCATATACTACACATATTACATAAGTAACACCATTAATTTTAAATTCAGCAGAAGTACACTCAAAAACATAGTCCTCACTTAAACAATTTATATCCTTACGGATCACAGCATTCAAAGATTTTTTAGCATATAATGCTACCCCTCCGTGTGAGTTTTTGCCTACTCTGCAGTGTGACAATATTAGTTTATAGCTTTCTAATTGGAAAGCTCCTATACAATTATCCGTTTGCCAATGTTCAGTTAATGCTACGAAATTTACATTTAGCTCACTAATTACAACATTTATGTTATTAAGACAGTTTGAAATACATTGAACATTTTGATGAAAGATGCTTACTATACTCTCTTGATTCTTTGGAAAATCCACATTAGAATTGTTCTGTGATTGCTAGTCGTTTTTTGTTTTTTTCATTTCAATTTCCAGAATCCTTTTGTAACAAGCACAAATTGGGTCAGTAACAGCATGGTTAACATTTAAAGATTTTTTAAGCTTAGTATTCGTTTCTACACAGTTTATACATGTTAGAGTATCACAGCTACAGTCACTCGTATTATGTTCCTTTGCGCAATTGTAACAGGTAACTTTATTTTCACATTTTGTAGCAACATGTCCATATCTTGCACATTTAAAACATCGCACTACACTATAGTACTCCTGTACCATGCATCTTCTCCATCCAATGTTAACTCTTTCCATTTGACATATTTTATTTTTTAGTATACTGTCTAGGGAGATAATGATATTACCTTTATTTTTCCTGTCTTTCTGCTTGTATTTTGTCTGTACTTTAAAAATCGAGTTTTCATTTACAGTAAGCTCATTTTGCTCAATAAGAGAGTCAAGTATAGTTTTGTCATCACCATTAATAAAATCTTCTTCTACTCCACGTATGATAATCTTTGGGTTTTTTTGTATACCATCTACAACATTATACTGGTGTCCAAGTTCAGTATTAACTTTTTCTCTGATTTTTTCCTTTGCGTTAGAGTTACTGCAGTTTATAATGACTGCCCCTTCTTTTCCTTCTTTAAGATTTTCAACTCCAATTGCCATGACTTTGGGATTAATTTTTTCATTTAAATCGTCTTTTGTCTTATTACTCTCTTGCTTTTCTTTTGGTTTTACTATAAGCGTCTCTTTGCTATTTTTTACCACACTTGCAAAAGTGTGACTCTTTATTGGCTCCTTTGAATCCTTTATGTCCTTATTTAAGTTGTTTAGCAAATTGTTTTGCTCCATAATTTTTACATCTTGATTTTCAATGATTTCCCGTAGTTTTCTTATTTCTTTCAGGATTGCGTTTTCAGTTGCTTTCATTCTTATATTAATTAATTCATGAGTAGAGAGACCAAAACAATTTTTGCAAATAAGGCTTAATCTTCGATTGTTCTTTAGTTGCATAACTCGAACCTCTGAAGATGATAGTCCAATGCATTCATTACAGAGATACTCTCTGCAGAAATCACACTGAAATATTTCTCTTCCTTTATCTTTGGATTTATCCGGTGGCCTGTCACAAGAAGAACACTTCATTTCTATTTTTTCTTTATTGAATTCAACATTAGCAACTATAATATTTTAAAGTCCGGTCCTGTTCTTATCTTAAATAATTTTATCAGCTTGTTTCTGATAAACACAGAAAAAGGTTGTCACAAGAAAAGTGACAAAAAAGCACTTAAATTCTCTGTTTTTAGATAAAGTTAAAACATTCAAATGACTATTTATGCATATATATGCGATATTACTGCATATTGATGCTCAGTTTTTCCAACCACTATACACTAGATTTTCAGTTTACTTCTGGTAAAAAGTCTAGAAATTGAAGCTCTAAAATAGCACTGTAAAATCACTACTATTTAGAGAGATATTTATTACAACTCTAAGCCTGGACACACACATTGACTGACTGTTTTGTCGTTATGTTTTGGTTCTAACAAGAACGAATCTAGAACAGTTCTCATAATGCACAGTAAAGAAACAGCCATGTATAATTCATAATCTGTTAAACTGCGCAAGACGGGAACGATTCTAGAACTATCATCACCAGTAGTGATGATGATGACCACGGAAATTTTAGGGGAGGACTTGATAAATTTTATTATTACTTAATACAACATATGGAAATTTCTACAAAAAATAATCAACTTTGGCAGCCTTTGTTTTTAAAACTAGGACACAGGTAATCGAAAATCTGTATATGATGAAGACAATCAATGTGCTTTAAACATATTTTAATTAGAAAATAACTAAAAAGTGTGTATATAAAGCAGATGATTCAAGATTTCCACAGGTGTTCAAAAATATATATGCAGGGTGTTCCACTTAATTCTCCCGGGGCCATTTTCTCGTACTAATGAGATTTTGAAAATTTCTTGTATAATAAATATACATTATGTAATACCACAACATATGCACCAATTCTAAAAGCTCCTACAACGAAAAATTTCTTTGCGTCACAATGCCATTTATGTCTCAATTCGTGAGAAATCGCTTTTACTCAAAACTGAAGTCATTTTTGTATATTCTAGTGAATAGAATAGAATAGAATATCTTTATTTACTACTTTACAGCATATGTGTTTGTAGCAAGTCAATAAAAAGAAAACAAGACAAAGGATAGACATACATACCGGCACGGTAGCTCAATCGGTTAAGGCGTATTGAGTGGCGAATACGCTGATCGACTTGCTACCGCGCTCTGGGTTCGACCCCCAGCCCCGGTATTGGCAACACCGGTGGGTGTGGATGTATGTCTGCGTTTTTCCGAATGTGTAACCCTCTTCCGGACAGCCTTGGCTTTGGATTTGGGGGTTGTCTACTATCTGTGGTGTGTTCATGTTGTTTATGTGTTTATTAAAAACATTTCCATTTACATTTAGACAATATATCACAATAAGTGAGCTTACGGGGGTAGGCATATTGCAAGAACAAGGAGAAAGAAATGATGATTCACTATATTGTGCGAGGTAAAAAAAAAAAAAAAATTGTTAGTTAGATTATTATTAATGTACAAAGGAAAATGTATACATTTTACATTTCAATGGTAGGGGTGTCCATTAGGGTGGGTCGATTTTCTAATTTCAAAAGGCCTGTAGTGTGAAAAGTTGTGTGATGGTCTAAAATGAAGAGATATTTTTTTATTTTAATATTTGACCCCCCGCCGAGCACATAAAATAAAAAAAAATTATAAATTAAAAATCAAAAGTTTGGGACCAAATCAGAATACGTAGTAGTATAGACAAATAATTATTAAATGCCCGAATGGAAGGGTGGATGGGTGGGCAGCAGTGGAACTCGATGGCAGCCACCTCCACGTGGTGAGTTCTGGGTTATTTTGTGTAATAATTATTGTGCGAAATAAGCACAGAGCTATTTAAGTACTAGCGCAACATACAAATTTTATTTAGACGAGTTTTGAGGGGCCGACGGGGGCACAGAAGAAGAAACAATCAGAAGGGAATGTCGGCAAAAAATCCTTTGATCTCATGTTGTAAATCTCCGCCATACTATTGTTGGGCGAGTTCAGGAGAGTTCAATATTTTTTACCCCTTTTAGGAACGGCCCGGAAGAGAATCAGAAAACCTGTGAAACATTAGATGAAGACAAATATTTGTTTTAGATTTTCAATGTTTCTTAACTAATTAGGCGGCATCATGATACAAACTGTATCACGAGGCGAGATCACGCCATTTGTCGCTGACGATCCGGTTACAGAAGAAATCCGTGATCCGGGCCTGGCAGGATTTTTTACAATTCCGTCCGAGACTGACAGTGCGCGATATAGATGCGCGAACTTTTCCCGCCAATGAGAGAGTATATTCTGATTGTTTCTTCTTCTGTGACGGGGGTCTAAATACACTACAAATTTAAAAATATGTTTTATGGGTAAATAAGGAACCATAACAGCCTTTTCCAACACAGGCGACTTAGTTATATTTTTTTTTATTTCTTTTTTTTTTTGGAGGCCCGGCGGGCGGCCTGAAACATTTTTGAAAAAAATTATATTTTTTTTTCTTAAATAAAAGACCAATCTACAACTTTTTCACTACAAGCATTTCGAATTTTCTAAAAAAGTTATAAACCGATCCACCCTAGTGTCCATATATTCCTGGATAGAATAATAACAATGTTTTATCATTAAAGCTTTTACATGACATTTGAATTGTTGGTTGAGTATTTTTAGTTTTAGATTCAAGGAATTACATTTTATATATACATATACACTTATACACTTTTTACAGAATATTGTCACGTGTTTCCACCCTTAGGAAACTACCCCTTGCAAATTCCGTGGGTTCCAAAAATTATAACAAGAGATGTCCACTAACACACTTTATTAAATATTTACTGGATACTTCACAATACTATTATTAATTTAAATACACTTTTACTGACTAAAATCACAATGTTTATTACTTTGTTTATCTTTGAACTCTTAACCTCACTTTCTATACTTTCTGAACTTCTGAACTACTCGCCGAGAATGCGGTTGGTCTTTTATACCTAAAAATGATAGATCTCGATTGTTCTGTGATGACGCCACCATTCTCTAGAGAATTCCAGATGTCACTTTGGAATCTTCTGGTAGGTTCTTTTTCGAGTAGGTGCAAATACACTACATTCATTCAGACATTCGATCTGTTGAAGTCTGCCTACTTTTTAGTAACATGACCTTAAATTTTAAGGGGTGCAACATATTACACTGCCCCCTCCTTAAGCCTGAACGTCCCGGTCAGGCAATTCAGCCTCTTTCACATACTTCGCCAGTCTATCCAAGTGTACGATCTTCATCTTGGACTTTTTGTTTCGTTGAATACGATAGACGACATCATTAATTCGGGTAATAACAGTATACGGTCCATCCCAAGGAGGTTGAAGTTTCGGGGATCTCCATTCCTTCCGCTGTGGGTTGTACAGCCAAACCAGATCCCCCACCTTGAATCCCCCTGTACTGGCATTCTGATCATAACGAGCCTTCAAGCGGTTACTAGTTCTGTTCATCTGCTCTCGATCATTCTTCGGCTGTTCTCGGCTTCCATTTCTGTAGTAGTTGCTCATCGAAAATGGTTCTCCACGGGCAGCACAATTTTTACACTTGCGACACCAGGCCTCCACATCCTGGCGACTATTAACCCAATAGAACTGTTCCCGTGCTCTACTCAATGTCTTGTTTATGCCGAAGTGTCTGCTGGATGTTTCATTGTGCGCTTTCTGGAGTACTTCTGGTACACGACACCTGGGAATCACTAGACGCATGGCAACCTGCTTCCCATCTGGGCTTTCCCATGCTCTCCTCAAAAGCCCATCTACGACCATAAGTGAATCCCATTGTGACCATAAAGCCTTCAGCCCCACTTCTTTGTCGGAAACATCCTTCCATGCTGGACGCGTTCCCTCTTCTTTTGCTCGCAACATGGGTCCGATTTCTACATCGCGCAATTGCTCTCGCCTCAGAATTTTCGTTGACCAACTGTCTGGAAGATCGACCTTGACAGTGTTCACTTCAACCATGTTCGACAATTTTCTCACCTGAGGGTAGCGCTTGCAATCTTCCTTGTCTGGTTTTCTGGATAATGCAGGAGTTTTGACTGCCTGCGTTGTCAACAGCCTGGTTTTCTCGCATTGGTCGTTCACTTTTGACAGAATAAATTGTTTGTTCCCAATCCTTAACATTCGCTTCCCTACGTCAACAATAAATCCATACTGTTCCATAATGTCCAGTCCCAAAATGAAGTCATCCGTAATGTCAGCCACGATGACCCTGTGGTCGAACCTTAATTGTCCAATCTGCAAACCCAGGTCTACTTCTCCATGAACCGTAGCCCTGTCCCCCGTAGCTGTCCGGACGATCACTTCTTCATTTTGCCTCTTGGTAATCTTTATGCCCGATATAAATCCTGGACGTACTATTGATGACGTAGTACCTGTGTCGATGGTAAACAAACATTTTCTTCCGTTCACATATCCATGCAATAACAGTCTGCTTGCGATTCTTCGAAGCTGGGAAATCTTAATTTCTCTGGGGGCACTGCATTCCCTAGCCAGAACAACCCCCCTGGTACTGTTTTCCTGCTCCTCTTCAAGATTCACAGCATTTACTCGACTCTCCGAATTCTGCTGTCGACAGTCTCGCTTCATGTGTCCTACCTTGCCGCAGTTGTAACATTTAATACCACCACTCGGCTTTCCTTTGTTTTTCTGTTTTTCCTGCTTTCCAAGGTCATCTAATTTTTCGCATAATTTGGTGAATATTTTCTGCATCTCAGTCAGCAAGGGGTTCTGGTTCATTTCTGGTTGCGATTCTTCAAGAGTCACAGCTCGCACTCTCCTTGGAGTATCCCTGTAAGCGGCTTCTACTTCGAGTGCACGCACCAAAGCTTCGCTACTACTTTGGTGTCTCGTCAGCCTCAAAACTCGCCTGACCTCTTCGTCCCTTATACCATCTAAAAAGGCCCCCACGGCTAATTGTTCCTGGAATTCTTTAGGTGCACTTGGATACGCCAGGTGCGCCAGTCTCTCTATCGCAGCTTCAAATTCTTGTAAACTTTCCCCAGCTTTTTGCATCCGGGATTTCAGCTGAGCCTGGTATAATTGGGCAAGGTGTTGATCGCCATACCTCAAGTCCAATGCAGCTTCCAAGACTTTGAAGTCCCTTTGTTTCTCCACTGGGATAGTCTGAAGTAATTCTGAGGCCTGGCCCCTTAACGCCAGAACTAATGCCATAGCCTTTTCCTCGTTATCCCAGTTATTCGCCGATGCTGCTGCCTCGAATTGTCTCTTGTACGTTGTCCATGAGCTTTGGCCGTCAAAGGAGGGAGGTTTTAATCGAGGACCCGATGATGTTACTAGCTGGCCTCCTTTCTCTCTTAATTGTCGTTTAAGTCGCTCCACTTCTCCTTCGAACTCGCTCATTTTTCCTCTGATGTCACTCACTTCCTCTTTTACATGACTGACTTCCGTCTTGACTTCAGAAACTTCAGACTTTACGCTACCCATATCATCTTTGATTTCTTTCTTTAGTTCCTCAGTAGTGGAAATGATAGCGTCCTGTTGTATTTTCATTTGTTCATTCAGAATTTTCCTTAATTCTTCCTGGCGTTTTTCTTGTTCTTCTTTCTCCTCTTGCTGTCGTATCTTCAGGTCTTCCATAATTTCTCTCAATTCGGCTTTTTCTTCTTGGCGTCTTGTTTCTTCATCCTCTTTTTCTTTCTGACGTCTTGTTTCTTCATCCTCTTTTTCTTTCTGACGTCTTGTTTCTTCATCCTCTTTTTCTTTCTGACGTCTTGTTTCTTCATCCTCTTTTTCTTTCTGACGTCTTATTTCCTGATCTTCCATCATTTTCTTTAATTCGTTCCTTCTTCTTTGTCTTCCTGCCGTTGCTGCGCCATCATTTTTTGGAATTGTTCGAATAAGTCCTGCATTTGTTTATCGGATGCCATACTTCTAGTTTTTATAGGCATAAGATTATGTTAAAATAAAATAAATTTAACTGTCACGTCAATATCAGTAATGGAACTTTCCAGACAAATCTCGAAATAGCACGAAAAAGTCTTATTCAGAGTCTTTTGTCACTATCCAGTTTAGAGAATTTACTAATCTCCACTAATGTCCAAATAGAAAAGTTCTAGTAATTTCCACGCACTAACACAAAAAATTAGTCTTTTTCAGTGTCTCTATCACTACTCAGTTTAAAGGGTTTAATACTTAACACTATTTTTCTGTCCACAAATAACCCTTGAACAATGTCCAGTAAATTAGTCCTGTGTTAGCACTAAACCGCGAGAATACTTCTCGAACACTCCAGCACAACTTCAAAGCTCCTCTTGTCATAAAATTCCGCTTTCTGACACCAATTTGTCACGTGTTTCCACCCTTAGGAAACTACCCCTTGCAAATTCCGTGGGTTCCAAAAATTATAACAAGAGATGTCCACTAACACACTTTATTAAATATTTACTGGATACTTCACAATACTATTATTAATTTAAATACACTTTTACTGACTAAAATCACAATGTTTATTACTTTGTTTATCTTTGAACTCTTAACCTCACTTTCTATACTTTCTGAACTTTCTGAACTTCTGAACTACTCGCCGAGAATGCGGTTGGTCTTTTATACCTAAAAATGATAGATCTCGATTGTTCTGTGATGACGCCACCATTCTCTAGAGAATTCCAGATGTCACTTTGGAATCTTCTGGTAGGTTCTTTTTCGAGTAGGTGCAAATACACTACATTCATTCAGACATTCGATCTGTTGAAGTCTGCCTACTTTTTAGTAACATAACCTTAAATTTTAAGGGGTGCAACATATTACAATATAAATATCTTTTAGTTGTCGAAAATATAGCCCCGGAAGTTTTAAGTTGTATATGGTGGAGAAAATCAAAAAACTTGAAGTATGCAATCACATATGCTACAATTTCAAATGCTATTAAAGTATGTATTCATACTGCAGAGGATCCTCAGTTACATTTCTGTAGTTAAAAAAACAGTTAGCAGAAAATTTCAAATCACAGCTTTTATATTGGAATATGTACCTATTTATTTTTGTTATATGCATATAATATTCCATCCTTACACTTTACATCGATAATTAAATTTCCTTCAAAATTTAATTTAATGCAATAGTATACGAAACCCAACCCTGGAATGTCCGTGAGATTTCAACCTCTAACTAAACTATTTATAAGAATACTAGGACACAGATCAAACAAACCAGATGCTTCACTAATAACTAATGTAACCAGTTTCATTTTTTGTCATGTGACGTATACCTTCCAGGATTCTGCGCAGACGACATAAACAAAGGAAACTTGCGGTTGACATGGAAGTGAAAACCAGCGAGTATAATGTCACAGGAGGGAGTGTTTAGTGGTTTTTTGAGTATTTATTAGGTGACTTTTAATTATTGTTACGTATCATAAGCTCCCTCCTGTGACTCTATACTCGCTGGTTAAGACTGATTGGTATAATGTGCAGATCACTGCACAAATTCCATGAGTTGATTTGTTATCTAAACCATGATACGTCATAAGTGAAACATTTGTTTGTTGGTTTAATCTGTGACCAGGAGTTACTTATCAGTTGTATAACAGCCTTTTAGTGTTTTCAATTAGGACGCCATATTTATATGCCTTCATTAGACGCCATTGATATATTAAGATTCTTGAGAGAACTAATGAAAAACCAGTCTAAAATTCAATATGCCTAGCAAATAATACCTTTTTAAAAATAGGTAAATATAAATATGTAATACAAATTAAAAAGTGCAATGTTTTTTTTACAAAGAACTAAATGTCAAAAATTAAAAAAGTATAATTATTAGTTAAAAATGTTTAATATCTGTTATTTCGGAGGCGCGTCTAGACCGTGGCGGTACAACTTCAACAGATAAATTTGTCACTAAAAGTCTTTACACATACTTATGTTTAATTGCTGTTCATTTTACTACATATGCAAAAGAAAAGCTTCCATACTGTAAGAAGAGAAGATATAATAAACTCAACACCTTCACTTAAAAGAAAGAAAAAGAGATTTGTGCTGAAAGAGCAAGTGAGAAGTTTACTATTGTAAAGATTGTTTATAATGGTTGCGAAAATATTTCCATTACTTTATGAAGGTTTTGAAAAGTACTAAGGAAGTTATAAAGAAGTAATAGTTATATTTCTATTAGTTTTTGCTATAAGCAGGTGCGGATCCAAGGGGGGGGAGCAATGGGTGCAATTGCCCCCCCCCCTGGGACTTGTGCTATGCGAAAATCTGAAATGTCCGGTCCTGCGGCGCCGCTTTGTCGAAGTCACCCGGCATATGGTGTTATGTTTTTTACATCATTCCCAAGTAGCAAAGTAATTTTATAAAGGTTGTATAAACTACTATAAAATAAATTATTTATTTTGCTACTTGGGTTTTTATCAGGTACTTTTCAATATTTGTCAATTTTTGCAAGTGCTCCCCCCTTAGGGAGCTCCTGGATCCGCCCATGGCTATAAGGTTTAGAGGTTACTAAACAACGGTAACTCTAAGCCATTTAAGCTCTATAAGTAATATAAAGTGGTACCTAGTTGAAAAGTGGTCATCAACAATCTACTTTACTAAAGCTTTTATAATTTGGTGGTGGTGATATGGAGAATACCTTTACAAAACAAAAATTGTTCATTGGGTCGTTTAGTCTCGTTTATTACCTGTTGCTGCCATAGTTCGGTTTTGTTCTTGTGCATACGATTCCTTATATTCTTCCCTAGATTTTGTGGTTTGTTCTAAGCAGTGTTCAGTATGAAATAACAACTGCTGCAACTTATTTTGTTCTGCTGTTATCTGAGCTAATCTATGCTGTAATTTGGTACATCTTTCAGTTGCAGCCTCGATACTGTTCAATGCCGATTTCTCTGCATACCCCAAAGTGGCCAGTTTATACTCATAGAGTTCCATGACTTGAGTTGTTGCAATATTAGCCGTGTTGTTTTCATCTATTAGTCTCTAAGAAAAAAAAAAGAATAAGAAATAAGAGACAACCTGTATATGTGATTCATCTGATCTAGGCCAAATAATATTAGTAGATTAATCCACCACGTAAGAAACCATGACCATTTCTAATAGACAGAAAAATGTAATTAAATTATTTTATTCACGACTATCCCTCGCATAATAGATATAACAACTGACGAATAATGGTAGTCATAATTACAATCTAACGTATTATGAACATAATCTCATTATAATGCACCTTTGACCAATTAGGAATTAGCAATTTTTATAATCAACCGGCGAGTTCATTTTTTCCAAGTAGTGCACTCAAATTAAGAAAAAAAAAAACGTTTTAGGAGAATATTTTGAACAGCAGTTTCTCTGCATAGAAAGTAAGTATTCAACTTTTAGAACAATGTTTTGCTTATGCGCAGAAAAAAATATATATGTTTTTTGAAATATATAACAAGGTGATTCATGGTGGATGGAGTATTAGAAGTGTATGAAGAACGGATAAACATATCCTTTTGACAATTTGGGTACCAAGGAAACAGAGTACGCTGGGTCAGCCTAAACTATTATCGACAGTGCGGCGTTGCCAATTGTAGGTAAAACTGGCAACATCTTATTATTTATAGTTATTTTAAATGGAACACTCTGTATATTTTTCTATTTTTAGAATCCACACCCAATTCTGAGTAACTTTCGTTAACATATTCCTAAGTTGTTTCAGAGATGTTAATTAATTTTCAGATTTATTGAGCAAAATCTGACTTCTAATAAATCGTGTTATCTGCCTACCAAAAAACAATCATAAGCTGAACTGTTGGTTACCATTAGGCAAGGCCTGAGGTCTTTTCATGCTGTAGCCAAACCTTAGTAGTAGTATACAGAGTAGATTAGAAATAACTTTCTTTAAATGACTTATAAAAGTGGTCGAAAGTCATTTTTTTTAAATGGAACGCCTTGTATATTATTACTGATTCGGAAAGCTGACACATTTTGCTGTTCACCTATGTATAGTATACCACTCAGAGTTGAGTATAAATTCAAAAAATAGAAAAATATACAGACCGTTCCATTTAAAATAACAAAGATGTTGCCAGTTTTACCTATAATTGGCAAAGCTGCGCTGAGCCATATAGTTTTTTTTGTTTTCTTTCATTTGGACATATATATCTCGAAAACTAAGCGTCTTTAAGGCTAAAGGAACATAAACTTGTTTAGAATGTGATTTCCTACAAAAAAGGTTCTATACACAAATAATAATAATAAAATGTAAGAAATCGCATTTATTCTTGGAAATTCGACGATGAAAGGTTGCCGTCTGCCAGTCGATAACACAGTTCCACAAAAAAAAAAAAATTCAAAGCAGCGAACTAGACCCATGTATCCCTATGTATTTTCGGTCGCTGAATCAGAATCCGGGGTCAAAAAAAATCGTACACCCCCAAAATCATTAGCTAGAGCCAAAAAACACCCCTGAAATGGGGTAAAAAGGATATTAAGCTACGAGAATAGTTGTTACATCTTAATCAATCGAATTATACAAATTAAGGTTAAACAGCAGCTTACATACAATAGATATGAAACACACCCCCATGGAGGGGCGAAAACTAGCCCCCATGTATAAAAAAATCGATCCAAAACAGCAATGACTGCTGAAAAAGCTCAAAATGTCTAAGCTTTGTTAAAGTGATAAGAAACTGCATCAGGTCCGACGTAATCTTCATAAACTGCCCCTATAGAGTGGAGAACAACCACCCCCCAAATTTAAAGGACACGAGAAAAACAAGAAAAACCTAAAATGCAACAGGATTTCTATTTTCATGGATGCTATGATTGGCTGAAATTGCAAAGTACTCTAAAATAGAACTAGAAACTTACGTACCATCAACATTCTACAGTGTCAACCCTCAGAGGGTGTGAAAACTACCCCCTATATAAGATTTAACTATAAAAAGTTACAGCGACTTCCATAAAAATTCGAAACACCTGCGTTGTGTGGAAGTGAGAAGAAACTAGACTATGTTCGACGCTTTGCTTGAAAACCACCCCCACGGGGTTGAGAGACGCCACCTATAAAAAACTATGAAAATGAAACGAATAAGCAACAGTATAGCTTTTTCGTTACATCTTGAATTACGGTAGTTTACATCCTTCATAGCATCCATAAAAATGTAAATCCGGTTAGTTTCTCTGTTTTTCCAGCATCCTACAGATATAGGGGTAGTATCTCGCAACCCCGTGGGGGTGGTTTTCAAGCACATCGTCAAACTAGTCTAGTTTCTTCTTTTTTCCACGCAACGCAGGTGTTTCAAATTTTTATAGAAGTCACTAACTTTTTATAGTTAAATCTTAGATAGGGGGTAGTTTTCACACCCTCTGAGGGTTGACAATGTAGGATGTTGATGGTACGTAAGTTTCTGGTTTTATTTTAGAGTACTACGCAATTTCAGCCAATCATAGCATCCACGAAAATAGAAATCCTGTTGGATTTTACGTTTTTTCTTGTTTTTCTCGTGTCCTTTGAACTCAAGGGAGGTTGTTCTCAACCCTTTAGGGGCAGTTTATGAAGATTACGTCGGACCTGATGTAATTTCTTAACACTTTAACAAAACTTAGACATTTGGAGCTTTTTCAGCAGTCATTGCTGAGCTGGCTCGATTTTTTTATATATGGGGGCTAGTTTTCGACCCTCCCTGGAGGTGTGTTTCATATCTATTGTATGTACGCTGCTGTTTAACCTTAATTTGTTTAATTCGATTGATTAAGAAGTAACAACTAATCTCGTAGCTTAATCTTCTTTTTATCCCATTTCAGGGGTGTTTTTTGGCCCTAGCTAATGATTTTGGGGGGTGTACGATTTTTTTTGACCCCGGATTCGGATTCAGCGACCGAAAATACATGAGGATACATGGGTCTGGTTCGCTGCTGTGAACTTTTTTTTTGTGAGAGCATTAATGTGAAAAAAAAGTGGCCAGTATGAAATAAAATATATGGGTATTATATCCTAAAAAATTTTTTCTGATCTGGGGATCAGACTATCATATTCTATAGTATTTTGACCCGCTGAATCCAAATCTTTGAGCCAGTACGTCTCAGTTTTCCATAAAATGCACAAAAACCTTGGGCGTGTAGCACTTATTTTCACGGTTTTTTGCATTTTCTGCAAAACTGAGACATGCTGGCTCAAATCTGACGGCAGATTTGGATTCAGCAGGTCAAAATACCATAGGATAAGAAAGTCTGATCCCCCCAAAAAATTGTGTGGCTGTGCACAGCTAAAAAATTTTTTTTTTTTTTATCTGGGGACCGGACTTTCATTTTCTATAGTACTTTGACCTGCTGAATCCAAATCTGCCATTAAATTTGAGCCAGCACGTCTTAGTTTTGCAGAAAATGCAAAAAACTTTGACTTGTAGGGCTTATTTTCACGGTTTTTGCACTTTTTGCAAAACTGAGACTCAAATCTGATGGCAAATTTGGATTCAGCGGTTCAAAATACTATAAGATATGAAAGTCTGATCCCCAGATCAGAATGAATTTTTTTTTGTGTGGCTGTGTAATCCATGCTTACATTATTTCGTTTTGCATTCTAATTCAATCATATTACTTGTGTTCAATGCAGTAAACGAAAATGTACGTGCACATCTATGGTAATATAATGTAAATTTCCTGGTAAACGTGTACCGAAAAGGGCATGGATTTTATGTGTGGTCTAAAGACTTCGTGATCGGAGTCTGTATTACCAGCCTGTGAAGGCACTGTGATACAACGTCCCGTTGCAATCGACAAATAAGTTTTGCAACTAATAATAAAAATAAGTACTAAAGAAGTTGCCTGTTGGCTGAGGTCATCAAACACAAAAAAAAAATATCTATAACACTATCGTTAGGAATTTTGTGAATAATTGTTGGAATGTACCTGGCACACTTTTTTTTTGCAACATCTCTTGATGGGGATACATTCATAATTTTATTTTGGCCTAATTTAGATATTTGACAAGACATGCTTGTATCTAGTACTAGAGCAGTAGAATTGATTATTTTCGGCGACAACATTCCACTATAAATTTTATTGTTGATTCTTATGTATTATGACCTCCTGATTACGAAAAAATATTTGCGCCCAAAAATTCCAGGTACGTCAAAAGTTATATGCACTTTTTGACGCGTTTTCACGAATTTTCTACTTATCTGCTTAATGTATCTCGTAGTAGTAATCGAATGGGAATTTTAAAAATACTGGCTTATTTGAAATAAAATTCTTAAAAAATATAGACCTGTCCGATATGTATCAATCCGCTATCTTGTAAAAAAATGGAAAACAACAAAAATAGCCGAAAAAAATCAAAATTAATATCTTTTCGATAATAAGAAGTAATTTCACCAAAGTTGGCAAAAATAAAATTCATCTATGGTCAAATATAATGCACCAAACCCCAACGCTGTAAGTCAAATAGAACGGTCAAATATGACCTTTTTTAATTTCCTTTTCAAATTGATTTAGTTTCATTTTGTATTAAATTTTTGAAGTTATACAAGACTATCTATCTATAATATATTTCATTTTGCTTCGATGAAAATTGGGTGAAAAAAGGGAGGGTTAAAGAAAATGCATTTTTGAAAATTGTTAGAGATGCACTTTTTGAAAATAAAAGAAATTGAACTTTATCCCCTTAAAGTACCTAAAAGAACCTACGATAGAAAATAAGAAAAAGTGACGCACAGTGCCTTCTTGACACTTGACGAAGAATAAAAAAAATACATTTCTTCTGCCATCTTTGACCGTTCTATTTGACTTACAGCGTCCGGATTTGGTGCATTATATGTATTTTGCTAAGTTTATCATATTTGGAGACAATTTCGTTTATACAGGTTAGACCTGCATGCATAATAATTTAAGACAACTATATTAATAACTACATATTTTAAACAAAAAAGCCGGTAAAATCTAATACAGGAATATTGTATTTACTAATACAGTGCCAAACAAGCTAAAAACGTACTCTTCGCGTGTTCACTGAACTTTTTATATAATTGTTACACATACTGTAGGATACTCTTCGCAGTTTATTGTAAATAATGTTAGTTTTAGACATTTTTAATTTACTAGTACAAACTTAGTTGGTAAAATACTCAGTGTAAAATAAAGTAAAAATAAAAAAAACCATACCATACCCCATTTGGATTTCGAACCCGGGACCCTTGGATTTGGAGTCAAAAGCGTAAGAACTACGCCACCACCTCACACGTAAAAAAATGTAAATTTTTACATTATAAGACACGAGCTAAAATCATATTTTCACGGTTATATATTACATTATAAAATGTATATTTGTAAAATATATAAATATTTAGATATTAAAATGAAATATCATTTCACCAGATTTCTATTCAATTACATAAAACATAAAAAGCAAAAAATTTTTTTTCAAATTTAAATCAATAATAACATTTTTATTTACCTATCGATTTTGTTCAAAAACAAGAGGGTTCTCCCTCTAGCTAACACTAATTTACTGTTCAAAGTTCAGTACAATCGGAATTTTCTTTCTTGAGTTGTCATGCTTACAAGAAACGTGACGGACGGACAGACGGACGGACGGACAGACAGATGGGCATTTTGAAAGCTGTTCAGAATTCGTTCACTAACAAAATGATACGAACATTTTTTATCTGCGAGCGATATTTACGGTTTTAGAAATGCACCGATCAAATGCAATATACTCTTCGTTTTCATATTTACGAACAGTAAAACTAAATATAACGCAAATGGGTGTCCGCAAACGTCGGATTCGATTCGTAATCACAGGACGGCCAAATAAAAAAAAATCATATCTTCCGTTTCACTCAAGATATTAGTATGAATCAATCACTAAAAATAATTTTGGTCTAGTAATTTCGTACAATCTAGCTTTTGTCAATTTCTCAAAGTAAAAAAAATCTCGCATGCTACATTTTTCAATGCGCCAACTGCGTAGAGGTTCACGCAATAATTTTTTCTAAATTTTTTATAAATATTAGATGTGTTTTGACTACATTATTTCGTTAAGTGTATTGTAAGCTACAATTAAAAAAAAAAAAGAATAGATTTTTAGCTTGTTTTGTGGGAGAAAACGCAAGTTATATTTTAAAAATTCAATTTTTCACATTTTCCGAAATGGTAAATTCGTGGATTAAGGGTTGAAGGCAATCCCCTATTTTTATGCGCCCTCCGTATTCGCATTCAGCAGACAATTTTACATCGAGTACGACACTCTTCTGTCGTATGTCTGTCAGGTACTCAGGAGTGAAAGATAAACGTTTCCAGAATCTGGACTAATATGTTGTGTGTGTAATTTGATGAGTTATAACTGTGCAAGTGACTTTTACATTTTATTTGTTTTTATCTGTATTGAATATGTGTGTATATGTATATATATATATATACAGGGTGTCCCACTTAAAACTCCCGGCGCCATTTTCTCGATAACCAAAACGATATTTGAATTCTGTAAAAGGTATCTACTAGAATATATAAATGACTTCAGTTTTGAGTAAAAATGGTTATTTTACACATTGAGGTAGAGATGGCGTTGCGATGCAAAGAAATTTTTTGATAGCAGGAACGATGAAATGAGTTGCAGGAGATGAATAATTATATTCTAAGCAACTTTTTTAATATGAACAATTTTCGAAAAATCACTGGTTTTCGAGATATTTGAACTTCAATGTAATCTTTCAAGTAACAAAAATTCCATTTTTTTTCATATGTCTACAATTTATAGTGTAGAACATACATGACGCAAAAATTAGACAATACACAATAAACAAAAATGTCAAATAGCAGTTACAGCCCCAACGTTTTACTTGAAAAAAAAAAAAAATTATTTTGTGTTTTGAAATAAATATTTCATTACCATCTAAATGAGCCTGATTCACTATGAAAAATGTCCCAAAGGACTTATTGTCTAAAATGTATTTAAAAAAAGTTATGACGATTTTTATATTCTAAAAAATTTTATTGAAGTTCAAATATCCGAGAACCAGTGATTTTTCGAAAATTGTTCGTATCATAAAAGTTGCTCAGAATATAATTCTCCATCTCATGAAACTCATTTTATCGTTCCTGCGATCGAAAAATTTCTTTGCATCGCAACGCCATCTATACCTCAATGTGTAAAATAACGATTTTTACTCAAAACTGAAGTCATTTATATATTCTAGTAGATACCTTTTACAGAATTGAAATATCGCTTTTGGTTATCGAGAAAATGGCGTCGGGAGTTTTAAGTGGGACACCCTGTATGTATATTAATTGAATTGCGTTTATTTATCACTTTTTTTTGTACTGACAAAACCTACTTTGTACTATGTACTTTTAATGGTGAATAAATTATCTTAACTTATAACTTTTGCTGCAAATATTTTTTTTGTAATCAGGGCGTTATAATTAATACATAAGAATCAACAATAAAATTTTTAGTGGAATCCTATCGCTGAAAGAAATTGAATTAAATCAATTCGACTGTACTGTCATTAGGGATATATATACATAATGACAGTGGCATTATGCCACTAATTGGCATAAATCAATATTCCAACAAACCTTTAATTTGTCCAAAGTGTCATCTAGCCTTTCCATTTGTGCAAATGATAAGGTGGGGAATCCCATGTCTTGTGTGGAATGATGCACTCTACTACTGGACTCCGTAACATCTGTAAACATTGGCCGCATAATGCCCATTGTGTGTGCTATCTTCTCTAATGGTAAATTTGGATTCCTGGATATTTCCAGCGCCAAAGATCTTATCTCGCACGAACCGCCGTATAGACCCTGTGCAATAATCATGTGGATTGTCCTTCAAAATAAGATGCCAAAGTAAATATTTCTGAATGTGATCATCGATTTATAGTGTGAGCACCAAAGGGAATAAAATAAGCGTATGCTCCTGAACGATACAAGTTGGAAAGTTGTGTAAATCAATACTATATTGAATAGTCGAAAAAATTTCGGGAAGTGGTAACTTTTGAGAATACATCTCTGAACATGTCAGGAACAACAAACCAAAAACTAGTTGCACCATTCGAAAGTCCAGGAAATTTCATATCAAAAATGTATACGGAGTTGTCTTGTACGATTAAAAATGTAGGCTCCAGATTTTTTTGTTTAACGCACAAAAATGGAATGCAGCGACACGTAAGTAAGGTGGGCAAAGCGCGCGCGGCCTCGGGCGCGCTACACTAAATTTGTTGTAACTTTTGAACTAATTAATGAAACTGACCTCACAAAAGCTTAAACGAAAGTAGAAACACGTAGCTATTGGATTATTATATTTTTAAATATAAAAATGAATGTATGTGGGAATAGTACAAATGTATATGAAGTCGGAACATAAAGAGATTTGCGATGAAACCATTTCCAAAATTTTTAAGATAAAAACGTGTCTTTCACATTTTACTCTTAATTTAAAATTAATTTTTGAAGATGTACACTTTCAAAGTTTCAAAATTTTGAGAAAGTGATAAAATTTGATATATATATAACTTTAACCACCTATTACTCTGGTTTAAATCGTGTTATTAGATCTCTGTACTGCCACTGTAAACTGTCGGTTGTCGAAGAAAGCAGAGATGGGTAAACTCCCGGAGTTTTGATTACTCCGAAAGTTTCCAGGAAGCTTTCCTGGAAACTTTCCATTGGGAATATTCAGAGTCTATTTTATGGTGAAATCTGATTCGTAATGATCTAAGCTTAATTTTGATACCAAATAAGTGCATATAAATATATTATTTACATTACTTTTACAGACTTTTACCAAATAACTGATATTATATGACACCCGCTATATGTGCCCTGTGCTATATGAAGAATATGTAGCAATTGGGTGGTTCGGTGGTTACCCAGTAATTTGTTTTGTTTGAATTAATAAATAATTAAATATAAATAAAATAATTTATAGAATGTGATAAATATGTGGATTATAAAATTAAAAATTTATGTAAATAATGTCATATGTAAGTTGTAACTCCTATTTTGTGCAGAAACGGAAATATGAAGGCAAGACATAAATAACATCTAAATCGTATATTGTAGTTATATTGAATTAAAAGTGTAAAACAAATAAATAAAATAATAAATAAATGTTTATTTAATTTTAAATTTTAACACTTAAAAAAATAATAACAAGAAAATAATATCAAAATAAATTAAGCCATCCACTATAACACAACATAACATTTATCATAATTTAATTAAAATAACACTAAAACCATTAAATTGAATATCTTATAATTCGTAAAAAAATAAAAGTATATTTCTTTTTAATCATTTTCGTTTTTAATGTAACAGAAAAAAATGCTAGATATTATTCATCGGGAAGCGATAGTGCGGGTAAACAAATAAACGTAACTTATCATATGTCTGTCAACTCATCCTTGATCATAGCCAATAGCACGAAATTAGAGAAATTCTGTGCCAATGCCAATAGTAATAATCCGAGCGGTGACCATATGAAACCCTACGTCATCAAATATCCGATTAATTTTTGATAATTTCGAAAAAATATCAACAAATTAAAACTGGATTTCTGGCGTTTGAGGTTATGTTAGATCATCGTGGCGGCAATTTCAAATTCATGAGTAAATATGTGTAAGTAAATAATAACTAAATATTCGTGAAAAATTTGGAAACTTTCCCGGAGTTTTGGAAACTTTCGGAATATTCAAATATTTTATAGGAAACTTTCATTTTTATCAAAACTCCGTTCCGGAAACTTCCGAAAATTTCCTGGAAACTTTCCAATGGAAAGTTTCCTTTACCCATCTCTGGAAGAAAGTAACAAAAGCGTCTGTACTTTTCCCAACTAGTAAATATTAACTCAGAAAATCATGTAGCTGCGGCTTTTTATGCACCTATGTTTTTGTACTTTTGAATTTTTTAATAATATTTTTAACTGCAGAATCTCGGCTTCCCACAGAGAGAGAATAGCCAAGTGGGACTAACAAGATGCCCATGCTCCGCTACGGGGATCGTTAAAAGTTATAAGTTGATTCAAATTTTGGATGCCACATTTGAGTCACCATTTTGAATTTTTTTGGGAGTCGTGAAGGTACTTCCTATCAGTTCCGAGCTCTTTGGGAAGTACCCAAATAATTCATAGAGACATAAGGATATACATAGTTACACTCTATTTTTATATAAAACAGAGTGTAACAAAATTTTTACCTATATTTATCTGTCCGGTGAATTGTTTGGGTACTTCTCGATGAGCTTAGGAACTTGAAATTTGGCATGAAGGTAGGTCGTAACTTTCCAACCCCCAGAAAATTCGAAAATTTGCAAAATTCAAAATGGCGGCTGCAATATGGCTATTAATAGGTAGATATATAATATAAATTTAGAAAATTAAATTACTTTCTTTTTGGCAAGCTACTTAAATGCCCACTGAAGAAATAGAATGAACATATATGATATGCGGTTTAAAACTGCAATAACAAATAAAATTATTAATAATTTCATAACATTTTGTATTTTAACTTCCTTTTTGTTTTTTTTTATGTGTATTTGTATTCTTTTTGTAAACATTTATCAGTGTAGTTTGTACAGTATTTATACTATTAATAAAGTATTTGTTATTATTATAAAGACTGATGATTCTTTTTCCTATTGTTACATGCCTAGAAAACAAAATTAAAAAATTCCGCAAACTTGTATTATCAAGGAGCACATATAGGTGCATAGGTGCTCATATTATTAGGGCATTTCCTTTAGAAAAATAAGTAAACACGCTGAAATTGAAGTTTATAATTTATCATAAAAAAAACATACCTGTTTTTCATTAGAGAAATTTGTAGGGCGAGCCAGCTAGCGCCGTGTTGCGCTAGTTCATTCACCAATCCTAAAGCATACAAGTAAGTGTTAACCGCATCTGTGGATGACATATTGGTATCATTTGACTTGAGTCTAGGTAAGCAATCATTTAAATTGTCGCATTGCAAGGGTACAAATACCTTTCCTATCGTTTCCTCTTTTAATACTTGCAAGACACTGGGACGAATGCTGGTAGATCTGAGCATAGCTCTTAACAATTGCAGCAGCGCACCCAACCTTCGACAGCTTTCCATGTTGGATGGCATAGCGTTTGACTGTAATATCAACAAAAATGATGGTAATGGTGTAACTAATGACTTTAATATTTCGCTGTTGCTCTTTTCGGCCTCTCCTTCGGTGGCATTTTTCACTATTTTTGTTAGCACGGTCAGGGCTTGATGCGACACCCAGTCAGAATTCACCCAGTTAATGGCAAGTATGGTTATTTTAGAGTGGTAATTTGTGAGAGATGCGATTTCTTGAGACATTAATGAGTGGATAAATTCTAGTATGAGCGAAATGCATTCTGGATTATTATTATCTCTTGAAGAAGAGTCTGCCGAGTTGTTCGTTACATTAGTTTCCACAAGCTGCAAATAAGACAACACTTAAAGACTTATTTCCTACATAAAATAAAATTTACTCGCTTACTTTTAACATAGTAATAATTTATTGGTGCCATTGCAATAGTAATTTACATTATCAGTCCGGTAGGTGACTTGTTACAGTACGAGTTGGAATATAAACGAGTACTGTAATGAGACCTACCAAACGTGTATCGTATAATATTTTATTTCATATTGTCTTTATAATCTTTTTAAAATGAATAAAAAGTTATTATTATTGAAATTTAAAAAATATTAGTTCGTAATCTAACAATCGCATCACCTTAACGATGTTATAGCCATTGTTTTCCATAGATAATTATGATTGTCTTTAGCTTGTCACTGTCAAATAAATGAGGAGGAGATTAAAAATAAATCTGTGGAAGCAACGGGAAAATTAATCCCGAAAAAATGATCAGATAGATACAGTGCGTGTAATTGCGGATTGGGCATGTACTTCCACGTAGCGCGAGAGATATGACAACCCAGCAATAGCAAACTCGCCTGTCGGCGGCATAGATTAAAGAGTCGGCGCTAGACCACTGAAGCATCCCAGTTCTCAGTTATTTCACTTCAGCCAGCAGGCACACGCGATGCTGCAATTCTTACTCTCTATGCCCAACCCGCTACTACACACAATGTACGTCATTACAGAGATATGATCCCTACATTGAATATGAGGTATGATAAATACAAAATGGAAATATGACAACATGAAATGTACCAGATAATGTGACTAACATTTTAATGTTAGCATTTCTTAAGTTATCGTGCCTACAAGAAACGTGACGGGACGGACAGACATTTTGAAAATTGTTCAGAATTCGTTCACTAACACAATATGAAAATTTTTTCCCTACGAGCGATATTTACGGTTTTAGAAATGCGCCAATCAAATGCAATATGCTCTTCGTTTTTGCGAAGAGTATAATAACTATAGCTAAGCCAGGAAACGAGGATAGTGATGAATTGAACTGTCAATAGTGTCAAGCGGTGCATGTCATTGACCGACATTGATTTGATAGGCTTTTGTAAAAATTATATTGAATTATACCCCCTCCAAATTTAAAAGTCAATAGGTTATGTTGAAGGCACTGATCATGGGCTATCCTCCTTTCTCGTCTAAGGTATAGTAAAATGGTTGGTCTATTCGATGACCTGATCGTTTCTTTTTTTCTAGGTATAGTACAGTACCTAGACGTAAAAAATATGCAAAATTTCGGAATAATGTCATATTGAACGGATTTCGTTCATTTTTGGCAGTATAATAGTAAATGCTTCACAGAAAAGTTTCTATATTGTGCGGGGGCTTGCTAATTTATAGGGGGTGGTTGCCACCCCCTCTCGGGGGGTGGCACTTAAAAAATATATATAAATATATTATTGGCGCTGAAATAGAATCGAATTTTAAGAAGAAAAGGTTCTATGCAATTTTTCACATAAATTGATAGTTTTTAAGTTATAGCAACTTTAAATCGCGATTTTAGCTTAAAAAAAAAAAGGTATTTCTACTCAAGTATCTCGTAAAGTATTACTTTATCGAAAAAATATTACAGACCAATTACAGAAAGTACAAACTGGGAATTAATTATATTTTTTGTTTATTGATGTAGGCTTAATAATTTCGGAGATATTTAAGTTTACATTTGGCATCCAAGTGTTCATAAGATAATTATTTAGAGTGAGAGTTAAATATCTCAGAAACTGTGACACCTACGTCAAGGATGCTAATAAGTAGAATAATAGGTTATTAATTAAGCTTTCAACTGTTTTTTTATTTGTTTCTAAGACAATTAATTGCGCTTTCAAATTATTTTTTACTCGTTCCTGTAGCATAAGAAACAAAGAAGTTATGACGGAAAAATATGCGTATTTTTATTTGTATATAAAAAGATCGCCATTTTGTTACTCTAATTAGCCAGTAATTCAAAAAAAATTATCTCAAATAAAGTTTTTCATTAAGATGTACCATTACCTAGATGCTCAAATTTTTAGCTCATTTAAAGCACTTGCTTTAGAAAAAAATGTATTTTATCTCCGATTAAAGAACTTATATCTAGATACATAATGGTTATCTTTTCTTCATATACCTTATTTGCTCCTAACATAGTCACATTATATGTCCATTTAAATGGATAGATGAACATCACATCCCATAGGCAACAGAGGCGATGTGTAAAAGGGAAAATGTAAAATATTGTACCTATTTTATGTAACAATTGTTGGTTAACCTCTAGGAACACTACCGCAGATTTAAAAAATATAATAGGTAAAGATGTTTTATTCAAGGGAAATATGTATTGAAAGGATATTATTTATAATATTATTATTAAAACTGTAAACTGAACCTCATCATGTTACGACTATGACCTACTTACTTATGAAACGATCGATTTCTGCAAACGGCACAGTACTGTTGCATGTTGCACTAAATTGCCACTAAATTGTGTAAATATGAATAGAGAATATTATTTAGGTATTAGCAAATCACAACTTTAGATAAAACATGACTTCTTCACCACTTTTTCATCGGAGAACACGAAAAACATTCATTGACATTAATGGCGGAACGTCAAACTAAGACGATGATAACTAACTTAACCGATCTTGTAAAGAAACAGCCGCGAGTAGGCCGATGGGCCAATCAGCAACTTATGGGAAGAAGTGCCTTAGATTGGGAGTCTTTCAGTAACACACAAACTAATGTCATTATGTATCTAGATATAAGTTCTTTAATCAGAGGAAATTATTAATCCTACATCAATAAACAAAAAATATAATTAATTCCCAGTTTGTACTTTCTGTAATAGGTCTGCAACATTTTTTCGATAAAGTAATACTTTTTGAGATACTTGTGGAAAGCTGTTTGGAAATAACCTTTTTTTTAAGCTAAAATCGCAATTTTGAAGTCATTATAACTTAAAAACTATCAATTTATGTAAAAAATTGCATAGAACCTTTTCTTCTTAAAATTCAATTCTATTTCAGCTCCAATAAATATATATATTTTTTAAATGCCACCCCCTCTAAAATGGCACCCCCCGAGAGGGGGTGGCATCCACCCTAGAGTGCCCCTTATTTTTGAAGTTTTAATTTTTGGGGAGTGCCGGGCGGTATTTTGTTCCATTATGTTTAAAAGAAATCCCCACCAATTTTCAGCTTAATGGAATATAAGTAACACGTCGCTCGTGGCCTAAAATTTTCAAAAATTAAAAATTAATTTTTTCTCTATTTTATTTTATTTTTAGCTCTATATTGTCTTTTAAAATTGGTTTACTTTTTGGAAATCATAAATATATGTTAAGTTATTAATTTATTTATTGTTTGATTTGGGAATACAAAGTTTTAAAACTAGTCCATAATCTAAAGTTCTACATTTCGAAAGTTTTCTGCAATACTTCTTTGGTTGCCTAAAGATATTTACGGCGGTAATCTTGGACAGTCTAAAAAGAAAACCAAAGGGACAAATATATTAAGAAAACGAATCTTGTAGAGAGTTTGAAAATATCAATGAAAAAATGACTCACCTGAAATAAAAATTGTTTTTGATCCTCGGATTTTGTAACTTTTCGTTAAAATCTTGAACTAAATTATTCCCCGTTCGGTGGAGTCATTTACTAATTTTAATTCTCCAATGACTAGCTGTCCTTGTTTATACTCATTAGAATTTTTCCATTCGGATGGATGCAAGTGTAAAAAATTGTCTATTTTAAAACTGTGAAATAAATCAATTGACTTATTACAAAGTAATTTTAATAAAACTTTATCAGACAGCTTTAAAAATTCAGAAATGTCTTGGCAATTTCTTAAGATTATTTTCTGTTTCATCTTCTACTGAATTATCTTCTCAATTTCTAAAGTATAACAAAACGAAGGACTACCTATTTGAGCTAACAGGAAAACATGTGTGACCTACCTTGTAATCCCTTACTTTTTACATGAAAGTGTCCCGAACGCCAAGGGTTCCGTCGGCGACAAATTGTCCACAGGTCGAGGAGCTCTAGAGCTGTGTTCTCGGTAATTGGCCGGATATGTCTCCCACAGCATAGGATTTAGTTATAGGGAACTAAATCTGGATTGATTGATTTGAGCTTGCTAAACTTAGCAGTACACAATGCTGACTACATGACCACACACAATGAGTTTTCAAGACAAACTGAGTGGAGATTCACAAATCTCTCTGAAGGTTGCTGGTTTTGGTGGCAAGGCATTCCATTGGTCGATACAAACTGTCATGCCCAAATAAAGTGGCGCATTTTCCTTTTTAAATTTCTATTTCGCGAACACGAAACATCTACATTTACTGTTTCTTCTAAAATTTTTTATGCCATCTTTAATTTTGTATTTTCAGTAATCGAGTCAACAAATAGTGCGAATGCGACACATTTATCAGTCAAGTAATACAAATGGTTCACAAATTTCCGAATAGCTACTTCGGCGATATTTTTATCAATTTCTTTGTACTGATCTTATTCTCGCAAGAATTTGATATCCATTAGTGGAGCAGACATTGCTTCTGACTCATAAATCCAGCACTTTACGTAGCATATTACAATGAAGCATGTTGTTTGGCGAAGTGATTTTTCTTCGCCTTTCGTTACATCGAATTCTGTTCGAAATAAAATGATTTTTAAGGAATAAATGGCTTTTGCCATCCACATAGCCATATGGTAAGTACCTGGCTTTCTAAATTTTAGTCCTCCGGGTGAAAGGCCTCCTAGGAATATTATTACAAGGTTTAATAGTTCACGATAGTCTTCTCGTGGAAACTTTTTAGAAATTGCATCATTTATACTTTCTAGAATAGTTTCAGTATGATCGCTAAAAATTTATTTGATTTCAGGGTTTACCACAGCTGGAACGAAACTTTGAACATTGATTCTAGACCAATAGTTTTGAAATCTTTTAAATAATGGAATATCTGGTCCTGAAATAGTGAATTTGCTTTTTTCAAAAACTGCTGGCAAAATAATTTCGAAAACATGGTGACGGAAACCAAAAAACAATATATTTCTTTCTAGTTTTTGTTCTAAATATATTTCTTTCTAGTTTTTGTTCTAATAGCATTCAAGCGCCTTTAATTCTACCTTTATTCGAAGCAGTGGAGTCAAAAGTAAATGCTTTTACCTTTTCTGTTAAATCCTAATTTCCATAATCTATGTCAGTTATTAATTACTTGTTTAATTTCAACTAACAAAATTCTGTAATCGTTTTCTCCAGTCACTCCTAGCCAGGGGCGGACTGACATCAGTTTAGTGGCGCTGGATCTTATCACCGTTTCAGTGTAGCCACCAGCAGGCGCCGGTCGACTTGCCAAGTAGCCGGCGCCAACGGCGCACAATTGGACCGGGCCACCGGGATTCGTCCCGGTGGACCAGTCCACCCCTGCTCCTAGCTACCCAGGTTGTTGTTTGTCGCCTTTCATTGATAATTTTTTATGTCTCTTTTATCCCTTCGATATACTACAAGATCAGATCAGAGCTAATTAGAAGGTTCTGGATTCTGTGATAGAAGAGCAATGCAAATACACTTGCGCATAGATTCTCATTACGTTAGCTGCCAAGCGCGACGGGTAAACAGTGCTCGATCGAGCTAAAATTTGATAGGACCTATTTTTACATCCATTTGAATAAAATTATGCCCGGCACTCCCCAAAATGTGAGAAAAAATTTCTGGTCATATATGAATAAGGGGCACCCTAATCCACCCCCTATAAATTAGCAAGTCCCTGCACAATATAGAAACTTTCCTGTGAAGCATTTACTATTATACTGCCAAAAATGGGCAAAATCCGTTCAATATATTATTCCGAAGTTAAAACCTCTAGTTACTGTATTATAGATCATAAGAATTATCTTAACAAAATATCTTTCCTTCACCCAGTTAATATATAGCTTACTATGTCCACTTATTTGCAAGCTCCAAATTCATATTTATTAGTGTTTATAGTAGAAGGTCCGGTTTACAAAAATACGTTTAAGCCAAAAAAATTTTATGTTAATCAATATGACAGAAATACTTACATGTAGCAGTTTTTCTACTTGTTCTCCATATTGTTTATACTCTTTTAAAATTTGTCTATCCTTATTTTGAGCAATGATATCCTCAAAGAAATCAACAATTTGTCTAAGCAGAATTGAATCGTTATTTCTGAAAGCTTCGAATATCGATAAGAAAGTTGGTTCCACGAATCTCACCATGGTATTTTTGGGTATTTCTATATGCATATAATCCAGAATAACCATCAACTTGCAAACGTGTATTTCTATTATTGGCCCCTGAAAAATTATTATGCAAAAACATTTAAGTGTAATATTTTCAGAGTTGAGTTGAGGGGAATATTACTGAAAAATAAATTACCAGTAATTCTATCAACTCTAAAGAAAATCAACGAAGTACTCACCTGGAGAGGCAAACAGTATCTTAGAAACTTTTTTATATCTACACTTTTGGACAGCGTATAAACGGCTGGTAGATTTTTATAACATAAATTAACCAAAACTCCTAAAGACAAACAAACAATTTCCTCAACTGGACTCTCTACCCACGTCGTTAATGTTTTCATCAAATGTGGTAAGTGGGGGATCTGCCAAGAAATTTGTATTCCACAAGAAAGGTCCTAAAACATAACATATATATATTATATTCCAGGCATTAGAGAATTTTACCTAGAAAAATTCATGGTAGTTCTGGAAATAGGCTTACTTTGTTTTTTGGTTCGCTGAAACCAAATTTTCAACTTCCCACCGGAACCCCCTTAAATTTAGAAAAAAAAAAAAAAGAAATGGTTTTTTATTTTTTTATCGTTTTTTTTTTCATTTTAGGAAAGGTAGAAAAAGGTCCTTTGACATTTTGACGTATGACAAACGGGAGGAGAGCGAGTGGGTTCCGAAACATGCGCCTCGGCGCTGCGGGTCTATTTAGGTTTATCATACGTCAACTCCACAGATGCTCTCTCGTCTTTCAATCTTCTTGGGGTACCCCGCTTCCCTGCCACGCTTCTCGAGCTATTATCCTGTTGTCAGGATAATAGCCTTCCCCTCCGACCCATAACACCTGCCAGTTGCTCGAAAATTGATAGCAACATGTTGATCGTGATTGCAGTTTTTTAGGTGTTTTATCCTCAGTTTATATTGTTTATTGTTTTCATTGCTTTAAAAAACTTTTTTTTTGCAAGCAAACTAAACAAGGTTCATGTGATTTTAAATTGTTTCATTTGCGAGCAACCGTTATCGGATGACACAACAGTGAATGTGACGGAAAAAGGTTTAAAATCTTTTCAGACCGCAAGTTTAAAGCGGAAAGACAGTAAATTTGATCTTTTAAGTAGGTATACGGCAATTGTGGTGCATAGGAGGTATCAAAGGTTATACATTAACGAGAAGCTAATCGCATCATATGTAAAAAACAGACCATGTGATTCCACGAAGGCGCTCCGAGATACAGAGTTTTTCTTTCAAACAGAATTGTTTTTTATGCGGTGAAAGATTATCGGTTAATTATTTTGTACAGCAAAGTCGTTTGCCTCCAGAGCGACGGAACCCTGTGTATAATGTGCGTCAGCTAAATATACGGAATAAAGCCATAGATTTTGCAAAAAATCGGAAAGTAGATTGGGGTGATAAAATTGTGCGTCGCTTGACTCCTGTGGAAGGCGATTTAGTGGCGGAACAAGCTCGTAATCATTTGTCCTGCATGAAAAAGCTTACTCTAATTCTAAAACCCAAATCTGAAGAACCTGTGAAGTGTGGGGCTTTTGGATGTGAAGTGCAAGCTGCCATGAAGTACGTATTTTCTTTTCTCAAAGAAAATGAGCACAAGTGTCAGCTTTCGTTTAAACAACTTGTAGATCAAAATGTGACTACAAACCTCACATTAACACATTAAAACAACCAAGGCTCAACTTGTCACTAAGTATGGTGATGGCATTATTATTTCAGAAACCCTCAACAAACCTGCAATCTTTAACTTTGACTGAACTTAGTGCATGCAGTTCCACAGCGCCGAGGCTCATGTTTCGTTTCGTTCAACGTTAAAACGTCAAAGGGCCTTTTTTGTTGCAAATTTTGTCTAATTTCTGAATTTCTAGGTATCTTTTTTTTTTTTAATTTGAGGAGGGAATTTTTGGTGGGATGTTAAAAATTCGGATTCAGCGCTCCAAGAAACGTAAAGTAAGCCTATCTCCAGGACTACCATGAATTTTTCCAGGTAAGGGGCCTATGTGGTCTCTAATCCCTGGAGTATTATGCGTAAGTGTAACTTAGTTTTTGATATATTTATTTTACTTAAGAATATTCAACAAACATTATTTTACTGGCTAGCTGACAATCCTTTGATGAAGAACAAATAAATGAATTTATTTATTTTTTAGTTATTTATATATATTATATTACTCATTTAGGGTGCCCATATAGTACAGGAGAGGATTGAAAACAATCACCGTAACTCGAAAAAAACTTGTGCAGTCTTTAAACTTTGTTACACGTTTAAAAAAGGCCAAAGTTCACGAAACAAAAAAGTTTAGGAGTTTTGTGGATCCGCAGGAACCTATATATTTACACGGCACTGACAATGCCGGTGGGTTTGGATGTATGTCTGCGGACAGCCATGGTTTTGGATTTAGCGGCTGTCTAGTTATGTGGTGTGCGTTTATGGTGTTCATGTTTGTGGGTGTTACTTTAGAGTTAGTTTTGATGTAGATTATTTCAAGCATTACAAATTTGAGATCAGTTTGTGGTCGTTTGGAAATGACGTAGAAAATGAGCAAATAATGTTTAAAGCCAAAATTACACTATTTAAGGTATTACTGAGAAGCCAATTCGAATAATTCATGGGATCTAAAACATCTACTAAGACGTCAATAGCGAGAATATGAATGTTCTAGTACCTGTTTACGACAATCAAAACTCCATTATTTCAAAAAGTATTCATTGTACGAGAAAAATACAAATAAACGAAGTTTTAGGAAATGAAATTTTCATTCAATTAAAAATTTAGGATATTTCGATATGATCAACCGGTAACGAGATACTTTTGAAAATAGGTAAAAATTGCGTATTTTAATGACTTTTAATGGCCTTGGGGCACAGGTTACCGTTATCCGATCGAGTTGAAATTTTGTATACTTCATTTTTTAAATAATCGGAACCACTTTCGAAAAAAAAATCTGTCGCAAAATAAGGACCACCCTAGTGTATAGCATGTGTTATGAACAGAGCTTGAGTTCCTACAGTGCAATAAACATTTTCTCAGTTATTTTACATTTTTTGTCACAATTATTTTCCTTTTCTCATCACACCAATAAACATTTTGCACCACCCATTTAGAGACTCGCCGTTTCAGAAACGCTATATACCAAAGGTTAAATACTCGGTTACAAGAAACTAGGTCTTTTATATAGGTCCATCTAGCCAACTAAATATATGGATTGACTTAAGTGGATCCTTATATTTATTACACTCCAACATGAAACATTTTTTAGAATGGTGCTAATTTTTAAATAGTTTGCAATAAATGTTTTCTTACAAAAGTTGTGTTTGGATGCAAATAGACTATATTTTTTTGTTGAACATTTTTTAACGCAGAGTATAATCAGCTAAACAGGCTTTTCAATGAGATAAACACCTTGTTAAACACAATGACGTTCAATTTTTAATTCTATAGCTATAACAGCTTTACAAAAACCGCTGCCCAAGGAATCACTACTTCCACATCCAGATTCTCTATCCAAGTCACTCACAACGAGAAAACTTTGTATGTGAAAATAATTGTTTATGGAACTTTAATAATATAATATTTGAAATCCTCTACCCCAAAAACCCATAAAACGATACCCCACATCGGTAGTGGGGTGGGGGTGGTGATAGGGGGGTGGTAGTGGGGGGTGGATCTAGTAAAAAAATATTTTGAGGTTTCTGGTTCCTGTACATACACTAAATCACATTTTTTGTTTCATCCCCTTTAATAAGGAGGTGGGGGTGGTAATGGGGGTGGCTAATGCCAAAAATTTTTTTGAGACCTTAGCTTCTCTTGTATATACTATATACCAATTTCATGGACTCTTACCTGCTTAATTTACCCATTTACCCCAAATTTACCCCAATTTACCCCCCAACCCTTCGACGGAACAAGATGAAAATATAATCTAGTTCTAGAACTCGTTAAAGTACATATGTGTACCAAATTTCAAGTCAATATCTTAAACGGTTCCAGAGTAAACGTGCGCACAAAAAAAAGTTACAGACAGACAGACAGACCGACAGACAGACCGACAGACAGACAGACAGACCGACAGACAGACAGAAATTTTTTTTCGCTCAAACTTAAGATCTCGACGTTTCATGACATTTTAAGCCTACTTGGACAATAAAAATTTTTAAAAATTTTTTTGTCGTTACTATACTTCCACTGGACGTGGAAATAAAATAAAAGGAAAACTTGTGTGAAGATTGTAATGAAACTTCTTTACTAAATTGCAAAATACATAATAAACTAGGGCTCGACCGATGGATCGGCATCAGCATCGGCGTCGATGATACAAAATTTCACCCATCGGCATCGGCCATCAGCATAACAAAAGGCCGATGGTGCCGATGGATTTTCTTACGGGTTGCATACTTTAGTCTCTGTTGGGAATGAAATGTTTATTGTTTAGATTTAGAATGAATCAAGTGTGTGTTAAGGACGATCCAGCCATCCAACCAACCAACCGAACTTCTCGGTACACTTTGAAGATTGCCATGCGAACTCTTAAGAGTGAGCTGGTCTGCTGGAGCCAACATTGTTGGAACGCTTTGAAGACGCTGAAATTCCATTATTATAATGTATACCTTTATTTGTTTTTGTGCAATAAATATTAATTTTTATTTTTGAACATGTTGATTGGTGTCTATTGTCTAAGTTCAAAATTTAAGCATCGGCCGATGCTCAAGTAAAAACATCGGCATCTGCATCAGCAACGGCCCATCGGCAAAATTCTACCATCGGTCGAGCCGTATAATAAACCTTAGTTTAATTACCTGCATAAGTTTAAGAAGTTTTTTCTTCTTGACACCACTCAATTGGTCTCCCAGCAAACGTGCTAGACACGGTATAAAATTATAAGTATTTATTAATGCACGCCGCGCTGAGGAATTACGGCATGCATTACACAGCACATCTACACAATACCAAGCCATTTGACTCTGAGGTTCTACTTTGGTAAATAAATCGTACAAGCTAACAAAAAACTTTGCTCCAATATTAGTGTCGGGGTCGAATATATTTATGTCTATCGTTACGCTGAATGCCTAAAATTTATAGAAGCTTCAAAATAAGTTGTAAAATTAGAAAAATAAATACTCATCTTACCTGTAAATGTTTGTTTATTAATATTGCGCTGTCTTCGGTTCTTGTTGTTAAATATTTGTCGATTTCCACTATAAGAGTTTTCATTTTTAAAAATATAGATTCATTATGCAAATAACTGTTCGCTGTAGTATCCATTTTTTTATTTTTATTTTTATTATTGCGAACTAAAAGTAAAATTAATATTAAGACAATACAATATGTAGTGTGTAGTGTTAAGGTGGGTACACATTAAATTGTTATCTTTAATAATTTTTTTTTATATACCAGTACCATTGAGAATTTAAAACAAATTGTGGAAATATTTTGAATAGGTAGTTATTTTTCTAACTAATCTTTATTTCATTGCAGTATGTACCTTTTTAAACGATTTTTATAGGGAAGTAAGCAGTTCTACATCATATTATTTCCATTAACTTAATGTACCTACCTATTAACCACAACAGTAGTAGACACCCATTTATAGTATAGGTAGTACTTAAGGATTTGTTAAAAAGGGTTCGGGCAATTTATTTTTTATTTTCCTACTTTTTTTCTATATTTTTTAAAAAATTTCTGCCTCGTCCTTCACAGGAATTTATTAAAACTAGCATGAAATACCTTTTGTCAGTAATGGATATTTTTATGTTAAAATGGACTTAAAGAATTTGAAAACCGGTTATTAAACTGCGTAAATACAGAAGGATATTAAATTTAGACCATCAACACTTTAACACACGCATATTTTGATAACTAAGTTTTATTTAAATATATAAATGAAGTATTTTGCTGGAAAATATACAACTACCAGCGTAAAGCGTTCAAGGAAACTACCAACTCAGCCTTATTAACTGATTATTTATTTCTCTATTTATTTTGGCAAATAATTGGTAGCTTTTGTACCACAAAGTAACAAATTATTTTTATTTTTAACGTGTGCTCTTACACTAAATATGAAAATAATTTCTTATTCGGGTTTAAAATTCTTTGTTTACAAGCTTAAAGAATTTGAATTTTAAAACGTGTAACGGTTTTCAACATATAAATCTAATAAAAACCATTTTATAATACTAAATTCGTACATACCCAGATATCTTCTATACTTTTATCAAAGCCATAAAGAAAAGGAATTTTTTGTTCCACTTTTTTCAGCCTTAAAGAAAAAACTGCAAAGGAATGTTCAAAAAACCAAAAACTTTACGCCTGCCACTTATCAGTGTATGACTGACACCGTCGCTCTCGGCTTAGTAAGTTGGTAATAATTAACCGTCAAGTTGTCAATCTAGCCAACATTATTGAGCTGCGTTCACAGAATTTTATTTTGTACCTGATTTGTACATAATAAAATATTAAGTTGGTGGAAATCAAGAAGTGTTTAATAAAGCGAAAGTCATTCAAAGCAAAACGTGCAAATATAGCTTTTTTTCGTACTTAACGAACTGATTGCAATCACTAAACAGCCAATCAAATCGAGGTATTTTTGAAATTCTTGATCTCTATTGGTTGCTTACTGATTGTGTTCACTTTGTTCAGCACGAAAGAAAATAGCTTATATCACATCAAAATAGACATGTCAAATAAAAACATCTATTTATAGCCTAATACTAATAAAGGTCTAAAGTCACCAAAAAAACACTAAAAACCTAAAATGAGAAGTTTTCCAATAAAACGATAAGGTAAAACGCATAAGTTTATAAATCAAATAAAATTTCTCGTCAGTCTTTATGATTGTTTTCGGCTTTATTGTTAAATATTGTCCACAATGACGTCACAAAGTGTTTGCAGTCATTGTCTAATAATTGTGATAAATGAGCGCGCTCCTTCCTTTTTATCCTTGTTACTGTGCTCTATTATACATACTGGGACTGGGGCTCAATCACTGACCTCTATATATAGAGCTCACTGACCTCTATATATAGAGGTCAGTGGGCTCAATTCTCGAAATTATTCCAATGGGAAATTGTTACATTCATCTAATATGAACTAAAGAAGGATAAAATACCAATTTCCCATTGGAGTGAGCTCTGACCACGGTCATTAAACCATACGGTTGTCTCAATCAGCAGCTTGATGGCGAGAGAGACGCGGGGGGCGGGAAATAGAATGAAAGAGACAGACAGATTTCCGTGCAAAAGACAGAGACAAAGATGCTTGTAGTGTCTACAGGTGACGTAGGCTGTAGACCCTACCGGAATCTCTGTCTCTGTCTTCTACACGGAAATCAGATATGTCTGTCTCTTTTATTCGATTTCCCGCCCCGCGTCTCTCTCGTCCTAAAGCTGCTGATTGATGTAACCGTATCGTTTAATGACCGTGAACTCTGACCACCGGAGTAGCGCCATAGATTAAAGACTTATATATTATATATATAGATAGGGAACTCTCAGTACTTTCTCAATCTGCAATCATTTCGTCGCAGACAGCGCTGTATTCCCGCCTTTTTGATACAGGCGGAGTTGGTACAGGAGGGGATTTTAAACGATTTTCAAACAAATTGCTTAGGCCATCATTAGACTATAAAAATTATTTGACAAAGATCTTTTATAAAAGATATTTTATGAGTTAAATATCTATCAAATTACTCATAAAATATCTATAAAAGGTCTTTGTCAAAGAACTTTTATAGTCTAATGGTGGGCTTAAAATTAAATAAGTCATTTCGAAACTAGAAATTGATCATTTATTAATTTAACGGAAAATCTTTACAATAAATGCATTAACATTTAAAAATACATTTAAAAAGTAACTAAATCGTAAGTAAAATTATTACAAAAGTATTAAGATGTTGAACTCAGCAAACAAAACTTATTGATATTCTATAACCTGGTAGTAATGGGTTACATTAAGAGTATTTATTATTGTATGTTATTGTGGCATTTGTTATAAAATAATAACATAATCATGTTACAATATGTTATTATGTTCTGACAGTGTATATTTGGGATGAATATATGAAGCGTAAACAAAATTTGATATTACTGACAAATAAACTATTTAAGAGTAAAAACTTCTTGATTATCTTGAATGTCTAAAATGACGCAAATTACCTAACTTTGACAAGCTGTACCCCAAAAACTGTCCATACAGGATTGACTCGATGTGATAAGAACTTTTGATCAGCATGACTTGAACTACAAAATACCAAAATTTCAACCGATTCCACCGAATCAACCTTTTCATGAGTTTTGTTCCGGAGTCCTTTATAATCTATGTACTGTTGAAGGATCTATGTACTGTTAGTGCGTTGTTAAAAACTTTGAGATCAATTATCTCAAAATCACTTTTTGTTGTTACATCCCAGTAAACATTAATGTAACTTTACCTCTCTGAGAAGTAAGATTAATAGAACATTTTTATATAAAATATTTATATAAAATATACATAAATAATATGTAAGGAATGTTCTATTTTAACATAATTCGTTAATGTATATTTTACATAATTTTACGTATCTTGTACATTAGTTAATACCTAAAATTTTATGTAAAAATGTTACATAACATATACGTAAAATAATATCATATTTAAGTCAACATATTAACTTAATTACTTATACACAAGTTTACATATTTGTTACATAATTTTACTTAAAAATGTTTACCTACTTCATTTTACGACATGGAACGCGTCACCAGGGTTGCCAATCTGCGGGGAATTCCCCAAACTACGGGGAATTTGAAGCTCATTGGGGAATATTTGGGGAGAGCCGTTGTGAGGGGAAAATGCGGGGATTTTCGAATAAATACCATCAACTTAAAGCAAGACATATGCGCGTTTGTTGAGGAAAAATATATACCTTGACCTTATGTGATACGGTGATTGGGCAGCGGCAGCATCGAATCGCGCGTGAGTCCTTGCCTTGTGTGCGTGGGTGTAGGCGTGGGCCGTGCAGTGGCTGCGAATGCGTATGCCCTTGACAGCTTAATTTTACAGTTGCAGTGTTGCGAGATGCTCGTTGCTCGTATTTCTTACTCTTCTTAACAGTCTTAACCGAGTTATGATTTGATAATATAATATGACAAGAAAAGATTTATGTAGCATATGCATGAGACAAATCGGAACTTGTAGTTGTGATTTTTGCTAATTATTTTTGTGTCATTCGTTTTAATTAGAAGGACTTGTAGTGTAAAAGTGAACCTATTGTACTTAGTTTTAAATAAGAAATAACTCTTTTTTTTTATATTTTTCTTAATAAACATTGTACTATGTCAGCTTTTTATTTGATTTCCCTTTTATTATTTGTGGGGAAAACTGTGGGGAATAGGTTATTAAAATTCCCCGACTTTGGGGAATCTTGGCAACATCTGTGGGTATTTTCGAACGCAGCCATTGGCAACCCTGCGCGTCACGCTCACACAGCACGCCAGTGTGCTTGTTTTGATGTAAAATCTAACGTTTGTGTTTTTTTATCATTTTTGTGAAAAATTGTGGATGATGTCTTTTAATAACTTTGATGCAGAATTGTGAACCATAAAGCGTTGTGACTTTTTTAAATATTATTTTATTTGGACGTTTTATTAGTGTAGAGGATAGGTGCAAACAAACATGCCCGAAAAACGGTGTCTTGTTTGCGAATTTGGTGTACATGCCTATGTTGGAGGTGCACCATTTTCCAGTGAATGACCCAAAAGTGGTACCGTTTTTATAAAGATATTTATTTAAATGAAACGTAATCTTTTTATAGGTTAGATGTTAATTATTTCACGGGCAATCGTTATTCTCAACAGACAATTATATCATTACATGGATTTTGTTACACAAAAGCTGTATGTTGGCGCTGTTCCCACATTATTAAGTTCAACTGAATCCAGCGTAAGAAGTTGTAATGCAAGGAAACCTAGATCTTAATAGTGACCAAAAGCTTTTTGCGAAGTAAGTACTATGCAGTATGCATAGGTATAGTTACCCAGGTAGCAAGGGTACGTTATAATGACGTCAAAATCTGGTGATTCTGGTCAAAAAGACGTCAGGGCACTAAAAATCGACGACAGAATGACGTCTTATAAATGACATTAAAATGACGTGCTACACATCACGTCATATTGTCGTCTTTTTTCGGTGTTAAATTTATTTATATTTTATCGGATTATCACTAATGGCATTTTGTTATCGTAAGCAGAGTGTAAAGTTAAAAAAAAAATAATAAACCGTGTCGTGAGGGATAAGCATTGGCGTTTTTATTCGAGGATATAATGTTTTTTAACATTATCCAAAATAATTTATATTCGAAAGAGTTTGCAAAGATTCGGCAGTTTATTTGTTTAAATTATATTTCTATCTATTCTTTTAATAATAAAATAAGATTAAAATTCATTAAAAAGCAAAATCTATCCGTGTTCCAACTATAAAGTCTTTAGGTAAGTAGTCTCAGAAAGGTTGGTAGCCGAGTGCTTAAGGCGTCGTCTTCCAAGTCATGAGGTCGGCGGTTCGACCCCTGCTCATTCCGTTTTTTTTTATTGCGAAAAAAAAATTTAGTTGTTTTTTTTAAGGTAATAATTGCTTATTGGTTTTTTTTCAATTTTAGGTCTGTTTTAGACCATTAAATATTCTATTTATGTTGTAGATGACGATATTACACCTTTACCGTTTTTTCTCCAACACGCTTCCCAGGTTTGTATAAGTACCTCAACTTAAAACTTTAATTCTTAAAATAGTTGACTCCTGACTTCCCCTCCACCGCTCATCAAATTTGAGATAAGGAAAATTGCTTTTTCGGATTTCTCCCTCTCTGCTCTTCAATTTCGAGATCTGGGGAAAATATATTTTTTTTAATGAACCGCCACTAATACTAATTAATGTAATAATTACATTGTTCAACAACTACTCGTAGGTACTTCTCAGGTGACACTGGTGACAGTTTAATTAAATTAAATAAGTTCTTCTTAATAATTATAAATAAATAAAAATACTAGTAACTCGAAGCGAGAACCTGAAAGATTTTCATATATTTTAAATAAGGCAAGAAATTCAATTTCACATAATAAAGACTTCATTCGCCACCATAAATACTGCTTTTAGCATCCGAAATAGCGGTCGCCAAGCTAGCTCAGTTGGTTGAAGCGTCAGTACTGTAATCGGACAGCAGATACATGCCTGGTTCGAACCCAACGGACCGCAATTGGTAAAGGTAAGTAAAAATGAATTTTATAACTTAATAAACATTATAATTTGCAGGCAACCCTTGTGAGAAAAAGTTGGAGTGATGGTAAACAATATTAGATATGTTAATGTAAATAAAATTACGGATGGCTAACAAACAAATTCATTAGGACAAAACTTATTTATGCATTAATTATTTTATTTTTATCAAGTAGATTACTAACTAGTATGTTGTTTTGTATATTCCTATTACTAAAAACCTGTGGGGGGATTACCAAATATAACCTGAAAAAGACGTCATTCGTCTGAGACATTAGGAAGTCATTTTCACGTTTCATTTACGTCATCTAACTCGTCATTTTTCGTCACTCCTGACCATTTTTTCACGTCATTTTCACGTGCCTTTGCTACCTGGGATATTGTCTACCTCCGATTAAAGAAATTATGTCTAGATACATAACAGCTATCTTTTCACTATATACCTTGTTTGCTCCTAACATAGTCACATTATATGTCCATTAAAAAGAACAGATGAACATCACATCCCATAGGCAACAGTGGCGTTGTGTGCGTAGAAAATGCATAGAATGGTAAATATTTTCATTAAAATGAAATATTGCAATTCCTGCATTACCGGCTCTTTATACAACGTGATGTAGGCATACGATATTACAGTGAGATAAATATGTATTGAAAGGATATTAAAATTTAATTGCTATGCACTTTATAACTGTAAACTGAACTTCATCATGTTACGACTATGAAACGATCGATTTTCTTCTTTTCTAAACTGCTTTCTGCAAACGGCACAGCACAACACCATTTTGCACTAGATATATTGTCACTAAACTGTGTAAATATGAATAAAGAATATTATTTAGGTATTGAGCAAATCACAACTTAAAATAAAAAGAATTCTTCACCACAAAAACACGAAAAACACGTATTAACATTAATGGCGGACACTGTCAAAAGTGTCAAACTGAGATTATGATAATCGAACTAAACCGATGGTGCCCGAATCGGCCGCGAATAGATCGACTAGCCAATTAAGAACTTAGGGAAGAAGTGCCTTAGATTGTAACTATCTCAGCAACATACAAATCAGTACAATTATGTATCTAGATATAAGTTCTTTAATCGGAGTTGTTTACCGACTTCTTATAGCACCTACTTTGTGTTCGTTATTGTATTGTACATATATTTCAAGGTTTTGTATGTGTAAAGTAGGCTAATATTTTCCCGCAATTTTTCTTTTGCCCAAAATTGGCTTCAGCACGTCAAAATACTTCAGAAAAATTAGATCAGAACCTTAGGACAAAACCATTTTTTTGCTCTTTTTAGAGGATAAAAGGGGTGGTAACCAAAAAAAATAGATTTTTTTTTTAATATCAGAATCGGTGATTAATGATATTGCTTATGTATCGCCATTAAAAAAATTAAGTTTATCATTATAAAACTACGAAGAAAACTAGAATTGTCTGAACCTTTTTGCTTAATTTTGTTGCAATAAATTAAGACAATTAAGATGTGCCATTATTAAAAAATATGCTTCTGGTAGAGTTAAAGCATCTAGGCAAAGGACCTCGCACATTTTCTTATATAAAATGGCTCTCGGTGAATGTAATAATATAACCAGATTTACTACACTATACTGGGTGCGCCACTTAAAACTCCCCAGACTTGTAACTTTTTTATTTTCGAAGCGATGACCATGTTGGGCACATCAAATTGTAGACATTTTTAAAGCCTTTAAACATCCATATACAGAGTGATTAATTTTTTTTTAATTGTTAAGAAAGGAAATTTAATTTCTTTGAATATTTTTTTTACCTCACCCTGTACATGGACTATGTTAATGTTTTCTTATAAAGGTTTTAATTAGCTTCAATTTATGTTATTAAAATAAAAAAAAATGAAAAAACAAAAAATTTGCAATTTCCTACTTACCTAGTACCTACATTTTAATATGTTAGTTTAAATTTGTTTTTTGTTACTGTTTTGTTACGCTAAATATTATTTGTGGTATGTTTTTTACAGATAAAGGATAAAATTATTATTTACATTCCTTTCAAAGTAATTAAAAAAAAAAAAAATCAGTTTGGAATTGGATAGTGTTTTTAATTCCTTTCTCTAAAACCAAAAAGAATTTCGAATATGACGTGATAATATAATTTGAAGCTAATTAAAACCTTTATAAGAAAACATTAACGCAGTTCATGTACTGGGTGACGTAAAAAAATATTCAAGGAAATTAAGATTTCTTTCTTAACAATTTTTTCAAAAAAATTTTTTTTAAATGCTTTAAAAATATCTACAATTTGATGTGCCCAACATGGTCGTCCCTTAAAAAATAAGAAAATTACAAGCCTGGGGAGTTTTAAATGGTGCACCCCATATATGAAATGGACTAATATATTTTAATTTTTTTCACAGGTTGTGTAACTGATGTTCAAGTAGCAAATGTCAGAGAGGTGAAGGCTGACCAAAGAATGGGTAAAAACAGAAACGACCCGAGAAATGCTTAACACTTATTGTAGATACTTAGTTAACTTGAATATAGATTAGTTACACAAAAGACACTAGTATTAATCTCTCCTAAATCAACAGTTAATAAAATAAATGAAATGAAATTTGAGCTTTACTAGGAATGCAAAGTGAGGTGGTAGGTGGGTACAAATCATTTGAGAAGAAAAAACCGCTGCCCAAGGAATCACGACTTCCACATCCAGATTTTCTATCCAAGTAACTCACAACGAAAAAATTTTGTATGTGGAAATAATTGCCTATGGAACTTTAATTATATAATATTTGAAATCCTCTACCCCAAAAACCTATAAAACGATACCCCACATCGGTAGTGGGGTGGGGGTGGTGATAGGGGGGTGGTAGTGGGGGGTTGATGAAGTAAAACAATATTTTGAGGTTTCTGGTTCTTGTACACACACTAAATCACATTCTTTTTTCATTCCCTTTAATAATGGTGGGGGTGCTAATGGGGTGGCCAATGCCAAAAATTTGTTTGATACCTTAGCTTCCCTTGTATATACTAAATACCAATTTTCTGGACCCTTACCTGCTTGATTTTGCTATTTACCTCAAATTTACCCCCCAACCCTTCCACGGAACGAGATGAAAATATAATCTAGCTCCAGATCTCGTTAAAGTACATATGTGTACCAAATTTCAAGTCAATATCTTAAACGGTTCCAGAGCAAACGTGCGCACAAAGAAAGTTACAGACAAACCGACAGACAGAAATTTTTTTTCGCTCAAACTTAAAATCTCGATGTTTCATGATATTCTAAGCCTATTTGAACGATAAAAATTTTTAAAAATTTTTTTGTCGTTACTTCCACTGGATGTGGAAGTAAAAATATCGTATAGCTGCTTTCTAATGAACATATAGATGACAACGTCGAGGACAACGCCTAATGTCTGGTTTACCTACTGGGATATGCAGAGATGAAGATGGAATTGAAGCTCTTTACTTTGTTGATACTAATTAACTTAGTTTAAACTGTCATTCAATTCGAGAATCTTTACTAAACTAATATATGTTATCAAATCAGACAACCATATCTTGCATTAGGTATATACTTGTTATCTCTTTTTGATGTAGCATGTATTTGTTTTAAATACCTTCAAAATAGCACCCTATAGTACTTTTTAAATATTGATACTAGAGAACTGGATTCTTGGAGTTAAATATATGAATATAAATTCCTCATAAATTGTCCAGAAAAATTGATATTCTTTAGGAAATAACTGGAGGAGGCATCAATTTTTATTTTTAAGTACCTCTGAATATTTTTAGAAAGTTAGATAGTTTTATATTTTAAATATAACGATTTTTTTTACAAAAATATTTTCATTCAAAATATAAAACTACTTGGCTCTAAATAAAAATAAAACTTGGTGTCAACTTCGGTAATTTTCTAAAGAAATATATTTTTCTGCATAACTTATAAGGAACTTTATTCATATATAACTTCAAAAATTTAATTGTGTAGTATCAATATTTAAAAAGTGCTGGGATATGCTATTTTGAACATACGGTAGGTAGATAAAATAAATACATGCTACATCATAAAGAGATAAAAAGTACCTATATATATTAGTTACGTAGCGTAAGGTCATTATCAAGTGGTTGAATATACATATACGCTACGTCGTAAAGAGATAAAATTAGTTACGTATGCTTTACATAGCATAAGGTCATTATTAAGTGGTTGAATATACGTCATATGTTACGTACCGTGAGGTCACAGTGCTTCACTATGTAAAAATCATATGCACATGTTGCTGACATTTCGCAAAGTATGCACGTATGATTATGCCTCACATTTTACAGAGCACGTTACTTCTGCGAAACTTAGTTTACGTAGCATTTACGTATATGCTATATATTTATGTTTGCTGGGATAGGCCCTTCATCCACTTTTGTCTTCAATTTCAATGCCACCTCCAAAAAAGAGTTGGTTTTTACTGTCTCCCCGATGTTTTTAGCCAATTCGGATGACAGATTCGTATTCAACACCCTAAAATTAGTAAAAAAATATGGTTTCCACATTTTACCAGCGCGTCAAAATACTTCTGAAAAGTTAGATCAGAATCTTAGGTCAAACAAGACCTTTTTCGCCCTTTGTAGGGGATGAAAGGGGCGGTAGATAAAAACTGACCCGACAGAAAAACAATTGTCCAAATTCGGCTTCGGCGGTCAAAATATTTCAGAAAAGTTAGATCAGAACCTTAGGAACCTTCTGCCTTTTTTAGGGGATAAGAGGGGTGGCAGACAAAAACTGATGCGATAGATTTTTTTCTAATATCAAAATCGGTTTCTGCATGTCAAAAAACATATAGGATAGATGGTTCTGATCAAAAGCGCAGCCTTTTTTTGTTGACCTGTATTATTGTCAGTGGTTTGTATGTGGCGCCATCATCGATGTCGCATCGGCGTTTCAACATGACGTCACAATTTCATCACAATATGACGTTACTGAAACGTCATTTTCTCGTTACCTGACATCGGAGTCCAATGTTACCAAAAAATGGCATCAAAATTACGTCAGATCTGCTGCCTGGAACTAACCATGGCAAAAATAAATAAACGCTTGTGGCTGATTTATTCTTAATAATTTAGTAATAATATTAAAAAAATGACTGCAACAAGTTTTATAACTTATATTTGCCGAATAATTAGAAGCAAACAATATACATTCTTAAAAGTACACTATTTTCATCCGATTCTTATTGCATCTATTTTCTCCAATTAAGTTCATGATAGTAAAACAGTATATTTCAGTCTAGGGTAAAGGTTCTGTTGCCGCCGGAGTTTCAACATTATCATTGTTTTCTCTTGTGCTCTCCAGTGAATCCTGCAAGGATTCATTTGCCTGAATTTCATTAACATTCTGGAATCCATAATCCGGAACTTCGGCCAGGTCAATCAATTTTGTATTTCTAGGTGTAACGGGACTTGCAGTTCTGGTCGGACTTATAGAAGCGACTGTGGATGTTGGCAAAACCTCTCTAATAGGCAAAGCTGTTGGGTATTCTCGTGGACACCTGAAAAATATTTTCCAATTTAGTTAAAAACGTATAGCCAAAAGGAAATTATGTCTAGACTATATCCAGGCAACCCAGCAAACATCGTTATATATTTAAAATATTTTTGTTATATAACCCCACTAACTTTAAATGTAACGAGTTATGTAACACATACAAAATAATGGTATAACGCTAATGTTGCTGTTTCCCACTCAGACTAACTGAGACATTATATAACATTAATATAACTAGTTATAATAACAGTTATGTTTCATCATTATAATATTAATACTATTATAAAGTAATTATTATATAACAAATATAACAATTTTCTGTGAATGTTATATAATGATTTTATCAAAATGTTATATAACTGTACGTACTTCCGTTATCAAATATACAGTGTGTCGCACTTAAGAGTGTAACACCCTTATCATTTCTTTCCTCCCGATTTGAACTAAGTTTACTCAAATAGAGAACAAATCAAGATCCACTTATGGCAAAAAAACATTCAATGTTGCCTTTGCATTTATTTGTAGGAGACGAATGTTTTTTTAGCCCTAAGTAGATCCTAATTTGTTCTAATGCGAGCAAAAAATTTGTTTCAAATCGGAAAAAAGTTATAATTAAGGGTGTTTGCAACACTCAAGTGCGACACTCTCTTTTAAATACACGAATTTAATTTAAAATACTGCAAACACATTTGTACATGATTTTTGGCATATCTGAATATTACTTCAACTCCATAAACTCACACATAATTTTTCATGTTATTTCAAATTAACAATTTAAATTTATTTACAATGGTGAATAAAACATTCCGGTTGACACATGGCATGCTTCTATATTTGATTTTAACTTATCGAAACGAACTTTGCAAAACTAGCTTACCACTAAAAAAATGTGTTTTTGAACATGTCAAACATCCCATTTACCACGAAATGAATTTAAAAACAATTATTAAAAAAGCAGTGATAGTTGTAGATCTATATTTGGATGAAATTAACATGTTAACAAAACTACAAAAAAATAAATAAAATAAAAATCATCTGCTACACAATGGTGGAAAGGATTTATTATACACTTCACTTTATACATAAACAATGTACTAAATAATATTCAGTGTATCTAAATTCGTGTAATTAAGTTAGTCCATATCTCAGTACTGAAGTATGGGATTCAAACAAGACTTTCAAGACACAGCTACTATAAAATATTAATTTTCAGAATAAGAGCAAAAATTCATCAAAGAATTTCACATCTAGTCTTAGAAATTACACCTTATTGAAACTTTATAAATAAAAAATTCAAATTTCTCAACAAAATTTTAAATCTGCAGATATGCCCTTATTCTGAAAAAAGATTTTTAAATTATTTTAGTAGTATTTTTACACAAAGATAGGTTATGTGAGGCAGCTCATTTTTTAATTTTTTGTCCCAAATTTAAATTGCAAATTTGTCTGAAAAACTTCTTAATTTGGTTTTCATAGTCATGCCTTAAACTATTATTTAAGTCCCATGCTTCAGTACTGAGACACAATTGATCTACGTTTCACCGGACCTCACTGGCCGCAGCTTCCTTTGGAAGCATTCCAAACTCTTGTCTATATAAGCTTTTTTAAAATATCTTTGGGCACAAAACCACATCTCGAAATTAATAGGTACATTTTTGCGACATACCGGGTTAAATAAAAGTGGTATGTAGTGGTTAAACCCCCACCACATTATTATATATTTGCAAACCGGTGTCGCGAAAATATAGATAGTTACTTTAAATTATTTCTTACAAATTCAAAAAGAGGTCAATTTACGGGCTTGACAGTAAACAAGGACAGCGATACATACCGCTTCTAACCTACGTCGAGAGCTGGGTAAGCTGCGGTTAGTGTTTTGACATATCAAGAGTCACGTGAAACCGTACTCCCCTATTAAACCGCTTCTCGCGAAAATGAAGCGGTAAGCTAATAATACATACCACAACTTACCCGGTATGTCGCAAAAATGTACTTAAAGACATGAATTTGGATATACCGTGTAAAATATACAAAACGAATTTTTTTAATATTCATCCAATCTATATAACACAAAATATGCTATCTGTAGTGGCATAACATCCGTTTTTCTATTTATGACAAAAAAAAATTCAAGATCAAGAATAGCATTGTCAATAAAAAGCAGTCCAGACTGGGACTAGGACATTTCGTAAATGTATCGACAAACTTCGAGTAGGCACAAAATCTTAAAAAACATATTTGTAATTTTTTTTATAAGATTAAGATACAATGCTCTCAGATTTGCTATATGTAAATATCATGGAAATATAATTACTCACGTAGAACAAAATTGTAAATTTTGTTCAGTGGTGTAAAAATGGATAAAACTTGCAATAGTTCTATTACTTCTATGCAAAACTGAACAATATTAAAAAAAACAATTAAATTGAGATTATTTTTCATTGATCTGCTTAATGTGTCTTGGAAATTACTTAATTCCTAACAAAGGTTTATTTAGAGTTTTTTATTTAATCGGTAAGTTCTATTCTTTGTCGTTTCTAAGAACACTTATGCAAAAACCTGTATAACAAATTTCCAGTCAAATAGATGCATACACTGGCTTTCCAGAAACCTACAGCTACAACCTCTAGATGTCTCTAACAAACGTTGTTATTCTTCTGCGCTCAAAAAATGCCTTGTGTTTCTTTTCCTTCTTATGCCTGTTTTGCTAAGCGAAACCACTCTGATGCTACCTGTTCTATTTCGTGTTGCATCACATAAGAAAAACTTACAACGAAAACTTCTGAAACAATGATAGCAATATAAATAAAATATTCATATAGCTATTGGTTAAAGTTCCTCACCTTTCTTTGCAGCGATAACCTCCAGGTCAACGCTTTAAATTTCCTGAGCATTTCGTGGTACATTCATTAGTAAATAAATTAATCTCCTGTGGATATTATCTCAAGGATTGCTTCTCTCCACTCTTTCTGGAATCAATATAATAATAATGTATATTTTTCAAAATACAATACCATCAAATATATTTTAGTTCAGAAAACTTTAGCTATAATATTATATAAGAACATTGAAAATGAATATGAATACTTTAGAGAAAAACTGCTTTTAATGGTAATTATTCTTTTTAAAAATATCATATTGTTTCAAAATTTCTTTTTGATACTTACATTGGTTAAAATAGTTTTTCAACTCATTTTGACAGTCATTAGTATCGAGTATATCACAATTTCCTTCAATAATAATCATCCAGTGAAAAATTATGACTGACATTAATTATCTATTTTTTCAGTTGAATTTCTACATACTGATGAGTCATGCCAGGATATAAATGACTAAATGACTTTACTTTTTTTAATCTTTCAGCAATCATTTGATTCTTACACCTCTTTGTTAAATAATGTCTTTTCTTTTTCCATATTTTGATTTGAGGTTAGAATTGAAAAAGTTTTATTTGTATTTGATAGACATAAAAATTATAATATATTTTGTATACCTACCTTATCTTCAATGCACACTGATCGCCAATGTTAACTAAATTTAAATCAAAGAGCACAAAACAACTACACAACAATGCTGGAATGTTGAGCTTCTTTTTGCTTAGTGAAAACACGAACAAAAACAAAATGGCCTCTGCCGAATTCCCGAGCTCCCGTGTCTGCTGCCCTACCACAAACGCTTTTAAATATAAATTTACCGAACTGCAACATAACAGTTATACAATTTTTATTATTTAAGTTATATATTCTTTATAAGAGTTTTTATGTAACAGAAATATTATTAAACTATACATTGTTATATAACTTTGTTATATTGGTTGAACTTTAAATGTTACAATATTATTATATTACTAAAGCATAACAACATATTGTAACATGATTATGTTATTATTTTATAACAAATGTTATAATAATAACATAACATTAATAAATACTGGTAATGTAACCCGTTACTACCAGGTTATATAATATCAATAATTTTTGTTTGCTGGGAACACACTGCTGTCATAATTACATCCTGTTTAGGCGTTTATTGGTCGACGACGTCTACGGCGAATAAGTGATGTCTCTGTAATGTCACTTTTATGACGAAATTTGCGTCAGTTTGTTACGGCAATTTAACGTACTTGTAACGTAATTTCTTTTATTTTGGATGATTTTATGCATTATCGCGTAGTTTGTTCTAGGAATTATTTATAGGTGGTGCCACATATAAACCACTGACAATAAGTAGTCACACTTTATCTTATACAGGGTGTTTCATGAGGAAACGGACATGCTTTAATGGCACATAGGGGACACCGAGGGTAATCATAATCATCCATAGAAAAAGCTAGTTGGACCTTTACTGAAATACAGAGTGTTTTATGTATTTTTGCCAATATTTCTTTTAATTGTTACTTTCTAAAGGAATGGAATAATAAGTTTGGATTTGGCACATATAATACACTAGTGATCCTGAATAAGACCGACATTCTTTAATCTATCTTCTTCGCATTTTTGGCGCGCGCCATAGTTTCTGAGATATTTAACTTTTGAACTGAAAAACTTTTTGCGCCATTTTTAATCCTCCATAGAACTTGATCTACCATGATATGCGGAAAATTTAACAGTCGGTTGTCCCCACCGAAAGGAGTTAAGAAAATGAAAAAAAAAATTACCAAAAAAATTACCTTATTTTTTGTAAAAATGTGCCGCTAATGACTTTAACTAATCTGACGAAACTAGGTGCAACCATATCACTTCCCCTCTCCCTTTATCAGACATGGAACTGACAGCAAAGCTGGCGTGGATAGAAATGTCTTTTTGGATCTAATCACATTACAAAAATGGTGTAATATGTTAAAATTTAAGGTTATGTTGGTTACATGATGCACTAAAAAGTAGGCCCAAATTCAATTAGTTCGGATCTCACTAAACAATGCATTATTACTTTAATATAACATCAACGTTGTCAGAAAGTAATTTGTCATACTATTAAATGTTACGTAATGTAATCAACATTACATAAATATTTGTTTAATATTTCGAAATGTAACATTTCTCTGTTACGTTGTTGTAATATAAATATCATATTACAAGAGAACATTACAAATGTTACTTCCATTTAACATTGCATAACATTACGGATACATTCTTTGTTTGCTGGGATGTCTGAATGTGGATTTGCACCTACTAGAGAAAGAACTTACTAGAAGTTCTAGAAATAGTAAAGAACTTGCTAGATATATCTGGATAATGGTGACGTCATCACAGAAGCATCGAGATCTGTAATCTTTAGGTATATAAGGCATGGAGTAAACTAGAGTGGACACTTAAGTAAGAACAGTTCTAATGGTCAGCTGAGATGGTCAGAGAGTAAGGAATACACACAGTGATAAAGTGACTGAATAATTGAATTGTAGTACACAGTCGAGTACACAGTGTATTATTAGTCAAGTAATTAATTGTTGTTGTAATTAGTAAGTTAATAAACTAGTGTTTAGTGTTACTCTGGTGTTATAATTTCCGGATCCACGATACAGGGTGTTTACAAAAAGGGTGTAAGCACGTAACAATAGCAAAAATTAAAACAATCTGTGTACCTAGAACTCAGCACAGCACAAAACTGAAAAGTAACGAAAAGTCAGAGAAATTGTTCGAATGCATTACATTCAATGCATTGTTGTAAGCGCAGAATGGCATATTGACGGTATCGATCTACGAATGCAATTTAAAATTTAACGGTAGGCTTCAACTAGAACTCGGGAACTCATTAAATACACTAACCCTATGCAGTGTTGCGAGCAGGTCTCATTTTTTCGTACTAGATGTCGTTATAAATTCGTAATAGATTTCAACTTTTCGTAATCACATACCTAGAGGAGAGTAGGAGAACGCCACGGGCGAAATTTTTTTTTTAAGGTCATAGTGATTTTTTTAGAGTATCTTCATGTAACGTATACTTATTACATCGAAATGAATAAATTGAATATATTTAAATTTTTCTATAGTGGCTTCACCTGTCATTGAATGGCGAAATTTTTTATTACAATAAGAATTTATTCGCGATACCGTTTACAAGTCATGACTTTTAAGAGTCTTTAGCCATTTCGTTTCACTTTTAACACCGACTACCAGTTCTACTGGTAGCATTCATCGGTATAAATATATAACGACATAACGAAAAAAAAAGTAATAAATGTTCGTTGCGGCGTAATAGCGTAATAGGGAGCATTTAATCAGTGGCGGCTCGTGATATTGTCTGCAGAGGAGGCTCGATATTTTGAAAAACAATTAGAGAAATTTCTACAAGTAAAAGATATTAATTTGGAAGATTAGAAGATATGCTGCTTCTTCCAAAGGGAGGCTCAGCCTCCCCTGCCTCCCCTGACGAGCCGCCACTGCATTTAATAGTAATAGATCTATTACAAAAGTAATAGGGCTTGCAACACTATGTCAGTAAACTATTATGCTACATGCCTGGAACGGAACCGATCGTTGAAGTTCATAATAAGACAGAAAGAGATATCAGCACGATCGAATGTTGTAGCGATCTTGTGAATATTGGTCTTAACTTTTATTTGAAGGACGGATTCCTTCCAGATGATGCGGTGTAGTTCATTGCATTCTACCCCGACTTGGTCAGTGAACAGTAGCGTATCTTCGCAAATTTACTAATAATTTAATATACTAAATTACCTCAGAACCCTCTAAAATTTTGCAGGGGCTTTCCCACATTGAAGACTAGTACACCATTTTATTTTCCGCATATCATGGTAGATCACGTTGTATATTCGAAAATAAAAAATTATTGAGATTATAAAAACAGCAAATTGTTCCTCGGTTTATAAACTTTTCCTTTGAGATTTTTTTATTTTTGAGCTAGGAGTAACATTTTTTGAGTTATTCGATAAAACCGTATTGATCCGTCCGTTTTCGCAGCCTATAAAAAATGCGAAATACGAAATCCTTAAATGTTCAGATCTTTTTTAATACATGAGTTGAAAGGCCATCTGATGTCATTATGGAAAGAGGGAGAATTGCATTTGATGCACATCGTGAATCGTATCGGCGAAATCGAAAATTCTGAAAAAAAAATTAAATTTACCATCGGGGGGACGAAATAATTTAAAACCGGACACGGAACTAAAAGTACAACACCCAATTTTTTTTTATGAGCGGGGGGGGACTGGGATCAGGCCATAAACTTGAGCTGTAAACTATCGATGAATCATCGAGTACTATCGATAGCCTCCGATACTAAATAACTATCGATGTCTGGTACTCGCCCGGTATCTTTTGCAGAGTGAGGTTGATTTTCCTCGAAAGAAGGAAGGGGCCCTCAATAATAAGTAGCCGCGGGGCCCGGTAAAGCTGTCTGCGTCCCTGGAATTGTACTTAAATTCGACATCAAGTTGACACTAGCTTTAGGTAGAATTTACGGACGGATGTGAAATTAGAAAATGACACCAAGAGGAAAAAAATAAGATTTTTATACTTATTTGGTATTTTTCTCTATAAGTAGTCAAAGTATTGTTGTCAGTCACCTACAAATTTGAAGAGATACCTAACTCACAATAACGATACAAGATGAATGTCGGTAACTAAAATAAACCCAATTTGTAAGTAAAGTATTTGTAACTTCTCGCTTGTTGAAATTAATGCGGCGAAAATTTTTTGGTTCATCCTAGCAGCTGTACTTCGTAAAATAACAATGCGCCTCCAAAATATTCATCTATAAGGAAATTCCTATTGCCAAATAAAAAAATGATAGTAATAGTTTGAGCCGAAAGCATGCTATACTTGTTAAATTTGAGTTTACAGGGATAATTATGTATATTTTTTACTTTTTTACAGTTCGTTTCCATACACTTATTTTTAAAATTCCAATTTGTAATCATACGCCAACTATGCTAAGAACATATGGTGTCTTGAGCCAATCTAACTGCCATTGAAAATGCAACTACACAAGATAATTGATTTAATGGTTGAAATCGATAGGCTTTGTCGACTTAATATTACTTCAAAGGAGTGTAATAAAAGTGACCAAATAGGTTGCTATTTAGGTATACATGTAGGATTTTCAAAAAAATCTACCTAGTAAGATATTCGACTATTAGAAATATTTTTAGTCGCTAAAAAGGTAAATACTACCTGATTATACAGGGTCATTCACGGAAAGCGGGTATTAGACGTTTCTTGGGATCTGTCGAGTTTAGAAATTTGAAAATTGGTATGAGGGGGTTTTTAGATATGGCGGATCCAACGAAAATGGATCATGGAATTTTCATGCTTGTGCTACCTCCGCTTATACCGGATGTAGCACCTAACTTTGTTATTTTAAATGGAACACCCTGTATTTTATTGCATATTTAGATTCCTCATAAAATTTTAGCTTAGGTTTATGTACCATAACATACTCTTAAACATTCCGGTTTTCGAGATAATTAATATTTTTGGAGATTTTTTACGGTTCCCACCCTTCGGAAAAAAAATCAATATCTTCTATTATGTAGCCGATTAGGAAATTTTCTTTTCAAACTTTTACAAGTATCCTATGACCTAACTAAAAGTTCTCTTATGTTTTCACAATATCATACAGAGTATGTTATTTTCACAGTCGAACATTGTTTTAGTTCAAACGTCAAAAAGTCATTTTTTCAAATGGAACCCCCTGTATATTTTTAAAGAATCTAATAGAGGATTGAATTCTGCATCGATTGATATTACCATTCCCTATACCTATCTCTCTTTGTTTTCTTATTATGGACGAATATTTGTAAAACGTACAAACAAAATCAGCACTATTTGTTAGTAGGCAATACAAGTCATAACTCGGTTCCTTTTTTATCATAAACGAGAATAATCATGTAGATAATTGATAATCATTTGTTTTTGATAGCTTCAAAAACGAGAGATTAGATTTATAACAAATACTTTGGCACAAAAATTTACAAAATTAATGAACACTGAATATAAATATTTAATGCAGCAACTGTTCAAAATGCTCTCCATTCTGCTCCAAACAAGCCAATATCCTGGAATTTACGGCACTTACAATGGCTCGGCGAATTTCGTGGGTATTTATTTACTGAAATGCAGTCCGTATTCTCTTCTTTGGATCTTCTTTGGTAGTAGCCGTGGTGGCATAAACAATATTTTTGATAGTATCATATCTACGAGGAGAATTTAAATAGCAATAAATATGCGAAGATTTTGCGAACAGTAACTTTTATTGATAATTTGCCCCTAAATATTTATAATTCTATGTATTTTCAAATGAATGGTTGCGGTCCACGGGAAGTTTATGACGAATTAGTAGCGACATTCGGAGATAGGTGGTTTTGCTACCGAGGATCTTGGAGATGGCCAGCAAGGTCCCCTGATTTGACCCCCTTAGACTTTGGACCTTTGGGGTATTAAAAATATTGTTTATGCTACTACTGCTATTACCAAAGAAGATCCAAAGAACAGAGAACGGGCTACATTTTAACAAATCCCCATGAATTAGCCAAGCCACTGTAAGTGCAAGTGGAGAGCATTTTGAACAGTTGCTGCATTAAATATTTATATTCAAAGTGTTCATTAATTTTGTAAATTTTTGTCCCAAAGTATTTGTTATAAATCTAATCTCTTGTTTTTGAAGCTGTCATCTTGATAATAAACAAATGATTATCAATTATCTACATGATTATTCTCGTTTATGATAAAAAAGGAACCGAGTTATGACTTGTATTGCCTACTAATAAACAGTGCTGATTTTGTTTGTACGTTTAACAAATATTCGTCCATAATAAGAAAACGAAGAGAGATAGGTATAGGGAATGGTAACATCAATCGATGCAGAATTTAATCCTCTATTAGATTCTGTGAAAATATACAGGGGGTTCCGTTTGAAAAAAATGACTTCTTGACGTTTAAACTAAAACAATGTTCGACTGTGAAAATAAAATACTCTGTATGATATTGTGAAAACATAAGAGAACTTTTAGTTAGGTCATAGGATACTTGTAAGAGTTTGAAAAGAAAATTTCCTAATCGGCTACATGATAGAAGATATTGATTTTTTTACCGAAGGGTGGGAACCGTCAAAAATCTCCAAAAATATTAATTATCTTCAAAACCGGTATGTTTAAGAGTATGTTATGGTACATAAACCTAAGCTAAAATTTTATGAGGAATCGAAATATGCAATAAAATACAGGGTGTTCCATTTAAAATAACAAAGTTAGGTGCTACATCCGGTATAAGCGGAAGTAGCACAAGCATGAAAATATTTTCGTTGGATCCGCCGTATCCAAAAACCCCTCATACCAATTTTCAAATTTCTAAACTCGACAGATTCCAAGAAACGTTTAATACCCGCTTTCCGTGAGCGACCCTGTATTACCTATCTCGGCCTTATTGGAAATTTATCCTTGAGGTCACTTTGGTGGATTTTTTAGTAGTTTTTCACTCACTGCGTTCGTTAAATTTACTTTCAAAGAAAATTGTGTATGAGGGAGATTGATTGGTATTATCTACGTTGAAATCTAAATTAAGACCAATTGGTAAATTTTTATCGGAAGTGTATTTTTTCAGTCAATTTTACGTCATAATTACCTTAATAAGTAAATTCCTTTCTTAGCAAGTCTAGTTGGAGCTAATTTTAAGAAAAATGTTTGCTGGAACAATAGTTTCCCCTCACTTTGTAGAAATTAAATAAATAAAAGAAGCTACTAAAAAGGTTGGAAAAATATTTGAAAAAAAATATCGAACGTCCTTCAAAAAAAAATTATATTTTTCCCTTGAACTTTACCTGCCGTAGAACAAATTTTGGTATTCCAAAGCACTCTAGACGAATACCTTAACATGCTTAAAAAAACTGAACATCGACTCAAAAATTCGCAAAAATCTCATGGTATACTCAGATTGTTGTCTTGAATCCAAATATGTAAAAATATACAGGGTGTTCTATCTAAAAATCGAAATCGGTACAGGCTAGAACGGGTATTATTGAAAATTATTATATTCAAAAACTATTACAGACTAATAAAACGAATACTCTTTGTTAGATAATACATTGTTATATATTATATATTTTTTGCAGAATTTTTCAACTATATTTACTCTTTAAAAAAATTAAAAATACAAAATTCTTATTTTTTTTCATAGTTCACACAGAGGTACAATCACAGAAAAAATATATAATGTAGCTTACTATGTCTAGTATTTATCACCAAAAAGTACATTCAAATAAAATGGGTGCAACATATCTTAAAAAAATAAAAACTCGTTATGACCGTCCTGGAGTACTTACTATTTTAATATAAACTTGCTCATAAATGTATAAACAAGTAGTTATCGGTTTGTGATTTAAATAAATAAAGTAAACGCTTTGAATTACAGTTATTAACTATGTTAAGAATATGAAAGGTGCAGTATAGATAAAAATAAGTCCAAGAGAATATTATTTGTTATGATACAAATTATTAATTTGTTACAGTATAATTAATCTTTGTCATTGTCCATGAATAACTACGTGAATATTTTCTGATGTAAGTATATTAGATAAAACTTCTGCTGGACGTACTATGCGGGAAAGATATCGGGCACTAGAGAAGTAATATACGGCTGCGGCTTTATGTGAACAGCATGCTACCGTTCTTATTTCATTGGGACATTCACAGAAATACCGGCGTAGGCTTTGAATTGTCGTTCAATTAGGTATTATAGTCAATGTAAACGTGGTAAGTTCTACTGTTGATATGCTTTGATCTTACTTCCAGTTTTAATATGTTGGGCGCGACTTTAACAAAAGTAATCTCATCTAATATCCGTTTGATATCATTGAACTTATGTTGGTTCTATTTTTAGTCTATTCCTAGAATTATTTAAAAATTTTATCAACATATCAGTATCAACTTACGTGATTACAACTGGCTGACATCTATATTCCTATAAAAATCCATTCTTTTTTCTCACAGTGTATTAATGCAACAGTGTAATCCAAACACATTTAAAATTTATAGAAAGGCCGCGCCCAACATATTAAAACTAAGTAAGATCAGGGCATATTAACAGGAAAACTTACCACACTTACATTAATTATTAACCCTCGACACCAAAAGAGTTTGACGCGTATGTTTGTATGTTTGCTTGTCTGTCTGTGGTTTCATATCTCTTCAACGGGTGATCCGATTTTGATGCAGTTTTTTTTATTTGAAAGATTATTTTGTCGAGAAGGTTATAGGCCATATTAGATTTTGATGTTTGGTCGCCATCTTGAATTCGCCAAGTTGAACTTCTCTAGAAATTGTCCGATTGAAGTAAAATTAAAAACGTGCAGACAATCAGTGGCGCAGCCAGAAAATTCATCTGGGGAGGGCCAATAGAATCGGCCTCCCCAGAGGTTGAGAAAAACTTTTCGATGTTTTATGGGAAATCTTCCCACAGTATGAGACCTGTAAGAAGTTAAGTATTTGGGTTGTCTAATCATGATTTTCACCCCCCGCATTTCTAAAAAAGGGTGGTTTTTGAGAAATATATACATATATATATGAATTTTAGCGTTTTTTCGTCTTCTTCTCTGTTTTGAGGAAAAACCATGCATTTTGGTGAAAAATATCTAGAGAGCAAAGTTGTAGAGCATAAAATTTCCTATAAACTTTGTCTCTACCATTTTTTTTTCGGATTCCGCTTAGTTTCGCCGCTAGAGGGCACGAAAGAAATAAATATACATATGGACTTTTGCGCCTTTTTTTAGATTTTGAGCCAAAATTATGCATTTTTATGAAAAATTACATGAGATCAAAGTTGTAGAACATAAAATATATATTTTTTTATGGAAAAAAAACTAGAAAACACCATGTAATTTTGTAAATTGTAATTAATTAAAGTAAATAATTTGAAATTTTTCATAAAAATGCATAATTTTGGTTCAAAATATAAAAAAGGCGCAAAAGTCTATATGTATATTTATTTTTTTCGCGCCCTCTAGCAGCGAAACTAAGCGGAATTCGAAAAAAAATGTAGAGACAAAATTTATAGGAAATTTTATGCACTACTACTTTGATACTTTTCACCAAAATGCATAGTTTTTCCTCAATATCGAGAAAAATACGAAAAAACGCTAAAATTGATATATATGTATATATTTCTCAAAAACCACCCTTTTCTAGAACTGCGGAGGGTGAAAATCATGTTTAGACAACCCAAATACTTCACTTTTTATAGGTCTCATAATTGTGGGAAAATTTTCTTAAATATTTCCTAATTTGAAGGGACTATTTGTACTAATAGTGATTATGCTTCTTTATTTTTTGGTTCATGGAAGACGGCTTGGGGGGGGGGGGGGGGCCCATGCCCCCCCCCTGGCTGCGCGCCTGCAGACAATTATGGTAGCCGAACATGATTTAGGCTTCATTTTGATTCGGTCATATGAAACTGGTACGATTAGATACATTGATCGGGGGTTTTAAAAAATTTTCAATAGATTGTCTATATCTGCATGCCCTGCGAGCAAACTACCAGGCGGCAATATGGAAAAGAAGTCTAGAAGGTTTTCCAGATATTCCGGATCCTGTAGATGGGCATGGGTGAATTTTGGACGGTGAAAAGCTGACCATAAAGTGGATGGCCGGTGCGCCTACACCAGAAGTTGTTTTGGAATTACTCAGTTGCGATTGTTCAAAAAAATGCGAAGTGTCACGTTGCCCTTGCCTACAGAACAATTTGAAGTGCACTTCTGCCTGCAAACTTTTACAGTGTAGCAACTCAAAAGCTCAACAAGAAAATGTGGACAGTGATACTGAAAATTACTACAGCAGTGGAGATCAATCTGAAGATGACGATTTTGACTAATGAGGTAGAATGATCTTTTACTTCCACGTCCAGTGGAAGCATAGTAACGACAAAAAAATTTTTGAAAATTTTTATTGTCCAAATAAAATGTCATGAAAAGTCGAGATTTTAAGTTTGAGCGAAAAAAAAATTCTGTCTGTTTGTCTGTAACTTTTTTTGTGCGCACGTTTACTCTGGAACCGTTTAAGATATTGACTTGAAATTTGGTACACATATGTACTTTCATTAGTGTGGCATTTTGACAGAACTAAGACGTCACCAAAGCACACTTTTCAATAAATACAATTTTTCCTTTTCAAGTTGTTTTTTTTTTAACTATTTAACGTCGGCCTATTTCCGCTACCAGGGCCTATCACCGACGCCAGGAGACGAGCTACCCCCAACCTGGAAATTTTGCCGAACCTCTTCCCTTAAGAAGAGTAGGGATCTTTTACTTGCCTAACATTTACTAAGCAAGGGACCCAATGCTTTACATCCCCTCCGAAGTATGGTATATCCACTACGTAATCCTCGTCTGAAATTACGTAACTTCCGCGTATACACTGATATACAAGCCGCTAGAAGGTGGGACGAGAACGCTGTATTTCCCAAGATGGGTCACCCATCCAAGTACTAACCGCGCTCGACATTGCTTCAACGGAATATCGACTGATATTCACATTGAAGTCGCCTCTACGCTCGCCCCTCAAATTGGTTTTGTTTTCAAAGAATTTTTGAGATCTATGCTTCAGTTTTCTCGAGAACGGTTGGAATCATCAAGTTCTATCAAGTGTACCTTTTTTACGTAGAAATGATTCCTGCATGAGATTTTCTAGTCAATAGTGCCACAACGTTTCGTAAAAAAAAGAGGAAAAATATTCATCATCAGGTATAGCTCATGAGGCGCCTTTGTGGGCTAGCGAGATGTGATATATAAATTATTGTTTATTGTCAAGAGGTAGTTGAGATGTTGCAAAAAAAAAGAAAAAATATTACAATTTTGACACCCTGTATCCTTTTCCGCAGCAACAATTTACTAAAGCATGTTTGGTTATATCCTCATATTTTGATTCAAAGAATATACCCTTAAACTATGGCGTATTATTAATAGTCCACCCTGTATATGATTTTAAAATTACCTGCTTAAATCCATAGGAAGTTTCATAGGTCTGCATCCTTTTACTGCAAAAGTAACAACAATTCTCGGATCCTGCACTGTAGTTGTCTTGATTTCAGTAACGTTTATAGTAGCTGTAGGTGCATATATACCAATATATTCACCCCATCCTAATACAGTAGTGTATACTGGTGGTTCTGAATTTTCTGATTTTGGCTGTGGCCTTGCATCTCCGTTTTCTCTAAAACAAAAATATTTTCACATACTATCGCACGACAATAAACCAAAAAGGCTGAAATAAGTAGATATTTTAATCTTAAGAGGGAGCAAGGCGATCAAATCAAAGGGGAGCAGGCGGCAATGAGCCAATGTGAAGAGAAATCTTTGTAATAAACAAACTTTGGCTAAAAACATTCTTCAATAGAAGTGTCGTATTCATTTACTTACAAGAATATCTTTTTTCAGTTTAATAACGCTAGCCGTTTGGCCAAAAACTGCTTTTTCCCAGTCAAGATTTTTAGTACAGTGCTTTTTAATAGATGGTGCCACCTACAGCACTATAATAGGGCATCTGCATCATGTAACCGACATAACCTAATTTTAAGTTTTTCAAGTTTATTCTCATTTTTAATATTTATATACGCATTTTTAGCTTGGAGCCGTACTGGTTCCAAGCAAATATCTAAAAATTCACGTAAATAATTTTTCAATATTGTTGATTAATAAAAATAGGCAAATTACAGGTTAGATTTCCAACCTACAAAAAGAGTCCTATTTTCTTAGGACGAAGTATTTAGAACTTCATAAATATTACGCTGAACGAGATTTTAGTTGAAAATACGGGAACCAGCCGGAAATTTTAATAATAGCCGCGTAATACTCTTAAATCTTAAGAAACATATATTTTTGAGGTTAGCTGTGACGTCACGTGCAGATGCTTTATAATAGTCACACTGCCTACCCTTCGTCCCACTTCAGCTTTAGCTGTACCGATGAATCTTTATGATTGGCGTTGTCTCCTCTTAATGAGCAAAAGGATGAGTGTCCACAACGTAAGAAAAATTCCCCTGAACCTGCCAACATTTTGCTACTGATATATGTTATATGTTATTAAGAGATTAATAAAATATGTAAATATAAAAGTGTATCAATGTTGCGGTCATAGTTAAATCATGACGCGAGTAACGAGAAATCGACGATTTCTCGTTATTTTTCGTTATTCTCGTCGTGTTTTAACTATGAGCGCAAAACGTTGATACACTTTATATTTACGTATTTTATTAATCTCTTAATAACACATAATATATTATATCAGCAACAAAGTGTTGGCACGTTTAGGGGAATTTTTCTATGTTGTGGACACTCATCCTTTCCCGGACTCGTTTGTTTATTAATTTATTTAACTTGCACCATTTTATAGTATAACACCAATCGCTATATCATTTATAATACCATTGATGAGTATACTAAATAATAATGGTCCCGATATGGATCCTTGTGGAACCCCAGAAGTCGCAGGCAGGAGAATTTAAATACCATTATGTTACTCATGAATTCTGAATAAGTCTCAAAATGTTAGTATGTATAATTTATTAAAACATTTAATTACAAAAATGTATACGGAGCCGGTGGCGATAAGATTCGACAAAAATAAAAATGGGAACCATCTTGAAAATATGGCTATTATACCTAGAGAATTGCAAAAAGTATTATGTTCACATCTAAACTGTGGACAATTGAAACGGAACAAGCGAATTTTTACGTTGAATTTAAAGCCACATTTTTACTTCCACATCCAGTGGAAGTATAGTAACGACAAAAAATTTTTTTAAATTTTTTATTGTTCAAATAGGCTTATAATGTCATGAAACGTCGAGATTTCAAGTTTGAGCGAAAAAAAAATTTCTGTCTGTCGCTCTGTCTGTCGGTCTGTCTGTCAGTCTGTCGGTCTGTAACTTTTTTGTGCGCACGTTTACTCTGGAACCGCTTGAGATATTGACTTGAAATTTGGTACACATATGTACTTTAACGAGATCTAGAACTAGATTATACTTTCATCTTGTTCCGTCGAAAGAGTTAGGGGGGTAAATTGGGGTAAATTTGGAGTAAATAGATAAATCGAGCAGGTAAGAGTTCATAAAATTGATATTTAGTATAAACAAGAGAAGCTAAGGTCTCAAAAAAAATTTTGGCATTAGCCACCCCCATTACCACCCCCACCCCATTATTAAAGGGGATGAAAAAAAATGTGAATTAGTGTGTGTACAAGAACCAGAAACCTCAAAATATTTTTTTACTTTATCCACCCCCACTCCCACCCCCTGTTACCACCCCCACCCCACTACCGATGTGGGGTATCGTTTTATGGGTTTTTGGTAGAGGATTTCAAATATTATATTATTATAGTTCCGTAAACAATTATTTCCAGATACAAAATTTTTTCGCTGTGTGACTTGGATAGAAAATCTGGATGTGGAAGTAGTGATTCCTTGTGCAGCGGTTTTTGAGAAGGGGAAAAGATAACATGCGGTTTTTCAGGATTTAAGAGATAATTTATTTGTGAAACAGCGAGTTTTGCTTGATTCTTTGATTTTGAAGCACGTTATTGTCTACAGGGCGTGAAAAATAATCGTGTTCTTTTGTCAAACCTTAAATCTATCGAGATTACACAAAAAAAATTGTGATTTCTTTTTAAAAACCTGTCATATTTTTGCCGTTAGGCCTTATTGAGTTTTGTTTATGATGTCCCTTTTAAAATAATACTAATAATAAGTATATTTTTTGAACTTTTCAGTTGTTGGTGACCAGTGGAGTACCCAAAATCGGCATATGTTCACCATTTCCTACATTAAAATAAAAAAACGGCATCCCAATAATTATCACCGGAACGGTTAAAGATATCAAGTTGAAATTTGGCGCGCATATGAATGACATTACCTGTAGATAAAAATAGTATTTTGTTTCAAATTTTCTTGATATGTTTCTCACCCAAATAAATACAAAGATATGCGAAAAACTGTATGTATGTATTTTTAATGAAATGAAATAGAGTATAAATAAACATTGAAAAAACCGCTGCCCAAGGAATCACTACTTCCACATCTGGATTTTCTATCCAAGTCACACAACGAAAAAATTTTGTATCTGGAAATAATTGTTTATGGAACTTTAATAATATAATATACTCTACCCCAAAAACCCATAAAACGATACCCCACATCGGTAGTGGGGTGGGGGTGGTGACAGGGGGTGGGAGTGAGGGTGGATAAAGTAAAAAATATATTGAGGTTTCTGGTTCTTGTACACACACTAAATCACATTTTTTTTTTCATCCTCTTTAATAATGGGGTGGGGGGTGGTAATGGGGGTGGCTAATGCCAAAATTTTTTTTGAGACCTTAGCTTCTCTTGTCTATCCTAAATATCAATTTTATGAACTCTTACCTGCTTGATTTACCTATTTACTCCAAATTTACCCCAATTTACCCCCAACCCTTCGACGGAACAAGATGAAAATATAATCTAGTTCTAGATCTCGTTAAAGTACATATGTGTACCAAATTTCAAGTCAATATCTCAAACAGTTCCAGAGTAAACGTGCGCACAAAAAAAGTTACAGACCGACAGACAGACCGACAGACAGAAAATTTTTTTTCGCTCAAATTTGAAATCTCGACGTTTCATGACATTCTAAGCCTATTTGAACAATAAAAATTTTTAAAAATTTTTTGTCGTTACTATACTTCCACTGGATGTGGAAGTAAAATATTTATATATTTATTCATAAAAGCTCTATTATTATTTACAATGTCAACTAAAGAAAAAGGGAAGAACTAAACTTTTTTACTTTTAATGGTGCAATAAAAATGAAATGTGTAATCTCAAGGAAAAAGATATTTATTCACCATGAATCGAAAGTACAAAAAATGAACTCCCTATCATTATTATTTTAAAGGAGTTATAAGAATCTTCTATACATTTAATTAAATATACAAAGAATAAAAACCAGACTGAAAAAAACAGCTATTCTCTATTCGGAAATGACCGCAACTTTCGATTTTTAAATGGAACACCCTGTATATTTTTACATATTTGGATTCAAGACAACATTCTGAGTATATCATGAGATTTTCGCGAATTTTTGAGTCGATGTTCAATTTTTTTTTAAGTATTTTAAGACATTCGTCTAGAGTATTTTAGAATACCAAAATTTGTTCTACGGCAGGTAAAGTCCAAGGGAAAAATATAATTTTTCTTTTAATTTAATTAATAACTATTTACGAAGCCTCCAAAATTGAACAAATCACTTTTTTATCGAATGAAAACTTTTTTTTTCAAATGGGAAGGTGGCTCAGTGTTCAATAAATTATAGATTTTTCAAATCTATGCTATCTGTCTATTTTATTGAATTTATTTAAAAATAAAAAATCACTTTCAAAATGATTTTTATACTTTGCACTAGTTACCTATTAAGAAACAAAAGAGAGAACCAAAAGGCTATCAGTAGTGGCTGGTGAAATTTCAATATTTTTTTTCTCGTCTGTGGCGCATGGGACCCATACGAAATATGGGAAATAACATCTAGAGAAGCACTTCTCTAATGACCCCTAAAAAATTTTGAAAAAGCAGTTTGCGAAAAAATTTTTGAAAATTCGGTAGCCTCCCCTGGGTCCAATGTCATATGCATTTGACTTTTCATAAAAATACAACAATAGATTTTGGAGTTTATGAAAATATTTTCATTACTAACTGAGATACAACGAATTGAAATATTGTAATTTGTTAAATTGTAAATAATTTGTGTAAATAATGAAAAAAGGAAAAAATTGATTATAAACAGTTAAAAAAAATTTTTCTTCAAGCGTATTAAAATGTTTAAATTATGTTACCAAAAACAGAAGTAGAAGTAGGACATTGTTTTACTAGTAACATAATGTTAGTTCCGAAAGCGCCGCCTTAGTGGGTATTGTTTTACTAGTAACATAATGTTAATACCGAAAGCCACCGGTGGCGCGCTATCCACTAGCCACTTGTCATATTGTGTCAACATGTAAGACTGTAGTTTGAATATTTGTACATTTATGATAAATAAATGAATTTTTGCATTTTAATACGCTTGAAGAAAAAATAGTATATATTACATGGAGTAGAACGCCTTTTTTTGTGTTTCGCCCAGTTTGCGGCTTCGGCTTCACCTCAGCAAATCCTGGGCTCAACACAAAAAAAGAGTGCGTTCTACTCCTAGTAATATAATATACTATTTTTAAGAAAAAAATTTTATTAATCATATTTTATAACAAAATGGTAACAATTTTTTTTCCAAAAATACCTAATTTATCTATTTGTTTATGAAATTTGTTTAAACAAATAGCACTAAAAATTTAAAGTTTATGTAATCTTATAGTATTTTTGAATATAAAAACAATATTAATAATTAAAATTAATAAAAAAAATTTCTCAACCTCTCTTTTTCATGTTTTAGTTTTTTGTTAGCTTGAATAATTAGTAACTAATAGGGCATAACAATTAAAAATATCGCAATGTCATAATCTCATAAAGTATAGTTGACATAAGGTCTTTACGAAGCGAAATAATTTTAGTGGCTTTTGTTTAACAATTATCCGACTTAAAATATAAACGCAAACGCTAAAAAAAATTGTTAATTAACAATAGACTCATTTTATGAAAAATCGGTGACAAATTTTTTTCCAACGGGATATTGTTCACTTAAGTGTCTAAATAATACCATAATTTTAAAAAAGTTAATATTTAATAACATAAAAAAATGTTTATAGTTGTTACTGCCGGTTTCAGAGCACCGTAACGACTTAGCGTTTGTAGTGAATTAAATTAAAAATATTACAACATTAAATTAAAATTATTAATAATAGAGATAGAGTTCCGGGAGTCCGGGAGAGAAGTAGACTTTTTTATTGGAAATTTCTTCCTCTTTAAGAATAATTTTTTAAAATTTCTTAAATATTAATAGTTTTCGAGTTATTTGCAAAAAACGAAACTCTTTATTTTTTCAATCTTAATTTGTTTATAACTTTTGCAATTGTTTATGTGCGGGTTTGAGGCTTTTGCACATTTTCCTAGACGTCATTCCGAATCCAATGAGCCCTCACTCATATTTTTACGAGTTTTATCAAGAGTTAACACGTGTTTGAACTTGTAAACTAGACTATAATCGCACTGGACTATTTTAAGCTTCTAAATTTTAAAGCATCAAGAAATAATTTAAGAAAAATCCAACTAATATAAAATACACTCATTCTAAAAACTGTTAAACTTACACTTGATTAGAACTGAAAGTAGGGAACCTCATGAATCTCACATTTCTACAAGGTGGCAGGGTAGCATCCACTTGCACACAGGAAGACGGTATGCTTTTGGTCACTGTGTTCGTGTATGTGAATGTCGTTGTGTAGGTGCCTCTTATAAAACGAGGATCACGATGCTGAACATTTTTACAAAACACATTGAAAATTAATAGTATATTCACTAGCAAAACTATGAGGGAATACATTTTGCTTTACTGTTCGAGGGCGACTTACTACTGGCTTTTATAGATTCCTGGAGGGGTACTTATCCAAGGGTTCAAGTTGTTACCTGGACACTGGGCTGTTACAGGGAGGCACAGAAATATAATTTGTAATTTAGTAAAGAAATATTGAAGTAATACGTAAATATATTTAAAGTATTCTAATATTCTTGCTTTAATATTTACACTGAATGAATAAAGAACAAATGAACATTAGTTGAAAAAATGTCTTCACATAATATAATCTATTTACTTGATGATGATGATATCTTTTATTGTCTTGCTAATACTGTGGAGCAAGAAAAAAATGGGGAGTAGGTACCCGTCAATAATTCCCACAAGGATTTTTTTTGTATAATGCAGTGGAGGTTATTGCAATCAACAATTAATGTTTTCTACAAAAATACAGTAGAAATATTTCTGTCAAAATAGTTTTTTTCGATTATCTCCTTTCCTGTTAGTTCCACCCTAAAATTAGGTATTACCAATATTATATAGGCAATAAAAAATGCTATAATGTTCATTTAAATAACTTTCCTCTAATATTAATACTTTACGATTTACAGCCGCCAGAAAGGTGAAAATTTGTGCTTATTGCAGATTCTTGCAATTATCTCTGTCCCCGTTCTTCCTATGTAGTATTATAAAATTTGTTAAAACTGTTGTTTGAACAATTTTCTTCCACGGACAACTGCTATAAAATGACAGTAGATCGAAGTTTGAAAAACTTTTAGAGCTGCTGCAATTTTTTAATGGTTAACCATAAAAGAAAACTGTTTAAACAGAAGTTTTAGGAAATTTCACAAAGCACAATATTGCATGGCCCCCACATTCGATTACGGGCCCTGGACCCAGGATCAGAGACGCCCCCCCCCTATTTTACAGTCGCATCATGGTTATTTCTTACCCATACTCTTTTTAGAATGTAATTTAACCTGAAAATACAGGGTAAAATAGTAACTATTTTATAAATTCAAACTAAACTTTATTTATAAAACTATTTTACTTAAAAATGGCCACAACAAGTATATTTATTTAACACACTAAGATTAAAATAAAAATAGTTACAAAAAATTAAAATTAGGATCCATGTAAATCATATATGCTGGCTACAAAAAACCGCTGCCCAAGGAATCACTACTTCCACATCCAGATTTTCTATCCAAGTCACTCACAACGAAAAATTTTGTACGTGGAAATAATTGATTATGGAAATTTAATAATATAATATTTGAAATCCTCTACTCCAAAAACCCATAAAACGATACCCCACATCGGTAGTGGGGTGGGGGTGGTGATAGGGGGTGGTAGTGGGGATGGATGAAGTAAAAAAATATTTTGAGGTTTCTGGTTCTTGTACACACACTAAATCACATTTTTTTTTCATCCCCTTTAACCCTTTCCGTATCATCGCCGTACATTTTAGTCAATACATAAATGGTCCCTCAGGACCACTGCCGTATATATATGTTCAGTGTTATATGGCATATTTAGACCGTTGTCGTATATAGACAATATTAAGTTTAGACCCTTTAGTAGGACCACAGCCGCATAATTGTGTCGCTTCGTGTTGTGTCCGTTGGCCTAATGCCGAAGAAATACGGTATCTAAGACAGGACCACCTGGCTCATTGCCGTATAAATACGGCAAATTTACTCGACGTCATGAATCTCGTTATTCTCATTGAAATAAGTGACCCCACTTATTTCAGTCATGCTCGAGTTGAAACATGCTTTTAGTGTAGTAATAGTATTATGTAAATTGCTGTATAAAGTTAAGCTCTACAGAATGCGTTAGAAAAACTGTAAAATGGTACAGAAAGCTATTTTTTCATATGGTGGACCTAGCCATGCTCAACGCACATGCACTGTACCAAACACAAAATGCAGGAAGAGAACCTCTAGCAGATTTTCAGTTGAAAATCATAAGACAACTTATTGAGCGGTAAATTTTAGTTAGTGAGAAAACTTTTGCCTATCGATTTCTTTGTCTAATTTCATTTACAAAACACCACAACCGAGTAAAGTTTAAGACCAAAAATCTTGAGAGGCTTATAGGCCGACATGTTCCCACCCTCAATAATAAGGTTCGACGATGTACTGTTTGTAGCCAAAGCAAGCTTCAGGCAAAAAGAAAAGAAGAGAGTCTAGGTACATGTGTGCAAAGTGTAATGTTGGTCTGTGTGTACAGCCTTGTTTTGAAATGTACCATACAAACTATATATACTTTTTAACATAATACTTTACAAACACTATAATACAATAAAATATTATTATAAATAAATGAATTTTCTGCATATGTTCTATTTTTTATAGCTGGCGCATATATTCGGCAGGAGTCCTGGTAGCAAGTAAAAAAACCCGGTCCTGGTAACATGAATCGCCATTTCATGTCCGGTACAGAAAGAGTTAATAATGGGGTGGGGGTGGTAATGGGGGTGGCTAATGCCAAAATTTTTTTTGAGACCTTAGCTTCCCTTGTATATACTAAATACCAATTTTAAGGACTCTTACCTGCTTGATTTACCTATTTACCCCAAATTTACCTCAATTTACCCCCCAACCCTTCGACGGAACAAGATGAGAATATAATCTAGTTCTAGATCTCATTAAAGTACATATGTGTACCAAATTTCAAGTCAATATCTCAAACGGTTCCAGAATAAACGTGCGCACAAAAAAAAGTTACAGACAGACCGACAGACAGACAGAAATTTTTTTCTTCGCTCAAACTTAAAATTTCGACGTTTCGTGACATTCTAAGCCTATTTGAACAATAAATATTTTTTAAATTTTTTTTGTCGTTACTATACTTCCACTGGATGTGGAAGTGATAAGACTACTTAATAATAGTCTTCCGAGCTTTCTTTTGACTAAAATGTTCAATTACGTCGGAAAAGTCGAGAGTCTTGGTCAATTCATTCTCAATTGCTAAAATTGCTAAATGGCAAGTAATTGGTGTAAAATCGAAAAATGCCTAAACTAATATTTTACTCCACTTTGTATGCCAGTATTTAGTACCACGAAGTACAAAATCTACTAACATGCAAAGAATTTTGTTTGGCCACAGGACTTAGATTAATCGTATTTCCGGTGATTAGTACTCAGGTATGATATTTTTGAGTCAGTTAATGTAATTCTGACGTAAATAATATCTTGTTTAAGAAATTTTTGATTTATGGCTTTGGGAAAACGTCTAAAAGTTTAATGGTTTTGATAACATTTGAAGGTAAAATTTTGTATTATCCTGTGAAATTTATAATTTCTTGGCGTGAATAAGAACACGTTAAAAATGTTTTTACTACACTCGAAAAAATTCTTGGTATTCCTATTTTTAACTTGAAATTTGCAGATGCTAGAGGCGGTTTTAGGCGGTAGGCAGCCGCCTAAGATGGTAAAATTTCAAAGGTTCCAAAATGCGATTGATTTAAAAAAAAGACCACATTCAGTGGAAGTTTACTAACGCAAAAAAAAATTTTGAAAATTTTCATTGTTCAAATAAGCTTAGAATGTCATGAAACGTCGAAATTTTAAGTTTGAGCAAAAAAATCTGTCTGTCGGTCTATCTAACTTCTTTGTGCACACGATTACTCTGGAACCGTTTAAGATATTGACTTGAAATTTGGTACACATATGTATTTTAACGAAATCTGCAACTAGATTCTATTTTGTTCTTATTCCGTTTAAGGATTGGGGGTAAATTAGGGCAAATGGTTAAATAGGTAAATAATGCGAGTAAGAGTCCATAAAACTGGTATTAAGTATACAGGGTGATTCTTTTAAGGCGGCCATTAGAATATTTCCCACTTGCAGATGAGATAGCCATTTGAAATTTGGTACCCTACCATAGTCGACCATTGCGAGTCCGAAAGAAAATAATAATTTCAAAATGGCGGCACTTCCGGAAATATCGGAAGTCGATACCAACTTGATTATTTTAAATTGAACACCCTATATATTTTCGACTTTTCGAAATGATCATAATATTCTGAGTCAAAACATGTAGCACACCCTATATCTATATCGAGCAGTTTCGAAGATACTTGACATTTTATAAGAAATTTGACAGGTGCAACGGTTTGCAAGAACCGTTATAACTTTCTTCTATTGCTATTTGGTACGTGGAGAGAACACAAGATGAGCTACTCTCTACAACAAAAAAAAAATAGATTCCATAATAGTATACCAAGTGTTTTATTTTTCACGTTACATTTTGTCAAATTCAAACCTCAAAAACTTTTTTATTTCAAATGGAACACCCTGTATTTTTTACATCAAATTGTATTAAATTAAATTCCCTTTTTTCTAGAATAAGCATTGTAGGGGTTAAAGTTACAACTTTTCGTAATATTGGCGATTTTCTTAAATGTCCATGAATTTTTACTAAAAATTGCCATCAACTACCCATGATTAGAAACAATCATTAATGTCAGTCATTCTCTTTTGTTAAAAAATGCCAGCACATTTAAATTACACCCACGAAGACTTTTAGATTTGTTTATTATTTATGGAGAATGTGATAAAGTAATAATACCAAGAATATGTAACACATTTGCTACTCGATACCCACTTTATTGTTTCAACTGTTTCATAGGCTTCTACGTTTTTTTTGGATAAATTATAATTTTCAACAAAAACTTGCGAATAATTCAAAAACCGCTGCCCAAGGAATCACTACTTCCACATCCAGATTTTTTATCTAAGTCACTCACAACGAAAAAATTTTGTGTGTGGAAATCATTGTTTATGGAACTTTAATAATATAATATTTAAAATCCTCTACCCCAAAAACCCATAAAACGATACCCCACATCCGTAGCGGGGTGGGGGTGGTGATAAGGGGTGGTAGTGGGGGTGGATGAAGTAAAAAACATTTTGAGGTTTCTGGTTCATGTACACACCTTAAATCACAATTTTTTAATAATGGGGTGGGGGTGGTAATGGGGGTGGCTAATGCCAAAATTTTTTTTGAGGCCTCAGCTTCTCTTGTATATACTAAATACCAATTTTATGGACTCTTACCTGCTTGATTTACCTATTTTCCCCAAATTTACCCCAATTTACCTCCCAACCCTTCGACGGAGCAAAATGAGAATATAATCTAGTTCTAGATCTCGTTAAAGTACATGTGTGTACCAAATTTCAAGTCAATATCTCAAACGGTTCCAGAGTAAACGTGCGCACAAAAAAAGTTACAGACAGACCGACAGACAGACCGACAGACCGACAGACCGACAGACCGACAGACCGACAGACGGAAATTTTTTTTTCGCTCAAACTTAAAATCTCGACGTTTCGTGACATTCTAAGCCTATTTGAACAATACAAATTTTTAAAAAAATTTTTGTCGTTACTATACTTCCACTGGATGTGGAAGTAAAAGTAAGTGTATTAGATATAGGACATGCTGATATAAGTCCACCTCAAATTTGATTCTACATCGATTGCCATAATAAAATTTGGCACGTGCCATTTGACAGAGCCAAATATTCTAAAATTATCCAATATGCGTTTTAAAGTGTATGGTGGATGGTTTCTGTTTTTGTGGGTATCGAGTAGCAAATGTGTTATATGTTCTTGGTATTACTTTATCACATTCTCCATAAATAATAAACAAACCTAACAGTCTTCGTGGGGGTAATTTAAACGTGCTGGCGTTTTTTAAAATAAAAGAATGACTGACATTAATGTTAATGATTCTTTCTAATCACGGCTAAGCTGATGGCAGTTTTTATTAAAAATGTTGTTTGGACAGTTAAGAAAATCTCCAATAATTCCAAAAGCTGTAACTTTAACCCCTACAATGCTTATACTGGAAAAAAGGGAATTTAATTTAACACAATTTGATGTAAAAAAATATAGGGTGTTCCATTTGAAATAAAAAAGTTTTTGAGGTTTGAATTTGACAAAATGTAACGTGAAAAATAAAACACTTGGTATACTATTATGGAATCTATTTTTTTTTTGTAGAGAGTAGCTCATCTTGTGTTCTCTCCACGTACCAAATAGCAAATAAGGATCTCCTACATGAAGAAAGTTATAACGGTTCTTGCAAACCGTTGCACCTGTCAAATTTCTTATAAAATGTCAAATATCTCCGAAACTGCTCGGTATAGATATAGGGTGTTTTGACTCAGAATTTTATGACCATTTCGAAAAGTCGAAAATATATAGGGTGTTCCATTTAAAATAAGCAAGTTGGTATCGACTTCCGGTATTTCCGGAAGTGCCGCCATTTTGAAATTATTATTTTCGCACTCGCAACGGTCGACTATGGTAGGGTACCAAATCTCAAATGTCTATCTCATCTGCAAGTGAGAAATATTCTAATGGCCGCCTTAAAAGAATCACCCTGGATATAAAGAGAAACTAAGGTCTCAAAAACTTTGTTGGCTTTGGCCACCCAGTTACCGCTCCAATATTAAAGGGGGTGAAAAAAAAAATGTGATTTAGTGTGCGTACAGGAACCAAAAGCCACTTCTACCCAAACTTTCAAACGAATCTGTAAATCCACCTCTTATAGACAGGGTAGTAAGGCAATGTACTGTACGTTTCTTTGGTTAAAAATTGTAGTCTAGAAACCCACTTCACTGGTACCTCAATTTACGTATTTCTCCCGTTGAAAAAAATATGTCAGAATCTTTATAAAGTTCAATTAGCTGTTGCTTTCTATCAACCAAGCGGATAATAAGCAGTAAATATCTTAAATGTATGATATTAAAGTAAATTATTAATAAACATATGTTACTATTACGCGTATTGTTTATTGTTACTTGATATACCTCTACACTGTTCATCTTCTAGGGAAAGTAGGGAAACCTATATATGCCTGTTTTCTTGTAGACATTGAAAATATTAAATTGGTTCGATTTCTTTGTTCTTTGTGCAATATAATGGTAGGATGTTTCCTTTTATTAATATCCACTTTAATTTGAACTTGACATACTTACTGCCAATAAAACATATAAGTTATAACTGATTTTATTATTGGGATACGTGAAAAACTGTGAAATGTAAAATGTAATTAAACAGACTTTAAAATATTATTTAATGTTTGTGAAAGCACCTCTTTAAATATTTACACAAGAAATTTATTTTATGTCGGTAAAATCCGTACCTAACTAAACTCATCATAATGAAATATAAGTCATCACACTACTTCCACATTGTAGAAGTATGGTGACAGTAAAAAAACATTTCGATTTTTATTTTGTTCAAATAGGCTTAAGCGTCGAGATTTTAAGTTTGAACAAAAAAAATCTGTCAGTCTGCCTAATTACTTCCACATCCAGTGGAAGTATAGTAACGGCAAAAAAAATTTAAAAAATTTTTATTGTTCAAATAGGCTTAGAATGTCATGAAACGTCGAGATTTTCAGTTTGAGCGAAAAAAATTTTCTGTCTGTCGGTCTGTCTGTAACTTTTTTTGTGCGCACGTTTACTCTGGAACAGTTTGAGATATTGACTTGAAATTTGGTACACATATATACTTTAACGAGATCTAGAACTAGATTATATTTTCATCTTGTTCCGTATAAGGGTTGGGGGGTAAATTGGGGTAAATGTGGGGTAATTAGGTAAATTAAGCAGGTAAGAGTCCATAAAATTGGTATTTAGTATATACAAGAGAAGCTAAGGTCTCAAAATAATTTTGGTGTTAGCCACCCCCATTACCGCCCCCACCCCATTATTAAAGGGGATGAAAAAAATGTGATTTAGTGTGTACAAGAACCGGAAACCTCAAAATATAATGTTTTACTTCAGGGGCGTCAGGTCACTACCACCCCCTATCACCCCCTATCACCACCCCCACCCCACTACCGATGTGGGGTATCGTTTTATGGGTTTTTGGGATAGAGGATTTTAAATATTATGTTATTAAAGTTCCGTAAACAATTATTTCCACATACAAAATTTTTTCGTTGTGAGTGACTTGGATAGAAAATCTGGATGTGGAAGTAGTGATTCCTTGGGCAGCGGTTTTTTTATTGTGAGCACGATTATTCTGGAACGCTTCATGATACTGAATTTGGTACACCTACGTATTATAACGAGACCTGAAACTAGATTATATTTTAATTTTATTTCATTGAAGAGTTGGGAGTTACCTGCTTGCTTTAATGCTTTATCTATTTAAGGTAAAGCAAGCAGGTAAAACTCGAAAAATAAAAAATTGAAAACAAGATAAAAAGTGGCTAGATGGTCAGGAGCTGTAGAACGATAAATCAGTCAGTTAAAATCATTACAATCGAAATTTTGAAAAAATGCAATTAGTCATGATTTCATCGGATACTTTTATTACCAGGTTGGGGTCCAATTTGGACAATGATTTTTAATCTGTTGTGAACATTTTAATATTTGAAAAAAAAAATGTCCATTTTCAGTTTTTGAAATGTAAAACGATGCTTATTTGTTTTTTAAAAACCCCAAAAATTATCTTGAGAAATGCGTACAGAATTATGTTCCTTGCATTTTTTTTATATCTCAAAGAGTTAAAAAAATATAGGTTGTTGAACGATAAATCGAACTCCCTGTATATTAACAACACAGCCCCACAAAAAAAAGTTCAAAGCAGCGAACCAGACCTATGTATTTTCGGTCGCTGAATCCGAATCCTGGGTCAAAAAAAATCGTACACCCACAAAATCATTAGCTAGAGCCAAAAACACCCCTGAAATGAGGTAAAAAGGATATAAAGCTACGAGAATAGTTGTTACGTCTTAATCAATCGAATTATACAAATTGAGGTTAAACAGCAGCGTACATACAATAGATATGAAACACACCCCCAGGGAGGGGCGAAAACTAGCCCCCATATATAAAAAAATCGATCCAAAACAGCAATTACTGCTGAAAAAGCTCGAAATGTCTAAGTTTTGTTAAAGTGATAAGAAACTGCATCAGATCCGACATAATCTTCATAAACTGCCCTATAGAGTTGAGAACAACCACCCCCAAGTTTAAAGGACACGAAAAAAACAAGAAAAAACGTAAAATGCAATAGGATTTCTATTTTCATGGATGTTATGATTGGCTGAAATTGCGTAGTACTCTAAAATGGAACTAGAAACTTACGTACCATCAACATTCCTCAGTGTCAACCCTCAGAGGAAAACTACCCCCTATGTAAGGTTTGACTATAAAAAGTTACAGTGACTTTTATAAAAATTCGAAACATCTGCGTTGTGTGGAAGAGAGAAGAAACTAGAGTATGTTCGACGCTGTGCTTGAGTACCACCCTCACGGGGTTGAGAGACGCCACCCCTATGAAAAAAAACTATGGAAATGAAACGAATAAGCAACAGTATAGCTTTTTCGTTTCATTTTGAATTACGGTAGTTTACATCTTTTCTGGGGGTGTTACTTAATAACATCTACAGGACATGAGTTTCAAACTCTAAGTGTGCAACACGATTTTTGCCAATCATAGCATCCATAAAAATATAAATCCGGTTAGTTTCTCTCTGTTTTTCAAGCATCCTACAGATATCTCGCAACCTCGTGGGGGTGGTTCTCAAGCACATAGTCGAACTTAGTCTAGTTCTTCTCTTTTCAACACAACGCAGGTGTTTCGAATTTTTATAGAAGTCACTGTAACTTTTTATAGTTAAATCTTACATAGGGGGTAGTTTTCACACCCTCTGAGAGTTGACAGTGTAGGATGTTGATGGTACGTAAGTTTCTGGTTCTATTTTAGAGTACTACATAATTTCAGCCAATCATAGCATCCATGAAAATAGAAATGCTGTTGGATTTTACGTTTTTTCTTGTTTTTCTCGGGTCCTTTGAACTATAGGGGCAGTTTATGAAGATTACGTCGGACCTGATGCAGTTTCTTAACACTTTAACAAATCTTAGACATTTCGAGCTTTTTCAGCAGCCATTGCTGTTTTGGATCGATTTCTTTATATATGGGGGCTAGTTTTCGCCCCTCCCTGGGGGTGTGTTTCATATCTATTGTATGTACGCTGCTGTTTAACCTTAATTTGTATAATTCGATTGATTAAGAAGTAACAACTATTCTCGTAGCTTAATCTTTTTTTTATCCCATTTCAGGGGTGTTTTTTGGCTCTAGCTAATGATTTTGGGGGTGTACGATTTTTTTTGAGATACATGGGTCTGGTTCGCTGCTTTGAACTTTTTTTTTTGTGGGGATGTGTAATTCTTATTGGGCACGAATTCTATTAGTTTTACGAAGATAGTTGAAAGTACCCGAACTAAAGAGAACGGAGAAGAAACAGAATTGTAAACAAAACGTGATATTACCATCTACATCGTTGAGCAATCATAGCACACAAACCAGAGTGTACCATTTTGGCACTTCTCTAATTTTCGAAAGTCCAAAATTTTAGATCTATTAGTTAAAGAGATTGTGACATTTTAATTATATTCATGCACAAGCCTCATAACGTTAATTATAAAGTCGTGTCTATATAACAATTATCAACAATGCAATAATATTTTTCTGACTTTCCTTATTATGTGAAAATCGCATAACCGTTAAGTTTGCCAAACTTAAAATGACAAAAACCATAGTGTATGATCCATTATCTTGTTCTTTTCCTGTACAATATCTATCACGATATACTGAGTTACATATAAGGTATTTTAATAAACGAATGACATTATGTAAATTCTAATTCTTTTGTTTTTGCGTATACAACAAATACGGAAGTAGTGCTTTTGCAATGATTTCTTAAGAATCTTCATATAATGTAATAATCCAAAAAGGGAAAACTTCTTCTCTGGGATTTTATCAGCTATCCCACTACCACCTCCCCCCTTAATAATGGGGTTGGGATGGTAGTAAGAAACTTATATAGAAAGATATTTTGATAGTAAAATCTGGATAAGGAAGTAATGATTCCTAGACAATGGTTTTTTACTTCATCATAACTTTAGAAACACTTAAAGAGATCCTTGTATAAATGAAATTAACTTTAAAAATAATAAATATGAATTAGTATATGGGCCAGCCAAGATATTGGTATTAGAGCAGCGATTTCTTAAGTCTATCTTGTCGTTTTTTTTTTTTGGCGTAGAACCAGTTCAAACATATTAGGTTCCTTTGAGTATGTCACCAGGCATATGAAATCATATTTTACGACATTTTTTTGTGGTCTCGAACTTTTTAAATCAATAAAAAGTGAAAAAAATGTATTTTTAAAGAAAATTGTCTTTTCTTTAAAACTATTAAAGGTACCGAAATTTGTTTTGTGTCAAATTAAAGCACACACTGTAGCGCTTTTACCAATATAAACGGTTTGGGCACAATTCGCACTTTCATTTCTCTAAAAATCAAATAAACTAAAAATACATATTTTGTGTATTGAAATCTTCACCAATCGATAAACTTTTTTATTTTTGAAAATATTTGCATACATGCAGCGAAGAAAATAAAGCCTAATAATCACAAAAGTTTTTGAAAAAATATGTTTTTGCCTAAAGTGTACCGTTTGGCAACAGCGATTTTTTTTATCAGCGCTAAACGCGACATTGGGACGCAATTAATACACCTCGCATGCAGGTTGGTCAGATTAGTCGCGTAGAAGTAGCGTTAGTTGAATGTAGATTAATATATGGCATTCTAAGTTGGGGTGGAGTTGCTTACTGTCATCTAAAAAATTAGATATCATTCAGAAAAAATGTGCCACCCCCTCTCGGGGGGTGGCACTTAAAAAATATATATATTTATTGGAGCTGTAATAGAATCAAATTTTAAGAAGAAAAGGTTCCATGCAATTTTTCACATAAATTGATAGTTTTTAAGTTATAACGACTTCAAAATTGCGATTTTAGCTTAAAATAAAAGCTTTTAAAAAAGGTATTTTCAAACGGCTTTCGTCAAGTATCTCGAAAAGTATTACTTTATCGAAAAAATGTTATAGACCAATTACAGAAAGCACCCTACAAACTGGGAAATAATTATATTTTTTGTTTATTGATGTAGGATTAATAATTTCGGAAATATTTAAGTTTATATTTGGTATCCAAGGTTTCGAAATTACCTTTAAAGTTTAAAATGCATTTTTTTCTAAAGCAAGTGCTTTAAATGAGCAAAAAAGAATTTGAGCATTTAGGTAATGCTACATTTTAACGAAAAACTGTATTTGAGATAATTTTTTTAGATTATTGGCTAATTAGAGTAACAAAACGAGTAAAAAATAGTTTGAAAGTGCAATTAATTGTCTTTAATTTCCTTTCTTAGCATGCGTCACAATTTCTGAGGTATTTAACATTTAAACTGCATTTTTCGTCTTATGAACGTTCGGATGCCATTTGTAAACTCATATCTCCGAAACTATTAAATCTATGTAACTAAATAAACAAGCGAAATTCATTATTATTAGTTTATGAGCTTTATTTTTGGTCTCTACACATTTTTGAACAAAACTAACATTTATTGAGATATTTGGAATAGGAAAAAAAAATACGTTTTATCGAAAATACCTTTATAGTTTAAACTGTATTTTTTCTAAAGCAAGTGCTGTATACGAACCAAAAAATTTGAGCATCTACGTCATGCTGTATATTAATGAGAAACCGTGTTTGAAATTAATTTTTTTTTTAATTACTGGCTAATTACAGTAACAAAATGGCGACGTTGTTATTAAAATAATGTGTAGACGGACATTGCTTCGGTCATAACTTCTTTGTTTTTTATGCTACATAAACAAATAAAAAAATAGTTAAGAGCTTAATTAATAACCTATTATTGTATCTATTAGTATCCTTGGCGTAGGTGTCACAGTTTCTGAGATATTTAACTCTCACTCTAAATAGTTATCTTACGAACACTTGGATGCCAAATGTAAACTTAAATATCTCCGAAATTATTAATCCTACATCAATAAACAAAAAATATAATTAATTCCCAGTTTATACTTTCTGTAATTGGTCTATAACGTTTTTTCGATAAAGTAATACTTTTTGAGATACTTGACGAAAGCCGTTTAGAAATACCTTTTTTTTAAGCTAAAATCGCAATTTTGAAGTCGTTATAACTTAAAAACTTCAATTTATGTGAACAATTGCATAGAACCTTTTCTTCTTAAAATATGATTGTACTTCATATATTTTTTAAGTGCCGCCCCCTCAAAGGGGGTGGCATCCACCCCCTATAAATTAACAAGCCCCCGCTCAATATAGAAACTTTTCTGTGAAACATTTACTATTATACTGCCAAAAATGAACGAAATCCGTTCAATATGACATTACTTCGAAGTTTTTTTTACCTCTAGGTACTGTATTACTACCACCTGTCTTTTTATTATTAAAAGGAGACTATTTAATATTTATAATAATCAATACTACTGTACAATATATGAAATATTGAACAATAATATTGATCCCCTAGATGCTTTTGATCACTACTGGTTTTGTACCTATTGATATAAGTTAAACTATTATATACACCCCGACCGGGATCGTCAGATCGTTGCAGTCGGCAGGCTTGCTACAGCCGAGCGCGCAAGAATATGACTTTGGCCCGTTAAAAAAAAATCGCTGACTCAATACTATGAACGGGACATGAAAAATTTTTATCCTAAAAACTTTTTTCAACTATTGGCTTCAATTTGTACGCAGCATGTATATACAAATTTTCATAAATAAACTTTTTTCTCGATTGCCTAAAATTACGTTACTGAAAATAACAAGTTTGAGTTTCCTATTATTTTACCAACTTAAAAAAAAATAAATCGGGTTCACGTGGGACGTTGTTCGAAGCGCTATTGTGTCTACTTTAATCTAAAAAAAAAAAAATAGCTTGATAGCACAAATATTTTCAGAGATATAGCGGTGGAGACGTTAAAAAACATATTTCATTAAAAATCTATTTTTTTGAGTTTTTCCGAAATAAAAAAGTTCTCGACCACCGAAAAATGTCGTAAAAAACGATTTCGTGTACACGATTATCTTACTAAAGAATTCCACTAAGTCTGGTTTGGTTCGACGCCGGTTTTTTTTTTCTCGGAAACTAAGCGACTTTACTTCCAGATTTTACTCTACTATATAATTTTCCTTCATACCGCAGTTATATGGGTGTACAGAGATATCAAAAAACTATGATTGCCATCTGAAAGTGGTAGCTAATAAAAATGATGGCCAATCCAAGATGGCTGATGTAGACGTTTAAAAAAAAACGACCGTATCTCTATAAGTTATTGTCCGATTTCAGTGTTCCTTTTTTTAAATAACAGAGTAAATTGTGAACTTTTGTAAGTTCCCATTCATTTTTTCCATATAACCATCCATTAATTAGTAAATCTCTGATTAGTGAAAAATACATTAGTTTTTACAGATAATTTGTTTAGACCGACAATAATCAATACCGATATAAGTTTTATAATTTTTAATAATGAAATTTTTTTTAATAATAGGAACTTACAAAGAGTTCACAATTTAAGCTGTAATTACAAAGAAAGAACACTGAAATCGGATAATACCTTACAGAGATATGGTCGTTTCTTTAAACGTCTATATTCGCCATCTTGGATTTGCCGTCATTTTTGTTAGCTACCACTTTCAGATGGCAATCATAGTTCTTTGCTATCTCTGTACACCCATATAACTGCGATATGAAGGAAAATTAGTACCTCCAAATTATACCGAATTCTTTAATTTGGCTAGTTGGCCCATATACTAAATGTATTTATATCAGTCGAACGAAATATATTACAATTAATAATAATATAATTAGAAATGATTATAATCATAATTTTCATCAGTACATTTACCTAAACACATACAACCAATAATGCAAGACACTCCAGTTCTCTTGTGGCAACTATTATCCTTACACTTGCAAACGACTGCGTTGGATTGTTTCTTAGAGTGGTAGGTGTCAGCATACCTTCTGCTAATGTCCAACCATACTGAAAAACATATGATAGTTTTGGAGACATGTCTGCATTCTTCACATAAGAAGTGTATATATAGGCACATCTTTTGGCATGTTCATAAAATGCTTCTTCGGTAGGTGGTAAAACTCTAATATCCTCTTGCAATTGCAATTGAAAAATAAATATGCCCTTAGTTTTGGCTTTCTTGAAAATCTGAGTGACCGTACAGACATTTAAAAAATATGGAAGCAGTGTTAATAAATTCCTTCACGCTGCAATCGTTCACGTCATGTATGCATTGTGCCAAAGGATTGAGTGTTTCCAAATTTTCAGTGCCATCTTAAATGCTGTCTTTTTTTTTCTTCTTAAATAGCTTGTGCTATAGCACCCACTAAGTACATAGATAGACAAAGAAAGCCGCAATGTAAGGAGGTGAGGCATTAATGCCTGTTGCTGCGTATTCAATTATTTTATTGCAGAACAAATACGAATCGAACTTCTGAAGCCCTAATTTTACTCTCATTTTGGTGCAAAAAGACAGTGGAACAAAAATATATCTGTGTCACTTGCCACTATTACCGCCTTTTCAAAACACAAAATTCTAGTATGGAGAATATGACTGTATCGGCTTCCTTATGGTTATGAACAGCCCCCCCACATCAACTCATGGGCCCCGGTACCAAATTCACTGGCGGGCCCCCGCGCTTAATAATTGAGGAGCAGGGGGAAGAAATTTGAAAAAAAAATCTTCGTCAAGATCTCTGGCGGGCCCCCGCACTTATAGTCCAGTCATTGAAGGTAAAATACGGCGATACTGTATAATATTGCCAAACAGCACCGATTTGCACAAAAATTTGGATTTAGGTTCTACTTATCCTCTGCTTCAAAGTTGACCCTGTACCGGGGATTGCTTTCACCCTGGGGGTGGATGCCACCCCTTCTCGGGGGTGAAAAATGTTTAATTGAAAATAAGGAAATGGATAGATTGGCTAATTCTAAGCAACTTTTGTTCTATAAAGTTTTTTCTGAAAGTCAATTCTTTTCGACTTATTCGCGAGTGAAAGTGTCAATTTTTCAACCAATAAACGTTTTCAGACGGTTTTTCGCGAATAACTCAAAAAGTAAGTATTTTATCGAAAAAAATCATTCGCAGTAAAAATGTAGCTCCTAAAAAATCAAAAAGAATGGTGTCTGTAGTCCCAATACAAACGGAGTAATAGCTTGTCGAAGGTTGGTTCTTATTCGTCAAACGCCACAATTGAAGGTTTCAACGTAAAGTTGCCAAAAAACAATGCATTTTTCGGGGAAACTCATGCAACCTTTTTTGAAGTGTTTGAAAAAACCTTTATTTTTGTTTTTTATGAATAGGTATAAGTATGCTGTGCCTAAATATAACTATAATGTGTATTCATCAATGCTCCAATATACGTGTTCTGATATCTGCAAAAAATATGTGATTGGTTTTTTACCCATAACTCGCTTAGTTTTTAAGGTACCAAATCCTTCAAAAAATCATTTTGTAGGTTTTTTCAAGAGCTATAAGCTCATATAATTTAATTTTCTTTCTGCCCTTATTTTTGAAAGGGTTTGAACAAGTTACTATTTACGAACATATGCAAACTTTAAACGGCCATATCTTACTCAAGTTTTATCCAAAAAAAAAACGAAAACTTTCAGAAAAGCAAAACCTACAATTTTATACTCTACAAAATTTTGCGTATCATTAATAGTTTTTGAGTTATTTTGAAGAAAAGGCAATTTTTTGCTAAATTACAAAAATGCTCTTTTCACTTCAAGCTCAAATTGTTTCAAAACTAAGCACTTTAAACCGGTCAAACTTCTAGAGCATGTTACTAGTACATAAATAAAGTAAATTATAAAGTGGTAACGATTATTTTTCAATTGGGGTGGTAATTAGGGGGTGATTTTCACATTTTTTTGACGCCGAAAAAAATGGGCATTAACATTATTTTCGTCGTAACTCGCTTAGTTTTGATGCTAGGGACTTTTATAAAAAATAAAAATAAGGGTTTTTTCAAGCACTTCAAAAAATGAGTTTCCCCGAAAAATGCATTGTTTTTGGCAACTTTACGTTGAATCTGTCAATTTTGACGTTTGACGAATAAGAACCAAGCTTCAACAAGCTATTACTCCGTTTCTATTGGGGGCTAGAGACACCATAAACCCACCATTATTTTTGTTTTTTTATAGGCTATATTGGGTTTATTGGTTGAAAAATTGACACATTCACTCGCGAATAAGTCGAAAAGTATTGACTTTCAGAAAAACTTTATAGAACGAAAGTTGCTTGGAATTAGTCGATCTATCCATTCCCTTATTTTTAATGAAACATTTTTCACCCCCGAGAAGGGGTGGCATCCACCCCCAGGGTAAAAGCAACTCTCGGTACAAGGTCAACTTTGGAGTAGAGGGTAAGTAGAACCTAAATCCAAATTTTTATGAAAATCGGTGCTGTTTGGCAAAATTATACGGGAAATAGGTCATTGACTTGGACTATTAATGATTGATGAGCAGGGGGAGAAATGTAAAAAAAATGTTTTGTCCAGGTCTCATAATTAATGAGCGAGGATTGCGTTTACTAGTCTAACCGGGCCCCTGAAGCAATGGCATAATTGCTGCCTGATAAAGTGTACATTTAATAATAGAAAGTGGAGGCCCACTCAAAACAGAAATTAAATAATTGAATTTTTGAATATCAGAAAGAGTATTATTATTATGCACTAGTAGACTGGCGGTACATGACCAGTCAGGTGCAACGTTTTTAAAATGCATGCCAATCATATATATGAATGAAATTACCATGAATATGCCAGAAACGCAAATTTTAGGCAGTCGTCGCGTGCAGAAGGGTGTGCAAATCAATTTTTTTTTTGTTTTTTTTGTTTTTTTTTTAATGGATGCCAATAGTGCCAAACGAAAAGCCGTGAAAAAGAATCCAGCGGAAATTCATTGGCATGCAGTTTCCGTGCGCAAAACAAGTGTTGATGTGCACATTAAATCGTAAAATTTTTTGGTGTTCTTGATTTTGGATTTTTTTTCAAGGCTTTTCGTTTGGCACTATTTTGGCATCCATTTAAAAAAAAAAAACAAAAAAAATCGATTTGCACACCCTTCTGCACGCGACGACTGCCTAAAACTTGCGTTTCTGGCATATTCATGGTAATTCCATTCATATATATGATTGGCATGCATTTTAGAAACGTTGCACCTGACTGGTCATGTACCGCCAGTCTATAGTGCATCGAACATTTCAATGAAAGTAGGAAAACTGTTTACATCCCCCGTAAATTTTTTTTTCAAAATTTTGTAACTTTCAACCCTTATATCTCAAAATTGAAATTATTTTTCCGACATTATTGACGTTGAATAGAAAAAGTACTGGAAGTTTCGTCCATAACTACAGAAATTCCAGCCAAAAATCATCCCGTAGTTTTCGTCTCAAATTTTGGTTGGGGATGTGGAGTTGATGTACTTTCATAATACCGCGGTTTCGTTCGTAACTGCAATTTTTTTTTTCGACTTCTACCTCCCTCCGTATCTCCGCTCGGATCCATTTACTAGAATTTTCGTAGAGGAAACGAATTTCGGACTCATTTATCTGGAAAATGTTAACTCCTATCAAAATATTGTATAGGAACAAAATTGTAGAAAATTGCATGCACATTGTTTTTTGTTTTTGTCCGCCTGTTTTAGTTTTTGTGTTAAATGACAAAAACAATATTGGCAACAGTTTTTTTTAACATATGGCCATCATTTTGAAAGTACAGCGAATTTTTTTTGGGGGACACGTCTAAAATTGTTCCTTAGGCTTTAATCTTTATGAAAAATATTGCCCCCAAGGATCGGGGGGGGGGGGGGGGGGGCACGTACAGCTAGGGTGGGCTAATAAAATGAACTGTAAAATTTGAACAACCAGCAAACTGAATATGATTTACATTTATTGCTAATTTCAGTAAAATATGCCAGCAGTATATTTTCTGTAAACGATTTGACGTTCTTGCTGCTGCACCAATCCATGCAATTTTTGTACACACTTTTATATTTGTTGTGCGATTTTTCGGGTACTAAATTAGGTATTGTATCATTAACTACTTGCCTTAATTCTGGGGGTGTACATAATAATTCATCTTCACTAACCGAATTCATCATTTTGGCACAATTATTACAATACTTGATTTGAAAACGTCGAAAATATTCAAACATGTTAAACCACCTTCCTCCCCTCAATAATAATGGGCCGTTCTATATTTCACCGTATTGGAAAAGAATTTCGGACAAAGCCACCTTTGAGTCGCGCGTTACATCGATTGGACAGGCATGGAGGTAAAGGAGATTGGCACTGTACCTAGTAATTTATAATAACTCACAAGTAAAATATTATAACTCATGCTATTTGTTTGTGGGTACTGTTAATTTTTCAAAAACAGTTAATTAATTAATGGTATATAATCTAATAAGAGTAGATAAAAACGTTTATTAAATGCTGTGTTGATTGAAACAAATATATAAACATTTAAATAATTATTATTATTATTATTTATTTCTCTTTAAGTTTTAAAGCTAGAGATATAACCAAAACGTAGAATTTTGTACCCTGAATAATAAAGATATATTTGTTTTTTTTTGTAAAAATAGTATTTAACGAGATATTTGAAAAAAATCGTGATGATGGCCATATTCTTCTTACATTTATTTCATTTTTCATTTTAGGCAAAAAATATTTTAGTAAAAAACATTTGTTCTTTAATTGTCCACAAAAGAAATCTCTTGATTTTTTTTCATAAAATGCGTAGTCACTAAGATATCTAAAAAAAAAAACAGATAAAAACCAAGACGACGGCCATTTTTTTTAACTTCCCCATTGGAAGCTAATGGGACTTCTGGCAGGTTAAAAAGGGCTTTATTATTTAAATATTCCCACCGAGACCAGCTTGTTACTAACTTCTTCTACCTCACCCCATATATCCAGCCAGATTTACTATACTATAATGTCTAGTCTATATTAGGTCTATTCCTTTGCACTAAAATTGTAGCACTGAGCTGCACTGGTGTAAGATTGTCTCTCTTCAACTTATAGTCGAGTCAATAAAGGTTTTCACTTCTTAATTCTCAGCAACAGTTTCGATTTTGATCATTTTTTTTCTAAATGTGTGTTTTTTAATACTATTGAGCTCACCCACCTCACTCATCCCTACTCGGGGGTGGAAATTATTACATTCAAAATAACCATAGATAGAGGAATACATTCTAAGCAAAAAATGTTCTATGAAGTTTTTTCAATGAGTCAATACTATTTGACTTATTCGTGAAACTCTGATAAGTCTTCGACACGGCTCAATTTTTTCAACTGTATCTCTTTAGCAAGTCCGTACCGGCTTCTAAAATTTGTACTCTAACATTTTTTACGTATCTTCTTTAGTCTTTGAATTATTGTGAAAAAATGAAAATTTTTATGAAATTTCAAAAATCATTTCAAATTTGAATCAAACTTTTTTCAAATATGGGCATCCTAAATCGGTTAAACTTCTAGAACATATTGTTGGTATTTAAATAAAGTAAATTGTAACTTGATTATGTTCCATTTCAATTTTTGAGGTGAAGCCATTGGTTTCATTGCTGATTTTATTCTCCGAAAAAAAGAGACAACCATTTTATTTTCATCATTTTCATTCATGGTTTTTATACTAACGACTTTTACCAAAGTTCTTTTTAAAAGTCTTTTCAAGTACCTTTAAAAATATGTTATATGTTTTCCTCCAAAAATGTTCAGTTTTTCTGTTATTTAACGTTGAAAGGTTCGAATTCAGTTTTCGTTATTTTATAGGCTTCATTTTTGCTCATAACAATTTTTTTAGTAAAACGTAAAGTTTTCGAGTTATTAGTGAAAAATCGTTCTAAAATATGCATTTTTTAGATGAAAAATCAACATCTTCAATCAAGAATAACATATTGACTCATCGAAAAAATTCCATGGAGAATTTATTGCCTAGAATTCATTTCTCTATCGATTTCTGCAGTTATTTTGAACATAATAATTTCCACCCCCGAGAAGGGGTGGCATCCACCCCCAGGGTAAAAGCATACATCGGCACTATATAACTTTGGTTTCTTGAACCATTCCCTAATTACAGTCCAAATTTCACGTCAATCGGTTTTATCGGAAAGAATTCTGAGCGAAAAACCTTCAAACACTGGACTAAATTAACTTTTTCATGAATATCGCGAAAAAAAACATAAAAAACAGATTTTTCCTGTAAAAGTTGTTATTATAGTTTAAGAGGGGACAATGCCAATCACAATATATATAATTATAAACCCTGACTGTGAGAAACATATCTGAACTTAAATTTTCAATGGAAACAACTCTATTTTTTACAAATACCGCGAGAAAATTTTTTTTAAATATATTTTTTTATAAATATTGTTATTATTATTAAACAATTTAAATGATTATTTGCGCCACTTGGGATGTTTCTGATTTTGAATATAATAAAAAAAAACACACATTTTACAAAAAAATGATCAAAATCGGAGCTGTTGCTGAGAATTAAGAGGTTTTGACGATTTTTAAGCTTCATTCACTCGACTATTATGATATCCGCATTAATGCCATCTCTGTCAATCAAAATTAGTGTCACACTGCTTGTGCAGAGGAAAGGACCTATTGGTAATCAATAGTTATACCAAAACAATTTTTATTAGAGCCTGATTTTATTTTAATAAAAGTTATTTCGGTTTTCTTTGATTTGCGCGTTTCCCCCCATTTCAAGTCGGAAATTTTTACCTTTTTGTGTACATAGTGAAAACTTCGAATTACCTCAAACAACAAATTGTATCGAATTTAGCCGTCAAGGAAAATAACAAGAATCGTGCTTCGCCCGCCAAAGATTTTCTATTCTCCAACTGCCGGACTACTTAAAGAAGTTATAAAGAAGTTACGGTCCGTTCTTCCCATCAGTTTTATAATAAGTGTCGAACGCTGCATTGTAATGCAAAAATGCCTCTTGTAATAGTGCTTGCTGTCGTGATTACCGTTGCCCGAGCCAATCTCTACCAGGAATGTGCGAAATTGTATAATCCCAATAATTATATGGATCAATTGCCATCGTTGCATTTGCCTTATATGGGTAACGTGCCCATTCCTAACAATACGCCCAAGATCAAGCCCTCTCCGGTGCTTCAGACAAGAGCTATCAGTATAGTGACTAAATATGTTTACAAAAATCCAGTGTGCGTGAAGTATACGAAGAATAAGAATTTGTGCAAGCAGGACAACGGCATAAAACACAAGGGCAACGTAGACCACCTCGTTACGAAGGAGTATTTTGTGAATGATAGGAAGAAAGAGTTGGGGGAGAGGAATAGGCATCAGCAGGCGGCGGATGACTACAGGAGACAGGAAGCCGATGGAATTAGGTAACTAGTTAACAGAGCATTGTTACAATGTTCGTCTTTCAATAATACTATAATCAATTGAAAATAGCAATTTGAATAGTAGTCCAGGGCAATTAGTCATTATAAATGAAAAATGACGGAACTCAGCTATAATGAATGGATTTGAATGATTCATTAATATCATTGGTAGAGCATTTAAGCAGCTGACTCCTTCACATAGTAAACAAGCTATAGAACAATTTAAGCCACTTTTTCTACATCCACAATCAGAGCCACACCCAGTTTTACATGAACAAAAAATCATTTTCAATAAATTTTCAGAAGCTGGTGGTTGGTTCATTGCAACTGATACTAGTAAATTATCTTTTTTTTCCATCCTTATTCTTTTCGCAACTTATCATGTCCCACCCACAACTGTTTGCAATTGTAAATACACTCTTTTTATATGTTCTGTACTAGCATCGAGTGTAGGTATCAATGAAGCCAAGTTGACACAGGTATTTTTACTTGTAGCTTTATATTTTCTTGATTTTTAGGAGTACCATATAATGCTAAAATGCATAAAATACCCGATTGCAAAATATTAGTGACGTCAATATTTTCTCCAGTAAAGATAATAGCAACATCTTGTAAATCTGTACGATTTTGGAATAATTTAGCAAATTTTATTTTTACCCTTTTTGTAAAACGCTGAAGTTGTAACACATCCAGTTAATGCATGTAAAAACAAAACTCCTTACACATTGGGTAAGGTTTGTTCAAGACTTTTATTAGAATAAACTTTGGAGGATACCGTGCCTTTTGTTGGTTTGAGAAAATATATTTCTCTATGAGGGGGAATAAGGCTGTTAATAAAACTAACACATCAATATCTTGAGCAACAACATTTTCTGATTCAATATTAATTACCGTTTGTATGATTAATGTATCAGCATCACCTTCTGCTTGACGCGAGAAAATATTATTATTAGCTAGTTTCTTCCTTAACATTTCGATGAATCTGCTTTTGTTAATGCTGTTTGCAAGGAACTTTTCTTGGCGAATTTTTAAAGGCATATTTTCATCAAAAATTAAAAAGATAATTCATTAGTACCAGTTAAAATGAACAACCACCAGCTTCTGAAAATGTATTGAAAATTATTTCTTGTTCATGTAAATACTGTAAAATCCTTGAAAGTTATAAAGAAATAATCCACTGTACATAACCTTAAATTTCAACCAGGAAAACAAATAAAAATAAGATGGAGTTATGCCCGACATACGTATTATGCGTGCGCAATAAACAATTAATTTCTGAAAAAATTTCAAGAGGACTTAAAAATTACAGTATTATTACAAGAAGGCGCAGCTTTTAAAGTTAAAACATTAGGATGATAATTCAATAGTTAAATATTCACAGATTTTCTGAAATTTCGAATTCAATTTTAACCATGGTCTTATGTACAGTGGCGATAAGGTCGATGTGAGAAATAGGATGGAATAGTTAGAGTGGGAGTGAAACGTCACACTATTTTGGTCCATTAGTTTACATGATTATTAGGGTAGGCCGAATTTTAACAATTTCGGAATTTCGATTTGGAATAGTGAAGGAAAGTTCCGTTTTGGCAATACAAAGAAAATGTTTATTTTCGATTTTTTTGTCAATTTAGTTTTTTCACCCTCTACCGAGGGTTAAAAAATTTGAAAATTTTGAAAAACTGAAATTTGCAAATTTGACTTGGAATAGGGTGGAAAAGCTTCCTTTTGACAAAAGAAAGAAAATATATATCTTTAATTTTTTCATCAATTTGCGTTTTCCACTCTCTACAGGGGGTTAAAAAATTAAAAACAACGATACAATTCAGATTTCCGAGTTTATCAAAGAATAGCGCGAATTATATTGCGTATTTTTATACATTTGACTTTATTATCCGTTACCAACCCTTAAAAATGATGCTTGTGGAGCAGTTCTTCGCTTTTTTAACATGTATTAGGCCAATAATAAATATTAAAAAGAACTCCCAGAACTCACCGCGGGGAGGTGGCTGCTTAGAGAGTTCCATCCCACCCTCCCTCTTCCTAAACTCAAGTTGGTTGGTTAAAGTCTTGTTTAGTTTGAAACTGTGGCATTGATCTTCGTGAATCTATATTTGCTTTAATAAAACCATTCCTTTTATCTATGCCAACAACTGAACATGAAGCTTCCGTCACTAATTTTACATATCGTTCCACCGCTTGAGTGTGATATGGATATGACTCAAATTCTAAAATTTTCTCAGGATCATTTATGAAATGCTCGATATCTTCAGCACACTCAAAGAAAATGATAGGTAAATTCAACCAAAAAGAGCATATGAAATCGCGCCTATCTAGTTTCATAGTTAAATCAATCAGAAAAGAATAGTCATACAACTTTATTTGTTTTCGTAAACAAATAGTAGTTTAATAATCATATCTTCTTGTGATAAATTAAATAGTACAATGACATTTTTTTATGTTCACTAACCATTTTCAATTTGGTCTACAATTAAATAGTACAGCGACTTTGTTTTTTGTTCACCAACTAATTTTTAGGTTGATCTACACTTTATTGTATGATGAAGTTTTTTTTGGTTAGCCAAAATCTCAGTATTGAGACATCAGACCACCCAAACCAAAGATTAGAGATCTTTTATAAGATCCATCCAAATATATCGATGATCCCTGAGAGAATTTGAACATTGCAATCATGTTATTAATTTTCTATAAATTCATAAGAGTATAAGATAATGCATAATTGATTATTGTCAGTGATTTGTATGTGGCGTCATCTGGGAATAATTTCTGTAATAGACTACGTGGTAAGCAAGCAAATTTTATGGTAATTCTTTTAGAACTTCTAAAAGACGACAATAATATTGGTTTGTCTACCAAGTACAATAATACAGCGAACTAATACTGGGTTAGAATTACAATTCGATAATAGTTAAAAATAAAATATACTATTATCTAGTATAATTTGACAGAATTCAACAAAATAATAGTCAGACGAACAAAATAATAGTCTTATTCATCTATTTTTTAAGTTAATGTTTGTTTTGTTGTACGACAACTTTTTATTAATTAAAATAACAATCACCTCTTGTTTAAAAATACCATTAATATAGTTTGGTTTAACAAAATTAACGATATTGTTAGTTAACCATTTTTTTTTGTTGAATTTACCCATACTATTTCTTTGAGTGCACTCATGAAAACATTTTGTTGTGTACGTTATGCGATTCTCGTCAGTTTGTTAGAGAACTTGCTCTTAGACGGATTATCAATACGAAAAAAAAAAAAAATTATTAAGATAATCAACATAATATTCGGATTTTTACAATACCAAAACTTAATTTTGACGCTGATGATTACATCGATTTGATTAACTGGCAGGAAAATGAGATTACCTGTCCTCCGATATTACAAAGCATGTCACACTCAAGCGGTGGAACGATATGTAAAATTAGTGTCGGAAGCTTCATGTTCAGTTGTTGGCATAGATAAAAGGGATGGTTTTATTAATGCAAATATAGATTCACAGTTTCGGAATATAATTCACGCTATTCTTTGGTAAACTCGGAAATCTGAATTGTATCGTTGTTTTTAATTTTTTAACCCCCTGTAGAGGGTGGAAAACGCAACTTGATGAAAATGTTAAAGATAGATATTTTCTTTCTTTTGTCAAAAGGAAGCTTTTCCACCCTATTCAAATTTGCAAATTTCAGTTTTTCAAAATTTTCAAATTTTTTAACCCTCGGTAGAGGGTGAAAAAACTAAACTGACAAAAAAATCGAAAATAAACATTTTCTTTGTATTGCCAAAACTCAACTTTCCCTCACTATTACAAATCGAAATTCCGAAATTGTTAAAATTCGGCCCACCCTAATGATTATCCTTGTAATAAAAATTTATAATTATTTATGTCATTAAAATTTATAATAATAGTTATTTAGCATACGTTGTTAATAAATTATTTTCTATAAAAAAATTATGTTTATATTATTTAAGGTTTCTTCCATTTATTTCGCTTTTTGGAGCTTCTGCTATCTTCAAATTAATTTTAAAAAGCTTCATTTTTATACAAATTCTTTATAAACAACTATTAGTTTCTTAAAAGAAATATTAAAAAATTCAGATAATTGCATTTTCCGATGAGATTTCTAAAAATAATTTTTTTTAATTTACTGATTGCGATAATTTTCCATGAGTAAACTTTTTAGTTTATGGCATTAGAAATCCAACAAAAAAAAAATCTTTCAAATCCATTTCTAATTGCACTGGACTATAAGGTACCAATTTTTTTTTGGTTTCGCAGGGGAGTCGGTCGTGAGTGTAAATTAATTCTTGCGCTTGGAGATGTTGACATTCGGCCATATCTTCAAAACAAGGGTACAATTGGTTTTTTCTATTTGTCTCTGTAACCGAAAGTTTAAGAAAATATTTTAAAACAAAATTTTTGTAGATAATGCAACTCTTTACAACTTTTATTAGCAACTTCTTTGCATAATATAAATAATAAAACAGTTGTGAGCAAAAAAAGATGAACGATATTTTGGGATGAGATAATTCCTTTAGTGTCAATTCTGCGATAAAAAATCTTCTTAGATTTTTTAGTGGCCTATTAGATGTTTTAGAAAAACTACAAATAATTTGAATCTGGACATTTAGGGAGGGATTTTCAGGGGGTGCTCTATTTAATGAAAATAACGTCAAGTATGTGACACTTCCGATTATACCGGAAGTTGGCATGCTGGAGATGGCATGTCTTATTTTTTATGCCGGATTCGAATTCTATTTTCGATTTTAATGAAATCTTACGCAAAAACCAACCCATAGTTGGAAATTTGGCTTCGCTATGGTAAATTCTGATAACCAATTTTTCTCCCATATGTCCATGAGAGATAGAGCTTATGTGGGCTACAAACGCCCCAAACGTTACAAGGTGCCCCGCCTTGCCTATCTAGGGACTACAGGAGCAATGCGCTCGTGTCCCACAGCAGCTATGGAGGCAATGCTGGACTTACTTCCTCTACATTTGCATCTGAGGAAGGAGGTAGCACTTAGTGCCTTAAGGCTGCATCAGGCACTTAAATTCAGCCCAGGCGACCTGGTTGGTCACTTAAGGATTCTGGAGTTAATCCAATTCGAATCCATAACCAAACCCACTGACTCAATGCCAATCAAGCATGACTTTGACTGCCCGTTTGATGTGCTGATTGAAAGCCGTCAGGCGGGCAGGGTCGGAGCATTGCGGTTGGAGAAAGAGTCACACATCTGGTATACAGATGGATCCAAGATGGATGAAGGGGTTGGTATGGGCGTAGCAGGGCCTAAATGCAGGCTATCTAAAGCCCTGGGTAACACCCCAACCATCTTCCAAGGAGAAATTTATGCTATAGATCTATGTGCCCAGGAATGCCTAAATAGAGGCACTCGAAGGGCAAAGATCTATATACTTTCAGATAGTCAGGCAGCATTAAAGGCTCTCAGGTCATATACCTTCGAGTCAAAAATTGCCTGGGAATGCAGACAATCCCTAAAGCAACTGGCAAAAAACAACAAGGTTACCTTGATGTGAGTGCCAGGGCATGAGAGGATAGAAGGCAACGAATTGGCTGATAGCCTCGCAAGAAAAGGGGCTGAAGCCCCGTTTTTTGGACTCGAACCGTTCTGTGGCCTATCCAAGGGACACATAACGGTGGAGGTCCTAAAATGGGAAAGGAATAAAAAGAGTCCTACTGGAGGAACACTCCAGGCCAAAGACAAGCAAAAAGGTTTATAACCTATTCAACAAAGAATGCCACAAGGCTTCTCGAACTGGAAAAGTCCGATCTAAGGCTGATCACAGGCCTTCTAACTGGCCATTGCTCCTTGAGATATCATCTCAAGATCATGGGCATGGCAGAAGATGACAAATGCAGATACTGTGAAGCTGCAACTGAAACTGCGGAACATATACTTTGTGAATGCAAGGTATTAATCCGCATTAGGCTAAAGTACCTAGAACAGGCGGAATTAATGCCTGAAGACCTAGGGAAATTAGCTCCCAGGAAAATCGCAAGCTTTGCAAAAAGTCTTGGAATCCTGGGCAACAACTAGATGCAGGGTAATTCACAAAAGACCTTTAGGTCGAGGTGAAGAAAGGCCAACCCAGGGCCAAGCGACCCCTTAAACTTAAACAATCTCCAATACAGGGTGCCCAGAAAGTGAAATCCAACTTGGGCAACTTCGACCTCCATTAAATAGCTTTTTTCAAATAGAACATACTATATATTATAAGCCTATTATTAGAGAATATTAGTTAGGTATTATGCAAATCACAACTTACACACTTTTTTATTTATTATGAAAATACCTACTTTTTGTATATTGTTGCCCTAATCTGGGCACGCTAATATACTAGTTAGGTAAATACTTTAAAACACTTATTATTGGAGAACCAATCAAAACAACTACTCTCCTAGCTAATACTGACGAAGTATTGAATTACATGATAGGATTCTTAGCATTTTAAAGAAAAAAAATATTGAAAATACTTAAATCATTTATTTACATTTAGTCATTCACACTTTTTTTTTTTTTTTAATATGAAATTATCTACTTTCTGAATACTGGTACCTTAACCGAGTCACGCTAATATGCTGCTTAGGAAAACACTTCAAAACACTCATTATTGGAAAACCAATCAAAACAACTACTCTTCTAGCTAATACCGACGAAGTATTGAATTACATGATAGGATTCCTGGCATTTTAAGGCAAAAAAAAATATATTAAAAATACTTAAATTATTTATTGAAATTCAGTCATTCACAACAATTATTATTGAACCTTACATTCTATTTCAACTCTAGAAAAGTTGTACAAGTTTTTTCGAACTCGTTAGTTCTCATCAGTAGAGTATAGAAACATTCATTCATTGTTTACAAGCCTATTCTTGATTTATTTTTTACAATTAATTATTTTTTATTTATTTGCTTTTATCATGATTAGAGAATATTAGTTAGGTATTATGCAAATCACAACTTACACACTTTTTTATTTATTATGAAAATACCTACTTTTTGTATATTGTTGCCCTAATCTGGGCACGCTAATATACTAGTTAGGTAAATACTTTAAAACACTTATTATTGGAGAACCAATCAAAACAACTACTCTCCTAGCTAATACTGACGAAGTATTGAATTACATGATAGGATTCTTAGCATTTTAAAGAAAAAAAATATTGAAAATACTTAAATCATTTATTTACATTTAGTCATTCACACTTTTTTTTTTAATATGAAATTATCTACTTTCTGAATACTGGTACCTTAACCGAGTCACGCTAATATGCTGCTTAGGAAAACACTTCAAAACACTCATTATTGGAAAACCAATCAAAACAACTACTCTTCTAGCTAATACCGACGAAGTATTGAATTACATGATAGGATTCCTGGCATTTTAAGGCAAAAAAAATATATTAAAAATACTTAAATTATTTATTGAAATTCAGTCATTCACAACAATTATTATTGAACCTTACATTCTATTTCAACTCTAGAAAAGTTGTACAAGTTTTTTTGAACTCGTTAGTTCTCATCAGTAGAGTATAGAAACATTCATTCATTGTTTACAAGCCTATTCTTGATTTATTTTTTACAATATACAAAAAGTAGGTATTTTCATAATAAATAAAAAAGTGTGTAAGTTGTGATTTGCATAATACCTAACTAATATTCTCTAATCATGATAAAAGCAAATAAATAAAAAATAATTAATTGTAAAAAATAAATCAAGAATAGGCTTGTAAACAATGAATGAATGTTTCTATACTCTACTGATGAGAACTAACGAGTTCGAAAAAACTTGTACAACTTTTCTAGAGTTGAAATAGAATGTAAGGTTCAATAATAATTGTTGTGAATGACTGAATTTCAATAAATAATTTAAGTATTTTTAATATATTTTTTTTGCCTTAAAATGCCAGGAATCCTATCATGTAATTCAATACTTCATCGGTATTAGCTAGAAGAGTAGTTGTTTTGATTGGTTTTCCAATAATGAGTGTTTTGAAGTGTTTTCCTAAGCAGCATATTAGCGTGACTCGGTTAAGGTACCAGTATTCAGAAAGTAGATAATTTCATATTAAAAAAAAAAAAGTGTGAATGACTAAATGTAAATAAATGATTTAAGTATTTTCAATATTTTTTTTCTTTAAAATGCTAAGAATCCTATCATGTAATTCAATACTTCGTCAGTATTAGCTAGGAGAGTAGTTGTTTTGATTGGTTCTCCAATAATAAGTGTTTTAAAGTATTTACCTAACTAGTATATTAGCGTGCCCAGATTAGGGCAACAATATACAAAAAGTAGGTATTTTCATAATAAATAAAAAAGTGTGTAAGTTGTGATTTGCATAATACCTAACTAATATTCTCTAATCATGATAAAAGCAAATAAATAAAAAATAATTAATTGTAAAAGCCTATTATCTTCCCTTTTTTTTTTACCTTTCTTCCTTATAGCTAAAATGTACGGTTATTGGATTATTAAGAGTTATTTAGAAAAATGATCAAATAAACATCAATATCGACAATAGGGTGCCATGAGAATGCAGTAAATAATAATTTTGTAAAAGAATCACAGTAGGTTCATTAAAGTTGCTTAAAGTTCGTCGGGGGTGGATTTATTTATGTTTTGTACTGTCTCTCTGAAAAGAACATTAAACGTGCAGTAAATACATATATAATATCAAAGTAATTTCCTAATAGGGAAAAAGATGATTCCATAACCTCCATTCAGAAGGTAGTGATCCAAAACCGTCCTATTTTTATCAATGTTTTGTTCTATTGTTTTTGTTGTAGATATTAAAATGTATACAAATTTTCATATTGTGTTTTTTATATTGCTTTCAATAGCCTCACTTGGACAGAAAAATGCTTAAAATTTTTCTCTTTAGTTGGTTTTTGATCACTATATTCTGAGTGGAGGTTATGGAATCATCTTCTTCTTCCAGTAGGAAATGATTTTGTTATTATACATGTATTTTCTGCACATTTAATTTTTTTTCAGACAGAGAGTACAAAACACAAATAAATCGAACTTTCTACCAACCCTGACGAACTTTAAGCAACTTTAATGAATCTACTGTAATTTTTTTACAAAATTATTCTAAATTATTGTATTCTCTTAATTGTACATATCTGTTAAAGTCGCGAAATGGAGATCTTGACCAATATTTTGCCTTGAGCAAAATATTATTAAGTTCAGAAATTTTCACTTCCTTTTGGAGAAACTACCGGCCAAATAATGTTTCACTTAAAAAATCGGACATTAGATTATATACTAAAATAAAATAGAAAATCCGTATATAAAAGCGTCAGCAAGACCTGTGATGCTGCTGTAATAGACGGTGGTGCTTTAACACATCTTTTGATTCCAACATCAGAGATCATCAATATTGATATGGTTACTTAAATATGTGTTTCTACCTCTCGATAGACCAATAGTTTTCGAGAAAATTGAAAATAACCAAATACATGTACTTTTGAGGGTGGTTTTGGGGTAGTTTTTCAAGGAGTTCATTTGGGCCCTCACCTCGATAACTCACAACTCAATTTCATATGAGATTCATATCTACTATTTTTTGTTTTTGTTGGAACGTTCGCTTCTTATAAACAACAAAACGCCCCCATTCTCATAATTCATTTTGTCATATTTTGAGTAGCCCCATAATAAGTACTTCATCTACCTCAAATATCTATGTGATCTATTCTCTATATGTGAACTTACAGAGTGAGTGGCTTAATATATGTATGTGGTAGTCAGGATTCATCTATTTTATTACAAATCAGCTGCAATGACGTTTCCTGTCGGTCTTTCTGCAACTGTGTTAATTTGGGTTACTACGGCTTCGAAACTTCTCAGAGGGGAAGGGGGCGAATGCAGCATTTCTGTCTCTATGGTATTAGGGGCGCAGCACTTTGTGTTATGAATACTTAGAGGATTAAAATTTTCCTGTGGCGTATATTATATAACCTATGAATAGACTGATGCCAATATCAATAAAATAAATTATATAGGTCACATGATTTAAATAAAAATTCATAATTCAATAAAAAAATATTGAAGATGCGTGCACTCTTCTTCACCTAGTAGTGAAAACTAATAAAATTTCTTAAATATTAAAAGGAAGGGGAGGGGGAGGTTGGCTCTCTCATAATCGCTTTCAGCGGCTCTGTTAGATTATATCCAGCAATATTTGAGGTTGGGATTTATGGCAGATATGCCAAATTATCCGAATAAAAATATCGTTAACTGTTTTTAATGAAAGTCGAATTTAGACTTTTTTCTGTTCGCAAGTACAAGCTTCGTGAATACATCAATTTTCTAAGTAAAACTCAAAGTTTTCATTGCATGCCAAAAAATTTACGATTTTTGTTAAATTGTCCTCCTCAAATTAATTGAACTTCCTCTTTTTTCGAAAATTCTTTAATGAATTTAAAAATGTCAACTCAGTCGAAAAATATATCTATGTCAAGTTGTATGTGTGACCACCTGTATGTATTTCATATTTTTCCTCGTTGCAAGCTAAATATTCTCGTCATTCGTCATATCTTTTTCATTACTTTTTAGGTTGACCACTATGTATATTTTTACATATTTTTCTTCTTTAATAGTTGTGTTAACTACATGCGAAATATTATTCCTCTTCTTCACATTTTTTCATTATTTTTTTATGGTGCTCTTCTTGTATATTTTTCTACTTTGTCAGTTGTGTTAACTACGTATCAAATGCTATTGTCTACGGTCACATTTTTTCCCTTAATTATATTTTTTATGCGGTTTACCTTGTAAATTTTTCAACGGAAGTATATCCCAGTTCCTCATTGGCATAAATACATTTTAAGTATACATTTTTTTCTTAATAATTTGTTTAAATATTGAAAAAAGGAAAAAAATTAATATAGATAATTAAATAAATTTTTTAAGAATTTTTTTTCTTTTAATCATAACTAATAAAATAGCAAAATTTTTTTTTTCAAAAATACGTAATTTATCTATTTGTTTATAAAAGTTTAAACAATTAGCAATAAAAATTTAAAGTTTATGTGATCTTATAGTACTTTTGAATATAAAAACAGTAATAATAATTAAAATTAATAAAAAAAATTTTCAACCTCACTTTTTCATTTTTTAGTTTTTTGTTAGGTTAAATAGTTAATAACTAATAGACTATAACAATTAAAAACATCACAATGTCATAATCCCATAAAGTATAGTTGACATAGGGTCTCCACGAAGCGAAACAATTTTAGTGGCTTTTGTTTAACAATTATCCGACTTGAAATATAAACGCAAACTGTAAAAAAAATTGTTAATTAACAATAGGCTCATCTTATGAAAAATCGGTGAAACATTTTTTTACAACGGGATATTGTTCCTTTAAGTGTCTAAATAATACCATAATTTAAAAAAAAATTTAAATTAATATTTAATAACATAAAAAAATATTTTTAATTATTACGGCCGGTTTCAGAGCATCGTAACGGCTTAGTGTTCGCCGCGCGGAGGGAGCTCTATTTTCAACATTAAATTAAAATTATTAATAATAGAGATATAGTTTCGGGAGTTGGGACTTTTTTATTGGAAATTTCTTCCTCTTTAAGAAATTCTCTTTAAAATTTCTTAAATACTAATAGTTTTCGAGTTCATTTTCAATCATAACTTTTGCAATTGTTTATGTGCGGGTTTGAAAATTTCGAACATTTTTCTTTAGCCCTCACTCATATTTTTACGAGCTTGATCAAGAATTAACACGGCTTTGAACTTGTGAACTAGTGTAATGTGACTCTAAGGGCCAGTATTATAATGTTAGATTAAACTGTGCAGTTTAAACTTAGAACTTCGAACACCTTCTATTACATTAATATAATTTCTTCGTCGTCATTAAACAGTAAATAATAATAAATAAATAATAACTAATCAAATATTTCAATTATATTCATCATATTACATATAAAATCAAAATTAACGACATTCTAAAACAGACGTTTTTTCAAGGCCGTAGTTTAATCCGTACTCCACGGTTTAATCCGATATTGTAAAACTGGCCCTAAAAGAGTGACTCTTTTTTGTTGTGTTTGTCAAACAAGCAAATATTTCCTGTCAGTTTTTGCATAGAAATTATTTTTCTTATTATATTGGGATAGTAAGTTTATTTTGGGTTAGTCTTCATAGATTTTTTTGGGCATGGCGTCAAAATATAAACCTTTTAGGGCCGGTTTTATAGGTTCAGATTAAACTAGAGCTTAACTAGAAGATTCACTAGGGCCGGTTTATAGGTACAGTTTAAACCAAAGTTTAACTAGAAGATTCTGTTGAGGTCCGAAATAAAACTAAAAAATAGCGTATTTAGCAAAGTGTATATTAAGCACATTAAGATTTTAGTGTTTTGTAAAATACCGTTTTATAAGCGTTTGTCAAGATCGTCAGTGTTATTGTTATAGAACCTTCCAGAATCGACCTAAGTCGAAGCATAAATAAGAACTTTGACTTAGGAAAAAAATGATCAAAAGACAGATAATTCAGAGCATAACAAATTTAAGGCATCAGCGCCGGGGACTGGCACAAAGGACCCATACACGCTCACAGAAAAGTAAGGTACAACAAGGCGCACAATTCAAAAGTATGCCAAAAAGGTGAAAAGGTGAAACTTCTAGTTAAACTCTAGTTTAATTTGAACCTATAAAACCGGCCCTTAACGTGCGAATTCCATTCTGACACATATTCGACTTTAATGACCAAAAATACGTGCTGGTCTTGCTCATTTAATTTTTTTTATTTTACCTGTACCTACATGAACTTTTGACCATTTTTGAGGTGTCTTTTGAGATTTTTTTGAGGTTGTCAAAATCCTGAAACGGTAAGAAAATTCTGATCTCGGATTTGGTTTCAGCCGTGGCCTACGTAAATGATTCCATCAGGCCACCGCATTGCACTCGAATCCGACTGTGACGTCACGAAAGGAGTCCTTCGGTTTTACAAAGCTACTGGGCTGCGGATGGATTTCGCGCGATTTTGCAAGATTAATATTTTATTTTTTCGTATAATTTGTTTAGTATGAAGTTTGAGTATGGATTAGTGTCAACTAATTGGGTTTCAATTTGTATTGGAATCGAATGAAAAGTGAGTTACTTAAATATTTAATGTGCCTAACATAGTAATAATTCAAATAGATGGAGAGAAATACTATATATAAAAAAATGATTCAACCTCCTAATACTTAATAATCATAACAGTTATTGAAATTTGATCTTGATTTATTAATGTATATTTATACTGTGACCATTATGAAAGTGCCCTTAATTAATGAATGTCAATTAAACTCAGATAAGAATGCCCCGTCGATGTTGTGTGCCAGGATTCAAATCAAATTACAATAAACAACGATATACTACTGTGTTTCGCGTTTCGTCGGACAAGAACCTGGCAAAAAATGGTCTCACAGTATTCACCGAAAACATTTTATCCACAATAAAAATTCAGTAATCTGTGTTAATCATTTTAGTAAGCAATTTTTAATTACTGAAGATTCTGTCAAAAGAGATGATGGAACTCTTCTAACACTTCCTCGAAAAATCCATAAACTTTGTGAAGATGCTGTTCCTACAATTTTTAATGAACGACCCAAATCCAGAGTTTGATATCTGAAAGATTGAAAATGACTTTCTAAACATAAAGTCCAAAAAAACAAAAATTAGAAACGAAATAGACTAGACAGAAACCTGCGATAGTTGTGATATGCAAAGACTGCAACTAATTCGTATTTGTTTGACATACTTTTCTAATATATTGTTGAACAATTATTCTGAAGTGACAAATAATCATATAAGGGAAGAAAAACAAATGAGGTGTAATAAGAAAAAAAGGTCATTGTTAAGAACGCCGACTTCTTGAATTTCTCTAATTTTTTTGCATAGATGTGTTCACAGACGTTATAGTAATCGTTTCTGATAGTTGAAATGTTGTGCTTATTTTGGAAAACTACCCCCTACAATGGGGGTAGTTTCGAAAAAAAAATGCGAAATATCGGAAGTAGTAAGTAGGTGTATTGTCCTCTAAATAATTTTATTTAGGGTAAGGACAATAATTTTTTTTATTAAAAATACCAATATTGTAGGGGGTAGTTTTCCAAAATAAGCGGAACATTTCAACTATCAGAAACGTTTATATAACATCTGTGAACACATTTATGCAGAAAAATTGGAGAAATTCCAGAAGTCGGTGTTCTTAACAATTACCGGAAAAAAAATTCTAGCAATAAAGAAATTAAAATAAACTGTGATAAAAAAAGAAAAGTTGATAAGTTGCAATCTCTGTAATAGGAATTAAATTTAAAATAAATTTGTTGTACATACTTGTGTATGTACTGATCTTTTAATATTTATAACAATAACTGTTGTGACTTATTATTATAGAGGCATTTTAAATTTTTGTTACCCACAATTTATTGCTGTTAGAGTTTAAAGAAATAATTATTTTTTGTTTTGTTTTAACTATTATTAAAAGTGTTTATTTTATTTTGAATCAATAATCAATCAAGTGTGTATTTTAGTTTTATAGATATATTTAATTTTATAGTATAATACTGATGGGTAATCATTTGCAAATTGTTTATTTATTTATTTTTAGAAAACTATTTGTGTTTTTATAATATATTTTATTATTAATTATATAAAGTAAATCATTTTTAAGCATACATTTACATTTTTTGTTCATATAATTTTATTAGAAACGTTCAAGAAAGCGTTAAAGGTTTCGGTATGTACCGTAATGCTAGGACTCCGACGGCCGCCATTAAATTTAATGCGGTGGCCTGATGGAATCATTTACGTAGGCCACGTTTCAGCGCCCCAAAATACATATAAAAATATGGGTCCATTCGTTTAATCTCTCGATCTACTTTTTACCCGGTTTCGGGCTTGTTATGAGTAGTTTTTTGAGCTTACATGAAAATATTGACGACATGTGACAATTCTGACGTCGAACTCGGTTCCAACGCCCCAAAATACGTACAAAAACGGTCAACTCGTTTAATCCTGCAATTTACTTCTTACCCAGTTTCAGGCTTGTTCTAAGCTGTTTTTGAGTTTACATGAAAATATTGACATGTGACAATTCTGACTTCGGATTCGGTTTCGAGGCCCAGAATACATATAGATATGTCAGTAAAAAAGTACATGACCTTTTTTTTTGTGTGCCTGTGTCATTTTTTGTTTTTTCATACTGTTGGATATTAAATGTATGAAAGAAGTTGTTGGTATACTAGCGTGATCAAAACTTGGATCAACAGTATATCAAAATATCCGATGATTTCTTTGAAAGTTATCTCTGGATACCCAAAATAATATTTTATATAAAATTTATTCCGTTTCATTGATTATGAAAATATTTTGAACAAATGTATTTCAAATAAACTATTCCTCTAATTTTAAATATTTGCTTAGGGAGCATCGTAGTCAACATACAGAGGACTATGACGAGGATGAGGAGGAAGAAGATTTCAACAGAGCGAACGTCTACATTCAAAGCAGCGAGGAACCGAGACCTTTCGGCAAAGGAAACAAGAAAACTCCTAACCTTTCCAAGAAGAAAGTTCACGAAATGCTTATAGAGGACAGGCTCGATCAACTGGAAACGATTCTACCTCACTATACTAGAAGGAGGACCTACGAAACATCTACCATCACAATAACGAAAGTTATAAGCAACAGAAGATCAATGGCTACGTTAATCATTAAAAATTGTATTCCTCAAGGTTATGATTTTTGCTCTCCCAAGACAAGAAAGAGAAGATCGAAAGTGGCGCAAGTCACGAATAATTCAAATGAGAGTCATTATTTTGGTTAATCCTCATGATTTTTTTCATTTAATTGTTATGTCGTGATGTGTAGTGAAAGAAGACTGCGAATAATTAAAGTTACATTGTCTGCTATGATAATTAAGTTTGTTATTTAACTCGTTTTTAATGTACATATTAAGAAATTATAATTATAATAATACGTTACTTATTGGTACAAATATAGAGTATTATTGAATAGATATGCTCCATATTTGGGATATAACTAACTATATGTAAAAACTGCAAGTTAAGGTATGTTAGAAAATACCTCCTAAGAGTTACAAACCTTCAAAATTCTACAAAAAGGGAACATTTTTTACCAATATTTGAAATCAAAAGGATATTGCGATTTTCAAAATCTTTTTCATGCTTAAATGAAATGTAGAGATTTTTATTAACCTATGAACTTTTTAATTCCTTCAAACTGATGCGATTATTTTCAGGGGCGGCTTAAGGGCCGAGCAACCCGGGCGACTGCCTTAAGCAGAAGAAAAGGTTTGATTGATACGATGTCAACTGATGTCCAGACGGCCTATAGCTAAATTTAAAATATGTATTGTGTATTTTAAGGCGGTCGGATGATACTGCAGAAGAACTTATATTTATTATTCCCCTTTAAAGGGGTATAATTTCCTTATTACTCATTTAGGTACCTTTATTTTTGGATACACTATCAGCCACATAAATATCGAGAGACAATTTTGTGTTAACTTAAAAAGCAGTGATCGGGGATCCAAAAGGATATCCTTGCAATTTAGTACGTAGTAGGTACGTCTGTGATGATTTTTGTGATTTCTGTGATTATCCCAGGGAGGGGCGCCAAAAAGTGCTCCCGCCCGGGTGGAAAATGTATCTTAAGCCGCCCCTGATTATTTTTAGTCTCATGGACTTCCACAACCTTCAGCTATTCAAAAAATACATTTTTTTATACAACTTTGAAAACTTGTGTTTCTCTCAAGAGGTATTTTCGAATATGTCCCGAAACTTTTTAGATACTTTTATATTCTAAAGTCCTCCTAAAATGACCTGCTTCTTTTTAATGTCACTATGTATACAAGTTCTCACTAATGTAATGTAACATACATAATTTCAGTTTACTTATAAGAATTGTTAAAAGAAGTGTATTGAATTTGTTACTAGTATATTAATTACTATAGATCACTGCAATATGTAAAAAAAATAAAATTTTATATTGGGGAAATGCCTGGTATACAGATGAAGGGGGACATTTCACAGGCAAACGAATATAAAATCTATGTAAAAGTATTAAGGTATTCTAGATAATTTACACTACAGCACCTGAGGTAAAAAATATGCCAAATTTAGAAATAATTTCGTATATAATGATAATTGTATGGATGATTTCTATAGTAAAACAAATCATCTTCGGTTGTTAAGTTCCCGACACTTGTTATTATCCCCAAGAGGTGGAAATCGACAAATTTTATACTGGAAAAGATATTGCTGAATTATTTTTGAAAAATAGTATATTTCAACTCTTTGTATATGTAGTATATTATTTGTTATTTCCCATCCTATAATTGGTGCTTGTACTATTGGACGGTGTATTTCTAAAATAAAATAAGAGCTTTTATGTTTTTTGGGGTCGCTGATTATGAATCGTCAAAATCAAAAGTCAAAATTAAAAAACAAAAAATGGTGGCTCCAATATAGCGGATGGAATTTTTTCTAAAACAAGTGCTTTAAATGGTCAAATAAATTGAGCATCTCGGTAATGCTATACAGGGTGTCCCAAAATTTTGAAAATTTGGTAGTAAACTAATGTCGATGAGGGCAACTCAGCTAAAATATTCTCAAGATGATTTCCGGTTATATCGGAACTAGACGTCAACTTGCTTATTTTAAATGTATATTATTACATTTTTGTATTCTACGCAAAATTCTATGCCGATTTTGTGTATCATGTATTTTGCCTAAGTCTCTCCGTTTTTGACATATTTCAATTTTTATGTCAAAAATGATGTTTGCAGGCCCTAAAAGAATTATCAATTTTTCCTATAAGCCTTTATTATCTAATTTGGGTTGGATCCTTTGTTGAGAAAGACCTACTTTAATAGTGTTTTTATAATATTTTGATAAGTATTAATACAGAGTGTTCAAAAAATAAAAATAAAAATTGAATTGAGAAAACTGTCAAAAATCAATTTTTTCAAATGGAAACCTCCAATTTTTATAATCTTATCTCATTTACCATTCAATATAAGAGTAAGTTTGTGTATGGATATATATTCCGAAAATTTTTAGTTTTCAAAATATTGCCAATTCAATATTTTTATATGGGGATTTTGCTATGGATTCTAAGTTCAAATACTCTTAGTTGGCTATGACGGCGTTGGGTGCTACAAATGTATGTAGCTGTCACTTACCATTTGACAAGTATTAATTATCATGCCGGGGCGCTTAAATTATACGCACGAGGAGTATTTGTTTACAATCTACGGAGAATGTAACAAAGTTTTATCAAGAACATGTGAAATATTTGGTAATAGATATCCATTGAAACGAAAACCGTCTCCCAACAGTATTACACGAATAATGGAGAATTTTAAAAAATATTTCGAAAACTAAAAATTTTCGGAATAGACATCCATACACAAACTTACCCTTATTTTTAATGGTAAATAAGATAAGATTATAAAAAATTGGGGTTTCCGTTTGAAAAAATTGACTTTTGACAGTTTTCTCAATTTCATTTTTATTCTTATTTTTTGAACACTCTGTATTAATACTTATCAAAATATTATAAAAACACTATTAAAGTATTCTCAACAAAGAATTCAATCGAAATTAGATAAATAAAGGCTTCCTTATAGGAAAAATTGATAATTCTTTTAGGGCCTGCAAACGTCATTTTTGACATAAAAATTGAAATATGTCAAAAACGGATAGACTTAGGTAAAATACATGATACACAAAATCGGACTAGAATTTTGCATAGAATCCAAAAATGTAATAATATATAGGGTGTCCCATTTAAAATAGACAAGTTGACTTCCGGTATAACCGGAATTGTCATAATCTTGAGAATGTTTTAGCCGAGTTGCCCTAATCGACATTAGTTTACTACCAAATTTTCAAAATTTTACAATGTCTACCTTTCGAGATATCTATCGCCGCAGTTCGTCGTGGGACACCCTATATATTAAGGAAAAACAGTATTTGAATTTGAAAACATCTAGATACAATACTCATCCTGATACGAACATTTTCCAGCTAAACTTTATTCTAGAAGTTTTCAATCAAAGGATATTTTTACTTTTTAATTTTTTTTTAAATTTTTTCAACTCAACTAAACTCGAAATTTTCAACAATCAAAAATTACATTGCACATATGATTAATAGATAAAAAATCAGTTAAAGCTTATTCAATTCCTTCTCATAATAGACTTTTAGATCACATTAAGAGTAACTGAAGGGTCAAATGGAAAAAGGAAACTGCCTCCAAGGCGCTATTCTGACATGAATTTTTAGGATTTATGCTTTCGTAGTGATTTGTGAAAAATTAATACCTAAATAGAAATAAAATTCCTACCATGTAGATACAATGTTTTTTAATTAGTATCATTTATTTGTATTTAAATTAATGAAAATCAATTGAAATATAGCAATGATAAGGAAGTGTCTTTTCCATGGATCGGCGAAAAGATAACATGAAACTTCAATATTCGAGATCATTTGTCTTATATTATCATTGTCTCTTTCCTATTTAAGTAAAAAAGTACATTTATTTAACGATATTCAAATGTTTTCTATCCTTTCTTTATCTTCGGTATTGTTTTCATAGGATAATTCGTTACACTGTATAATTGAAAGGGCAACTCCTTCTTCCTATTCATATTGTCGTATGTATTATTCGACCTCTTCTCACCTTGCTATATGGCACGTTTAACAGTATCACGTCATCTGTCGCAGTTACTTGTTTCACGTACGGTGTCACCAAATACTCTTGCTCATTAGCTTCTTGGTAATATCAGCTCAACGTTTTGAAAGGCTCACCTGTTTCTTTCTTGAAACATTAACTGTTCTATATTATTCTCCATCCGGATGACGGAGTCAAAAACGATGGAATTCATTAAAATGCGGAGAGCCATTTTAGGTGAGCGTCTATCTGTCTCCATCAAGTTCAAAATCGTAGTTCCACCGTGTCAGTTTTCCAGTACGCGTCTCATCATTGTTCATTATAAATGTTAAAGTGTTAAAGAGCATTGTTGATAAAACACACAACCCAATTATTATTATTATTATCATTAGAAAACGCAAGCAGATTTGAAGATCCGCAGTACTCAGGCTCAGGCCTATCAGCCCATTGTACATTCGCGACATTTAGGATCCCCTAGAAAAGACCAGTGCTCTCCACGAAGGAGATCCCGCAGTTCCTCCCGCTGTAGAAATTACCTTCCGAACTACGTATACCTTGATACTCCAATTGGTGCACAATGGCATAGGATATGAGTAATGGTTTCATCCTCCACTCTGCACATCCTACAAGTAGGATAATCTTTCAACTGCATTGTATACAGGTGCTTGTTCAGAGAACAGTGTCCTGTTATCAAGCCTACCATCTGTCTCAATCATTCTCTATCGAGCCCAATTAGTCGCTTTACGGTGGAGTCAGTCGAGGGCCCCTTTGTATGGAGCCTCGACTCTTTCATTCCGGGGGCCTGAGCCCAATAGTTGTTAAACTGTGTCGTAGCCCAGTCTTGCAATTCTGACTGTATCAGACGTCTTGGCAGAGCTAAAGCCTTTGTGTTCCCCAGCCCTTGTCCCATCGCATTCCACATTCCACTTTTAAATAGTCTATTTGCTGCTTTCCTAGCTTCCAGTTCAACTTCGACATGCAAGGGAGTGAGTTCAAGGATTGTCTCCATTGCAGCCGTTGGGGTGGTCCTAAGCTCCTGTTATTCCTAGGCAAACTAGTCTTTGAATTTGACATAGGATATTGTTGAATTTCACCAAAGTAGAATTTTCTTCATACACTCGGCGAAAAATAATAGATGTCTGGGTGTTCCAATCTTCGTTAAGACTATACTTTGTCCATTCCATATTGTGAAAGTTTTGCGGTAGTTATAGCGTTATCGCTATAAATAAAATTATTATCGAAGTAAATATACGTATATTTGTTTTTAATACATGTTCATATTTTATGTAATTTTGGTATTTTAAAGTATATTGATATTTTATTTTTATATCGAATGTTTTTATTTTTCCTAGCGACTCCATGGAAACTTCTCCATTATGGATCGAGTTTTCCTTTTTGTTTCTTAGCGACTCCATGGAAACTTCTCGCTTTTGGAACTTCTTGATTTCCAGTGAGTGAGTCGCTATAGTCGCTATATACACCCCCTCGTTAAAAAAGAAAATAGTCAATCAATCAACGTATCGATTGCAAAACGTACTTTTTTAATCGGGGTAGGCAAAGTGTTACATCTGTCAACTAATACAAAAGCCGGTTTAACCCTATCAATATTGACAGTTATGACTTTGGCTCCTTTCTTAAAGGTAAATAACTTATTAGAACGAGATAAAACTTTAAACGGTCCTTCATATAAAGGAGTAAATGAACGTTTTAAACGTTCAATGCGAATGAAAATAAAATCGCAAGAGGCAAGATCTGAAATAACAAAAGTTTTGTAATTGCCATGCAAAGTTGGAGGAACAAATTTTAAATTATTAAAATAAATGCGTAATTTGTCAATGAAATAAGGAATATCTGGGGAATTATACGATTCAACGAAAAATTCGCCAGGTAAACGAAGGGTTTGACCATATATGAGTTCAGCAGGTGAACATTGCAGATCTTCCTTGGGAGTTGTCCTAAATGCTAATAAAATGATGGGTAATTCATCTGTCCAATGTGATGTATTGGCTCTAGCTAACAAGGAAGTTTTAAGTGAGCGATGAAATCTTTCAATTAAAGAGTTGCCCTGGGGGTGATATGCAGTTGTACGTATTCTATGAAAACCTAAAAACTTTGCAAATTCATTAAATAATCTTGACTCGAATTGTACTCCTTGATCAGTCGTTACTAACAAGGGAACACCGAATCGACAAACAAAGTTTTGAAATAAAGTACGCGCAACTGTTTCTGCTGTGATGTCGCGAAGAGGGTACGCTTCCGGCCACCTAGTGAATCGTTCAATCACCGTAAGAATGTAAGAGTTACCTTTGGATGGAGGTAATGGTCCTACCAAATCTATGTGGATGTGGTCGAATCTGATTTTCGGGATGGTGAAGTTCCCGAGAGCACTTCGCGTATGTCGACTGACTTTGACAGCTTGACAGTTAATGCACGATTTTGACCATAAATTGCAATCTGTGTTCATTTTTGGCCAAAAATAGTTATTTGAAATCAACAGTCTAGTAGCTTTAATACCAGGATGAGATAAGTTGTGAAAAATATCGAATATCGTTCGTCTGTAAACAAGTGGAACAAAAGGTCTGACTTTTGCACGAGAAACATCACACCAAATAAAATCATTTGAATCTGGAATTTGTATCTTTTTTAAAATGAAATTGGTTTTAGTTAGTGATGATTTATCTGACAATAAATAGTTGAGATTTGAATCTTTCTCCTGAGCTTCACTAAGCAACTTTAGGTCAAAGTTAACATTAAGGAAGGGAGAATTTTTAAGTTGAAGTGGTAAAATATCTTGTTTTAAGGAAGAAGTGTCGTAAATACGTGACAAGCTGTCAGCTATTACATTATGTTTTCCTTTAACATGTTGTATTTTACAAGAAAATTGAGCTATGTATTCTAAATGACGTATTTGATGAGGAGATCTTTCTGCTTTTGTGAATAAAGCGTTGATTAAAGGTTTGTGATCTGTAAAACAATTAAACTTTCGACCTTCAAGTATAAACTTAAAATGTTTAATTGCAGTATATAATGCTAAAAGTTCTTTGTCAAAAACCGAATAATTGGTTTGTGCTGTGGTTAATTTACGGGAAAAGAATGCTAAAGGAGCAAGAAATCCCTTATTATCTTTTTGCTCTAATACTGCACCCATGGCAAGGTTAGAACAATCGACTGAGAGAGATGAGATAGTATCGTCATTATTGCAAGGATGAGCTAAAACTACTGCATTACTTATTGCGTTTTTGGCTTTCGAAAATCCGTCTAAACATTGATCAGGCCAACTATTTATCTTTGTAATTTTATCATGAGATAAACTGTTACAAAGAGAATATAGGGGAAGTAATATTTCAGCAAAATGAGGTATGAAACGATGATAAAAATTCACCATACCTATGAAACGTTGTAGTTGTTTGAGAGTTGTCGGTAAAGGGAAATTATTAATGACTTCGACTCTCTCAGTTGATGGTAAAATACCTGATGAAGAGATGTGATGACCTAAAAAGGTTAAATTGTCAACTCCTAAGATACATTTAGATGGTTTAATGTTAATTCCGTATGTGTCTAATCTCTTGAAAACCTTTTCCAAATGTTCCAAATGTTGTACATCTGATTGACTTGCGATTAATATATCATCCAAATAGACGAAAACGAAAGGTAAATTGACAAGTACTTCATTCATAAAACGTTGGAAAGTTTGACCGGCATTGCGTAGACCAAAAGGCATGCGGGAAAATTCAAACAGTCCGAATGGAGTTGTTATAGCTGTCTTATAAACGTCATTTTCAGCGACAGGTATCTGATGGTACGCTCGCACTAAATCAACCTTGGAGAAAATAGTGCAGCCGTGCAACTGAGAGCTAAAGTCGTGGATATGAGGTAATGGATATCTGTCTGGAATGGTAATCGTATTTAGTTGTCGATAATCTCCACAAGGTCTCCAGTCATTCTTCTCTTTTTTCGCCACTAGATGGAGTGGAGAGGAAACTTGAGAAGATGATGGTTTGCAGATACCTAATTCTACCATGTTATTAAATTCTGTTTGAGCTATTTTAAATTTAAGATTGTCTAATCTACGAGGTCGTGAAAAAGGTAAATGACCTTCAGTAACTATATGATGTACAATAGAATGTTTAATAGGTAAATTGTAATCTGGGGAACTAATTAAATTAGGAAATTGTAAAAGTAATTTGTTATATTTATCTGTCAAAGGAAATAATTTAAGTGTATCTAATCTATGATTGTCTAAAGGACTATTTTTAATAAAACAATTAACTGACAAATTAGTCTTGTTATCAATTATTCGAGTTCCTTTAAGATCAACAACTAAACGAAAATGAGACAAGAAATCTGCTCCGACTATCGGTATGTCAATGTCTGCTATATTGAAAACGAAAGGAAATAATCTACGTAAGTTTAGATTGACTTTTAACAATTTCTTACCGTATGTAATAATGGTTGAACCGTTAGCCGCGGTTAATATAGTATCAAAATTCTTTTTTAAATCTGTGAAAGCATTGCGTGGCACCACAGATAAATCGGCACCAGTGTCGATTAGGAAGTTCAGGTTGTTAGATCTATCGTAAATAAAAAGTCGACGACGTTTGCTGTTAGAAATGTCAAAATCAGACGTCATAAAATTATCAAACTTCAGCCATCTTTGAGAATTATCAGATTTTTTACAATTCTTACTGAATTTGCACCATTCACCTCCACAACGATAGGCATTAGCACCATAAAGTTGATGGTAGTAACAAATAGTATTGTCTGTACGATCAAATTTATTGGAAACATTATTACGGCTGGGTGAACGATTGCGATTAGTGGTACGAGTTTGTGAATTGCTTCTACTTTTGCAATTGTTGCAGCATGAAGTAGAAGGTTGAGGCTCGAAGGATTGATTGGAAAGTCTGGATTCTAAAGAGTTTAATCGAGAATTAAAAATTTCTTGTTTTTGTAATACTTGATTAATTGAATCATGGAAAGTGATTGAAAAATTTTTGATAGTGGTAGTTAAATCTGATAACGGGGTTGATTCAGAGTCAAGAGGATTTTTGGAGTACGATGCAACCATTGAATTTTGACAGGACTCCCAGATCCGATCCTCAATATCTAGAATCTCTTTTGTGTCTGTTTTCCCTGAAGCCGTAATGGCAATATATACTGTTTGAGGCAAACGTCTTTTCCATAGCTTTATCAATAAATCTTGACTAACCATGCTGAATCCTCCAACCATATTCAGCATGGATCTATAGAAATCTGAAGGTTTCAGATCGCCCATTTGGGAACCTGATAAAAGATCATTCAGACGTTTTTCCTCACTCGATGATAAACGTGAGATTAAAACTTTCTTTAAATTTATATAGAGATCCGTTTCCGGGGGATTAGATATTATATCGTATATATTATCTATCACATCTAATGGCAAATTAGCAATAACCTGATCATACTTTTTCTTGTCATTGACAATTTTTGCAACAGAAAACTGTGATTCAATCTGGGTAAACCAAATTTCTGGTTTTGTTTTCCAGAATGGGGGTAATTTGACAGACGTGACATAATGGGTTTGAGGAAAATCCTCGTCTGAAGGTTGTCTTGGCATAACTAATCGATTGTGATTGATTGATTGATTGACTACTCTCTCAGATAAAAAAGGGAATGTACTTTAACTCACTCACCGACAGATGACCGTACTTGTAATGTACAACTTCAGTTGATTGAATTAGGAAATTACCATAAATTATAGGAACCTCTATTCAAAATTCATCGGGAAAATTCTTCTCTTCATAAAATGGCCAATTTATAACGGTAATTGATATATTGAATCTCTTCTTGTATATATTTATCACGTTGGACATAAAATTTTCACTTCTGGCATATATTTATGACGTTGGACATAAAATTTTCACTTCTGGCATATATTTATCACGTTGGACATAAAATGATCACGTCGGGGTCACCAAATTTATAGCGTTATCGCTATAAATAAAATTATTATGGAAGTAAATATACATATATTTGTTTTTAATACATGTTCATATTTTATGTAATTTTGGTATTTTAAAGTATATTGATATTTTATTTTTATATCGAATGTTTTTATTTTTCCTAGCGACTCCATGGAAACTTCTCCATTATGGATCGAGTTTTCCTTTTTGTTTCTTAGCGACTCCATGGAAACTTCTCGCTTTTGGAACTTCTCGATTTCCAGTGAGTGAGTCGCTATAGTGGCTATAGTAGTCTACAAAACACATGTACAAAGTATAATATTCTCTTACATTATTCTTGATAAGTTGTCGTAGATTCAGAATTTGTTCTTTAGTACTGCCTCTTCTAACAATACTGGCTTTCTCAGGAGCTATTTTACAAGATGAAGTCTGAATTGTAGAATATACAGCATTATTTTACTGGCGAGCGATATTTATGCCAGCATAATTTGTTATTCTGTTATATAGAAAGACCAATCAATTTCTTAGTTGTGTGATGTCATTTTCCATTGTTTTACATTTCCATAGCTTACAGGTAGATTCTACTTCATTTTTAAGAAACTTTATTTGTGTTTGATGATCGGCTATAAAGGCCTCTGCTACAACTGATTCATAACCATGATCCCTTATATTGGGTATAATATTATCAAGACATGTTGTAAAGTCAGAAATTGTTGTTTCTAAACTAAAAGACGATCAAGCATTCTGATTCATTTAGAATCGACGAAGTTTTGCGGAAATTAATATTTTAATCACCAATCACCAATCATGGTTATATTCCTGAACTTGCTAGAAAAATCAAAGAAAAATATTATTATATATCTACATTACCATTGGTAGATCTGTATAAGGTAATGATTGTTTTACTTTAAGTGAGTTCCATAGGCGTAATTCGGGGTGGGCAAGGGTAGGCAACCAATATTTTGAAAGAGCATTAAATTGTTAAAGGCAAATCTGGCGAATTCCGAAATTCTTTCGGAAAAAATAATAAGTATGACAATTATGCCAATCAAGTCAAAGGTTTTCAATACAATTAGGCAGGGGCGGATTTTCTGTCTATGGTATAACTTTTTGCAGCACTCGCTTTTCCTCGGTCATTTGGGTTTTTAAGAATTACAGTATATACTTTTTGGAGTATCTCAAGGGTCCATTTGCTTCCATCTATTGGGTTATCTATGAAAAATCGCTGATTACCCAGTAAAAATGCTGAAATTAAGAAAATGGTGAGTTCAATAGCATAAAATACTCCGTGTAATTCGTTGGAAAAAATATCTAAATTAAAAAAAATATATATATAGTTGGAGAATATTACAACGCCTCCATGAACAGTTTGTTCTCTTCAAAAGAATGTACCAGGTTGTAACCAGGTACATTTACAATGATTATACTATTTTTATCAATCCAAAGCTTACATAAACATATTATGTCATGATTGTATTTTCAACACAGGGTGTTCTTTAATAACGTGCTAACACTTCAGTGTGATTCCTTAGTTCATTTTATAAAGAAAAGTTTTTTTTTTAATCGTTATTTTTTAAATATCTCAGAAAGTAGTTTAGATATTATTTTCAATTTTGGTATCAGTTAAAAGGATATAAAACCATATATTTTAGTTAGAAAAGTTATTTCATCGCTCCACCAGTGGCGTCACTGCCAACATGTCCTCTGATATTTTTTACCAGAGAGAGTGGTACGCTACTGACATTTTTTCATGTGGATATTTTTTTTGATTAGCCTGGTCAATTCTACATGAAAATAGTCTCTTGATTAAAACAATTAAATTCAAATTGCTTTATTTAGCAGTATTGACTAATCATTTTCGAACACATAAATCTAGTTATCCTGGAATAAATGACGTTTTTCAAAACAATATTTGCTGACATAAAGTAAGTTGTTGGTATTCAAAACTATCTCATCGTATTATTTCTTCGATTTTTAGTTAGCTTACGCTGACGCACAATTATTCTTAAATTTCAATGTAAATGATGTGTAGCAGGCATGGTCACTATTAATAATGAGTTATATAATATTAAAATTCTTTCGGAGGAACACAACTTGTATTTAAATTCTAGTAAATCCAACTTGATGTTATTTGAAAATAAAAATAAATTAGATATAGTAAAAAATTCACTAAACATTAATATTGAAGGGGGTCCCTGCCTGTTGCAAAAAATCTTGGTTGGTGTTAAAATCGATAGTGATTTTAGATTTAGAGAATATGAGAAAAAGCTAATGCAAAAAGCATATTCCTCTGTGAAGTTGCTGTATTCTAACCCTCATATATTAAATTATAATTAAAAAAAAGGCTTTGTGAGTCATTAGTTTTGTCACACTTTAACTATCGTGATTTTATATATGGCCATTGCTAAGACCTCAATGATAAGAATCGCATTCAAAAGGTACAAAATTCATGTTTAAGATTAATTTTTGGTTTAAGAAAAAAAAATTATATTTAGGAGGTTCTGTAATTTGTACACAACATTCTAAATTCTTCAGAGGTCTGGTCTGCGTCTCCCTGAAAAATAAATTTGTAATACGGTCTCTTTACATTAAAAAAATAGAAGATGGGGGCAGGTTCAGTGTTCCTCATCATCATTCGGCCATGTTCAAAAGATGTTTTCTTTATAATGCTATTCAACTATATAACTCTTTGCCTGACGATCTTAAAAGTTTTAACATGAATATAAGTTGAATATTATTCAACTTTAAATTCAAAAGTTTACTATTAAGCAAGCAGTAATATAATGTCTAATCTAGTTATTCCTCTGTCCATCGTGTAAAATTATGTAGGATGTTTGAGTTTATTATGTATTTGATTATTGTATTAAACACTTTAAGCCTTGTCTTAGAAATTTGTTGTTTTTTTTTGGGCCTTTTAGTGGTTAAGTATGAATAGCTATTAGACAGACTTCGCCACTAGATTGCCTTTTTTTCTTATTTCCTATGATCTGTAATATTCAATTATACAATAATGTCGATTATTATTATTATTATTATTATTATTTGTAAAAGTCAGTCACCTTTTAAACTCTGTGGCTCCGACACTCACAGAGGAGAGCTGGTAGTACCAGTAGTCACTCCCCACGCCCGTGGGGTGAGTGACTACTGGGTCCGCCAATCGTGTGCCCCGAGCAGACGTAATGAACCGAGGATAACTGACTTCTGCATTCTGCCGGCTAAGACCTCTGCCGAATTTCGGCATGCCGGTATGATCTTAAGTTCTGAAAGCAGTGTGTGTGTCTCGTTCCACCGAAGGATCCTGTAATCAGTACCACTATCTTAACAGTATGGTCTGGATAGAGTCTGCGGAGTTCGAAGAGTAAATCTCGATATTTCGTCCGTTTTTCCCCCTCCTTCAAGACAATGTTGTTCTCCGCAGGAGCCGAGAACTCCACGACAAACATTGTCTTGAGTTGGTGGTCGAGGAGGACTACGTCAGGCTTGTTGACTTGTATTTTCCTGGCGGTGGGAAAAGAGTAGTTCCAATAAATTAGACACTTCCCATTTCCCACAACGGACTCAATATCCCCCGGAGCATAAGGCAGCACTGGTGTCTCGTCTATCCCATACGAGTGCCTTAAGTGATAATAAAGCACTCGTAATGCCCCGTCGTGCCTCTGGATATAGGTCGAGACTGCATATGTCGGACAAGCTGACAACAAGTGCATTAAAGTCTCTGGCGCCCTGCGACAGGCCCTGCAGCTGACATCAGGGACCTCTATACCCATGACACGACTTCGATAAACGAGAGTGTTAAATACACCATCCTGGCAAGCCATTATGAATCCCTCGGTCTCAGACTTCAGTCCGGCTGACCTTAAGAAGGCAAAGGTCAGCCTTTCGGATAAGCCAAAGTCTTCTATATTTTTATAGAAGATTCCATGCATTGGCTTATCCGTATGAAGCTGCAGAAAGATGTTGTGTTCTGCAGCTTTAATTTGGGCTTTTCGCCGAGCAGGTTCCAACTCGGTGACAGAGTCGCGATTTACCCACTCGACATCGAAGGAGAAGTTCATCGGCTGCTCTCTGTGCTGCCTTAAACAAAAAGGCTCTATCCTTGCATTTTCATGGTCCCCCGGACCATGCATTATTATTATTTTTAATATATTGAATTCTTGAAGTTTTAACTATCTTATCGTGGTCTTCTTCTTCACTTCAGAAGAAGACCACGACAAGATGGTTGGAACGTCAAGCATTTAAAATATCCAACGCAGAAGAAAACTCGAAAACCAGTCTGCAAGTCATTACCAGCTCTGCGAGGACCAAAACTAATGTCTAATTTTAAAAATTCGAAATGATGATTTCAATATGGCTGCCAAATTGCAAACATTTTTAGATGTATATGAAATTTAGTACATTTGGTTTATTTTTATTTACTATTTTTGCCAGAATTGAATTTTATGTAATGCTCGGTTTCTTCATGACAAAATTTTACGCCTCTTCCCCTGAAATTTAGCGGTACAGTTCACCAATAGGGAATGAGACATAGTGTTTTGTTCAAATATTAATAATTTTAATACAAAGCGCCTAATATCATTTTCTTTAACACCATTTCTCCCCGTTCTGAGTATCCATTCAGCTTAATAATTAGCTTTCAGTGTACTTTAGAATAAGCATTTGAAATCTTTTATTTTTTGTTTTCAGGAAATTCGTGGACATTGTCGCCCTATAGTCCCCCATAAATCCGCGCTTGAGGTATTACATATGCCATGAATGTTTGGTCTAGTATATTCAAGTATATTATTATACAGACTTCCAGTTTAACAACATTTGGAAGCTTTGGTTATTTTAGTTAGTAACCGCTAGATGTCGCTGCAAGGTTCATTTCAAAACTGAAAATACGTAGCTTCTAAATTTAACCTAACGGTGGGCAGAATATTATTTAATAAATAATTAGCCCTTGCAAGGTTGTATATATTTGTTATATATAACCAAAAGTTTGATCCATCCCAGAAAATTTTCATTATACACATTATACGCCATTTAAATTTCATGAATCGGTTTATTACTTCCACATCCAGTGGAAGTATAGTAACGACAAAAAAAAATTTAAACATTTTTATTGTCCAAATAGGCTTAGAATGTCATGAAACGTCGAGATTTCAAGTTTGAGCGAAAAAAAATTTTCTGTCTGTCGGTCTGTCGGTCTGTCGGTCTGTCGGTCTGTCTGTCGGTCTGTAACTTTTTTTGTGCGCACGTTTACTCTGGAACCGTTTGAGATATTAACTTGAAATTTGGTACACATATGTATTTTAACGAGATCTAGAACTAGATTATATTTTCATCTTGTTCCGTCGAAGGATTGGGGGGTAAATTGGGGTAAATTTGGAGTAAATAGGTAAATCAAGCAGGTAAGAGTTCAAAAAATTGATATTTAGTATAGACAAGAGAAGCTAAGGTCTCAAAAAAAATTTTGGCATTAGCCACCCCCATTGCCACCCCCACCCCATTATTAAAGGGGATGAAAAAAAAATGTGATTTAGTGTGTACAAGAACCAGAAACCTCAAAATATTTTTTACTTTATCCACCCCCCACTCCCACCCCCTGTCACCACCCCCACCCCACTACCGATGTGGGGTATCGTTTTATGGGTTTTTGGGGTAGAGGATTTCAAATATTATATTATTAAAGTTCCATAAACAATTATTTCCAGATACAAAATTTTTTCGTTGTGTGACTTGGATAGAAAATCCGGATGTGGAAGTAGTGATTCCTTGGGCAGCGGTTTTTTTATTATGTGGTAGGTATTAAAGTCTTCAAAAGAATTTTGTTTTAAGTTGTTGTGAAATATAGTTATAGTTTATCTCACAAATAAAACTTAGTGTTCTATTGCTTTGATAACGGATATGGTTCAGTTCTAAAGGGAGATTTTATGTTTTCCAATGCCCATTAACAATTCTACCGAATTTTATGTATAACTTTAAGTCTAACAAAATAGTCGTTGTAGAAATGTACGTAGATTTATCTGTTTTATGTTAGGGATGTAAAACAGTTTTATGTGCTCTTCTCTCTTGCGTATGTTAAATGCAAAAAATATAAATAAAAACTTAACGTGGCATATCACACATCGACGTCAATATACCGAAGCATCTTTACAACAATAAAAAAAAACCGTTTTACATAATTTAACAACATTTTTTCCGTTTTATTTCTTTCGTACGAAAACATTTTTTAACACACTTTTTCAGTTCGTATGTTTGTTTTTTTATATTTGTGTGCTCATTCGTATAAGTTCTTTCCGAGGTACATTATAGGGACTCCAAATATTTTAGATCCACGACGGGAAGCATGATATTAGCCGAAATGAAGTAGGATTCTCGATCTCGAAAGACATAACTGGGTCGTTCCTCGGATATAGAGCTGTCAGTGATCGGTGTGATCAGTCAGTGATCTTCCTAAGGATCAACGCCAAGCCGACAGTAGTAAATTTGGTGTAATATGGACCTACAACTGATGCTAAAGACGAGGAGTTGGAAGTGTTCTACCAATGTATAGAAATCTTACTCCACAATATTTCAAACAGGGAAATTACCATTGTTATGGGCAATTTCAATGCCAAGTCGTTTCCACCTTGAAGATGATCACCTGCGAGCTGTTGAAAAATTTGGTATCGGATAACGAAACAAAAGAAGGAAAACGCTAATTCAATTTTACATAGACGCAGTGGCGGAGCTATGGCATAGCACGGTTGTGCAATGCACAAGGGCCCAAACCTGAAGGAGACCCTCTTATAAATAAATATAATAATTATATTTTCTTTGTTTCCGTGTATTCATTTTTCACCAAACAAATATTTCCAATGTGGCCTGGGAGTTCAGTCTTCTCCACAAGGGCCCTACAATTCCTCCCTCCGGCACTGCATAGACAACACACTTATGTGACAGTTAATATACTACATTCTAACAGCCACGGCACCTTTACACTTGGCTGCCACCTGGCGACATATTTCGGAACCAGATTGACTATATTATGATAGGAAATCGGTTGAGGTCTTCAATAAAGCTTTGTAAAACTTTACTTCCTGCTGACTGTGGTTAAAATCATCAGTTGTTTATGTGCACATTCTCGTTGAAGCCGAAAACATGTAGAAGTCAAATACAAAAACGTTTATCCATCATAACTGATGGTTCAGCTTTCCGAAATAAATTAGGGGAATACTTAAGTGAACTCAACTCATTCAATGTCGAAGATCCAAAGTCCCTGTGGAATTCTCTAAAAGAGAACATCACACGAGCAGTAACAGAAACACAAAGCGAGACACGTAGAAATGGGAATTGACCTTGGATAACTGTCGCAATTTTAACTGAAGCAAAAGCAATATTTGAATGCCCAAAAGGTATGAACGCTGCCTTAGAATCGGAACAGAATAACAGACTGACGCCAAGAATTGACAGTCTTAATTGAAGAGATAAGAATTCCTATCAGCAAGGCACCAGTAAAGAACTGGAGTAACATGCTGGCAAATATAGCGAAGATCTTTTCCGAACAGTAAGAGTGAATTTAAACTTGGTCAATTACCAATTCACCGGCATTTCAAGAACTGATGAGGATGATAGATAGGGATTATTGAGGTTTGGCACAAATACTGTGAAAAACTTTTCGAAAATGACTGTCCTGAGGTAGAAGATGACTGGAAACAGGGTTACAAATACAAACTTTCAATACTTAAAATCAGAAGTGGAGGCGGCATGCAAAAACTAAAAACTGGCAAAGCAGCTGGGATAGATAATATCACGACTGAGGCGCGTTAAGCTAGTTGGATAAGATGGAATGACAACCCTTCATAGAATATGCCAAAAAATATGAGAAACAAAAACCTGGCCCGATGATTGGAGAACCTTAATCTACCACTACGTAAAAAGGGAGCGACAGATGTTTGTGATAAGATAACTAGAGATTGATGGCACTAATATCGCACGCTAGTAAAATAGTGCTGTATATTCTTTAATTCAGACTTTAAAATTATCTGTCTCAGCGGATTCCACCCGAGAAAGCTTTTTAAAGGATGCAGTACCAGAGAGCAAATACTGAATTTAAGAAAATAACTTACCGAAAAGGCAAGAGAATGTACGTGCTTATGTACCTTTGTCTCTAGACTACCGTAAGACGTTTGAAATGTGAAATTAGACAAACTGTGCGGATTGTATTGTTGAAGATGACGCTCAAACATCTGATATTTATTATCCGTCGACTGTATGAAGAAAATTCTGCTTTAGTGAAAGTAGACAACACTAACTTCGATAAATTTAATGTCGGCAAAGGCGTCAGACAGGGCTGTGGTCTGTCACCAATTCTCTTTAACATCTGTAATGAATACGTGATACGACGAGTGCTGAAGGACTCGCACGGTGGAGTAAATTTCTTACTATAGATTTGGATCTTAGTTAGTTGCGAAGATGAGCTCATATATCTGTTGGGTAGGCTTCAGATAATAAGCTTATGATCTAAGTGTAAAAGTGCCAAAACGAAAGTTATGATTGTAGACCGAGCAAATGATAACCACCCAGAATCATTAAGGATATGTGGTTGTGAGGTGGTAAACTGATAAACCAGGTACTGGTGACTGCGAATATAAGACTCGCAGCAGAATACAGATAGCAAGATTGTCAACTTGCTAGTTGCCCAAAATTTGGCTCGACAGAAATATCACGAAACATACAAAGATTGGATTTGCTAACGCTCTACTCTACGAAGTATGGATCGTTAAGGAAGCAGACAGATGGCGTATTGGTGCTTTCGAGATGTGGGTCCGGAGACGTTTATTACGAATTTTCTGGGCAGCATATCCCACTAATACCTCGATTCTTCAAAAGATACGTCCACAGAAACAAAATTCGACTCTCAAGCATCGTACTATCTTTACAAAAGGCCCTGAATATGGTGAAAAAATGGACCGATGAGGACCGGCTGAAAATTAGTCCTCAAAAGGTCAGCATCGTTTGATTCACCAGAAGGAGAAATCTGAAGGGATTGCGTCCTCTAGTTCTCCAAGACACACAATTATAGATGTCGGGAGAGCTAAAGGAAACTTGAGTCATTGTAGATTCCAAACTTACCTGAAACCAACACCTGGACAGAGTAATACATAAGTTTATTGCCATACTGGCAACATGCCAACGATTGTATGGCAAGACATGGGGGCTGAAGCCTGGTATGGGGCACTGGCTCTATACCAGTGTAATAAGACCCACCATCACACACGCAGCTTAGTTTGGTGGCCCAAGGTTACTCAAACAACAGCAGCTACAACAACAGGCTGAACCGGGTGCAGAGACTGACCTTCCTAGGGATCACAGGTGCAATGAAAAACACCCCTACAGCAGCCATGGAGACACTATCAGACCTCCCTCCAATCAGTTTTGTGATTCAGGGGGAGGCTAGAATGGGAGCTTACAGGCTACAAAATTCTGAGAACGACTCCTCTTGGAGGCAATTCGGGGCACATGAGGATAATACATTCCACATCCAACTAGAATAATTTTCATTAATCACAAAACGTCCAGAAAGTTGTGAATAAGAAGAAGAGAACTCATCACTTTGGATTGGCCTGAGCGAGTTCTATGAAATCTTTTGCAAGTAGGCCTGTTTCGGCGGTGGTTGCATTATAAATTTATCAAGCTACGTCTAGTATATGGTGAGAAAAATTGAAAATAGGCTTTTTATATCAGCAGCATATTGGCAAATTGGGAAAATGCACTAGTGATAATGAAAACTGATCTAGAATAATAATAGCTTTTTACAAATTCGTCGGAATTACATCAAAATTGGTAATTAGGTATTCTGGGAGTAACATTAAAACCAAAACTAAAAAGACGTGGAAATGGTAGAGTGGATCCACCTTTCGCTACCACCCTGTATAAGGTTTACATGATGAACATTTCTATAAATATTTACTTGCTAACTCTATTTGTGACAATTTCTATAATTTGTTTAACACGAAGAGAACTGATTAAATAATGAGAAAAGTTAGTCCTACAACGAGAACATATTTATAAGAGAGATTTGAAATGGTTTGCCTTGAGACTTTTCAAATTGTGGTTGAAAGGCATTGAACTGGACCCATAACTACGGTGGGTGTTAACTCCCACAACAAATACTCTTAGATTGAAACGGCAACCTGATACGAAATACAATATTTGACATTGCCAAGCTTAGTAAAGAGATACTGTTTATATTCTAATACAAATGTGAATTGAGAATTATCACTTTGAGTTGTGATTAGTAGGTTTATAAGAAATTGATTTTTAGTTAACTGAAATTGGGAGATTGCGATTTATTAGTTAGTACGAGGAAAGATTTCTTGCTAAGAGAAATATTGGAACACAAACTCTGCGTACATTTTAATTCAATGACTATAATAACCCTGATATTTTTTGCCTGCTGAATACTGGTAAAGTAACTATTTTGACGCACAAGATGATTAGCAGCAGGATTACCAACACAAACCTTCAATATTGAAATTGGAAATGGAGGCAGTCATATGGAATCTATAAACTGGCGAAGCAGCTTGGGTCGACAACATCACAACAGAGGGATTTAAGTTAGTTGGTGAAGATGGTCAAGATGGAGTAAAAGTATGGCAAAAAATAGGACAGAAAAACCGCAATCTTTGTGTCGCTACGTATAGTGGAGTCAAATTAGGACTAAGAAATTTGCAATGTGAATTGTCTGGTCAGGGCAGTTTTTTGTATTTTAACGTAAGGGATCAACTTAAGTTCAGAGTTCAGTTTTGCAGTTTCTGCGAGGTCGGCGTATTGTTTATTTAAACAATTTAATTTTTTAGACCATGTTTTCCATCGGTTTTCTTTAAATATCTTGAAATTATAAGTCCTATGAAAAACAACAAAAAGAAGGAAAATGTTCGTTTTGAGCTTTACAATAAAAGTACATAAACTATAATTCATTCCAATTGTTATTATTATTAAAAAGAAATTGATTATTGCAAAATTATGCGTTTCTAAACAAATCACTGTTCTTTCAAAAATCATGGGTAATATTTAATGTGTACGATGCTTCAAATTGTAGCTTTTTATAAGCATTTTAAGATCACGGAGACAGAAAAAAAATAAACCCTTTTTATTGCAGTTATTTATAATTTTTGAAATTGTAGTTATAAACAAATTCAAATATAGTCTATTGTCCATGTACTGTAGAAAGGAACTAAAACGTTAAAGGGTTTTTATTATTTCTTATGTTCAATTGACCCCAAGATATGAAAAAACCGCGGAGTGCTACCATTTAAAGTGATGCATTTTTGAGATCAAAGTAAAAAAGGTCCACTTTTCATATTTTTTTTGCTCGAAAACTATGAATTTTTTCTATAAACACGTCAATAGAAAAGTGTGTAGAGATTTATATTTCCAATCGAAATGGCACCTTCAGAAGTCAAAAATTTTTTAGACAAGTAAGTTATAGGCCGAAATTTAAAAAAGAACGTAAAAATTGGAAGAAAGTTAATAAAAGTAACACTCTTCGAAACGCTTATCTAGGTTTCTATTTGTCGTAGAGACTTTTACCAGCCACCATTTCAACGGGCGTAAAGTCAGCTTTCACTTTAATATAATAATGTCTACACCTAAATTCACTCAGAAAAAAGTTACAGGACGAAATTTGAAAAAAAATAGTAAAAATTAGCAAAAAAAGTTAAAAGTTGCAAACTTTGAAACGCTATATCTCGGTCACTATTAATCGTAAAACTGTTTACGAAATCTCATTTTAACGGGTAAAACGCCAGCTTTTTTTGTTATGCAGCAATGTCTATGCCTAAATGTACCCGAAAAATAGTTACAGGCTAAAATAAAAAAAAAAAAATTGCATTTTTTCGTTTTTTTTTGTTTTGTTTTTTTGGATGTATTTTTGTAAAAAAAAATGTTGACTTCTGAATGTGCCATTTCGATTGGAAATTTAATCCTCTACATACTTTTCTATTGACGTGTTTATAGAAAAAATTCATAGTTTTCGAGCAAAAAAAAAATGAAAAGTGGACCTTTTTACTTCGATCTCAAAAACGCACCACTTTAAATGGTAGCACTCCGCGGTTTTTTCATATCTTAGGATCAATTGAACATAATAAACAATAAAAACCCTTTGACGTTTTAGTTCCTTTCAACCCTCTTTTTTTGTACATAGACAATAGCCTAATAACTCTCTGGTTTTTTATGAAATCAAAAACGACAAAGGAGTAATGAAAGTAGATTAAAAAAGCCTACTTCAAAAATTTAATGTTCTACCTGCATTTGAAGCTGAGATACGTTAGTTTTACTTCCACATCCAGTGGAAGTATAGTAACGTCAAAAAAAATTTAAAAAAATTTTTATTGTTCAAATAGGCTTAAAATGTCATGAAACGTCGAGATTTTAAGTTTGAGGGAAAAAAAAAATTCTGTCGGTCTGTGTGTCTGTCGGTCTGTCTGTAACTTTTTTTTTGTGCGCACATTTACTCTGGAACCGTTTAAGATATTGACTTGAAATTTGGTGCATACATGTACTTTAACGAGATCTGGAACTAGATTATATTTCCATCTTGTTCAGTCGAAGGGTTGGGGGATAAATTGGGGTAAATTGGGGGTGAATGGATAAATCAAGCAGGTAAAGAGTCCATAAAATTTGTATTTAGTATATACAAGGGAAGCTAAGGTCTCAAAAACATTTTTGGCACTAGCCACCCCCACCCCCTTATTAAAGGGGATGAAAAAAATTGTGATTTAGTGTGTGTACAAGAACCAAAAGCTTCAAAATATTTTTTTACTTCATCCCCCACTACCAACCCTCTACCACCATCCCACCACCATTACCGATGTAGCATATCGTTTTATAGGTTTTTGGGGTAGACGATTTCAAATATTATGTTGCTAAAATTACCTTGAGTAGTATGGATGCGCAGTGGCTTTCCTCGACTACTATGGATGGGCAGTAGGTTTCCCAGAGTATTATGGATGCGCAGTGGCTTTCCTCGAATATTTTGGATGTGCATTTACTTTTTTCGAGTATTATAGATCGCAGTAGGTTACCTCAAGTAGTATGGATGAGCAGTAGGTTACTTTAAGTAGTATGGATGCGCAGTGGCTTTCCTCGAGTACAATAGATGCGCAGTAGGTTACCACGAGTAGTATGGATGCGCAGTGGCTTTTCTCGAGTGCTATAAATTCGCAGTAGGTTACCTCAAGTGATATGGATGCGCAGTGGGTTTCGTCGAGTAAAATGGATGCGAATGGGTTACTTCAAGAGGTATGAATGCGCAGTGGATTTCCTCGAGTAAATTGGATGCACAGTGGGTTACTTGAGTAGTATGGATGCGTAGTAGGTTTCCTCGAAGAAAATGCTTGAAGTAGAGGCTTTACTTCTATCGTGTAGTTTACGGCACACAACGACTTTTTATATCTTTGTCTTGCCATTTTCTGCGTATTAGTTCGACATTCAGTTGAAGTATATTAACGCAAAAAAATTTTTGGAAATATTCATTGTTTAAATAGGCTTAGAATATCAGGAAACGTCAATATTTTAAGTTTGAGCAAAATAAATTTGTCTGTTGCGTCGGTCTGTCTGTTAGTCTTGTATAGCGACTATAGCGACTCACTCACTGGAAATCGAGAAGTTCCAAAAGCGAGAAGTTTCCATGGAGTCGCTAAGAAACAAAAAGGAAAACTCGATCCATTATGGATCGAGTTTTCCTTTTTGTTTCTTAGCGACTCCATGGATCGAGTTTTCCTTTTTGTTTCTTAGCGACTCCATGGAAACTTCTCGCTTTTGGAACTTCTCGATTTCCAGTGAGTGAGTCGCTAAATTTATAGCGTTATCGCTATAAATAAAATTAAAATCGAAGTTAATATACGTATATTTGTTTGTAATACATGTTCATATTTTATGTGATTTTGGTATTTTTATGTATATTGATATTATATTTTCATATCGAATGTTTTTATTTTTCCTAGCGACTCCATGGAAACTTCTCCATTATGGATCGAGTTTTCCTTTTTGTTTCTTAGCGACTCCATGGAAACTTCTCGCTTTTGGAACTTCTCGATTTCCAGTGAGTGAGTCGCTATAGTCGCTATATCTTGTATCGTTTTGGTGCTCACGATTACTCTGGAACCGTTTAAGATATTCACTTAAAATATGGCACACGTATGTTTTTTAACGAGATCTGGAACTAGATAATATTTTGATCTTATTACGTTGCAAAGTTTAAGGGTAAATTGGGGTAAATGGGGGTAAATATGTAAATCAAGCAAGTAACAGTCTATGAAATTGGTATTTAGTAAATATAAGAGGAGCTAAGGCCTCAAAAAAAAATGGCATTAGCCGTCCCTATTACCACCCCTACCATTAAAGGTGGTGAAAAAATAATGTGATTTGGTGTGTGTACAAGAGCCAAAGTCATCAAGAATTTTTTCACTTCATATTACAGATGTGGCATATAATTTTATGGGTTTTTGGGGTACATGATTTCAAGTATTATACCATTAAAGTTCCATAAACAATTATTTTCACATAGTGGAGTGCAAATATAGTATTTTGTTGTAAGAGACTTGGATGCGGAAGTAGTGATTCCTTGGTCTATTATTTTGTCTCTGCTATTTGAAAATAATCCAAAGCTACAATTTTTATAAGATACTGTATAGAGGCCCGAATGTTGAGTCTTTAGAGATCTAAAAATCACCAAATATGTCTAAATGTTATATTATGTTTTTAGAAATCAGACTTTAGTTGCTAGAGGGTAAGGCGAGTAATTTAAAACAGTGCGCTTTACTTCCAGTTAAGTTTTATTATCCATTTTTTGGAAATTTGTCTGTTAATCTTTTTTAATTTGCCCTCTGGTGAAGGGAGCTCACGTCAAAGTTTTATTTCTTGAAGTTGACCAGACTCCGCTCCGTTCTGTCATTCAACCGTCACTGAGCTGCGCGACGAGAATGTCTGACAGTATCTGGACACAGGTGCCTGAGTATATTGTAATACACAATAATAATAAAGTTTTATAATAATAATAATAATACCTTTATTTTCCTTTCAGACAGTACAGACATGTATAGGAATCGTCACATTTTGGCATACAATTATGCTACCAAAAATTCGTCTAATGTAAAAAAAACAATTGTTTAATAAATATAGTCTTAATTTTACTTTAAAACTATTTACATTTTTTGCCTGTTTGATGTCGTCAGATAAACAATTAAACAATTTAAGACCTAGACAGTTGGGGACATTTATCGATACATTATATTTATAATAAGGAACATGAAATTCTTCTTTTTGTCTTGTATCTTTAGCATGAAACTTTTTATTCGTGATAAATTTAGCCTTATTACTGTAAACATATATACACAAATCATAAATGAAAATACTAACAAGGGTTAAAACTTTATAATCCCTAAAAACATCTCTGCAAGAACAGGCACTGGAAATCCCTGCCATGTTTCTTAAAATCCGTTTTTGTACAATAAAAATATCCGCTGATAAGGTGGAGTTATCCTAAAAAGCGATGCTAGTCTAGACCCTACTTGTGCATAATATAAATTTAATAGTTGTTCTTTTAATAGAATAGGTTGTAAACTTCTTATCAAATAAGAGATCGAATTCAGTTTGATATTAATTGCTCACAGTGTGCATTCTAGTTGAGACACTCATCTAATGTTATTCCCAGAAATTTAACATTTTTACTATTTGGAAGACTGTTGTCATTAATTTTAATATCTAGATCCATGCAACTTTTTTGTCGGTTATGAAATCTTATATGTTGGGTCTTATCAGCATTTAAAAATTGTTTGTAAAAACAGTAGCAGTTGTAAAATTCATTTAAAGAAACGTTGCATTTATGCTATAATAAATTATCAAATCTATCTGATATCAGCAAAGACTGGTCATCTGCATACATTGTAAAGTCGGACTCGGATGTTAAAGTATCAAGTTCGTCGGTATAAAGTAAAAATAGAATTAGCCCCAAAACTGAGCCCTGGGGAACTCCCAAATTATTCACCTTGCACCCCGAACTGACACTTCCGTCATTTCCATCGGAGGAGTATGTCACAGATACGTATAGTTGTTTATTTTTCAGGAAAGAGGCTATCCAATCCCAAGTCACACCACGAATACCATAGGCATAAAGTTTTATTAATAATTTGTCATGATCGACACAGTCAAATGCAGGGGCGGACTAACCGGGTGCGGGGCCCTGGGCTATTAATGCTTTGGGGCCCTTCCCATCTCATAAGACTATTTCCCTCACATTATAAGAACCAATGAAATAGCAAGATTTTGAAATTTGGATCAATAAGAACAAACTTACAGAGAAAATTGCATTCCAAGCGAATATTTTACATACAATGACAGCCAGCGAAAATCACACAAGTCTTGACAGCAAAAACGTCAAAACGTCAATATCAATAAAAAATATTTCTTGTTCTATGTTTTGTTCTGGAAATAGTCTAATAAATGTATATTTCGTGCATTAGAAACATTGAGTTAGAATATAAGGAGATGCCATGCTGTATAAATTTCCTATACAGAAACGGCACCGGTAGGCGTGGCTAAACGTTGGAACAAGATGGTGGTTTTGCCAGACCCGGACTATTATAAGAACTGTGTATTCCGACGAGACGGCCTATCTGAATAATGCAAGAAAAATATTGAATTCAATAAATGCAGGATTTTTAGCAAAACGAATTAGAACAAACATATTCAAATGAAACATAACATAAACAAATTAATATATATTTAGTGACCTCTAAATAATAAAATTTTATTATATTTAATTAGCTGTTTTTTTCTAATGCGGCTCTGTTTGTTGTTCACACTACCTATGAAATGTTATTCCCATTAATTTTTTCTTGTCAACACCATCTCTAGAAGAGCAACTTCTTTTGACACACAACACCACAGTCTTTTTAATGTTTATTGTCCAAAATTTAAAAAACTATCAATAAAAATCACAATAAATCGCACGGAAAACAAACTGTCACTATTTGACGGAAAAGTAGTAACATGGCGGCCAAGTGATGCCGTTTTTGATCACGTGACTGCTTTTCCCGTTCTTCTAACTCAATGATTAAAAATAATCTGAAAATTCAACATTCAAATCGTGTTGCTTTTAAGAAACCGCATTTGTTCAATTTGATGAGATTTGACTGAAAAAGTACTCTCGACTGCATCTCTTTTTGTCAAATCTCATCAAAATGAACTCAAGCAGTTTCTAAGCATCACGTGTTGATGCTGAATTTTCGATAATTACTACAGATATCATTTTTTTGAGATCAAGTCAGATCACGCACCATCAAGACACGTTTCACATATTTGTTTTGGCTAAATACTGAACTAAACTAGTGATGTGTCATTCATGAACGACCCGTTCACAATGAACGGGTCTTCCAAAAGACCTGTGAACGATTCGATCACTCTCCGTGACCTTATCGTTCATATGACCTGACCGAACACGGAACTTCGGATGGTATTTTCTACTAAGATATTCACGATCGGTGAGCGGCGAACGAGAATCAACAGATCATCTCACAAACAAAATTTTAAATGGAGGTATAATATAACAAATGGATGCTCTGAATTGTAATAGAAAATATATTATTATTTTCAAAATGTTTCATAATTCAGCGAAGTGAAATGCAGTCATAATTTATAAACTTGGAAATTGATAATGTTGACTTTAAATAGTGTCGGTACCTTTTATTGATTTATTTAAAAAAATATAAAAGTTCCGCGTTACTCCACACTAAATTATTTTCGATGGAAAGTGCTTAATACCAAAGAAAATACATCAAAGGACTCGCCGCTGCACGGGAATGAACGACGAAACAGATCTCATCGCGAGCTGCGTCTCTCTCTCATCCATGACCATGTACCCACCGGGTCATATGAACGGGTCATTTGAGCGATTGACCTGGTAAGACCCGGTTCACTCAAATGAGCCGGGTCTTACCATCACTAAACTAAACTATAATAATAATAGCGAGTAGCCTTGGTTGCGACTGATCAAATCCAGATGCATACAGTGGCGCAACAACTGTGGATTGCGATGCGGAAGCAGGCGAGCAAAAAATGTTATATACTTTTATATTTATTATTTATACCGTCAATGAGCTCACCAATACAGAGCATACTCATAATCATATCGTATTTGATTTTTAAGTCCGTTTTCAGCGTTCGGGGCCCCTTCAGTATCCGGGGCCCCTAAAGCCCCCCCCCTTTAGTCCGCCCCTGGTCAAATGCCCTGCTGAGATCACAAAAAATCCCTACCGGGCACTCACCAACCTCGATATAATCAATGAGCTTCTCAAAGAAAGCATACATAGCAGTATGTGTGGATTTATTAGAACGAAAACCATGTTGATTTTCTGTCAAAATATTATAATTTTCACAAAAGTTCATAAGCCGATGGTTATTGTATTGTATTGTTGCGACTAGCACTTTTTATTCAGGATGCGGACGTCTCGGGTTCAAATCCTGCTTGCGAAATATATTTTTTTATCGTATCAGTAATATTAAAAGCTTTAGAAAGTTGTATACATGAACATAAGGGTAGTTGTTCAAGTTAGGTTGGTTTACTATTTTCGCGACAAAAATTTAAAAAGATGTAAAAAAATTGAAAAACCGCTTTATTAGATGTTATTTTAACAATTGCAGCTTTGGATTATCTTCAAATAGCAGAAATAAAATAATAAGCATTGGAGAATAACCAACCAAAATTTCAAAAAGAAATATCGATTTGTTTATTTATAAATCTCGGCTCCAAATGCAAGTAGAGCATTATTTTTTATTAAGTTGAAATTTTTAATATATTTTCATTACTCGTTTACCGTTTTTGATTTCATAAAAAAACAGAGAGTTACTGGAATTTGTTTATAACAAAAATTTCAAAAACTATAAACAACTGCAATAAAAAGGGTTTATATTTTGAAAAAAAAAAAAGAAAAATGTTTTCTCTATTTCTATTGCTACAATTTGAGCCATCGTACACTTTTTTGGTCTTGATGGCAGGATTTCACAAGGGTGCAAAATTTTATCAACAATTGTATATTTGAGCCGTATTGGTAATCATTTTGATTTGAAATATTAAGTGGTGATTGTAATTTATAAGAGCTACATTTGTCCAAAATTTCATTAAATATTATCCATTATTTTATAAAGAAAAATGATTTGTTTAAAAATGCATAATTTTGCAATGTTCAATTTTTTTTTAAATAATAATAACAATTGGAATGAATTGTATTTTATGTACTTTTATTGTACAACTCAAAACAAACATTTTCCTTTTTTTTATTGTTTTCCATAGGACTCATAGATTTAGCTCTTATAAACAAAGAAAACCGATGGAAAACACGGTCTAAACAATTAACTTGTTTAAATAAATAATACGCCGACCTCGCAGAAACTGCAAAACTGAGCCGTGAATTTAAGTTAACCCCCTCAAGTTCTTTAAAACAGAAGAACTTGCAGAATTTGGGACGAACATGCAAAATTAGGTTACTTTTTATAAATGACATCTGACACTTATGTCTGTGGCCGAGTTTTTAAGATAGCAGCCTGAAAATCACATCTGAGCTTCTTTCGTTCTAAGTAAGGACTAAGGAGGGAAAAAAGGTGCCGTTTAAATTTTTTTTGGCCGTCGCGTCGGTTTTTTATCCGCCGGAACAAATGCCTATTTACCTCGGACCGGCCCTCCAGCCCCACAGTCGCCGGCCCGTTTGCGCCCCTGTCCCATGCACCTCTGTTTGACTCCACTAATAAGAAAGCAATGGCAGATGTCTGTAATAACTACATAATGTTGCAGAATTTGCAACTTATCGAGAAAGCAAGAGGATATTACGTGCTTTTGAAACGTGGATTGGGATAAATATGAAGAAAACTCTGCTTCGGTGAAAGTCAATAACACTAATTTTGACAAATGTAAAGTTGGCAAAGGCGTCAGAGAGGGCTGTGTTCTGTCACCAATTTACGTTAACGTATATAATGAATACATGATGCGACATGTGTTGGGGACGTGCAGGAGTGAAGTAGCTAGAGACAGAACTAAGAACTTGATATTTGCAGATAACGCCACATCATCTGTAGTAAGTGAAAATGAGCTTCTATACCTCTTAAAAAATAAATAAGTTCCGAGTACAGTTTATGTATAAATTACATACAGATTTTTGAATAAGATAAAGGAACAAGTTTTATTAAAGACTCAAGATAATAACAGTCATCTGCTCCTCATTGTGTCATAATCTGCACATTTTACTAATAAAACGGATAAAATTATGCGTTTTGTTGTGGAGGCTTATTTGAAGGTAGCGAAATGGAAATAGCTCATCTTAATATAAATATATGCATATTTATAACTATTTGTGAGTGTAAAAATCAAGAATGTTTATGTTGACAAATTTCATGAACACGCTCGAGGCAGAAAGGAGAAAATAGCAACCAAACATGTATGAAATCACTGATATTTTTGTTATAATATGTCTGACGTTACCGCATAATAAAATTCCAACCATTTCAAAATCCATGGTTATTATTAAACAGTTTGCAAATAACTATTAACAGAAAAGCATACAAATTATTCAGTTCGTGCACAGTACTAGTTTTTATTAGACGATGATTTAGGTGCAGTTTAAATATATGTCAATAATATTAAGTGTAACGTCGACGTGAGAAAACACAACTAAAATGAATGTGATTCAAAGGTTATGCAAGGTATGTAAAAGTAAATAAATTTATTGTATTTACTGTTCTGTGATTTATAAATAAAGAAAAGATTCCAAAGGCTCGAAGTTAAAATAGATATTTGAATTTTTGTTAAATAAAGCAAGCTTTGTAAAAGTGTTAAGAATTTACTGCGTCCTGCCAAATAATGGTATACATATAAATGATCTCTAAAAAGTTGTCAATAGTTTTATCTAACTAGTTTGCTAGTTTATTTCTAGATCCTAGATAATAACAACAATTTTTAACACACATATCGAAAAAATCTAAACAGGGACGGACTTAATGAATCTGGCGCCCTAGGCGATTAGTAAATTTGTTGCCTGGTATACAGGATCAGGGTCCAGGCCATTATCTCGAAAATCTAATTTTTGTAAATGGAGTATAATACCAAAAAAGATAACTGTGGTTAGAATTTTCCTTTGCAGTGCATAGAGTTATTTTTTGGACCTTTTTAGGATAAAAATCTGCCTACTCAAGAAATCTTAACGGATTGTCGATGATTAGCTCCAGAATTAGTTGCCATAACCTAAAATGGAAATAACATGTCGCCCCATGATGAAAAGATATATTCTCAAAAAAAAATACTGTGTCTTAGAAATGAATAAAACAAAAGTTAAAAAGCCGAATGAAATGATATCTGATACAGACGCGCTGGCCGCTTCAAGAACCGTTGAAACTTTACCTTGAACGGCCTGAATATGCGCAGTTTGCTGTAGGAGGGGCGTTCCTATCGCTATAGTTCGAGCGCTGTGTATTTGAACTAGTATTTCGTTTTTGCGTATAAAATAACAATAATATAAGAAAATAAAAATTAGTGATGACACGTCTGTGCATAAGCTTAGCTTAGCTTTATTTTTAAAAAAGAATCATCAAAATCGGACCAGTGGGAACGTCTTGTGTTTTAAATATATAGATTGGTATTCGATTAAGGAGATTCCGTATTATTGCTCCACTTTTGATGAACTAAATAATTTTTTTCTTAATTTCGTCAAGAAAAGACACTCACGTTTTATTCTAGAGGACATCAGAGTCATCAGCAGATAATTTTAAGAGGCTACGTATTGTTATTATATTAGTTTTTGATGGGGTTTCCGATATTCCTTTGATGTATTTATATATTTACTCATAGTTCAGAGAAAAATGACTACACTTTATGATTACCTACGTGTATAGGTGTTTGTCAAATAACGTAAATAAACAAAAATAATGTACATGCTAATTATGGGAACGTGTTTTGTTAAGTTAACCGTCCTATTCCCACAGAAAAGTAAAGTCGTAATAAAAAAGTTACATAAGTAGAACTGATAATAATTTCCGATATTATATATATTTTCTACAATTTATATGTTCATATTCAAGATGCAATTTATATTAACGACAGTTGTGTCTTTTATTTAAAAGAGAAATAATGAATTATTATGTTGTCATATAATATAATAATTTATCTTCCATAGTTCAACAAGAAAATATACCACACCTTATTCCAGCATTACTGTTGTTTTCTACTTTTAAAATTATAATTAATGATATCATTGTTCGACGAATCATGCATTTTCTCATATTATTAGCAGCCGTTGTTAAGCAAGTTGCTGTATAAAACACAACATGGTTGATGTTTCAAAATTTCAATATCTTCATTCTATGCCTATGTATAGGTAGGTATATAGTGGAGTAACACTAAAAGTAGGGAATAGGCTCATTTAACAGTTTTTATTTTTACATATTCTGAAACAGCTTGGTGAGTATAGTAAGTATGCCAAAAATTAGAATTTACTGACGCCGCCTTCATGTATAAAAAAATTCGGCGCGCTTAAAAACGCTCGGGATAACCATGTAGTCGAGTTGTGACGTCAGATGGCTGAACCGCCCAGTGAACACGGCTGTGAATGCAAGTTAGTAGAATAAGATCTGGAAGTAAAGTCGCTTAGTTTTCGAGAAAAAAAAAACACCGGCGTAGAACCAAACCAGACTTAGTGGGATTTTTTAGTAAGATAATCGTGTACACGAAATCATTTTTTACGACATTGTTTAGTGGTCGAGAACTTTTTTATTTCGGAAAAACTCAAAAAAATAGATTCTAATGAAATATGTCTCTGAAAATATTTGTGCTATCAAGCTATTTTTTTTTTAGATTAAAGTAGACACAATAGCGCTTCGAACAACGTCCCACGTGAACCCGATTTATTTTTTTTAAGTTGGAAAAATAATAGGAATCTCAAACTTGTTATTTTCAGTAGCGTAATTTTAGACAGTCGAGAACAAAATTTATTTATGAAAATTTGTATATACATGCTGCGTACAAATTGAAGCCAATAGTTGAAAAAAGTATTTAGGATAAAAATTCTTCATGTCCCGTTCATAGTATTGAGTCAGCGATTTTTTTTAACGGGCCAATGTTGTACAGTAGTATTGATCATATGTTGTTAATATTAAGAAATTGTACAATAAATATAAAATAGTCTCCTTTTAATAATAAAAAGACAGGTAGGTAGATATAAATACCTAATCTATAAATATCAATCAGTGTTACTAACTACCCACCTAATTAGTAAGTTTATTAGACATTTTTAAATGAATGAAAGTAAAAACGTACGCATAAAATGAGTTTTATTTTTGAAATATAAATTTTCTATTTGGATAGATAAATATGTAGTATGTAGTTTATGTAGGCCCTACATTAATAGCATTCTAATTCGTTCATATCTGCCTCGTTGTTACAGGAACGACATTTGCACTCGTTGCAACATTTTAGGCCTTCTTAAAACAAGCACATTTTCGATTGTCACAATTTTTATCCGAACAATGAATACTTAATGATTTTCGACAACCGCCACTTCTACGCGACTATAATCTGACCAACCCTGCAAGCGAGGTGTATTAATTGCGTCCCAATGTCGCATTTAGCGCTGATAAAAAAAATATACTGTTTCAAAAACTTTTGTGATTATTAGGCTTTATTTTCTTCGCTGCATGTATGTAAATATTTTCAAAAATAAAAAAGTTTATCGATTGGTGAAGATTTCAATACATAAAATATATATTTTTAGTTTATCTGATGTTTAGAGAAATGAAAGTGCGAATTGTGCCCAAACCGTTTATATTGGTAAAAGCGCTACAGTGTGTATTTTAATTTGACACAAAATAAATTTCGGTACCTTTAATAGCTTTAAAGATATGGCGGTGGAAACAAAAAAAAACAATTTTATTTAAAAATACATTTTTTTCACTTTTAATTGATTTAAAAAGTTCGAGACCACAAAAAATGTCGTAAAATATGATTTCATATGCCCGGTGACATACTCAAAGGAACCTAACATGTTTGACCTGGTTCTACGCCAAAAAAAAAACGACACGATAGACTTACGAAATGCTCCTCTACTATTATAGGTATCGGCGCACGCCAAGTGACGTCACTCTACGGACTGTTGGCCGGCCGAGCGTGTTTCTATTCAAATGCGAATATCTCTATGGCTATTGATTCAATTGAGCTGAAATTTTTTTCTGAGGCTGTTGGTTTGTTATACTTTAAAATGTTAAAAAGTAGGAAACTGCCATATCACTAAATGACCCTATGTTTTACAATGGCAATTTTCTTGCTTGTAGAGAACTTTAGGAGTGTAGCAAAAAGTTCTGGATTAAATCCCGAAAGTCATTTTAACAAGAAAATGTTCAAAATTGCGTTTTTTGCGGTTTTTCTTAAATATCTCTGGTTGTATAGCTCGTATCGCAATGAACAAAAAAATATTGCTTGTAATTATACTAGAGCTGTTCGAATATTTTCTATCAATTTTTTTAAGTTGCAACAAATAAAAACAATTGGGAGTCCATTTTTAAACAATTGAGGACAACTTACACAATAATGCTTATATTTTATGTCTTTCAGTAATATATAAATATAATTTGAGAAACAAGGGAGACTACATTTAATATCAAAGCGAGTAGTAATATTCACAAATAGACAACACTTCATATGGTTTGAGAATTATTAATTACAGGGCATGCTGTTGTGTCCCAAGTTCATGTACAATACCATAGAGTGTCGCACATGCTAATAGATGCAGTCATTAACACTGTATTATTATGGACGTCGGCCTTGCGACTATAATTATATGGTCTAATTAGACACCTACCGAATATTCGACATAGTCCTCTTTGAATTTTCCTAATGTAATATTGTACATAATAATATAAATATGACTAGAAGCTAGAGAAGTATTACATTTAATATAATGTAATACGTCTTGACTTTATTAATAATAGCTTTAATAATATTAATAATAATATTATAATAATATTACCAATACTTAATATAATTTTTCTACTCCCACACTTTAATGAGATTCATTAAGATTCTAATTCTCCATTAAGATACAACTTTATAACCAATAACAATGCGACACACAGCAATATCAACTATTGCCTTGATCATCTGACAGATCTATTTATCAATTTTAACAAGTCCTATTTACTAATGTTTACCTAGCAAATTTCTAAACTTTGTGCTTCTTGCAATTAAAATCAGTTAACATGTCTGATAGTGAAAGTGAACTTGAAATAATAATCCATAATATTCCCTAAGTTTAATTTTCATATTTCCTAAATTATAATCTATAATTAATAAATCTCGGAAATAAAGTGTTAATTTTCTATTTTATTATGACGTCGTAGAAAAAATAGTGTATGCAACTCACATTTAATGGCTATTAAGACATTCGCATTCGTTATAACGTTTAATTTGAAAATTTGCTAGGTAAACAGTAGTAAGTAGGATTTGTTAAAAAACCGCTACCCAAGGAATCACTACTTCCACATCCAGATTCTCTATCCAAGTCACTCACAATGAAAAAACTTTGTATGTGAAAATAATTGTTGATGGAACTTTAATCATATAATATTTGAAATCCTCTACCCCAAAAACCCATAAAATGATACCCCACATCGGTAGTGGGGTGAGGGGGGGGTGATAGTGGAGGTGGATGAAGTAAAAAAATATTTTGAGGTTTCTGGTTCCTGTACATACACTAAATACCAATTTTAGGGACTCTTTCCATCTTGATTGACCTATTTACCCCAAATTTACCCCAATTTACCCCCCAACCTTTCGACGGAACAAGATGAAAATATAATCTAGTTCTAGATCTCGTTAAAGTACATATGTGTACCAAATTTCAAGTCAATATCTTAAACGGTTCCAGAGTAAACGTGCGCACAAAAAAAAAGTTACAGACAGACAGACCGACAGACAGACAGAAATTTTTTTTCGCTCAAACTTAAAATCTCGACGTTTCATGACATTTTAAGCCTATTTGGACAATACAAATTTTAAAAAATTTTTTTGTCGTTACTATACTTCCACTGGACGTGGAAGTAATTGATAAATTTTAGATCCGTCAGATGTTCCAGGCAATAGCTGATATTGACAGAATATTGCTGTGTGGCGCATTTCTATTGGTTATAAACTTGTATCTTAATAGAAAATTTGTATCTTAAAGAATCTCATTAAAGTACAGGTGGTGAATGTCTAATAAATGAATTAAAGTATGGCTAGAAAAAAAAAAAAATTAAAAAATGCATAATTCTGCACTGTAAATTTTTATAGTTTCAATAATTATACTAATAATAATAGCTTAATTTTACAAATTAAAAAATTGTAAATTTTCCTTAATTTCTTGTTCATATTTCCTCTCTATTCTGAAACCAGAGCTAGCGACATTGATAGCCATACTTATCAATCCAAAACTAAAATGAAATTTAGTCTCTTATATCAATTTTCCTAAAAGATAAATTGCCTTGCAAATATTAGCACTTTCTGATTAATCTACTTTGTAGGAATTAGTGCTAATAAACGTAAACTGAGCTAAAGTACTAAGTCAACAAAAGACGGCAAATATGACCTTTCCTTATATTAACAGAAGTAATTAATAGAGTCCTGGGAAGTGCCTTGGTCGGGCGCCATGACATACTGAGGTACGTGAAAGTGTTTCAAACTGAACTGCAAGAGCTCTCAAAAATATGTGTATAAAATATACTTATTATATAAATGCATATAAAGTTTGAAGTTTGTTATTTAATATTATTGCTTGTTTATTATGTACTGAATGTTTATACAATGAGGAAACATATGAAATAAAACAGGCAGTATATAGGATGTTAACTAACTCTGGCTAAACTTTATATAAATAACTTGTTGTTTATATACAAGTGTGTCCGGAAATGCTTCCTAAAAAGTTATACGCCTTCGAAAACTTTAAACAATATTATTAGTATTTACGACCATTTAATAGCCATTAAATTAATTGCATGCACAATTTGTTCTACGACCAGTCATAATAAAATAGAAAATTAACACTTTATTTCTGAAATTTATTAATTATGGATTGCAATTTAGGAAATATTATGAAAACTAAACTTAGAAAATATTAAGGATTATTATTTCAATTTTACTTTCACTATCACACATGTTCACTGATTTTAATTGCAAGAAGCACAAAGTTTGAAAATTTGCTAGGTAAACAGCAAGTATGACTTGTCAAAATTGATAAATTTTAGATCTGTCAGATGTTCAACGCAATAGTTGATATTGACAGAATATTGCTGTGTGTCTCGCTTCTGTTGGTTATAAACTTGTATCTTGATGGAAAATTTGTATCTTAATGAATCTCATTAAAGTACAGGTAGATAATGTCTAATAAACGAATTAAAGTATGGAGTAGAAAAACTATACTAAACAATAACAAGAAATCATAACTATAGTAACAAATGATACAAAATAAATAATAACACAAGTTAAAGTAATTGTTCATAACGCCTTATAGACCGGGAGACAGCGACACTTTTTGGGATTTATACCATTAAGGCAGACTTTCACATAGTAGTTTATTGTGTGTACATACATGAAACGGCGGTCAGCTGGCGCTCCCTCGGTGGGGGAAGCTGGCATTCGAGTAAATGAAGAAAATTTCACGTTTTCCTAGAAAATGCACGTAAATCTTAAAAAAATAATTTTTCCAAGATACCTTTGTTTTGAAGTACTGCATTAATGGAACATCTAGGTAATACATGATATTAAGTGTACATCATATATGAGATAAATCTCAGTTAAATACCGATTAATTACGGTGACAAAAAAAAAAGTCCGAAATTCCGCCCTCTCCAGTTTCCTCATTTTTGCTGCATTTCAAAAAATAAAAAAAACTTTTAGCAAATTTAATTCTGTTTAAATTTGTAAGAGTAGTCTTTCAGCCTAGAAGCCAAGATTGATAAGTTGCCGGCACTTTTGAAACACAAAAAGTGATTTCTTGCCGCACATCGCCGACATTTCAGTAAATATCTCCGAAACGAAAAAGCATATCGAAATTCTGATGCCTGCAAAAGATTTGTTATGAAAAACACTGGTTTGACCTTATTTTTTATCTCGAGCTAGCTCTCACCGTTTCGGATATATCTGCGGAAAATAGTAAAAAATAGCTCGCATTACGGAGCCGAAGAAATTGCAAAAACATGCGATCTGGACACGTTCATATTTTTCGAAAAACACCAGCGGGACGGCCATACGATATCGTGATGTAAAGAGGAAGACTTCCAGTTAAACCTGATCGTAAATTGCACGGCGAAATTCGAAAATTCGGCTCGGCACGAACGAATCAAAAGTAGCATTTTGTGACACTTCAGAAAATCGTATCTCTCTACAAATTTAGCTCTGACGTATGCATTTTCCGCAAAGAAAAAAGTGTCCACTTTGACCGCTCATTAATTTTTGAAATATGACAAAAATCAAAAAAGAGACTTTTAGATAATTCTACAAATTTGTTAGGGCGTAGTTTTTTGCCTAGGAACCACCGTTTAGAAGTTTTAAGCAAAAAATTTTCAATTTTCCGCAGTACATTACTACAGATACAAGTCAATATCTCTGAAACGAAACAATTTAGGAAAATTCTGATGGAACCGGACGATTCCTCAAAGAACCTGTTCTTTGGGAGTTTTTATTTTTGAGCTAATTCCAACCTATTCCGAGATATAGGCGAAAAACCGAAAAGTGCAAAAATATGCAATCTTAAAACGTTCTTATTTTTCGAAATACTGGCCTGGCCGTGTGATATCGCGACGGAAAGAGGAAGAGTTCTAGTAGGCCCGCATCGTAATTTGCACGGGGCAAATCGGAAATTCGGTTCGGCAGGAACGAATCAAAACTAGCATTTTTGGCATTTCAACAAAATACGGGTTCGAATCAGCTGACTCAGTTTTTAGTCAAATACATTATTACACATATTGTTAAATAACAAAATTTGAACTTTGATGAAATTACTAAGCTTTTAATCAACATGTTTTTATGTGCAGCGGGTGTATTATCTACCGCCATTTTAACAGCTGACTATGATTTTTTATCACTTTGTAACATTATTAAACCACATACAAAATTTCAACTTTGATGGTATGTTTTTATTTAAATAAGACGATCCAGCACCTACTTCCACCGTTACTTGAGCAGCTGTCCGCTGTTTCGTGTATGTGTACGTAATAAACTATTATATAAATGAAAAGGTGGCTGTCTCCCGAACTAATAAGTTCCCCCAGCACCTGTGCGTTAGGAATTGGTGTGAATCAGTGATTTTAAATGCCCCCATAGAAGATAATTCCAATCAGGGGAATAGTGAAATGCGCAGGAGCACTGTCGAGCATATACCACATTGTATTTCGAACTCCTAATGGTACTTCCTACAACAACCTAGGCAATTCATTCTCTAAAAAACGTCTATAATTTTAACCATCAATAATTGGGGGCAAAAGAAAGGGACCGATTAAAAAAATCTTCTATAATGCCTAGCCAACAGGGGTGGATGGGACAGGGGGGCAAACGGGCAAATGTCCGTCAGGCCAGTAGCGTTGGGACCGGGCAGGGCTGGGCCGAGATAAATAGGCATTTGTTCCAGTGGATAAAAAACCCAATGACCAAAAGGAATTAAAACGGCAGCTCTTTTCCCTCCTTAGCCCCTACTTAGAAAGAAAAAAATCTCAGATGTGACTTTCATGCTGCTATCTTAAAAACTTGACCACTGACGTAAATGCCAGATGTCATTTATAAAAAGTTATTAGCCCAATAACATAATTTTGCATGTTAGTTCCAAATTTTGCAAAATAGATCGATATTGACAGAGGGTAGCTCTCTGCTCTAGACCGCGATTGAGTCAGACTATGTGTTAGTACTTTGGACCTTTAAATAATTTTTTTTACGACTGCCTTCGAAAACGACAAATAATGCACAGTAACTCGAAACTGTCCTTTTTCACATGATTTGTGCAAAAATCCAAAAAACAAACTACGTCATATTTTTCACACAGTCCTGTCGGAAACAGAACTGACACCTTTTATTTGGGTAGCCTATTCAGGTTCATAGCAACGTGTTTAACTGCTCCAATTTTATATTAAATTTTAATTACTTCCACATCCAGCGGAAGTATAGTAACGACAAAAAATATTTTGAAAATTTTTATTGTTCAAATAGGCTTACAATGTCATGAAACGTCGAGATTTTAAGTTTGAGCCAAATAAAAAATTTCTGTCTGTCGGTCTGTGTCTGTCTGTAACTTTTCTTTGTACGCACGGTTACTCAGGAACCGTTTAAGATATTGACTTGAAATTTGGTACACGTATGTATTTTAACTTGATCTGGAACTAGATTATATTTTCATCTTATTCTGTCGAAGGAATTGGAATTAGGGGGGGGTAAATTGGGGTAAATAAGTAGATCAAGCAGGTAAGAGTTCATAAAATGGGTATTTAGTATACACAAGAGAAGTTAAGGTCTCAAAAAATGGTTTTGGCATTAACCATCCCCATCCGTGCCTGATTGGGTCGTTTCCCTAAAATTTCCAGAAACGGTTGGACTGACCTCATCCACCCCTGCTGCCCAAACTTTTCAAGAAAACCGATTTTGATGTCTAGAATTAGTAATTGCCGGAAATTTTTTTTCTGACCACTGATGATTGTTATGGAAATTCATAATTGCCTTTCTTGAGAATGTAGCTTCGTTCCTGAAAAGTATTTTTAAATGAAAATTAGGCACATTACATCGTCTTAAACTGGTATGGCCTCAGGGGGTATGGGGGTACGTTACTCCCCAACTTTATCACACTTGGAAAAAGTTGGAAATTTTAAATATGAGTTGGCAAGGTAAATCGCTATGTTATGATAATTGATAAAACTTGAAAAGGCAACATTTGGAAAATTCACAAAATCATTTTTTCGCAATCATAGTAATCACATTGTGAGTACGGCCGCAACTGACTTTAAATGGCTATAAAAGTTTAGTACAGTAGCACCTAAAGAACAATTATTTTTTTCGTGATATATATGATATATATTCCAGATATACAGTATAATTTTTTTTTCTTATTTGAACCAAATTGTACTCAAATCTAGAACAAATTAGGATCTACTCATGGCTAAAAAACATTTGCTTCCTACAAATGCAAAGCCCCTGCGATACCAAAGTAAACGGAAAAATTCAAAAAATCATATTAGGCATTTTTTATCAGAACATTTTATTAATGAAAGTTGTTCAAATTATACAATCCTGAAATTCAAAACTTCTTCGCAATTAAAAATATTTAAATTCACTTTAAAACTGAAATTCTGTTTAAAAAAAATTCGGCCAACCCGAAAAGTCCGAAATTGATATTTTAATTAGTGTTTGTTGTCAATTAATTTTACTTCCACGTCCAGTGGAAGTATAGTAACGACAAAAAAATTTTTAAAAATTTTTATTGTCCAAATAGGCTTAAAATGTCATGAAACGTCGAGATTTTAAGTTTGAGCGAAAAAAAAATTTTCTGTCTGTCTGTCTGTCTGTCTGTCGGTCTGTCGGTCTGTCGGTCTGTCGGTCTGTCTGTAACTTTTTTTGTGCGCACGTTTACTCTGGAACCGTTTAAGATATTGACTTGAAATTTGGTACACATATGTACTTTAACGAGATCTAGAACTAGATTATATTTTCATCTTGTTCCGTCGAAGAGTTGGGGGGTAAATTGGGGTAAATTTGGGGTAAATGGGTAAATCAAGCAGGTAAGAGTCCATGAAATTGGTATTTAGTATATACAAGAGAAGCTAAGGTCTCAAAAAAATTTTTAGCATTAGCCACCCCCATTACCACCCCCACCTCCTTATTAAAGGGGATGAAAAAAAAAAATGTGATTTAGTTTATGTACAGGAACCAGAAACCTCAAAATATTTTTTACTTCATCCACCCCCCCACTACCACCTCCCTATCACCACCCCCCACCCCACTACCGATGTGGGGTATCGTTTTATGGGTTTTTGGGGTAGAGGATTTCAAATATTATATTATTAAAGTTCCATAAACAATTATTTTCACATACAAAGTTCGTTGTGAGTGACTTGGATAAAGAATCTGGATGTGGAAGTAGTGATTCCTTGGGCAGCGGTTTTTCAGTTTATTTTTATTAAAAAACGTAATTCACAGCACGCTTTTCAAAATGTAAAACCCATTAAAATCATACTTAGGGTCTCACAAAATTTAACTATTTTTCTTTTTTTATTATGGGGGTTATATTTTCAACTATGAAAAAATAAAAGTCTTAAAATAATAAACTTATAGTTAAATTGAAATCGCCGTCAGTTTAATTTAGATAGAGACATAAGTTTGCAGATTAAAATTGAAAATACGCGATTTACACGATTCTTTTTCATATTGATTTTGTCAGAAGTTTAGGGCATAATCGTACGCCACATTCACTAATGGGGTATTTTTATACTCTTACATTACTTAATCACTTCATATCTCGGACGACCAATTACGATCTTCGGTTGTTTCAGAACACGCAATGTGTTATATTTGATGTAATTCTGAGATACAATCAAGTCGTTCTTGGCTAAGTAACCAAAACAGTGATTCATAAAGTCATAATCAATACGACCTACTTCCAGATTCAACGTTAAACGTGACGTCACTTTATTTTTACACCGTGATGTCAAGAGTTGCAAATTAAGAGTCATTTCTTTTATTGACATTAAACGAAAGTGCAATTTATTGTGAAGTTTCATATCACGTACAACATAAATGATAAAAAAATACTAATAGTCGAGTCAATGAAGCCTAAAAATCGTCAAAACCTCCTAATTCTCAGCAACAGCTCCGATTCTGATCATTTCTTTTAAATGTGTGTTTTTTAATATCATTCAAAATCAGAAACATCCCAAGTGACGCAAATAATTGTTTAAACAATAATAACAATATATACAAAGAAAATATATTTAAAAAAATTTTTTCGCGATATTTATAAAACATTGAGTGGTTTTTATTGAAAATTTAAGTTCAAAAATGTTTCTCACAGCCGGGGTTGATAATTGTTTATATTGTTTAAACGTTAATAACAACTTTTGCAGGAAAAATCCATGTTTTTATGTTTTTTTTCCCGATGTTCACGAAAAAGTTAATTTAGTCCAGTGTTTGAAGGTTTTTCGGAATTCTTTCGGATAAAACCAACTGACGTGAAATTTGGACAGTAATTAGGGAATGACTCAAGGAACAAAAGTTATATAGTGCCGATGTGTGCTTTTACCCTGGGGGTGGATGCCACCCCTTTTCGGGGGTGGAAATTATTATGTTCAAAGTAACTGCAGAAATCGATAGAGGATTGAATTCTAAGCAATACATACAATTTTTTGAGTTATTCTTGATTGAAAATGTTGATTTTTCATCTAAACAATACATATTTTAGAACGATTTTTCACTCGAAACTTGAAAACTTTACGTCTATAAGCCTATAAAGTAACAAATCGATTGGTTTATTTCTGTAGATGCAATACTAACAGAGTTAAAAAACGTTTGCGGTGACTTTTTGTTCTCCGAAAATTGAATTCGATCCTTTCAACGTTAAATAATGGAAAAACGGAAAATTTTTGAAGACATTTTTAAAAGTACTTGAAAGGATCTTTAAAATGAACTTTGGTAAAAGTCATTAGCATAAAAACTAACGGAGTTATAATGAAAATAAAATGGTTGTCTCTTTTTTTCGGAGAAAAAAATCAGCAATGAAACCAATGGCTTCACCACAAGAATTGAAATTGAACGTAATCCATTTACAATTTACTTTCTTTAAGTACTAACAATATATTCTAGAAGTTTGCCTATATTTGAAAAAAGTTTGATTTAAACTTGAAATGATTTTTGAAATTTCTTAAAAAATTTTCATTTTTTCACAATAATTTAAAGACCGAAGAGGATAGGTAAAAAATGCTACAGTACAAATTTTAGAAGCCGGCAGGTACTGCACAATATTACTGTACGTTTTATAGGCTTCACTTTTGCTTATACATAATATATATATTTTTTTTGGTAAAACGTAAAGTTTTCGAGTTATTAGTGAAAAAGTATTGACTTTTCGAAAAAATTTCATAGAACATTTATTGCTTAGAACTCATTCCTCTATTGAGTTCTGCAATTACTTTGAACATAATAATTTCCACCCCCGAGAAGGGGTGGCATCCACCCCCAGGCACTATATAACTTTTGTTCCTTGAGCCATTCCCTAATTACTGTCCAAATTTCACCTCAATCGGTTTTATTTGAAAGAATTCTGAGCGAAAAACCTCCAAACATTGGACTAAATTAACTTTTTCATGAATATCGGGGAAAAAACAAAAAAAAAATGGATTTTTCCTGTAAAAGTTGTTATTATTGTTTAAACAATATAAATAATTATCAACCCCGACTGTGAGAAACATTTTTTAACTTAAATTTTCAATAAACAACTAAATGTTTTATAAATAGAATTGAAAAGTGAAAATCTTCATTGACTCGACTATATAGACCAGTGCCAAACCGGTTTCCAGAGGCCAAAGGTCTGAAAAATTCTTAGCAGTATATGGGTGGTGGGAAAATTTAGGATTAATGGTATATAAATGGGGAAAAATCGAGGTAAAACGTGGTTTTTTACGATTTCTGGCAAAAGTAGACCTCCTATCGAAAAAACTTGAATGTAAAAGTTGTAGATAATTGAGAGGTCCACAACTTTTATTTGAACCATTTTTTTACGTAACCTCAAAAATTTTGAGAAAAACGCCAAAAACCAATTTTTTGTTTTTTTATTTTTACCTTCCACAAAAATAATTTAATTTTGACGAAATTCGGTGAAAATGTACATTTTTATGCATCAAAAAAGCTGTAATTTTTTTGAGGGGTAATATTCATTTTTTGATTTTTTTACGAATTTAATTTGAAAAAAGGCCTAATTTTCCATCAAAAAAGTTGATTAACAAAATTTTGATTTTTGAAAATTTCAGGACGGTATTTTTATCGTTGAAACCTCTACTTTAAGATGGGGTATAAAATCACACTGTTACTGTGGAAAAACATTGTCAAAAATGGAAAAACCCAAAAAACACTTTTTTCAAGATCGATTTTTCCGTAAATGTCACTAATTCTTCATTGTTCATTTAAATGAAGTATTGTGAGTGGCGCAAAACGGTAATTTCAATGTAATACCGTCCTGAAATTTTCAAAAATCAAAACTTTGTTAATCAACTTTTTTGATTGAAAATTAGGCCTTTTTTTCAAATTAAATTCGCAAAAAAACTAAAAAAATGAATATTACGCCTCAAACAAATTACAGCTTTTTTGATGCATAAAAATGTACATTTTTACCGAATTTCATCAAAATTCAATTATTTTTGTGGAAGATAAAAATAAAAAAAAACAAAAAATTGTTTTTTGGCGTTTTTCTCAAAATTTTTGAGGTTGTGTAAAAAAATGGTTCAAATAAAAGTTGAAGATCTCTCAATTATCTACAACTTTCACATTAAACTTTTTTCGATAGGAGGTCTACTTTTGCCAGAAATCGTAAAATACCACGTTTTAATGCAAATGTCGAAATTATGATTAATGCTAGTTTTCACGCACATTTTGTGGTTTTATATTTAATTGTGAGGATGATTATAACAAAGCCAAGGAATTTAAGGCATTGGGTAATTCCGTAGAAAATGTACGCGACGTGACATGATTCTGGTTTTTATCAGCTTAAAAAATGTAAACAAAATATATCTATTTAAGATGTGTTTATAAATAAGGAAAATGTATCTTAAATATTTAGTAAATAATGTGATGATGACTAATAGTCTAACGTTGAGTGATCAGAAGCGTAGAATGAAAAAAATAATATCGAATTAAAATTATTAATAGGCGAAGACGAAGGAAAACAAAATAACATCATCATTATTAATTTAATCAGTGGCGGCTGGTGAAATTTCAATATTTTTTTCTCGTCTGTGGCGCATGGGACCCATACGAAATATGGGAAATAACATCTAGAGAAGCACTTCTCTAACGACCCTTAAAAATATTGAAAAAGCAGTTTGCGAACAAATTTTAAAATTCGGTAGCCTCCTGTTTATTTTTTTTTTGTTATATACATTTGACTTTTCATAAAAATACAACACATTTTGAAGTTTATGAAAATATTTTCATTATTAAATGAAATACAATGACCTGAAATTTTGTAATTTACAATTTAACAAATTACAACATTTCAATTCGTTGAATCTCTGTTAGTAATGAAAATATTTTCATAAACTCCAAAACGTATTGTTGTATTTTTATGAAAAGTCAAATGTATATGACAAAAAAAAAAAATTAAACAGGGGTCCCTAGACTGAATTTTAAAAATTTTTTTCGCAAACTGCTTTTTCAATATTTTTAGGAGTCGTTAGAGAAGTGCTTCTTTAGATGTTATTTCCCAATATTATAAATTATAGACCATTTCATTGATTTCAAACCTCGCAAAGGTTCTGGAAAAAATTATAAAAAAAACGAATTACTAACTTCATAACGAAATATAAAATCCTATCCGATATGCAATTCGGTTTTCAAGAGGGTCGCTCAACACAGGATGCTATAGCATACGTTACGCAAAAAGAATATCAAAATCTAGATAGTAGCGAACCTACAATTTGCATATTTGTTGACCTAGAAAAAGCGTTTGACACGGTCAGTCATTCTAGATTATTAAACAAATTAGAACATTTAGGGTTTCGTGGTAATGCACTTAAATTAATGGAGAGTTATCTTTCAAACAGAGAACAATATGTACAAATTGAGCAGTCACTAAGCCAACAAAGAATTGTAGAATATGGAGTGCCCCAAGGTACAGTTTTGGGACCTATACTATTTAACCTCTATTTAAATGATCTGTTGGCACTACCATATAAAGGAACAATACTTAGTTTCGCGGATGACACAATCATTATGCATAGCGCAAAAACCTGGGCACAATTAAAGCAAGTAATCGAAGAAGAATTTAAATTAATAAAGAATTGGTTCGATAAAAATCTACTAACCATCAGTTGCGAAAAAACTAAGTATCTTCCTTTTACATCATATCAATCAAACTTACCTAATCTTGGTCCATTACAAATTTATCCTGAAAAAAATAAAAAAATAGAAATTGAAGAAGCCGAATATATTAAATACTTAGGAATAATAATCGATAAACATTTTAGATGGGATATGCAAGTAAACAACACTATAAAAAAATAAGAACTTTACTTTCAAAATTTAAATACTTGAGACAATTTCTAGACTTACCACAGATGTGTGTATTGTATTATGCTCTTATTCAATCTCAACTAACTTATGGCATTATTGGTTGGGGAGGAGTTAATAACAACTACCTAAAAAACTTAGAAATTCTACAGAAACGCTTCTTAAAAATTATTTTCCAAAAAGATAACACCTATCCATCCAATAATTTATATAAAGAGAGCAAAATATTCGACATCAGGCAGCTTTACTGTCAAAGCATACTATTATTTCAATTAAAACATAAGAACGAATTAAAATATAAAACACATAGCCACGACACTAGACACAAGAATACCATTAGTGAGAGAATAAAGGTTAAAAAAACAATAGGAGAAAGAAGTTATAAATACCTGGCACCTAGAATATTTGATCTTCTTCCATTTGAAATAAAACATATAAACTCACTAACAAAATATAAAACAAAAATAAAAGCATGGTTACAGGAAACTCCGCGAATGTTTATACATCAGATAATCGATTCAAAGAATACTTACCATTTATAAAATTACAATACTCTGGCTTATATGCGTTACCTAATTGACTATTCCATTCTGTATTAACTATATAAAATAAAAAGTTCAAAATTTAGTTATAGTAAAATAAATCTTTTCTATGTTCCCTTAATTTATTTTAGATGTTACATTGTTAAATATGCATAAAACCAATACCTAGAAATACTAAGTACATCGAAATGTTTACTCCAACTCTAGTTTTAAGTTTATATTTTCTTGTTTTAATCAGTCACAAATGCAAGAACAATGTTCTTTTAGTGAAATGATTGAATTCATCATTATATAAACTCGGCATCACTTGGAGCTCGTAAATAAATATTTAATGTGAAATAACTAGGTGAATTATGTATAAATATGTATGTGTGTATTATGTGTATTCAACCCACACACAAATACATCTGTACTTTCGTGGGTTCTACATGTTTATTTTTATACAAAATTATATTTAATACTAATTTATAAAAAATTTTAATTCTATGCTTTATACTAATTGTATTATACTCTTATCTTTAAAAATAAACATTATATTATTATTATATTTCATATGGGTCCCAGGCGCCACAGACGAGGAGAAAAATATTGAAATTTCACCAGCCGCCACTGAATTTAATGCGCTGTAACAAAAAATTTACAGGTCGTTTTGAAATTGAAAATATCTAATCTGTATGTACATATTTGATCTAAAGAAGGGTTATTATTTTTCTCATTAGTACATTAAGGGCCGGTACTTTCGATCCCGATTAAACGTTAACGGTGGGTCAAACCAATTCAGTTACCATGGAAACAATTGTACTTTCAATGATTTGGCCGACGGTTAAAGTTTAATCGGAACCGAAAGTAACGGCCCTAAGCGAAGCAGTAAAAATGCTAAAATTTCCAGCCCGAAAACGATTGAATGAATTTACTTATTTTTTTTGCAATATGCTTTATAAAACACGTACATCAAAATCTATATTGTTGCATTACCTGCTTTTTATTTTTAATGGTGAAAACCACCCTTAAATCCTAAAAAATTAATAACTCTTCTAATTTTATGAAAAAATAACGAAAATCTATATCTTATAGTTTTGAGGTCGCTGAATATGACTATGAGGTCAAAACTTTGAGACGAAAATATTAAGGATTGAAATCACCTTTACTGAAAAATTTTAATTTTCGAATATAATCACGAAAATTCATATACTTGTTTTTGAGGTCGCTGAATATGATTATGGGGTCAAAACTTAGGAAAGGCGAAAATATTAAAGGTTGAAATCAACCTTGAATACTGAAAAATTAATCATTCTTCTAATGTTACGAATAAATTCACGAAAATCCATATACTTATGTTTTTGAGGGCGTTGAATAGGATTATGAGATCTAAATTTATAAAAAAAAATGGTGGATTAAAAATGGTCACAAAAGAGTTTAGTAATATGTATAATTTTATTAAAAACAAAGATTGATATAAGAAAATCAAATTAATACAATTAAGTAAACTCATTAAATAACATTTTTAATCTGACTCCTCAATAACATCATCTTTGACGTCACATTCTTCAAGGGGGGCATTATTTTTACAGCTGGTTCCATTGCACTCTAAACATGCTAAAATGCAATGCAACCCGCTTTTTCTGCACCAACAAGCGTTGCCGCAGCCCTTCTTGCAAGAACAAAAAAAACATCTGCAACAAATTTTCTGGCTCTGGTGCTTGATTCATGGTCTTTGGAATAGTTTATCGTAAGAAAAAAAATAAAAACCCAAACTCTTCGTTTTTTTTTAAATATATATTCTTATATCATTTTTTAGCAATCTTATAGTTTTTGAGATATTTAAATTTAATGACAATTTTCTTGCGTATGCGCTCAAGCGCCCTCGTTAAACCTTTATATCTCTGGAACACTTTGTCGTAGGAAAATTTGAAAAAACCCAAACTCTTCGTTTTCTTATAAGCTTTATTTTTATGCTCTTATCATTTTTTATATAAAAACGATTTTTTTAAAAAAATTGTGAACAATTTTTTAAAAAATTTGAGCATGTAGTAATAATATGCATTAACAATATCTAGACGGATTTTTAAAAATTTTGATTTAATAAGAAATAAGAGCAGTAACACTAAACAAAATGGGGCCTACACTTTTAAATGTGCTACTTTTTTATTTGTAACTTTTTTAGTTTTCATTATAAAAGGTCGTAATACGTCTAATTCGAAAATTAATTTTAATGCCTTTAATTTTTACAAGAATAAATGTTTCTCTCAGTTGCAGTTTTTGAGTAATTTTAGACTTTAACGTAGTATATTTTTTGAACGTTTCGGCGCCATTTTGAAAATACCATATTTCCAAAACTAAACATCGGAGAAAAAAAGAAAAAACCATTCGATTTGTTGTTTTCATTCTATGATCCTTTCTCCTGTTGGCATGGCCCAAAAATAATAAGATGCCGATGAGTGGTTTTGAACTGAATTGCTGATGCCATGAGCTGTCCATGCAACAAACAAATGTCCTCAAAGCCATTTCTAAAGCATCAAGGTGCTGTCTGTCTGCCTCTCTTGGTCCACGTCTCAGACCCATAAAGAAAGATGGTGAAAACTAGGACATTAACAAGTCGGATCTTTACGTTTTTCGTGATATTTCTATCTCACTAAATTTTGCTCTACTGGAAAGTCGTCGATCTTACTATTTTTATTCTCTGATAAATCTTATGTTCATAAATACCGGTATTGTCAACAAGGGCTACCAGTTGTTTACAATGTCACATTCACCAGTTCTTAACGTGTTTGGACGGTTTTAATTTGCTTTGTCTATAATCATAGTTTACGTTATATTGTAATTTACAGTTAAACCATACTCAGAGTTTATTGTTTAAAGATTATGGAACAGATATAATAGCATATGTTCACTTGCTGCTATTAAGATGGTATCATTTGCAAATTTCAAGTCAGACATTTTTCTCCCTAATAAATCTTGCCAGTCCTCCGACATACGTCACATAACGTGTTCACTATAGATCTTCAAGAGCATTGGAAACAAAACAAAGTCTTGTTTGACTTTTTCCAACATTTCATTCACTTGTTGGAATTGGCGTGGTCGACTTTCTCCATCTAGTCAGTGACTAATGAGGTGTTCCCATCCCTAATAGTCCCATTTTCATTGTCAAAAACCTTAGCTATTCTACACAACAAAGTTGCATAGGTATGTATTATCCTTTTCTTCTTATTATTGTGTGAAAGATTTTCATTCCATTATCAATAGCTAACTGAGCTTTCTCAGTTTTAGGTTTTAATATGGCTGCCTTTATTTATATTTTTAGTACTGGAGGTTATCGTTCGTAATATTGCTGCCAGTATTCTTCACATTCAGAATAATCGCTTTAGTCACTTTCGAAACGCTTTTCGTGATATTTTTGACAAAACGTAACCAAGCTGAAGAAGTTAAATATCATTGATACATAATAAAAACAATATCGGCCACAATACATTTCCCTGAGGAACTTCTATATCGATAGCTTTTTCTTTTGATACTACACTATGTTCTACAAATTGTTTTTTGATAGTCAATAGATCTCATGAATTTTTAGACGTAGAACGAGTAGATGATAACATTTTACTTCTTCTGTCCAATATCATGGTCCATAAAGACAATACATTAAGAACTACCTTGATTCTATTTCTTGTTCCAGGTTATCATTCTTTATATTTAAGATTCATCTATAGACATATGAAGGGTAGCATCAAAAAATAATAATGAAACAGTTAGAGTTCTAAAATTCTATTTCCAGAGCTTACTCATTTTTTTGCACTACAAAATATTGTTTTCTTAATGCAGAAGATACAATTCATGAATTGCTGGACATGGACCATCACACCATATGACTTTTCTAATTCAACATCATTATCGACGAAGATAAATTATCAGAGACCACCATGATTCTATTTTTAGTTCGTTTATAATTTTTTACAATCCACATAAGGACTGGTAAATCTGAATAACACTGACAGCAATTAAGCATCTTGTAGTTTTTTAAAGAAAAATGCAATGAAGCACGGTGTGAGCAAACCTGACTAGCATTCCTATTTTTAAATTTGCAATAATAACTGCACAGAGACTCAGGAATATTCAATTGTTAGACTGATTGTATTTTAAAATTGCATAAGAATTATTTGTTTATTACTGCTTTATGATGATTAGTGAGGCTTTGAAGTATGTTATGCATGGCGTACTAAATATAATAATAATACAATGATCGCTGTTTATTTTTAGATAATTATAACGTGGATCGAGAATCCCACATTCCACGTACTGATTATTTCATTGAACTACAGTAAACCAAATTAATCCAATTTATAGAATAAACGGGCAATAATCAGTTTGCAATGTGAATATATTATAGTTAATGCAAAACTCGGTTGCAGTTAATTGACCCAGGTTATGTTTATAACTGGATGGATAAATAATCTGTTATCGTTGTAAAACAAAATTTATTTGCGTATTCTCAACCTGCGCATTAAAAGCGAAATTAAAGCATTCTCTTATTTTGATACATATTACTCGTAAACGTTTTGCATGTTTCTTGCCTGAGATGAATAATTTGATATTTGATTTTTTTTTTGAAAAAAAAAAATTACTATATTATCCCAAGATGCTACAAAAAAAATGTGACAATTTTAACATTATTCTATCATAATTTAAAAAAATAAAAAAGAACATTTTATTTTGTTCAAGTACCAAGTACCCATTTGATCCCTTTAGAAAAATTATATATGGTTAAAAACCATCCCAAGATTCTACAAAAAAAAAAATTAGTAATTGTGCCGAAACTTTATAGGGCTTAAAAAATCCAGAAAAATTCATGATTTTTTTTCCAATATTCCCGTTGTCAGATTCTGTTTAAATTTATTTCACGTTTATGTTCTTTATAATTGACTAAAATTTTATTTGAATCGGTTATGCCGTTCAATAGATAAAAATTATTTTTGAAAATTGTCGATTTTTTTACTCGAAAGCGATTTAATATTAAAGGCTGAAATTTGGCGAAATTGTAAGAGACATTGATAATAATCTAAGCAGAAATAAAATTATATAAAAAATATTTTTAAGAAACAGCTTTTATTTGAAAAAACTGTACTAAAAAGTAAAAATAATTCTTTTAAAATTCATACACCGGGAAACCAAAAGCTTTGGGGATGGTCATATAGCGCTATTGCATAGTTACTTTGCTCAATTGACCGCTCCCAAAGCTTTTGATTTCCCGGTGTATGAATTTAAAAAAAAAATTTTTACTTTTTAATAGTTTTTTCAAACAAAAGCTTTTTTTTTATATAATTTTATTTTTTACTTTTTAGTCTACTTATTTTACAGACACAGACAAAACCCTTTCATTTGCCACCGCCATCCACCCCTTCCCTTTCCCGTCTTCTCACATCTCTAACACTACTTCCCACTTCTTCCCACCCCTTTCCCACCTCTTCCCACCCCTTTCCCACCTCTTCCCACCCCTTTCTCACCTCTTCCCACCTCTTACCACCTCTCCCACGTCCGCCATATTGAATTTAGAATGACGTCACATAGCTTATCGTATTTTACTCGTCAAACCCTTTCATTTGATACCCATATCAAGGGGGTTGTGAAGAAAAAGGCGATCCGCCATCTTAAGATGTACGCCATATTGAATTAAGAATGACGTCACATGGTTTATCGTATTTTACTCGTCAAACCCTTTCATTTGATACCCATATCAAGGGGGTTGTGAAGAAAAAGGCGATCCGCCATCTTAAGATGTACGCCATATTGAATTTAGAATGACGTCACATGGTTTATCGTATTTTACTCGTCAAACCCTTTCATTTGATACCCATATCAAGGGGTTTGTGAAGAGAAAGGTGATCCGCCATCTTGGAACCTCCGCCATATTGGATTTAGACCGATAATGGCTATACTATGTTGCATTGTCACCGGACTTATACAAGTGTGCCAAATTTCAAAGCTCTAGCTTAATTAGAACTAGTCGAAATTCAGCTTGCAAGATTCGACCTAAACAAACAAACAAACAAACAAACTAACTTACATACAAACATTGCAAGTTAAGTAAAAGCTTTTAAAAATGAGCACAATCCGTGCGAGGGCAAATTCACTCACCTATCTTCTTCGACTATGGCCTTTTATGAAAACATTAATATTGTAGCATTATTAAATCATTTATATTAAATATTAATAACACAGTTGGTGTTGTTATTTATATTTAGTTCGGATAACGTTTGTTGAGTTCGTTTTTGAATATAAATTTTAACTGAAGCGTCTTGTTCCAATATGTTACTTTGACACATATCAAATTTTCTTATATTAATAATTTGTCAAATTTTCTCCCGTCATAGAATAGACGTCAAATTTATAAACTGATTTTTTTTTGGTAATCATGTAATTTTAGCAGTCGAACATAAAGCTTTGGGTGCTTCTTCACGTTTTTTTAATAAAAACGCCGCCATTTTGTTAATGTAAGTAGTCAGTAATTAACAAAATATATTCTCATATACTGTTTTTCGTTAACATATAGTATAACCTAGACGCTCAAAATTTTTCGTCCGTTTACAACACTTGCTTCAGAAAAAAATTGCATTTTAAACCATAAACGGATTTTCGAAAAAAAGTAATATTTTTTTTATCATATATCTCAATAAATATTAGTTTAAGTGAAAAAATGATAGATATCAAAAATAAAGTTTATAAATTGAGAATGAATTTGTTTTACTTTATATACTACTACTACTATTCACTATTAATAGTTTCGGTGATATTTAAGTTTATAGATGGCATCCGAAAGATTATAGGATGAAGTATTTAGTTTAATTGTTGAATATCTTAGAAACTATAGCCCAGAAGTTTTAGTTTTTGACCCGGAATTAATTATTGTAAAGCTGAAAATTTGCAGGATTGTAGTTTTGGTCCAAGACAATACGTACCAAAAAGTCCCCTACTCTCCTCCGTAGCTCCGTAATGGGTGACGATACACAAAAGGTAGACATACCAATGGAAAGCCCAAAATATGAAGAGAAATGTCTATTCGGGTACGTTTTCCCCTCCAAGTCTTCATTCATCCGCAATGGCGCCATTTCGGAATTTTTTCAATTTTTGAAATTTTGACAGCACTAGAACGGAAAATTATGAACAAAATATGCATGGAACATCTGAAATACGAACGGATATGTTTCTCCGAAGCTTTTATGATTATCTCGACCCAAATCGAACCAGTAACAACCTTTCTGCTGCACTTTATAGCCAGCCAGGCCCCCACATCAAATCATGGGCCCCGGTACCAAATTCATTGGCGGGACCCTGCTCCTAATAATTGATGAGATTGAAATTGAAATGTGAAAAGATTTTTTGGCAACATGTCTGGCGGGCCCTCGCGCTTAAAAACAAATTTGTTAAGATCTCTGGCTGGCCCCCGTGCTTAAACTGATGAGCGGAAGGAGACATTTTGTGCAGGTCTCATAATTAATGAGCGAATATTGGGTTTACTGGTCTAACCGGGCCCCTAAAGTGGCCGGGCCCAGGTACCGCGGTACCTACCGATCCCCCCCCCCCTTATGGGGACCCTGGAGCCAGCTCTGCAATTTCTGTGACTTAAAATAATAATAATAATAATACTTTATTAATCCAATTGATCAAACAATGTTGATATAGTTTACTAGTGAAATATTTTGTCGAACTCCTCTATATGTTTTCTTAAATATATAAGGAATAAGAAACCAGACTGCAACCAACAGCTAGTCTCCGGACTAATGCCCCGCCGAGAGCTGAATTACGAGTTACAAGCCTGGCCGCGTTAAGTACAATAACTATGTATTACCACAAAACGCTAAGTTTCGATTGTAATAGACACCAGCCGAAAGACTTATTCCCATTCAAAGGAGCTCTCGTGCCAGCCATCCCATACCACTTGCAGACTGCAGTTTCGAGCTATTGGCTCTCGTCAGTGCAAGGTAGGTCTGAGACGGCTGTAAGGCATTTGTTCACTCTTGGTACATGGCGAAATTTATAAAACCACGACATGCAACAATGGGTATCAGCCGCTAGATGGAGCCTGCCATTTTTGTTGCATGTCGTGGTTTTATGAATCTCGTCATGTACCAAGAGTGAACAAATGCCTCGTTACAGCCGTCTCAGACCTACCTTGCACTGACGAGAGCCAATAGCTCGAAACTGCAGTCTGCAAGTGGTATGGGGTGGCTGGCACGAGAGCTCCTTTGAATGGGAATAAGTCTTTCGGCTGGTGTCTATTACAATCAAAACTTAGCGTTTTGTGGCAATACATAGTTATTGTACTTAACGCGGCCAGGCTTGTAACTCGTAATTCAGCGCTCGGCGGGGCATTAGTCCGTAGAATAGCTGTTGGTTGCAGTCTGGTTTCTTATTCCTTATATATTTAAGGAAACATATAGAGGAGTTCGACAAAATATTTCACTAGTAAATATTCTGCCCTCTAGAAGCATATCTACTAATGTAGATATAGGACAGGTCAAAAAGAGAATACATTAATATGTAATCATTTACACATAATAATTTTTTTTTATTTAATTTAAAAAGCTAAATATTCATCTACGCTATAAAAGGCATTAGTGAGCAACATGTTTCTAACAGTGGATATAAATTTCTTTAAAGTACAACATTTTATGCTTATATCTAATTTATTATATAGAACCGTACCGACATAGTAAGGATTAGATTTATAAAGTTCTAATCTGTGAAGTGAGTGCTGCAAATTTTCTCCATGTCGTGTATTATATTCATGTGATATATTCTGAAACGTGAATGTGTTCAATTTTTTTTTGACAAAAGTTAAAATTTTTTGAGAAATAAAGGTCTGTTTACAAAATTCACGATACTGCAATCCATACATAGAACGTAAGGTTCTTTTCTGCAGCACAAATACACGACTAGCTGTACTAGCATTACCCCAGCAAATCACTCCGTACCTAATTGTTGATTGATTGATTCCAGCGTGCGGTAGGCATTGCTGCCACTCCCAGGTATACAGCTGGGCCTGCTACGTCCACGCTGGGTTGGACTAAGGTCATGCTTGTTGCCAGCAGCGAGTGCCACATGGCGCATGGTAAAGGAATATGGGATGGGACGTGTAGGTATTTGTGAGATGCGTTACCGCATTGTGTCGTGAGGGAGCGTTTAAGCTCCCTTTTTTGTGCTTTTGGTTCTGGGTATCTGCCTCTTCTGAATCTTTGTGTGAAATATGTGTTTTGTCTTATTGTGGAGTGTTTATTACTGTTTATGCTCCTCTTTTTTTGTTTCTGCTTCTTCGAATCTTCTTTTTCTGAGTCTTCTGATTCCTCGATTTCCGATGCTGGGTGGATTTGAGTCATGCTTGTTGTCAGCAGCGGGAGCCACATGACGCATGGTTTTTTCATTTCCCCCTCGCTTTTCTTTCCCAGTTTGTTTATGATCCTCTCGATTGTTGTTTTCCACGTGTAACATGGTCTCCCTATTTTTAGTTTGGTGCTGTTCAGTGTTAGCGTTTTCTTCAGTAGGTTTTCTGCTGTCCTTTTTGCTTTAACCTTCTTGATCCTTTTCCTTATCTCTCTGCTTACCAGAATATGGTCTATTTGTGTGATTGAGCTTCCATTAGTCCAAGTGTTAATGCATGTTTGACTTTTACTCCATGTATTTCTTATTGTTAAGTCAAACACGTGTGCTAGGTTTTTCAGCGCGTTTCCGTTTTCGTTAGACCATGTGTGGAGTATATGTGCATTAAAGTCTCCAGGTATACGATTTCACTGCACTATGTATATGCTATGATTTACTGCGTTAGAGGGAAGCACTGTGGAAAGTTTTGGTTTCTGTACCTAATTAAACACTAACTAATATTTCTTATCAAGCTGATAATATTCCGAGGTATAAATTATTTTACACATACACTTATACAAACTTAAATATAACTTCTATACGTTGACACTTTGTATTTAACTTTTTCAAGGGTATCCATTGGTGACAGAACACTATAAGTCATCTCCCTGCCTACCAGAATATGATCTATTTATTGAGTTGACTTTCCGCTGCTCTAGGTATCCAGATTGCTCTTTTCTGTGCGTATTTTCTTGGAAACCATTTTCCTGAGAGAAACCTGTATCACGCATACATACATTGAGGTGCCATAAGAATTCAGTCTGGACGCTACACACCCGACAGTGCCCCATTGATTATTTCTGATCTAATCCAAATTAAACTCGTTTGAATATTTTTAGCAATTATGAGAACCTCACCTGAAAGGTATACTTTAAGAGTAGTGCGCCACTGATCATTACGTATTCAATTTTGATTAAATTTGTTTGAATATTTTTAGTAATTATGAGAAAACACTTGAAGGTTTACACAGGAAATCTGTATAATCACACTTTAATAGCGATGCATTACTAATTATTTCGGGTTATTATTATCACCATTATTATATCGTGCGTAATTCTCTTGATTGGCTGAAAGAAATTCGGTTTTGGCTATTAATTATTATTTGTATTTTTGTAATAGTTTGGTTTGTATATTTTTGCTGAAAGAAAAATATTTAGTGCCCTTATTTTAATTTATTGTCTAGGAACTATCAAGCATTTAAAGCATATAGGTATAAATTTAAGTAAAGTGGTATAGTCGAGTGTAGACTTATCTTTAGCCTTAGTGTTGATTGATTTATGGTTTCCTAGAGGCTCTCGGGTTATTCTCCACTTTTTATGCACTGAGATATTCTAATCACCCACATTAATTAAATATTAGCTATATAACTTAACTGTTGTAATGTTATTTTACATATCACTTTGTGTATTATTTTTCACTTGTCGCATCAGCGTAATTTCGTCCTATTGTGCCGGCTTTTAATCGGGATTTAAGCCAGATTACTGGCACCGAACTTAAACGCGTCCGATGTCTTTGAAATCACTAGACGAACCAAAATCACTCCGTACCTAATCACTCCGTACCTAATTGTTGACTCAAAATTTGAATAATAAAATATTTTCACTACATTTTTGCTTGTAATTTGTGATAATCTTTTTAAGGCAAAACAAATACTTGAACACTTCTTGCATACATAATCTATATGAGATTTCCAGTTTAGTGACATATCTACATAAATACCTAGAAGCTTAACTTTACTTGTTCAATTGTTTTATGCTGAAGTTTAATTAGTGGACTAGATATATAATTGGCGCCAACAGGATGAAACTGCATTGAAAACGTTTTTTCCTGATTCATTGCCAGGTTGTTTGAAGTAAAATAATTGAAGAGGGAAATCAAATTATCCTGCAGAAGTTCAGACAATATATATATATATACATCTTGATTGTATGATAGAAGAGTCATATCATCAGCAAAAGCACAGTAAAAAGTGGAAATAAAGTCTTCTATATCATTAATATATAAGAGAAATAGGAGTGGGCCCAAAACACTGCCTTGGGGAACTCCAATATTAACATTCATATCCTGTGATCGCTTGCCACAATATTCAACAAATTGCTTTCTGTTCGTCAGATAGGATCGTAATATTTTATTGCACTGACCACGCAATCCATAACACTACATTTTTTTGAGTAGAGTATCATGGTCTACGCAATCAAATGCCTTCGACAAATCAACAAATAAGGCCATGACTTTGTTACCCTCGTCAAGATTTTTGTAAATATGATTTAAAAAACTTAGTACAGCAGATATTGTAGAGCGGTTTACTCTAAATCGATGCTGATTTGGTGATAATAAATTATTAGATTCTAAAAATAATGGTATTCTGTTTGCAAATAGTTTTCGATTATTTTAGAAAAAAACTGATAACAGAGAAATGGGACGGTAATTACAAATTTGTTTGGAAGGACTTAGGCCCTTGTTGCTTCGCAAAAACAGGGAAACCGACGGGGGACTTTTTGGTACGTGTTGTCCTGGACCAAAACTACAATCCTGCAAATTTTCAGCTTTACAATGATTAATTCCGGGTAGAAGCGATATATTGACTAAAACTCCTGTGCTACTAAAAAACTTCTATTAACATTTTTAGGAAACAGAATGAAGGATAATAATTAATCAGTCTTTTAAATGATATTTTGTTTGTTTCTGTATTATAAAAAATAAAGAAGTTATGGCCGAGACAATGTGAGTTTTTAAATTTTTTTAAAAAGTTCCCAATTTGTTATTGTAAGTGTCCTGCAATAATTTTTTTTCAAAAATTCTGTTTTTGGTTAATATAGAGTATCACCTACATGCTCAATTTCTTTTTGTCCTTTAAAACACTTGTTTTAGAAAAAAATTCCATCCTTCATATTTTAGCCGCCATTTTAATTATTTTCACTTTGATTTCAGAGATTTTTTTTTTTTGACGATGTATTCGTAATCAGTAATCCCGAGAACCCCCCAGGCATAGTTTTTATTCGAAAACCAGACTTATATATGAAAACCTTTAAATAAGTTTACGAGGATTTCTCGGTAGAAGAAAACTGCAATATTGGACTAACTTCTTTATTAGAACAGCTTACAACACTTTCTGATGGCTGCGAGTTTGGTACGGATATTTATATGTCCGGTTTATCAAACTTGTGGCCATTTGATAATATTTATAACTATATTTATTAGACGTTTAATAATCAAAATAAAATAATGGGTAAACAAGTGATAGCGTAAAACTATCAATATTATTTATAACTATATTTATTATGACATTTACTAGTATCGTTATCAAAATAAAAATAACGAGTAAACAAGTGATAACGTATAACTCCTCCCTTCTTAAAATGGATTCATATCCTTTACATGAAGGTTTGAATCTTGGAGTTCAATAGGTTCATTGGGCGGTTTGCCTTTATTTATAATTTTTATGTTAAATGGCTTTGTCTTGAAATATTTAAAGAAAACGTAAATTAAAATTACAAAGATAATCAAAAAGATAAGAAAGTAGAGAATCCAAGTGTGATGAGTAGGAGTCTTGAAGTCTTCAATTTCTAGTGGTTGGAGTTGCTTCAATGATTCAGACATTTTGCTTAAGTCTGCGGGAAATTCTTCTAAGTGAAGGTCTGGTAGTTGGGACATAGTATATCTTTCGATTTTCGGTAGATAGAATGGACGTCCTTCAAGTCTAGTACTATCTATCGAGTAGGTAGTGTTTTTAATAATAATGCTACAGTTGTGTTCGAGTGTAATTTCGCTGAGAGTATTTAGTTGGATTATTTCTTGTTCTGGGCATGAGCTTTTAATAACAACTTCTTCTCGAGGGAAGCAAATAATTTTATCTTTGGAAATCCTTAATAGAAGATCGGTATTTACTTTGATCTTTTGTAGGACACAGTCGTTAGGTTGTTTTCCTTCTAACAAGTTAAGGAAGCAATTGGAAGTCCAAGGTAGAGGTTCTCCATCACAAATATGGTATTTGTTGATCGTTTGGCAGGCAGTGTCTTTCCATAAATGGGCAGAATGATCAATACTCAGTACTAGGTAGGGTTTTGGTGGTATGAGGATAGTGTTATTTAAGGGAATGGGAATTAACTGGACTAATTGAAAGTCTCTAATGTCAAAGAGTGGGATAGTTAATTGAACATAAATCAAATTCTTGTTAACTTTAGTCTGAATGTGAAATAATCTGTAATATTCATCAGTGTCTATTTTTAAGAGGTTTCTAGAGTTATAAAGAGTTACTAAAGTCTTCAAAATATGTATTAAGTCTGAGTGAGACATGAAGAAATGATGTATAATTCCTGAATAGGAGTTTACTAGTGCATTTTCTAAAGTTTCTAAGTGATTTAAAATGAGTAGGAAGTTCTGTGATATTTGGTTTGCTAAGCTTTAGCAATATACGTTTTTTCCTAAATTATTAAGTTGGTTTATTGTCGTGTTCAAGTGAAACATGATTGATTTTTCATTTGTTTCAATGACCCCTAAAGTTTTGTTTATTCTATCCATTAGTTGCGTATACAGAGAGGTTCTTAGGTTTAGTTGAGCCGTTAAAGAATGTTGATTCCTCATAAGAGTATTTAACTTTGAATTTATGTCTTCTAAGTCATCTGCGTCAGGAGTACCGTATAAGAATTTATTAATTTTTCCAATAGCATTAACTAGTCCTCGTTTTTTTCGATTCATGGGTTGAAAGTTTAGGAATTTTGAATATACTAGTTTCGAGAGTTGGGTTAAACGCGTGTTTGAATAATTAGTACATATATTCGGGAAATCTAACATATTTTCGGTAGTCTGTTGGATTTGATTTTCGACTATGTTTAAGTCGATGATGTAAGAGAATGAGTGATAGTTATTAATAAGTCGGGTTGGTTGGTAAGTCATTAGGTAGATGGGGTTATGAATGGACTTGATTTTTAGGCAATATGTCCTCAAAATCAACAGTAGTACTAATAGGAGTGGTGACATGTTTGTTGATCTTGTCCTGGATTAGTCTCTGTTTCACCTGAAACAAGGGTTCATCGTCAGAATCATTGTCTGGGGTTTGTTCGAGTGTGTTGTCACGTACTTGATTTTTTGTAAATCGTCCTCTATTAGTAATGATAACGGGTCCTTCGTCTTTTATTACTGTTGCTGATATAAATTTAGGGAGATTCTTTGCGCGTGTAGCTTGGGAATTTCTAATATAAACTATATCGTTCGGATTATAAATTTTTGGTTCTTTGCGATTTTTATTGATTTTTGCTATTATGTTTTCTTTGTCTAGAACTTGGTTTATTCTGAGCTGTTCGTATAGCTCTTGAGTAAGGTTTTTGTGTTCCTGTATATAGTCTGAGGTGATAATTTCGTCTGAGATTTCAAACGGAGAGGGTTTGTCTAAATGTCCAAAAAGAACTTCGAAAGGGGTGTGTTTAGTAAGGGAGTGTATCGACTCGTTGTATCCGATAGTAGCCAATTTCATTAGGTAGTAGTTGGGGAAATTAGGATTTTCTGAGGTTAGGCATCGCATGCTATCTATTAATGAACTATGGAAGCGTTCAACAGGACTGTTGGATGTATGACTATCGGTACTGGTAAAATGTAAAGATATTTTATGCAGGTCACAGTAGTCGATGATCATGGTGTTATTGAATTCTTTTCCTTTGTCACAAATTATTTTGTAAGGTTTTCCGTAGTGTTGGATAAAGGTTAAGAGGTTTTGTTGTACTTCCATTCCTGTTTTAGACTTTAAGGGATAGCTTTGTCCGATTTTCGAGAAAGGGTCGAAGATAGTAAGGTAACATTCATTTGAAAAGTGAAAAAGGTCTATGTGAATAACATCTAGAGGTTTCTTGGGTATTGGTGTATTTTGGAATTTAATTTTCTGTGGGTGCCTGTCGTATTTACAAGTGTTACACGTGTGACAATTTTTTATATATTGGGCAACTTGATAGTTGATATTAGGCCAATAGTATTTTCTCATTATTAAACTAGTTGTGACTTTGGTTCCGCGGTGTACAGTTTTTCCTTCGTGCATATATTTTATTATTTGATTCTGTTTATCTTCTTGAGAGATATCTTCAAGAACTTTATTTGAAATTATACAACTCATTGAGTCGTTGGAGTTTAAGAACCTTTGAAATATTCTAATTATTTTGTGTTTGATAGATTCGTCGTTGAAATTAAAACAATTTTGAGTATTTTGAGTGGAACGTAAGAACTGTTTTACAAATTTAAATACCTCCTCATCGGATGTCCGTGATTTTAGTACAATTCTGTGTCTCTTGTATCCGGGGAAAGGTGTTTCTAAGATATGGGTGTTAGTGACTGCATTGTCGCTTTCTTTTATAAAAATCTGGTTTTTATAAATATTGATGGCTGATTTTGAGTAAGGCATTGTGAATGTGGAACTTGAAAGGGCTGTATGTACAGTGTTGTTGTCGAAAGTACGTTCGTCAATGTCTTTTATTAAATTTTCTGCGATTTCTGGGTCTACTTCGGGTAATTCATCTAGAATTGATTGTAGATCTGGAGAATTTACAATCATCGAATTAGTGTCATCATTGTTGATGGCATTAAGTTCTTGTATAGGGGGTCGTGAGAGACAATCTGCGTTTACGTTGAGTTTTGCCTGGTTAGCGAAAGAAGGTTTGTCGTCAGGAAAGTAAAGTATGTTGGGATTTTTCTGAAACGAGTGCATTTTTCTTCGAAATTTAAATGATCTGTGTGGATAGTTTTTATTTAGATCGATTTTTTGTTTAGAGTTTTCTAGGGGACGTATGAAAGTTTCGAGATCTGGATATGATGGAACATCGAAAGGCTGGTCGAAGGTAGCTTGTGTAGAGAATTCCTTCATGTTATGAAGTTCTACTGTCGCATTTTTTGCAGTGGTTAGGGTTTCAGGGATAGTAACTGTGCCGTTTGAGAATGATGGAACTAGAATTTCTCTACTGTAAATATCTACAGGTATCTGTTTTACAAGCACGTCATGTGAATTTAAATCATAGGTGCGTGATGTGTCGTTAGGAGTTCTCAATAATAGGGGTATGCAAACATCATGGTTAAAGAGGGCGTTATTTTTGAAATCTAATAGGAATTTAAATTTTGATAAGTCTTCAAATCCTATTAGACCGTCGTAAAATTCATGAAAGTTGTATACTAATACGTCAAGTGTGTCGTCTGAGTTAAATTCGTCAAAGGCGGGGATTTCAGCATGAAATTGTATGTCTGTCTCTCCGTGACACGTTTTAATTTTTGTAGAGTTAGTGTACATACAATCAGAATAAAAGTTTTCAATTATGTGGGGTCTAATGATAGTTTTGGAGCAACCTGTATCTATGAGAAGTTTCATTGGGGGGTTTCGGATTTGTATATATGGTAAACTACAAGGGGCGGTTACTGAATTCAATTCGACGATTGATCGTTCCGAGGCTCTTTGAGAAAATTTACGTCCTCATTGTATTCTTCATTTTGATTTTGGAACTCGTCTGGCTCTTCTGGAGTGAGATCGATGTTTTCGGAAATATTTAAGTCTGCACATCGAGGGTTAGGAATATCAGGATATTCTTCTGGATAATAGTAGTAGCCTACTGTTGGATCAAGTTCAGCTGTGTGTAATTCTTGGGCTATGAAGTTTTGGGGACTCGATTGTTTGAACCATGGGAATTGTCGTTTAATTTGGGAGTTCGTGTGTGGTCGAAATTGGGGCGAAAAATGCTGTTTGCTTGTTGATGGGTTGGCAAAATTTTGTCTAGGTTGGACAGAAACACCAGACATTGGAGTGGGCTTATATGACTGAGTGTTTTGTGGTCTTGGTTTAAAGACGTTTTGATTTTGATTTGTATTCTGTCTTCCGAATACTTGTTGGTTAGTAGGGAAATGTGTTTGAATAGTTTGACGTGGGGGTAAATTCATTGGTTGAGATGGAAATTGAGGTTTAAAGCTATGATTTTGGTTGATATGGAAGTTATTTTTTATGAAATTTTGCGACGATGTCTGTCTTGATGTTTTGTTGAATTGTTCTTCTCGAGCTACCAAATTTATAGCTTCCTCTAGTTTTGTGAAGGGACTTAAGCGTATCATAACCTGGTAGTTTTGTGGTAAGGAATGGGTGTATGTATCGAGCGTTAGTTTTTCGTAAATTTTGGTATAAGCTGTTTTTTCTGCAGCTCCGTCGTTTGATTGGGAAAGTTTTGCTAATAGTAAACTTTGTAAATTTTGCAATCTTAATCCAAAGTCATGTAGTGATTCATTATTGTGTCGGGTCGTTTGTCTTAGGTCGTGTTCAAGATTTGCAATTGATCTTGGGTCTGAGAAATGGTCGATTAACGTTTTGCGGATGTCCGCCCAGGAATTTAGGTCAAAGCGGCAACCGACTATGGTGAGAGCTTGCCCGTGTAATTTTGATTTAATTGATTGAAGTAAAAAGTTGTTTAAATTGATGTTATCAGAAGTATCGTTTGGTTTCGCGTAGTTAACTTCGAGTGCGTTACAGGCTGTGACAAAGTCATTGAGGGCGAAAACATTGCCGTCAAATGGTCTTATGGCATCAACATACATTTTTAATAATTGATAATTAACTTGAGCCATGTCTGTATTTTGAGTACTAACAGAAAGAATAGGATTTAATTTACTGGGTCTTAATTTTGCTTGGATAGGTGTATAAGTATTATTTTCTGGTTCGTTACTTGTGCTAGGAGATGCAATAGCTTCCTCTAGGCTTTCGAGTAAATCAGTGAATGACATATGAGTGGTCTACTTAATTATAGGGTCGAGGATCTGACTCTTCCCTGTCTGTAAATTACAGAATGTAATAAACAGCAACTTAATTCTTTAGTTGTCTACGATAGACTGACTTAGCAACTAATAGTTTTTTTCCAAATATCACACAAATTCTATTAAGAGATAGTAAGTGAATTTAGAAAAAATTTAATTTCAAGACCGAAAGGATCACAAGAGTTTGAAAATTAAACAATTAAGTGACTTTCAATTTGAATTTGAGAAAGGGAAGCGTTCTAAGGAGCTGAGTATTGACTTACGTTTTTCTTCTCCTCCACGTAGGTTGTTTGGATAGGCCTCAACAATAAAGATTGACTTCTGGCGTCGTACCTCTGGGACTTCTTGCTCGATGCAGGATTTTTCTCAGGGGGTGACTCGATGCACTGAACAACTTGCCAAAAGGGCACTATCCTACCGACTGCGCCAAATAAGTTTACGAGGATTTCTCGGTAGAAGAAAACTGCAATATTGGACTAACTTCTTTATTAGAACAGCTTACAACACTTTCTGATGGCTGCGAGTTTGGTACGGATATTTATATGTCCGGTTTATCAAACTTGTGGCCATTTGATAATATTTATAACTATATTTATTAGACGTTTAATAATCAAAATAAAATAATGGGTAAACAAGTGATAGCGTAAAACTATCAATATTATTTATAACTATATTTATTATGACATTTACTAGTATCGTTATCAAAATAAAAATAACGAGTAAACAAGTGATAACGTATAACTCTTTAATTTCACAATTTTTTTTTAAACATTTTAAAGGGGTTCAAAAAATTATCTGCCCCATCACTTATGTCTCTGATTTTAAATAATTGAATATAACAGACATTTAAAAAAAAATAATCAAAATGGCATCTGTTTTTGAGGGTTTAGAAGATTCTGCTGCTATTTATATTGAAATTTTAAAAGAAAGAATTGGGGTGTTTGCATCGAAAAAAAAGTATATTTTTAATGAGCTTATTATATTCTACATTTAAAAATAATACATTTTGCCAAGTTTTGCAGTCTTTTTCGTTTCCGATTAGTTTTTATTTGAAATTAAAATTCAATTAAATTGAACCGCCAAATCTGCTGACGTAGCTAAATCTAAGAACATATTTGTTGAAATTTACCCAAATTACAGAAATCTTTTCGACTCAGAATAATTATTCTTCTTCCTCTAGCCTTAGATAGCTGACTTACTGCTATCTGATCTGTCATTTCTATTTTATATTTTGAGGTTATAAGTGTTGTTTATCGTGCGGTTAACGTTATTTTTGTGAAAAAGAAAATTGAAATGGAAAGTGCTTATGAAAAAGCATATTCTAATAATTTACCCATGGGGTCAATGGAAATGTTTCGCGACTTTTACATATAAGTGGCATGGATTTTATGGTTCCTGAAATAAAAGGTGTGAAGGTTAACAGGTAATATAATGTAATGTACTATACATTAATTTATACTTCATATTTATATGAATCTTTATTGTATTGTATTGTTTTTTTAGATTCACCAGGGAAAGTTATGGTGATAAAATGTACAATCACTCCAAAACATTGTATAACAAGAGGCTTATTTGTGTCAAATTGTTATAAATGAAATCGAAGAAAAGGTAGAATCGTGTAAATGTTAAAATTGTGCAGCAGTAGAAGATATTTAAATATTTATTTAAAGTTTTCTGGTCGCTTAAATGTTATTAGTATTTTTAATAATAATTACAATAGAATGATCCTATGCAGTTGATCATAACACTCTTGTAATTAAATTAATAAACTCATCTAGTGTTCATCAAATTTGTAGTTTTATTATAGCAGCAATATTTATGTTCTGTTTACATAATATATTCTACAAAAAAGAAATATTTATACTTTACGTATTACAAAACTGTTTTTTTTTTCAGTAACTACTTAGTTACATGTGATCATATTTCATCTTTGATTCAGTAAAATAGGATCTTTTTAAGGTGTTTATCCACTTTTTTCCTCGCTGTTTGGATTGTGATTGATGAAATAACTATAACTTTAAGTCGTGCAGTATTATGTATTTATTAAATATATAATAAACACATACCTGTAAAAGCTTAAATTGGCATTTTGTCGTCAATTGGAAATTGGAAATAAAATAATTACCAGCACGTAAATCTTAAATAAGCTAAATATATACTATATGTAATAAATAAATCCTATAAATTGTTTTAAATGAGAAGAAAATAACTTAAAAACATAAGTAAACAATCTATATTTCAACGAAATTAAGGAAAAATTACTACATAATATATCTAATTGTCTATATATAACGAAAACTACATTTAAAACTCCATTTCAATAGCTGATAACACAAAAGTTTAAAAAGTAAAGGAAAACTAAATTTCAAATTAAATACATTGTTGAAAGAGTGAGGTTGTGTAACCTCCAATCTCGCCGGCGGCCAAATAATGCACGTGCCCTATGGATATAATTAGAAGAAGAGGACGAAACATTTCACATCGCAAATACAAGGTTTATTCAATAATCCGTAGTTTTCACTATACGTATCTCACTCCAACTTCCGCTATCTATATTGGTGATCTCTCTCGTGCGAAAATAAATAAGAAATTAGTGATCGATCCTCATAAGTTTCAAGTTTTAATTCTAAATTATTGTTGCATTTACGACTAATAGGTGGCGCAAAGATCGAATTTTAGTACGTCACAAGTTTTCCCACTACATCCCTTCCACTTTTTTAATTAATTAATTTTTAAATAAATATAGATTGCTTGATGAAAACAAAAAATACGGGTTCATTTATTTTTTACACTCTTACGATTTATGCATTTAGCTAGATACCATGCAAACACCCCATTGAAGCTATGCCAGAAGTAAATCAAGAGATGATTCGTTCTGTTTGAGACGAAACTAAAACACGATTACAAAAGTGCGTGAAGGTTGGTGTTTTTCATGTATAAAAACTGAATTAGTTACAGCATTTAGTTGTTAATAAAAATAATTTTTATTCGTTTAGAATTTTTTAAACATTTTTTTTTTCATTAAAAATGAAAAATGGAGGTAGTCTTAGGAAAAAAATACATTGTCTTAACACAAATCGTAACACGCAAAATTTTTGTGGGACACCCTGTATTTTAAATTAAATCGATTTTGAAACAATCGCAAACTGCACAGCATGCAGTTCCGCAAAAATAATTTGTAAAATAAATCATGAAAAAAAAATAGTTTATTCGTTATCTAGTCCAATTGACCGTCAACAAAAAATACACGTGACGAATCAGCCTCACCTGTCCGAGACAGAGAGGAGAGCCAGCTTAGTGGTTTAGGAAAGGTCGCGCTGGGGCCCCCTAGAGCAGCCAACAACGCCGAGACCGAGTACCGAGTCGTGCTTGGCAGTCTGAACCGCCTGTGTTTTGTTTTGATTGAGTACCTACTAGCAAGCCGTGTTTTCTGTTGTTTCTCGTGCAGTTTTGTTTGTTTTGGTGCTAAAACATGGGGAATAAGCTGTGTAAGAAGAAAGTGGATGCTGTGGATAATCCCAATTCCAAGTCGCCCACACCTTTTGATCGGATAATAAATAGACTACATGTGAGTGTTATTTGAAATTTAAGTTTATTTACTGTGGCTGGTGCGCAGTTCCCATTTAATAGTTGAAGAGCAAGAATTCGATACGTGCTATGCAACTCTCGGGCATACAAAAACAGATTCTTATGTAAAAACTCACAAGTGGTGTGCAGTACTTGGTGATCTCACTTCGAACTAATTCTATAGCAGTTTTAAATCCAAATATTTTTGGACAGTTTGATTCAAAATGGCTCAAATATGGAATATTAAAAACGAATAAGGGTGCTTTTTTGGGGGGTGAGTTTCACCCCAACTCAGAGGTTTGAGAAAAAAATCCAAACGGACTATTGGAACGTGTAGATCGTCGCCCCAAAAAATTCTATAACGTTATGTTTGCTTTAATACGCGCCGAGATACAGGGGGTTTAAAACGTTGATTTTTAAGTAAAAGACACTGATTTTTCAAAGGTTTTAAGCAAATTACTCAAAGAGAATCTCATTTTCGAAAAAGTTTGTCATAACAAAAAGGTTAGCTTATGAAATAACAAAAATAATCCATGAAATAAAAAATTGTTTAGGCTCATCGTTGCCGAGATTTAATGTTTAGGTGCATTTGAACGTGGCCCTGAAAAGATCACGCTCTTCAAACAGTCATAACTCTGGTTTAGAAAACCTTTTAACGTGTACCTTGTACCAAATCAAAGCTTATTACAGTAGCTTAAAATTTTCTCTCGGCAAATTTTGATATCTGCAAAATTAAAAATGATACAAGGAAAATAAATGCAAAATTTTGATTTTTTACACAAAAAAATGCCCGTTTTTTGGTTCCAGTAAATTCCAAATTGAAAAAAAAATTCAAATCTTGTTTTTTATTAGTCCTAATTATTATGTATACGCTCAAATGTTTTTGAAAAAACAAATACATTCTTATTAGTCAGTCAAGACCTAAAAAGAAGAAAAGATAAAATGAAAAGTCAAAATAACTATTCATTTTCGAACTAGTTTTCCTGTAAAATGAAAGCGAAGGCCCGCCAACGCATTCAAAGAATCATCCCCAATTTTGAGCATATTTTAGTTGACAAAGAAATTGAGACACAAAATGCTCGTTCAAATTATACGCTCGTGGAACCGTTGATAAATATTGATACCTTATAGTCAAAAGTCATTTCGTTTGGTATTATATCCCGTAAATTTGAATGTGCGGGTCCATTCTATCTGCTGATGATGAAAAGGATGCTGGCAACAACTGACTATACTGAAACATAGTCTTAATTGCAGTGTTAAATTTATCTTTTAATTGCACGTCCACCATCATCATTCAACCGATTTCTTAATTGGAACATCATCTTCTGATTCTTCTGCAAGCTTCCGCATTTATTTTAGGTGCCTATGTAAGTCTCGTTGTTATTTGTTTATGTACTTTGTCATAGTTTTTAATCAGAATCCGCAGTCTTTATTTTTTTTGCCACAGTTGGAGTTACTTAGGTAGAATAATACAACCGAGGCGTTGGTACGACGTTAACCAATTCGATTTTTCAGGCACTGTTGCAATTCTAGGATCATCCCACTTGGGGGTAGTTTTTGTATTTATTGATTCTCTATGGTGTAGCTGCGGTTAATTTTGCGTAATTTTACTAAGATTAACTGTTGACTATTAAATAATTATATCAACTTTTTTATATTTTCACTCCGGGTTTTATCCCAATTTTAGGGAGTAGTTGCCCCCTATTAAAAATACCGAAGAGGCGTCAATCTGATTTTTGAAAAAGCAAAATTTTGGCTGCAGTTCCGCTTTATTTGGTTATGTCCATACAGAATTATGGAGGGTACAAAAACAGGCACATTTTGCGATTACTCAAAAACATTTTCGGAACTTTGTCCGGGATCACAGGACTTGTCCGGGGAAATCCCGGGACTTTGGGACCGGGGCTTCAATCCCTAGTTATGTCTGTGAAAATATGCATTCTATGCGAGTAATATTTTAGGCACCAATAAAACGCAGCTTTCTTCGTATAGTGAATTTTTTTCACATTTTTTAATTTAAAAATGTTGTAGTTATTGTCAAAAACGTTACTTCATGATGGTTTAGTTGGAGAAAATTTCTTTGAAAAGTGGAATAGTTTTATATATATCTTAAACAGATCTTCAAAATTGTTCAACGTAAGTTACTCAAATTTCAGCGAGCGGTTTACAACAGACACATACTTAATGTTAGGGGATGAAAAATATAAAATATTATATTTTTGAGTTTCATAAGAAGTGGAAAAGTGCGATTTTTCCCGATTTCACAATTCCGAATCGAAATCACGACCTCCATATTATGCAGGCCATTTTACGAAAGAACATATTCTTCAGTTTTTGTATGATCGCGAGTTGCATACACTTTTATTTTGCATATTTCGACTACTGGTGCAGAGTTCCCTTATAAAGCCCTTTTTACTTTATTAATGGAGGCAATCGGAATATTTTTACAATTACTAATCACTTGCCGTGTTCTCTAACTGGATGTTTTTTTATTTGAAGGACGTGAGCTATTAAACGATCATAAATTTAGTTTAATTGTTATTCACGTATTTTGAATTAATATTTATGTTATTCTGTATCTGCCCACTAAAGTCGGATAACTTATTAACTTTTATACTTTGAACTTGGGTATATGCAAAGTTTTTGTTAATAAAAAAATAGACATCTAATGAACTAACAACTAACTGTTACGATAATTATTTACCGACCTTAATAGTTATGAATATGGTATTACATATTTACTATTTTAATTTCTTTTTAATAAATATGATAATTGAATATCTAAAAATATAAATTAATTAATTGAAAATAACAAAATATATTAATTTAATAGTTTCTTCCTTTTCGTTTTCCTAAAAATAAACGTTTTATTTACAATAAGATAACTCTTACTACTGATAAGCTAAAATCAATATTGATGAAACACGAATGAGAGATAAAGCCCCATCTAGTCTTGTATTTCATAACAATTATTCTTTTCGGCTACGGGCTCATTATAAAGAATAAAGGGTATTAGATGGATAGATAGATAGATATTTTATTTGACCAAGTTACAAAACATGTTTTTGACAAGTCAAAAATAGAAAATACAAAAAATAAAAATATAAAAAATGTATACACATCACTACATATTCAAATACTTCATACAATATAAAAAATACAAATAAAAACCGCTGCCCAAGGAATCACTACTTCCACATCCAGATTCTCTATCCAAGTCACTCACAACGAAAAAACTTTGTATGTGAAATAATTATTTATGGAACTTTAATAATATAATATTTGAAATCCTCTACCCCAAAAACCCATAAAACGATACCCCACATCAGTAGTGGGGTGGGGGTGGTGATAGGGGGGTGGTAGTTGGGGGGGGGTGGATGAAGTAAAAAAATATTTTGAGGTTTCTGGTTCCTGTACATGCACTAAATCACATTTTTTTTTCATCCCCTTTAATAAGGAGGTGGGGGTGGTAATGGGGGTGGCTAATGCCAAAAATTTTTTTGAGACCTCAGCTTCTCTTGTATATACTAAATACCAATTTCATGAACTCTTACCTGCTTGATTTACCCATTTACCCCAAATTTACCCCAATTTACCTCCCAACCCTTCGACGGAACAAGATGAAAATATAATCTAGTTCTAGATCTCGTTAAAGTACATATGTGTACCAAATTTCAAGTCAATATCTTAAACGGTTTCAGAGTAAACGTGCGCACAAAAAAAAGGTACAGACAGACCGACAGACAGGCAGACCGACAGACAGACAGACCTACAGACAGACAGACAGACCGACAGACAGACAGAAAATTTTTTTCTCTCAAACTTAAAATCTCGACGTTTCATGACATTTTAAGCCTATTTGGACAATAAAAATTTTAAAAAATTTTTTTGTCGTTACTATACTTCCACTGGACGTGGAAGTAAAACCAGACTGCAACCAATAGCTAGTCTCCGGACGAATGCCCCATCGAGCTCTAGATTACGAATTGAAATCTAAAAGCATAACTATGCCTATGTCAAGGCTACAACTAGATGAAGCCTACCACCTTTGTTACATGTCATGATTTTATAAATCTTGTCATGTACCAAGAGTGATACGAGGGACTCGTTCCAGTCATTCCAGATCTACCTTATATTGACGAGAGCCAGCAGCTCGAAACTGCAGTTTGCAAGGGGTGTGGAGTGGCTGGTATCAGAGCTCCTTTGAGTAGAAATTAATCTTTCGGCTGGTGCTTGTTGCAATCGAAACTTCAGCGTTTTGCGGCAATGCATAGTTGTTGCATTTAACGCGGCCAAGCTTGTAATTCGTAATCCAGTGCTCGGCGGGGCGTTAGTCAGGAGAATGCTGTTGGTTGCAGACTGATTTTTATTCCTTATATATGTAAGGAAATCTATAGAGGAGTTCGACAAAATATTACACTAGTAAATACTCTGCCCTCTAAAAGCATACCTACTATCCAATCAAATCTTGTCAGACAAGTACATGTACAGTCCCTCCACCACCTGCCTCTTTCTAAAAACATGTGACACTTTTTCCATATAAGGCATTCTCAACGTTCAAATTTGGTAATGAATGACTGTGATAAGTCAGAAATAAGTCGTTACTATTTTACATCGAGTGTATATCGATGTTTCCAGTTGAACCCACGTATTCAGAAATTCTGAGTAACATGTAATTCTATTTTAAACTTGCTCTAAAGTTTATTATCATTAGTCTGGATATTTTTAAATTTTGCGTTTTAACAATACAACGCTTAATAAATTATAGTATTGTTTTATTTCTCTTATGTGTAGCACTATCTCTTATGTGTAGACAATACATGCGTACGTACCCTATAAATCTCACATAAATAAAACTAAAATGACAATGTGTATTTTTAATGCTTACTTTCACAACGTATTATGTAGAATTAAAAATAAATTAAACCTTTAAATCTTTCCCATTATAACCTGTGACATTAGAAATCAAATAAGAAACCATGTAAACTGCTTTAGCTATTATAAGAAATGACAGTGGCACTAAATATAACTAGTAAGTGATACAAATAAATATTAAATATATTCTCAGATACATTTTATACTCTGGCGCCTATTTATTCTTTATTTTAAGGATGTATTTAGTACTTATGGGAGGAAATGAAATTGAAAAATATAATTTAAATTGACATGAGAATAAACATTTTGAACAGAAAAATCGTCTTCTTCTTCTTTTTCTTCTTCTTCTAGTTCACGTCTTGGCGGGCGTTTTGTTGTCCATGAATTACTCTAGTTGGCCTCCCTTTGTTGTATAGTAAGTGTGAGAATATCATGCCATATGTCGCGGATGCCTGTTAGGCGCACAATCTTTCAAGTTTTTTCTTTTAGGTCCTTGTTGATATTAATCCAACGTTTATAAGGTTTCGCAGGAGCGAGTACGAGAGCAGAAAGGGTCGCTCTCGTTCTCCCTCTCATAAATCCTGAAAACTTTATTCTCGTTCTCGTTCTGGATTACAAGAACGAGAACGATAGTTGTCTACTTCTCGCTTTCGTTAATCGAAAAACTAGGTGATAAGAATAAACTAGTGGAAGTATTATACTCTTCGCCAATTTACTGAGCTTTTTACATAATTGTTACACATTCTATAGGATACTCTTCGCTGTTTTCTTGTAAATAATATTAGTTTTTAGACATTCTAAATTTTGTGATAACCAACTTTGTTGTAAAAAAAATATATGAAAAAAAAAAAATGAAAAAAAAAAACACTGTCCGGGATTCGAACATAAGATCTTTGAATTGTCAGACAAAGCTTAAGCCATTGGGCCATTACGCATCACTATAAAAATTGAATGTCTGCAGTATATATCATTCGAGTATTATATTTCAACGAATTAGATATATTATTATGAAATATTATTTATACTTGAGGAAAAAAATATTTTCGAATTTAGTTTGGGCCACCCCCACAACGGTTTCAATTGCTAAAAAAATAATGTGGGTGAAATCTGAGCGAAATCGGATACGGGGAAAACGTGCCACCCACCACCCCTAGATTTAATATTTCTTGAAATTCCCCACATTGTTATATTTAGTTTTTCTAAGTAAACAATTGACATCCTGAAGATAATTTATACTAGTTTAGGAAGAGGAAAGCGAATTCTAAACACTACCCACGAAAATATTGACATTAAAATTTCTTAATCCCTTTAGGATTAAGGAATTTTAATAGGTGGTCGCCCGCAAGGCCCTAAATTCGAGGAAATAGATCTTAAAACTTTAAGATGTATTTCCTCGAATTTAGTCTCTGCAGTAGGGTTAAGTTTCTACCTGAACAGAATAAACCTTAATCCTCACTGTAATTTTAGCCGACCCGTATGGCAATCAGTGCGTCAAAACATTTCACTACCTCATTATCGGTAAAAAGAGCAGTACGCAGCACAATGTCCCGCCAAATTAATTTTCGTGGTCGTGATAGTGTTTATTTGCTCGGTAATTTTTAGATTACTGGAAGTAAACTGCCTTCCAATAAACAAGTTTTGAGTGTACTTTTTTTCAACTTAAGAGAAGTGAAGCTGAATTTACGTGAAAGTGCCAGGCTTGTTATACAAGAAGTTGTGACTTTCTGGGAAAAGGCAAGAATTCCCACTAGAAAACAAAACCACTGTATTGATAAGCTAGTATGTATGAAGAATGGAGGACGCTTCAAAAAAGGTGTAAGAAGCAGACGAACTTTCAATAATAGAAAGAGGCAAATTTTGTAGCAAAGTTTGATGACCTCTTCGACATAGCCCACGAAAACGCGCTTGAGACGATGATTATCGAGGAAGATAGGCAATTTTTAGTTCAACAACGGGGAAAATGTCGACCAGGATTTATGTACGGTGTTGATTACGAATTAGAAGGCAGAGAAAGAAGAGCTGAAAAACGAGCATGCGAAGCTTCAGAAAGAAGAGAACGCAAGATACGAGAACTTGAAGAAGCAAATAAGTACCAAAATTAATAGTATACAGTGTGACCCATTTCAAGTGGAAACACCTTCGTAACACCTTCAACCAAATTTGGATCGGTATCAAAGAACTTTTGTACCTTCCTTTTAGACACCATATCTACGAGCTAGTTCTCAGAGGAGTCTTCGAAGAAAAAATGGGTGAAACCACAGGTCCGACTGTCCAAATCTTTAAACGCTTTCAACAGTATTGGGCTAAGATTAACAAACATTATTTTAAGTCCGGATTTGAAGACGAATATGTTCTTCCATTTTTAGATCATACAAAAGACATCTGCTCTGGAAAATCCGAAAAAGCAGCCTCGAGAAGATTATAGAGAATTTTTGGAGTTGTCCTTAATATTCTTGGGTGAAATTCCTCCTCGTGGAATATCTTTTCGGGTTCCAGGGGCCATTCACCACGCGAGATGGATGGCAAAAGCTTTATTTATTGCTTAAAGATTTTCTTGTTCCGCGATGAATTCCCATTGACAGATGGAGAGAGAAGAGGTCTTTCAGATATATGTATTTTTGCCGTGAAAGTTTATATTGAAGCCTGGTTTTGCGCGCCACTTGCCACCGAAGCACCTTATCAATTAAGAATTTTTTTTTTTAGTTTAAATGGTCAATAACTTTTTTATTTACTGATTGATTTTTTCAAAAACAATAGAACTAACGGTAACTTACTTTCCAAATTTCAATACAATTCTAGAGGACATTCTAAATTTTCTGATACCAACTTTGTTGTGAAAAAAATATATGAAAAAAAAAAAATGAAAAAAAAAAACGCCCTGTCAAGGATTCGAACACAAGACCTTTGAATTGTCAGACAAAACTTTAGCCATTGGACCATCAACACATCACTACAAAAACTGAATGTCTGGTATATGTCATTCGAGTATTATATTTTAACGAAATATAATAGATATATTATTATGAAATACATATATTAGTAAAATATATAAACAAAAAAAAATTATAGAGAATAAAATTTCGCAAGATTTCTATTTAAGTACTTACAAATGACAAAAATTAAGAAAATATATATATTTTTATTTAAATGATTAATAACTTTTTTATTTACTGATTGATTTTTTTCAAAAACAACAGTATTCTTCCTCTAGCTAATGCTAACTTACTTTCCAAATTTCAGTACAATCGGACTTTTCTTTCTTAAGTTATCGTGCTTACAATAAACGTGACGGATGGACGGACGGACGGACAGACGGACGGGCAGACGGACATTTTGAAAGTTGTTCAGAATTCGTTCACTAACATAATGATATGAAATTTTTTTCTCTACGAGCAATATTTACTGATTTAGAAATGTGTCGATCAAATACAATATATTCTTCGTTTTTGCGGAGAGTATAACAAGCAACTACTGTAATTTACAGTTCCAAAAACTCTTCCACGGAATAAAAGCAACTCTCGACTAGAAACGTTCTTGATTTTTTTTATTGGCATGCAATTTTTTATTTTTGAGGGCAATTTATTGAATAAATAACTCCCTGCACAAAATAGGAACTTCTTATATAGAGAAAGGTTATATCTATCCCGTCTGTGTTGCGAGTTTGATAATGGCGATTGTAAGTTTTTAATTTATTATCATTGATATATATGTAAATTAACAACTTATAGAGATATATAGATGCCACAATAAATATTATCTCTGTTTTAAAACTATCTATCTCTACATGATTCTATATAACCTAAATTAAATATTGATCTTATGTTCCTTTTTTGCATTTTTAATACTCTTTGCATGTCTGTACTGTTTCAATATGAAATTATGTTATAGGAAATTTGAGAGTATACTGGGGCATAATAGACATTTAGGAGTGATTTTTTGTCCAAACTATTTTTTAAATTTGTGATAACGAAATAGGATTGTCCCAATTTTTTACATAAATATTTCACGTGACTTGTAAAGCTAAGATTTTCATCAATTATAATTCCCAGAAATTTTATTTCTGATTGAAGCGATACAGAATGACTATGTTTTATATTATAATTGTACTCTGTTCTTTTTTATTTTGTAATAAAATGTATGCAAACTGTTTTACCATAATTTATTATAAGCCTATTTCTAGGCAACAATCACTGAACAAATGTAAAAGATGGTTCACATTTTTCTTTAGTTTTTGTCGTAACTATAAAATATATGTCATCCGCATACATGTAAATATTTGCAGGGTTTATATAGTGTGGTGGATTATTTACATATAGCATATCAGTGGACCCAGCACAGTACTCTGGGGTGTTCCAATGTTTAGCTCATGTTCATATGAAAGAGAGTTTTCTATTTTGACTGTGATTTTCCTATGAGTGAGGTATGATACAACCCACTTATTTAGGTTTTCTCTAATACCTAGCATATTTAATTTGTGTTAAACAAATCTAAAGTGTCAAAAACATTTGGGAGGTCAGAGAAAACTCCCATTACATAATTTTTGGCATCTAGTTCTTCATATATATTTTGAATTAACTCATTTGTAGCAGTTTCTGTAGAAAATTTACTTTTAAAGCCACGTTGAGACGATGTTAATAGATTCTTTTCGTTTAGAAATGAAACAGTTCCATTTGCGATTACTTTTTCTATTACCTTAGAACAAACACTTAACAGTGAGATAGGTCTTAATTGTTAATTTCCTCTTCATTTCCCTTTTTAAACACAGGTATATTTGTTGTTAATGATGTAGGTAAAATATAGTGCAAATTCGTGTACACAGTCTTTTACTAATTTAACAGGAACCTTATCAATACCAGTTGATTCTTATCAGATAATTGCAAAATAGCATCTCTTACCTCTTCTTTTTTTACTGAACTGAAAAGTATTTTAGTATCGATCAACTCTGGGTTCGTGCACTCCTACCTACATTTATTAAAACTACTATCAAAACCAAATTAGTCCAGCCAGCTTTCGAGGAGGTGAACCATCATCATCAGGATATGAATAAAATTAGGAAAGAAATCGATGAATTTGCCCGCCATTAAAATTAATCAACGAGAGTACTTGTTACTAACATTTGTTAATAGCAAGTATAATAAAAGATTGAGAAGGTAAGAAACGTCAAAAAAGTTAAAAATACAGACAATATTTACTTGCTGCCTGTTCAGTGTACTGTGACCGGGTGGAGAGTACATGAGTTCACCGAGATAAGTGTTAACGAGTTAAAAGTAAACATACTCTTCGCTGGTTTACTAGAGTTTTTGTGTAATTTTTGAATATTCTATAGGATACTCTTCACGGTTTTTTAAAAATAGCTTAATTTTTTAGATACAGCTTTTGTATCCTACATATTTTTATTATTTGATTTCTTTCTCTTAATTATATTTCTAGTTCAAGTAATAGTGTAAAGGTTGACATTTTTTACATGAAATATATTATATGTACATTATAATTCCAAAATGTCAAATTAAAATATTATTTCCAACACATCGAAAAATTTTTTTTCTCGAAGGTTTTTTGTTTGTCTAATCTAATCTAATCTAAGTTACAGACAGATTTTTTTGCTCAAACTTAAAAACTCGACGTTTCTAAGCCTATTTGAACGATAAAAATTTTCAAATTTTTTTTGCGAGGAAATAAAAGTAAAAAATAAAATTTCACTCAGTTTTGCTAATATATCTGTCTACAAATTAGTGGAAAGTAACAACCTAATACCCACCGATTTCAAATTGATATTATGTAATTAGGTTCAGTATCTTGCTACTTTCCACTAACAGGTAGACATATTAGTAAAACTGAGTAAAATTTTATTTCTTACTTTTTGGAGATGTCTTTTGAAGATTTTTTGAAGGCGGGTTCGATTTTTGAAAAAAAAAATTTTTTCAACCGTTTTAGTAACTATTATTTATTTAACTTCAACATAGTGAAGGAAACTATTGTGAAATTCTCTTAATGTTGGGCACCATGTGGATATTACTAGGAAAATAATACCCTATTGTTTGTGAATTAATTGGCACAACCGGCGACTCCGCCAAATCTTCGAATATTCTCTTAATATGAAGTCGGTTAAAAAAATGGTTTCCAATTTTTGTTCATCTTACACCAGATGTAGCTTTATAACCACTACGTGGACGTGGAAGTAAAATTCGTCAAAGCGCCAGTGACTCACTATTCCAGACTCCTTTACAAGTATTTAAAAAAAAAAGTTGACTCTCAGAGCGATTTTTGATCGTTTATGCGTGTGCGGCGTATCACGACAAGTAGAAGATTAGGATCAACGTCGAGAAATCCGAGCTGATACTCTTCACGCGTCGATTTACTGAAAATCGGATTTTAACGCCACTTTTGATCTGGGGTAGACAAATTCCTATCAAACGGTACGTATTTGGAGGGTTAATTTAGACAAATGAATGACGTTTAACACCCACATAAATGAAACTGTACGCAAGGTCTACTTCATGTCCAGGAGTCTGCACCCACTCCTGGCCAGAGGTAGCGGACTTAACCGACAAAATAAAATAATGATGTACACGATGGTGATCAGGTCTGCAATCACATACGCGGCGCCGGTGTGGTGCAGCATACCGGCCATGACAATGCGAAAAATTCGACTTCTCGAACACAAATTTATGCGCCTTATCTCTGGTTCGGACAGAACCTCACTAGCGGACTACGTCCAAGAAATATCACAAAACTTCTATGAATTCAAACTGGGCGATAGTCCACTAACCCGCAACATCAATCGAATCAGACAACACAATGTCAGATTTTCTCACCCCCTACCTTACCAGGCGTTGCCTATCTTTTGATAATTTCTTCTCTAGCCACGCTTTCCTATAACTTCCTATTTCCCCACCTTTTTATCCATATTTTAACTTTCAACGTTCCTATTCTATTTTTGCTCACTTAATTTATTCTCGCTTTTACTTTTTTTGTTCGTTCTGTCTTCTTTTTGTTTTTTTCTAAATTCTCTTTCGGCCGAAAAATTCTCAGAATCCAAACTATCTTAAACTATAATCCTTATATATCCTATTTTTCTGGAGGCAGGAACACCACCAGGACATCATTTGTTAAAACGGATTTTTCTCGTGTCAACAATCAAATTTTTGTTAGTGCATTGCCTAGTGCTAGTGTTAATTTTTATAGTATTTCAATTAGCTTTAGGTCCATGTGTGTTAATTTTTCACTTTAATTTTAAGAGTTTTAAATTTTTCAACCCCCTTTCTTCTAAGCCAAGCCGACCTGCTCCGCCCTGTCCCACATTCACCACGACGCGATTGACTGGTTGGCTCCGGACCAGAAACCGGCTAGGCACATTAATGTATACACAATGATTAATAAATATGTAAAAGCAAAAAGCAAAAAAGCACCTGCCTGTCACGCAGTGGACTGCGGTTCAAATCCCGTGAGATTTTTTTTTAAATTACTTTTTTCATTACCTCTCTAACAAATAGAAAACAAAAAATTATAATTGACGATGTGACTAGTGAGGAAAGGATAGTGACATATGGAGTACCGCAGGGAACGGTTTTAGGACCTGTATTATTTACAATTTATATTAACGATTTATTTACCTTATCTTCAAAAGACATTATCATATCCTATGCAGATGATACTGCCATGTTTCTTGAAGGCGATAACTGGTTGGATTTGCGACACTCTGTATCTACGGAACTGAAAGAAATTAAAACATGGTTTGACCAAAATTTGCTAACATTAAATTGGGACAAAACTAAATATTTGGCTTTATAATAATAATTTGCCCATTACTATTAGGAATAGTAAAACTGTTTATTTTTAAGAGAATGGTTAAAAAGTGGTTGAGAGTAAATAATAGAGATTATCTAAGATCATTAATAGATTCATGATCTTTTAACTCTTTTCTTTAAATTCTTTAAATTTTGATTCTTTGTCCCTTTCTTGACTAAATTTTTATTACTGATTGTTTGTATTAAATTATTGTTCCTTTGCATCTACTTGTCCCTTATGTTACTAGATTAAGTTAATATGTATAATGCCCCATTCATCCATACACAAGTTTTTAACTTAATATGGATGTAAATCTATATTTATTTATTTATTTTGTAATTTAAATACCACTTCTATATATAGATATTATCCTTTGTAAATTTATACAAATTATCTAAATAAATATTATTATTATTACCAAATAATTTTCTTGTTTAAGTAATCTAGTTTTCGTGTTAATATTTCTTTTTCATCTAGAAAAAAACTTATTATTTAAATAATTAATGAATAATTTTCTGGTAATTTAAAATTTGGATATTTATAAGTTATACGCGTTAATCTTATGGTAAATTTAGATAACAGATCCATGATCGATTATAACCAGTTTCGAAAGTTGTTTTTCATTTTTACCATATTTAAGTTAAGTGAATCAAAACAAGAATGGCATTGTCTTAAAATTCTGAAGGTTTTATTGTGGTAAAATATACTGCAACAATAATGGTGCTTTCTGGTTCATAAATAAATTGCAATATTAAAAAAAATAGTCACTGGTTCCGCATTTGGTAACTTTTCAGTAATCGTAAGAAAAAATTGTCTTATTTCTGCTTCAAATCACTAGTAAACATTGTATCATAAATCCATAAATTCTTGATCGTTATTTAACCCATTTTCACATTTTTGGGTCCATAGAGGATAGAGGATTTTTGTTTTCAAAGACCACTGCTCCATCATTTGTATATTCCTGAAGGTTTCATTGTAGAAAAACCGCAAAAATAACCCTTTGGGGGTACATTTTCATCCCCCACCGCTTAAACACAACTCCGCCGGGGGGAACCTAGGATAGTATTTAGGCAACAAATGAAGCCATTAAAACAATAAAACCTTTTGTAGTAATTATTTTCGATTCGACTAATTTTTTGGTTTTACACTACTGGCCTATTCAGCAGTTAAATTTTTATTTGTAGAAGAACAAAAATGCAACATTAATCTTCGGTATAATTTAATCTTTCAAAACTACTCATGTGTCACGTAAATATTAAAATACCTTTTACGAGAAATGTGTATTTTTGACGTTTATCGAGTGACATCATTATTTCTTTATCAACGGAAACACGAGGAGTCAGTAATTTAGAGATTAATTTCCGTAAAACATTATTTCATGACTGGGATGTGGTAACTTCTGGATTTTGGAGATGATGAATTGTGACGTCTGGAGATTACAAAGACGTGGATGTTGTGTCAGATATTTTTTAACGAATATACAATAGGCTCTATAACGTGAACATTCCACAACATCATCATCTAGAAACATAAACGTTTGTTTGGTGTTCTAATATATTTTAAATGAGAATAATAATACTTTTCTTACTACAAAACAAAAGAATGTCGACTTTGAAAATCTTTAAGATGTTTAAAAGTTGCGTGAGAAATACAATCTATACAATACTTACTCAAGTCAACAAACTTTTTGGCAAACAAGAACTTTTCGGCTAGAAACTAATACATATGTTTTGGCTTATGGACTTTGTAAATTGATTGATTGATTGATTGATTGATTTACCAGCGTGCGGTAGGCATTACTGCCACTCCCAAGTTATACAGCTGGGCCTGCTACGTCCACGCTGGGTTGGACTAAGGTCATGCTTGTTGCCAGCAGCGAGAGCCACATGGCGCATGGTAAAGGAATGTGGGATGGGAGGTGTAGGTATTTGTGAGATGCGTTACCGCATTATGTCGTGAGGGAGCGTTTAAGCCCCCTTTTTTTGTATTTTTGGTTCTGCCTATTCTGGGTCTTCTAGTGAGATATGTTGCCGCGTTGTGTCGCTGCTATCTGTGCTCCTATTTTTGTACTTCTGTTTCTACAAGTGTTCTTCTTCTTCTGAGGCTTCTGATTCTGATTCCTCCGTTTCTGATTCTGGTAGAGTATATATCGCTCCGATTTCTTTGTGAAATTCATTCTTTCCCCTCGCTTTTATTTCCCAGTATGTTTGGTCCTTTCCCAGTTTGTTCATGATCCTCTCGATTGTTGTTTTCCACGTGTAACATGGTCTCCCCATTTTAAGTTTGCTGCTGTTCAGTGTTAGTGCTTTCTTCAGTAGGTGTGTTGGTTATCTTCTTTGTACGTGTCCCCAGTACTTCATTACGTACATTTCTATCCTTTTTGTGATTTCCACGTGTAACCTGGTCTCCCTGTTTTTAGTGCAGAATTTAATGTAGAATTTTTCGCTTATCAACGAGCATAATTTTGACCTGAAAACCTCATTTGATAATTTACTTAAGAAAAATATTATGTAATCAGATTCACAACACTATATTGTAACACCCACAACGTCAAAAAATATGCAATACCACAAAACACACTCCTATTAAACTAGACACCAACAAAAAGTCAGGATCAACAACACTTCCCTGTGATACCTCTCCTCCTCTCCATTCCCCTCTCCTTTTGATCCGCTCTACCGCACTACACCAAAACCATTGCACCTAGCTCTGGATCATATACAAAACCAATCACCACTCACAAAATCGTCAATCGCACGTCCCGAGGTATGCATCACCCCTCAAACACTCATCCCTCACCTAACTCAAAACTGTATCCTTCGCACTCTGTATCCAGACCAAGTGATGGCACACAAAAAGAAATGTGTTTTCTATGTTTTCTCCTTCCAACGATGGCCCAGCGCTCCACACAAACAATTTCCGTCGCCGTCGATCCCCCGCACCAGTAGCCAATGTGTCCTCGCTCCCGCGCTCCGCAGTAGATACATCATTCTTGTGTTTTCCGGAGAGCTACTATCTCCCGTTTACCCCCTGTTTGTCACTATTACGGTCCTAACCTTTTTAAACTTTTTAATAAACTTTCTCAGTCCCACCCTAGCCGCACCAGAAACATAAACAATTTGTATTTTTCCATAGCATGGATGAGGCTTTCCAAATTCCAATGGCACCGAAACCAAGCCAATGGCCATCAATTCCATCCAAATTCCCATTATATTCTTAAATTGCTTCAATTCCACACAGTGCACTGTCACCCTGATGGGGCACGCCCCTGGCCAGACTCATATGTAAATTTGCTAGAAAGGATTGTTTATTGACTTACTTTTAAGTTATTACACTTGACAATGAGCGTAATTTCGACCTTAAAACCCTCGCTTGATATTTTACCTAAAAGAATATTATGACCATATACGTTTGATTATTACGGGTTCAGTTTATATTAAATTCGCCTGAGTATTTTTAATAATTATGAAAAAAGATTATTTGAAGGTTAACAAAAGAAATTTATATGACCATACTTTACAGACAGATCAAATTCATTTGAATATTTTTGTAATGGTTAAAAAAATAATTTACAGGTTTACAGAGGGATATTATGCCATGCTTTAATTTATTGCCATAAACTTGTCGACAATGTCGACTCTTCAAGGGTGATGGGCCTAAATGGTTATAAATATACTTGTCTGGGAAGGTACTTAAAAATGAAAAAGGAGGTACTTATCTTGCTTTTGCCTGTCTTGGGTTGTTTGTTTAATTACGCTCTTTTCGTTTCTTAATACACAGCACTGGTCACAAAACTGTATTAGTTGTTTTCAAATATTAATTCTATTTCAACTTTGTTCTTTTGATATGAGGTATCAATTTGCGCCTAAATTCTTGGGCTATAATTCACCTAATTTTTATCAAATTTGCCGGAGTTTTTCACAGCAATTTTGCGTATATAGTGGGAGTGTTTCAGGCACCCAACCGTTCGCTTGGAAGGCACAACCGACTATCCGGCTTATGAACTTTGTAAATTGCAATCAAATTAAAATTACTGATCAAACTAGAAAAAAGAGTATAAAAAAGTGGAAGTACCCAAACAGAAATATTTTAATGACAAAATAAAACATTCTTCAAACAAAACTAAGGAAACCTGAACTGTGTGAATTATTTTCTTCCTGTATTTCCAGCGTAGCCGAATGTAAGGTTGCGGGGCATTTTGAACAAAACATGTCACTACCATATATTCTATCTATACAAAAAAATGAACTGGAATTTATTATTGAACCCATCACAGAGCAAGAAATTATACCCAGCGTGGACGTAGCCGGCCCACAGTGGTCCCAAATTCAGTTTTTTGGTTCAAAAATGGCTGGAGAGCTGTCGGAAATGAACAATTCTTTTTTTAAATTAAAGCTTACTTAAATTTCAAATAAATCCTCGGCTCCCGAATTTTGAAAAAAAAAAATTCCTTTTTTAATATATTAAGTTAAAGCCCAAAAAAATATATTTTTAAACAATTTTTGACATAATATACTGAATAATCATAACTCGAGTATTGGTGATGTTACTAGGTCAAAATGCTTCGAAATTTTTTGAATAATTAAAGCTAGTTAGAAAATAAAGCAAAATCAACAGATGTTAAATTGGATAAAAGATATCAATAGAGAACTCAGCTAGGTTGTCAAATTTCTAAATAGTCGTTATTTTTTAATTTAAGTATAAAAAATTTTTTGACGTAAGGATTTTTGGACTTCCTAGAACCGAATTCAACATTCTATGGCTCTTTTTGTTGCTGGATTCAAATCAGATGTCAAATTAAACTAATAGTGTAAATTGACAGTTTAGTTAAGTTGTCAAATTGGCATTTGACTTATATGCAGTAATTTTTACACAAAAATCGTCACTCTCAGAGGTTTCTAAATTAGAATCTGGTGTCAATTTGGAGAAAAAAGTTAATTGACAGTTCAACTATTCTCTTTATCTCGGGTTTTTAATATTGCGAAACTCGTATTAGTTGTTAATTAGAAAATAACTGACTTATGCCTGACCTGACTTAACCTGGGATAAAGAGTCAAATGCCAATTTTATAGCTTAAGTAAACGTCCAATAGCTACCTTTTTTTTTCTAATTTGATATCTGATTTAAATCCAGCAAACTTAAAGTCTGGAAAACATCAAATTTGGTTTTACTAATCCCGAAATCCTCTACATTAAAAGAATGAATCTAATAATATTAAAAAAAAATCGATCATTCGGTGGCATAACTTTTTTCTCTAAATTGACATCTGATTCTAATTTAGCCACCTCTTAGATTAACGAGTTTTGTGTTTTGTGTAAAAATTACTACATATAAGTCAAATGCCAATTTGACAACTTAACTAAACTGTTTACAATTTACACTATTAGTTTAATTTGACATCTGATTTGAATCCAGCAGCAACAAAAGCCATAGAATGTTGAATTTTATTCTAGGAAGCCCAAAACCCTTACGTCAAAAATTTTTATATTTAAATTAAAAAATAACCTCCATTTGGAAATTTGACAGCATAGCTGAGTTCTCCATTGACATCTTTTGTCCAATTTGACATCTTGTTCGAATTTAGTGTCTCCAAAAACCTGAGAGCAACAAGTTTTGTGAAAAAAGTTTGGAATATAAGTCAAATGTCAATTTGGCACTTTTTTGTCTAATTTGACAGCTGATTTTGCTTTACTTTATTTTCTAACTAGCTTTAATTATTCAAAAAACTTCGAAGCATCTATTTTTGTATGAAAATTGTAAAGTATAGGTCATAATGTCATTTGATGTCAATAAATGTCTTATGCCAAATTAGGCATTAAATTTTGACCTAGTGACATCACCAATAGTTGAGTTATGATTATTCAGTATATCAAACATATAAAACATTTTCTTTTTTTGGCCTTTAACTTAACATAATAAAAAAGGAAATTAAAAAAAAAATTCGGGCTCCGAGGATTTGTTGGAATTTCGGTAAACACAGAACAAGATATTATGAATATAATTACCAGATTAAAAAATGAAAGTTTTTATGGCATTGATGTTAAAACATATTAGTAATCATGTTGTTTGTTCACTAGTATACTTATACTCCAGTCACATTAGGCGGGAAAAAGCAGCATCTGCCAAAAAAATCCAAGTGAGCTGAAATGTTGCGTACACCTTTACTTTAATCTTAGAAACAACGCCTGAAAAGTCCTAATCGATATCGCGCTTGCGTCTTCAGTTATTCAAGGTCAAAGGACACAGAAATCAAATCTTCTCAAATATCTCGCTTCCTATGGGTCACATGACTTTTTTGGCTATTAATGAAGACTAGGAAATTCTATACAAAAAAGGTTATATAGGTTTTTTGCGTACAACTAACCATTCAGTAAATAACAAACACTGTTAAGTTTTGCAGCAAGGTACACAACTCTTTATATATATTCAATACATGAGCCATTATTTTCCAAGCAACAAAAATTCATGACTAATTAAAAATGTAGCTACTAGAGAGGATATGCAATATTCTAGATACGGCGCGGCGGTGGTGCAAACGGGCGGCGCAGAAGGAGAGGCGGGGGCTTGAAACGGCGCTTGAAAAATCACTACAGAACATCACAACTACCGTTGGAGAAGATGTAGATCTTTGAGTTCTCCCAATAGAACATGCTTCTTTACAAGTTGTCTTCCTCAAATCGGATAGAGGAAAAATAGAATCAAAGATATACTCTTCTTTTAGTACAGATAAGTTTCCTAATTTATAAAGATCATCTATTATTTCTACATACCATCACCGGGTGCGACACAACATCTGCACTCGTTAGCAAAGGAAAAATAAAAGATCTTAAAATGTTCGAAAAATACCCAGACTTGCAGCAACCAGCAGAAGTTTTTAAGCAGGAAAATTGTCCAGTAGAAACTATTTTAGGGTGACCAGATTTTTGTTAAGTGAATGCTGGACACTTCTGCCAAGGGCGGATCTCGGCCTTGATCTGGATCTGGATCTGGACGAAGACGAGAACGAGCTATAGAAGGTAATTGAAACAAGGAAAAACATGGATTATGCCTACTGGGCAAACAATATAAAAAAACGTACCTTGCACCCTACCTCTGAGGTGGTATGGAAACAGATACACCGCTGCTCATTATTTCTCTAACGTATAACGCGAAAAGCGTGAAAACGGTTGGTTATTCGTAAAATATGTATATAAAATTTTTTGTAGAGAATTTCCTAATCTGCATTTTTGTACTAACCGAAAAAAGTCCCTAGGAAGCAGGATATTTGCGAAAAACTGATTTCCTTGACCTTTGACCTTGAATAACTGAAGACGCAAGCGCGATATCGATGAGGACTTTTGAGACATTATTTGTAAAGTCAAAATAAAGTTGTATGCAGAATTTCAGCTCACTTGGATTTTTTTAGCAGACGGATTCTAATGTGACTGGACTATTAATAAACTAGTCATTACGCCAGGGTTATTTTATCGATGTTTTTAAAATTGCACGTGTTATTCCACCTTTTAAAAAGAGCTGTCCAAAAAAACACTGACAATTACAGGCAGATATCTGTACTCAGCGCACATTATCTAAAATAAGAAGCTTTTCATGACCGTCTTCGTAATTTTATGGAGAAATATCTTTGGCCAAATAAACAATAACTTAATAAGATTCCCTCTTATTGGTACTACTTATTATCTACAAATTACGAAACAACTAATTTCAAACTCTCACATGGCCGTTACCTGCTTACTATCTTTGCTATACCACCGTTATCAATGACTTGACCTTTTTTTACTAACTTTCTTATCATTTATAAAGAGTTCAAATCCAAATAAAACACAAGTCTTACACGCTCGGTAATAGGTGTCTCTTAGAGTATCAAAGTTTCATATAATGTCTAGCTCATAGTTCAGGAAATTAATTTTAGGATTAAAAATATCGTTACAACATTATTTTCTCGAATAATCTATGTGAGTAACAAGCAAAAATTGGCAATACCTGCTCAGAACTACTAAAACTTCATGCAATTCGGAATATATTATAACGATACCTTTTTAGCAAAATGATGTAGGTACCAAATTCGCAGTTTTTACGTCAAGCCATTTGAAAGATGTAACGGAAAGAGTCTCCCACATTCCATCCGATGCTTCTTTTAAGGTAACTTTTTAATTAATTGTGCTCATATTTGGCAAGCATCGTTTCATCCGGACCCATAAATTATTATTATCTTATAATATATACAAGGTTAATCACATTAACTCGACTCTGACGTAACTGAAAACCTGAAGCAGATGAGTTCCCCTTCAAGGAATCACAGTGACTCATTTTCAGCATGTCGGGAGCCTCCCGTGTTCTATTTTCCTGGTTCATATAAGAGTGGCTAATTAGTGAGAGACTTTTTACGTTTTTAATAATAAAACGTGTTATAATTCCAACATTGAAGGTCTCATTTTGGATTGGTTAAGTAAAAGTATGTCCTTGTATTAGAAAAAAGTAAGTAGCTATCAGAATAAAATTATATTTATTATATATAGAAGAAAATTGTTTCTATTTTAGTATACACTCTATACAGGTACTTAAAGTACAATTAAAATGTTAGTAAACAGCAAGTATATTTTAATCATGTCAATAACAAACATTATGTAGCTAATAACAAGTTTTAATGTAATACAATGCATGTATCGACAATATAACACTTTCGCATGATATTCCAAGTTAAACAAGTCACAAGGTTAGAAGACCATTATAAATTTATGAATGATGTAAGCCACGTAAAATTATACCTATTTGTTTAGCGCTTAATTAACTACAAAAACTTTTGTTTACGGTAGTGCAAATAATTTTTCCATAACCTGGTAAATACGTCTCCAAAGAAAAATTAGAACATAATTTTATTTCTTTACCACAAGATTATAATTGAAATACATTTCAACCTTGATAATTCAACGGAACCGTGACTTTGATACCCCAGAGAAAGCAAAAAATACATTTTTCGTTTTATTCGTATCTCTTTTGTTGTGAGTAAACGGGTGTCCGTATCTATACAAAATGGAAACAAGTTATGATACAAAAATATCACTTGCTTTCTGGTATTTTATCATAAAATAGCATAATGGTAAAAAGCAAATGGAACTAGTTCTAAATCTCTGTGATATCGCAATAATCACAATCTTTTTTCGTAATTTACATTGATTAGAGTTGATTAGTTTTTTGATCCGCTGAGTCATAATCTGAAATTCGTTTATCAATTTTTTTGTAGCTCCTTTTGCCAACCTCTAAATTATAAAATAAAAATGTATAGTAAAATGCAATTGGGACAATAGTAACTATAGCCAGTTTGCATGTCAATACTACTCTTCAAAGTCGACTAAAAGATACTAAGTATGTATGTCAGCCTTACCATAAACTACCCTCTCACTCCACTCACCCTCCTTCAGGGGGTCTGAAAATCATTTCTTACTGTACGAAAGGACATGTTGGCGTGCAAAATGTATACAGTCAATAGTTTGGGCCCCCATGTGCAAATAAAGATACACTATGCACCACACACACCACAAAATAACCCGTCACCTTTTCAACTCCTTTCAGGTGGTGAAGGGAGAAATTATATCTTTCTATAAAACATATTACATATTATAAAACTCATTCCATTCTTTTCAGACCGTATAAGGGAGTGATAACATCACTTAAATCTGTTGAATGAATTGTGTAAAAATATAAATATGTTATAGCGTGCTATGTTGTTGTTATTGATTAATTAATTAATTGTATTTGACTTATTGAATGTGTATTATTGTATACTTATTGTGAAATCTACTTTTATTAAATTTATCACACATATTCTGTCCACTATCTTTACTCATCCTTCAAGAGGTTATGGGCCCAGTAGCAATTATTTAAAATTGTGGAAACTCCAATTACTACATTTTTATAATAATTATATCATAAATATCACACTTCTTTATTCAATGGAACCAATTTCGACAACTGGAAATTTCGAGTAATAATTTTAATAGAAGACAGAGATTGTGCGGAATGTTTGAACGGTTTATCGGAAGATTACAGAATATTAGAGACAGATACAGTTAAAGCAACTAAAGAGATGAAAATTGCAAATTTTCAGAAGAAAGATCGTAAATGCAAATCTATAATTAATCAGATTTATCAGACAGTCATTTGGAATATGTTAAAGATAAACATAATGCTCAGGAAATGTGGAAATCGCTATTAAAAACTTTTCAACGAATAGGAATTGCCAATCAGCTGTATTTGAGAAAGCAGTTATTGTAGTTAAAAGTTGATGAAAAAAAAGCCCTTACATTACATTTTATAATATTTGATGGAATTAAAAGAAAATTAAAAGGTTGTGGAGCAAATTTAGAAGAAATTGACATAATCTGTCATTTGCTGCTAACATTGCCAAAAAGCTATGAAATGATTGTAACAGCATATTGGGAAATCGCTTATCTTTAGAATATGTTAAAGGGGGATGATTGGATAAAGAAACAAAACGTCAATCAAAAGCTATACTGCGGGAGCCCACTCTAAGTGCCCGATCCTTTAGGACAATGTTTTTCATAAAGATTAAAGCCTAAGGAACAATTTAAGACATGTCCTAAAAAAAAATTGGCTGCACTTTCAAAATTGCGTCCGTTAAAAAAAAAATGCAAATATCGTTTTTGTCATTTAACACAAAAACTAAAAAAGATGGAGAAAAACTTTCTGTACAAAAAATAAAGTGCATAAAATTTTCTACAATTTTGTTCCTATACAATATTTGCATTGGAGTTACCATTTCCCAGATAAATGATTCAGCTCTTAAGATAAAATATAAGATTCAGTATAAAACGTAACACTACGGAAGCCCACCTTAACTGTCCGTGCACCCCCCCGATCCTTGAGGACAATGTTTTTCATAAAGATTAAAGCCTAAGGAACAATTTAAGACATGTCCTAAATCAGCTGGCTGTACTTTCAAAATGGCGTCCGTTTAAAAAAAATGCAAATATTGTTTTTGTCATTTAACACAAAAACTAAAAAAGATGGAGAAAAACTTTCTGCACAAAAAACAAAGTGCATGAAATTTTCTACAATTTTGTTCCTATACAATATTTGGATAGGAGTTACCGTTTTCCAGATATCATTGTTACCGTTTTCGAGATAAATGTCTGCAAATTATAATATTATTATTATTATTAATTTTTTTCAGTTTATTTTATTTTATTTTTATGTTAATAATATAAAGTTATATTATACGCCTTACAATAATTGTCACAGTTATTTATTTTAAATGATTTACCGATATATGAATTTCCATGTTTTCTTAATTTTGGACTCATTTATCTGGAAAATGGTAACTCCTATCAAAATATTGTATAGGTACAAAATTGTAGGAAATTTTATGCACGTTGTTTTTGTGAAGAAAGTTTTTGTCCATCTTGTTTAGTTTTTGTGTTAAATGACAAAAGCCACATTGGCAACAGTTTTTTTTAACATATGGCCGCCATTTTGAAAGTACAGCCAGTTTTTTTTTTAGAATATGTCTTAAATTGTTCCTTAGGCTTCAATCTTTATGAAAAACATTGTCCCCAAGGATCGGGCGGGGGGTGCACGTACAGCTAGGGAGGGCTCCCCGACTACAAGTAGAGTTCCAGAAAATTCAAGTCCAATTCAAAAGGAAACTTCATTTATAAATGTCATTCATGTGGGCAATATGGACACGAAAGGTATGCATGCAAAGTGAAGATGATAGTGTGGTGTAAAAAAAACAAAGTAGGTGTTATAAAATGTACTTTTTTCTTCAAGCGTATTAAAATGTTTAAATTATGTCACCAAAAACAGAAGTAGAAGTAGGACATTGTTTTACTAGTAACAAAATGTTAGTACCGAACGCCACCGTAGTGGACATTGTTTTACTAGTAACATAATATTAGTTCCGAAAGCGCCACCGCAGTGGGTGTTGTTTTACTAGTAACATAATGTTAATACCGAAAGCCACCGGTGGCGCGCTATCCACTAGCCACTTGTCATATTGTGTCAACATGTAAGACTGTAGTTTGAATATTTGTGCATTTATGATAAATAAATGAATTTTTGCATTTTAATACGCTTGAAGAAAAAATAGTATATATTACACGGAGTAGAACGCCTTTTTTGTGTTTCGCCCAGTTCCTGAGCTCAACACAAAAAAAGAGTGCGTTCTACTCCTAGTAATATAATATATTATTATTAAGAATAATCTAATATATAAAAATCTCGTGTCACAGTGTTTGTTATCGAACTCCTCCGAAACGGCTTGACCGATTTTTATTAAATTTTTGGTGTATATTTGGTAGGTCTGAGAATAGGTCGTAGGCTATTTTTTATACCTCTAGGTAATAAGGGTGGCCCTATCCTGAAATTTTCTTTTTATTTTTTGGACAAAAATTTATAAATTATATGGCAAAACAACATTTGCTGGGTCAGCTAGTAATTTATAAAAAAAAATCTGTCAGATGTTAATTAGCAAAAATTTCCAGCCACACAAGTTTGGGGGACATCTCAAACTTCATTTAAAAAAAAACCAAGGAGGTGTTATGAAGTGTACTTTCAAAAAAATAATTTATAACAAAAGGTCTGTCAGATGTTAATTAACAAAAATTGTCAGGCAGCCAATTTAAAAAAAATTATACATCATTTACCATAAATTGTGCCTTGAAAATTAAATTCGTTTCTTTTTAGCTAATTTCAAAAATTCATTAAAAACAGCAATTAACAAATTTTTAGTAGTCTGGGTGTAACATGTTTTTTCAAGTTTTAAATTTGAGGTGTTCGATGGGGTTCCTTTTTGTGCCATGGGAGCTGAGACTGATACACAATTTTCAGTATCTATCTTACAGTTGGATAATAGCTACGATACGACGTATTGTAAGGTAAGAATAATTTTTTAATGTGTATCTGTGCGTGTGCAGTCTAATTTAAAGTTTTTTATATTACATCATAATTAAGTTGTTCAAACTTACACAGTTGTTCAAACTTACACACAACCTTCACCTCGTCCTAATGGCTGCCTTGTGCAAGCAGTTGTAATCATAACCGATGTGATGGTGCGGCAAGCCTTACGAATCCAATTATTGAGGTCCTCCAAATGCATGGATTGTGTTTGGTACACGATGTCCTTTAGATAACCCCGCACGAACAAATCTAATGGTGTCAAGTTAGGAGAGCAAGCTGGCCAATTAATGGAACATCTGTTGCCAATCCATCCATTAGGAAACGCTTCATTTAAATGTTGAGTGATAATCTGCGCTTTATGTTTAATGATTACCATTAAAGATATATTATAAAAAAACATATAAATGAGTCGAATTGGTAACCTCTTCCTTTTAAATTTTTTTTTGGTATCTGTTAAAAGTGAACATTTAAAGTTTCACTGATCACCTTTTTTTTTTGTCCTACCATACTATTAGTGAAAGTCCCAAGAAATTAAAATTGAATCTAAATTCTAAGCCATCTGCAGAAATTGACAATTTTAGACTGGAATTGTTAAATTAATTTTATTATTTCTGGTAGCTTTTGTGGCTAGAGATGAATACAATTTTTTATAATTTTTTAATATAATGATATATCTTCGATAATTGGGTTTTTAATTATCTGCATCAAAATCCGGTTTTTTAGGAAGTGAAAGTGTACAAAATAATGGCATGAATAAAAAAATTATATCTAATAATCTAATGCAATATGGCATCAAACCACAATCTAATAATTTTCTATTAACAACCAATACTCAATAGCTGTGGCACGTAGGAACTAAACCGATTTTATATTTAGACAATTCCGTTGTGTGAGAAATAAGTATTTTTGCCATGTCGATAAAGAAATATAAACCAAACCATACTCTCAATGTGAAATTCTATTATTAGATATTTGTTTAACTTAATTTTGATGCAGTTTGGAAATTCCTGAGGCTCCTTTTCTTGAAATAGGTACACATCTACATATTTAAAACATAAGGCGTTTTCTTCTTCTAATTATCCAGCGGCCCACAGTTGACCGATTGATTACCTTCTTTTATCTTGAATTAATATTCTCTACTCACAGACTTGTCATCAATAAAACTACACTGCAAAATAAAAAGTGTGCTGTGGAAAGAAAAATCAGTTTGAGAAATAATAAAGGCTTTAATGTCCTACAAGTCTGTTATTTTACAATAACCACCCTATTTTGAGATACATTAAATGAAAAATAACGCATTATAAAATTATAACACAACCCAACAAGTAAATTATGATAGCGTTATTGACAAACAAAATGCGTTGCTATGCAACGGCGGCGTTTACAAACAATTTTGATTATTGCTCTCTTTTAAATCAAATCGTTTTGAACATAATAGATGTCAAATTATTAAATCGTAAATGTCAAAAAAAAAATTCGAATTAAATAACAGACTTGTAGGACATTAAACGTTGAAGGGACCACGGGTGTTATAGGATAATGACGCCCTCGGTCGATGTACTCTGCTGACCTCGGTGCGTTATTATCCTTATAACACCCTTGATACCTTAATAACTATTACAATTTGCTCTTTATCATTGACAACATGAACGTTTCCAATCTAATTTTATTCAATTTCTACGGCATACTTGATAAGGGTTGTTATTCGATTTTTTAATTATACAGGCACACAAAATAAAAAAGTGGTCTTTTTCTGGTACTCCATTGGGTATTTCATATGTATTTCAATGTGCTGAACACGAATCAGATGCCCGTTTTGCTCCATTGGCTCCATTTAGGTTATTTTAGCGATTTACTAAAAATTGGTGGGTAACGGAGCTAAGCGGTTTTGTTTTGTGTGTGGGTGTGTCTGTGTAATATATGATATTGTAGCAGAACGCACTACCGGGCGTCAAAATGACGTGACACCAATTTATTTCTCAGGGGGCGCCAGTCGCGTGCTACCCCGTTCTTCTACCTCCCAGGCGGGTTCGAGATAAGATGCACTTCGATAGCCGAATAATGGACCAAGGTTGCACTACCTCAGATCTTTAACGGCGCTCTCTCTGGCCGTGAATTCCTCTATTTAGGTTTTTGTACCTTTTGAAAAGCTAAATTTTTGCATAAAAAAAAATCCCGATCGAAGAATTTCTCTCCGGTGGGATTAATTTTTGTCGTGTGGATCAGGTTTTTGTCTGCTAATAACGGACTCTATACCCGAGGATTTCTGAAAAAACGCATAAAAAGTCCCTTTCGAACCTCCGTACAACAACTAGAACACATTCATTAGGACTTACGACTGCATAAGTTTGTTTGGCGTTCGATTAGTCCACAACTTACTTGCCCCTATACAGTTGTTCAATATTATCGATATGGCAGCAATCCACCTTCGAACGACTTTTAGGCAAAATTGAATTTTGGTTTTTTATGTACAAGGCGTTTTCCTCTATAACTTTGTCATTTGGAAAGCCCTGCTATTGGCTTTCCTACCATTGATTTGTCTGGACCACTCAACGCGTTCGACCAAAGAACAGGACATTCAATGACCGTACCTCAAAGGTCAATGTCTTTGGTGGAGGAATAAAAATGAAGAATATTTCACTATTTTTTAAAGTATATTTTCGAAGTACTTTTTAAACTGGTTTTGGGGTACTTTTGAAAAAGTAATTTTTAAGTGAAATTTCGGCGTACTTTTGATAAATTAATTTTCAAGCCAAATTTCGACGCAATTTTGAAAAATTAATCTGCAAGTGAAGTTTTGGCGTACTCTTGATAAATCAATTTTCAAGCTAAATTTTGACGCAGTTTTAATAAAATAATCTGCAAGTCGAATCTCGGCGTACTTTTAAAAAATATTATTATTCTTTCTAAGTTCAACTTTGTTGTACCTCTGAAAAAGTATATTATTCTTAAATCCTTGTTATTATATACTTTCGCTCTCATATCCTGAACCAAAAACATATTTTCCGAAGTGAAAATTCGGTGTGTCTTAGAATTTTCACCTGTTCATTTCTAACGCCTTATATAACTCATAACGGTCCTTATGGATTGGTCTGTGCCTCTGCAGACTCTTAAAAATGTCCTTAAATGAAATTTTTGCCTAAGTCGAATTTTGATTCTGTCTTCGACTTAGGTCGATTCTGGAGGGTTCTGCAGCAATATCACCGGATCCTCCGCCATTTTCTAGAAAATCGCGTATGCAAATATATTACACAGACACAAAAAAAAAGTGAAAAGTGATCTGTTTCTCGGACTCCATTGGGTAACTTCTATGTGTTTTGACATGCTGAATACGAATTAGGTATCCGTTTAGTTCCTTTACCCACCAATTTTTAGTAAATCGCGAAAATAACCTAAATTATGAGGTTTTTTTAGGTTATTTTCTCAATTTACAAAAAAAAATGGTGGTCCATGGACACCCGATTCGTGTTTAGCATGTCGAAATACATATGAGTTACTCAATGGAGTGTCAGAAAAAGATCATTTTTATTATTTTGTGTGCCTGCGTTATTATTCGTCAAGGAGCTTTTGCATTTGGATTAATATCAAACCAATTTTAGATTTTGCAAAATAAACTTTATCCCGATGAATAGTCGTAGGATAAGTATACTATGCTACTTCCGTGTAATAGCTATTACTCGCTGGGATGAATTACAACATTCGCCTTCGTCATCGTCGCGAGTAATCGCCATCTCGTTGAATAATATCCTATTATCTACCGGATAAAAATAGCCACGTCCACGGGGTTTCGTTGTGATTGACAGAAGTGATATTTTATTTTCTAATCCAACTTTTTAAAAATTTAGTTTGTTTGATATTGTGTTTTAAATATAAATTTATAAATAGATGTAAATAATCATATTTACAAAAAGGACATTAGTAAAATGATATAGACTACTTATATTGTAATATTCATATTTTAAATACCTTATTCTAATAAAATAAGACTATTTTTGTAGCTTGGAATCCAACCTAAGGCGTCTATTTTTATTAATAAACAATATTGAAAAATATTTTAAGTATATTTTTAAATGTTCAGATACGCCACATTGCCCAAGTGAAGACCGGTCTTATAGTTTCAAGTACATTTTTAATTTTTGAGCACAGTCGTGTATGTGATATAAGTGCTTCAAAATTTATAAGATTGTGTTTCATTTTTAACCGACTTCAAAAAATTTTAAAAATGAGGAAATTCTCAATTCGACCAGTATGAATGTTTTTTTAGTGACCTCTTCTGAAGACGGTTTAATTACATTTTAATATATTGATATTTTATAGTTTTTATGATAGTTAAACATATTAGAAGCGCCATTTTGGATTTTTTAATGTTGGCTTTAGATTCATAATCAGCGACCCCAAATACTTAGTAGCGTACTATTGTTATAATTCGAATTGTAGCAATAATTCTGTAGAATATTAGTGGTAAACTAACCTAGATCGGCTTGATGCACAACTATTTGAACCAGATACATAATCATGAAAATGACGCAAATGTCATTAACTGGCAATAAACCACAGTAGGGGAATCTTTTCTAGCCCTATTTGAAGCATAAAACTTCCTACCAAAAAAGAACTTTTTCAAACATTAAATTTTTCGATGTAGAAGAACTTATCAACGGTTGTCTGAAGGGCGTGACTAAATTAATTTTTACTAAGGGCGCCAAAGCGCTCCTGCTTCAACGTAGAATGGCTCATCTACTCTCAGTGGGGCTGGGTTAAATTTATATGTGATATCAAGAACCGAAGCCCCCTAATATGCGAGAAAATGTTAAGTTATACCTACCGCAGATTGATTGCTTGCTACTCTTCCAATCTGCCTTCTGACGATGCACTTCTCTGAACACTGCTTCTTAACTTCTTAATTACTCTTGTAGAATTCCTTCCATTCATTTTCGTGCTCTGATCGATGTTTTGAACAACAGGCTTGAGGATCTAATGGGGATCCTTTACATTCATTTGTCGACCTGAGACACGAAAACGCTCGAGAGTTTAAACTTAAAGTTAATCATTAAATCAAGAAAATTCAAGAGTTCGTTAACACCATTTATTGTAAATAAATTCAAAATTTAGACAAATATACGTGGTGAAGAGCCTACATAGTTAATCTAGTTCATGGTATCTGCCTACCAAACATGGCAAGGATAGACGCCTCCTTCAAAGAGCATTATCTCAACTATATGTAATCGAGAATAACAGTATCAATCGATTGGCACAAAAAGATTCACAATTTTTTAGAAGCATATGTTTTTGTTATTTGACCCTTAAATTTTGGTTCGTTTGTAGATAGCATAAAAGTTTCAAATAGTAATTGTATCATTCACAAGATCTAGGAATTTAATAAATCCTTTCTAGAGCTTTATATGAGTTGTATGAGGCTTTCTTGCCCTCTCGCGAAAACGTACTAATCACATACAACCCAATACGGGTAGAGTACCAACGGTTCGCCTGCGTAAATATGCGTATAAGGATTTTCATGTGCTAAGGGATTTTTTTTCTAATATTTTCTTCAAAAATTAAAATGCGCCTTCCAGCACGAGGATATATTTTTCTAATGGCGATCTGGTGCTTTTCTCCAAGGATCAAGCCGCCGGATGGACTTTACTTATTTTTATGGTAAAAATCGGCCTTGGCAATTTTTACTTTTTTATTTAATAATTCGTTTTGGAAGTTACGCGCCTTTTGCACTTTCCTCGATTTAGTACTTTGTATTTTGCGTATAGGTTTTATAACTCATATGATTTTGTGAGTATTTGGTAAGTGGTCTTTTGTGAATATAAGTTAGGTCGTGAAACGACAAAATTCAAGTGAGACTTCGACGTTGAAAGAAATATGATAAATTAAGCTTTTAAGCATTTTGAACAAATAAAAATGTTATGTATTATAACGGGTTTATACGTGCATGAATTTAGTGGCGCCAGTAGATATTGGCACGCCAGTAAAAAAATAATGCACTTATAGCGGGTTTATACGTGCAGGGATTTAGTGGCGCCAGTAGATATTCGCACGCCAGTAAAAAAATATTGCACGTATAAACAGTTACTGACGAGCATGCATCAATGCATGCAAGGTCAAGACTTGCTCGCCAGTTCTCGCCAGTAACTATTTTAACGTGCAATATTTTTTTACTGGCGTGCCAATATCTACTGGCGTCACTAAATCCATGCACGTATAAACCCGCTATTATAAACAGTTACTGGCGAGCATGCATCAATGCATGCAAGGTCAAGAATTAATCGCCACTTCTCGCCAGTAACTGTTTATACGTGCAATATTTTTTACTGACGTGCCAATATCTACTGGCGCCACTAAATCCATGCACGTATAAACCCGCTATAAGACAAAGAATATTTCACTACATGTATATGTACATAACACATCGCGCGTGTATCATGTCTTTCCGAAATATACAAATATAGTAAACCGTACTAATCGTGCGCGTACATACATTACGGGTTTCTGGTTTATGAGTTTACGGATTATGAATTTAAGGTCTATAGGGTTTAAGCAAAGACTTAGTCGGGCTGAAAGTTTCGGAATTATTGGATATTTTCTGGTTTCACTATTGGAATTTTCGAGTCCATTTTTTAAAGTTATGTTCAATGTTCGGGAAATTTTGGTAGTACACCATTGAGATATGATAATACCTCGCGGGTATTTAAAAAAAAAACTCGAATACGCAAAGATTTGTTGAGCGGGCAGATTTTTGCCCCAAAAAGATCCAAAAAATAACATTGTTAAGTTCATTGTACTTTTTAATTTTTTAGCCTTTAGTCCTATACGTTGTCGGAGACGTTAAAAACATTTCAGTTTTCGGCGTAGTTCCCAAAAAAATCTACTATGACCTGCTAAAAGGTGAGAAATGTTTTTCAGTTAATTTTTTGCCCGTATCGATTAGAATGATTTTCCGGGGTTCTATAATTAAATTTCGGATGTAAGACCAAGTGCTGGGGCAATATAAAAACTGGAGAAGATACCATTTACCACAAAGATTATCCGTAAAGAATATCATTATACATATGATATTCTTTTCAGTTTTTCATCTTTTTCCTTTCTGGGTATTAAAAGCCAACAACTAAGATATTTAAAAATAGATTCACGTTCAGTGCGGGCATGGAAGCGAAAAAAATATGGGGCATTTTAATCAGCAATTCCAAAAAATGAGACTGAATGAAACGGAATGAGAAATTGGCATATTTCTCTGTAATTTATGAACTAATTCAACATTGTATATTATACCGCAAAACTAATGCGAAATGAGTCTCTCTGTTATACGGGCATTGCAAAGACATTTACCGCATGAATTTTACACGACCTCACTATGATATTTTTATTCAGAAAAACGTAAAACTAATTTTACATTTAAAATGTATTTATTTAATGTCCCTATATATGATAATTGTTTCACTTTAATAGAAATTGTATCCTTGAGCCTAGTAAAATACCATCAAATTCAATCATGTCAAACCATACTTTCCTTAAATCATCTCTACCAGGAATTAATATAAATAACTTTAATTTAAATAATATTACTAATTGCTTATTATTCCAATAAATGTAAAAATATGTTGCTTTTATTAGCATGTTGATAGTGCTTTCCGTACTAGTTTTGCAAGGATTTACTTTCAATACTTTTTCTTTCGCAAATGAATGCAGAAAATTCTACTTCCGTTCTGGTCACAGAAAAAATGATTTTTACCTGTCAACTTCCACATGGCTCTGAGCTAATGATTTATAAATAAGTCAACGCCAATATTACGAGTATTATTACTACTGCTACCTGTAATATAATATATTACATGGCATTCATCTTATTTTATTAAAACGCTGATCTCTCGCTGAGGTAAGAACTAAATTTCTGCTCTGACAGTCGAGATTGTTGAAACCTTCTGAAGATATATAGAGTCCTTTTGATGTTGATACTTCAGCAATAACACACTTGAAGGCTTTTTATGGCAAACATATTGAAAGACCAGATGAAGTGTGGCAATGAATAGGGAAGAAGTGCAATGAACTCTTGTTGACACACACCTAGTGGTGGAATAAAATTTCTCTCTATATTCTGCCAGTTAGCTCGAGTTCCTAAATTATGGTTGAACGCGAAACTGCAAATTCCGGACAGGTATGTCGACAAACTATGCTAATCCCCAAAAATAAAGATGTGTCTGAGGAATTAGAGGTCATCACATTGTCAAGTAGGTTAATGCAGCCACAAAGCCTAGGCGGCAAACATGCTGCTGAAGGCGCACATCCGCACATGGCCCATGCCACGGCTTACTATATAAGTGGAAGATTTGGGTGAATGCTGCCAAATGAGAGGCAATGGTCTTCATACAGAATTTCACCAAGAATAAAATAATAACGCCCATTTTGATTGGTGGGAACCAAATTCCAACGAGAGACTGTGTGAAGTATTTAGGAGTGCACCTTGACAACAGACGTTTAACAGACATGTGAACGAAACTGTACGGACAGTTTATTCCTTATCCAGGAGTTTGTATCCGCCCATGGCTAGAAATAGCAGACTTAATAGACACAATAAAAAAATGATTTATACCACTGTAGTGAGGCCGGTCGATGTGGTGCAGCGCGTTGGCAAAGAGATTAATTCAATGAGTTTGTCCACCTCATTTCCAATTCTTTAAAATACACCTCCTTAAGTCAACTATATGTACGCCGCAACATTACACCACTAGTTTTACCAGTTCAAACCGGGCGATAGTCTGCGAACAATCAATATAACCCAAATAAGAGAGCATGATGCACTATTTATGAGTAAACGACTTCTTTAAGGAAGTTCAATCGTAATTATACGACTGGTCCGGTCCGCATAGAACACATTAGGTAGTCGCACTTTTATGCGTTACGTACACTAAGTTGAAAGCCAAAAAAGAACCCCATCGCCGGCTTCAGGCGCCTGATAACCCCATTACGCGTTTTAGGTGTAAATCGCGATCACTAGGGATGGGCTGTGTTGTGTGCACCTGTTTATAAAATACATACAGACAGATTTGTGTTCATCTAACTTTTAGGGTGGGGAGTGTTCTATGCGGGCCGGACCAGTCGTATAATGACGATTGAACTTCCTTAAAGGTAAGTCGTTTAATCATAAATTATACTTCCTGGTCCGGTCCTTATAGAACACATTAGGTAGTTGTTGAAAGTTAATGAGCGATTTAATATAGTAACAACTTTGTATTGATATTAAACAAAATTCTCATAATCCTGAATTCACTTAATAATAAATTTTTATATTCTAAGAAATTTAAACATCGACCAGGAAAGAACACTTCTCGCAAAATCCGAATTATTGACAATCGGCCTATTATAAAATTTAAAAAATGCATCAGAATTTTTTGAACATCCTGCTGCAGATCTGTTAACACCTGCTCTGAGCGCTGCTGACGACACCGCATGGCGAGTACTATAGGCAGTAAACTTATTCGTATCAATACCTGCTTTACCTAAAGTTGCCTTTATCCATCTAATCCAGAAATTGTTTGAGCTGAAGCAGCATGAATAGGATTTTTATGTGTAATCAATAAATAGTGGGCGTGATTTTCCCTGATAAAATAATATAGTGTTGACGCGACGCATAATTCGGACTTCTCTTCGAAAAGGTGAGCGTCAACTTGGGTTGTTCTCTGGATGGCCTCGATGTTTTTAATAATTCCAGAATTAACACTTCTATTTTTTCTCCTAAATTTGACAAATTACTTATATTTATTTTGGCTATAGTTTGTATCCTATGTGCCGTACAAAGAGCCAATAATGTTACTAACTTATAGGTAAGAACTTCTAAACTAAGTGATTATAATGGTAGTTATATTTCGGGAAAACTGGTCGCAGTTTTAAATACCCTTTTCAGAAGCGTTTTATCAGCTGATCTTCCATCTTTTTTGAAAATATTAAGTTCAACATGGAATGTTGAAAAGCTAGAGCCATTTTTAAATTGTTTATTCAGAAATTCAATAAACCTGTTTTCTGAGGGATCTAACGGGTTAATACTACATGCTCTACAGAAATTCCACCACTTATTCAATGCAACATTATATTGTGATAAAGTATTTTTACTTAAAGAAGCTATTAATACTTCAATGGATGTTTCAGATAGTCCTCTGGACCTGTACTCCTTCCTGATAACAGTCCTACAGCCAGGATGACAATTCCTGAAAAGGCATAGTAGAAGGTTTTTATCAGGACCTAAGTATATGGGATCCTTAATTAATAATTTTAGAAAAATTGGATACCAAGGTTGAGTTCTCCAAAATGGAGCAACCACTATCCTCTCTGCCTTATCTAATATAATCGTATTTAGCAGTCTTGCAATTAGAGGAAACGGGGGAAAAACGTAAAATACATACTTGACCAACTTAAACTGAAAGCATCTACTGAAAAGGACTGGGGTACTTTCTCCATGAACGTACTGGGGGTACACTTGGCATACAATTCTGATGTAATCAAATCTATTTGATTCATTTCAAAAAATAATACAATTTTTGCAAATTCTATCTCATTTAAAGAATCTTCAGTTTCAATCGACTTAAAACCTTGATTCCTGATCCTCTTCTGTGTATTCACGGATTCTATATATGTAGCAAAAAAGAAAAAATAGGGTTCTTCTTCTACCTAACACTAACGTACTTTCCAAATTTCAATACAATCGGACTTTTCTTTCTTTTAAGTTATCGTGCTTACAAGAAACGTGACGGACGGACAGACGGACATTTTGAAAGTTGTTCAGAATTCGTTCATCAACATAATGACATGAAAATTTTTTCTCTACGAGCGATATTTCCGGTTTTAGAAATGTGCCGATCAAATACAATATACTATTATTCTTCGTTTTTGCGAAGAGTATAATAATAGAGCCAAAGAAAATTTAAATAAATGCCAACTAATGGAGTCTGTAGAGCAAAAAACGAGTAATTCCTAAAAGAGATTTTCTTTTTTTATACTATAAAGGGGCTTGCCCCAATCATTAACTGATGTTTTCCACAAAAATATCGTGTCGCCATGTAGAAGAAATTACAGTCAAAATAGGTTATTCTCAATTATTTCCTTTCCTATTAGTTCTACCCTAAAATTAGGTATTACCCATATTGTAGAAAAGGAAAAAACCTACAACTTTTATTTGAACCATTTTTCTCTATTATTAATATTTTACCATTTACAGCGGCCAAAAAGATGAAAATTTGCGCTTCGCTGAACATTTTGCAGTTATCTCTGTCCTCGTTGCTGCTTTGTAAGTAATTGGCTATTATCAATATTGTAGATCACAAAATTTCACAAAACCTTTATTTACAGAATTTTCTTCCACAGTGAACTGTTTTAAAATTAGAGCAGCTCGAATTTAAAAGAAATATGGAACTTTCGAGTTGCTGCAACTTGTAAACAATTGATGGTGCAATAAAATTATTTAAACAAAAATTTTCGGAAATTTTATAGTCTACAATATTAATAATAACAAATTACTACGTAGGAGCAGTGGGGATAGAGACTGATTATAGAAAATTAATAAGTATGAATAATATCGGAACAATGGAGCAAAATCAAGAATCTCTTTCATGCTTCGAGCTGCTGTAATTTTTTAAAAATTGACTTTGGAAGAAAATTGTTTAAACAAAAGATTTGGGAAAATTTATGAACTATAATATTAGTAATAGCCAATTACTACATAGGAGCAACGAGGGCAAAGATAATTATAAAAATGTGCCGCTAAGCACAAATTTTCACCATTCTCAAGGCTTGTAAATCCTAAACCCAGTGAACACTAAATCATTTAATAAACGTTTTTTTTTTTTTTTGGTTTATACCACCCGTATAATTGAAGTTTATCGTTAACATGTATTGAAATTAACTAGAAGAATTTTGCATAACATAAATAAAAATATGCATTTCACTGGTTTATTATATACCTGATAAAAACGTTTATATTATAGACGTTTACAGAAAACGTATAATAAATATACGATTACGAAAATGAAACCATCATTTCGTATAATTTCCGTAAAATAAACGTTTTCTAAACGACTGGGTGTTCACTGGGAAATATTGAAAATAGAGAAAAATAGTTTAAATAAAAGTCGTAACTTTTTTCATTTTCTACAACACTGGTAATACCTAATTTGGGTAGAACTATCAGGAAGGAGATAGTTGAGAGAAACCTATTTTGACTGTCATTTTTCAACATGACGGTCATAGCGGACAATATTTTTGTGGAAAACATCAATTAATAATTGGGGCAAGTCCTTCTATAGTATAAAAAAAGAAATTCTCTTGTAAGAATTATTCGTGGGTCAAATGAAAGATTGACTGTACCAATCATTTTAAACTCAAATTTAAGGGACCGGTATCGGCATCGTCCTAGTGAATTTCTCTAAGCAGGTTTTTCAATTGTCGTTTGGCAGCAACCAAAAAGTTTTCCACTAGTGCTATTTCATTTTAATTTTAATTAATAAATTTTAATATTCACTACAATTTTCATTCGCCTTAGGCGAAAGAAGACTGGTCACCGTATTTATTTGTTGTGAATTTGGTCTCGTCCCGTCCCATCTAGTCCTTTAATGGCTACGGCGTCGTGGGTGTCTGACCAGCTCCGGCAATGGGTGCCAGAAAACCACTGCTGTATGTTTCATTTATAATAAAGTCCTTTTGAATTGAATTGAGTAGAAAGTCACCTGGTGCGACATCAGACGTAGCGCGATCTGTTTTTAAACTTTTTAGTTCTCTCGCTGTTATTCATTGAAATATGTATCTAAAATTTTTGTGGAATAATGTACTCTTAAATTAGTGTGCCTTTAAGGAGAAAACTAAATTTTACTTAATGTACCCTTTTTGAAATTTTTGGCTAAAAAAGAAAAGAATATTTTGAAAACTTCAATTTTAGTACATTTTGCTTAATGTTTGCATGTAATTGTTCTTAAGATGACTGCTTGATGAAATTCAGCAGTTTAGGCTTATTTTAAGGTAGATTTATTTATCCTCATTAAATTGTAAAATAGTAAAATGCTATTTTAATATAGCCTTTTATAAGTTTCACAGGGAGTGGGAGATGCATTTTCTCGCAGTTTCTTCTCCGAAGCAGTTTATATCAATCCCAATGGGCACACGTACGTTTAATAAACGTTTTTAAAACATTGTAGTCGTTGATTAAACGTTTTATGTTGAAATTTTCAACGTTGCATTTGGTTGAAAATTACAAGGTTTAAATAAGACGTTTAAAATACGTTACTACTACACACATTTTTAACCATCAGTAGAAGAAAATACTAGAATAAAACGTTTTTGTAAGCACGCTTTTTTCACAAATATGTAATAATGTATAAAAAACACGTTTATAATGTAAGGAGTTTTAACGACTCGCTAAAGGTAACGTTTATGAAACGAAAAAGTTTAACGTTTTTCATTAGGTATATTTAATACGGCTATTCAAACGTTTTATTTAAAGAAAAAAACCGTATTTTTTACAACGTCAAAATAATTGTTGTTTCCGACTTACTAAATGCAAGAGAATTTTAAATCCACAGGTGAAATAGATAGTAGAAGATTACGTTATTTAAATGTTTTTCTACGAATCTATATCAACGTATAAAATTAGGCTGTACAATTTTATATTTAAATAAAACCTATAAAATACGTTACTCCCACACACATTCCCAACCTGTACTTAGTGGAAGGGAATACTGAAATAAAACGTTTTAATTACAACGTTTCTTTTATTGATATATTAACCTATAATACACATTCATAATATGAGAAATTGTAACAACCCGCGGTTGTGAAACGAGAAAATGAAACGGTTTTTTTTATTGCATTAATCAAATATAGCAATTGAAATATGTTTTATTTAAAGGAAATTTTTTTTTATGCAATCTTAAAATAACTGATGCTTTCAACTTATTAAAATGCACTGACGTTCTAAATCTACAGGTGAAATAAGTGGTAGATGATGACGTCTTTTTGATGTTTTTCTACTCAGCTATATTAATGCATAAAATTTGCCTACTTACCTCGTAGTTTGCTGCAGAAATTATTTGTAGATGGCGCCACATGCAAACCACTGACAATAATCACTCATACTTCATCTTATATTCTTATGAATTTATATAAAATAAATATCACATAGATTGCAATGTTCAAATTCTTTCAGGGAGCATCGATTTGTTTGGATGGATCTTATAACGATCAGGTTAAAGATCATTATTTTGTGGCTTGGCCGAGATATACATAATAGTATATTATATTACTAGGAGTAGAACGACTCTTTTTTTGTGTTGAGCCCAGGATTTGCAAACTGGGCGAAACACAAAAAAAGGCGTTCTACTCCGTGTAATATATACTATTTTTTCTTCAAGCGTATTAAAATGCAAAAATTCATTTATTTATCATAAATGTACAAATATTCAAACTACAGTCTTACATGTTGACACAATATGACAAGTGGCTAGTGGATAGCGCGCCACCGGTGGCTTTCGGTATTAACATTATGTTACTAGTAAAACAATACCCACTGCGGTGGCGCTTTCGGAACTAACATTATGTTACTAGTAAAACAATGTCCACTACGGTGGCGTTCGGTACTAACATTTTGTTACTAGTAAAACAATGTCCTACTTCTACTTCTGTTTTTGGTGACATAATTTAAACATTTTAATACGCTTGAAGAAAAAAGAGTTTTATGCTATCTGTTTACTAGGTTATGATAAAATCCATTGGGTGTTTAACCTATTAATTGTCCATTCATCTACATGGCGGTTCATCCTGTAACATATATATATGTGTATTGGAAAATGGAGATCTAGAACCTGTTTAATTTCGTTTAATTAACGTACATAATTAGTGAATATTTAACGTTATTAAAACCTTTATTAAAACGTTTATATTCTACATATACTTTCGTTTCATAAACGTTGAATATTAACGAATATTTATCGTTTTTTTAGTGTTATTCAATCGTTATCTATGGTGTTTAAAAGACGTTTATATTTGGTTAATAAGAACGTTTTTCCGCGCGACATTTTTTCGTTGCTAAAAGCCCTACAACAATGTGTGGTTTTCAATACCTTTCTAACGTTTATTAAACGTACGTGTGCCCATTGGGATTATTTTATCATTGTCAGGCAGGCCCGCTGTATGGGGGGGGGTTTATTGGGTACTGAGTTTAGGGGCCCAGACTACCGAGGGACCCTCCAGAGATTATGGCAATTTTTTTTTCAATTCCCCTCCCCCCCCCGGATCATCAATTATTAACTGCGAGGGCCTGTTGGCTTTCGAGAGGCCGGTAGCGGGGGCCCGCCAGGCAAATTTTTTTTCAACTTCTCCCCCCGCTCATCTATTATTAAGCACGGGGGTCCATTGGCTTTGGAAGGGCCCGTAGCGGGGGCCCGCCAGAAATTTTGGATTTTTTTTTTCCAAATTTCTCACCCCCGCTCATCAATTATTAAGCGCGGGGACCCGTTGGCTTCCGAGGGGCCCGTAGCGACGGGCCGCCAGAGATTTTAACAAAAAAATGTTTTCCCTCTCATCAATTATTAGGCGCGGGGGTCCGCCAGTGAATTTAATACCGGGGCCCATGATTTGATGCGGAGGGTCTGTTGTCAGGAGCAAGCAATACGAAAACTATGGAGTCTACTAAGGAACCTCCGTAATCTTTTAAACGAAACTGCAAATTGGGTCTACAAACAATAATTCTTTTAAATTCATAAAATAATATAAGCATAAAAGAAAAGAAAGGTGATGTGTGTATTCCGTAAAACTTTACGAAGTTTAGTGGGTAATAATAAACTCTCTTCGTTCTTTCCATACTTTATTTTCTAAATAAAGCAACTTTTATACTTTTATACAAGCACATTAGGCATGCCGTAAGTTTCTTTTAATGTAACATTCGGTAGTGCAAGATGTTCCATATAAAGTTAGTAATGTAATGTAAAATGTCTGAGATCATAAAACTTGCCTTTATATTTGTTTACTGCTTTTTAATGAACCTCTGGGTTTTAGAGCACGGTCTAAAAATGAGATTAAGTTTAAACAACTTTTTGAAATTGTGCCGTCATGCTTTTCTCTTAGCTGAGCAATGTTGTGCCTTAGGCCAGATGCCTGCATAATCGTTTCTCTTTATTAATTAATTAGTAGGTATCTAAGATGGATGAAAGAAGTGCTATTATATATTTGTATCTCGAGAGTTTCTGATTAACGGAACCGCTTGTAAAAATTATTCGATAGGCAGCAGAAAAAAAAAACAAAAACATATTTTAAAATTTATTACTTCCACGTCCAGTGGAAGTATAGTAACGACAAAAAAATTTTTAAAAATTTTTATTGTCCAAATAGGCTTAAAATGTCATGAAACGTCGAGATTTTAAGTTTGAGCGAAAACAAAATTTCTGTCTGTCTGTCGGTCTGTCTGTCTGTAACTTTTTTTTTATGCGCACGTTTACTCTGGAACCGTTTAAGATATTGACTTGAAATTTGGTACACATATGTACTTTAACGAGATCTAGAACTAGATTATATTTTCATCTTTTTCCGTCGAAGGGTTGGGGGGTAAATTGGGGTAAATTTGGGGTAAATGGGTAAATCAAGCAGGTAAGAGTCCATGAAATTGGTATTTAGTATATATAAGAGAAGCTAAGGTCTCAAAAAAATTTTTGGCATTAGCCACCCCCATTACCACCCCCACCTCCTTATTAAAGGGGATGAAAAAAAATTGTGATTTAGTGTATGTACAGGAACCAGAAACCTCAAAATATTTTTTTTACTTCATCCACCCCCCTTTACCACCCCCACCCCACTACCGATGTGGGGTATCGTTTTATGGGTTTTTGGGGTAGAGGATTTCAAATATTATATTATTAAAGTTCCATAAACAATTATTTTCACATACAAAGTTTTTTCGTTGTGAGTGACTTGGATAGAGAATCTGGATGTGGAAGTAGTGATTCCTTGGGCAGCGGTTTTTTTTATTGTTAAGGTAGTGAAATATTACTAGTTGACGAATGACGATGTGGTAAATTTATTCTAGATATAAAAGTATTTAAATAAATTGAAAAAAAAATGAATGCTAAATATATTTCTAAATAGGGAAGTTTCATGAAGCTATCCGATTTCTAATTATTTGGATGAAGTCGAAACGTTGTTGAAGTAAAGTATAACTGCTGCACAATATTTACTACTACTACAGTACCTAGAGGTTTTAAGGTTTCTATATTATGCGGCGGCTTGCTAATTTTTAGGGGGTGGATGTCACCCTTTTTCAGGGGGTGGCAACTAAGAAAAAGTTAAAAACATTGGAGACAAAAGAAAATAGAATTTTAAGAAGAAAAGGCTCTATGCAAAAAGGTATTTCAAAACAATATTCGTCAAATAACTCGAAAAGTATTACATTGAGCGAAAACATGCTTGAGACAAATAAGAAAGCTACTAAATTGAGGATTAATTTCGTTTTATTCTAATTTCTGTAGAGTTAATAATTTCGGAGATCTGAAAGTACAAAATTTATAGTTTAAATGTTAAATATCTCAGAAATTATGGCAATTACGTCAAAAGCGTTAAGAACCAAATAGTTAAGCTTTTAATTGATTTATTTTCTATTTCCATAGCATAAAAAACAAAGAAGTTAGGGCAGAAAGAATGTGCTTTTTTAAATTTTTAAAATAAAAAAGTCGGTATTTTTTAATGTAAGTAGTGAGCAATTAAAAAAATGTATTCCCATGTATTCCCATATACTGTTACGCTTACAGCGCTTGCTTTAGAAAAAAATGCATTTTAAACTGTAAAGGAATTTTAGGAAAAACGTAACCATTTTGTTTTTCTGCAAATATCTCAATAAATATTGGTTTTAGAGAAAATATACTGGACATCAAAAATGAAGCTTATAAACTGAGAATGAATAGGTTTTTTTATATACTTGTATAGTGTTGATAGTTTTGGAGATATTTAATTTTATAGATGGCATAGGACCGTTTTTAGGATGAAGTATTTAGTTTAAAATATTGAATATCTTAGAAACTGTGACACTTCCATAAAAAAATATAAGAAACAAAATTAGAGATAATTACTCAGTCTTTAAAATGTTTTTTTTTGTTTCTACATCACAAAAATAAAGAAGTTTTCATATTTTTTTAAACAAAATGTCTCTATTTTGTTGTTGTAATTGCTCAGTAATTATTTTTTTTTCAAAAATGCTATTTTTTGTTAATATAGAGCATCAACTAGATGCTCAATTTTTTTGTCTCTTTAAAACACTTGTTTTAGAAAAAAAATTTCATCCGCCATATTGGAGCCGCCATTTTGAATTTTTTAATTTTGTCTTCAGATTCGTAATCAGCGACCCCAAAAACATAACTATCCTACGTCTCAAAAATAAATTAGTAATACTTCTTCAAATATTAAATTTAGGGGTGGTTTTCACCCATTGAGGGTAAGAGCAAGTATTCGGACCATAAAGAAACTGAATACGATACCTTTTACTACAATAATAACTCATAAAGAAAAATTATGATTACATATGAAATTATTCCGAAATTTTGCAATTTTTTACCTCTAGGGTACTGTACTATACGTTATTCTTAAAATTTAAGGTACCACCCACAGTGTTATTAGATGTCTAAAATATGAAATTAACTTCCTATGACAACTTTTTGAGTTATCTGGATGCGGAGAAAACATTGCGAAAACGGTCACATTGGATGCAGAGAAGATCAAAATATATACAATGTGTCCATACTCGCTATGGATTAATTTTGAAAGTAAAAAACCTTTTTCTGTAGATGTATAAGAAAAAAGTAACTCTTTAGGAAAAGATCTGCTTGTCCTGAAACCCATCATTTTCAATCATTAGCAAAATATTAGAATCCCTAAACTCGAGAAAAGACACCATCGCCTTGTGCCTTGATCTTTCTAAGGCATTCGACAGTATAGATCACAAACTATTGTTGCTGAAATTAGAAAAATATGGCATTAGATGCACAGCTTTAAACCTGTTACGATCATATGTGATCAAAAGAAAACAATGTGTGATTAAATATAATGACGCAGGTAATCTCATAACTGAAATAGTATGAAAGTACTCAAGTACTGAAATAGTTAAAAGGAGAGTCCCGCAAGGGTCAATTCTCGGTCCTCTTTTATACCTTGTGTACACTAACGAGTTGCCTAAGGTGGTAATAATGACATATTTTTGACAAGCAGGCATTTTCGCTGAAAGGCTTTTCCTCATGAATCTCTAAATAAACATTGTGTCCTCTTTAATAGTCATTCTGTGCATACATTTACAACACTAGCGGCATTATATTTCGTAATCACAAAGATTCATAATTAGATATTTTGCTATTTCAGTATTAAGAACTTTTTCAAAATCAGGAAAACTTAGCAAATATTGATAAATAACACAGCCACCCAAAAAAAAAGTTCTGTGCAGCGGACCAAATTATATGGATATGGTGTATTTTTCGACGCTGAATCCGAATCCGTGGTCAAAAAAAATCTATCATGTCAGTTTTGTTTTTTAGTCAAAAACATCCCTTAAAATAGTGTAAAATCATAGAAATAATGTAATATCTCTTAATGAAGTGTGAAAAATGGTAGATGTTTTGTAGTCGAGAGTAGAGAATATAAATTCGAGCCACAGTAAGCTATTTCTATAAACTAAACCGAAATCCGCCCTTATGGGGGAGTGAAAACTACCGCCCGCTAAAACTCAAAACACGCAGGTGAGTGTAAATAATATGTACAAACGCCAAATTTTTGTATCACTTAGTGCAAAATATTTGACTCTGGTGCGACTACCAGCCATTGCTCTCAAAGGGTAGAGACTCAATCCTATGGAGGGTTACAACTACCCCCACCCCTCATAGGTTTCAAAACGGGAAAAAAAATTCAGGTAGGGTGAACAAATATGGAGTAAATTCATTCCAACCGCCAATACATGACTAGAGACTACCCTTAACGGGTGGTAAGAGCCTATGTTCAAATGTTACATATGGGTGCTATTAAAATTCGGAAAGAGTCAAATTGTAGCTCATTGTGCCAAATATATAAATCTGGTACGACAACCACCCAATCTTTTTAATAAGGTTGAAAATCACCTCTATTGGGGTGGGGGTAAAAACTACCCCCACATACGGACGGAAATAGATAGACGGAAATTTATTTTTAATTCGATTTTGAAAAATATATATTTTTAAACTTTAAATTTAATTGGTAAAATTTGTTCAATAAAACACTGATCTAATATTTAAATAAAAAATGTTTATAATACAGTGTGTTGTCTAACCAGTTTAAAAACAGTGTATATTATTAATATGCTCATTAACAACATGATTATAAAACATGGTAAAGGGTTCAATCATTTTCAACCCCCACTGAACTGCAATGCAGGTCCCCAGTTTTAATTATAATAATTATGAACACTCGTAATTATGAACAGTTACTTATTTATTTCTACTAAATTTAAAATCTTTATACGTTTTTTCTATATTGATCCGATCGTGTCTTCGGATTGTAAATTTATACCCATTAGATTTACTGAACCATAGAACAAACATTTTTTTTGACTGAATGGATGTCATCCTCCCTAGCCCACTTAAAAGTATCTTAGTCTTCCTGTAGAAATTTAATGCTATATGTCACACCATCTTCAAGCAGATCTAATACTCTTCCTAAATACCAACGGATGTCATAATAAATCTATTATAATTATAATTTTTTTTAAATCATTCTCTTCCGCAGTCTCGTCACTTAAATCTTCACTAATAGTATCGCATTCTGATTCGCTTTCTGAGTAATTTTTACGTGTCTTAGCGAGTGTCTCAGTTTTTTCGTAGTTTTATTTGTTAAATGTTAAATTATTTATTATTAAATACAGTATTTTTGAAATTTAAACGTAAAATATTTTAAATACTAGCAATTTTTATGTCTTTTCCATTTTGGTTTAAAAATATGTGAGAAATACCTACGCTATTTCATATTTCAACACCGAGCTGCTGTTATACAGGGTGTAACGCAAATATATTTTAAATGATTATTAAATTTAGATGTAGGGAAAATTGCAAATTCCTTATGGTCGTTTTATATACTGTTATTAAAACTTATTCCTTAAGTTATTAATACCCCTTTTACTTACTATTTTATAAAATTTCGAGTAAAATTCTTTGATTCTAGCAATAAGAAAAATCTAAAATACTATTTTATTTTTAGCTCGAAAAAAAAAACGCACAGAACCGAGCACAGAACACTGAGAAAGAACTAACGATCTCAAGCGGAATGCGACCTTTGATATGTTTCGCGACCGATTCGTGCCCTATTGAGTGACGCACCGCGCTTCAAATACGTCCTTTGAAAGTCGTATATTTCGAGAACCACATATCGGATTCATCTAAAATTTTCAATATCGCCTAATTTTAAGTAATACCTTATCCACAGGAAGTAACATCTACTAAATGAAATTCATTAAATGAGCCCATTAACGTAATAAATATTGTTATACTAAAATACACAATACACGTCATTGAAAAGTTAAAATAAATTTTATTTAATCCGACGTATTACACCAGAATAGTTTTTTTTTACCTGCTGATTCCTATTTAAGAAGTAATGGTTTATTGTGGCCGACATCCGCATATGAACTGAGACGGTATTATATATTATACATGGGTACTAATCATACTATTATTTTTAAAACAGGATTTTTTGTTTAAAGTATTTACTTACCATAATGAATTTTAGCACACAGTTACACTAAGCACCAAGACAAAGCACAAACAACCACTAAGACTATGAGCCGGTGCATATCCTTGACTCGATTTTCGACTATTTCTGAAGTATTCCGGAGCATTCCTGAGTATTTCCGAGGTATTCCTGATTATTCCAGAGTATTGCCGGGGTATTCCTTAGTATTCCCGTGTATTGCTGGGTATTCCTGAGTATTCCCGAGTATTTCCGAGTATTCTCGTGGTATTCCTGAAAATTTGTACACGTATTTCCGGCAGTGGTTGACCCCTCGGTATATAGCTTACATAGATACAAAAAAAATGATCACTGAAGAGATAACATCCTATATCTATGACTAAAAAAAATAGGAAAAGAAAACCACGGAAAAGATATTTTGAAGATAATGGAGAAAAATCATAAGAAAAGAAAGTATTTGGATTGATGGTCGAAAGTATGACATAAATAGGAAAAAGAATAGTTTTACACAGATGAAAAGATAGATAAGTTGATAAATGTTAAGATAAACAGTTGAATAAGCAGGTATGGTATAATAAATAAAACACAACTGGTTAATGGTTAATGTATGAATTTACTCCATTTTTATCTACCCTGCCTAAAACTACAAATGCATGAATTTTTATTCCAGGATATTAGAAGTAATGAAATCCATTCGTCTGTGCACTCAAAGAAAATGATAAGTAAATTCAACCAAAAAGAGCATATGAAATCGCGCCTATCTAGTTTCATAGTTAAATCAATCAGAAAAGAATAGTCATACAACTTTATTTGTTTTCGTAAACAAATAGTAGTTTAATAATCATATCTTCTTGTAACAAATTAAATAGTACAATGACATTTTTTTATGTTCACTAACCATTTTCAATTTGGTCTACAATTAAATATTACAACGACTTTGTTTTTTGTTCACTAACTAATTTTTAGGTTGATCTACACTTTATTGTATCATGAAGTTTTTTTTGGTTAGCCAAAATCTCAGTATTGAGACATCAGACCACCCAAACCAAAGATTAGAGATCGTTTATAAGATCCATCCAAATATATCGATGATCCCTGAGAGAATTTGAACATTGCAATCATGTTATTAATTTTCTATAAATTCATAAGAGTATAAGATAATGCATAATTAATTATTGTCATGGATTTGTATGTGGCGTCATCTGGGAATAATTTCTGTAATAGACTACGTGGTAAGCAAGCAAATTTTATGGTAATTCTTTTAGAATTTCTAGAAGACGACAATAATATTGGTTTGTCTACCAAGTACAATAATACAGCGAACTAATACTGGGTTAGAATTACAATTCGATAATAGTTAAAAATAAAATATACTATTATCTAGTTTAATTTGACAGAATTCAACAAAATAATAGTCAGACGAACAAAATAATAGTCTTATTCATCTATTTTTTAAGTTAATGTTTCTTTTGTTGTACGACAACTTTTTATTAATTAAAATAACAATCACCTCTTGTTTAAAAATACCATCAATATAGTTTGGTTTAACAAAATTAACGATATTGTTAGTTAACCATTTTTTTTTTGTTGAATTTACCCATACTATTTCTTTGAGTGTGAGAAAATTAAGATTGGGTGGTCGTCGTACCAGATTTGTATATTTGGCACGATGAGCTACAAGTATTTGACTCTTTTCGAATTTCAATAGCACCTATATGCATCATTTGAGTATGGACGGTAGCTCTAACTAAGGGTAGACTTTAATCATGTGTCGGTGGTTGGAACGAATTCACTCCATATTTGTTCGCCCTGCTTAAAACTACAAAAGCCGCAATTTTTTTTTCCGTTTTAAAACCTATGACGGGTGGGGGTAGTTTTAGCTCTCCATGGGGTTGATTCTCTACCCTTTGAAAGTAATGGCTGGTTGTCGCACCAGAGTCAAATATTTTGCACTAAGAGATACAGAAATTTTGCATTTGTACATGTTATTCACACTCACCTGCGTCTTTTGAGTTGTAGCGAGTTTTCATCTCCCATAGGGGCAGATTTCGGTTTAATTTATAGAAATAGCTTACTGTGGCTCGAATTTATATTCTTTATTTTCGACTACAAAACATCTACATTTTTCACACTTCATTAAGAGTTATCACAAGATTTTACACCATTTTAAGGGATGTTTTTTACTAAAAAACAAAACTGACACGATAGATTTTTTTTGGACCACGAATTCGGATTCAGCGTCGAAAAATACACCATATCCATATAATTTGGTCCTCTGCACAGAACTTTTTTTTGTTTGTGGCTGTGTAATTGATATAAAATAAGGCATTCCTCAAGGTAGTATTTTGGGTCCTTTGTAATTTTCCGTGTGTACCTCCAGCTGTTTTCGACAAACATTGGAATCTACGTTAATCCCATTAATAAGCCTCTGACACACTATACTACTTCTTCTTCCTAACTGGTGCACGAATAAACTCTGATCATGACACAATTTCGAATATGTCTAAATGTCATGGTCTTATTTTGATGAAATTAAAATGCACACGTTGCTTTTGAGACCTACTGACTTAAAATTCTCACATATTATCTAAAATCCGTTGGTAAATTAAAAATACTCATCATTTACAAGACGTCTTACGTAGTGATATTAAAACCCCCTAAAGCCCGATTTTTTTTTATTCGGTAAAAAAAATTGAACATGTGGTTAGTACTTAAATGTAATTTTTTGTTATAAAATGCCCCTTCTGCATCCCTTGGTACATCTAGGGGTACGTTACTTTGAGGTAACAATGGGCACTATTGTGTATGAAATTAAAAAAAAAAAACGATTTGATGTTGGAGTAAAACACAAGTAAACATTACATTTCATGCATAGAACTTTTGGTATTCCAATACACCCTGGAATTTTGCATCTTCTTCTTTTGTTGCTAAATGTAGGCCAGTGTCCAGTTTTATCTGTTCGAATATCTTCAGTAGGCATTACGACTGTCGATCCCTTATGTTTCTTATTTTCTATCTGTTGCTGTAATGGAGACGAAGTACTGGGGCGTCCCCTTTTTCGAAAATTTATTGGGTCTTTGCCTACACCACAAAGTGTGTTCGCTATGTCCGTTTTGAACTGCAACAGACTCATTTGTTTTTTTGTCGCAATGTTACTTCTCTTACAGTCGCGTCTGTAAATAAGCCAAGCATTTACAACAACCATTAGATGGAAAAAAAAATTATGGTACCACTTTTTGCTACGAATTCTTGTTCTGTATAATGCAATCAGCGAATCGACTAAATCAACGCTGCTCATAAATTGATTGTACAGCAAAATTGCATTTGGACACGGAACATCAATTTTGGAATTTGAAGTTTTGTCAACTCTGCAAGAGGTAGTTCGTCCTCACTATCCCAAATATCTGCATTATTTACGACCTCATTATCTTGAATATTATCCTCATCTTCAATTTCACAGAACCCATATTTATTTTCATCGATCTCTGGATCCATTTGAGAAGAAATTACTTTTTCTTCTAACAAATCAGATATACTTCTACTGTTATCATCATCGCTGCTATCACTCAACATGGAATCTTCTGATTTATTCCTGTCCTTAATTATCCTTGTCAAAATCTCAGGGTAATTTTTTTTAGCACTACGGCCATAAAACATTGAAGTGTTCATTTTGAATACTGTAAATAGACATACATATCTTAGAATCACTGTGGCCCAATGTAACTTTGAAGTAACATACCTACTTTTTGTTGTATTTATGGAGTATCTCAAAATAAATCCAAATATTTTCAATACACTAGTCTCTGAATAAATAAAATACCATACTTTTATTTATATTTGTCACTTTTATTGTTAAAACACTGATGAAAACACTTTCAAAACACTACTTCACACAAGCATCTTTAGCAACAATCCGCCATTAGACAATTTCGCGCGCAATTCTCTAATAATCGTTTAAATGCCGCCAAATCTGCTATTATTAGACTAAAACAAAGTTACTTCAAAGACACAATGATCTACAACGGACTAAAATTTAACATAGCTATTTGAAAATTACAATATAGTAGTGTGTTACTTGAAAGTAACGCAGGGCCATAGAGGGTTTTAAACTAAGTAACTCTTTAATTTCAGCTCGTATCTGATCTTCATCTTTTGTTAAAAAGTAGTAGAATATTTCTGTTTCTGCCTTCAAAGAAGAGCCAATTAGGGATAGCAATCTTCTCAAACAACTTTAGTTTAAATAATGTCTTAACACAAACACATACGAATGTTGTATTATGACAGTTTGGAGCTGTTTAGTTCGTCTCTAAGAACTTGTCCAATGTTTTGTTTGTACCATCGCATTCATCTCGTTAAGTGGCAAGGCCTCAAGCCATAAATTTAATAATATATATTTACTATCCACAGCCATAAATTACAATTACGATACCGATGGAATATAAACAGTCTATTGTCGTCACATGAATTACACATCAATTTTCATTTAAAAATTTCTGGTATTAGAAAACAATTTTGTGTATTTGCCATTGTAATTTTCAAATAACTTAGCATAGGTTTATGTGTTAAAATATATGCATCCCACAGTCCTTATAGTCTATTGTCCATATACTGTAGAAAGGAACTAAAACGTTAAAGGGTTTTTATTGTTTATTATGTTCAATTGACCCCAAGATATGAAAAAACTGCAGAGTGCTACCATTTAAAGTGGTGCGTTTTTGAGATCGAAGTAAAAAGGTCCACTTTTCAGATTTTTTTTTCTGGAAAACTATGAATTTTTTCTATAAACGCGTCAATAGAAAAGTGTGTAGAGAATTAAATTTCCAATCAAAATTGCACCTTCGGGAGTCAAAAACTTCTTTTTTTACAAAAATACGGCCAAAAAACAAAACAAAAAAAAACGAGAAAATGCCATTTTTTTATTTATTTTTTTTATTTTAGCCTGTAACTACTTTTCGGGTACATTTAGGCATAAACATTGCTGCATAACAAAAAAAGCTGGCGTTTTACCCGTTAAAACGAGATTTTGTAAACAGTTTTACGATTAATAGTGACCGAGATATAGCGTCTCAAAGTTTGCAACTTTGAACTTTTTTTGCTAAATTTTATTATTTTTTTTCAAATTTCGTCCTGTAACTTTTTTCTAAGTGAATTTAGGTGTGGTTTTTACAATTAGTAACCCAGTATGGGTTTTTATTAGCCCAATACCTATAATTCTGACTTGAAATAATAGCGTTGCTCAAAATTACTATCCACTCTTCTGACGCTTGGTGTTGGATTATCTCGAATAGTATAATGTATATCTGTTTCTTAATAAAAATGGATGCCAAGGACTGAAATAAGTTTTGTTTTACTTAAAAAAGACATAGTAAAGAGCTTTGTTAACAGTCCAAATTTGGTTGAAATCGGATTACTAATAACGTTATGTTTAACTAGTTCGTTTAATAATATATTTGTTAATAACATTATGGAACAAGTAATACCATTTGCAACTTTACCTTCAGATGTTGCATTAAATGGTCATAATGCAAATCGCAATAGTACGCAATTAAAACTTGTCGGTAACATAGGAATCTAGTCATTAAAGCTGTATATTATTCAAATTAATGCATATGGGCAGTTATTGATACTCTCGAGAATATATTCTCTTGAATAAATTATAAGATTATCGTTCTTTATACTCTTTAGTAAAATTATAGAAGCATATTAATTTCCTTTTGATTACTTTTTTATATTGTTGGAATTTAAAATATTCAACTCTACATACTAATATATGTATCAGTCGTTCAGTAATATATCAGTTAGTTAACTATATCTTCGATGCTATCTTCTTATATGTCAATTATATGCACAAAAACTAAGATATTAATGCTTCCTGTTGTAATAAATTGTAATTGGCTAACTTTCATTGAAGCTAGTTTTACCAAACATGAACCTATTAGACACTGGCGGTGCTTGTGTAAAGTGCATGAATAAGGTATAAATTAAATGTCTGTATTATTAGTATAAGTCTTCTCTTCTTCATCTTCTTGTTTACAACGTCTTGCCAGGAATTTTCTGATTCATGAAAACTATTCTGGTTGTCCCCCGCTTGCTGTATAGCGCGTCTGGTGGCATTACGCCATCTGTCGCGGTTGCCTGTTAAGTGCACAGCCTCATTAGAGGTCTTCCTATCAGCTCTTTGGCGACATCAGCACAATGTTCTGGAGGGCGTTCTTTTTACAAAGCTTGTGATTTTCCTGGCAGCTAATTGCCCTACGTCCTACGTCCTACGTTCGCCTTTTCTTGGTACTTTAGCCTAGTACGGACTAGCATCTTGCATCACGGTATCTGCACGTAGCGTTGTCTGCCTTGTCCATATTCTTATGATGATATCCTCAAGGAGCAATGGCCTGTTAAAAGACCCACCATCAGCTTTACGTTGGACTTTTCGAATTCGAGAAACCTTGTGGCATTCCTGGTCTAATAAGTGATGAATTTTTTCGCTTGTCTTTGGCCTGGAGTATTCCTCCAGTGGAACTCTTTCTGTTCCTTTTCCCGTTTTTGGATCTCCTCCATTATGTGTCCCTTGGATAAGCCACAAAACGGTTCGGGTCAAAAAAATGAGGCATCAGCGCCTTTTTTGCGAAGGCGTGTCAGCTAATTCATTCCCTTCTATTCCCTCATGCCGTAGCACCCACATCAAGGTAACCTTGTTGTTTCTTGCCAGTTGCTTTAGGGATTGTCTGCATTCCCAAGCAAATTTAGACCCAAAGATGTAGAACCTGAGAGCTTTTAACGCTGCCTGGCTGTCAAAAGTATACTACAACTAAATTGTCCAAAAAAGTATATGCCATCAGACAAATAAAAAACAAAGTTAATCAACTTGTAAGTTGCAAATCTTGGATCACAACATTTAATATATTAACTTTGCGTTCCGAACTTATTTGCTGTAATTTACTTCACATAAAGGAGAATTGGGGCGAATATGCAAGAAATGGCGAAAATAATGAATACTCGAAATCTCAATGACATACAAACACCTTATCAGAGACTAGAGTCAATAAAAAGAAACAATTTTGGTATTGCTTTATTTAACTCTTTGCCCCAGTTTGTTCTTTGTTAGTTTACTTGAATTGTCCTGTACTATATTACACAAACCATATTAGGATTATATCATTTACATATATATTTATATTTATATTGACTATACTAGGATTCTGTAATAGTGTTTTATACAGTCATATTTTCTTTGTTTGTTGTTTGTTATTTACTTTGACTATACTAGTATTAAGTCCTAGTGTTTTATACAATTATGTTTTTACCTGTTATTCATATTTACGTTATTTATATTTATATTTATATTTATATTCATATTCATATTCATATTCATATTCATATTCATATTCATATTCATATTCATATTCATATTCATATTCATATTCATATTCATATTCATATTCATATTCATATTCATATTCATATTCATATTCATATTCATATTCATATTCATATTCATATTCATATTCATATTCATATTCATATTCATATTCATATTCATATTCATATTCATATTCATATTCATATTCATATTCATATTCATATTCATATTCATATTCATATTCATATTCATATTCATATTCATATTCATATTCATATTCATATTCATATTCATATTCATATTCATATTCATATTCATATTCATATTCATATTCATATTCATATTCATATTCATATTCATATTCATATTCATATTCATATTCATATTCATATTCATATTCATATTCATATTCATATTCATATTCATATTCATATTCATATTCATATTCATATTCATATTCATATTCATATTCATATTCATATTCATATTCATATTCATATTCATATTCATATTCATATTCATATTCATATTCATATTCATATTTATATTTATATTTACATTTATGTTTTTCGTTTTTACTTACTTTTTTACATATTTATGTTGACGTGTCAAAACACTACGGTGTATTTTTAAATAACCAATAAATTATTATTATTAATAATATTTGCCACGTAGTTAACACTACTTCTAAGAAAGAAACCTGTTTTACTTTTAGAGAAAAAATATATACGGTGGTCACTAAAATAATATAATAATTAACTAGGCTATACCCTTCAACATTGGACGGAGGATGTACATTTGAGAATTTGAGTAAGGTATGGTACTCCTTTGTTTTTATCTTCGAGCATATAAGGGAAAACAGAGGTGCCTGCTCTATTTTACAACAATGCAATTGTTTGTTCTCAACACATATGGGCAAGGGACGCGAGAGGCGTAGTAAACACTGAAGTAAATATCCACAAAACACAATAGAAAACGAAAATAAACAATACGCAAATGATACTAAACGCCATATTAGAAAGGATCCCCTACGGGGATGAAATCATTATTTTGCACCAGCCAAGGAATCGGGGATTAATAACAGAGCCCCACAAAAAAAAAAGTTCAAAGCAGCGAACCAGACCCATGCATCCCTATGTATTTTCGGTCGCTGAATCCGAATCCGGGGTAAAAAAAAATCGTACACCCCCAAAATCATTAGCTAGAGCCAAAAAACACCTCTGAAATGGAATAAAAAGAAGATTAAGTTGCGAGAATAGTTGTTACTTCTTAATCAATCGAATTATACAAATTAAGGTTAAATAGCAGCGTACATACAATAGATATGAAACACACCCCCAGGGAGGGGTGAAAACTAGCCCCCATATATAAAAAAATCGATCCAAAACAGCAATGACTGCTGAAAAAGCTCGAAATGTCTAAGTTTTGTTAAAGTGTTAAGAAACTACATCAGGTCTGACGTAATCTTCATAAACTGCCCCTATAGAGTTGAGAACAACCACCTTCAAGTTCAAAGGACACGAGAAAAACAAGAAAAAACGTAAAATCCAACAGGATTTCTATTTTCATGGATGCTATGATTGGCTGAAATTGCGTAGTACTCTAAAATAGAACCAGAAACTTACATACTATCAACATCCTACACGATAAACCCTCAGAGGGTGTGAAAACTACCCCCTATGTAAGATCTAACTATAAAAAGTTACAGTGACTTCTATAAAAATTCGAAACACCTGCGTTGTGTGGAAGAGAGAAGAAACTAGACTATGTTCGACGATGTGCTTGAAAACCACCCCCACGGGGTTGCGGTATATCTGTAGGATGCTGGAAAAACAGAGAGAAACTAACCGGACTTACATTCTTATGGATGCTATGATTGGCAAAAATCGTGTTGCACACTTAGAGTTTGAAACTCATGTCCTATGAATGTTATTAAGTAACACCCCCAGAAAGGATGTAAACTACCGTAATTCAAGATGTAACGAAAAACCTATACTGTTGCTTATTCGTTTCATTTCTATAGTTTTTTTTATAGAGGTGGCGTCTCTCAACCCCGTGGGGGTGGTTTTCAAGCACAGCGTCGAACATAGTCTAGTTTCTTCTCTCTTCCACACAACGCAGGTGTTTCGAATTTTTATAGAAGTCACTGTAATTTTTTATAGTCAAACCTTACATAGCGGGTAGTTTTCACACCCTCTGAGGGTTGACACTGTAGAATGTTGATGGTACGTAAGTTCCTAGTTCTATTTTAGAGTACTAGGCAATTTCAGCCAATCATAGCATCAATGAAAATAGAAATACTGTTCCAATTTACGTTTTTTCCTTGTTTTTCTCATGTCCTTTAAACTTGGGGGTGGTTGTTCCCAACTCTATAGGGGCAGTTTATAAAGACTACGTCGAACCTGATGCAGTTTCTTATAACTTCAACAAAACTTAGACATTTTGAGCTATTTCAGCAGTCATTGCTGTTTTGGAACGATTTTTTTATATATGGGGGCTAGTTTTCGCCCCTCCTTGAGGGTGTGTTTCATATCTATTGTATATATGCTGCTGTTTAACCTTAATTTGTATAATTCGATTGATTAAGTTGTAACAACTATTCTCGTAGCTTAATATTCTTTTTACCCCATTTCAAGGGTGTCTTTTGGCTCTAGCCAATGATTTTGGGGGTGTACGATTTTTTTTGACCCCGGATTCGGATTCAGCGACCGAAAATACATAGGAACACATAGATCTGGTTCGCTGCTTTGAACTTTTTTTTTGTGGGGCTGTGTAATTTGCTTGTTTACAGTTGTAGCCCGAACAAATAAACAGCTGTTTGACAACCTCTATTTTCCCCTATATTCTCGAAGGTTTTTATGAGCTTCTCTAGGAAAAGGTGAGACCATCACGTTGAAACAGGGTCGCGAATTTCTTGAAAATGTGAGTACTGATAGCAGGTTTAAAGGTGTGTCTCTAAGAAATAATGACTGGGATACTTTTTAAACATTCCCACTTCGTCGAATCTCGACGGGGTTAATTTAGTATTTATTTACTTATTCGTTTGTTTATTTATTTATTTTACTTTATATATTTGTCGCCACCTCTATGTTGAGTAGCCAAAAGTACACATAAAGTGGCAAATAATACTGATGTTATAACTGTCACTTCACTGGTCCATTTGTATCCTAAAAATCTATATCAAACAAAATGCATATAGAGCTCAATAATAGACTGATGTGTCACAAATGGATGCGTTCGTTCATCTTCCACAATCTAAATTTGTTTCATTACGTCAGTGGGTAGAGAACCATGACTCTGCATGTACTTAATTCTTTTATTATTTTTAGTCGCAGAATGAAAAGTTGCCAGGGCCATGCATGAGATACTAAATTATAATAATTAGTGTAATCTATGATTGAATTTGAACAGTATGAAGAGCAAGTGTAATTAAAATAAATTAGGAGTTTAAAATAAGATGATAACATTTAATAGTGATGATAAATAACTGCATAATGACCAAATAAAGTTAATGTATTAATAAATAAATCATCATGTCTTAAAATAAAATAAAATTGTAATTAGTTATTATGTGCAATACATAACATCTTTTACATCCTCTCCACTTACGAGTGTAATTATTATAAGCTGATCACAGATATATAGTGCCTGGATTAAATTTTTTTTATTTCTTATTTTTAATTTTACACAAAATTGATGGAGGAATAAATATTTTTGCTCGATTTAAAATGGAAAAATCTACAATTAGCTTCAATATTAGAAAATAGACCAAAACTATTTTACATTTTATAAAAAATTGTTAAATGATCCAAATTTTTGTTTGATTTAAAATGACCAATCTTTAATTAACTCTTCAATATTAATAGGAAAACAGAGCAAAATAATAAATACACTAATTCGTGAATATTTCAAACTATTTGATAAACCCACAAACCCTTTCAACACATAATTCAATTCTATGTCGTAGCTTGTTATAACTGTTAAGGATTTCTTGAATTGTAAAGGAGGCAATAACATTTTTTTTAATACTTCCACAGTATCAGGTAAGTTAGTTGTCTTTGTAAACAATTTGTTTTAAACGCCCCCACAAATAAAAATCTAAAATTGTCTAAAATTGTCCTTGGATTTCTGTCAATCCAAATATCAACAAATCTTCGATTAGGCACGTTAACAAAAATGTTAGAATAACGGGCTGGAGAATCCTGTTGAAAATACATCAATTGCCGGTAATTAAGAGGTAAATCAATTAAATCATCTCGGAGAAAATATCTCAACATGTCATCAGCAAGTGAAGCAATGTTCAGCGCGGTTAGTATTTGGATGTGTGAAATCCATCTTGGGAAACACGGCGATCTCGTCCCACCTTCTAGCGGCTTGTATATCAGCGTACACGCGGAAGCTATGTAATTTCAAGACGAGGATTACGTAGTGGATATACCATCCTTCGGAGGGGATGTAAAGCAGGTGGTCCCTTTTCTATTAAATGTTAGACAAGTAAAAGATCCCTACTCTTCTCAAGAGAAGAGGTTCGGCAAAATTTCCAGGTTGGGGGTAGTTAGTTTCCTGGCGTCGGTGACAGGTCCTGGTATCGGAAATAGGCCGTCGTTAAATAAATAGTTAAAAAAACCGCTGCCCAAAGAATCACTACTTCCACATCCAGATTTTTTATCTAAGTCACTCACAATGAAAAAATTTTGTATGTGGAAATAATTGTTTATGGAACATTAATAATATAATATTTGAAATCCTCTATCCCAAAAACCCATAAAATGATACCCCACATCGGTAGCGGGGTGGGGGTGGTGATAGGGGGTGGTAGTGGGGGTGGATGAAGTAAAAAACATTTCGAGGTTTCTGGTTCTTGTTCACACCCTAAATCACAATTTTTTTCATTCCCTTTAATAATGGGGTGGGGGTGGTAATGGGGGTGGCTAATGCCAAAATTTTTTTTGAGACCTCTGCTTCTCTTGTATATACTAAATACCAATTTTATGGACTCTTACCTGCTTGATTTACCTCTTTGCCCCAAATTTACCCCAATTTACCCTCAACCCTTCGGCGGAACAATATGAAAATATAATCTAGTTCTAGATCTCGTTAAAGTACATATGTGTACCAAATTTAATGTCAATATCTCAAACGGTTCCAGAGTAATCGTGCGCACAAAAAAAAGTTACAGACAGACCGACAGACAGAAATTTTTTTTCGCTCAAACTTAAAATCTCGACGTTTCGTGACATTCTAAGCCTATTTGAACAATAAAAATTTTTAAAAATTTTTTTGTCGTTACTATACTTCCACTGGATGTGGAAGTAAAAATATGGGCTTTTTATTCCATGATAAATAACACCACACGACACGTTTACTGATGACACGTTTACTGATGAAAAACATAATATGAAGAAAATTAATATTTCTCATGATTTTATTACCCATTTATAAACAAAATATGGGACATTTACCATCATTTCCTAGCTCCAAAGTATGATTAAAAATGAGTTTATGGGCATGTATTTTATGTTTCTTCAAAATTCTTTGACTTGTGGTTTGTTGATACGTATTTGAAGTGACTTTTGAATTATCTTCTACTGAATCTAAAATTATCAGAGAAGCAACATCTTCATCATGCTACTGCCTTCTTTTTCTTTGAATTGATTACGAAACCAGTTTTTTTTAAATTGAGCACCTTTCTAATACCATTATGAGAAACATTAACACTAGGTTAACTTTTCGTTACATTCTTCTTTTAGGTATCGGTATCTTTTATCCCCCATACCATAACATTGTATTAACTATGTTTTTCACAAAATGGTTCTTTCACAAAATGCAGATTGATTTTGCTTAACCCGGTGGACTTTATACAATTGCAGTTTGTAGATATTGATTTGATGAGATTTCTTAGTTCTATCGCATTATAAATATCATTAAAAGTATTCACCTAAGAATATATGTGCTAGATAAAATTGTAATTTCCTTATCTATATGGCGAATTTAAACGGTGGCATTGCCATCAATATAAATAAAGTAATTAATAGTTTACATTAACGAAGACATACTGAGGTTTATATTGACACCGTAGTAGTAATTTGTAATAAATCTCTAACAAACGGAGCGTAGTATGAATAATATTAAATTACAAGATGAACGTACCCGTACCATTTGTTCCAATTAAATTTTCCGCAGCACTGCTGTAGGTGATAAAAATCTTTTACAGTTTACAAATGCTAATCTTGGTTATTTCTACTTCCTTATCTAACTGTATTTCGTTATTCACTTGGTTATCGTAAATAAATATTTGTAACATCTGGATAATGCGAAAACATTATGTTTTACATCAAAACAGGTAATAATAACATTGCAGAGAAGTGGAAATATTGGAAATATTTCTGCATGAGCGACGAGCTCTTTATGTAGTAATATGCATACTTATGCATGAAAGATTTTCAGTTAGATTAGACCGACTTTCGAGTTACGTGATAAAGGCGATCTGTTTGGTTTGCAAGATAGAGGATCATTCAGAGAGTAACAAACAACTTACCACCAATATTAAAAATTGAGACGTACATACGAAATTCAAGATGGCGTCAAACAATAATTCTATTCTCTCCATACAAGTGGCATGTGAACAATTCAGTGCTATACAAGAATACTCTGCAATAAAATTTACAATAAAACTTACATTTCTTGAGTTCAAATAATAATAATAATAATAACAATAATTTTATTTATATTGAAGATGCATACAAAAACATAGCACACTTTATACGAAAATGTAACTCAAATATTTTATGTAAATAAGACGCGTAAGTTTATTTAATATATTCACATAACATATCAAAAAAAAAAAGAATATATTTTTTGTTACTACCATTAAATCTATGAAGCAGCTACTTACTGAAAATGCAGTTAAATACTATAAATAAAAGTAATATTAGTAATATTCTAATTAAAACAAAATAAATAAAAAATAATATATAAAAAGAATATTTGTACTGAATAATAATAATTAATCACGATTATAAAATAATATAATTTCTAATTTTAAAATTTAGTGTGTCTGGAAATAACGGTATAGTTACCTTTATTACAATGTTTATAGAATTAAGATTTGTTTTAGTCGAGTAATGTTGAGGAATCTCTTATACCCGCGTCCTTAACCATATTTTTACTTGTTTTTTGAAACTATTGACATTTTTTATTTCTCTAATATTTTTATCTAGCATGTTATACAATTTTATTCCGATATATTCAAAATATTTTAGCCTAAATGTTTTAGTCATTTTATTTGATTTAAGAAGTCTTTGTTTACGTTTTGTACTATATTGATGAGCTGCTTGCTCATTTTTTTTGTTAATATGTTTGTATTATCGATTATTTCATACCTTGATATTGATTCAATTAAAACATTGTACAAGGTAATTAATTCGTTTCGTCTTAGAATCGACTTTAACTGTTTGAATTTATATATTAAGCCACGTATTTTTTGTAATAGGTTTTCACACGTTCTTGCCTTCTAAGGTGACAGTCAATTGCAATCCCTAGGTATTTAATTTTTTTACCAGATCAATGCAAGAAAAATGTTTTTTTTGTTAATAATCAATTTTTTATTATCAAATAATCTTTTTATTAGTTGTAGATCTCTTCCTATTAACCTTTTTAAGTTTTCCCATAAATCTCCTTCGTAAAAAAGTGCAGGAAAAGAATATTTTTCCTGCTGTTTTCATATTAAGTATGTCTGAACAGAATAGGTCCTAACACAGTTCCCTGCGGAAATTCGCATGTTACTTTTTTCAGGTCTGCTTGTTTTATCCCCTATTTTAACAAACTGTTTCCTATTTTCTAAGTAGCTCTCAAAAAGTTTTAGTAGTAAACCTCCAAATCCCAATAGTCTCCAGCTTCAGTAAGAGTTTCTTGTGTGTCAAAAGCTTTCTTTAAACGTAAGAAAACACACAGTGATGGCCTCGATTGGTCCAAGGACTATACATGAGGTTTGTTAAACGTTCTATGGCATCACTAGTTGAGCACTATTTCCGAAACCCATATTGCAGTTCTGATAATAAATTATACTTAGTCAAGTATGAACTCTTTCTTTTAATATTTTTTCTAGAACCTTGCTGAGGCAGGAAATAAGAGCATTTCTCTTTGTATGTAGGTGTAACTATTGCCTCCTTTAACGCACCTGGAAATATTTCGGTTTCTGTTACTATGTTAAATATATAGCATAGTGGTTTTGTTATATATTCCTCTAAGCCCTTCAAAGTGTTAGTCAGACCTGACACCATCTTTACCCGGTGCTTTAATATTTTTAATTCCCTTATAGACTTTTTTATTTCAGTGTAACGGTTTGTTGTCGGGTAGCTGGTTTGGAGATTAATCAGGGTCCAGATTAGTTAATAAGACAGCCCAATAAAAATATAAACAATTTATTTTCTTCTTCAAACAGGTAATACGTGGCAGTGTTACATAACATGCAGGTTATACAGGTCCGTATCTTTTACGGTTCTTAGGATAACATTTTCTATTATCAGAGAGAGAGAGAGTGTAACGATGCGATGCGACGTTAGTTGCTGCTACTGGAGTGACATCGGGCGTCGGGCGAATATCGTCGAATCAAGAAGTTTCCCAGCTCAACACGGTGTAGGAGGTCTCCAGGTCAGACTCATCCGCTCTGGTTCTGGCGACGAAACGGCATCGGGGAATGACTAACGCCTCGAGAGGTTCCAGCTCAATACGCTGAAGGATTCCCAGGGTCAGATTGCATTCGTTCCGTCGTGTTTGCGTCGGGAGATGCACAAAGCTGTAATATGTCCAGCTCAGCACGCTGTAGACAGATTGACAGAATTGCCCGCTCTGAATTAGTTGATTTGGGGCCGGGCTTTTATATCCGAGAATCCTCGCTTAGTGGTGACGTAGTACTGCGTACAGTTTAGTGTCGTGTGCAAATCCATGCCTCTAGACGGGAGCTGGGTAGATTTGTCTGCCGTGTACATATTGGTGTCGTGTGTAAATCCAGAAACTAGTAATGCAACATGAATTTATGAATGCTTCATTACATAAGGCTCACCTATTGGGGCTGGTAGTGAGGATGGATGAAGTAAAAAAATATTTTGAGGCCTTATACACACACTAAATCACAGTTTTCTTATCTGCATACAAGTGAAAGTGGCAACCCAAGGCAACATCTGGGAGGTCTAACGTAAATACAGAAAACAAAATAGACCCCAGTACACTGGCTTGAGGTACATCATTTAACACTTGCTGCATGGACGAGAAATTATCTGTGCCTATTTTAGCAAATTGTTTTCTATTTTTCAAATAATCTCCAAACCACTGCAAAACGATATTCTTCACTCCAATATATTTTAATTTCGCAATTAATAAATTTGCATTGACCATATTAAAAGCTTCGCTTTAATCAAGTAAAACGAGAAGAATTAGCATGGAATTATCCATGGTAATATCATTTACATCCTTTAATATTGCTGTAGTGATACTATGCTTTTGTAGAAAATCTGACTGAATTGAAGGAAGAACGTTAAAATGATTGATCCTCTCACTGGACACTGCAGGCTTCATAGACATATGAGTCTAATGGGTCTGGTAGAGGATGCAACATGCAGATTCTGTCAAGAGGAAGACGAAACTTCAGTACATGTGCTGTGCCATTGCGAAGGCCTAGCCAGACTTGGAGAGGAATTAAATCGTATTTTGCATACCCTTGCAGTGGCGCAGCCAGAAAATTCATCTGGGGGGGGGGCAATAGAACCTGCCTCTCCAGAGGATGAGGAAAACTTTTCAGAAAATTGTTGTAAATGGATGTGTATAGATTCCTCTACTAGATAATATTGGCGTTAATTATAAAATATTTATTTCAAGGGATAGCTTAAATACTGCTTTGTACTGATAGAGATAATGTGTCTTTATTTTTGGTTCATGGAAGACGGCTTGGGGGGGGCTGCGCCCCTATTTTTAAGGAAGTGTAATTAAAGAAATCACCAAAATGTTTATAAGAAATCGATGGTCAGATTTGATGCTTCTAAGGATGGCTTAAAAAGGTTAGGGTACATCCGGTATACACATAGTAACGGTATACACATAGTAACTATTTAATAACATCCTAAATAAAGGTTTTGTATTAACTCATTCTGCACAACAAATTTTCTTCATAGTTTGAGATATATTTTAGGGAATATTTCTAACGTATTTCTTCAATTTGTTTTCTTTTTTTAGAAAACATGAAAATTTATAAAATCAAGAATGTTTGGATAAAGCAAAATACTTGGTTTATTAAATGATGCGGTGTTCAACTAAAACATGCAATGAGAAGAACTGTTATAACCGTAATTTACAATGTTATGCATAATGTTTAAATTTCGAAGCAAATTCTTTCATTAATATGATAATACTTTTAACACTTAAAAAAAACTAGTTTATTTTAATCAACTTTTACTTTTGAGAGCAATTTAAGCTGCATCGCTTCATTATTCGTTTAAGCGCTGTTTTTTACATAGCTCATAATTATTAAACATGATATTTTATCAAAACTGGCACATGAGATTAAAAATAGATAACATTCTCTACTAGTTTTCCTGTTTATTTCACTGATGTCGATCAATTCAATGTTTCTGTCAATCATAAATTCTATCCTAAGGCAGGTTGGTATGTGAATGTAAGATACTCATAAATATCATTTTTCTTCCTTTCTTTTGCTTCGTTGAAGTTATTAAATAAAAAAATATATTAGAAACATTTTCTTGAATACTATTCAAATTTAAATAAAATATTACTACCACCGTCAATTTTAATACCAAAGAATTGTGATGAGGATAATATTGCCAAGGGTATTATTTGAGGAAACAGGAAGGTATACATATGTTTAAAATATTTCCCAGTATTTCTATTGAAATATTCAAAAACCATTTGGCGCGGGTCCAATTTCAATTTAATTCATCTGCCATCATCTTATTATATAAATTACAGGGTGTCCAATTTCACAATTCAGAGTAAAGGTCATTTCAGTTTAACTAGAAGTGCAAAAAATGGTATATAACATAAATCGCATTAACTTCTTATACTACGGGAGCCCATCCCAACTGCACGTGCAGAAAGATGGAGAAAAACTTTCTGCATAAGAAACAAATTGCACAAAATTTTCTACAATCTTGTTCCTATACAATACTTGGATAGGAGTTACCTACCATTTTTCAGATAAATGATTCAGCTTTTAAAATAAAATATAAAATTCAATATAACACGTAAGTAACACCTCATTCGCTTTCAGATTCACTATCGTTGTCCCCCGATATCGAATATTTCTTCCAAGTCTTCTTCCTCTATTGCTTCATTTATGATGTCGTTACCATCCTCACCTTTATCTCCTATGATTTGATTTGGAATCATCTCCTGAAGAATTTCAGTAAGCGATTGAGGCAGTATTTTATCTGCTGAACACCAAAGAGGTTCTCCATTTTCTTGCCATCCATAATCATTCCAAGGCTTTGAAATATTGTGAATATCTTCGTCGGATAATCGCCAAATACGCGTTTGGTAAACGCTTCTTTTAATATGCTCGATAAGACAAGCTCTTGATGGTGGAATCGAAGAGAAATCAAGTTTAGTGTCAATTGATAAAGACAAATCACCACATTTCTGTGTAATGGCAATTAGGCGAAGCTCGTCCACGCTAGCACATTTCGTTGATCCATATATGGCACATGTAAACTCCTCTAATGATGCGACTAATTTATCATCAATATTCCAGCTGCTCGCCAAATCTTCAAATATTAGGATATATTTGGTATATTTGGGAGAAAGTAACATTTTTAGGTATTTTATCTTTCCTTTCCCCTTAAAGGTGTTGACTGAGTCGCATCCATAAATGTATGAAGGCCCAGTAATGCACATTTTTGAGGTTCGTACTCTTCTGCTAAAGCGGATATGTTAATAAGCCTTCTTTTATTGTCAAATCTGGTATCAAAGAGTAATTTACATTTAATTTTATTGGAATTGGAATGAGCCAGTAGAATCCAAAAAATGTCACTATTAACAATTTTTTCACAACCTATTGATACCATTTTCGAGATAAATGTCTGCAAATTATAATATTATTAAGTATTATTATTAATTTTTTTCAGTTTATTTTATTTTTTGTTATATTAAAAATATGAAGTTATATTATACGTCTTACAATAATTGTCAAAGTTATTTCCTCTAAATGATTTACCGATATATGAATTTCCATGTTTTGTTAATTTTGGACTCATTTATTTGGAAAATGGTAACTCCTAACAAAATATTGTATAAGAACAAAATTCTAGAAAATGTTATGCATGTTTTTTGTTTTTTGTGAAAAAAAATTTGTGTCCATCTTTTTTAGTTTTGTGTTAAATAAATGACAAAAACAACATTGACAACAGTTTCTTTTGACATATGGCCGCCGTTTTGAAAGTGCAGCCAGTTTTTTTGAGACATGTCTAAAATTGTTCCTTGGGCTTTAATCTTTATGAAAAACATTGTCCCCACAGACAGGGGGTGCACGTACAGCTAGAGTGGGCTCCCCGACTATATGTAAAAATGACTTGGTAGATAGAATCAATTTGTGTGGCAGTGATGCGGTGTTTTATTTTCTTCATGATAACTAGGTTTATTTCCAATGTGTCGGAAGTTTGCTTGGTGGCGAATCCAGAAAATTTTTTTCTAATGGTCATCCTATGTTCCTGTACCACGTTCAAGTAGCCGCGCCGGATGGAAATAATTTGTAATTATGCTAAATACAGTCCTTGACAATTTTAGGCATTTGCTTTCATTCTGGTCCTCTATTCTTCACTGTGATAGAATAGAACGTTCCCCGGGGAGCGTTCCCCGGATTTGTTCTACTGCCATTCTATTGCAAGCATCAAACTGTATTCTTGAACAGAAAGGAGGGAACAAAATATTAGGGAATAAACCGCAGCGTTGCCAAACTTGTTCACCAATTATAAACGAGCAATTTCTGACAATCGACATCGGTTATCTGCATAACCATAGTTCATAACAATAACAATATTAACAATCATATTCAAAGACACGCAGAGCTGCAAGAACCTGAAAATGAAGCAGTGTTTTGAAAGATTCGGTGTAATAAAAAATAAGCGGCAATATAATTATTATATTTTGAAAAGAGATGAGAACGTTGTCATAATATGTGCCGGGGTACCAATATGTATTCTTAAGAACAGAGTTGAGCCCAAAGTAGGTATTATTATTTGAAAAATAATGCTTAAGACCACAAAACCCCAATAATATTTTCATCAACGACGAGGAAATAATATGGAATCCTACGGCAGTGCAATTAAATATCTAGGAGTATACTTAGATAAACGACTAACATGGAGTTACCACATCAATAAAAAACTTAATGACGGTTACGCAAGGTTATCAATGCTATATCCCATTATTAATAGAAAATCGAAGCTCAGAGTTAAGTGCGCGACATTAATATATATATATATATATATAAATCGATCTTAAGACCATCGGTATATAACTTACGGCTGTGTGATAAGGGGAACTGCTAACAAAACTAATATTAAAAAGGTGCAAACATTTCAAAATAAAGTGTTGAGATCTGCTATAAATGCCCATTGGCTTATGAGAAACAGTCAAATCCATCGAGAGCTTGACGTGCCACAAATTGAAGACTTTATGAAATCATGTGCAGACATTTTTCAAAACTATAAACAGCTGTGCAAGTGCCAGAAATTAAAACCTAAATGAAAAGACTCGTAATACTAGGTTAAGAAAAAGACTACCACAAGATATCTTACTTCCAGTAGCGATTCCGTTTGATATTAATATCAATATTCTTCTATTGTTATGTTAAACCAAATATTTTGTTTCTGTTCTTTATTTTATTTTTCAATTGTTACTACATTCTACCATGTATAACATTAATTTGTTGATCTGGTATTTTTAAATAAACAAAAAAAATAATGCTACCTATTATTACTTAAAATATATTTTGTACATAGTTTGTACAGACAGGGAAGATTTCTATTTATTTAACGTCGACCTATTTCCGCTAAAAGGGCCTATCACCGATGCCAGGAGACGGGCTACCTCCAACCTGAAAATTTTGCCGAACCTCTTCTCGTAAGAAGAGTAGGGATCTCTTACTTGCCTAACATTTAATAGACAAGCGACCGACTGCTTTACATCTCTAAGATCTCTATTAAATCCTGGCAAACGGGCTTAGTCAGACAGAACAATGTCATACATTTTTCATTTGATAATAAAAACTGATCTCTGAGGAAGAATCTCTCTAGGAGTTCTTGAGAATCGTTCACGTTGTGGATTATTTCGTCCCAATATATTACTTCAGGTAGATTCATCTTTATATTAAGTCCAAAATCATAAGAATATTAATCAAAAGTCAAATAAAACATTCAGTTTTTAACAACATTCACTTTTCTAGGTTAGAAAAACAGAAATTGGCGGCATTCCCCGACTGTTCCCTGAAAATAACCAAGAGAAGCATCAGGGAGTAATGTTCATCAGTTTTTGATAGAAGCGACGATAGAAATTGGTTAGAGAATACCATTTTGTGAATTTCAATAGAGACACGCTTTCTCTCGATTGTTCTATTCTACTGCCGTCAAGAATAGAGACCCTGGCGGGTACCACGTATTTGCACGTACTTAATATCTTGCAAACTCTTAAAATTCGAAAATTTTCTCCATCTTAAGCGTACTTTATAAAAAGTTTGCACTTAAAGAACTGCTAGCAATAGATATGTTCATACATATATTCATACATATATTCAATTTAACAACCTTCCATATTTTACAGTTAATACTATTTTTCTGGTTTAAAAATGTAACTAATTAAATTTACATTACATGCTTCCTTTTTATTATCTGGTTATTTTACGGTGAAGCATTTCCTTTTTCGACCAACCTATTGCGTTAGTTCGATGACCTTTTATAATAATTTTATTGTAATGAAATTATGAAATTATCATGCAACAGATTTTTGATAAAGACTTGTGTTATTTTAAAATTTTACACCTACGTGAAATTACTAACTTCTTACAGATCGTAATCCTGCTATATTAATGAGATTTCACCATTCGTTGAACTTGTTTTTTAAAAACATATTTAATGTTTTAGTTCTAAATATGGGGTCCCATACACCCACGTTAATTCTCTTGTAAAACCGATTCCACACATGCACATTCAATAGATTTTAGTAATACCTTGTACAAGGACATTTTGCGAGTATTAATTCTGCTAAATGATTATATAAATATCGGTGTAATGGGAGATTGAATAAAATTACTGACGTGAAATGCATTTGGTACAGACATAAATTAACATAGATTTACATAGATTATCTGTGCAAGAATAAGGCCAAATTCTTTAATTTCATTCAGTCCTCTTGTCCGTGATTTTGTTATATTTAAAAGTGCTCTAAACGTCTAAAGTAGGGCTGCATTTTGTAAAATATGCCCAATGGCAGTTTAACGTTCACCTAACTAATGAATTCAGTACTGTACAGGAAGTTTCACGAGAAAACAGACATGGTTTAATATCAGATAGAAGACACCGTGGATAATCAGAATCACCCATAGAAAAAGCTAGTTGGGTGATTTATGTATTTTTTTTTGTTATTACTTTGTAAAGGAATAGTTCATATTAAACACATGTAATATGTTAGTGATCCTTAATAAGTACATATATGACAAAAAAATCCAGGTCCAGGCTTGGAAAAAACAAAGTTTGTTTTTTGTATATGTTTTTTTTTTCATTTCAATGTGTAATTAATGTACATAAATAACTGAGCAAAATGGCTTCATTCATTTTTTTTGCCATGTCTCCGTCTTTGAAATAAATTAGACTAAATAACAAAATATGAGACTAAAAAATATATCGATGAGTAATGTACCGAACCTTATTCACAGACGAGGTGCAGTTTACAAGAGATGGAATCGATAATTCTAGAAATGCTCACATATGGACCCAGGAAAACCACATACAAAACGTGAATACCATACACAATATAGATTTTCTATAAATGTTTGGGTTGGACTTGTAGCCGGCCACATTTTCTTGGGGGTACTTTACCAAATCTTTTAGAAAATGTAAATATCCGACAGGATTCTCCTTTCAGCATGATGGAGCCCCACTGATTTTCCAAATTAGAAACCATTTAAATGATACATATCCAAACAAAAGGATTGGTCGTGGAGGTCCTGATATATGGCCTTCAAGGTCTCCGGATTTCAACTTTGATTGTTTGTTATGAGGTACATGTACATGTAAACCATATTATATTCATACACTGGACGAATTGTGGGACAAAATAACTGATACAATAACAACAGTAACTCTGGGAATGTTACAATGAGCAGTGCCAATTTTCAGCGGAAGACGTAGGAAAACGAAGGAAGACGTAGGAGTTTTAAGAATTGGGAACGAACAATTTCTTCTGTCAACAGTAAACGACCAATCCAGAAAACAAGACTATTAACAACGCAGACAGTCATAATTCCTGCACTATCCAGAAAACCATACAAGGAAGATTGCAAGGAAGATTTTCGCGTGGAAAAATTGCCGAACATGGTTGAAGTCAACACTGTCAAGGAAGATCTTCCAGACAATTCGACAAAGAAAGCTTTAAGGCAAGAGCAACTGGGCGATACCGAAATTGGGCCTATATTGCGAGCTAAAGAAAAAGGAACGCGATCGGAATGGAAGGAGGTCTCAAACAAAGGAGTAGGACTGAAGGCATTATGGCCACAATGGGATTCACTTAGAGTCTTAGATGGGCTGTTGAAGTTGAAGAGAGCATAGGAAAGCCCGGTTGGAAAGCAAGTGGCCATGCGTCGTAAACAAGACGTTGAGTAAAGTATGGGAACGATTCTACTGGATTAATAGTCGCCAGGATGTGTCGCAAATGTAAGAATTGTACTGCCACTGGGGAATCACTTTCCGTAACCAACTATGCGAATGAAAGCCGAGAACAGCCGAATAATGACCGAGAGCAGATTACCAAAGCTACTGACCTAATGAAGGCTCGTTATGATCGTAATGCCAGTACAGGAGGATTCAGGGTGGGGTATCTGGTTTGTCTGTACAACTAACAGCGGAAGAAATGGAGATGCCCGAAGCTTGAGCCACCTTGGGAAGCAAAAAACGTGAATTCTTCATATCTCGGCTCCAAAGCATCGGAGCACAATTTTTTGTTAAATCGTGTTTTTTTTATGACAATTGAAATGCCGTTGGTTGCAATAAATTTTATGCAAAATCCACTGAGATATTTACATTTGTTTAAGTTGCAAAATTGATTTTTTGCATAAAAATCGTAAATTTTTTTGCAATATTCTTTTTGATTATGTAAATGTACGTCAAATGCAATGTATTTACCGAAACAGAACTGTAAAATATTAATTTTTTACCTTTTAATATAACAGTTTGAATTACTTCCACATCCAGTGGAAGTATAGTAACGACAAAAAAAATTTAAAAAAATTTTTTATTATTCAAATAGGCTTAAAATGTCATGAAACGTCGAGATTTTTTGAGCGAAAAAAAAAAAATTCTGTCTGTCTGTCTATCGGTCTGTCTGTCGGTCTGTGGGTCTGTCTGTAATTTTTTTTGTGCGCACGTTTACTCTGGAACCGTTTAAGATATTGACTTAAAATTTGGTAGACATATGTACTTTAACGTGATCTGGAACTAGATTATATTTTCTGTCGAAGGGTTGGGGGGTAAATTGGGGTAAATTTGGGTAAATGGGTAAATCAAGCAGGTAAGAGTCCATAAAATTGGTATTTAGTATATACAAGAGAAGCTAAGGTCTCAAAAACAATTTTGGCATTAGCCACCCCCATTACCACCCCCACCACATTATTAAAGGGGATGAAAAAAAATTGTGATTTAGTGTATGTACAAGAACCAGAAACCTCAAAATATTTTTTTACCTCATCCACCTCCACCCCACTACCGATGTGGGGTATCGTCTTATGGGTTTTTGGGGTAGAGGATTTCAAATATTATATTATTAAAGTTCCATAAACAATTATTTCCACATACAAAGTTTTTTCGTTGTGAGTGACTTTTTGCGTATATCTACCTTATAGAGGAGCTCATGACGAAGAAATTGACGGGTCGAGCGTTTTTCTAGAACCCTTAGAAGCGAAGAAAAAACTAAGTTGCAAAATTCATTGTGTTTACAAAAAGTTAAATAACAATTAAAGCCGCCGTTTTGAGTGATCAACACTATTTTTTTCGTATTCCTGAGGGAATTTTGTAGGGGATAGACTAATTTTTGGCTAGTCCCAAAACTTTCCGAATCATTTTCCTAATATCACCGGGTATACCTATAAATTTTATAATTCGCGAGCATAGTACAAAGACATTTTTTGCAAAACCTTTAATAGCTTTTAATTCGAAAATCATTAAAGTCGCGACATATTGTACTGGAATTTTAATCTCAGAATATTATAAAAAAAATTCTGCATGAATAATTTCTCTGGTAATTTTAGAATGCCGTGCATAAAGTTTCAAATACTGATAATAATAATATAATATATACTTATATAATTACCATTTTTCAAAGTGTTTCTATTGCCAAGAGTACAAATAAAGATGCTTCCTTGTTCCTATCGATTCAAATCTATCGCAAAAGTATCTTTCGATATGAGATCTTAATAAATACCAAACAAATCCGTTCAATTGCATTCCTATTGAATTAGTCAAAATCGATTTTATTTTCCCTTTCTAATTTATACCGCGCGTCAGGGGCGGACTGAGCAATTTAACGACGCCGAATTTTAGGACTTGCTGGCCATCATGATTTTTATTACTGTTGTTAAAAGTAGTTAACATTAGGATCGTTAGGTTAGGAGTACAATAGCACACAATTTATTTTTTAGAGATTTTTAATTTTAAACGCACACACCTTTAGAAGACGACAGGCAGCTTTGAATGGACAAAAATTTAAATAATTTAATGTAACACAATTTCACCCACTTATATTTAATAAAGACTATTCTCTCCTCCACAGACTTGTATAAAGAAATTGACAAGTCTCTTCGTAAGGGGACTCTTGTTGATGTTCTAGCTTGGTCAGATTTAGATCAATGATATATGAAAGGAACGAATGATTTCTTTGAAAGTTATCTGCTGAATACCCAAAATAATATTTTATAACTATATTTTATTTATTTATAAGCAATATAACCATTTTGGCATATATTTTGTTTTGTATAACAATAATATAAATTCAAATGTGACGTATTTCCGTCAATCATGCAAGAGAAAGATCGTATAATATATTAAAATACTTACTTTATATTAAACACTCGGTAATTTTTTTTATTCATCTTTCATCCAGAACAACCATCACAGTGGCGGAACGTTGCTGTTACGGGCCTGGGTTCGAATGATTTTTCGCGGGCCCCCAATCAAACTTTTCTTAAGGGCCTTGTGAGGAGTCCCTGTAAAACATGTTTTTTGCTTGTTTGACTTATCTTGGGCTGGTCTGTTCTGGCCCCATAAAGCTCCAGGGCCCGGATTCCGCGGAACCTGTAGATCCGCCACTGAGCCGGCACCCATCACCAGCGGTGTAATATGTAAGCCGTTTCGGCATCCAGCTGAGTCAGTCCGCCCCTGCCGCACTCGTTTAAATGCAGTAACGATGGAAATATATACTCTATATCAAGATAGGTACATGAGAATATGGCTTATTAAATAAGAAACAAACTCAACTCTCACCTTTGGATATGCGAGATACGCCTCACCTCATGTGTTCAACCTCCTACACCCTGCCGTTATCCTTTATTTTAAATATCATTAATTTATTAGTAATAAATAACCATCGCGTGTATTTACGTGAGCATGGTATTTACAGTTAGTATTCTCTTTGTTGCAGTTACGTCCCAACTCTTGGAAGTCGGATTCAAATTTAAATCAGAAGCAGGCCAACAACAGGTAATTCATACATTTATTTATATAGGTAAAATTATTACAAATATAGAATATCTAGAATAGTAATTTATGCAAAAAGTGCATAAAGTTATACTTTTCTCACGAATGGGAAGTTTGACGCACGAGCCGTAGGTGAGTGCGGCAATCCCTTGAGTAGAAAATGGAACTTTATGCTCGAGTTTCGTACAATATTTTTTCTACAATTGCTTAAATTTCATATTTATATACTTAAATAAATTTCAAAATTAGGTTAAACGTCAAAACAAATTCATAATTTGACGTTTCTAAAACGAAGTTACTTTTCCGGCCTAAGTCGATAAAGTTAACTTTCCCGGACTGTTTTTTATATTAGTATATTGTGTATTTAGGTGTGAAAGCAATACATTCCCGGACGACGATGCAAACAAGCATCGAAGTCCGAGAATGTGCTTTCACACCGCAGTACACATACTATTTTTTCTGAAATCACAATCAATATTATTAAAAATTAAGGAATTTGTATTAATGCATAACATTTTTTCATTGCAATCTAACTGCTTACTAATAAATGCAATTTTAGTTGGTTTGTCTGCGTGTATTTATTTACTGTTTAAAATATACATAAAAAACCGTACGGGAATGTTCCTTTCCCGGCCTAGGCCGGGAAAGTAACATTCCCGTACGGTATTGTTGATCGTTCCTTGGCAACGGATCTTTTCCGGTCTGTTTTCTGATAGTTTCTTAGCAACGGCTTAAAATACTGGAATTGTGTATTTTTCGATCTGATATCGCACCGAAAATGTAGACATTGCCGATCGATTTCAGAAAAACATTTTAATGTATAAAAATATTTTTATTTTTATATACTTATAATAACATTGATTGTGATTTCAGAAAAAATATTATGTGTACCTCGTAATAAATAGTATATTGTGTATTTAGGTGTGAAAACAATACATTCCCGGACGACGTAGCAAATTTTTGGCCGAGGCTCTAGCCGAGTCCTACAAGCATCGAAGGAATGTGCTTTCACACCGAAGTACACATACCATTTTTTCTGAAATCATAATCAATATTATTATAAATTAAGGAATTTGTATTAATACATAACATTTCTTCATTACAGTCTAACTGCTTACTAATAAATGCAATTTTAATGTGAGTTGGTTTTTCTGCGTGTATTTATTTGCTGTCTAAAATATACATGAAAAACCGTACGGGAATGTTACTCTCCCGGCCTAGGCCGGGAAAATAATATTGTTTTTGCAACGGATCTTTTCCGGTCAGTTTTCTGGTAGTTTCTTAGTAACGTACTAAAATACTGGAATTGTGAATTTTTCAATCTGAAATCGCGCCGAAAATGTAAAAGCTTCAATGCAATTTACGTCGTCGTCCGGGAATGCTTTTACTACTAAATACAGAATGTACTATTTTTTAACACTTTTTACTTTTTTTCAATATTACTATAGACATATGTTTTACGCACTAAAATTGATGAAAATAGTGTCGTAGAAAAAATATTTACAGATATACTTTTTTAATTTTACTAAGACTACAAAATCAAAAAATCTTCTGTCTCTAATCAACTCAAGGCGACCGGTATCACTGTGGGGAAGTTCCGGATTTTACTGTTCAAAAATCTCTAGAGACCTTAATATCAGTCGGATCTGGATAATTTTTTTTAAATTAAAGGTAATTAAATTCCCTACCCATCTGTCGAGGCAAATTTTTAAATGACTCAGTCAACTTTTATTGATAACATAATAAACTGTCAAAAAACTGTAAAAAAATTATGTATTTGGCAGTTTGATTTTACTACTATATAGTTTATGTTATGTGTAGACAAAAAAATTTAATTTTCATACGAATATAATCAATATCGTTATATTGATTAATTATTTAAATGTTTAATGTTTTCTTTACAGTTTTTGGACAGTTTATTATGTCATTAATAAAAGTTGACCGAGTCATTTAAAAATTTGCCTCGACAGATGTGTAAGGAATTTAATTACCTTTAATTTAAAAAAAAAATTATCCCGATCCGATGGATATTAAGGTCTCTAGAGATTTTTTAACAGTAAAATCCAGAATTTCCTCCACAGTGCGATAGGAAGACGTATTGACAGAAATATTCTAGTCTAAGCAGTGGTACTAGTGTGTACTTACAGCTACTTACTGTCTGAACTTTGGTTATTTAAAATTCTAAGCCTATTTGAACAATAAAAATTTTTTAAATTTTTTTTGGCGTTACTATACTTCAACTGGATGTGGAAGTAAGTATAGACAAAATGGAATTTTATTTTTATTTGGCATTTTTCATCGCTCGCGGATAGTTTCGCGCTAGAGCCGTAAGAAAAAAAGGACAAAAAAAAGTGAGACTTAAAACCAAACCAAATTGCACTAAAAAGTAGAAAATATATTTTTTTGAACCTTGTAAATAGAAAACCGGTCATAAAATGGGCCCAATGGTTTTCTATTTACAAAGTTGAAAAAAATACAATTTCTACTTTTTAGTGCAATATGATTTTAAAATAAATTGTTGTTATAAGGTGTTTTTTAAATATGTTTATTAACTTTTTGTCTTAATTAAGTTTACAAAGGCGTTACGGAAAAGGTAAGCCGTCATCTTAGTTACGTATTATTTTATTTTATTTATATTCATATTTAATAAGATAGTACCGAAAACTTTCAGACGTTCGTAGCGTTTTCGCTATTTCTTAGAAGTATCTTGGAATAAAAGCTTGTAACAACGTATGAGTGAATAGACTATGCAATAAAAAAAAACTAAAAATTATAGTGTTAAAACTAAAAAACACACTTTTTGGTACCATATTATTGTATTGTCATTTAGTCCAGTCAACGGAGCGCTAAAATGACCAAAATCTCTAACTAGAGTATTTATGAAAGGATTTTTTTCTGAAATCGATCGGCAATGTCTACATTTTAGGCGCGATTTCAGATCGAAAAATGCACAATTCCAGTATTTTAGTCCGTTGAAACTATCACAAAACAGACCGGAAAAGATCAGTTGGCAAGCAATGATCAACAAAACCGTACGGGAATGTTACTTTCCCGGCCTAGGCCGGGAACGTAACATTCCCGTATGGATTTTTATGTATATTTTAGACAGTAAATAAATACATGCAGACAAATCAACTCACATTAAAGTTGTATTTATTAGTAAGCAGTTAGATTGTAATGAAGAAATGTTATGCATTAATACAAATTCCTTGATTTATAATAATTCTGACTGTGATTTCAGAAAAAATAGTATGTGTACTTCGGTGTGAAAGCACATTCCCGGACTTCGATGCTTGTTGGCCTCGGCTAGCGCCTCGGCCAACAATTTGCATCGTCGTCCGGGAATGTATTACTTTCACACCTAAATACACAATATACTATTATGAAACCTTGTTCAATGTGTTTGTAATGATGTTAATAAACAAGTTAAAAAAACGATTAGAGTAGGACATGATCCGAAGTGGTAGGGGTAGAATTAGGTCAAAAATGAAAAAAAATTATTATTATTTTTATTTATCTCGAAAAACTGCCTGCAACTCGGAAAATTAGCAAGTTAAAAAAAATTCCAAGAGACAAAACATGTTTAGAAGGCCTCAGTGCATACGTCTGAATGCAAATAAAAAAAGTCTTGTATTTCGATGATACATTCACCTGAATTTTTTCAGATTTTCTTTCAACTTTTACATTTCCCCTCCCCCATTTTTAGGAATTTTCGAGTGGTCATATCTCGAAAAATATGCGTTTTTCGAAAAAATTCACAAGAGTAAAAACATCTTATTTTGGACCAAAAAAAGGTAAATACATTGTTTTTTTTTCATTTTTGACCTAATTCTACAAGTTACAGAACCCGTGATAAAAGGGGTGTTTTCTACCCCCTCTGATCATTTTCTACCCTAATATTTTTTAAAAATTTTATTAACGTCATTACCAACACATTGCACAAGGTTTCCTCAAAATCCATTCATTAGCACTCAAGTTAGTGGTGAAATCCCCTCCCGTTGCGGTTGACTGGACTAATTAGAACTACATGTGTATGCAAAATTTCAGCTCGATTGGATAATGAGAAGTGGATCAAATTTCAATCACTAAATTACGTACATAATTCATACATACATGCATACAGATTTCCAAGTATAATAAAACTATTGAAAAAAAAGTTGGCGAGCAACAGTACCAAACCGGGCGGGAATTTAGCCCGTCGGGCAGAGCGCGAAAAGCCTTCTCTTTCTTGACCTACCCAATACTGAAGTATAACCAGATGGGACCTTCACTACTTATTAAAGCATGTTATTTTACATACGAAATCAAAATTGACGACACTCTCCATTGGTCGAGACCGAAGATATAAGAAAAAAACTAAAAAAAAAAGAAATTTAGAAATTTAAGATTTAATCAAATATAATTTTAGAACTAAAACAGATAAAAATACATTTTTTTTTTGGTTTTGACAAATAAACATTGCTTTATAATTTGAAGTATAATTTATTGCAATAATTAAAAAATTAACATAAAAAAACTAGCAAAATTCAAAAAGATACACAAATCAGCAATATTTTTCTAATTCTTAACTCGCCATAACTCGCTTATATAACGAGGTATTCAATTTTTTCTTTCACCAAAAACTGACACATTTAATAGCCTTCATTTTGTCTCGATTAATGCTGGATCTAATTTTTTAACTAAAAGCGCTACAGCCCTTGAAACACAACGAAGCACAGTACGGCGATGAAGACGCGAGGCTTCCTTTCCCGCCCCCGCTACTTTCTCGGCCCATCAAGAAACGTATCGGCTGCTGGCCTCATTATTTATTGTCTGGATAAATATTAATAAGTATATACTATTTTACTTACATGTAGGCCATTACAGTTTATGTATATTGTAGATTCATTTTTATCAATGGAGAAAAACTACATGTTTGTTTTACGAAACTGCTGAAAGCAGTGAAAATCTAATGGTAAAAAACCAACTGTTACTGGCATCAGGTCTATTATTAATTGTGCAAATGAAAGAAAATATGCAATTTCATTAAAATTTTTATAAAACAAAGTGGTGGCACTTATTTCACACCCTTCGATACCGATTTCATTATTCTTGTCTGACATCTTTTTGTAATAAATAACATTAGCAAAGATAATACGTATTGTCTCTGATATTAGTAATGCGATAAAAAAATGCAAGGGCGCCTTTATGTAGTTATAATAAAGAAAAAAAATCAGTTTAAAATAAAATGGCATTGTCTGATTTGTGGAAAATCCAGAAAAATTAAGAATAAATTAAGAACATCTTTAAGTACCAGTTTGTACAGGAACGGGTGCGGAAACTAGAAAAAAATATATAATAAAGCTGAAGTGTCGCATTGTGATACAGAAAAACAAGGCAGGTTACACATTTATTCAGATTTATTTGGGCTAATGGAAATTATCATAAAATTTATTATGCAAAATATATTAGCAAAAAAAAATTAAATGTGTACAAACTAAACAACTGAAAGAAAAAAATGAATTTAAAGTAGCGTTAAATATTTTATTTAAGGAGGTTTATCTTGCTGTTTTGCAAAAAAGAATTCTTAACTCTAATATTTCTAAAAACACGCCTTAATGATATATTTGAAGAAATGACGGAAGAAAAATTAGATTATTATAGCAGTGGAAATATAAAACAGAGATTAGAAAAGCATTTAAGCAAACAAAGTGTTTTGTGAACACAAAGAAAATACAACAACAGTTCATTCAAGTGATAATAAAGCTAAAAGGATTTTTGTTGTCACTCACAAGTGAATCAGGCGAAGAAAACTTGGTTCATGAGAATGAATTGACAATTCCTGATAAAGCTGCCGGTATCTTAAGAGAAGCTATAGCTGGATGTTTTAAAACTATAAAAAAAACACGACTACTAATCTGAATGAACATAAATGTAAACAAGAAGTTTCAGATTTGTTATACACATTTATGTCGTGGATACTAAATATGTCAGGACAAACAAATTTGATTTAAACGTTATTTCTATAGTAATGGAATTTATATTAATACTTATGGAAAAAAAAAACAAGCTTAGGCCATTTTTTTAATCCATAACATATCACTACATGTGTTTCGTGCCGTCAGTAGAAAAAGAACTTAATGATATGCTTTATTCTTTTGGCTATGGTTATTCTTACGGTGAAATACGTACATTTTTAACGTCTTTAGCTAGTCACGTATTAGTAAAAACTGGTGACGACATTTTTATACCACCTGGAATTCCTCCAGTAAGTTCTGAAGAAAACAATTACATTTATCGCAGCGATAATTTTGATCAAAACGAAGACAGGCTAGATGGTAAAAATCCCACTAGGAATAGTATTATTTAAAAAAAAGAACAGCCTATTTACACAAGTATATTTAGATCGTCTATCCAATTTTAACCGATTTTAACCCCTTCCAGTTTACATGAAAACAAAAATATAGTTATGTACAAAAATCCAACTAATCGTTCAGAGCCTCTACGAGTTAGTGAAAGCATGGCAAATAATTGTTTTGATTATGTGGTTACCTCTGACATTTTATGGAAAATATTAAAATATACGAAGCAAAGTAAAAACTTTACTAGCTGGCATGATTTTACTTCCACATCCAGTGGAAGTATGGTAACGACAAAAAAATTTTAAAAAATTTTTATTGTTCAAATAGGCTTAGAATTTCATGAAACGTCGAGATTTCAAGTTTGAGCGAAAAAAAAAATTGTCTGTCTGTAACTTTTTTTGTGCGCACGTTTACTCTGGAACCGTTTGAGATATTGACTTGAAATTTGATACACATATGTACTTTAACAAGATCTAGAACTAGATTGTATTTTCATCTTGTTCCGTCGAAGGGTTGGGGGGTAAATTGGGGTAAATTTGGAGTAAATAGGTAAATCAAGCAGATAAGAGTTCATAAAATTTATATTTAGTATAGACAAGAGAAGCTAAGGTCTCAAAAAAATTTTTGGCATTAGCCACCCCCATTACCACCCCCATTACCACCCCCACCCCATTATTAAAAGGGATGAAAAAAAACGTGATTTAGTGTGTGTACAAGAACCAGAAACCTCAAAATATTTTTTTACTTTATTTATGGTGAACGCGGGATGTACCGGGAACGAGTGGGGAAGCCTCGCGACTCCGTCGCCGTAGCGCGCTTCGTTGTGTCTAAAAGGCTGTACCGCTTTTATTTACAGAGCTAGACGCAGCATTAATTGAGACAAAATGAAGTCTATGAAATTTTGCAGTTTTTGGTGAATAAAACATTCGAATAGCTCAATACATAAGCGAGTTACAATGAGTTAGACCTTTCAAAAAAATTGACAATTTGTGTACCATCTAAATCAACGTCAATTTTTTAATGTTAAAGTTATTATTTTTGTAATAAATTATACATCAAATTAAAGAGAATCGTTTGTACTATAAAACTAAAAAAAATATATAATTTTATCTTTTTTCGTTTGAAAGTTATTCGTGGTTGAATTTGAATTTTGTTATTTTCATTTTTTTTTTTGTTTTTTTCTTGTAACTTCAGTCTCGACTAATGGAGAGTGTCGTCAAAAGTGATTTCCTATGTAAAAAAACCTGCTGAATAAAATGAAATAGGTTTTATTTGGTTATACCACGGTATTGGGTTAGTGAACGATAGAGCCAGCCATCCGACGTACTAATTGTTTATTTAGACATGTATGTTTCAAAAATTAACAATGTGCAACAGTTCAGCCATGTGCTTATCACGTAAAAGAAATGTTCCCTGTCTCCCGGATTATTAACAGTGTATGGATATATTACATCGATATGATTGCGAAATTGCGAATTCTAAAGGAAAAATACTTTTTACCATCTTATCAATCAAAATTTGATGGAACTAATAGTTTTATTATCATTTCTTTGATTCTTTGTCTAGTTATAATCATCACATTCGGTGTTAAGTTGTGAAAGCAACCTTTACATTCAACTGCATTCGTATGCAATTTCCTTTAAAAATTTGAAATAATGGACAAATTGCCGGAAATTAGCGTGTATATTAATTAATTAACGCTTAGTTGACATTGAGCAATATGTGCTGATTAAAGAACAGATTTATCTCAAAAGATCATTGCTTCATGGGGAAAAATATCGGTGTCACATAGTTTATTTACCTTCGATGCTAAGGGAAGGGTGGTGGTGCCATGCTTAAGAAAATGATTTCGTAATCCGACAATTTCTCCTACATCTCTGAACCGACTAAAAAATGTTTGATAGGCTTTTAGAGACAGAATTCTAGAATGGTACCAGGCTATTGAAAAGTCAATTTTTTTTATTTTCACACAAGTAAAAAAAAATTTTTCTTTCTTTAATTTTCAATAGCCTCGTACCATTCTATACTTCGAAAACCTATCAAAAAAATTTTTCAGTCGGGTCAGGCACAATTTCTCCTACATCCCTGAACCGATTGAAAATATTATTTGTTAGGCTTTTAGAGAAAACTTGATAGAATGATACCAGACTATTGAAATTAACTAAATTTTTTTTTTGATTTTCACACGAGAAAAAAAAAATTTCCTTATTTAGTTTTGAATCGCCTAGTACCATTCTATAAAATTGTCTCTAAAAGCCCATCAAACATTTTTTTGAATCGGTTCAAGGGTGCAGGAGAAATTAGGTACGTTCACCTTAACAGGAACATTTTTTTAACCAGTTTTTTTTATTACCAGCATATTAGCATATTTGTCAGTGATTTGAATTAATTATTTTTTGATTAATAATAATGATAATCTTTTATAAACAATAGGGTATTATTGCTCAGCGATGGTCCCATTGTAGTTTTTTGTCAAGTGGACAGTTAGACTTTCAAAAACTAGGCAAAATTCAAAGTTTATCGGAATTGCATAAAATTAGCTGATAATGAAACTGGAGTCAAGTGTTAAGTGTTCAAAATTGCGAATTCAGTATAGCTACAATTCAGAATCTTGAGATAAGCAAAGATTTGAGGATTTCAGGAATGCATTTGAAGTTGGGGGTAGTTGTAAATTTAGGGTCTAATCAATTTGCCAGCAGAATGATTCTGAATCAAATGAAGTTGTCTACCAGGTTATGAACTAGATGAATAGAACTACACTTCACCGCAAAATTAATGTATAATTATTAAAATTTAATTGAAAATGTCTTTTCCGCACTGTGTATATATAAAGGCTTGTACCAATGCCTTATCAGCAGTTTTTAGTAAAAATATCTAAAAAAGTATTCATTTTTTGCAGATTAAAACAATACCATGGCATTATCGTGATTTGATATATTCTTATAGTCTAAGCTCCCATAGCACAAAAAGGTACCCCATCGAACACACCTCAAATTTAAAAGGTGAAAATGGTTGGAAAACATGTAATAAACATGTTACGCCTGGCAGACTAGTAAAAATTTGTTAATTGCTATTTTTAATTAATTTCTGAAATTAGCTTAAAAAAAATGAATTTACTAAGTTACCACAATTTATGGTAAATAATGTACCATTTTTGAAAAAATTTGTCTGTATGACAATTTTTGTTAATTAACATCCTTTTATCATAAATTATTTTTTTCATGAAAGTATACTTCATAAGAGATATCAAATTTCAAATTAATTTCAGTAAAACATGAAGATGGTGTTTCGACGCGGCCGTCGTAGAAGCTTATTTAAAAAAAAACGTTGGCACGGCGCCGGCGCTTACAAATTAAATCTGACATAGTAAAACATTTTTTCGATGACAGATCGATTTATATGGATAGAGGAGATCTTAAACTTCATTTAAAAATAGAAATAGAGGAGGTGTTATGAGATGCCAGCAGTTCAGCCACACACGATCAGCTACACACGATCCAACTGCTGGGACCCGACATTGTCGGTACGCTTTGAAGATAATTGGAATTCCAGCGGACCAGTTCACTTTTACGAATGAGTTCAAAGCATGCCGACAAGGCTGGCTCCCTGCCGCTGGATCTTGTGTAGACCCCTTATAAATCCTAGTTTATGGGCGGTCCTATCACAAATAACAGGTAGAATTAGAATTCTACGAAAAATAGACATACTAACTACCTACCTTTTTATTTGTCACAAAAATTAATATTCATTCTTAGGTAGTCGTATTTGTACCTTGTGCATGATAAGTGTTCATTTTCGAAAGTAAATAGTGCTATTTTGAAAATATGCCACGAGATTGTGTAAATACACCTAACAACTTTTGTTATATTTGTGGTGGTGGCTTTTGCGCATCAAAAACGTAATTTTACTCCCAAAATTAAGAAAGCGTACCAGTTGTATTTTGGTTGTACAATTGAAAATGAAGACAAAAAATGGGCACCTCATATATGTTGCAGCAATTGTGCGAACAATATTTGCAGTTGGCTAACTGGAAGAGGACGTTCAATGGCTTTTGCTGTGCCCATGATCTGGCGAGAACCTACAGATCATGTTACCGATTGTTATTTTTGCGTGATACTTCCTATTAGACAGGGCGTTAACAAGAAAAAAAGGATGGTAATACAATATCCCAATTTACCATTTGCCATTCGCCCGATTCTCCATAGTGATGAACTACCTATTCTTAATCCACCTCAAGCATACAGCCTTGATTCTGACGAAGAATCGGATGATAAAGTAGATGACGACTTAGTCCAGCTATCAACATCACAAGATCCCGATTTCTCTGCCGAAGTGTCCGGTGGTCAACCACACAAAATTAATCAACGCGAATTAAGTGATCTTATAAGAGACCTTCAACACTGGAGACCTACAACAATGGAATTTACTACAAGAAAATGTTAAAGTTTCCATGTATCGAAGTCGTCAAAAAGATCTTACCTTTTTTTTCAAAATGGAAAATGACTTGTTTGCCTGCAAGGACATTGACGGTTTAATGAGTGCTTTACACATTCCCCATGATCCTAGTGACTGGAGATTTTTTACTGACGCCTCGAAACTTAGTCTAAAAGCTGGGTTACTCCACAATGGAAATAAATTGCCATCAATTCCAATCGCCCATGCTGTCCACATGAAGGAAAATTACAGTAACATGAATGTATTGCTACAAACTATAGAATATAACAAGTATAAGTGGCAGATTTGTGCAGACTTAAAAGTGATAGCTATCTTACTTGGTATGCAGCAAGGGTATACCAAATATTGCTGTTTTCTTTGTGAGTTGGACAGTCGAGCGCGATTAGAATATTACAAAAGAAAAATTTGGTCGCCAAGACTGGGCTTTGAACCAGGAGAAATGTTGCTAACATTCCATTAGTTGATTCATAAAAGGTAATACTCCCACTACTCCACATAAAACTGGGGCTTATGAAAAACTTGGTAAAAGCTATGGACAAAGAAGGACGTGCTTTCAGTTATTTAAAACAAAAATTTCCCAAACTTAGTAATGCGAAAATTAAAGAGGGAATTTTTTGGGGCCTCAAATCAAGAACCTTTTCAAAGATGCTGAATTTGACAATATTCTAGAAGGTAATGAAAAAACTGCTTGGAATTCCTTTAAAATGGTAGCAACACACTTTCTCGGTAACAAAAGAGCAGAAAACTATAGAGACCTTGTTGGGAATCTTTCTTGCTATCAGAAATTAGGATGCAATGTCATTAAAAGTCCACTTTCAACATTCACACCTAGATTACTTCCCAGAAGACTGTGGTGCAGTAAGTGATGAGTATGTAGAGAGATTCCACCTGGATGTTCAAAATATGGAAAAAAGATATCAGAGCAAATGGACTTCTGCGATGTTGGCAGACTACTGTTGGACATGTATAAGAGATGCTCCAGAAGTAACTTATAAGAGACGGGCTAAGAAGCGCAAGAAGAATAATTAATTTTCTGATTAAAGGGTTTATATTCTAATTAAATATATAGTATATAACATGTATTTGAAATATATATCAAAATGGCAAATATTTTTTCGTATGATGTAATTAATTGCTTTTTTTATTAAAATTATACCGTAATATGTGAGTTGGGTCAGTTATAACAATTTTTAGAGCCAACAATTTTTTTTTATGACTATGTTAGACGTAGCTGGGACCAAAATAATGCAAATAAGTGGTTTTGGTTAACGATACAAAATAAAAGTTAAAATTTGTAGGTGTGTGTTATTTACTATAAATTGTGTAAATATCAAGCAGGTGTTTTGAAAAGTACATTTATTTTCAGAAATTGATTAAAAATAGCTATTAACACATTTTTACTAGTCTGGCGGGTGTAACATGTTTATCACATGTTTTCCAACCATTTTCACCTTTTAAATTTGAGGTGTTCGATGGGGTACCCCAAAAGAGGGATGTTATAAGTTTGACGCGCATCTTTGTACATTTGTCTATCTGCCTGTGGCTTCATATCTCTTCAACGGGTGATCCGATTTTGATGCAGTTTTTTTTTATTTAAAAGAGTATTTCGTCGAGAAGGTTATAAGCCATATTAGATTTTGATGTTTGTTCGCCATGTTGAACTTCTCTAAAAATTGTCCGATTGAAGTAAAATTGAAAATGTGCAGACAATTATAGTAGCCGAACATGATTTAGGCCTCATTTTGATTTGGTCATATGAAACTGGTACGATTAGATACATTGATCGGGGGTTTTTAAAAATTTTCAATTTTACTTGTGCCATGGGAGCTTAGACTATTAATTAATTTTCATTTTTGTGCATGATAATGCCATACTTACAGGAAGTGGAATTTAACGTTATGAACTGGTCTGCGAAAAGTCCTGACTTAAGCCCCATTGGGCATATATGGGATAATATAAAAAGACAGATTTAAGTGCTGAAGCAGCCTGTAGTTACTAGTAATGAGTTGAAAGAGAGATTGGTCGAAACTTGAGAGGTTATTGATCAAGATCAAATTACTCTTATAATGAGTATGAGGAGTCAGCGCCATGCAGTCATCAATGCACGCGGAGGAAACGCACGATACTAGCAGGAAAAAACTTAAATTTAAGACTAAGTTTCATATTTGCTTTGTAGTAATACACACTATCTATTTTATTTTGGGCAATTTGGAAATAAAACTGAATTTATTTTTCTATTCCAACATTTTCTTATTGTACGTCATTGCAATAAAGCATAAAAAAATGTATCTACGAGTTTCATGAATATGCTTCAATTTTTAGGCGAAGTGTAGTAAAAATTGTATTGTGCAAATGTTAATTTTCTGACAAATAATAGTTGTCACGCGTCATCGAGGTAGGCTACTTTTTTAATTTGTAGATTCATTCTTTTTTTAGTTATGCTTGAATCCTTTGGGAGTTTGTAATGAGTTTCCAACTTTTAAAATATTCAATAGCCAGGTCTCTTTGTTTTTGTAAAAGTGTTATGATGAGGCCTCTATGTTTTTTGAACTCGATAGATGGATGGACCTTGTTGTAAATCAATGGTCATACAGGGGTGTTGTCATTTATGTAGAGAGAGAAGAGGGCCGTTCCAAGACGTGTCCCCCTGGGCGATGCCGAAAAAATTAAGATCGTTTCTTTGCCACTTGGAAGTGGTGGTTGAAGAGATCTGATTGCTTTCATTTGTGTGCTAAAATATTAACTCTAGTTTTCGCAATTTACAAAAAGTATGTAAATCCATTTAGTCCACATAATTAGACATTTATGTAAATACAAAGTGAATGTATTATGTATTCTGTATAACCGTAAACATACTAATGGACAAACCCAGCAATATTCAGATTATTGCTACACCGAGCACTTTGTAGCTATCTCATATTTGGCTAAAAGTGGTGGCTGCGTCCCCTACTTTGGACGCCAATCTGAAATCTTTAATAAATACAGAGGTTTGCTTAACATAATATGCAAATAATTATATATAGATGTACAGGGTGTTCGAAAATTGCATCAGGAAACTTTGGGAAGTGAAAGTTCTTGCAAAAATACGACAGAATATTGGTATAGACACGTGTACGAAAATGCTTCCGCCGACTATCGATCTCGATGATCGGGGCTAACTGCAACCGCCTAGTAAAGTCACATTGTTTTGAGCCTTTCGACTCTCGGAACTCCAAGAGATGTCGTTGCCACATTCGATTAGAAAGGATACGGCCTTGGAGACGTTCAGGCATAATCCCACCACCGCCTGCTCGAGCGAGTGAGTGAACCAAATGTCCGAACCTGCGGTTTCTCTCGTACTGAGCAGGACTACTATCGCAACGACGAGTCATCAATAGGGTAAAACTAACCTGTCTCATGACGGTCTAAACCCAGCTCACATTCCTTATTAGTCCTAGTCCCTTTGAAGGTGGAGCCCCAGAGTAGGTTTTAATTTAATATTTCAGGAACCTTTTGCGCTACAGCGATGAGATTCGGTACGCTATTTAGTATCAATAAGGCTCATTATTCTATGACATTAACTAAAACTAAATTCATCCAGGGGCGAGCGAAGGAGCGCATCCTCTTTTATAATCCAACATTTTGTTGTTCCGTTTATTTTTTAAAATGTTGGAACATAGTTCCCTGATCAAAGGACAAGGGTAGATAAGGGCCTTTTTCCGCCCATCGGCCATGTTGTATGTCATTATATTTTCCGAGTAGTATATGTTTTGACGAGTAATAAAAAACTGTTCTTTGGAATAGTAGATTATTCAGTGAGCGTATAATGATGGCTATTACTCGCGAGGGTGATGTTTACGGCACGAGACGAAGGCGTGTCGTAAATCATCCGAGTGTGTAATAGCCATTATACGCGAACTGAATACTATAATTTATCCACGACTATCGCATATTTTAACTGTTTTAATCGTTTAAAACTGAAAAAATAAAGTTTATTTACAGTAAAACGTTGACGTGTTAAACGTCAAACACGAAAATATGCACGAAAACATGGAAACATGGATTCGCCGTTTCCTTATGAATATTGCTAGTTCCTGATTGGTCAAAGGTGCGTTAGAATGAAAACAACTAGTTCCTGGTTAGTTAAATATGTATTACAATCAGATTATGCTCATTATAAGTTAGGTTGGAATAATGACTATCATTATTTGACAATTGTTAAATGTAGAATGCAATGATTATACGATGGTCGTGGACAAACATATTCTTATTCAATACATACCACAATATGTGGTTTTTTGTAAATTCGCACGCAACGTCGACACTACTACGACTCCCGCGGAAACGATTTTGTTTTTTATACATTGAAACACTTGATGAAACAATATAAATTAACCAGTATTTAAAAGCTTAAATGCTCAACAATGAAATGAGGTATACTTTATCTTGTTTCATCGAGCGCATCTAACTGAAATATACATTAAAAGTTCGGAAAAAGGTAAAAAATTACTAAAGAACTGCAAACGTGCCCACTTTGAAATGATATTACTATGACCTACTGTTGTTTTTCAAATATAAAACATATAGAAACATAAAGATCATATGTTCAACTATAAATAAATAACGCTTAATGACTTTAAGGAGAACTTTTCTTTTTTATGAAATTAGTAGATGAAAATTATATAGCATATCTACCCTTGTCCTTTGCACGAAAAGGGTCGTCTTTATTAAACTCGATTTTTTATAAAAACTGGTTTAAAATAGTTGTTACGGCACTGCTTCAAAAGCTCTTTACATGTAATTATCACTTCTTCTCTCGGACAGATGGAAGCACTTATGCACTACCAGCTTCAAACTTCGGTTAGTAAATGACTATTAATTCTTTAATATATATTCTTCGTGCCTTAAACTAATGAGTAAGGAAAATATACGAGCCTTGGTGACGCTTGGCTTACATGCTAGGCTAACTAGCCCGTGAATTTTTGTAAGGGTACAGGTCGTCCCGTGGACGGCTGCTTACTTTTCGCAGCTGTCCTGGTGACAGCGATCTGCCCTTTGCCAGTTAACAAAATAAAAGTTTTATGAAGCATCGGAATCGGAGACATAGTTGCCAACCCTACTGTTTTTTCAGTAGATCTACCGTTTTTTGGTTTTCTTCCCAGTTTTTAGTCCGGCCTGCTAAATCTACAGTTTTTTTTGCATATGGATCAATTATTTTATTAAGGTATTACCACAGTAGAGAGAAGACCAGTAGTTTCACTCGCAGTGGTCCCTTTGATATTTGTTGTACTCGATTTTATTTTTTTTAATCCACTACGCATCTACTGTTTGTATCCCACGCGCATTTCGTCGACAGTGGTGACTGTTCAGAAACGTAAACGTAAACAAAAATAAACGTCCGCCCCACCCTATATCATCACTGCCGCGTCCACTGTCGTCGTGCCGTCCACTGCGCATCGAATAGTTTAAGCCCACGCGCATCGCATGCGCACTGAAAATCTTATACAACTGTTCCGGTTGAGTCGGACTACTGGCACAGACTAAAACAAATCAGATGTTTCACTCAATAGTATTCCCTATGTTACCAGTTTCATTTTTTATGATGTGACGTATACCTGCCAGGATTGTGCGCAGAAGACATAAACAGAGAAATCTTGCGGTTGACATGTAAGTTAAGACCAGCGAGTATAATCTCACAGGAGCGAGTATTTAGTACTGAAATCTCAGAGACGGAAGTAGTCAACAGCTCCACCGGTGATATTAATTATTTTGGAATGTGGTGTATTGTATTGAAGGTTAGAGTTGTTACTGTTATACATTTAAGTGGTTTTTTGAGTATTTATTAGGTTACTTTACGCATCATAAGGTCCCTCCTGTGACTATACACGCTGGTTAAGACTGATTGGACAATGCCCAGATCACGACACAAATTGGTACCTGCTGGGAGTTGATTTATTATCTAAACCATGATACGTCATAAGTGAAATATCTGATTTGTTTTAGTCTGTGCTACTGGTCTTTTCTCTACTGTGGTATTACCACAGAAGAAGAAACAATCAGAATATAATGTCGGCAAAAATCCTTTGATCTCGTGTTGTAAATTTCCGCCATACTTTTGTTGGGAGAGTTCAGGACAGTACTCAATATTTTTTACCCCTTTTAGGAACGGCCTGGTAGAGAGTCAGAAAACCTGTGAAACATTGGATGAAGACAATAAGTATATTATATTACTAGGAGTAGAACGCACTCTTTTTTGTGTTGAGCCCAGGATTTGCAAACTGGGCGAAACACAAAAAAGGCGTTCTACTCCGTGTAATATATACTATTTTTCCTTCAAGCGTATTAAAATGCAAAAATTCATTTATTTATCATAAATGTACAAATATTCAAACTACAGTCTTACATGTTGACACAATATGACAAGTGGCTAGTGGATAGCGCGCCACCGGTGGCTTTCGGTATTAACATTATGTTACTAGTAAAACAATACCCACTACGGCGGCGCTTTCGGAACTAACATTATGTTACTAGTAAAACAATGTCCACTACGGTGGCGTTCGGTACTAACATTTTGTTACTAGTAAAACAATGTCCTACTTCTACTTTTGTTTTTAGTGACATAATTTAAACATTTTAATACGCTTGAAGAAAAATAATATTTGTTTTTCAATATTTCTTATCTAGTTAGGCGGCATCATGATACAAACTGTATCACGAGGCGAGATCACGCCACACGCCATTTGTCGCAAACGATCCGGTTACAGAAGAAATCCGCGATCCGGGCCTGGCGCAATTTTCTACATTTCCGTCCGAGATTGATAGTGCGCGATGTAGATGCGCGAACTTTTCCCGCCAATGAGAGATTGTATTCTGATTGTTTCTTCTTCTGTGGTATTACGACCTATACCAGAAGCGTCACTGTCGGAGGCACGCATCCAGTAATTTAGTCGAGTAGAGAGACGGTCTAGTAATTTAGTAATTGCTTTCCACTAAATTACTTGACTAAAACACGCTGTACGCATTGGTCGAGTACTAAATTACTAAGCGACTCGACTAAATTACTGAGTGCGTGCAAACGCACCCTTTCATTGGTAAATTGGGGTGACCTTCGGCCATCTTGTCGGTGGTATTGTCAACCTATAAATCCGCACCTTTCTAACCACCGCTGGACGCATTGGTAGATAAAATTGGTAGATAAAATTCGAAGCTGATTTTGGCTTTGGTTTTCAAAATTCAAAATATAATGTTATTGCTTACCGGTACGCTCCACCGGTGAATTTAGAAACCTGCGGATTTATAGGTTGACAATAATACCACCGACATATGACATATGCGCATAAAATTCAATATTGGCGGGAAGGCCAGAGAGTCGTTTCTGGTATAGGTCTTCTGTGGTATTACCACAGAGTACAGTAACTATGCAACCTCACAACCTTACTTTTATGTTGACACTGTTGATGTTTATCATGTTAAGTTTGGATTTGTGAATTTTATTTCCACTCACTTTGGGAGGTTGAAAACATTAACCGAGAATTAAATTTCTTATAAATAAAACCTAATGCACAACTCAATCGAAAATAGGCGCTGATTTATAAACAATGGACGCGTTTAATAGTGACGTCAAATATTAGGTAACCAACAATACAAGTGAGATAACGAAATTGACAGTTATTATTTTCATTCTTATCTCGGTTCTTACGCACCTTGCTATTAAGGATGACAAAAATTGCCGTTAAAAACTTTGTGTTATTACTCTATTATATGATATATAAGACAATTCAATTCATAGGCCATATACCTAAGATACGTTAGATTAGTTCTACATATAATTTACTCAATTAAATTAATATGATTTTTTTGTTTATTTGCTTTTATCATGATTAGAGAATATTATTTAGGTATTATGCAAATCACAACTTACACACTTTTTTATTTATTATGAAAATACCTACTTTCTGTATATTGTTGCCCTAATCTGGGCACGCTAATATACTAGTTAGGTAAATACTTTAAAACACTTATTATTGGAGAACCCATCAAAACAACTACTCAGTATTAGCTAGGAGAGTAGTTTTAAAGTATTTACCTAACTAGTATATTAGCGTGCCCAGATTAGGGCAACAATATACAGAAAGTAGGTATTTTCATAATAAATAAAAAAGTGTGTAAGTTGTGATTTGCATAATACCTAAATAATATTCTCTAAATTAATACGAGTTATAACCAAATAAAATTGGAGGCTCTGATCAACGGCCATATTTTTCGCCCTTAAATGTATAGTACATAAGGCTCAAAATCTTTAGTAACACACACTTATATTGTTGGTTGCCTAGAATCTGACGTCACACTAAACGGGTCTATTCAAATGGTAATATTTTACAATCCAACTCGAAATACACTATTTTCTCAGTGTATTCTTAAAAATAAAGAAAACAGAAATAAATTAACAACACATTTCTCTCAGTGTAGATGCAATTAGTACACAAGGCCACAGAAATCGAGCCATCAAAACTCAAAGGTGCCGCCAAAGCTTTCGCCTCAGTGTAGTTACTGTACTCTGTGACTAATATAAATATGGTAAAAAAAACCCAGTAGATTAACAGTTTCACTAAAATAAGTTCCCAGTTTTCTACAGTTTTTTTTGCTTATTTACAGTTTCCTCGTCTAACAGAGTTGGCAACAGTGATCGGAGAGCGCATTATTATTACCCTCGTCTTTAAATTTATTCTGCGATTATGAGTGAGAATCCTTCTCCTTTACAGAAAGGAGAAGGTTTTTGTCTCTCTTTTGTGACCTGATTTCTTATCCAAGTTTCTTGCAACGGAAAGATTTTGATTTGCACCCCACTACGAGGAAATAATTGTTCATAGAACTTTAATAATATATTACTTGAAATCGTCTACCTCAAAAACACATAAAGCGGTATGCCACATCGGTAATGATTTTATTTTTTATCTCCTTCAATAACGAGGTGGGGGTGGTAATAGAGGTGATAGTGGAGGTGGCTGATGTCAAAAAAATATAATCTAATTCCAGTCAATATCATAAAACATTCCAGAGTAGGTATTCATGTGCAAAAAAAAACTTAAAATCTCGACGTTTCATGACATTCTAAACCTATTTGAACAAAGAAAAATGAATTTCATTTGCCGTTACTATACTTTTACTCCCCTACGTGGCACAGTGTTGTTTTTATTGAAAACAGGCGTCAAAAATCGGTAATCTAGCCAATTTTCGATAAAAGTTTACGAAACTTGGTAGAGTTAAGTATTTGGATATGCTAAATTCAGTTTTGCTGCAGAATTTTTTTTTCAATATGGCGGCTTTGGAATTTGGGTCAGAAGAAACAAAAAAGATGAAAAATTCAATAAAACAACCCAGCCATAAATAAAAGTCCTGATCCTGGAACTTGACCCGAGTAGTCCAATGTATTTTTCGGCGCTGAATTCGAATCCACCTCAGAAAAGCCCAAACACCCTCAAAATTTTGAGCTGGAGCGAAAAACACCTTTAGAATAGGGTAAAATCGCCCCTCATATATGGTGACAATAAGTACATGCAAAAAGTACTCCTAATGTACAATCCTAGGTTGCTGATTTCAAATTTTTTTAGGGTGAAAATCGAGCAAAATGGGGTGTAAATTTGACAAAACACGAAATTTTCTTTCTAAACTTATATTTCTAGGGTTTTTTGACGTTGATTTCAAATTTCATTCTTTGGGTGAAAATCGAGTAAAGTAGGAGTTGAAAGGGGTGTAGAAATGAAAATTTCATAAAATACGCAATTTTCATTCTAAACTTATATTTCTAGGGGTTTCTGAGTGTTGATGATTTCAAATTTCAACATACCAGAAGCCAAAAATTTATTTTTAGGGCGAATATCGAATAAAATGGGAGTTGAAAGGGGTGAAAAATGAAAATTTGATAAAATACGTAATTTTCATTCCAAAAATATATCTCTAGGTCGCTGATTTCAAATTTCAGCATGCCAAAAGCCTAGAATTTATTCTTAGGTTGAAAATAGAGTAAATCAGTTGTTGAAAGAGGTGTAGAAATAAAAAGCTGAAAAAAAATACGTTGGTAATTTAGATTCTGAAATTATGTTTTTAGAGGTTTTAAACTTAAACAGAAAAGCCCATGTGCCCTCAAACTTTTGAGCCTTTAGCGAATAAACAACCCTAAAATGGTAAATCATCCCTGGTTTGTGGTAACAATAAATACATGCAAAAAGTAGTTAACAAGCGTAAACGTATTGTATTTAAATATAGATTTTTGGTAGATGGCAAAAGATAGAAATTTGAAATCATCAACCTCAGAAACACTTAGAAATATAAGTTTAGAATGAAGATTACGTATTTTGTCAAATTTTCATTTTTACACCCCCATTTTACTCAATTTATTTATCGAATTTTTCATCTTTTTTGCTTCTTCTGGCCAAATTCCGAAGCCGCCATATTGAAAAAAAAAATTCTGCAGCAAAACTGAATTTAGCATATGCAAATACTCAACTATACCAAGTTTCGTAAATTTTTATTGAAAATTGGCTAGGTTATCGATTTTTGACGCCTGTTTTCAATAACACCACCACTGTGCGTGGGTGTGGAAGTAAAATAATAGACAAATTGAAGTATACCAATCTTAAATCGCAGACACTATGTACATAATTTCAACAATTGGACAAAATTAAAATAAACTCATGTCCACCGACTGATCCACTATTATACAAGGTGTCCCATATCGTTTTGTTCAGATTTTGGAAGCGTAAAGTAGACTTAATTATAAGATTAAAAAATACGAAAGTGGTAGGTCGATTTTTATTTGTTTCGAAGTGCCTATTAAATTTGTGAACAGAAAAATAAAAAGTAAATTCAAAAAAAAACTTATCCTAGGCATCCGTGGAAACAAATAATAAATAAAATAAAAAAAAGAAACAAAAAAATGTTCTTTTTAATTAGGTACTGTCGTGCGCAAAAAAATTGGGACAAGTCTTATAACGTATTTTTGCTAAAATCTTTAATTTTTGTGACATTGTCAGTTATTTGTCAAAGTTCATTGCAAGTGTGCGAAAACTAATAAGCCCCATATAAGCGATTGAGTTAAAGCTGGAGTTATTGCTAAAGCAGGAGTAATTGCTAAAGCAGGAGTAATTGCTAAAGCAGGAGTAATTGCTAAAGCAGGAGTTATTGCTAAAGCAGAAGACGGATGGTCAATAAGACAAATTGCACTGCGTTATAATATTAACAAAAATTTGGTATGTAACATTTTAAAAAAGTGGGGAATAAACGGTACGATTGGCAGAAATCCTGGATCAGGGCGACGAAGGATATCAACTCAACAGCAAGATTTGCAATTGGTAAATATATTAGTAGAAAATCCATTTTACTCGAAACGAATTTTCCTGGGTCGGGTAGTACTGGTCGCCGGCGAGTAAGAGAATCGGAGCTACGCTGTCATCCAGTAGCACAAAAATACTTACTTAAAGCTGAGCATAAAGAAGCTCGACTAGAATTTGCGCTTGAATTTTTAGTGCATGATGTAAATTTTTGGAACAATGTAGTTTTTACAGACGAAAAAACTTTCCAGTTAACACTTAGCGGTCGTATTCGTGTTTACCGACCTCCGAATACTCAATTCGATGAGAAATATATATCTAACAATGACAAAAGTGGTAGATTTTCCGTTAATATGTAGGCTTGGCTATCTCCACGTGGTCCTGGTGTTTTGTGGCATATCGAGGATCAATTTAATAGTGAAACGTATATTCTGAGTGACAATTATTTCCTAATAATGAATTCATATTTCAACAAGGTAATTGTTCCGTTGATACTGCTCATACCGTAACTAACTGGTTTCAAGATAATATTAATGTTCTTAACTGGCTCAGTCATAGTCCAGATCTTAACCCTATGGAAGACGTATGGGGACTACTCGTAAGAAGTATCCAAAAACTAAATGTGGAATGCCCAAGAATTACTGGAAATAATAAATAATACATGGAAAAATATTATTACTGATGATTATTGTATAAAGTTATTTAGTTCTATGCCAAACAGACTTATCGAAATGGTGCAATAACGAAATAAATTAGTTTTTTGTTAAGTTGTCCCCTGATCCAGAATTTATAATTATTGTGCCGTTTATTCTCCACTTTTTTAAAATGTTAAACACCAAATTTTTGTTAATGTTATAACGCAGTGCAACTTGCCTCATTGATCATTCATCATTTGCTATAGCAATAACTACAGCATTACAATAAAAAATAAAATAAAAGTGCTGTTTTATTTCGGCTACTCGTTACATATTCAAATAGAGACTGATTTACATTAGAAAAAAATAGTTGCTCACGTCAGTACCTACTTAAATAAAAATTATATTTTTTTAATATAAGAAAAATATATTTTTTTGTTATTTATTCCCATGTATGACTAAAATAAGTCTATTTTACTTCCACATCCAGTGGAAGTATAGTAACGACAAAAAAATTTTAAAAAAATTTTATTGTTCAAATAGGCTTAGAATGTCATGAAACGTCGAGATTTCAAGTTTGAGCGAAAAAAAAAATTTCTGTCTGTCGGTCTGTCGGTCTGTCGGTCTGTCGGTCTGTCGGTCTGTCTGTCGGTCTGTAACTTTTTTTGTGCGCACGTTTACTCTGGAACCATTTGAGATATTGACTTGAAATTTGGTACACATATGTACTTTAACGAGATCTAGAACTAGATTATATTTTCATCTTGTTCCGTCGAAGGGTTGGGGGGTAAATTGGGGTAAATTTGGAGTAAATAGGTAAATCAAGCAGGTAAGAGTCCATAAAATTGATATTTAGTATATACAAGAGAAGCTAAGGTCTCAAAAAAAATTTTGGCATTGGCCACCCCCATTACCACTCCCACCCCATTATTAAAGGGGATGAAAAAAAATGTGATTTAGTGTATGCACAAGAACCAGAAACCTCAAAATATTTTTTACTTTATCCACCCCCCACTCCCACCCCCTGTCACCACCCCCACCCCACTACCGATGTGGGGTATCGTTTCACAAATTTAAAAGGCCTATAATTTCGAAACAAATGAAATTCACCTACCACTTTTGGGTTTTTTGTTCTTGCAATTAAGTCTACTTTACGCTCCCAGAATTTGAACAGAATGATACGGGACAACGTGTATACAAGAACGATAGCAATCACCCATTTTTGGAATAATAAATTATGAAAATAACCATTTCTTTGTATAGTTGTTTCAAGATGTTTCCGTTAAAATTATGATGTGTGACGTGCTGCCATTGTAGTCCGCTGTTATGCTTTCTCTAATTTTATATTTTTAATACAACTTAATCAGACCACTTCTATCTGAATACAAAGCCTGTAAAATAATTAGAATAAATTTACCAGAAACGACTGAGAAATAAATAATATTCTGGATTAAAATTAAATTTCCGCATTTATAAATAGCTGGAACGAAATAATAAAACTTTTGTGAAACGGAAGGTGTTAATAGTTCAAGCAAATTAATAATTATTTCAACAAAAACTTTAATTATGAAGTTGCCTTTCAAACTGGTTGGTTCAATAGGTATACGTGGGGATTCTAGTTCTTTTTCTGCGCCTCAGAACTCGTATACCGACTGCATCTACAAAAATCAAATTAATTAAAGTGCATTTGCTTGGTTTCATCAGAGTTTCTCAAAATATTATAAATGAGTAAAGCGGAACTTACATTTACGAGTACTCGGATCCGAGTCGCACTACTTGTATGAAAACTCGGACATGTAAACGCCTACTCGTAAGCAAAGTAGGCGTTTACATGTCCGAGTTTTCATACAAGTAGTGTAACTCGGATCCGAGTACTCGTAAATGTAAGTTCCGCTTAAAGGTTGCATGGGATTATATAAGTATTTCGATATTCCTAGCGCCAACTGATAAAATTTACATTTTATAGTCGTGTATAACATTTTTTGTGGTTACGGAAATTACGTATATTAATACAAAAAAAAATTATATTGTTCTTAAAACAATATTTTCCTTTTGACAAAATATCAAAATATTGAACAAAATTAAAGAATAAAGGAGGAGGCTCCCTAAGGCCTGTTTTCGCCCCCCTACAATTTTTGAAAAAAATTCTTGATAGTAAGTTTTTTGGACTTCTTGAGTAAAAATAAGTTATTTCCAGGTAAAACTGCCACATATTGTAAAACTATTTACGATAAGCGCTATAAACTTTTCGGAAAGTGTGATCGTAGTTGGTGAAACAACTAAGAGAATATTGTCTAAATGTTGGTTGTGGCATTTTCTTAATTTTTCTCTATTCTTATTGGGATGCTCTGCCACATGTATTCTTCTAAACAATGTCTGAAATCTACAAAATAACACAATTAACCAGTATTTTACTGGAAAATAACCTCTACGCCTGTGACTTTTACGTGAAAGGATCAGTTAGAGGGTGGTTTTTGACAAATAATGAATAAGAACAAAAATATAAAAATGACGTATTTTGCTGACGTTTCGGAAAACGAATCTGTTTCCTTTCTCAAAGCGTATTATAATGTTTGTGGGCTGTGTATATTAAATACACAGCTTTAAGAATATATTTGTTATATTCAGTATCCATAGATACTTACTACTTACACAGAACTGTTGATATATCTAATTGATAGTTTTATTTTAAACAATGTTGAGTTTGTTAAGTTCTTCTTTTAACATCGGCAGCCAGGTTGTGCAAACATCTACGGAACAATTCGACACGCATTTATCCTCATTCAATAGTATTATAGCCGCTTCTTTAATTTTTCTTTTCTTGCTATCTGTCTCTTTTGTTAAAATTTTGCCGAGTCCCAGTTTATTCTATGTCCGTTCTCCCAAGCGTGTTCGCAAATCTTCGATTTCTGAACCTCATTTTTTCTAATGTAACCCTTGTGCTTACCCAATCTAACACTGAATGGTCTGGATGACTCACCCACATAATTTTATTACACTCACACGGAATACTATAAATGCAGTTTTTTGAATTTTGCTTATGATTTAGCGGTTTTGTTTTTGTTAAAATAGATCTCAATGTATTGCCCGTTTGAAATATCGTCCTAATATCAAATCTATTGCCTATACGGCGTAGCTTTTCAGATAATCCGTGTACATAAGGAGTTAACGTCGTGTACCGTTGTTCAGGTTTTTGTCGTATATGATTATTATTTTCTATTTATGTGAAAATTCTATCAACAAAAGCTTCAGGGTATTGACTGTTTATAAGAACCTCTTTTATAAAGCGTTTCTCATTGTCTAATATTTCATCATTAAGAAATTATTTTGGCCCTATCATATAAGCATTTTATGACACCCTTTTTAACATGCATCGACTGATTTGAATTAAAATTCAAATACCTGTTGGTGTGTGTTGGTTTTCTATAAACGCTTGCTTCAACCATATTATTTACTCTTTTAATTAAAACATCTAAAAACATCATTTCTATTTTCTACTTCTAATGTAAATTTAATAGATGGTTCTTTATTATTTATATTTTCTAAAAAATTATCTAACAAATCGACTCCATGGGGCCAAGTTGCAAATATATTGTCAACATATCTCCACCAGCTAACCGGTTTATATATACAATTTTAAATATGTTTAGTTTCAAAGTCCTCCATAAATATATTACTTAAAACTGGTGAAAATGGAGACCCCATTGCCATACCAAAGTTTTGTTGATAGAAATCACCTCCAACAAGCGTTTATAGAAAACCAACACACACCAACAGGTATTTGAATTTTAACTCAAATCAGTCAATGCATGTTAAAAAGGATGTCATAAAATGCTTATATGATAGGGCTAAAATAATTTCTTTTAATGATGAAATATTAGACAATGAGAAACGCTTTATAAAAGAGGTGCTTATAAACGATCCCAGAAGCTTTTGTTGATAGAACTTTCACATATATAGAAAATAATAATCATATACGACAAAAACCTGAACAACGGTACACGACGTTAATTCCTTATGTACACGGATTATCTGAAAAGCTACGCCGTATAGGCAATAGATTTGATATTAGGACGATATTTCAAACGGGCAATACATTGAGATCTAATTTAACAAAAACAAAACCGCTAAATCATGAGCAAAATTCAAAAAACTGCATTTATAGTATTCCCTGTGAGTGTAATAAACATTATGTGGGTGAGTCATCCAGACCATTCAGTGTTAGATTGGGTGAGCACAAGGGTCACATTAGAAAAAATGAGATTCAGAAATCGAAGATTTGCGAACACGCTTGGGAGAACGGACATAGAATAAACTGGGACTTGGCAAAATTTTAACAAAAGAGACAGATAGCAAGAAAAGAAAAATTAAAGAAGCGGCTATAATACTATTGAAATGCGTGTCGAATTGTTCCGTAGATGTTTGCACAACCTGGCTGCCGATGTTAAAAGAAGAACTTAACAAACTCAACATTGTTTAAAATAAAACTATCAATTAGATATATCAACAGTTCTGTGTAAGCAATAAGCATCTATGGATACTGAATATAACAAATATATTCTTAAAGCTGTGTATTTAATATACACAGCCCACAAACATTATAATACGCTTTGAGAAAGGAAACAGATTCGTTTTCCGAAACGTCAGCAAAATACGTCATTTTTATATTTTTGTTCTTATTCATTATTTGTCAAAAACCACCCTCTAACTGATCCTTTGACGTAAAAGTCACAGGCGTAGAGGTTATTTTCCTGTAAAATACTGGTTAATTGTGTTATTTTGTAGATTTCAGACATTGTTTAGAAGAATACATGTGGCAGAGCATCCCAATAAGAATAGAGAAAAACTAAAAGAATTTCAGATCAATGTCTCTCTGACCACCCAGGTCAATTTATTGTAGTGAAAGGTCATATGGCACCTCCTAAAGCTATATGGAGAAGGAATATTACTAGTCACGGCATAGAAAAAATTAAATGTTCTTTGTCTCAAATAAATTGGAATATTTTTGGCAATCATAATTAGAGTCCAGAAGTCTTGTCAAATTTTTTGGTCAACACCTATAAAAACCTCATTGAAACATATTTACCATTAAAAAAGATTGTTAATCAATCTAACCCACCAGTAAAGTGGTTTAACGAAACTTTTAGGGGTAAACAGGACACATTATCCAGTGTCAAAACAATTTGTAATTCTACTCAGGATCCTGCCGATTGGGCAGTATTTAATATTTTACGTAAAGAGTGCAGGCAATTTATTACTAATTCTAAGAAGTGTGCTTACAATAATTTTATTAACGGTTCAGACAATAAAATTAGGGACAGCTGGAAACGAGTTCTGACAATACTGAGTATGTATTTACACAAAAAGCTTCTGACGACTTTTTTGCTTTGACAGCTGAAAATATAATAAATTCTTTACCAACTGCAGATCAGACTGCACTGGATTTTTTAAGCGACTTGCCACCCACAAATAACTCTTTTTTTCTGTACCCCGCATCAGAACTGGAAGTTTCCAACACCATTAGGGGCCATCCATAAATGATGTCACGCTTTTAGGGGGGAGGGGGTTCTACAAGTTGTGACACTTTGTGACAGGGGAGGGGGGGTCTCAAGCAATTGTGATGTCACAATACAAGAAAGTAATTTTATGCCTAATATTTTATACAAATAAACAAAAACCTGAGAAAAAATTTTTCCTTACAAAATATGTATCATGGTTCAAATTAAAAAAAATATAATTTTCATTAATTTACATAAAACTTAGTGTGACGTGACAGACTGGGGGTGGGTGGATCGGGCGAGCGTGACAATGTGTGACACATAGGGGGGTGGGGGTCAAAAATTGTCAAAAAAACGTAAAATCATTTATGGACAGCCCCTTAAAGCTTTGAAAGATTCCAACTGCACGGATATTTATGGAATGAATTCTAGAATTTTAAAAGAAACAGTAGACAGATTATTGTCCAACCTTTAACTTTAACAGCTGCCTTGGTGAGGGTGTTTTCCCAGAAGCTTTTAAGATCACAAAAGTTTTACCACTTCTCAAAAAGGGTAGTGCCGATGACATGGACAACTACCGGCCAATTTCCATCATAGCAATTTTTGCAAAGGTTTTAGAAATGATTTTGAAAAACCGACCATTAAACTTTTTTTAATTTAATGACGTACATACATTTCTACTACCTCATACTTTTAAATTGCATTATTTACACACGTTCTCTCGTTACTGTTGTTTCATCTTCCTTTTTAATTTATTTTCAGATATGATGTAAATCCAGCACAGCCAAACGAAAAGTCCAATAACATAATTCGAAGTCAACCTCTCTCAAAATCCTCCGACTGGACAGAAGTAGACTTAGAAGTACCTGAAAAAGAAGAACACATCCACCTTAGAAACCCACAACTATCGATAATATTCAACAACGAAAATGGCACTCCCACTCCACCCCCAAGGAAACATAAGAAAAACTTCAGGGAGAAAATCGAGGCAGTCGCCAAAACTGGACTTCAGGCTTTCCAGTCAAAGAAGCCTGTAGAAGAACCGATTTGTGTCAAGAAAAAAATCAATTACAACTGTCCTTTGTGCGATCAGGACGAAGCCAGTCATAATAGAGACCACCACCACCATCATCATCATAATCACGAAAATACGGACTCCAATAAAAATGAGATCAAAAATAAAGAGAAGCAAAACACCTCCAAGACCAACGACAAAAAAGCGAACAAAGAAAGTAAACGAAGGAAAAACTTATCCGTCGTTTCCTTACCGAACTACAACGAGCTCAAATTTACCGTAGCACATTTTGACGACATCGACAAGAAAGCCGATGCTGACCAAAGCAACGACTCGATAGTATCTCTTCCGAGTGAATCGAAAAAAATCACGACTAGCTCAACCGGCAAATTAGACAACTACATAACTAGATGTAGGAGTTTCGGATCTCTTCTTCCTCAGCAGCTCAAAAAACTACGAACGCGAAAGGCCCCCGCGGATATAGAAAGCGACGACTCATTCGGAGGCTTGGAAGACTGGGATCTTGGACTTATCGAACATTATAATCCCAAAGATGCTAGCCTGCCGAGACCAAGAAAAATTCAGAGAAATAGCAAAGACATGATGTCTGATATAGAAAGTCTTATAGTAAAAGAAGAGGATATAGAGAAGCCTAAGGCTCCTATAAGGCGATCCGAATCGCTGATAAAGAAAATGAATAGGGAGGCGTCAGAGTCGGCGCATAAGAGGTCGAGCGAAATGCTGAGTAACACAGCCAATGACAATCAACATGACACTTGTAAAAATCCTACGCCCCCTCCTTCCCCTGTGCCAAAGCCAAAACCTCAGGAAAGGCTATTCTTACCCAACTTAGCGACTAAAGAAGATGGCAAAGTGGAACATTCTAGTTTGATGAGAATATTAGAACAGTTTAGTATAAAGGATAAACAAGAATCACAAGCGCATGAAGGTTTACCAGAAGTAAACGATAATGTTATTAAAATTGACGAAAATAGCACAAAAACTAACAGTAATCAATCCTCACTCACTCCGTCATTGTTAGAGTTTGAAAAAAATATCGCGGTTAATTCCATCGAAGACTTTATTAATGCAGAAAAAATAAATACTGATACGGAGTTGAATTTCGGAAAACATAATGCAACTGTTATTAGTTAGGCATATTTTCTGTATTATATACGTTTTAAAATATTCTCTGTAAATTAGTCATCTGTTGTGGTTAAATATTAATTAATTCTACTTAAATTTATGATAAACCGCTTCATCTTTCGATGTGTTTGTAATATAGTTCTTAACTTAATTTTTAATGATGTATATAAAAACTTATAAATATTTTTCTATGTAATATTATTGTTTAAAATAATAAATCTGCTAAGTTATTTTAAAAATTTGTTAAATAACTTTATAAATCTACCGGGTGCCACAGGCTCAAGGGCGGATCTGGACCTTGAGCTTGGGGGGGGTAACATTGAACCCAAAATTTTTTGATGAGCAGGGGGGAGAAATCCGAAAAAAAAAAATTTTTTCGTCCTAAAATTTTTTTTCTTCCCAAAATTAACAAAAATCATAACATTTTAAGACAAAAGTTGATGATTTACAGAATCTTGGGGGGGGGGGGGGGGGTAATTACCCCATTACCCCCCCCGTAAAAATTTTTATTGTCCAAATAGGCTTAAAATGTCATGAAACGTCGAGATTTTAAGTTTGAGCAAAAAAAAAATTTCTGTCTGTCGGTCTGTCTGTCTGTAACTTTTTTTTTGTGCGCACGTTTACTCTGGAACCGTTTGAGATATTGACTTGAAATTTGGTACAAATATGTACTTTAACGAGATCTAGAACTAGATTATATTTTCATCTTGTTCCGTCGAAGGGTTGGGGGGTAAATTGGGGTAAATTTGGGGTAAATGGGTAAATCAAGCAGGCAAGAGTCCATGAAATTGGTATTTAGTATATACAAGAGAAGCTGAGGTCTCAAAAAAATTTTTGGCATTAGCCACCCCCATTACCACCCCCACCTCCTTATTAAAGGGGATGAAAAAAAAAAGTGATTTAGTGCATGTACAGGAACCAGAAACCTCAAAATATTTTTTTACTTCATCCACCCCCCACTCCCACCCCCCTATCACCACCCCCACCCCACTACCGATGTGGGGTATCGTTTTATGGGTTTTTGGGGTAGAGGATTTCAAATATTATATTATTAAAGTTCCATAAACAATTATTTTCACATACAAAGTTTTTTCGTTGTGAGTGACTTGGATAGAGAATCTGGATGTGGAAGTAGTGATTCCTTGGGCAGCGGTTTTTTAACTTATCTGTTTGAAATTTGAGGTGCATAAACTACCTATAAAAATGGATTTTTGGACATAAAAATGGTATGATCCCATTTCCGGTTTACCCCGAAATAACCGCAACTTTAAATGGAAATAATAAAAAATCACTTTCAAAATAATTTTTATTGATCCTCTTGCGTTAGTACTTGTACCAATCAGGAAACAAAAGAGAGAACCAAGGGGCTATTGTTCACAAAAAGATAGATATTCACATTATTCACATTTCATTACGATTTTTGCAAAGGCAACTACGTTAAAGTTCAAGAAAAATTATATTGAAAGTGATTTTTTATTTTTAACTAAATTCAATCAAATAGAAAAACAAATAGCATAGATTTGAAATGGATATTAGAATTCAGAAAAAAATCTATGATTTATTGAACAGTATGAGCCACCACCTTCCCATTCGAAAAAAAGAAGTTTTCGATAAAAAAAGTGATTTGTTCAATTTTGGAAATAATTATTAATGAAATTAAACGAAAAATTATATTTTTCCCTTGATCTTTACCTGCCCTAGAACAAATTTTGTTATTCCAAAGCACTCTAGGCGAATGTTTTAAAATGCTTAAAAAAACTGAACACCGACTTAAAAATTCGTGAAAATCTCATGGTATACTTAGAATGTTGTCTTGAATCCAAATATGTAAAAATATACAGGGTGTTCGATTTAAAAATCTAAAGTTGCGGTCATTTCCGGGTAAAGCGGAAATGGTCTTATACCGTTTTTTATGTCCAAAAATCCATTTTTACAGTTATGCACCCCAAATTTCAAATGGATAAGTTAAAAAATAAAGGAAATATAGAGGGGAGCCACCAACCTGTGGCACCCGGTATAGTTCATTGCAGAGATATAAGATATAAAAATTCTCAAAGAATACCTCAATTAACAATATTAACATAGGGGAAGTTGGCAAAACAATTTCCTTTATATCAGTTAATAAAAACCAGTATAAACTAGCTTCATTATAAAAACCGTTTTCCTTATATAAACTATTGTTAGTTATGCCATTTTAAAACTTTGATTTTCTTCATCTTTATTTTCCTCAATGCAATTATAATTCCGCTTCGTCGTGCAACTCTTCAGCATTGTCAATAAGCATATACGTAAGTATACTTCCTGGTTGAGTGGTGGAATAGCTATGCTAAACTCCGCCAGGACTTAAATATCAATAAAGGCGATTTATTATTATTATACGATGTGACAAGTTTAGTCCTCTTTCAATTTCTCGTTAGTTTTTATGAATAGAAACTTGTACAGGTAAATTGAATTTCAATAAAGAATAGCAAAGGCAGGTTGTCCAATTTTTTTGGAAATATCTATAAAAATACTTTGAAGAAACAAATTAGTGCCTAACTATATGTTGGACGAAACATACTTATAGTAGACCATTATGAAAACCAATCCCAACTAGTTCAGTTAGTTGCTGGAACGTGGCGAATACAATTGTAGGTACTTCAATGTGTTTTGCCACTAGTCTCAAGTACGTAATAGGAACGTTACCATTACGTACGTACGACCAAAATTGGGAATATTTTTTCGGTGACCGCAACGTTCTGGCCACGTTCCTGTAACTTGCTCGGCTACGTTCCAATGACGTCGTGAGTACATAGCGGCGACGTCGTGGCGTGACAGCCGCAACTTTCAGGGAACCTTACCAACTACCACTCTTTCAGATCAATGTCGTCTGCCGTGTCTTGCAACTGATTTTATTATACTTATGTTTCATTTGTTTAATTCCGCCATGATCCTAGTTCATTTACCTAACTCAGAAACTCAATAGAATACTAAAACAGTAATATTAGAAAGCAAAGGTTGCGCTATTTCCAGTGATGTTAAATTACGTGTAATTTTTGAAAATGTAATTATATGCGGTAACATTTCACGAAAGTTACAAATTTGCTTGTAATTTATGAAATTTAAAATTTATTGCTTGTTATTGGGTACTATGAAAAAAAAACAATATAGTTCATTACAATCATTAATATTATTATAAATTTAATTTAGTAAATGAAGTTAAAACGTTGTTTTTACAGCTTACCTAACTGGTCTGGGTATCTGGTTCACTTTTTAACAATAAATAGTCTAATAAAAGGACACTAACCACACGGTACACGTTAACCGCCTTAAGACTCAAAGTAAGAATAAAAGTGAGGTTATAAAACATTAACCGCCAGGGTAAAATTGGCGCGATATTTAAAATTCCGTGTAAATTAACAATAATTACAGTAACTTACGTAATTTACGTCGTTACAGAGATTTCATAAATGACATAAATTGCACCACAATTGATGAGGTATGTAATATTACGGTAATTTTACAGTAATTTATGTAAGTGATAAATTGTCATTTTACCATTTGCATCACTGGCTATTTCTCAATTTTTCACTACCTCTCTAAGCGTCAAAATTAAAACGAATGCAATTTTGTCAAACCTAAGGATAAAATGCACGAATCTGACCTCGCGCCATTATAATTTGCATTTTTATTAAAATATTATCTTTTAAATATTTAACATCTTGTGCGCCAGGGCATCAGGGGCGCTGCGAGTCCATTTTGCGCCCCTCGCTCATCAAAACAATTTTTTGTCATCTTGCGACCCCCGCTCGTTTTTCCATCCCCCTTCCTCGCGCTCATCAATTTTCATAAAGAGGTGCTTCATAGATTTCGCACACGGGCGCTGAAAAGCGTCGGTCCGGCCCTGTCTCAAACTTACTGAAATTCTTGTGCTTTGCATGAAGAACCAAGAATCTAGATATAAAATATTGTACCATAATAATTGGTATCATCGCGTGTCTTTTTTACATTAAAAAATGTGTATATTATTTACCTAGGTTTCTTGTGGGATAATTATGTATATGATTGCGTGTCATGTAATTCGCTTAATTTTCTTTATGTATCCTAACGATTACAAGATAAAGAAGCACATTAAAATGTGAGAGTATTTCATCTAATCAAGTCAGCTTCATATTTACCTTTCATAGACAGCGTTGAATACAGACAACAATATAAGCGTGAGGGCAATCGGAAAAATGTTTTTTTACTAAGAAACAATTTAAAACAGAAGATCTTCCTTTCTTCTCTATTTTACACACGTGACGTGGAGACTACATGATCCCATGCCTCTTTCCCACAATTCGCTACAAAAGCCCAACAGGTTTCCAGTTGATAATGCAAAAAACAGAAAATTTGCACCTAAGACAGCAAGAGAAATTAATTACAAATCACATGATATTGGAAAGAAAATCAGATACTTTGTAATATCCCAAGTAACAATTTCAATACCTTTTGGGTTTATTGAGGTTTTATCAGAGTTTTAAAATTGATAAAACTCTTATAGAACCTCAACAAATCTAAAAGGCATTTAAATTGTTCCTTGGGATATTAGTGTCAGAAAATTGATTTGAAATGACTTGGGTTGATAAAGGACATTTTTGTTCCATTTTAGGGTCAATTTTTTGTTTCTGGTTGGATTTAAACATCCACATACCACAAATAGTATCATAAACTTAGGTCGGTTTACAATTGTTGGACATTTTTTACGGTTTTGAAGATATTTTTATATTTTTAGACAAGATATGCACAATGTACCACTCCAGTTTTTACAAATATCAATCTTATACTCCAAAAAAATGTCAGAAATGCTCAAAAATTGCAATACTATCTAAGTTTATCATACTATTGATATTGATAGTATTTAATCTTATAATAACTTGACTTTATAAAGAAAAATCATCTTTTTTGTGATAAAAATAAAGAATCCTTGTAGTTCCATTATATAACTGTATGATTATAAAGTCGAGTTATAAGATAAGGGTGAGGGTGGGTAAGTAGGGGGTGGTGGGGAAAGAGATTTGTGGGGAAGGTAGTCCAGATGAACTAAAAAAAAAAAAGACTTTTGGAAACACTTTCTAAAGGCAAAAAAAGCGATACCGTTCTTGGATTCTGGTTACCTAATACTTAAGGGATAGAAGAGATATGTGCGAGTGGGGGGAGGTTCCGTTTGGGGTGAAATCAATTAAATATTGATGACAGATGATAAAAAAATGATTTTTTTAAATTTAAATCCAAAAATAAAATGGATAAAGGACGGACTGGAACTCTAAGATATTACTTATAGAAAACTGATAAAAGAGTTTGGAATCCCTGTATCTGTAAATTCCTATAGTTACAAATATAAGAGCCAGGATGCATTTACACGCACTAATCTGTAGGTTTGTTGATGTATATTTCATATAAGTACTAACGAAAGGGCAACATGATAATTCCAAATAGCTCATTCTAAATTACTGTTTCATAACCGAATTTAAACTTAATTAAAAAGATAAAATCCTGTCTGTATAATACTGGTATAACTTATCGGAATGATAAAACCGCATCACTTTTTATTTGTAAATTTCTATCCCACATTTTGGCAGGGCTCGCTACAGCAGTTATTTTCTTTCGCAGATACTGTACGCCCGAAAAAATAGAAATAAATCTAAGGTGACCATTCGTCCCTCATTAGGGGGGATAGTCCCCCTCTTGATGGAGCTGTCCTTCAATGTGAGTGTCCCCCAAAATGTCCCCCATTCGCGTGGTTTCACTAAAAATATCCCCCATTCCCGTGGTTTTACCTCCCCCCCCGCTCATCAGTTATTAAACCTCTTTTTCCATTATGTCTCACATTGGCAAGATTCAAATATGGTCACTTTAAATAAATTGTAATTTTTAAACCGTCCAAAATCGGACCCCCATAGTTGCAAATATTGTTGTTCTTGGGGTTCTCTATGGCCTTGTTCATTTTGGATGTCTACGAGTGGAAAACCCTGTATATTTTTCAAGCATACTTACAATAATGCCTAATGTAATTACCGATTACGATAAACTGATGAAAACTAATACATTTTCATTTTCTGTTCCCTTTGGTTATCTAGTATCTTCAGAAAGATGAAATGATATTATAGGCACTATAAAGGTTTTATTTTTGGCAGAAAATAGCATCCTCAACAATTAGGGGCTGTGAGAAGTTAATCCAAACTTTCTTAATCGATAATACGGGTCTGCGTACAGATGAATTATGTAGGCAACCTAACAAACAGATCGCCGTATTATAGGTTGAATACTCGACGACCTGTTAAAGAAATCAGCACTTTAAAAGTGTATTTGTATTACAGATACCTTTTCGTGTACAATGGAAAAGCAAACATTGGAGAATTATAGAGCGATGTATGTAAAGCATGTATTTAGTAGTGTTTACAGTTTGCGAAAACAATAGGTATGGTAAAATAATTACTTTATTTAATAGAAATACAGAATACAGAAATATAAAATAAAATGTAAATAAAGAAAATATTATGAAACATAATATAAAACGTGAGGTTGCTACCATAGGCCAAACACTTCCTACTAGATGGCACACAAAGTACATCTAGTAAAAATTGATATCTTTTGATTTATATCTAAGCTGACCATATTGAAATTTCGCCAGTGGAGGACAACTTTTACAAAATCATATAAAAATATACCATATATAAAATATTTACTCATTTTAATTTAATTCATTGAATGGATTAACTTTAATAACTAATCTTACATTAAATTAAGAATTTCCCCTGACAATATAAACTATTAGGTATACAAGAGTAAAATGCATCTTAATGGAAAATCTGTATTTGAATGAATCTTATTAAAGTACAGGTAGGGAACGTCTAATAAACGAATTAACAGGCCCGACGAGAGGGGGGGGGTGGTGTGGGGGGTGATTCCCCCTGGATTTTTTTTTTTCGGTGAAAATTTTAATTTGGAATTTCTTCTCCCCGCTCATCAGAAAATTTTTTGAGGGGCCCGGGTTGGTTTCGGGGCTCGGAAATTTTTTTTTCGGATTTCTCCCCCCCTCCCGCTCAACAATTTTCAAAAAGTAATTCCTCCCGAGCCCGTATTTTCTCTCAACAGCCCTGCGAATTAAAGCAAGGGAGTAGAAAAATAACCATTATGTTTGACTTTCTTTAAATAAACAATTTTTTGCTCTCATTAATTCAACACGATTTTATGGCTGTTTTTTCGTCAGTCCTTATAAATCCGACGATTCTATAATAGTTCAGTGTTTGACGGTTTTTCGTTCAGAATTCTTTCGGATAAAACTGATTGTCGTGTTTGGACAGTAATTACCCAGGCAGCAAGGTGCCGTCATTATGACTTCGTTTCTTCGGCATTAATTACGTCAATTTCACCTTCAGCATGACGTAAAAATGACGGGGAAAAGACGGCACAATGTCACAGCCCAATGACGTCATACATATGACGCCAATATGACGTATTGGGTAATCAGTGAATTTTGCGATAAGGGATGCAAACCTCTCATTATAATATTTTTCCACAATTATTAATAAAGTTTTTGACGAAAAAAAAAAAAAAACGGAATGTGCAGGGATCGAACCAATAATTCAATTCAATAACAATTTATTTAACATTTTAGTTACATTATATGCGCCTAGCCGGATTCCGGTCCGGAGCCAGCCGCACAACCACAGCGCGTGGCGTCGTGGTTTGTGTGTGGCTGGGCGGAGCGGGTCCGGTTCGGCTAGAACAATAAGTTGAAGCGGGGCGTTAGTGCTCCTGTCTTAAAAATAGGTAAGACTTAAAACTAACAATATGACTATATATAGGAGAAAGCTTTTAGAAACTTAAAATTAAACTTATTGGTTTTTATTTACGGTGCACTTGTTAGGGCGCACTGCACTGTTTAAAGTTTCGGTTACTGATACGGGGAAAATTCAATGAAAAAACCCGTTCGAACTAATGACATCCTTCGTCCTGGTGGTCGTACCGCCTCCAGGAAGGTAGGGTGAGGGGATGTTGTAGTTTAAAAAGTTTGGATTTTACAAGAAGTTATTGGCCGAGGGGGGATTTTGAAAAGGAGACAAAAAAGGACAAAATAACTAATAAAAATTAAGAAAAAGGGAGGTGAATACACGGGCTTTTACCTCAAGCCCCTTTGGCTTGAGGTAAAAGCTGGTGAAAAGGAAGAATTATGATATAGAAACGTGTGGCTAGGGAGGTTGTCGAAAGATAGGCAACGCCTGGTATGGTAATGGGTGTTTCAGGTTGAAAAGTATGGCATTATGCTGTCTGATTCGTGTTATATCGCGGGTTAGTGGACTATCGCCCACCCAATGGGCACACGTACGTTTAATAAACGTTAAAAAAGAATTGAAAACCACACGTTGTTCTAGGGTTTTTAGTAACGGTTGATTCAACGAAAAAATGTCGCGCGGAAAAACGTTCTTATTAACCAAATATAAACGTCTTTTAAACATCATAGATAACGATTGAATAACATTTAAAAAAATGATAAATATTCGTTAATATTCAACGTTTATGAAACGAAAGTAAATGTAGAATATAAACGTTTTATTAAAGGTTTTAATAACGTTAAATATTCACTAATTATGTACGTTAATTAAACGAAATTAAACAGGCTCTAGGTCTCCATTTTCCAATATACATATATATGGTATGTTACAGGATGAACCGCCATGTAGATAAATGGACAATTAATCGATTAAACACCCGCTGGGTTTTATCATAAAACCAGTAGGTGCTTAACCTATTAAACAGATAACTTAAAGTCTTTTATGCTATCTCGGCCAAGCCACAGAATAATGATCGTTATAAGATCCATCCAAATAAATCGATGCTCCCTGAAAGAATTTAAACATTGCAATCTATGTTATATTTATTTTATATAAGTTCATAAGAATATAAGATGAAGCATGAGTGATTATTGGCAGTGGTTTGCATGTGGCGCCATCTACAATTAATATCTGCAGCAAACTACGTGGAAAGTAGGCAAATTTTATGCATTAATATAGCTGAGTAGAAAAACGTCAAAAAAACGTCATCATCTACCACTTATTTCATCTGTAGATTTAGAATGTCAATGCATTTTAATAGGTTGAAGCATCAGTTATTTTAACATTGTATAGAAAGATTTTTTTAAATAAAACATATTTCAATTGCTATATGTGCTTAATGCAATAAAAAAACCGTTTAATTTTCTCGTTTCACAACCGGGGTTGTTACAATTTCTCAAATTATGAACGTGTATATTATACGTTAATATATCAGTAAAAGAAACTTTGTAATTAAAACGTTTTATTTCAGTGTTCCCTTCCACTACAGGTTGGGAATGTGTGTAGGAGTAACGTATTGTACACGTTTTATTTAAATATAAAATTTTACCGCCTAATTTTATACGTTGATATATTGTAGATTCGTAGAAAAACGTTTAAATAACGTAATATTCTACCATCTATTTCACCTGTGGATTTAAATTTCTCTTGCATTTAGTAAGTTGGAAACAACAGTTATTTTAACGTTGTAAAAAATACGTTTTTTTTCTTTAAATAAAACGTTTGAATTGCCGTATTAAATATACATAATAAAAGACGTTAAACTTTTTCGTTTTATATACGTCACCTTTAGCGACTCTTTAAAACTCCTTACATTATAAACGTGTTTAATACGTTATTAAATATTTGTGAAAAAAACGTGCTTACTAAAACGTTTTATTAGAGCATTTTCTTCTACTAATGGTTAAAAATGCGTGTAGTAGTAACGTATTTTAAACGTCTTATTTAAACGTTGAAATTTTCAACCAAATGCAACGTTGAAAATTTCAACATAAAACGTTTAATCAACGACTACAATGTTTTAAAAACGTTTATTAAACGTACGTGTGCCCATTGGGCAGTTTGAATTGGTAGAATTTTTGTGATATTTCCTGGACGAAGTCCGCTAGTGGGGTTATGTCGTGACAACGTGCGTAGAGATCTCTGAATTCGAAATGAGGCGCATAAATTTGTGTTCTAAGACTCTAAGTTTTCGCATTGTCGTGGCCGGGATGCTGCACCACACCGGCGCCGCGTATGTGATAGCCGGCCTGATCACCATTGTATACAGTAATTTCTTGTTCGTCCTGTTTAGTCCGCTACCCCTAGCCAGGAGTGGATACAGACTCCTGGACATGGAGTAGACCTTGCGTACAGTTTCGTTTATGTGTATGTTAAACGTCAGTCGTTTGTCCAAGTTTACCCCCAAATACTTCACGCACCTTTTAATAGGAATTTGGCGGCTCTCGATCGAAATTGGTGTTAGGATGCGGTTCTCAGTGAACCGGCGCGTGAAGAGAATGGCCTCCGACTTTTCGGCGTTGATCCGAATCTTCCACTTGTCGTAATATGCCGTGGCGCGGGCCATGTGCGCCTTCAGTAGCATATTTGCTGCTTGTGCGTTGTGCGAATGCGCGTACATGGCCGTGTCGTCGGCGTACTTGGCAAAGTTCGTATTCGGAAACTCCGGGAAGTCGGAAACGTATAAATTGTATAATTTTGGTGACAGGCACGACCCCTGAGGGACGCCCGCGCGAATATCCCGCCGAGTTGAAAGCTTGTTGTTCACTCTGACCTGCAGTGATCTGCCTGTCAAGAAAGAGTGAATCAGTTTGGTGATGTGCGTCGGAAAGTCCAGCGTGTTCAGTTTGTGGAGTAAGCCCGGGATCCATACTGTATCGAAGGCTTTCTCAATATCGAGCAACACCATTATGGTGCTCTTCCCGCGGTTGCACTGTACTTTGACGTCATTCACGATCCTGACGACCTGGTGCACAGTACCCCTGCCTTTCCTGAAATCGAACTGGCACTCGTCGTCGATGTGGAGTTCATCCTGAGCAGCGTCTAGTCTGATCAAGATGACCTTCTCCACCAACTTGGAGATCACCGACAGTAGCGAGATCGGTCGATAACTGCCGGCGAACTTCGCGTCCTTGTTCGGTTTCAGGATCGGGATGACCACGGCGCACTTCCAATGGCTAGGCCAGTGTTGTAGTCGCAGGATCGCGTTGATAATGTACGTCAATTGTACAATGCCTTTCCGCGGTAGATATTTTAGTAGCTTATATAGGGATCGAACCGCCGACCTCTTGACTCGCCACCTAACAATTTGCCAATTTATGATTTCTTTATTTTATTTAACTATTGTTAGGATATATATATTTCATTTATTTCATTTCAGTTTACAATCATAAAAAAAACTACGTCACATTCACGCGTCTGAACAGCGTAGAATGACGCAGTGGCCAGGTTCTTGTATTTTAATTTATTTATTTCGACGCCTAAAAATAGTTTTATCGAATTCTAGTGTTGTTTATGCATTGCTTAAATTGAACTTGAAAAGTTCGATTAAATTTTAATAAAGAATAAAGGATATTGTGTATTATATTTTAATTGCGCAGGGAAAAGAAAACAAAAAACCCTGCTTCATTTGTCTAAACGGATTAAAATCATTTATTTATTATCAAATAATAAATCATTCGATGGTTGATAGGCTTTCAACAGAGGGTCAAGGGGGGTTAATAGGAGAGGTAGAAAGAAATGGATTTTTAAAAACAATGTGTTTTTTTAAGGATTGTCTGTTTGATGGTTGAAACCTAACACTTAACTCACTTAACCATTGAACATCTTTATTTAAATATGTTTAAAAGCTGTATACCTAGTTAGAAATAGTAAAACAAAATTATTATTACTATGTGGCAAAAATTGAACTAGTCACTAAATACTTCTATTTATTTTTATTTTATAATGATTTATTTAAATTAAAATTTCAGGTTCCAAAATATATTCGGCAACTATGTCAAAACATACTGATGTTTCTATATGTACGTTTTTATTGTAATAATATATTGCTATTATGATTGATCAAAGATCTCTATATACACATATACATATATATATAGTGAATATATGAATATATATAGTGAACCAAATGACCAATTTTTACAAAATGGCGTCATTTTAATGACGTCAAAATAATGACCTAAAAGAAACGTGTATTTGACGTCTTCATGATGATGTCAGAAGTACGTTTTAAATATCACGTCTCTGGTACGTCATTTATTAATGACGTCAAAATAATGACCCAAAATAAACGTGTATTTGACGTCTTCATGATGACGTCAGAAGTACGTTCTAAATATCACGTCTCTGGTACGTCATTTATTGGGACAATGACGTCGGCGACAAAAAATCACCTTTAAAATACGTCATAATGATGTCACCCTGCTACCTGGGTAGGGAATGGCTCAAGGAGCAAAAGTTATATAGTGCCGATGTGTGCTTTTACCCTGGGGGTGGATGCGACCCCTTCTCGGGGGTGGAAATCATTGCATTCAAAATAACTGTAGAAATCGAAAGAGGAATAAATTTTAAGCAAAAAATGTTCAAAGTATGAAGTTCTTTCGATGAGTTAACACTTTTCGAGTTACTCGTGATTGAAAATGTTGATTTTTCATCCAAAAAATGCATGTTTTAGAACGATCTTTCGCGAATAACTCGAAAACCTTACGTTTTATCAAAAAAATTATCATAAGCAGAAATGAAGCTTGTAAAATAAAAATCGACTGGTTTGTTCTTTATTTCTGTAGATGCAATACGAACCGAGTTATGGCACGTTGAAGGTGACTTTTTGTTCGCCAAAAACTGAATTCGAACTTTTCAACGTTAAATAATGGAAAAACGGAAAATTTTTGGAGGAAAACATAAAATATTTTTAAAAGTACTTGAAAAGTACTTTAAAATGAGTTTTAGTAAAAGTCGTTAGCTTAAAAACTAACAGAGTTATGATGAAAATAAAATGGTTGTCTCGTTTCTTCGAAGAAAAAATCAGCAATGAAACCAATGGCTTCACCGCAAGAATTAAAAATGAACGTAATCCATTTACAATTTACTTTATTTAAGTACTAACAATATGTTCTAGAAGTGTGACTGGTTTGCGATGCCCAGATTTGAAAAAAAGTTTGATTGAAATTTGAAATGATTTTTGAAATTTCTTAAAAAATTTTCATTTTTTCACAATAATTCAAAAACTAAAGAAGATACTTAAAAAATGCTAGAGTACAAAAATTCATTTTTTTTATGATTTTTTTTTTCTATTTCTCTAGGATAAAAATTAATTGAGATGTCACTGTTATAAGTTTTCATTTGAGTGTGAGGACCACCTTCCCCGAGCCCTTCAAACTCAAAAATATCAAAAACGAAGGGTTCAAGGAAGTTCAACTTTACATTGTAGCTCTTAAAATTCTCTGCAAAATGGTTTTTGGAGAGATTGGATAGCTTAAAAATTAAGCAAGTTATCGTTGAAAAACCAATCGCATTTTTTCGGTGAAATTTTCGGAGAATGTAAATTGTTTTATTCTCGACAATTTTAAAGCATTTATAAATATATGTAAATATATAATGGTACTTTAGAGCTGGAAGAAATTTTAGAAGCTGGTAGGTACTGCACAATATTACGGAGCCCTGTCGAAGACTTATCAGCGTTTCTCCAGCAGATGCGCTGAGTCTTTTATTAAGGCTACCACTAAAAACAGTTAATTATCATCCCTTGCTTCGACAGTTGATGCTCTGAATGAGCACATTAAGAAGGTTTATTTACAAACTCAGATGTGGCTTGGGAACAAAAATATTCCTCCAACTGATTGGGGATGGATTAATAATGAAGGATCTTTACTACCAATCAAAATGCTGAATATGCCTGCACCGGAAGAACTCCTCAAAATGATATTTTGTAATTAAAAGCTTGTAGCTGCCGAATAGTTGGACTTTTTTTGTAACGCAATATGCGGAACATGCTCCGGTGACAACTGTCAAAATTGTCCTCCAATTACAGACCAAGAGGAGGAGAGGTCGATAGTGATGATAGTTCTTCTAATGATCCATAGATTTTCAATAATAAAACACGCTATTATAATGTACATAAAGTTTTTATTTTTCCCCTTTAAACTCATTTAATAATTTCAGTTTTTAATTTTAAGTAAACATGGTAGGTAATTTTATCACGAGGTTTGTAACGTTGTAATAAATCATAAATTATATTTCACGCGGTTAAAAACAATTTTTTTAAAATTTCGTTTTAAAGGGTTGAAACGTTGTAACACATCATAAATTATATTCCAGAACATGAAATAATGTTTATTCTACATATTTAAACATAATTTCAATCTATGTAACGCTTAGATTTGATTATTAAATTTTTTGTCAGAAGGGGTAGTTTCACCCCCAAAAAACAAAAAGCACACATCAGGAACAGATAACTTTTGAAGAAGAGGGTAAGATAAGCTTAATTACAAATTTTCACCAAAATCGATGTTATCCGAAAGAATTCAGAGGTAATACTCTATTTTTACCGTCAAACACTGGACTATAAGTACGGTGTTGTCATATTATTCATTTAAATTTATAATCCATTTAAGAGTAGGCAAGACTTAAACTCACTACGAGCGAGGAATCTACCTTGAAAATATTTCATATGATTTTTCGCCCACCCTGTGTATTTTATTACAAACGCAAAAGGTTCTACTTTCTTTCACTTTGAATTTTTGAAATTTTGTTGGATACCACACGTATTGATTATAAATATGGTCCACAAACTATTCAGTTAAAAAAATGTCAACTTTGTAGTTGCCCTTTGAACATCGACATAACGAAAAATATGTTTAAATTAGCTGAGTCATGTATATTGGGTCGAATTAGAACAAATCAATTCAGTTTCGTCAAACTGAAAGCGAATCGATGGTGCACTTAAAATCTAGCAGCATGTAGATTGGATTGAGAAAATCTAGAGGTAAAGTGATTGATTACTTGAATTTTAAGAGCTTCCCTTGATTTTTCAACTGTTAGTGTTCCGTGGGGTGGGGTCAAAGGTTGTCCCTGAGGGCTTAAATCTGTGACTGACTTATTACATTTAATATGCTGTATAACAGTTAATATAAGTATTGTTACAAGCTTTATACTCCATCTATAATAACTCCTTCCTATGTACAATCGGCGTCAGCTTAAACTCACCACCCTTTGAGATGCTCCTTTTCTAACACGCCCCACTACAAATAAATTATACATTCCGACAATCCGTATGTCAGGTCAGAGTGGAGACTGACGTCGTACTTTTATTAGTTTTATTAGAATGTGACCAGTTGTTAGCTTAGGGTTTTGTATTTCAGAGATTTTGAACAATATGAATTTCATTTATAACTTTCTTCTCTCCACTATTCATTTATCTGATTTACGGATTCTGGACGCTAATAGATTTTCATATAGTATATTATTATATGAGCGATTATGATAGCCATTATTCACGAAGATGATGTTTGAGCCCACGAGCCGTAGGCGAGTGGCGCAAATCATCTGAGTGAATAATGGTCATAATCGCGAATGTAATACTATGCTTTTTCTACACCTATTAAACAAATAAATTGGACTGAAATTTGATAACATTAATCAGTAGGTACCTATTCGTAAGAAGTCGAAAACGTAAACAAACAATATGGCGGTACACTTGTTAGTGTCACGCGAGTTGATTGTCAGCCGCAGCAGCAAGAGTTGATCGCAGTAGATTAAAATATCATTGAATCATCGAAACAGTGATTTTTGAATTTGTATTTGTAATTGGCCGGATGCAGTGAATTATGAATCGATAATTCACTACAGTGAATTATAGGTACGATTCTTCACTGAGAAAATGCTAATAATTGTCATATAATTAGTGTAGAAAAAATTATTAACCTAACATTGTTTGCAATAAAAACTGGCAATGTAAATACATTAATTAAACAAGACAATTGGAAAAGTAAATGCAACCGGTTACCTTAAAAAAGATTCGAAGCCAGAAGTGAAGGAAGTTGAATATACCTCATATATAATTCATCAAAAACAAAGAAGACAAAAATATTAATATCACTTATAATGAAATTAATTGTGGTTAATTATATCATGCTAGTTTTGGTGTATTGTGATTTTTCATTAAAATTAAGTGGTTAATAATTCCGTGATTTTGTCATACCTATTGGCGAAGTCCAAGAAAATGTAATGTTTTCGACAAACACATCATTTTTAAAACGCACACATAGAATAGCAAACGTTTTTTGTTATATTTGAAAAGTATTGATTAATTTTCCAAAGAAATATCAGCAAAAAATTCAGTCACAGTGTGAATTTTTTTGAACAGTTATTTTTATAATTTATATTGTTATTCCAACATATCCAGATAATTAAATTTAACTGGAAGTCTTTAAAATTATATACAGAGTCGAATTTTGAGAAACCTTCACTTACAATCGGCCCAGAGTTTAAAATTTTTAATTTTTGAGGCAAATTTACAATTATGCCTATTTCTATTATTATTATTATTCGATTTTCCGACAAAAACTATGCGCAAAGACTTCATATAAATATAGGATATAGGTGATCGCTGGAGTATCAGTGTATACAGGGTGATTCATTTTGACCGTCTATTAAAAGTATATATGTGAGAAAAATAATATTGATTTGAAACTTTGGCTATGGTCCTAACTGGGTAGGATCTATTCAACGAAAATATTTTTCCGGTTATACTGGAAGTTGATCCGAAAGGACCCCGCACGTTTCTTATGTAAAATAATGCCCGGCGGATTTGGTTAAAATTGAAATATGTTATTTACGAAATCATTCTGAATAAAGGTCTCCATGGGAGCAAGGCTGAAAAAATAATAGTTTTTAAGTTATGGAGCTTTGAAGTTGTCTATCCATCGGAACGAATTATGATGTGGCTGAAGAACAGCTCGAGTTTGACACGAATTTTCAAAATTAAAAATCCAACAAACTAATTAGCCTTCTCGCTAGATATGGACAACAATAACACAGAGCTGAAGTCCGAACCGGAAGTTCCATAGTTAAGTTCATTTTTAAGCGTATACCGGGTGACACAGGAGATATGTAACACTCCGTAGCATGTTTATTTAAAAAGATATTATTTTGAAACTTGGTAGACTTATATAATGCGTGATTGTCCTTTTCTTGGTATCAACAAGAAATTTTTTCCACTTCCGGTTTCACCGGCGTATTACGACAAGTGGAAGATTTGTATCAACGCCGAGAAGTCCGAGTCGATCCTCTTCACGCGCCGGTTCACAGAGAACCGCATATTGACGCCAATTTCGATCGGGGGACAGCAAATTCCAATCAAACGGTGCGTGAAGTATCTGGGGGTTAACTTAGACAAACGGCTGACGTTTAACATACATATTAACGAAACAATACGCAAGGTCTACTCCATGTCCAGGAGTCTGTACCCGCTCCTGGCTAGGGGTAGCGGACTCAACAGGACAAATAAGAAACTGCTGTACACGATGGTTATCAGGCTGGCCATCACATACGCGGCGCCGGTGTGGTGCAGCATTCCGACTACGACAATGCGAAAACTCAAAGTTCTTGAACACAAATTTATGCACCTCATTTCTGACTCTGGCAGATACACCTCCCTCAGAGATCTATACGCACGTTGTCACGACATAACCCCACTAGCGGACTACGTTCAAGAAATCTCCCAAAAATTTTACACCTTCAAACTGAGCGATAGTCCGCTAACCAGCAACATAACTCAAATCAGATTGCATAATGCCCCATTCCAGATCAAACACCCCTACCATACCAAGCGTTGCCTATCTTCCGGCAACCTCTTCCCTAGCCATACTTTCCTATACCACAACCTACCATTTCCCCATCTTTGATCTTTCCTCAACTTTATATTTCCAATCCTTTCTATTGTCTTTCTGTATGTTCTATTTTCGTTCCTTTTTTTATTCTGTTTGTTCTTTGTGTCATCAAAAATTCCATTTTGGCCGATAAATCTCTAAAAAATTCTAACATTTTAAACCCTATCCTTTTTCCACCACATTTTCCTGGCGTTAGGGAGACCACCAGGTCGGCAGTACGGGTGTTTTCGTTTAGCTTTTCACCCGAGTCAGCAGCCAAAATTTATTTAGTGTTATAACCAGTTACTAGTTCTAAGTTTTATAAGTATTAGTTTTAGGCCTATGTGGACAGCATTATTTTCAAAGGTATTATTAATTTTAAACCCACGCTAGGTGGGTAGGAATTTTAATTGTTCTTTTTACCATTGTCGCCAAGCCGAACCGAACCTGACCCGCCCAGCCCTACAATCACCACGGCGCTACGCGCCGTAGTTGTCTGGCTGGCTCCGGGCCAGGTTTCGGGGAGGCGCATATGTACCTATACAAAAGAATATAAATATTAATACATTTTATTTGCTTGCTTGCCTTGCAATCCAAAGATCGTGCCTTCGAATCCCACACAAGTTGGATGTTTTTTTTTCTCAAATCTTTTTCATATATTTTTTTGCACAACAAAGTTGGTATCACAAAATTTAAGATGTCCAAAAACTAACATTATTTACAAGAAAATTGCGAAGAGTATGCTATAGAATATGTAACAATTATATAAAAAGCTCAGTAAATTGGCGAAGAGTACGTTTTTAGCTTGTTTATAATTTAAGTTGATTTAAGTTTAAAAGTTAATACTATTTAGTTAAGTAGAGAATACTCTCTGAAAGGCGTTTAAATAACTGATATAAGTAGTGTGCTATAAGTAATGATCACAAAAAAATTTCATTGGTTGTCATATCAATGAGTAAAATAATCAGCAGAAAGATTAACAGATCAAAAACGGTAAACTGTTCTCAAAATATTCGATAGCGAGCAATTTAACGCTTTTATTAGGAATACACTATGGTTCCAAAGAAACATTTATAATTTAAATATACTAATATCCTAAAAAAAGTCGATGAGATAAGACATTCAAACATAATGTCCGCTCGAAAATTCAGCATAAAACAACGCCATGGAAAGCGTACTTCATTAACGGAGTAAAAGGGCGAAGATTCTTATAGATACTTACGAAGACGGAGATTTCTAAACTTGTTTACTACACACTTAGGAAGCTGCCTTACTGTTTTACACCTTTATGAGACTGTAATCTCTTCGACACCCCTTATCCCTTTGAGAAATAAGAGTTTGCCCAACGAAGTGTAATAATAATGATGAGACACTGCCGTATTGAATTCTCGGCGTCTCGCCAGTGAAATAACAATTTCCTCCATATAAGTCAAACACTTAATTCGTAATTTCGAGATGGTAGGTACATGTTATGAGCAATTTAACATTTAAAGATGATCATTTAACGTTATTATTGCGAAATATCCCATAATGGCAAATTATGATGGCTTCCGAGGAAGCGCTAATGAAAAATATTGAATATTTCATTCGAAAAGTAGTCCTCGGATAGGCAGTAAAATCTTCACTGAATAATTCCCAAATATTTTTTTTAACAAAAACGATAATTGTACAGTGTATCTCCGAATAGAGTACAAAATACTTGTAAACTTTTTATCTTCAATTTCAAGAAAATTCATTAAAAGAAGTTTGGCTTATTTTAATATATGTATAATATATAATATATAATATATAATATATGATATATGATATATGATATATGATATATGATATATGATATATGATATATGATATATGATATATGATATATGATATATGATATATGATATATGATATATGATATATGATATATGATATATGATATATGATATATGATATATGATATATGATATATGATATATGATATATGATATATGATATATGATATATGATATATGATATATGATATATGATATATGATATATGATATATGATATATGATATATGATATATGATATATGATATATGATATATGATATATGATATATGATATATGATATATGATATATGATATATGATATATGATATATGATATATGATATATGATATATGATATATGATATATGATATATGATATATGATATATGATATATGATATATGATATATGATATATGATATATGATATATGATATATGATATATGATATATGATATATGATATATGATATATGATATATGATATATAATATATAATATATAATATATAATATACAGTGTGACTTTTTTTCCAATTTGAATCAAATTTTACTCAAGTATAGAACAAATTAGGATCTAATTATGACCAGAAAAACATTCGCCTCGTGTAGGTGTAAAGCTACTCGCAGAAAGGGCGGATCTAGAAATTTCAATAATTTTTTTCTCGTCTGTGGCGCATGGGACCCATACGAAATATGGGAAATAACATCTAGAGAAGCACTCCTCTAACGGCCCCTAAAAAGTTTTGAAAAAGCAGTTTGCGAAAAATTTTTTCAAAATTCGAGTGCCCCCCCGAGACAAGGGACTCCCGTTTAAAATTATTCTTTTTTGTCATATACATTTTACTTTTCATCAAAATCCAACAATAGGTTTTGGAGTTTATGAAAATATTTTCATTATTAACTGTAATACAATGAACTGAAATTTTGTAATTTACAATTTAACAAATTACAAAATTTCAGTTCGTTGTATCTCAGTTAGTAATAAAAATATTTTCAAAAATTCCAAAACCTGTTGTTGAATTTTTATGAAAAGTAAAATGTATATGACAAAAATGAATATTTTTAAACGGGAGTCCCTTGGCTCGGGGGGAGGCACTCGAATTTTGAAAAAATTTTTCGCAAACTGCTTTTTCAAAATTTTTTAGTGGTCGTTAGAGGAGTGCTTCTCTAGATGTTATTTCCCATATTTCGTATGGGTCCCATGCGCCACAGACGAGAAAAAAATTATTGAAATTTCTAGATCCGCCCTTGATGGCAGTACCAAAATATGCGAATAAATCAAAAAAGAATATTTGGCATTTTTTTATCGGAAAGTTTTGTTAATTTTTCATTAGTTATCTTAATAGGTATCTTCGTAATGAGTAAACGACCAAAGGTATCCAGAATCAGTAATAATACAAGATTGAACATTCGCTAAATATGAATCTTGGAATAATTTAATCAGAATTTTAATTTTCGATCTTAACCGTTTCAATTCTTCTTTCTAATGTCAAGATTTAATTTTTTTTTGTATTTGTGTTGGGGTGTTTAAAGGATGGGGTCGATTTGGGCGGTTTTTGCCCCAAATAATTTTTTATGAAAAAATCAGAAAACATTTTTTTAATGTCTACTAACAATAATAAGTCGATTTTACCCTAAACGGACGATCCTTCACCCCCCTAGCCCCCCCCCTCAATCCTGAATATTAGTCCATGACAAAGTTGCAATAACCCCAAAAATGCAGCGACCAAACGTTTTCGAAGACGGCCAACACGATGGTGATAGTCGCGCGGTCCTACCTCCCTCGAACTACCCCCTAAATGCAATAAACCACCCCTTTTTTGATTTTTCGCTGTCAGGCATGCGAGGACTTGTTGGATCGGGTTTCTATTAAGGAATATTAATATGTCCTATAAAATTTCGCAACCAGACATCCTAACGACCCACGGGTGTTGAAACCACCCCCTCCCTCAACGCCGAAACATGCAAAAAACATCGAAACGTGCTGAAAATTGTTTTCCACACGTTTTCAAGGGCGGGGAACACGATGGTGATATTATTTAGCCTCCCAGCCCTAACCAACTACCCCTAAATGCATAAAACCACCCCTTCTTCCCATTTTTCGTTTTCAGTTATGCAAGGACTTATTAGATTGGGTTTTTTTTGAAGAAACTCAATATGTCCTGTAAAATTTTGCCACCAGACATTTTAACGACCCCAGGGTGGTTGAAACCATCCCCTCTCTGAATCCTGAAGTGTCCCTCAAGGAGAAGAAGGTATCCTCCGTGTAGAACACGATAGTTGCATCAGTTTCTCTCTTAGTCCTCAAAAACTACCCTTGCATGCCCAAAACCTTCTTATAGTGAGATCACAAGCGCTCAATAGATCAGGTTTTCTAGGGAGAGAAATTTTTTTATTGCAGCTTAAAAGGAGTAGGAGAGGAGGAGGAGGAGAGAAGTAGATTATATTTTCATCTTGTTCCGCCGAAGGGTTGGGGGGTAAATGGGGGTAAATTTGGGGAAAATAGGTAAATCAAGCAGGTAAGAGTCCATAAAATTGGTATCTAGTATGTACAAGAGAAGCTAAGGTCTCAAAAAAACCACCCCCACTACCACCCCCACCCCATTATTAAAGGGGATGAAAAAAAAGTAATTTAGTGTATGTACAGGAACCAGAAACCTCAAAATATTTTTTTACTTCTTCCACCCCCCACTATCACCCCCCCTATCCCCCCCCCGTCCCACCCCACTACCGATGTGGGGTATCGTTTTATGGGTTTTTGGGGTAGAGGATTTCAAATATTATATTATTAAAGTTCCATAAACAATTATTTTCACATACAAAGTTTTTTCATTGTGAGTGACTTGGATAGAGAATCTGGATGTGGACGTAGTGATTCCTTGGGCAGCGGTTTTTACTTCCACATCCAGTGGAAGTATAGTAACGACAAAAAAAATTTTAAAAAATTTTATTGTTCAAATAGGCTTAGAATGTCACGAAACGTCGAGATTTTAAGTTTGAGCGAAAAAAAAATTTCTGTCTGTCGGTCTGTCTTGTCTGTAACTTTTTTTGTGTGCACGTTTACTCTGGAACCGTTTGAGATATTGACTTGAAATTTGGTACACATATGTACTTTAACGAGATCTAGAACTAGATTATATTTTCATCTTGTTCCGTCGAAGGGTTGGGGGGTAAATTGGGGTAAATTTGGGGAAAATAGGTAAATCAAGCAGGCAAGAGTCTATAAAGTTGGTATTTAGTATATACAAGAGAAGCTAAGGTCTCAAAAAAAATTTTGGCATTAGCCACCCCCCTTACCACCCCCACCCCATTATTAAAGGGGATGAAAAAAAATTGTGATTTAGTGTGTGTACAAGAACCAGAAACCTCAAAATGTTTTTTTTACTTCATCCACCCCCACTACCACCCCTTATTACCACCCTCACCCCGCTACCGATGTGGGGTATCGTTTTATGGGTTTTTGGGGTAGAGGATTTCAAATATTATATTATTAAAGTTCCATAAACAATTATTTCCACATACAAAAATTTTTTCGTTGTGAGTGACTTGGAAAAGAATCTGGATGTGGAAGTAGTGATTCCTTGGGCAGCGGTTTTTATTATAAATTATGTACATGATTTTTTTCACATTATGTAAAACATGATTTTTATTCCTATTCTAGACATGCGTTATATATTACTATTGTTAAATTTTAATTTATTCTTCGGTGTTTACAAATTAAATCATAGAGAGAGGGAGTCGTCTTCCTCTTACGCAGCCTCCATACAGCGATCCAGCGAGGACCGACCCACAAAATATGTGCCGTAGCTGTCGGTTGTATATTCTCGGCGTATACCTTCCATTTGTTACGTCCTCAGTATTGAGGACCCTTGAGAAATATAATTAAATGCAATACATATGGGTTAAGGACTAACTGTACCCATACCTAGGTATTGGAAAACCCTTATCCAACAAGTCCTCGCATGCCTGATAACGAAAAATGGGAAAAATGGGTGGCATTAGGGTGGGAGGCTAAATAATATCAGCATCGTATTCCTCGGCCTTGAAAACGTGTAGAAAACAATTTTCAGCATGTTTGGATGTTTTTTGCATGTTCCGGTATTGAGGCCGTTGGTCGTTAGGATGTCTGGTTGCAAAATTTTACAGGATATATTGAGTTTCCTCAAAAATAACCAATCCAACAAGTTCTCGCATGCCTGACAATGAAAAATCCGAGGAAAAATCGAAAAAAGAAGTGGTTTTTGCGTTTAGGGGTAGTTCGAGGGGGGGTAGGGACCGCGCGACTATCACCATCATGTTGGCCGTCCTCGAAAACGGGTGGGTAGTCATGTTTGGTCGCTATCCTTGCACTTTCGGGGTTTTACATTTATTTTGCAAGTTTCGTATGGACTATATGCCATCACTTGCTTGGGGAGATATATCGCTTTCAAACTTATATTTGCTTGATAAAATACCACACTATCACTCTAACTACCTTTTAACTGTATCCTCTCTCATTTATCATTTTTTTCCTTTTTACCCCCCTCCCTAGGGGGTGGAGAGGGTGGTTTTACTATTTATTCGTTTGCGGGAAATATACATGCAAAATATCCAAATATCCAAGCTTGCTCACCAGACTTAACGTCCGTTAACTTGTATCACATCAAGTTTAAGGTCATTTGAAGGTCAAATGGGGAGTTAGTGTGGTAGTGTGGTATGTTATCAAATAAATATAAGTTTGAAAGCGTATATCTCCCCAAGAACGCTGTTAGCAAGTTATGGCATATTCAGGATTGAAGGGGGGGGGAGCTAGGGGGGTGGGGGATCATCCGCTTAGGGTAAAATCGACTTATTATTGTTAGTAGACATTAAAAAAGATGTTTTCTGATTTTTTTCATCCAAAAATAATTTGGGGCAAAAACCGCCCAGATCGACTCTCCTCCTTTATCAATTTGAAATCAGAAGATCAACTCTTTTTTGTTAAAATGATTATTATATCATATTGTTCACACTTTTCTCCTGTATTTTCATCGAACAGTTTTCAAATTAAGTCAATTTAGATTTCCGTTCTGAACTCACGTAAATTGAAGCTGTTCAAACAAATATAGAAAAAACATTTGCATTTAACAGATAGACGCCAAATAACGCAAATCTATTTGATTTAAAAGATTATTTCTCATCTTTAATATTGTTCTTGATACGACTTTTAATCAATTTAAATTATTATTATTATCGCTTTCCCATATAGCCACGAATCTATATTGTTTAATAAATATTTGGTTTTTATATATTATTAAAGCAAGCATTTTATCGTAGAAGAAATGTCTACAGAACATTAAAAATGCTGAATTCTCTAGGAATTTTTATAAGATTTCATATATGTTTAATATATATTGAGAAAAAAAAACAGACAGGGTTCTATTAAATCTCAAGAAAATATTCGCGGCTGCAATATTAAAGACAAAAAGAGTCGGTGTAGTTGACTAAAGATCTACAGCAAGCTTTTTTATATATTTGTCCGATACATTTGTCAATGCTTTGACACGATATTTAAAAAGGAAAAGTATTAGTATAAGCAGCTTTAAAAAGAAAGTAAGGGCAATTTTACTTCTAAACTGCTTTTACGATAACGATGAATACTTTGGGTAGGTACGGACTTCTTTCTTCTCTGTGATGAGTTTGAATGTTTGCTATAAATTGTTTCATTTTGTGTTAATGTTTCCTTTCTTTTATCACTTATATTATTGTATTTTATTTCATTTTGACATGCAGGAGTTTATTTTATTTACTTTAACTCAATATAGCTGTGAGCCATGGAAATGCAACGCACAGAATATATTGATAACAATCATTTTGATAAGGAGACTCTCATCCATATATGAATTTATCAATTTTTATCGTTTATCACCAACAAGTTATTCATAATTTATTTATTTCTTTTTAAAATATCGTATAAAAAGGTCTAAAGTCAGTATAAAAACTGGAACAATTTATTCAATTGGTCAGTATGAAAGGGTATATATGCAGTAGTAATAAAATAAGCCATGTTATCATCTAAAGATTTATTGTATTTTTATTAAAAAATCCGCTTCCCTGCATTCTCAACAAAAACTATTTAATTACATAAACAGTTAACGCACCTTTACTTACAACAGAACTACAAACTATATCTCAAAGCTCCATGTTTTGTTTATAATTGCTATTTATTAACGGGTCTGTTTTGCAGCATAGCACGCATTAAGCTTTAACTTAATTTACAATAACACTGGTTCCATTTAGGTAAATTACATAATATTTTGACGGCGCGACTTAATCTGGCAACCCCTTGCTAACCGCAAGCCTCGGCTCTGTTAATGTGATGTCGTTCTCGTTACTAATGATATGTAAATGACAGAACTTCTCAGATATTTTGCACTCTAGGGCCGTTCACTTTTTATATTTTTCTTCTAATTAAACATAGTATAATGTAGTAAAGATATTCACATGGTGATAATATTTTACAAAATAAGAAATATCTATTAACAGCACTGAAAACTATTTGAATATTTTGATAGTAAAGTAAAATAGTCGTGTGGAAAAGTTCGTTTTCTCTTTAACTTGCTTTACTAATTTGGTTCTGTTATTATAGCCAATTAGCGTAAAAATAATTTAATACTCAAGTTTACTTGCTTATGTTTAAGTATAATTAAAAAATAAAATGGTTATATTTATTATATGGATACAGATTGCGTCAAAATAACTAGAAACTTATTACAAGCTTTTATTTATCTTGCCCTGTTTGTATGTCAAATCTTGCAAGTCATGTAGTTCTGCTGACGATATAAAAATATGTTACCAAAAAGTGTGTTTTTAAGTTTTTTAAACTATAATTTGGTCGAATAGGGTATTCACTCAGACGTTGCATTCTATGATATGGCGGAGGATCTGGTAATTTTATTAAGCAAGGACGACGCAATGAATATAAAACTAATAACTAGGACGTATATAGCGGTAAAGCTACAAATAATTAAAATCTTTGTTGAAATATACGTATATTTATATGTTTATAATCTTGTATTGTTTATAATAATATTATATTGATAAAATATATTTGATTTTTAATTTTATGTGTTGTTAAGAATATATTATTTTTGTTGTTTTTTCTTCTTCCATTGTTTTTCGGGATCTCTACCGAAACTTCTGATTTGGTAGTAAGTGAGTGAGCGAGTGAATTGTATATAGGGGTGTATATAGCGATTCACTCGCTCACTCAGTTACTACCAAATCAGAAGTTTCGGTAGAGATCCCGAAAAACAATGGAAGAAGAAAAAACAACAAAAATAATATATTCTTAACAACACAAAAAATTAAAAATCAAATATATTTTATCAGTATAATGTTATTATAAACAACACAAGATTGTAAATATATAAATATGTATTTTATATAATATAATTTAAACGATTAATAATTTTTTTATTTACTGAGTGATTTTTTTCAAAAACAATAGGTTTCTTCCTCTAGCTAACGCTAACTTACTTTCCAAATTTCAATACAATCGGACTTTTCTTTCTTAAGTTGTCGTGCTTACAAGAAACGTGACGGACGGACAGACGGACATTTTGAAAGTTGTTCAAAATTCGTTCACTAACATAATGATATGAACATTTTTTCTCTACGAGCGATATTTACTGATTTAGAAATGTGCCTATCAAATGCAATATACTCTTCTTTTTTGCGAAGAGTATAATAAGAAAGTAATAAAACCTTTAAGTTTACTTTACAAATTAACTAACTGGAGTACCTAAATTAATAATTTTGTACAATGTAACGCTCCAACGTATTCATGATTTGTATAAATTTGCATTTTCCATACCCATATGTATATCTATTTTTTACGTCTATTATTTTAGGAATAACCATTCTTGGAATTTCGACAGTCCATTGTTTCATTTTAACTTTGAAAAGTGCCACTGAATTAATTAGATTTTGGTTACGTGAAACTATATTATATATTTTTGGAGATAGATATGGCATCGTTGTCCAACAGTTTTAAACACTATTGGAATAGGTATAGCTTCATCCCCATATCTTGTATTATAACTGTGTTCAATAGGTATATACTGCATATAGATTTAAAATCAGAATTTGACCGAACAGCTGCATTATATCAAGGGTGCTCAGTGCTCGGATAGATGTAACACTTATCAAATATTATTTTCAAAATCCCTTTCTGCATAACAGTTAAGTTTTTTAAATCATTGCTCGTTACGCCCCCCCTCCCCCAAGTAATGACATAATAAATTCTGTACAAGGGCAAAATACTTAATTTGTAGGTGATTTATATCGAAAAATCGTTTAAAGTACTTAAATTTAGGTAGAAGGGTTACATGTCAAAAGCAAGTTTGTCTATTTAAGTTCTGGATTTCATTTAACGTCGAGGCCAAGAGTAGGCATCAAATATTTTACTTTGGTGTAAAAAGTGTAAAGAGTGTAAAAATGCGGACGAAATTGGGAATCTGTTACATGTCAAAAGCAAGTTTGTCTATTTAAGTTCCGGATGAATTTTCTATTTAAGATTTAGAAATACTGACCTACACAATATATTATATATTATACCTGAATACTACTTGGCCTGAAAAAAATCGTTTTTTTTTTAGAAAATAAATTAATTTAAGCAAAACTGTGGGAGTAAATCAAACATTTTATATGACTTTTTGTTTCTTTTGGGTCAATATATTATCATGCAAAATATGTGTATGTATATACAGCGGACACCCTGTATCATTCTATTCTCGCAAGCACATTATATTCAGAATGTATTTTCATTGTTATTAAAAAAATTTAAATAGAAATGCGAGTAGCTAGATCTTTTTATGAACAACTATAAAATCACCTTAATGAAAGCTGTTAAACTTTTTTACTTTTGAATATTTAAACGATACTATTATGTTGCTTCGGTACCATATCTATCATTCGTAAAAGACTTTTAGATGCCATAAATTAATTTATTGCCTACATTATAGCTCAGGACTTTTAGGCTTGAAGATAGAAATAATTTTATACAAGCTGTAATTTTTTTTATGAGAAGGTTAAGGCTTACTAAATAATATACTAAAAGTCCCACGGTCTCCCTTTACGGGAACTTAAAAAAAAGTGGCCGTCATTTTGAAATTTTCAATTTTTTCTCAATAACTTATAAAGAAGAGCTTTTATTAAAAAAACATAAGAGTGCTTTTTTTTAGATAATATGAAAATACACATTTTTTATATAAACTTTTTTTTTATATCTTTAAAAGTGTAAAAGTTATAGCGTATTTTAAAAATTAAAGTGTTAACCTTAAGCTATTCGAGTACTTATTTTTATTTCAGATTATTGGTTCCGAACAAACGACTATTAGAATTTTATTCCATAAAATCTTCATCATCGTCTATCTCTTCCATCTCTATCTTGGAACTGTTATTACAGCTTAGTCCGTAGCATTGTCCACACTTGGCAGAGCATGTTAATCCCAGTCTCTTGCATGAACATTTTTTTCCGCATGATGCTTTAGAGTTACAAAATATAACTTTTAAAATGTCTTGAGGTGCCACATCATCTCTGGTTTTAATCGGAACTAATTGTTCTCTCTCTTTTTTCCATCCCCAGTCCACCGGATTGACTTTTCTCCCCAACCATTCTTGAACCTTAAATTGAGAAATACTAGTTAGTTTTCTTTTTTGCAAATATAAGTTAATACAATACCTGTACGTAAACTCTAAGAATATGCTCTTTAGCAGCTTTTTCGGTAGGTGGTAGTACAGCCAAATTAAAATTTGAAGTAAGCCCCTGTCTGCTTGAAATTTTGTTATACGTTACATAACGGTATTCATTTATACATTTACTTCTATTTGCTCCATACCACTTTAAAATAAATTCCAATCCAATTTTTTATAATTCCTCCTATGCTGCATTTTCGCTTTGGAACAAACAGACTGACTGGCATAACAAAGGATTTTTTTGAAAAACAGAAAACAACTGCTTTTTCGATTTTTTAAATAGAAATGACGTTGTGTCACACCCCGACATGGCATGTATAAATAAAATGCTACTTTTTATATGCCCTAGCCGTTCTTGTAACTGACTTATTTGAGTGACCTTGTCTCCTTTTGCCGCTTTTCCCGGTCTCATTAAGTAAATATTTGATGTTTTGGCGTGATGTATTAGTAAAACCATGATATCAGTATCTTCGGAAACAACTGTTACGGTGTCATAAAATTCACTTGTTTCAACTGCTGTTAAAGCTATTAACACATCTGCATCCCTTGAAGCCTGTTTGACTATAAACCCCGCATCTAATAAATATATCTTGAGAAGGTTAATTAAATGTTGCTTGTTTCTGTTATTTTTAAGGAAATCTCCTTGGGAAAGTGCAACAATAGATTCAGATCTTACCGAAACTTCTACGCTTTTTTTCGATCTACACTGTTGCAGGGATTCTTTTGTTGACAAAACATTTGAGTCATAACCATCAAAGACAATTACGCATTTCTCAGTATATGTGTGCCGAGCAAAATTAACATACTGAAGACATATCTCATGATAAGTTGCTGGTTTTTGCCAGACTACTTTATGTAAAAATAATCCTCCATCGATAACAAATACAGTATTTTTTTGTACATGGGGCTCTGGGGTTACAAGTGAATCAAATTCCTTATATAACTGTGATTTTGCTCCTTTTCTTAGTAGACCATCCTTAAATAAAGATAATGGGTATGGTGCAAGTTCGTGATGAAAACATTGCTGAATTTCCTGTGGTGTTTTATTAGAACAAATAATTCTGTTAAATAGCTGAACAGGATTAATAACTATTTCCCTGGTTCCTATTTTAATTATATCGGATGTCGAAGCCAATGATTTTACTACTTTAGATCTTTTACATTCGATATCACTAAAAAGTTCATTAACCATTTCGTCCATTATTTCCTTTCCTCGTGCGGAAGAGGGCTACACATTTAGAGACAAGGGACACACATTCAATATCCGAGTATACTAGGATTAATTTCTTCCTCAGAAAAAATCCCAGTGCCACGACCGGGAATCGAACTTGGAACTCCTGGCTGAGAGTCAAAACAACAACAACCATAATATTTTATTTTATGTTCAAGCACAATATATGTGCCTCACCGGATCCTAGCCCGGAGCCAGCCAGACAACCACGGCGAACATCGCCGAGGTGGGTGTGAGGCTGGGTGGGGTAGGTCCGATTCGGCTTGGAAATAAATTCGAGGGGGGGTGCTAGAAGCTCCTGTCTGCCACGGGCTGACTTAAAAACTAGATTAAAATTTTTGATGTGTCCACATGGACCTAAAAGTCAAGAGCGCTTGCCACTCATCCAAACAGTCATATTAGTTAGTATATATTACAACTTTTATTTGTAAATAAAATTGTTCTTCAAATATAAGCGAAATTTCACCTGTTAAGTTCCTAGGGTTATTCTTCCTATTGCCATCCTGCTAATAAAAAATTCATAACTTTTATAATTCTGGAGATACAAAAAAAAGTTCAAATAAAAAATGAGCGTTTCTTTGTTATCTAAAAAAAAGTATTTTTTACATTTTTTAATAAAAGCTCTTCTTTATAAGTTATTGAGGAAAAATTGAAAATTTCAAAATGGCGGCCACTTTTTTTTAAGTTCCCGTAAAGGGAGACCGTGGGACTTTTAGTATATTATTTAGTCAGCCTTAATCTTCTCATAAAAAAAATTACAGTTTGTATAAAATTTTTTCCTTTCTCGGCAAAATTTTAACCTATTAGTCTTGAGCTATTACCTATCTTTTCAATATCATTTGAATGACGAAAAATCATTATAATTATAGCAAAAGAATGAACCATGTGTAGTATCCAATAAAGTGTGATAGAAACGCGTAGTTACTGTGATACTAAGATACAGTCGTAATATCATGTTTAATTACAAACTTATTAATACTACTATATAGTAGAAATCCAAAGAGAAAGTTACACTACACGTCTAACATAGCGCCACAGAAAAAAAAATGCAGAACAGCGAACCAGACCCATGTATTCCTATGTATTTTCGGTCGCTGAATCCGAATCCGAGGTAAAAAAAAATCGTACACCCCCAAAATCATTAGCTAGAGCCCAAAAACCCCCCTGGAATGGGGTAAAAAGAAGATTAAGCTGCGAGAATAATTGTTACATCTTAATCAATCGAACTATACAAATTAAGGTAAAACAGACAATAGATATGAAACACCCCCCCCTCCAGAGAGGGGCGAAAACTACCTCCAATGACTGCCGAAAAAGCTCGAAATGTCTAAGTTTTGTTAAAGTGATAAGAAACTGCATCAGGTCCGACGTAATCTTCATAAACTGCCCCTATAAGGTTGAGAAAAACCACTATTAAGTTTAAAGGACATTAGAAAAACAAGAAAAAACGTAAAATCCAGCAGGATTTCTATTTTCACGGATGCTATGAGTGGCTGGAAGTGCGTAGTACTCTAAAATAGAACTAGAAAATTTACGAACCATCAACGCCCTACAATGTCAACCCTCAGAAGATGTGAAAACTGCCTCCATTCAAGATTCAACTTGAAGGAAACTGCAGTGACCCTCGAAAAAGCTCGAAACTCCTCGAAAAAGCTCGAAAGTCCGGAGGTGAGAAGAGTCTGCAGTAGTTTTGGCTCAATTATTGAAAACTACCAACAGCGCTGCTAAAAATCACCCCTCATCCTAAACGACACAGAAGAAACAAGAAAAAGACATTGATCTAAAAGTATTTCCATCTTATGGATGATGTGATTGGTTAAAATTGTGTAGAACTCAGAGTTATTAAATTCCACTCCCCTAGGGGGTGAATACTGTGTAAGAAACAACTATAAGAAGTTAGTGAAACGTCTGTGTTTTGTGGGGGTGAGAAGAAATTAGATTAAATCTTACATGGGGGGTAGTTTTCACACCCTCTGAGGGTCGACACTGTAAGACGTTGATGGTATGTAAGTTTCTAGTTCTACTTTAGAGTACTACGCAATCTCTACTAATCATAGCATCCATAAAAATAGAAATCCTGTTGGATTTTACGTCTTTTCTTGTTTTTCTGTGTCCTTTAAACTTGAGGGTGGATTTTCTCAACCCTATAGGGGCATTTTATGAAGATTACGTCGAACCTGATGCAGTTTCTTATCACTTTAACAAAACTTAGATATCTCGAGCTTTTTCAGCAGTCATTGCTGTTTTGAATCGATTTTTATATATATGGGAGTCGTTTTCGCCCCTCCCTGGGGGTATGTTTCATATCTATTGTCTGTTTAACCTTAATTTGTATAATTCGATTGATTAAGATGTAACAACTATTCTCGTAGCTTAATCTTCTTTTTACCCCATTCCATGGGTGTTTTTTGGATCTAGTTAATGATTTTGGGTGTGTACGATTTTTTTTTACCTCAGATTCAGATTCGGCAGCCGAAAATACATAGAGATACATGGGTCTGGTTCGCTGGTCTGATTTTGTTTCTTTTTTGTGAGGCTGTGTAATTAATAAAAAGTCGGATAGGGAACTTTCACTACTCATCAATGTGGCACATACCAGATCGCTGAAGTTCCAAAGTGTGAAATACTTTTAATACATTGTCCAGCGAATTTTACCAATTACTCTTTATCTGAATATGTCGCCTCTATTCTATACTGTACACTTTACTTTACTTAGACGACTCATCTTTTCGTATCACCGTTGCCTTACGAACTGATCGAACTTTGCGAACCGCACAACTCTACTTGCGGTGAACCCGTAGATATTTTTGGTCATCATAGCATATCAAGCCGCAAAAGTATAGGGAGCTGGTCTCGTCATGGAATTATCAACGACATCATCAAGAGAGCTCTGGTTTCGGCAGAAATTTCTTCAATGTTTGAACCAGTAGGGTGTTGCAGAGGCAACGGAAAAAGGGCGGATGGAATGTCCCTTGTACCATGGGAAGGGGGAAAGGACCTTCTTTGGGACGCTACGTGTCGTAATACAGTGGCATTGTCCTATATTAAATACACATATCAAAAACCTGGAGAAACTGCCCGCATCGAAGAAGATACTAAGAGAAATAAATACAAATAACTGGAATCCCGTTTCTTTTTTTTGCCGTTCTCTGTTGAAACCTTGGATCCATGGTGCTATGAGGCTAAAAAGTTTATTAATTGCATGGGTAAGAAAATTCGTGACGCTCAAATGAAAAGAAAAGTACTTTAGAATCAGTTTGGCGATTCAGAGAGGGAATGCTGCGTCAATCCTGGGCGCCATGCCCAACAAATTCAATTTGATGAAAAAATATATATTTTTTAATTTGGAAGTGTATTTAATCAAAATATAGCGGATTTATTGCTTTCTAGTGGATAATCGACACCGTATTCGTGCTCGTAATTTAACCAGAAATCATATTCCAAAAGTAAGTTTTGCACTAATACGAGTGATTTTATTTAAAAAATTGCTGTCATCCTGGTTCCTATGGGAAAATGGTGACGCGTCCTAATCGAAAATGAATCTCCTTGTTGTAAGGACCCATCTTTCCAAATCGCACCCTGTGAAGCTGATACAGTATTTGCCATGTTTATGTGGCGTACCGCACCCACTATAAGAATTTCTGTGAGTGCCTCATTCACGTGCTACTTTTAAATTATGTTCCACTCTTGAGCCCGAGAGCAGGAAATTACCTTCAAGTGAGGACATTATTTGCGTAGTTTGCGTTTATCTGCAACGACGATTTGCAAAGCAAAACTAACGTGGGATTAGCCGCATTTGAAATGTCCCGACATGCAACTGATACCAGTTTCAACAGCTAAGTTTTAAGGCCGGAGACCAAAGAGATAATCCCATTGGAAGCCTCCCTGAGATGTTTGTTCTGCACTATTACTGCTGTGTTTTCAGACATTGCCCTTTCTCGCATAATAGTTATTGTTGTCGCTGGTAGCGGAAACAGTTGACCCGGCGCATCCGCCAAAATTAGCTGGCACTTAAAAGTATCCCGTTTCAAGTGTCTGCTCCCCAGCTTCTGACGATTCAGTTATTTTGTGTTGCTGCCGGTTTTATCTGTTTAACTTTAACTTTTGCTATTTGGGTTTCATTGTTTGCAACAGAAAGCTGAATAAAATTCGATTTGTCACGACTCGCTCAGAGAATTCGATAGATTTTAAGAGCAGATTACTTTGTGGATTCTCCTGCGGAGTTGTTGAAATTGTAAGTAATTCAGATGATTGTTTGATTACAAAGGAGAATGTCTACATTTTTGTCGGTCACAAGTACTATATTAAGCTGCGAGGAAGTAGGTGTATATCATTTGTGAGTAATAAGACAAAGACTCAGAAAATAAAAGGTAATGATTCTTGTCTATATTAAGGAAAGTTATTACGTTATAAATATAAATGTGTTAATTGCCTTTTCATGCTTTGCCACTTCACTGCATTTCATTTACAGACAGTACAAAAACTATGAAATAACAAATTATACTTTTAAATAAGCATACAGTGTGTTCTAATTTAGAGAAATATTGACATTTTCTTAGTTATAATATAATTGAGAACCATTTTTATTCTAAGAAAAAAATTCACAAAACGCTTCAAATAATAATCAAAATGTTTTCAAGAAAAGTACTACTTATGGAGATACTACCTTAATGAAATTTAATGATGCTCATAATATTATTCAAAAATAACGTAATTTTCTATGAGGAATGTTGCTCGGGAACCTGCCACCATCTTTTATAACGTGGTTATTTTCTGAAGAGAAAATACCTTTAATAAAATACTTAAGAAGAGACAAAAAGTATAAAAACTATATTTTAAAAGTAAAAATGAGCAAAAGTGAATCAATTATTGTAAACCAAAAACCTATCCTTATTACTTCAAAGAAAGAGAATAAATCCTAGTCCGGGATATATAATAAGGTAAAATTCGTAAATAAACTAAAGGACTTTTGAAATAAAAAAAAAAACTAATTAACGATAACAAAATTTATTGTAAAGATAAAAGGTATGATAGAGCAATTGACAAATCGGGGGTAGGCAAATACAATTTGTGCTTAGATTATAAAGATCAAACAGAATAAAAGATGTACAGAGAGACAGACATACAAAAGAGGTAAATAGATTCGGTAACGTATAAAGATAAAACCATAATTCGGTGTTTTCACAAATTACAAAATCTCATTGGCTGTGAAGGTAATACTTAATTGTAACTAAAAACATTTGAATTTCCACAACCAGCTGAGTAATATCCAAAAAAAGTATTTTTGAATTTGAATTAAAATTTTACCGCTCGAAACACTAAGCCATATTGTTGACGTCATCGGTAATATTGATGGTAAACACCTAACCTCAAAAATACATATCTTAAAAATTTCCGAGTAATATGTCACTATTATGAAAATTTCCGCTTGGTTCTCGTACTTTCAACTAAAATCTTGTTCAATGTAATGTCCATAAAGTTTTAAATATCTTCTCCCAATAAAATAAGGCGATTTTTGTAGGTTGGAAATCCAACCTATAATTAGCAGCCTATTTTTAGTAATCAACAATATTGAGACATCATTTGCGTCAATTTTTTAATTTTTGCTTGGAGCCCCACTGGTTTCAATTGAGAAGTGCGGATACAATCATTAAAAATGACAATAAACTTAAAAAACCTAAAAGTTGAGGTTATGTTGGTTATTTTATTGCAACCGATGATGTCACAGCCCGTTTTGTATAATACGCGTTCAATTATTTAGTTTTGTTATTTATTTGTTGAAATTTTAAATTGATAGATGAAAGAATGGTGTTTAAATATTGGTAAGTGCTTTAATGTATGGAGTACTTCATTTTAATAATATCAAAAAAGCAAATTTGATAATATGAAAACAACTAATTATTGGCAGAAGGTGACAACACACAAAAACTACTGTAAATACTACATAAAGATAAATAACTAAGTTATCAGTTGATTAGTTAGCCAACGTATTTATTACTAAATGAAAAAGTTAAATGACATTTTACTAATAAACAAATTTTGATATTTTATATCATAAATAAATCATTAAACGTAAATAAAGGTAATAACAGAAAAAATGAAATAGATGAGCATTTTAGGCCACAAGATACATATATAAATGAAAGGGGCTGTACACAGAAAATGATTTACAACTATTAAATAAGAAATTTTATTAATAGTCTTTATGGAACGGGATTAGCTCTCGCGAAAACAACGAAATGCCGCACAGAACGCTGAATATAGCATCAAATTGACGTCTTTGATCTAGAGGAAAAGGAAAGTTACCAGTTGCGGTAAACATAAAATGAAGATGTAAATGTACTTACAGAACTGCTGCAATAGGAATGACGAGGGCACTGTTATGAGTTACAAGCTCAAATTTATAGGTCGGTACCAGCTGTAACCTCAAGAACTGCATAAATATGCCAGAATATGTATATTTAACACTGACTTTAAACTTTAGCTTTCGCTTATTAAATGCTGCATTAATTCAGAATATCTATATTGAACAAATTTTGTTGTTAACTTCTTAATTACTCGGTACAACTCACCAAGTTAAGTTAAGAAGTTAAATTTCTAATTAAATACTTAAATGGCTCAAATTTCAGCCATAATATTGACGACTTTGCAAGCCCGAAGGCTGCTAGGAAGTTCTATATATCTCACTCCTTTACAGTTTTATACGCTCACCTACGCCTTATTTTGGTGGGGGGGGGGGGTTGGGGGTCGGTAATCAAGGTAACCAGACACCATGTCATATTCGCAGTTGGAGGAATGATTTCCGTGCTGCCGTTTTTAACCGCGTATATAAAATAATGTAATTTAACGGATTTTAATGGAAATTTACGAATACTAAAAAAGTTGACCGTTACACCCTGTTGTATCACCAACACCAGGCTTCATCGAAAAATAGGATGCTAGAAAAAATAATAATATGTAAGTTGTATCGTTGTAGGGCTACGAACTAGAGAAGCAACCAGAAGGTGTGGTTGTATCATTGGTAACTCAACGAGTTTACCTAGAAGAGCACCTGCCCCTCGGCTTATCTCTCCTTAGAGATGTCTGACAATATATGTCTTAGGATAAGGTTCGAGCAGGAATAGAAGCGTCATAGGTTCGATACTCAAGCTTATCAGTTGAATGAGTGAATTGGAAACTTAAGTGGTAAGGGGGTTTTACAATCCCCTAGAGATGAAGTGGTCTATATTCTTTTTATATAAAATAGAATACATATACAGAGAAAGAAGTAAGGAAAGAATATAGTAGAAAGGTGAATTTATGAGAAGTCGTCACTTTGCTCTGGAAGAATAGTTTTGGCCGAAGTCAGTGTAATAAAAGTTTAATCTAGAAAGTGGTCTAAGAAATTCTTGTTGTCGGAAGGTTTCTACCTGAACGTCAATGTCTCGGGGAAGCCTATTTGCAATAATGTTATTATATTTAACACAGGAGAAAATCCTGTGCATTGGATCGTCGATGACAGCACATACATCGCAGTTTGAATTTTGCCTTTTGCCGATCTTGAATAGAAACTGCGGAAAGTCACCATGACCAGATATAATCTGACAGGTTTTGGGATTAGAAATCTCTTCCTGGACCAGCCAACTGGGCATATCTGGAATCAGAGATTACAGGGATTACAGACGGACCTTTTGTGGAGGTATCCCAAGAGGTCCGTCAAGCCTCAACGATTCTACTGAAAATATAATTCATTGCATCTCGCTAAGACACCAACTGCTGTAGAATGAGGGAACGCAAATAATGTGGTGGCCTTTGGATTCTTAGGATGCTTCAACCGCTTCGGCTGATTTGTATTTCAAGTATTTATACGTATTTATACTAAATAAGACACCTTTGCTTTAGTTCAGAAGGCTGTTGCACCGAAACTACTGATTTCACAAAAAACATGTATAGAACGTAACTTGCAGAAAATTTGATTTTTGATCCTCCTTAAAGATAATGATTTTTATCGCAGAATATACTGGAAACAGGATATTTTGAAAAATACCGTTTCTTGTAGCTGCATTACCAATATGACAGGGAGCGACAAATGTAAGAGGGTGCAAATCTAGTATGTTATTATGTTATTAAGGACACTAATGTCTATGGATTCAACAAGTTTGAAAAACTAATTAGCACTTAACTTAATACGATTGTATGAATAGTTTGGGAAATATTGAGCTAAAAGTTTAAACTACAGAGCATAGGAGCCTGTAGCTTAAATACTTGGGTCCCACATTATGAAAATTTGCTCCTATTATTTTTAGTTCTTCATTAAGCTGCAGCTATAATTTTGATTCACCCCAAGGCATGGAATAATCGTTTACATAAAATTAAACGAACAATAACAAAGTAATGAGGTCTCATTAACGTGGAAAATAAATCATTTAACCCACAGGCAGATTTTTCTACTGCTATAATTACACCAAATGAGTGTTCTGCTCTTTGGTACCTGACTATTGTGTAGACTCGCATCCCACAATAACTTATACAGTCGTTTAATAGTAGTTTGTTATTGTTATTATAAGAGAAACTCACGCTGCCTCTGTAAGATTTAGATTTGCATGTCGAATCCAAACGTTTACCCTGTACCCTCGCAAGTTTGAATGGCAAACAAATGAGTATTTGTGTTGTTTCTCCGTTTACTGAATGAGTTTTAGGAACGCAACTTTAATTACATTGTATTCAAGCTGAAATACGATATTTTAAATATGCCCTCAGTTTGTCGCTATTCCACTCTTGGACATTTTCCCAGGAATTATTATTTAAATTTGTTGCTTCGTCGCATGAGATATTTTACTATTATGTTAAAATGAGCCTTTTGTCTGATATTCCATTTTCACCATATAATTTACTATATTTGAAATATTTATACCCCAGGTCAAATAGCTCTCAAAGGTAAGACCTGGTGGAATTCATCGCAAATTATGTCCTATAACATATCTGAAAGTTGCCATGCGTCGCCCCCTAAGTAAGGGGCAGAAATTTAAATGTAAAGCTAAAAAAAAATTCCGATAATTTCGGACTAGTTGTATGATTTTTTCAACCCCCATTTTCAGCCGTGTTATAATTGAAAATTAAGGGATCTGCAAACCAGATGTTTCATGCAAAGTCTAAAGTTTAACCCAATCCTCAAAATTTGCTTTTTATTGTTGTATCATAAAATTTGAACAAGTTATGGAGACAAATATTTAAAAAATATATAGAACCTTCACAACGTCAAATTCCATTTAATATTGTTAATATTCCCTGCTTTTGGAAGCAGAGATACCTGAGACCAATACATAAATATCCAAAAAAAAGTATTTTTGAATATGAATTAAAATTTTACCGCTCGAAACATTAAGCCATATTGTTGACGTCAACGGTCATATTGATGGTAAACACCTAACCTCAAAAATACATATCTTTTAAAAATTTCCGAGTAATATGTCACTATTATTCAAATTTCCACTTGGTTCTCGTACTTTCAACTAAAATCTTGTTCAATGTAATGTTCATAAAGTTTTAAATATCTTCTCCCAATAAAATAAGGCGATTTTTGTAGGTTGGAAATCCATTAGCAGCCTATTTTTAGTAATCAACTATATTGAGACATCATTTGCGTCAATTTTTTAATTTTTGCTTGGAGCCATACTGGTTTCAATTGAGAAGTGCGGATACAATCATTAAAAATGACAATAAACTTAAAAGTCCCAAAATTTGAGGTTATGTTGGTTATATTAATGCAACGATAATGTCACAGCCCGTTTTGTATAATACCCGTTCAGTTATTCAGTTTTGTTATTTATTTGTTGAAATTTTAAATTGATAGATGAAATAATCGTGTTTAAATATTGGTAAATGCTTTAATGTATGGAGTACTTCATTTTAATAATATCAAAAAAGCAAATTTGCAAACAATGAAAACAACTAATTATTGGCAGAAGGCGACAACACACAAAAACTACTGTAAATACTACAAAAAGATAAATAACTAAGTTATCAGTTGATTAGTTAGCCAACGTATTTATTACTAAATGAAAAAGTTAAATGACATTTTACTAATAAACAAATTTTGATATTTTATATCATAAATAAATCATTACACATAAATAAAGGTAATAACATAAAAAATGAAATAGATGAGCATTTTAGGCTACAAGATACATATAAAAATGAAAGGTGCTGTACACAGAAAATGATTTACAACTATTAAATAAGAAATTTTATTAATAGTCTTTATGGAACGGGACTAGCACTCGCGAAAACAACGAAATGCCGCACAGAACGCTGAATATCGCATCAAACTGACGTCTTTGATTAAGAGGTAAAGGAAAGTTACCAGTTGCGGTAAACATAAAATAAAGATGTACATGTACTTACAGAACTTCTCCAATAGGAAATGACGAGGGCACCGTTATGAGTTACAAGCCCAAATTTATATATTTAGGTCGGTACCAGCTGTAACCTCAAGAACTGCATAAATATACCAGTATAGGTGTATTTAACACTGACTCTAAACTTTAACTTTCGCTTATTGAATGCTGCAATCTATACTGAACATATTTTACTATTATGTTAAAATGAGCCTTTTGTCTGATATTCCATTTTCACCATATAATTTACTATATTTGAAATATTTATACCCCAGGTCAAATAGCTCTCAAATGGAAGACCTGGTGGAATTCATCGCAAATTATGTCCCATAACATATCTGAAAGTTGCCATACGTCGCCCCCTAAGTAAGGGGCAGAAATTTAAATGTAAAGCTAAAAAAAAATTCCGATAATTTCGGACTAGTTGTATGATTTTTTCAACCCCCATTTTCAGCCGTGTTATAATTGAAAATTAAGGGATCTGCAAACCAGATGTTTCATGCAAAGTCTAAAGTTTAACCCAATCCTCAAAATTTGCTTTTTATTGTTTTATCATAAAATTTGAACAAGTTATGGAGACAAATATTTAAAAAATATATAGAACCTTCACAACGCCAAATTCCATTTAATTTTGTTAATATTCCCTGCATTTGGAAGCAGAGAGTCCAATACATAAATCTGGACCAAAATAAAACGTCTAAAACTATTGAAGAATTTGCACACAGTCGGATATTCCAAAACTATTAAATTGCTTAGTAGCGAAAAAAGTATTATGGGATTATAAAAATATAATTGTCAACCAACAACATGGTTTTTTTGCTGGTAAATCCGAAGGTAAAACATACAATACAATAATAATTTTACTACTAACTCCTTGGAACATATAGTTCGGGTTGACTCTGTCTATAGGCGTCTGAATTTAAGATGCCAGCGCCAAAGTGGAGAACTCGTGAACTAATTATAGGCTTTTTGTTTGTTTATATGGCGAATACTTATATTGATTTTGTTCTGTTTATTGTTGTTTTTAACATTAATAATATATGACCTAAAGGTTTGCAAGATTTTGTTGTAAGTGATTTGCAAGATGTTAATGGCATTATTCAGCAAAATTCATATTTTTTTAGGTTACTTAGTTTTTCCCTTGAAAAGTACAGTTTCTTCGACACAAACGGTGTCTGGCCAGTTAAATATTAATAAACTTAAATATTTCTCTAAATTTATAAACAGTTGTAGTTTAAATCACTTTTTTTTTTCAGGAAACGAGTGACATTTAGGTTAAGCATATTGCAATGTATGGAACATTAGTGAAGCACTAAAAATGTAAAAATTCTAAGTGTGTGTATGAAGGGGAATATGTTTTAAATGCAGGACATATTATTTTGTGTGGTACAACCCATATTCAACACAAAACTTAAAAATGTGTATGCTCTATGTTTACAAACAAGTGTCTCAGATTCAAATACCCATGAAATTAGTGGTACATTGAATATAAGTGAAAAGATATTTATTAATTCTTTAAGTAAAATAAATGAAACAGTATTTTGTAAAATATGAAACAGAAATATTCAGGGGTAAGACATAATAGTGCATGGTGCAATAGTATATATTACTTTTAAATATACTGGAATTACATATATTTACTTATTTAAAAAATTTCACTTACAATGTGTGATTGTCTAGGACATTATTATTGCTACTCGGGCCACGGTTATTTGCACCAGCTTTTCCCCTCTCAATGCCTGGTTAAAGGTGTCTACATTAAAGAGGGTATGCTTTGAACATTGCAGTGCAACTCAACTTTCACGAGTTGTCCCTGCAATCTACAAAGATTACCGACTAGGTTGGCTTCAGCCAATTGTAGCCCCTTTAAATGCTATCATATTTTTAATAACTTAGCATCTCAGTTTATCATTTACTTATTGTTGATATCATCGTACACTAAAGAGACAATGACAGAAAAGCCCATAATTAGTTTAACTATAGACCACCAGGTGGCATACTCCTTATTTTCAGACGCCTATAGCGACTTTTCTAAAGCGTTTGACAGACCATGATCTGCTGATTGCAAAATTAGAAAGGTTAGGTGTCAGTGACAATGTATTAGGCAATCCAACGACCTGTCAAAATTATTTTTCAATATGGCGCTGAGGGCAAACATGGGGTTTATTTTAATTAACTCGCGGAAACGTAGCCAAGGCAACCGAAAAAAAACTCATTTAACGAATGAAAATAAAGGATTGCCGGATGTTTGCCCTCAGCGCCATGTTGGAAGTCACGTGGTTTGGATCGCCTAATTGAAGTGGATAAGCAGTTTTCTTATTGGTCGGTTACAATGTGTAAAATATGGCAGTTTTCTGTCATCATCAAATACTATCAAATCAGGAGTTACTCAAGGATCTTATATTGGTCCTCTTTTATTCAATCTTTTTGTGAAAGATATACCCAGATTCAGTAACAAAAAATAGTACTTTCTTAATATTTGCAGATGATTTAAAAGTATTCAGAGTAATTGAAAATCTTTCTGATGTTGAATTGTTGTATGAAGTAATTTGGATGGTTTGTCCCATTGGTGTGATGTACTTACTTACAGGATACTTATCCTGCGAGAATAAATGTTACAAGATTACGTTTGTAAAAATAAACTAACCTTACCAATTTACTAGTATTATTTAATTACTTATAAATTGTCTTATAACATACATAGACATATTAACATGGAATAATATAAAAGCCGTTGAAAATGCTGGAATTCATTCAAAGATCTGAATCACTATATCAATATCAATTTAAATTGGAGTTTTTATGATTCAGTGGTACATATTCAGGAATCAAAAGAGGGTGTTATTAATTATTGCATTCTCCGGAAAAGTTTAAACATAAAAGAACTAATAGAAATGTTCCTCCTGTAGAAGTTCAAAGAAACAGTTTAGAACATTGGCCTGTCCATTCTCAAAGACGGAAATGCTGTGAATTACCAAAATGTGCTGATTTTTTTGTGAAAAATGTAAAATTCACATTTGTTTGTATGGCGAAAAAATCTGTTTTAAATTATTTCATATTTAAATGAGCCAGTAAATATTTTTGATTAAAGCTATAATTTTTCAGTCAGAACTTCAAATTGTTCCCAATTGGTCCTCTTTGAAAGTCAATAAATAAATTTAAAAAATTTGAAAACTATTGAACAAAAGTTCCTACATGAAATAATATCATTTTGCTGTTGAAAAATATTTTTTCTACTCCTTACATAGAAAATACTATTTTGCTCCCTCATTTCAGGGAGCAAAGTAGTACTTTTCCTCCCTCGGGAGGAAAATACTTTGCCTCCCTCTGGAAGCAAATAAGTAAAAACTTCAAATAGCTGTAATAGTAGTGTATAGACTTCTTTTATTGATACACAAACTTCCTGAAAATGTATAATTATGCTTTTCTTTGAAACAGATTTTTTATTACTTATTTTTATTTATAAAAATTGAAATCAAGGTTTAAATTAACATCAGTAACTAAATATTGTTAAAATTTATGGTACAATTAGTTAAATTACTAATGGAGATTCCCCCTGAAGAAATATTGGCTCTGCTGGTGGAGATCAGTTCCTGTTTGTTGTTTTCCAAAGTCTTGGTCGCTGATGAAGTACTTGTAGAAACAAAATTTTCAAAACAAGACAACGTTTTTTGGTACTTGAAGTAGTACTTTCTCCCGTAATTATTTGGCTGGCTACCTCACATTTTTTAGAAATACAATCATCTAAGTACCCTTCTGCTACTACGTTTGTTCGCCATCCCCCATGTCTTTTTAGAGTGAGAATGTCACTTCCAGCATTGACTAATAACGTAGTTGAAGTACGGCGGAAACTGTGTCCAGTATAGCCCTTCGAATCATCCATATTTAAAAATATTGCTATTCTGTATGGAATTTTGGCAATTGTGTTTTTACCAATTACCTGGTTTGTACATTTCCCTTTAGCATAAATTACAAAAAATCTAGAATGCCATGTTTTAGGGGACCTACAGTCCAGATATTTTCTATACATATCCAAGACAGATACTCCGTTTAAAATCTCATTTATAATATAATAATAATAATAATAATGTTTATTCGCTCAGAAGTTTTACAATATACAATTGGCACATGTATAATTATTACTCTTTATTTACAAATAAACGATGTCCTTTTGATATTAGTTTTTGAGTCAGGTATTTTCACCACCAAAATATCGCCTTTGTCACTGATATCCTCAAGTACCATATTAACTAATTCATCGCTACGGCATGCCCCAGCAATTCCAAATATAAGCACGACCTGAAAAAGGAAAATGCACTTATGACAACTGCCTAAAATGTCACTTAATTGTCATTTTATATATACTTTCTAATAACAAATACTGCGTTACGTTTTTATTTATTATTCAACAATAACGATCAATCTTATCTTCATATGTAAGTAAGTTTCATCTGGAGCTTCTGCAATAAACTTGTTGATAGCCTTCCTTGAAAAAGTATTGGCTTTCTTGGCTTTATACCCAGCAGATTTCCTTTTTAAAAAATCTACTAATTTAGGAAACTTAATGCCGATATTGTCTTTAATTTGGAGTGTAGATCGCAACATGCTGTATTTGCTCCATAATGTTGAAGGCTTCAAACCTGGAAAAGTAAAATAAGACCACTTCTTCACATATTTTTCTTATTTGCCTAGTCTCCATCCAACATTTAAATAGCTGGTACTCTTTTTCATATTTTTCACGAGACTTTAACGGTAATTGATTTAACGAAACCACGTTTGCTTCTTCCAGAATATCTTGAGGAACTTCATCTTCACATTCGGAATACATTATTATAAACTTTTTGGAAGTTTGTTTAAATGAAAACAAGAAGCAACCTTAGCAACGTTCCATGTACTTTGATTTTTTTAAATATTTACTTATCTAAATACCTATTATGACATTTTGACATATTTGGTTTTTTGATTGTCATGCATAAGAAAATATAATAAAATATATGTAAAACCAATGTAAAAAACACTGTAAATGGTCGTATAAAAAATCATATGTATTACACAGGAGCAAAGTGCCATTTCCTCTCTTGGATATTGATGCCCTCCGCTTCGCGTCGGGCATCAAACTATCCACGGGAGGAAATTATGCCACTTTTCTCCCTTGTCATACATTTTGGATTTTATATAAATCTTTAATTTGAAGACATAATGTCACTTGTCACCCTATATATATAATTTTATTTTAATTATATTTGCTCGATGGAGATAAAATGCTTTAATATTTATAGGAAAACAGTCACACAATGTAGATTATAGAGCACGTGAGCACGTCTTCGGTGAACCTCTTTATACCCGTAATAAAAACAGAGTGGCGCCTCCGTTTCGCTGTAGATAAAATAAAATCTGCCGCACTAATTACATTTTGCAAAAAAATATAAATAAGCTATTGTAAAGGAGTTTTCTGTTACTGATATTAATATTTATATATCTTGCCCAAACTGTACCAGACAGACAAATGTTCCGCTTACTGCATTTTATTTCATAGTCAAATAAGGAAATTATTTATTAAGGTTATTTATAGACAGTCTAGGATAAGGCTATACTTAATTAAAAGAACGTTACAAACTAAAAGTTTATTCTAAAATTACTTTTAGTTAACTGAACAATTGCCTTTTCTCCTTTACTTGTTAATTAAAAATCGATTAACTTTATATTAAATATGATAAATCATAATTACATTTATTTATAACCTCGGGGTACCTCCTCTGTCAGGGTTTGCTCCGGCACCAAAAACTCGATGGGTAGGTACTCTGATTGATACCCAATTTTGCAACTTTGTCCTGGAGTAGAAAGATAATAGCGCGGAAAATTTTGAATACGCATACAGGTTGTGCATTTTATCAGGACTTTCGAGAATATTTCGCTTAATATCAATCGCAGAAAAAAATTGTTTCTACAAAAATTGTTTCGATTTTTACAGGCTACAAAACGATTTAAAGATATTTGATATATTTTGCCCACTTTCTCAAATTGTCCGACAAAATATATCTGCCGATTTTCCAGTCCGACGTGTGGAAATCGTCTTTTTCATGCCGACGAGGAACGCCCGCGTTTACGAAAATTTTCGCAGAGGAAAATAGTGATAGACTAGGCGCAATTATGCCGTACAAGAAGTTATACGAGGATATGTATAAATTGCATTTATGTACGCGGGCACCTAGACTATTTGTTAAATGTTGATTTAACGTATGTGACGTGCCTATATTGACAGTTTATTTAAAACGCCTTTTAAACAAGATTTTCCACCTTTAGTGGAAATTTAGCAGATCACATATACAGAGTGTAACGCAACTTACCCGAAAAATTTTAACCATACATGCACCTTTAAATAAGAAGTCGACTTCTTAAAAAAAAATTTAATAAAAGTCCAACACAGAAAAAAATACACATTGTTAAAGTTACAAATTGATGAAAATGGTAATTTATTGAACTTTACTTAATTGACGGACTGTTGTAAAAAAAAATTTAAAAAAAATTTAAAAAAATTTAAAAAAAATATATTAAAAATTTTAATTTTATATAGTAGGTTATTTTAACATTTCCATTAATTTGTAACTTTAACAATGTGTATCTTTTTCTGTGTTGGACTTTTATTAAAATTTTTTTTAAGAAGTCGACTTCTTATTGGTTGGCATGTATGGTTAAAATTTTTCGGGTAAGTTGCGTTACACCCTGTATAATAAAAACGCACAATCGTAATGTGGGATATCATAAATGTATAATTACATCAAAACTATTTTTAAACCATTGGAACATATATTTTACGTATATTATACGTGCTAGTGTTTATTGGGTAGGTCATGGATTTCTAATATCTTTAAACCATTTTGTAGCTTATAAAAATCAGCATGATTTTGGTACAATTTTTTTATACGATTGATGTTAAACGAGATATCCTCGAGGCCTCTAATGAAATGAACAGCCTGTATATACGGGGTGATTCATATAACACTCCCCAACCCTACAAAAAAAAATAAAAGTTCAAAGCAGCGAACCAGACCCATGTATCCCTATGTATTTTCGGTCGCTGAATCCGAATCCGGGATCAAAAAAAATCGTACACCCCCAAAATCATTAGCTAGAGCCAAAAAACTCCCCTGAAATGGGATAAAAAGAAGATTAAGGTAGCTTAATCTTCGTTTGTAGTTGTTACTTCTTAATCAATAGATATGAAACACACCCCCAGGGAGGGGCGAAAACTAGCCCCCATATATAAAAAAATCGATCCAAAACAGCAATGACTGCTGAAAAAGCTCGAAATGTCTAAGTTTTGTTAAAGTGTTAACAGCCTACATCAGGTCTGACGGCATCTTCATAAACTGCCCCTAAGGGTTGAGAACAACCACATTTAAGTTCAAAGGACACGAGAAAAACAAGAAAAAACGTAAAATCCAATAGGATTTCTATTTTCATGGATGCTATGATTAGCTGAAATTGCGTAGTACTCTAAAATAGAACCAGAAACTTACGTACCATCAACATCCTATACTGTCAACCCTCAGAGGGTGTGAAAACTACCACCTATGTAAAATTTAACTATAGAAAGTTACAGTGACTTCTATAAAAATTCGAAACACCTGCGTTGTGTGAAAGACAGAAGAAACTAGACTATGCTCGACGATATGCTTGAAAACCACCCCCACGGGGTTGCGAGATACTATCCCATCTGTAGGATGCTGGAAAAACAGGATTTACATTTTTATGGATGCTATGATTGGCAAAAATCGCGTTGCACACTTAGAGTTTGAAACTCATGTCCTATAAATGTTATTAAGTAACACCCCCAGCAAGGATGTAAACTACCGTAATTCAAGATGTAACGAAAAAGCTATACTATTGTTTATTCGTTTCATTTCCATAGTTTTTTTTTATGGGGGTGGCGTCTCTAACCCCGTGAGTGTGGTTTTCAAGCACAGCGTCGAACACAGTCTAGTTTCTTCTCTCTTCCACACAACGCAGATGTTTCGAATTTTTATAGAAGTCACTGTAACTCTTTATAGTCAAACCTTACAAACCCTCTGAGGGTTGACACTGTAGAATGTTGATGGTACGTAAGTTCCTAGTTCTATTTTAGAGTACTAGGCAATTTCAGCCAATCATAGCATCCATGAAAATAGAAATCCTGTTCCAATTTACGATTTTTCCTTGTTTTTCTCGTGTCCTTTAAACTTGGGGGGTGGTTGTTCTCAACTCTATAGGGGCAGTTTATTACGTCGGACCTGATGCTGTTTCTTATCACTTTAACAAAACTTAGACATTTTGAGCTTTTTCAGCAGTCATTGCTGTTTTGGATCGATTTTTTTATATATGGGGGCTAGTTTTCGCCCCTCCCTGGGGGTGTGTTTCCTATCTATTGTATGTACGCTGCTGTTTAACCTTGATTTGTATAATTCGATTGATTAAGATATGACAACTATTCTCGCAGCTTAATATTCTTTTTACCCAATTTCAGGGATGTTTTTTGGCTCTAGCTAATGATTTTGGGGGTGTACGATTTTTTTTGGCCCCGGATTCGGATTCAGCGACCGAAAATACATAGGAATACATGGGTCTGGTTTGCTGCTTTGAACTTTTTTTTTGTGGGGATGTGTTATTCAATAATAGTGTCTTTTGGGAAATATTTGTCAAAAAGAGTGACCCAAAAATAGGCCAAAAATCGCCCATTTTCTAGCCCTCGAATTTTGTTTCAAACGAAATGCTAAATTATTGTTATTAATGAGAACATCCTGAACACAAAATTTCAAGATGAGCATATGTTTGGTTTTTGAGATATGAGGGATTGAAATTGTGATATGCGTGATGCTATCAAAAACTACACAGCCCCACAAAAAATGAAGACTCATCAGCTATGGGCAGAGCAATCAAGATATTCTTAGAATTATTTGACGCAGAATTCAAATCTAAAATCGCAAAATCCGTATATCCACTGATTAATTCAGAGGAGCCAAAAACATCCCCTATATAAGGATTAAAATAGGAAAAAATGATGCTATTGAGATATAGAGCTTTCATGAAGAGAAATATAATATAAGTCTATTGGCTGAATACATGAACGAAGGTGCTGACTAAAGTTCACACAAAGAAATTGAGACGCGTCGTTAAGAGAATGAAAGCTACCCCAATACAATATCAATATCAATAGAATATCTAAGCTTGAACCCTCTAAGCTTTATTAATAGGAATGAACCATAAATCTGTTACGACCTAGTTCACGAAAACAATCCATTACAGGGTCATCTTGAATTATGAACTTGAGTCGGGGAAAAAATAGTGAATGTACCACTTTGATTGCAGTAGGTATGAATGTGGGACGATAACTAGAATGTTTTCAACTATTTTTTGACACACCTACGATGGGGTAAGAGAACGGGACTAAAACTTATTGGTGGGTCTTCACTTCCTGATCCCAGTCGGGATCATTTGGGGGATGAGAAGGAATCAAGAGGCCCTGACATAAGAGAAAAGCACTCTTGGAAACCGGTACATCAGTATTTTACTTCCACATCTAGTGGAAGTATAGTAACGACAAAATTTTTTTTAAAATTTTTATTGTTCAAATAGGCTTAGAATGTCATGAAACGTTGATATTTTAAGTTTGAGCGAAAAAAAAATTCTGTCTGTCGGTCTGTCTGTAACTTTTTTGTGCGCACGTTTACTCTGGAACAGTTTGACATATTGACTTGAAATTTGGTACACATATGTACTTTAACGAGATCTAGAACTAGATTATATTTTGATTTTGTTCCGTAGAACGTTTGGGGGGTAAATTGGAGTAAATTTGGGGTAAATAGGTAAATCAAGCAGGTAAGAGTCCATAAAATTGGTATTTAGTTTATACAAGAGAAGCTAAGGTCTCAAAAATAATTTTGGCATCAGCCACCCCCATTACCACCCCCACCCCCCACCCCCATTATTAAAAGGGATGAAAAAAAATTGTGATTTAGTGGGTGTATAAGAACTAGAAACCTCAAAATATTTTTTTACTTCATCCATCCACCCCCACTACCACCCCCTATCACTCACTACCGATGTGGGGTATCGTTTTATGGGTTCTTGAGGTAGAGGATTTCAAATATTATATTATTAAAGTTCCATAAAAAATTATTTCAACACACAACATTTTTTCGTTGTGAGTGACTTGGATAGAAAATCTGGATGTGGAAGTAGTGATTCCTTGGGCAGCGGTTTTAATATAGGATTTTCTGAAAATTTGATGTCTCTGTTTGACCATATTTATGGAACAAATATCAATACATTACATTTACTGGTTTTATGTCTGTTGAATACATTGAGACCTCTGGAGTCCCACAAGGGTCAATCCTTGGTCCGTTATTCTTTATTATATTTGTTAATGATTTAAATAAGTCAGATATTTAATGTACGCTGATGACCTACAGCTTTTTTTGCAGAATTGACAGCGCAGATGACTATTCACTTACAAGGAAACATACGAGAAATTCATAATTGGTGCATTAGGTACAGGCTTCCACTAAACTCTCAAAATGCTATCTTATGTCTTACAAGGTGTAAGACATAGTAGTTTTTAATATCTTAAGATTATAAAATAATGTTGTATTGAAAAGGCCTGACACGATCCTGAATTTAACAAGTCTCATTCATTTAATTTTCATTTTAGCACTAATGTGTGTGAAGCTAGCAGATCGTATGGATTTATAATTAGAAATTCGCATGATTTTTCGAATATTGACGTACTTAAGATGTTCTATTGTTTCTATTTATTTATTGTTATGTCAGATCGAAGCTCGAATACGCCTCAATTATTTGGTCCCCTAACCATATTAACAATCTAGAATCAGTTAAAGGAAATTCGGGAAACTGTATTTTAGAACCGATGGTAGTTATCCTGAGGTCGACTTTCCACAGCAAGACTTAGTTGACAAGTACTATTTTAATGACTTAAACCATAGATGTAAATGTGTATCTCATTTTACTTCCACATCCAGTGGAAATATAGTAACGACAAAAATTTTTTTTAAAATTTTTATTGTTCAAATAGGCTTAGAATGTCATGAAACGTCGAGATTTTAAGTTTGAGCGAAAAAAAATTATGTCTGTCGGTGTGTGTCTGTCTGTCTTTTTTGTGCGCACGTTTACTCTGGAACCGTTTGAGACACATATGTACTTTAACGAGATCTAAAACTAGATTATATTTTAATCTTGTTCCGTCGAAGGGTTGGGGGTAAATTAGGGTAAATTTTGGGTAAATAGGTAAATCACGCAGGTAAGACTCCATAAAATTGGTGTTTAGTATATACAAGAGAAGCTAAGGTCTCAAAAATATTTTTGGCATTAGCCACCCCCATTACCACCCCCACCCCACTATTAAAGGGAATGAAAAAATTTGTGATTTAGTGTGTGTACAAGAACCAGAAACCTCAAAATATTTTTTTACTTCATCCACCCCCACTACCACCACCTTCACCACCCGCACTCCACTACCGATATGCGGTATCGTTTTATGGGTTTCTGGGTAGAGGATTTCAAATATCATATTATTAAAGTTCCATAAGCAATTATTTCCACATACAAAATTTTTTCGTTGTGAGTGACTTGGATAGAAAATCTGGATGTGGAAGTAGTGATTCCTTGGGCAGCGGATTTTTTTTTTATGTAATGCAGCGATTACGAGATTGCTCCGATATTCATCGTTTCGCAACCCCACTTGATTAGACCAATAGACTATGGCGTTCGGGTAAGGGATACTTACATTTATGTCTGAATTTTTTTCCATACAATAATATAATGATTGTAAAATTGCTCAAATTTTCACCCTTTAACCCCTGTGAATTTCTCTAGAGCGATGAGAAAGAATCACAAGGCAACGACATTCCTAACAGAGCACTCTTGAAAACCTTTGCTACAGGATTTTCGCTAATGTGATAAAGCGATTGCGATGTTTCTGATATTCACCCCCTCATATCCCCACATACGGATTCGTCGATATTAGATATGAATTCTGCGTCGAAAAATACTAAGAATATCTTGATTGCTATCCCATAACTGATAAATATTCACTTTTTGAATGGCTTGGTATTTTCTGATATGCTCCTATATTACATGCTTATTACAATTTTAATCCCTTATATCTCAAAAACCAAAGATATGCTCATCTTGAAATTATTTATTCAGGATGTTCTCATCATTAACAATAATTTAGCACTTAGTTTGAAACAAAATTCCAGGGCTAGAAAATGGTCGATTTTTGGGGTCAAAATATTTTTGATGCAATTCTTCTGTCCTTTTAAAATGTTATTTCTATTGTTACAGTGATCGTAAACACTCCTTTCCTTGTTTGTACGATAATTTGTTTCTAATATATCTTTTGCCATCTTCTGATGTCAATTGTATGTTATGCATGTCTTTTTAGTGTTAAAATATGACGACACTCTAGAAGCGTAGAGGTATTAAATGGGAAAATAACATCCGCATGAAAGCCCTGCTATAATCTTCCTTTGTAAATATATCTCGACCATAAAATTCACGATATAATACGTGCAAGTCTTTACAAAATTTTAAGCCCGAATAAACAGTTTAATGTTTGACATTATAAAAATGTTTAAAAGATGTGTAACACACCTTAAATGCGACTGACTATAACTTCAGAGACTTATAGAGAAATATCGCAACGCTATCGGGAGAATACAAATAGAAATGATAGTTGTAGTTCCAAAGTGCGCATTGTAAGTTAACGGCATATACACGCGAAGCTCATATGGTTATAAATGTCGGATTATGATAATGCAAGACGAAGATGTGAGTTCTTTTAAGTGGGTTTCCACTGATCTAGACGAACCCCCAGGAAACGCGGGATACGCTGGGTTTTATCTTGTTAAATTTATGCATAGCGATGCAACTGCACGCCATCACCGTTATTAGACTGACGCTAGGACGAAGAGACTCTGCCACTTTCAAAAAAGTAGAAAATATTTTAAAACAAGCTTTCCGTAATTCCGCTGCGAGATTGTAAAATAACTTTTTACGTGTATGAAATTTACCGAAATCCTTAATATTAGAGAGGAGCGCTTGGGTGAGGTGATAATCAAATGTAAATTAATTCAGGTTCTTTTATCAATACAAGAGAAACATTTACCAAACCACTAGACCAAATTAACCTCCCCATATGGTTTTATGAAAATATTCGAATATAAAATTATATTCTCTCCAGTTATTTAATAATTTTGATCAACAGAGCAAATTGAAGATGGGTGGTACAGTGTGTCTCAGAATGGAATTCACTTGGATTATTTTTAACCAATATGAGTTAAGAAAAGAGACTGAGGCAGATTCGTCAGTAGACACGGAGTAGTGGAGTGAAGTGCATAGTGCGCTCATTTTACAGGAATATTTCAAAGTCAATTGAAATACTATAAATATACAGCTGGGATAAAGGGATTAACTGCATAAACTGAAATTCATGTTTTGTATTTATCATTCTTTTATCTGTTTATTTTACATTTTTGTGTTACTACATTTCTTTATATATTTGTATGTATTTATTATCTCCTGCCATATAATGGGAATGCTCTGTTGGGCAGTGTATTATTAAATGAATAAATACACAAACAAAATTATTAAATGCCTATTCTACCAACAATCTTAATGTCCATTTATCAATTCCTGTTATAATATATTTAGGTTCATTACTTTCGTATTGCATTATTTTGCGTATTGTCTATTTCTATCCATTCATACCTATAACTGCATTCTAAAAGAAAATAATAAATCAAGACATTTTGCGTACAGGTTATTAGAACAAAAAAATTAGCGGATTTTAAATAAAAAATTCAATTTAAATATTTTTAGCATTTATATTTTGAAACTGGAACTCAGTCAAAATATTCTGAAATTGATGTTTTTTAAGATTTCCTTTAAATTAAATGCAAATATAAAACCCCCACACAGTAATTATGTTTAATAACATCTAAACGATATGGCCATTAACCGTCGATACCGAGTACATCAACATCTCGAACAAGACGCAGAGTAGGCGGGAGCCCTCATAAGGCACAAAAGAAGAAGAAGACGACGACGAGGAGTTCGCCTCCTAAGATTTGCATGATTGATGGTCCAAAATGAGTGGTGCTGGCCGGATTATCTGCATTGCGTGCATGTCTCCCAGCTATCGATTGCCTAATGGTTCAAGTCGATACAACTTTCATTATAGTCTAGGAGCACATTCTTCTAATTACTCGAGCTCATTTATTTATAGTCTATTTTTTTGTTGGTTTATTATAGAAGATTCTGTATTAGATGGGATCATCGGTTAGTATATGAAGGAGAAATTTATATATTTATTTATTTAAATTGCGATATCCAACAAGGTCCGATTACTCGATAAAAGAGGAAGCAAATGACACATATACAGGGTGCCCTAGAAGTGGACGATAAAATGAAGTGAAGTGATAGGGGAAATCATTTTCGATTAAAATAACCATATAATGATTATCCAATTGTTGATGGGTCGAAAGTTATTTCAATGTTTGCATTTTTTCCGCATTGTCACAATTGGAAATTACTAAAAATCTTATTTTACTAATATTGTCTTATTTCTAACAAACCAGCTACTTCACCTCTCGAAATTTTATAAAATGCATTCTTTAACAAACACAACTTAATTGTAAAAAAAACTGATAAAAAAAATTCTGTTCTGAATAACCCCATGCGTTATACCGTGTTACATTCTGCATTGAATGGACAACTCTTTCTGATAGTGGGTCAACTTTCTGTAGTACATTTTTTTCTATCAGAGTCATTTAAAAATTAACTAAAATTTTGTTGTGAACAAGAGGAGTTCGCAAAACCAATTTTTTTTTATTGGTCAGAAGATAACAGTTCATAAAAATGCTTTTATTTCATTAAAAATAAAAAGCAACCAAACAAAAATATATATATATTTTTAATTTTTTAGTGGACGCACTAGGCAATTTCAGGAAAAAATACAAAAATTGAAATAACTTTTGAAGCATTAACAATCGGATAACTACATACATATATGATTATTTTGATTGGAAATGACCTCCTCTGTCACCTTACTTCGTGTGATTGTCCACTTACATGATTGTAATTAGACAGTAGCTAGATGGATCTTAACTAACACACATCTAGAAATATCAAGAAATCAATATGTATACTAAATAAAATATAAAATTTCAAACTACTATTATTTCTCCTTCTATGACGCCACAGCTCAGTTTCGAGTCTTGGCCTCCTCTAGCTTCCTCTTCCATACTACCGTGTCCTTGGTTTTCCCACCAGTCTTCTGCCTTCTATTTTTCCATCGAGAAGCTTTTTTGGAGGTCTATTGTTTTTCATCCTCACTACCTGTCCTGCCTACTGCAGTCTTTTTAATCTCGCATAAGTCTTCATAGATGGCTCTTCGGAGAGTTGATACAATTCGTGGTTATATCACATCTTTCAGGTGCCGCCATCTCGCCGATTTCTGAGTGAGTGTCCACGTTTCACACCCATAGCATAAGATTGGTCTGATGATGGTCTTGTATATTCGTAGTTTTGTTTTTCGGTGACTGTTCCGTGATCGGAATGCCACCTCTGTTGGCCTGGGTGATTCCTTTGCGAATTTCTGTGCCTTCATTTCCATTCTTTGCGATGATGTTGCCCAAATACGTGAAGTTCTCTACCACTTTTATGTGATCTCCGATCGTGATTATTTCATGGAGTAAAATATACAGAACCTGAACATATTGCATTTTAAATAAACAATTTAACATTTTTACCCGAGATTAGGACATAATATTAAGTTAAACTCATGGTCGAGATAATTTTTTTTTAAAATCAGTGGTAGATGACATATCTACCTAGTTTCCCTCATCTAAAATTTCGGAAGTATACAGTGTTTATTGGAAAATATGATTCTGGATATTCAGCAGATAATATTCAAAGAAACCATTCGTTCTTTCTATATACTGTCGGTCTCTGTCTGATCATGCTAGTATAGTAGTAAGAAATCTCTGTTACGAGATATTTTATCAAGTATCTCTGGCCCTACTTAGAGAATACTTCATAAATAAAGAATCATGGCAAGGAATATAAAATTTCACTCACCGCATTCATGTCTCACGATGATTTCAGAAAATAAAGAAAAACTTGGGTAACTTTTCGATGGTTTGAATTTAGTTAATAGTACTATTAACTACTAGAGGTTTTAACTTCGGAATAATGTCATATTGAACGGATTTCGTTCATTTTTGGGAGTATAATTAATAGTAAATGCTTTGCAGGAAAGTTTCCATATTATGCGGGGCTTGCTAATTTATAGGGGGTGAATTCCACCCCCTCTCAGGGGTGGCACTTAAAAAATATATGTATTTATTGCAGCTGAAATAGAATCGGATTTTAAGAAGAAAAGGTTCTATGCAATTTTTCACATAAATTGATAGTTTTTAAGTTATAACGATTTCTAAATTGCGATGTTAGCTTAAAAAAAAGGTATTTCCAAACGGCTTTCGTCAAGTATCTCGAAAAGTATCACTTTATCGAAAAAATGTTACAGACCAATTACAGAAAGTACAAACTGGGAATTAATTATATTTTTTGTTTATTGATGTAGGATTAATAATTTCGGAGACATTTAAGTTTATATTTGGTATCCATGTGTTTCGATATTATCTTTAAAGTTTAAAATGCATTTTTTTCTAAAGCAAGTGCTTTATATGAGCAAAAAAATTTAGCATCTAGGTAATGCTACATCTTAACGAAAAACTGTATTTGAGATCATTTTTTTAAATTACTGGCTAATTAGAGTAATAAAATGGCGACCTTTTTATATAAAAAATATAAATACGCATATTTTTCCGTCATAACAACTTTATTTCTTATGCTACAGAACGAGTAAAAAATAATTTGAAAGCGCAATTAATTATCTTTAATTTCACTTCTTAGCATGCGTGACGCAGGTGTCACAATTTCTGAGATATTTAACATTTAAACTGCATTTTTCGCCTTATAAACGTTCGGACGCCATTTGTAAACTTTCATATCTCCGAAACTATTAAATCTATATAAATAAATAAACAAGCGAAATTCATTGTCAGTTTATGAGATTTATTTTTGGTCTCTACCCATTTTTCAATAAAACTAATAATAACTGAGATATTTGGAAAAGAAAAAATAAATTACGTTTTATCGAATATACCTTTATAGTTTAAACTGTATTTTTTTCTAAAGCAAGTGCTGTATAAAAACCAAAAAATTTGAGCATATACGCCATGCTATATATTAATGAGAAACAGTGTTTGAAATTCCTTTTTTTTAATTACTGGCTAATTACAGTAACAAAATGGTGAAGTTGTTATTAAAAAAATGCGTAGACGCTCATTGCTTCGGTCATAACTTCTTTGTTTTTTATGCTACAGAAACAAATAAAAAATAGTTGAAAGCTTAATTAATGACCTATTATTCTACTTATTAGCATCCTTGACCTAGGTGTCACAGTTTCTGAGATATTTAACTCTCACTCTAAATAATTATCTTATGAACATTTGGATGCCAAATGTAAACTTAAATATCTCCGAAATTATTAATCCCACATCAATAAACAAAAACCTAATTAATTCCCAGTTTGTACTTTCTGTAATTGGTCTGTAACATTTTTTCGATAAAGTAATACTTTTCGAGATACTTGACGAAAGCTGTTTGGAAATAACTTTTTTTAAACTAAAATCGCCATTTTGAAGTCGTTATAACTTAAAAACCGTCAATTTATGTGAAAAATTGCATAGAACCTTTTCTTCTTAAAATTCGATTCTACTTCAGCTACAATACATATATTTTTTAAGTGCCATGGCATCCACCCCCTATAAACTAGCAAGCCCTCGCATAATATAGAAACTTTTCTGTGAAGCATTTACTATTGTACTGCCAAAAAACGAAATCCGTTCAATATGACATTATTCCGAAGTTTTGCATATTTTTTACCTCTAGGTACTGTACTATAAAAGTAATAGGAAATATTTATAAAATTTACAAATCAGCAGCAAAAAGTCGGTGGTTGTACAATATAAGAACATAATTACGCAAAGTATATACACATAATGGTAACAGAATATGCATGTATAATACATATACGTGTCATTTAGCTAAAAACTCTAACAGCTTCCTTAAATAAATTAAGTTTGGACAATTTATTTACTGCAGCCTCAGACAAGGCATTCCACAGCCTGACGCCACTCCCGACAAGTGATGAAGCCCCAAGGGTGGTATTAAATTTAGGTATTCTGATTTTATAGCAATGGTCATTTTTAGCAAAATAGGAGGGTTCAACGAAGACACTTTTTATTTCCTCTAAAGCAGTATATCCCGTGTAGGCTTTGTTCATGGCAATTTTTAAAAAGTATTCACGCCTAGATTGCAGAGACGGCCAGCCTAGCCTTTCAATAATTGCCGAGGGGCTGAAGTAATATGAGAAATCTAAATATACCCATCTTGCCTCTTTTCTTTGCACCATCTCAAGCTGATGAGATAAACCAGCCTAGTGAGAATGCCACACTGCTGCGCAATATTCAAGACAGTTATGCACCAGGGATAAATAAGCTTTAATTCTGGCTTCTCTGCTGGCTTTCCTTATATTCCTCATAACAAACTTTAAGATTTGGTAGGCTTTTGCAATGGTCTTGTCGATGTGTGTACTCCAGTTAAGGTTACTTGATATATAAACCCTTGAGCATTTAACTGAACTTACAGCTTTTAGGGACTTATTTTCTAATGTATAGTTATAATGAAATTTTTTACTGCCAAAGGTGATCAGTTGACTTTTTGCTCCACTGAGCCTCATCTTATTGTCATTTGTTCATTTCTCTATCTTCGTTAGATCAGCCTGAATTTTGTTACAGTATTGGGAATTTGCTATAGTATGATATACAATACAATCGTCCGCAAAAAGTCTTACTTTTGAAGTAATACCTTGGGAAAGGTCATTTATAAATATCAAAAAGGGCACCAACACGCTACCTTGAGAGACGCCAGAAGTAACGAGTTTTTTTATTAGAGAGAGTGTCGTTTACTCTCACGCTCTGGAAACGCTCCGATAAGAAGTTTTGTATCCAGAGAACTACTCTGGAATCGATATGGAGATTAGAGATATTTTCCATAAGTATATCATGTGGAACAACATCAAAGACTTTTTGGAAGTCTATCAAGACGGCATCTACATGCCCCATTTGATCAAGGTCCTTAGTAAGACAGGCCAGTACCGTCTCACTTGAAAAACCAGTTCTAAAGCCGTGCTGCTGAGGGTAGAAAAACCCTTTTCTACTGATTTGTTCTCGGATATAATTGGATAAAAGTTGTTCAAATAATTTACAAACAATACACGTTAGACTAATGGGCCGGTAATTTATCGGATCAGTTTCTGAGCCAGATTTATGAATTGGAATGACAATAGCAAACTTCCAGTCTTTAGATAGAGCATGTTGTTATTTATAAACATGTTAAATAGGACTGTGAGAAATGGGACGATCGAATTTTGAGCTAGGAAGATTAACTCACTACATAGGCCATCAGGACCAGGTGTGTAGCGACGCTTTGGTTGCTTAACGGCCTCTAAAATGTCGTTATTATTAAAAGGAAAAAGTTCGTCACACAAAGGTAGATTATCCCTGATGAAAAACACATTTTAGTAGACGGGGCTGAACGTCTCTGCATATGTATCGTTTAATAAATTATCTTTATCGCTATCGTTTGTTATAAATTCATTATTCTTTTTTAAGGACGGTAATAACTCGACCTTTTCTGAGTTGATGTAGTTATAAAACTTTTTCCACTGATTGCCATGACGATCATCAGTATCAAGTAGTTTTTTTCATATAATCTGCGTGTGCTATATGTTTGTTCAATTGCATTCTTAGGAATCTATACCTTTGTAGGTTATATGGACTTAGGAATTTTTTTGTGGGCCAATCTACATTTTCCTTTCAATATTTTAACATTTTTGGTATAATAAATAGCATTTGCATTCCATGTCACCCGGTGAAGTTGCCCACGTTTGAAAGCTATCATTTAGATATTTATTTAATAAAGTAATCTTAGTCTTTTTATAATTCCAAAAGTATTTTTTGGGTTTGCTTTATTTTGACGTGACTTGACACACTGAATTTGCATGACGACTGATTTGTGATCCTCTATCCCATCATCCACTATACAGTTCGTTATTATGTCAGGCGGTTGAACTAAGAATACGTCGAGTGTATTACCCTAATTTTCGTTTATCAATCTTATTGCCGTGTTTACAACTTATCTACAGTTAAAATTATTTAAGAATGTACTTACTGCAGCCTGTTCTGCTCTATCGCTAAAACCCCCCTCCCATTTCACACTAGGTAGGTTAAGAATGTTAAGATCTCCTTCAATAACAAGGTCTTATCGAGATTCTCGTCACACTCCAGAATGCTCAGCTAAGACTGCAAGCTCTCAAATTTACCTAGATCGCCATTGGGTCTGTACACGGCAAAAACCATTATTGGTGGATGGTATTTGTCGTCTTCAACTAGCACTTCAACGCACAACGCACATAGCTTCCTTTACCCCGTCAGTCCATATGACTGAGGCAGAGACACTTCACTAACATAAACACATGTAATATCAGATTATTTAGCGTTTTCTTAATTTGTAATAAAGTAAATATTTTTTTAATACAAATATAAATGGGATTTAACCCGTCTTAGACACGTGGTTTTATCAACGATTTAATTTTGTGTACAGAATCCCACTCGCATGTAAAATTTCAAATGGATTGCATATAATCAGAATTTAAAATGATGGGGATTACTATTTGTTAAGTAAACTTTTGTTGAATTTGTGAAGGGTTCTTGTTCATATAACATTTTTCTTTTCACTGCATCAGCGCACCTGTCAAAATTTTTCATAGAGCATTAGGTTACCCTGTACATTCCCTTTGATTGTTTAATTACTTCTTGATGACACAATCTCATATTGCTGCTGTGTACTAATAAACGGCCGCCTGTAACAAATTTCATAGCTAAAATGTGCCCCTGCTACCCAGTTTTTCTGGCAAAGGACTTGGACAGTGTCCAAAAAAACACAACATGCCACATGCCTCCCTACTATCCGTCCGCAGACACAAACTTTCATTACGTGATCAGCTTGTTGTTTCGTCGTCCTATCCCTTCAAGAGACCAGATCGGCTCTCTTGTTTCAATTTTAAATTCAGACCAGCCTGATATAAAAGCTTCTGCTTCTTATTTTGCTGATCTAGCGACATTCTGGATATTGTGACACGTGACTGCAGTAGCTGCGTCTGCATAATCCACATTTCATATTACTTTAGAACTGCATTTTCTAATTATTACAGCACGAACCACAGAAAACGACACATATAATTAATGTATTTTTTATTTAAAGACTTGCGAAATATAAAGACCATTTGCCACCTTCTTTACTCCTATTTGTCGTTTAATTTACTCTCATAAAAAATTCACAGTCTTTTGCAAAGATGCAACCGGAGGAGATAACGAAAATGATGAAGTAGATTTTTAGCCGTTACCAAGCAACCTATAACTATAGTAATCTTGTCTACGTCATGCTGCAAATGCAAGAAGCACTTTTCATGAATCCAGGCCCCACACAGGAAACTAAAACAAAAAACATTTTCAATGTCAAAAGTGTTGCCAAGGCATTTGGTGATTATCTAGATATGAACGCCAATTTATTTGAGAAATGGTTTATAGAATACCTACTGCCTACTGCCTAACCCCACTCGGTTATCGTTTTAGATAATGCCCCATACTATTCACGACAACTAGAGAAAATACCAAAGACATAAGAGTTTAAAATAATCGACTTTTTAAGCACAAATTCAATAAATGAAAAATGAATAAATAAAATAGTATCACAGGCAGTAAAAAACGCAAATATTCCAATAGTCTTCCTCCTTATTATTGCAAATTCAATCCATTAAAAAAAGATTATGTCAGAAAAATGAGTACAACCTCCTACTCAATAATAGTGTTATAAATCTTATTAGAGACAATGAAAAGCACGTAGAACAACATTGGAAAGTTGAGTGAATCACATAAAAAATTGAAAAGAAATATTACACAGTCCACAACAGTGAATTAACAGCCACACAAAAACAAAGTATATTGTACCAGAATCCAGACCATCATACCCCCCACGTATTTTGGCTCGATGAATTCTAATCTCAGGTCCAAATTAACATCTATCGTGTAATTTTTTTGTAAATCGCGTGGTTTTTTCGCATTTTATCTGGGGTCTATTGTAATATCAAAAGCTTAAAGCTCTTGCAGGCCCTAAAAATAATATAAAATAATAAATAATAATCGAGAAAAAAAAATTACTGTATAGAGGATGTCTCAGCCTTTCTCTTCTTCTTCTGATAGAAGATGTAGAAATTTTTCAAAAACAGTTATAGGCACAACGGTGTATAGTACAGTTTTAAAATATTTTGAAATATACATGGTGATCCATTTAATCGTGACCAAAAGATCTAATTCAAAAGCATATGATCGTAAAAATTTGTTTTGTACTGTTTTACGTTTTATTTAGTTTGATTATAATATTAGGGAGACCATATACGTTAGAAGTACATTCAAGTAGTGAATGTGCACTTGATTTAAAAAAAAAGTAGTACAACTCTTAGATAAGAAAATGGCCTTTTCTTAGTTGTCTAAATTGTTCTATTGACAGTAAATTATTGAAATTAACTTAATAATAGAAATATAGATGTCAGTCAGTTGTAATTACGTAAGTTGATACTGATATGTTGATAAAATTTTTTAAAAATTCTAGGAATAGACTAAAAATAGAATCGACATAAGTTCAATGATATCAAATGGGCATTAGATGAGATTATTAAATTTATCAGTAATATTGGTTGTATTATTTTAACTTATTTTAACTTTTAACTTTAACTTTTAACTTTAACTTTTAACTTTAACTTTTAATATAAATAAACAGTCTTCTTTTTAATACAAATATTTTTTAAATATAACATTTTGAATAAAAATGTGAAATACAAATAAACAAATTACAACAAAAATAATAACAATTAATATTAAGTCCATCCCCATCTAAAATTGCTTGTAGCTTCCTATACATTGATAAAACTAAATTTTCTGCAATTTGGGTATTACATAAACTTTCCCATTCATCTTTAATCATGGCACGAAGTTGTTTCGCATTTTGAGGACGATAATTTCTTTATATGCTTCACCATAATGCCCCAAATATTCTCCATGGGATTAATGTTTGGACTTTTAGAAGACCACGGTAGCTCTTCCACATTATTATCCCGGAGCCATTGCATTGTATTAAGCGCAGTATGTATGGAGTAATTATCCTGTTGGAAGATAAAATTATCGGCTGGATATAGTTCCCTTACTGACGGCAACACAACATTTTCAAGTGTCTTAATATATTTAGTGGAATTAAGATGACAATCAATTAACAAATATATTCCCATTCCTCTTTGACTAATCCATGACCAGGAAAACGATTTAATTGGATCAAATGTAAAATTTTGATTGCATATCTGCCCACGAGGCCTATAAATACGAATATGTCCATCATTACGCGACTGGAAAACTTTTTCATCAGAAAATATGGCCAAAAGTCTTTATTGTTCAATATATGGATGAGTGCAAAAATGATCTGTCCTTATTTTTTCCCGTTCATTTGTATTTTTTAGAATGCTATTTTTAATTCTTCTACAGGTAGTATAGATCTTGAGGCAGAAATTTTTTTTTTACAAAACTGCATCAACTGCAGTCTCAAATGGATTTTCCTGAAGCACTTCATCTGGTTTCTCATTACTTCGTTTAGATCCATGCTTGCGGGACTACAGTTCTTTTATTTTCCCATATTTTTTTAAATTTCATTACACTGCATTTATTAATGTTATATTCAGAAGCAATTGCTCTTATAGGCAATCCATTTTCCAATTTTGAAAGAATACTAATCTTCTGAATTTCTATTAGTTGTCTAATCATTATTAAAAACTGGCAAAAAATTAAAATGTCCAATAATTAAAACTTTAAACTTCAACTTGAAAAAAATTGTGACAGTTAACGTTTATATAATGACTGTTATGAATATATTTTGCATTAGTCATGTTTGTGTTGCTAAAATAAAGTGTACTACTTTTTTTTTTTAGATCAAGTGTACGTATATAGAATAGAATAAATTTGTTCACCATAAATCTTGTTACATAAACAATATCGGTTTTGTCATGAAAACTCACATATAATATAAAAACCAATTAATATAATATATATGTCATATGTTACAAAAATTGTATAAAACAAACAAGACCACAAAAAATATATAATAAAAAAGAAAACATAAAAAACAAACTAACAAATATATGTACTTATAAAGGTGAAGCTACCGATCAAAAAACTCGGTCATGTTATAAAAACAATGTTCATTCAAAAACATTTTCAGTTTGCTTCTGAACAGTCTAAACGAACTTTGTGACCTTATTTCTATAGGAAGTTTATTATATATATATAACTACCAGCACAATGGGGTGATTTTTTATATTTGCTAAGGTTGAAAATATTGATGTGTATTTTTCCCGCACTTCTGGTGGGGTAGCTGTGTATGTCACTATTTGTTTTAAGTTTATTTAAGTTTTTGTGCATGAAACAGGAAATTTTAAATATGTAAATGCATGTAACAATCATAATTTTTTTTGTTTTAAATGTATCTCTGCATGATTGTCTGTAGTTCAAACCAAACAGAATACGAATAATTCTCTTCTGCATTACAAAAACTCTATTTGCCTCAGCTGATTGACCCCATATACTAATATTGTAACTAATGGTTGAATATGCTAAAGAGTAGTAACATGTCATTAATGCATTACTATTCAATTCTTTTTTTAAATTTAAAAGTGCAAATGTTGTTTTTGTTAACTTAGTGCACAAAGTATCAATTTGAGGGCTAAAATTTAATGTTGCATCTATCACTGAGCCTAAGAATGTTGTTTTCGTACTGGTCTCAACATATTCTATTTCAGGACTATTCTTAGATGAGATTTGTAAAATACAAAAATACCGTTTTTTTCATGTTGATAATTAGAAAATTTTTAAAACACCAGTCTTCAAATTGCTTAATGACTGTAGCAGTCATATTCTCTAAATGTTCAATGGTATCACCGTGGATTATAACAGATGTGTCATCCGCGTACATAAATACCTCACCTTCTGTGATATAATCTGGTAAATCATTGATGAAAATAAGAAATAAAAGTGGACCAATAACGGAACCTTGAGGTACACCGATTTCCATATTAACGATATCAGACATTTCTGAGTTTATTGAAACTAAAATTTTCCGATTTTCCAGATAAGAAATTAACCATTTCAGAATGTTTCCATTTATTCCTATTGGTTTTGATTTGTCCTCAAGAAATTTTGGATTAACTGAATCAAAAGCTGCAGTTAGATCAAAGAAAAGACTAGCTACTTTTTTACCTTTATCAAGGTAATAGTAGATTTTTTGAACAAATTCTAGTGTCGCTAATTATGTAGATTTATTGTCTCTGTAACCAAACTGACTGTCAGTAAATAAATTGTTTGATTCTAAATATAGGGGTATTCTATTGGCAACTGCTTTCTCGGGAATTTTAGATAAGTAGCTTAGTAAAGTTATGGGCCTATGATTTTCTACCAAGTGCGGATCATCTTTTTTAAATAACGGGATTACTTTACCTAATTTTAAAATATCCGGAAACTGTCCAAGATTCACCAATAGGTTAATCAGATGTGCAAGAGAATCTGCTATAACGTGTTTACAGAACTTTAATAGTCGGATGGGTATTTCGTCAACTCCCGTGGAATTCTTGTTTTTCATATTATCAATTATACTAATAATTTCGTCTCCTGTCACAGGCTCAAAGGAAATTGTTGAATTGATTATTTTTCTGGATATTGTACAATTATTTGATAAGCTATTTCCAAAATGGTTATCCAGTTTATTTTTAACACATGTAGAAAAATAATTAGCAAATATTTCACATATTTCGTTTTCGTCATTTATTATTTCAGCATTTACTTTTATACCAGTTCTCATTTTCTGTTTTTGTCATCCCAATCTATTATTAACCATTTGCCATAAAGTTTTATTTTTATTATTTGAATTTTCAAGTATATTTGTATTTATTTCTATTCGTATATTAGATATTTTATTATTAATGCATTTTTTATAACTTCTAAAGGATATCATCAGTTCAGGAAAACCAGAGTTCTTGGCAATGTAATAAAGATACTTTAAGTTACCTAATTCCTGTCTCACTCTGAAATCGTTTTCAGGTTTGTTACTTTTCTTGACTGACATAACTTTCTTTTTACAACTCTTGTGCAAACACCACTGGAAGTGCGCCAAAAATTCATAAAAGCAGTCATTGATATTGTCATGTTCCTTAGTAAATAGGTCAAAGTCATTATAAAATAGGTTAGCAAAATTAAACAGAGTTCTGAGAACATTCGACATATTGTGTTATTATCTGAAACAGGATCGGTACAATAATTTTCCATTAGATTATAATTAAAAAATTGTCCTTTATGATCCGATATGTGTGCATCTACTATTATTACCTCACAATCTACTAAATTTGTAATAACATAATCTAAAGCTGTCCTTGAATTGAAGCCTTCTCGTAAGTCAATTCTTGTTGGTTCATTTACTAATGATCTCAAAGAGAAGGAGTCAATTATATCTGATCGGATTTACTTTGTCCTGTGTTTGATAATTTGTCTATGTTAAAATCCCCTGTTAATATTATATACTTAAATCTATTAATGACGTCACCTAAGAAAAAGGATAAATTCCGTGAAAAATTATTAGTAGTATTATAAGTATGGTTGGCTTGATTTAAATCAACTGATTTGAGTTAAAATATTTTGCGATAAGTACACCTCTGTGCAATAAAATCCCGTACACGTGAAAAATCAAGTAATTCAGTTTTTACTAATATTAAGTGATGTGAATCAGTCTTTTTGGAATTAAGATTTTTTATTACCATATAGGTTATAAAAAAGTGACATTTATTGTGAAATGTCATAAGTAAGGTATCTGGAAAAATGTTAATGATTTAATGATTTCGATTTATACCAAATGTAAAAATTGTCGTTGAAAAATTGTGTCCGAGATAAGGCCAGATTCTGAAAACTCAAAAAATTAAAAAGCGGTTTTCTGCATGGCTGTTCTGCACGTGTCTGCCTGTGATAATTTTACTTCCACACCCAGTGGAAATATAAACCTGTCCATTAAATCTACCATTACCCATGATACGCCACGCTACACCAGGGCCATACACGCTTATCCATGCCCAAATATTAACAGAAAATCGCCCGGACCTGTTCCGCGGATCTCCGCGGAACAGGTTCGTACGTATCTACGTAGCATTCGTGAAACCTGGTATTTGCATGACGGTACACCCGAATATGTCCGTCATTACAAGACTGAAAAACTTTTTCATCGGTAAATACAACATTGTTCCAAAACTCCAATGGTCGATAGACATAATTTAGACAAAACAGAATGCAATGTTCTTCTGTTAATATGGTCTTCTTGGCACTTGCACAATTTTCTGATTCCGATTTTCCTATCCTTCGGCTACCTGTTGACCTTGATGCTGAAAAATTTGTCATGGACACAGCGTCTACTGCTGTTTGAAACGGATTTTTCCTCAAATAGCCAAGGAGCGCTTCATATTGAGAGAGATTTGAACTTCTCGGTCGGCTTGAACCGTCTTTTCTCTTTATGATACCTTCCCCGTCCAACCTTTTCTTCACACTTTAAACGGTACTTTTATTTAAGTGATAATTGTTAGCAACTGCTCTGATAGACCATCCCTCTTCAATTTTAGAGAGAATTAGAATTTTTTCATGTTCAGTTAATTTCGGCATTTCGAAAATATGACACTGACACTGACAAATAAAACAAAGTATGATTTAATATAGCGAAAAATAGGTGTACGGGATTTTATTGCACAGGAGTGTACATAGACCAACTAAGATTATTATCATAATTATAAAAACTCATGTTGAATGTTTGATAGTCTCAAAATGTTAACAAAGACAAAAAATCATCAAATACAGTTTTAGAGTTCTCTATAACGCCTCTTGGGGCCCTACTGAGCAAAACAATATGACTGCGACTGTGCAACGATTAAACTTTATTACATAAAATTAAAATATAATATCGCTTTGTCTAATTTATTAAGAAACGCGGCGTTACTGGACGCAGATCTCTTCTGCAGCTTTTATGAGGCATTTGTGTTTTTCCTAATGAATTAAAATACCTAACGACGGCTGTAAATGTTTTGCATAGATCGATCCGGGCCCCAACAGCGAAGGATTTCATTTCAGTCTGATGCACGCCGGCACAGCTTAAAGAGGAAGATGGATTGCTGTCAGCGTGAAACTCGACAAGCAAAAACACATTTTATGTACTCCACCATAATTATTCATTGTAATTTGTCACTAACATATTTCCGGTTTTAGGATGATTGTTTCTGAAATTATTCAAAGCTCTGATTATATCCTTTTTGTCGACATTCCATTTTGCCTTTTATGAATAATGCGGCATTTTTAAGTGGACGATTCTCACATAACACAATGAAGTTTGAATAACTTAAAAATGTGCTGTTTTTTCTTCGGCACTGTGGAAATTACCATAAGTGTTCTTATAAATTCCGTGCGATTTAGTTCAAGACAACGAAGAAATTATTTAGGTATTGAGCAAATAGTGTGCTATCTGTTGTAATTGTCTTCAGGTCTACCAAGTACTCAAAAAATGTTGACCATCAAACACGCTGCATCGCACCGCCAAAGATGCCGACGTTTTTTACAAGTTTAACAAGTGTGTAGTCAACATTACCTAATTGTCTTTTACCTAATTGTTCTTTTTGTTAATTTTATAACAAGGTGTGCACTGTTGAAAAATTACTGGAACTGCCAGTGACTGAAGATAGACATCATCTAGCGTTAAAAATTTCGTTTAGAATTTACCTCAGCCTAAATTACAGCAATAGGGAACTTGCCCAAAAAATAAAATTGATGTAAAATACTCAAAACCGTACATTAACATTATTTAAAATCCCATAGATAACAAAAAATTGAAAAAAAATCTCTTCCAGAAATATAAGCGATTAAAATTTGCCGGATTTTACCCACTCCTGAAACGTGACGTCAGATGGAGAAAGTCGGATGACGGCATCAAGCGACACCGATTCTGATTTGGCTCGAAATAAAAAATAAGGTCAAACGAGTATTTTCTACTACAAATCTTTTGCTACCATCAGAATTGAAATTGTTTTTCATTTCGGAGATAACTACTGAAATGTCGGCCATATACAGCAAGAAATCGCAAATTTTAAGCTTCTACAGTTGGCAACTTTTTAATCTTGGCTCCTACGCCAAAATACTACTCTAGCTAATTTAAATAGAATTAAATTTGCTAAAACTCCTTTTTTATTTTTTGAATTCCGACAAAAATAAAGGAATTAGAGGGGGCGGCGGGATTTGGGACTTTTTTTTTTCGGTAAAATTTCTCCATATTGTCACCGTAATTAATCGGTAATTAACTAAAATCGATCTCATATTCACTTAATATCATGTACTACTTTGACGCTCCGTTAATCTCGGCCCTTCGAAACAAAGATTTCTGAGTAAAATTTGTGTTTTTTAAAATTTACATACACTCTACAGCAAAACGTGTAATTTCCTATATTTCTTCGAATATCTCGATAATTACCGTTTTTTTCGAAAAATTTGTAAACAGCTTATGTAAAGAGGATTGATTGAGCTTTCCGACACTTTTTAAATTTTTTCTCTAACATGAAAAACAAAAGACTTATGACCGAATATGCGGACGTCTCAAAGCCAACCGCCGCCTAGTCTATTAATTAGGGTGGAGACTTATACCGCTCGTCTAAAGTACGCCATCTGTGGGACACCACACGAGACTAGTTTCTCGATCTGACCTTACAGTGCTTTTCGCGAGGATCTCAACATTCTCAACTTTGATTATTTATTGCAAAGTAAGTACTGCGATTTAAAAGCTGATATTCGGTGTGGTGTGTTTTTATACATAAACACACACTTTGACGGAAAAAAAAAATGGGCAAGTTCCCCATTATGTAACTGTAAGAAAACCAATTTCTTAGTGTTGTATGAATGACTTTCCAACATCGATTGAACTCTTTTGTCCACCTTTAATGATGTTGAGGATACTTGAAGGTATTTCTAAGATAAGTAATATAATAGCTTTGATTTTTATGTTCCCAAATTTTTCTCATAAAAGCCCTGGTTTATATTCGGAGTAATTAAAAATATTAAACTTAAAGCCAAACTCCTAAACAATTATAAACAGGATAATGACTTTAAAACTTTTAAGGAATTTAAGCGACTGCGAGCTAAAATAAAACTGGATATCAATATCAGTTACAAGAATTATATATGTTCAGCCGAAAATAATATACAGTGTGATCCAAATAAATTTTTGGCCTTCATGGAGAGCAAAAAAGGATCAACAAATGACAATATGTTTTACAGCAATATATCTATAGGCTTGATAATCCCAGATATATTTTGAAGTCATGTACTGTTTTTTTTTTTTAGTAAATCGTGTAAACGATAAGTAAGCGTAAGCGTAATCGTAAGCGTAAGCGTAAGCCTTCTTCTGAAATATCTTTGGACGATGAAGAATTTTTACTTTACACAGTTATGGCTAACAACCTTATCTTTGATAATTATTATTTTTGCTTATCATTATCTTTGAATGCATAATATAAAATGCTAAGCCCACTTGATCCAGGTAAACCTATGAAACCGTATGTGATAAGAGATTCGTATAAATACAAGTTAAGCCTCTCATCCCATCATTTTTAAATCAGCCTACGTTAAGACACGATCAAGCAGACTCAATAGTTATTTGTACAGAATAGTAGTGAATAAAGCAAATCTATCAACTTCCGGATTTTTATTCGTTAGGTTCCTCTAACGACACTCAGATACACATGTTAATTTGAGTTCAACGATGTACTTACCGCCTTATAATAGATTAAACCTAAAATGACGACCGGTTCCGATACAGTTCCACTTCTTTAGTTAAGGACAGTGTTTATGTTCTCACCACTCCATTAAAAATACTGTTTGAGGATTATCCTTTCCTAAAATTTGGAAATATTCTAAATGTTCTATGTATTTGGACCCTCTGAAACAGAATCCAAAGTCAGAATAATTGTCAGATTCGCTCGTTTTCACCACTAACAATTCAATGGATTTTTCAATAGATACAAATTGGATGCAATATTCATAAATTACAACTTATATACTTAATTGCACAGTTAGTACAGGCACCTAAATAACTAAACATTTGAATGTGCCTAGGAGATGTAGATCGCATTATTTACAATTCATTATTTTTATGATTAATAAATATAATGAGTCAGAGTGAATATCATTACAAATAAAATACGAATTAAATCTAGTTACTACTTACTAAACTAAACTACAGCTACTAAGTAAATAGCAAAGTACATAATGCTATTTATGTGATACAATCATTCTGTATTTAGGTTTCTTAAAATTTTTTTTTTAAAGGAATCGTAATGATTACTTATAAAGTTTCTACATTTCTTGTTAAATGTTTTTAGATTCTTTGATCGCTTGACTTCAATGGGTAGAAGGTTATAAAATTTTGGAGCCAAGTATTGAAAAGATCTCAAGCTGATATTCTTATTAATGATAGGTATTTGAAGGTTCCTATGTATTTTACCCCTAGTATCATGCTGATGGGTGATAGTTTTTTTTTTAATTATCATTCGAATGTTAATGTAGATATGAGCAAGAAGAAAGAATATATAGTGATCGCACATTCAAAATATCTTCGGAGTATAATAAATCTGTAGGGTACAGCCAAGTTTTTTTGTAGATTACTTTCAGGATGAAATTTTGTATTACATTCAGTTACTTTAGTGAATTGTTATATAGACCACCACAGGAAGTAATGCCATACCTGATTAGAGACTCTACTAGTGCTTTATAAACCATGATTAATATTTTTTTTCCTAAAAATTCCCTCATTATATAAAATTTATGTATAAGTTTACGTATGTTTGTTGTTAATTTAAGAATATGTTTGTCCTATTTTAAATGTTGGTTAATTATTATTCCTAGGTATTTTGTTTGAGCTGGTTCTTTAATTTCTTTAGTCATGTTGTTGAATCTAATGCTTGTAAATTCAGGCCGATTTGCAGATGTCAATGAAAAGGCTATGTAGTGGGTTTTATTTAAATTTAACGACAATTTGAAAGTGTTAAGCCAATTTTGTATCTTGTTTAATCCACCTGTGACTTTAGATTTTGTTTGATTCCAAGAAACGTCTTGAAATAACAATACTGTATCATCCGCAAATGAGAAAACAGTGCAATTTATATCCAGTTTAGTTAAAGAATTTAAATAAGTGATAAATAATATTGGTCCAAGGACAGTGCCTTGTGGGACTCCTATAACAATTTTACTTGGAGAGCTAATGGTTTCTCTAATCCGGACCATTTGATATCTATCTGAAAGATAGTTTTTAAAAACATTTAACACCGTACCTCGCACCCATAATCCTGTAATATATCTAGTAGCTTTTTGTGGGGCACTGTGTCAAAGGCCTTAGCTAAGTCCAAAAATACTGCAATGCACTTATTGAAACCCAAATAAACACACCCAAAACAAAAAAAGTGTTCTGGCCTGCGGACCAGACCAGTGTATTTTTATGTATTTGAAACCGAATCCGAAGTCAGAATTGTTAGATTGGCCCGTTCTTCACCCCTAACCCCCAAAAAACACCCCCCCCCCCAAAAATATACTGTCCGGCGGACCATAGCAGTGTATCCTCATGTATTAAGTAAGGATACACTGTTCTAGTCAGCCGAACAGACTACGGTTAGGGGTGAAAAACGAGCCAATCTGACAATTCTGACTTCGAATTTGGTTCCAGATACATAAGCATACACTAGTCTGATCCACTGGAGGGATGGTGTTTTTTGGGGCTGGGGGTGAAAAACGAGCGAATCTGGCAATTCTGACTGCGGATTCACTTTTAGAGGGTCCGAATACATAAGGATACACTGTATGGTCTGCCGGACAGACCATTTTTTTTAGTGGGGGGAGTGTTTTTTTGTGGTTAGGGGTTAAAAACAAGCCAATCTGATAATTCTGACTCTGGATTCGGTTTCAGCGGATCCAAGTACATAAGGAAGAGACCGCTTTCATGTAGAATTGATCAGACTAATCAGAGGAAGTATCCACATGGAAAAATGTCAGTGGCGTACCACTTTTTTGGGAAAACATATCAGAAGACATGTTTGCAGGGACGCAAACTGGTGGAGCGATAAAATAACTTTTCTAATTAAAATATGTAGTTTTATATCCTATTATACCAAAATTGAAAATAATATCTAAAGTATTTTCGGAGTTATTATAAAATAACGATTTAAATATCAACACCATGTAGGAAAAAATTGAAGCCGTTGCGGATATATGTTTATATGAACTTTTCTTCATAAAATGACCTAAGAAATCACACCCTGAACTATTAGTATGTCATTAAGGAACACCCTGTATATGGATGGTAGGCCCCACATTAAAATGTAATCATAGCGAAAATGGTAACAGATATGAGAAAAATTGCAAAGAAAATAAAAATATTCCTAAAATCAATATATATCTGTTTGTTTGGCGGCTTTCAGACATGCTAAGAACTTAAAATTTTGCAATTCGAGGCACTAATCTCAAACTTTCAAGAAAATTAATAAAATTGCGAAATTCAATATGGGATCTAAAGTTGAGTTAATATTTTTCGGAATTTCCAAACTTGGATGGTTTGGAGATCATCATTATTTCAATAGGTTGATTATTGTATAATACAGTAAATTGGGCAGAGTTGGGCAGTACTCGAATGAATTGTACTCGTAACTGTACTGAGTACCAAAAGTACTCAGTAACAAGTACTCGGGAGTACTTTTATTTGGATGGCACTCTGTACTCGAAATTTTCAAGTACTTTACATTATTAGGTACTCGAGTACTTTTGGCGGCCACAACTGGCGAGTAACGAGTACAAGTACCGACGTGCAACACAGGCAAGACTCAGCTTGTCTTTTTTCATACAATGAAGTACTGGGGACACGTCCAAAGAAGGGAACCAACACATCTACTGAAGAAAGCATTAACACTGAACAGCAGCAAACTAAAAATAGGGAGACCATGTTACACGTGGAAAACAACAATCGAGAGGATCAAGAACAAACTGGGAAAGGACCAAACATACTGGGAAAGAAAAGCGAGGGGAAAAATGAATTCCACAAAGAAATCGGAGCGATATATACTCTACCTGAATCAGAAACAGAGGAATCAGAAGGCTCAGAAGAAGAAGAAGATTTGTAGAAGCAGAAAAACAAAAACAGGAGCACAAACAGCAGCGACACAATGCGGCAGCATATATCACAAGAAGGCCCAGAAGAGGCAGAAGTCCAGAACCAAAAATACAAAAAAAGGGAGCTTAAAATCCCCCTCACGACACAATGCGGTAACGCATCTCACAAATACCCACACCTACCATCCCACATTCCTTTACCATGTGGCACTCGCTGCTGGCAACAAGCATGACCCTAGTCCCCAGCGTGGTCGTAGCAGGCCCAGCTGTATAGTCCTTGGGAGTGGCAGAAATACCTACCGCACGCTGGTAAATCAATCAATCAATCAATCAAGTGTGCAGGGCAGTCAGTGTCCGTCAGGCGGTGTGAGAAGTTAGCGTTTTATGTGTGAAACTATATCACGGAGTGGTGCTTTAGGCTTTGTTAACTTTCGTAGTTCTTCAGATTTGTAATAATAAATGCGGATTTTTAAAATAAGAACTGACAAAAAATCAAAAATTTGTAGTGATTCATGTATCACGTTATACCTAGGGAGCTGGTGGCAGAAATTTTTATATGATCTTATTCTGTGACTGAAGTTGAAAAGTGTAAAGGCGTCATAATAAAAAGCCGGAAAACCTGTTTCAGTCATTATGGCGTTGCTGATTTTTTAATTAACGATTAATTAAAAATGCAATTAAAATGTCGATCTATTTTTATTTACTGATAATGGTGCAAGTGGTATTCTAATTTTCTATTTATTACCTATTTCAATTTGGTATCTTTCGAAGTACTCGTACTCGTTACTCATTTCTAGAAGAGTACTCTACAAATTTTGCAAAAGTACTCATTTTTTAGAGTACTTCAAAAACAACTACTCGTACTCAAGTTTTCACGAGTACTTTTTAAAGGTACTTGTCGTGAAGTACTCGTGAGTACTTTAGTGTGGTACTTTGTCCAGCTCTGAAATTGGGTGTGTTATTCATTATTTTTATTCACCTTAATTAGTCCAGTCAATGAAAGAGTTGTAGACAACATTTTGGAGGGGAGAATTTTTCTCTTCAGGAATGTGTTGGGGGTATTCAGGAGGTAAACATACTGAAAGTCCGCCCCTAGCACCGCCGCTTCAGTAGGAGAGGGGGGTGGAAATGTTCCTTTTTTCGATTCTTCGCTTATAACTCGGAAACGATGCGTCGTACGAAAAAAGGTAATCTATGCAAAATTAAACGTAATTAAATTTCCCACAAGAATGTTTATATTCCTTTTCTTCCTGTGTGTTATATTTTACGAGATACTCGCCAGCGAAAATCGATAATTAATAAAAAAAAAATCAATTGTGTACCTTGAATATTTCTATCAGAGCGCTTTACCGTGGTCTGCTAATAAATCACAGTCACAAAACAATCTTTATTTTACAACACTGGACGTATTTACTAACGTAATATTTTGTCGAAATCTAGACATTTCCTTAAATATACAGTGTGGCTCACTTAAAATGAAGATACCCTTATAACTTTTTCATTTTGTTTCCGATTTGAATCAAATTTTACTCAAGTATAGAACAAATTAGGATCTACTTATGACCAGAAAATCATTCATCTGCTATAAAGGCAAAGCTACCTGCGGTACCAAAATATGAGGAAAAATATTAAAAATCATACTGATTTTTAATCTTACGAACGATGAATTTTACGTAGCCACCCAAATTGTGGAAACTGAGGACCCCCTTTGCCAGATGAGCTTATGTATGAGATATCGCCCATCAATAATCAAATCAAATTTTGGTGTATGTACGTTTGTGGTGCCGATCAGATGCATTTTTTAGAATTTCTAACATTCAAAATGTTTTTTTTTTTCAGCATATTTTGGTACCGCAGGTGGCTTTGCCTATATAACAGGTGAATGATTTTCTGGTCATAAGTAGATCCTAATTTGTTCTATACTTGAGTAGAATTTGATTAAAATCGGAAACAAAATGAAAAAGTTATAAGGGTATCTTCATTTTAAGTGAGTCACACTGTATATTTAAGGAAATGTATAGATTTCGACAAAATATTACGTTAGTAAATACGTCCAGTATTGTAAAATAAAGATTGTTTTGTGACTGTGATTTATTAGCAGACCACGGTAAACAGCTTTAATAGAAATATACAAGGTATATAATTGATTTTTTTTTTATTAATTATCGATTTTCGCTGGCGAACATCTCGTAAACTATAAAACATAGGAAGAAAATGAATATAACAGTCTTGTGGAAAATTTAATTACGTTTAATTTTGCATAGATTACCTTTTCCCATACGACGCATCGTTTCCGAGTTATAAGCGAAGAATCGAAAAAAGGAACCTTTCCACCCCCCTCCCCCCTGAAGCGGCGGGGCTAGGGGCGGGGACTTTTAGTATGTTTACCTCCTGACTATCTGAAGAGAAAAATTCTCCCCTCTAAAATGTTCTCTACAATCCCCTTTTGGGCATTCATTGATTGGACTAAATGGGCCCATAGTGGAACATGGACTTTTGCTATTGATATATAGGATTTACCCGCGACTTTCCACGCTTTAGGGCCGGTTTTATAGGTACAGTTTAAACCAAAGTTTAACTAGAAGATTCTGTTGAAGTCCGAAATAAAAGTAAATAGCGTGTTTAGCAAAGTGTATATTAAGCACACTCATCAAAGAGGAAATTAACAAGAATCTTTTAACAAGAACTCAAAAATACGCTTCTCACAGCAGCTTTTTACTACAAAAATCATTCGGTAATTATCGATAATAACTCGGTAATAACTCAATAACAACTATCAATACCACAGAATCTTTATTCAAATTTAATTAATAATTTCCTATTTGATAAATGTGCCTAATATACACTTTGCTAAATACGCTATTTACTTTTATTTCGAACCTCAATAGCATCTTCTAGTTAAACCTAGGTTTAAACTGTACCTATAAAACCGGCCCTTGAAAAATAAATAAATACATAACAGCCAAAACAAATTATTTAATTCGCGAATCCCGTAAATGCGCAAGTTCATGGAGCTGCTGCCAACTATACCTACAATAAATAAATTTAAAGGAACAGCACTGCCAAACATTAAAATATTCTCATTTAAAAGTGGGTAATAATAGTAGAAATAAATGAATGAATGTAGCGTATTCCAGATTTAAATGAGATCACAAAATCTAAATGTAAATTGGGTCAAAAAGCCAGGCTATAAATAGACAAATGAAAAGCAGCGTAAAGGCGGTATGAAGTTATTTTGCGATCGGCATCCTAATTCCTGAGGAAGTCTGCTAATTTCAACAGCTGCCGCCAGTTGAACGGCCAATGCATTTAAATGTGACATTTCATGTTCAAAACTCACAAAAGATTGCCGAGTGAGAACTAAATTGCCAAAATATGGGCCGATTCATGCCCCGTAAGCTACGTGATGTTTGATTTGGTAAATTCGAATGCTCACATTAATGACTGTTTCCCTTTTGCTGTGCGGATAGAACCATTGTTTTAACAAATGTTGTACTTTAAACGAAATGACTGTTTCTTTGCTGTTCTTTGACAGAAACATTAATCTGAAACTATTTGTTGTATACAATGGATTTAAAAGATCCAATCATTTTTAAATGTTTCTGTTGAATTTGAATAGTGTGAAATATCATCGATGTGTTCTTGAAGTCATTGTATAGATGTTTTTATTTTCTTGGTCGTTGATATCAAATTAACTTGGTGTATGTTCTAGGATTTTTGGTCTTTATAATAAGAAATACTAATTCTCTTACGTTTCGGTTTATTAACCATCGTTAGAGAACTACAAAGTATGTAAAAGACAATTAAATATTTATTTACGTACTATTTTCTTAACAAAGGATGTGAATCACTTACATTAACTAATGTTATCAAATTGCACTACATGATTTACATTATAGGTGTCTATTCTGTTTGAGTATTTAAATGCAAATAAAAACTAAAATTAGGTGAGTTGAATTTAGTTGGAATACCATTTGCGGACTAAAATATTCCAACATGTTTCACAAAGCCGTTATCAACTTGGACAGCTTGTAGCATTTTAAAGTGCTACAACTCTAATTTCTAATAATTTGGTATTTAAAATAGATTTAGTGCTGCCTAAACATTCATTATTTATTTTCAGGGACCGAGTTACAGGTTACAGGTAGGCAACCAATTTGCATCTGTGAAGCTCTTGGTCCGGTAATTTGATGAATATTTATAACTGGTTTATTTATTCATTTATTAGGGTTTAATAGTTTCAGTCTATGGAGTTTACTCTTCTTATGTTCTTAAAATTGGGTATAACAGGTTTTGTGGCTCAAGGTAGTAGAGGAATTTTTGTTAGTAACTAGTTTCATGTTGGTAACGTTGGGGGAACGGTCGAAAGACGTCCTTCTTGCGAAAACCGCGAAGCCTTGCGGACGCGTTCTTCTTTTGGGAGAAATTTTGGTGGCATCGTAGCTAAAGTGATATTTTCATGCATTTGTGGATGATGTCCTAGCGTGTCCTCTCGTACTGCTCTTGCCGCGAATGTTCAGAGTGTTCAGAAAGCTGTGTTCAGCTAAACCTTCAAGTTGGCGGGTTTTTTTGTTGGGTAATGCTCTCTTCTATGGAGAGTGTTTGGAATGTTTGGATCCAGTGATTTGTTCTGGTAATGTTCTGGAAAAAACACGTGGTTTTATATTGGTTATGTTGATCCTCTTGTAACCGCCTCGTGCTGGCTTGTTCAATTGGTCTTGGTCCGCGTCATCCTGTCACTCACTGAGATGAAATCTATTAATCTTAATCCGGGGACACCTATGCTGGAGTAACAGCTGATCACTGGAATGTTGTGGGGAGAAGTCGCACGAAGATTCTGAAGCGCTGGGAGATGTGCTCTAGGTGTCAAGGAGGACTCAGAATCTCACCGGATTGTCGGAGTTTATAAGGCTCTTTCTTTCTTAATTTTCAATGGCCACCGATTTAGTAAATTTTTTTGTGACAATAATTATGTTAAATTATCTTATGATATTAGATCATTTATCGATTCATAAGTTGTGAACCTTCAGTTCGATTTCAAGTGTATTTAATTAAATGAATTTTTGTGAGCATGTCACTGTAAAAGTAAATATGGTACCATGAATTGCTTAGACGCTGCGTAATAACATAGTAGGACAGGATCGTTTAGTTCTGTTATCAACTTTTAACCTCACATAGGTACCACTTTTAGTAAAGATTTTTTAGTAAACTTGTTAGCGATAAGAGTACGTTGCCCTGTCACTTAAATGCATATGCGAACAATAATTTAGAATTCTTCAAATTGAAATTTTAATTCAAATCACCAGTGTGATTAATCTTAAATGTTATTTTTGTACATACAATTTGGGTAATTTTAATAAATGTTGTCCATGTCTAAGTGCTCTTATTTCTTGATACTCATTCAAACTTTGTTTAGACTTCACAATAAATAACTACGTACTATAGTTAAAACGATACTAGTTAAAATTTCAGTATTTTCCATCGCATGTTATATGCCAGCTAAAATTTTGTTCCTTGGCTGACAGAATTTCATTTCTAAATTAACTATTGACCAAGTGGCGCGCTCTATTGTTGTCTGTGTTTACTCTATTACTCACTCCTCTTTTTGCTCTCCGAAACAAACTGACTGCCGTACGCATGTGAATGTTTTTTTATGCATTAGGCATAAAAAGCGTTGCAAGCTTCATCTTCAAAATACCTACAAATATCACCTGCTGTTGTTTATAGAGTTCTTGATACTTCTGTACTTACCGAATTATCTTAAGCAAAAACTTATAAGGTGAAGAAATATTCATAACGTAAATATTAGATCTAGTGATATTTTGACCACTACAATATAGTACTGCTATCTTCCTGCGCTCTTTCTCCTACAATGTCATATCAAATTATTATTTTTTTTAACTGTTTAACGTCGGCCTATTTCCGCTACCAGGGTCTATTTCCGCTACCAGGGCCTATCACCGACGCCAGGAGACGAGCTACCCCCAACCTGAAAATTTTGCCGAACATCTTCCCTTAAGAAGAGTAGGGATCTTTTACTTGCCTAACATTTAATAGACAAGGGACCGCCTGCTTTACATCCCCTCCGAAGGATGGTATATCCACTACGTAATCCTCGTCTGAAATTACGTAACTTCCGAGCATACACTGATATACAAGCCTCTAGAAGGTGGGACGAGAACGCTGTATTTCCCAAGATGGGAGCCCATCCAAGTACTAACCGCGCTCGACGTTGCTTCTACGGAATATCGACTGATATTCACATTGAAGTCGCCTCTACGCTCGCCCCCTATATCAAATTATAATCTGCTTGAAAATCATTTAGAACATATTTATATAAATACCTGTTAAATATATGTCTGCTGCATACCAAAGTGCTTATGTATATATGTATTTATTGCCATTTTTTTTGTTTTTATTGGAGCATCGACTACTACTGTCATTAGCCCTTCATCTCACAATAAGAAATTTATTGTACATCAGATTGACAAGATAATTTAAGGTAACATTATATATTAGATTTTTCAAGTTTCATGTATACTTACAACATTTTTGATATATATATTTGAGCGTTTTAAAAATTAAATTGTGTTCTTTAAATTCGTATGATAAATGTTAATGCATACTTTAGTTTGATTTGGTAAGTTTAGTGCTCTTCTATGTTGCCCATATATAGGACACGCTTTAAATATGTTTCACCGTCAATGCTTCATTGCACTTCAGTGGTTGATCTCCTGTAAGCATATAACTAGACGTTAAATTGATGCGACCTATTCTCAGCTTGTTATTACAGATTGCTCTCTTCTTGTTATTGATGTACTAGCGTTCCATTTATTCACATTTTGCTTTATTTAATTTAGTTTGGTACTAATTCAAGCTCTCCCGCCCTTTTCGCTGTGTCATCTGCAAGTTCATTCCCAGGACGTTTGACCTGAATTTGTAACCATAATGAGTAAGCTCAAGGATGGATTGTTCCAAAAGATCGGCGGAGGAGCATCAGACAATGCTTGCAATGCACTCAGAATGGGCGCAGCCAAGGGGGGGAGCCATGGGGCCTGCCCCTCCCTCAAGCCGTCTTCCGTGAGCCAAAAAATAAAGAAGCATAATCTCTATCAGTACAAAGCAGTATCCAAATTATCCCTTGAAATAAATATTTTGTAATTAATGCCAATATTCTCTAGTAGAGGAATCTACTACTCATCCTCTGGGGAGGCCGGTTCTGTTGGCCCCCCCAGATGAATTTTCTGGCTGTGCCACTGGCACTGAGTGAATCGGAACAGATCAAAATGAAAAGTTTCAGAATATCTCAAAGCCATCCAAATAGCATGTATTTCTACAGTGTAAATGTTTGCTGATTTTGGTAAAGATCAGCTGTTTGCATTATTGCCATATGAGAACGTATTTCTTACACATTGATCTAATTTAGAGCCATGGGCGCAGCCAGGGGGGAGCCATGGGGCTCGCCTCCCCCATGAGCCAAAAAATAAAGAAATAGTACAAAGCAGTATCTAAATAATCCCTTGAAATAAATATTTTGTAATTAATGCCAATATTATCTAATAGAAGAATCTACATACACATCCGTTTTCAACCATTTTCTGAAAAATTTTTCTCATCCTCTGGGGAGGCCGGTTCTATTGCCCCCCCACCAGATGAATTTTCTGGCTGCGCCACTGTTTAGAGCTATCAGTATATAATGTTCGTTCGTAAGAATTCGCTATAGAGTAAAACTGCGTTAAAAGTAACTGTCCGTTAACATAACTTTTTTTGAATCTAGTGCATTCTAAATGAAGTTTTGGAGACATTAGCTTCCTCGGTGAATAAGATTCTAGGAACTGCTGTCGTCGGTATCTTTTGTTTGTTTTTATTTGGGCAATTTTATTTTGTGCCATGTAAATTTGTTATTTTTATTATTTATAATTATACGCTCTTTATTATTGTCGTTTTTGTTATTGTTACTGTCAGTTCAATAATTTCTATTAGTTTTATATAAGTACATTATAGAAAACTAATACAAACTGTTCAAATGACAGTAACAATAATAATCATGAAGATAATAAAAATGTGACTAACAATAAAAAACAAAATAAGAGATTTACATAGCACAAATAAAATTATCCAAATAAGAAATTGGCAAAATTTTCTTAATACAAAAATGTTTCTTATGTTTTAAATGGTAGAATAGCTGTTAAGCGAGACATCGCCCTTTAGATTAAGTTAATTGTATTTTTTTTCTCCAATCAAGATGATTATTTTTCTTCGCTTGCCCGCTACCGTAACGGGCTTCCGTGTCCCCCGAGATCAAATGGTAGCCGCGCCGGCTAATTCATTACAGCTACTCTCCACGACCTGTGGAGTTAGTGATATTAAATACATGAATCGTGTGTCCTAAGTAGACAAAGGAACCACAAGATAACCGCTTTCTGCATCTGGCCTGCCAACCATTGGGCTGATTTCTGACAGGCCGGTATGATCTTCAATTCTAACAGCAGCGTAGGCTTTATACCACCAAGTACGCCGATTATTAGAACGACCAACTTGACCGGATAATCTGGATACAGCACTTGGAGCTCGTACCGGAGATCATGATACTGGTTCGTTTTCCCCTTCCTTCAAAGCAATGTCTGTCTCAGCAAGTACTGAGAATTCGACGACAAACACCATCTTGTTCTGATGGTCGTAAAGGATTATGTTAATCTTGTTGGCTTGAATTAGCCTGTCTGTCGAGAACGAGTAGTTCCAATAAATTCGGAACTTCTCGTTATAGGCAACAGACTCAATATCTCCGGGACCTAATGCAGCTCTGCTGTTGTATCTACCCCATACAAGTACCGTAGATGCTAGTATAGCTCTCGTAATACCGCGTTATTGCAATGCATCTAGGCCAAAATCTCATATATGGGGAATGCAGAAGGCAAATGCATCAGCGATCCCGGCGCCTAATGGCGGGCCCTGAAGTTGATATCAGGGACCTCTATACCCATTACGCGGGTTCGGTAGACCAAGATATTAATTACACCTTCTTGGCAAAATACAATAAATCCCTCAGTCTCCGACTTTAGCTCAGCTGACCAAGGCAAATGTCAGCTTGGCCGATAAACTCAGTGTTTCTAAGTTCTTTTAGTATACACCATACATGGCTAAACAAATTTTCTGTTTTGGCAGCTTTTATTTGGAACTTCAGACGATATGGTTGAAGCTCAATGACTTACTCGGGGCCAGCACACCAGCCACTTTATCTGATGTCGAATACGAGACCCTGTTTATCTATGAGTCTTTTTTGTCGCTTTGAACAAGCCTGCGCCCACCCCTGCGAATTCATGATCTTTCACTAATAGCAGGAGCAGATCTAAGGTCCTGATTACGTTACATACCAGTGCTACTCTTCCATTAATTCACTTCAGACTCAAAGTTCTCCCCCCCCGATGACGTGGAAGATAAACACGAGGAACGGAAGATCCACGATTAATATTCCTATGGATATTTATCATCTTGCGGGCATCTCTATCTACTTGGTGCAGCTTATCTACAGGCTATTTGACTACTCCAAAGGAGTTTAGCAGAACAGGAGTGGCAAGTATGATAGGAAGCAACTCCTTTATTTGTTGTACATCCTAGATGTGATGTTGTACATCCAAGTAGGTGTGGGACTCTCCGGCATCTAGTTGCCATAGGATGCTTCCGCCTCTCTCTACTCACCATATTAAGGCGGAAATTTTAAGCCCTTTGGCATTCTTAACGATGTATTTTGTGTTCTCTTTCCCTGGTAACATATATCCGTCAGCAGGCCCCTATTTAGATATATTTTCACCTGCTACTTTTATTCATATTTACTGTATATTTACACGGTGTTTTTAAAAACGATTATCTACATTATAAAGTAAAATAATTACTAAGAACCATTAGATGAAAAGACATACCGCTACACCCCGTATATTGATTGTCGAAATAAAACAGCGATTCGAAGAGAAAATACCAATAAGACATAAGGAGCAACATTCCGATAGATAAAATAAATAATTAAGCCTAAATCAAGAGTGTATATGACAAATGATCTGCGAAGCAGATTTAGAAGGGTGGAAATGTAGAGTGAAAGAGGAGCATGTATACGAAACAGGGGAAGGAGATAAATAATATAAATAGACAGATTTTTCAGGAGGATGTGAGTCTAGAGCAAACTATGTTAGAAAATGGTTGACATGCGCGCCTTACTCGCCTCAAAAACTCCACCGTTGTCATGCAATCCGCTCAGTTGGCCAGTAAACATTCTGCCATTAACACACGCTCCAAAATAGAGAGACCCACCCGCGACTGCCCCTAACGCAAAAAAATGCCTGAACTACAATTTTTTTATATATATTTTTTTTACTAGTCAACTTCAACATATATACATATGACGTATGTTAATTCGGACAATTAAATATATTCATAGAAAAACTTTATGAACTTCACCTCTCGGTGTGTCATGGAAAACGAAGACAAAGTGCGTTTTCTCAGACACGTTAGGTAAGTTCCTTGAAATAAGAATTTTATTCTTCGTGCGAGACAAGCCGCTTGTATTTATTTATAAATAACAATCACATGGAAACAATAGGAAAAGCGTAGGATTTACACAAAGAACCTGCCAGCTAACAATTGACATTTAAAATTGCGTTGGTCCTAATTTCTGATCATGCGCTGACTAAACTAAACTCTGTGGTGATGAGACTATCCAATATGGATCTTACAAATATTCCCTATCATTGCTTTCGTCTCCTTCTATGCGTAAAATTCCATATACACTAAGTATATATAAACAAGGCAACTGACAATTTCGTAATATACAGAGAGAACAACATTTGTATATTTTTAATTATAAATCCTTAATGATTTAGGTTGTGTAAGAGCGTGATACATGATATATTAAACATATCAATGTTTGAGGATAGGATTTTGCACAGTTTTAGAGACTTGCGTTCTAACGAATACAACTATATATAATCTTAACTGAAAATTTCTGTTGTACTTGAATATTGTAGTCTGTTAATGAAAATAGTTCCTAATTGTACGTTGTATTCCTTGGAGCAATAGGAAGTACCTGAAACTATTTTAAAAATTATACCATTTTTGATTTTTTTAATATTTATAATAAACCGAAAAGAAACGCATATTTCCCTCTCGTTCTGTAAAATTCTATCCTTAAATGCATAAAAAGTATGTCTATGTACTTAATATGAAACATAAAACTTTAATAATTTAACTAAACCCTGGAAAAAAATCGTTTTAAAAGTGAGTTAATTAAAAATAACTCAACTCAACTAATGCTTTCTTTATTTGACCATTTTACATAGTTTGTACACATTTATGGGTCAAAAAAGAAAAAAAAATCAATTTGTAATATAAAATTACTTAAAGTTATAAGAAATATAATATAACATAAAATAGATGGACAATTAAAATTTTACCTAACAGTAGTATCAAGATTAAAATATTACACGACGTCGAAGTTAGGAGGGGTTTGACACAGGTAATCACAATATTTTGCTAGAAATGCTGAAGTTTTTCTTCTGAAATCATATTTAACAAACCGTCCCAATTTTGTGAAGGTTAATAATAGTAAATCGGACAATTTTACCGCTACTTCAGGAGTATCCCAGGGATCCATTCTGGGACCATTGCTCTTTGTCATGTTCGTTAATGACAAATCTGACTATATTAAATATTCCTCATTTTTGCTATATGCTGATGATTTGAAAGCCTATCTTACAATAATAGTACAGTACTTAAAGGTAAAAAATATGCAAAACTTCGGAATAACGTCATATTGAACGGATTTCGTTCATTTTTGGCAGTCTAATAGTAAATGCTTCACAGAAAAGTTTCTATATTGTGCGGGGGCTTGTTAATTTATAGGGATGCCACCCCCTCTCAGGGGGTGGTACTTAAAAAATATATATTTATTGAAGCTGAATAAATTTTAAGAAGAAAAGGTTCTATGCAATTTTTCACATAAATTGATAGTTTTTAAGTTATAACTTCTTCAAAATTGCGATTTTAGCTTAAAAAAAAAGTATTTCCAAACGGCTTTCGTCAAGTATCTCGAAATGTATTACTTTATTGAAAAAATGTTACAGACCAATTACAGAGAGTGCAAACTGGGAATTAATTATATTTTTTGTTTATTGATGTAGGATTAATAATTTCGGAGATATTTAAGTTTTCCATTTGGCATCCAAGTGTTCATAAGATAATTATTTAGAGTGAGAGTTAAATATCTCAGAAACTGTGACACCTACGTCAAGGATGCTAATAGGTAGAATAATAGGTTATAATTAAGCTCTCAACTGTTTTTTTATCTGTTTCTGTAGCATAAAAAACAAAGAAGTTATGACCGAAGCAATGTGCGTCTACACATTTTTTTATTAACGACGTCGCCATTTTGTTACTGTAATTAGCCAGTGATTAAAAAAAAAAGGAATTTCAAACAGTGTTTTTCATTAATATATAGCATGACGTAGATGTTCAAATTTTTTGGCTTGTATACAGCACTTGCTTTAGAAGAAAATACAGTTTAAACTATAAAGGTATTTTCGATAAAACGTAATTTTCTTTCCTCTTCCAAATATCTTAGTAAATATTAGTTTTATTGAAAAATGGATAGAGATCAAAAATAAAGCTCATAAACTGGTAATGAATTTCGCTTGTTTATTTATTTACATAGATTTAATAGTTTCGGAGATATGAAAGTTTAAACATGGCGTCCGAAAGTTTATAAGACGAAAAATGCAGTTTAAATGTTAAATATCTCAGAAATGGCGACACCTACGTAACACATGCTAAGAAAGATAATTAATTGCGCTTTCAAATTATTTTTTACTCGTTCCTGTAGCACAAGAGATAAAGAAGTTATGATGGAAATATGTGCGTATTTATATTTTTTTATATAAGAAAGTCACCATTTTGTTACTCTAATTAGTCAGTAATTTAAAAACATTATCTCAAATACAGTTTTTCGTTAAGATGTAGCACTACATAAATGCTCAAGTTTTTTTGCTCATTTAAAGCACTTGCTTTAGAAAAAAATGCATTTTAAACTTTAAAGGTAATTTCGAAACACTTGGATACCAAATATAAACTTAAATATCTCCGAAATTATTAATCTTACATCAGTAAACAAAAAATATAATTAATTCCCAGTTTATACTTTCTGTAACTGGTCTTTAACATTTTTTCGATAATGTAATACTTTTCGAGATACTTGACGAAAGCCGTTTGGAAATACCCTTTTTTTTAAGCTAATATCGCAATTTTGAAGTCGTTATAACTAAAAAACTATCAATTCATAGAACCTTTTCTTCTTAAAATTTGATTCTATTTCAGCTCCAATAAATATATATATTTTTTAAGTGCCACCCCCTGAGAGGGGGTGGCATTCACCCCCTATAAATTAGCAAGTCCCGGTACAATATAGAAACTTTTCTGTGAAGCATTTACTATTATACTGCCAAAAATGAACGAAATCCGTTCAATATGACATTATTCCGAAGTTAAAACCTTTAGTTACTGTACTATAAGATCTTTAGAAGATATCAATAAACTCAAAGATGATATTAATTCCATTTACAATTTTTGTATAGATAACGATCTAGCTCTGAATGAATCCAAGTGTAAAGTTGTCACATACTAGAAAGAAAGGCTCCTTGGTAGGAGCCTATACTGTAAATGTTATTGAAATGGAAGCGTTGAATGAGATTAAAGATCTGGGGGTGATCGTCATTACAAACTTTTCATTCAATGAACACATCACACAATTAGTTGTGCTACAGAAAACATGCTCATTTTGTGTAACCCTGTGCAATGCATATGCTCCGTCCAAACTAGAATACTGCTGTGTCATATGGAGTCCTAGAACTCTGATATACACTGAGATGCTAGAAAAAATTTAAAAAAAAATTCAATATACTAGCGGAAACATGGAATATATACTTTTTTGATATCATACGAACACCAATAGTCTGAATTTAATATAGTAATTAAGTAAACGTCCCAAAAATGCGCAGATTTTTTTGTCTTTAATGGGCATGTTTAAATACCTGATATATTGTTCTCTATGAACATTAGTGTTCCAGATGTCCAGATGTTAGATTAAAACGCAGGAGTAAGTGATACAGTTAAACTACTTAATGCAAACTTACCAACTGAAAATTGTACGCATGCCGTCAATAATTTTCTTTAAAAAATGTGATGTGGATATCTTTAATATCACTAAAAATAAGTTAGTCTCTCTTCTGTGATATGAATACCTCTTCTTCGTGTTTTCTCTTTATATTCTGTATATCGTATTCTATTTGCTATAATATTTTGTTCTCTATGCTGTGACAGTCTTAATAACTTTTTTCCATTTTGCATGTATGTTAGAGGTGTGATATAACACTGCTTAACTGCATACATGCAAAAGTATTTGAATTATGGTCATTTAAAGAAACAAACTGTGTCCTGTTATTAGGATAACTATTTAGAAGATCGTAGATCAGACTCCTTTTTCCATAACAGCTTAACTTCTTCAATAACAGCTTGTGGTTGACACAATCGAAGGAATTGGCAGGAGCACATAAGTTATAAGCGTACATAGCCAAGCCCCGAACTGTGTCATCCACAATTTTAGATACTGACTGAATTGTCGATTTATCTTGCAATGATTCTCGATTAATAAGTTTTCTACACTTAGCGATCCTCTCTGACCGACCCCCTGTAAGTGTATATATAGTACGTTAGTTACATGGCACTGAAAGATACTATCTTCATCCGTTTGCATGAATCTGTTAAAAGTTTAATCTACACGAATACCAGCAGCTTCCTAGACTCATTTAAAAGCATTTTCCATTGAAACTAGCTCAACTTCAACTCTTTCTTGGTACATGACATACAGTTCAGAATCAACCTTAATTATTATTCTGGTTAACGATATACCTCCTGGTTAAATATTTTAACCAAAATATTGTCTACTACTTAGCAGAAATTCAGGGCTTCAATACTCTTGACCACAACAGCATATGGAAAGCGATCTGGGAAGATAGAGACAAAAAGTTAATAAACACCAGCGGGATGATTCACTAGTAACTAATTGACATAATGTAGCTTCAGTTTTCGATATTATTTTTATTAAAATATGTCTTTAATGAGTTTACCACCTTAAAAACCACATAAAATGGCACCTCACAAGCCTAAGTAATACATTTTCAATAAGCATTAGTTTTCAAGATATTGAAATCAAATATGGCGACGATTTTCCAAAACGGCTACTCTCACAGACTATCAGCCAAGTTTCTTTTTCAATCACTAGATGATTATCAATAAGTTCAAATGGGTGATTCTCTAGTAAATGAATGACATACTAAAGCGTACTCAGCTGTTAGATTAGACGAGATTAAATTAGAAAAGAGGACCTCCATGGATTTACTGGATCTACTGTAAACTGCTTGATCTGTCTCTGTCGAAGGAAACTCTTCCACCATTTCAGAGATTTATTTTGTACCCATTTATTAATGCATGCTTGTGTCCCACCACAAAAGGGTTCAGGTCCTATTAGGGCCTTACATGTACCTTCTCAGATCAGTTCTTCAGCCTTTTCGTTTTCCCTGTGTCCCTTGTGTCCCGGTACCCACGCCAAGGTCAATATATTCTGATTTCTTAGGTCCATAATCGACTGCCTTTAGTGGTGTTTGGTAATCGGAAAAAATGACAATCGACTAGTTAACAGTTCCTTGTCTCATTATTTCCTTGCACACCACTGTAAAGCAGCTACTTCAGCCTGAAATACTGTGGCGTATATTTCTATATTTAACTGAGTTTTAGTTTCCGACCTAATTCCAGTTCCGATCTCTGTTCTGTCTTGGAACCTTCGGTATATCAGACTATGTGCCGATATTGGAGGACCGCTTTCCAGTACTCTCTGTCCGGTATTTTGATTTGAAAATTTTTGATGGTTATACTTTGGGAGTATAGTATCCGTGGGCATTTATAAAATGTAATCTGCGTAGCTCTGAGTATAACTTTAGGTGCTCTGTTCAGTGTTGTTGCCTTAAGGGCGTTGTGTCTTGCATTAGCCTGGCGCCCAAGTCCGTAACCTTCAGTTACCTTGGGGCGTCATAATGACGACGACAGGCAAAAAAGCGCGTCACAGCAGTAAAAATGTTCCGCAGAAATTTTCCGGAGGCATTCCTCAACAAGAGTTGCGTACAGCAGTAGAGACAGTACTCCCCCCTGTACTCGCCTTTGCCTCAATGGTAGCCTCACCTAGGTTGGATACTATTATCCTCTTTTCTATGCTGGCTTTAATCCACTCTCAGAGTACTGTTGGAACTCTTCTGACAAAGCATTCGTTAATGATTGAGTTGTCGCGTCACTCAGTTGTTGTATTAAGAGTGGAAAGTAATAACAGCTGAGAGTTTCCTGGCAAAAATGTCCCACCCAAAATAAAAATCGATAGAATTATTGAGGGTGTTTCGTTTTAAATGGGACACCATGTATATTTCCGATTTAATGATAGCTGCGAAGTCAGTACACGTTGTATGTGGAATTACAACAATCAAAGAGAAATTCCCTCTGAGGCAGAGCCATCGAATTATTAATTAATAGCGACAGGAACTTAACTAGGTCTACTAAATTGGAGCGTATTCGTTTCATATTAGCAGAGTTTATGCAGACCAGCAATCGCAATAATGAATTTGTAGTAAAGCAGTCCAATGCAGAGGAGTATATCGTATTCGTGTTATGCCAGGGCATAAACCTGCAAAGGAACGGCCGGTGAATACAGAGTTATACAGAGTTAATAATGACTAACTCAGCTCGTGTAGCTATGGATTTGATTTGCCGTTATTATAATCAGCTATTATTTGTACATTATTGTGTTATTAACGTGCTTATGTTACGGATTCTAAATTAATTAGTTGATACAATATATTACATAGCCACACACAAAAAAAATGTTTTGTACTACGAACCAAATTATGTGGATTTGGTGTATTCTTCGACGCTGAATCCGAATCCATAGTTTAAAAAAAGATCTATCATGTCAATTTTGTTTTTTAGTCAAAAACATCCCTTAAAATGGTGTAAAATCACAGAAATAATGTAATCACTCTTAATGAAGTGTGAAAATGGTAGATGTTTTGCAACCGAGAGTAGAGAACATAAATTCGAGCCACAGTAAGCTATTTCTATAAATTAAACCGAAATCCGCCTTTATGGGAGTAAAAACTACCGCTAAAACTCAAAAGACGCAGGTGAGTGTGCATATGTGCATAACATGTACAAAGTGGTGACTCTGGTGCGACAACCAGCCATTACTCTCAAAGGATATAATCCAGGGAAATGAGGTTTTGGCCGGGACTGTGACTCATCCAGGCAGAGACCACGATTTTTAGGTAGTATAGGTGTCAATAAATGAAACCTATATAAAATCTGCGGTCGATTTTCTGCATATGTTTATTTATAGCCATTTTAATGCAAAAAAATGGAAAAAACGTGTTTTTTCACACTTTTTCACCTGCCAGTAAAAAGTAAACTATCTTACAGATAAATCAAATGAATCACCTTGTAGGAAATTAAAAAAGCTTTAAAATGGCGGTTGTTAAATGTCGATATAGTTAATTGTTGCTAAGATAATTGCAAAATGCGGAATTTTATTCAATAAACAATATCTTGTGTAAAAAAACAATCTACTGTTTTGTCCTTGCGTAAATAGTTGACTCTCATAGTGCTTAATATCTGGTAAGAATTTCAAATCGATTCGTCAAATAGTTTTTGCAAAATTGCATTAATTTATCCCAGAGACCTTTTTTTTGCAACCCCACCACGTCCAGAGAAATCAAAATACAATGATTCTACGGCGTCCACCTGAAAGGGAAAGACTTGATTTACCAAAATGCTTTGTTAGATATCGAAAAAATTAATTTTCAGACCTGCAAAATGACGTTGCAAAAGAACTCAGATTTTTACCTTATAAACAAATAGAATAATTTTTTAACAATTGATTGTAGAGCATCGGTTTTTCGATATTTGAAAAGCTGATATTTTTACACAAATTTTGAAAAAAAAAGAAGGTCCTAGGTCAATTTGGGGCAAAGTTAGCAATTTTTTTTCAAAAATTCATAGCTCCTTTGTTTATAATAATTAAGAAACGTAACAAGCGCCATTTTCAATGGGAAGAGTTCAACTTTTAGTGTAAAAAATTTGAAAATGATTGCACTTTCTCAAAACTGTTGGCAAAGCTTCTAAAATGAGGCTCGAATCAACTTAGCTCGGAGGTTGTGGAGGGGGAACCCTCAAATCCGCGCATTCAAAAATTGAAACAGCATCTTCAAATTGACCACATAAGTCATAACTTTGGTGTTTGTTAACCGATTTTGATGTTTCTTTTTTCAATTTGGGGTACCTTTTTGCGTACGTTAATAATATTCAATCTGTTAAACTATTAACATTAATATTAACAATGTAATTTGTTTAAACATTTTAAAAAAAATTTTTCTCTGCAAAATATCAAAATTTTTTGTTTTGTTCTTGTTGAAAGTTGTAGAAAAGGCTTATGTACACGTAAATATATATCTTATTGTTATAAACAATTGAATTTTTCAAATTTATAAAATAAAAACACTCTATTCGGTATAATTTACATTTTTAAGATATTTTTCAAATGCAAAATTACCATACAATTTATGAAAAGTGCTCTTATTAATTTGCGTATTATTAATTATTAATAAATAATAAAACAAACCATTACTTCCTTCGTAGAAGTATACAACACGCGTGTGAATGTACATGTAGTGACAGCGTTTGTCATGTATAATGGTTTGTATGATACAGTAGAAACTTTCTATGGTTCAACACATCTGCTCCAAAATAATAAGAGAGTAATAATTACTTGTAATTTGTTTAAACATTTTACAAAAAAATATTTTTATACATTATCAAAATTTTTGTATTATTCTTATTGAAAATTATAGGAAAGGTTTGTGTACAATTAAATATATAAATTACTGTTATTTTAAGTTATAAACAATAGAATTTGTAAAGTGTGAAAAGAAACACATTGTTCGATATAAATAACGCTGTAATTTATAATAATACAGAATATTTGTCGATTCACATATAAATTTACTTAATACTATACCTGTACACATTCTAATAAGGTAAAATCAATCAACTCGTATTTTTTTTAGCATCGGCTCATTATCATTAACATTAGAATGATCAAAGTTATCTAACATTAAATTAATATTCTCAATATCATCATCGTCGTCATTACAATTAATTTCACAATCATTTTCAAATTTTTTACACTAAAAGTTAAACTCTTCCCCTTTAAAATGGCGCTTGTTACGTTTCTTAATTATTATAAACAAAGGAGCTATGAATTTTTGAAAAAAAATTGCTAACTTTGCCCCAAATTGACCTAGGACCTTCTTTTTTTTTTTCAAAATTCGTGTAAAAATATCAGCTTTTCAAATATCGAAAAACCGATGCTCTACAATCAATTGTTAAAAAATTATTCTATTTGTTTATAAGGTAAAAATCTGAGTTCTTTTGCAACGTCATTTTCCAGGTCTGAAAATTAATTTTTTCGATATCTAACAAAGCATTTTGGTAAATCAAGTCTTTCCCTTTCAGGTGGACGCCGTAGAATTATTGTATTTTGATTTCTCTGGACGTGGTGGGGTTGCAAAAAAAAGGTCTCTGGGATAAATTAATGCAATTTTGCAAAAACTATTTGACGAATCGATTTGAAATTTTTACCAGATATTAAGCACTATGAGAGTCAACTATTTACGCAAGGACAAAACAGTGGATTGTTTTTTACACAAGATATTGTTTATTGAATAAAATTCCACATTTTGCAATTATCTTAGCAACAATTAACTATATCGATATTTAACAACCGCCATTTTAAAGCTTTTTTAATTTCCTACAAGGTGATTCATTTGATTTATCTGTAAGATAGTTTACTTTTTACTGACAGGTGAAAAAGTGTGAAAAAACACGTTTTTTACATTTTTTTGCATTAAAATGGCTGTAAATAAACATATGCAGAAAATCGACCGCAGATTTTATATAGGTTTCATTTATTGACACCTATACTACCTAAAAATCGTAGTCTCTGCCTGGATGAGTCACAGTCCCGAACATGGTACTTTTTTACTCATTTCCCTGGACTAATAGAGACTTGCCCTATGGAGCGTTAAAACTACCCCCACCCCTAGGTTTTAAAGCGGGAAAGAAAATTCAGGCTTTTGTAGTTTTAGGCAGGGTCAACAAATATGGAGTAAATTCGTTCCAACCACCAATACATGACTGGAGACTACCCTTAAAGGGTGGTAAGAGCTATCTCTATGCTCAAATCTTATATATGGGTGCTATTAAAATTCGGAAAGGGTCAAATACTTGTAGCTCATTGTGCCAAATATATAAATCTGGTACAAAAACCACCCAATCTTTTTAATAAATTACTCCATATTGGTCTACCTTGCCTAAAACTACAAATGCCTGAATTTTTGTTCCAGGATATTAGAAGTAATGGGGAGTAATTTTCAATCTTACTAAGATTGGGTGGTTGTCGTACCAGATTTGTATATTTGACACGATGAGCTACAAGTATGTGACACTTTTCGAATTTCAATAGCACCTATATGCATCATTTACCACCCTTTAAGGGTAGACTTTAGTCATGTATCGGTAGTTGGAATGAATTCACTCGATATTTGTTCACCCTGCCTAAAACTAAAAAAGCCTCAATTTTTTTTTCCCGTTTTGAAACCTATGGCAATTTTAACTCTCTATAGGGTTGAGTCTCTACCCTTCGAGTCAAAGAGTCAAATATTTTGTACAAAGAGATAGAAAAATTTGGCCTTGGTACATGTTATTCACACTCACCCGCGGTATTGTTCTCCCCCATAAGGGCGGATTTCGGTTTAATTTATAGAAATAGCTTACTGTGGCTCGAATTTATATTCTCCACTCTCGACTACAAAACATCTACCATTTTTCACCCTTCATTAAGAGTTATTACATTATTTCTATGATTTTACACCATTTTAAGGCATGTTTGGACTAAAAAACAAAACTGATATGATAGATCCTTTTTTGGACTGCGAATTCGGATTCAGTTTCTAAAAATACACCAAATCCATATAATTGGGTTCATACTACAGAACATTTTTTTTTGTGTGGCTGTGATTTTTAAAATGCTATGATTGTTTTAATCAATTGTCATTCAAAACTGCTAATTTTTTTACGCTACTTTCCGGGGTTTAGAACTTATTATACATTTTTTAAGCAATAAACGTTCCTCATCCGGGTGTCATATTTGTAATGCTCCTTCATTTCAGATTCTAACCCAAAGGCCAGAATTCCTCCCGCGCGGACATTACTTATTTCCTCCAACACAGTAAAACCAATACCTATGTGTTTACGCCTCCAAGACCGGAGCAGGAGGTTAAGATGTTGATGGAAGTTCCCCACATCCCCACAGGACCTACCATCTGTATTGCCAACTACCCATATAGTGTGTAGGTGTTTCCGGAAAGAGTCGCATCCACTCAAACGACCTACTACGAATCTGCGAGATGTGTCACAAAATAACAGTGCCCAGCTCCGTTGGGTGAAAGGATACGTTGGAAATCAGGGTAGCGAGGAAGTGGATGCCTTAGCTCGTAAGGGATCTGAGAGCACTCTGCATGGTCCGGAACCTCCGATTAAAGAACTTATATCTAGATACATAATGGCTATCTTTTCTTCATATACCTTATTTGCTCCTAACATTGTCACATTATATGTCCATTAAAATTGATAGATGAACATCACATCCCATAGGCAACAGTGGCGGGTATGTGTAGAAGGGAAAATGTACAATATTGTACATATTTTATGTAATAATTGTTGGTTAACCTCCATGATACTATGAATTATAAGACACGCTCGGTACGAGTACCAGCTTTTGACCTGTTGTGCGCATAGCGTCACCCTCTAGTCAACTTCAAATAGAGCCCGCGCCCGCGACAGTCCCGTGTCCAATATCTACCTAAAAATACATCGAAAACCGTAATATGACCTAGAAAGCTGATTGCAGGCAATTTTACTTTTTAATATCATAGAATTCTATGACTGCTTCTGTCAGCACTTTTCATTTTGCATAAGGCCGTTGTGGATTTAAATGTTTGTGAAAACACCTCCAAAATAATTGATGCAAGCAACGGGTTATAAGCTATTTATTTTGTTTTTATTTAATATTAAATTTTAATTCGTTTAATTAAACACAATAAATAGTAGTAGTAAATAATGTACTACTTTAATTAGTTTAATTATGATACAGTGCATTTATCTAACGTTATTCAGGAAAATAGACAAACAGTCAAGAATAAAAAATATTTTTTCTGTTATTTCGAAATAAATTGCCCCATTCTTTAATGTTTCTATTATGAAAAACATTTTGCATCTGCAATGTTACGGTCGATTTTCACATTTAATAATGGCCAGAAATTTATGTACTAATTTTCGTTATTTTCCCAAATTTTATTGTACATGTGAGCCTATTGATACCGTCTCTCGCGAATTAATAGAGTATAACTGGTTGCATAATAGCAGTACCTAATGGCTTAGTCATTTAATATACTTTGATACAGGTAGTATGGGTGAGTGCGTTCGGATATTCATTAAGAGAGTGCATTGCAAAAACGCCCTTGTAAAGCTTCTACAATGGCCAGTATTATTGATTAAACCTTCTTTGGTGGGTAGATTTATGAGGGGACGGCTTTCAGAGTATATTATGATAATATTTGTGGATATAAACGAAGTTAGGAAAATCTATTCTAGTTGTGGGGTGCGCCGTGGAGTAGAAATTCTGAACGTACCGAGACGGAAGACAAGAACTTGACATTTTGATAGAGGACATTTTCTTCTTGGTCATTTTTTTCCTTTTGCTGCTTGAAGATTGAGTCGTCTGAATACGAGTTTTAGCAATATTGTAAGTTTTGCTCCATTTATGGGATTAAGTATTCATCACGACAAGATTAGTTGTATTTTCATTTGGTTTGGAGTATCGTTTTGGGAAATGCAGCTACGGATTTTCCGGATAAAGTCAATTTTCAAAGCACGTGGCATCGTCTGAATGCAAGATTTTGGAGTGCCATTTTGACGGCAAAGGACCTCTTTCAGCCCACATCACATCTCAGGGCTGTTTGCTTGTTTGTTTGTCTGTTGATTTGTTCGTTCGTTAGTTGTTCATTGTTGAGTATATTACAAGTATTGGGATCTATTTGTTGGTTTATGGCTATTTGGATGGATACCTTATGATTTTACTTGGACCTGTTACTGGTATTCCACTTGAGCTTTTATGTCACATCCTACACTTTACGAGGGACTTCCAGCTTGACCTTAGTTTCAACTTCTAGTCCAGATTTTGGTGTCTAGATGGTGGATGATTGACTGACACGTTGTGTATGTATGGTACTGGGGATCTTGACACGTTACCTTAGACTCTACGTAGATGGTCTACCACCTGCGGCTGTTATCACCCTGATTTACGCTACCCTGGTAGGACGGGAAAAGGTATTCAGACACTACCAAAGGTAAACGGAATCATATTCTCTATAACGAGGGATCCGGTACATCTACTCAACGTCCACGACCATTTTCAAGGAATATTGATAATATTTTGCTTGTAACGTAAATCTCAGTAACACATTAGATTTCAGTAATATTTGGTACATTTTGTATATCGTTACTTCACTCACTTAAGAGCATTGCCTTATTTCACAAATAGATGTCAATAACTTTAAGTAATTTTATGTTTTAACGTATCTTGGGTCAAATGTAGTTTTGTCACGCTTCTGGCATATGACCTTTTGTACATTTTTAAAGGATTTATTATTTTGTAAGATATTTTGTGTATATTAGGTTAAGCGTGTGGGCCCCACTTATTAGAAAATATTGTGACACTTGTACTGCGTACCGAGTTATCGGTGATAATTGTGAAAGATTTTGTACTACGTACCCTTATATTGTATTAAATGCTAAATTAGAACGACGTTGCCTTTTTTTATCTGACCACCTACACCACCCCAATTATCGAAGCCACCCCCAAGGACCTGAGTAGTCGGCCGTGTGAGACTTCCTCCTCACCAGCATATTGCAGAGGGGGTACTGCACGTAAAATATTAAAATTTTGTTCAGGGCACAGGGTGACCACCCTACCCTGCGTTCGAGGTTTAGCAGCCTTTGGGGCCACCTTTTATAAGTGGGCCTAGGCCCCCGCAACAGCAAAATACTGTTTTCGCAGTATGACTTAATTCAATAGCGCAGGATTTATCAATGAGTTCTCTCATGGTAATTATTACAAATAGTTAATAACCCTCTATTGATTTGCTGAAAAATCTCAAGAAAATCTGAATTCGATTTCATTAAACAACACTAACGTAGTTATTTCTCACACCGCATTCTCTGCGCTGCTGTATCGTTAGCGAGGGCGTTCCGTATACTTAATTGCAATTTTCTCGAAAACTGTTAGTCCTAGAAAAAAAAGCTTCAAATAAAAAAGTTAGCTCCATCCTTTACCTTCATACGTCCTCAATATACTTGGTATCTAATTCGAAAGATAAAAAAGTTTCTCGCTTGTCATATTAGAGCCTGTAAAATTTCACAGTTTATCGACATGGTCTTAGAAATAAAATCATATTTTCTTTACTTATTAAAATTTTACCTTCATATTAACACATTTTATTAACAGATATAGAGTCATGACGTAGTAAAAATTTGAGATTAGCTCGTTGGCCCGTTTCGGAGTTAGGACAAGTTAAACGAAAGAATAATTGTATCTATTATTTTTCAATTTTCTCACATTTTTGGTTCTATCTTTTGTCTCGATCAACCAAAAGAATCGTAAATTCTTATTTCATTGAGGGATAAGCTTCCAAACACTTCGGTTAAGGTAATTCTAGTTTACATCTAAAATAAAAATTGACCGCTAGTTGACTTTTACGTGACGTAACAGCGGAGACTGCGGTAAGGGGAGGTATGCGTGAGAGCGTATCTTACTTTCTTAGTATCATGGTTAACCTCTATGAACATAACCGCGGATTTAAAAAATATAATAGGTAGAGATGTTTTATTCAAGGGAAATATGTATTGAGAGGATATTATTTATAATATTATTATTACAACTGTAAACTGAACGTCATCATGTTACGACTATGACCTACTTACTTATGAAACGACCGATTTTCTTCTTTTTTAAACTACTTTCTGCAAACGGCACAGAACTTCAACATGTAGCATTAAATTTTCACTAAACTGTGTAAATATGAATAGAGAATATCACTTAGGTATTAAGCAAATCACAACTTAAAATAAAATTACTTTTTCATCACTTTTTGGTCGGAGAACACGAAAAACATTTATTGACATTAACGGCGGACACTGTCAAACTGAGATTATGATAATCAAACTGAACCGATCGTGTAGAAAACAGCCGCGCGAATAGGCCGATGGGCCAATCAGAAACTTATGGGAAGAAGTGCCTTAGATTGTGAGTCTTTCAGCAACAAATAAATCAATGCCATTATGTATCTAGATATAAGTTCTTTAATCGGAGTCCGGAACCTACAATAGCGCTCTCGGTTTCCGTCCACTCAAACGCCACGCGGACTGTTGGAGTAGTTTAAGTAGCTGCAGTCACAGTAGAATGGCTTTGGTCACACCCAGTCGTAAGCTGAGCAAATACTGTCTTCAGATATCCAGGAATACTCTGTGTATCTATGTAGGATTACTGAGAGGATATTGCAGACTAACCAAACACGTTCATACACTGAGAGTTATAGATACCCCCAAGCGTAGAGGATGTAATCTAGATGAGACTGCCGAGCTGTGTCACTGCTCTGCTCTGCCAACGAAAAGAAGATCTATACTAGGGGACTATGGACAATAACGGTGGCGTCCCGCCGCCGGGCATTTTCCTCAAATACACCGCAAGTGTTCACTGGTTCGAAGGATCAGGTGCTCGTTGGTTATGCCGCTACCTAGGGGTGTAGTATAATGGCCCCACTTATAAGACCTGAGTACACATGAGCGCAAGTCATGTTTGCTATTTTTCCAAGACGGCGATATGTGGAATATTACGAGTTGAAAAAGAAACAGGAAGGCTTGAGAGAGAAGATATCATTGCAACCAGGCCCGTGGAGAGCCGGTACGGGCCCAGGGGTAAAATCAAATTGGCGGGCCCCCTCGTCTGGGACACACCAAAAATACTAATTTTCAATACACATAATATTTCATAATTAATAAAAATTTCTTTAGGCTCATCGTTGCCGAGATACAGTTAATGTTATGTGTATTTGAACGTAGACCTGAAAAGATCACGCTCTTCAATCAGTCATAACTCTGGTTTAAAAAAACTTTTAAACATGTATCTTGAACCAAATTAAAGCTTATGTCAGTAGCTTAAAATTTTCTTTTGCCAAATTTTGATACCTGCAAAATCAAAAATGATCCAAGGAAAATAAAGTCAAAATTTTGATGTTTTACACAAAAAAGTGCCCGTTTTTTTGGTTTCAGTAAATTCCAAATTCCAAATTGCGTTTTTTGGTAGTCCTAACTATTATGTATACGTTTAAATTTTTTTGACCGCGATGGATGCTTTATCTAAATGCATTATCTAAAAAAGTTTACAGTTTGAGGCTTTTTGAGAAAATGAATTTTCTTAGTTTTAAGGTTAAATAACTTAGCAGGGAAGCACCTTAGCTGAATGTGTCTAGAGGTAGTAAACTAAGGAAAATGTTGTTTTTTTTAAATTTTTTTGATAAAGATAATAACAGATAGAGATAGAAGTGTTTGAATAACCTTTTTTTTTTTTTAATAACGCATTTAAGATGAATATAGAAAAACTGACAACCTCTGTACTGTTTTGGCTTACTTGACCTTAAAGAAGATTAAGAGACCTTTAATAGTATACTGTGTATTTAGGTGTGAAAGCAATGGCTTGTTGGGCTCGGCTAGCGCCTCGGCCAACAATTTGCATCGTCGTCCGGGAATGTGCTTTCACACCGAAGTACACATACTATATTTTCTGAAATCACAATCAATATTATTATAAATTAAGGAATTTGTATTAATGCATACTATTTCTTCATTACAATCTAACTGGTTACTAACAAATGCAATTTTAATGTGAGTTGGTTTGTGTGCGTGTATTTATTTACTGTCTAAAATATACATAAAAAACCGTACAGGAATGTTACTTTCCCGGCCTAGACCGGGAAAGTAACATTCCCGTATGGTTTTGTTGATCGTTGCTTGGCAACGAATCTTTTCCGGTCTGTTTTCTGATAGTTTCTTAGTAACGGACTAAAATACTGAAATTGTGCATTTTTCGATCTGAAATTGCGCCGAAAATGTAGACACTGCCGATCGATTTCAGAAAAAATATTTTTTTGGATGATTTTTAGTGTTAATTGTAAAGGAGATACGACCGAAATAAGCAGCGTGCCTGGTTTTAGCAAATATTGATATTGCTCGTTTGGCGGTAAAATCTCATCTCTACTTTTTTGATATTCACGCATATTTTTTTAGTCGTTGGACATCACATGCATGTATGCACTTGTGTAAATATGTATAAAGATGAAAGTGACTCAAACATTAATGAGGATGAAGGATTATGATAAATTTAGGTTAAGTCTCTATATAGTTAATAAAATTGAAAAATATGTATTATTGTTTTATTAATTTGCTACACTTTAACACAAAATTCGTAATCAACAACCCCAAAATCATAAATAATATTAGTTTCATTAATATATTCCCAGAACTTCCTTTATACTTATTTTTTAACTTTAGGTGTATTTTCACCCTCTTGGCGGTAAGGGCAATTAGCTTTCTTATTAGGGGATGTTTTATGTCTTAAAATGTAATAATCTCCTAAGAAAGTCCTAATTTCTTAAAATATGCAAAAAATAATTCGTTCATTTTACCCCTTTTATATCGGCCATATTGAGGGTGCAACATAAAACTTTTAATTTCTGACTTCACATTCGTGATCAGCAACCCCAAAAACATAAAAAATATAATTTTAATTTATTCTCAGTACTTCGTTAATTATTGATTTTTTGACTTGGTGGTTTTCATCCGCTTGGGAGTAAACGCACATCTTGATACCCCAAAGTTTAAAAATCCGCAAAAAAAGCCGCTATAGTTCGAAGTCTGGATACTTTTTGACAAAGTGACTGTACTATTAAATTAGTGATAAAAAATAAAAATCAATCAACATATTTTGTGATACATTGTTTATACAGATATATCTCAAGTATTCCCATGTGACAAAAAAAAAGAAAAAATCGATAACCTATTCCCGGTTAGATTTTTCAACCCAGTAAAGTTTATAGTTTTCTACTTATCAAAATAATTTGATTCGATCCTCTCTTATTCCCATCTAAGCATTGGAGTGTAAGAAAATATATGAGCCGGAACGGAAAAAACAAGTAGGCAGCTTTCTCTTCTTTTTGATAAATGATTCTTTTTGTAGTTTTGGTCGGAGTCGATTGACTATTATACGGGCAGATCTGTTTTAATCGCATTATAGGGTAGATAGCATAGCTAAATCCTATTTGGTGGATTGTGTTCAAACTACTCATTCTACTGTGCGTCTTTACAAGGTGGTAATTATCTGACTACGAACAACGTAAGAATTAAATACGAATTTGAAGATAAATCAATAATAAGTATTATAATTTAAATAATTTAGTATATTCTTTTCAGATAATAAAACTTTTTTCACAAAAAACAACGTGCATAAAATTGTCTACAATTTTGTTCCTATACAATATTTTAATAGGATTTACCATTTTCCAGATAAATGAGTCCAAAATTAAGAAAATATGGAAATTCATATATTGGTAAATCACTTAGAGGAAATAACTGTGACAATTATTGTAAGGCGTATATCTAATATATAAAAATCTCGTGTCACAGTGTTTGTTATCGAACTCCTCCCAAACGGCTTAACCGGCTTTTATGAAATTTTTGGTGTATATTTGGTAGGTCTGAGAATAGGTCGTAGGTTATTTTTTATACCCCTAGGTGATAAGGGTGGCCCTATCCAGAAATTTCCTTTTTATCTTTTGGACAAACATTTATAATTTATATGGCAAAACAACGTTTGCCGGGTCAGCTATTAACTTTATACTATTAACATAACAAAAAATAAAATGAACTGAAAAAAATTAATAATAATAATAATATTATAGTTTGCAGACATTTATCTCTAAAACGGTAACAATGGTATCTGGAAAATGGTAACTCCTATCCAAATATTGTATAGGAAAAGAACTGTAGAAAATTTTATGCACTTTGTTTTTTGTGCAGAAAGTTTTTCTCCATCTTTTTTAGTTTTTGTGTTAAATGACCAAAACAATATTTGCAATTTTTTTTTAAATGGACGCCATTTTGAAAGTACAGCCAGTTTTTTTTTTTTGGGGAGGACATGTCCTAAATTGTTCCTTGGGCTTTAATCTTTATGAAAAACATTGTCCCCAAGGATCGGGGAAGTGCACGGACAGTTAGGGTGGGCTCCCGCAGTATTACGTTTTATATTGAATTTTATATTTTATTTTAAGAGCTGAATCATTTATCTGGAAAATGGTAACTCCTATCCAAATATTCTATAGGAACAAAATTGAAGAAAATTTTATGCACGTTGTTTTTTGTGAAAAAAGTTTTTCTCCATCATTTTTAGTTTTTGTGTTAAATGACAAAAACAATATTTGCAAATTTTATTAAAGTGCAGCCAATTTTTTTTTTGGGGACATGTCTTAAATTGTTCCTTAGGCTTTAATCTTTATGAAAAACATTGTCCCCAAGGATCGGGGGGGGGCACGGACACTTAGAGTGGGCTCCCATAGTATATATGATTATTTCAAATTGTATTGTATTCTATGCTTCGGAAAATCCTCACTTTTTAGGCAAGTTGATACCCAGTACAGATGGTCAACAAACGTTTGGAGAGAAATTATTGGAGAACATGCAATAGGGCCACATTTCTTTGAAGGTTCTGGAAAAATATCTGCCACAATTACTGGTGAATCTTCCTGAAAGGATGATAATTGTTTTTAGATCTATAACACCGGCAATTTTAGGAACAGTAGAAACCTCATTTCAAAAGCGCATAGATATGTGTGTCAATCAAAATGGGCAACATATGGAGCACTTATTATAATATTTTTTAATTAATTATTTGAAGAAACCTCTATTTTACTTCCACATCCAGTGGAAGTATAGTAACGACAAAAAAAATTTTAAAAATTTTTATTGTTCAAATAGGCTTAGAATGTCACGAAACGTCGAGATTTTAAATTTGAGCGAAAAAAAATTTCTGTCTGTCGGTCTGTCTGTCTGTCCGTAACTTTTTTTGTGCGCACGTTTACTCTGGAACCGTTTGAGATATTGACTTGAAATTTGGTACACATATGTAATTTGACGAGATCTAGAACTAGATTATATTTTCATCTTGTTCCGTCGAAGGGTTGGGGGGTAAATTTGGGGTAAATAGGTAAATCAAGCAGGTAAGAGTCCATAAAATTTGTATTTAGTATATACAAGAGAAACTAAGGTCCCAAAAAAAATTTTGGCATTAGCCACCCCCATTACCACCCCCACCCCATTATTAAAGGGGATGAAAAAAAAAATGTGATTTAGCGTGTGTACAAGAACCAGAAACCTCAAAATATTTTTTACTTCATCCACCCCACTACCACCCCCACCCCGCTACCGATGTGGGGTATCGTTTTATGGGTTTTTGAGGTAGAGGATTTTAAATATTATATTATTAAAGTACCATAATCAATTATTTCCACATACAAAATTTTTTCGTTGTGAGTGACTTGGATAAAAAATCTGGATGTTGAAGTAGTGATTCCTTGGGCAGCGGTTTTTTAAGTTTATTCGTCGAATTTTGAACTCATTGCTCAATAAAACGAAAATGGTTGTAATTAACCATAGGGAAGTACTTACAAAAATTGAGATAATTCAATTTAAAAAGATCTTAATTGAAAAATAATTTTTTGCCACCCTGTACATTTACAGGAAGTAAAAATGATTCAAAAACATTAACTAGATGTCTTCACATAAGTTTTTCTTAAAATTCATAATTATTGCGACTTGAATGAAGTAAAAAAAATTTTGAGGCCTTTGGTTCTTGTACATACACTAAATCATAATTTTATTTTTAATAGTGGGGTGGGGGTGGTAATGGAGTGGCTAATTCCAAACAAATTTTTGAGATTCAAACTTCCCTTACATATGCTGAATGCAAATTTTATGAATTTTTACTTGCTTGATTTATCTGTTTACCTTCATTTACCCCCATTTACCTCAAGGGAATAACATAAAAATATAATCTAGTTCTAGATCTCATTAAAATACATACGTGTATCTTAAATGGTTCGAGAGTAATCGTGCGCACAAAAAAAAAGTTACAGACCGACAGACAGACAGAATTCTTTTTTGAACAAACTTAAAATATCGACAATTCATGACGTTCTAAGCCTATTCGAGCAATAAAATTTTAATTTTTTTTTACGTTGCTATACTTCCACTGGATGTGGAAGAAAATGAGATAAAAATTGTTAACATATCATTTACTTCTACAAAAGCTGTTCAAAGTTTTGTCCATTGACTCTCAAACACACTTGGGCATGTCCCATTCAATTTTGTCGCACTAGATTAAATGTCCTTCCTTCTTGTTGTTTCTGAAGACGCAGATTATTATCAACAGCCGTTGTGAACTGTTCACGTAATTCTTCGATATTTTCTACTTCCTCGTTTTTTACATATCCCCATAAAAAAAAATCTAGAAGATTTAGATCTGGGGACAGCGGAGACCAAGCTACTGGTCCACAGATTCAACGTATCCATTGTACGGCAGCTCACTGGGTTAGCGCATCTAGTTGGCACTCAGAGCATATCTAGCGAAATGAGTTCGAGCCCCACACAGTGAAAAAATTTTCATAGTAAATTTTCATCAAAAAGTTGTTCGGATTTCACCATAAACTGTAGGGCCCTGTAAAAACCACATCCGCAAGCGGACCTCCAAGGGCATATCTTCAAGAGGGACATGAAGATCATTACGGAGAAATTGCAAATACTGAAAATTCGATGGCAATATGAACGATCTAATTAGATTTCAATCGACAATCCCTGCTTAAACGTTTGAAAAGAAATGATGCTGAGAATGATCCTAAATTATGATATTGTGTTTAGTTTAATACAGTTTATCAAATACCAGGTAGGTAATATAAATTCATTTTTATCATTTTCAATAATATTGTAATTTTGACAATTTTTATCTCGATTTCTGTTAGACTTCAATTATAATTTTTTGGCATAACCGACTCCTTATTTCAAAGTGTATACATATTTAAAATTTTTTGGACAAGTTGTGAAACATCATGTATATGTAGATAGATACAAGATACAAGTGGCCATTTTGAGGCGGCAGGCAGGGGCGGCTCAAGGTAAATTTTCCACCCGGGCGAGAGCACTTTTTGGCGCCCCTTTCGAAGGTAATCACGGAAATTTCTCGGACGTACTTCATACTACTTTGGACTCCGCGATCATTACTTTTTAACTTAATACATGGAGTAACATAACCGTCTATACACGGTGGTTCAAAATTGTCTCTCGATATTTATGTGGGCTGGTAGCACACTTCTGTGCAATAAAATCCCATACACTTAAAAAATCAAGTAATCCAGTTTTCACTAATATTAAGTGGTGTGATTCAGTCGATTTGGAATTTAATTTTTTTTATTATCATATAGGTTATAAAAAACTGACATTGATTGTGAAACGTCATAAGTAATGTATTTGAATAATGTTAATCCAGAAGAAAAACATACCTACGTATTCTTGTTTTTTTTACTTTTTAACACCATTCGATGGGAATGATTTCGATTTATAACAGATGTAAAAATTGACGTTGGAAAATTCACAGATACGACTGGACATAACTGCGATTGTATTTATTGTGTAAATAATGTAACCTAATATTCTACACATATGTCCGTCATTAAAAGACTGAAAAACTTTTTCATCGGTAAACACAACATTGTTTCAAAACTCCAACGGGCGATAGACACAATTTAAACAAAACATAATGCTTGCTTGCTTCTGTTCTGATAATATGGTCTTCTTGGCACTTGTACAGTTTTTTATTTCCGATTTTCCTATCCTTCGGCTAGCTGCTGACCTCGATGCTGGAAAATTTGTCATGAACACAGCGTCTCCTGCTGTTTGAAATCGATTTTTTCTCAAATAGCTAAGGAGTGCTTCATCTTGAACGAGATTTGAACTTCTCGATCGGCCTGAACCGTATTTTCTTTTTACGCTACCTTCCTCCTCCCACTTTTATACTCAAGTAATTTATGTTTACACATCAATGTGCATTTACAACATTTTATTAATCATAATTAATTTGTGATATAAAATATTTTGTCTACACTATCTATACGCTGTTATAATGAGAGGAGTCTCCGACATAAGTTTACTTAGGGGAAGATACCTCTTTATTATTTTAATATGCCGCTCAAACCAAATTGGCATTTATTTATTTATTTATAAACATTAAGTTATGTAACATATGAAATACAAACAGCTATTGTTGGTGTAACAATTTTCTGAATATTCTGAATAAAAAGTGCACCTTGCTGGCCTGGATTTATGCAAAATATTTAATGGTCGACTCCATGTCAGTCAATAGTAGGGCGAGAAGCTCACAATAGTGAGGTGTCTCATAGCGTCATAGCTAAACAAAAACGTTTGTGTTGCGTTTTTTAATTGTTTAGGAGGTTTTAATATTATTCGACTGTTATGCATTATTACCATTTTAACTGATATAGATACTGATATTATTTGTTATTATTTTCCAACAAAAACTATTATTAAATTAAAAAGGGTACATAAAGAATTAAACAATTTTTTGCTCTCAGTTTGGCGCCCCTCCGAGCCGGCGCTCCGGGCAGTCGCTCGGGTTGCCGGCCTTTAAGCCGCCCCTGGCGGCAGGGGGAGCAGTTATGATTTCTCAAGGTGAGCCTGTTAAAAATCTACTTATTTTAACTTGTCCTACGCATGGTTAGGATTTGCTTTTACTCAAAAGTGGGCATTTTCGAGCAGCAGTCACTAAACTAGATCTGGGTTTTATTATTTAGTTACATGCAGTGAAAGTCGGTTAAATATTCCAAATATCTATTTTCCAGTTTTCCACCCCGTAAAGTTACTTGCTATGATCGAAAAACATATTTTCAAAGTTCAATAATAACAGCTTCGATACACATATAACCTGTTGGAAGTTACAATGGTTATTTGGGATTGCTGTGCAGTGCGCGGTATTAAAGTTTGTTCGAAAATCGAACCTTTTAACGTGTTTAGTTCAGTGTTAATTACCATGCATAGAAACTAAACCATTTACTGTCGACGCGTTTCATATTTTAGTTTAAAATGAAATTATTATTTTAATCATAAGCGTTTTAGGACTTGAAGTTAATCGTGAGATATTTGTTAATCATAAAGATGATTTAAAAATAAACACCTATTTTGTACTCTTCAACTAAACAAGAAACATTAAGAGAATAACACAATCAACGTCCAGACAAAATTTTAAAAAAATAATAAAAGAATTTTTATTATAAAATTTGAAGGACTATTTAGAGAATATTATTTATGGTCTAGGTGCCCGCGTACATAAATGCAATTTATACATATCCTAGTATAACTTCTTGTACGGCATAATTGTGCCTAGTCTATCACTTTTTTCCTCTGCGAAAATTTTCGTAAACGCGGCGTTCCTCCTCGGCATGAAATAGTATATTGTGTATTTAGGTGTGAAAGCAATACATTCCCGGACGACAATGCAAATTGTTGGCCGAGGCGCTAGCCGAGGGCAACAAGCATCGAAGTCCGGGAATGTGCTTTCACACCGAAGTACACATACTATTTTTTCTGAAATCACAATCAATATTATTATAAATTAAGAAATTTGTATTAATGCATAACATTTCTTCATTACAATCTAACTGCTTACTAATAAATGCAATTTTAATGTGAGTTGGTTTGTCTGAGTGTATTTATTTACTGTCTAAAATATACATAAAAAACCGTACGGGAAAGTAACGTTCCCGTACGGTTTTGTTGATCGTTACCTGGCAACGGATCTTTTCCGGTCTGTTTTCTGATAGTTTCTTAGCAACTGACTAAAATATGGGAATTGTGCATTTTTCGATCTGAAATCGCACCGAAAATGTAGACATTGCCGATCGATTTCAGAAAAAAGACGATTTCCACGCATCGGACTGGAAAATCGGCAAATATATTTTGTCGGATAATATTCAGCAACGAATCAAAGTTTGATGCGTGTGTAGAAGACTGTCGCAAACGAATCATCCGATATAAAAATAAAGAATTTAACAGCGATTGTTTTAGAAGGACTGTAAAGATCTCAATGGAAATTATGGTATTAGTACAGGAAAACTTTACTTTAACTCGAAAAAAATTTGTGCAGACCTTAAACTTTGGTTATAAGTTCAAAATAGGCCAAAGTGCACGAAACAAAAAAGTTTAGGAGTTTTACGGATCCGCAGGAACCTATAGGGGGGTGAAAGGGAGTATTTTTAATAAAAAAATCGATTTATCTCTATTTTCTCGGGGAATATGGCATTTACAAAAAAATAGTTCAAATAAAAGTAGTTACTGACAAGATTATCTGTAATTTGGTGTTTTTAAATTTAATTTTATAGCAATAATTAACAGAAATACTAGAGGTTTTAACTTCGGAATAATGTCACATGGATTAGCTCTCGTTCATTTTTGGCAGCTTAATGGTAAATGCATAAAAAAAAGAAGTTTCTATATCATGAGAGGGTTTGCTAATTTATAGGGGATGAATGTCATCCCTTTTCAGGGGGAGATCGGAGATTTAGAAATCTAAAGGTGGTGTCCGAACGTTTATAAGACGAAGTATTTAGTTTAAATGTTAAATATCTCAGAAACTATGGCACTTAGGCCAAAAACGCTAATAACCAAAATAAAAGCTATTAATTGGGCTTTTAAATGATTTTTTTCCTATTGTTTTAGTATAAAAAACAAGGAAGTTATGACAGAAACAATGTACTTTTTCACATCTTTTTTTAAATAAAAACGTCGCAATTCTGTTAATGTAACTAGTCAGTAATTACAAAAATATATTCCCATATACTGTTTTTCGTTAATATATAGTGTGACTTAGATACTCAAATTTTTTCATCGGCTTACAGCGCTTGCTTTAAAAAGAAATTTCATTTTAAACTGTAAAGGGATTTTAGAAAAAACATAACATTCTTGTTTGCAAATATTTCAATAAATATTAGTAAATATTAGTTTAAGAGAAAATATGGTGGACATCAAAAATGAAGCTTATAAACTGAGAATAAATTTATTTTGTTTTTATATTTGTGTAGGGTTGATTGTTTCGGAGATATCTAATTTTATAGGTGGCATCTGACCGGTTTTAGGGTGAAGTATTTAGTTTAAAATGTTGAATATCTTAGAAACTGTGGTGACACTTTCATCAAAAGTTCAAAGAAACAAAATTAAAGGTGATTAATCAGTCTTTAAAATGATTTTTTGTTTGTTTCTACTTCACAAAGGCATTTTGTTATTGTAATTGCTCAGTAATTAATTTTTCTTTCAGAAATGTAGTTTTTCGTTAATATATAGCATCACCTTCTTTTTTTTTTGCATCTGGCCACTAGCCATACAGCCAACCGCTACCCTAAAAACCATTTATTCCAATTAACCTATGTCGACAATGAAAAAACAAATATTGAAGATCAACAAAGGAGAAAAAACAGGGACACACGCTTCTCGTCCTGGGTGGCTATTCTTGAGCTTGAGGGAGTAGAATGAGTAGAATGAGTAGAATGAGTGAGAGAAAATAATTAGAAAAGAAACATTTTTTAAGTACTTTGTAGGTTATGATCGTGCGTGTGGAGACATATCATATTAATTCGGTTTTATTTAAATAATCAAGATTTAGTGGCTAGGTAAGTTTTGGATGATTTAGATAATGCGGAGGAACAGTTTGAAAATGCAAAAGTATTCGAATTTTAGGAAAAACGGATCCCCCTTTGAATTGTCGGATCAAATTTTTTGTTCGTTTATTTAGGTTGTTGTCCATTCGGTACACAATAAACAATGCTTTTCGTATGAGACTATAATACTGTGATATGAGATTTAACTTTTAAATCACTAGAATAAATATGTTTTTGATCTCTCAACTGTCACGCCACCACCAAACAGTTTTTGGCCACCACAGCTGATGAATATCAGATATAGCAGAGTTCTGATTGGTTATATTGTGAAGAACAATATGACAACACTGTAGACTTCTCCCTCAAACTTTCACCGGTCCCTTGTTATTCCTTTTGTTTAAGAATACATGTTTTTCGAGTAGGGGAATTTCAAGTGAAAGGCGAGGGAATTAATTCGCCGGGCAGTAAAAATTTCTCTCACGCTCAAGAATAGCCACCCTGGGGTCTATCAGGACATTTTTTTTTTAAGCACAAACAAAATTAGAGGACCACTATAAATTAAGGGATGTAACAGAGGAAAAACAACAGAGGATACGAAGCTATAGCATCACCTAGATGCTCAATTTATTTTGTCCCATTTAAACACTTGTTTTAGAAAAGAAGTCCATCCGCCATCCCGCGATCGAAAAATGGCCGTATTTTAGTTAATTATTGCTATAAAATTAATTTAAATACACCATATTAAAGATAATTTTACCAGAAATAACTTTTATTTGAGCTATTTTTTTGTAAATGCCATATTTCCTGAGAAAATAAAGAAATGTCGATTTTTTTTATTAAAGATAGTTCTTCTTACCCCCTATAGGTTTTCGCGGATCCGTAAAACTCTTAAACTTTTTTTTTTCGTGAACTTTGGCTTATTTTAAACTTATAACCAAAGTTTAAAGTCTGCACAAATTTTTTTCGAGTTACAGTGATTTTTTTCAATCTTTCCCTGTACCATATGGGGACGTATGTCAAAGGGCATGGAAACTTTGTTTTTTGTAGATAGTATAATAAAAGCCCGAAGAATGCTACTGAATTCATTGTTATCTAACTTCATTAAACTGTACCCAAATGAAAATTAGGTTTACCAACAGGATGGTGCATCTAGTCGAGTCAAGGTTTTTACTTCTAAACACTCAAAAACAGAACCGATTTTGATGATTTTTTTAAAAATGTTTGTTATATTTAATTATCCCAAATCAAAAACATTCCAGCTGGGGCTAATTTACAAGGGGTGGATGCCTTTTCAGAGGGTTGCACCTAAACAAAAAGAAAATTGAAGCTGAAAGAGAATCGAATTTTGAGAAGAAAAGGTTCTATGCAACTTTTCAAGTTATAACGACTAGACAAGTGGAACAGTAGCTTGAAAAAGGAGGTATTTCAACACGATTTTTGTCAAATAACCTAAAGAGTATTACATTGAGCGAAAATATGCAATAGACAAATAAGAAAGCTACTAAATCGGAAATAAATGTATTTTCCTAAAAAAAAAAATGGTTTGGTCTTGTCCCATCCGGCTGCTAGCTCGGATGAGACAGTATCTACGGAGTTATCCACAACGAACTATTCCCGAATTAAAAGACAAATTGCAAGAAATCTGGGATAACTTTACACCGCGTGCTGGAGTACAAGCTGTCATTAAGGCTAATAGCGATGTTACATCATGTTAACAGAATAGAAAATTTTTTGTCCCAACTTTTGGTTGTCATCGTTTTGTTACAAAATTTCAATTAAAACATTTATATGAAAGTGATGCGCTACATAAGCATACAAAACTCTTGAAAGTATCTCATATAGTACTCTTTGCAGGTTGTAGACTGTTTAGAGGTCACTTGGCTCTAGTTGGCCCTTGCTCATCTCGATTTAAAAGGTCTTTTGTGAATTACCCTACAAGTTATTGCTTGACTTTTGTGATTTCCCTGAGAGCTAATTTCCCTATGACTTCAGGCGTTAATTCCGTCTGTTCTAGGTACTTTAACCTAATGCGGATTAGTACCTTGTATTCTCAAAGTAGCAGTCTCAGTTGCAGTTTCACAGTATCTGCATTTGTCATCTTCTACCATGCCCATGTTCTTGAGATGATATCTCAAGGGGCAATGGCCAGTTAGAAGGCCTGTGATTAGCCTCAGGTCGGACTTTTAAAGTTAGAGAAGTCTTGTGGCATTCTTTGTTGAATAGGTTATAAACCTTTTCGCTTGTCTTGGTCTGGAATGTTCCTCCAGTAGGATTTCTTTTCCCATTTTTGGACCTCTTCCGTTATGTGTCCCTTAGATAAGCCACAGAATGGTTTGGGTCCAAAAATGGGGCTTCAGCCCCTTTTTCTGTCAGCTAATTGGTTGCCTTTTATTCCCTGGCACCCAAATCAAGGTAAGGCGTTGCAGTTTCAGCAACTTTCCTTGTGCTATTTTCTTTTCTGTTTTTGGTCACCATGCGCATGATGCGTAGGCCACCATGGATCTGACATCCGAAAGGTAGGACCAATGTATCATTTTTGGCTTCAGATCCCAAGTCTTACCAAACAGCCTACGGCACATCCAAATACCCGTGGTTGCTTTGGTAAGTGTTCTTTCTAAGTGCGAGTTCCAGGTAAGTTTTTGGTCCAGAATTACCTAGATATTTGACTTCACTGGAAAAATTCAGTACTCTTCCTTTTAACATAGGAGCTCTCAAATTTAGTTTTATCCTTTTGGTGAATGAACTGTTTTGCTCGGATTGACACTGAGGCCTTCTGACGAGCACCATTTAGATATTATGTTTAAGGCAATTTACATGTGGTTTGATATCATAACCCCATGCCAGCCTCTTACAGTAACAACCAGGTCGTCAGCATAGCCCTGAACGTTGAAGCCATAATTACTCAGCTTATAGAGGAGATCGTCGACCACCATTGATAACAGCAAGGGAGATAACTCTTTACGTTTATCTACTTAATTCTCTAAATAGTGCTTGTCCAACATATAGTTGTTAGAGCTCGTATGTTTTATTAAACTTTTCTAGTGGAATACTACAGTTTATCTATATACATAAATGAATCGACTACCCATACCGACGAATACGCTTTTGTAAATAAATTGCAGTATTCCTACTGCATGAGACTTTTCAAGTGCTAAACTTAGGCGCTGGAATGTAGGGATTTATTAAAAATATTCGTTTCAATTTAAAGTTTTATCCAATTTTATAACTTTTTACAACTTCCTGATACAAATACATATACAATTTATACGCTTTTTATGATACTAATTTACCCGTATTGAAATATGAGAATATAAATACGAACATTTTTACAGGCAAGTGCAGCTATTGATTTTCAAATTACTTATGGAAGTTTTTTACGTGTTAAATTTTATTATGAAATTCATTCATTTTTGACACCTAAAAATGTGACTATTTGCCGGGACAACATTCTAAATGTTCTGACAAGCAGAGTTGTGAAATTGTAAATCTGATTAAAAATAGAAGTAGACTCCAGGAACTTTATCGGTTATCAGAGTAGTAAAATATTTACCTAAAAGGTATACCGGGTCACAACCAGATTAGCCTCATTCCTCGATTGTTTTTGAAAACAAAAATTTGAATTTTGATGGTACAATTTTGATACAAAAGCCATATTTTGTAGATCTTGTTTACTGTCAATGTTTTGAATTCAAATGATAAACGGTTATATATTTTGACTCAATCATATTTTGGGCAATTTTCATAAAAAGCTGTTTTATGGTTGGGGATTTTTAAGGTGTGTACATTTCTAGTTTTATATTCATGAGTAAGGTTATAAAACTATTTATATTTTTATGCGTATACGTTAAGACATGATAAATATACAGACATAGTAAAGTTAGTATATTGGCCGTTTTATATATGCCTTTACATGATTCTCGTGTATCTACTCCAACCATGATACTTGTTGCCCTTTTTTGTAGAACAAACACTTTAGCTATGTCAGTTTGCGCTCACATGATCGCCCGGATTTGAACGTAATAAAAAGATTTCAAAACAAATTAATCAACAAACTGTTTTAGATGTATTAATGTATAACATAATCGAGATAATTTGGCATATATATTATTGATATGATTATTCCATTTCAAGGAAATATCTATTTCCAAATGTATGGGACGACTTTTTCTGGATACTTTTATTAACAAACTTTTTAACAAGCTCTCTTTACTTAACTGAGGAGTAAAGGAGAATTTTATGAAAACACTTTTTTCCCGATTTATCTTTAATTTCCATTAAATCACTCAGACATGTTAGAATTTGTTTGTTCTATTTCTGTTTGTAATGTTTCTGCATTAGATGCAAATCTCAAATCACTGGTATCATCTGCAAACATCACAATTTTGCCGAAATTTAAGAATGTACTTAGATCATTGATATAAACGAAAAATAGCAGCTAGTCTAGAATAGATCCTTGTGATACACCCATTGATGATTTTTAGGTCGGTGACTGGTGACCATTAATTTCAACTATATGATATCTATCTTTTAAGTAACTCCTGAATCAAGATAAAGTTTGACCCCGCACACCACAACACTCCAGTTTAGTTAACAGGATCTCATGGTCTATCAATATGCTTTACTGAGGTCCAGAAATACCACAAATGCATTAGTACCACTATTCAAGCTCTCATACAACTCATTTAGATAACATCTAATTGCGTCAGGTGTAGACAATCCTAATCGAAATCCAAACTGTTGGTAGAGAATATTCGATTTTAATAGAAATGATGTTAACTTTTTCGCCATAAGATTTTTAAAAATGGGAAGAGTAGTGAATTTGGTCTATAGTTTTCCATAAGAAATTTGTTCCCTTTTTTATAAACGGGAATAATTTTAGCTGTTTTCAATTTCGCTGGAAATTTTCCTTTTTCTATTGAGCTATTAATAATATAAGTTAATGGGCGACTTATCCCACTCGCAATATGTTTTACTAAATTTGTACTTATCCCATCTATACCTGAAGAATTTATTGGTTTTAAACTTTGAATTACATCGATTAATTCTGACTCACATGTTAAGTGAAAAGTATTCTTGTTTTTAGAATTTAATTATTTATATTTATATTTTCAATTTGGCTACTTATAGTTTCAGGTATTTTAGTAAAATATTTGCTAAATTCTGTACTGATTTGCTCGGGACTTGTAGTTATTTTATTTTCTACTTATAATTTATCAATATTACTGTTATTATTTTTGCCGTTTGTAAAATTTTTTATTATACCATTGCAGCTTTAGTTTTATTTTTTGATATCGCCAGTTCTTCATTATTATATCTAGTTTTTGCTGCTTGTAATACCTTCTTATATGTGGTTTTGTATGTTCTGTAATAATTTTTGTCATAATCACTGCCGTCTATGGATTTAAAAAAAGATCTTTTAAGGTATTAGATGATATAGATAAACCTCTTGTAAGCCAATTTTTTTTTTTACATTGTTTTGTTTCTTTAACGGAAAACTTAGCTTATAATGTCAGCGGGTAATATTTAAGTTAGTATCTTCAGAAAACTTCCTTCCAATTTCCACTATTCAAACGGTTTTTTAAAATTTACTCATCATCCTATAGTACAAAGTATTATTTGAGGTTTGGACAATTTTATCTGTACATATATCGAATACACTATCGGCAAGTATTGGATTGGGTATGCATAGTTTCAACGACTCAACCGACCGCACAAAACAACTATTCTTCCGCTTAACTCGCTCTAACTCAAAAACGGCACAATGGATTACTCTCAAATTTTTATCGTGTTTTCACTATATATTTGTTAACAATAATGTGTTAATATGTAGGTCAAATTTTATTAAGTGTAGAAAGCGTTATTTTTTTTCTAAGGCTATGTCGAAAATTTGCATTCTCAAATGTAACATGCGGGAAACTTTTTTATCTTTCGAAATAGACACCAAGTGTATCGAGAAGTAACGAAGATAAAAAATGGACGTAACTTTTTTATTTGAAACTTTTTTTTCTAAACTTAGCAGTTTTCGAGAAAATTGTAAATGAGTGATTGTTGGCCAGGTACTGCAATTAATTGCTATTAGATGTTCACGTTCTTTATGGTCTCTTTATCATTAAATTGATTTTGCATGTATTCCCACTTCAATCTCTAAAAGTGTCACTCCTTCACGGTTGGAATTTCGACATAGCCTTAGAAAAAAAAAATTGTTTCATGCGGTTGGTCAAGTCGCCGAAACCATACACACTACACACCCAATCCAGGACTTGCCGATACTGTACATGCGCAATATAATCATTTCACTGGACGTGGTGACCTATAACCAAAAATATTGAAAGAATATTACGTAATTTTCAGAATTAGAAATGCTAAACGAAACACTTTATCATTATTTTTCAACCAACAAGGATATTTCTCGCTCAGTACAAACTAAAACAATCTATAACTACAAACAACTTATTTCGAACATACAGGAATGCTTCTCTTATTTGATAAATAGAGAAAATGGCAAAAAGCAAATAGTATCAACACAGAATAATAATAAAGCACAGGGTAAATCTGGGATCAATAAAACAGGTTCGATTTGAAATAATCCCAATGCGTACGGCGAAGTCACGTCTACCTGATATAATTAATTCGCAATGTGCCGCCAATATCATCCTCCAGATATATTTATATTATTATACTGGGTGTCTTTCTAGTGGAGTCAAAACAAATTTCAAATGGAATTGTTTAGCAGCAGAAATTTTATGGTTTTCATTTTTTTTCTAGTGACAACCAATACTAATTTGCCAATTTAAATATATCTTTTATCAAAAAGGTATTGCAATTTATTTCTTTATTATTAACAATGTATGAAGGAGCTACGTACAAACAACGTGAGAATCTCGCGATGTTACGCAGCGGCCAGGTGTTGTGGCAGAAATGCTTCCAGACATGATAAAAATAGAGACAATTAGCAAGTTTCTATACAGATTGCTTGCATTTTATTTTAAATGTTGAATTATGAAAATGAGACGATTAGAGCTTTTGTTATTTTAGTCACAGAAGAGATTGTATCGGGAAAAGCAATAAAAACCCTATTCAAAAAACTCAAGTATATAAAAACATGTTGTTACACAATTTGCCTAATTCCTATGTTAAGGAATTTCAGCGAGGAGTTCAAGGTATCAGGAGGATATCAGGAAGATATCAGGAAATGGGGAATGGGTATGGAATTGTGTATATTGGATTTATATGTTATGAGGGGTGGGGTGAAATGTTGTCGAATCTTCTTGTATGTGTTAGCGAGTGACAACCAGTGCAATGAGAAGTTTTGGGTTAAATCTTGCTTCCCGTAAAATTGAAAAAATTTATTGTTTATTACTAATAGCCCGGGAGGCAGCGACCTTTTGGAGATAGCCATTTCCATTAAGCTGCTTTTCATTTATATAGTAGTTTATTACGTACACATACACGAAACGGCGGTCAGCTGCTCAAGTAACGGTGGAAGTTGGTATATTCATATATACATGATTTCTTACCGTTATTTGGGTATTTTGCCACTTTCTGTAAAGATATTTGAAACTTTTGATGCAAGTAACCTCTACATCAAATAGAGACTGGTATTTAATACTGCTAGTACAAAATGCACCACACTTAAAAATATATATACTGAAACAAGAATGTTAAAAGATAATTAAAAAATTGAATTAAAGGAAAAAATATTTCTATCTCCGTTATCAAAACTTTGATTTCTAAGCACGTCAAATATGACAGTTTATTGTTTGTGTATTTTCATAGTCACATGAGACAATAAATTATATTTATTTTATTTTTACTTACTTCGTCTCTGAGAATCGGCCACCAGCTCGTACATAAATCCATAGAATAATTTGACACAGATTTATCCTCATGTAATAAAATAATAGCGGATTCATTAAGTTTTATTTTAGTTGCATTGCTCTTTTTTCAAAAGTCCCATTGGATCCTATGATAGTATCCCACGCATGTTCACAAATTTTTGACTTCTGAAATTATCCCTTTCTAGCATAATCTCTGTGTTCATCAAGCCTGACATTGAAAGTTCTAGATGACTCACCTACATAATGTTTACGGCACTCGTACGGAACGCTATAAATACAATTTTTGGAATTTTGGAAAGGCCGTTCGTACAGGAGACCTATTTTCGATTCTTCGTAATTTGTCCGATAAACCTGAAATTCTTTTAAGAGCAATTATGAGTTCAAATAATTCTCCATGTAATCTTTCAAAATTTTTATTAAAAATCTTAAATTCTCAATCAGGTTCCTCTGAGTCTTATATTAAAAATAGCAAACATTTTTTGAAGAAACTATACAAAACTAATACGAAACTATACGAAATTAATTTTAATAAGACTCATCTAATGGTGAGGTTTGATGTAGTGAGCCCATTTACAGGTATTCCGGTAGATAAAACATTAATATGAATATTGAATCTTTCAAAGTCACACGGAGAGATCGACATGAAAATGCTGTTTCGTGCTGTTGTTGCTACAGCTTGAGGAGCTACTCAAACTCACATATATTCTCCCGACACAGCTATTACTATATTGACCATGAAAAGGTTTCCACGTCTTTCTGGAAATGCTGTCAGATACCAGTCAATCTCATCTATTTCATTAATAAATTGAGGATACAACAGGTAGTTTTTTTGCTGGAAGATATTTTGTCAACTTCAGAATGACGCACTGTTAGCACTTGAGAAGCTTGATGACATTATTTTAGGAGTTGAAAAGTTATTTGCCAGTTGCATATACCACAGGCTAAGCTTGATAATATGGGTGATGTTAGATCTCATTTAAAAAGAAGCAAGTTTCTGAAGAAAATTTACTGCAATTTTTCAGGCACATTATTAAGCCATGGAATAGCATAGAGACAAACAACCTCACTCTATGCTTTCAGAGCCAACCATGTTCGCATGAAGTATAGAGACCAGGAACCTGAACGTTTATAGGAATACCGAGGAAAATTTTTCCGCAAAATGTGAAGACACAAGACGTGCCACAGATGGCGCTAAAAACACACGGAGCAGCTACACAGCTCCACTCATGTGTATACCCTGACGCATATTTTTCCGCCATTACTTTTCCTTGTGAGCACCGCTCCACCTTGCGCCTACTTTCTTTCTTCCAGTTTCATGAACATAGTGAGAGCATATCATGCGTGCTCCTTACCTCTAGTCTTCATGCAATTACGGTTGAAAAATTTGCAAAGATGGCTGTCAGTCGTCAATGATGTGTTCGTTACCTTGTGCTCCAGGTAGGCTTCTAATACTGACGAACTCATCAAGTAAACGATAAAGCTATTTAATCGATATACTCATATAATTTCTTAGTATTAAAAGAAATTCAGCCACAATTTGATTTCCATATATTTTTTGTAATAAGAATCAGCTAGTTTATATCAGTTCTATCAGAGAAGAGGGGGAGGTTAAGTGGGTAAATAAGTCGTTCTGTGGTACTGGGAATTTGCTGTTGCATTTGTATAGAATTTTTGTGCGGTTCAAGAAAATTTGATTTCCCTCTTTAATCTCCCACCCTCCCGGTTTCTCTTCTGACGACCATCTCGTGTTTCCTACTGCATGTAATATAATTTGACTAATTTTAGGAACTTCTGTGCCTATTTTGGGGACTGCGGTTATAAGATTAGCTCCCTATAATTAGAGTGATTAAGATGGTGGGACATTCCATCGGTCAGCCACGATTTCCAGATGTTTCACGTTCCATGGGGACCAGAAAATAAAACAAAATGGACTGTTTGCTTGTAATACTAAGCACCGTACTGTATCACATTTGCTGCCGCGCTATTGAGACTGAAAGATAAACTTCCCCAGAATCTGAACTAGAAGTCAAAATTGTAAGTCTGCTATACCAAATTCTCTTTGATACGACACTGTTTGCCGGACCTCTAATTAAGTCCCATGTTGAGGCATTATGATAATAAGTAATCTCAACGTTTGTAGACACAGAATCTATCAGTGTAGAGTTTAATTAGTTTAATAGCTTTACCGTCATTATGGACTCCCAAACAAATGTATTTCGAAACGGTGGCCTGTGATGAACTTGATCGAGTTATATTATCGGGGTACATATTGTGAGAAGCTCGATACTGGATTTGCATTACGAATTGGTATACCGTTTGTTAATATCAACTTAATTAGTTCGGTAGTAAACGAATAAGAGTACTTCCACTCCCTACAAATATCAGTTTTAATAGAAACTGTAGAATAGGTACGTGCCGAATTTCAACATTTTTTATCTCTCATTCATTATTCTTTTAGTTCATTTTAAACTGTGTTTTGTAAACTATACATTCGGATTTATCCTGTCTGTAGTTAGTGACCTTTGTTATTATTAACTCAACGATTTCTTGTAAGGTAATAACTACACAAGCCCACAAAAAGAGTCATGTGTCCACCAGACTAAATCATCATATTTTTATGTTTTTTGGGGTCGCTGAATCTGAATATGATTTGCTATATCGCGTCAGCTTTCTTTTCTAACCGCAAAGAACCCTAAAACGACGCTATTAGAGGTTGAACTTAAGTTCAAAGGACGATGCTTTCAGTATTTACAGAAACAATTCTCAAAACTAAAAGATAGGATTTTTGATGGACCACAAATTCGGACAATGTTGAGGGATGAGAATTTCATTACAACAATGAGGTGCATGGACCAATTTTAAGAAAGTTGTACAGAATTCTCTGAGGAATCATGAAGATGAAAATTATAGAGAAGTAGTAGCTGACATGGTGGAAAGTTTTTGTAACATAGGATGTTTGATGAACCTCAAGTTGTACTTTCTACATTCACATGTTGATTACTTTCCAATGAATTTAGGAGATTATAGTAAGGAGCAAGGAAAAACATTTCATCAAGATATTAAGGCACTGGAGAGTCGATATCATTGGAGATGGTATGTTAATACGATGGCCGATATTCATAGATATTTTGAGGATTAAAGAGTCCGATACCATAAAAGACTGGATGTGAAATAATATATTAGCATCATTAAAGTACGTAAAATTGAAAAAAAATTAAGCACAGGTTTTTGGAGTATCGGGTTATAAATGATAACTCGAAGTGCTTTTCTCCCCATATTTTTTGGTTACAAAGAAGCGGTCACCTGACATCGCACTCGGATTTAGTGGCCCCAAAAACATAAATGTACCTTTTCTACAAATGGTTTCAATACCACCTAACATCGCATTCGGATTCAGTGGCCCCAAAAACATAAATTAACCTTTTTTTACAAATGGTTTCAATAGTAAGAGTTACAGTTTAATCTTCAATAGTGCAATTTTAGCATATTTTGCCTATTTCTTGAGGTTGGGAGGAACTGTTATCTGATGATATTGTGTTCGCATTCAGCGACATAATGCTTAAGTTGGTAGTTTAACAACTGAATTGCCTAAACACGTTGTTAGATTGGCAATAAACACTTATCATGTCATATCGTAAAATAAACGTTTTGTTAAGTACGCTGTCATTAATTAATCAACAATTATCATAATTGAAAAATTATAGGATATGATGGTCTAGTCTGATGGATATTTTTTTTTCGAGGGCCTGTGTTAATGTTATAAACCATTCTGAACGTCCCTATTTAACAAATTCAACTATATAGTACATATACGTATTTAACTTTTTAAATCTGAATTGTAGCTCCAGTGAAGATTTAATAAATAAAAAGAAACATTGGGGATGCAACCACATGCAAATTGCCTTAAACATAATATCTAAATGGTGCTCGCCAGAGGGTCTTAGTGTCAATCCGAGCAAAACAGTTATTGTTCCATTCACCAAAAGGAGAAAACTAGATTTGAGAGCTCCTATGTTAAATGGAACAGTACTGAATTTTTCCAGTGCAGTCAAGTATCTAGGAGTAATCCTGGACCAAAAACTTACCGGGAACTCACACTTAGAAAGGACACTTATCAAAGCAACGACGGCTATTTAGACGTACCGTAGGCTGCTCGGTAAGACTTAGGGTCTGAAGCTAAAAACGAGACATTGGTCCTACCTTTCGGTTATCAGACTCAGGGTTATCTACGCATCATGTGTATGGTGACCAAAAACAGAAGAGAAAATAGTACAAGGAAATTTGCAGAAATTGCTATTGCCTATCTAGGGACTACATGAGCAATGCGCTCCTGTCCCACGGCAGCTACGGAGGCAATGCTGGACTTACTTCCTCTACATTTGCATGTAAGGAAGAAGGCAGCACTTAATGTCCTAGGGTTGCATCAGGCACCTAAATTCAGACCAGGCGACCTGGTTGGTCACTTAAGGATTCTGGAGCTAATCCAATTCGAATCCATGTCCAAACCCACTGATTCAATGCCAATCAAACATTATTTTGACTGCCCGTTTGATGTGCTGATTGAAAGCCTTCAGGCGAGCAGGGTCAAAGTACTGCGGTTGAAGAAAGAGGCACACATCTGGTACACAGATGAATCCAAGATGGACGAAGGAGTTGGTGTGGACGTAGCAGGGCCTAAATGCAGGCTATCTAAAGCCCAACCATCTTCCAGGCAGAAATCTATGGTATAGATCAATGTGCCCAGGAATGCCTAAATAGAGGCACTCGAATGGCAAAGATCTATGTACTTTCAGTCAAGCAGCACTAAAGGTACTCAGGTCCTATACTTTCGAGTCTAAAATTGCCTGGGAATGCAGACAATCCCTGAAGCAACTGGCAAAAAACAACAAGGTTACCTTGATGTGGGTGGCAGGGCATGAGGGAATGGAAGGCAACGAATTGGCTGATAGCCTCGCAAGAAAAGAGACTGAAACCCCATTTTTTGGATCCGAACCTTTCTGTGGCTTATCTAAGGGACACACAATGGAAGAGGTCCTAAAATGGGAAAAGGAACAAAAGAAGTCCTAGTGGAAAAATACTCCAGGCCAGAGACAAGCGAAAAGGTTTATAACCTATTCAATAAAGAATGCCACAAGGCTCCTTGAACTTGAAAAGTCCGACCTAAGGCTGATCACAGGTCTTCCAACTGGCCATTGCCCCTTGAGATATCATCTCAAGAACATGGGCATGGAAGAAGATGACAAATGCAGATACTGTAAAACTGCAGTTGAGACTGAGGAATATATACTTTGTGAATGCAAGGTGCTAATCCGCATTAGGCTAAAGTACCTATGTTTTCAGGCGGAATTAACGCCTGAAGACATAGGGAAATTAGCTCCCAGGAAAATCACAAGCTTTGCAAACAGTCTTGGAATCCTGAGCAACAACTAGTTGCAGGGTAACTCACAAAAAACCTTTTAGGTCGAAGTGAAGAAAGGCCAACTCAGGGCCAAGCGACCTCTTAAACAATCTACAATCTTCAATCTACAACGTTGGCGATCTAGTGGCAATTTCGTCCCGCCCCAGAAAACAATATTTAATTCAAAAGAATTATTCGAAGCTTTTATAATAAAGCAAACAAGATCAAATACGCTTTGCAGGGAGGTAGACGTAGTTGTTTGTTACGTCGCGTAGACAAGAATAATAAGTTTCCTCATTTGTTTCCATATGAAATATATCCCTATAGTTCTTTTAAAGAATTTGAGAAACAAAAACAATTTTCATAAATATGCAATTACACAATATATAAATAAATAGTGTATTACAAAACCAACACCAACAAATTTGTTATTGTAAACTTTTAATTAAAATGTAAAATATCGCACAATAGATAAATTAAAATTTGTTATAAATAATGTACTCATACATATATTGCCCCTGAATTTTATGAAATATAATTAATATGTCAAGTAGGAAATTTATTTAGATGTTATTTAAAATATGGTCCGGAAGCAATCAAATAAAATGAGAAATATTGCGTATCGATCTCGTCGCTATTCGAATAAAATGTTATGCAACGTTAAAACAATTCCAAATATTAAAAGATAGTAGGAGAGCTAGCGGTCAATCAACAAAGGTGTTTTTACAAAGCTAAACATTTGTAGATTGATGATTTAATACCAATTAAATAAGAAAGTGTAAAAAAATTACTGTAATTAAGGTGGTTTAACAAAGCCGTAGTTTTCACTTTACATACTTTCAAATGTAAAAAAAATGCAATTTTATTGATTGCAAATGCATACCAGGTGACCATAAAGTTGTTAGGGTATTTTTAAGGTACTTTCACAAGGCTAGAATTTATAGGGGAGGTTTATTAAATTATTTTAAGAAAATATGTAAAAAATCGGACGGTTCAGTGTGATGGTGACAAGGTTATACGGGTGCCTGCATGGGGAAGAGAAGGCAAATGGATAAATAAATATTGTCATATTTATTTCCGTAATTTTTCTCAATTTTTTGAATTTTTCCTGTACAATATTTTCATAAACAGGCAAAACACTTTTTATTGTCAATTATATTTTCTGTGACAAAATTGAAAATATTTCCCTATGGTATTCTCGATAAATATGACAAGTTATCACTGGTTTTTCAGTATTTACTTCTTTCAACTGAGTTATAAAAGTGAGGCGGCAAACATTTTGATAATAAATTTTATCGGATGATGATTCTTTTAATATTAGGTGTGTTTCATTATGTTCAGTTATATTGTGTAGACTGTTTATGAAGTCATTTCTTTCCATGCAATGTAAAGTCTGGAAGCTTTTCCCAGACAGCACATGATATCCACAAAATATCCTAGTATAGTTCCACTGTCCCAGATTATCCCATGGACATATCCCTGAATCATCCCAGGATTGACCTGACTGGATATTAGTATCCTGTAAAGATCCAAATTATGGATATCCTACGGATATCTGCAACTGATTGCCTACGGATATCCCGACGGGATGTCGATATCCTATGGAATATCTTATAGGTGTACAAAATATGTATGTTGTACGGATGTAATAGAATCGATATCTATGGGTTATCTTGTTCAGTTTGTTCCACGGATATCCAAACACGGAGGGCATCTTTGCTATCTTTTTTTAAGAAACATATTCTACAAAAATGTTAAAACATGAAATGGGCTAGTAGACAATAACGAAAACGAAAATATTTATAATATAGTATTATAGTATGATATAATTTCAAAGTAATTTTACCGACTATTATTGGTTTTATTGTAAAATGAATATGCTTAAAATCAGAGTGGATTTAAAATGAGGTAGTTTTCCGGATCTCTCATGACGTAATACCGCAATAACCTCTAAAACAGGGGCATTTTACATTTGACAGTAACTAGCTACGTTGCCACATTTCTAAAAAAGAATGTGCACTACTGCACTGTCTGAAATAAATTTTAGTATTAATTTTTAACACTGTTTCAAATATCAAGCAAGTAAATATTTTATATATTTTTAAGGCTGATTGATAACTTGCTAATACAGAATTGTAATATTATAGATGATTCCATATAGCAGTACAGAATATCTTACGTCATTTATCGAAATATGGCAACGTAGCACTCGCTTCTCTGTTCAAGCAGAAATTAGAATCTGGGGATTACGCTATTACGTCATAGCCAATAGAATAGCAGGAAAATTGGCGGCAATATCTAACCGTTTAAACACAGTTTAAACTTCATAATTTTTTTTACTATAAGGCATTATTTAAAAAATAAAATAAAAAATACGGGTCAACTGTTTTTATGTGTAGATGTTATTAAAATTATTAAAAAAAAATTGTATACGTGTTCATTATATTTATACACTTATGTATTAAACAAATTTAACAAAAAAAGAAAACTAAATGCGGTTGAATTAAACCACGGAACTCATAACTATGAGCGCGTTAGGTTAACATACTGTTGTAATGTGACTACATAATATATACTTCCAGTATAGTTTTGTACATAATTAACATAATTTAGTATAAAGTCCTATATCTACTATGAATTTTAAATTCTTAGCTTATTACTTCCACATCCAGTGGAAGTATAGTAACGACAAAAAAATTTTTAAAAATTTTTATTGTTCAAATAGGCTTAGAATGTCACGAAACGTCGAGATTTTAAGTTTGAGCAAAAAAAATGTCTGTCTGTCGGTCTGTCTGTCTGTCGGTCTGTCGGTCTGTCGGTCTGTCTGTCTGTAACTTTTTTTGTGCGCACGTTTACTCTGGAACCGTTTGAGATATTGACTTGAAATTTGGTACTCATATGTACTTTAACGAGATCTAGAACTAGATTATATTTTCATCTTGTTCCGTCGAAGGGTTGGGAGGTAAATTGGGGTAAATTTGCGAAAAATAGGTAAATCAAACAGGTAAGAGTCCATAAAATTGATATTTAGTATATACAAGTGAAGCTGAGGTCTCTAAAAAAATTTTGGCATTAGCCACCCCCATTACCACCCCCACCCCATTATTAAAGGGGATGAAAAAAAATTGTGATTCAGGATGTGTACAAGAACCAGAAACCTCAAAATGTTTTTTTACTTCATCCACCCCCACTACCACCTCCTATCACCACCCCCACCTCGCCACCGATGTGGGGTATCGTTTTATGGGTTTTTGGGGTAGAGGATTTCAAATATTATATTATTAAAGTTCCATAAACAATTATTTCCACATACAAAATTTTTTCGTTGTGAGTGACTTAGATAAAAAAATCTGGATGTGGAAGTAGTGATTCCTTGGGCAGTGGTTTTTTAATATAACAAGGAAGATAAAAGAAAAAATATATATAAAAGATGTAAAGAAAAACGGTTGGTAATAAAATGTATTTATTTTGTTAGGTTGGTACTGTCATAAACTCTCTCTCACTCTCTCTCTCTCTCTCTCTCTCTCTCTCTCTCTCTCTCTCTCTCTTCTGTCAAAAGTGCTGTTATGGCTGCCCTCTATGTCCAAGTTAAGTTTGTTAGTAAATGCGTTTCATATTTTTTTGTGTATTGTAAATTTCTTTAGAGTTAATAAATAGCTAGTTACTCAAGTTCAACTACTATATTATTTAAATCCTGCAGTTGCCCTGGTTCTTGGTTTATGTTATGTAACAACATTGTTTTTACTTCTTTTGTTAATAGTAGATATAAACCAAGAACCAGGCATCTGCAGAATTTCAAACAGTATTTTACATCACCAACGCCTGTTTAATTAATCTAAAATGGAAAAAGTGGTGTGGGATGCTTGCAAGGGTAAGCCATCGCCGATATATAGTGACTCGTAAAATTAAAGAAACTGAATTTGTAGGTTACTTACTGACTTTATTAATGATAAAATTGCTTCGAGTGCCTTTGGTTTTTTATGAAGTCATTTGCAAATGAGGATACAAAATGGAACATAAGAGTATGGGAAGACAAAGTACCGCTATTGCCAGAAGGACATCATCATAGTATATCAGCTAAACATAAAACAAGATATCTAAATAATTAATAATTATATGTGGAAGGATAATTAATATATTTTAGTACATAAAATGTTGATTTCTTAAATATTGCTCTTTTGTACCATTCTTATCACAATCTGGAAAAGCTGCCTCCCTGAATGCCAACACATTAAATCACAGTGTCTATTTTTTCGGAATTTGTCAATAGACTGGTTTTTAAGATGTAAACATTATGCTCGTATCTTCAAAACCATCACATTTATTATCATAGAATTGGGGTGGTAGTAGCGACTTTTGAGAACTTCAATACAAATAGTACAAGCAGACGATACCCAAGAAGTCACTGTTCAGTAATCTAAATAGCAAGACTGATCGGAAATTTGCTTTCAATGCCAGCAGCATGGCTACCCTATTATGGTCCACTGGCCAATGCGTAGCATACTAAGCATTTCACGCTAAAATAATATTTTTGCTACTTTTAAATTTAAATCTTCTAGTAGTTTCAAGCAAACAATGCAACACAATTAATTATTTCAAGAGAAAGAAACAGAAATATTATTTCGGCGTGAAATGCTAACAGTTTGCTATGTAATGGAGGACATAGCGCAGCAAGTTGCTAACATTATTTGAAAGCAACTTGCAGTCGGCTATTTAGGTAAACACTACGGACCTAAAAGCCTACAGTGATATCCTAAGAGTAGCATAAAATAAATTCTGTAGGGGTCCCAGGGATATTCTAAGGATATACAAAAGTACATCCGTGGGATATCCTGAGGATACGGAAAGTAGAGCCACTTCAATAAAATCGGACTTTTCTCTCTTAAGTTATTTAGCTTAAAAGACATGTGACGGACGGAGGGGCAGACGGACAGACGAACAGACTGACAGAAACGGACATTTTGAAAGTTGTTGCGAATTTTATGACTAACACAGTGATATCATAATTTTTTTTCTCTACGAGCGATATTTACAATTTTTGAAATGTGTCGATGCAATGCAATATACTCTTTGCTTTCGTATTTCCAAAGAGTATAATAACAGATACGAAAAAAATGCATATAACATTTTTTGTAAAAAAAGTTTCATATTTTATATAAACATAATTTCGATATCGCTAATGGTTAGAGAGATACAAGCAAAAAACTTAATCAGAGCGCCATTGTTTCAATATAGCGCTGGAGTACTGGTTTCTTACATATTTTCTTAAAATATTTTAATAAACATCTATAAATTTCAGCCTTCTGAAAGTATTTTAAGAAATGCCCTACACAGAACAATTGATAGTCACTTGGTAGGTATTTGTAACCAATAAAATCAGTGGCGTACCCCTTTTCGGGGCGGAGGGGGCAGCTCGTTTAAAAGCGGTGTAAAAAGTGGCAAATAAAAATGAAATACGGATTTTTATCTACAGCACAAGGTTTATCGCAAAGCATGACAAAATTTTTGTTCATGAACGAGGGGGCGAAAAATGGTAAACAAATTTTTTAATGGGCAGGACGCAGAAATTAGATAGGGAGCAAAATAGGACAAACAGCTTTCTTGATGAGCGGGAGGGTACAAAATGGAAGCAGCGCAAAATGATCGAGGGTTCGAAAAATGAGAATGATGAACAGGGGAGTGCATAATAGGACTTTTTATTGATGAGTGGGGCGTGAAAATTGGAAGGGGCGCAAAATAGGTCAAACATTTTTTAAATGGCGGGAGAGAGAGAATAAAAAATTTCACATTCCCATTCACTTTTTATAAAAATACTAAAATTCACTGATTTTTCAATATGAACCCTACAGCCGGGGCGCCACATCATGAGGGCGGGGGGCACAGTGCTCCCCTACCCACCGTAGTTACGCCGCTGAATAAAATCACGTGGCAAATTTTGCTTACGTTTATAAATATGTAAAATGAAACATATTAAAATTACATCGCTCTTAAAGCACCTTAATTACAATATTTTTTACACCTTCAAAAATTGGGGTTGGTCTATCAGGTCGTTACTTTCTTATTTAATTAGTATGAAATCATCAATTTACAAATGTTTATAGTGTTGTAAAAATACCTTAGTCGGATTGACCGCTAGCTCTTAGACTAAAATGATACACGTAAAGCAATGCAGATATTAAATGGTTCAAATTATTCCCGTAAATAACGAAAGTGTGACAGCATAAAACCGCTTAACTTATTTAAATAAATCACATTCAAAATTTAATAACCCTCGCTGACGTTTTAATCAAAAAAACTTCCAAAACAAGCGGGATTATTAAATGACTTAATTAACAGGTCGTCGAGGAGAATTAGACATTGCTTTTAACAAGGTCTTTTACATAATTCTTTTAGTAATAAGGAAAGAGGACCGGTTCAGTTTTAGATGAGTATTTAAATAAAAAACTCTCAGGCCACTGAACACCCAATAAACTGGAAGAAAGGGAAATTTTTGGTTTTTGACATAAAAGGCGAGGTTGAAATTAATACGGAAGATTGATAGAATATTACATTGCTTTGGAGCTGGATTTTTTAAACATCACGTCGCAGGATAATTTGTCCATCAATTTATTTCTTTTAAATCCGTTAGCTCACTGAAAAAGGATACAATTTGTCTTTTTCTGGAAAGCATTTCATAAATATTACAAATACACTATTTGTTATAAATTTCAGAGCCAAGTTAATTACTTCCACATTCTCGTAGTGCAGTGGAAATACAGGGTGTCTGCTGTATATGTACAAATATTCTGCATAGTAATATATTGACCCAAAAGAAGCAAAAAAGTCTTATAGAATTTTTGCTCTACTCCAACGATTTTACTTAAATTAATTTTTTTTCTAAAAATACGATTCTTCAGGCCAAACAGTATACCGGCTGGCTCAGCCGATAGGGACACTCTTGTAACTTTGAGTTTGGTGTAGTGATATGGGATGCAATTTTCAATTATATGATGTAAAGATCCAAAATAGCCGACTTCCGGTTTCCATGCAATCGACATGAAAATCAAATTTTTAAATAGGACAACCTGTTTATTTTTGCATATTTGGATGCTGCTGGTCCAAATACACATGATTTGACCTTCAAATATCATTTTGATTTCCAAAAATTGTATTTAAAAATAGAAATACTTTGGTAATCCATTTTTCATAATAATAAACTAAAAATTAAAAAATCCATAATTTCTTGAAAATCAAAATAACTGAGAATACTCTAATAAGATCTTATGTACTTTGGCCAGCAAGATCCATATATGCAAAAATATACGGGTTGTCTCATTTAAAAATTTGATTTTCACATAAATTGCATCGAAACCAAAAGTCGGCCATTTTGGTTCTTTACATCATATAATTGGAAATTTCAACTCATATCACTGCACCAAATTTGAAATAAATTCATTCGCCCATTCAAAAGTTACAAGAGTTGAGCTACCCGGTATATATAATATTGTGTAGGTCATTTTTGCAGGAGAAACTAAAATCAAGTTCAATGTCTTCTTGAGACCTACATCTCCATTTTTATTATGTTTATTGTATTGATAATAATTAGACATAAAAAACTTAAAAGAAAACGCCGGTGTCTTTTTCATAAAAGGAATCCTCCACTGTCGGCATCTGCGGTCAAAGAAAATGTTCATTGGTTTTTCATACTTCGTTATTTAGCAGTAGGTAGGCCGTCGCTTCCAATCATATAGTGTTGTCAATGTGTTCGATTTATCTAGTTTTACAGTAAAATAGTAAAAACAACAAAACGGTGTAATGATCGATCGAGGTGATGAATTAAGTGTTTACTGAAATTAAATTAACCGCTATTAATTTAATTAGAGCGACAGTGGTTAAAGAAATTTTCTATAATAAATAAGAGATGATAATTTTTTAATCTCATCATTAAAATACATTTTTTTGCAGACAGTAAACTACTGAGATCAGTGACATTTTTCTCAATAAAGACACAGGGAGCATAAAAAAATCGACCTGGACATCCTACTTTTTCTAATACATCCTATGGAATTATTATCGTTTGAGAAAAATTGTTAAAATAGCAATGAGTAAATTAATATTAAACATCTGTAAGTGTTTTCATTTCAAAACTGATTAAACAAGGTAAAAGTAAAACGTTTTTTTTTTTAATGACAGTGTTGCAACGCTCTAAAACTCATGTTACTGACACAATAAGTGAGTGAAATATCCTTGTTTCTTCCGTCTTCTGTTACTAGTAGTAGTGTCCAAACTGAAAATATTGCCCATTTTCAATGAATTTTAAATAAAAAAATACATATAAAAAAGAATGAAAAAAATGTAAAGGATTTTTTATTTCTTTTGGGTCAACATATCATCCTGCAAAATATTTTATTTCATACTGTCCGGTAAATGACTATTTCCCAGACTCATTTGCGGCCGGTAAATCGAACATTACAGTATCTGATACCGTAATGTGTTACTTGCGAACATTACGGTATCTGATACTGTAATGTGTTACCTAGCAACACTATCATATTATTGTTTTTAGTAAGCAAGTTTTGACTTTTTCACCTAAAAGTATAAGAAATAAAATATTTAAATACACAGTTTTAGCAATTATTTATTAACACTATTTTCGAATGCTTTTCAAATTCTTTCAGAATTTCTCTCCTTAATGGTGAATATGTGGAATGAAAATCGTAGACGATCAAATGTTGTTTCATATAATATAATACCTTGAGACAATTCGATTTTTCGTCTTGTTTGACAGAGGGCTCTAAAAGAGCCTCTTGAATTTTCCGGAACAACATTTTATCATCCGCTTCTAAAGTACAATTACGAAGTAAGTCAGTTAAGTACGTTAAATGATGATGACGATTAATATCACGAAATTCTACAAAAACTGAGTACACCTTTTTGCCATTTTGTTGAAAAACGAGGATATAATAATATCTATTAGGTTATTCAATATCTATAACAAAAACAACTGTCATAATTCAAAGAAACACACAAGAATGGAGTCATAGCCAACTATAAAAATGCGACCCGAGAAGTATTTTATTGAAGAAAATCATTCACCGCTATATAGCGTTTTTTTACTGTAAAATATACTTTCTACCAACTTTAGTAAATGAAGAATGTTACATAACTATAGATTAGGCTTCTACTTACAAAATTTATAATATTTTGCTTAAGGGCGCCATGTTCGCAAAAGAGAACCACCTCGACAACTGTCATAGAGAAGAATAGCATTTATCCATCCGATACGTGGTGGTACCTAGTGAGCAATGGACAAACCTTTTATTACAGGCACATATTCGTGAAATCCAACAAGGAACTCTATAATTAAATTAACCCGTTGTAAACATATTACACACTTGAGTCATCCTTTGTAACGAGTGTTCAAAATCGAAATTATGTAAACAACAGTGTCTACCTGCTTCGACCGCAGGTCATATTCGCATGCCAATCCCCTTTCCCCGTGTCTTATCGGAACCTCTGCCTTTGGGAATATTTCTACTAAACCATTATTTATGGAGTGCGTTACTTACAACCTTATTTAGTGTATCATTTTTGTGAAAAATAAGTTCTTGCATTATTGTATTATTATTTATTAAGTATTTATAGTGTGGACTTTTTATATTTAAAATTTATTTACGTTGTCTTTTTACTTCCACATCAACTGGAATTATAGTAATGCAAAAAAAAATTTGAAAATTTTTATTGTCCAAATAGGCTTAGAATGTCACGAAACGTTGAGATTTTAAGTTTGGAAAAAAGTTTCTGTCTGTCGGTCGGTCTGTCTGTGACTTTTTTGTGCGCACGTTTACTTTGGAACCGTTTAAGATATTGACTTGAAACTTGGTACATGTATGTATTTTAACGAGACCTGGAACTAGATTATATTTTGATCTTATTTCGTTGAAGGGTTGGGGGTTGAACTGGGGTAAATGGGGGTAAATAGATGAACCAAGCACAAGAACCTAAGACATCAAAAAATTTTTTTACTTCATCCACCGCCACTACCATCCCTCTACCACCACCCGAGTGTTATGGATGCACAGTGGCGTTCCTCGAGTACCATTGATGCGCAGTAGGTTACCACGAGTAGTATAGATGCGCAGTGGGTTTCCTCGAGTATTTTGGATGCGCAGTGACTTTTCTCGAGTACTATAGATGCGCAGTAGGTTACCTCAAGTAGTATGGATGCGCAGTGGCTTTTCTCTAGTATAATGGATGCGCAGTAGGTTTCCTCGAGAATTATGGATGCGCAGTGGCTTCCTTCGAGTAAATTGGATGCACAGTGGGTTACCTCGAGTAGTATGGATGCGTAGTAGGTTTCCTCGAAGAAAATGCTTGAAGTAGAAACTTTACTTCTATCGTTTAGTCCACGGCACACAATGATTTTTATATATTTGTCATGCTATTTTCTGCGTATTACTTCCACATCCAGTGGAAGTATACTAACGTAAAAAAGTTTGTTGAAAATTTTTATTCTTCAAATAGGCTTAGAATGTCATGAAACGTCAATATTTTAAGTTTGAGCAAAAAAAATCAGTCTGTCGCGTCGGTGTGTCTGTTAGTCTTATATTTTTTTGGTATTCACGATTACTCTGGAACCGTTTAAGATATTGACTTAACATTTGGCACACGTCTGTATTCTAACGAGGTTTGGAACTAGACTATATTTCGATTTTATTCCGTTGAAGAGTTGAGTTGTAAATTTGGGTGAATTGGGGTAAATAAATAAATGAAGCAAGTAAGAGTCCATGAAATTGGTATTTAGTAAATATAAGAGGAGCTAAGGTCTCAAAGAAATTTTTGCCATTAGTCACCCCTATTACCCCCACCCCATTATATAAGGGGATGAAAAAATATTGTCATTTAGTGTGTATGTGCGTATATGGAAAACATGGAAAACAACAAAAATAAGGAAAATGTTCGTTGTGAGCTGTACAATAAAAATACCAAAATTGTAATTCATTCCAATTGTTATTATTATTTAAATTGAGTATTGCAAAATTATGCGTTTCTAAACAAATCAATGTTCTTTCAAAAATAATGGATAATATTCAATGAAATTCTGAAGAAATAGAGCTCTTAGAGTACAATCACCACTTAAAGTTTTAAATCAAAATGATTATTAAAACGACTCAAATATACAATTGTTGTTAAAACTTTGCACCTTTGTGAAATCCTGCCATCGAAACCAAGATATGTGTACGATCGTTGATTGAAGAGTATAACTTTTCACTCAACGGATGGCTCAAATTGTAGCTGTTTATAAGTACTTTAAGATCACGGAGAGAGATTTTTTTTTTCAAAATTTAAACCCTTTTTATTGCAGCTGTTTATAATTTTCAAAATGTAGTTATAAACAAATTCAAATAACTCTGGTTTTTTCATGAAATAAAAAACGGTAAAGGAGTAATTAATGTATATTAAAAAAGCCAACTTTAAAAAAAAATAATGCTCTACTTGCATTTAAAGCTGAGATACCTTAGTTTTTACGTTTAGGTCACTTATAAATAAACAAATCGATATTCTTATTCAAAGAGCAATGTTAAAAAAATGGATTTTTTGGCCCATTCGTGGTAAAGTGTGGAATTCATCATTTCTTACTGATTTTGGGGTATTGAAAACGAATCCGTTACTCGTTTTGGAGAAAAATTCCCGGAACGCATTAAAAAACCACCCTTATTTGGGGGTGACATTGGAATTTTGCAGAAAATTTTCTTAAATACTAAGTTTCGATAACTAAATAGAAAAAGAAGTAAAAAAATCAAAAAAATCAAATTCACCCCTTCAACCCTCCTCGCCATTCTTTCACCACCCCCAAGAAAGTTGTAAGCTACTATAACTACTATAACACCTCATTGAGTCGTTGCTATCGGAATATAATAATCTGATTACTTCTGAGTAAACTCGATGCCTCCTCACTCACCTTCTAAGGAATATTGATCGGTTTTAATTACAGAGAAAATCCTAACACAGTTGGATGTTTTTTTATCATATTAAGGTGACTTGGCCAATTCAGATCACTCCTGAATATTTCTTACCCCTCTAAGGAGGCGGTGTAGGGTGTCAATATCCCCTTTAAAAAATTTGCATGATTTTTATAGTAAAAAATTATTTAGTTATTTAAATAATTTTTGTTTGTTAGAATGGGAATCTTTTTTCATTTTATGGCCCCCTCAAATTCCAAATCTACTCACGAAACGGGTGGGAGTAACTATTTTGGGACTTTTGAGTCGTTTTTATTACATCAGAAATCTTTCATTACCTCTTACATGGATTTCTATCATAACAGAGTAACTCAGTGACTTCAAAAAATTATCCCTAAATACTTATTGAAAATATATATATTAACGTATCATTTAGGTACTCGTTTTGCGGGAGGTGGGGATGTGGCACAGAGATTACTATCTCAGAAATATCTCGGGGGTGAGAAATATTCATCTGAATTAACTAAATCATCTTATTATGATAAAAAATCATCAAACTGGGTGATTAGGAATTTCTTTTGCAATTAAAACCAATAAAAACTCTAAAAAGATAAAATCCACCACCTTAATTAGTGGGAATGGGTGTGAGTATTCGGAAGTAATTACATTATAACCTGATAATAGCCATTTAACGAGGAGTTTTGTTTTTTTTTAAATGAATGAAAATAACCGTATATTAGATATTGTAACTTACACCGTTCTTATGGGTGGTGAATGGTGGGGAAAACGAGGGGGAGGGTGAATTTAGAATTTTGGCTTCTTTTTCTACTTACCTAACGAAACTGAGTATTTTGAAAGAATTTCTTGCCTCAAAGAATAACTTTTTGTTTCAAGTTCTTATATCAATTTCAATGCCACCCCCAAATAAGGGTTGTTTTTTACTATCTTCCCGATGTATTTAGCCAATTCGAATGACAGATTCGTATTCAGCACCCCAAAATTAGTAAAAAAAATACACACTTTACCACGAACGGGCCAAAACAGTAATCACTCCTGAGTATTTCTTACCCCCTCCTTAGAGGGGTAAGAAATACTCAGGAGTGATCTGAATTGGCTAAGTCACCTTAATATGATAAAAAATATCCAACTGTGTATTAGGATTTTTTTTTTGTAATTAAAACCGATCAATATCCCTAAGAAGGTGAAGGGGTGGCCCTTTTAGGTGATGAGGCGTATGAGTGTACTCAGAAGTAATCAGATTATTATATTCTGATAGTAACGACTCAATGAGGTGTTCTGTTTTTTAAAAAAATATGTAGATAACTACATAGTAGTCATTGTAGCTTACAACCTTCTTAGGGGCGGTTAAAGAATGGCGAGGAGGGTTGAAAAGGTGAACTTGATTCTTTCACTTCTTTTTTACTTAGTTATCGAAACTTAGTATTTAAGAGAATTTCCTGCAAAATTCCAATGTCGCCACCAAATAAGGGTGGGTTTTGAATGTGTTTCGGAGATCTGTTGGCAAAACGGGTGACGGATTCGTTTCACCACCTCAAAATTAGTAAAAAAGGATGTCTTCCACACTTTATCACGGATGGGCCAAAAAAGCCCTTTTTTTAACATTGCTCTTTGGACTGGTAAGTCTCCAATGTCTATTATTTCGTTTCTGCTACTTGAAAATAATCCAATGCTATAATTGTTAAAAGATACTGTATAGAGGCCCGAAAGTGGGGTCTTTAGCAATTTTGTTAGAGATCCGAAAAATCACCAAAAAGGTTCGAATGTTATATATAGATTTTACAAAGCGGACTTTAGTCGCTAGGTAGCCAAGTGGGTAAGGCGACGCGACGAGCACTTTTTATTCAGGATGAGAATGTCTCGGCGGGATTCAAATCCTACTCGCGAAATATTTTTTTTTACTGTATCAGTAATAATAAAAATTTTACAAAGCTGTATACATGAACATAAGGGTAGCTGTTCAAGTTAGGTTGGTTTATCGTTTTCATGACAAAAATTTAAAAAAGTTATAAAAAAATTGAAAATTTGCATTATGTTCTCAAAGCCGCATTATTCGTTGTTATTCTACCAATTGTAGCTTTGGATTATCTTCAAATAGCAGAAACAAAATAATAAGCATTGGAAAATAACCAGCCCAAATTTCAATAAAAAATATCAATTTGTTTATTTATAAGTGACCTAAACATAAAAACTAACGTATATCAGCTTTAAATGCAATTAGAGCATTAATTTTTTTTTAAAGTTGTTTTTTTTTAATCTACGTTCATTACTCGTTTACCATTTTTGATTTCATAAAAAGACCAGAGTTACTTGAATTTGTAACTAAAATTACAACTGCAATAAAACGGGTTTAAATTTTGAAAGAAAAAATTTTTTTTTCTCCGTGATCTTAAAATGCTTATAGAATGCTACAATTTGAGCCATCGTACACATTTCTTGGTCTTGATGGCAGGATTTCACAAGGGTGCAAAGTTTTAGCAACAATTGTATATTTGAGCCTTTTAGTAATCATTTCAATTTGAAATTTTAAATGGTGATTGTACTTTATAAGAGCTATATTATTTCAAAATTTCATTGAATATTATCCATTATTTTTTAAAGAACAGTAATTTGTTTAAAAACGCACAATTTTGCAATGTTCAATTTTTTTTAAATAATAATGACAATTTGAGTGAATTATAATTTATGTACTTTAATGGTACAGTATTATTTTTCATAGGACTTATAAATTTCGAGATATTCAAAGAAAACCGATGGAAAACACGGTCTAAAAAATTAAATTGTTTAAATAAACAATACGTCGACATCGCAGAAACTGCAAAACTGAGCTGTGAACACGTTAAAACAGAAGAACTGCCCTGACCAGACAATTCACATTAAAATCCTAATTTCACTCCACCATTACATACGGTCGTCTGTAAGGAGTGTAAGTCAATGTAAACGATTCTACATGCATGTCAGACTCGTAGGCCAAACTTTTGCACCTAAAAGTTATAATAAGAAGAAATTCTTTATCTGATTATAATAATCTTTAATCTCCTAAATCTAACATAAAAACAAAAATTTGTAATTGTTTACATAAAACTTCACTCTATAGTTGGCATTTTTTACCTACTTATTAATTATTCTCCAGATTATTCTTTTCTTTTACCACCTTGTATACTTTTCTCGTTAAATATATAACAGGCTCTCTTTCTTCTACATTCCAAGAATTATTATTATTATTTTTTTCATTATGTTTTTGGGATATTATTCACTAAAAGTATTAGGTATTTCGTTTCTTGTCAATATTACAACAAAATATTACGTTTCTCCATAAAATAGTTTTTATAAATATAGCGCGTGCCAACAGATTGACAGAATTGAAAGACATTAATTCTTATAGTCGATATAATCTGGAACATAAAAAATCGGATAAATGTCAGAGATAGGAGAATGCTTGTTTCGCGATTACAATACAGTTCCTAGGGTAAGGTAAGTGAGTAAAGAACTGGGATCCACGACTGTACCACACAAGTTTTTTGACTCATCAGATTTCTTTGCTTCTCAAACGTTTACCAAATAAATTTTTAGCCCAATAACTGCCGTTGCATTCAATGTAGGTAAACAGACAACCGTTTTTTTGTTAATGTTAATATAATGTGTTTTTATCGTAATTCATCCAAAACAACCCAGAAATTTACATACATAACCTTTACACAATTTTTCATTTATTGTAGGTATTATTAAATGTAGGAAGTTTCTTATGGGGCCTATATTTTTTCAAATTTCACGTGTGTAAATGCAGAACAGCTATAAACCTTTAAAACTTGTCGGGAATAATTATTATTAACGATTTTATCGATTTATTAGATCCGTTTTATTGAACATTTTTTAGTCCACATTATATAAAATCATGAAATTTAGACCAAATCACTTCTTTTTGTTGCGTCATCTATGAGACAGTAACCGAACTAAGACAATAGCGTCTGAAATCGTATAAAATTCCCCTCTTTACTGTGTCTCTGCTGAATAAAATATCAGTATATTTAGTAAACATGTGAAAGTGCATAGCAAAATTTAACTCTATCTTTCTAGTCTATGAAGTGTTTAATGCGACTTTTCTTTTTTTCATAACATTGGTAAATGTTTAACTTAGGTAAGGCATGTATTGATTTTCCTTATTTTTTATTTTAACTAGTGTAAAATAATTATTGAAGTGGCGAGCTGACATCGTTTCTAAGGTACATGTTAAACATTTTTTTGATCTATGAAAATATCACTTGTTAACAATATAAAAACACCCCTTACCTAAGTTAAAGATTCTAGTTTCCGTTGATGTGCAACTTTTATAAATATGACTTATACTTTTTAAAAAAGATAGCTTTAAAATCATGTTAGTATACGCAGAATTTAGCACATAAATATGGCCACCTTAACAAAGTTGGTAATTTTTATTTTATTTGAACTTATATTAATTCATATTGATACTTTGGCCCCTACCACTACCTATGAAACATACTTTTCTACCAATTTTAGTAAATGAAGAATGTTAGATAACTACAAATTAGGCTTCTATTTACAAAATTGTTAATATTTTGCTTAACTAAAATTAGTAATTTTTATTTTATTTTGATTAAATAAAGCTCTCTAGTTCCAAAGTTCTTTATTTTATTTGGAGCCAATATACAGATTATTTAATTTACACTAAATATGATGATTTTTTCCGGATAATTTTCCGGTTGCTTCAACACATTTATTTTAAGTCTCCTCCGAAATCTCCATAATACAAAACAATGCAAAAATTATGGTTTTATTTAGTTGACAGTGACAAGCTAGAGACAATCATAATTAGCTATGGAAAACAATGGCTATAACATCGTTACGGTGATGCGATTGTCAGATTACGAACTAATATTTCTCAAATTTCAATAATTATAACTTTTTATTCATTTTAAAAAGGATTTACTGGACCGTATGAAATAAAATATTATACGATACACGTCCGGTAGGTTTCATTACAGTACTCGTTTATATTCCGGACTCGGCTCCTGCGTCGCCTCGTCCGTAAAACAACTCGTACTGTAATAAGTCACCTACCGGACTTATAACGTAAATTACTATGTACGTATACATCAGACAATCTGTATAATAACGGTAAAAAAAATATTTTTTTTGTTCAAATACACCTAGAATGTAATAAAACGAGAGAATTTAAATTTGAGCAAGAAAAAATCTGTCTGTTGGTATGTATGTTGCCTGTAATATTCTTTATGTGCACGATTACTCTGGAACCGTTTAAGATATTGGCTTGAAATTAACAATACGTATGTATTTTAATGAGATCTAGAACTAGATTATATTTTGATCTTATTCCGTTGAAGGGTTGGGGGTTAAATTGGGGTAAATAGGTAAAGCGAGCAAATAAGAGTCCATAAAATTGGGATTTATTATACTTATATACGAGAAGTCAAGGTCTCAAATTTTTTTTTTCATCAGCCACCTCCACAAATAGCCCCATTATCCTCCCATCTCTTTATTACAGGGCGTAAAATTTTGATTTCATGCCTGTATAAGAACAAAGGCTTGAAATTTGCTTTTTTTTTGCATCACTGTTGATCTTCCTTCTGATCATGCTAGCTGGTTAGCCAGCTCAGAACTCTAACGAACAAGTGGGACTGTATTTCCAAAAGCAAAATAATTACTCAAATAATAAATAAATCGAAATTATATGTCGAAAACTTACCAACGTTGCTATTGTGATGGTTGAATGTTCCTTATGTATTTTTAATGGGATTAGGACAGGACATGTTAGGAAGGAAATAGTTTTCGACACAATACAACAATTAAACTCCGATATTAGACTAAATAAAACAATATTGCAATTCACTTCAAAACTTTAACCCATTTGAGGCATGTACAACTTTTGAACCATGCAAATTGACTCTTTAATGCATGGTGGTACAAATTACACACCGCATATTGTATATGCATAGTGGACTGTATACACTGTATATACTGTGTACAGTATAATGTATACTATGTATATGGGTACCACGCCAAAGTATATACTTAAAACCAAAAATAAATCTCCACAGATGCAACTAAAGTATATTTTATTGCTTAGCAATCCCCAATAACAAACAGAAACAGATGAATTAGAACAAAATATCCCGTGCAGCAAAGGCTATTTCTGTGCATGATTTTCTGTGCCTGAAATGGTTAAACTACTAATTTTAAACAATATGTGGGAGGTACTACTATCTTGAGGCTACAGCGAGAATCTAACTCATTTCTACCCATGAGGCGTATAAACTAACCTTTTGTCTTCCCTTTTATACATATTTTTTTTTAAATACAGTAATATATCGTTGTCGGAAAAAAATACTAAGAAAACCACGTACGAGAAAGTTCACTATTAATTTACATTTCAGGTGGGCGTGGTGAACGTAATTCGACAATTTTGCTACATCACTGAACCGATTCAAAAAATTTTGGGCTTTTAGAGACAACTTTATAGAATAGTACTAAGTTATTGAAAACTATAGAAGGAAAAAAATTCTCTCGTGCGAAAATCAAAAAAAAAAAATGTTTTTGTTGATTTCAATAGTCTGGTATCATTCTATCAATCAATAATAAATTATTTTAAATAAATTCATTATGCACATGTGCATCTTTCTCTTTGTACGCCACTGACGGCTTTATATAAACAAATAACATATACAAATAATATACCAATCGATAGAAAAAATAATGGTCTTTATTTTTTATATCTTGTAGAATTTGGATTTATTGGGCCGTTTTAGAGGTATAGCCAAACATGTGTCGTTGTTGGAAGGCTCTTCACCATTTTTTTTGCTGTGGGGCCTTAAAAAAAAGAAACCAGCAAAAAGCAAATGGAGGGTCTTATGCAAAATTTTATACTCTATAGAATGGAGCCAAGATCATTCCTCTAGCTCCTACCGTTTTTGAGAAAAAAAGAAGATATATAGGCAGATACAGGCAGCATCTTTGAGGGGTGGGGGGGCAGGGGGAGCAGGCATGATTTCTCGAGGTGGGTCTGTTCGAAAATCTACTTATTTTGACTAGTTCTATTCACGATTAAAAGGATTTGCTATTACTCAAAAGTAGAAATATCAAAACACCTAATTCACTAAGAAATAACTCGTTTTTTGATTATAATGACCTTTTGAGTAGGACATTCTTGACGGCTTTGAGATATTGAAACATCAGTATATCATCATTAATTTTATATCAAATTCAGCTTGTAACAACGAAACCCCCACAGAACTTATTTTTATGCGTATATCTGGGCACCGAGCAGTCTACTGTTGTAAACGCTGCTATTGATTGCTCAGCTGATATGTGTAAAAATAATATTAAACTAAGTAACAGCCTATTAATTTTCAAAAGTGCTGAAGCAAATTAGCTTGCAGTAAATGGGGAGAAATTTATTTTAAGACGGTATGAGAGTAAAAAAAAGTAATAGCTTAAATGATTACAGGTTCGTTAGTCAGATTTCTGCTAGGCAAAATATTTTCCAACACTTCGATCTAGCAGTTCTTCCACCAACATCTGATGCCACTAAATATCATATTTATAGTGTATTGGCAAATTCAAGTCTGGTTAGGCGACAATCTTAATCCAGAGAACTGGGGTTGGAAAAACAGCGGTTATCTAGAACCAATAGAACAGTACAAAAGTGTGCCCCTGATTTAATTTTAAATATTTTTTTCTGTGGTTGCAAGAAAAATTGCAAACAGTCTTGTGCATGTAAAAAATATAATCTTAAGTGCAGTACCAGCTGTGTAAATTGCATTGGACAGTACTGTGACAATGCGTTACTTTCTGAGAATGAGGCTAGTTTTTAGTTAAAGCTTATTTGCTGTTGTCAATCCGATTTTTAAAAGCGGCGATAAAACGAATGTTTCTAATTATAGACCTATTTCAATTATATCAAACATAGCAAAAATACTAGAAAAACTAATCAAAAACAGAATAAATAGTTACACAAAAAAATTCAAATTAATATCAGAACGCCAATTTGGTTTCCAGCAGAACAAATCTACGCAAAACGCAATTGAATGCCTAACTGAGGAGATATATAGATATTTGGATAAGGGAACTCCTTGTATGTGCATATTTCTTGACCTTGCTAAGGCCTTCGATACTGTCAGTCATGCACAGCTACTGGAAACATTGAGCGATATTGGTTTTCGCGGTCCTAGCATAAAGCTAATTAAAAGTTACATGACAGACAGAAAGCAATTTGTGAAAGTAGGTAATGCAACTAGTGAATATCGCAATGTTGAATTTGGGGTCCCGCAAGGTACCGTGTTAGGTCCGCTATTATTCACAATATATTTGAACAATTTATTGACAACAAAATTCATTGGAACGGTCATAAGTTTTGCTGACGATACTGCTATTTTATATAGTAACCAGACGTGGGAAAATTTGAAATTGCAGGCAGAATTTGACTTACAAAAAATAAAAGATTGGTTTGATCATAAATTGCTAACAATAAATTTTAATAAAACTAAATTTTTACCATTTGCGTGTTATAAAAACACCCTACCCAAATTTTCCACACTTACAATTAATTCTTCAACTAAAATCGAAAGTGCAAACACAGTGAAATATTTAGGTATTACTATAGATCGACATCTAAGGTGGGATCAGCATATCATTAACGTGTGTAATACCTTAAGAAGCCTAATATATAGAATGAAGTGTCTTAAAAATATACTAGATCCTTCGACTCTAAAAACCATATATTACGCATTGATTGACTCTCGACTAAAGTACGGTATTATTGCGTGGGGAAGTGCTGTAAAAGAGCACCTGAAAAAATTAGAAACAATTCAAAAAATATTTTTAAAACTAATACTTAATAAAATGAATACTTATCCTTCTGATGATCTATTCATAGATGCTAAAGTTCTAGATTTAAGACAATTATATTTCTATACGATCGTCTTGTACCAGTTTAATAAAAAGAACACTTTAATTCAACCACATCATTCATATGCAACCAGACAGAAACTAAAATACAAAACACCTTTTTGTGGCAAATCCATAGAACAAAGAAGTTTTATATTTCTCGGTCCCAAATTATTTAATGAACTTCCCGACAAAATTAGAAACCTAGCGAGTTATCATTTATTTAAAAAACATTCCAAAGATTTTATCTCGAACTCAAATAGAACAAAAATACATAACTTAATTACAATGAAAAATAAATAATATTATAAAATCATGAATATTTGCTACAAAATTCGATTAAGAATTTTACTTCTAAATATCTGAGGAATATGTATATGTATGTATGTACGTATGTGTGTATGTATGTGTATATATATATATATATATATATATATATATATATATGTGTGTGTGTATATATGTGTATGTGTATGTATGTGCATATTTTTAGGTGTATAAATACATGCAGTCTATTTGTTGTGTTTGGTATATTTTTAGTGTTAGAGTTATACTACCATACTTATATTTATATTAGTTTTGAGATTATATCTGCTCCATTTAGTTTTATTATAGAAATAAAAATTTATTGTAATATCTAAGTTTAACTTAATAATAAATTAATTATTCTTTATAATAGGTAACTTTTATTATAGCAGATTAGTATAGTTTATGTGTTTACATTACTGTTATTAATTTATATTTATCAATAAATAAACCATGTAAACCACGGACAGCCCTAGGCTTTGTGGTCCTCGTTTATTTGTTAGTGAAAATCAACAATAATGGCAAAATTGTAATTGTAATACCTTGGACAAATAAACATTATTATTATTATATTTGAGAGTTTTTTATGCTTATTTATTCATGCGTTCTGTTATTGTGTTTGTTGTTACGTTTTTGTTTTTAGAACTTTAACTGTTAACAATGGCATTTCTTATATAACCTTTCGATGCGACAAATGACTTTCTTCGATCAGTTCGTAAACTGATTGTGGCACGTTATAAATCGGTGTTGTGTATGTATGTCTTATTTATTAAAAAAGTCAATATTTTATACAAACTGCCAACTTGGCATCCAAAAGTGCAATTTCTAAAACAAATGATATTTAATTAGTATTGCCAATAATAATTGCTGTTGCCTTTTGTATCAAAATTAAAAAAGTAATCTTTTTATACTAATCTGTCATTTTGACAACCGTAATTTTGCTAATATTTAACCGATTGCAAAAAACTTTACATTACATTAAAACTTAGCTCTTTCTCTCAAAATTTTGCCTCTACTTTTTTTCCTAAAGTGTCATCCATGTGGACTATTACCGATTAAAAGAAAAAAAGTGCCCAATTTCAACATGGCGGCGTATTTTTTCTTTATTTCTGCACGGCGGATTTTTTGGGATTTTCATTCTGAGACTCCTGGATAGCCATAGAATACAATCCCCAAGAAGTTAGCATGTTACAAATTTGTTCCGGGTCAACTTTTAATTTTACTGTACTATAGGTAAATACTTTAAAACACTCATTATTGGAGAACCAATCAAAACAACTACTTTTCTAGCTAATACTGACGAAGTATTGAACTATATGATAGGATTCTTAGCATTTGAAAGTAAAAAAATATATTAAAAATACTTAAATCATTTATTTAAATTCAGTCATCCACACTTTTTTATTTAATATGAAATTATCTACTTTCTGTATATTGGTAAAAGAGTACACTCAAAGAAATGGGTATGGGTAAATTCAACAAAAAAAAAAAAAGTTAACTAACAATATCGTTAATTTTGTTAAACTAAATTATATTTTTAAACAAGAGGCGATTGTTATTTTAATTAATAAAAAGTTGTCGTACAACAAAACAAACATTAACTTAAAAAATAGATAGATGAATAAAACTATTATTTTTTTCGTCTGACTATTATTTTGTTGAATTCTGTCAAATTAAACTAGATAATAGTATATTTTATTTTTAACTATTATCGAATTGTAATTCTAACCCAGTATTAGTTCGCTGTACTTGGTAGACAAACCAATATTATTGTCGTCTTCTAGAAGTTCTAAAAGAATTACCATAAAATTTGTTTGCTTACCACGTAGTCTATTACAGATATTATTCCCAGATGACGCCACATACAAATCACTGACAATAATCAATCATGCGCTATCTTATACTCTTATGAATTTATAGAAAATCAATAACATGATTGCAATGTTCAAATTCTCTCAGGGATCATCGATATATTTGGATGGATCTTATAAACGATCTCTAATCTTTGGTTTGGGTGGTCTGATGCCTCAATACTGAGATTTTGGCTAACCAAAAAAAACTTCATCATACAATAAAGTGTAGATCAACCTAAAAATTAGTTGGTGAACAAAAAACAAAGTCGTTGTACTATTTAATTTTAGACCAAATTGAAAATGGTTAGTGAACATAAAAAAATGATATTGTACTATTTAATTTGTTACAAGAAGTTATGATTATTAAACTACTATTTGTTTACGAAACCAAATAAAGTTGTATGACTATTCTTTTCTGATTGATTTAACTATGAAACTAGATAGGCGCGATTTCATATGCTCTTTTTGGTTGAATTTACCTATCATTTTCTTTGAGTGTAGTTGTTTTGATTGGTTCTCCAATGATAAGTGTTTTAAAGTGTTTTCCTAAGTAGTATATTAGCGTAACCAGATTAAGGTGCCAATATACAGAAAGCAGATAATTTCATATTAAATAAAAAAGTGTGATTGACTGAATTTAGATAAATTATTTAAGTAGTTTCAATACATTTTTTTGCTTTAAAATACTAAGAATCCTATCATATAATTCAATACTTCGCCAGTACTAGCTATAAGAGTAGTTGTTTTGATTGGTTCTCCAATAATGAGTGTTTGAAAGTATTTGCCTAACTAGTGTATTAGCGTGTCCAGATTAGGGCAACAATAGAGAGACAGTAGGTAATTTCATAATAAATAAAAAAGTGTGTAAGTTGTGATTTGCCTAATACATAAATAATATTCTCTATTATAACAAGGTGATATCATTTCAAGTGTCATTTTCTCCAGTGGCAGTATAGCGTTGTTTCTTATCTTTTGTAATTTTTTTTTGACGTGATTGCTTTATCTCTGGAACCTTCACTATTTATTGATTTAAGTATTTAAATATCACTCAAAATAACTGGCTGGTGTATGAAACATCCATAAATGTTTATAGCTTGTCGTGAAGGAGTCACACATGCCTGATATATTATTCATCCCTCACAAGTCTCAAATTGTAGTAAGAATGCGACAAGCGTCTCTCCGAAAGAGAACTTGGCCGGAATTTACAAATATTCAACCGTGTTGAATTTGCGCTTCCAACAGTAGAGAGCGAAAATGAAAACTATCACTTTGGCGAAGTGTTCCAACAAAACTGTGCAAATACTAACGTTTTACGAAATATGTCGGTGAACGCTACAAAGAACGTATTAAAGGAAATCAAGAATTTGTTTGAAAGGGTGGCAACGGATATATGCCAAACGTTAGTATAGTCTGTTTCTTAACTGCTGTTAATTTTATTTTAAAGGACAAGATTTTCTTAAACTTAAATACTACTTTCATATCTAAAATTTATAAATTATTTTTGTCAGATGCTCGACGCTGCGCCCGGGAGGCAGCGTTGCATTTTTGATGGTGATTTCACACCGCTTGATTTTCTGTGTAATAGATAGTCTAGATATGGCTAGTAATGGAAACAAGCGTCAGCTGTCAGAATCGTGGTGGCTGCGCAAATCTGAGGCATGTTTTTGCGCATAAGACGCTACAAACCGCGATAAGCGGAGCCATCCGAGCGAATAAGCTGTGACGTCACGCTTGAAGACGCTTAAAGCGGTATCGCGCGGTCTCGCTAGGGCGATAGAAAATGTGTAAGAGGAAAATAGTGGGGATATGACATAAGAACGTTAGAGATGGTTAGAACTAAACTGTTAAAAAAAGCTAAAAAGACATTCATTTTTGCGGAGAAATATATGATGACGTAGCGCTTCAAGGCGCTTAAAGCGTTGGGGTAAGACGCGAGATCGCAAAAATATGCCTCTGGATCTTACCCGACTGTCAGTACTGTCAGTTGTCGCGCCATTATTGTTTACATACGTTATAAGACTCGTCCTATTTAATTTCGCTCACGACAGTTAGTACACTTCTGTGCAATGAAATCCCGTACACCTATTTTTCGCCTTATTAAATCATTATTTATTTGTCAGTGTCATATTTTCGCAATGCCAAAATTAACTGAACATGAAAAAATTTTAATTCTCTCTAAAATTAAAGAGAGATGGTCTATCAGAGCAGTTGCTAACCATTATCAATTGAATAAAAGTTATGAGTGTGAAGAAAAGTGGGAAGAGGAAGGTAGCGTAAAGAGAAAAGACGGTTCAGGCCTATCGAGAAGTTCAAATCTCGTTCAAGATGAAGAACTCCTTGGCTATTTGAGGAAAAATCCGTTTCAAACAACAGGAGACGCTGTGTTCATCACACATTTTCTAGTGTCGAGGTCAGCAGCTAGCCGAAGGATAGGAAAATCGAAAATAAAAAACTGTACAAGTGCCAAGAAGACCATATTAACAGAAGAACAGAAGCAAGCCCGCATTATGTTTTGTTTAAATTGTGTCTATCGCCCGTTGGAGTTTTGGACCAATGTTGTGTTTACCGATGAAAAAGTTTTTCAGTCTTGTAATGACGGACATGTACAAAATATTAGGTTACATTATTTACATAATAAATACAATCGCAGCTATGTGCAGTCTCATCGTATCTGTGAATTTTTCAACGTCAGTTTTTACATTTGTTATAAATCGAAATCATTCCCATCGAATGGTGTAAAAAAGTAAAAAAAACAAAAATACGTATGTTTTTCTTCTGGATTAACATTATTCATTACTTATGACGTTTCACAATCAATGTCAGTTTTTTGTAACCTATATGATAATGAAAAATCTAAATTCCAAAAAGACTGATTCACACGACTTAATGTTAGTAAAGGACGTGAAAATGTATATTATAGAGCGCTACCCACGACGTAAGTTTTGCTGTTTAAAAAATCCCTGAGAGTTGCCTATCTATATCATATATAATATTCTTTAATCTATGATCGTGGTGGACCTGGTCGTGAGAGAACGTCTATTATGTCGAAAAAAAAAAAAAATCACAAACGATTTGTACAACAAATGTGTATATGATAATAATTAAAAAAAGTCAGCTTATATAAACCTGTATAAAAAACAATTGATGTAAAATCATTTCAGGTTCAATGAAACTTATACAGCTAACTCTTCGTATTATTAAAATGATAAAAAGAATCGTCAGCTATTCTTTCAATGGGGGTAAGACCGTCAGCTGAGGGATTATATGTGCAGAGCGAGCTTTTAATCTGAGTATGGTGCAATCCAATGTATGATCTAACTGACGATCTTTCCCCTTTATATCAATAGTTTTCGTACATTTTCATTTAATATATTGTTTAAATAATCATTTCTAGAAGTTCTAAGTGACTTGAAATCAATTTAAACTAAAATTTATGGTTTTAATCTAGTTTTCATAGCATACATAATGTGCTTTCAATTCATAAGCCAACTGATGCTATTTCCCCACTTATACAAATAGTTGACGTACATTTTTACTTCATATATTGTTTAAATAATCGACCTTCGGCCATGTTATTGGGAGCATTCTCGGACCCGGCTTTGCACAAACGGAGTTGACAGAGTCGGCTTAGTTTTTATATTGTTACAATTTACAAGTGTATATTAATTGCATGAAGGAAGAAATAAATACGAAATGAAGGAAGAAGATATACGTTTTTAAATATAGCAATAATCAAATTTATTTTATATAAATATGATGTGAAAAACTCCATACTTACCTACATGTCATTTTTGCACGGCTTGGCAACTGCGACTGAAAATAAAACTCGGCAAGTCTATAAACGCTCTAAAAAAATGGCGATTTTACGTGCGCCAACTTAGGTGCGCGAACTCTTCCCGCTAATGCGAGTTACACTTCAGGTTGTTCAGTTCAGTTCTTCTACTTAAATTAGGGTGACCAGATTTTTGTTAAGTGAATGCTGGACACTTCTGCCCCAAGGGCAGATCTGGGCCTTCAGCTTGGGCTGAAAATAACAAAAATTTGTTTAATGAGCGGGGGGGAGAAATCCGAAAAAAATTTTTCCAAATAAAATATAATACTGTAACTTCACTATAACCTAAATGCTGAACTTATGCTGGACACTTATAATACTTTCCAGCGAAATTCCGGACATATGGTCAGAATGCTGGATTTTCACTGGACACTTGTAAATGCTGGACAGTACTCCAAAATTCCGGACAATCCAGCGAAATTCCGGACGTATGGTCACCCTAACTTAAATAGATTCCAAAGAGCCCTAACGGTCATAGGTAAGGGCGCAGCGAGAAATTCACAATTTGTCAAGGTCTGTGCAAATTTAACCTACAGGAAAATACAATGGAAAAATATGTTTTTTAAAATTGTTTATTTTCCAGCATTAGTGTATATTACCATTGTAATTGAAACCATAAATTTTTCTTTAAATTGATTTCAAATCACTTGAAATTTCTAGAAATGGTTATTTAAACAATATATTAAATGAAAATGTAAGTCAGCTATTGACATAAAGGGGGAAAGATCGTCAGTTAGATCATACGGTCTTACCCCCATTGAAAGAATAGCTGACGATTGTTCTTATCATTTTAATAATATAAAGAGTTAGCTGTATAAGTTTCATTGAACCTGAAATGATTTTACATCATTTGTTTTTTTATACAGGTTAATATAAGCGGCTGACGTATGATCCCCCATTATCTACGCAGTTGACTTTTTTTTAATTATTACTATCATGTAGGTAAACATTTGTTGTACAAATTTTCAAACGACCTGAAATCATTTTTGAATATTTTTCTTTCGACATAATAGACATTCTCTCACGACCTGGTCCACCACGATTCTGACAGCTGACGCTTGTTTCCATTACTAGCCATATCTTCACTATCGATTACACACAAAATCAAGCGGCGTGAAATCACCATCAAAAATGCAACGCTGTCTCCCGGGCTATACAGTATCCGAAGATTTTGGATTTGGTTGGTATAGTTTCAACGGCTTGACAGACCGCCTACAATAAAGGCGTGTACCAGTGCTCTAGTAGAGGGAACAAATAATGACGCTTTATCAAGAAAACACGTACATCATTGCTGCTAAAAATTTCAGTACCATTTATTCAAAGGAAGGATGTAGTTGGCTCTGTTCAGTATAGGTAATATTATTACGTGCTTTAATAACTGAAATTATTTAACCCGTTTTACTTTCAAAACGAGTCAAATAATTCTTTACATTTCCCGCAGTAGTTACCCACGCACATGTGGTGGCACGAGTAGGATGTGTTATACGATAAAAAAGAATAGCCTAGTTGCTTCGCTCTCGCTTGCTCTCATTGCCGACCCAAATGAAACATTTTCTGGCACTGTATAGTTCATTCCATTTTTACAGTGCACATAAAAAGAACTTTCGTAAAGGGAGAGAGCGGAGTTTGCTCTATTTTCTACACCCTATTAAATAAGATAATGTATTACTTCATAGATAAAATATCATTATTCTTATAGAAGTTATAATAATAATACTTTATTTAATACTCTATTTCCCAATCACAAATACAATCAAATAATAATCATAGAGTAATTAGGGAGTGCGTCAAAGTTTTAAGACTAATAGTATTTTTATGGACAGCAATGAAATAAAGAATAAATAATTACAGAAAAATGTATACGACAAACACATAACAAGAATATAAAAACAACAAACTACAGAGAAGTCAAACAATGAATTATAAAAACATTAACAATAATTTGAAATATATAAAAATATAAGATACGCTGCACTTATAGATTTGCAATAGACTAGAAAAAGAATTCATCAAGAGAATAACAGTTTTTGTCAATAAGAAAAGCTTTAAGGCTTTTCTTGAAAATATATATGTTTTTGGATTTTTTTATATCCATTGGAAGAGCATTCCATATTTTGCATCTATGAAAATAAAAAACAATTTTATAGAGTGTTGTAGAATGCTGATCCGGGTTGAGATTGGGTTGAAATGTTTAAATCTTGTTCCATAATTGTGGTTTATTGTATTTATTTGAAACATAGCCAAATTTTGGTAAAGAAAACAGTGTTAGTGAAAGTTAGGATTTTCAACTTTTTGAAAATAGGTCTGGAAGATTCTCTTTGTAGTAGCTTAGATAATATTCTCAAAGCATATTTCTGTAGAAGAAAAACGCGTCGACAGTAGCTACTAGTGCCCCAGTTAATGACAGCAATTGAAGCATGCACCCTATTACGTAAAAAATGCTGAGAGCCTATAAATTAAAGTATAATTAATTATGCTTTCAAACGACTTTTGTTTGTTTGTATAGCGTAAAAAATAAAGAAGTTATGACCGATACAATGGCGTCATATTTTTTTTAATAAAAATGTCGCTATATTGTTAGTGTAATTATTCAACAATAAAAAAATCTCAAATACAGATTAGAATGAGAATCTTGTTACCGCATCACAAAACCATTGTTTGAAAATTAATCCAACTAAATCTACAGTTCTCTTATTTGGTCCCTTAAAAGATCGAGCTAAGGCAGTAAATCAGTTAAATATTAAGGTAGAGAATTCAGTTCTGGAAATTGCAAATCATGCGAAAAATTTAGGACTCCATGTTGATTTTAATCTACGTTTTAATTATCACGTCAACTTTATGATAAAAAGATCATTCAGTAATATTAAATTATTGTACGGTTGTCGGAAAATATTAGGCAGAAAATCCAAAATTTTACTGTGTGAAACACTGGTACTATCACATTTTAATTTTGCCGATGTTGTGTATGGTCCTTGTCTGACATCTTGGGATGCAACTCGCATTCAACGGGTCCAAAACTCGTGTATTAGATTGATCTTTGGATTAACACGCTTCTCTCATGTAACACCTGTCCTGAAAGAAATTAACTGGCTGAATATGAAGCAGCGAAGGTATATGCACCGTGCGTGCTTGTACCATAAAATTATTAATCAGAAAACTCCAGTTTATCTCTACAATAAAATAAATCATTTATCTGATATTCACTCCGTTAACACAAGAGGTAGATATAAGTTACAAATACCGAAAGATAAATTTTCGTTTTTCAAAAAATCTTGGTGATCATAATATTTAGAAATATCCTATGAAAACATTTTTCCCACAACTTCTACATTATTATTTTTCTATATATACATACATAATATGTGTAATATGTTTGTTTATGTGCATGTGTGTATATGTGTATATATGTATATATGTGTATTTATTGCATTTAGTATTCTTTTTATAAACATAATACATATTGTTTCTGTTATATATCATCAATTAAAAGCGAGTTCGTTAAAAAAAATTTATAGTGTACTGCTACTTTGAAAAATTTTTTGTCCTCTTTTTCCCTAGGTTAGATTTAGCATAAATAAAAAAAAAAAGAAAAATAAATTAATTAATTAAAAAAATATATATAATATACAAAAAATAAATAGAAGGAAAAAAAAAATAAGAAGTAAATCGTTTACTATACCTGAAAAGCTATATAGATTTTATGTTCCTGCAAAATGTAACTTCTTAGTACCTTTTATATTAGTGTGAGTCTATTTTTGTGCTTCAGTGTGTCTGTTTTGTTATTTTCAGATATTGCTTCTTTATAAAAGAGGTGTTTCAATATTGTTACTTTTGGTTAAGTTCTAGGATAGGTCAACCCAGATTACGGCAACTTGCCGTAATCTGACTCAAGGTTAAGTGGAAGAGCAGGATTTCGTAGCTTAGCAAGCTGCGAAGAACTGAACTTCGCCTCTTAAGCTAACTAGCGTAATATACCAAAATGTTTGTCTACACTATTTTTTATAGCCTTATTGTAATTGCTAGTTGCTTAATAAAGACAATATTATTATTATTATTATTATTGTTAATATAGTATAGTATTACCAAATTATTCTACCTGACTACATACAGCATTTACCTTAGAGAAAATTTCCATCCGCCGTAACGACAAAAAAATTTTTAAACATTTTTATTATTCAAATAGGCTTAGAATGTCACGAAACGTGGAGATTTTAAGTTTGAGCAATAAAAAATTTTCTGTCTGTCGGTCTGTCTGTAACTTTTTTTGTGCGCACGTTTACTCTGGAACCGTTTGAGATATTGACTTGAAATTTGGTACACATATTTACTTTAACGGGATCTAGAAATAGATTATATTTTCATCTTGTTCCGTCGAAGGGTTGGGGGGGTAAATTGGGGTAAATTTGGGGAAAATAGGTAAATCAAGCAGGTAAGAGCCCATAAAATTGGTATTTAGTATATACAAGAGAAGCTAAGGTCTCAAAAAAAATTTTGGCTTTAGCCACCATTACCACCCCCACCCCATTATTAAAGGGGATGAAAAAAATTGTGATTTAGTGTGTGTACAAGAACCAGAAACCTCAAAACGTTTTTTTACTTTATCCACCCCCACTACCACCCCCACCCCGCTACCGATGTGGGGTATCGTTTTATGGGGTTTTGGGGTAGAGGATTTCAAATATTATATTATTAAAGTTCCATAAACAATTATTTACACATACAAAATTTTTTCGTTGTGAGTGACTTGGATAGAAAATCTGGATGTGGAAGTAGTCATTCCTTGGGCAGCGGTTTTTTTCAATTTTCTCAAATACTAAATTTTTTAATTTGGGGGGGGGTTTCCGCCTCTCGGGGGTAAGAGCAAGTGTCGGAACCATATAAAAATTAAAAATGATACGTTTCATTACAAGAATAACCCATAAAAAATTATAATTACATTTGACGTTATTTCTAAATGTTGCGTATTTTTTAAATCTAGGTACGGCAGTTAAAAATAAAGAAATATTTTTCACAAAACGTGCTATGACACCGGAAACAATTTACAAGCTTTTATCTTCACTCGAGTTGTAAATTCAAGTGCACCACCGTACTCGTTCTGCGAACACATTTGAGTGAATAAACCAACCATTCACCTTTGATATTGATTTTGTGACATTTCAACTCCGCTTAATGACAAACTATTAAGAACATGCTCTCAGTGCATAATCCTATTACAATTCGCTACGTTTACTAGGTGCTGTAATTTCCTAAACTTTTATAAATCAATTATAAACGTGTTAATAATAAATCGTTTATAATTGGATTTGTAAGTTATTGCTAGTTTTACTTAGAATTTACATTATTGTGGAGGCAATAAACGTGAAGTAATCGTTTTATTTATTTTACATTTATTTATTTATTATACACTATCCAACAGAACATATTTCAATTACAGGGTAGGACAAATGCATAACTTTACAAGTATACAGTAAAAAAATTCCTTAAATTTAAATCTTTTGTAGTAAACCCAGTGGCGGATTTAGGAGGCTATAGCGGCTACAGCCCAGGGCGGCAAAAATCCAGGTGCGGCAATTTTTTGAAAAATACCAAATACACATAAAAACAAAAAATTATTATTATTAGTATGTACTAGCAGAACATTTTCAATTTATTTGAGAACGTGTTTTTTATTTTAACTAGACTAGAGTTCCTTATTATAGTCAACTGTAAAGGGTGGTCGCGCGAACGTTAACTTCGTTATTTTTGGAGTTACGGAAAAAGTTCAAAAATAAAAGTTATGAGAAATCACATGTTTCCCAAAAATCATTTCAGAAAAACAATTAAAAGTCGAATTTCGGATATATGAGCTTTACATTGGTTTTTTTAAATAGAACACCCTATATATTTTTACACCATTTGAAAGGCCATAGAAAAATATTTTCAATAATGTATGACACACAGTATTTTTCTTAAAAACTATGGTAGATATTAAGTTTTATATTTTCTTACATTAAGTCATGGTAGGTATATCAATTATTGAAATTCTCCATTTTATTTAAAATAAAGTGAAATTAGATACTAACAGGTATTTTGACAGAACTAACATATTGTCTATTTTAATTTACATACTTTTGTTTTCCATTGCTTTTGATAAATTGTAAATTTATAGTAAATTAGACAACATTTTTTTAAGATGAATACCCATGTATTATATATAATTATTATAAAGCTTTTTTTATGACCCTTCAAATGGTGTAAATATACCGGGTGTAACAGGATTATGGTACACCTCCATTTTCTCCTTTAGTTTTGAAGATAGTTGATTGAAATTTGGGATATCCTATATACATAATAAGCAGGCAGCATTTTTGACATAAAAGTGATTTTTTTTTCACTTCCGGTTTCGCCAGAAGTGACAGTAACTTTCGATTTTTATATGGAACACCCCATTTTTGAATTATACATAATTTTCTGAATCCAACGAGTCCAAATAAGTGACATTTCAAACGTCAATATTTTTTATAATATAATTTTTAGTTTTCCATTTAAGTGTGCCATGACTGATTCTAAATGACCCGTGTAATGCTAGAAAAATTAAAATCCCGTCAAAAATAATAAATTACGTGATTTATGAGCAAATAAATTTCATCAAAATGGGTTTTGGAGCAAAAGCCAATTTTTTCAAATAGAACCATATTGGTACCCTGGTACCATTTATTAGTACTACTAATAAGGAATTTATTCACATGTCGTATTAAAATGTGCGATAAATACAAACAAAATTACAGCTAAAAGAAAATAGGAAAATACAGTTTTGTTCTAATTAATGAATACATAATAATAATAATGAACACACAACTAATTTTGAACTATTGCAATGTTTTGTGTTCATTTTTTTATATTCCAAAGCCACCTTCCCAAGGAACAATTTTAGTTTCTTAAATGTATACAAGGGTGCTATAAAACTATTTTTAAAACGCCTTGAAAAATCTATTTTGCTGTAACAATATCCTTAATACCATCATAAAGCGACTTGTAGACTAAGGTTGTTAAGGCCTTTTTAAATTCCATCATAAAACTCCTTAGTGAGGCATAGTGCTGCTCTTGAAAACCTTGTTCGGGCCGTCTTAAAACCTTTCTTAAAACCTATTTTAAAGCTATCAGAAGCTTTTCTATTAGCTTCCTGCATTTCTAAAAAACACCTAGAAGGCTACCTTAAAACCATATTAGAACTGAGAAGCTATAAGAATGTCCACGAAGGAATCCAAATAATTTTATTATTGCATTTATTTTTTCTAAACTGATTTAAGCAAACACACCATCAGAAGATAAAATGGAATTTGAAATGTATAAAGCGTAGAGCACTATAACCTCTCTAAGGCCGATTTAAAAGGTAATGAAAAGCCATCAGGTATGACAAAAAAATTAAAACCAACGGCAGTTTATCGTTAAAACTACATAAGAAAGGCCCAAAAACAAGAGTCCCTCAGAAATAATAATGATTTTAATATCTATACAAAATTTGCATAGACACACGTAATCAGCAAATTTAAAAAAGTGGGCTGCTTCTCGGTTCCCACGGTAATTTTCAGTCGTTTCTTGTAATTCTTCCTTAATTTGCTAACGAAAAAGTGATAATTATTGATAATTATAATTGTGAGATTGACCTTGAATATTTTTATATAACAAGAAAAACATGGCCGGCCAACTAAAAACCTAATTGTCATTTTACAGTCCTCTCCAGTGTTGCCAGGTCTAGTGAAATTTCACTAGATCTGGTGATTTTTTTAAAATCTAGTGATTTAGTGAAAACTTTTATGAAAATGCCCATTTTTAATGATTTTTTAATCATCCAATTTATTGCCCTCTACTGGTAGGTAGACAAACATTAAATTCGAGTTACGATCCATTTAATACAGAACTGTTCACGTTAATCGCTACCACGGCCAGTAAACTCTACGGTTACCTCCCCTACAAACACCGAAGGTTGGCCCTTCATCGGGCCATCACTGGGCTATAAATGAAACTTCTGGCCCAGTGATGGCCTGCTGATGGGCCGATCTTCGGTGTTTGTTGGGTCGATCAGCAGCTCTTTGACGAGAGAGACGCGCGGAGCGGGGAATCGAATGAAAGAGACAGACATATCTGATTTCCGTACAAAAGACACAGACAAAGATGCCCGTAATGTCTACAGCTGACGTAGGCTGTAGACCCTAACAGAATTTCTTCATTCGATTCCCCGCTCCGCGCGTCTCTCTCGTCTAAAAGTTGCTAATTGAGGTAACCGTATAGTTTATTGACCGTGAATCGCTACAATCGAATAGCCTGGGCTCGTTGCCCTCTAGCGTCTCGTAGACAAACAATACTTTCTAGTTACAAACCATTTAATACAAAACAGAGTACGAAATCTGGCAACGAAATAATCAGATAGAGGACGCTCAAAGCTATGCTGTGCTCAGAAAGCTCAAGAAAATTACGTGTCCTACAGACCAACTTTGAAAATTAAAGATGAGAGCTTTAATTTTAAATCTAGTGAAATTTTAGTAAGATTTAGAAACTTTTTAAAGCGTCGTCTGATAACTTCTAAAATTTTGATCTGGCAACACTGATCCTCTCATTAAACTATATATTCTAATAATGGTAATGACCTAGAACATTTACTCTAAATGAAGCCCTTTTAGTCTTCTTGTATACTATCACAAATAATCCCTTCCTTACAAAAATGCAAATGCACTTGGCGAAGATCACATGGACTTGATAAAAGCTGTAATAAAACGTTTGGGACGTTGACATTTGATACAAAAAACTTAAAATTTAACCTCAAAATAATTTGTATGTGTGTGTGTTTTAACAGTTCTTTTAAAACAGCCACTCTTTTTATTTTCTTCCACCTTTCCAAAAAAGACTTAATTACACATCAGTAAGTCGTGAAATGCTTTTAATTAACACACACACACACACACACACACATCCATCAACGACACTTCAGGCAGACATATTTGTTTATTATTTTTATAATAAATGTTTTATTGAGGTTTTGGAAAGTGTTTTATGAAATTAAAATTTGCCTTTTAGATTTATAGAGGCCTTTTTTTCTTCATAACGGTTTCATCACAACATTTATCAAGGATGTTTTAAGAGTCTAGTTTTGTAATGGCCTTTAGCAAGTACTAATAAGCATTGAGAATGTCTAGTTTTAAAAAGGATTTAAAATGCATTTATTGCAAATATGTAAAAACCATAAAGAATAATTTAAAGCCTCTTTAAATCTAAATGGAATTTAAGACGCTCATAAAACTAATTAGCTTTATGGGGAGTTTTATGTAGGTTATGATAAATCCATTACAAATACATATTATCCTAGAAGCAAATTTGCTTTATAATTAGGTCTTACAGAATGCTTTAAAACTTACTATTAAGAGCAAGTATACTTGAAGCCTAAAAGGCCTTAACTACAACATCAATAAAGCACATGACTATTTCCTAACCCTGACAAACCTTTCTTAAAACCTTCTCAAGTCCAAATGACTTTTAAATTGTTCCGTGGGTTATGTATAACAAGATAATTAGAACAAAATTGTATTTTCTTATTTTCTTTTAGCTGCAATTTTCTTCGCATTCTATAAAACACTTAATCGTACCATATTTGTCACCATTACTAAACTGAACTATTTAAGCAATGCTCACTCACAATTAACTCACAAATTAGTTTTTGAAATTTACGATTATTTCGATTTTCTTTTTTTTAACATGGCCTTCTTAATAAATATTAGAAATGCGATAAATACGCATGGATGTCAATGGAAGATAATTCGAACATTGATTGTAGTTTCGTTTTTCCTATTTTTGGCACAACTATTTTATATTATAAGAAGTGTCGTTGTTTTTAATAGTTTTCCGTGGCCTCCTCACAAATACCTATATTAAATGTTTCGAAAATTAATCACTTTTTCTAGAGATAAATATAACATAATATGATATATCGTTGGATAACTAATTTAAAAAACAGAGGTTATGTCTATATCTCGCAATCTGAGGCGTGTATAATTTTTTTCTTATCAGCATCGGATTCTATTAAAAAAAGTGTCTTAAGAATGTGTTACTCGATTTTCGATTCAACACTAAGGGTACGAACATGTCGAAGAATCTTAATAGTTAAATGAGTTGTTCACTACTACAGCCGCCGTCAATTTGTAAAACAAACCTGTACATTTAAATGGGATAGCGCATGCCAAAGATATTTGCAGCAGTTCATCCTAGCAGTTCACACGGGAATTACCGCGGTCATTGCACTTCACTGGCCATTCATAATTGTATACATTTGGTGTGAGGTACGCAGATCCTCGCATCCTCGCATCTAGAAGTTCAGGCCACAATTTGAGTCCGTGTATCGAATTCATCAATTTGTAAAACAAACCTGTACATTTAAATGTGACCGCACATGTCGAGGATGTTACCAGAGCTGTTTATATCCGAAGTCAACTAGCATGTTCACGTCGAAACAAAATAGTTTGTTTTTACATGGTGGTAGAGAGGTAGACTACGCGGGTCGCGAATATTTATCATATTTTGAATAAATATTTCTATGGATATTTGTTTTAAGTTATAGCTAACAACCTTAATTATTGCTTTATAATTAATATATATACAAGCTCGTATCTTAAAATTATTTTTATATGTTTATTTTATATGTTACATACATGATTTTAGTAAATATTTCTATGAATAATTTTTTTGCCTATGGCTATATATCTACACCAGAAGTAGGGACAGTGGGCAGGACCGTCGACAGGGGGAGGCAGGGGGCCCGGGACTACGGCTATATTACGTCATATAGGCTAGGCCATTCAGTTGTGCACATTTGGCGATTCTCAAAAAAATTATATAAATCAGTGACGTAGCCAGGGGAGGTCCGGACCCCCCCCGAAATTAATTGACATTTAAATAATTGACAGGCATGTTATTTAAAATTAACAAATTAATTTCATTTTCGGTTTTTATTGAAAATTTTTCTGCCTGATTTCAAATTTCTATTCCAGCCAACCCCGTTGTAAATCGTGGTTTCTTGCAATTTTATTGCAGCCATATGGATAGGGCAGATAAGCCAACAGTGTGAGGATTTGAAGCCACACAATCTAGCGCAATCTGAATCTGATTTAATCTCAAGTAACCTGCTGCATATAAGTATGACGGATGTGATGTGATTGTATAAACCTAATTCCTTTTCATAATGAAGCGTTCCAGAGATTCCTCAATTATATCTTTTTCAAAATAATAAATAAAATAACAAGGTATATAAAGTAAAGAAAATTGTTTCTTCCTACATGCTTAGTCGCCTAAGTGTGGAATCAAAATTAGCGCCCCTCTCAATAAAAAACAACGCTTTTCTCTTTTCAATATGTGACATTATTATAGATATATCTTTATACAGTTGTACATGGCTCCATGTTGCTAGTTTATTAATTAGAAACTAATAGTTTGCTATAGTTAGTTCTTCTGCAGTTAAAATGAGCCTTCTCATATCAGATGCACTCTTCAAAATGTTTGCCATCTACTGCATAGCTAGTTAGATCACAACTTTTACCATCTAGTATGACATTATTGAGTTAATTCACGTACATGATGAACAGCAAAGGTCTCACTATGCTACCTTGTGGTACACCTATATTAGTTGTTACTTTCCCCAGATTTTCTCTCAATATTTTGACCACTTGTTTTCGATTGCTGTGATTCGATTCGATTATTATTATATTTGAAATAATTTCGGCTTTCAACAGAACTTAAAAAAAAAGGTTTTTTTACTTAAAAAAATGGAGATATTTTAATTATGTAAAAAGGGGCTTATAGATGGAGCAATTAGCATTTTTTCAAAGTGATAGAATTTCAACGTTTTCAACTAACTAGTCGTCGCGACACCTAGAAAATTTAAATCAACTGCAGGGACTTTAAAAGTGCGAAGGGACTCCTGTTTAAAATTGTTTTTTTTTGTCATATACATTTTACTTTTCATAAAAATACAGCAACACGTTCTGAAGTTTATGAAAATATTTTCATTACTAACTGAGATACAACGAATTGAAATTTTGTGATTTGTTAAATTGTAAATCACATAATCGAATTTTGAAAAAAAATTTCGCAAACTGCTTTTTCAAAATTTTTTAGGGGTCGTTAGAGAAGTGCTTCTCGAGATGTTATTTCCCATATTTCGTACGGGTTCCATGCGCCACAGACGAGAAAAAAATTATTGATATTTCTAGATCCGCGCTTGACTCAATTACTCTATTCGTATCTGAGTAATACCTTCAAAACGTTCGGACCCCCCCCCCCCGAATAAAAATCCTGGCTACGTCACTGTATAAATATTTCAATTCAATAAAAATCTGTAACAATTAAATACTGTGGTAGTTTTTTAATAAATTAAAAACAGAAAAATAAAACGACAAAACCTTGAAAGAGGGAAGGGGCCCTCAATAATAAGCAGCCCCGGGGCTCGGTAAAGCTGTCGACGGCCCTGACAGTGGGGTATTTAGCAACTGTAATTATTGGTATATAATTAATATAGCTATTAAATTGAAAAAGTAGCAATACAAATATAGTACGGCTTTTTCAGCATTGAATACGTGCCGTGTGCCGTATTTTAATTTCAACGACAATTCCCCCCAGTGTTTCTATTCATGGTACACATGCGGATTAATTTTGAAGAACTGTGAGGGGTTGAGGTTTCGCCAGTACACACTACGTTTGTCTAGATTCGCCGTACAGTGTATAACCATCACGCAGGAATGTGTGTACGATATATATTGAATATCTTTTTATTTTTATTTTGTGAAAAAGTGAAAATGAATAAAAAGGACGAATCAATCAATGCTCCAGCGTTGTGGGACAAACGCCATAAACAGCACCACAACCGGCATGTTTTGAGTATAGGGAGTGGAAAAACCGCTGCCCAAGGAATCCTTACTTCCACATCCAGATTTTCCATCCAAGTATCTCACAACGAAAACATTTTGTATGTGGAAATAAACGCATATTTCCCTCTCACTCTGCAAAATCTTATCCTTAAAATGGAGCAGTATCCGACTGTTACCTATAAAACTGAGTTTTATATCCGTCGGCAAACGTATAAAAACCGTAGCATGATTTTTCTGGGTACTATACTGGTACAGTTGGGGATAATACAATATTTATATTGATTTTTTTTTATCTGTAATGATTTTTAGTGAACACCATTAACGAGTACGCAGAAAGAATTATATAATGCCAATGCAACAGACGCACACTACTCGTATTATCCGACGGAAAGAGCCACGCGACGGTGCTAGGCCCTAGCCGCAATTTTCAATAATGGGTTTAATTTTTAGTCATGTTTTGAATGTTCGAATTAACTATTTATGGAGTAGGGTTTTGTTCGTAAGCAGTCAGAAAATTAATCCGGTCACAATGCAACTTATTTTGCTACAAAAATAGCTTATAGCTATTTTATAAGTACTAAAATCTGTGTTTAATTTTAATAATAAGAATAATAATAATATTTGATAAAAAAAATGCACACTCCACATTTTCACATGTATTTTTCTTGAAAACTATACTAATAGTAAAAAAGAAAATTCAAATAACAAGTTTCTTCCATCCTGTATTTTCATTTATTTTTGATATACTTGGTATCTATTTCGAAAGATAACAATTTTCTCGATTGCTAATATAATTGCTAATTATTGTAAAGAAACATAAGATCATATTTTATTTCTCATTATTTCAACTAATTCATCAATTAATTTTGTTCAGTAATGTACAGTGTTCTAATGTATTTTAAAAAATACAATAAAAATTCAACAAAAAATAGAATAGACAGGTGCCAGTACTTTTTAATCGGATAGTAGGTACACGTATATTATATCATACCAACTAATTAAATTTTATATTTATCTAATAGTACACCTATTCACTGATTGCGCATATCCCCATTTAAATAATTTGTATTTAAAATGTCCCATAAGAAGAGTATATCTCCTGTATAACAATACGCACTCAAATGGGTTTGTTCCAAATTTCGTGAAAAAAATACCTATTTTTGGATTGTTTCCGAAGGAAATAAAAATTCTGAAATTGCCAATGAAAATTCACTGTAATTGTCAATTTGTACTAAGTTTTAATTATTTTAATTTCTGATTGCAATAATAATTATTGCCATGCGCCATGCAACTTTCATTACATTTCATAATTTTCCACCCACAATAACAAACGCAATAGATCACCTTTTACGTTTTATAAAATTTAATGTATCACAAGAATGCACTTTTCAGAGATCTACGTTAAAAAAAGTTTTAAATCGGACCTAAAATACATGCCTTATGATGGTGATTCCAAACAAACGGCGACACACTGCAGAAATAGAAATTATTTACATGAGATACAATAAAACCAGGTCAATCACCCGAAAAACGGAACGGATTGATAAACTTCTCCGACATGTACGCCCAGCATCGTGGCCACTAATTGACTAAAAATCCGAGATGCACGGCTAGAGTCGTTACTTCTTTGGCATGTCCGTACCCTAAGGGTACGGACATGTCGAAGAAGTCACGACTCTATCCGTGCATCTCGGAGTTTTAGCCAATTAAGTGCTACGACGCTGGGTGGACATGCCGGAGAAGTTTATCAATCCGTTCCGTTTTTCGGGGGAATTGACCTGCTTTTATTGTATCTCATGTAAATCATTTCTATTTCTGCAGTGTGTCGCCGTTTGTTTGGAATCACCATCATAAAACATGTATTTTAGGTCCGATTTAGGACTTTTTTTTAACGTAGATCTCTGAAAAGTGCATTCTTGTGATACATTAAATTTTATAAAACGCAAAAGGTCGACCTATTGCGTTTGTTATTGTGGGTGGAAAATTATGAAATGTAACGAAAGTTGCATGGCGCATGGCAATAATTATTATTGCAATCAGAAATTAAAATAATTAAAACTTAATACAAATTGACAATTACAGTGGATTTTCATTGGCAATTTCAGAATTTTTATTTCCTTCGGAAAAAATCCAAAAATAGGTATTTTTTTCACGAAATTTGGAACAAACCGATTTAAGTGCGTATTGTTATGGCGGAAACCGGAACGAGAGGTTGGGGGTGAAACTTTCGAATTATACAGAAATATGCCCTTCTTATGGGACATTTCAAATACAAATTATTTAAATGGGGATATGCGCAATCAGTGAATAGGTGTACTATTAGATAAATATAAAATTTAATTAGTTGGCATGATTTAATATACGTGTACTATCCGATTAAAAAGTACTGGCACCCCACTATCTGTCTATTCTATTTTTTGTTGAGTTTTTATTGTATCTTTTAAAATACATTAGGAGAACACTGTACATTACTGAACAAAATTAATTGATGAATTAGTTTGAAATAATAAGAAATAAAATATGATCTCATGTTTCTTTACAATAATTAGCAATTATATTAGCAATCCAGAAAATTGTTATCTTTCGAAATAGATACCAAGTATATCAAAAATAAATGAAAATACAGGATGGAAGAAACTTGTTATTTGAATTTTCTTTTTTACTATTAGTAGTTTTCGAGAAAAATACATGTGAAAATGTGGAGTGTGCATTTTTTTATCAACTATTATTATTATTCTCATTATTAAAATTAAACACAGATTTTAGTACTTATAAAATAGCTATAAGCTATTTTTGTAGCAAAATAAGTTACATTGTGACCGGATTAATTTTCTGGTTGCTTACGAACAAAACTACTCCATAAATAGTTAATTCGAACATTCAAAACATGACTAAAAATTAAACCCATTATTGAAAATTACGGCTAGGGCCTAGCACCGTCGCGTGGCTCTTTCCTTCGCGTGGCTCTTTCCTTCGCGTGGCTCTTTCCGTCGGATAATACGAGTCGTCTGCGTCTGTATATAATTCTTTCTGCGTACTCGTTAATGTAATTTGGTGTTCACTAAAAATCATTACACATAAAAAAAATTCAATATAAATATTGTATTGTCCCCAACTGTACCAGTATAGTAACCAGAAAAGTAATGCTTCGGTTTTTATACGTTTGCCGATGGATATAAAACTCAGGTTTATAGGTATCCGTCGGATACTGCTTAGTTATAAACTTTGGCAAATAACTATGAAATGAGCGGTTCAAAATTGACTTGCAAGAATCAGCCTAAACCTACTAACAAACACATTAACTAACTAATGAACTAATATACAAATAAAAGCCTTGTAAAAAGAACATTCGTATTATTAAACACATTGATGCAACATTTTGTATCGCATCTAGGAACGGCCCTGCATACATATAATTTGTTACATTACTTCCACTTCACTACGTGGATGTGGAAGTAAAACGAATAATGAATTCAATTGTTATTTATTTCAGATATAATAACATGTTTCTGAAAATAGACAACTGTGGTGGTGAATCTTGTCGGGCCCTGACTGAAACTGACCTCGTCAATGTTGGCTCCAGCAAACTGTGCCGGGACCCAACGGTCCGCCTGACAAACTTCAAAGCGTACCGACAACCCACTAAACAATGCATTATTACTTTAATATAACATCAACGTTGTCAGAAAGTAATTTGTCATACTATTAAATGTTACGTAATGTAACCAACATTACGTAAATATTTGTTTAATATTTCGAAATGTAACATTTCTCTGTTAAGTTGTTGTAATATAAATATCATATTGCAAGAGAACATTACAAATGTTACTTCCATTTAACATTGCATAACATTACGGATACATTCTTTGTTTGCTGGGAAGGTTAATTGGTTGGTTGGTTCGATCTTCTGTAGACCTCTTTTTCTTGGGCCTGAGTTAATAAAAGGACCACCAAACCAACCACAACCTTCTCGGTACACTTTGAAACTTGCTATGACAACTCGCAAAAGTAAGCTGGTTTGCTGGAGTTCCAGCGTCTTCAAGGCGTACCGACATTGTTGGCTCCAGCAGTTTTACAAGTTTGCATGGCAAACTTCAAAGTGTACCGAAAAGGTCGGTTAGTTGGTTGGTTGGTCGGTTAGTTGGTTGGATCGTCTGTATAAATCTTTAGGGGGGTCTACAGACGACCCAACTATCGGGAGCCAACATTGTCGGCATGCTTTGAACTCATTTGTAAAAGTGAACTGGTCTGCTGGAATTCCAAAAAGCGTACAATATTGGCTCCCGATAATTGGGTCGTCTGTAGACCTCTTTTCCATTCAATATACAAATGTATTATATGTAACGTAACAATTTTGGTTACATTTTATAATTATACCTACTCATATTAAGAATTATAAATTTATTTTTTATTTAATTTACTTATATTTAATTTTCAGAAATATCAGGATCTGAAAGAGAAGTAAATAAATGTTGCATAAATGCGATATAATTTTATGTAGAGTCCTGTACGTCCGTTTATAGTAATTATCAATATCTGAAGTTTTTATTGCCGTAATCCTTCCGGGTAAAGTTTTCGTAAAATATACTCGGCACTTTTCTAAATTGACCGGCAGACGCACCCGGTGGACAAAGCACGAAGCTGATTACCTATGTTTTTCAAAATAGCCAATCAAATAATGTTTAGGTATTGCTTACCGGTGCGATCCACCCGTGAATTTAGAAATCTGGCCACTTTCCACTTTGTTACAGTGCAGACCACGCCCACAACCGTGTTAAAGTAAATTATACGCGGCCACAGTGCCGTCCTGTAATCTATACCCGGCCGCTAGAATAAATATAATTTTTGCAGTGTTAAGTTACACCTACTTCTATCAGTGAGTGAGTGTTGATAAATTCACAATAATGGACGACATCGAAAAGAAATTGTTAGCAATCAATGACAATTAATGCGAATTTTCGGATGAAATATTTGTTAATGACAGAGGTTTTAAGATGTTAGGGCGAACGAAATAAAATCTTGAACGGTTTGAAAGTGACTATAGTGCATTTTGCGATCATTGTAATTTTTATTCACTTTATATTATGTCGCGTTATTGTGCTTTATTACAGGTAACCCACTAAACAAGATATTATTACTTTAATATAACATCAACGTTGTCAGAAAGTATTTTGTCATACTATTAAATGTTACGTAATGTAACCAACATTACGTAAATATTTGTTTAATATTTCGAAATGTAACATTTCTCTGTTACGTTGTTGTAATATAAATATCATATTGCAAGAGAACATTACAAATGTTACTTCCATTTAACATTGCATAACATTACGGATACATTCTTTGTTTGCTGGGAACTTATGTTCATAATAATCGTCACGTACATGTGGCTGAAGCGTACAGCATCTTGAAAATGAATAATGAAACGAAACTAATTTTCTTAAATTACTTTGAAGACAGCATAATACTAAGTGGTGCCAAAAATTTTCATGATATGAAGTTATTCAACGAAGCCTAAGAAAACGTCTTTCAAAAAATATTACCGCAAATATGCCCAATGCTAAAGTTAAAATAAATTTTGTTACTTTAGGTACTCATTTTGTCAACTTTTACCTTTAAATTTATGTTACCTGCATTTTGATTAAAGTAAAAACTTCATCTTAAACAGATTTATATTTTCTACGCACTTTCATTAATGAAATATTAAGTACATAAACAAAGCAGAATGTACAACTGATATCGTGAATCGAGATACACATAGGCAATAGACCCTTGTGTACGTTTTATTAAAATCTCTATACACAGATATATTTTCCAGTTAACCTATAGGGGCTAGCCATAGGCGTGGTGTACACTGACAAGGAATATTTTACAAAAACGCTTCCGTCGTAATATCTACGACGTCGGTATCTACTTACTACACTTTACCTGTTGATTCAGATTGTCTTCCTAGTTTTATTTCCACATCCAGTGGAAGTACAGTAACGACAAAAAACATTTTGAATATTTTTACTGTTCAAATAGGCTTAGAATGTCATGAAGCGTCGAAATTTTAAGTTTGACCGAAAAAAAAAATTCTTTTTTGTGCGCACGATTACTCTGGAACGTTTAAGATATTGACTTGAAATTTGGTACACGTATGTATTTTAACGTGATCTGGAATTAGATTATATTTTCCTCTTATTCTGTTGAGGTTTTTGGTAAATAAGGGAAAATGGGTGTAAACAGATAAATCTAGCAGATATGAGTTCATAAAATTGGTATTGGTATTTAGTGGTGATATTTAGTATTAGTATAGCTATAAAAGGTCTCGAAAAATTTTTTGGCATTAGCCACCCCCATTACCACCCCCACACCGTTATTAAAGGGGGTGAAAAAAATTGTGATTTAGTGTGTGTGGGTGGAATCAAAAACCTCAAAATATTTTTTTTACTTCATCCACTCCCACACTACTACCGATGTGGGATACTGTTTTATGAGTTCTTGGGGTAAATGATTTCAAATATTACATTATTAAAGTTCCATAAGTAATTATTTCCACATACAAAATGTTTTCGTTGTGAGAGACTTGGATGGAAAATCTGGATGTGGAAGTAATGATTCCTTGGGCAGCGGTTTTTCCACTCCCTACTCAAAATATGCCGGTTGTGGTGCTGTTTATGGCGTTTCTCCCACAACGCTGGAGCATTGATTGATTCGTCCTTTTTATTCATTTTCACTTTTTCACAAAATAAAAATAAAAAGATATTCAGTATATATCGTACACACATTCCTGCGTGATGGTTATACACTGTACGGCGAATCTAGACAAACGTATTGTGTACTGGCTAAACCTCAACCCCTCACAGTTCTTCAAAACTAATCCGCATGTGTACCATCAATAGAAACACTGGTGGGAATTGTTGAAAGTAAAATACGGCACACGGCACGGATTCAATGCTGGAAAAGCCGTACTATATTTGTATTGCTACTTTTTCAATTTAATAGCTATTTTAATTATATACCAATAATTATAGTTGCTAAATACCCCACCGTCGGGGCCGTCGACAGCTTTACCGAGCCCCGGGGCTGCTTATTATTGAGGGCCCCTTCCCTCTTTCATGGTTTTGTCGTTTCATTTTTCTGTTTTTAATTTATTAAAAAACTACCACAGTATTTAATTGTTACAGATTTTTATTGAATTGAAATATTTATATAATTTTTTTGAGAATCGCCAAATGTGCACAACTGAATGGCCTAGCCTATATGACGTAATATAGCCATAGTCTTGGGCGCCCTGCCCCCCCTGTCGGCGGTTCTGCCCACTGTCCCTACTTCTGGTGTAGATATATAGCCATAGGCAAAAAATGATTCATAGAAATATTTACTAAAATCATGTAGGTAACATATAAAATAAACATATAAAAATAATTTTAAGATACGAGCTTGTATATATGTTAATTATAAAACAATAATTAAGGTTGTTAGCTATAACTTAAAACAAATATCCATAGAAATATTTATTCAAAATATGATAAATATTCGCGACCCGCGTAGTCTACCTCTCTACCACCAAGTAAAAATAAACTATTTTGTTTCGACGTGGACATGCTAGTTGACTTCGGATATAAACAGCTCTGGTAACATCCTCGACATGTGCGGTCGCATTTAAATGTACAGGTTTGTTTTACAAATTGATGAATTCGATGCACGGAATCAAATTGTGGCCTAAACTTCTAGATGCGAGGATGCGAGGATCTGCGTACCTCACACCAAATATATAAAATTATGAATGGCCAGTGAAGTGCAATGACCGCGGTGATTCCCGTGTGAACTGCTAGGATGAACTGCTGCAAGTATCTTCGGCATGCGCTATCCCATTTAAATGTACAGGTTTGTTTTACAAATTGACGGCGGCTGTAGTAGTGAACTACTCATTTAACTATTAAGATTCTTCGACATGTTCGTACCCTTAGTAATTGAGATACAGAGGTCATCCAAAAACGCTCTGTAACTTGGTAGTCGAAAAGGATAGACGATCGCGGTTCGCGCCATTGTTTGTTTCTCGAAAATCGGTCTCAGGACACCTATATTGGTTTTTGTCTATCTGCCATAGTTTTAGAGAAAACCCGAAGTCCCATCTAATTTGGCCCACCCTGTGTATGAAAAAATATGTATGAAAAAATAAAATATATTTTTAAAAGCTTTAATTCGGCCGAACGTACAGGGATATTTTAATTTGGCATGAGAATTCTAAGAGCCCACTTTCAGTCATTTACAGGCAATAAAAATGTAGTGAGCATGTAAAGGAATTAAAGATAATAAAAATTATCCACTTAAATGAAAAACAGTCGACATAAATATTTTAATAAACGATCTGAGGAAAAAACAATACAATAGGCTCTTCAGCAAAACCATGTTCGTATTTAAGTGAGCAAATGAACGAAAAAAACAAAAGAACTCAGTTTTAATCCCCAGACAATGGTTGCGAGCGTACGGTTGAACGAAAACAAAAGAAGAAAATAATGCGTCAATTGGTTAAGAGAAACAGTTGGCACTCTATTTACCATTGTTTATCTAATTGTGGCCGTTTCGGTATCTCCCTCGGCAAGGGGCGAAAATAATGAATGCTAAGAAATCAAATTGTCATTTGCAGTTCTTTTCCTTTTACGCATTTTTTCAAAGAAAGATGAAAAGATTTAATCTCAAAAAATGAAATTTTAAATTAAAAAGACGGAATCAGACAAGAGTTTTAAATTGCTCTCCGAGACCTTAATATTGATAAATAGTTCAATTAAAAGTGAAATCCGACAATTTTTCCTTTATATTTCATATTTTATTTCCCGTAACATGTGTTAAAAGCGGCGGATTAGCTAGGATATTATCTATTAGATTACTTAGATTTGAAGACAGTGGCAGTGCAGTTTTATTTTAACTTAAAATATGATTAATAAAAACAAATTGTTTGGGTAGAGAATAGTATATAGGTATTAAGCAAATTACAACATACACACTTTTTTTATTTATTATGAACTTACCTACTTTCTGTATATTGTTGCTCTAATCTGGGCACGCAGTTAGGTAAATACTTTAAAACCCTCATTATTGCAGAACCAATCAAAACAACTACTCTTCTAGATAATACTGACGAAATATTGAATTACATGATACGATTCTTAGCATTTTAAAGCAAACAAAAATATTAAAAATACTTAAATCATTTATTTAAATTGAGTCATTCACACTTTTTTTTAAATTTAATATGGAATTATCTACTTTCTACACATTGGTACCTTAATCTGGTCACGCTAATATACTACTTAGGAAAACACTTTAAAGCACTCATTATGGGAGAACCAATAATAATAATAATAATAATAATATATTTATTTACGTTACGTTTCAATACAATACAATACATTAGGTACACTTACATTAGAACATTGAAAATATAATAATATAGATACACACACAAAATCAATAGTGCAAATAAATATAGATACTCAAAAAGTGACTTAACACTTGTTTCGAGTTATGACTAATACATAATACAATTTATCACAACCATAAAACACAATAATAGATCACAATAATAAATCACAACAATAAATCTAAACAGTATATATAATGTATAATAATAATTTATAAAGCAGGTATATAACATACACATATAGATTAAATACGAGTTTATTGCACCACACATTCCTAATTACACTTACACAATTCCAATATAACAATATAGAGCAACATAAAGCAACAGGTAAGTATCAGAATTTTTTTTTTTTGGCTTTTAGTATTTTTATATTTTTAATTAATAATATATTTATGTCAATAATGTCATTTATTAATTTCCTTGGGTTTTATATTATATGCTTCTTTAATAGTTTTTTAAATGAATTTATTTTGGTTATACTTTGTAACTCGTTTGGTAATGTGTTGTAGACTGTTGGGGCTAAAAAAGCATAAGACATTTGTCCAACTGTTTTCATCATAAATGGTACAGTATGTTTATTTTTTTGTCTAGTATTGTATACATGAGAGGGTAGAGTTTCTATATTTTGGGTAAGTTGGTATTTTACGCTTATGTTATAATAATACAATTGCCTAATATCGAACAATTTTGCCTCTGTGTACAATAAATCTGATGAATATATTGAACTCCTGCCCAGCATTATTTTTAGAAATCTTTTTTGTAGGGTTTCAAGAGGAGTCAAATTAGTTTTAGCAACCCCACCCCAACCAAATATACAATAACGTAGATGACTTTCCACAAGTGAATGATACAGCATTTTTAATTGATCGAAATCCAGAATATTTTTTAGGTACCTAAATATTTAAATGATAGTTTATAATTTCTTTATTATGTAGTTTATATCGACGTCCCATCTTAAATGGGAGTCTATGAAAACACCTAAATATTTTATATTCTCTTCAGGTAATATAGTACATAACGTTCCTCTAACATTTATTTCGAGACATTCAAACGTTGGTTGACCAGATTTATTGCAACTAAGCGGTAAGTAGTGCGTTTTATCAAAATTTATTGTTAATAACCAATTATCAAACCAATTCTTTATTAGACTTAGATCATCCTCAGCTAGTATCCTAAGGTCTGTCCAAGAATCTGCCTTATAAAATATGGCAGTATCATCAGCAAAACCCACAATTTCCCCTCCGTTCCGTAATGAAAACAATCCATCTATGTAAATCGAAAACAAAATGAGGCCCAAAACTGTACCTTGCGGCACTCCGTACTTTATTATCATTGACTCACTTAATTCATTATTTATTCTTACTTACTTTAACTTTAGTGTAGTCCAATGTCTTCCAATGTTTGTAACAGTAGTTCATGGCTAACTGTATCAAATGCCTTCAATAAATCTAGGAATACAAACAGGGCTTACTTCCATCCAGAGCAGAGTATATCTTGCTAGTCAGTGCTAATAATGCATCTTGTGTGGATACGTTCTTTTTAAATCCGAACTGGTTTTCCGAAAGTGGTTTATACTTATTAATGTATGCCGTTAATCTTTATTTTATGACTTTTTCAAATAATTTTGATAGATGGGTTATAAGTGATATTGGTCTATAGTTTGATAATATTTCTTTGTTTCCCTTCTTATATATAGGAATTATTACAGATTCTTTAAATATCGAAGGCCATATACCAAGTGTCATGCATGTATTGAAGATATATTCTAGTGGTTTTAGAATATATTCTGAAGCCGATTTTAGTACTTCGGCTTTTATGTTGTCTAAACCAGGGGATTTTTTATTTTTTAATTCATTTAATAGTTGTTTTAGTTCAAATGTATCTGTAGGTAAAAGTACCATAGAGTTTTGTACTCAATTTTTTGTAATTTTGAAGTTAGGATCTTTGTTTATTTTATTTGCTAGATTTTCTCCCATTTTCGTAAAAGTTTAATTAAATTCATTTGCCATTTCTTTTGAATTTGTGATTAATTCACCATTTTCATTCTTTATTGAACTAAAGGTGTTATTTTTTGAATTTGTTTTACTAATTTCCCGGACCGTTTTCCAAAGACTTTTTGAGTTTGTCTCGTTTTTGTTTATTTCGTTTTTGTAATATTCGTGTTTAGTTTTGTTAATTAGATTTGTAAGTCTATTTTTATAGGTTCTGTATTCTGATTTTAAATATTCATTATTAGGATGTTTTTGTACTGTTCTATACATTTCGTTTTTTTATGTATGGATTTTACTAGCCCACTTGTGACCCAAGGTGTTAATTTTGTATTTTTCCTTTTAATTTTTTTAAGATTAGTTGAATCCTTTAGTGCTTTTGTAACAATATTAACAAAATTTTCTGTTGCAGTATCAGTATCTTGCTCCACATACACAGATTCCCAAGACTCACTACTTAGAATTTTCTGAAACTTACCATAATCTACATTCCTTATAAATCCTTCCCTATCATTAGTCTCCTTTTCTTTATTACAGTGTAATATAATTTGTAACATCAAAACAACTACTCTTCTAGCTAATACTGACGAAGTATTGAATTACACGATGAGATTCCTAGCATTTTAAGACAAAAAAATATATTGAAAACACTTCGTAGTATTAGCTAGAAGAGTAGTTGTTTTGATTGGTTCTCCAATAATGAGTGTTTTAAAGTGTTTTCCTAAGTAGCATATTAGCGTGACCAGATTAAGGTACCAATAGACAGAGAGTAGATAATTTCATATTAAATAAAAAAAGTGTGAATGACTGAATTTAAATAAACTGAACAAACTGCACATTGCCTGCAACCAGTTACCCTAACCTCAGGAGCAGTTTCAGATAAATATGGGGTTTATAAATAAAGAAATATAGAAAATTTTCAGTAAGATAAAATACCTATGTAGGGAAATTTTATGAGCAACACAAATAAATAACTTAATCTAAAATTAATTTATAATTGTCTTTCAGTGCCCCGGAATTTAAAATATTGCTATATTACTTTTGTAAGCTTACTTATTTCTTATTGATAGGTGGCGCTGTTGGTTACACCTTATGTGTCTCCTCTTCGATCATTCTATTACATAGTGTTCCTTAATATGACAGCCGAAAATGACGTTGCTTGAAGTTCTAGTAGAATTTGGATTAATACATTTATTTATAATATGGCTAGTTCTTTCAATACTAGGAAGTACAAATTTATTTTTTTCTTGACCTAAGAATTGACTTCTTATTTTGGGACATATAAATTACCATTAATAATTCTTATTGTTCGATTTATTTCATTTCATAAATTATTCTGGCATTTGACATTTGCGCCTTTTTAATATTTTAAGGTTATCTGACGATATGTCATCGACTATCTTCTTCAACGACTGGAAAATGACATCCATTATAATATAAAAATCAAAATTGACGTATTTTTGGTATATTATGCCTACTGATTTTGACATTTTTAACTTAGAAAGCAAATGATTTTCTTATGGTACCATTACCAAACTTACTGTAGTTAAATTCTACGTTTTAACATGAATCTTTTAATATGGACCATGTCCTAATTGAATTAAAATATTTTCATACCTCATAATAAAATTTTAAATTTAATATAAAAGCTTAAAATTACCTAACTACATTATGACGTATACTTTCCGGTGAGGCCGGAAAGTGGTCACTTTTGACACCTTACAATTTTTTACGTGGGGCAAAGGTCCCACACTAGCCTCTTAGCACAGCTTGTTGCAGTAGGGCTGGAGTAGCTACAGTGGAGAAAAACAGAAAATTCCAGTGGGTCAATTGGGATGTATCAGACTTTCACACATACACAGTAAAACGCATAATTCGGTAAATAATATCTATTTATTTCCTATAAGCTACAATATCAACTCTAAATTAGTCTAAATCTACTAATATATACCAGACAGTACCCAGGCTATAATATGACTATCGTGCAGTTACGGTGCAGTTACAGCGATGTTACTTATGGCAGGCGGGAGCGAAGCAGCGCTATGACGTGGACTCGAGGTATGGCGGTGAAGGATGGTTAGCGGCGCGAAAATGACAAGGTGACGGGTTACGATGCAGGTGACGAAAAGCGGTTAGGTTATGTACAGTCGTCGGATACCAGGAAGGAGCAAGCAAACAATAACTAATGCAACAATAAGAAAAATGGCTACTCTAAGTGTCAGGCTTGGCTAATACTAGGAATCCTAAAGCTGAAAAGAGATGTATGATTAGTTAAGATAAGACGGCGTTCTGCAGCTCCTAACCTGAAAAAAGTTAAAAATAATAATATGGCCACGTCCCGATTTCTCCGCATTAGCAGTACTACGAAGACCTCGGAGACGCTTTCTCTGTGCCCACAGGGTAAGCGCACTAGCACATATTACGAATACCCTGGGTACACCGGAGTCAGACACGCTAGCACGACTGTTGGAACCTGGATGTGAGCTCGTACCCTGGACCTAAAATTGGGTGAGCGTCTTGCTTTCTCCGCATTAGCAGATACTACGAAGACTCCAAAACGCTCTCTCTATGGACACAGTTTGCGTGCACTAGCAGATATTACACGCACCCTGGGCACACAAGAGTTACCAGACAGCAATTAGAATTAAAGGCCCTGATTTATCCGCATTAGCAGATACTACGAAGACTCCAGGAACCTCTACTATATGACCACAGGGTACCCGTACTAGCAAATATTACGGATACCTTGGGGACACAACCAGTAAAATAAATACAAAGACAAATAAAAGTTCACAGTATCAGCCAAACCGCTACCTATTATAATTATTACTATTATTCTTACTTATATCCTCTAGTTGCTCCTGGCGCGTCTGGTTGAATACGGGGCTGTATACCGACTGACTTCTGGACTGGCACGTCTACCTGCTTCGGAAGCTCGTGAGGAACTTAACTGTCGGTGTGGCTTTCAATAGCGGCCTTCTCTCGCCCGGTAGTGGGAGAAGTGAATGCGCGTAGGCCATGAGCGGTGTAGACGGAACTTGTGAAATTTTCGTTACAATGAATTTTACGGACTTACAGTTTCGTGAAAAGGTATATTTTAAGAAATATTGACAGAGTCCGAAAAGTTGGACTTGAAATAATTTACGGAAATATTCACTTACGCTTGACGGCTGGTCACGGGTGGGCACCTTTGCTCGCTGCTACTGCTTCGGATCGACTGACCGACGCCACAGAGAGCGTGTGCTTAGGGCGGTCTCTTGGCGCTGTGCAGGTGGGGGTTTAACGCGGGAATGTAGTTTTACGCGGTAATAAATTGTTCGTAGCCGGTTGGGTTTAAATAAGCAATACAAAAATTAAATAATAATATTTATAATATGTAAAAATGAGGTACTTGTTTGGGTCTCGGAATTTGCTTCATTACAACATAAAGTTTCCTCTCTACATGATTGATTAACATGCTTAAAGCAAGCTATTACCTAACTCTTACTTTAACAAAACTATTTCTATTTTATTTGTTATAACACAATTTTTATTTTAGGAAATGAATCTCTAGTTCACTGATACTTATCGTTAAAGCTTTTTCTGTCCATTCTCTACTTTATAAAGTTCAAATAGAATGTTTACGTTTTACCACAGCTTAGATTTGCAGGCCCTATCCACCATTCTGGTTTAAATGTTCATATCATTGTTGCATTGTCACTTTTATTGATTGAAGAAACCTTTTCCCGAAGCAATAGGTTACTATGTAGGAATTATTCTAAGCTGTATGACTTTATTTGGTAAGTACTTTCAGGTATCTACCATAAATTCACTCTTTCCTAAAGTTATTCTTATTGTTTGTGTTTTTAGGTACCGTTACTTAATATTTGCACTATATTTCATATTTAATGTTTGCAGTTTGATTCTAATTATTTTATTTTGTCTTCTCCAGGTAAGGATGAGGTTCTATTCGATTAGAAGTCCCAAGAAATCACCCCATTGAAATGAAGAATTTTGCTGTTCCGAATCTATCCTAAACCCATATTTTTAAATGATAACGTTCAGTAATTATGCCCTTTTCAATCTATTGTTATTTTATACCATTGCAAATTTATAACAAATGGCCAATAATTATAGATAATAAAAATACATTTAAAACATTTTAATTTATTGAACATTTCCTTATTTATTAAACTGTATACTGATATCAGACCAACTAGCTGCACACAATGCTCAACTATATCATGCAACTAAGTTTACAAATTGATATAATAAATAATTACCTTTACCTAACATTGAGGATATCATAACAATACATATCACAGTTTTTAATAGTTACACAAACAACAATTAAATGCTTGTCAATTCTAAAAATTATCTATAAAATTCATCCACCGTATAACAGTTAGTCTCTTCAGCAATCGAACAAATCTTTTCTTCATTTTGTTCTAATTTCACTGGCTTTATTGCTACTTCCAGCTTTGCCATTTTTTCGTTAAATTAATCTAACCACTAATTGTCCTGGTACTCAAATAAAATACCTACATATGTTTCCTTGTGAAAACAAAGTTCCGCAAATAACATAACTTTTAAATTCCATTAAAAGATAAAACGGTAAACTCCTTATCCGATATACTGCTTAACACTAAACAAACATTTTTATACAAATTGCTCCATTTCCTCTTATAAGAGAGAAAAATTCTTCTCGGCTTAGTTCAGGAGGCTATACTGGAGCATCTCGACGCTCTAATGCTAGACGAAAGGTATTTTAAATATGTAAGCATTATCGGTTAGGAGTTATTTAACCACACAGCTATACAGGGTGGCTCAGCGAAATTGTCCAACTCTGTTTTGTTTTTTTTTTAAATGAAAGAAGAAAAATGCTTGGACGTCAATTTTTGCTACCCCAGTAGGGGGGTTTGAAGATTAATGAGTTTAAAAATTACAACAAGTAATAAATGTCAAAAACATAACAGATTCACAAACAAATTAATTATTGACCAATACAAAACAATGTTTACAATTTTTTTATTATTCGACGTAGCTGACACCCACATCCACACACATTTCGATCCTTCGCCTGAAGTCCTTAAAACTGTTTCGAATATGATATAACGGTGTGGAGTTTACGGCATTTGTAATTCTCTGCTTCAATACTGCTACATCGTTAGGAAGTGGTTCAGCGAAAACCAACTGCTTGAGGCGACCCCATAAAAAGAAATCCAATACCGATAGGTCTGGGGATCTCGCCGGCCACTTGATCGGTCCATTCCTGGCAATCCAATTTTCTCCAAAATTTAAATTCAACCACCGATTAACCATTTCTGTGGAGTGGCCAGGGCAACCATCATGTTGAAAATGAACTAAAGGCATATCTCTTAAAATATTTAAATGTTCTTCAGAAAATCTTTCAAGAAGTTGTAAATAAGTGTGCTGGTTTAACCTTCTCTCAATGAAATAAGGTTCAATAACTCCAACGTGATAAGAAACGGCACACCACACATTCACTTTTTTTATAATATTATCTTCTACAATGAATTCTAAAATTTGGATTTTCAGAAGCCCAAAACCGACAATTCTGAGATGAAACAATACCATTGGTTGTGAATGTGGATTCATCTGAGAAACTTATGAAATGATGAAAAAAATCTCTCTTTCATGATTTTTTCTCCAATGGTCAAACAAAAATCCAACCGTCATCTCCCTCTTCAAGCATATGTTTATAATTTGCTTTATATGCCCTAATTTTCTTTGCCTTGCAAATTCTTTGGAGTTCAGACTTGCTAATATTAATAAGAGCTGATCTCTCTCTTAGTGGCATCCTAGAATTTTCTATAACAGAGGCATGAGCTATGATAGCCCCAACATTGTCTTCATCATATGCTTTTATTTTTCTTTTCATGTTAAGAACACTACCAGTAGCCAGAAACTTTTTAATTATTCTCATAGCCTGAGTACGTGACAAAGCAGTGTTTGGAAATTTCAAATTAAATTGGCTTACCACTTCTCTTAGCGAGTTTTCACCGCCAATTCCGTAGCATTGCACAATATAAATTTTTTCACGCACTGTGAGTACCATTTTCACTTAATTTTTTATGCTTGGTTCGTTAATTTGAAACAGAAATTAAGGATAATATTGACTACGTTTGAAAGATATGTCAATAATAAATGATAAATGTGTATTCACTGCTTTTCTCATAGCCTACTTTTAGCTTCTACATAACTTTAAATATTAATTCACAAAAAATAATTTCTATGCAGTTTTAATTGAATGGTTCAAAATAAAATACTAATTTATTGAAAAAATGGGAAGTTTCAAAAAAATAATTTTATATTTCTGAAATTTGGTATAGAGGTATAAAATTGCATTCTAAATAACTTTTCTTAGTGGAATATTTTCATATTTTGAAAAATAAAGGTACTTTATTAGTGATGATTTTAACAACTTTGCTTATAAAACACCCTGTAGAACACCAAATCAAGTCATTTTTGGTATACTTTAGTTTTACAACAAGCAGGACTCAATCCCCAAATACCATTCCAAAATTTTTGGTCCATTACATCTCTTGTTACATCTATCCTGGGACACACTGTATATAAATATAAAATATATTTAGATTTCACACTCATTGTAAGTGCATCTACACAATTTATATACAGGATGTCCAGTTACTGTTCTTATGATTTTTTCCTATTTTGTTTTTTTTGCAATATACAAACATTTTTATCTCCGCGATTTATTAATTGTTTCTTCTAAAAATGTATTTGATAATGATATATTTACTGAAAAACATTTTTGAAATAAATTATTATTTTACCGGTTCAAAAGCCGTTTCTCAACATATCTCAAAAGATATGATTATTTCAAATAATTTCTGCGTAAATTTAGGTGCTCTTTATATTAGCATTAAAATCTAGATATAGTTTTGGTCTTCTGTTTTGCGTTTGCTTTTCACTTTATGACAGATTTGATATCTATGGTGTATATTATTGGTGAATGTGATGGAAGTTGTTTATTGGCATCAAGAGTGTATCGTCAGAAATATCCCGACAGAATTTTGAAAGAACGTTTTGAACGTATTGGAAGTGTTGCATATGGAAAGAAGGCAAAACGACGAAATGTAGTGAAGGAATGGAGTTGGCTATAACTTTAGCGGTAATCTAAAATCCTAGGGCAAGTGTTCGGAAGTAGAGTAGGGATTTACAGGTCAGTAAACCTAGTGTTTCTCTATGCCTTCGTAAAAATAAGTTTCACCCCTATCGAGTACAGCTGCATCATGAGCTTTTGGATGTGGATTTAAATCCCAAAAATTTAATCTACGATTAAATTTTTGCCGGTGGGTTCAAAACAAAATTGGAGAAAACGAACGAACAATTTGTCTGCCTGTCTATCTGTCTGTCGGTCTGATGTCTGTCTGTCGGAAGGCAAAACTGTTTGTTGAAGAAAAGTAATATTTAGTAGATAGTTCATTCATTTCCAACGAAGAAATGGAATATACTTTTAGTGAAATTATACAGTGGTCATCCTAAAAAGTAGCCGATTTAGAATACAATGGAGGAAAATAATATGACAATTTTGCCAGGGAAAGAAACCATATATATTTACTTTTAATAAATAGAAAAATAGTCATAAAAAAAATTGATATGAGGATATTACTAGTAGTTATGTATTATTATTTGCAAATTTTTATTTATGCATATCAAGCAAACACCAAATTAATTTCTCTCAGTATATTGATTGTATCAAGTAATATCTTCTAATATTATCCTCGGTTAATGTTTTTGGATCGCCAGTTACACTTAAAATACGCATCGTGTAGTAATCGTAGTAACTATGGCGTGATCCCTAGTAGTTTATATTTTAGGCCATAAAGTATTTATGGGTTAGCATGCCAAGTGGAGTGGAACTACCTGAGACGGGGTTGCTCGTTCGATCGAACACGCGCCAGTGTTGTAGGGAGATAATTCTCATTCTTGATCGAATTTTCTTATATCAAACAGCATAAAGTATCATTTAAAAATTAAATTATTAAACAGTAATACCCGCTAATGTACTTTTTAATGGTCGCAAAAATAAGGCACTGGGAAATGTCTTATTTGTAACCAAGGAATGACGATTTAATGAATGAATTTGACATGTGGATTACTTGTGTACTGAATGCTATGTTTAAAAATATATGCCGAAATGTATTCGTATATAGAAAAATATAATTAATAGTGAAGTCTTTTTGATTATGTAAATGTACGTCAAATACAATGTTTTTACCGAAACAGAACTGTGAAATATTAATATGACCTTTTAGTATAACAGTTTGCATTTTTTTTTATATAAATTAATTCCAAAAAAGTTATCAATATTTTGCAACGGGACAAAGTGCATTTCATTAAGGGTAAAAATATGTACTATTTCTCATAATATCGTTAACATGCAGATTTTATATTTGTTTCTACAGTACTTCAAAGTTCGACGATCGGGAAATTCAATTTTTTCAGTTTCTTGTCATAAAATGTTATTAACAATCAAAAATTCGTTCTTTGCATATACCTACCTTATAGAGGAACCCATGACGAAGAAATTGACTTGTCGAACGTTTTTCTACGACCTTTAGAAGGGAAGATATAAGCAAACAAGTAAGTTGTAAAATTCATTTTGTTTACAAAAAGTTAAATAACCATTAAAGCCGCCATTTTGAGTGGTCAACACTATTTTTTTCGTATTCCTGAGGAAATTCTGTAGGGGGTAGGCTAATTTTTGGCTTGTCCCAAAACTTTCTGAGACATTTTCCTAATATCACCGGACTAAAAATTAATATCTATTCGAGGAATAAGATTTTGTTAATATTGTAGTTAAAGGCAGTAATCAACGGCACTACTAAGAAAAGTGCGATGACAATGAAAATTTTTCTCCAGTTATTCATTTTTCAGAAACTACCCATTAATTTTCACCGAGATTTTCACACACTTACTTAAAACTAACGTTTCATATTTTTGATACGCTGTGTACGTTACCAGTAGACGTAAAATGTTATTTATCATTCACCCTAGAAGTACTTAATCGATCATCGTTTGTTATGTTTACGGGCGAAGAGCGTCCCATTAAAACGGCCCTTATCTTTCTAAATGTGCTGTCGCGAAATATTCACAATGGAAAATATAACTCAGTGAAAACACTAAAACAAATTATAAGACAAGAACAACTCTTTATTTGGACTCCTTATCTGTGGGAATAAGGAAATCAATTATGTTTTATAAACTAAACAACGCAATTATAATGTATAGTGATATCCCAATGGTTTCCTTAAAAAAAAAAATCGAGGTCATTTGATGTTTTAAAAAGAATGCATCTAAGAACACTAACGCGTTTACTGAATAAATACAATTTGTTTAGACGAAAGAGTTATTCCAACCTTGACAGAGTTGCGTCTTTCAATCAAGAACAGTTGATGAAATCTGGCCACAAGGATATCCACACTTGAAATGTATTCATCATGGGTTAACCGTTACACTGAGACTCAAGTTTGAAGTCTTTAAGCCACATAACTTTTAAATAAGTTTATTAAAAATGGTTGAGCTGTTTACTTATGAAATTGTTTGATTTCCTTGCAGTCGTAGAAAAAATATTGTAAACAACACGTTTCAAAACACATTTTCACATTCATTCGACTTGTGGAACTCGCCTACGGTTCGTTACACCAAACTGTCTTAATCGTGTGAAAAGATTCGTTTTCGAAACTCGTTGTTAAAAATTGTCCCATTTGAATACTTTTTGTATTGCAATATATTTATACATTTAAAATAATGTATGATGACGTTTCCAAAATTTCGACTTATAACTCTAATTTTAAAATTTCAACTAATAACTCGAAATTTTGAAATGATAGGATTATAAGTGAAAATTTTAAAATTTCGAGATATAATTCAGAAGTTTGACGTGAAATTCCTAGCTTAACATGGAATTTTAGAACAGAAATTATTTTATTTTAGGTGCCCCTTCTAGAACTTCGTATATGTTTCAAAATATAAAATCGGGCTCTTAAAACTTTCTGTCGATGTACGAAAGACACTGTATATAACAATCGCTGGTATACAAACAAATAAAATGCATAAACGATTATATAAGTGTTTGAATAAACGTGAGTATTTCTTAGATATTCTTATTGTTATGCAACCAGCCCCTGATCGATCTAGTAAGTTGAGTTCCACTACCTTTACATTTTTTATATAAGCTGCCAGAACATGCAACATAGCGTGGACAGATAATAACGCATAACTGTTTAAGTTTAATCAAACTGAACCATGTATATTATTCTGATTCGTAATTCAGTCCCAGAATGGACGGCATTGTAATCAAACTACTCAGTCACATTTGTGTGAACGGTCAATAAATGTCAATAACGATTCCATCCTAATATGCATGCACTCATGCAAGGGGTTTGCACTGTATAATGCTGAAAAATATTAATTTATAAGATATTAATGAATTACTGAAAGTAGTACGACAAACTTACTAATTAATGTAAACATTTTCAATTCTTGACATTTTACAATAATGTTATAATAGCTGCATCAGGCCAAAAACCGTAAACAGGATAGCCAGTTCCCTATGCTGCAACGTTCACCACTTGCAGACAAAGCTGTGACGTCACGGCGAGACCTAAATATGTTGTTTGCATTTCTGACGGCATTGTCTTTCTGTGTTTAGTGGTGTGATTATCAAGTTTTGTCTACTTGTTTCCTGGTTTTTCTTTGTAAATCTCATATGTACATTTATATACGTTTATACGTTTTTTTGAGTTATAAAAAAATTCTTGATTAGTGAAATTGTGTACAGAAACTGGGACATACTATTGCTTGCACTATTTTGGACCTTTATAGGATTTAAAAGACAATTATTATTATTAGTGTTCTGTGGTGATTTTGTAATATTATAGAAGGTAAAAGAAGCTTAATAATTCATGTATTAGATTTACATATTGTTATTATTCAAACAGAAGTGAAAAACAATGCCGGGAACAAGGTGTGCAGTGTATGATTGCAATAACACGTATTGTACTGGTCAAAATATTATTTTCCACGTTGTTCCAAAACTCAAAAATCTGGTGTCCAAGACCATATGAGGTGAAGAGATAAACAGGTGCAAAAGGCATAATAAACTTAACCCAGATACAAGTAGGATTTGTTCGGTTCATTTTATGGAGACCGACTATGAACAAGACTTGCAAAATGAATTACTAGGTAAAAATATGTTTTTTTTTTATTATATGTGTACCTTGTTTTGCGAGATGTTTTGTTATACTGGGTGTTAATTTTTATAATACATATTTTTCATAATTTAATATTTTGTTTAGATCATTTTTATCAAATTCTTCTGTGAATTGAATTAGAATCCACTGTAGATAAGATAATTTTTTATCAGATTTTTTTGTGAATCAAGGATCAATATCCGCCGTATAGAAAAACAAAAATGTATGTTTCCTTGAACCAGGCATTTCATTTCCATGACTTTTAATAAATTTGACATGCTTTTGTCAATTTTTGTTAGAAACTTCCACGTTATGCCTGCTTGCACTGTAATTCGTATCAGTCATTTAAAAGCTAATCATGTACAGAGGAAAAGTACAGATTCTAATTCAAGCAGAAAAAAAACGAAAATTAAGTAAAATAAGAAACTGAATAATCAACAATATATTATAATTTGACATTTCGAGGAAAAGGAAAAAGGTGTACATTCTTGAAACTTTCCAGATAGTCTAGGACTCTAGGAAATGGCGTGCAAATTCGACGACGAATGGTTACCGTCTGCCAGTCGGTATAAATTTTTTTTCTCTCTGGAACTTTCCGGTTACTGCGCGCGCCGACCGGAAGTTTCGTCTACCAGCGTAATTGGGGTATGTGAAGTACAGATATAGATAATCATTCGATTAAGAAATAAATGTAAAATTTACCATTTTCGTACAAAACAATACAATTTTTAATTTGTCAGGAGTCAGGGTGGGCCAACGTAATTTTGAGTGGACCATGGCCCACCCTTGCCCAGCTTATATATCCTATATTGTCCGTTCTATATTTTCCCCTCTCCCGTTAATGTGATTAAAAAATGATAAAACGCGGAAGAATATCATGCTGGAGAATTGTTCTGGATTGTGTATTTCTTGAAGAATCGAATTGTTGCTGAGATGTACTGCCCGAGGAATTCGTAACAAACTTCTCTAGATCCACATTTCAAAACCATTAGTATGTTGGTTGTCTCCCTAACAGTCCACATCTCAAGCACAAAGAACGATGGGGGAAACTAGGGCATGATGATGGAAAACAGTAAACTATGTACTCAAGCGATAGCGATAGCGATTCCATTCATGTGGTCACAAAGCGGTGGTTACTTTCAAACTTTTCAAACTGCCAGTATAATGCTCATTCTATAAATCGAAGAAAGCAGTATTGGAGAGAATACCACCACCTATTTAAAGAATTTAAATGCCATCCAGATAGATTCTATGCATACATGAGAATGATATCTCATATATTTCAGTATATTTTTATGACGAAGTCAAACAAAATATTGAACGCGTGCAGTGAGATGGAAGAATGCCACGCGATAGCGAACCAAGTGTAAGCTACTACGATGCTTTCGTTTCTACAGCGATGAAAAAGCAAACTATTTTGAATCGACTTCGTCATGCCATTATACCTTCGTGTAAAAGTTTAGAGTTAATTAATGCTAGCATCTTCAGTATATATGGTCACATTTGAATATTCATGTGTGTTTGAACCATCTTCGGAATGTCCGTACCTTTAGCAAACATGATTTTTGTCTTTTTCGTAATTTTTTTCAGCACACCGAACTTTGTTCAACTGAGACGAATCTCATTCATATTTCACTAAAGTCCTTAATTGAGGATGTTTTGGATTTTTATTTACGTATAATCTGTGACGTGTCCCTAATGGCAAAATTAAGAACACCCCAAGTATGCCCGAAAGCCCAAAGTGAAGAGCGGGTGTGAATTCGTTTTCTTATTCTGAATTTTAGAATTTTGGGGTGCACCGGTTAAACTACCCTGGGCGCCAGCCAATTGTTAAAATTGACAGAGGTGTATAGGCAAAACAAAATTAAACCTCAAGATAATAGTGAAAAAATTTACTAAAAAAAATTAGTGAGTATATGACAAAGTATAATAGGTATGTATAAAACAAGCTTAAAACTAATTCGTGTATATGTATGAAATGGAAAAATAATTGGGACAAATAAATATAATATAACATTAAAATTAAACAAACAAACAATAGAGATCAACAACTGTCAGCCACCAATCCTTATGGCAGTTATGTATTATGTCAAATGACCTACTTATCACTTGCCCCGTGTGCCAAGTGTCCATAAGGGTAAGCAGAAGCAGAAAACAACCAATGTGATATAAGACGCAAGTTAATATAACCTCAAATATTCAAATACCGCACATATAAATATAGAATGCAGGCTTTTAAATTACATGTAAGCTTTTTACAAAGTAAATTAAGTACACTAAACCAGCAACGATTATGTATATGTTTACAGTAAGTATTTAATTATTAACGTCTAATCATAATGTGATGTGTAAAGAAATATGAATTGATAAAAATTTTATTTTAGCGACAAGTCAAAATGAGTGCCCTTATATTAATACTCGTTGAACGGCCGTTTATCGAGTTCACATGAAATTTCTAATTATTATAACACATATGGATTTAATCAATCATTATCCAGCGGTATACCATCAGGACGAGACACAAAATTACCATCGACTAAATATTAATATTATTGAAAGGTAACAAATCCACTATTCTCGTAAACAAGATATGAATAATAAATTGCTTAGTTAACTTGCTTTTACGCTACACCGTGAGCTTCTATAGTGATAACGTAGCACTATCGTTACTTGTAGATATGCTGTACGCTGGTTTTCTGCAACTTCTGGTGGACAATAAAATAAATGCCAAAATTACTTACAATATGCTGGTGATACTTGAGGACAATCCAAGAAAAATTATGGTAGTTGCTTACTTCTCAGTTTTACCATGAGACCATGATTAACAGGCGTAAGGCTGATGATCTTCAGGGTCCCCCGGAACAAAACAATGTGTAGGTGATTTCTCTAATATTCTCTTGGCTCCCGCCAAAGCAGTTCCAAAATTAATTTACCACAGACAAACAAAATCTAATATAAATACGTTTCTACGCAGATCAGCGTACTGCGTTTAACAAAGAGATTACAACAAATTTCATTGAGGTAATAAACAAAAGTACGAGCCTAAAAATATCGGAACGAGCCTAAAAATATAATTCCATCTAAGTATCGAATTATATGAAATTTATATCAAAATTGATAGGGAAAATTAAATAAGACATACCTTAGTTTGTTATTAGGCGTTTTTCCCAAAAATTGTTAAAATTATAGAAGATGTTCTTCACAATTTTTAATTGCCAGCATGGCTGCTCTTTCTTGGACAAAAAGACCCTTTTTTGTTAGCTTTTTACTTTTCAGCAAAAAATTCTGTTTGCCAACTTAAATTAATTACTAAGAGAATCCACTATGTTTGAAATTTGAATTTAAAAGAAAGATAATAAAATAATAGCAACTATCTGTATGTGATAATTAAATTGTCTGCCTTAGCTGTAAATAATACCTTAATAACAAAATATATCTTAGCCTACAAATTGTTCCCTTTCAGGTACCAAAAGAAAATTAAATTTGAGCTCCTGACATGATTTAGGGAAATAGTTTTCATATTAAGAACAATAATAAGTAAATCGAAGCTCTACAGTCTTAGACAAAATACTTAATCTTAATGTAGGTATTACTGGTTGCATACCTAAGAGGATATAAGAATATTATTCCACCAAATGTGAATAATATGGGTTGGAAATTTTTATTACACAGGGGGATCAAAATGTAACCGTTACAAATCATCTTTAGGTCTTGCAGATAAGAATTCTTGCCTTCTCAATAGAGAGTCTGAATTTTTCATGTCAGTTTGTGACATTCTTCACATTTTAGAGCCAATGTTACTTTTAGATATTCCCATAAGGTGTTTGAAACTCCGTCATTTCGTGGATTGATTGCACTTATATAATCTCTAAATTTATTTTGGAAGGCTGGACCATATGTTACGATGGGCAGTTGTTTTTGTATTTGCCCTATACACACTTTTAGCTGTAGATTTTTTATAAGGGTGAGAAAAATTTACTTTGAACCCGGTGAGCGAAAAATACATTTTCTGCGTAAAATTCGGCAAAGGACTTTTCCAATTCATACAATATTCCTAAATTGAAACCTCTAGTTACTGTACTATTTGTTTTGCATCGTATTGTATAATGCAATAATTTTTTTTAAATTTATTTGAATAATATATTATATGGAGAATTCATCTACACATGGAGTGCCATATGAAATTCTTCCGAACAAATATTATAGAGCGGAAGCTAGGTGGCTTTTTCGGCAGCTCATTGTTTTATGAACTTTGAGATATTTTTATGGTTTAATGGATGATAACGATTCATAAAATCGACTTCTGGCGGGGCACCTCCTGTCAGGAGCGTCACGAACACTGTTTAAAAATCAGTGAAATCATGTCATCATTACAAGGCTCATTTTATTGTGTGTGTACACATTTTATGTTTAGAATGAATACAATAAGATCGCCAGAAAGTGTGGGCCGTCAGGAGGCGCAGCCAGAAAGGTAATAATGATACAATACATCTGAGGCACGATACGGAGTCAAGTTAGCCGAAAGTGTTAAATTTCTGTATATTTAAGAGCCTACGGTACTTTTGTTGACACTAAGAACTTTACGGAGAGGCTATTCTATTGTTAAAGGAGCTTATATTTACGTTTTAAAAAGGAGCCAGAACTTGTAACGATGAGTTTAGAGTTTTTTTTTAAACTATTTAACCTCGGCCTATTTCCGCTACCAGGGCCTATCACCGACTCCAGGAGACGAGCTACCCCCAACCTGGAAATTTTGCCGAACCCCTTCCCTTAAGAAGAGTAGGGATCTTTTACTTGCCTAACATTTAATAGACAAGGGACCGCCTGCTTTACATCCCCTCCGAAGGATGGTATATCCACTACGTAATCCTTGTCTGAAATTACTTAACTTCCGCGTATACACTGATATACAAGCCGCTAGAAGGTGGGACGAGAACGCTGTATTTCCCAAGATAGGTGGGTCACCCATCTAAGTACTAACCGCGCTCGACGTTGCTTCACCGGAATATCGACTGACAGATGAAATATGTGAAAAAAATCGAATTTTCTTAAAAAATCCTAAACATTTTCTTTCTGGCTAGCCTTACTGACGAGAATTTTTTCAAATAAACATGCTCAACCTTAAAAAAGTTTGTAACGATCATGTTATATAACTCCGTTTTTTAAAACTCTTTAACCTTTCTAGTTGCGCCCATGATGGCCCACACTTTCTGGCGATCTTATTTTATTCATTCTAAACATAAAATGTGTACACACACAAAAAAGCGTTGTAACGATAATATAATTTCACTGATTATTATATCTTGAACCATGGCCAACTCGACGGGCTGACATATGCCAGAAGTCTATTTTGTCGTTATTTAAGTTCAATAGAATTAATCAGCGCATAGAAAATGCTTGTAACGATGAGTGTCCGAAAAAGCCACTTAGCTCTCGCACCATTATATCTGAATAAAAATAGTATAATACCGGCTATTCGCATGTTTTTTATGCATTCTCTGCGCTACAAATATTAGTGTATTCTTTTTAAACCTCCTGTGTACCTATGTAGTCACTTGGACAAACAATGTTTCAAACCAGAAAAGGAAATCTCCTTTAATAGCCAATAGCCATGAATCAAATAAAAATTTCAAATCCAGTAATTTATATTTCGATGTATTCTTCCAACAATATCCATTAGTTGCAGATGTGGTCCCCCTAACTTTTGTATTGTCTGGCTACATGTACCCGAAAACAACAAACTTAATATCTGAAATCAATTTCGGTATCATCAAAAATAAATTCAGGCAAGTTTCGATATTACCAAGTTCGTCGCAATATTAAGCAAGTTTCAATCGTCTGCTATATGGCACTTGGAATTGTTCGCGATATATACTATATCCAAAATGAACGTATTCCTTGAGGTTGTTTAATAAATTTCCGAAGTTTCAATGACACAATTTTCCTTCTAGAGTCTGTATTGGAGATTTTACACTACTCCGTGATACGTGAGATAATGTAGTTCTGTAGGAACATAAAATCGTAATATATTTCTTAAGAATACAGGGTTTCCAAAAATTTGCTAGTCTGCTTTATGTGTTAAGCTTTCCAGCGGGTAATTTAGCGCTGTGTATTGATAAAATTAACAGTTATACCCATTGCTCATGATTTTGTTTATATTCAGGAATAAAAAAACATTAATTTTGCAAAACTATCAACATAAAAGAACAAAGACGACATAAAATCATTACAAAGTCAGTTTCATCATTCATATCATCATTCTAGAGCATCATTAATTCTTCCAAGGTCGTTCTGTGGATTCCAATTTATATATCTATACCAACTTCATCGTTAAATCCCTGGTAGAAGGCGCTAATATGCATGCAGTATACATGGACTTTAATAAAGCATTTGATAAAGGAAATCACTCGCTTTTAATCGGAGTTGGTCCTCCTTTATTATCTTGGATCCAGTCTTATCTCTCCGAGAGTGTCCAGCAGGTTTTCGTTGACGAACCTATTTCAGAGTCATTTTCTGCAACATCTAGAGTGCCTCAGGGTATCCACATTAGTCCCTTATTATTCATTTTATTCATCAAGGATATTTTTGAAGTTTTAATTTTTGGGGAGTGCCGGGCAGAATTTTGTTCCATTACGTTTAAAAAATATCCCCACCAATTTGTAGCCTAATGGAATATAAATAACACGTCGCGCTCGTGGCCCCAAATTTTCAAAAATCAAAAATTAATTTTTTGTCGATGTTATTTTATTTTTAGCCCTTCATCGTCTTTTAAAATTGGTTTTCTTTTTGGAAATCATAAATACATGTTAAGTTATTAATTTATTTTTTGTTTGATTTGAGAATACAAAGTTTTAGAGCTAGTCCATAATCTAAAGTTCTGCATTTCGAAACTTTTCTGCAATACTTCTTTGGTTGCCTGGAGATATTTACGGCAGTAATCTTGGACAGTCTAAAAAGAAAACCAAAGGGACAAATATATTAAGAAAACGAATCTTGTAGAGAGTTTGAAAATATCATTGAAAAAATGACCCATCTGCAATAAAAATTGTTTTTGATCCCCGGATTTTGTAACTTTTTTGTTAAAATCTTGAATTAATTTTATTCCCCGTTCGGCGGAGTCATTTACTAATTTTAATTCTCCAATGACTAGCTGTCCTTGTTTATAGTCATTAGAATTTTTTCATTCGGACGGATGCAAGTGTAGAAAATTGACTATTTTAAATCTGTGAAATAAATCTATTGACTTATTACTAAGTAATTTTATTAAAACTTTATCAGACAGCTTTATGAATTCAGAAATGTCTCCTTTCTTCATTGGCAATTTCTTAAGATTATTTTCTGTTTCATCTTCACTTTCATTTTCATCCTCTACTTTACTGCTTCTAAAATTTTTTGTGTCATCTTTAATTTTGTATTTTCAGTAATCGAGTCATCAAATAATTCGAAGGAGACACATTCATCAGTCAAATAATACAAATGGTTCACAAATTTCCCAATAGCTATTTCGGCGATATTTTTATCAATTTCTTTATACTGATTCTCGCAAGAATTTGATATCCATTAGTGGAGCAGACATTGCTTCTGACGCATAAATCCGGCATTTTACGTAGCATTTTACAATGAAGCATGTTGTTTGGTGAAGTGATTTTTCCTCGTCTTTCGTTAAAGCGAATTCTGTTTGAAATAAAATTATTTTTAAGGAATATATGGCTTTTGCCATCCACCTTTCCATACGGTAAGCACCTGGCTTTCTAAATTTTATTCCACAGAGAGAAACGTCTCCTAAGAATATTATTACGAGATTCAATAGTTCACGATAGTCTTCTCGTGGAAACATTTTAGAAATTGCATCATTTATAATGTCTAGAATAGTTTCAGTATGACCACTAAAAATTTGTTTGATTTCAGAGTTCACCACAACTTGAACGAAATTTTGAACGTTGATTCTAGACCAATAATTTTTAAATCTTTTAAATAATGGAATATCTGGTCCTGAAATACCAACCAAAAAACAATATATAGTTCGAACAGCGTTCAAACGTTTTTAATTCTATCCTTATTTGAAGCAGTGATGTCATCAGTAAATGCTTGTACCTTTTCTATTAAATCCCAGTTTCCCAACATTTCATAAACCGCTGAAGCCATTTCAGCTCCAGTAGCATCTGGAATATCTGGAACATCTATATACTGCAGTATAAGTAGATCGAAGGGATCTAGGAGACATAAAAAATCTGACAAAAAAGAGCGTCTTTTTTAGTACCGACAACACTAGCCGGACAGTAAACAAATGCGCATTGAGGGTAAATGACATTTATTAATTACTTGTTTAATTTCAACTAAGAAGATTTTGTAATAATTTTTTCCAGTCATTCCTGCTTACCCGGGTTATGTCACTTGTCGGCTTTCATTGATAATTTTTTGTCTCTTTTATTTCTTCGATATGCTACGAGATCATAGCTAATTAGAAGGTTCTGTGGATTCTGCGATAGAAAAGCATTGCGTATACACTTGCACATAGATTCTTATTAGGTTAAATGCCAAGCGCGACGGGTTAACAGGGTTCGATCGAGCTAAAATTTGGTAGGACCTATCTTTAGATACATTGGAATAAAATTATGCCCGGCACTCCCCAAAATGGAAGAAAAAATTTTCTGGTTATATAATTAAGGGGCACCCTAAAGGATATTGCGAAAACAATATTGGTTGCAAATCTTTACTCTTTGCGGACGACCTGAAAATATTCGGCGATGTTTATTCTCTAGATGACTGTACCCAGATTCAGAAAAACCTTGAATCAATATATCCATGGTGTGAAGAAAACAACATGTTTTTTAATGTTGATACATGCTATTCTATGACATTTAGTCAGAGTCTACTACACATAAATCTTGACTGCATAATACCGTAAGCTTGCCGTGAAAGAAAGATTTAGGCGTTATATGTGAAAGATTTAGGCGTTATATTTGAATCTAAACTTTCTTTCTCTGAGCATTTCGAACAAATAATCGGAACGGCAAATAAAATGCCAGGGTTTTTCAAGAGAATGAATCAGGATTTTTCAGATCAGCGAGCACTGACTATTTTATACATTTCACTAATTAGATCTATTATGGAATATTGCAACATTGTTTGTTTACTGGACTATAATATCTGAATAGACTAGAATCTGTTCAGAATAAATTTGATCGATTCATGTGTTTGAAACAAAGCACAAGGGGTATTTTCTTAATCTGTGAAGACGCAAAATCATATTTGGGAACATTGATTGGGAATTACTTCCTTACACAGCAGGCGACAATATTACGATGTTTGTTTTGCTTTCAAAATTATCAATAACTACATAATAAGGAAGATGGTATTTAAATAAGATGACCATAAACAACTTTCCAGTGAAAAACAACCGAAGAGCATAAATTTGCAGGTGACTGGTTTAAGAATATTGATTACAAATTACTTCCACATCCAGTGGAAGTAAGTATAGTAACGACAAAAAAAACATAAATTTTTATTGTTCAAATAGGCTTAGAATGCCATGAAATGTCGAGATTTGAAGTTTGAGTAAAAAAAATTCCGTCTGTGTCGGTCTGTCTGTCGGTCTATCAACTTTTTGCGTGCACGGTTACTCTGGAATCGTTTAAGATATTGACTTGAAATTTGGTACACGTATGTATTATAGTGAGATCTGGAACTATATTATATTTTCATCTTATTCCGTTGAAGGGTTGGGGGGTAAATTGGGGTAAATGAGGGTAAATAAAGCAGGTAAGAGTCCATAAAATTGATATTTAGTATATACAACAGAAGACAATGTCTCAAAAAAATTTTGGCATTAACTACCCCCATTACTACCCCTACCTCATTATAAAAGGGAGTAAAAAAAATTGTGATTTAGTGTGTGTACAAGAACCAAAGGCCCCAAAATATTGTTTCTACTTCATCCATCCCCACTACAACCCCTCTATCACTACCTCCACCTCATTACCGATGTGGGATATCGTTTTGTGGGCTTTTGAGGAAGGAGATTTCAAATATTATACCTTATATTAAGTTCAATAAATAATTATTTCCACATACAAATTTTTTTCGTTGTGAGATACTTGGGTACCAAATCTGGATGTGAAAGTAGTGATTCCTTGGGCAGCGTTTTGTTTTATTATGCTAGACCATGTAAACCATACGATAAATACATTTCTATTTTTCGCATTTAAAGTGCTGTAAAATCTTAAAGAGAGCATCTTTCTTGTTACTTTTTGATAAGTGCCACATGCCCTTTAATTTTTACCCTCATTCTGGGACACCCTTCATAACTAATTATGAAATTATACTGTAGTAATTAGCTGAGAAAAAAGTTCATATAAATTCCGTTTTAATAAAAAATAGTATTAATGCTAAAAAGAAAAAAAAATAGAACGCTTTGAATAGTCTAAATATAACATCGTAAACATCTAATGATATTTCAATCAATTTACCAATCAAGATGCTAATTTATTATTTTATTTCTATTCGTACCTTGAAACAAGATTACTGTGTTCAATTTATTATTATAATTGAAATAGGTATTTTTAGCGAAAAGAATTTTAAATTTCAATTGGAAAAAATAAATTTAATTGCTAAGTTGGCTCGGTCAATCAGTTATTAGATTATTGGACTTGAAAAATTACAGTTTTTACTAAACTAATTACTTTAGGGATTCCTTAATTTAACATAGAGCTGCAGATACTTTACAAGCGTCTTCTGGAAAATATCTTAAATTCTTTTATGAAGAAAAATTATTTTTCATGAAATTCCAATGTGATTTAGAAATTCCACTGCAAAGAAAAATATCATTTTTCAGTCTAAGGTAGCTGCAAAAACTGAAAGTGTCTGCGTATTTCGGCATATATCAAGAAACGAAATAACACGATGGAACCCTAAATACTGTAATACACAGATTGACCCAAAGCCAATTACCGGTTACCGCCCCCTTAAGCTTTTCAAAGGTTTTTGAGTATGCATACTTAAATCATTTGACAAATAATTAAACATTTTATTTAATAACCAACGGTTTTCGCTCTGGAATCTCTAGCATAACTGCTACACATTCCTTTTACGATGAAGTTATCAGATGTATTGATGCAGGCGAATGTCTTGTTTTCTGTGACCTCAGTAGGGCATTTGACTGCGTAGATAATGACAATTTATTCAATAAACTTTACGATTACGGTATGCAGGGTGTTCCTTTGAATTGGATATCTTCTTTTATACATTTTCGGAGACAATATGTGTTGATTCCGTAAATGGGGTTAATTCTGATCTTTCTTTAGTATATATGGGCATACCGCAAGGCTCCGTTCTTTACATTATACTATTTACCTTATAAGTAATCTCATTAGTCTCCCTCATATGCCTCCATGATCTGGTGGCATGAAGCTGGAAAAGGGAGGTAATGAGAAAACTACGAAAAGTACAAAAACTGGCTTGTCTAGGCATAACGGAAGCAATGTCAACAACGGCCACCGCAGCCACGGAAGCACTACTTTGCCTGCCCCCACTACATTTAGATGTGGAGAGTGAGGCACTGTTAGCGGCGTACAGACTGAAAACAAACGGACATGGGACATTTCCAAGAATAGGATTCCATACTGAAATATTCCAACAAATAGGAAAAAATCGACTACTGGATATGCAGTCAGATAGAATCGGCACAAGCCACAACTTCACAGAAACCTTCAGGGTATACATACCCGATAGGAAGGAATAAGGCAACTACGAAGACATCCAAATGATACCATATGGTATACTGATGAATAAAAACGTCAAGAAGTACTGGAGCAGGTGTTACGGGGGACCAAGGGACAGATATTAGTCTGAACCTGGGCAGCACCGCAACGGTGTTCCAAGCAGAAGTCACGCCTATAGAAATCTATGCACAAGACATGATACGGAGGTTATATACTGACAAAAGAATCCGCATCATCACTGACAGTCAAGCAGATCTCAAAGCTCTCAATGCAGTAGAGATGCGTTCCAAAACGGTAAAGGACTGCCTTGAGCCCCTGGTGAAACTGGCGGAACACAACAGTATATAACTGGAGTGGTCGCGAGGACACCAGGACAATGAAGGCAACGAAAAAGCAGATAAACTGGCCAAAGAAGGCGCAAAACAGCCTTGATGGGACCCGAGCCATCCTGGGGGATACCATACAATACCGCAAGAGGAAACATAACTTGTATTGGACCGGGGCGCCGGGGATGAGACAGTCACGTATGCTCATCACTGGCGGGCCCTTCAAGACAAAGACTAACGAATTGCTAAAGCTGAGTAGAAAATAGCTGAGATGTGCAGTGGGAATCTTAACAGGACACTGCACACTAAATAGACACCTAATCAATATAGGTGTGAAGGATAATACGGAATGAAGGCTGTGTGGTGAGGATGAGGAAACTTTTCACCACATACTATGTGAATGCCCAGCCTTGGTGGCTGGGAGGATTTCATAGAAGAAATAGCCAGAGCTCCTATTGATCGTATTCTTTCCTTTTGGAGAGGAACGGGATTAATGGGATAACGAGACTATGGGAAGCTTAAGCTTCAGTACGCCGGGGTCTCTGGCACCGCAGCCTATAAGGAAAAAAATCTCATTAGTCTGCATTAGGAAAAACTTTTATCTCAAACCAATTGTTTGATAAAATTTACATTTAGGCATAAACAAAACTTTAGAAAATGTCTGGAGTTGGTTCAGTCAGAATTATTTACATTTCAATGCAAAGAAAACACAAATAATTAGATTTCACTACGGGCAAAAAAAGTGTGATACTCTAATGGTTAATATTAATAATTGTAACATTGAAAACGATGGTACTGGTGGTATTAGTTTTTAGGAATTCATATAGATGAATGTCTCAACTGGAAAACTCATTACGATTTTTTTGTTTCTGAGTTCAATCAATTTCTTACTTAGAAATATGAAGATAATTTTAAATAAACAACAATTAATTAACTTATATAATGAAAAGTTATGGTATCTGTTTCTGGAGTGTACCTACACTATCATAAACCGTCTTTATATCTCAAAAAAAGTATCTTGCCTCAATTGTTCCACGGAGTTCACCAGTGTCTTGTATACCAACTTCTTTGTATGCCCCCAGTATATCTTTTACTTATATTTTCCCAGAGCGAATGTGTTTAACTTGTCATTATATGTAGCTTTATGTCATTTGTGCATACACATGTAATGACTGAGGTGCCTGCTTGATAGGCATTTCTGGTTAATTAATTTGCCGCCATAATAATTATTTTGTAACAACGACATTTGAGTGCAGGAATGATCTCCAAAAATGGAGTTTCACTGGCTATCATGTTCATATAATATCATATCATCATCATCATATCATCATATCACCATATCATAATTGAAACAATCGGTATAAGACTGGCGTCATTGGTTGATATTGAAAAGAGTATACCAGGATAAGTTAGGGAAATGTACCCCCGCACTTACTTAGTTAAAATGGTTTCCAGATGATGAAAGTTTATAGAATATATTACACGGTAAACATTTTAACCCTCTACTATCCCTACGAACGTGGAAAAAAAAATATATCCTTAAATATTATATTTTTTTTCTCGGCTTCTATGCAACCAATCGATTTGAAATTTGAGTATTGCCTGCATGGAGATAACTTTGTGAAATCATACACGGTTTACTTAAGACTAGTTTATTGAAATCTAATCACACACAAGGAAAAAGTGCATATACGCATAATATGTATACAAATATTATGACAACTTACTCCAAAAAATAAGGTCATTTTACGATCATTTTAACCATGGGAAAAAAAATATAAACTTTTTTTTCAAGGACAAAAGGGTGGCCGCCCTTTGTGGTACAATCACCATTCTATGATATATTATGTCTTGACACTTCGTGATTATCATACTAAATTTTTTTGCTGTGGTGGAACAATATGGAAAAAAATAAAATTGGGTAAAACAAAATATTTACACATGCCTCTTAGTTGTAACAGTTAATACTTATAGCCTTACAAGGTATTGTTGCATATCTACAACCGACCGCGGGGGTGCGATGTTGCCAAGTTTACTTTTTCCCCAGACGCACGGAAATTCGGCACAATCTGGCAATACCGTTTCTGGAAGTCCCAGAGGTACAGATTAAAACAAACCAGATGTTGCACTTATGACGTATCATGGTTTAGATAATGAATCCACTCCAGGCAGGTACCAATTTGTGCGGTGATCTGCGCATTATACCAATCAGTCTTAACCAGTGAGTATAGAGTCACAGGAGGGAGCTTTTGATACGTAACAATAATTAAAAGTCACCTAATAAATACTCAAAAAATCACTTAAATGTAAAACAATAACAACTCTAACCTTCAATACAATACACCACATTCCAAAATAAGGTGTAGCTGATGACGACTTCCGTCTCTGAGATTTCAGTACTAAACACTCCCTCGCTGGTTTTAACTTCCATGTCAACCGCAAGGTTCCTCTGTTTATGTCTTCTGCGCAGAATCCTGGCAGGTATACGTCACATGACAAAAATGAAACTAGTTACATAGGGAATACTATTAAGTGAAACATCTGGTTTGTTTTGTGGCCCCTGTGCTAGGGACGAAGTATTAACTCTCTAACGCCTCAAATAACCGTCAATCATCGGACTTCACCATCACCGTTCATCGCCGAGCGATAATAAGCCAGAAGAATCCCATGGAATAGACTAGAGAATCTAGAATAGAACGTCTAAGAGTTTCTGAAAGCTTCAAAATAGATATTTAAGAGATGAACAGCCGCCATAAAAGTCAGTTTCTTACAGAGCGTTAGCAAGATAAGGAACAAGAGTCCCAGGCGAACCGAGGCGATTAGAATTCGAGTGCGATTGTCGAGTACCTATTACTGTGTGTAAATAGTAGTTGTAGTTGTATTTAAGAAGAAAAATTATCACGTATCGAGAAGAACCCGCCAGAGGCGTAACAGTATATTTATAGTGAAAGAGTTTCTAGGCTATTTACAAGTTTGGAGTGAATTTTAATAAATGTGACTTTTAACTAGTCAATTTTTGCAAAAATAACTTTTTGTAACTATCAGCATGGCAGAAAAATTTATTGGATGTGAAAAGTGGTTGCGCAAACTGAAGGGACCACACAAAATTATTCAAAGTGTCGAAGACAAAAGCCACTTTTCAATTTTAGGGAAAAGTTTAGCAACGAATGATGTTCTTTTTAATTACTGTCGCATTACGACATCTAAAATTCACTCCAAACTTGTAAATATAGCCTATAAACTCTCTCACTGTAAATATACTGTTACGCCTCTGGTGGGTTCTTTTCGATACGTGATACTTTTTCTTCTTAAATAAACTTTATTTAATACTTAAATACAACTGAAATTACTTAAAACAACTACTATTTACACACAGTAATAGGTACTCGACAATCGCACTCGAATGCTAATCGCCTCGGTTCGCCTGGGACTCTTGCTTCTCATCTCGCTAACGTTCTGTAAGAAACTGACTTCTGTGGCGGCTGTTCGTCTTTTAAATACCTATTTCGAAGCTGCCAGAAACTCTTAGACATTCTATTCTAGATTCTCTAGTCTATTCCGCGGGATTCTTTCGGCTTATTATCGCTCGGCGATGAACGGTGATGGTGAAGTCCGATGATTGACGGGGGAAGAAGGGGTATCTCGGTTATTTGAGGTCCTAGAGAGTTAATACTTCGCCCCTGGGACCTCCAGAAGCGGTATTGCCAGGTTGTGCCGAATTTCCGTGCGTCTGGGGAAAAAGACTTGGCAACATCGCACCCCCTCGGTCGGTTGTAGATATGCAACAATACCTTGTAAGGCTATAAGTATTAACTGTTACAACTAAGAGGCATGTGTAAATATTTTATTTTACCCAATTTTATTTTTTTTCATATTGTTCCACCACAGCAAAAATCTGACAATTTAGTATGATAATTACGAAGTGTCGAGACATAATATATCATAGAATCGTGATTGTACCACAAAGGGTAGCCACCCTTTTGTCCTCTAAAAACAATTTATATTTTTTTTCCTATGGTTAAAATGGTCGTAAAATGACTTTATTTTTTGGAGTAAGTTATCTCTATGCAGGCAATACTCGTGCCAAATTTCAAATCGATCGGTTGCATAGAAGCCGAGAAAAAAAATATAATAGTTAAGGACATATTATTTTTTTTCCACCTTCGTAGGGGTAGTAGAGGGTTGAAATTTTTACCGTGTAATATAGTATATAAACTGCATCATCTGGAAGCCATTTTAGCTAAGTAAGTGAAGGGGCACGTTTTCCTAACTCATCCGGCTATACCCTTTCCAAATATGGATTAATCGCCAATGTATGACAGTATTTTCAGTTGTAAATCATTAAAACAATACAACTGTACCGAAAATAAAACAATACCGATTGCAAAGAAACTTTAGTGCTTTAGTTAGCGGTGTAAATGTAATTTGTTTGCTGTAATGTTCTATTACCATCTTGTCGGCAGTAAATTTAATGTTTTCATAGAAACTACACAGACACATCGCTGTAGATCTTTATATTCGGGTGAATCGGAACAATAGTAAGACAGAACTAATGTAATTATTTCAGCATATCTACGCTGTTACATCTCCCTTGTAGCTACACGGAGGCACATAACTGAAGACACAACGTCCCAGACCTGTTGTACGACGTCCTCAATACGACACAAACCATTTCGTTATTTAACTATCCAGGAAACGACGAAGGAAATCGATATTCCTAAATTAAATTAGCGTGTTAACAATTCCTCGTGGTGCAAGTACTTGGTAAGTGGGATTTCAGTAGTCTGCAAAGTTTCAAATGTTTTGTCTTATGTGTGATGAGACGAATTGCGTATATGGCTTAAATCTAAGTAGTAGTTAAAGACATGATTATTTTGATAAAGTTGTAGAAAATGATTGCTGATAGTGCTTTCCGACTTCAAAAATTTTAAAAATGGAGGAGCTCGGGGGGGGGGGGGGGGGTGGAACCTTCGATGTGACGCTGTCTATGAAATAGTTTTCACAAACACCAAAACTCTATTACTCAACGCGCGTTTCGCCAACAATGTTGGCGTCATCTGGAGTCGATTAAAACTAAAGTACAACTAAAAATGTTCCTATGTTTATACGAAAATAATTGGTTGAACAGACTCAACTAATTCTGTCATTCCTACCTATAAAGCGCACTAGTTGGAATAAGCTCTTTGCCATTCTTCGTACTATTTCTACATTTTGCAAATTCTAAGCTTATAGCATTTTAAAGGCTATTACTCTAATTTCTAGTAATTTGTTTTTAAAATTGATTCAGTGCTGCCTAAACAAAACCACTATTTATTTTCAGGGACTAAGTAGGTAGGCAACCAACTTGTATCTTGACGGTACGGCGTGTTGCATACTGCAAACGTTTCTATTTGATAATTTGAGATGTTATTTTAAAGGTGTATAACTAAATTAGGTTTATTTATTCATTTATTAGTTTCTGTCTATGGAATTTACTCCTCTTATGTTCCTAAAGTTAGGGTAACACGTTTCATTTGTCAATGGGAGTAGAGGAATTTTTCGTAACTAGTTTTATGTTGGCAACGCTGGGCAAATTGCCTGAAGACGACCTTCTTGCGAAAAACTGCGGACACGCTTGTCTTTTTGGAGGAATTTTGGTGGCATCGCAGCCAAAGTAATATTTCTTGGATGGATGATATCCTAGCGTGTCCTCTTGTTCTACCTCTTGCCGCAAATATTCAGAGTGTTTAGAAAGTTGTATTTAGCTGAATGTTCAAGTGGAGGTTTTTTTTGTTGAGTAATGCTCTCTATGGAGAGTGTTTGAATCTAGTGATTTACTCTGAAAAAACACTTGCATTTATTATTGGTTATGTTGATCCTCTTGGAAGCACCTCGTGCTGGCTTGTTTAATTGGTCTTGGTTCGCACTATCCTGTAACTCACTGTGATGAAATTATTCACGTTGATCCGGGGGCACTTACGCTGGAGTAGCAGCTGTTCTCTGGAATTGTGGGGAGAAGTCGCACGAAGACACTGAAGTGCTGGGAGATGTGCTTTAGGATCAAAGAGGACGACTCAGAATCTCGCCGGACTGCAGGAATTTACAAGGTTTTTTTCTTTATTAACCTTTCTGTAATAATCTTGCAACGGCTTTGAGCCACTCATTTAGTAAACTTTATGTGACATCAATTTAATTAAATTTTTTTACAATATTAAATCATTAATCAAATCATAAGTTGTGAACTTTCAGTTCGATTTCAAGTACATTAAAATTAATTTTTTGTGAGCATGTCACTATAAATGTCAAACATGGTACCATGGGCTGCTTAGGCATTGCGCATAACGTAGTAGGAGGATAGTTTAGTTCTGTTGTCAACTTTTTACCTCACATAAGTAGCTCTTTTAGTACATTTATTAGCGAGAAAGGCACGACACTCTGTTACATACTTAAACTCATATACAAGCATTTTTTGGTTGAAATTTCAATTTGAATCGCTAATATATTTAATCTTAAGTGTTGGGTATTTTTAATAAATATTGTCGATGTCTAAGTACTCAAATTTCTTGTTACTCTCCTAGTATTTGTTAAAATTTTATGATTAATAGTTTGTTACCATAGTTAGAACTAATAATAGTTCGAGCTTTAATACTTTTCATCGCATATCATATGCCAGCTAAAATTTTGGTTCTTGGCTGAGAAAATTTCACTTCTAAACTTATTATTGGCCAAGTGGCGCCCCCTTTTGCTTATCTGTGTTTACTCATTTACTCACTCCTCTTTTTGCTCCTCTCCGAAATAAACTAGCTGCCATACGCAAGTGACATCTTTTTGCATTAGGCATAAAAAATGTTGCAAGCTTTCAAAAGCATCCAGCTGTCTGCTATTTGTTCTGTATGTTGTTCTAATTAACGTTAAGTTATTGATATCGATTTTGTGACATTAGTTTTTCCACTTTTGAGGTGAGTCATATATTCCTTAAATCTTGTTAAAATTAAATGTTTAGTTTGCCTAACATACTTCAAGTTACAACCCTCATAACTAATTTCGTAAATAACGGACCTTTAGTTTCATGCAATTTTATTCTTTGGGTTGCCTAAAAGTTGCTGTAAATTATTTCCCAATGAATGAATAACTGTCATATCTATTTTTTTTAAAGTCCTGCTTGAGCCACGGGTAAACCGAGGTTCATATGGAACTGATACGAATTTTGAACTCCTTTTGGTTTGAAAGGTTCAGAAGTTCCTGAAGGTTACCTTAAATATACGTTTTCTAATTAGCCAACTAAACTTACAAAGGACATATTGGAAGATTCTGCTCAAGACCATAATCATTAGTAAGTCCTGTGTAATATACTTTGGGAGCAGAAAAAACGTAATAAAAGCAAGAAATTTAGATATACCAATCATTATTAACAATTAGGGGACGGTAGCTCAGTGGTTTAGCGCATCTAGCTTGCATACTGGCGTACCTAGCGAAGCAGGTTCAATCCCTGCTCATCGCGAAATAATTTTAATTATAACATTTTCCCCAAGAAGTGGTTCGGACTTCACTATAAGCTGCAGGGCCTCGTTTCTCTTTACCTAACACCAAATCATTCTGGATTTTCAAGGAGTTACTTTGGTGACTTGAGAAGCGGTTAAGAAAACAAAACATTTCAAGAAATTTTAATAACATAAAGAAATTAAAAAATCATGTAAGAATCTTGGGGTAATACTTGATGACAAATTAAAATACAACATCCATATGTATAATTTGATACGCTGTTCCTTTGCAAAATTGAAATTATTATACAACTACAGAGATTCCATTCCAGTAGAACTTAAAGCAATACTTTGTGATTCACTCATTTTAAGTAGATTTAATTATGCGGATGTTGTTTATGGTCCTGCATTGGATAGAGGTACACAAAATAAAATTGATAAAGTTCAAAGAACCTGCACATGGTTTGTTTTTGGTCTTAGTAAGTATGAGTCCGTCTCAAATGCGATTAAAGATTTGGGTTGGTTAACTATGCAAGAGAGACGATGTGTGAATTTAGCAAACTTTGTCCACAAAATACTAGTCACTGGTGAACCTGCTTACTTAAAAACATTATTAACAACGCACTTGACTATTCACTCTGTTGATGTAAGGTCAAATAATTTATTGTCTATTCCTAAGTTTATATCTACACAATTCAAAAAATCTTTTATACATATAATGCTTGCCATCTTTACAATAAATTGCTCCGACAGATAAAAACATTTAGTAAACACTTTTTTTTTTAAACTAATTAACGTCGGCCTATTTCCGCTACCAGGGCCTATCACCGACGCCAGGAGACGAGCTACCCTCAACCTGGAAATTTTGCCGAACCTCTTCCCTTAAGAAGAGTAGGGATCTTTTACTTTCCTAACATTTAATAGACAAGGGACCGCCTGCTTTACATCCCCTCCGAAGGATGGTATATCCACTACGTAATCCTCGTCTTAAATTACGTAACTTCCGCGTATACACTGATATACAAGCCGCTAGAAGGTGGGACGAGAACGCTGTATTTCCCAAGATGGGGCCCCATCCAAGTACTAACCGCGCTCGACGTTGCTTCAACGGAATATCGACTGATATTCACATTGAAGTCGCCTCTACGCTCGCCTCTTAGTAAACACTTTAAGAAACATATTCGTATTTGCCTTCATTTTCCTTAACTGGATATATATATATGTGTGTGTCACTGAACTCTTTACTATATGGTGTTCAGCGGTGTGTTCATATGTTTTTAGATGTGTATACTTTTGAATTAATATATATGTATTAAAAATAGGTGTTTATGTATGTATGTATGTATGTATGTGTGTATGTACCATGTAGTGAATTGTGTGAGTCGGAAAAAGACCCGAACAATCCGACTATTGTCTCTCCCCTTCCCGTTTTCGAGGATGCTGAACATCGTGGTGGTGGCAGAATTTCTCGTTGGGGCGACTCACCCCCGCAAACGGCCAAAAACCACTTCCAAACGGGGTCAAACGCGTATTGATCATGTTTCACAAAATCTAACTTATTGATCCCCCGTTTTCAAGCATGCCAATTATGGGAAGGACCCTGGGGCGCATGCCCGACACCCGCCCACCTCCTCAATGGCCAATAACCACCCTCCAAAGGAAGCGCTGTAATCATACCACTGGAAAAAAAGTTTCCCTCCCATTTTCGAGCATGCCGAAGACGGAGAGGACCACGAATCGAGTACTTGGCACCCGTTCACCCCCTCAATGGCAAAAAATACCCTTTCGCATTTTCATAATGAGTGTAACTGCATGGGTTCAAAGAACGTAAAAAATAAATTTAAAATAAATAAATAAATTTATTATTTTAATTTTTTTTAAACATTGTATTTTATAATGCAAGAAAAGCCAGCGTAACAATATATTCAGTAATTATTTGCGTCAATAAAAATATTTTATATAATACATTATAATCAAATAAATCAGATGTTTCAATTATTATATAAACCTATTTTTCCCAAAAAATGTGTACAAAAAATATACATCCATCTTTTTTCAGCTCCACAGTAAATGAAGATAACTACTTTGTTGATGAGATCGAGGTGACATCATAATGTTTTTTTCGTGTGTAGCATCCTCAAAAACAGGGGGGGGGAGCTTTTCCCGGGAATTTGCTGAGAATGCACTCTCACCCCTTTGGAGGATTGTTATTGGCCATGTACGGGGGTGTGTCGCCCAGAGGAGGAATTCTACCATCACCACGGAGTTCTGCATCCTCGAAAATGGAGGATCACCAAGTAAGAGTCCCTCAAACAATTACAATACGTTTTGGAATGGTTTCTGGCCGATTACGGGGGTGGGTCACCCCAGCGAGAAAGTCTGCCACGGTGTTCAGCATCCTCGAAAACAGGGGAGAGGGGGTGGAGAACTAATCTGGTTGCATTAGACAGTAGTCGGGTTTTCGTCCGACTCACACAATCCACTAATGTGTGGAGTATGCAAGAATGTATGTAAAATCATATAGCAAACTACATGTATAGCACTGGTTATTTGTTTACACCCTTTTTGTTGTAGAATTAGACTATTTTCAAACCTAGTTATAAGTATATTTTAAATAAATTGTGTTAATGTGTATACGCATATTACTTCATACCTTTAAATAAACCTAAAAATATATCTGTTTATTTTAACAGTGTTGTAAGTTGTATTTTTTAAATATGATTTTTGTTGATATATTTGTATAATAACATAATTTCTAACTAATAGTTGAAATGTTTCTTTTGTAATGTAATGAGGGTTAAGTGGAAGAGCGCATTAAAAGCGAACTTCGCTCAAATAAAGACCTGTTATTATTATATTGTTGCATGTATTTTAATTCACTTTAAAATTGATAGATATGACGTGTTATGTAAAATCCATTTGTCAACCAAGGTTGTAAAACAATTTTTTGTTTGTGCACTTCTTATGTTAATTGAAGATATTGTACAGATTTGGCCCCTAATTTGACGACGAATCAAATATTTGAGCACTTTTGTGGTAAGTACAATGGTGCGAGTCATTAGAATGTTAGTGTTTTTTCTATATATTTCAAATTCCAACTTATAAAATTCTAAGCACTAGTGTTATTTCATAAGATAAAACTGCATGCTTCAGCAAAAACCGCATGTTATTCACCTGTAAAAAACGTACGAGATATGTGCGGACGATATTTTGACGCGATTAATAATTTTAATTTTTAAGACGTCGATTTTTTTTGTGATTTTTATGATGCATCAAAAATTTGTTGTATTAAAAATACCTAACCGGTTAGGCAACGGTAAACTTGTTTACTGTATTAATTCTAACCAGGATATTCTAAATGTAGAAATGGGAGAGGTAAAGTTGCAGCAGTAAGTCTATTTTTTAACACGATATAAAGGAAAATGACTTTCGGTTTCAGAATTGCAAAAAGAATACTATTCAGACATTTGTCGGTAAATAGGAGCATGGAGAATTTTTTGACACTTCGGTATGGAAGGTATGGTGCTGAAGGATCTGCTCTAGTGAAATATAATAAAATACTTTTAAATAGTTTTCATAAGTTAAAGAATATTTTTAATACCGTATAACATACAAGGATTTTACAAATTATCGAGAACATTTTTAGAATTCAAACTATACTTTTTTCAGTTCCTCTTATTTCACTATTAAACAATTTTTGTGGTGACGGTTATATAATTTTCATTGTACTCTAAAGAATTATAAATTATGAAAGTGTATTTGTTCTCATTGCTTTTTACTTAAACAAAATATACGAAACATTTCGTACCTTCATGAGACTTCCAAATCTTTGATACAACCTAGTTTATAAACATTAGTTTGAAGAAGGACGAAAGCCCAGGAGAATTTCAGAGTGATTTATAAAACAGAGAAAAGTTAAAATAACATCGTATTCAAGACCTTTAAGGAATGAAATCTACGACTTTTCCTTTAAGTATGTATTTCAATGTAATACGATTGAATTCGAGAATACACTGGAATATTAAATAATTAGTAACCCCTTCATTAGCTTCATATAATGCTCATGTATATTTATTTACACTACACCCTAGCCACTTTCCTTTTTTGCTGTTTTTATGTAGTTTTAACGTACAGTTAACAACTTTTTATTTGACAACTGACTTACTAATTAACATTGTGTCAAAAAAAATTACAATATGTAATTTGTATCCAAATATTAAAATTGTAGGAAATATAAAATATATCATAAAATCTATATAAAATAGACGGACAAATAAAAGTTTACCTGATACTCCTGACAGTAGTTGAGGTTAAAATATGAAATGGAAAAGAAAAAAATGTCTAGTTACTTTCTTGAAATGGTTAAAATTTAGATGTTTAATATTTTTTGGTAGATGATTGAAAAAACTAATATTTAACGAATTATTCTCCGACTCCGGATCCTTATAGCTAGAAGTGTAGCGAGCCAACTTTTTTGGGGGGCTATTTTTAAAATTTGCCAACTTCATAAACTTAAGAAGCCAACCCTGAAATAAATAAATAATAATTAAAATTTTTCCACCGAAATAAAAAATTGCCAAGTTATATCTCAAATTTCCTACGTTTGCCCATCTTAAGTATGACAACGGGATAACGTACCTACCCCCACATACCTCCCTTTTGCTGCACCCCTGCTTATAGCTTATATTTTATAGCATAAGTCGAGTTATCCCATAAATGATATCCCAACTAGCACCAAACTAACAGTAACTGAGATGGGAACTTCGAATGAGTAACCACTACGAATCCGTGACTGAATTTACGACTATGATGTGTAAATAACTTCATCTGACATATCCGTAGTCACTGCCTCGTAGTTTTTACCACTAGCGGTTATCTTAGAGTTATGTGACTTCTACGTAGCCTTTCCGGTGCATGGGGACGCCCTAGTTACCAGTGGGACGGCCTTCGAAGTTGCAACCACTTTCAAGTAGCTTTGATAATGGCCGCGACGTTCTGGGAACCTTTACTATGCGTTTAAAGTTATGGACCTTGCTAGTAACATTTATTAGTGTTAATGACGTTACCGCTATCTGCAGAACTGAAATTCACCGTGCACGGCTACTACGAAGTGCGTATTACCTCTTAAATTCACGATGAAGTAAATTTCACTATCTAGTTCCCATTGTTAACCATATATAGGAAAGGAGGGGCGGTAACGAGAGGAATGAAATACTTAACCTATATAGTTTATGCTTGTCTTGTGGCCTTTATCTTTTCCAAATTTTGGTTGTTTACCATTTTAAAGTAATAACAGGTTATTTTGTGTTGAATTTCATATATTTATCTTTTCCGTTCAACACAACTCGTTAAGTGAGGAAAACAACTAGGTATTTTTCGTATTGTTTACCTGTTAATGTTTTTCAAAAGATAATAAATGTTCTATATAGGTAATATGTAAGAGTACGAAGTTGCTCCATAATATTAATTAATGTTCTAAAATAACTGGTAAGAGTAAAAGTTTTTATTCAGTGCTTAAACACAAAAAACTTGGCAGTAAGTGGATAATAGCTTTAAGAAATTGGAAAACTACCTAGCAAATGTATGTGTGTATATAGTCAACATTTTCTACAGGATGATTTTTTCACTAAAGTAAGTTATTCATATTTGTATCTGCATTTATAGATGTGTTTCAAAATACCTATAATAATCTCTTGGGTTGGAATTTCTTTCACTTAACATAATTTGCTAGATGGTTTTCTAATTTTTAAAGCTATTGGCCACTTACTGCGAAGTTTTCTATCTATTTGGAAAACTGTGCATTGGCACCACTTTTAAACTATATGCACTATTACTGAACATTGTCTTTTACACTTACTAGTCATTTCAGAAATTTAATTGATGTTGTGAAGTAATTTTGAACTCTTACCTATGTTGAACTTATATTGTTTTTTGACATAAACACGTAAACAAATACAATAGCACTGAAATAAAACATAATTAAAAAAAATCATTTATTCAAATTTCTCTTCTTTCACAATATACATGTGCATATGGTTAAAATAATTCCTAGTTTGCTTATAATATCCGGATTGGCCTGCTGTACAATTACACATGCATTTTCATTTATCAACATCACCTTATAAATTCATTCTAACTTCATGGGAGCAAACAAAGGGCAAAGATTTGTTTTTTCTTGGCGTCTTCTACTTTGCAGAGAATATTACATGTCCAGCTCTAAATATCACTTCACCTTCCTTGATGGGTCTACTTCATCTGCATGCAATTCGAGTAAAGATATCACACAATTCTAATTCTACCTTCGGCATATTTGAAAATAGTTCACAAACGTAAGAAAATTAACAAAATAACAGACGTAACGTTATGACAACTACGTATTTTCGTCACAATTTCCATTTATTGATTGAAAATATTGAAATTCACTGATACCATCTGCTGATGTGATTTTCCCCTATAGACAAAAGTCAAAATTAGGGGCGCGTTCAGTTTAAAAGTCGCGCGTCGGACGCATGGCAGCGCACCAGGGCGCGGCGTTCAGAATCAATGTTGGAAAAAATGTAACTATGAAGTGACAGCGGGAACCTTGTTGCAACTTTAAAGTGACGCTACAGTCCCATTTGGTACTTTGTAATAAATGTAACTTTAAAGTCACATATCTTCAGTTCCTGTCACTATCCTCAAGTAACAATTACTTTCAAGTCGCATTTCTTAGTAAAAACGACTTCAAAGTGATTCTTTCTGAAATACGCCATCTTGATGGCCAAGACTTATCACGCCATTATTACAAGACATGAACCATAGCTTCATGAATAACTTAAAAATGTAATTTATCATTATTTGTGCACCAAATATAATAAATTTATGGATAAAAATTATTTTCAAGTTTCAAAGAACAATAAAAAATAGCTTTCAGCATCCAGGTTGACACATTCTCGCATGACGTTAGATATTTTAAAGACAATATTTTAATTAAAAAATGCAAATTATAAAGGCGCGTGCCAGATTCAGACGTTCTATCATTATGTTTGACAATAAACTTGCATTCGTTTTAATTTTGATGCTTAGCCATTGGGAAATCGTACAATTTTTGCCTTCTAATATTATACTATTCTAGTATTCTATTAAGTTTCTGAGTTAGGGAAATGGATAGCAATAATCATGTAGGAATGAAACATAAGTATAATAAAATCAGTTGCAAGACAAAGCAGGCAACATTCATTTGATAGAGTGGGGCGTGGTAATATTCCCCGAAAGTTGCGGTTTACACTCCGCGACATCACCGCTACATAACCACAACGCCATTGGACCGTAACTGGACTAGTTCCGTGGACGTAGCTGGAACGTTGCGGTAACCGAAAAAATATTCCCCATTTTGGTCGTACTAAAGTAATGGGAACGTTCCTGTTATGCTCTTGTGACTAGTGACAGAATACTTTAAAGTACCTACAATAGTCGTTGCTACGTTCCAGCAACTAATTGTACTAGTTGGGATATGACTGAAAAAGTGAGAAATAAGAAGTTATTAATACCTCAGAATTTAAAACCTTTTTTTAATTGTCTTAGAAAAAAGTTTGCGCCAGCTAATTTCTAACATACATGGTTTACGTGACATATGACAAATTTAAATTGTCTTCAGGAACAAGAGTGGTAGTGGAAAAGGTGAACTGGTGTGTCTCGGTAGTATTTATATTGAATGGAATATAAGATATATATTTAATATAAAAGAAATTTGCAGCGAACCATTTCTCTCAGTTAGTTTCCCTATTTTTGTGGTTAACTCCTTCAGTTCCAATCGGTTTTTCGAGGTACAGAGTCCTATACCAGAATAATTTTTTTATGGAAAATACATTTTGAGAAAAAGACACGAATATCCACATATAAATATTATGGTAAATTCTTATATATCTAAAAATATCCATATGTGGATACAATGGAGCGGAAGAGGTTAAAGCATTGTCTTCTATCACTACAAATTAAGGGAAAAGATACCTATGTGAATATATCATTCATCTAACTGACAAAGAGTAGAGGCCCTAGGACAGAGCATTGAGGCACACCATGTCTGAGTAGAGTATTTACAATTTGGTAATTTAAAGAGACACAATGTGTCCTATTATTAAGATAACTCTTAGAAGACCATAGATCACATCCCCAATTCCATTGCGGCTAAACTTCTTCAATAACAGGTCGTGGTTGATACAGTCGAAGGCCTTATACGTTATAGACGTATGTAGGCCCAGCTCAAAGTCCGGGACTGTGTCATCCACAATTTTAGATACTAGGTATCTATTTATTTTCGCGGAAGCGAGTTACTCTCAAAAAAGTTATGTGTTGTAATAATGATTTCGAAATTCTTTCACAAAAGGGGATAACAGAGATGGGACGGTAGTTGTCGACCAAGTTTAAGTCATCCTGTTTGAAAACAGGGACCTGACACGAGTTAGGGAAAATACAGGGTGGCAGTGCCAAAATATCAATTGTCTCCTTCAAAATTTTGCTACTAACAAACGAGCTAGAATTATTTAGACAAAATTGCTCTTTCAACCTCGGTAACTAGACAGACTCAAAAAAGAAAGATTTAGAAATTAATGGTATTATGATGATGGTATGATAATGTTTTTCAGTAAGTCTACAGAGTCCAAGTTATGTTAGGCAATTTCATTATATCTTTTCTTATTATGGTAAAAAACTTGTTAAATTCAGAATTATTAATATATACATCGGTTGGTATAGTTTTAGTATGATTACGTTCGTAATTTACAAGCTTCCAACCATCTCTTCGTTTATTGTTCGAGTTAACGATAATATGCTTCTTGGTTAGAGGATACTATGACGTTTTTATAATCATTTAATACATTTTTTTTACTAAATAGTCAGATGGATCCTTGGCTACTTCACAAATAACTTTAATGCTTGATAATGTATCCCTCACACTTTTGAGATATGTATTAAACCAGTAGACAGCTTATTTATACCTTGATATTTATTTGTAGGCAGTGTGTTTGGATCAAAGACTTGTAAGTACTACATAGAAATAGACCAAAAAGTGTATACATTCTTAACATATGTAATATATGCATGTTGAATCTTATTAATAAACACATTGTTTTAGAAATTTATTTATTGGACTAGTTTCGTTCATTTCTCCTTTAATTTCTTTAATAAATCAGCTTCGGTGCTATCTTTTGATTGTCATTTTCATAATAGAGTTGTTCTCCGCCGCTGTTACGTTCGATTAAGGAGTTTAGCAGTTGAATATCGTTATCAAAATCTTGATCTAAGTCGTTTACAATCGGATTGGCATTTATACATGGTTGGTCTCCGCAAAATTAGTATATTGTTGAACAGCGCTCCGCTGATTTCCTCTAACCACAAGATTCTGTAGTGCATGCAGTGAAGTAGAAGGATACAGTTTTGAATAAATATTGTACATATATTTGTATGCTGTAAGATAATAGGAAGATATTGTCTTTCTTTCTTAGTGTTTTCATTTTTCTGTATAAATTTTTTAAATTTATTTGACATATTAAAATTTTGATTCTTTATTTTTTCTAATAATATAATTCAAACAATCACACAGGAACACAAGATAAAAAAAAATCCAGAGATCAGAGTACGACATTGCCATGTATTTTGAACAGCTGAATACGATTTTTTTTTAAATCGCGAAAAACATCATATTTACGCATTTTCTTGCAATTTGTCCGAAATAAAAAATATCTGGCGAAGCTCGCATTGTGGTACACAGGCTAATGCAAGGCACAACGCCCATAAAGCAACAACAAGGAACAGAGCACCGAAAGTTATACTCAGAGCTGAAAGCAGATTCCATTTTGGGAATGCCCAAGGACACTTCTTCGAATACCATGCAATTATGCGTCGGTGACTATCTCAGAGTGAGGATTCTTTCTTTGGCCGCGTGACATAGTTCGCCGGTGTTCGTTATTCCAGTCTATTGTTTAATGTTCCGTAACCCAGGACATTTGTTTACACCCTACTCCTCTCTTGCCTTCAATTTTACTTCCACGTCCAGTGGAAGTATAGTAACGACAAAAAAATTTTTTAAAATTTTTATTGTCCAAATAGGCTTAAAATGTCATGAAACGTCGAGATTTTAAGTTTGAGCGAGAAAAAATTTCTGTCTGTCTGTCTGTCGGTCTGTCTGTCTGTCGGTCTGTCTGTCGGTCTGTCTGTCGGTCTGTCTGTCGGTCTGTCTGTCTGTCTGTAACTTTTTTTGTGCGCACATTTACTCTGGAACCGTTTAAGATATTGACTTGAAATTTGGTACACATATGTACTTTAACGAGATCTAGAACTAGATTATATTTTCATCTTGTTCCGTCGAAGGGTTGGGGGGTAAATTAGGGTAAATTTGGGGTAAATGGGTAAATCAAGCAGGTAAGAGTCCATGAAATTGGTATTTAGTATATACAAGAGAAGCTGAGGTCTCAAAAAAATTTTTGGCATTAGCCACCCCCCATTACCACCCCCACCTCCTTATTAAAGGGGATGAAAAAAAAATGTGATTTAGTGCATGTACAGGAACCAGAAACCTCAAAATATTTTTTTACTTCATCCACCCCCCACTACCACCCCCCTATCACCACCCCCACCCCACTACCGATGTGGTGTATCGTTTTATGGGTTCTTGGGGTAGAGGATTTCAAATATTATATTATTAAAGTTCCATAAACAATTATTTTCACATACAAAGTTTTTTCGTTGTGAGTGACTTGGATAGAGAATCTGGATGTGGAAGTAGTGATTCCTTGGGCAGCGGTTTTTCCTTGTAGAATTAGTTGTGGAATTCTGTATTTCGGACCTCTTAAAATGTGTCCCAGGTAGTTTATCTTGCGTTTTTTAATCAAATTAAAGAGCTGTCTCTCCACATTCGCTCTTTGAAGTACGTCGTCGTTACGAATTCTTTCTACCCAAGATATGCGAAGCATTCTTCTCAGTATCCACATTTCAAAGGCTTCCAGTATTAATTGATGTGATTTTAAGTGTCCAGGTGTCTATTCCATAGAGTAAAATATACCACACATAGCACTTAACCATTCTATACCAGATCAAAATGGACAAACTTTGGTTGCATAAGGGCCTCAATTTAATAAATGCCTGTCGCTTGCTGTATGCGGCATTTTATCTCATACTGCGGATCCCATTCATCATTTAATAAGGTACCTAGATATTTAAATGTATGTACTCGGTCTATGAGAGCATTATTGATATTTATGGCGACATTTTGTAGAGGTAAAGGACTTCTGCTCACAATCATGAAATTTGTTCTCTGAGTATTAATTTTCAGGCCATTATCCCTACCCACTATGTTTATTTTATTCAAAAGTCGCTGCAGATCTTCGCGGTTATCAGTTATAATTACTGTATCGTCGGCATATCTTATATCTGATATCAAAGTACCGTTTACTTTTATCCCGCATGCTTCGTCTTCAAGAGCTTTAGAAAATATGTTTTCAACGTAAAGGTTAAATAGCATCGGTGACATAATGCACCCTTGACGAACACCCTTCCTCACTTCAAATTCGTCTGTGTTGATTGAGTGGTCCAATTTGACTCGAGCCTTCTGATCCCAGTACAGATTCTGTATGATAATAATGTCTTTTTGGTCTATGTTAGCGTTATGCAACAATCTCAGGAGAGTGTCGTGCCTGACATTGTCGAAGGCCTTCTCGTAGTCAATGAATGTCATAAACACATCTTTTCCTTGATCTAGACAATTTTGGACTAAGGTATTCACGCAGAATACCGCCTCTCATGTTTCTACTCCACCTTTGAAGCCAAGTTGCGTCTCTCCGCTTAGTTCTTCTAGCTTTTTGAACATTCTTGTATGCAGGATACGTAAAAATATTTTTAGTAGGTGACTCATTAGGCTGATTAGGCGATGATCTTTACGATTTGTAGCATTTACCTTTTTCGGAAGCATTATGAAGGTGGACTGTAACCAGTCAGATGGAATCTGACCGGTATCATAAATTGAATAGCTTGACTACTACGTCAGTGTTCTCTTCCTCCAATAGTTTTATTGCCTCAATATTGATTTCGTCTGGACCTGGTGCTTTATGAGATTTTGCTATTTTTATTGCATATAGTATTTCACTCCGCAATATTGGTGGTCCGGATAAGCTGTTGTCTGGGAGTGTACAAGATGGTTGAGGGGATCGTTGATCATTGAAGAGATTTGATGCATACTCACTCCAGGTCTTCGTAAGTTCTTTTACGGGTGTTATTGGTTCATTATGGTCATTTCTTAACCGTACTTTATGCTGTTTCCTATGAACTTTTGAAATTTCTTTGACTTTCTTGTGTAAACCGAATGTATCTCCTTTTTCTTGAAGTTCTTCAATTTCTATCCATCTTTCTTCTATCTAACGTTCTTTTATAATCTTTATCCGAATTTCTTTGTGAGTTTCTGTATATTTACGTTGGTCTCTTTGTATTTTATATTGTCTGCGATGCTCCATTAGGTCCAATATTTCATCCGTCATCCACTCGTTCTTTTTCTTTCTTCTAATTCTTCCCTTAATATCCGTATTAGTCTTAACAATAGCTTCTTTTATATCGGTACAAATTTTTTCCATATTTTCAGTTTGATTAATCTTTCTAAAACCTTCATTAACTGGACACTATGGTCCCAAAATATAACTTCTATACAAATTTTCAAATCAAAATACAAGACAGAGAGGACTGGAAAAGCGATCCTCCAATATCAGCGCAAACGATCTGGTATACGGACGACTCCAAGACAGAACAGGGAGTCGGAGCTGGGATTTACGGGATAAGGTCGAAAACGAAAATCCCGATAAGTTTAGGAATACACGTCACAATATTTCAGGCTGAAGTAGCCGCTATACAGTAGTGTGCAAAGGAAATAATGAGGCAAGGAACTATAAACCAGTCAATTGCCATTTTTTCCGACAGTCAAGCAGCGCTAAAGCACTCGATTCCATGCAAGTCGGTTCAAGACTAGTATGGGATTGTATAAATGCACTTGCGGACCTAGGAAGTCAGAACAAAGTGACCGTAGCATGGGTATCAGGACACGAGGGACACAGAGGAGATGGGAAGGCCCTAGTAGGACCCTTTTGCGGTGTGGCTAAACCACGCATACGAACATCCATTAATGAATGGGTACAAAATAAATCTCTAGAGTCGTGGAATAATTTCCTATGACAGAGGCATGTCAAAAAGTTCATTAAAGAACGATCGGCGATCGGCTAAATTCACGGAAGACCTACCACGCCTAAATAGAAAGGATATTAGGATAATAGTAGGTCTTCTAACTGGACATTGTAGGCATAATAGTCCTGGTAGAGGATGCAATATGCAGATTCTGTCAAGAGGAAGAGGAAACCTCAGTGCATGTGCTGTGCCATTGCGAAGACCTAGCCAGACTGAGGTTCCAACTATTTGGCGAAGATAAACCAAGGGCAGATAGGTATACCAAGGGGCCCTTATCAAGGCTACGAAGTCTGATACAAAATACAAAGTTGGATAAGGAGCTCTAAGTATAATTAGACAAGGAGTGCCACAATAGCTTCACGGGGATCGCGGTGGTCAAGACCAATCGGCCAGCTCCTTTTTCAAATTTAATCTAATTTGGGGGCTTAAACGTCTCAAAAAATGTCATGAGTACTTCTTTTTAACCGTCTTCTAATTGCTCCGGTGGCCCCTTATTCATTTCATCAAGCTACTTCTACATAAGGTGAGCAAAAATTGGAAACGAGATTTTATTAGTCGACAATATTTAAGTGATAGTCTAATTACATAAAATTTAATTTTGCGATAGAAAATTCAAATTCCGTCAGAATTACATTAAAATAGGAGTTGATACTGCATCCGATGTCAAAAGTTAAAAATTCAAAATGGTTAATTCAATATGTCTGCGATAATTGCAATATTTTTGAAGATTTACATAAAATTTAATAGACTCGTTATCAGACAAACCTAAAATTACCAGGTATCAGGATCAGAGGTCGAGTAGGACCAATGCTCTCTGCACCAATGCATTGATGTAGACCTGGACCTGCCTCCTAAGGGGTAGACCTGCCAACCCCACTCATAAATGTGACTTCGCCGACATATCAGCTCCCGGGAGGGTTGTCCGTCGCAAACGGGGGCGATTGTTGACGTCTCCATTCTGGATTCTTGCGGGTGAGATTGATTGTCGGTTGCCTGGGTCGTCTTAGTGGAAAAATGAGGTGTGTAGCTCAGGGAGTGAGCGAATTGAACGCTCCTTATAGAGATATTGGCTGGATCATAGGCATCAAGCTGGTAATAGCTCGATTGCTGGCAGGATAGGGATTCGAGGGATTGTCATTGTATCTTCTGTGTTCGTTGGTCGTTCTGAAATAAATTTTGGATTAGTATATACAGGGATATCGAGAAAGACTGAACGTGCCGCTCCCTAAAGACAGTTTTTGTACCGCTCACATACTACATACATATGTACTATTTTCTGGTACTTTCAGCATTTTCACGTTGGCGACAGTAACCTTAAATATAGTCAATTACAGTATTTGCACAAAATGCGAGTTTCTTTATTAACTTACCACACAAGTGACAGTCAACTGATGGCGTTGAAAAATACTGATTTATTAGTCAAAAAGGGAGATAAATGATAAATGAAACACAAGCCAATAATAATAACATTCACGAAAATGACAGACATCAGATTGGTAACAGTGACTAGAGAACCGGTCATTACTCCTAGCAACATAGGAAATTAGTTTTAATAATGTATGTAGAATAGAAATCAATTTTGATAATTTTAGTGACTTTTCCGTGTGACGTCACGTTCAGTATTTCTCGATCTCTCGGTACTTTGGCTTGGTCGTAGTCACTCGCCTCACTGACCAGCGTATTCTCATGCTCTGTGACGTTCTCCACGGCTTAGATCTTTTTGAGATAGGAGGTGACTTGATAGCCCCAGGCTACGGAGGCATTAGTCAGTTCTGATAAGCGGTAGCTTGTTTCTTAGTTAAATGGGTAAATTAATGCCCTGGTCCTTTTCGCCTTTTTCACTATTTCCTCCGTGTCTTGAAAAGAAACTAAAAAAATATAATTGGCATATAACGTCATGCTCGCACCTCGTACTTCAGCGTATGTGTTCTTTCATAGTATTATGCAATTTCACTGCATGCGTAATTAATGAGTACATACTGGTTCAAGAAAAATGTAAAGACTTATGACATTAAAGACATTAAAGTAACTACAATTAGGAAGTTTCCTATTTTCGAAATATCATGTACATTCAACCTCATTTAGTAGACTTTCAGATAACTAGTCAAACAAAAAAAAAATTATCTCGATATCTGAAAAACTCAGGAACTTATTCAATTTCTTATTTGAATACTTCGTCTCGGCTGAAGTCCATTGTGATGTCACAATACATAACGCGCTGACTTGCCATGCTGGCGGCCCGCCGTATGTTCCCTTTATTTAGTGTATGTGCTCGATTTTCTGAAATGTCACAAAATGTCACTTTTGATTCGTTCGTGCCGAGCCGAATTTTCGAATTTCGCCGTGCAATTTACGATCAGGTTTATCTGGAAGACTTCCTCTTTACGTCGTGACATCATACGGCCGTCTCAATGGTGTTTTTCGGAAAATATGAACGTGCCAAAATTGCATGTTTTAGCAATTTTTTCGGCTATCAAATGCAAGCTGGCTATAAACTGCCGGTGTCTGCCAGCGAGTATAAAGGTGCCCGCGCCCGCTGTTGGTGGAATCATGTATTGTGACGTAATCGAGCCTCAGCCCAGATGATCGCAGCATTTAAACTTGGAAGGACTTTAACTTTTTTATTTATAGAGATAATTTAAAAAAAAATTACAGATATTTTTTAGATTTTTACGACTATTTATTACGAGAAAATGAGAAAAATGAAAACTTCCTAATTGCAATACTGTGAGACGCGAGTTAAAAAATGTATTTAGTAATTACTTATTTTTCCAATAATTCAAATAAAGGTTCACTTAAGAAGTTTCTTAACTTCCGTTTTGTTAAAACTTAAGAGTAATGTATCTAGGTTGAATTCTACTATTTGTGTGCCGCTGAGGACCAAACACCATTACTTTCACATCCAGATTTTCTATCCAAGTCACAACGAAAAATTTTCATATGTGGAAATAATTGTTTATGGAACTTTAATAATATAATATTCGAAATCCTCTACCCCAAAAACCCATAAAACGATACCCCACATCGGTAGTGGGGTGGGGATGGTGATAAAGGGTGGTAGTGAGGATGGATGAAGTAAAAAAATATTTTGAGGTTTCTGGTTCTTGTACGTACACTAAATCACAATTTTTTTTCATCCCCTTTAATAATGGGGTGGGGGTGGTAATGGGTGGAAATGGTAATGGTGGTTTGGCTAATGCCAAAATTTTTTTTGAGACCTTAGCTTTTCTTGTATATACTAAATACCAATTTTATGGACTCTTATCTGCTTGATTTACCTATTTACCCCAAATTTACTCCAATTTACCCCCCAACCCTTCGACGGAACAAGATAAAAATATAATCTAGTTCTAGATCTCGTTAAAGTACATATATGTTTACCAAATTTCAAGTCAGTATCTCAAACGGTTCCACAGTAAACGTGAGCACAGAAAAAAAGTTACATACAGACTGACAGACAGACAGACAGACAGACAGAAAATTGTTTTCTCTCAAACTTAAAATCTCGACGTTTCATGATATTCTAAGCCTATTTGAACAATACAAATTTTTAAAAATGTTTTTGTCGTTACTATACTTCCACTGGATGTGGTAATTGGTAGGTAGGTAATTGTGGTTGGCAGTGTCCGAGTGTAATAATTTCAGCTAAATCTTCTGAGTAATTTTTGTAACCCAATAAAAACGTATAAGTACAATATTTATGTAATGAAACTCGCTGCATTTGCACAACCAGCGCCACGGCTCATACATTTCGTTCCCCATTACCCCATCCATTCCTTTGGGGTTTTCGCTTTGCTGCCGGCGAAAATCGAAATAATAAACATTTTCCCCAACTGGTGACAAAGTCGGCTGAAGGGGTTGAGGAAGAGTTACATCTCATTCCCGTTACGGTGCACTTCGAGTCGGATTGCTCTCCATAATTGCGTGCAGTCTTCAAGCTGCATAAAAAAAAACGAATATTGCTAGTCGTATATGAAAATGTATTTGCATGCTAATTTATCTCGATTCATACGCCAAACTATTTCTGATTAGGTTCGGTTGATCACGTTTAGTAGAATTTTCGCTCTAATGCTTTACATAAACTATGAATATGAAATCAGAAGTGGGATAATCCAATGATATGTTCAATTCAAGGATTTTATTCTATCAATAATCTTTTTTAAATATCTAATTATTTAAGAAATTTAAAATTACATTAGAATAGTGATGTGATATTTTAGTAGAAGTAATATCTATATATTTAACACACAAGGTGTTTTTTTTTCTCAATTTGGCCAGCGGTTCCCACTTGCCCGATTTTAGTGATTCTTTTTTTACAGATTTGTCGTCATTTATTATTATTTTTCTACTCCCATACTTTATTTCGTTAATTAGGCATTCCTTACCTGTACTTTAATGAGATTCATTAAGATTCAATTTTTCTATTAAGATACAAGTTTACAACCAACAGAAACGCGACACAGCAATATTCTGTCAATATCAACTATTGCCTTGAACATCTGACAGATCTAAAATTTATCAATTTTGACAAGTCAAATTTTCAAACTTTGTGCTTCTTGCAATTAAAATCAGTGAGCGTATGTGATAGTGGATGTGAAACTGAAATAATAATCCATAATATATAAGTTTAGTTTTATATTTCCTAAACTGTAATCTGTAATTAATAAATTTCAGATAGTTTATGCAACTCACATTTAATGGCTATTAAGACAATCGCATTCAGTGATATTCGCCTACGGCTTATGTCATAATTCTTATGTTCGTGTCTTTGCATAATATACTATTTTATTTTATCAAAACGTGTTAAAACATAAAACGTCAAGACTATAAAATTACCTTGAATTTGAGACACCCAATTTGGTCAAAAATGAACCGAGATATGATTTTTAGGTACCTATTATAGTGTTGTTTTCACTCCTTTCCAAAAGTCAAATCCCAACGGTGATTAACTTATTAAATTTATTATCTCTGTAGTGTAGCAACATTTTACAGAATTATTCCTAGGATTATATTATAAGAATTCGTAAGCAAGGGGTTATGAAAAAGTGTGTAATTTTTGTTTTTAAATCTAATATTATATTATATGTTTAGCTCAGTGGGAAACATATTGCATTTATTTTATAATAAAACATTTTTTACTGGTATTTTATATTTTTATGACTTGCGATCACGAAGCCTACTTTTCAAAGACAATATAATTTTAAATCAGTTTTCTAATTTTGAATTTGAGGCTGTTTTACCTTGAATTCAAAATTTTAATAGGAGGGTGATATCATTAACCCTGGTTTTACTTCCACATCCAATGGATGTATAGTAACGACAAAAAAATTTTTAAAAGTTTTTATTGTTCAAATAGGCTTAAAATGTCATGAAACATCGAGATTTTAAGTCTGAGCGAAAAAAAATTTTCTGTCCGTCGGTCTGTCTAACTTTTTTTGTGCGCACGTTTATACAATCACATTCCTAATGACGTAAAATCTTTTAATTTTAATAGTTTCCAGAACTTAATAAAAAACACATTTTAAAATATTGTTTCTATTCAGCTGATGAATTTGTAAACACACAAACTTATTGATATCTTTTAGTTTAACCTCTGCTTGTTTGATATGCTCTGGCCATTTCGTGGGAGCTTGCCTCTTCTTTCTTTTTTTTTCTTGGATTTTTTATATTGTCTGAAGTATTTGTATATAATGCTGTGTATAAATTTTCAATTTTTATATAATTTTGTATTTTTTATTTTTGACTTGCCAAAAACGTGTATTGCAACTTGGTCAAATAAAATATCTATCTATCTACGCATTTTATTAATCTCTTAATAATACATAACATTATATCAGTAACAAAATGTTGGCACGATTGATTGATTTCTTATTTTGTGGACGCTCATCCTTTCTTTACACTAAATCCATGTTAGTTGGTTGTTAATAAGTTGTATTATTCGACAAATTTTAAAATAATGGTAGATACACATCGTTCTAAAATTTTGGAAAACTCTATTTGTTTGTAGTTATTTATTTGTGAAGTGTTTCTTTTCTTAAATAGTGGGACTACCAGCGTAATTTTCATTTGTTAGGGAAATTCACTACTCTGCAATAAGAGATTTATAATTTTAGTTAAGGGACATAATATAATTCTGTTTAAGCTTTATTAATTTGGTAGATATATAACTTATTCCATAACAATCATTGTTTTCCATCTCGTTGATTATACCACCAATATAATCTTTAGTAAATATAGGAAAGCGAATTTAAAGAACTAACGAACAAAGTACGTCGACGAGAAACATTATGACCAAAATATTCATTTGTTTTTATATATTTATAAGAGAAATAATATGCAAAAACTTGTTTATTATCAGTGACAATATGATTGTTATTAGATATCGGAATTACTTTTTTGTTTATCTAAGTCCTCATTTGTAATTTTCTATGATGTTTTATTTTGTTGGAGGGCGAATGAATTCTGTAATTATAGTACTGTATAGCTACCGTAAAACTGAAGCATAAATTTAAAACTATATATAGAATTTCATTTATGCTTCTCTCTTTAACCCTTTCCTACATATTGTCATTTTATAATATAAATGTTTTTTTAATTTAAAATACACTTTCAAATTTATTAGTAAACCCTCGTATTATAATATTTAAACTTTACTAACTAAATATTTATAATTACTTTTCTAATTTTGCATACATTTTTCTTAATTTAACTAATTTTGCATGATTTTGGTGTTAAATCGGGCATCTCTATCCACCTTTTTTTAATTTTTAATTTTTAACGTCACTTCAATTATTAAAAGTAATAAAAATACCTATACAAAAATATTTTAACTTTGATATAACATATTTATTAATACTTATTAATTAATTTTGCAGGATTTTTGTCTTAAAATAGGCCATTTTGGAGTCGTCATTTTCTTTATTAAATCTTTAAATACCAGAATCGTAATTAACGACCTCGAAAACTCCTAGGTGTATATTTTCAAGTCAAAAGAACCGATATTTTTCCAATTATAACATTTTGAAGATAATTTTTTATAAACAAAGATTTTCTGAAGTTCTAAATAAAAAATTTGAAATAGCGGACAAGAAAGCATGGTAGAAAACTTAATTTATTATTACAGAAAGCCATTCAAAAAGTGTAAATCCATTCAGGTCCATTGGATTTCCCAGTAACTTACTTTCTCCTCCACTAGCGACTTCAACTAAAGCGACTTTCGTGTTTTCATAATTTTTTTTTACTTCCATTTCGTTATTTACACTTAGTACATAAACTACAACATACGTCAAATTATATTCGTTGTTGTTTTAATAAAAAATTCAAGCGTTTTATTTAATTCGCAAAACCAAACATTTAACTTCAATATCAACAATTAAAAGTGTGCATTATTCGACCATATACAATACGAAAACGCAGCCCGCAATTTCACATTTCATTTTGGAACAATTAACTCGACACAATAAATTAATATGTAAAGCTTTCAATTTTCATTTATCTCGTTGCAACTGTAATTAATAATGTGCTATGAAATATTTGCTAGTAAACAACGTATAATCCATATATTTTAGCCTGTAATAGTAATTGATCATTACCCACATCATGTTTACATCCAACTCCAAGATGAGAACTCCATGAATTTACCGAAACGCTGTCACATTTGGTAATTAATAAATGCATTGAATAGATGCAAAATTTGAAATTGTGTGTACATTTAAATACTGTGTCAGTAATAATTAATTTATGCACTTTAAATTCCAACAGACTGAAAAAACTAGGAACAAAAATTTCCATTTAGTGGAGTCAATAGAGATTTTCACTTCGAAAAAATTCCGGGAAACATACTAAAAGTTACCAACAATAGTCCTTGAGCGTAATTTGTTATTAAACAAATTAGTTGCAAATACCAGTTTTTGTCAAATATATCTTAAATTATTTTTTTCTTCAGAAAGTAATGCGCCATTCGAAAGTACGGCAAATTTCACATAAAAAATGCATATGAAGTTTTTTGTACGATCAAAAATATAGGCTTCAGATTTTTTTGTTTAACGCACGAAAATGGAACAAGGAGACACGTAATTACGGCGCGCGAAGCGCGCGCGGTTTCGTACACGCTACACTAAATTTGTTGTAACTTTTGAACTAATTAATGAAATTGACCTCACAAAAGCTTAAATGAAAGAAGAAACATGTAGCTATTGGATAGTACATATATGAAGTCGGAACATAAAGAGATTTGCGATGAAATAGGTAAAAGCTCTACCATTTCTAAAAATTTAAAGATAAAAACTTGAGTCTTTCACATTTTGTTCTTGAAGTAATGTATAAAAAGATATGTGTGAAAAAATTCTCAAAAATGTATTTTTGAAGATGTACACTTTTAAAATTTCAAAATTTTGAGAAAATGATATTTGATATATATAACTAACTTTAACCACCTATTTCTCTGGTTTAAATCGCGCTATTAAATCTCTTTAGGTGCGATTTTTAAAGCTTGAAATGCATGGTTGATATTGAATATTAAAAATAGTAGTTTAACTAATTTCAAATCAAAATTAAGTGTAATTAATTTTCCCATTAATAGGTGTCCCTGGAATACCATTTATCTCGAGATCGTATTTTGGAAATTAATAACTGATCGATGCGTTATTGACTGATTGATTGATTGATTGATTTGTCAGGGATATAAATTCGTATTACTCTTTTATCCCTTCCCATAGCCCCCCTTATATCCAATTGCATCGTTACATAAGATTTGGGTAAGTTAATTTCCAATTTACTACTTATATAGATTTACAGTCCAAATTTACATTTTACAGTAGAAAATAACAAACAATGTGTATTTTAAGATGCCTCAAATTTTTTTACGAAAATAGAAAAAAAAAATTTTTGCTCAAAAATTCGTGAAATTATGGATAAAATAAACGTTAATAACTTTTATAAAAAATGTATTTAGCCTACCTAGGCAGCATAGGTTTATAGTAGCACCTCAAAATAAGTAAGTCTCATTATGAAACAATTTTGGAATATAAATAAATCTATTCTTTTCACAAAATGTCGAAAAAAATCATGTTTTTTCGGTAAATCGACTGAATGTTGATGGTTTCTACAATTTTTGTCCTATTTAAAACATCGAAAACATATTAAAAACCGCTGCCCAAGGAATCACTACTTCCACATCCAGATTCTCTATCCAAGTCACTCACAACGAAAAAACTTTGTATGTGAAAATAATTGTTTATGGAACTTTAATAATATAATATTTGAAATCCTCTACCCCAAAAACCCATAAAACGATACCCCACATCGGTAGTGGGGTGGGGGTGGTGATAGGGGGGTGGTAGTGGGGGGTGGATGAAGTAAAAAAATATTTTGAGGTCTCTGGTTCCTGTACATGCACTAAATCACATTTTTTTTTCATTTCTTTAATAAGGAGGTGGGGGTGGTAATGGGGGTGGCTAATGCCAAAAAATTTTTGAGACCTCAGCTTCTCTTGTATATACTAAATACCAATTTCATGGACTCTTACCTATTTGATTTACCCATTTACCCCAAATTTACCCTCCAACCCTTCGACGGAACAAGATGAAAATATAATCTAGTTCTAGATCTCGTTAAAGTACATATGTGTACCAAATTTCAAGTCAATATCTCAAACGGTTCCAGAGTAAACGTGCGCACAAAAAAAAGTTACAGACAGACAGACAGACAGACAGACAGACCGACAGACAGACAGACAGACCGACAGACAGACAGACAGACCGACAGACAGACAGACCGACAGACAGACAGACAGAAAATTTTTTTCGCTCAAACTTAAAATCTCGACGTTTCATGACATTTTAAGCCTATTTGGGCAATAAAAATTTTTAAAAATTTTTTTGTCGTTACTATACTTCCACAGGACGTGGAAGTAATTATTCACTTGGTACAGGGCCATGAGTCAAATTATAATACTTGACTAATAGAAAGAGATTGAAAGTAAAACAACATCTTCGCAGTACGCATCATCTGCCCCGCATGCTGCGCTGTGCGTATGTCCGCAGAGCATTGTAAAAGTAGTTTGGGCACTTTTTGACAGATCATCTTGTAATGCTATGTACAATATCACGTTTTCTCAGCTTATTTTTAAGTTTTTATGTGAATATTTAAATTGTGCTTTTAATGGAATAGTGTTTTGAATTATTTTATTGCTTGGTGGAAGTCGATCATATTGGATCAGCCATTTTGAATTACCTTTTTTTGACATCTTAATCTGTTTCAGCGGCCTCGAAAACCCCCCTACATGTCAATTTGAATTAAATTGCTTTATAATTTTTCAACTTATAATAATTTTGTTAAAAAAAAGTTTCTTTTGGTTAAAATAATTAATAAACAATTTCCTCACGAATATATGTTTATAGCTTTTTATTTTAAGCTATGTAAAAGTGATATCAAAAGGTTTTAGGAAAATCGAAGCTTCCCGTAACTATTCCGAAATAATGAATATTTTCAGCCTCTATTGACTCTACTAATTTTCAAAGAAGTATTCGATAGGCATTTTTATTTATTATTATTAATTTATTACTAGTTTAAGCTTATAACCTGAAAAATCTATGACTGGAAAAATAATTACACTCTACCAACAGCCGATTTCAACATTATATCATTATATGACATTTTCTTAAGCAACTAACCTTGCAAATGCCAAAATTACATACAAAATTCCGATTATGGGATCCGTTTGGCATATGAAATGAAAAAGTTATCGTTTTAAGTGAGATATGGGAAAGTCATAAGTTATTGTGGCACACGATTGTACTTTTTAAAAAGGCGTCCCACGTCCCGGCCCTTCTTCGATATTCATGTTGCGTTACGATATAGTCAGCGAAAATAAAATGGTTCTCCGTGTGTGAACTGCACCGTATGGAGATAAATGAGGTAACATGTCGCAAATATCTATATCTATACACCAAACGAACACCACCATCTCGATATAGCCCACACAAATTATAATCAATACGTAGGTATACAGTATAACCACAAATTTAGTATAGACGCAAAAATTGGTGGAATGTATAAATTGTTTGTGAATTAAAAATTAAGATCAATCTTATCTCATACAAAAATAGAAAACTTAACTAAATAACTTATACAGGATGTTCCAGTTTTAAATGACCATAATACCACAGTCTTGTGTGGGATCTATTCTATTCATAATATTTTTATAAAGTGCAAAAAAAGACGAAGCAACATATCTGAGAATAAGTTTTACGGTGATAATAAGCTTGATAAATCAAGAGATAGTTCGAATTCGTATACTGATTTTTTTAGCAAATCTTTTACACCCTGATGATTTCGTAATTCGACAATTTCTCCTACATCTTTGAACTAATTCAATTTTTTTTTGGTAGGTAGTTAGAGACAACTTTACATAATGGTATTAGACCATTGAAAAGTCAACAAATTTTTCTTTGGTTTGCGCACAACAAAAAAAATTCTTTTCTTTAGTTTCCAATAGCCTAGTACCATTCTATAAGTTGTCTCTAAAAACCTCTCAAAAATATTCTATTCGTAATACTTTCACAAACACCAAAAAAGGACCAATCAAAATATCTCAGAATAAGTTTTACTGTGATAATAAGCTTGATAATTCCAAAGATATTTTGAATTCGCATACTGATTTTTTTAGCAAATCGTTTACGCCCTCATCTGTAAATATGAAAAATATTTACATAATGCTCGCTTACAAAAATCTGGATGTGGAAGTAGCCATTCCTTGGGCAGCGGTTCTTTCTCAAGTGTCAGAGAGCGCTAACTCATGCCCTCCTACCTTGATGACAAACTCAAACACAACATCATTGCGGTTCGAACCTCCCTCGGTGGCAAATTACTTCTAAAGAGCCTCAACTCAACTTCCATATTATAGAGTTAACTAAATAATGAAACATACAAAAATAGTACACATAATGATACCTAAACATCGATGAAATTATAAAAAAAAATCGTATTTCAGTATTTATGATGTCGAACTTTAATGAAAATCATTTAAAAATAGTCACCCAACGATGCCTACTGTATTAACTAAATCAGTCAGGTCATATATAACGTTATATATTTCAATTTCTTGATGTTCGATCGATCTAAAATTCTAAAATTTTAAGTTTATTGAATCATCTATGGAGTTGTTCATTTAACACTATTTGTTACAAATAAATAATTTACACCATACCTATCAATTAATATAAAGTAGCAAAAAAATATTAAATTTATTTCAAAAATAAAAAAAAAATGATTCTAAAACTTTTCAACACCCATGACAGCTGCAGTTATCAACAATTCCTTTGTAGTAATTTTTTATGATTTTTCAACTACGTTTAGAAACTATACCTGTTGGGTAATTACAAACGTTTTAACACTTACACAGGTCTATAAAAAAAAAAAAATCTGCTCCAAGAACTAAACCCATCATACCTTAAGTATTTTTGTGTGCTGAATCCCAATTTTCAATTTTCAATAAAAAAAAATTTTCTACCACGTAGACTTCGAGTAAATCTTGGTTTTTATTGTCAAAAAACCGTATTTTGACAAGAAAAGACGGGATTTACTCGAAATCTGTTGTTGTCAAAATATCCCTTTTTTCAGTTCAAGACTACTAACAGGCTAATTTTATTTCGCAATAGTAATAAAAATCCTATACGGAAATATTATTTTAAACTTTGGCTTACCTGTTTTAACCACTATATTTAATCTTTATTTTGTCTAAGTATTTGATAGTTATTCTTTTTGTCTTTATTTTCTATTAGCGTAGTATTAGTTATAGTTTATACTTCTAAGTGGAAGTCCAGTGAAATCATTGATACAAAAATTGATTTAAAGAACACATCACATATAATAGTCAATACAAATTAGATATTTTAGAATGGTGTCACGAAGTATTTTTGTTTCTTAATAATAAAATGCAGTAAATTAACCCTATGCTTCGTTGCGTGTCCCGTTTACCTGTAAAATTTACTTGTTTTAATTAATTGCATGGATTTTCCTCACCCTCATCCGTGCAACTGAGGAACTCCCAAAATAAAGAACCGCGTTGTAGAATACTATCTCATGTAAACTGTATTAAATCTCGCCGTGAGAAGATAGCGCGACATATCAATATAATTTACAAAATTGTCACCAGCGTCGCTGGCCGTATTCACTTCGGGAATATCGAAGTTAGTGGAAAGGCACTTTGGTCATTCCCATCAGCTCGTGTTGAGGTAAGATGCACTAATTTTATTAAGTGGATAGCTCCGCCACCAATTTGTCAGAAATCTCGTACATCCGACGATTAAGATTGTCCAACATGATTAAGTGTATTCAACTGTTAGTTTCAAGTAATTATTAAAATGCATAAAATGCGATTGTCAATTCCCGAATTATCTAGGTACTTATAATTTTTGTTAGCGTCGGCGTGTTATAGAGACAGACTGCTAAATTCTCGAGATTTTGTCCAAAACAGTTATGTTCCAGTAATTTTTCTTAGGACCGAACCAAGAAAAAGAAACATAGTAGAAATTTTTGAGAGAGTAACGGTAAACTGTTTTTTACCAGATTATTTTAACTTGTACCGTGTTTTTCTATTCAACAAGATAAAATAATGCTTGATAATTTACCGTGTTTAGAATCTGTTTTTCTACCTGCTTTAATTTAACCACGTCGTGTTGATATAAATTAAAAATAAAATACTGTATTCTGAAGAAGTTATGAAAATTTGTTATAAAATAATACCTGACAATTTACTGTATTTTAGAACCTGTTTTCCTGCTAAGGTATTTTAACAATTTCGTCTTTTATGAATAAACAATAAAATCCAGTATCCTGAGGAATTTATGAAACTTTGTCATAGTCCAGGAACTTGACGCGAAAATCCGACAATCCCGAAAAATTTGTTGTTACGTAACATTCTCTGAAGCCGCTCTGACAAATTTGCTTTTGGCTAATAAAGGCAGCACATCTCCCGTCAGGCGTTTGCCACCCCGAAAACCGCAGGCAAACCGCCAGATCGGAAGTAAAATAACAAAGCCGTGTTCTTTAGCCGTACTTCCCGATAATTATAAAGAACAAAACCGTGTTCTTTAATTCTGTTTCCTGATTATTATTATTTCGTGCATGCCTATATTTCTATTATTATTATTATTATTATTATTATTATTATTTTTTTTTTAGCGAGCTAAAAACCAGTCACCCTTCTCTGTGGCTCCGACCCTCACAGAGGGGAGCTGGTAGTACCGGTAGCCACTCCCCACGCCCGTGGGGTAAGTGACTACTGGGTCCGGGAATCGTGTGCCCTGAGCAGACGTAATGAACCAAGAATGACGGCCTTCTGCATTCTGCCGGCTAAGATCTCTGCCGAATTTCGGCATGCCGGTATGATCTTGAGTTCCGAAAGCAGTGTGTGTCTCGTTCCACCGAGGGCTCCTATAATCAGTACCACTATCTTAACAGTATGGTCTGGATACAGTCTGCGGAGTTCGAAGAGCAGATCTCGATATTTTGTCCGTTTTTCCTCCTCCTTCAAGACAATGTTGTTCTCCGCGGGAGCCGAGAACTCCACGACGAACATTGTCTTGAGTTGATGGTCGAGGAGTACTACGTCAGGCTTGTTGGCTTGTATTTGCCTGATGGTGGGAAAAGAGTAGTTCCAATAAATTAGACACTTCTCATTTCCCACAACTGACTCAATATTCCCCGGAGCGTAAGGCAGCACTGGTGTTTCGTCTATCCCATACGAGTGCCTTAAGTGGTAATAAAGCACTCGTAATGCTCCGTCGTGCCTTTGGATATAGGCCGAGACTGCATATGTCGGGCAAGCCGACAGCAAGTGCATAAGAGTCTCTGGCGCCCTGCGGCAGGCCCTGCAGTTGACATCAGGGACCTCCATACCCATGACACGACTACGATAGACGAGGGTGTTAAATACACCATCCTGACAAGCCATTATGAATCCCTCGGTCTCAGACTTCAGCCCGGCTGACCTTAAGAAGGCAAAGGCCAGCCTTTCGGATAAGCCAAGGTTTTCTATATTTTTATAGAAAACTCCATGCATTGGCTTATCCGTGTGCAGCTGCAGAAAGTTGTTGTGTTCTGCAGCTTTAATTTCGGCTTTTCGCCGAGCAGGTTCCAACTCGGTGACAGAGTCGCGATTTGCCCGCTCGACGTCGAAGGAGAGACCAAGTTCATCGGCTGCTCTCTGTGCTGCCTTAAACAGAAAGGCTCCTACCCCTGCATTTTCATGGTCTCGGACCATGCAGAGGAGGGGATCCGAACTCCTGATGACCTTACAGGCTCCATCCAGAACCATCCTATTATGGAGACTCTCCAAACTCAAGAGTCCACGCCCTCCCCGATGTCGTGGGAGGTATAGCCGTGGAACGGACGATTTAGGATGCAAACTCCTATTGAGATGCATCTTTTTGCGGGTTCCTACGTCGAGTTGACGCAACTCTTCTTGAGTCCATTTCACTACTCCAAAGGAGTAGAGAAGGACCGGAACGGCAAGCATGTTAGTAGCAGACACCTTGTTCTTCCCCGACAGTTCTGAAGACCAGATCTGTCGGAGTCGGTGCTGATACTTGCCGCGGAGAGCGTTTTTCACTATACTCACTTCTTGGGTGGAGCGTTGCTCGACACCCAAGTAAGTGTACGACTCTCCGGCATCTAGATGATGTAAGATGCTTCCGTCCACGAGCTGCGCGTCCTCTCCGTAGTTCCCGCATCGTCCTCTCTTGAGATGGACCAGTGCACATTTGTCCAGCCCGAACTCCATGCCGACAGCCTGCGTGTACTCCTGTACCACCCTGAGGGACTGGTGTAGGTCCCTCTCTCCAGAGGCATAAAGTTTAAGGTCATCCATGTAGAACAGATGGGTGACCTTATGCCTCCTATCGCCGGGGGTACCGCAGTTGTATCCACGGGTTTTCCGGAGCGAAACGGATAATGGCAGTAGTGAGATGCAAAACAGAAGGGGGCTGAGGGAGTCTCCCTGAAATACTCCCCGTCTGAAAGTTACCGACTCCGTCTGGACTCTATCATTACCCGATGTAATGGTAAAGCAAGTCCTCCAGAGCGGCATCAGTTCTTCGATGCATCTCACTACGGGACCGGGTACCGCAAGACATTGGAGCAAATAAACAATAAGCTCATGCGATGTCATATCAAATGCCTTGCGGTAGTTTATCCAGGCCATGGAGAGGTTACGCTTATACTGCACGGAGTCCTGTGTGACACATCTGTCAATCAACAGATTCTCCTTGCAGCCAGCGACACCTCTCTTCGACCCTCGTTGCTCATATATCCGTTCGTAAACCGGTTCAACTGCGCGGAGCACTCGCATGTACAAGATGCGCGTAAACACCTTGTAACATGTGTTTAAACAGGTTATCGGTCGGTAGTTCTTTGGGTTGGACAAATCTCCGTTCTTGGGGATCAGCACTGTCCGCCCTTCAACCACCCAAGAAGGAATTTGCTGCTCCCCATTTAGCCAGGCATTAAAAATTCTGGCCAAATGGTGGTGGGTGCTCGCTAACTTTTTCCACCAAAAGTTATTTATCCCATCGGGACCTGGAGCAGCAAAGTTCTTAGAGCCCTCGAGAGCTCTTCGAACCTCTTCTGGGGTTATTGGTTGGCACACTTCCTGTGGTTGTTGAAACCTTTGACAAAAGGTTTCAAAGTGTGCAAGGGCCGGAGAGTCTCGATTGAGTGGAAGCTTCTCCTCGTAAAGCGTTTTCCAGAAATTTTCCACCTGATCTACAGTCGGCGGATTCTCTGCAACACGCGGAGGCGGTTCGAAAAGGCGCGAGGGCTTTTGGTGGAAGAGTTTATTTTCCGCCAGCCCCCTCGCCCGCCTCACTAGTGATTTTTTACAAACCACTAGCATCCGTATCCTGTCGAGACAGTACTGTTTGGTGGTTCGCAGCACTGTCTCATTGAGTGTGTGATGGACGCGTCTTAAGTTGGCGGCTATTCGACGCACTTTAGGCGTAAACGGCCTATTGACCGCCATGTAGTCCATCACACTACAAGATGCGTGTTGCCTCGCCGACCGGATCTTGGCTTCCATCTTTTGTATGCGCCGCTCCGCCCTCTCCTGTGGGGAGGCAGTATTACGCCTCTCCGTCCGAGAAAAGCGTTGAACAGCGGCATACACGGCACAGTTAATGTGCCAGATGTCAGCCCGTTCTGGTAGCGCATCACGAAGTTCTTCATCCACTCTGGCCAGGTCTTGTGGCCCGGGGGCTTTTATGTGGTGTAGCCCCCGTCTGGTACTGAGGCCCTCTGGTACTGGTGGAACAAGGAGAACCACTTCCTCAACCGGTGAATGCGGCGGTCTTTCAGCCACCTCATTCACCGGTCCAGGAGCAGCCCTCACGTAGCCCCTTCTACGAAGATGGGATATATGGTCACGCAGATTTTGTGGCCTGAAGGCGCCATGCTCTGGATGCCTGTCACACCACAGAGCATGCATCCGCCCCATGTATCCCCTTCATGCGGGCTCACTGCTTTCGTAGCATTGCAGAAGGTCGTCCCTTAGCTCATCCGTCCACTCAAAGCGTCCTTGTCCATAGCGTTCGTCATCAACGGGCGCTCCATCCGGTTGGGTCCCACCACCTTGCCCTTGACCCCTATCCGGACGAGGTCGATTGTGGGGGCCCTCTCTTCTGTTTACGGGAACCAGAAGTCAGGGCTTGTGGGTGGTTAGCCCAACAAGCCCACGACCGACACCAGAGGGGAATGAGCTTTCCCCTCCCGGGTACACTAGGGCTGCCGGTTCGGTTTTGCACCCCCAGCTGGAGTAAGTGGTGGCGCTAGTCACCAAAGGTTTGATAGATGGAAGTCAGCCCATCCTGCTTATTTATTATTTTTTTTTTTTTTTTTTTTTTTTTTTTTTTTTTTTTTTTTTTGTAAAAGCCAGTCACCCTTTAAACTCTGTGGCTCCGACACTCACAGAGGGGAGCTGGTAGTACCGGTAGCCACTCCCCACGCCCGTGGGGTGAGTGACTACTGGGTCCGCGAATCGTGTGCCCTGAGCAGACGTAATGAACCGAGGATGACGGCCTTCTGCATTCTGCCGGCTAAGACCTCTGAAGACCTCTGCCGAATTTCGGCATGCCGGTATGATCTTAAGTTCTGAAAGCAGTGTGTGTCTCGTTCCACCGAGGGCTCCTATAATCAGTACCACTATCTTAACAGTATGGTCTGGATAGAGTCTGCGGAGTTCGAAGAGCAAATCTCGATATTTTGTCCGTTTTTCCTCCTCCTTCAAGACAATGTTGTTCTCCGCGGGAGCCGAGAACTCCACGACAAACATTGTCTTGAGTTGGTGGTCGAGGAGGACTATGTCAGGCTTGTTGGCTTGTATTTGCCTGACTGTGGGAAAAGAGTAGTTCCAATAAATTAGACACTTCTCATTTCCCACAACGGACTCAATATCCCCCGGAGCATAAGGCAGCACTGGTGTCTCGTCTATTTCATACGAGTGCCTTAAGTGATAATAAAGCACTCGTAATGCTCCGTCGTGCCTCTGGATATAGGCCGAGACTGCATATGTCGGACAGGCCGACAACAAGTGCATTAGAGTCTCTGGCGCCCTGCGGCAGGCCCTGCAGCTGACATCAGGGACCTCTATACCCATGACACGACTTCGATAAACGAGAGTGTTAAATACACCATCCTTCCTGGCAAGCCATTATGAATCCCTCGGTCTCAGACTTCAGCCCGGCTGACCTTAAGAAGGCAAAGGTCAGCCTTTCGGATAAGCCAAGATCTTCTATATTTTTATAGAAGACTCCATGCATTGGCTTATCCGTATGAAGCTGCAGAAAGATGTTGTGTTCTGCAGCTTTAATTTGGGCTTTTCGCCGAGCAGGTTCCAACTCGGTGACAGAGTCGCGATTTACCCGCTCGACGTCGAAGGAGAGACCAAGTTCATCGGCTGCTCTCTGTGCTGCCTTAAACAAAAACGCTCCTACCCCTGCATTTTCATGGTCTCGGACCATGCAGAGGAGGGGATCCGAACTCCTGATAATCTTACAGGCTCCATCCAGAACCATCCTGTTATGGAGACTCTCCAAACTTAAGAGTCAACGGCCTCCCCGATGTCGTGGGAGGTATAACCGTGGAACGGACGATTTAGGATGCAAACTCCTATTGATATGCATCTTCTTGCGGGTTCCTACATCGAGTTGACGCAACTCCTCTCGGTTCCATTTCACCACTCCAAAGGAGTGGAGAAGGATCGGAACGACAAGCATGTTGGTAGCAGCCACCTTGTTCTTCCCCGACAGTTCTGAAGACCAAATCTGTCGGAGTCGGTGCTGATACTTGCCGCGGAGAGCGTTTTTCACTACACTCACTTCTTGGGTGGAGCGTTGCTCGACACCCAAGTAAGTGTACGACTCTCCGGCATCTAGATGATGTAAGATGCTTCCGTCTACGAGCTGCGCATCCTCTCCGTAGTCCCCGCATCGTCCTCTCTTGAGATGGACCAGTGCACATTTGTCCAACCCGAACTCCATACCGACAGCCTGCGTGTACTCCTGTACCACCCTAAGGGACTGGTGTAGGTCCCTTTCTCCGGAGGCATAAAGTTTAAGGTCATCCATATAAAACAAATGGGTGACCTTATGCCTCCTATCGCCGGGGGTACCGCAGTTGTATCCACGGGTTTTCCGGAGCGAAACGGATAATGGCAGTAGTGAGATGCAAAACAGAAGGGGGCTGAGGGAGTCTCCCTGAAATACACCCCTTCTGAACGATACCGGCTCCGTCTGGACTCTATCGTTACCGGATGTTATAGTAAAGCGAGTCCTCCAGAGCGGCATCAGTTCTTCAATACATCTCACTACGGGACCGGGTACCGCAAGACATTGGAGCAAGTGTAAAATAAGCTCATGAGATGTCATGTCAAATGCCTTGCGGTAGTCGATCCAGGCCATGGAGAGGTTCCGCTTATACTGCACGGAGTCCTGCGTGACACATCTGTCAATCAGCAGGTTCTCCTTGCAGCCAGCGACACCTCTCTTCGACCCTCGTTGCTCATGTATCCGTTCGTAAACCGGTTCAACTGCGTGGAGCACCCGCATGTACAAAATGCGTGTAAACACTTTGTAACATGCGTTTTAAACAGGTTATCGGGCGGTAGTTCTTTGGATTAGACAAATCTCCGTTCTTGGGGATCAGCACTGTCCGCCCCTCAACAACCCAAGAGGGAATTTGCTGCTCCCCATTTAGCCAGGCATTAAAAATTCTGGCCAAATGGTGGTGGGTACTCGATAACTTTTTCCACCAAAAGTTATTTATCCCGTCGGGACCTGGAGCAGCAAAGTTCTTAGAGCCCTCAAGAGCTCTTCGAACCTCTTCTGGGGTTATTGGTTGGCACACCTCGTGTGGTTGGCGAAACCTTTGGCTAAAGGTTTCAAAGTGTGCCAGGGCTGGAGAGTCTCTGTTGAGTGGAAGCTTCTGTTCGTACAACGTTTTCCAGAAGTTTTCCACCTGATCTGCAGTCGGCGGATTTTCAGCAACACGCTGAGGCGGTTCGAAAAGGCGCGAGGGCTTTTTGCGGAAAAGTTGATTTTCCGCTAGCCCCCTCGCCCGCCTCACTAGTGACTTCTTACAAGACACTAGCATCCGTATCCTGTCGAGGCAGTGCTGTTTGGTGGTTTGCAGCACTGCCCCATTAAGTGTGTGATGGACGCGTCTTAAGTTGGCAGCTACTCGCCGCACTTTAGGCGTGAAAGGCCTATTGGCTGCCATATAGTCCATCACACATTGGATACGGGATGCGTGTTGCCTCGCCGACCGGATCTTGGCTTCCATCTTCTGTATGCGCCGTCCCGCTCTTTCTTGTGGAGAGGTAGTATTTCGCCTCTCCACTTGAGACAAGCGTTGAGCGGCAGCATACACGGCACAATTTATGTGCCAGATGTCAGCCTCTTCTGGTAGCGCTGCACGAAGTTCTGCATCCACTCTGGCCAGATCTTGTGGCCCGGGGGGTTTTATGTTGTGCAACCCCCGTCTGGTACTGAGACCCTCTGGTGTTGGTGGAACGATGGGAACCGCTTCCTCAACCGGTTCGTTCGGTGGCTGTTCGGCCACCTCATTCACTGGCTGAGGAGCGGCTCTGACATAGCCTCTAGCACGAAGGTGGGATACATAATCACGTAGGTTCTGAGGTGTGAAGGCGTCATGTTCTGGGTGGTTTTCACACCACAGAGCATACATTCGCGCCATGTACCCCCTTCGGCCGGGTTCACTGCTTTCATAACAGTGCATCAGGTCATCTCTCAGTTCATCTGTCCACTCAAAGCGTCCTTGGTTATAGCGGTCGTCATCAATGGGCATCCTTCCCTGTTGGGCCCCACCACCTTGCCCTTGACCCCTATCCGCACGGGGTCGATCGTGGGGGCCCTGTCTTCGGCCAATTGGAACCGGAGGATCGGGCTTGTGGGTGGTTAGCCCAACAAGCCCACGACCGACACCAGAGGGGAAAGCGCTTTCCCCTCCCGGGTGCGCTAGGGCTGCCGGTTCGGTTTTGCACCCCCTTATTATTATTTATTATTATTAGTATTATTATTAGTATTATTATTATTATTATTATTATTATTATCAAGTTATTATCGTTAATCCGCATGTTAGAAATTAAAAAAAATGTGTAAAGTTCTCACATAAATAAAGCAATTTACAAGTCTCTCATTTACTCTATCGAGGTAGTCGTCCCGTAATCATATTTTTCAAGCAAGCTGCCATGTATGCTTTATGGCACGCGATGAAAGGCGATAAAGCATGTTAATAATTGTCAGCAGAAAACGAGTTTTCCTCCTTTCAAATTGTGTATCTGTCGAGTAAGCACTCATTGCGAGCAAAGAGAAAAAAGTAAAAGTCTGCATCCACTGATAAATAGCACCATTTGTAAATGACTTCAAAGCTTTGATCCTAATTTTAGTCTCAAAATACTTGAAAAACTCCGCTATTTATAATCTAAAGTAGCATTCTAAGAGATTCCATTCTTCTGCCTATAAGGACTTTAATGCCATTTATCCTTCGGCTGATGGTATTTATTAGCCATGTTATTGTGTTATTTTACTGCTTATACCGTCATAATGCTATGTTGTGGCTTCAAATAAGCTTTTCGGAGGGCCATTTATATAAAGGTGAAATCGACATATGCGTGTTTAATTTTTTCTAAAGGGGATTTAATGATTTATAAAGCAAAAAGCGGAGTAGCAAATTTCTTATTGCCTAATTTTTCTTTTCTAAATTTTTGCATTTCATTTCTGAGTTTGAGCTGTATGTCTATCCGATACAAGGAGGAAAGAAATAAAAGTGTTATTTAAGTTTTGTGTAAAATTTAACGTGTTGGTATTAGTAGTTGAAAATATGTGTTTATAACTATAATAAAATTAAAGTTAATTAAATAAGTAACAAAATTATATATTACTCTATTATTATTGGCAGGCTTCCAGATCGGGCAGGAATTGGCCTACTTTTCCTGCCAATAAAAGTTACATGTTCACTTCATCTCCTTTTCTCTTTTTCTACGTCTCATTTTTTTTCTTTCCATTTTTTGCCTTTCTCTTTCTATTTTCATTTTTCTCCTCCACTTCCATCACCTTTTAATCTTTTTCTTCTATACTCATTTTCTTCCATTATTTCTTCATTTATCCTCTTTTCTTTTTTATCCACTCCTCTGTTTAATGTTTTTCTCCTTTTTCGCGAATTTTTGAGTCGATGTTCAGTTTTTTTAAGCATTTTAAAAGATTCGTCTAGAGTGCTTTGGAATACAAAAAAACCGCTGCCCAAGGAATCACCACATCCAGATTTTCTATCCGAGTCACTCACAACGAAAAATTTTGTATGTGGAAATAATTGTTTATGGAACTTTAATAATATAATATTTGGAATCCTCAACCCCAATGACCCATAAAACGATACCCCACATCGGTAGTGGGGTGGAGGTGGTGATAGGGGGGTGGAAGTGGGGGTGGATGAAGTAAAAAAATATTTTGGGGTTTCTGGTTCTTGTACATACACCAAATCACAATTTTTTCATCCCCTTTAATAATGGGGTGGGGGTGGTAACGGGTGTGGCTAATGCCAAAAATGTTTTTGAGACCTTAGCTTCTCTTGTATAAACTAAATACCGATTTTATGGACTCTCACCTGCTTGATTTACCTATTTACCCCAAATTTCTGAATTTATTGATATCCATTTCTAATCTATGCTATTTATTTTTCTATTTTATTGAATTTATTTAAAAATAAAAAATAACTTTCAATATAATTTTTCTTCAACTTTAACGTAGTTGCCTTTGCAAAAATCATGGCTAATAATGAAGTGTGAATAACTACAGTTTTGTGAATAATAGCCTTTTGGTTCTCTCTTTTCTTTCTCGCAGGTGAGTAGTTCATTACTTTATATGCACTGACCATAGACAATATCAGTAGCGTACCTTTGTGTTTTAATGCAAGGAAATATTCTAAATTATCTCGAATCACTCTATAGACCAGTATACCATTTTATTTTCCGTATGTTGTGGTAAATCACCCTGTACATTAATTCCAACATTTATTTAATTTATTATTTTATTTAATACAGTTTCTTTACAAATTTATCTATTATTATTAAACTGGTTTGCAAAATCCACGAATTCCGTTTCAACAACAAGCCATCTAGTGTTGGTGTTTACTGGGGGTAATAGTAGCGAGCGAGAGTCGTAAGTAAACTTTATAGTGTGCATGTCATCCAGTTTTACGTCTTTTGAAGCTGGAAATGTGAGCTGTCAAGCTTTAGTTACATGAGGAATGAAATCTCTGTGATAAAAACCACATCAAATGATTTGCTGATTTTGTTTTACGGTCACGCGGTGGACGTGGCTGTAATCAAAGGAAATCTTTTTATAGGATTTGGTATACTTCATCTCTGTATTCATGGCAATGTTGGGCGGACAACAAAACTAACGTTTGCAGCCCGCTTGTGTCTGATTTGAGCTATATATTTTTCGACATACTTTAATACACGGAGGGTTGTTTTCTTATTATATACAGGGTATTCCATTGAAATAAGTTTAAAGCGAACCTAGAGAACACCAAGAGTGATAATATTGACTATTACATACGGGGTCGAATTTTTCTTCCCAAATTTTGTGCAACATTTTTATTTCTCGTCATCACCTGCAAATAAAAAAAACATACTACAGAAAAAAATGCCTTCTCTTTCAAAAACTACCTTACTATGTTTCTGATTAAAATTGATAAACATAAAGGATCTATGAATACTACATAGGATATAAAACGCTACCTAAGGAATTACTACTACCACATCCAGATTTGCTACCCAAGTTTCTCACAACGAAAAAAATTGTATGTGGAATTAATTGTTTATGGAACTTTAATAATATAATATTTGAAATCGTCTACTCCAAAAACCCATAAAACGATATCCCACATCGGTAGTGGGGTGGGGGTAGTAATAGGGGGGTGGTAGTGGGGATGGATGAAGTAAAAAAAAAATATTTTGAGGCCCTTGGTTCTTACACACACACTAAATCACAAATTTAGTTTTTCACCCCCTTTTATAATGAGGTGGTGGTAGTAATGGGGGGTGTCTAATGCCAAACATTTTTTTGAGACATTAGCTTCTCTTGCATATACTAATTACCAATTTTTATGGACTCTTACCTGCTTGATTTACCTATTTGCCCCCATTTACTCCAATTTACCTCCCAACTCTTCAACGGAATAAGATGAAAATATAATCCAGTTCCAGATTTCGTTAAAATAATACGTGTACAAAATTTTAAGTCACTATCTTAAACGGTTCCAGAGTAATCGTGCGCACAAAAAGTTAGAGACAGACAGACAGATTTTTTTGCTCAAAGTTAACATCTCGACGTTTCATGACATTCTAAGACACTCTGAACAATGAATTTTTAAATTTTGTCGTTACTATACGGGATGTGGAAGTAATATAACATTAATGTGAAAAAGGTAATAAATTATGACTTTTTTACTTGATTAGGAAAGAAATAACATTGCACGAGTTGTTTACAAAAGTGAAGAAAAATATTATTCACAACAGATTTTCAAAATGTCTACCTTCACTATGAGTGAATGTTCTGCACTTTCTTAAGAAATTTCTTTTTGTAGTTCGACGAATTGTATTTTTGGCGTCAAGTATTTTTGACGTAATTCTATCTCGCTTTGACATTCGTACGCATATACTGTCTCTTCGTAGAAACTCCACATTAAAAATTCAATCGAATTCAAATCTGGTGAATGTGGCGGCAACCTTATTGTTCCAAAAAATACACTAATGATAGGTACAGAGCTGAAGCTATCTACACTAGGAGCAAAAAGTCTTAACAGTAGATCCATTGGGGTGCAAATTTACGAGCTTCGCAAATTCCATAATTTGTTTTGACCGTTATTTACGGGTACCAAATTCCAAGTCAATATCATAAACCGTTCTAGAGTAATTGTGCGCACAAAAAAGTTACAGGCAGACCGGCCGACAGACCAACAGACAGAAATGTATTTTTCGATCAAACTTAAAATTTACATGTTTCATGATATTCTAAGCATGTTTGAAAAAAACAAGTTTAATTTTTTTTTTTTTACTGTTACTACACGACGTTGGAGTAATAATGTTTAAACTGAAGTTCTGGCCTTATTGTTGATGCTTCCCACGATGTGGAAATCAACAGACTGAATGGAAACTAATAATATGCAGGTCAGCTTGAGGTATTTCGTGACAAGGGTGAAAGGGTTGCTCATCAACACAAGGATTATTGCTCAGAAGACAAAATAAGGGATTCTCTCAAATAAGTAAAACAAGCAGCTGCCAATACAAGATCCGTATATGGAAAGTTTCTTTTCGGTAATGAATCACAACGCGATAATGATGATTACTTTAATAGATATTATAGTTCAGGGCTTTTAGTATTGGTCACAGAAAGAAGTTCAAGAAAACTGATTTTTTTTACACCATAGTTTTTTTTTGTTTTCAACAACGTATCAAGAATCTCCGGCGACCCACTGTCAAACAGTGTCTTTTCGCCAATATCTCCATTTTTTTACGTGTACCTCGCTGGATCAACTTGAGGGCACATGTATCATAACACAAAATGTATTATATTACATGGAGAAACACGTTAGTTATGAGCAAACACATCAACATTGATGCTGAATTGACAGATAGAGCTGGTCTTATACACATACCTCACTTAAAGCTTGTTCCCATTTTGGGGATTGTATTCCTTGTGTTGTAAAGCATTATATTTTTGGATACCAACAATTTAGGATATTTATATCGAAAAAATAAAAGATGGAGTTTTCAATCCCGGGATCACCAATCCCCGGACGAATTTGTGGTCCCGAAAATCCCGGGATTTCAAAAATCAATCCCACGCATTCTACAAGATTGGAGTATGCTCGGAATTCTCGGAAATATTGATGTTTTCAATCAAAATTTGATATGAGCGGCTTTACTGATTTGTTTGCTTCACGTTATTGTATAATATAATATATAACCAACTATAATACCAATAAACGTAAAAAAGTAATTTCACAAAAACGTATAAACAGAAACCCATAAAATAAATGAAGACATTCAAAGTAGTATGAAGCTGAAGGGAAGAGCGGTGATAGGACCAATAAGCCTTCAAACAGTTGTAAAACAAGAAATGGCGTTATTTGAAAATAGGAGTTTTTTAGGGAAAAACTTAAAAATTGCATATCATAACATTAAATACATTAGTTCTTCTAAGATCCTTTTTTAAAAATAAATTTTAAACTGTTCGTTTTTGTTATCTGTTACTATTTCATTCAAATAAATAAAACACATTTAAAAATTGTTAATTTTAATTTGATGTTAATATTTAACAATGTATTTTGAGCCCGGAAATTTGTAATCCCGGGAAATACCGGGATTTGGAATTTGTAATACCGATAATCCCGAAAGCCTAATCCTGTCCCGGGATTGAAAACCCTAGTAAGACCACCATTCATTCCAAGAAACTGGTATGAATTTTGACAAAACGCAGAAAATGGAAAATAATTGTTTATATTTTAATTAAGAACTATTTCAAATACATCTCATTGCCCGAAAATAAAGTGTCAGTAAGCAACAAGAGAGCATGCCCTGTACAATACTAGCTCTCTACTTATAATACAAATTACTGGTATGTGTAACTTTGAAGAAGAATTCTAGAATATTTGTTAAATCCCTAAACCGTTTACAAGATAATTTTAAAAATTCGTAATAAAACTGGTGACTGATGTTATCGTTCTTGACCTTTTTGCCAATATCAACATCAAGAGAATGTTTGGGTAGATTTTGGTATGGAAAAATTTGTAATACCTGCTTAAAAATAAGTGACACATTGAAGGTATTCTTATGCTCCATGGTTTTACTGGGGGCAATGACCCTCTGCTTTTTTCGGCAAAGGGAAAATAAAGAATTTGGAATACATGGGGAACTTTTCTTGACATCACAGATACTTTCAAAGAACTGGTACTTCACCTTAAACTACTTAGCGAAGAACAGCTACATATATCGGAAAAAGTTCAATCATTGCATGATAAACATTCAGAGGCACGTTAGAACACGCATTAAAATTTTTTTAAAACAATTGTTTCTTTAGAAAAGTTTATTGGTTGTTTTCGTATTGTTTTATTTTTATTTCCACACCCACGTAGTGGAGTGAAAGAAATTTTTAATTTTGTTTTGTTCAAATAGACTTAAAAAGTCATCATATTAAGTTTGAGAGAAAGTTTTTTGTCTATCTGTCTAACTTTTTTGTGCGCAGGATTACTCTGGAACCGCTTATCATATTGATTTGAAATTTGGTACATCCATATATTATAACGAGATTTGGAACTAGATTCTATTATATTTTTGATCTTATTCCGTTCAAAGGTTGGGAAATAAATGAGGTAAGTAGGTAAATGAAGCAAGAATTAATAAAATTGGAATTTATGTATATACGAGGAGCCATCCATGGTCTCAAAATTTTTTTGGCATCAGTCACTCCAACTATCACCCCAAATAATATTGCTATTTAGTGTGTACAAGAATTAAAGGGGGCATTTTTTTTTTTTTTGGCATCAGCCATCACCTCTGCCATCCCCACCCCATTATTAAAGGAGATAGAAAAATAAAATTGTCACTTAGTGGTGCACACAAGAACTAAAGACATAAAAATTTTTTTTTGTCATCAGCCATCCCCTCTACCACCCCCACTCCATTATTAAAGGGGATAAAAAATGTAATGGTGATTTAGTGTGTCTACAAGAACTAAAGGCCTCAAAAGTTTTTTTGGCATCAGCCTCCCCCGTCTACCACCCCACCACAATCGTGTGGTATATCGTTTTATGGGTTTTTGTGGTACACAGTTTCAAATATTACATTATTAAAGTTCTATGAACAATTGTTTCCGCAGAGCAAGTAGAGATTCCTAAGGCCGCGGTTTTAACCATGCTTAAAAAGACCGTTTCTTACCTCTACTTGAGCATTAGACCCATAATATATTTGTTGATCGACGCTTTCCTGGTTGTATTGGTTCAATTGCTCACCCCACTATTGGGGTTGGCTTGACCAGTAGTTCTGCTGGTCCTGGTATTGGGTTGCAGAATAATCTGATACCAAAACCCCAAATTAATACATTGCTCCACACTGAAAAAAATATGGATGTGAATTTCAAGCAAATAATTTCTCTTATCATTCTACTAATTATCACCTAACGAATTTTTCTTGCTAGTAAAGAATGAAATACATTTATAACAAACAGGTCTCTTGAGTTGCCTCAAACCTCGGGAGTCCCTCAGGGTTCGATTCTGGGACACTTAATGTTCATCGTTTTTATTAACGATATTGTGCTAAATTTAGATGTTAATTATCTTTTGTATGTGGATGACTTAAAAATATATTGCGAAGTTAGATATGAACTTGGCATAATCAGACTTCAAAATAATCTTGACAGTTCTAATACAAGCAGGCCTAACGTAATTGAAGATCTTGGTATCACGTACAACTCTCGACGGTGTTTCGCTGTTCATTTTGATAAAACAAGCTAACCCAGTCTACTAGGTTGTTTTTGAAATCCCCCTTCCTCTAGTAGTGGTCGATTAAAAAATATCTGTGGGATGTAACAATTTATTTTCATTCGATTGGCGTACACTGCAAGTTTGTATCTTTGACCGTTTGTGCGAAAAATATAGTTTAATAAACGATGTGTGGCAATTGTATCTAATGCAATTATATTCATAAGGCACTGTGCTCATTATCTAAACAAATATCATTACTTTTTATATATCACTCAAAAGGAAAAATTATAGGATTTAATTTTCTACTCTTGATGAACTTTGATTTATTATTCCGTTTAGAAGTAATAAGCAATAATATGACATTATGAGTAGCCTCCTCCCATATTTTTTGTTGCGGGAGAGTAAATAACAGATTTTAATCAACTAAAAAATATGAGTTGGATTTAAAATTTTATTTTCTTACAATTGGTGTAAACCACAATTCACTATCTGTTACGGTTCTTGAGAAAAAAAAATAGGATATACAACTGTGAACCACCCCTTTGAGCAAGTGTGGGGGGTGCCTTTGCGAATTTGTGAGATATGTCTGAATATAAATCTCTTTATTACGAAACTAAGCGAGAAAGCTTAATTACTTCCACATCCAGTGGAAGTAGAGTAACGACAAAAAAATTTTTGAAAATTTGTATTGTTCAAATAGGCTTAGAATGTCATGAAACGTCGAGATTTTAAATTTGAGAGAAAAAAAATTTCTATCTGTCTGTCGGTCTGTCGGTCTGTCATCTGTAACTTTCTTTGTGCGCACCGTTTAAGATATTGACTTGAAATTTGGTACACGTATGTACTTTAACGGGATCTGGAACTAGATTATATTTTTGCTTCATTCCGTCGAAGGCTTAGGGGGGTAAATTGGGGTAAACAGGTAAGTCAAGCAGATAAGAGTCCATAAAATTGGTATTTAGTGTGTGCAAGAGAAGCTAAGGTTTCAAAAAAATTGTTGGCATCAGCCACCCCCATTACCACCCCTATTAAAGGGGATAAAAAAAATTGTGATTTAGTGTGTGCAAGAGCCAAAAGCCTCAAAATATTTTTTTACTTCATCCACCCCCACTACCACCCCCCTATCACCGTACCCACCACACTACCGTGTGGTATATCGTTTTATGGGTTTTTGGGGTAGACGATTTCAAATATTATATTATTAAAGTTCTATAAACAATTATTTCCACATGCAAAATTTTTTCATTATGAGAGACTTGGATATGAAATCTGGATGTGAAAGTAGTGATTCCTTGGGCAGCGGTTTTTTTAAAAGCAATAGTTAAACTATTATTTAAAACAAAACCCAGCTTGTTATTTAACACATTGGCTGAGAATAAATCCCTACCCAGGATTTCAAAAGGTAGTATACGCAAATAAATCAAGGGACTTTTGAAATAAAAGTCACTATTTAACAATAACAAAAATTATAATTTTAAGATATTGGTAGAGGAATGAAATATCTCAGTGTGGGCAAATAAAACCGTACTTACGAAATTATATTTCTACGAAACAAGAGACAGACATACATAAGGCAACTATAAACGGTAATTCATAAAAATGTAATACAAGGGATGTTGGCCACCTCAGATTATTACATTCCGAATTTAATTAAAATATTACTATCAAACAAACAAACGCATTAGTTTTAATATAATTAAAACTACAAACAATTTTTTATAAATAAGTAAATAGAAGTTACTAATGATCGGGAATCAAAGGCAGAGTAACAAACTTAACTAAAACGTAAGGCAATAATGTGCTTATGCACAGATTAACACCTTACATGTGTTATACAAGAAAATATCTTCATAAGTTTTTTAAGGAAAAGCACGACGCACTCGGGAAAGCAATTATGTTTGCCTGTTTAACCGGAAACCAGTTCTAAAAGTTATAACAAGCCCACACACAAATACGACTCAAAAAAAAACTACACTACACAACAAGTAAAAAAAATTGAGACGCCATCAGAATAGCTAAGATGTATGAAGAAAATTAAGGGAATATAGCCCTTATAGACTGCAATTCGCCGTTGGCCACAATGGAATAAGATAAATGTTATTTACTTACAGTAAATGCAGGAAATCGACATATTCATTTTGTAGCGATTCAGAATTCAAATTTATATCATTTTTAGGCAAACTAAACACATTAGCCATAATAATGTATTTTATCGTCAAAAACTTGTGCTGCCAATCCCAAGATTCTCACTAAATTTTAACTACTTAATGAAATTCTATCAGCACTTCCCAGGTTGTCTATTTCTAATCAAATTCAACCGGCAACTATCAAAACTCAAAACAAGGAGACAAATTCTTACTCTTATTTAATAATCTCCCACTACAAATTGATGTGCTGGGGACCGCCCCAAGCGGCCGAGCCGAGTTGGCGACTCGTCCCAAACTCCAAACGGAAGTATTCCTTCTTTCCCCGCGCGGAGGCTCCATAAAGTTAAAATTCCTACCGAATGTTCTAGTACTAAGGGTCGGACTTAAAATATTTTATGACGGAAAATATATAAAAATGTAATAAATCTGGTAAACGAAACTAGTGATTTCTAGAGGTCAAAAATGAACCGTTACAATTTTTACTTATTTCATGTGTCTTTAAAAGAATATGCTTTTATTCAGAAGGGGAAGTATTAACCATCGTAGAACCCGCTATTATATAGCCAACACTGGTTTTGATGTAATGAAGATGTGAATTCCGAACTCTGAAGTAACAGATGACTGATGGGTGCAGAAATGTACTATGCTTTGTATCTAATAATACAAGGAAAAGCGGGCGGTTTAGTTAAGATATTTAAGGCAGTGTCGCACACATGATACGATCACTTTTTAAAATGCGGTAAATAAGATTATCATAACATGATTATCCACGTAGCTGACCGGATATGGTAGTTAAAGAAGAAGAATTTATGCACCGTAAATTTGTAATGTCATTAAAATTGAAGTGCATTCTTCTACACAAGTAAACGTCTAAACTTAAACACTGACATCGTTATTGCGTGTTACATATGAGTATGCCGGGCGAGTTTATTTGTTTTGTGGCACGTAATTAAAACTTGCTGTGTAGTTTAATGGAAACCATTGTCTGCTATTTTTTTTTATTTAATCTCATTCTCTGTCACGAAGAGAGAAAACTTTAAATCCCTTATCATTTATAAAGTGCTCTATAAAAATCACGAAAGAAGACGAAGGCTTTAGCGTGACATTGTATATTAAAACTTTTTTGTCTGTATTTAATGATATATAATTTGAAAGGGGAGTACGACAAACAAAAATGAACATTTTAATGTTATTATGAGGCAACCATTAGGGTACAGTAATTTTAAGATTGCTAACGAATTAAATTTCCAAAGTATTAACTTTGGAAATTTAATTCGTGGATCTAAATATCCAGTATGTCTCTGGATTGAGTTTACAGGGAACCTTTTTTAATTTTCAATTTTACAAAAAATTGTCAAAGAAATAAAAATGTTTGCTTAATTTAAAGCAGATAAATCTTTAATTAAAACTCCAATATTAATACAATGCGTTCTTAAAATCGGAAAATGGGGCAAAATAATAGATAAATAGATAGACGTTTATTTGACTACTTTACATATACAAATGCATTTGTAGCGAGTCATTATTTTGTTATTATTTATAGACAATATACATATAAAATTAAGTGTAAAATATAATACAAATTTATAAAACAGACATAAAATGTAAAAAACAAGGATAATATAATAAATAAAAAACTACCTTAAAACATACGTTAGTTACACAGTATATTACATAACAGTATAAAATCTTCAGTTGTATAGAAACAAAATTTCAAGATATCTTGAAATTTTGTGTTCTAATGATTTGTGAAAACATTATTGTTTTATATTTTCAGGTAATTTATTGTATAAGTTCAAGTTTAATGAGTTTTTAATTGATTTTGTTGTTTTAACAAATTGGCCGACCTCGTGTTGTAGATATGTAGCTCCGATGGAGTTATACACACAATCTTATTTTTATAAATCTCTAGAAGAGAGTTGTAAATATATAAGCTAGAAATGGGCATTATACAATATTTAATAAATAATGGTTGACAGGTGTTATCTTGCTATAATTCTTATAGACTCTTTCTGTTGTCGAAATATTTTTACAGCGCTGTTCGAGTTACTCTAGAGTATAATCCTGCAGCTTATTTGAAAGTGGATTAATAAATAGTACACTGACAGCAAAGTCTGTGGTTGTAAAACAGTTCTTAATACTTGTAAAAGAAATAAATAGCTTGATAGCATATTGCTGAGTTGCTCAATATGATTGCTCCAACTTAGAGTATCATCAAGAACTACACCGAGTAAATTGACACGTTCTCCCTTCGTTACGTAATATCTTGTAGAAAGAAATAGTTTTTGTGTTTTATCATGATTTAGTTTGAGTGTATTAGCATTATACAAATGTTCCGTTCGACTTTCAGTTTCATCAATCATATTTTGTAAACTGTTAATATTCTTGTCACTAGCTGTAAGATTTGCGTCATCAGCAAACATAACAATACTGCCAGAGAGTAAGTAATAAAGTTTACACAAATTATAAACAGTAGAGGTCCCAGTACAGATCCCTGAGGCACTCCATGTTTTACTAATCTAAAATAGGATGCCATATTATTTTGTGTTTAGCCCTCTCCATAAAAACTAAGTTTTTCGATGATGAAAGTATGAGAGACACAAGGCCTTGCTGAGATCACAGCGTAATTGCAATATGTTTACCTTCTTCAATTCCTTCAACGTCACCCACAATCTTACAGATTGCATCTATTGTGGAACATTTTTGCCTAAAACCATACTGGCAAGCATGCTATAAAGAATATTTTTCGAAATATTTCGACAAAATAATTTCAATTATTAATTTATTTAACTAAAAACCTTAGCTGGCCAACAACGTAATGATTAGCATATAAACGAAATTATTAATCAAATTGCTTTATAAGTACTTAAACTAGAAAACAGAGGAGATATACATAAATGAAATTAACAAAAGGACCTGTTGTTTTGTATATCATAGCAATTCAAAAATGTACTAACGAACACCAGTTGAGTCAAGAAAGTCATTATTTATTTTCGAATTACTGTTTCAAATAGAAAAGAAAGTTAATTTCTAGCAAACGAAGCACTGTACACCAAAAATTTAAGCTTGTTATATGTGGAGAATAATCACTATATTCTAGTAGGAAACTTGAAAGTGAACTTCTATGACCAGCAGCCCGTGTTGACCATTAACGAATTTTATTAAAAGTTTCGTACTTACAGATCGTCCAGGTACATAGAATCATTTCACAAATTTATTAATTATCTTCAGATACCATGAAATTTTTGGGACGGAAATTATATAAAGTGGTAAAATTCTCACAGCCATTCCCAACCTGCTGCTTTTTCACTGTCCATTCTCGTTCTTCCCAAATGTCTTAAATTCCCCGCACAGACACTATCTGCGCCGAATCATTCTTAACTGTTCTATCAAAATTGGGAGGCTAGCATTGGCAATGGACATACAGTGTCGCCGTAAGGTTGTTTTATTAAGAAAAATATAAAGTAATTTAAACTGTCTGAATTAATAAAATTTTAGCCATTAGTTAAAAATGAACCGTTAAAAAATCAAACATTTTTATTCCTTTGGCATTTTTCTGTAAAATTAAAAATAATTTTTTTGCACTTGTTTCTGATTTTAAGAACACACTGTAATAACATTGAAGTTTTAATTACAGATTTATCAGATTCCCTTGGCATTTTTGTAAAATAAAAAATAGAAAAATATTCCCTCTCATAAACTCAGTCCATAATACTGTACAACATTTATTGTACGTTTTTATAATTTTGCCACAGTTGAAAAGTTTGCAAATAAATATATTTTTGATTTTGATTGATTTGAACTGCTGAAATTTTTCCAATTGTAAAAGAATACTTTAAAATAAATGACCATAAGCAGAAAAGTTGGTGTATTAGTAATTCTGAAATTAATCCCTTGCAATCTGTGCGAGTGCAAGCTGCTTGCACAGCCTCTGGCTTTTCCACTGCAGATCGATTCGTCAATGTCGACGCCTTGATTTCTTTTGTAGCTCCGACACCACATTCGAGGACTAGACTCTCCTGGTTAACTCAACTCGAACGCGAATAATGCTACATTGGTTAGAGGAAATAAAAACCTTTTAATTAATAGAAAATGTCTGACAGTTTTAAGTTACATATTCGGTTACTTCGTAAATATTTCACTCTTTCAAATGTGGTTGAAATTTAAACTTCTGAACCATTTCATGCTTAAGATGTATTAATCCATCGAGGTTACGAAGATCGCTGAACCCACTTTAACAGAATATTCAGCGTCTAACTTGATTCAAGATCTCTTTTAGAATACATTGAGGCTGCTTACCTGTAGTTAATGCGGTTTAAGAGTAAAAGATAATGAAATAGCCGACGGAAGATGCAGTATCGAGATTTATCGGACCAAAACTAGTGCTTGGCATATCTTCGTTAACAACCATCTTCCCTTGGATTGAGAGGAAACTACTCCAGTACTAGCAGTTACTTCTACATCCAGTGGAAGTATAGTAACGCAGAAAAAAATAGAAAATGTCTATCGTTCAAATAGGCTTAGAATGTCATGAAATATCGAGATTTTAAGTTTCAGCAAAAAAAATTTCTGTGCACACGATTACTCTGGAACCGTTTAAGATATTGACTTGAAACAGTGACCCAAAATTTCGCCCCTATTGGGGACCTCATGAATTATATTCAAAAGTGGTCTAAATGAGCTTATGATGATACTTTAAAGTAGGCAAAGTTTCAAGTTCAGCATAGTTTTTGTTTTCTAGACATGACGAGTCGAACCTGTTGGTTGATCTGTTCACAGCAAGATGGATCCAACATTCTTGGCAATCTCGTTCATTATGTTCAAGATTCTCAAATAAGCAAAGTGTACCATTTTCTGTATAAAATCTTCCGTTCTTTTCGAATCTATCATTGTATTTTTTTATCAAAAACATTATTCAAGTGAGGTATAGCCGATTTTACAGGAAAAAATCAGGATTTTTGCTGATTATTTCACTCATTAACGCTATAGCCAATGAGAACCCGTTTTTTTACAACATTGCACCAATCAAACGTTATTATTAGTGGTAATTCAAGCTAGATCTGCTTTTGACAGGACCAACATGCAAAATTTATCGCTCTAATTTTTTAGATCGCTGCAGCGGCAAATATTGCGAAAATTTTTTGACGTTTTGTGTTGTGACATGTTTTCGGCAAATAGGACAAATCGTGCTTTTAAATGTTATCTATAAATATCTTCTCTAGCTTATTACTAATTGTTAACGTAAATTGTAAATTGTAGTATTGTATTAATAACCTAAAAAGCCAATGCTGTGTGGAACTTATATAAGTTCGGGACAAGTTATAGGTACACAGCTTTCGATGGCTTAATACCTAACATAATTACAAAATAATTTTCACAACTAAAATTAAATATGAATATCTACGAAGCAGACAAATCAGTTATTTCACGATAAATACACAAATGTAGGTACTTACGTATAGTAATTCATCAATCATTACAAAACAGCTAACACTTATTTGGAAAATCAAAACTCTGCAGTATCACTATATACATTATAATTCGTTGTACTTAATGTCTCTCTACTTAAACAAGTAAACCGTAACTTAACTATCAAACTTCTCAAATTAGAAACAAGGATTAAATACATAAATATATATTAATAAACACTTTAATATAATAATTCAATTCACTGTGTAGGCTAGTAACTAAGTTAAGCTAGCGTTACTAGATGGCGGTACCATACCATCTGAGCCGGCAGCCTTAGAACGTAAAAGGGATAGATTGGTAATATGCAATTTGTGTCATTTCACCGGTAATGTGATTGGGTCGCTTTGGAAATGCGTTTTTATGTGACGTAAATGATGAAATTGAAGATAAAGGTGAGTAATCTCTAAAAAGCAACAAGGAAACGTCTGAAGGCAATTAATTACTGAACATAATATTGAAGATATACTTAATGAATTATTTATTCGTGAAATATTCTCCACAAATACCACTCGTGCTTTAAATTTTATCTAAAAATTTTTTCTCAAGCTAAGTTGCCCCTAGTTAATATAACTCGTGCAAATTGGCAGTTTATTATCAAAGATTAAATCTCTCCCGCTAAAGCAGTCGGGATTTAGTCAGATAATAAACTGCCAATTTGCACTCTTTATATTACCAGACAACACGCTTTCGAAAAAATTTTCGATAAAATTTTAAGCACTAGTGATATTACATACGATAATATTCGATTAATCGGTACTTTTATGCTGGAGATTTAGCAAATCTCGATAGATACTCCAAACCTTGTATCCGACGGCCTTTGAATTAAAAATTAATTATTTCTAAGAAAGCTTAGGTTTGGTTATATTACTGAAATGTATTTCGATAATATGTAAGCAAAAATGCTAATTATTTTCTACAGAAATATTTAGACCACTTTTAAATAAAATTCATGAGGTCCCCAAAAGCGGCGAAAAATAAGATTTTTTTTGGGTCACTCTTTGGTATGCGTATGCATTTTAACGAAAGAAATTTGGAATTGTATTTTAATCTTATTCCTTTGAAGGGTCGGGGTATCTCCATATACCCCAAAATGCGGTATATGGAGTATACCCTAACACTTCAAAGGAATAAGATTAAAATGCATACGCATACCAAAGAGTGACCTCAAAAAAAACCTATTTTTCGCCCCTTTTGGGGACCTCATGAATTTTATTTAAAAGTGGTCTAAATGATAGTTGATGGCAATACATTCTAGGTGACCTATTGTGTTATCTTAAAATTCTCAATAGATACAAGCAGTACCATTTTTAACGTAAAATTTTCCGTTCTTTTCTAATCTTTCATTAGATTTTACAGAAATATAGTACAAGAAACCTGTTTACCTATTTACCTCCGTAAATAGGTATTTAGTATATATAAGAGAAGCTAAGGTCTCAAAAGAGTTTTTGACATTAACCACCCCCACCACATTGTTAAAGGAGGCATAAAAAATAAAAATGTAATTTAATGTATGTACAAGAACCAAAGGCCCAAAAATTACTTTTTTTTTACTTCATCCACTCCCACTATCAACCCCTATCCCCACCCCCACTACCACTACCAATGTGGCACATCGTGTTATGGGTTTTTGGGATAGACGATTTCAAATATTATATTATTAAAGTTCCGTAGACAAATTTTCTCGAAGTGAGACTTGGATAGAAAATCTGGATGTGAAAGTAGTGATTCTTTGGGCAGCGTTTCATTTATACTTAAATTTAATTTATTAGCCAACAATAGCCAGAATTTTACCGAAATATGACGGTATTTATTATGTAAGTAATAAAGAGATTACGGCACTAAAGTACTCACGAGTACTTCACAACAAGTACCTTTAAAAAGTACTCGTGAAAATTTGAGTACGAGTACTTGTTTTTGAAGTACTCTAAAAAACTTTTGCAAAATTTGGAGAGCATCCTTCTAAAAATGAATAAAGAGTACGAGTACTTCGAAAGAAACGTCAAAAGATACGTCGATACTTCGAAAGATATGTCGATACACTTTTCAACTTCAGTTACACAATATCATATAAAAATTTCTGCCACCAGCTCCCTAGCTATAGCGTGGTCAGAGACGAACCCAGCTATTTTTTTTGGGGGGGGGGAAGCTACAACTAATTTGCCAACTGCCCATTTTTTTTACAACTTATATTTCCTTATGTTTTTTTTATTTCAGACTTAATCTATAAGTAGCCTAGCGATACAAATATTATGCAAAAGAAGTTTAACTAAACTACATGATGTAGGCGCTAGACCTAAGTTGACCCCGCGCTCTCCTTCGTCTAAAAGCTACTGGATGAGGTAACCGTTATAGTTTAATGACCGTGGAGAAAAACAAAGATATAGTTTGTACCAACGATAATAGGGTCTACACATGATCCAGCGGCAGGAACCCGACATTGTCGGTACGCTTTGAAGATAATTGGAATTCTAGCGGACCAGTTCACTTTTACGAATGAGTTCAAAGCATGCCGACATGGCTGGGTCCCTGCCGCTGGATCGTGTGTAGACCCCTCAATCCAGCGATATAAAAAAGTTCTCAAAAAAACGTAAAGGGTACCGACCTGTATCAATTTCAGTCTATTTACATAAAAGGCCATAAAAGTGTTCGGCTTCTTGATTATCATCACAAAAAAATGGTCACATATTTCCGAACAAAAATGTAGGCCACTCCCACTGAATATAATTGGTTTAAATTTTCTCTACCGGAATTGTGATAGGTTGGTGGTCAACGTGGACTAGCGTTGTCAAATTGGACCGGCGGGCGGTACACTAACTAGAAGCGGTCGGCATCCCTCATGCTTTTTTGCGAGCTTTTTTGTATCGATGAAATATTTGTGGAATACACTACACAATACGATTACGCGCAAGTCGGGCGCAAGCTCGTGAACGTCCGCGCTAGTACTGCTACCGGCCACTTCCCATTTCACATTGTGATACGCAATAGGTAGCATTAGGGCCCACACACGATCCAGCGGCAGAGAGCCAACCTTGTCGGCATGCTTTGAACTCATTCGTAAAAGTGAACTGGTCCGCTGGAATTCCAATTATCTTCAAAGCGTACCAATAATGTCGGGTCCCAGCAGCTGGATGTACACCCCTTTAATAGTCCCAGATTCTGATTCAGTGTCCTCTAAGAATTTAATATTTTAACAATTTCTGACCGACAACAATTTGTTATTATTATTATCTCTCGTTGAGAGGTTGGTAACTGATATTAGTGATACTCAGTATAAACCAACAACAAACGACTTTATAGCTAGGACAAAGCATTGTATTGATAAAGGCAAAAAGGAGTAATATTCTAATATTTCTAATGTAAGACAGTCTTTAAGAATTGTATGCTCTGGCCGTGCCGTCTACTGGGTCGAACGTCGAATTCCGCGAGTTGACGAGTTTATTTTGTTGGCCCGTCGCGTAGGCCCGTCGGCGTGGTGCGTTGTCCGTCGACTATTCTGTGGCTCTCACATCAGTCACATCTAGTCATAAATAATATCAATTAAAATTATTTATAAAAAAAATGGTCATAGTGACAGTGTCATTTAATTTTTATCAACTCGTTATTCGTTTTTTTTGCAATTATACCCAATAAAGATTTTTTTACATTTTTGGTGATTTTCCCAACTCAATCAACATTGGGGGGGGAGCGTACCCCCCCATAACCCCCCGTGGGTTCGTCTCTGAGCGTGGTACATAAATCACCACAAATTTTTGATTTTTGTTAGTTCTTATTTATTTTTACAAATCTGAAGAAAGTTAAAAAAGCCTAAAGCACCAATTTACCTTGATATAGTTTCACACGCCAAACGCTCACTTCTCACACCGCCTCGCCGTGGTGCTATTATTGAAAACAGGTGTCAAAAATCGGTAACCTAGCCAATTTAAGTATTTGGATATGTTAAATTCAGTTTTGCTGCAGAATTTTTTTTTTCAATATGGCAGCTTCAAAATTTGGGTCAGAAGAAGCAAAAAAGACAAACAATTCAATAAAATAACCCATCCACAAAGAAAAGTCCTGATCCTGGAACTTGATCCGAGTAGTCTAATGTATTTTTTGACGCTGAATTCGAATCTGACCTCAGAAAAGCCCAAACGCTTTCAAAATATTTAGCTGAGGCTAAAAAACACCCTTAGAATAGGGTAAAATCGCCCCTCATATATGGTGACAATAACTACATGCAAAAAGTACTCCTAATGTACAATCCTAGGGTTCTTGAAGTTGCTGATTTCAAATTTCATTCTTAAGGTGAAAATCGATTAAAATGGTTGAGAGGGATGTAAAAATGAAAATTTGACAAAATGCGTGACTTTCATTCTAAAAGTTTATTTATAGGGATTTTGGGGTCGCTGATTTTAAATTTCAACATGCCAAAAGCCAAAAATTGATTCTTAGTGTGAAAATCGAGTAAAATGGGGGTTGAAAGAGGTGTAAAAATGAAAATTTGACAAAATATGCAATTTTCATTCTACGGTTTTTGAGGTTGATAATTTCAAATTTCAATATGCCAGAAGCCAAAAATTGGGTGAAAATCGTGTAAAAGGGGGTTGAAAGGAGTGAAAAGTGAAAATTTGACAAGATACGAAATTTTCATTCCAAAAGTATATTTCTGGGGGTTTTTGAGGTTGCTGATTTCAAATTTCAGCATGCAAAAAGCCTAATATTTATTCTTTGGTTGAAAATACAGTGAATTAGTGGTTGAAAGGGGTGTAAAAATACGCAATTTAGATTCTGAAATTATATTTTTAGGGGTTTTGAACTTACCCTAACATAGGGTAAATCATCCCTGATTTGTGGTAACATTAAATACATGCAAAAAGTAGTTAACAAGCGCAAAATGATTGTATTTAAATATGGATTTTTGGTTTCCTACTCTGAGCTGATCAAGCAACCCCCAAAATAGAAGGAAACCATCCTAAAACGAGGCAAATTTCAGGATTTATAAATTGGGAATGAATGGTAAAAAATATCAAAACAAGGGAGAGGGTTATATTTTATATTTAGCAGTCATCGCCCTAAATATATGGCGGAACAACTACTCTTAGATTAGGCTAAAAAATACCTCTGTTCGTGCAAAGAATATACACCATCATACCATCGTAGAGTATATAAATGCTAAAAAATTACATAAGAAATGAAGATTTGAAAGCTTGGAATTATGTAGAACTAGAGTGACTTAAAGTTCACCCCCCTTTTATTAAAGTACATATTATGGAAAATGTGGAAGTTTTTGGTTTATGAATTTTTGAATAGAAACTAAAGTGACTTTAACCTTTCTCATGAACTATATTTTTATATTGGGGTAGTTTCCTTCTATCTAGGTGCTTAACCACCTCAGAGTAAAAAATCCTTCACCATATACCAAAAATCTATATTTGAATACAATACGTTTGCGCTTGTTTACTACTTTTTGCATGTATTTATTGTTACCACAAATCATTGATCGTTTACCTCATTTTAGGGTTGTTTATTCGCTAAAGGCTCAAAACTATGAGGGAACATGAGCTTTTCTGAGATCAGATTCGAACTTGAACTCAACAAGTTCAAAACCCCTAAAAATATAATTTCAGAATCTAAATTACGTATTTTTTCAATTTTTTATTTCTACACCCTTTCAACCACCAAATTATTCTATTTTCAACCAAGGAATAAATTCTAGGCTTTTGGCATGCTGAAATTTGAAATCAGCAACCTCAAAAACCCCTAGAAATATACTTTTGGAATGAAAATTACGTATTTTGTAAAATTTTCATTCTTCATCCCTACTTCTGACCCAAATGTTGAAGCTGCCATATTGAAAATAAAATTATGCAGCAAAACTGAATTTAGCATATCCAAATAATTAACACTACCAAGTTTCGTACATTTTTATCGAAAATTGGCTAGGTTACCGATTTTTGACACCGATTTGAATATGTGGTGACGAACCGACGATTTTTGTTTTCAATAAAAGCACAACTATGGGCCTGACTGGCACTGACTATCCTGCACACTTGTATGGAAAAAGACAAGCTGAGACTTGCCTGTGTTGCACATCGGTACTCGTACTCGTTACTCGTCAGTTGTGGCTGCCAAAAGTACTCGAGTACCTAATACTGTAGTACTTGAAAATTTCGAGTACAGTGTGCCGTGCAGTGTGCCATCTAAATAAAAGTACTCGCGAGTACTTGTTACTAAGTACTTTGGGTACTCAGTACAATTACGAGTACAATTTATTCGAGTACTGCCCAGCTCTGAATAAATATACTAATATAGTTAGTTCCACATAAAACATGAGTACTGTCAGATAACTGATTTTACAATTTTACCTCGATAAATTAATACAGCCGTTAAAATAAATTGCATTTGTAGTGGTCTGTGCCAAAAGACAACATCCAGTAACATACGGCTTAAGATATCTATATTTTCATATAATATTGACTAATATGTATGTACGTGTGTGCAAATGTAAATGTCTAAATCCGGAAAGCACTAGTTTTAGTTTTATCCAACTCGCAGACAAAATTGATTGTAACAACGTGATATGAAATTTTATGTGTAGTGCTTTATCGGGTTCGCTCGCATCTCTGTTATGGTCGCAAAATTTTACTACAACTTGCTTAATCACGTTCCGTATATAACACATTTTTATATCTACGCGAAACAACTTGATTAAAAGCTGTTTAAAAATTGTAATTTTAGCAGAGAAGCCGTCACACAACTCGGGCATATTTTAGTTCTTTAATTCAAATTTGCGACTAAATATAATTATGTGGAAAATGAAAATTATTTAATTTAGAACGCGGTAATGGTACAGTCGTGGACAATAGGAGAACTCTTTTACCCCCGTGTACATATATTTCTATTTGAATATGTGGTAACGAGCCGAAATAAAGCAGATATGAAAACATTTACTTTTTTTTATTTTGAAACTATTATGGTGATGATAAACTGTTCAATTGAATCGTAACAAATATAATAACATATTAAATAAAATCAACAGTAATTATAAATACTTGGTAATTGAAACATTTATATTTGTAACTTCATTTAGTATCTTTGTCATACCATTGAAATTGAAGCAGGCCATGGATAGGATTCCGTATGTTGCGAGTCTAAATAGAATGTGCTACGGTTCGGCTAGGTTCGCACCTGTGCATTTTCTCGTTTTACATAACCTTGTGGATTATTAGTATTATGTATATAATTCGGTGATATAAGAAAAGCTCGCAAAAAACCGTAAAGGGTACCGACCGCATATCAATTTCAATTTATTTACAAAAAAGAACATAAAGGTGTTCGGCTTCTTTTATTGTCATGACAAAAATGGTCATACATATTTCCTAACAATAATGTAGGCCAATCCCACTGAACATAATTGATTGAAATTTGCTTTCGCGAATTTATGATTGGTTGCAATCTAGGCAACGTGGACTATCAGGGTGGACTAACTGTTTCCTTGTCATGTCATAAAAATTCAATGAGAAGTTTTATCAAATCTTTTTATTGAAATAAATAGTTTATCTTGTTTAACCGTAAAACTAAAGTTTACAATAATAAATAATTGTTAAAAAGATGACCGTGATAAGATGAAAATGAAGGGCAATGAAATCGTTTTTAACTAATCCGTGAAAGATCGTTCGACACTGTGGAATGTGGAAGTAGATCACGCGAGACCTCGACATTTCGGTTGCAAACTATGACTTCTGCGAGGCAACATGACCACTGTGTTTTAAAGCTACCTCCTTATTTTTGTATTTTTATTCCAATAGAGCTGGTCTGGGGCCAATTAAAAAGACGGATTCATCGAAATAACACATTTTCTAAATTTGACAAAAATTAATTCACAGTGAAATTTCCAACATACGAGAAGACGACTACAGAAAATTAGTTCACAAAGTAATCAAAGATGAAGATGATTACAGAAAACTGGGTCAACTCTTTACAAATTTCGTATTTCCGCTATTCATCGAGGTGGGAGGGGACAGTGGCAATGGCGAAGAATTCGAATAGCGGAAAATATTTCTATATTTTATTTAATTTACTGTTTATATTTAACGTTCCGTGGGTACATTTATTACAGTGACGTTGGCAGTGATATTGAGTGAGTGGTATTCTGTGATAGTGTTAGTGATTGTGATAAGGTTCATTATTTTTATTTTGGTAAATTTAAAACATGTTTTATTTGCAACATTTTAAGAAATGTTTAGCTATTTATCTATTTATTTATTTTTTAAATTTTAAAGTTTATTATGTTGTTTTAATAAGAAAGTTTATTACGTTGTTATTTTATTGAATAGTTAGTTATTTTTAACTGAAAAATGCTGGTTTATTCATTTATTTTTTTTAACCTCTTACTCCCTAATTAAAAATCCTGTCACCATCCTATCCTGGCAAGGGATATGCTCATACCTCCTCGTTGGTCCTTGTTTGGCAATAAGAAAAACTGGTATCGTTGAAATTTGTGTACATTTTTGTAAACATATTATTTTACAGTTCTGACGTCAGATATCGTATTATTCACTTTAAAAAAATTATAATTAAAAGAACACCAGTTTTAGTTTCTGGGTAAGATGAGTATAAAAACGTGGATTTAATTGTATTTTATGTAATTACTCTCTATTTGTTATTAGTATAGTTCACTACACAATTCTTAAGCGTGTACAAAATGTGCCGTCCTTGGCGGTTGGGTAAAGATCAAAGACGCCGGCATTTTTTACACGCCTAAGACTTGTGTAGTCAACTATAGAATTAATCGGGAATTCAAATCTTTAATTTATTGTTTGAAACTGAAAATGCATTTTAAGTCCGGTCCTGCGCATTGCTCAACCTAACGCCGGCTGACGGTACACTAACCAAAAGCGGTCGGTGTCCTTTACGCTTTTTTTCGAGCTTCTTTATATCGCTGAATTATATACGGAACCTACTATACTACGTTTTTACCTAATATTTCTGGCAGAACTCGGCAAATTGTATAAATTTGATAAGGATAGGCTTTCGAGGTAATCATTTTTTTTTAAATATCATTTATAAATATGTACATGTACACTCAAGTATACCTATATTTTAACATATCTAAAAGGTAATATAAACCTCAACAAAACAATAAGAACTCTGATGGCATAACAGAAATTCGTTTCTAAAAGGTCCGCAAAGCACATGTACTGACACACATAGATACACACATATACATATACACGTACATACATGCACATTTTTATTCGATAATTGATTTCAGTGTGATTTAGATTTCTGTGCAAAAATTATTCTACCACGACTATTAAAAATTTTGATTTGATTACAATATACTTTATTTGATTAAATAAAATAGATACAACTATTTAAATGCAGATAATGTTATGAAAAACATATACTGTGTATCTGCTAGTCTAATTCAAAATGTATACCAAAATAAAATGAAAATTTAATTGGTACTACACATTTCATTTGAATTGTTAAATATACGTATAAATTATTTGGAATGTTTACCTATTTGCAGTGTAACAAGGAACTAGAAGAATATCTAGATTATTCGAAAATAGTTGTAATTTAACCGAAGAAGTTTCCAAGTTCAGATAACATTGTTCTACGGTTAGTTCGTTGAGAATGTTTTGATACTGTTTGCCTACAAATCTAAAAACGAACTTTATACACTTTGAAACAAACTTTCCTCCAGACTTAATGGGAAAAAATTAACTTATGCGAAAACTACATTGGAATTGCTACGTAAATTATTACACATTGAGACTGCAATCAGAAAAGATGTCTGTAATAAGATTTGTGATTAATCCATATGAGGCTTTATATTGAATACTAGCAAATATAAACTAGGCAGTAAATTCAGTTACCGCAGAAATAGGCTAAAATTATTATATGATGTAAGCATGTTTATCTTAACATCGGAAATGAAAGTAAAGGAAACATATTTTTTTATATACAAAAATTTACTAAACTAAATTAAAGTTATTTTGATTAAGAATGTTTAATATTTAATATATTTTTTTCCAGTGTAACGCTGACATATCTACTAATATAACGTTTCATTTGCAATGTAGTACAGTAACTAGAGATTTTAATTTCGGAATAATGTCATATTGAACGGATTTCGTTCATTTTTGGCAATATAATAGTAAATGCTTCACAGAAAAGTTTCTATATTGTGTGGGGGCTTGCTAATTTATAGGAGGTGGCATCCACCTCTATAAATTAATAGGGGGTGGATGCCACCAAAAAATGTTACAGACCAGTTACAGAAAGTACAAACTGGGAATTAATTATATTTTTTGTTTATTGATGTAGGATTAATAATTTCGGAGATATTTAAGTTTATATTTGGTATCCAAGTGTTTCGAAATTACCTTTAAAGTTTAAAGTGCATTTTTTTCTAAAGCAAGTGCTTTAAATGAGCAAAAAAATTTGAGCATCTAGGTAATACTACATCTTAACGATAAACTGTATTCGAGATAATTTTCTTAAATTACTGGCTAATTAGAGTAACAAAATGGCGACCTTTTTATATAAAAAAATATACATACGCACATTATTCCGTCATAACTTCTTTATTTCTTATGCTGTAGGAACGAGTAAAAAATAAATGGAAAGCGCAATTAATTGTCTTTAATTTCATTTCTTAGCATGCGTGACGTAGGCGTCACAATTTCTGAGATATTTAACATTTAAACTGCATTTTTCGTCTTATAAACGTTCGGACGCCATTTGTAAACTTTCATATCTCCAAAACTATTAAATCTATGTAAATAAATAAACAAGCGAAATTCATTATCAGTTTATTTATTTTTATTTTTCAATAAAACTAATATTTATTGAGATATTTGGAAACGGAAAAAAAAATACGTTTTATCGAAAATACCTTTTTAGTTTAAACTGTATTTTTTTCTAAAGCAAGTGCTGTATACAAACCAAAAAATTTGAGCATCTACGTCATACTATATATTAATGAGAAACAGTGTTTGAAATTCCTTTTTTTAATTACTGGCTAATTACAGCAACAAAATGGCGACGTTGTTATTAAAAAAATGTGTAAACGCACATTGCTTCGGTCATAACTTCTTTGTTTTTTATGCTACAGAAACAAATAAAAAATAGTTGGAAGCTTAATCAATAACCTATTATTCTACCTATTAGCATCCTTGACGTAGATGTCACAATTTCTGAGATTTTAACTCCCACTCTAAATAATTATATTATGAACACTTGGATGCCAAATGTAAACTTAAATATCTTCGAAATTATTAATTCTACATCAATAAACAGAGAATATAATCAATTCCCAGTTTGTACATTCTGTAATTGGTCTGTAACATTTTTTCGATAAAGTAATACTTTTCGAGATACTTGACGAAAGCTGTTTGGAAATAACTTTTTTTTAAGCTAAAATCGCAATTTTAAAGTCGTTATAACTTAGAAACTATCAATTTATGTGAAAAATTGCATAGAACCTTTTCTTCTTAAAATTTGATTCTACTTCAGCTCCAATAAATATATATATTTTCTTAAGTGCCAGCCCCTGAGAGAGGGTGGCATCCACCTTCTATAAATCCACCTCCTATAAATTAGCAAAATATAGAAACTTTTCTGTGAAGCATTTACTATTATACTGCCAGAAATGAACGAAATCCGTTCAATATGACATTATTCCGAAGTTTTGCATATTTTTTACTTCTAGGTACTGTACTAATGTGGTACTGAGTCATATTAATATTACCTATTCTAAGCACATTCATTATTTCAAAAGTTTTTATTTTTAATTTAGTCTTTTAAACAATAAAAATATTGTCCTATTTTCAAAAAATGTGACAAAATTGTTATTGAAAACTATACACTAATAGCTACTAATAGTTACTTTGTAATTTTGGTTAATTCTTTGAAGTTGTTTTATATAATCTCTTGTCCTGTTAATATCCAAATTTCCTATTAGCAACACGGGTTTATAGCAGGTAGATTTACAACTAATTTGGTAAGTGTTACTCATTTTAATGGGAATACGCTGGATCGTGGTGGTCAAGTGGATGTAATTTATACAAACTTGTGAAAAATATTTGACAGACTCGGTGATGAAGTTCTACTAAAAAAGTTGTGAAAATTCGGATTTACTTTAGATTTTTTAAGCTTTTTTTGAGTTCTATCTTCGTAACAGAAAATTAAATGCGCAGTAACAAGGCATCTCATCTATTAATGTGCTGGTAATATCAGGAGTTCCACAGGGTTCCGTTCTCAGACCATTGTTATTTGTTCTATTTATCAACGATATTTGCAGGGTATTCAAAGAAATGTTCATTTATATGCGAACGACCTTAAATTGTTTGCATTTATAAACTCTGATGAAGATTTTAGTCATTTACAACATGACCCTCTAAAAAGTTATTTTTTATATTGAATCTAACGGATTGACTTTAAATTAAATATATCAAAATATATCACCATGACTTTTACCAAGAGAAATAATCCGATACATTTTTCGTATAAAATAGAAAACGAAGCGGTTAATAGATGCAGTCAATTTAAAGAACTCGGAGTTGCCCATATAAATAACATTACTGCTAATACACACAAAGATCTAGACTTTATTATGAGAAATTCGAGGAGCTTAAGGATATTTCCACACCTTTTATTTTGTGTAATGCTTTCGCGAGTTCAAAATTAGAATAATCTAGTAACGTTTAGAATTCACAATATGATATTCTATTTATAATTTGGACCCAATTCAGAGAAGGTAAGTTAAATATCTTTCCTTTAAAGTTGATGGTATTTATCCAATCTGATTTGTTAGCTAGATATGATATAAACGACTTGGTATCACAGGCAGTGGGTCTATTTTCCCATATTATTTTTACATAAACCTCTGACAAATCAGACGGACTGTCCGGATATTCTTAGCTCTAACCATTTCATTGTTTTGTCTTATTAAAGTCGCTCATACGCCTTATTTTATTTAGCCACTCCAAGAACGAGTTTATTAAAATTTTCACCTATTTATAATGTGTGTTTAAACTATTTAGATTATCAGTCAAACCTTGATATTTTTAATTGTACCATTAATAATATAATACATGTTTTTTGTTTCACTTTTGATACCTTATACTAAGTAAAATTCTATTTACTTATTATTTTATTCGTTTTCATCCTGTAATTAACTATTTGTTTGTCTCCAATTTTGTAAGGATATGTTTATATTTTATTTGTAAAATTTTTGTTTTTATATTCATTACATTTACTTGTTTCTTGCCCTTTAATTGGATGCTTATCTGTTTGAGCAGTTAAATCCTTAAATAAATGGAAAAATAAATACATAAATATAGGTCATTTCAAAGGAATTAATTCAAGGGCTGTAGATTCTGAAGGTACATCTATCTGTGAGAGCATAAAAAACAGCAGCTTGGCTCTCAACTGAGCTTCCAGTCCAAACTGTAGAATGTAAATATTCTTGGATTTTAGTTAAGTGTGTTTGCCAAAAGTCTGCGCATTATTAGTTCCCATTAGCTTGCAGGAGTCAAGTTGCTGGAAAACAGCCATGCATTATTTTGCTAAGATATAAGACATTCATCTTTCTTACATTTAAAACGAGCTACTAAAGAGCTTAAATATAATTCCAGACTGAATGAGTTCCTGCCTGTAACTTTCGAATATTACGAGCGTTAACGATCTAACTTTTACCCATCGAGGGACTCATATTAGTTGGCGAATATTTCACGTGTATCACGAAATTGTTTAACTTTAATTGATTAGTGACTGCTTCTCGGAACTTAACATTTATTGTCTTACTGGATTTGATTAACTCTGTGCTACGTGCACAAAACACAATAATATACGTACACAAAGCCATACATATGGTTATGAGGTAGTAATGATTGGTTTGTTTATCAATAGTGAATGTTGTTTAATTGATTACAGATATATTATTAAAGTGAAACATTAATACGGTTTCAATGAAACTGCAACAAAATCGTTATGCAAAGTAGATATTGAATATAAATAACAGTTATGTCAGTCAGTCAGTTGAATGTGGGACGGAGCTATATTAATCATAAATAAAATGGTCAGTCCACCATTTTATGGGACAACGCCCGTCAGTCAGTGAAATAAAAAAAAATTCTCGCGCTCGACCGGTGTGGCAGGCGGCGCGGCGGCTCGCTCTTTTCCTTATTATTACTTAACGAACTATTAACTAACTTTATTTTAATTTTAATTGATAGCAATGTTAATAATGTGGCGTGTTTCCACCCTTAAGAAACTACCCCTTGCAAATTCCGTGGGTTCCAAAAATTATAACAAGAGATGTCCACTAACACACTTTATTAAATATTTACTGGATACTTCACAATACTATTATTTACACTTTACTGACTAAAAATCACAATGTTTATCACTTTGTTTATCTTTGAAGTCTTAACCTCACTTTCTATACTTTCTGAACTTTCTGAACTACTTGCTGAGAATGCGGTCGGTCTTTTATACCTAAAAATGACAGATCTCGATTTTTCTGTGATGACGCCACCATTCTCTAGATAATTCCAGATGTCACCAGAACTAACTTCTGGTAGGTTTCTCGAGTAGGTGCAAATACACTACATTCATTCAGACATTCGATCTGTTGAAGTCTGCCTACTTTTTAGTAACATAACCTTAAATTTTAAGGGGTGCAACATATTACACTGCCCCCTCCTTAAGCCTGAACGTCCCGGTCAGGCAATTCAGCCTCCTTCACATACTTCGCCAGTCTATCCAAGTGTACGATCTTCATCTTGGACTTTTTGTTTCGTTGAATTCGATAGACAACATCATTAATTCGGGTAATAACAGTATACGGTCCATCCCAAGGAGGTTGAAGTTTCGGGGATCTCCATTCCTTCCGCTGTGGGTTGTACAGCCAAACCAGATCCCCCACCTTGAATCCCCCTGTACTGGCATTCTGATCATAACGAGCCTTCAAGCGGTTACTAGTTCTGTTCATCTGCTCTCGATCATTCTTCGGCTGTTCTCGGCTTCCATTTCTGTAGTTGCTCATCGAAAATGGTTCTCCACGGGCAGCACAATTTTTACACTTGCGACACCAGGCCTCCACATCCTGGCGACTATTAACCCAATAGAACTGTTCCCGTGCTCTACTCAATGTCTTGTTTATGCCGAAGTGTCTGCTGGACGTTTCATTATGTGCTTCCTGGAGTACTTCTGGTACACGACACCTGGGAATCACTAGACGCATGGCAACCTGCTTCCCATCTGGGCTTTCCCATGCTCTCCTCAAAAGCCCATCTACGACCGTAAGTGAATCCCATTGTGACCATAAAGCCTTCAGCCCCACTTCTTTGTTGGAAACATCCTTCCATGTTGGACGCGTTCCCTCTTCTTTTGCTCTCAACATGGGTCCGATTTCTACATCACGCAATTGCTCTTGCCTCAGAGTTTTCTTTGACCAACTCTCTGGAAGATCGACCTTGACAGTGTTGACTTCAACCATGTTCGACAATCTTTCCACCTGAGGGTAGCGCTTGCAATCTTCTTTATCTGGTTTTCTGGATAATGCAGGAGTCTTGACTGCCTGCGTTGTCAACAGCCTGGTTTTCTCGCATTGGTCGTTCACTTTTGACAAAATAAATTGTTCGTTCCCAATCCTTAAGACTCGCTTTCCTACGTCAACAATAAATCCATACTGTTCCATAATGTCCAGTCCCAAAATGAAGTCATCCGTAATGTCAGCCACGATGACCCTGTGGTCGAACCTTAATTGTCCAATCTGCAAACCCAGGTCTACTTCTCCATGAACCTTAGCCCTGTCCCCCGTAGCTGTCCGGACGATCACTTCTTCATTTTGCCTCTTGGTAATCTTTATGCCCGATATAAATCCTGGCCGTACTATTGATGACGTAGTACCTGTGTCGATGGTAAACAAACATTTTCTTCCGTTCACATATCCATGCAACAACAGACTGCTTGCGATTCTTCGAAGCTGGGAAATCTTAATTTCTCTGGGGGCACTGCATTCTCTAGCCAGAACAACCCCCCTGGTACTGTTTTCCTGCTTCTCTTCAACATTCACAGCATTTACTCGACTCTCCGAATTCTGCTGTCGACAGTCTCGCTTCATGTGTCCTACCTTGCCGCAGTTGTAACATTTAATACCTCCGCTCGGCTTTCCTTTATTTTGTTGTTTTCTCTGCTTTCCGAGGCCATCCAATTTATCGCATAATTTGGTGAATATTTTCTGCATCTCAGTCAGCAAGGGGTTCTGGTTCATTTCTGGTTGCGATTCTTCGAGAGTCACAGCTCGCACTCTCGACCTTGGAGTATCTCTGTAGGCGGCTTCTACTTCAAGTGCACGCACCAAAGCTTCGCTACTACTTTGGTGTCTTGTCAGCCTCAGAACTCGCCTGACCTCTTCGTCCCTTATGCCATCTAAAAAGGCCCCTACAGCTAATTGTTCCTGAAATTCTCTAGGTGCACTCGGATACGCCAGGTGTGCCAGTCTCTCTATCGCAGCTTCGAATTCCTGTAAACTCTCTCCAGCCTTTTGTGTTCGTGATTTTAGCTGGGCTTGGTATACTTGGGCGAGATGTTGGTCGCCATATCTCAAGTCCAATGCAGCTTCCAAGTCCCTTTGTTTGTCCACTGGGATAGTCTGAAGCAACTCTGAGGCCTGGCCCCTTAATGCCAGAACTAATGCCATGGCCTTTTCCTCATTATCCCAGTTATTCGCCGATGCTGCTGCCTCGAATTGTCTTTTGTACGTCGTCCATGAGCTTTGGCCGTCAAAGGAGGGAGGTTTTAACCGAGGACCCGATGATGTTACTAACTGGCCTCCTTTTTCTCTCAATTGACGTTTAAGGCGCTCTACCTCTCCTTCGACCTCACTCATTTTGCCTTTGATTTGACTAACTTCTGTCTCGACCACACCTACTTTGTCTCCGACCTTGTTTATCTCCTCTTTGACTTCACTCTTCAATTCTTCACTGGCGGAAATTATAGCGTCCTGTTGTATTTTGATTTGTTCATTTAGAATTTTCCTTAATTCTTCCTGGCGTCTTTCTTGCTCCTGTTTTTCCTCTTGATGTCGTCTTTCTTGTTCTTCTTTCTCCTCTTGCTGTCGTATCTTCAGGTCTTCCATAATTTGTCTCAATTCGTCTTTCTCTTCTTGACGTCTTTTTTCTTCATCCTCTTTTTCTTTCTGACGTCTTATTTCCTGATCTTCCATCATTTTCTTTAATTCGTCCCTTTCTTCTTGACGTCTTCTTTCTTCCTCTTGACGTCTTTTCTCTTGTTCTACTTTGTCTTCCTGGCGTCTTCTTTCTTTATCCTCTTTTTCTTTCTGACGTCGCTTTTCTTCATCCTGACGTTTTCTCTCCTGTTCTTCTTTGTCTTCCTGCCGTTGCTGCGCCATCATTTTTTGGAATTGTTCGAATAAGTCCTGTATTTGTTTATCGGATGCCATACTTCTTGTTGTTACGGGCATACGATGAAATTAAAATAAAATAAATTTAACTATCACGTCAATATCAGAACTTTCCAGACAAATCTCGAAATAGCACGAAAAAGTCTTATCCAGAGTCTCTTGTCACTATCCAGTTCAGAGAATTTAATAATCTCCACTAATGTCCAAATAGAAAAGTTCTAGAAATTTTCACGCACTAAATGAGTCTTTTTCAGTGTCTCTATCACTTCTCAGTTCAAAGGATTTAATTATCACACTAATGTCCTAATAAAATGTTCTACAATGTCTCAAAAATGCACTTAAACACTATTTTCCTGTTCGAAAATAACCCTCGAACAATGTCCAGTAAATTAGTCCTGTGTTAGCACTAACTCTCGAGAATACTTCTCGAACACTCCAACACAACTTCAGAGCTCCTCTTGTCATAAAATTCCGCGTTCTGACACCAATTGTGGCGTGTTTCCACCCTTAAGAAACTACCCCTTGCAAATTCCGTGGGTTCCAAAAATTATAACAAGAGATGTCCACTAACACACTTTATTAAATATTTACTGGATACTTCACAATACTATTATTTACACTTTACTGACTAAAAATCACAATGTTTATCACTTTGTTTATCTTTGAAGTCTTAACCTCACTTTCTATACTTTCTGAACTTTCTGAACTACTTGCTGAGAATGCGGTCGGTCTTTTATACCTAAAAATGACAGATCTCGATTTTTCTGTGATGACGCCACCATTCTCTAGATAATTCCAGATGTCACCAGAACTAACTTCTGGTAGGTTTCTCGAGTAGGTGCAAATACACTACATTCATTCAGACATTCGATCTGTTGAAGTCTGCCTACTTTTTAGTAACATAACCTTAAATTTTAATATATTACAATAATATACATTTTGTAAATAATTAAATTTGTCTTAATTACATTGAATAGACCATTATGAAGGAAATATTGGAAAATGTATGCACTTAACATATTATATTTGACATATATTATTATTATAGGAAGACTATTACAACTATTACAAGATAAATCAATAAAATATTTGTAAAATATAAAATATAAAAGAAAACGGTTAGAATAATCACAAACTTGGGATATAGAGATGACGTGAGGCAAAAATTTATTGAACTGCAAATTCTAACATTCCCCGCACTTTACATATTTCATTGCTTAGTATATATCTACATTATCGGCAAGTCCTGGATTAGGTATATATAGTTTCAACGACTTCACCGACCGCATAAAACAATTATTTTTCCGCTTAACTCGCTTTAACCCAAAACGGCAGGCTATCTAAGGCTATGGCGAAATTCCAACCGTAAAGGAGTGACACTTTTAGAGATTGAAGTGGGAATACATACAAAACCTATTTAGTGATAAAGAGACCATAAAGAACGTGGAAATCTAATAGAAATTAATTGCAGTACCTGACCAACAATCATTTACAATTTTCTCGAAAACTGCTAATTTTAGAAAAAAAAGTTTCAAATAAAAAAGTTACGTCCATCTTTTATTTTCGTTACTTCTCGATACACTTCGTGTCTCTTTCGAAAGATAAAAAAGTTTCGCGCATGTTACATTTGAGAATGTAAATTTTCGACATAGCCTTAGAAAAAAAAATAATGCTTTCTACACTTATTAAAATTTGACCTACACATTAACACATTATGTTAACAAATACATAGCGATAACACGATAAAAATTTGAGAGTAATCCATTGTGCCTTTTTTGAGTAAGAGCGAGTTAAGCGAAAAAATAATTGTTTTATGCGGTCGGTTAAGTCGTTGAAACTATACATACCTAATCCAGGACTTGCCGATACTGTATAAAAACATACACTCTTATAAGAGGAAATTCATAACTACGATACAAGGAATCTTTATGTTAAAATGCGGTTAAATAAATTAATAAAACTCAATTAACATTTTGCTTAAAGGTTTATTTTGCCAAGTAAACATACAATATACATGGTAATTTAAATTAGAAATGAACAAAGTAAATTTACTACTTTCCTCCAAGTCTTCATCTGTTAAAGCTCATTTCGACATTGTAAACGTTTATTGGCAGGCCCCCCCACATCAAATTATGGGCCCCGGTACCAAATTCACTGGCGGGCCCCCGAACACGTAAAAATTATATACTAATTGGTAACGATGCGTAATATTTACGTGTAGAGCTCCAGAAAATAATAAATGTAACATCTAACACGAGCCCTTGCGAAGTGGCAATGTAAACAGCTTATCACCAAGATATTTAGGAAAGCATATCTGGGGGGTCGAGAAAATTTGTGAGCGTATGGCTCTGTAAATGCAAATTATTAATCTTGCACGCGTAAATTTTACGTACGATACCGTTCTAGGGTTTTAATAGATTAAAATATAGTGACTGTGGTTTCAATTGTTACGGTCCCAAATTTTATAATAAAATTCCCGGCTGGGTAGAAGTCTTACCGGAGGTGAGATATAAGCAGATATGTCTACGAGATAGGTAATGTATCATCATTGTTTTTATATATGTGTATATGTGTGTGTATGTATATGCATTTACATGTGTATATGTGTATTTTAAATTATAAACTATTATTGTATGTATCATCTTTACATTACGTACATTTTTGTGTACCTGAAAAATTTTTCCATTGATTGACTTGTGCAAAACAAATTTGTTACTAGCACCAATGAATTGATTTTGATTTTGATTATATGAGTACATAATTTGTATTACAAATAACAGTATTACAATGTTTAATTCATTTTAATCAAATTATTCCTCCCAATCATCAAGTTCGTCAATTTCGCTCTCATTATCAGAAATGCTAATATCTGACGTTTCCGATCGAGTTTCGGATTGGGAATCTAAAAAATAAATAAAACTTCTGTAATCATATAAAATAAAAAATATTTTTTTTACGTATACAATTTTATTCGCATGAATTTTATTTTCGTGATCTCAAAGATACATTTCATACTTTAAGTAATAATTTAATTCTGATATATTGTATATATTAAATATCTAATATAATATTTTAAGTGCATACATTTTTCAATATTTCTTTCATAATGGTCTATTCAATGTAATTAGGACAAAAATTAATTACAAAATGTCTATTATTAACATTGCTGTCAATTACACTTTAAAATAAAGTTAGTTAATAGTTCGTTAAGTAATAATAAGGAAAAGAGCGAGCCGCCGCCTGCCACACCGGTACATACGTTGGGGCTGACTGACCAGCTTCGTCCCCACATTCAACTGACTGATTGACAACTGTTATTTATATTCAATATCTAATTTACATAACGATTTTCAGCCTTAGTAAATTCATTTTATTACCTCCGTAATTATGACACCTTTGACGGCGTACCTGAGACCTGTTCTCGATTTCGCTTGACTGACCGCAGTATGTTAGTGTACACAACAACTGGCAAAAAAACAGGCTTAGTAAATTCAGAGAATTGTTTTGGGTCTGGCTCTCCATCTATAATGGTCCACGTCTCAAAGGAGTATAGAAAGACTAAAAAAACTAGTGCCTTAACTTTGTTTAAAAAATATTTTTCCAGAAGCTTGGAAGCAAGCTCTCTTATACTGCCAATTCCAAAAATAATAATCCCACTAAATTTAAGGACTTACGGTCAATAAGTATTTTACCAACGCTGTTAACAGTGATACGTGACAAAATTTGATTTACTACCTGATTACTATTACATAATTGTGAAACGGCCCTGTTGAACATTACGGAATATATATTGAGAGTGCAGACGAAAAAAAAGGTACAATGCTGGTTCTCATTGATTTTTCTAAGGCATTTGACACTATAAACCGCAAAGTACTCTTAGCTTTGCCCAAATTTATTGGTGTAAGTAATGAAACGGTTAATTTTTTTTACAGCTATTTGACGGGCAGAATCCAAAGAGTAAAGATGAAAATGTCTTTCTCCCTCTTCATGTATTGTCTGGTGTTCCACAGGGATCACAGGGACCTCTTGTTGAACACATTATATACATCGGAACCTTAAAAATCTGTCAAATGCATTTATATGCAAATGACACTGAGCTGCATCTCTCTCTTTTGATCCAAGTCAGTGTACAGATGCGATGAACAAAATTAATCAAGATACCGGTTTATTGCTTAAAAAATCAGACTTATTCTCTAAATAATAATGCCGCCAAAACGTCGATCCTCATATTCGGATAACCAAATGTCAGATCTGATTTATCAAACAGAATACGCATAAACGTAAATGGACACGATATACGCTTCATTGAAAAGGCAAAGAATTTAGGGTTAATTTTGACAGCTCTCTAAGATTTAAGCCTCACGTAAATAATTGTATTCGACTGGCCTGTATGAATCTCAAAATGATTTACAGCAGATTTTATTTTAATCAAAAAGTAATAACTATTTGATGTGAATCGTTGGTACTATCAATATTTAGTTTTGCTGGTACAATTATGGCCTATGTATATATGCCGAGGATAATCGAATAATTCAAGTTATACAAAATTCTTGTTTGCGATTAATTACTTTCACATCCAGTGGAAGTATAGTGATGACAAAAATTTTTTATAGTTCAAATAGGCTTAGAATGTCATGAAACATCGAGCAAAAAAATTATGTCTATCTGTCGGTCTGTCTGTCTGTCTTTTTTTGTGCGCACAATTACTCTGGAACCGTTTAAGATATTGACTTGAAAGGTACACGTATATATTTTTACGAGATCTGAAACTAGATTATATTTTCATCTTATTCCGTTGAAGGGTTGGGGTAAATAGGCAAATCAAGCAGGTAAGAGTCCATAAAATTGGTATTTAGTATATACAAGAGAAGTTAATGTCTCAAAAAAATGGCATTAGCTACCTCCATTACTACCCCCACCCCATTATAAAAGGGGGTGAAAAAAATGTGATTTAGAACCAAGACCTCATAATATTTTTTACTTCATCCATCCCCACTACAACCACCTATCACTACCCCCGACTATTCATGTGGGATACCGTTTTATAGTATGGGGTAGACGATTTCAAATATTGTATTATTAAAGTTACATAAACAATTATCTCCACATACAAAATTTTTTCGTTGTGAGAGACTTGGGTATCAAATCTGGATGTGGACGTAGTGATTTTTTGGGCAGCGGTTTTTTTGGAGTACGATGTAGACAGAATATATTCCATAAAAAAGTCAGAGATAAGGTGTCTTAATATATCTGGCGAATGCTTCATTCTGTTTGTTTATTTCACAAGACTAATACAATTTCTAAATACTTAAATAAAAAGATCTCCTACAGAACACACAGACATAATATAAATATTCGTTTTAAAGGTACTCTTACTCCTCTTCTTCAACGTACGGAATTTTTTGAACGCTCATTCTCGTGCCAAACAACTATAATTTATAATTCCGTACCACCTTCTATAAAAGATAAGTCGATATCCACATATAAAAATAATTATGAGAAATTTTTGCTGCATCAACAAAACATAACCTACCGACCGATTCAATGGCGCAGTGCTTACGGTCTTAGGCTTGCGGGTTTCTGGTTCGAATCCTGGCTAGGTTAAGGGTGAGTTACCAAGAGATGTAGCAGTGGGCTAGACCGCAGTTGTGTGAGAGACAACACGGCCTAGTCGCTCTCATCTCCTGAGTTCGAGTCTCAGCTGCGGCATATGGCAGTGTCGCAGGGAATGGTTGTTGTGTTGTTGTCTATGTGTGAGTGTTCTAGTTGAGTCGTGCATGGCTAAACTCCGCCAGGACGAAGTAAAAAAAATGGCCTTTGGCTCTTTTACACACTAAATCACAATTTTATTTTTTTCACCCCCTTTAATGATGGTAATGGTGGTAATGGGTAACATTTTCCTTAGCTTTCTGTATGCCTATACTAAATACCAATTTTATGGACTCTTACTTGCTTGATTTACTACATATTTACTCCCATTTACCCACCACCCCTTCAACGGAATAAGACCATAATATAATCTAGTTCCAGATCTCGTTAAAATACATACGTGAACTTCAAGTCAATATCTTAAACGGTTCTAGAGTAATCGCGCGCACAGAAAAGTTACAGACAGACTTAAAATCTGGACATTTCATGACATTCTAGGCCTATTTGAACAATAACAATTGTCAAAAAATTTTTTGGCGTTACTATACTTCCACTGGATATGGAAGTAATTACGTTAACATCTGTAAAGTTTCAAAGAACAAAACCAAAGTTTTTCTATGAGGACTGCACAATTTGCTCAATATGCTTGTTAAATGTCAGTTTGTTATTCAACGTGATGTCGAGGTTTTTGATAAATTCAGAACGGGTTAGCGCAGTATCATTTAAAGTCGATGGGATATCCTTTTCTATTTTATGACATCAAATTACAATTCTCTGGATTCTCGATTTTTTATTGTCAATAGATTATTCTATAATTGTTCACAGCCAAGAAATGAATTTATTGCGGTAATTTTTTTTTGCATCATCAGTATTATAATAAGATGTCAACATCCAAATCATCCACGATGTCGTTGTTAAAATAAACGAACACGAGGGGGTTCAGAATGGAATCCTGTGGAACCCCAGAGATAGTCTGAATTTGGAAAGACATGAAACCATGACATTTTACTTATTGTGTTTTTTAAGTAACTTTGGAAAAACTTTAGTAACAAGGGAGAGGTACCTGCAATACGAAGTTTACTAAGTAAAATTCCGTTGTCAAATCTTATATTATAACAAATTATTATACCGCGTGTAACAGGATCATGGTACACTATCCTCTTCTCCTTTAGTTTTGAAGATAATTCATTGAAATTTGGAATATCCTATATACATAATAAGCGGCACTTTTTGACATACAAATGATTTTTTTTTCACTTCCGGTTTCGTCGAAAGTTTAAAATTCCACAGCCCCACAAAAAAAAGTTCAAAGCAGCGAACCAGACCCGTGCATTCCTATGTATTTTCGGTCGTTGAATCTGAATCCGGAGCCAAAAAAAATTCAAAATCATTAGCTAGAGCCAAAAACACCCCTGAAATGGGGTAAAAAGAATATTAAGCTACGAGAATAGTTGTTACATCTTAATCAATCGAATTATACAAATCAAGGTTAAATAGCAGCGTACATGCAATAGATATGAAACACACCCCCAGGGAGGGGCGAAAACTAGCCCCCATATACAAAAAAATCGATCCAAAACAGCAATGACTGCTGAAAAAGCTCAAAATGTCTAAGTTTTGTTAAAGTGATAAGAAACTGCATCAGGTCCGACGTAATATTCATAAACTGCCCCTATAGAGTTGAGAACAACCACCCCCCAAGTTTAAAGTACTCGAGAAAAACAAGAAAGGAACGTAAAATGCAACAGGATTTCTATTTTCATGGATGCTATGATTGGCTGAAATTACGTAGTACTCTAAAATACAATTAGAAACTTACGTACCATCAACATTCTACAGTGTCAACTCTCAGAGGGTGTGAAAACTACCCTCTATGTAAGGTTTAACTATAAAAAGTTACAGTGACTTCTATAAAAATTCGAAACACCTGCATTGTGTGGAAGAGAGAAGAAACTAGACTATGTTCGACGCTATGCTTGAAAACCACCCCCACGGGGTTGAGAGAAAAACTATGGAAATGAAACGAATAAGCAACAGTATAGCTTTTTCATTACATCTTGAATTACGGTAGTTTACATCCTTTCTGGGGGTGTTACTTAATAACACTTATAGGACATGAGTTTCAAACTCTAAGTGTGCAACGTGATTTCTGCCAATCATAGCATCCATAAAAATGTAAATCCGGTTAGTTTCTTTCTGTTTTTCCAGCATCCTACAGATATAGAGGTAGTATCTCGCAACCCCGTGGGGGTGGTTTTCAAGCACATCGTCGAACATAGTCTAGTTTCTTCTCTCTTCCACACAACGCAGGTGTTTCGAATTTTTATAGAAGTCACTATAACTTTTTATAGTAAAATCTTACTTCACACCATCTGAGGTGTAGGATGTTGATGGTACGTGAGTTTCTGGTTCTATTTTAGAGTACTACGCAATTTCAGCCAATCATAGCATCCATGAAAATAGAAATCCTGTTGGATTTAACGTTTTTTCTTGTTTTTCTCGTGTTCTTTGAACCTCTCAACCCTTTAGTTGTAGTTTATGAAGATTACGTCGGACCTGATGTAGTTTATTAACATTTTAACAAAATTGAGACATTTCGAGCTTTTTCAGCAGTCATTGCTGTTTTGGATCGATTTTTTTATATATGGGGGCTAGTTTTCGCCCCTCCCTGGGGGTGTGTTTCATATCTATTGTATGTACGCTGCTGTTTAACCTTAATTCGTATAATTCGATTGATTAAGAAGTAACAACTATTCTGGTAGCTTAATCTTCTTTTTTCCCATTTTTGACTCTAGCTAATGATTTTGGGGGTGTACGATTTTTTTTTATCCCAATTTCGGATTCAGCGACCGAAAATACATAGGGATACATGAGTCTGGTTCACTGCTTTGAACTTTTATTTTTTTTTGTGAGGCTATGTTCATGTTACATTTTGAAAAAAAATGTAGTATAGGTTTTGCATTTTTCCAGTGGACCATCGAAATCCGAAAAAACGTCGGATCGAAATGAAAGTCATATCTATCGACTCGAGAGCGAATTTAGAAAATTCCGTCCGTCGGTCAGTCGGTCTGTCGGTCTGTCTGTCACGCAAAGCCCCTCTAATCCGTTTTCGGATTTCGATGAAACTTGGGCGGTTAATAGGAGGCCTTTAGAAAACCTCAACGCTGAAAGCTTGGCTCCTTTCGGAAACCGGAAGTACCCGATATAGACGTTTCAAGTTTTTCTGGAAAAATTGAATAACTCGGTAACGGGCAGTTGGATCGAGGTATTCCAAAAAAGTGATGGTGGCGCTGGAAACGATCTACAGATAAGTATACCAGAAACTATGTCAAAAAATAAACGGAAATTGAATTTTTTTGCAAAAAACTGGTTTTCTCGAAATCGGGCTAGGAAGCACGATACCTGTCCAGGATATTGATCGATTTCGATGAGGCTTGGTGGGATCAAAGGTACACGGCCACAAATAAAGCCTATTGCTGGCGGCCCGAATTCTTTGACCGCAAGTATTTTTTCCAAGGCCGAGTATGATTTTTCAAACAAATTGATAACTCCCGAACCGAAGGTCCGATTTTGATTTTGAAAAATGGCAATTGTAGGGCTCGATTAAGTCTATTAGGTGACGTTTGTGAGAAATTTGACAAAACAAAAGCGAATCTACAAATTCTGGAAAACTCGATTTTTTTGATAAATTCTACAAATACCGAACACCGAACAGTTTCCTAATAAAAATCGAAAATTAAGTATTCCGTCGATCAATCTCTATAACCAGTATAAGGCACGGACCTTTTTGGACAGTTTTTTCGAAAAATTAAAAATATACGAGTTATTTACAAAGATGCATGACTACGTCCGGTATATCAGGCAGTCCGCCCGAAAATAAAATCGTAAGTATGAAATCACTGCGCTGATGTTTCTGCATTTTATAATTTTTTATTGCTATATTCTTGAGTGAAATTTCAGAAAATTAAGTAATAAAAATATAAATAATATATAATTGTCCATAGAATAGTATAAATAAACTTTTGAAAACCTTTTTGTTTAATATGTTTTGAAGAAGAAATAACCGATGCCCTTTCTGTATTTCAAAATGTAGTTAGCCTTTACTTTAGTCAATGCAAAAAGAAAAAAAACAAAACAAAACATGTCAAAATATACTGAGTCATCCTACGACTCTCTGATGAAAAGGTACTGAATCATCCCAACAGGGATAGAAAGCATATCAAAATGTAGTTTTTAGCTTGTTAATTGTGTTCAAAATGCCGCAAATTTATACAAAATTGTATTTTCTTATTTTCTTCTAGCTGTAATTTGTTTGTATTTATCGCACATTTTAATACGACATATGAATAAATTCCTTATTAATAGTACTAATAAATGGTACCACGGTACCAATATGGTTCCATTTGAAAAAATTGAGTTTTGCCCCAAAAACTATTTTTATGAATTTTATTTGCTCATAAATCACGTACTTTAGTGTTTTTGATGGGATTTCGATTTTTGTAGCATTACACGGGTCATTTAGAATAAATCGGAACCATCATGGCATACTTAAATGGAAAACTAAAAATTATATTATAAAAAATATTGACTTTTGAAATGTCACTTATTTGATATCGTTGGATTCAGAAAATTATGCATAATTCAAAAATGCAATAATATAGAGGGTGTTGCATTTAAAAATCGGAAGTTAGTGTCACTTCCGGCGAAACCGGAAGTGACAAAAAATCACTTGTAAGTCAAAAGTTGCCGCTTATTATGTATACAGGATATCCCAAATTTCAGTCAATTATCTTCAAAACTCAAAGAGAAAAGGGGAGGGGATGGCACCATGATCTTGTTACACCCGGTATTCTTTATAAAAGAATGAAAGTATAGAATAGCATAAAATATCATTATTTTCTTATCGAATCATATACACCCAAGTTATTTAATTTAGCTTAACTTCCGTCTGAAATATAAATTAGGAGATATGCAAGAAAATCGAAACTATTAAAGATGTCAGCCGTTACGACGTTAAACTTATATATTCGTACATGAATTCGGATTCCATGCAAATTTGTGCAGTAAACTACGCGAATTCGTTCCAAATGCCAACGAATGGGGGAAATGAACAAGTAAATTTATTATATTAGAAGCATGCATGCGTGTACTTGAGTTTATACACCAGAAAATTGTCTCAAAAACTTCTTCTTTGTGAAACAAAAACTTTTCACGGCCTACTGAACTTCGTTTAAAATGGAGCTGTGTCGCCAGTGTTGAGAGTTTTCGACTTCTCGAACCTGTAAATTCGAGAGAAAATAAAATAAAGAACTTGTGTTGTCTTTCTATTATTAGGTGAAAGCTAAACAAAGCATTACAAGAAATTTTTGTACGAGGTGATCCCTTTTGGAACTAAATAGCAGGTTACACGGATCTCCATAGTATCTAGAAATTCAATTATTACGTGGTGTTTAATTATAAAGTAATGAAGCAGTAGTACCAAGTTCATGACAGATATATAAAAAAAAATACTAAAAAATATTAGCATGTGATATAAAATAATGACACGTTTAAATAACATTGACTGGAGTTTACTCGATAACCCAGAGCTCAACTCTACCTCTTTATCAGAATTTTTAGTTAACACCTTTTCATCTCATATTGACAAGCATTTTCTTTTAAAAAAATGCAAAATTAATAACAAGCCACCTGTGCAATGGTTCGACGACTCACGTAGAAAAATGAGAGATACACTTTGCTGTATAAAAACTATTTCTAACTGTACAAGAGATCACACACTAAATCACAATTTTTTTTCATCCCCTTTAATAATATGGTGGGGGTGATAATGGGGGTGGCTAATGCCAAAATTTTTTTTGAGACCTTAGCTTCTCTTGTATATACTAAATACCAATTTTATGAACTTTTACCTTGCTTGATTTACCTATTTACCCCAAATTTACCCCAATTTACCCCCTTCGACGGAACAAGATGAAAATATAATCTAGTTCTAGATCTCGGTAAGGTACATATGTGTACCAAATTTCAAGTCAATATCTCAAACGGTTCCAGAGTAAACGTGCGCAGAAAAAAAGTTACAGACCGACAGACAGACAGAATTACGTCATACGTTTCATGACATTCTAAGCCTATTTGAACAATAAAAATTTTTAACATTTTTTTTTGTCGTTACTATACTTCCACTGGATGTGGAAGTAAAATGATTATAAATCTAAAATTGTTGATTCAAAAAAAATTGCATATGACAATTTAATAAACAAGTCTGACAACAAGATGCGTGATAGTTGGAAATTAATAAATTTCGAGATCAATAAATCCAACTCGTGCTCTCCTGAACACGATATCTCTTCAGACTCTTTTAATACCTACTTCTATACAATTGCTGAATAATTGATTAACTTGTTGCCATCAGGCAACTTCACGGCACTTCACTCTGTGGTATCTCGTATCGAGAGATCGGCGGATATGAAAATGTCTACCCTGGGAGCGTTTATTGATATCGAAGGTGCTTTTGATAAAACAACCTTTGAGGGTATAGGAATAGTCCTCCAAACGCATGGTCTTCCCAGCACACTTAGTGAATGGATAACACACATGCTCAAATGGAGAGCCGTCCGAATAAATGTGGGAAACATAGAGACTATAGGCATGGTCAATAGAGGCTGTCCACAGGGTGGCGTCCTATCACCCCTACTGTGGGTTATGGTCGCCGACAGCCCCTTACACCGCCTCAATAACTCTGGTTTCTTCACAATTGGTTACGCAGATGACATTACCATCTTGCTAAATGAAAACTTTGAGGGCTCGCTATGCGAACTCAAGTTGGTCGATAATTGGTGCACAGAACACTTTCTCTCGGTTAACCCCCAGAAAACTGAACTAGTACTATTCACCAAGAAAAGGAAACTACCAAATATGAAAATGCCCAAATTATCGGGTAGTCAACTCCACTTAGCGAGTGAGGTCAAGTACCTGGGGGTCATACTTGATAGCACTCTGAATTGGAAGAGACATTTGGAAGTTAAGATAAACAAGGCATATGCGGCTTTCTGGCAGTGTCGCAAGGCGGTCGGTAGGTCCTGGGGTTTCTCACCCAGAATCTCCCTCTGGCTGTACACTGCTGTGATAAGACCCATGCTTTGTTACGCAGCCATAGTCTGGTGGCCCAGAGTAAGGCAAAACACAGCAGCATCTCAACTGGAGCATGTTCAAAGACTGGCATGTCTCTGCGTTACTGGTGCGATGAAAACGACGCCTACAGCTGCAATGGAGACTATACTCTGCATCCCCCCCTCTAAATCTGTACATAGAGGAGGTGGCGCTGAGGACTGCTCTGAGACTGCAATCTGTAGGCCAATGGTATATTAAGGGCACGGCTACGAGACATGCCCGTATCCTAGAGGAGGCTACAAAACAAATTCCTCTTCTGGGAATGGGAACTGACCGTATCCCCCCTATATAGGTGAGCTTGAATGTGTCCGGTAATGACGAGCCGGACATATCTACACTGATGGTTCAAAAATGGACTGTGGATCAGGAGCTGGGGTTTACTCAGAAGATCTAGATCTACATTCGATAATACCGCTAGGCACACATGCCACTATCTTCCAGGCGGAACTAGTAGGGATCCTGCAAGTGGTAATAGAAACCACGAAGGCAAACGTCAGTGATAAAACGGTGCGCATATCAACGGATAGCAGAGCAGCCCTGCTTGCCGTAAACAATTGTAGGATAGGCTCGGGGCTGGTTCTGGAAATTAGAAAGGCCCTAGACGTGCTCGCACAAAACAATAGTGTCCAGCTCCGTTGGGTGAAAGGACATGACGGAATTCAGGGTAACGACGAAGCGGACTCGTTAGCCCTCAAGGGATCTGAGAGCGCTCTGCATGGTCCAGAACCTGCAATAGCGCTCTCAGATTCAGTCCACATTTCCTGCTAAATAACTATACACTCAAACGCCATGCGGACTGTTGGGGTGGTCTGAGCAGCTGCAGATATAGCAGAATGGCTTTAGCCACACCCAGTCGTAAGCTAGGCAAACACTGTCTCCAGATGTCCTATCTGCGCATTTATGTAGGACTACTGGACACTGCAGAGTAAACAAACACCTCCATACACTGGGAGTCATAGACAACCCCAAGTGTAGAGGGTGTAATCTGGATGACGAGACTGCCGAGCATGTGCTCTGTCACTGCCCTGCTTTCTCAACGAAAAGAGGATCCATACTGGGGGACTTCTGGCCCAGTATGGCCAGCATAGGTGGCGTCTCACCTGGTCTCCTCCTCAAATACATCACAAGTGTTGGTTGACTTGAGGAATGAGAGGCTCGGTGGACATGCCACCACTTACGGGGGCAGCACAAGGGCCCGCTTATGAGGCCTGAGTGCACGTGAGCGTAAGCTCACCCCCCGCCAATCCAGATCCAGATCCAGCCATCAGTGGACGTTTCAGCCACAGACCATTTAAAAATATACCTAATGTTAATTCCTCATTTTTCCTTGATCTGATAATCCCATTTGAGGTTAGGGAAACAGTTAATAGCTTAAAAAATTCTAAATGTACTGATGCATATGGTATAAATAGCTTAATCCTTAAAGAAACCATTGACATAATTATACACCCACTTACTCTTCTTAATGCCTGTATTCGCGAGGGGCACTTCCCTGATGTATTAAAAGTAACCAAAGTTTTCCCTCTTTTTAAGAAAGGTAACATTAATCCTATCTCCGTCATTCCTATATTTGGAAAAATTCTTGAAATTATTCTCAAAAAAAGACTTTCAAATATTCTAAATTGTCGTCAATGTGGTTTCAGAAATAAATGTTCCACCACTAAGGCAGTATTTAAAGTAATGTGCGATATAGTTGAGGGCCTTGAGGAGGGCGAACATGTAGCTATTAGCTTGTGTGACCTCCCCAAGGCCTTTGACTGTGTCTCACATGAAACACTTCTGGAAAAGAGTTTTTATGGTATTCGAGATTTGCCATTGAATCTTTTCAATTCCTATCTTAACAATCTTAACAACAGACTTCAGTGTGACTTTATAGATAATTTAAACTCAGATCTTCTTCCGATTAAACGTGGGGTTTCTTAAGGCTCTGTTTTGGGCCCCCTACTCTTTATATTATACGTCAATGATTTTTTTCATTTTATGTTCCCAAAAAATGCATCACTTATGTTGACGATACATCCATTATTGATTTTAATTTGAATGTTCCTGACCTAAGTGAAGATAGCTTTAGTTCTATCTAACAAGCTCGTGCTTGATTCTCTTCGAATAATCTTATATTAAACGAATAAAAAACCCAACAAATCGTTTTCTCGACAAATAATTTACTAAATGTTAAAATTCTTGTTTTAGATGACACTTTTAATTGGTCCAATCATGTGGAGCAACTGTCATACAAATGATCAAATTCCATATTCATGCTACGTAGGCTAAAAAATCAACTCTGTTCTAAAACCTTAAGAACATGCTATTTTTCATTATTTCATGCTCTTAATTATGCTGTCCTTCTATGGATAGCATCTATTGCTAAAAACTTCTATGGGGTGGATCACCACGGGCAGCTGTAGTCTTTCGTCTGCAGAAGAAAGCAGTCAGGTTAATTGTTAATGCTGGTTCCAAGGATCACTGTTTACCAATGTTTAATAGTCTTGGTATAATGCCGGTTCCTTCTCTTCACATTTACGTTACTTTACTTGAAATTCACAAGAATTTAAATTCTTTTCGTATTAACTCAGGTTTTCATTTGTATGGCACTAGGTCAGCCAATCAACTTAGGCAGCCTCGTCTTAGATTATCAAGATCACAAAAAAACTCTCTAAACCTTCAATTATACAATCACATTCCTAATATGGTAAAATCTCTTAATTTTAATAGTTTCAAGAACTTAATAAAAAAACACATTTCAAAATATTGTTTCTATTCAATTGATGAATTTGTAAACACACAGATTTGTTATCATTAAGCTTAACCTCTGCTTCTTTGGTATGCTCTGGCCTTTTCGTGGGAGCTTGCCTCTTCTTTCTTTTTTTTTCTTTTATTTTTTGTATTTTTTATATTGTGTGAAGTATTTGTATATGTAATGATGTGTACACATTTTTATATTGTTGTATTTTCTATTTTTGACTTGCCAAAAACTTGTTTTGTAACTTGGTCAAATAAAGATATATATCTATATATCTAACTATTTCCGCATATTCTATGACAAAAGCCATAAGTTATTTTCAAACAGACCGTTAATTACAAAGAAGCATACCACCAAAAGGTTCAATTAGGATTAATTAAAATAATGAATCCTCAGAACACTTATAAAATCAAATTACTAATAATAATAAAGTTGATTGTACTGGAGTAGTGATTGTACTGGAGTAGTACTGTAGTAGTTGATTGTACTGGAGTAGTGCAGTAGTTAGTGTTGCCGCGAGACTCGTCTCGTCGAGAAATTGGTTTTTCTCGTCTCGTCTCGGCATTTTCGGGACGAGATCTTTCAGACATCTCGTCTCGACATATTCTCGTCTACCCAAAATCTCGTCTCGTCTCGACAAACATGAAATTTCCCATTTTTTTCTTTTATAAAGTATGAATAATATTTGACATTTGTTTAATTTTTAAACGTACCTATAACTAAAAGAACTATTTGAAATATTGGGAATTTTAATTTTCTCCATATTTTTAAGATTTTTTTTCGCCTCTATACCGTAAACTTTAAGAAGATATAAGATTTAATAATTTAAATTAATCAAGTTCGTATTATACTGAAAATATATACGTTGTTGCTAGTTTCTATAGTAAGTAAATATATAGGATTAATTACAAAAATGTGCAACAACCATTTCTAAGAAATACGAAAATCGACAACATTACACTTGCCTAAATTATATTCATTTCCAAGAGGCAGCACCAGTAAAAAAAATGGCAGGGCGTAATACGATGCACACCTAATTGGCGAGTCTGTATTATTAATTTTCCTGCAATTTTATATGTGCAATTCCCCGTTTTATACAGTATCGGCAAGTATTTGACTAGGTACGGCAATAAGAGCAAGCGAGAGCGAGCAACTAGGCTATTCTTTTTTTTATCGTATAACACATCCTACTCGTGCCACCTGCTTTCCCCACCACATGTGCGTGGGCAGCTCTGTCTGCGGAATTTCAATTTGTTTCCGTCTTACATCTTTCATTTTTCGTTTAGCCTAATAAGCAAAAGTTTGATTTGTCTTTATTTAGTAGCTACTCAAAATGTCAGTTTATACGCCTGCTGAAAAGGTTCAGATACTTAAATGATCAATGATGTACATATGATTTTCTTGATGCGCGTGTTACTAATAGTAAGTAGTATTTGCCCCTCTGCTAGAGCACTAGTGGACGCCTTTGTTGTGGGCGGTCGGTTGAGCCGTTGAAACTATGCAATACCTAATCCAGGACTTTCCGATACTGTATTATATTAAAACGTACAGTCTTAAATACGCCTTTGTTTCGTATTGTTTTTTATCGTCGTCTCAGTAATACACCAATAATTAATTTTATAAGGTGTAAGGTAAAATATTGTTCAACCAGTCAGAGAATGTACGCTACGAAAGGGAGAGGTAACACAAAAAACGATCACCCGTCGAGTTTATCATTTTAACATGTAAGCGCCATCAGTTTTACTTTCATGGATCAAATGTTTCAACAAATAATTGAAAGTCAAATGTGGAGAACAATTTTACAATAAACAATTTTACAATAAACAATTTTACAATAAAAAATGGTCGAAAAATTCTCGATCTCGTCTCGTCTCGGCGAGATCTCGACTTTAGAAATCTCGTCTCGTCTCGATTTTTCGAGACGAGAAAAAAATTTGTCCTTGTCTCGACAAGTCGAGATGAGACGAGACGAGATCGAGAAATGTCTCGTCTCGGCGGCATCACTAGAATTAGTACGTGGTCTTGAATAATATTAAAAATGAAATGACTCAAATTTATGAAAATACCTTTTCTGCAGATTTATTTACCCTTGACCGAAGCAAATGCTTTTTTTTGAGTGGAATAACGTGGTAACGCGGCAGTGTAAGTTCAAAAATAATATATTCCTGGATAGAAAATTAAGAGTCAAATATGAATATTTTAAAAAATGTTGGGCGTTCCATTAAAAAAATCCTATGATTCTCTTGCCACTACCCTTTGAGATAATTTTCGAATATACCACTCTTGATCTTCCACAATTTTTATGTCACACATTTTTTTCAAATTTTAAACGGTTAAGGAGACATTGAGTGAAGGGGGTGAAAAAATTGTTTTTAAATGTTTTCAGGATATTTAATTTCTGTTTAATGTGTTTAAAATAAAGTCAAGAAAACTTCAGCTCGATCGTAGAATGGTTTGAGCGTAAATGACGACCTTAAAAATTAGAAAGAATAGCAATGTTTGGATTTGTAATATTTTTCAAATGGAGAATTATATATTTTTTGACATTTTACCGATATAAAAATGTGTATACAATATTTTCCCGAATAAAATATTTTTTAGTTATACGTAAATTCAAATTTGTAGCTAAAGAGATATAGTCATGGTGCTCGTGACAAAAAACTGCAAGAGTTTCGTAAAGGCCCATATTTCAAAATGACGTTAACTAAGGGTGGTGATGAGTCAGCAACAGCTTGCTGGGCAGGTATCGGGATACCTGGTGGCGGTGGGCTTCGAAGTGTGTAGTAAAATCAAGTGTTATGTCATAACAGTGTTTTGTAAATGTTGATTATCTTATATTTTAATTCTTACAAAACAGTATTGCATGTAATATTATAATACATTGAATAATTATTTTTTACAGATAGGGAGTCTGAGCAGCCAGACGATGTCAAACGATGCAGTTCAGAGAGTGACGATGAATCTGATAGAGACGATGTTAGGAATATCAATTAGGATTTGAACAAGCTTATATAATGAATAAAATGAATGAATTTAGACATTTTTAAAAAAATTTAATATTAAAGATTAATATGGATAATATAAAAAAATGTTTTTTTTCATTAAACGTCAGGAAAACATGACGTTTCTTAACTCATTTCATGACATTAAAGTTTGACTTTTTAGGCGGCTATGCGTTGCCATTAACAACGGAGGTACAAAGTACTTTTTCTGACGCGGTGAGCGACAGAAAAAGTAATATCCATAGCAACGCGTATTTTATTTAATACGCCGGCCATGTGATATGAACACAACGAGTTTTTGGTGGTGAAATTCGAGAATTTTTAATACTCCAGTCATTTTAGACAAAAATATGGCTTCTGATCTAACAAAATATATCCTTAATTTTTTTTAATCGATTTATTTTGGTGTTTTAAAGACAATATTAAAAATCGACAACGAGATCACTATGGCATAAAAAATTATTCAAGGTCGAAGTTCATAAAAACCGGTTTTTTGCTAATATCGCTCTTTCTATGACTCGGAGACCAATTGAGATTATTATGTAAATGAAAGATAATGAAATTCCGCACAAAAATGATCTCTGTCATTTTTTATGTACAACGAACGGTTTAGGCAAAAATGTGCTTCGAAGTTTCCGCGCAAGGCATAATATGCATTTGTTTCATTTGTGCTATGTATTCACCTTTGCATTCCATCGCACTGTGCCATCTTTTACAAAAAACTAATTATTTCCATGTTTTTAATATAAATATATATCAAATTCGAAATCAGCGACCTCGAAAACCCCTATATACTGACTTTCAGCTGAAAAAACTAAATTTATAATAAAAAAGTTGGCCATGTTCGATTCGCCATTTTATTTTTTTAATAATATCAAATTCGAAATCAGCGACCTCGAAAACCACTATACACTGACTTTCAACCAAAATAACTAATTTTTTAATAAAGAAGTCGGCCATATTGGATCCGCCATTTTGTTTCTTTTTTAAACAATATCAGATTCGAAATCTGCGACATGGGAAACCCCTATAAACTGACTTTCAGCTGAAGAACTACTTTTTTAACAAAAAAGTCGACCATGTTGGATTTGCCATTTTGTTTTCTTAAAAAAACAATATTAAATACGAAATCAACGATCTTGAAAACCCGTACATACTAACTTCCAGCAAAATTGAAATAATCTAAGAGTTTTGGCCACGTTTTCGGGCATTTTGACCACTGTAAGGTGTACTTGGTGGTCGGTTCGGTGAAGGTAATTCGATAATTTCTCCTACATCCCTGAACCGATTCAAAAAGTTTTATGATGGGCTTTTAGAGACAACTATATAGAATGGTACTAGGCTATTGAAAACTAAAAAAGGAAAAAAAAAATTTTCTCGTGCGAAAATCAAAAAAAATTTTTTTGTTGATATCAATAGTCTGGTATCAAGTTTTCTCTAAAAGCCTATCAAAGAATTTTTTCAATCAAAATAGACATTCACCCTTGCATAAATTCCCAAGAAGTTGAAAATTTACATGAACGTTAGGGATACCATTATAATGAAGTTGTGAAAAGTCCCCATTGATCCCGTGTGTGCAAAAAATGTTATGCGAGGTCAAAGGTCGCAAAAATGGTTTTTTCTGATTTTTTAGCGAAACGGTTAGTTTTATGATAAAAATAGCTTAGACAAACATTGTAGATCTTTCAATTCTCTATAAAATGGTCCTTACACTTTTTTCCTAAAATTCACCTTTTTTGAGAAAATGCCATTCTAAAGTTATATTCTCCATAATAAGCATGACTACGCTGCCTATGTACATTATGGACGTATAATATAAGTAAAAGTATTAGTCTGCGTGACTAATACATTAATATTGAATGATAATTCTAAGAATATGAGATGAAAAGAAACCCAGTCCCTAATTTTATATGACCACGTGGCCTTAAGCAACATCTGTCTGCTGTTCAATTGTGAACGTGGCAGTGTCCATCCACCTGCTCTTTATTCTAAGGTCCCAACGAAATACCATATTAGTCTTAAACGTTCCCTCGTAGTGAAAACACGTGGTTATTGCAAATATTCTTAACTAAAGTTTGTGCTGTATTCAGTTTTTAAAAAATGTCGCAAATTTGCTTCGTTTGTAATCAACCTCTGCATGCAAGTGAATTTGTTACTGTTGATCGTGGCATGAAGACGTTGATTGACGCAAGTGTTGAAAGAGGTGATGAATTTACTGACTACCTAAAAGACCAAAAATCAGTGAAAATTCATGCGCAGTGTCGTAAAAACTACACTCGGAAGAGTACTATAGCTGCAGTGAAGAGACAACATGAAGAGGAACAAGCCAGTACTTCTAAAATAAGTCCTCCTCGTACTAGAGCACGCGTAAGTGAATCAGCTTTCTGCCTTAAAAATTGTTGTTTCTTTTGCGGGGATGAATTGAATGAAGAATATGAAAAAAGCGAGCACTGAAATTTCGGCCTAGAATTTGTAAGGTTACTACACTTTCATTCAAAGAATCAGTTCTTCAAGTAGCTCAGTCTCGTTCTGATGACACAGCAAAAACTATTATTTCTCGCATCGGGTTCGAGTATGATTTAGTTGCTGCTGAGGCCAGGTATCATAATGACTGTTATGTTTCCTTTCTAAAACCGACCACTGGAAGTAAAGCCGGCCGTCCTCGAGATGAAGCATTAAATCTCGCCATGAAAGAAATTTTTACATACATCGAAAATAGTGATGACTGTCAATTTACATTGGAAGAATTGAAAAATGTATGTAAAAATTTAAATGTAGATAACAGAACTACCAAACTACGATTGAAATTAAATTATGGTAATAAAGTTGTAATATCTGAAAAACCGGGACAGTTGACATTTATATGTTTCATTGATAATCATTATGATATCTTGAATCAAGCTTGGGGTGAAAAAAAAATGTATTGACAAAGAAGAGGGATTCAAGATCCTGGAAGCTGCGGAAACAATCATTCGGGAAGATATTCAATCAGTAGTCATCGATAAGAAGTTGAATAAGAATACCTAATGTTATATTAAACTTCAATAAAAAGACCGTGGAAGAGGCCTACCGGGGAAACCACATTAAAAAAAAGACGCGCCAAGGACACTACCTCATAGGTGGCGTGGAAACGTGTGCATATTATGGAGAATATAACTTTAGAATGGCATTTTCTCAAAAAGGTGAATTTTAGGAAAAAAAGTGTAAGGACCATTTTTGTAGAGAATTGAAAGATCTACAATTTTTGTCTAAGCTATTTTTATCATAAAACTAACCGTTTCGCAAAAAAATCCAAAAAACCCATTTTTGTGAACTTTGACCTCGCATAAAATTTTTTGCACACACGGGAGCAATGGGGACTTTTTACAACTTCATTATAATGGTATCCCTAACGTTCATGTAAATGTTCAGCTTCTTGGGAATTTATGCCCTATTTTTAGGGCTAACTTGACCGGATTATCAGGATTATAGGAGAAATTTTCGAACTACGAAATCATTTTCTTAAGCACGGCACCGCCACCCTTAAATTTAATCTAATAGTTTTCAGAAATTGCGTTCTAAAGTTAGAGAATTCAATGAATTATTTCCCGTGTAAGTGCGTCTTAAGGATTTGATGTTCTTGCTTTGTTTTTTTTTTCACACCAAAAATCAAGAACGATAAGACAATTAGCTAGTATGAAAAAGCAAGACTACTCAGAACAAATTCTATGAGTTTATCGGCAATCAACTCGTCTTATATCGTACTATTAATCTTATTTCCACATTGAAAATTATGGTTTACTTTATTGCAGAAAGGGCTGAACTTTGTTAATTTTTTTTATTAATAAAATGTAAAAAGCAGTTGAAATTGAGTTTCGGGTTATAAAAGTTATCAGGGGAAAACCGAGGGGAAAACTGAAGTTTATCAGTCAGGGAAATCATGGAAGAGTCAGGGAATTTGAAAATCAGTTTTAAGCGGCCACTCTGACCTAATAAAAGGGTCATATTTGACAATAAAATCGATGGATCCGGACAGTTTTCGAAGAAATGATCGCACAAGCAGAAAACACGCCTTGCTCCTTTTCGGAGGCCCACCCTGTATATGGTTTACGATTAACTTTGAAGGTTCAGCGCCATCGAGTGATGGCAATGCTTAACCCTAATCAAGTTTTTAATTTGAAATAATATTAACATGGTATAAAAAATTTTAAATTTCTCAAAAAACTCTACAACTCTAAATATTCTAATTATGCATCAAAATTAATATCATGTAAACAGATAAATATGGCTTTTATGCAAATTTAACACCACCTTTCTTCATCTACTTTGAATTCAACAAAGCAATGCCATCCACTATCCAGATAATACGTGCATTTTATGAAATGTTAGAACAGGCTAGAATTGTTGGTGTAATGTGCAAGCCCCTCATAGAATATTAATCAATACGCGGACAATGCGGTCTGCCCTGTCCCAATAATTTTTTACTTAGAGACGACAACCGACCCTTATCTGCATAGTATAGAGATGACAAGATGCTGAAGTTGTGGAGCAATGTAGACAAGTGATTGTCTCAAGGGTCTCCCTATCCCAAGCCAACTGGGACCAGCAGGGATTTTGCACTAGATTACTTTGATCGACTCGCATAACCACAAAAGCAATACTGTTATGCAGTTTACATAAATATATGGAATATTCTCTCGTTTTCTCTGATGATTTACAAGGAAATTGATAACAATGGTACACAGTGGAATGGTTTTACTTTACTGGTCTAATTGTTATGTTGACATAATATATTAGCGAATATTTAGAAAAACAGTGTATTCATTTTTCACCAAGCAAGGGTCGAATCTATGAACTACTTCTATTCGTTGTTAATTACACAGGACCAGAAAATGTTTTTGCGGACCAGACCCAGTGTAGTATATGTTTATTAATAATTCTTTATTCTCAATTAATTTTATAAAGGAGAAAATAATAAAGTAATTGTAGAGAGCGTCAGGTTAAAAACAAACAATACATGCACAAATAAGCTAGGCATATTAGGAAAAAAATGGGGGTTCAGAGGAAAGTTTTGCTATAGTTTTGATTTTCTCACCATCTATATTTCTTGGGTCACTGAATATGAACTTGCAGTTTTCAGGCAAAAATTTCGCTCGGAACTTTGTTTTTTGACACTGTTTGCCCAAATTTTGGCACTTTTTTCAGTTTTTGGCCTAAATTTCAGAAAGGAAGTGTTTTTTCGACAAGCCCACTTTATACAAAATTAAAGTGGATAAAATTTCCTACATTTTTCATATATAACATTTTTTTTCGAAAACTAACCGTTCCGCCGCTGGAGCGCGCCAAAAAAGGGCCATATTCCCATTTCTAGTGAAATTCATCGTTTTCGCGGAAATCGCCCTTGCTATGATACTTAACTGTTGATCGTAAATGATTTATAATGAACTCGTGTTTTGTATGGGTTGTCATGATTGCTGAATATAAAGTTCTAAATTTCCAAAATTTGCGTGAGACACAATGTCTCCCGATGAGTATTACAAGTTTGCCTCTGAAGGTTTTTTTACGGTACGACGGACAGCTACCAAATTTTGGTCAGGGACGTGGACCGATATAGTCATTGAACAGTTTGTAATGAGGAGTCTGAGAGAGGAGATGGACCATGTCGTTCACAGCTGGGCAGCATGTTTGTGAGCAAATAGAAAACTACTGTGGTGTTTCATTTGAGACCTCCCATCAACATCATGGCCTATCAAGTGAAAGATCTATTCGGGATGATAAGGATTGTGCCAAGATGTATGCGTGGTTGCAGGAACACTTTCCATTCCCTAATTTATTTTCTCTGAGCACAGGCATTGCTGCTGATGAGAGGGTCGATTGTCATGAGGCGTGGGAGAAAGGTATGAGAGGCATCGAAAGGTGTGTTAAAAACTTCAACTTTGGTGATGTCAAATTCCAACGATTCCAACCTCTTGCTATAATGAACAATACGATCAAAGTAGGCAACGACATTCTCTCTGTTAATCCGACCACACTGTTCCAACGCATCAGTGTGGCAAAGAATTGTGATGAACAACTGGAATTTTTCTTGTCTTACGATCTGGCTCGGTACTCCTTCTCCCTATTTGAAAATGGTTTAAGAAAAGGAACCAAATCTGCTCTATACAAAGCATTTGTACCCACACAAAACAAGTTCAGCGGAAAAGTACAATATGTTATCGACGGTGGGTTCTTAGTACACAAAGTTGTCTGGCCCCATAATCAATCCTTCTCTGCAATATGCAACAGATATGTTGACTACGTCATTAATATCTATGGGCCACAGACAGTAGTTGTCTTCAATGGATATCCTGAAGGTACGAAAGGCGGAACAAAAAGTGCTGAACGGTTGAAGAGGTCTATGAAAACAATTTTCGCTGACATTCTCTTCGATGAGAACATGATACCGACCATAAAGATAGAAAAATCCTGGCTGAATGTATTGAGACTGTGGTGGTGGTTGGAGAGGACATCGACCTGTTGGTCATCCTCATGGGTCTTTGCCAACGAGAAAACGTATCTTCCTGAAACCAGGAAAGGGAAACGTTCCTCCAGCCACTTACTCTCCTGTGCACGCTCTGCAAAACAAAACCATTAAAAAACATATAATGTTTCTTCACGCAATGACTTCAGCACCTTACAACCAAGGGAAATTGAAGTTTGTGAAAACTCTCACCAAAAATCTCCACCTTGCCGATGTTGTAAGTGTGTTCAAAAACCCTGAGGCAACTCCAGAAAGCATTGCAGCAGCAGGAGAGAGATTCCTGGTCAACGTGTACGGCTACACAGGAAGGACTGAACTGTCGATAAACCGTTTGAGGTACATTAATTATAAGAAGGCAGCTTTCAAGACCTCATCAAAAATAGCTGCACTACCATCAACAGCTGCTGCAGCCACACAGCACAGTTTTAGAGCGTATCACCAGGTGCAGTAATGGCTGGGGGTTGATAAAAATGCCGAAGATTGGGGTTGGAAACGAGCAACAAATTGTCTGGAACCGATCACCTCTCTACAAGCCCCTGCTCCCGAACTGCTGCATCTGGTGTCATGCAGATGCGTCAAGACCTGCGCAAAAAAATGTAGCTGCAAAAAAGCAGGCCTCGATTGCACTAATCTGTGCATCAACTGTGAGAGCTCCTGAAACAAAGTGACAATCAAGACAGATCTCACAAATACCCTTGAAGACCATTGGACGTCGAAGTACAGGACGAACTGGGCTTCACCTTCTCCCCGGTTGTTGAGACCATCGAAGAAAGCGTGGACAAGGAGTACGAAGGTATGTAACATTTCCTTCCCCAAAAACGACAATCACACACTTGGAGCATAAATGTACCTGTCTGAAGTAGTTAATATGCATGTACAAGCTGACCAATATTTTCTGTCCATTACAGACCCCCCACCACCTGAAAAAATAAGGAGAATAGATGAACGGACTGAAGAGGATGTGACAGTTCCTTGAAAAACGAAGGTATGTACAACAGTATCTTCAACAGTAAACATGTGCAGATTACTACTCATCTCGTCTATCAATAAATCCACAAAATAACATCTCCTGTTTGTTCCAGATGATTAAGGCAGTCCAATTTATGACGGCAGCGACATTCATTATTCGCAACATTTATCATTATAATGATATGAGTATATATAATACACGAATAACTACTTCAGTAATAACTGCATTTCATTTGTTGTGGCGCGCTCTAGCGGTGGAATGGTTAGTCTTACAAAAAAATGATATATGAAAAATGCAGGAAATTTTGTCTACTTTAATTTTGTATGGAATGGGCTTGTCGAAAAAACGCTTCCTTTCTGAGATATGGGAAAAAAACCACGAAAAAAGAAATTCATAAAAGATGCAGATGGACAAATCTTTGCACCTTGCAGAGCAGTTATATATCAAAAAGAAAAACGAACCAACTACGTCTGCAAGCTGTGGTGTAATGCCATTAATCCTTTAGAGACTATCTTTTTGGGATCACCATTAGATTCAGGATGGATACTCGAAGAGGGTAAATATACAGCACACTGGTTCGATCGTCTTGAATTTTCCAAATCGCTAGAAATTATCGAGAATAATTTGGGGCATGTGGAAAATCTTGAGGAAGATGAAATTAACGATTTGCAAGCCATTGATTACTGCGAAGGCAGCAATGATGAATCTGATAGAGAATGAAGTTGTTTATAACTATTATTAATAATGCCTATACATCAATATTTAATACGTACTTATACCTACAAATATATTTTTAACTATATTATTTAATAAAGATTTTAGTTTTATAATGCAATAATTTTTTTCCCTTTCTCACATTATGTAAATAAATTCAAATTCAAAACAGATTTTGTGCATTCGTACAAATAACGTAAAAATACAATTTTATTCAAATCGTCAGATTTGATGTATTCATGTTTGGCGATAACCTAAAGAAATATGAGAGGTTCATTCATTTTGCTGAGATAAAAAAATATATATTTTTAAATTATGTCTGATGGACCTTAAACAAGAGCTTTATCAGTCAAATTTGATATATTCATGTTTGGGTAACCTAAAGCTACAGAAATATGAAGGTTTCATTCATTTTGCTGATGAGGTAAAAAAACACATTTTTAAAAAAATTGTGTCTGATGGACCTTAAACAAGGGCTTTATCAGCCAGATTTGATATGTTCATGTTTGGGTAACCTAAAGCCAAAGAAATATGAAGGTTTCATTCATTTTGCTGATGAGGTAAAAAAAATACATTTTTTAAAAAATTGTATCTGATGGATCTTAAACAAGAGCTTTATCAGTCAGATTTGATATATTCATGTTTGGATAACCTAAATCTAACGAAATATGAAGGTTTCATCCATTTTCCTTACTTATACCTACAATATGCAAATATTTCATCACATTCAGGTCAGTCTGGTTTAATGAAAGTAAGGGACTTTTCAGTCAGATTTGGTATATATGTGCCTCTGGGTATAAGAGCTTTAAAACAGAGTTGATTTTACCTATTTTCCTCATGACATAATTAAATGCAAAATTTTATGTTTTTTCACCCCCCGTTCTATGATAACGCAAGATGTGCGGCCATTAGACAAAACCTATTATTGTATTGCGAGACAACCTCTACATATTCCTAGGCTCAAACCGTATTTTGCTTATGAGGTAAATAATGGTCTATAATGAACGTGAAAGATTTATTTTTTGGGAACCTATGAACTATAAACAAGTTTAGAAATTAGATATTTTTGCACCGATTTCACATTAATATTAGATAATGAGGTACAGTTCCTTGCTACTTTCCACTAATAGGTATACATATATTTGTGAAACTGAGTGAAATTTTATTTCTTACTTTTTAGAAATATTTTTTGAAGATTTTTTGATTTAAAAAAAGATCAACCTTTTCAGTAGCTTCTTTTATTTATTTAACTTCTACATAGTGAAGGAAACTATTGTGAAATTCTTTATGTTGGACACCACGTGAATGTTACTACAAAAATAATACCCTGTTTGAGAATCAATTGAATAACCGGCACCTCCGCCATATCTTCGAATATTCTGGTAAAATGAAGCCTGTTAAAAAAATTGTTCTTAATTTAAAGAAAAATCCTGACGTGGTGGGACAAAATAAGTATCAGATTCGGTTTCAGCGACCCCAAAAACATATGCTACACTGGGTCGGGTCCGGCGCACCTCTCAAAAATATTTTGCGGTCCTGTGTTATTGTTATTATAAAACCCATGGACCATATTACCTTAATATTCAGTAATTACAGGTGATTAAAAGATCCCTTTGTATTAAAAATGTATCCTGCATTAACTATTAATTAAATAGTATCAGACGTAAGTAATCCTTTGTTTTCTGTAGCGGCTTAATTTCGATTAAATCCCGTGGCTCTCTTGCAAATAACAACGGAATCGTATTTGGATCTCTGTGATGGAATAGGTTCGCAATTATTTACTTTCGTGTTTTGGAATGTTTGCTCGTTGCCCGATGATCAAAGCTGAATTCAAAACTGTGTGTTTTGCAGGCTATAAATTATTAAAAAATTTACCTCATTTCGCGTTACTGATCAAATAAATACATACGTTGGCCTGCCGGAAGTTAATTATTAATACATCTAATTATGTACCGGAAGCCATTAACAAAACCGCTGGCAGAGTAGGTTAAAGGTGTTATTACTTTGAGGGTAAATCTTGAAGGATAAACATTGGAGAAAGTATCTGGAAATTGGAATTTTAAAGTGGGCATAACTTTTTATAATTGTGGGAGTATATACAGTCAAGGCCGGATCGATAACATTTAGCGTGTCGGCAGAGCAGTAATAATTGGCAAGGCAACAAAATAAAAAATTGGACCCCGGACCCGATGTAGTCATTCCAGAAACGAATCCTTTCAGTATATAAAATAAAATTAATTTACCTTCACATACAGATAGCACACACCACAAAAATGTATATTAGACAAAAATATAATAATAAAACTAATGTATACAATAAAGAATCTTTTGTTCCATATACAGGGTGTCCTAAAAGGGGAGGATCAAGTGAAGTCAGGTAATGGGAGAGGTAATTTCCAATCAAAACAACCATGTATGTGGTTATCCAATTATTAGTGGTTCAATAGTTATTTCAATTATTGTATTTTTTTCCTAAAATTGTCTACAGCGACCACTAAACAATTAATTAAAAACAAATATGAGGTATTAGGTTATCTTTTCTTAAGTTTTTACACCTTTCCTATAGAAAAATTCCATAAACTGCCATCTTCTGTTAAACAAAGAAATGATTTTGTGGACATTTTTATTGACAAAAAACTTTAATTCTACTTTAAATTACGCTTACAGTAGAACAATATACTACGGAAAGTTTACCAACTATCAGAAAAAGTTGTCCATTTAATGCAGATTTTAACATGACATAACACATGGGGTTATTCAGAAGATTTTTTATCAATTTTTTTTTACAATCAAGTTCGTATATTTATTTACGAGCAAAGGCTTCTAACCTGCACGACGGACATAAGGTCTGTCAAGAAACATCAGTTGTATATAATTACCAACATGTGCAGTAATTTAAAATCTCGCTTTTTAATTATGTATTACCGCTATTTTTTACCACCTTAGGGAGGACGTATCTCATCTTTATATTCACAGCGTATTTACAGCGCGCCATTTAAAAACCGTCTACATACATAATTCAGTAAAAAATAGCAAATCTTTTTAAATTTTGTTGACACAAGAAAGACGGCAACGTAATTCCAATTTTGATGACAATAAATGTCAAGCGATATTTTCTAAATATAACACTATATAGCAAATACAAATACTTCATTTGTAGCTCAATATGTTTTTATGCAAAAGTGAATGTTTTATAAGCTATTTGTGGACAAGCAGGTGTACATATGTCGAATAACAAAAACGTATTTACTGTGTGCTAGTGCAGAATTTTATTATCTAGTACAATATTAATATTTTCTTTATGAATACCTCTTTGTAAGAAAACTACACCGTTTCATTTCACGTTCTTCACATTCTCCACGCGGTCTGCTGTAAATTACATTGTTATATTAGAACTCTGTCTGCAATAATAAAAAAGTTTTCTGGATTCGTACTTTTTCAATACGCCACTAAAAATATATGTGATCTCGAATGAAAATATTTTCTTGGCACCAGATATTTTATCTTTAGTACAATTTTCCGTATAGCAATCGAGTCACTATGTTTGAGAATATATGTATCCAAGTTTACAAGCCAAGTCAATTGTTTGAAAGTCGGTGGTGCAGTGGGTTAGCGCGTCTAGCTTGCACTCTGAGCATACCTAACGAAGTGGGTTCGAGCCCCACAAAGCGAAAAAAATTTTCATAGGAAACTTTCCCCAAGAAGTGGTTCGGATTCCACCATAAACTGTAGGGCCCCGCCTCCTTTACTCAGACAAATCTAGATCTTCTAGACTTAAGAGGATCACTGAAGTGACATGGAAGGCTGTTAAAACACATTTTAAAACACTTTTTTTTTTAAATTATGGGATGAGAAATGTAAAATGCTGTATTTTCCACATAAAAAGTGGAATCGTGCATTTTTTTCGACTTCGATGATGTTGATTTGAAATTTGGTACACCTAGGTGTTATAGCGAGATCTGGAACTGGATTATATAATATTTTAAACTTATTACGTTGAAGAGTTGAGAGGTAAATGGGGGCAAATAGGTAAAGCAAGCAAATCGGGATTTAGTGTATGTACGAGAAAGCAAGGATTAAAATTTTTCAGACACCCTACAATCACTCCCATTACCATCCTCATCCTATTATTGAAGGGGGTGGCAAAATAAAATTGCGATTTAGTGTGTGTACAAGAACCAAAATCATCAAAATTTATTTTGACATCAGCCACTTCCCACTACCACCGCCATTACCACCCCTATCGGAAATTTGGATATGGAAGTATACTCCAATCAAATGGGGATTAGAAGGAAAAAATTGATAAAGTTTTGAAACTTGACAGAGATGTTCATTAAGGCCTATTAAACATACTAAAAAGGCACTAAAATTATCATTTCTATAAAAATAAAGTTTATTATACAACTTATATGTGAGATCTGGACAACTGGAATATTATTCTATCATTTGGTGTCCAAATTACGTAAAATATATCAAGACATTAGAAAGGGTGCAACGAAGGTTTTTTAAAGTTTTTGTGATATGAAGAGAATAAAGTGTAACCTCCTATACTATAAATCCTTATTGATTCGTCGTAATATGCATTCCGCAATGTTCCTGTTTAATATTGTAAATTCTGTTCATGATGCAAATGAAATGTTAAGTAAAATCAATTCCCATGTACCATGTATACAAGGCGTCGCGCCGCTGCGAAACTTTTTATACAGTGTGTCCCCGGATTGTGTTTGCGATAGGTGTAATATATCAAAAAAAAATTAGTGGCTTTGATTTTCTGCAGTCTCGGTCTGCTTGACGTAAAATGGATTTTTATCAAATTTCAGGCAAATGGGATCTAACTCGCGGAATTAATCTAATAAGAAAATAAAAGAAAATAAACCATTGCAAGTAAACTGTTCTTTCTGTTAATTTTACGAAGAAATTCTATTTGGATAAAATATTTGGCGTTGAAAGTTAGTTAAATAATAAGAATACCTCTTGAAGAAATTAGATGTAACAAAGAATTAGAAGAAGGGTGGAATTATGTAGTAATTTAGGTTGGGTACTATTTGAATAGGTTTTTAGTTGAATTCGTTGAAATTGTTAATTGTGTTAAAAAATAAAAAGCTATTTACTTTAAGTAGTATTTTTTTTTTGTTCAAATGCAATGAAAGTTGGCATATGGCTCTAACTTTCAATGCTAAATGTTTTATCCAAATAGAATTTTTTCGTAAAATTAACCCTTTCGGACCCAGTGTACACTGCAGTGTACACAAATTTATAAGCTTGTAAATATAAACTGGGACAGAATTTTATCTGTTGTATACCATTGTAGACTTCAGTGTACATCTTAGTTTGTATACAATATATGCACTGAAGTCTATGTTATGGAAACTGAAAATTAGAGAGTTTACTATTACAGGGAGCATGAAGTTGACGAATTCGCCTGGTGGATGACTAGAATTACCACATTTTGTATATACCAGTTGAGTGTAATGGAGTTATAAAATTATTGTATATCAGTTGAATGTTTATATTTGGTGTATAATATATTATTTAGTGCATAAATGATTTTATTTTATTATTTGGGCAATTCATAGACATGTACACTGTAGTGCACATTGGATTTTAGTGGAATAATATTTACTGTACGTTCTAACCTCATTTTTTTTATGTTTTATTGAAAAACATATTTATTATAGCATATTTCATTGAAAATGAGTAAAAAGTATTTAATCCATGAAGACTTAGAGGAATTCTTGGAGAATAATCAGTCGGATATAGAGTATTTGAGTGATGACGATGATGGGTTTCAAACAGATTCGTATGAACAAAAAGGCAAAATTTAGGTAATTGATAACTGTATGTAGGCTAACAAAGTACGTTTATTCCTTAAGACGTGGTCGATGAAGAATAGGAGATAGAGATCACAGCTTCAGCACAACCACAAAACGAACCAGAAACTGAAGAAGTTATTGGGATTTTCTCACCGGAGCTAATCGAAGATGTTGAAATGCCAGAATAAATTGAAAGTGAACCCATAGCAACAGAGAAAAAAATTAGTTAAAAGGCAAAAAATAAAAAAAAAAATAAAATTAAAAATAAATAAATAAATAAGCACAATTCATTTTTTGTTTAATAGGTAGTGATGACACCGTTAAGTCCCAGTGTGCACTGTAGTGCACGGGTCAAAGGTCAAAGCTGGGCAATATTAGGAACTCCGGACACAAACTAAAAATAACTAAAAAAATTAAAGAACTTATGTACCAAGTTTCAAATTTTTTGCTCACCTAAAAAAAATGTGGGTCCGAAAGGGCAGAAAGACAAGTTTACCTGCAACAGTTTATTTTCTTTTATTTTCCTTTCAGATTAACTCCGCGAGTTAGATACCATTTTAACTGAAATTTGATAAAAATCCATTTCATGTCAAGCAAACCGAGACTGCAGAAAATGGAAACCGTACTAATTTTTTTTTGGTATATTACACCTATCGCAAACACAATCCGGGGACACACTGTATAAAGACGGCTAATACTAATATATTGCATTACTCTCCTTTGTACGTGATGTACCGTAATTGTTCCACAGTGCAAGACATCATTGATATACAGGATGATTCACGTAGGCCGTTCGTTAGAAGTTTTTCAACTTGCAGTTGGATTACAAACTTGAAATTTGGTATGCGGCCATAATTGATAATGCCCGTTCCACCTAAAATATTATCAATCCTCCAGCTATGCACGGTGTTCCAAAAGTCAGTACCAACTCTCTTATTTTAAATGGAAACCTATATTTTTTTTTACATGATGCGATTGGCCTTCCAATTATGAGTTTAGACAACCCAAGTTATGTTAACTTCTCTGTTACAGGTTTTAATACATGTCAATTTTTTTTGAAAAAAATTGCCGCTGTAGTAGTTTAAAAACAAATTTGTATCTCGCAAACCGTTCAAAATTATGAAACCAAATTGATGAAGCAATTAGCTGGAAGTCCAGGCTAACATCTAATGTCCCATCAGTGGTCCCATCTTGTACCATATGGGCGCAGGCGATTTTCAAATGTCGCAATAAGAAATTGTCAAAAAGTCTATTTTTTCAAATGGCACCTACTGTTTTTTGACACCATTCGAACGGAAATTTAATTTTAGGGTGAGTTACTTAAGCATTCGCTATTCCTAACTTCACCCCCTTATTTAATAAAAACCAACAAATACGCCATGGAAACAAAAGACAATTCGAACAATTTACTTAAAAATATGTATGCATATCTACAGTCGTTTTTCAGTTATTGGCATTTTTTGATAGAAACATTATTTTTTTTTCCTCAAGGGTAATAGGCTTTGGAAATGATAGCTTAATTTGAATTTTTATTCACAAATCGTGTTACAATAACAAATAGTAACAACAAAATAACAACAAATGAAGAGATTAACAAAATAATTTACTTCAATGCAAATGCTCAACGTGTGCATCGTTTCCATTGAGACAGTCTACAACACGCTCTTGAACAGACTGCGTTGTTCTCCGGATTTCGAAAGGATCCAAACGATCAAAAGCTCCAACTATCCGCGCGGCATGTTCTGTCAACTATTCTGTTATTTTCACCATAAGTTACAAGCAAGTCAAAGACAACATCATTCAGATAATATTCCATGATGAAAATTGCGCGAATTAATTGAAACAATAAGATAACAATGACACAATAATGGCTAGGTTTGATATTTGGCAGTTTTTCTAAAACCTACTACAAAAAATGTCAATAACTCAAAAACGATATGCATACATATTTTTAAGTTATATTGTTAGAATTGTAATTGAAAAACCAAATATCTCGGCAAGATAATGTATTTCTTGATTTTTATTGAATAACTCGATAGGGGGTGAAGTTAGGTATAGGGAATGCTTAAGTAACTCACCCTGAAATTAAATTTTCTTTTGAATGATGTTATAAAAAACAGTAGGTGCCATTTGAGAAAAAAATCGATTTTTGGACTATTTTTATTGCGAAATTTGAAAATCGCCTGCGCCCAGATAGTACAAGATGGGACCACCGATGGGAGATTAGGTGTTAGCCTGGACTTCCAGCTAACTGCTTCATCAATTTGGTTTTATAATGTTGAACGGTTTGCGAGATACGAATTTGTTCGTAAACTGCTACAGCGGCATTTTTTTTTCAAAAAATTGACATGTACCAAAACCTGTAACAGATAAGTTAACATAACTTGGGTTGTCTAAATTCAGAATTGGGAGGCCAATCGAATCATGTAAAAAAAATTGTAGGTTTCCATTTAAAATAAGAAAGTTGGTACCGACTTCTGACACATCCTGTATAGCTGGAGCACTGAAAGTATTTTAGGTAGAACCGACATTATCGATTATGGCTGCATAGCAAGTTTCAAGTTTATATTCCAACTGCCAGTTGAAAAACTTCTAACGAACGGCCTACGTGAATCACCCTGTATATAATTCTAGCAATGTACAGATATAAAAAACTTTTTTATCGTAATTCTATTAATATTGTTCTGTATATATTTTGTTATTCATCTTACTTGTTTTTTAGACGTGTTTGTTTTACTCCCACATCTAATGGAAGTATAGTAACGCAAACAAATTTTGAAAATTTTTATTGCTCAAATAGGTTTAGAATGTCATGAAGCGTCGAAATTTAAAGTTTGAGAAAAAAATCTGTCTGTCGATCGGTCTCTCGTTCTTTCTGTAACTCTTTTTGTACGCATGATTACTCTGGAACCGTTAAGATATTGACTTGAAATTTGGTACTTGGATTAATCATTTGGCTCAATAAAGATTTGTAGAGTATTCACTTGTCATCAGCGAGCTTTTCACGTCCAGACGGATTTTCAACTTTTCTCCCCCATTATTTCGGAAACTGTTCATTTTTTGGGGTTATGTCCATGAGAGCTTTTGTTCAGCATCGTATGGACTACCTTCTCCCGGAGTTTGAAATGATTTGACCGATTTGCCATTTCCATTTGTTCTTATTTGACTGGGGTAGTAGTGATTTCTTAGGAAGCAATTACTTCCACATCCAGTGGAAGTATAGTAACGACAAAAAAATTTTTAAAAATTTTTATTGTTCAAATAGGCTTAGATTGTCACGAAACGTCGAGATTTTAAGTTTGAGAGAAAACAAAATTTCTGTCTGTCGGTCTGTCGGTCTGTCTGTCTGTCGGTCTGTCTGTCGGTCTGTCTGTAACTTTTTTTGTGCGCACGTTTACTCTGGAACCGTTTGAGCTATTGACTTGAAATTTGGTACACGTATGTACTTTAATGAGATCTAGAACTAGATTATATTTTCATCTTGTTCCGTCGAAGGGTTGGGGGGTAAATTTGGGGAAAATAGGTAAATCAAGGAGGTAAGAGTCCATAAAATTGGTATTTAGTATATACAAGAGAAGCTGAAGTCTCAAAAAAAATTTTGGCATTAGCCACCCCCATTACCACCCCCACCCCATTATTAAAGGGGATGAAAAAAAATTGTGAATTAGGGTGTGTACAAGAACCAGAAACCTCAAAATGTTTTTACTTCATCCACCCCCACTACCACCCCCTATCACCACCCCCACCCCGTTACCGATGTGGGTTATCATTTTATGGGTTTTTGGGGTAGAGGATTTCAAATATTATATTATTAATGTTCCATAAACAATTATTTCCACATACAAAATTTTTTCGTTGTGAGTGACTTAGATAAAAAATCTGGATGTGGAAGTAGTGATTCCTTGGGCAGCGGTTTTTACTTCCACATCCAGTGGAAGTATAGTAACGACAAAAAAAAATTTTAAAAATTTTTATTGTCCAAATAGGCTTAGAATGTCATGAAACGTCGAGATTTTAAGTTTGAGTGAAAAAAAATTTCTGTCTGTCGGTCTGTCTGTCTGTAACTTTTTTTTGTGCGCACGTTTACTCTGGAACCGTTTGAGATATTGACTTGAAATTTGGTACACATATGTACTTTAACGAGATCTAGAACTAGATTATATTTTCATCTTGTTCCGTCGAAGGGTTGGGGGTAAATTGGGGTAAATTTGGGGTAAATAGGTAAATCAAGCAGGTAAGAGTTCATAAAATTGGTATTTACTATATACAAGAGAAGCTAAGGTCTCAAACAAAAAATTGGCATTAGCCACCCCCATTACCACCCCCACCCCATTATTAAAGGGGATGAAAAAAATGTGATTTAGTGTGTGTACAAGAACCAGAAACCTCAAAATATTTTTTTACTTCATCCACCCCCACTACTACCCCCTATCGCCACCCCCACCCCACTACCGATGTGGGGTATCGTTTTATGGGTTTTTGGGGTAGAGGATTTCAAATATTATATTACTAAAGTTCCATAAGCAATTATTTTCACATACAAAATTTTTTCGTTGTGAGTTACTTGGATAGAAAATCTGGATGTGGAAGTAGTGATACCTTGGGCAGCGGTTTTGTATGTTCGCGAGTTGCATAGGCCACTTTTATTTTGCATATTTCGAGTGTCTCTCTCTCCGACTACTAGTTAAAATTTCAGTTGTGTACGTTTCAATTTAACGTTAACATAGTTGTATCATGTACCTATTTGCATATTTTCATATTATCACATAAAGAAGGTAAATTTGAAAACTAGCATATTCAGGGTGCATTTTTTTAAATTTAATATAATATATGCGAGCGTGATTTTAGTTAATTACGTGGATTTATTATATGTGTTGCGATTTATTTATGGTTAACTATAAAATTATCATTGCAGCGAGATTTAATTTATTTAGTTTGAAATACAAATTGTTTTGTACAAACTTCCATGCTCATAATTTGATAAATTTAATTTGTTTTATAATTTCGCAATAATAGGTGAACGATAAATTTAAATTCAGTGTTAATAAATTGCTGTGGTATAATAAGCATTGTATGTACTAATGTAATTAATATATGGTCATTTATATGTAAATCAAATCAGTCTATTGTCGAAGCATCCATTCTAATTTAACTTTTATAATAAATATAAAAATGTCAGTTCTATTATTATATTAATATATTTTTAAAAACTAACTAATCCATGTTTTACAGTGGACTTAGCCTCGTTGAAAATTTTAGCTCACTATGAGGAGTTTCAATACTTCATTTATATGCAGAGTTGAGCTTATGTAAATCAGGGCTAAATCACAATTTTAATCAAGCGATTTTTATTTTAAAAAATTGTGATTTTTTTCTTTTCAAGTTTCAATATTATAAAAAAATACACACTTTATTAGTAAAAATGATTATTTGCAAAAATAAAACTAAAAAGTTTTTAATTAAGGTCTTAAAACGTTAACTTAACAAACATGAACATATAAAAATAAAAATATATGTTTTTCAAAACAGCACAAAACAAGACATTAAATCAGATAAATATAGGTAAATACTAATTTAGATGCTTTTTCATTGTCCTCCACCTCTGCATTACTTTAATAGTACTTTAATAATTTGTAATAATTCTTCTGAAAACATTACTTCTTGGAACGGATTGGATTTCGCTTCCAACTTAATTTATGTTGGGAAATATATCTAAAGCAGCCTTTTTTGTTCTTTCGACAATAGGTATTTGTTTTTATTTCTGATAGGATTCAGCAAATATGCCTAAAAGTGAAACGGCGTTAAAGCTTGATCATATATCTTCTTTCAAATACCTGATATTGATTTAAATTTCTGTCCTCATCTTCAAAACTATAAAAAATGGCACTCAATTTCTTGCATTCCTCAACTGCACGGAATACACTGACACCTTCCTGCTGGATTCTGTCAAGTGTCACAGAAATTGGTTTCAACAATTTAAAAAAATCTTCGGCCATTGTATTAATTTGAATATTCGACACTTTTTCAAAAATCAATGGACCAATGTCATCATGTTTTTTACAGATTTGCAACAACTTGGGCTATTCAGTGACATAAACCCCAAGGTAATCGGAAACTGTATTGTATCTAACATCTTGTGGTAATGTTAGTTTCTCGCCCCCTTTCTCTTTGTGCCAGGCATTTGGCAAGTATGTATTGCGAAAATATTTTACAATTTGGACTACGTGTAATTTTACTTTTGTGACTTCCAAATCTTTGAAAAGCAAATTCAGTATATGGGCAGAACACCCGTACTTTATAATGAGGTAATCCAGGATCTCAGCATTTTTTTCCCTCATATTCTTCAAGTTTGTAAGATAAATCAGTGTGTGGATGTCCTGATGTGTTTACACTTTCCAGAAGAAAACTGTTTCCATTTTTTAGTATCTAAAGTTCACATATTATCGGTTCAATATGAACATTTGACCAACCATCAATAGGCATTCAAATTGATTCATTCCTCCTCTTCAAATATTTCATTGAAAAGGGTTGATGATAACCTAGAAACCTAGAAGACCATACTCTGATCTTAAAATATCAATCGTTTTCAGGACTTCTCTATGAGCAATGGATTTAAAAGAACAATTTGTTGCAAAAATGGCTCTGGCTACCTGTTTGTCTTATTCTTTCTTTTTGTCTTGACATGTTCTTACAACAAAGGAGTTTAAGCTAGTGCTACTGCAACTACCACCAATTTGCTGTTCGTTGGGAACTTCCACCTTTGCTTGTACTGGCTTGGCACTCATTAATTTTTTCACCCTTATTTGACTAACTTTTACAGGTTTCTCGGTGGTTTTTAAGACTGTCGACAAGCCTTTGAATTCCCGTATTATATTTTTTACATATTGCACGGCATTCAAGTTTTGCCCATAACTTTTTTTTGACCAAATATTGCCAAAGGCTATCTTCTTTCCCGTCTCGACTAGATATTTATTTTTAGTATACATCGCGCGTCAACGTTTAGCCAGTGCCAAAAATTAAATGATGTTGAAAACCCTCTCCTTTTCTTATACAGTCGACCGGGATTTGCAAGTTTCGCCACAGACGGTGTTTTATCCTTGTTTTATTTATTGTCGTTAAGCCGAATCAGACCTCCACCATCCAGCCCTACCTTGATCACGGCGCTGCACGCCGTGGTTGTCTGGCTGGCTCCAGGTCAGGTTTCGGGAAGGCACATGACTTGACACGTATTTCGATACTTACATTGAAACAACGTTTATCGCGGTTAGTACTTGGATGGTAACCCACATTGGAAAAAACGGCCATCTCGTCCCACAATGATTACGTAGTGGATATATTCCTTCAAATGGAATGTAAAGCAGTCGGTTCTTTGTCTATTAAATGTTCGGCAAGTAAAAGATCCCTCCCTACTTTTCGACAGAGAAGAGGTTCGGCAAAATTTCCAGGTTAGGGGTAGCTCGTCTCCTGGCGTTAGTGATAGGCCTTGGTTGCGGAAACAGGCTGACGTTAAATAAATAAATTTTAAAAAGTGGCTTCTTAACTTGCAGAGCCTAGTTGAAACAATTTTTAAGCCAGTTTTAACATAATTAAATTATGTATGGAGATTTTTTTTAATATTTATTAAGAAAATACAGCGCGGAAAGTTAAGAAGTCAAATAAACGTTTTTATTTGAAAAAATAAAAAATATAATGATTTTTTTAAATGAATCAGCGATTTTTTATTTTTTTTTAAATCATGATTTTTATCAACAGTGTTTATAAGTAGTCCATTTACAAGCTGAACCGTTCTCAGTATTCGCCGTATGTCCTGCATGGCGGCCTATACAGAGTGTCCCAATAGTATGAATACGCCTGAATAGCTCATTAGGAGGGCAGAAATGATGAGATGAAATGACTTCTATAAAAGTTGTTGAGGTCGTTGGGGGCACCACTTGATGACCTTGGATTTGACCTTGAAGAACATTTTCAAGGTCATTTGAAGACCAACTTTCGTTTTTTAAATAAGAACCCTTATTTTTGACCCCAGATTCTGAAAGAACGAAACATTTTACATTAGAGTTATAAGGAGTCAAATTGACCTAGGGGTCATCTAAAGGTCAAATGTCTCTCGAAATGTTCAGGCTGGTATCTCGTCAGGATAGCGAGATCTGAAGAAAATTACCTGTATAAAAGTCGTTAAGGTCATCGGGGTCACCACTTGCTGATCTTAAAAGTCATTTTCATCGTAATTTGAAGGTCAACTTTAGTTTTGACAATGGCTTTCAAACCATACAAGCGAGAGCGCGTACGCTAACGATCGATAGGTAGAAAAGATTCATACACACCTCCTCAGAATCAAAGCGCGGGCCTTTTTGAATCGTTTCAGACTCTGGGTAAATGAATAATTATGGCTGACTGAAATAACTTAAAAAAAGTTTTACTTAATGAATTTAGGTTCGCTAGAGACTACTTAGCTTTAAAGTTCTTGTATCGTGAAGAGCCACGTACTCGAACACATTCAGAGGACTTATCACTGCGTAAGTTGAATGGCGTTCGATCAGTCCACCACTTACTAGCCCTTATCACAGTCGTTCAATATTATCGATATGGCAGCTACTCACCTTCGAGCGACTTTTAGGCAAAATTGAATTTTTGGATTTTTATGCACAAGGCGTTTTCCTCTATAACTTTGTCATTTGAAAAGCCCTGTTATTGGCTTTTCTACCATTGCTTTGTCTGGACCACTCAACGCGCTCGACCAAATTGCGAGCCGCTGAGTCAATCCAAACTCTTTCTATGCGAGAAACCGGCCTTGTACATGTGCATTGATTTTTATCAATTTTTGCTTATCGGCACTACGCCGGCTTTGTCAAAATCTTCTATTTTGCCTTTTGGATGCAGTGCATCGCTAAAATTTTATGCTCATACTTTAGAATTGGGCTTTCAATTACCGTACCTCAAAGGTCAATGTCTTTGGTGGAGGAATAAAAAATTAAAAATAATTTAAAGTATATTTTCGTGGTACTTTTTAAACTGACTTTGTGGTACTTTTGAAAAATCAATTTTCAAGCCAAATTTCAAGGTACTTTTGAAAAACTAATCTGCGGGTGAAATTTTGACGTACTTTTGAAAAATCGATTTTTAAGCCAAATTTCAAGGTACTTTTGAAAAACTAATGTGCGGGTGTAATTTTGGCGTACTTTTGAAAAATCGATTTTCAAGCCAAATTTCAAGGTAGTTTTGAAAAATTAATCTACGGGTGAAATTTTGGCGTACTTTTGAAAAATCGATTTTCAAGCCAAATTTCAACGCAGTTTTGAAAAATTAGTTTGCAAGTGAAATTTTGGCGTACTTTCGATAAATCGATTCTTGAGCCAAATTTTGACGCCCTTTCAAAAATATTATTTTTCAAAGTCCAATTTGTGGTACCTTTGAAAAAGTATATTATTCATAATTCTTTGTCTCCCCTCTAACGGAAGAGGAGGGAACGACCAATTAACTCTCCTTTTATATCCCACGATGGCTGGGACACTAAATAAGGTAAGTGAGGTAAGCATAGTGCAGTGTAACCTGCAACACAGCAGGGCGGCAACGGCAACACTGTGCCGACGCCTGGATGAGGAGCAGGATACACTGGCACTAATCCAGGAACCCTGGATAGTTCAAACTAAAATAACAGGGTTGTCAAGACTAAGTGGACTCATTTTCAGCTCACCAACAACAGAGAGACCGAGGACTGCCATCTACGTCCCTCGGCACATCAAAACCCAGCCACTTCAACACCTCTCAACATCTGATCTAACGGCCGTTAAGGTGGAATGTCTGGTGGCAAACAAACTAACAACTGTTGTCTTAGCATCAGTATACCTCCCCCAGGACTCGGCCACTCTTCCACCATCAAAAGAAATGGAGGAACTGGTAGCACACTGCCGCAATCAAAACTGGGAACTAATCATGGGCTGTGACGCCAATGCACACCATGTGACCTGGGGCAGTGAAGACAACAATGCAAGGGGTAAGTCACTTTATGATTATATAACTGGTAACAACCTTATTGTAAGCAACAGGGGCTGTACACCAACATTTATAAACTCCAGAAGTCAAACCATAATAGATATAACACTAACAACGTGGCATATATCCAGCCTAATCCAAAACTGGAACGTGTCTGACTGCGTAACACTATCAGACCACCAATGGATAAACTTTGAAATCAACCTTATTAAGACACCGAAAAAACCCTTCCGAGATCCCCGGAGGACTGACAAAGACGTATATCGATGTCAACTCAGGGAGAACCTGGAAGGAGTTAGCGTAAGGACACCCGGAAGTAGAGGTGAAATAGAGCAATATGTTAAAATATTGCAAACAGCAATGAGACAAGCTTTTGAGACATCCTGCCCCTTGAGGTCTTCGCAACAGTCCAACGAGGCCACCAAGTGGTGGTGTCAGGGGCTGACTGACCTCAAGAAGAAGGCTAGGGCCTCGTTCAACAAAGCAAAATTAACTAGACAGGAATCAGATTGGGAGTCATACAAAACCAACCTGAAAGAGTTTAAAAAACTAGTCAGACAAAGACAAAGAGAAGCGTGGAGAACCTACTGTGAGGAAATCGAAGACTACTCACAGACCGCTGGGCTTTGCAAAATCCTCGCCAAAGATAAAGACCATGACCTTTGCCTACTAAAAAAGGACGATGGCACAAGAACTACCGACCTTCGTGGAAGCCTAGAGTTACTTATGGAAACTCACTTCCCGGAATCTGTGATAACAGAACGGAAGGAATGGCCAAACGAAGTCGACACTCAGCCCTCAGACCTGGATTGGCAAATGGCCAACCAAGTAGTGAGCGAAGACAGGATAAGATGGGCAATACAGAGCTTCTCTCCTTTCAAATCACCAGGCATTGACGGCATCTATCCCGCCCTACTGCAATGGGGACTGGATGAACTACTGCCGCACCTGGTCGGAGTATTTAGGGCGAGCTTGGCACACCTTCATATTCCAGAGATATGGAGAGAAGTGAAAGTTGTGTTCATTCCAAAGACAGGGCGGATGGATTATACCACCCCCAAAGCATATAGGCCTGTCAGCCTAACCTCGTTTCTCCTCAAGACGATGGAGAAGCTATGTGAACGATACATAAGGGATGTCGTAGTGAAAGACAACCCTCTGCATCCCAACCAACATGCATACACATTGGGAAGATCCACCGACACCGCCCTCCATGCGGTCGCGAGTCGGATTGAGAAATCCTTGGACAATAAAGAGTCCACCCTAGGTGTATTCATAGACATAGAAGGTGCGTTTGATAAAACCACCTTCCCAAAAATCACGGCAGCCCTAGTGGAGAGAAACGTCCCCACGATTATGGGAAGCTGGATATTCAACATGCTCTCCAAAAGAGCTGTACAAATCAGTGTGGGAGACGCTTCTGTACGAGGAATGGTAGCGAGAGGCTGCCCGCAGGGAGGTGTAATATCACCACTGCTATGGAACTTAGTTCTCGACAGCCTCTTGCGCCACCTCAACTCAGAGGGTTTCCACACAATCGCCTACGCAGATGATGTAACAATACTGCTCAACGGAAAATTTGAAGGAGTCCTCTGTGAAAGGATGCAGGGGGCTCTAAGAATAATTGAAAAATGGTGCAGAGAACACTCGCTGTCTGTTAATCCCAGGAAGACGGAGATGGTTCTCTTCACAAGAAAAAGGAAACCAGGAGCACTGGAAGCACCAGTTCTCCTGGACACAACACTAAGTTTCGCATCAGAAGTGAAATACCTTGGGGTAACCTTCGACGCCAAACTAACATGGAATCTTCACTTAGACAGAAGACTAAAAAAGGCTTACATTTCTTATGAGCAGTGCCGCAGGACCGTGGGGAAAACCTGGGGAATGAAACCCAAAGTGGTCATGTGGATATACACTGCCATCATAAGACCAATGATAACCTATGGAGCTGTGGTCTGGTGGCCTAAGAGTAAACAGACTACAGCGAGAGCCAAGCTCAGCCAAGTGCAGAGAGTTGCCTGCCTAAGCATAACAGGAGCTATGCGAACAACGCCGACGAGAGCAATGGAGGTAATGCTGTGTTTGCCACCACTGGATTTACATCTAGGAGAAGTGGCCTTAATAACAATGGCACGCCTCAAGTCCGTCGGCCTACAACCAAATGTAGGCTGTGGGGAGACCAGAAGTCGCCTGTGGAACGAGGCTGTCAGGAAGACGCCTCTTCTACAGGCATGCACAGATGGCATCTCTCCCCGATTTGTCTTTGATAGACCCTACACAATACAGACAAACAGTGAAAACGAGACCGCTGGTGAAGGTGTGATTAACATTTTCACAGACGGATCAAGGAAGAAGGAGGGGGCAGGATGTGGAATATATTCCAGAAGCCTGCAAATCCAATATAAATGGACTATGGATGAGCGAGCCAGCATAGTACAAACTGAACTGGCGGGCATAACCATAGCCGCAAAAGAGATTGTCCGCAGACAAACTACGGGCAAAACAATCAGGATCTACACAGACTGTAGACAATCACTACTAGCCCTGAGAAGTTACAAAATAACCACAGGAGCAGTATGGGAATGTCATCAAGCACTTGTGGGTGCCTCCAGTACGAACAACATCTCGGTATGCTGGGTGAAAGGACACGCACAGTGCAGTGGCAACAAAAAAGCCGACAAACTGGCCAAGAAGGCAGCAGGCCAACTTATTTTTGGACCAGGCCCGGCCAGTCTGTTACCGATTATGGCGATAATACAATTAATTAAGGAGAACACCCACAACGAATTTAAGAAGCTGTGGGATGAAACAAGCAGCTGTCAGCTTGCTAGGGAACTACTCACGTATCCCAACAAGAAAACAGCAATGGACTACCTGGCAATGACCAGAAGGAATCTACGTTTTATAACAGGAATCCAGACTGGACACTGTCCGCTAAGGAAACATCTATACAATATGAGATTAAGCGAAACACCTCTTTGCAGAGGTTGTGAACAAGAAGATGAGACGGTTCAACACATACTCTGTGACTGTTCAGCCGTCTCATCAATTAGAGAATCCATCTTGGGAGAGCGTTGGCCTACCTTGGCCAATGTAAGGGAGATGCCCCTAGGCAACATCACCACCTACTTCGAAAGAATAGGTTGGCTGGAGGCCTAGGCGAGTGTCTGCCTAGAGGGAGGATGTACAAGGGGTCCAATGGGGCCTAAGTGCTGTGGTTTTTGACCACCCTCCTGCTAATTCCATACTCCATAATTCTTTGTCATTGCATACTTCTGCTCTCATATCCTGAACCAAAAACATTTTTCCTAAGTGAAAATTTGGCGTTTCTTCGAATTTTCACCTGGTCATTTCCAACGCCTTATAGAACCCAAAACGGTCCTTATGGACTGATCTGTGCCTCTGCAGACTCTTAAAAATGTCTTTATATGAAATTTTTGCCTAAGTCGAATTTTGATTCTGTCTTCAACTTAGGACGATTTTGGAGAGTTCTACATCTCTCCGATGACCTCAACTACTTTTATAGAGGCCATTTTCTTCATATCTAGCTATCCTGACCAGCCTGGAAATTTCGAGAGACAATTGACCTTTAGATTGACCTATTTAATAAACGAAAGTTGACCTTCAGTTGACATTGAAAATGACTTTTATGTTCAAATTCAAGATGACCTCAACAACTTTTATAGAAGTAATTTTCCTGATATCTTGCTAAGCTGATGAGTTATTCAGGCGTACCCATACTTTTGGAACACCATATGTGTGGATCATGAAAGTGTTGCAATAGATTTATTTGCATTTATATTCATTTCGTTAAATACAAAACGTTCTTTCAAAGCATTCATTGTGTATGCCTTTTTAAATTACTTCCACGTCCAGTGGAAGTATAGTAACGACAAAAAAATTTAAAAAAATTTTTATTGTCCAAATAGGCTTAAAATGTCATGCAACGTCGAGATTTTAAGTTTGAGCGAAAAAAATATTTCTGTCTGTCTGTCTGTCGGTCTGTCTCTGTCGGTCTGTCTGTAACTTTTTTTTTGTGCGCACGTTTACTCTGGAACCGTTTAAGATATTGACTTGAAATTTGGTATACATATGTACTTTAACGAGATCTAGAACTAGATTATATTTTCATCTTGTTCCGTAGAAGGGTAGGGGGGTAAATTGTGGTAAATTTGGGGAAAATGGGTCAATCAAGCAGGTAAGAGTCCATAAAATTGGTATTTAGTATATACAAGAGAAGCTAAGGTCTCAAAAAAATGTTTGCCATTAGCCACCCCCATTACCACCCCCATCCCCTTATTAAAGGGGATGAAAAAAATTGTGATTTAGTGTATGTACAGGAACCAGAAACCCCAAAATATGTTTTTACTTCATCCACCCCCACTATCCCCACCCCCCTCCCCACTACCGATGTGGGGTATCGTTTTATGGATTTTTGGGGTAGAGGATTTCAAATATTATATTATTAAAGTTCCATAAACAATTATTTTTACATACAAAGTTTTTTCGTTGTGAGTGACTTTGATAGAGAATCTGGATGTGGAAGTAGTGATTCCTTGGGCAGCGGTTTTTTAATATATGCTTATCCTAAACCAAGAATGGTTTTATAATACTCTTCAAATGTTCTACGGGTAAAGATTTAGACAATTCAATAAAATATGGAAGCTTTAAAAGTAGTATTAAAAAGAAGCATTGGTCTTTCTTCTATACTTTTATAAGAGTGTCCTTCCAGTCTTTCCTATTAGTAGTCTTAGAAGTAAGCTTATAATAGAGTATTTTAAAACTAAAATTGTTAGTTGGGTGCTATCTACGTATTAGTGGAAAGTAAAACGAATTTGAACCGATCTTCTTGCCTATTATCAATCTGAAGCCGGGAAAAAAATGAATAAATAATGCAACCAAACATATTTTTGAGTACGCTGACAAGTTATTAAGAAATTATATCGAACGAGTTTTCATATTCTTTCGTTTTCTTGTTGATAGTCCCAGTAATTACTCCGCGATTTTATAATTACAATAAGCAGTTTTCAACTCGAATTTTCCGCGTGTTGATTGTAATCATTTTAACACAGAACTAGGGCGGAACCATTTTGTTTAAAGCTGTAAATTACCGATAGCAATCCGCAATAAACAGAAACGGAGAGAACGAAATTGCAAAGTGCCCGTGGTTGTTGGTAAGAATAGCTGAAACCACTTCACCTCATCAGCTTGAAGAGTATAAGACAGTGAATAAACAGTTAATCTAGCAGCCAGACCGCTTCTGCCGAGCGCCAGGCTTCTTTCTAATCCCGTCGAAGATTAAATTGATATCCACAACAGTTATTAACTGGATGTGTCTCTGTTGAATTGTTCTCGGATAAATTTCAAATACTTAAAACCGCCGACTTGAAAAGTCGTGCCAAATTAACTTCGAATGTCAAGTCTACTTCTCTGTTCAGGCCAAAGCCACATTTATTAATGGTGTAATGTTTTCTTTGTTTTATTTTTAACTGTCTTTTGGAAATATGAAGTATTTAACCGCTCTCAAGATTTATTAGGAAAGGATCGCGAAAAGTTTTATTTGATTTTAAAATGATACCGTATACTTTCAGAGGGTATAGTGTGACTCGGAATTATTATGAAAATAATTAAAATGAGATGTAGGAGACTGAATTTCTGTGCAATTTTTCTTCCAAAGGTAGCAGACAAGTTATAATTGTTACGTGTTTACAACCCTTAGTAAACGCCCTGTACTGTGGGTTCGGAAATTATAACACCAGGGTAACACTAACCACTAATTAATTAACTTACGTACAAATCATAATAAATAATTACTTCAGTAATATTACACTGAGTATTATAATTTAATAATTTAGTCACTTGTCCTTGATCTGATCTGAACTCACTAACTGAACTTAACTCTACTTACGTGGCCACTCACCCTATATTTATAGCTAAGTGTTTCTGGAATTCTCTACCAACATTCTACATTGTTCTAGATAGCTGTCCGTAATTTTCAGATGCCGACACTGTGCACCATATCTGGAACGATTGCCGAGCTAACTAACGATGCTTACTTTTCTGTTACTCATACATGGAACTTAGAGGGAATTCCTGTAGATGTCTATAGGGGTATAAAGCTGTAACACTCTCCCTCCTTAAACATCAACGTCATCCCCACTCATTTGTCTCTCCTCTTAATGTCGCCTTTCTTGTTCTCCCTTTTCCTCTTGATGTTGTTTTTCTTGTTATTCTTTCTCCCTTTACCGTCTTATTTCCAGGTCCTGATCATTTTCAATATGTGTGTTCTCAAAATACAAACTCAAATCTCCTTCCTATAAAATACGGTGTTCCTCAGGGATCTGTATTGAGGCCGACACTATTCTTGATTTATGTAAATAATCTACTAAGCATGGCCATGGATGCAAACTTTGTTCGATTTGTTGACGAAACAGCCGTAACAAAACCATTTAAGATTTAGGAGTGACTTTTTCAACAGTAGTAGTGTTAAGTTTTACTTCCACATCCAGTGGAAGTATAGTAACGACAAAAAAATTTTTAAAAATTTTTATTGTCCAAATAGGCTTAAAATGTCATGAAACGTCGAGATTTTAAGTTTGAGCGAAAAAAAAATTTCTGTCTGTCTGTCTGTCGGTCTGTCGGTCTGTCGGTCTGTCGGTCTGTCTGTAACTTTTTTTGTGCGCACGTTTACTCTGGAACCGTTTAAGATATTGACTTGAAATTTGGTACACATATGTACTTTAACGAGTTCTAGAACTAGATTATATTTTCATCTTGTTCCGTCGAAGGGTTGAGGGGTAAATTTGGGGTAAATGGGTAAATTAAGCAGGTAAGAGTCCATGAAATTGGTATATAGTATATACAAGAGAAGCTAAGGTCTCAAAAAAATTTTTGGCATTAGCCACCCCCATTACCACCCCCACCTCCTTATTAAAGGGGATGAAAAAAAAAATTGTGATTTAGTGTATGTACAGGAACCAGAAACCTCAAAATATTTTTTTACTTCATCCACCCCCCACTACCATCCCCCCATCACCACCCCCACCCCACTACCGATGTGGGGTATCGTTTTATGGGTTTTTGGGGTAGAGGATTTCAAATATTATATTATTAAAGTTCCATAAACAATTATTTTCACATACAAAGTTTTTTCATTGTGAGTGACTTGGATAGAGAATCTGGATGTGGAAATAGTGATTCCTTGGGCAGCGGTTTTTTCTCTAATGATTTTCACATTAATAATATCACAGAAAAATATAAAAAGTTGTTTGAGCCAGGATTAGGCACTTTTAATAAAGGGGTAGCTAAAATTATATTAAAAGATGATACTATAGCACCAAAATTTTTCAGAGCAAGGCCCATTCCATATGCCCTAAAAACCAAGGTAGAAGATGAACTAAATCGATTGTTGGAGCTGGAAGTAATTTCGCCAGTGGAATATTCTGAATGGGGAACACCAGTGGTGCCGGTCCTAAAACAAAATGGCGCAATTCGACTCTGTGGAGATTTCAAGGTTACCATAAATCCATATTTGGAAATAAATCAATATCCTTTACCTCGCGCCGAGGAGTTGTTTGCAAAATTAAGCGGAGGTATTGAATTTTCTAAATTAGATTTAACTAATGCTTATCAACAAATATTACTTGATGAAAACTCAAAAAAATATGTAACTATTTCAACACATAAGGGTCTGTTTTCTTACCACCGCCTCCCTTTTGGAGTAGCTTCAGGTCCAGCCATTTTTCAAAAAACAATGGATTCTTTATTACAGGGTTTAGAAGGGGTTATTTGTTTTTTAGATGACATTTTAATAACAGGCTGTAATAAAGGGGATCATTTAAAAAAATTAGAAAATGTTTTAGAAATATTACAAAGTTCTGGATTTAAAATAGCTATTGAAAAATGTTCAATTTTTCAAGACTCAGTAAAATATCTTGGTTATGTAATAGATAAGGAAGGATTGCATCCCAGTGAAGATAAAATTTTAGCAATAAAAGAGGCCCCTGTTCCTCAAAATATTACCCAGTTAAAATCATTTTTAGGATTAGTAAATTATTATGGCAAATTTTTTAGAAATTTATCAACAACATTGCATCCCTTAAATAATTTATTGCGAAAATCGGTCAAGTGGTTTTGGTCAGAGGAATGCAACAAAAGTTTTAATTATATTAAACAAAAATTAGCATCTGATGATGTGTTAGTACACTTTAATCCTAATTTACCTATAAAATTAATAGTGGATGCTTCCCTATACGGGGTTGGAGCTTTAATTGTTCACGTTTTTCCAAATAAAATGGAAAAACCCATTGCATACGCTTCACGTACCCTAAGTAAAAGTGAAAAAAACTGGTCGCAGATTGAAAAAGAGGCCTTGAGCATAATTTTCGGATTAACCAAATTCAATTTATATCTTTATTATAATCATTTCACTTTAGTTACCGACCATAAACCTTTATTAGCTATATTTAGCCCTAACAAAGGCATACCTCAATTTTCTGCCAATAGATTACGGAGATGGGCCATAATATTATCTAGCTATACATATTCGATTGAATATACGGAAAAAAATAAAGCCGATTTTTTGTCCAGGTTACCTTTAAATTGCTCAGAAAGTGAAAATGTTGACGATGGTTTTTTAGAATATTCAAATTATTTTTTATCTGGAAATGAATGTCAAATTAAAATTGCAGATGTTGAGGAAGCAACAAGAAGTGATGTATTTTTAAAAAAAAATAATTAAGTTTGTTAAATCCGGCAAGTGGCCAGCATTTACACATAAAATAGAAAAATATCAACCGTTTTTATTAAAAAGATATGAACTTACTGTGGAAAGTAACTGCTTAATTTGGAATAATAGATTAATTATTCCAGAACTATTACGTAAAATTGTGTTAAATCAATTACATTTTACTCATTTAGGAATTGTTAAAATGAAGGGTATCGCTAGGACTTATTTCTGGTGGCCAAATATGAATAAAGAGATAGAATATTTAGCAAATTCGTGTGAATCATGTAATTTAAATAGTCCAAGTCTGGAAAGGGGGGAATTGTGTGTCTGGACATGGCCAGAAAAAGCATGGGACCGAATTCATGTAGATTATTGCGGTCCAATTAATGACAAGATGTTTCATATCGTCACAGATGCTCATTCCAAATGGCTAGAAGTATTTGTAATGAAATGTTGTACGACGCAAGCTACTATTATCGAATTAAGGTAGGTATACTTTTGCAAGGTTTGGCCGTCCAAAACAGTTGGTCTCGGATAATGCTAAAAATTTTAGTTCACACGAATTTAACTTATTTTTAGAGCAAAATGGCATAGAACATTTATATTCACCCCCATACCACCCTCAATCGAATGGGGCAGCGGAGGCAAATGTAAAAACTGTAAAAAAAGCTTTGAAAAAATCTTTATTTTCAAATAAAAGCAAGGACATTGATTTACTATTATCTAATTTTCTTTATGATTATAGAAATTCAGTACACTCCACCACTGGTGTAACTCCTTCTGAAGTGATGTTCAGACATAAAGTTAACGATCGCTTTAGTTTATTGTCTCCAAGCAATATTATAAAAAACAATGTTGATAAAAGTCAGAATCAACAAAAAAAATATTACAAGGGTCATCGAGAAATTAAATTTAATATAGGTGACATTGTTTTAGCTAGAGGTTATAAGGTAAATAAAATATTTTGGTGTAAAGGTTATATTAAGCAAAGGTTAGGGAAAAATATGTATTTAGTAGAAATACCAGAGTTAAACACCATCTGGAAACGTCATCTTGATCAGATAAAACCATTTTTTTATAATAATTGTGAAATAAAACAAGGCACACTTCCGGTAACACCTGTCGAGCAATCTTGCTCAAGTTTACCAGATGAAGGTGTTTCTAATAGACCCAAACGTAATGTTAAACAAATAGATAGGTTAGTTTATAGTTGAGATATTAGATAAGTTTTAGATAAGATGTATTACAATAAGTTTTGTTTCTTTTAAGGGGAGAGATGTTATGTATATATATATGTGAATAAATAAATATTATTGTAAAATAATAATTAAGGAAGATTACACTTTCTGTTCTTACTATATTAATGTTTTATATACCTTTTTTATGTACACTTTTTATGGACATGTAGATTGCGCCGTCCGCAACTCATTGTACTGTGAACCATTAAATAGTAAACGTCTCAAATTAGATGTGTATTTTATTTCACCGAAGTTTCTCTAAATAATATAAAAATTTATCCGTATTTATCGAAAATACGTAACACAAACTATATTTAGAAATAGCCCTATAATAGACTTCGAGTTGAAATACAGTTTATTCAGTTGAGGAATTTATGGAGGCAGATTTTAATAACTGGTAATTTTTAACGTGATTATTGGCATTTGTCAATTGTATAGTAGCATTTGTTAAAACTTTAGTAACTGTCTCCCCAAATTGAATTCAAATCTTTGTAGTAGTAATAACCTAGTTTTAAAAAAGAGAAGGTATGCTTACTATTTCACTTAGTAAGACTTCTCTTCTTAGTAAAAATTTTCTATATAAATACAACGAAGCTTATTAGCATACATGTTAAACTGTTTTTTTACTCGTCGTTGCAATGCCTTGTTACCATGATGGTAACGTACAAATCTTACATAACTTTTTTGATTAAATTTTATAGCAAATTTTAAATTTATTATTTATTTACCTCTTTTCCATTAAGTACACAAAAAAAATAACATATTGAACGAGTAAGACAAATGGGTATTCAAGCTCCTATAAATTTAACTAGCTGGAAAATCACTTTTCACTTTTCTTTACTTGTAAAATAAACTTATTATTAATCTTGTGAAAAAGATTTGTATTGTTCAACGTGGTCATTGAAACTTTCACAATTAAAAATTAAATTTCGTTTTATATGTTAGTACTTGAGCTGAATACGGTGTATTAATTAGAATATGCAGATATTTTTTCCAACCTCAATCGTAAAAAACATGACCAGAGCATCTGTAATCAATCCGCAGACATAATTCGTCCCGGTTGCCGAGTTGAGTAATTAAATTTTTGACACGTAGATTCTCCATTTGCTTTTACTCTTCGTCATTGGTGTCGTTGCAATGTTTTATAATTGGGAAATAAATATGTATCTCTATTAAGAATAAAATATGCAAAGCGAATATTAACAAAATACGTAGGTACAGCATATTATTATAAAATAATTTGTATTTGAATATTTGCAGACCATTTTACTTCCACATCCAGTGGAAGTATAGTAACGACAAAAAAATTAAAAAAAAATTTTATTGTTCAAATAGGCTTAGAATGTCATGAAACGTCGAGATTTCAAGTTTGAGCGAAAAAAAAAAATTTCTGTCTGTCGGTCTGTCGGTCTGTAACTTTTTTTGTGCGCACGTTTACTCTGGAACCGTTTGAGATATTGACTTGAAATTTGGTACACATAAGTACTTTAACGAGATCTAGAATTAGATTATATTTTCATCTTGTTCCGTTGAAGGGTTAGGGGGTAAATTGGGGTAAATTTGGAGTAAATAGGTAAATCAAGCAGGTAAGAGTTCATAAAATTGATATTTAGTATAGACAAGAGAAGCTAAGGTCTCAAAAAAAAATTTGGCATTAACCACCCCCATTACCACCCCCACCCCATTATTAAAGGGGACGAAAAAAAAATGTGATTTAGTGTGTGTACAAGAACCAGAAACCTCAAAATATTTTTTTACTTTATCCACCCCCACTCCCATCCCTGTCACCACCCCCATGTGGGGCATCGTTTTATGGGTTTTTGGGGTAGAGGATTTCAAATATTATATTATTAAAGTTCCATAAACAATTATTTCCAGATACAAAATTTTGTCGTTGTGTGACTTGGATAAAAAATCCGGATGTGGAAGTAGTGATTCCTTGGGCAGCGGTTTTTCATATGTTTTTGAAATTACAGGGTATGTCACCACTACTTTACTTTTACTTCCACATCCAGTGGAAGTATAGTAACGACAAAAAATTTTGAAAAATGTTTTATTGTTCAAGTAGGCTTAAAATGAATGAAATGAATGAAATGTCGAGATTTTAAGTTTGAGCGAAAAAAAATTCTGTCTGTCTGTCGGTCTGTCTGTAACTTTTTTTTGTGCGCACGTTTACTCTGGAACTGTTTAAGATATTGACTTGAAATTTGGTACCCATATGTACTTTAACGAGATCTGGAACTAGATTACATTTTCATGTTGTTCCGACGAAGGAATTGGGGTAAATTTGGGGTAAATGGGTAAATCAAGCAGGTAACAGTCGACAAAATTGGTATTTAGTATATACAAGAGAAGCTAGGGTCTCAAAAACATTTTTGACACTAGCCACCCTCATTACCACCCCCACCTCCTTATTGAAGGAGATGAAAAAAAAATGTGATTTAGTGTTTGTAAAAGGACCAGAAACCTCAAAATATGTTTTTACTTCATCCACCCCCACTACCACCCCCCCTATTACCACCCCCACCCCACTACCGATGTGGGGTATCATGTTATGAGTTTTTGGAAGATTTCAAATATTACATTATTAAAGTTCCATAAACAATTATTTCCACATACAAAGTTTTTTCGTTGTGAGTGACTTGGATAGAGAATCTGGATGTGGAAGTAGTGATTTCTTGGGCAACGGTTTTTAATTTATCATACGAACTTAGTAGGTGAAAAATAAAGTAAAAAAAAAATACATCCAAAACCTACGTGGGGTTCGAATCCGAGACCGTTGGGTTCCGAGTCAATCAATCGACCAGTCAATCAACAATCATTTATTTGAATTAAACATTATAGACTAATGTAATGTCCCCGGAACCTGGCTCGGAGCCAGCTAGACAGCCACGGCACGCAGCACCGCGGTGATTGTAGAATTGGGCTTGGTTTAACGACAAATGACTTGCAAATTAGTACTCCTGTCTGCCAGAGGCAAACTTAAAAACTAAATTAAAGTTTAAAGTCCACACGGACCTAAAGTTAGTTAAAAAAAAAACTGTAAAAAATTGTCACTTACTAGGTAAGGCACTTATTTCGTTTTGGTTGCTGGCGCGAGAAAACAAAATTCAAACCAAGAATAAAAAACCCGTTCGAAAAATTTCCACCCTGGTGGTCTTCCTGCCACCAGGAAAATGTCGTGGAAATTATAAGAAGATATAGTTCGAAATATTTTGGTTTTTGAGAATATATTGATCAAGAAACATTTAGAAACAAAAAAAGGGCAAAAGGACAAAAAAGATAAAACAAATAGAACGTATAAAGGGAATAGGGAAGGTTGGTTATAAGTTTTAGTAAAGATTGTATATGTCGCATAGGATAGTATGACTAGAGAGGTTGCCAGAAAATAGGCAACGCCTGGTATGGTAGGGGGTGTCGAATATCGAAAAGGATTGCATTATGCTGTCAGATTCGAGTTATGTTGCGAGTTAGCGGACTATCGCCCAGTTTGAATTTTTGAGAAATTTCTTGGACGTAGTCCGCTAGTGGAGTTATGTCGTGGCAACTAGCATATAAATCTAGGAGGGAGGTATCTGTCCACGGTTGGATATTACATTATGAAATGTATATTAGTAAAATATATAAGTATATATTAAAATCATTCAAAAATATCATTTTACGAGATTTTTATTCAATTACAGAAACATAAAAATTAAAAAAAATGTTTTCAAAGACCTCGCACGGAATGATAGGAAAATGGCCCTCCGGTTAAGTTGCACCAAATTTTAGTATGTTATAGGTCTTGGCCTCTTGAACAATAGTTCTCATGGACACAATGCTCAAAATTCAATAATTCGACCGCCAGTGGCCTTTGAAGTCTAAAAATATAAAGTTCTTATACCTGGTGCCACAGGTTAGTGGCTCCCCCCTTATATTTCCTTTATGTTTCAACTTATTCTTTTGAAATTTGGGGTGCATAAACTACCTGTGAAAATGAGTTTTTGGTCATACTAAACGGTATGAGATCATTTCCGGTTTACCTGAAAATGACCGCAATTTTTAAATGGAAAAACTTGTATATTTTTATATATTTGGATTCAAGACAACTGAGTATACCTAGAGATTTTCGTGAATCTTTGAGTCGATGTTCAGTTTCTTTTAGCATTTTAAGACAGAGTGCTTTGGAATACCAAAATTTGTTCTACGGCAGGTAAAGTCTAAGGGAATAATATAATTTTTCGTTTAATTTCATTAATAACTATTTACGAAGCCTCCAAAATTGAACAAATCACTTTTTTATTGAAAACATTTTTTTCAAATGGGAAGCTGGTGGCTCATAGTGTTCAATAAATTATAGATTTTTTTCTGAATTCATTGATATCCATTTCAAATCTATGCTATGCTATAGGGTTTTTTCTCATCAATTCGAATGAAATAAGTAAACCTGGATCAGACAAGACCGAAACAACCCGGGGGTTCAAGCAGCCTTTACACGAACTGAACTTTTCCTTCAGTGGCTCTGACGTCCATTTCGACTTGGATGGACAGTGTGGTTATAATTGTAAGCGTCGAGAGATCTATTAGCATAGGATGGGAATTGTATATAATGAACCAGATGTAATGAATGATCATTGAATAAATAAAAACGAGAATATTTTTACATATAAAATCAATGAAAAACAAAAATATATACATACACCAAAGAACCGTGTTAATCAATTCCTTACAAGCCACTGAAAGAAACGTTTACTTTGTGTAAAGGCTGCTTGAACCCCCGGGTTGGTTAGGTATCATCTGATCGAGATTGAACTTATTTTGTTCGAATTGACGAGAAAAAATTCTATCCTCGCAAGCCCAGCACCGAAAAATCGGAAAGGAGGTCGGGTAAAGGGTAGGTCTGGAAATATTGTCACCATCGTGTTCCCCTTGAAAACGGGGTGTGTCATTTTCCAGCTGATTATCGTTGTTTTTGTGGCATTTCGTTATTGGGAGTGCCGGTTTTTTCAACCAGCATGTTAGGTCATCTGTGATCAATCGTTACTTATTTTATTCGAATCGACAAAAAAAAACCGATCCGACAAGCCCTCGCAAGCCTAGCACCGGAAAATCAGAAAAAGAGGTGGTTTTTCCGGGGTAGTGGGTGAAGAGTATATCGGAAAATATTGTCACCATCGTATTCCCCGTACTCGAAAACGGAGGAATAGATGTCTTGCGGTCCAGTCGCAGAACTTTTGGGGTCAAAGGGACTATTTAAGAACTTTATATTTTTAGACTTCACACGCCACTGGCGGCCGAACTATTGAATTTTAAGCATTGTGCCCATGAGAATTATTGTTTACAAGGCCAAGACCTATAACATACTAAAATTTGGTACAATTTAACCGAGGGCCATTTTCCTATCATTCCGTGCGAGTTCCTTTAAATAATTAATAACTTTTCTATTTACTGATCGATTTTGTTCAAAATAAAAAGAGTTCTTCCTCTAGCTAACACTAACTTACAATTTTCAATGCAATCGGACTTTTCTTTCTTAAGTTCAGACAGACGGACATTTTGAAATACAATTTATTATGTTCTGAGTTTGGCAATATATGAAATATATTATAAAATATATTAACAGAATAGTAAGAAATAATTCTCAGAAAATTATATTTTGAAATGTGTTCTGTTTGTACGTAATATAATAATAACTTCAAATAATGCTATAGAACTTTTAAGGCATGGTATTAAGATTCTAAATCCAAAAATGTTTAGATTTTTGTCCAAATAACAAAAATTGAAACAAACACGTTGCAATATTACTCCTCAAACTTGGGTTTGAGTCGTACACCTTGAATACTCCGGAAATTATAGCACCGTGGAAAACCCATATATAAAGGCAATTATTAGCTGTACTCTTAATAATTTCAGATATACAGATAGTTTAAGGTCACCTGAGGTTACTACGTATATTGTTAAGTTTTACCTAGGGACAGAAATTGTCTCGAAAGCCAGTGATATATATGATGCATTATCCATTAATCTGTTGGAATGTTTCATTTACAACTGCACTTACTGATAAAGCAAAGCGATGGAAGTTCAATTTTGACCATTAGTTTCGCTCTGACCTTTTGTTACCACTTAAACTTACTGTAAGCTCTTCTTTCGCTTATAAGTGATTGATATAACTATTTAATGAGTATTAATTCATATTTAAATTAAATCTAAGTAATATTTTGTAATATTTTAAGAATCTATTATGGTCTTCGTTTACTTTAAAATAGTTTTGTGAATAATTGTTATAGAATAAAAATGTTTGTCGGATCGGTTTTCAGAAAAGTATGATTTCCTTTATTTTTTAAATTTTCATTTTTTACTTATATGATAAACATCAAGATTTGCTGTTGACGTTAAATAGACTACGTACATATCTACAAATCTCGAATTATCCTTTGCAACTACACACGTACGCCCTTTGCCTCACTACTTGTAAAATATGGACATTGTTTCATTTTGCTTGCAAATTTAATTTCGTCGCAGGACGTAATTCTTCACATGTCGCATACAGGACCAAAAATCTATAAAATAACGTCACCAACTAAGTTTTAATTAATTAGAAATTTCAAGTACAACAATTTCATTGGATGTTTCAATTAAAACTTAAATCAGACATACTCTGCTAGTAATTTTTATAGACGGCAAATTATAATGAAATAAATTCATATTCTGACTTTTTCTAGATTACCTGCTGCTATTCTTTTTTTTTTCTTCACTAAGTGGAAGACAAGTAGTTGCGCTAAAAATGGAGTATAATCTTTACATTTCCAGACTTGGAGAACCCGAAAAATATGCTTTCTTTTAAATGTGTGTCTGTCGTTGTCGTCATTGTCATCGGAAATTCTTGACAGTCACAAAAGGCTAAATAAATTTTTATAAAACTTGTCAACGTTTTTTACAAATCAATGATGAAAACGTTACAGTGCTTACTCGATTTGTCTTTATTCACTTTTATTTCTTATTTACAATCTACTCTAATTATACTACAGAGTAATAAGTAAATGATTTGTGTGCGTTGCTTGTTTTGAGTTGGGTACCATGCAATGATGGCCCACCTGTCTTCACCTAGGTGCGTAGGTCTTCTGGCCATTGTCTTTTTAATCTTCTGTTCACCAAGGACTGTGTTGCTAACTTCCTGGTGAGCTGGTTGTTATGGTCACTAATACGATCTCTATATTTGGTGGCATATCTGCCAATCACATCGTTTATGAGAGGAACTCCAAGATCTTCGTGGAGGGTTTGGTTAAATACATACCATGGAGCATTTGTTATGATTCGAAGCATTTTGGACTGGAATGTCTGGAGTATTTTGGTTATCGATGTTTTGCTGCAATCCCATAGTTCTATGCCAGATAGGCTTTAATATAGTCTTATATATGAGTATTTTATTTTCCGATGATAATTGGGATTTTTTACCCATTAACCGGTACATATTCCTTTACACCACACACTCCACACTTTAGATTTAATTGTTTTTTTTCCTTAATATGTGTTTTCCACGTAACCTTTTGATCAAGGTGTAGTCCGAGATATTTGACTTCAGATTTTACAGGTATCGGTGTATTATTTATAGTGACTTGAGGGCATGTACTTCGTTTCGTTATGAAGGTGACTTGAATGGATTTCTCACTATTGACTTTGATTTTCCATCTCTTTAACCAGTCCTGCAGTGAGTTAAGGTAGTTTTGTAGATTTTCGGATGGTCTATCTGGATTTACGTCTGATGAAAGGATCGCTGTGTCATCCGCAAAGTAGAATTTGACAATGGGATATCTGAAGTAAAGAATAAATAAAGAAATGGCCCAAGAACACTGCCCTGCGGTATTCTTGCTTTTATATGATGTAGATCCGATAAAGTATTCTCAGATTTAACTTGGAAATAGCGGGAAGATAAATATGGTTTTAGTAGAATATACACTAGAGTGCCCCTTATTTATACTTGACGGAAAAAAATGATCGAATTTAATTTGCGGCACCCGCCACAATGGTTCCAATTTCTAAAAAAGTAATCCCTTGTCAAATCGGTCAAGGGGACAACGTGCCGCAAGCACCCTCAAGATTCTGAATTTCTTGAAATACTCCATATTGAGAAATTGACCCTTTCTAAAAAGTAAACAATAGATAGGTAGGTGTTACCTTATAATAGACAAATATAAAATAGTTTATCAGACCTTTTTCCCAAGAAAGCGGAAAGACGTTGCTAGAGGGAGTAACAGTGAATCATCTGGAAGGGCTTGTTGTGGTAAAGGCAGTACAGTTTTAACAGTATCTCACTGTCTCTTGTACTGTGACGAGTGACTATGAAATTCAGTGATTTTAAAATGAATATTTTCAATTATTTAATTTCGATATGGCGGGAATTACTTTGCATCATGATAATCGAGTTTATCTTCTTGAACATTACACTCATGCGACCACTAGTAAACTTTCATCTAATAAACAAGTATATTTCGATAGCACAGTTACAAATATAGGAGTTTTTAATGGTAGCTGTGTACTACTAGAACAATTCCTAAAAAGAGACCTGCCATATCCACATTTATGAGTTGGTCCTTAGAGTTCAAGAAAAAATTTGGAGTAACAAGCGGTCAATTCGTTCCAATTTTTCAAAGGTTCCAACAGGAATGGCCCCAAATTAATCAAGAATAGTGTGGGTTTGAAGACCCATTGTTAGCGACCATCTACAAATTACAGGTGAAATTTTTCTACTTTATACAGCGTACTTTCGAAGATTCAGAACGTCAACCCCGAGAAGATTATAGGGAGTTTCTGGAATTAGCATTCATACTGTTTGGACAAGTTCCTCCACGAGAGATCTTTTCGTGCTCCAGGAGCGATGCATCATGCCCGGTGGAAGGCAAAAACCATTTATACTTTTGGATCGAGGTCTACATGTGATGATTTTTTTGATTCGAGATTAATTCCATTCAGCGGCTTGGTTCTTAGCACCACCGACTGGCAACTTCAGCTCCGTACCAAGATTAGTGTTTTTTTAAAAAAAACTTCATGAATATAAATCCACGGATCCGAGGAACAGTACACAAATTTAAAAATCACTTATAGTACCTTGCCTTATCTTAAGTACAGATAAAAGTTATTTGAAATGTTATGATTTTGTAAAAAAAAATTGAAAGTTGTCAAAGACGTGGCGAAACTAGGTGTTAAATTATTCAGCGATTACAATAGTTTATTGACAAAAGACGACGAGCAAAAATATTATGTGCTCCAAGTAGTGTCTGATTATAGAAAACGATTCCCCGACTTAAAAAAAAGAAACTTTGCCCAACATGTAAGGGATTGATGTTTCCTTTTTAATTAAGTATTCGGTGTTATCTTGTTATTTTTCTTTAAATCTGTCGCAAGGAATTGATAAAAAAATCGATTCAACCTGAGCGCGCATTAAACCCATAACAATTCTATTGTCTAAAAGGGGGCGTTGCGGCACCCCTTAACGTAATCCGATCAAGCTAAAGTTTTACACAGAGTATTTTTTTATAGAATGGAACCATTCTGGGGGTGCCCCAAAATAATATCTAAATTTTAAAAATGAGGACCACCCTAATATACACTTGGTTTGGCATATGCATTTTTAACTTGTAAAAAAGACAGTAGTAGTTTGAATTATTTTTGCGAAATTTCTCACAAATAATCAGTGAATATAAACAATACATATTCAACATTTCAAAAAAAATGTATTGTTGCTCTAATTGAGCAGGGAATACCAATAAAAGCTCCAAAGCAAAATGTTTTGAAAATTAATAAAAAAATTTTAATCCTTCCTAGAATGTGATATGGCTTCAGTTTTGAATATAAATCGTTCTCTAATATGTTAAGATGCAGATGGAACTGCAATACAGAGAAATGTTTCTATGACAGGAACTTTGAAATGAGATTTAATTTTTAATTAAATTAAATTTTCTATTCATGAAAGATTTTCTAAAATTTAAAGTCTTCGAGATATTTGAGTTGAAATGTTGTAATTTTTAGAAAACTAAAATCCCTGCAACTTTTTTAGATTACATTTCAGACGAGGAGCCCTTTGAAAACTTAATGCAAATCATGTTGTAATAAAACATTTTTACAACTTCTGGTTAAACCGGAAAAGACTTATGCCTTCGATTTTTAAATGGGATGCTCTCTATTACAATATTGTTTTGCACAATATATTGCAGAATTTTCAAGCGATTTTTTGAAATGTGACTACAGTGGTAAAAAATATTAATTAATGATACAATAAAACAATATCTTCTTATTTTTTTATAAAACGAAATATTCAAAATTACTATCATTTTCATTTATGCATAAAAAAAGTAAATATACACATTTTAACTAGTGCCCTTGTTGGTGGCTGCAACTTTAACATACATTTTCTTAGGAAGATCTCCATAAAACTCATGTTTTAAGTAACCCCACAATTAAAAATCTGAGGCATTAATATCAGTATATCTAGCCTTTTCTATAAGCGATCATGATTATCATCGGTGTCCTCTGTCTGCCATTAGGCCATGCACATTTTCTCGTGAAACACCTTGTATATTTTAACAAAACTTTAGAAAATATGCTTCTAGTGAAGTTACTTTGTCATGATTTATTTCAAACAGAAGTGTTTATAACAACGCTTAAAAAAATAATAGTCAAAAATTGAATTGTAGCAGAGAATAATGATATATTAAGTTGTACCAGTAACCAGTAGCTCGTATAAGATACGTGAAATATACGTTCTAGTGGTATAAAAATGGTTTATTCTATTTATGATCTACTAAGTTTTCTCTAAAGGTAGAAAATCTTGATTTAAAAGACATTTTAAATAAACTATAAAAAATCTCGAATTTCACCACCAAAAACGCATTGTGTTAATATCGCACTGCCAGCGTATTAAATAAAATACGCGTTGCTATGGATATTACTTTTTCTGCCACTCACAGCGCCAGTTCTGGGTAGACAGAAATTTAAAAAAATTATTTTCTGCTTTTGGTGTCATTGCGAATCCGAAATTTCTAAAAAAAAAACAAAATTAAAAAATAACTACTTTAACAGTTCTATATATTAAGTATCCATATCTAATTATGTGTATCTAAGCCTGGAGTGATTTAACAGCTAGATATGTGGGAGAAACATTTATGAAACGATTTATTTATTTTAATGAATAGTCCTGTTGCGGACAATGAGAGCAAAACATTGCATAACGCCAATCAAATCAAATTATATTTGCATACGGTGTTTATTTTTATCCGCGAAACCCTCATTTTGAAAGCTGTCAGTGGAAATTTTGTTTGCCGTATGCCGCAGTATGACAGCGTAATTAAGGCTGGCTGTTTCGATAGTCAACAAGTCGTAACAAGTGCCCTCGTCAGTCAATACCGCAAAATCGACATTATAAGAATATACTGTGTCAAATATAATAGAAAGCCTTTTGCTGCTCGTTATGTTATGAGCAGATCAAAGAAACGCGTTTTATGTTTTACCCAAGCAGGCGAAGATTGTAAAACTAATGAGTGTAACATAAAATTACAGGTATTTCTAACGTAGTTTTACTGTAGCGCTCTCGCAATTAATGGGTCTATTTACGTCATATTAAAGTAAATACTGCACAGAAATATTTCTTGTTTGAAGCAAATTGCACTACAAACAAACTGTTAGCAAGCGGTATAGGAAGAGGTTTTTGTGATACAACTTATTTTCATAGGAAATATTCTGATAATACATTGATTAATTTACATTTGCTGAAATTAAATTTCAAAGAAATAGTTTATATATTTCATCTGTACTAGTTGTCGGCATAGTATTAAATTCTTTCTTTGCAGATTGCGAAAACCGACGCCTCAATACGGTTTTTATTGAATAAATCGAAAAGTATCACTCCTAGCTAAAAAATAAAAATCTCGAAGAAAAAGTTCATAAACCGAGAGAACAACTTGGTATTTTTAAAAATCTCTGTAACTTCTTGATCTTTCGGAAATATGGAGGTTTAAAAATGGCGTCAAACATTTTTAAGTCAAAATACCTCTTTAAAAGTTAAATATCTCAGACACTATGGCACTTGCGCTAAAAGTGTTAAGAAACCAAATTAAAGATTATCGATTAAGCTAAGCATTTTTAAAATTTTTTCTCCTATTTAAAAAATAAAGATGTTATGAACGATACAATGTGAGTCTTCGAATTTTCTCCTAAAAACCTCGTCATTTGTCACAATTGAATGAATTTTTCCAGATCATTGTAAAACAGCTGTTGTTAAACCTTTGTTTAAAAAAGGTGATACCACGAAGCTTACTAATTACAGGCCAAGATCTCTTTTGCCAACATTATCAAAAATTATAGAAACTGTTGTAAAAATCCAGCTAATTCAGTACTTAAGTAAAGAGGAAATACTCACAACAGCTCAATATGGTTTCCAAAAACAGCGAAGCACCTCGGATGCCACATTTGCACTTATAGATAAAATAAATAGTATAAAGGAACAAAGAGAATCAGTAAACGGTATATTCTGTGACCTGTCAAAGGCATTTGACAGCGTAGATCACCAAATATTATTGGAAAAATTATATTTTTATGCCATTAGAGGACTACCGCATTAGTGGTTTAAATCATATTTGACGGATCGTAGAATATATGCAGAACTTGCTGATTCCTCATTGGACCCCATGGGAAAAGTGGCTTCTAGTAAGCAAAAATTTGTCTGCGGAGTACCGCAAGGTTCGGTGCTAGGGCCAATTCTCTTCTTGTTGTATATTAACGACTTAGTATTTAGTTTCCCATCAATATATTTCTCCTTATTTGCCGACGATACGAGTATTATAATAAACGATAAAAATTATGATAACCTAATAAGATACACCCAAGATACGATGAATAATGTAACAGATTGGTTCACATCGAATAAATTATTACTAAATACAGAAAAAACTTATAATATTACTTTCCAACATCCAAGAAGACTACCAAATCAGTCAATCCAAGACATACTCAGGTGAAATATCAAATACAGAGCATATAAAATTTTTGGGTATCCGAATTAATCAAAATCTAGATTGGTCAAATCATATAGATGAGCTAAATAAGAAATTATGTAAATCTGTTTTTGCCATATCCACAATAAGAAGAGAGCTGGGCCAAAATGCAGCCTTAAATGTCTATTTTGCTTATTTTCAAGGAATTGTGCAGTATGGAATTGAATTTTGGGGTTCGTCAAGCCAAATTGAAACAGTATTACTAACGCAAAAAAGAGCTATACGCACAATTTGTCAAATAAAACGATCCGAAACATGTAGACCTCGATCCAAACAATTACAAATGTATACAGTAATTAATCTTTATATATATAAAATAGCCATAATGATTTATAATAGACGGCATACTTTATTAACACCATCAAATCACTATTCCTATAGCACTAGAAATAAAGATATTCCACTTCTGCCTAATTATAACTATGAAACAAACAGAAAAGGGCCACTATACTATACAAAGTTTTTAATGAACTGCCTTGATCCATAACAGAACAAAATTCTTTAATTTCCTTTAAAAAAACATTAAAATCATTTTTACATCAATACATGTTTTACAGTATGAAGGAGTTTTATTCTACTAGATTCACAGCAGCATGAAAATTTAGGTTGGTACTCACCCTTTACTATTCTATTCTTGTACTTTTCTTCTTTCCCTACACCTTTAATAAGGTATTGTAAAGTTTATTGATTATGTATTCAATGCATTAATGTATAAAAGTATGTATACCTTGTATGTAAACTTTATTTGGGAAAATAAATGTTATGTTATGTTATTATTTTCGGCATATTTGAAATTTAATAATGTTGAATTACACAGGCCTGACATACAAACTTAGGTGTTGTATTTCATTTAATTTTCATATTAACACCATTGTGTAAAAATTACTGATATATAACCTTGAAACGTATTCATTATTTTCCCATTACCACTGTATTAATGGCTTTACACATCGTACAACCCAGTGTATTATTTTGTAAGTTAACAAGATAGATGTGAGTTATTTAATACATATGATGACTTGGCCATGATTCAGCAAAGAATTCTTTACTGAGCAGATTTAATTATCTCCAATATTTCGGAAATACTGCGGTTAATAGTTTCGTTTACGAACCTCTGGGGATTCCAAATCCCTACAGTGCGGAAATAAATAAGACCCATAGAAAGTATCTTACCCTAAACTGGAAAGAGAACATCAGAATTATTAAGGCAAGGGTTCAATATCTAAATATTCGATGATGGCACTTCCGCGTGAGGCTGTACCAATGTCTGCTGCAATAAAAGTTTATGATCATTGGATTTAAAAAGTTATTGATGCGGACATTAAAACTACTAAAAAGTCCACATAAGAAATCTCCTCAATAATGTATAACTTTTCGCACTAACGTACTATTTACTACGTTTGTTATTGAATAACAATTTCTTTTTTCTTGTTTCCAATTCCAAATGTGCACCAATTGAATCCTTGAGTTTACAGTGCCTATCAGTATCCTAAACAGGCAATTGTACTCACACAGACTAAATTCAACATTAGGAAGTTTCCTATTTTAGAAATATCATGTGCAAAAAAAGCGTACAACTCTTAAGCGTGATTTTAAGGTTTTTTTAGCTATGTAAATAGTGTTTTTAAATAATACATATAGACGTTGAGTGGCAAATTCATTGCTAAAACTAATAATCACAGAGCTTTTTTTATTATAAATATACCAGAAACTGTATTTCAAGACAAATAATTTAAAAATACACTTTATATATTCTATGCAATAACTTTATTTCAATATGAATGATTTAGGCATAATTACTTCTTCAAACGATTAAAACGTTAAATAGCCCAACTACAAAAATATCTTACGCTGTGTCCGGTAAGAATAACACTTAATGAACTAAATTTCCGGTGCCCGCGCCCTCTCGCTGTTGACGCTAACTTTTTTATTTATAGAGATAATTAAAAAAAAAAATTACAGATATTTTTTAGATTTTTACGACTATTCATTACGAGAAAATGAGAAAAATGGAAACTTCCTAATTAACGTTATAGTTCAATAGCTAATAGCCCAGTCTGTATGTTCTGAAACAATTGGTAATGAAAATAAATTTGACACCATGCTATCTTGAGGACTTGTATGGAAGTCTATTCCCAGTGTGTATGCAAGTTTTTGACTTCTGTTTTCCTGGTGGAAATGCCGCCATCTTGAAAAAATGGTTGAGTTTCTTTTTTCAAATATCTCGTTTCCGGTCAAAAATACAGAGACACTTTTTAGTACAGTAAGTGAAGCTTTTAAATCCCAGTCCGAAAACGATTGAATATCCAAACTTTTTTCTTCAACATACTTCATAAAATATGTACATAAGAATCTATATTGTTATTTTCCCTGCTTTTTGATTAGAGGTGGTTCCCACTCGCTCTTAGGTCGCAAAAAAATAAAGAATATACATAAACTCATAGAGAACCAAAGAAAGGAAGTTCTTATGCACTTTTTTGTTAAAATGCATATTTTTCGAGATATTGCGAACTGAGTCAGATCACTCGAACATTGTCAACTTTAATAAAAAAATGCTAAAACTTTTACGAAGACAAATCGAATGGTTTTTTCTTTTTTTCTCTCCGACGTTTAATTTTGGAAATATGGCATTTTCAAAATGGCGCCGAAACGTTCAGAAAAAATATACGACGTTAAAACTAAAATTACTCAAAATTTACAACTATGAGAAAAAATTTTATTCTTGTAATAATTAAAGATATTAAAGTTTTCTTTCGGTTGAGTCGTATTACAACCTTTTATAATAAAAATTTAAAAAATTACGAACAAAAAAAAAATTAGAAGCCATTTTTTTAGTCTTATTTCTCTAATTTTTTATTAATTAAAATGTTTTAAAAATCCTTCTAAATATTGTTAATGCATATATGCACTAATAGGCTCAAATTTTCTAGAATTTTTAAAATAATCATTTTTCGTTCTGTACCTATTTTCAGTAATGAAAATTGTCATTATTTTTTGGAAAAAATCGGGTTTTTGGAAATTGCTCAGAAAATATTTTTTTATAAAGTATTGTAAGAGTACAAAAATGAAGCGTGTATTTAAAATTGAAATATCTCAAAAACTATAATGTTGATAAAAACAAGATATAAGAATGAAATGAAGCTTATAAAAACATGAAGAGTTTGGATGTTTACTTGTTTTTCCTACGACAAACTATTTCAGAGATATGACAGTTTGAAATAATGTTGAAACTTTTCAGTTTGTATGCGCATTTTAAATGTCTATAATAGGTAGGAAACGAGCAATAGCCGTCTATCACTTCCACATTCAGCGGAAGTGTAGTAACGACAAGAAAAATAATAAAATTTTTATTGTTCAAATAGGCTTAGAGTGACATGAAACGTCGAGATTTTAAGTTTGAGCGAAAAAAATAATTTCTGTCTGTCTGTCGGTCTGTCGGTCTCTCTGTCTGTCTGTAATTTTTTTTGTGCGCACGTTTACTCTGGAACCGTTTGAGATATTGACTTGACGTCAAATCAGGTATCTATGCTTTCTTAATATGTTGTTTAGGATTAAAAATTAATGATAAATCTATGTTTACAACCTCGGCAGACCTCCGGGTCTTGGTCAAAAATCCAAAAAACTGCGAGATTTTTTTTTTCAGATTTTGTTGATTTTGACACCTACTTACTTTTTTTTTCAACTATTTAACGTCGGCCTATTTCCGCTACCAGGGCCTATCACCGACGCCAGGAGGCGAGCTACCCCTAACCTGGAACTTTTGCCGAACCTCTTCCTTTAAGAAGAGTATGGATCTTTTACTTGACTAACATTTAATAGACAAGGGACCGCCTGCTTTACATCCCCTCCGAAGGATGGTATATCCACTACGTAATCCTCGTCTGAAATTACGTAACTTCCACGTATACAGTGATATACAAGCCGCTAGAAGGTGGGACGAGAACGCTGTATTTTCCAAGATGGGTCACCCATCCAAGTACTAATCGCGCTCGACGTTGCTTCAACGGAATATCGACTAACATTCACATTGAAGTCGCCTCTACGCTCGCTTCAAAAGGCTTACTTTTATTGGTAAAAATAATTTAGTATTTTTTTAAAGTAGACTAAATTAGCTACAAATTGGTACCAGAGTGGACTCAGATCAAAAAATATTCGAGATACAACTGTTCAAAGTTTTGCAAAATTTTAATTTTTCGACAATTTTTAACTTAAAAATCTGTGAAATACGTACTACTACTACAACTAGGTTCAGAAAATTCATTTTACCCCGATCCTAAGCCTCAAATGAGGTCAGAGGGGGCAAAAAAATGCGCCCCTCTCAATAGTACTATTATAGTGAATGGATCGAAAAAGAGGAAGGAATATTTAATATATATATATATATATATATATATATATATATATATATATATATATATATAAAAAAATCAGTTATAAACAGATTTTATACTTTTTAAGCAACTTTAGCTCTCTTGGACGGTCCGGGAGTGTGATCCGTGTCGCTGTTCTCTCTTATCTCCTTTTCTTCTTCTTCTTGAGCCCAGAAGAGATTATCCAACGCCTCGTCGTCTCATTCTTCTTCGAGGTCTGGGGAATGTATATTTATACTTAAATCAGAAGCATTGTCGCATGACTGTCCACTGCAATGCATGCAAACCGTCGAACATTTTAATCCAGATTTTTTGCAACTACACGCATTGCTACAGCTGCATGATATCAACTGCAAGAGTTGAATGCCTGGACATTATTTTAGGAGTGAGGCCTTGGGAGGTGCGCATCCAGCCCCAATCATCAGGATTCTTTTCCACACCTGAAAGGTATAGTAAAAATTGTAATATTAAAGAAATAATATTTATAAGCGTTTTTTTACCTGGTGGTATGTCCGCAGGGAGTGAAATCGTGCAGCATCTTGGGTTGGAGGAAATTTATCAAGATTGAAATTAATTTTTGCTGCAAACAACTGGAAGCGTAAATCATTTAGATTCTGTCTTGAATGTTTGCCTCCATATAGCGCAACCATGATAACCTCAACTGCTTCGGTAATTTGCTCAAGTGTGGCAATTTGATTTATAAAATACAGAAATCGTATCCTCAAGGTCTGGATGTTTTTTGATTAAAGCAAATAATTTAATTTTTCCTTGCCCGAACAGTGCCGATCTAGAGTTACATCCTCGAAAGTCATGCAGTAATAAAAAGAGTTCAGGAGACTTGTATTTCGAGGAAGCGTTTGAATAAGTCACGTCCGGTTCTTTCCACCCCCACAATGTTGGGAAAGATTGTGTTTCTTTGTAATGCCAGTGAGAATGTCTAGAAGATATATTGTAACGTAGGTAGTAATCAGTGGAGTAATTCCAGGGTTCAATAAAAGTCAGATAGGATGTTTTCAATTTAACAAGGTTTATTCAACATAGACATCAGATCATACATATAAATACTCTGAGAAGTTAACTCCAACTCAGCAAAGTTTATTAAACGAGATAGTATTAGTATACAAACACAATCCTTGATAATATTAGTCTAAGGTACTGAACAACAACGTTATATCTAACCCGATATGAATGATAAATTATACAAACGCAAAAAAGGACAAGGTTGCAAAAAGGTTGACAATTTTGACTTTGATTGAACCTAGAAACCTTCACTATTGCCAATCGTCGAACGTATGAGGTTTGCAAATCGAAAACATTCGAAGTAAAAGAATAAAATAAGCGAATAAGTCAACTGAAATCTCGTTTGACTGTTAACTTTGGCGTTTAGAAATATCACCTTAGAAACCGTTTAATCTGACTTACGTCGCTTTGATAATCGATCCACAGCTGTCGCTACAACAATTAACGATCTAATGCGTCATTCTGACAATTAATAAACATCTGTTATATCGATAACCAAATTCTTTGACATACGTCGATTTGATACTCAGTTGACGCAGCGTTAGTCACTTTGGTTCTGAAAAGTACGCGGCGCTAGGCAATTAATTAAGTTCGCAATCTCCTCCTAACAAATACCGATGCTTAACGTAGGAACGACTCTTGCGTAGGTTAGCGGCGGTCTTGTACGTAGTAACAATAGAAAGGTCAAGCTCGTCTAGGGGCTAACCCTCTCACCATCTAACTCAAAGTGATTATCGAGTATATGATAGCGGCGGATTTACTAGCTGAGACGAACAAGACGCAGACGTTGTACCAAGACAGGTGTCATTCCTGCGCCGTGACAACTGTATTTGAGGTTAGGACACAGAAGACCTGTACCAGAAACGACTCTCTGGCCTTCCCGCCAATGTTGAATTTTATGCGCATTTGTCATATGTCGGTGGTATTATTGTCAACCTATAAATTCGCAGGTTTCTAAATACACCGGTGGAGCGTACCGGTAAGCAATAACATTATATGATTGGCTATTTTGAAAACCAAAGCCAAAATCAGTTTCGAATTTTATCTACCAATGCGTCCAGCGGTGAATTTAGAAAGGTGCGGATTTATAGCACAGAAAAGAGAACTACCAGAAACGACACTTGGGCTTCCCGCCAAAATTCCATTGCCACCATTTTGTTGTTGGTACATACGTCAGTTCATTTATTGTTTTAGGTTAAAACAATAAGTGCGGTAAATGACTTAATACCGAAATAAATTCTTAAAAGGTTTTAGTGTTATTGTGCTGTGTTAATAGTAATTTTTATTAGCGATATGAGTAAACGAGGTGGAAGCCGTTTGCGCTGTTAAGGAATGTACAAGTAGTACGGCAGGAAAAGACATTAATTTGCTTAGGTTTCCTAAGGATCCCCAAAGGTATTTTATTATTGATGTAAATTATAAGATATTTCCAAGTAATTGTGAACCTTTCTTCTTTTAAGGTCCGTATTGTGGTTGGAAGCATGCGATCGTGGGGATTTGGCAAGTAAAAGTTCAGCCGAACTTTATAACAATTTTAAGTTGTGCGCACGACAAATATGTGTCAAAATAGATTGCTACCAACAGCACTACCTACTATTACAGATTTTGTCAGGCGAGATATTGTATTGATTTCAATACATTTTGTGACTTTATATTAAGAATACAATTGTTCGTAGAGACAATTTTATCCAGTTTACTTTAATAGTTTTAATACCCATGATAAATAGAATTCTTCGAATAATGTAATTGTATTCAGCCTGTGTAAAGTTTGTTTATAAACATGCTGTTTAAATTTCCCGCCAAAATTACCAACAACAAAATGGCGAAGGTCACAAAAAAACATCAAAGGCGGTGCTGAAAGGGCCGCTTCTGGTAGTTCCTTATTCTGTGTTTATAGGTTGACAATACCACCGACAAGATGGCCGAAGGTCACCCCAATTTACCAATGAAAGGGTGCGTTTGCACGCACTCAGTAATTTAGTCGAGTCGCTTAGTAATTTAGTACTCGACCAATGCGGACAGCGGGTTTTAGTCAAGTAATTTAGTGGAAAGCAATTACTAAATTACTGGACCGTCTCTCTACTCGACTAAATTACTGGATGCGTGCAAACGCACCCAAACATCGAACGTGCCTCCGACAGTGACGCTTCTGGTATAGGTCTTCTGTGGTAATGTTATTAATGTTCTATAAATTCACGAGTATAAGATAATGCATGACTGATTATCGTCAGTGGTTTGTACGTGGCGTCATCTAGGAATAATTTCTGTAACAAACTACGTGGTAAGCAAACAAATTTTATGCATTAAAAGAATTTCTTCTTGCGATTTCTATAGGTGTTCTATTAGCGATAATAATAATATTTCCCTTTTAATAACTTTATTTGATCTCTGTAATACATAGAAAATTGAGCTATATGGTAATTCCCTTTAAGAACTTCTAGAAGATGTCTAGAAGTATTCTGTTAAGGATAATAATACTATTTCCCTTTTAATACTTTATTTGATTTCTTTAATACTTAGAAAATTGAGCTGTATGGTAATTCCCTTTTAGAACTTCTAGTAGATGTCTGTGGGTTAACAAAAGTTGAAATTCCTATATAATGCTCAGTGCATAAAAGTTGAGCACATATAAAGATTTCTCAATTTGATTTCGGAAGGACTTCTAGAGTACATAAATACAAGATATCCTCGCGGGCAGTAAATAGAACTTCTTAAAGATATCTTAAAAAATTCTGTGCTACTTGGGTATCTAGTAGAGGAATCCATACACATCCGTTTTCAACTATTTTCTGAAAAATTTTCCTCATCCTCTGGAGAGGCCGGTTCTATTGCTCCCCCCCACCCCCCCAGATACATTTTCTGGCTGCGCCACTGATGTAGAGTCACATCCTCGGAAGTCATGCAGTAATAAAAAGAGTTCAGGAAACTTGTATTTCGAGGAAGCGTTTGAATAAGTCACGTCCGGTTTTTTTCCACCCCCCAATTTTGGAAAAGATTGTGTGTTTCTTTGTAATGCCACTGAGAATGACTAGAAGATCTATGTCTTCACCGGCAATCACCACAATATCGTTTGTAGAAGTCATAGAAATGACTGAGGTGACAATCAGCTTGTCCGCATTCTCTTCTGCCTGGATTACAATAATTTCCTCTTTTTCAAATGTGGTTTTTATTATGTCAATAAAACGAATTTTATTGTCTTCATTAGATAAAAACTTTTCTTGTGAAATTTGTGTTACACTTTGTTTCATGGAATATGACGTCGGGCGATATATTTGCCTCAACTCGGCGAACACGGTCCGAGCTCTTCGTACTCTTTTGTGAAGCGTCTGTTGGGTAACCGTCGAAAACTACAGCTACTTTTAGAGCACGCTTAAGATCACTGGTAGACAACCGGCCTCAGTTGACCGTTAGTGGAAAAAAAAAAACGAGAAAATCGCTAAAAATGTCAAAATATGAAAAATTTGCAAAACTTTGAAGAGCTGTATCTCGGATACTATTTGATCTACGCTTTGGTATCAATTTTTAGCAAACTTAGTCTACTTTTGAAAAGTAGTAGACTGTTTTTCCCAAAAAAGTAGGCCTTAGGTGTCAACATCAATAAAAACTTATTTTTAATCCTATACAACATATTAAAAAAGCATTGATACCTAATGTAACGTCAGGTAAACCCTGTTTTGATGACGAAGTTACTGGATTATAGCTTATAAAACAAATTAAAACAATAAAATTGCTTCAAATTTTGTTTTAACTCCACTTGCTAAGTTTACTATGCGGTATTTCTATTTTGACACATGTTCAAATTTAAATTTTAAATTACATATGTACATTATCTTTAACTCATATAAGTAAGTAGCAACCGTTCCATTATCAACAGCAAATATTTATAACGTAATTCTGCCCTCACAAATGCTCAGATATTCGTTTTTCCGCCTTCTATTCTACAGAATAAAAATACGAGTAACCCAAAATGAAATTTGCAAATAGCTGCATCTAGAAGTTTACTCTGCGGTATTTCTATTTTGACTGATGTTCAAATTTAAATTTTAAATTAAATACATTATCTTTAACTCATATAAGTAGCATCTTCTCCATTATAATAAACAGCAAGTATGTATTTATAACGTAATTCTGCCCTCACAAATTCTCAGGTATTCGTTTTTCCACCTTCTATTCTACAGAATAAAAATACGAGTAACCCAAAATGAAATTTGCAAATAGCTCCATCTAAAAGTAATTAACTGGCAGTCTTCAATTGATTAAGTGTTCGCGAGTAAATAAGGCGCGTTCTTTGTTCGACTCATTAGGAGCGCATTAGCCAAGACAGAGATGTTATTCGGCTGCTATAACGTTAAATTAGGGCTAGTTATAGTCGAGTTAATTGCCATTAGCAGGGAGGAACAAACGCTATTGCCATTCCAGGTCCTCGTTTCGTATTCATCTGACAAGGACAGATGAATGCGGGAGAAACGGCAAGCCAGAAATGTTCCAGGTGACGTAAATATGATAACAAGCAGCTGTAATTTTGCTGTTCTTATAGGCCATGCCAGTGGCGGACAAGGCTATCTAAAACACTAACAGAGACTCCAGAAAATATATCAAACTTATTATTTCCGATGCTCGAGTAACAGTAGTAGTGGGTTTCGTTGCTATCAGGAATGAGTCCTCAGTCGCAAAAATTTGTTAAATTAGAATGTTGGTTAAATAAAATATATATTTTTGCCAGATTCATGTATTCTACTAACTCGTCTACGATTTGATTTCTTTCATTATTTAAAAAGGTGTTGAAATTTACAGGGGAATTTTCCTTGAAGCATTTTGAGGTTACTAAGGAATATATCTCTTATTTGAGCATGATGCTTACACTTCTATGCAATGAAATCCCGTACACTTGAATAATGAAGTAATCCAGTTTTTACTAATACTGAGTGGTGTGAATCAGTCCTTTTGGAATTTAGATTTTTTATTATCATATAGATTATAACTGACAATGATTGCGAAACGTCATAAGTAAGGTATTTGAATAATGTTAATCCAGAAGAAAAACATACATATTTTTGTTTTTTTTACTTTTTTGCACCATTCGATGGGAATGATTTCGATTTATAACAAATGTAAAAATTGGTACTAATTCAATATTATTGTTCTCAAACCATTGAGTAATTATCCTGGCAGTATGAATATGGCAGTTGTCTTGTGGATAAATGAAGGTGTTGTTTAGATATAATTGCTCCACCGAAGGAAGCATAACGCTTTCCTATAAACCTGTTCATTAAATCTACCATTTTCCATAATGCGCCCGCTGCACCAGGGCCATGCATGCTTATCCATGCCCAAACATTAACAGAAAATCGCCCGGACCTGTTCCACGGAGACACGTAATGTTCGTGAAAGCTGGTATTTGCAGGACGGTACGCCCGAATATGTTCGTCATTATAAAACTGAAAAATTTTTTCATCGGTAAACACAATATTGTTCCAAAACTCTAACGGGCGATTGACATAATTTAAACAAAACATAATGCGGGCTTGCCTCTGTTCTTCTGTTAATATGGTCTTCTTTTCACTTGTATAGTTTTCTAAATCCGATTTTCCTATCCTTCGGCTAGCTGTTGACCTCGATGCTGGAAAATTTGTCATGTACACAGCATATCCGGCTGTTTGAAATGGATTTTCCCTCAAATAGCCAAGGAGTGCTTCATCTTGAACGAGATTTGAACTTCTCGATCGGCCTGAATCTTCTTTTCTCTTTACGCTACCTTCCTACTCCCACCTTTTCTTCACACTCATAACAGTACTTTTATTCAATTGATAATGGTTAGCAACTGTTCTAATAGACCATCCCTCTTCAATTTTGGGAATTAAAATTTTTTCATGTTCAGTTAATTTTGGGATTGAGACATTGACACTGACAAATAAATAAAGAATGATTTAATATAACGAAAAACAAGTGATTCAAGTCAGATAATGATGAATTGTCACAAGGGCACAACGATGAAGTAAGTAATCCTATTTTGTGTAAATGTGCTACAAAGAGTCCATGATATAATTTTAGCCTGGTAATAACTGTTGAGTAAAACTTTGGTACCGAGTAACCATATGTTTTATTTTCACCGAAGGTTGGGATCTGCAAAACCTTTATTAGGATTTGTAAAATTATTTATGTAATTCAACCAGTGATCTTCCCATTTAATTTTCACGGATTTGAAAATATCCGAGTTTAAAAAAATATTGTTCGCAAACTCTAACAGTGGATTTCTATTGCTAACTGGTCTACAATTCCTGGCAATACCAGAATGACTTTTAGCCCAAATAAAAGTAATTGCAACCTGTCTGCTATTATGGTTAGTTAAAAGATGCTTTATATTGTAGGTGATGGGGATTTGATTGTTTACTGAGTTAATCGACTGCAGAACGATGGTCAAACAAAGCTCACTTAAATTCACTTTTTCATTTGCTTCGTGAATTAGCAATTTGCCTTTTTTACTTTAGGAATGATTCTACTCTAAATAGAAACTCGTGCAGTTATAGTGCAATTAATCCAACATTGAAAAATAGGCAACCGCGCATTTTGGGTAAGTGGTCGTTCGGCCACCACCTTGAAAACAGGGTGCAACTCGTTTTATTATGTATCTCTTTAACCGTGAGTCTAACAAAATATTTTCAAAGAACATTTTTGTAGATAATGCAATTCTTTACAACTTTTGTTAGTAACTTTTCCGCGTAACATAAATAAAAAAGTTGAGCAGAAAAATATGTAAAAATAGGAGGTGAAAAGTTTTGGAATGGGAATTTTTTTTTATTTTCAATACTGCGATAAACCTTCTTCTTAGCTTTTTTTAAAGAGTATTCTCTAATACACAATTTAACCGATTTATTTATTTATTCAGACTTCCTGTTTGTCAAGCAAGCCTAAAACTACTACTACATTCTCACACGTTTCATTACTGCAATTTTGGCAGATGGCACACCACTTTAAACCAGCCTTCTAGCATCCGCAGGTTGGGCACTAGGTTTTGCGTCAATTTGAGAAAGTCGGAAGGCGCGGGCTCTTGGTGTTTTGCACTAGTATGAACATATTGAACATGCGTGATGTCTTTTTCTATTCTCAAGATTCGATTGACATGCTGCGTTATAAATGATTCACGATATCGGTTACTAAAACCAAATTTGATCTCTTCTCGCTTCTATCCACATAACATGAGCTAGGAGTCTATCATCAGGTACAAACTTGGCTAGGAATCTTGGGACGGAACCGAGAATAGCTATTTAACAAAATTTTGTTAGTCATGATAGCTGGAGTAACAGATCTGTACGTGCATGTCAAGATCAACAAAATAAAGCACTGTCTCTTCTATGTTGACACTGAAAGCAAATTTCTATAGTCACAGCACAGAATAAGAAACTACCAGAAGCGACGCTTTCCGTATCGACTTGATGTTTCATTGATCAATTTGAGTGACCATATAACCATCTTTAGTTCATTTTCAACATTCTGTGACGTAATATCCAGCAATGCAACTCTATTAGGACTATAGTGCTGTACATAGATAAAAAATCATTGAGGGGAAGTGCTGTGTAATACACAATTTGACAACAGTTTTACAATACAACTTTGATGTTGATGTTTGGGGAGAGCGAGAATATCAGTCGATATTCCGTTGCAGCAACGTCGAGCGCGGTTAGTACTTGGATGGGTGACCCATCTTGTGAAATACAGCGCTCTCGTCCCACCTTCTAGCGGCTTGTATATCAGTGTATACGCGGAAGTTACGTAATTTCAGACGAGGATTACGTAGTGGATATATCATCCTTTGGAGGGGATGTAAAGCAGGCGGTCCCTTGTCTATTAAATGTTAGGCAAGTAAAAGATCCCTACTCTTCTTAAGGGAAGATGTTCGGCAAAATTTCCAGGTTGGGGGGTAGCTCGTCTCCTGGCGTCGGTGATAGGCCCTGGTAGCGGAAATAGGCCGACGTTAAATAGTTGATAAAAAAAAATGTTGATATTTAATTTATTGAGAAGTATCGTGAAAGATTGCCTAATAATATTATTACGAACCAGTTTGCAAAATGCCGGTCCTGAAATAAGCGACGTAGGACGTGAAGGAGACGACTTATTACCTCGACTGACTCTACAGCTTCTTTATCATAATTAGGAGCTGACACTCGACACGTGTTACCTATCAAATTGTTATCAACTGCTTATTATGCCACTGTTTGATGTTATTTTTTGTAGTTCTAATGGCTGTTTTAATATAGCCTTTTTTATATTTTATTTCAGTGGATTGCAATTTAAATTTTGTTAACGGTCAAATTCAATACAATCATTAAAATACTATTTGTTATTTTTTCTGCAGCAAATAATTCTCCTGAAGTTTGTGACCCATAGAGATATTTTAAATTGAATGTTGTTTTTGATAACTTTATTATTAAATCTGATGTCTTCATATACATCAACATGACGACCAACATAATAAAAATAATAATAATACAAAGATTTTATTTAGTAGTATCGTATATTACGATGAAGATGAGGGCGAAGTCTAGCCGAAGCTACTCTATTTAATCCTACTACAGGAAAAATACGTAATCTAAAAAATATTAATACAAGATAAACATCTAACGAAAAACTGTGCATTACATTAGATTAAGGGTGGCGGTGTACAGTGTAAAATTAATGAGTTTTCATTTTCAAAATTCCACTCCACGCTCAATTTTTGATCAATTTGGATGAAACTAGGTGCAAGATGTTTGTGAAAGCTGGCTTTTTATCAGTTAACTGCTGGTTTTACAATTAAGGTATTATGTGCCAACTGTCAGCTGCCAAAACCCTGCGAAAATTATAAAAAATTTAAAATTTTTATAATTTGTGTACTCTAAGCTTTTTTAAAACGGATTTTTATGACTTATATGAATGTTTTTGGGGTGGCTGATTACGAATTTCGGGGTCGAATAGCCTGGAAATGTGGGCAGCACCTTTAAATTAGCAAAAACACCTGTTTTCGCATTATTCCTACTGCGAGTCTTAAATTATCACATAAACATTTTTTGACTTGTAATTTGAAAATTCATTAGTTTGTGATTATAATTTAGCAAAATTTTAATATAAGGGTAATTACAAGCGGTAAAAACTCTCCCTAAATAATAATAAAAAAAATTACATGATATAATTTTTTAAAACTTTTTGCCCTTAAACCAATTAACGGATGAAACTTTGACGCATTTTCACTGAAAAAAACTGATTTACGTCCTTAGGGTGTAACTACCTTTAAATAACAATTAACTTGAAAAATAAGTTGCAGAACGGGTTTTCAGTATTATTTTATGATTTTGGATGAGTCAGCTTACAAAAACTTTAGAAACAGAATTTCACCCTCCCAAGAGTTGAAACCACCCTTAGTTGAGAGTAAACATTTATAGGAAGGATAACTAGGGAGGATTAAATTTAAAAAAAATGAAAAAAAATATGACATAATTTTCTTTAACTGTTTGTTTTTGAATTGAGTTACGAATGACATTTTTATTTAAGAAAATTATTTTCACATCCTTAGGGATAATAATAATTATTATCTAAGATGGTATTATAGTTAAAACTTATATATTTGTATTTTTTTAATCTCTGAAAATAATGCAAATCAGCCCCTTGTTTTTAGTTGCATATTTTAATTCATAAGGAATGTCAGTAGAAGATTTTTGTTTGAGATTTAGGTATTTTATTGATTTTCATAATTCTTTTTTGTTCGGATTATTTAACTGACAATATAAGTAGGCAGCTTTGTCCCTTTTCAAGGCACTTATTACAAGGTTGCCAAGTTGTCTATAGGATTTACAATCATTACCCCTCCCCAAATAGTGGTCCTTGATATAGAAAAACAATTGCATTAACACAAAACTCATAAATTAAAGATTACGCACAGTTGATTTCCTTCCCATCCATATAAATAAATGTGTCAAAAAGTTGAAACTACTGCTTTGGGAAAAAGGGAGCGGCACAACAATTAATTTTGTAGAGTAAGGAGAGTGATTCGGTTGTTTTATTGAACAAAATCTATGTATTAAATATTCAAACCCCATACAACTTATAAAAGTATAGTCAGATGTAATTATATAGATTTTTATGTATTTATAGATATATTAGATATAATTTGAAATAAATAATAATAAATATACCTAATGTAATAATAGTTCGACAATGGTCAAAAACATACATATTACTTAAAAACGAAAAACTTGTGATTACACGGTATCCTATTTAGTAATAAGAATATAAAAACAAAAACACTTATTTATTTAACTCGCGAGGTATTGGAAATGCTATAAGCACCTCCTGCTTGAATAATAATATAATAATATAATAAATGTATTATGAAAATATACGTTGTAAATAATTTTCAAAATGGGAGTTCCAACTGGTGGTAGGAAATCTAGACTGACCACACCGATTTAATTATATGCTAAGTAAAGTCACTATAATACGTATCATACTTATAATTTCTCATTCAGTGATTATCTTTTTCATTATTGCGAGTTGTTATTATATTATTATTTTGTTATAATAATTATGGTAGCAGTAGTAGTAGTAGTAGCAGTAGTATTTTTGTAGTAGATCTATAATTAGTAACCTAGTCATTTTTACTTAGTATACGCATATCTGGTTATATCGATACACTTTGACAGTTGAATGGGATGTATACAGGGTGTCCCGTATATAATGGATAATCCAGAAAACGGTAATAGGTCAGGTCATAACCTATCAGAATTTCACAGCTTTACCTTATTGAAAACCCTGTGGTTCGAGATATGGGCACTTTTTTGAAATTTTGAAAATTTCTACTCTAGGAGAGTATTTCGAACTGCCACTAACACTAACGTCAGACAATTATTTGGAATTCCTTCAAATCGACCTACCGGTCTTACTAGAAGATTTTCCTTTATCTCAGAGATTGACAATGTGGATACAGAACGACGAATACCCTGCACATTATGAGAGCATACCAAAATTTAAAATATCCAGGAAGATGAATCGGTCGCTTAGCTCTAATTCTGTGGCCACCCAGGTCACCAGGCCTAAATCCTTCAGATTATCTTTTATTGGGGATGCATAAAGGAAAAGGTGTACTTCCGACCTGTTTAATCCTTAAATTAATTGCATGAGCGCATTGAAGAAGCCGCTGATATTCACGTCATTTGAAACGTTCCTGTATTAAAAGGTGCAGATCCTGCATCAGAGCTGGAAGAGAGCAATTCGAACATTTATTATAAGTTGTCTGACTATTTCTTTTTAATAATGTTTAATAAATGCAGGTGCAGTTATTTTTTATTTTATTTCGATCTTTCTTCGTCCTCTTACCTCAGAATTTTAAAACATTTTAGAATATAATAATAAGTAGGCAAGTTTTTAAGGTAAGTGGCAAGTTTCGCTTGGCACTTTTCTGTACACCATCAAAGGTCAAAGTCAGCAGATGGAATCTTGGTGGAACCGAAATTTTAGAAATACATTTTTTTTGGGAAGAATATATTGAGAATTATCTAAAAACACCTTAACACGTTTGATAGCAAAACTGTTCTAGAATACTCTCCAAAAAAAAAAACAAAATGAAAAAATCTATACCTTGTGGCAGTGGCATGAATGAGTAAACATTTTCAAAATTTCAAAAAAATGGGGCACTTTTTTGATCTCGAAAACAGTAGAGTTTTCAATAAGCAACAATATTCTCTAAATCATATTCAGTAAACAAGGAACAGTATGTTTCATGTAATGGTTACGGGTCGCAGATTTTCCTAGCCACTTCTGGAGTTTCGCAAGGCTCCAATCTTGGACCTTATTATATTATTAATGATTTGTGTTGTGAAATTGAATATAACCTTTGAAAATGATTTTAGAATAATGAATATTATTTTAATAGTGACTTGCTGATTGCTAAAAGTAGAATGGTCCTTTAGACGTTTCTTGTGTTCCCAAATTCTTTTCTTAAAGTTTCATCCTGTTTGCTCTATATAAACAGGGCAAGTACCACGGATCAACATGTAAACACCCGATTTATTTTCCTTTTCGCATTCAGACCTCCTTTGTGAAAACTCCGATGGCACTGCACCCTCTTGGGCTGGTTATGCTTTTCCTATGTGAATTTACTGTCTAATTTAGAACCATTGCCATTGATAGAGGTCGGTGAGTGTTGATGGTTTCCGATTCTGTTTGAATTTGATCTAGTCTATGTACCCGGCTTAACTTGTTGGTTGTTGAGCGCTCGTTCAAATATTCCTGGCGTATTCTGTATTGTTTCACACGAGGCAACTATTCGCTCTCTTAAATCTTCCAAAGTATTAATGGGAGTTCCATATACTAAGGTATTAAGATGACCCCGTAGAAACAAAATCCTAACTATTAAGATCTAGGGATCTTGCTGGCCATTGCTGAGGTCCTCTGTGACCAACAATTAGGATAAACCACATGTAAATGGTTGCGAACAATTACACTAAAATGAAGAGGAACATCATCGTGCATCTACCACATTTGATCCCTTAACGCAATTGGTACATCTTCAAGCAACACAGGCAGCTCTTCTTAGAGATAATGCAGGTAAGATTGCATGAGGGTTTTCTTCCCTCACACATGATTATTATGAAAATTTTATAATGGAAATTTTGAATAGCATTCCTAGAAAAATTTCTTCTGGCTTTTGTTGCATTACCATCTATAATTCACCATATCTACTGAGATATTCGAATAAATATAGCGAAAAAATTAAATAAACTCAATGAAACACTAAAAATCGAAGAAATAATACGACGAGATGGTTTTGAACATCAACAACTTACTTTATGTCAACAAATATTGTTTTTGAAAATAATGTTTGTAAAAACGTTATTTATTACAGTATAACTAGATTTATGTGTTCAAAAATTATTAGTCAGTACTGCTAAATGAAGCAATTTGAATTTAATTGTTTTAATCAAGAACTGTGCCGAGAAAAACGCAAGAGAACATTTTCATGTAGAATTGACCAGGCTAATCAGAAAAACATATGACCATTAATTACCATATAATAATTAAAAGCTGTAAAGACTAGGGCAACACAAAAATAATATAGGGCTTATAAAGAGTTTACAAAACAACCCCAATGTATTTGAATGGCAACAAAGTAAACAAAAAGGTGTCTCAGTTCGGATAAATAGCAATTTATTGACAGGCAAAACGCAACAATGTTGTGTTATTTACGAGCACTGGCTGCCTCGTTTTTTAATCCGAGACGCAGCATGGGGGATGCATGTACACAACAACTGTATCTTAGAGCACTAAAAGATATTGCTATCGGGTCTCCATCTCCCTGGTTCTCCAATTTTTCATTATCATCTTCTGATGTGACCCATTTATCTATATCACTTTAACGAACGTACGATATAGGGAATCTCATTTTTGACATCATTTCTCGATTCCCGATATAATTTACTATTATAGAGATAGATAGTAAGAGTGTATTCTTATATGTAGTGCGGCGATTCTTTTTCATTTATTTGTACTTTTAAAGCATCCGGAAAATGTCTTTCAAATATAAGGATTTGAAATATATTTATGGTTATAAAAATCGTTCTCTAGATTGGATATATAACATCCTACAATAAAAATAAAGAACCATTTATTTCATGCTGAGGTTTACTATATTTTAGCAGTTTTTCGGTCAATGGGAAAATGCATGTTTTTCTGGATATTATTTACCACTTTAATGGGATCATTCAACCTTATTAATAATTTCTTTTAAAATAAAGTATCATATGTTGCCAGGACATAGGAGTAGTTGATTTAAGCGGGTCCTAGGCATCCCCCCACCACTTTTCGGTGACGTCACAGGGTGGGAGGAGCCACAGGTGGGGTGCGGGGTAAAGGGGGTGAGAGGGGGTGAGCGGCAAGGGGAAAGCGGTGAATCACACACCGGAAGAAGGGTGAGGGTGGGACCCTTCAACACGTCACACATGAATTATGGCTATTCGTCACGCATGAGTTTTAACGAGGGGTGCAACAACCCCTCTAGTTTAAGCGGGTCCTAGGGCTCCCTCCACCAATTTTCGGTGATTCATACCGGAAACACGAGGGCTGGACCCCATTGATGTGTCATACATGTCTCAACACGTCACGCATGAATTATGCACCCCTCTAGTTTAAGCCGGAGCTGGGGCTCCCTCCACCACTTTTCTATTACGTCATTCCCGGTGAGTCACACACCTGAGGGGTCGGACCCTATTCGTCACGCATGAATTATAAGGGGGACAAATAAGAAATGGTGACTAATACCTGAGGTGCGGGGGAAGGTTTGAAGGAGCCAGACAATCACTTCCGGTGAGTCATATATAAGGGGTCGGACCCTATTCGTCACGCATGAATTATAACCCCTCTAGTTTAACCAGGATCCCCTCACCACTTTTCAATGCGTTATGCATGCATTATGGCGTTAGGGTAGAAATATCCTATGGTGACTAATACCTGAGGTCCGGGGAAAGGTTTGAAGGAGCTAGACAATTACTTCCGGTGTGTCATGCATGATTCACATATTTTGACCCCTTGCTATCGACCACTCACTACCAACAATTAAATTTAATGATTGCTTTATTTTACGTGGAGCCACTATAAAAAATATAAATAGCTTTTTACATATAAAAAGACATTGCGGCAATAAATAGTACATATGTTTTGATCCCACAATAGTACAGGGGCCAACGACACTTTCAATTGCAATGTTTATTTAAATTAGGTTTATTTTGTTCGATAATATTAATGTAACCTATTCACAAAACAAGTTCTACTGCTTTGTTAACCAATCAACGATTTAGAAGCAAAATTATTAATTATTTACAAATGACATTCTATTTTTTGTTCCCATAAGCCCCCGAACTATACGTATTGATTATTTCAGTCCATCCATAAAAGCACGCAACACTTTACATTTTTCAAGTGTGATTTAATTGACCAGAACAAGGGAGCATCCCCTATGTTATTATTCATTTTAGTCAAACGTCTCATTTATTCAAAACCAATCAGTTTGTTAACCATATTTGAAAACATAAAGCATAGGTACATTTGTTCTATGCAAAAGATCTTTTTGGTAATTTTTAAAGTCCTTTTCAAACAGGTACAAGTAAGACTGATTAAGCGTAACGACCCCAAACTAGTGCCCTATTCGCTTCACTTATCTGCAGCACTGGGGGTGCATTTAATTGACCAACGTTGTTGTATTGATTTTTCTAACAAAAAAATTTATTTAATTACCGTAATCTATTGCAGACAAATAAAGTTTAAGAAAGTCAAATTGGTCTAGAATTGTTTTTGAACCTTTGCGTTAAATAGGCATAATAAAAAATGGTATAATATTTAAATTTAGTACCGGAATGTTTGAAAGCTCGAATATATGACGCGTGTAGGGTAGATACAGGTAGATTTTATTGCTTGAAATAACGGAGAACTTAAAATGCTTAAAACAATCCATTAACATATATTTACCGAATACAGAGTGTTTTGTTGCTTTCGTAAATAGGCATAAAAATAGTGTTTCCTTTACTAATGTATTATTTTTATACTTTGACAATATTATCTTCTTAAGAAAAAAATATGCAAATCTGGAAAACTCATTTGTTTTAATTGTATATACCTATTTTCATTGTATTCTATTGAAAAATATGTAAATAATACACTGTTTTTTTTTCACTAATTTACTATTTCAGGATAAACAGGTTTAACAATAATTGAGGGATTATATAACAAAGGACAGTTGCCATTGTTTATAGAAAACCATGTGCTGTGAGGATCGTTTATATAAAAAAACATACGCAATGGGGATGGCTTATAAATAAACATGGAAGCCGATCTGAATTTTCATACTTAGGCAAATTAATCGCGTTTATTTATTTCGTCACTTACATTGTTATTACCAGCCATTTTAAAATTATAGAGTATACGTAGACGATTCACCAATTATTTCGGTTTATTCCAATATTCATTCGTTTGTGATAAATATTTTTCGTTTTTTCTATTAAAGTTCTTCATTTGATCTTCTTGTTGCGATATCTTAGACTCTCGTTCGCTGTGTACTCTTTGTATGTGCCTTATTAAGGGTGATGCTACGTTGCATTATGATAACATTATTCAAGTCGAAGTTAAACAATCAATACATGTATTAGCATTATCGGGAAAGGAATTAAGAAAAAGAGAAAAATTAAATGCTTGGTTTCACACTAAAATTTGAAAAATGATGGTTTATAAAAAATTTAAATATAAGAAATGCTCTAAATTTTCACTATTGCTACAGTATACAGGGTGTCTCTAAGGTTCGAAACAATTTATATCGATTAGGTGATATATCAGTTAAATAGGATAAACTCTGTTGAACTTAAAATTATTATATTATTATAATTTAGAGTAAAATGTTACTACGGTTTTAGATTAAATATACAAAAATATGAGGATGCACAAGATATCTAAATCGCAATATACAGAATGTCTCTCAGGTTCGAACCAGCTTTATGTAGTTTAGATGATACATCAATTTTACCCTAAAATTTCATTATGGAATTGTGAATAGGATCACCATGAAATAAATAAAAGTTTTAGTAGAGTGTAGCCGACTGCGAATATCTATTAAATAAAATCATCTCTGTTGTAGTTAATATTTTTCTTCATAAATCAGAATATGTATTATAACATACCCGTACAAGTATCTTAGAGATGCTTCAGGTATTCTTCTTCTTTATTTGTATATTCATGAATAGATAAAATTGTAATTTATATTGCACCATCTGTTATATATTATGTATACGTTTCAATGTATTTATGAGTGATATATGAATAAAGATTATTATTATTATTTTATTATTTTTCTCGACATGTTTGTCGGTTATTTACTACATTTATTATTATTATTATCATTATTATTATTATTATTATTATTATTATTATTATTCTATTACATTTCTTCGTGTTTACATAATAGTTGCCGGGGTTGTTCATTACCCAAAGCAAACATTAATTGTACATAAAGTGAAAACAATCGTGTAGTGAAGTGAACATTCACGATTATATGTTATATTTCTTGGTGTTGTTTACTTATGATGGTAGGGTTATTTGTAACCTTTTTCAGTGGTGTTGGTTAATTCAGGCTTAAGAATTTGCGGACAATGTTTGTAGTACCTAGTAAAGCGGCTTTCTGGATGGTGCGTAGATGCTTTTCGTTTAATTGCAATCTTTTCTTAACATCTTGCCAATCTTTTGTGACTAATCCATTTGCAGATACTACAACTGGAATTATTTCTACTTCTCGCAACTTATACATGTTCTTTAATTCGACAGCTAGTTGTTGGTATTTCCTCTTCTTCTCAGCAATTGTCGATACAAGTTTGTCATCTGTGGGAACTGCGACGTCAATGATTTTTGCTTTTTTTGCTCTTTTATCAGTGATAATCTCACTATCCCATAGAATTCGTGCTTGTTCATTGCTAATTACCTGTTCAGGTTTAAATTTATAGTATGGCTGTTCAATATCTGCTAGTCGGTATCTTTTCGCAAACGCCTGGTGAATTACTTTGGCAACATTGTTGTGTCTTTGTAGATATTCAGTCTGTGCCAGTGATGGACATCCACAGCAAATATGCTGAATTGACTCATTGGTGGTTCTATTATTATTATTATTATTATTATTATTATTATTATTATTATTATTATTATTATTATTATTATTATTATTATTATCATGGTAGAATATCTCCTATTGAAATTGAATCTTAGCATTCATATAGGGCGATCGTTAGAGATGTGTAAACTCTCATATTTTATATAAACCAAGTTTTATTATAATTTACAGTAAAATGTTACTAAGGTTCTAGATTCAATGCACAAAAAATATGAAGACGTATAGGATATCTAAACCATAATATGCAAGATGTTTCCAGAGTTCAACCCAACTTTAGGTAGGTTAGATGACATAACAATTTTCCCTTAAAATATCATTAAAGTATTTTTAATGGGACTATTATGAAACGAATAAAAATTGCAGTCGAGCCTTACCAACTGAAAATGTCTATTAACACGATACTTTCTGATGAACTTAAAATATTTGATTTAAATTTGAAACATATACAAAATAGCGTAGTAGAACATTTTTTAGTGAAATTAGGTCATTTCTATCATATTGGGTAATCGACAGAGCCATGGAAAATAATTATTTCATATAAACTATGTGTTATTATGATTTTAGAGCAAAATATTCCAAGGGTTCTCGATTAAGAAAATAAAAGATCAAAGATATTTAAACTACAACATACAGTTCGTCTTTTTAGATGATATCACACAATAACTACCTTAAATAATTCATACTAAATCAATTTATTCACATAATGTTAATCTATTTTCTGTTAAATTATATTGTGAGATGTTGACGTCAAAAAAAAAAAAAAATAATAATAATAATAATAATAAGGCTACTTTTGATAACACCACAATTGATCATTGATTAATTACGCAAATTACTCTCTAAAACACAGCATAACAAAAATAAAAGTAAGTAAGTACTTAAATAATTCGATATCACAATATTTCATGTCGATAACGCAATTACTATATTACACTTGTCCATTAAGGAGATTTTTACTAGCTCTTTTACGCTATACATTGAATCTAATTGATTATTTTTTGTCATAAACTATTATCATCTTATAGATATAGCGGGTCACCATATATTTTCTTTTGGTTTTCATATCGTCTGTACTATAATTTTAGAGTATCATCAACAATTTCAGACAACCCAGTTATTCTCCTTTATCGCCTTGTATAATCACCATAGTGGCTTGTCTCATCCTCTCTTATATGATAATCACATATGTATGCCATCATATTTACAGCATTAGTTGTATTTTTTATCAACACTACATCAATTTATATAAAAATAAGGTCTTCATACTAGTACATGTCATTTTTTGTTCATACTAGCATCCCCAAATCCCAATCAAACTACCTATGTGCAAACAGATTAGCCCTAAGAATAATAGAATCGTTTAATTGGTGTCAAAAGTGTATCCAAATCGTCAAGTTTTCTACATAAGGACATCTCATTCACTTCAGACATTCATATTTCAGCAAAATGCATGCTATATATTTTGACGGTGGCATTAACAATGATCTACCTCCGTTTTGTGAATAGTGATTTGCGTTAATAAGGAACCATCATTTAAACACACATCAATCACGCATTTCATGTATTTATTAACTTTCATAAAGAATCTAGAGACCTAATAAGGATACTGTTTACTATATTTGAATAACTACTTAATAAAATATTACACACATATGATTTGTCCGATATCAATATTTCTCCGTTTTTAAAAAATACTTTGAAGAAGGGTACCATTCTACATTATTTCCATATAAAATCAATTTGGCAAAACACATTTTTATGACACAAGTTTAAAGAAATCGATAGTATCGTACATAACCTAGCTTGTTTGCAAACCTGATTATTTTATCTACCAGGCATAGCATACTCTTTCTTTACGAAGGACATCGAGATTTCAACGATTCACATAAAACACATATCCAGTTTAAAACAAAAAAAAATACATGTATACATATATATATATTTTTTTCAAAGACTAAGCAATAAATAAATTTATTTAACCACATGTCTGTTGAGTTGATACATAGTAATCAGCACTAGAGAAAAGATTAAATCAATTCAATTTATAGGCAAATATCTATACCACTACAAATTTACATAATATGTTACATCAACAAACATTGCTTGAACCTAGATGAAATATGATAAAATACGAAAAATGCACGAATTAAGTAATTATGTTTTCTGAAACGACTAATATATATTATAAGGTATACAAATATCCTTCATAAATATCAATCTAATACGTCGATAATTCCTACTTACCTAAAAATATTTATATGCGATCTAAATGAATGAATGAAGAGAAAAATGCATATGATGAATTTTCTTAAAACCTTTAGGTGTAACAACAGCTAGCACCACCAAATTCGAATATTACTAAAAAATAAAAAACTCAGAGCTGCTTAGTTTGAAAACGATTAAATACGATACACTGAGTTACATTTAACGTAAAATGGTTACTTGGTTACCTAATAGAAAATATTAATGCGAACTATAAACATTTCTAAAATAGAAGCATTTGTTTTCGTGTGTTAACATGTTAATGTTTTAATGAAAGGCGATTATTGCTAATACAAGACAACTTTTTTTAAGTGATTAAGACTATTTAGGGATAACGATAACGATTTAGTACCAAGTTAAGCATGATACAAATTCAACACAGCGTAGACTTATATCTGGTAATATATCTCAAGAGTAGCAACAATACCTACCGAATGCTAGTAAACCAAACAATCATTTAATATTTTGGGCTTTTAATTTATGCCAAATCTAGGTGGTTTGTTCAGGAAGCATGCAAATTCAACGAAATTTCTTTTCCCAGCATAGTAAATAGGTACATTATTTTTCTAAAACTGACAATATTTTTAAAAATTAAATAATAATTAATGGAAAAAATAATAATAATAATAAACATCTTTTATTGAGAACAAACTAAATTACTCACAAAATGTGGCGAAGTTTAGATAACTTTATCTAGTCTTACATTAATAATACAGTTCGCTTTAGAAAACACCAAAATCAGCATGTATGTATATCTATATAGGCTCGTTACCTAGCAATACATTAAATTTTTACGTATACGCGACTAACGATTTCGACACCCAAAAGTCTCTTTTTAAAAAATTATTAAATTCAAAAATTTATTTTTTTATAAAAATGTTTTAAGTACAATGTATGTATTTAATCTAAGAAAGCTAGTTACAGACTGAATCTAAAACAATGCAAAATAGGAAAGAAGGCACAGCGCCTTATCTTCTAAGTATCAGGTTACAACTGCTGATGCTGGGAAACATAGTCGTCCCCTTATAATTTAAATGGGGGGTCGATACATAATTCCTCCCCTCGAAGATTCAACTACGGAGTGCAGCGAGGAAGTTGAACGTTTGGTGGGATGGCTTCTGGTCGATTTCCCTCGATGTCTTCATTATGTTTACTTCGTCTGGCTAATATACATTTTTTATATGAAAAATATGAGATGATTAAAATAACCATAACATAGAGGAGTACTGTCCATGTACTGGGAATATTGGAGATTCCAATTTCGTCATAAGATATTTGGGGTTGATTTTCAATTATTTGTTTTTGAATATCCTGTAGTTCGTCTAGGTTGATATTCTCTAAGTGGATGGTAAAGTTTTGGTTTGGTGTAGGATTTTCCTCTTGGTCTAGTTCTGGGAAAAATATCGGCTCGTTTTGATTTATGGCTTGCTGTTTATTGCTGATCTTCTCTCGGGTGCTAATTATTTCACACCCTATTGGGATGTTGATTAAATAGGTACCAATTAACTTTTGGACCTCTTCTTGTTGTTTACATTTCATGGTGATTGCCTGCTTGCTGGGAAATATACCAATCCATTGTGTCGATTCTTCTAGTTGTTTGATTACGGCTCTTGTAGTTTTGATCTGGGTTCTTTGACAGCTTGCGGTGTTCTTCATATCCAGGAGTTGTATTTCACAAGGGCTGTCTTCGTCGATTTCTTTTATGTCAAGTTTCTTACAAGCATAATATTGTGGTGCCATTTTGGTGCATATGTCACTTTCGAATGTAAAGTACAAATTGTCTTTTAGCAAATATCTATTATTTGGAATTATTGCCTTGAATTGACTCTGACTATACACAGGAATTGGGTACAGGTGATAATAATTAAAGGTTTCAGGGTACATGATTGGTAAACGAAGTAAGTAGGTGATTTTATTATTAAGGATATAACATTCAATTTCTATTAATTTCTCTATTAGTAGGGTATTTTCTAGTGTTATTTCAAAGGGCAATTGTCCCGGTTGTATATTTTTTTCCAATTTTAATAGTTCTTTGAACAGATCGACAGTTTTTATTATACTTGGGTGCATGATATTTAATCTGGTGAACGTAATTGAATTTTCTATATCTTGGAGAATAGAGTTAATTATTTCATACATATTTATAATTTGATTTAAAATGTCTTTCATGAAGTTAGTAGTTTTGCGTTTTAAGTCTCGTTCAGCAATGGCGGCAATCCGTTCGATTTCTGATTGTAATACTTTTTCATTATGAGATATTTGTTGAATGGTTAAATTAAATTTATTAATTATGTCTATAGAGATTGAGTTTTGTTTTGTAATGCTTGCAGCCAATTTATTTTGATAATTTTGAATTTGCCTAATGAGATTTTCATACCGTTCTCCGTCGGTGGCATCCAAATGACCAGATATTGATTTAAAAATAGAACCTAGACCGTTTATTAAACCTCTTTTGGTTCTTTGGGGATGCGGAAGAATTTCTTTTAACTTGATTTCGACCTTTTCTTCCGTCAACTTTAATATTTTAACATAGTTTGATGTATCTTGGGAGTAATTTTTATTCAAATTAATGCTATGCATAAGATTTTCTGATTGTTCATGTAGCTTATTAATTTCGGTGATAATTGGGTTTAAATCATAGTAATGGATCAAGGTGTGACTATATTCTTGTACCTTTGCCAGTCCTAGTTTAAGTGGTATTAATCCGGGGTTGTTTTCTAAGCTTTTGATTGTTATTCTCTCTTGTAATCCGAGTACAAGGGGAAATCTGAAATATAACAGTTTAGTTATTTAAAATCGTAAGTTTTCTTTAGTGGTCTTTTTAAGTTATCCATGTGGATTTTGTTTTCGGTCGATACGGTTTTTGAATTTTTGTCTACCGTTTTTATTACCGTTGGTTTATGAAATTTATTCGCGGTCTTTTGCCTTTTATGTTTTTTAATATAAGTGGTTGATTTAGACTGAAATAATTTTGGATCATCGCGATTTTGATTTAGTTTCTCTATAGTTTTTTCTTTATTTTCTATAAGGTTTTCATTTATTTTTGAGTACATTAATTTAGTCCTTTCTTTATGTTCGTTAATATAATCGTTAACGAGTATCTTTTCAATGTCCATATCGAATGGATTTTCATTATTTATGTGTCCTTTAATGATGTCTATTGGTTTTAACTTTGTTGTCGAATGAATCGAGTGGTTATACGCTAGTATTGCATAAATCATTTTCATGTGTACTGGAGTTTTTAAAAATCCTCTAGTATTTAGTAACCGTACATGCTCTATTAATGTTGAGTGTAATCTCTCTATGGGACCATTAGATTGAGGGTGATTGGGTGAACAAAAATGCAATTTTATTTTGTGCAAGTTAAGAAGTTTGGTAATAACTGAATTTTTAAATTCTGAACCGTTATCAACGATAATTTGTTTTGGAACGCCATGATGGGAGAAAAATGTTATTAAATTGTTTACGATTTCGGTAGAACATAGTGACATTAATTTGTATGCCTGCGCATATTTCGAAAATGTATCTATGATAGTCAAAAATTTGGTTTGTTCTAAGGTAAAAGCGTCTATATGAATAATTTCAAAAGGTTGAACCGGGGTTGGTGTAATATTCATTTTCATTCTTACGGGATGCCTTTCGTATTTTCCTTGTTGGCAAATTTCACAGTCGTTTATATATGTTTGAATTGAATTTTTCATTTCGGGCCAATAATATCGCTTCCTGATTTGTTGCTCGGTTTCATTTATACCACGATGGTTGCTTTTGCTTTCGTGATAATTTTTTATTATTTCCTGAACATCGTCCTTATTACTGACATCGATTAATTTTAGTTTACAATTTTTTAATTTTAGGTACGGCCATTTAAAATTTTTACGTATAACTTCACAAAATGGTTCATACATATCAGGGTCTTCAAAATATAAATGATAAGGTGTTTTTGGCACTACATAGTTTTTGAAAAAGTTGATTATATCTTGCTCGAATTGATTTTGAGATATTTGACAATCTAGGCGTTGCTTTTTATTGAATAATATCGTCAGTTTTGGTCTGGCAGGGGAATGTAGAACCGATTTAATAATTATTTGATTTTGTCCGTAATTAACGGGTGTTTCCACGATGGGAATTTCTGCTATGGGATGGTGCTCGGCATTTGTGTGTACAGTAATATTATCATTATCGTTATCGTCCTCGGGGTTATCAGTCTCTAATCTGTGTTCATCTGGTAGTACCCGAGTGGAAATATTGTCGATTTCCGGATCTGGAGGTTCCGCGGGTTCTGGGGATTCCGAGGGTTGAGCTGAAGTGCTAGCGCCGATTTGCTCATTAAACTTGTCAATATATTCAAATATATCACTCGTCTCTTTTGCGTGTAATTCTATGCGGGATAACGCGTCTGCGTTCGTATTTAATTTACCCTTTTTATATATGATATTGTAGTCGAATTCTTCCAACTTGAAACGCCATCTTATTAATTTAGAATTTGGCTCTTTTAACGAGAATAGCCACTGTAGGGGTTTATGGTCAGTTATTATGTTAAATTTCCGTCCAAAAAGGTATGGCCGGAAGTATTTAGTAGCCCAAACGATAGCCAAAAGTTCCCTTTCTATCACGCTATAATTTTGTTCGGAATCATTCAAAGTTCGAGACGCGTACGCGACGGGTAAGTCTTTCCCAATTTGGCCCTGGGACAAAATGGCGCCAACGGCCACATTGCTCGCATCAGTGGTTAAATTGAACGGTTTTGTGAAATCGGGGTATTGCAGGATAGGCTCGTTAATCAACAAATTTTTACAAACTTCAAAACAAGATAAGAATTCTTCGTCGTGGGTGATTTTTGCATTTTTCTTTAAGCATTTCGTCATCGGTTTGGTAATTTTGGCGAAATTATTTATAAATCTCCTATAATAACCCAATAGTCCCAAAAAGCCTTTAATTTGTTTAGTTGTCTTAGGGACTGGGTAATTTTTTATAGCTTTTATTTTATCCGGGTTTGGCTTAACCCCGTTCGGTGTAACAATGTGGCCTAGGTAGGCCACTTCCTTGCGTAAAAATTCTGACTTGTCTAACTGAATTTTGAAATTTGATTGTCTAAGTCTATCAAAAACTGATCTTAACCTTTCTATATGTTCCTGAAGTGACGTAGAAAAAATTATTATGTCATCTAAGTAAACTAAGCATTTTTCGTTTTGTATACCACGAAGAATATTGTCCATAATTCGCTGAAACGTCGCGGGCGCGTTTTTTAGGCCAAAAGGCATTCTTAAATACTCGTAATGCCCGTTTTCTGTGTTAAAAGCTGTTTTGGCTATGTCGCTTTCGTCCATCTCTATCTGATGAAAACCACTAGCCAAATCCAAGGTGGTAAAGTATTGACATTTACCTAACTTGTCCAATAAATCGGTAATATTGGGAAGTGGGTATCTGTCGTCGACCGTCTTTTCATTCAGTTTGCGGTAGTCCACCACTACACGCCACTTCTGTATTCCCGAAGCATCGGGTTTTTTGGGCACCACCCAAATAGGTGATGACCACGGTGAATTGCTAGGCCTTATTATATTTTGATCTAACATTTTTTTCATTTGGTTTTCTACTTCCTTTTTGTGGATGAACGGGTAACGATATGTTTTCGTATATATCGGTACTTCGTCCGTCGTATTAATTTTATGTTTAATTTGATTAGAAAAAGTTAATTTAGTGTTTTCTTGATAGAAAATGTCTGAATATTCTTTACATAAATTTTCAATTTTACTTTTTTCTTCCGGGTTTAGATGGTCGGTACGAATGTTAGATAGGCTTAAGTATGATTTTGGTGTTTCATCAAAATTGTTTAAGTTTATTTCATGAATTGATTTTTTTTCGAATCTCTCAACTACTATAGGTTCGGAAAAGTCTAGAGTGATGGGATTGACCGTATTATTTAATATTGTAGCAATAGCTTCGCCATTGTTGGCGGTGGCTAAACATTCTGGTATCTCACAATTGTGAATTTTTTGATAAGGAATTATTATTTCTCCATTTTCTAGAGACGTTTTTATTTTTATTACTTGTTCGCTGCGAGGTGCGATTGATATTAAATTTAATTCGTTTTTCGTTTTATAGTAAGATAAGGTAATTTTTGTATACGGCGTTATCAATAATCCTTTGTCGAAGTTTAAGCTAGCCTGAAGTATTTTTAAATTATCCAATCCGATTAATCCGTGAAAACTATTATGAAATCTAAATAAAAAGAATTTTAATCTTGTTGGTTGTGGTAAATTAAATAGTTTTGAAGATGGTATTAATGCACTTTCTTTGTGAGCGGATTTTTGAAAAACGGTAGAGACTATAAATGGATCATTTTGAATACAGTTAGGGTATAATTTATGAGCAAGATTAGGGTCGATAAATGATTTCGTTGAACCCGAGTCGATTAAAAATTTTAGGTTATGTTCAGGTAGTATAATATAGGGTAATTCATTAGAATTGGTGGCATTGATTGAGATAATTTCAGGGTTTACGTTTGATCGTCGACCGGTGGGTCTTGCTGAAAATTTACATTTTCTTGCTGAAGATTTATATTATCTTGCTGAAAATTTATATTATCTTGCTGAAAATTTATATTATCTTGCTGAAAATTAATATTATCTTGGTAATATGCCTCGTTTACGTCTCCGTAAGTTTCAGGAAGGTTTTGGTTGTCGTACTCGTAAACACCGCTAGAGGTTGGTTCAATTTCGTTTACTTCAGTGTTATGAAGTTCATGGGAAGCGAAATTTCTTTGAGGGGGGCGATATTGATTTGAGGTCGATGGTCCCGGTTGAGGTCGGAAATTATTCGAAGTTTGCCTCGTTGATATACTCATAGGAGTGGGGTTAGGCAGATTTTTGTATGGATTTGGCCTGAAAACGTTTTGGTTTTGGTTCCTGAATATTTGCGAATTTGTGAAAAATCTCTGCTGTGGATTGTTCACTCTAGGGTGAAATTGAATCGGTTGAGATGGGAAACTATTTTGTTGACGAAATTGATTACTCTGAGTTTGATAATTGAATGAGGGCATTTGGCCATTGAAAGGGTTTCTGGGGAAGTGGTTCATTGGTCTGCTGAAATTATTTACTGGTCTATTAAAGTTATGCATTGAATTTTGTTGATGAATGGTTGGGAATATTGGTCTTGGTTGTACAGGAGCCTGTTGTACGAAATTTTTGTTAGTCAAATTTTGATAATAGTGCGTATTATCTTCTTGAGTAATAAATTGCATTGCCTCTTTCATGTCTTTGGGGCGCATGCAACGAATAGTTGTGCCTAGAGGTTCTTTTAGCCCTGACAAGAATGTTTTTAGAGTAAGATTGTTATAGAGAGCTCGTTTTAATACTTTGGCTTCTGCTTCTTTTTCATGAATGTCTACATATGAACATATTAAATTTAATAATTGTAAGCAACGGTCGTAAAATTGTTGCGGTTTTTCGCTTGGAAGCTGTTTTAGCAAAACTAAATCTCTATTTAGACAAGCTTCGTCGCGTTGATCTGCAAAGTTTCTATATAAAGTGTCTTTTAGTTCTTGCCAAGTAGTAACACTCTGTATATTAACAACTAATTTAGCGTTATCTGTTAATTTGCCTATTAGCGAGTTTAATAAAAACACGTTATGAAAACTATCAGGGTGAGCTGTGTCGTAAAATTCTGATATAATGCTATCACAAATACTTAAATATCTATTTAATTCGTTCGGATTTCCGTCAAATTGCGGAACGCATTTTAAATACTCTGGTTTGAACTGAGTCATTTTCGTATTATTTAAGGTTAAATTAACTTCTAAATTACTTATTTCACTAGAATATTGAATGTTATTTTCTGGTTTATGTGAGGAACTAGAAGGCAAAAGAGAATTGTTATCTTCTTCGTCTGAGTCAGTTAAAGGTGATAAGCTTAAGTTTTCAAAAAGTTTTTCGAGTGACATCAAACTGTACTTACATTAATATTATTGTGACTTTGAGCATCGTTTTTCACTAACTATAAGGAGCCCTCAAATGGATGAGCGATTTTGTCTTCTCCAAATTACGAGTTCCTTGCAGAATGGGACGATGTAGTTCCAATTCTCGTGAATTATTGTTGAAAGAGTCTTGCACAGGTTTGCGATAAACTGGGTTTCCTAATGTTCGAGGAGCCACTCTGTTTTAGGCACTTTCGCGAATTTTTCACTTTTTTTTTTGTCCGATAATCGATTAATCGTTGAAACGAAAATTATCTGTTCGATACACGATAATTTCGATAATCCTTAGACCGACTGCGCCACTAACGATTTCGACACCCAAAAGTCTCTTTTTAAAAAATTATTAAATTCAAAAATTTATTTTTTTATAAAAATGTTTTAAGTACAATGTATGTATTTAATCTAAGAAAGCTAGTTACAGACTGAATCTAAAACAATGCAAAATAGGAAAGAAGGTACAGCGCCTTATCTTCTAAGTATCAGGTTACAACTGCTGATGCTGGGAAACATAGTCGTCCCCTTATAATTTAAATGGGGGGTCGATACATAATTCGCGTTAAATTTCTACCCTTTGTTGGTTTAAATCTTCAATATAAAAATAAGTTAATTAGGAATTGTGAGACGAGATGTATATTGTGGGAATATGTCACGGTTGTCTGCTTCGAAAGCATGTAGTGGACGAGGATACGCGGCCACGAGCTACAAATGATGTATAACACATATGTAACTGTACATAAAAGGAGAAAATTCAATGATCATCAACTTCAAATCTAAAAAAGTTACGAATTCAAATAAATTCTTTAAAGCATAAAGATCAAAAAATAAGTTTTGTTTCTCTTTACAAGTTCTCTATACGAAATATGGTCGCATAACATGTTTATCAACCACTACTATGTTTTTATATTAAAATGTATAATAACAAAATATCGTAGCAGTTACATAGTTTCTAAGGTGTTTGCATATATGCATGTAGCAGTCTTTATTTTAAACTCCCTAAACATATTCCCGCGTACCAAAGGAATTAGTGAGAGAGATAATACCAATTCTATAGCATTGTTCAAGCAGGATGACATAAATTTGCATATTTTCTCTGATCATGTCTCGTCAGACGTACCTTTTAAGAATATCAAGAAATGTGTAGAATGTTGGAAAGAAAGATGTGGATTTCTTGTGATTTTTTGAATGGTCGAGGCGAAGCCGAAACGTTTCAAAAAAACACCTCACATCTTAAAGTAAACTTTCACATCGTGTAATGTATTATATTTTTTCTACTACTGAAAGATATTATTGGACAAGTAATACATACATAACTACATGTTTACTTATTTGTTGCTTGATGTCAAACGGTTAGTACATAGCAGATTATTCTTGTCTTATTAGTATACAGTTATGCTAATCATTTATCCTCACTTTTCGTGCTTATTTATCCCCGTTTTATTCCTATTTATCCTTGTTTTATTCATATTTATCCCTGTTTTATTCATATTTATCCGTGTTTTATTCATATTTATCCCCGTTTTATTCATATTTATCCCTGTTTTATCCCTGTTTATCTCTATTTATCCCTGTTTTATTCCAATTTATCCCCGTTTTATCCTTGTTTGTTATTATTTACCCTTGATTTATCCCTGTTTATCCCCATTTATCCCCGTTTTATCCCCATTTCGTTGTGGTAAGAAGTTTTAGAATAATACACACGTTGGACTTAAATTCTTTATTAAATTCCCCATAATACATAACTAAAAATTACTTAACTTATTTTAACAGAAATGTGTACAATAACATATTCATTTTCGCTAATTGATTATTGTTTCTTCTATTACTTCCTCCAATGTACTGATTATTTCGTTGCTTACATTGTTGTTATCAGTCATTTCTTAACTACACAGCAGACGTAAACGGTCCATCAGTTCCTTCGGTTTATTCCAATAGACTTAATCCACACCACTATTATAGTATAATTTCTGAATAGACATGCCTAAAGCGATTCAAGATTTAGTCATTACTGTAGGAGATAACAGTGGTTTTATAATTTTACTGAATTTCTTCAATTTCTTTACATGCAAACCCAGTCTTGTATCATATTGGTTATATGGTGCTTTTGTCTTATTTAATATTTACCGATATATTTCATGCTCTTCGCCGCCAGTGATTGCCAATCTCAATACCACGCGGAACTGACGGATATTTCATAAATATTTACATCATACAACTCTACTTTCCCACTTGCTTATTACCACGCCACAAAGTTATATTTCCACCAAAAAGCGTATTTCATCGTTACCCATTAGATGTTTATCTCTGTTGGGATCTAAACGCACACCGTATACAGTATCATATTTATGATCGCCAGACTTTAAATTTTCTAAATGTTGTTTAATCACATCACCCATTTCTTTTACACTACTAAGGACATTTCCTGAACCCGGAGTGCTCATTAACGATGATCTCGGCGGTGTTCTATAAAATATGATTGACTTGCATTATTCTCCCCATCTTTATCACTAGTTTCAGATGTTGCTTTAAGTGTACTAGTACTAGCACTTACCCCCAAGTGTTTGTGTTAGCATATTGTTTTGTGATTTTACCTTTGAAGCGGATGATAAGTCTTTTAAAGGTGTGATTATGGGATCCAACGTTAGTTTATCCTCAACATTTCTATTCTTGAGAGAATTGAATTTCTTACGTACGAAATTGGTAGTCTCAACTAATTGACGTTTCAGAATTATTTCAGCACCCACATCTCTATCCATATTGTCTTTCTGCTTAATTTCACCGATGTATTCCAGACGCTGTCTGCAGATCGATTGAAGTCCTAATTACAATTGTTTATGGATATTTGAAACTCTCAAGACTTTTCTATATCTCCCCCCATTTACTTCTCTATCCTTGTCAATCACAAGAAATCCACATCTTTCTTTCCAACATTCTACACATTTCTTGATATTCTTAAAAGGTACGTCCGACGAGACATGATCAGAGAAAATATGCAAATTTATGTCATCCTGCTTGAACAATGCTATAGAATTGGTATTATCTCTCTCACTAATTCCTTTGGTACGCGGGAATATGTTTAGGGAGTTTAAAATAAAGACTGCTACATGCATATATGCAAACACCTTAGAAACTATGTAACTGCTACGATATTTTGTTATTATACATTTTAATATAAAAACATAGTAGTGGTTGATAAACATGTTATGCGACCATATTTCGTATAGAGAACTTGTAAAGAGAAACAAAACTTATTTTTTGATCTTTATGCTTTAAAGAATTTATTTGAATTCGTAACTTTTTTAGATTTGAAGTTGATGATCATTGAATTTTCTCCTTTTATGTACAGTTACATATGTGTTATACATCATTTGTAGCTCGTGGCCGCGTATCCTCATAAAGACATATCCTCGTCCACTACATGCTTTCGAAGCAGACAACCGTGACATATTCCCACAATATACATCTCGTCTCACAATTCCTAATTAACTTATTTTTATATTGAAGACTTAAACCAACAAAGGGTAGAAATTTAACGCGTATACGTAAAAATTTAATGTATTGCTAGGTAACGAGCCTATATAGATATACATACATGCTGATTTTGGTGTTTTCTAAAGCGAACTGTATTATTAATGTAAGACTAGATAAAGTTATCTAAACTTCGCCACATTTTGTGAGTAATTTAGTTTGTTCTCAATAAAAGATGTTTATTATTATTATTATTTTTTCCATTAATTATTATTTAATTTTTAAAAATATTGTCAGTTTTAGAAAAATAATGTACCTATTTACTATGCTGGGAAAAGAAATTTCGTTGAATTTGCATGCTTCCTGAACAAACCACCCAGATTTGGCATAAATTAAAAGCCCAAAATATTAAATGATTGTTTGGTTTACTAGCATTCGGTAGGTATTGTTGCTACTCTTGAGATATATTACCAGATATAAGTCTACGCTGTGTTGAATTTGTATCATGCTTAACTTGGTACTAAATCGTTATCGTTATCCCTAAATAGTCTTAATCACTTAAAAAAAGTTGTCTTGTATTAGCAATAATCGCCTTTCATTAAAACATTAACATGTTAACACACGAAAACAAATGCTTCTATTTTAGAAATGTTTATAGTTCGCATTAATATTTTCTATTAGGTAACCAAGTAACCATTTTACGTTAAATGTAACTCAGTGTATCGTATTTAATCGTTTTCAAACTAAGCAGCTCTGAGTTTTTTATTTTTTAGTAATATTCGAATTTGGTGGTGCTAGCTGTTGTTACACCTAAAGGTTTTAAGAAAATTCATCATATGCATTTTTCTCTTCATTCATTCATTTAGATCGCATATAAATATTTTTAGGTAAGTAGGAATTATCGACGTATTAGATTGATATTTATGAAGGATATTTGTATACCTTATAATATATATTAGTCGTTTCAGAAAACATAATTACTTAATTCGTGCATTTTTCGTATTTTATCATATTTCATCTAGGTTCAAGCAATGTTTGTTGATGTAACATATTATGTAAATTTGTAGTGGTATAGATATTTGCCTATAAATTGAATTGATTTAATCTTTTCTCTAGTGCTGATTACTATGTATCAACTCAACAGACATGTGGTTAAATAAATTTATTTATTGCTTAGTCTTTGAAAAAAATATATATATATGTATACATGTATTTTTTTTTTGTTTTAAACTGGATATGTGTTTTATGTGAATCGTTGAAATCTCGATGTCCTTCGTAAAGAAAGAGTATGCTATGCCTGGTAGATAAAATAATCAGGTTTGCAAACAAGCTAGGTTATGTACGATACTATCGATTTCTTTAAACTTGTGTCATAAAAATGTGTTTTGCCAAATTGATTTTATATGGAAATAATGTAGAATGGTACCCTTCTTCAAAGTATTTTTTAAAAACGGAGAAATATTGATATCGGACAAATCATATGTGTGTAATATTTTATTAAGTAGTTATTCAAATATAGTAAACAGTATCCTTATTAGGTCTCTAGATTCTTTATGAAAGTTAATAAATACATGAAATGCGTGATTGCTGTGTGTTTAAATGATGGTTCCTTATTAACGCAAATCACTATTCACAAAACGGAGGTAGATCATTGTTAATGCCACCGTCAAAATATATAGCATGCATTTTGCTGAAATATGAATGTCTGAAGTGAATGAGATGTCCTTATGTAGAAAACTTGACGATTTGGATACACTTTTGACACCAATTAAACGATTCTATTATTCTTAGGGCTAATCTGTTTGCACATAGGTAGTTTGATTGGGATTTGGGGATGCTAGTATGAACAAAAAATGACATGTACTAGTATGAAGACCTTATTTTTATATAAATTGATGTAGTGTTGATAAAAAATACAACTAATGCTGTAAATATGATGGCATACATATGTGATTATCATATAAGAGAGGATGAGACAAGCCACTATGGTGATTATACAAGGCGATAAAGGAGAATAACTGGGTTGTCTGAAATTGTTGATGATACTCTAAAATTATAGTACAGACGATATGAAAACCAAAAGAAAATATATGGTGACCCGCTATATCTATAAGATGATAATAGTTTATGACAAAAAATAATCAATTAGATTCAATGTATAGCGTAGAAGAGCTAGTAAAAATCTCCTTAATGAACAAGTGTAATATAGTAATTGCGTTATCGACATGAAATATTGTGATATCGAATTATTTAAGTACTTACTTACTTTTATTTTTGTTATGCTGTGTTTTAGAGAGTAATTTGCGTAATTAATCAATGATCAATTGTGGTGTTATCAAAAGTAGCCTTATTATTATTATTATTATTATTATTATTTTTTTTTTTTTGACGTCAACATCTCACAATATAATTTAACAGAAAATAGATTAACATTATGTGAATAAATTGATTTAGTATGAATTATTTAAGGTAGTTATTGTGTGATATCATCTAAAAAGACGAACTGTATGTTGTAGTTTAAATATCTTTGATCTTTTATTTTCTTAATCGAGAACCCTTGGAATATTTTGCTCTAAAATCATAATAACACATAGTTTATATGAAATAATTATTTTCCATGGCTCTGTCGATTACCCAATATGATAGAAATGACCTAATTTCACTAAAAAATGTTCTACTACGCTATTTTGTATATGTTTCAAATTTAAATCAAATATTTTAAGTTCATCAGAAAGTATCGTGTTAATAGACATTTTCAGTTGGTAAGGCTCGACTGCAATTTTTATTCGTTTCATAATAGTCCCATTAAAAATACTTTAATGATATTTTAAGGGAAAATTGTTATGTCATCTAACCTACCTAAAGTTGGGTTGAACTCTGGAAACATCTTGCATATTATGGTTTAGATATCCTATACGTCTTCATATTTTTTGTGCATTGAATCTAGAACCTTAGTAACATTTTACTGTAAATTATAATAAAACTTGGTTTATATAAAATATGAGAGTTTACACATCTCTAACGATCGCCCTATATGAATGCTAAGATTCAATTTCAATAGGAGATATTCTACCATGATAATAATAATAATAATAATAATAACAATAATAATAATAATAATAATAATAATAATAATAATAATAATAGAACCACCAATGAGTCAATTCAGCATATTTGCTGTGGATGTCCATCACTGGCACAGACTGAATATCTACAAAGACACAACAATGTTGCCAAAGTAATTCACCAGGCGTTTGCGAAAAGATACCGACTAGCAGATATTGAACAGCCATACTATAAATTTAAACCTGAACAGGTAATTAGCAATGAACAAGCACGAATTCTATGGGATAGTGAGATTATCACTGATAAAAGAGCAAAAAAAGCAAAAATCATTGACGTCGCAGTTCCCACAGATGACAAACTTGTATCGACAATTGCTGAGAAGAAGAGGAAATACCAACAACTAGCTGTCGAATTAAAGAACATGTATAAGTTGCGAGAAGTAGAAATAATTCCAGTTGTAGTATCTGCAAATGGATTAGTCACAAAAGATTGGCAAGATGTTAAGAAAAGATTGCAATTAAACGAAAAGCATCTACGCACCATCCAGAAAGCCGCTTTACTAGGTACTACAAACATTGTCCGCAAATTCTTAAGCCTGAATTAACCAACACCACTGAAAAAGGTTACAAATAACCCTACCATCATAAGTAAACAACACCAAGAAATATAACATATAATCGTGAATGTTCACTTCACTACACTATTGTTTTCACTTTATGTACAATTAATGTTTGCTTTGGGTAATGAACAACCCCGGCAACTATTATGTAAACACGAAGAAATGTAATAGAATAATAATAATAATAATAATAATAATAATAATAATAATGATAATAATAATAATAAATGTAGTAAATAACCGACAAACATGTCGAGAAAAATAATAAAATAATAATAATAATCTTTATTCATATATCACTCATAAATACATTGAAACGTATACATAATATATAACAGATGGTGCAATATAAATTGCAATTTTATCTATTCATGAATATACAAATAAAGAAGAAGAATACCTGAAGCATCTCTAAGATACTTGTACGGGTATGTTATAATACATATTCTGATTTATGAAGAAAAATATTAACTACAACAGAGATGATTTTATTTAATAGATATTCGCAGTCGGCTACACTCTACTAAAACTTTTATTTATTTCATGGTGATCCTATTCACAATTCCATAATGAAATTTTAGGGTAAAATTGATGTATCATCTAAACTACATAAAGCTGGTTCGAACCTGAGAGACATTCTGTATATTGCGATTTAGATATCTTGTGCATCCTCATATTTTTGTATATTTAATCTAAAACCGTAGTAACATTTTACTCTAAATTATAATAATATAATAATTTTAAGTTCAACAGAGTTTATCCTATTTAACTGATATATCACCTAATCGATATAAATTGTTTCGAACCTTAGAGACACCCTGTATACTGTAGCAATAGTGAAAATTTAGAGCATTTCTTATATTTAAATTTTTTATAAACCATCATTTTTCAAATTTTAGTGTGAAACCAAGCATTTAATTTTTCTCTTTTTCTTAATTCCTTTCCCGATAATGCTAATACATGTATTGATTGTTTAACTTCGACTTGAATAATGTTATCATAATGCAACGTAGCATCACCCTTAATAAGGCACATACAAAGAGTACACAGCGAACGAGAGTCTAAGATATCGCAACAAGAAGATCAAATGAAGAACTTTAATAGAAAAAACGAAAAATATTTATCACAAACGAATGAATATTGGAATAAACCGAAATAATTGGTGAATCGTCTACGTATACTCTATAATTTTAAAATGGCTGGTAATAACAATGTAAGTGACGAAATAAATAAACGCGATTAATTTGCCTAAGTATGAAAATTCAGATCGGCTTCCATGTTTATTTATAAGCCATCCCCATTGCGTATGTTTTTTTATATAAACGATCCTCACAGCACATGGTTTTCTATAAACAATGGCAACTGTCCTTTGTTATATAATCCCTCAATTATTGTTAAACCTGTTTATCCTGAAATAGTAAATTAGTGAAAAAAAAACAGTGTATTATTTACATATTTTTCAATAGAATACAATGAAAATAGGTATATACAATTAAAACAAATGAGTTTTCCAGATTTGCATATTTTTTTCTTAAGAAGATAATATTGTCAAAGTATAAAAATAATACATTAGTAAAGGAAACACTATTTTTATGCCTATTTACGAAAGCAACAAAACACTCTGTATTCGGTAAATATATGTTAATGGATTGTTTTAAGCATTTTAAGTTCTCCGTTATTTCAAGCAATAAAATCTACCTGTATCTACCCTACACGCGTCATATATTCGAGCTTTCAAACATTCCGGTACTAAATTTAAATATTATACCATTTTTTATTATGCCTATTTAACGCAAAGGTTCAAAAACAATTCTAGACCAATTTGACTTTCTTAAACTTTATTTGTCTGCAATAGATTACGGTAATTAAATAAATTTTTTTGTTAGAAAAATCAATACAACAACGTTGGTCAATTAAATGCACCCCCAGTGCTGCAGATAAGTGAAGCGAATAGGGCACTAGTTTGGGGTCGTTACGCTTAATCAGTCTTACTTGTACCTGTTTGAAAAGGACTTTAAAAATTACCAAAAAGATCTTTTGCATAGAACAAATGTACCTATGCTTTATGTTTTCAAATATGGTTAACAAACTGATTGGTTTTGAATAAATGAGACGTTTGACTAAAATGAATAATAACATAGGGGATGCTCCCTTGTTCTGGTCAATTAAATCACACTTGAAAAATGTAAAGTGTTGCGTGCTTTTATGGATGGACTGAAATAATCAATACGTATAGTTCGGGGGCTTATGGGAACAAAAAATAGAATGTCATTTGTAAATAATTAATAATTTTGCTTCTAAATCGTTGATTGGTTAACAAAGCAGTAGAACTTGTTTTGTGAATAGGTTACATTAATATTATCGAACAAAATAAACCTAATTTAAATAAACATTGCAATTGAAAGTGTCGTTGGCCCCTGTACTATTGTGGGATCAAAACATATGTACTATTTATTGCCGCAATGTCTTTTTATATGTAAAAAGCTATTTATATTTTTTATAGTGGCTCCACGTAAAATAAAGCAATCATTAAATTTAATTGTTGGTAGTGAGTGGTCGATAGCAAGGGGTCAAAATATGTGAATCATGCATGACACACCGGAAGTAATTGTCTAGCTCCTTCAAACCTTTCCCCGGACCTCAGGTATTAGTCACCATAGGATATTTCTACCCTAACGCCATAATGCATGCATAACGCATTGAAAAGTGGTGAGGGGATCCTGGTTAAACTAGAGGGGTTATAATTCATGCGTGACGAATAGGGTCCGACCCCTTATATATGACTCACCGGAAGTGATTGTCTGGCTCCTTCAAACCTTCCCCCGCACCTCAGGTATTAGTCACCATTTCTTATTTGTCCCCCTTATAATTCATGCGTGACGAATAGGGTCCGACCCCTCAGGTGTGTGACTCACCGGGAATGACGTAATAGAAAAGTGGTGGAGGGAGCCCCAGCTCCGGCTTAAACTAGAGGGGTGCATAATTCATGCGTGACGTGTTGAGACATGTATGACACATCAATGGGGTCCAGCCCTCGTGTTTCCGGTATGAATCACCGAAAATTGGTGGAGGGAGCCCTAGGACCCGCTTAAACTAGAGGGGTTGTTGCACCCCTCGTTAAAACTCATGCGTGACGAATAGCCATAATTCATGTGTGACGTGTTGAAGGGTCCCACCCTCACCCTTCTTCCGGTGTGTGATTCACCGCTTTCCCCTTGCCGCTCACCCCCTCTCACCCCCTTTACCCCGCACCCCACCTGTGGCTCCTCCCACCCTGTGACGTCACCGAAAAGTGGTGGGGGGATGCCTAGGACCCGCTTAAATCAACTACTCATAGGTAAGCTTCTTATAAGAGTTTGTTCCTTACAGTTTAATTTAGTTTTCATTGCAATATTAAAATATTATTTTACAATCGTAGAATATTAAGATATATATTATTATCGTACAGAAAAATTTAATATCTAAATAATAAAATGTCAACATTATAACGCTTAATGCAATATTATGTACTGTACATAGCCGCGTGCTGAAAATAACAAAAAATTAAAAATTGATGAGCGGGGGGGAAGAAATCTCAAAAAAAATTATAAACACAACTAAATAGGATATATATTCAAAAATATAAAATAAAATACTAAAAATTATGAAATTTTAAAACGAAAGTTGACGGTTTACGAAATCTTGGGGGAGGGGGTAATTACCCCTATTACCCCCCCCATAGATCCGCCCTTGATTATATCTTACCAGATTTGCCCAGGATGCTTTAATATATTAACGTAGAAAATTTCGTTAAATGCCGTAGAAAATATCTGCATATAACATTTAGATACTTTGATAATTTCGATTCCCGTTGAATCTTAAATATTATAGTATGTAGAAAAAATGTACGACAATGCCAAAATAGTAGAGGCTTTAGTAACAAAGGTTATAGAAATTCACATTCCACATCCAGTGGAAGTATAGGTAAAATAGTAACGACAAAAAAAATTTTAAAAATTTTTATTGCTCAAATAGGCTTAGAATGTCATGAAATCATGTCGAGATTTTAAGTTTGAATGAAAAAAAACTTTTCGGTCTGTCGGTCGGTCTGTGTGTAACTTTTTTGTGCGCACGATTACTCTGGAACCGTTTAAGATATTGACTTGAAATTTGGTACACGTATGTATTTTAACGAGATCTGGAAATAGATTATATTTTCATATTATTCCGTTGAAGGGTTGGGGGGTAAATTGGGGTAAATGGAGGTAAGAGTCTATAAAACTGATATTTAGTATATATAAAAGAAGTTAAGGTCTCAAAAAATTTTTTGGCATTAGCCACCCAAAAAAATTAAATTGTAATTTAGCGTGTATGCAAGAACCTAAGGCCTCATTTTTTTTTACTTGATTAACCCCCACTCCCAACCCTCAAAAAAATTGGGTTGAGGTAAACACCTCCTTGATGAAGCAATTTGTAAAAGCGCTTGATAAACAGAGTGACTGCTTTGAATATTTGAATTGAACATTCAGTCAGTTGTCGGAGCTAAACTTAAGAAAGGAATTTTTGATTGGACCCCAGATTCGAAAGATTTTGAAGGATGATATGTTCATTATAACGATGACTCCAAAAGAGAAAACGGTACGGGAAAGCTTTAAGGCAGTAGTCCATCAGTTCCTAGGGAATCATAGAAGTAATGACTACGAAAGCATGAGATGATCAAGAATTCCCTAAAATTAGGTTGTTTAATGAATTTAAAATTACATTTCCTTGACTCGCATCTAAGTTATTTCCCTGACAATCTTCAGTGAGGAGCAAGGCGAGCGATTCCATCAAGATATCAAGGAAATCGAGAAACGGTATCAAGGAAGATGATATCAATATGATGGCAGACTTTTTTTGGTCATTAAAGAGAGATAGTAATGCAATACATTGGAAAATACTGTATTTTCGCCCAGAAATGATATTTCCATGTCTCCCAAACTTTTTCTATTAATTTCGAACCTGGAAATATCACAAATCAAGATTATTCATGATTTTCGTTCAATTTTGTCCTCTAGCTCGAAAATTCGTCCACAACATGATATTCCGACTTCAGATTCATGTTCAGCGCCCCGAAAAACGTAAAGGAAAGTGGGTCTTAATTCTCGCTCACGAATTTTTTTTTGTGGGTCTGTGTTATGATAGCAGAAATAAAGGATATTATCCTTAAGTGAAGATTTTCTTGTGTCACAATTATTTTTAGTTTTAAAATCTCACCGTTATTCTTGCTTTGATTTCCTTGAAACGTTCACCAAATCATTAAATCCATGTAGCGCGGGGTTTTAACATTTAAAACTTTAAAAATAAAAGCCGCTTATAAATTACTCTTTTACTGAAACCAACAATTTTCCAATTTCGTTTTGATTTGAAGTACGAACCACAGAAAAATGATATTTTCGGAATTACAGCATTGCTATATAAAGTGGGTAAATTGTAAGGTATCCATGGTATAATCATATTTCCACAGTCAAACAGTAATTGAGCCGTAATTTGATACTTATCCAACAACAAAACAAACGTAAATGGAAAAGAGACTTCTATAACTACCAATTGTGTTGCATTTATCAAAGAAGCGGTATCCTAAAATATAAATTGGAATTTACATATGAATTAAATTTGTCAATAATGCAATAGATTGAAATACGGCATCAGTGAGCTCTGTGGCAATGCTTCGCTGACCAACCCAATCAGCATTGGCCGGTATCGCAACATTTGCTGCTAGAGTTGGAAACACAAAATTCTCTCGTACAATGCTGTTAGTCCTTATGCTTTGCTTGAAAATTCTTACTTTGAGTCAACCTCTTGATTTTCTTATCTAATACAATAAACATTCTTGAATATGAAAGTGTCTTTCAACTAAAGCACATTTTGATGACCATGTAACAATTTAAATGCATTAAAATTTATTATCTTAGTTTTCATTGGTTTATGACTGCCATATCAAGACATTTGTCAAGCTCTCAATAAAGCTCTATGCTTTTAAGTCCAACATAGGAGGATTAAGTTTTACTGGACAATTTAGAGAATGGTGTGGTTTCATAATCGCTCCTTGAAATTATCTTGGGGTTGTTGTTAATGCTTATGAATCTAATATACTTTGAGATCGTTAAGTTTGTTGAACTGAATGGGTTTGAATGGAACCTTTTGCAACGTACTCCAAAAACGACCAATTTAAAAGTTTACCCTTTAAAAAAGTGTGCAACCAACCAATAATTCATCAAGAAATATTTTTAAACTATGATAACTCAAACAATTTAAATGTTAAATTTACGAAAATATTCGTACAGAAGTTTTCGAGACCACTGATTACGATTCTGTTTCTATAATTGCAAAATTCAAAATGACTGATTCAAGATAATCGACTTAAACTTGAAAACCATGCAAATATCGTAAAAAAATATAAGTATAAAAAATGTTGCACTTACTACAATACACACATTAACATGAGAACGCTGCCAAAATGGTAAGAGAAGTGAAAAAAATATATAGAAGCAAAGTTGTAAGAATTAAATTCTATACTAAAAAGTCAATGAGAGCATATAGTAGAGGGAAAGATTGAACAAAATTACTGTAACTCGAAAAAAATGTGTGCAGACTTTAAACTTTGGTTATAAGCTTAAAGTAGGCCAAAAAAGTTTATGAGTTTTACAGATCCGCTAGAACCTATAGGGGATAAAAAGTGGTATTTTTAATTAAAAAAATCGATTTTTCTCTACTTTCTCGGGAAATATGGCATTTGCAAAAAAATAGTTCAAATAAAAGTTGTTTCTGGCAAAATTATCTTTTATTTGGTGTTAAATTAATTTTATAGCAATAATTAACTGATATACGGTCCGGGATCGCGGATGGATTTTTTTTCTAAAATAAGGGACAAAGTAAATTAAGCATCTAGGTGGTGTTATATATTAACGAGGTCACACTAGATATTAACGAAAAACAATAAATTGGAATATATTTTAAAAAAATGTGAAAAAGTACATTTTTTCTCTCATAACTTCCTTGTTTCTTATGCTATAAAAATAGAATAGAAAACCATTTGAAAGCCTAATTGATAGTTTTTCATTTTGGTTATTAGCGTTTTTGGCCTAAATGCCATAGTTTCTGAGACACTTAACATTTAAACTAAACACTTTTTCTTATAAACGTTCGGACGCCACTTTTAGACTTCCAGATCTTCGAAACAAAAATTAGAAAAAAAACGAAATTCATCCTTAATCTAGTAGCTTCCTTATTTGTCTTCTTATTTGTCTCTAGCATGTTTTTGCTTACCTTTCGAGTTATTTGACGGAAACGTATTTGAAATACCACTTTTTCAAACTAAGATCCCAAATTTTCTAGTAGTTATAACTTAAATCTATCAATTTATATGCATATGCATATCTAATTGTACATTCAAACGTGATCGCACATACCGAGGATGCTAGCAGTTTCTTTTACAAATTGATGGCATTATTTTGACTGAGACTACGATCTGCACTTCTAACTGTGTAGCATTCTCCGCATGTCCGTACCCTAAGAGTTTAATTACTATCTTAATTATAAGGAAAACGCATATTTAATATTTTAATTGCTAAGGTAACTAACTTCAAATAGCCATTACATATCCATTCCTATACACAATGTTTCCTAACTACGCTAGCAACATATATTTTCTAGAAGTATAAAATATAAAATTATGGTAAACTCTGCAATATTAATCATAGCTTTTAATTAAGGCTTTATTAATATGTTATCTATTACCGGATGTATTACATTCCTAGGAGTATCAAAAATACATTGTTTAATGTTTTTCTTAAGTCTCAATTAGTTAATGTTCTAATATTCGGAGGTAATATGGAGTACAGTTTAGAACAAAGGTAGGTGTAACATCTCTGACGACTGTTTTATCACAATTTATATTTTTAAAGATTGATAAAGTTTTTGACTCGGTAGTATAAATGATGTTCGTTAAAATGGAGAAGCTTCTTGTTTTTAAATACTTCTATATACATGGCTACACCGAACAGCTGTTATTATCTCAGAAAAATCTTTTTTGTATCTCAGTACGTAAAGAATCCCCTGATTTACCTTTATATTATATAACCGTGTCATCTGCGTAACTGATTATTTTCCCTAGACTATTCAGACTTAATAAAGCGTTGATGTAAAATGAAAATGGTCCTAGTACGGTTCCCTGCGGGATTCCATTTTAGAATTAATGTATATATCTTGTATTGCAATATAATTAGTTCTATTTTCTAAATAATTTTTCAAGTAGCCTTAGAAATAAGCTTTTAGAATATCCAATGGAGTATTTTAAAACTAAAGTTGTTGCTTGGGTTATCTGAGAAGAGAACACCTCTCTCGTCAGGAAAGTGAACAATTTAAGATTTATTCTACCAATTGAGTTTAACCGCTATGCTTGTTTAATTTCTTCAACACTTTATGCATCACAAAACCTTTTATCAAAGAAAGTAATCATCAGAATTTAAACCTCGTGGGAGTAGATTTGTTGATTTTGCTATCGCTTCCTGCATATCAAAGCAATTTTAAGGAATAAATAAGTTGTTTTTTAAAAGGGTACTCATTTTATCTTCATAAAAGGTACATCACAAGTACTGAGGTCAATAATTTTCAATGTGTAACTGAAACTGTTTGTTTGATACTTTCCAGGTACCCTACAATTTTCCAAAAGCTAGAACACAATGGGTTGTTTCAGTAAAGGGGACGGGGGCCTTCAGATTGCAATTAATTCGAACTATTTCTTTGAGATTAATTCATAATTAAAAATATTTCGTAGTGAGCAGAATTAAATCCAGTTACTAGCAGAACTCTAGTCAATAAAAAAGCATACAATTACATTGAGTAATAAAAGTAAAAACTCATTATTATTAGTATCATTTTTAGATTTCTTCAAGTGCATAATTTAAAATGAGCGTGATAAAATTATAGGTCAATAATTAGACTCGACTAAAGTCTTAGTTAAACCAGGTCGTAAAAACTAAAACCGAATCGACTCTATTAAATATAATAATTTTAGAATTGCAACAGATTATTCGATATTTTGGGGTAATTCTCTTTATATTGATTGAAGTTCAGATGGCCCATAAAAGTAACAGTAATACTCATAAATTTCCTCATATCAAAAATGGCCCCATTCGACAACCAGATCTGCAATAAAAACGTTTCAAATATAGATCTCTCGTAAAGATATCCTTGTTTTATTTCGAATGATAAACAATTTTACAACATTTTTATAAATCATTCCCAGTGAAGAAACATCGGCATATGAGCCCTTGGACGTAAGCATTACCTACTAAAAAGGATATTTCCTTATTTTCTTGTACTAGTACATGAGTTTCAAATGGCGTTGCCTGTCCTCCATAAAAGGCAAAAATGTCTAAAGTAAAATCTATATCATGTAATTCATAGAGATGAAAATTTGCTTGATAATTGAATTATTTGTAGCATACAGAGCGGCTTATTAGTGCGAGGAAGTCCAGTTATTGCTTATTATAAAAAATGTGAAAAAATATTTTAAATAAAAGTTAAATAGTCAGGAATCAGGCGCCACTAAATCCATCATAAGGTGTGCACTCGAAGATATAGTTTTAAAAAAATACATACATTATCCGAAATGACCTTGCGGATCTGAATCCAGAGGGCGCCATTCTGTCCGCGATTGCAAAAAAGCGTAAAAAATTTTTTTCCAAAAATTTTTGTGTCACTAACTATTGATTAATTTTATATTCCCACCGCATTTACAGGCTTATTTTTTAACATTTCTTAATTATTTTCCAACCAACGGAAAGCTTATTCTTTCTAGATTCAGGTGCTGCTAAATACTTCTCATAATTGTTGTTAACAAATGCTACTAAAATTGTTTAAACAAAGAGAGCCCAAAGAGTGCACGGTAAATTTCAGCATCGAGACATTTTTAAAGCTATTATCGATAGATGCATACGTCTATGACATGAAATCTGCAAAATATAATGGAGTAGTTTTTAGAGAAAGAATTATGTACATTGCTTTATTGTTGTAAAAGATACGATTATTTTTGTACAGCACGCGTTGTCATCCGGCTCGTCTTTTGGTAGATATACAGTGTACATGTATGTCTCGCATTGCCTCGCTCTCTTTAGGCTTGTTGACTACCTGCTGAGGTGTAGTGTAATAACAAAAAATCTTGAGTAGCGTATACAGTAACTGTGTTGTGTGTTGTTTATAAATTCATGTAAAATATATTTAAAATAATTTTTGTATTAGTTTAATAGCCTGTATATTTCCATTATTATTGTAGAGTATCCGATGAAATTACAAAAATAATAGCGCAGTTGCATTTTTCTCATCATAATCATAATGAAGCCGACACTAGAATATTTGCGATCATCCTATATTTATCAAATCTGGAGTATGGTAGAATAATAATAGAAGCTACAACAGATATTTTTGTCTTATCCCTGTATTTTGTGTCTAGAATTATGGTGTCGTAGATTTGATGTATTTATACCGATTTATCATACGATGCGAGAATTAACTATAGAGAAGACAATGAGTGCTCAAATGAATTTGGGTAATTTATTTTTGTGCATTTATGCTTTGACTGACTGTGATACAGTCAGTTTTCTATTTAAAAAAGGAAAAACTAACTCTGTAAAAAAATGTTTAAGACATACAGAAGATAAAGAACTACAAAGATTACTTCATTACCCTCAAAGTGGCTTCAATGATTTCATTACTTTTCAAAATCTGGCCCGGTATTTTTTTAAAAACCGGTGCCCAAGGAATCACTACTTCCACATCCAGATTTTCCATCCAAGTCTCTCAGAACGAATGCCAAAAAAACTTTTGAGACCTTATAGCTTCTCTTGTAAATACTAAATACCAATTTTATGAATTCTTACCTGCTTGATTTATCTATTTATTCCAGTTTACCCCCCATCCCTTCAACGGAATAAGATGAAAATATAATCTAGTTCCAGATCACCTTAAAATACATACGCGTACCAAATTTCAAGTCAAGTTCAATAACTTAAAACATTTCCAGAGTAATCGTGCGCACAAAAAACATGACAGACAGACAGATCGACACTCAAACTTAAAATCTCGACGTTTTATGACATTCTAAGCCTATTATTTGAACAATAAAACTGTTCAAATTTTTTCTTGTCGTTACTATACTTCCACTAGATGTGGAAGTAAATGTTATATGGTCGGCGTCTGATATAAGGAATTTATAGCCTACCGAAGATTCTTTTTATCAACATATGTTGAGAGCTGCGCGTATCAAATTATTCTGTGGAAGAGTGCAACTGAGATAAACCCAGAAATTCCCGATCCAATTGATTTTGGTTGGGATTTGAAAAATAACGTACTTATTCCTAAATTAATAACTATAATACTATAAATGTTTGTCCCAACATAACTTCTCAAAATGTATTTTGTAAATGTAAATTTAAAAAATTCATCGGAAACTGCAGTCGTAGCAAAGCTGGGTTGGAATGCATAATAGATTGCTACTGAGAGTATTAGATGTTAATTTAGTTTAAGTATAATGTATGTATGTATATTATTATTTTTGTGTTTCTATTTCTCAAGCACAAAAAGTAAATTTAAGTTCATTTAATTAGTTATATGGATTTCTGTCTCTAATCAATATTTTAAGTTAAAATATAATAATTTTGGTTCTCAAGTAAACTAATCTTTAAATACCTTCGTTTTTTTTTCATAATGACAAATGATAATATTTATGTATAAGTAATACGCATCGTAAATTTTTGGCAATCACAGTATATTGTCAGCAAGTTACCGATCGGCCACAGCGCGCGAACGTGTCAGCCAAAACGATAGCGGAAATAACGGAGCGCTGCGCTGTACAAAAATAGTCATATCTTTTACAACAATAAAACAATGCAGATAATTCTTTCACCAAAAACTGATCCATTCTATTCCGCAAATTTCATATCATAGAAGTATGCATCTATCTATAATAGTTTTTAAAATGTCTCGATACTGAAATTTACCGTGCACTCCTCGGGCATGCTTTGTTTAAACAATTTCTGTAGCATTTGTTAACAATAATTTCGAAAATTATTTAGCAGTACCAGAATCTAGAAGGAATAAATTTTCCATTAGTTTGAAAATCATTAAGAAATATTAAAAAATAGCCCTGTAAATGAGATGGGAACATAAAATTAATCAATTTTCAGTGAAACAAAAATTTTCGGAAATTTTTTTATGCTTTTTTGCAATCGCGGACAGAATGGCGCCCTCTGGATTTAGATGCGCAAGGTCATTCCAGATAATGTACATATTTTTTTAAAAAGTATATCACACCCTGGCATTTTAGGAGCGTCTTTTGAGAAGATTGTATCCCGACTAATACTTACATTGTTGCCTATGTCTAAAATTCTGTGGAATACACAGGGTGTTCCTTTAAAGCGGGACACCCTGTATATTTTTGCGTCATTGATTTTAGCGTAATATTTTACGTACAGTATTGATTTTTTCAAAATTCTGCGGTGTTGCCAAATTATTGCGAAAAATATGGAAATTTATGAAAATACAGTGCGTCACATATGTCATCAAAACAACTTTGACAAAAGTTAGAGAATGACATTTGGAAAGTGCAAAGAAATGGGTTACCTGATATGTGACTTGTGAAAGAGTAGCGATAGTTATTTTTACGTTCGGGGATTTGATTGTATCGGGGATAGTTTTACAAAATGATGGAATAATATACTGATGCACCGTTTGAAAAAACGAAGTATTAAATGTATGCAGATTGACAAGTTGATACCGCTATGTAAAATACCCTGAACATGAAAATAAACTTTTGCCCCTCAGATATTTCAGCTAACTTTTATCTTTTTCTCTTAACTTGCATTAATAAAGTGTTTTTGATGATTAAATAATTACATGACAATTATTAGCATCTTTTTGGTGAAAAATTGTACCTATAATTCACTGTAGTAAATTATCGATTCATAATTCACTGCATCCAGCCAATCACAAATACAAATTCAAAACTCACTGTTTCGCTGATTCAATGATATTTTAAATTGACCGCGATCAACTCTTGCTGCTGCGGCTGACAATCAACTCGCGTGACAGTGACAAGTGTACCGCCATATTGTTTGTTTACGTTTTCAACTTCTTACGAATGGGTACCGTTAATGTTATCAAATTTCAGTCTAATTTATTTGTTTAATAGGCGTAGAAAAAACATAGCATTACATTCGCGATTATGACCATTATTAACCCAGATGTTTTGCGCCACTCGCCTACGGCTCGTGGGCTCAAACATCATCTTCGTGAATAATGGCTATCACAATCGCTCATATAATAATATACTAATTACGATACAAGCTTATATAAAAATAACAAATATCACTCAAAATCAACGAACGTTGGAGATGTTTTTCCAACGAATGTGTATCTGGCTATGGGCTTTTATACGGAGTAGTATTTAAATTTTAGGTTGGGTTGTGTTCACTGCTAGTTGTTTCTGACAAATGTGCATGCGCGTGCGGAATTGTCAAAGCCAAAGCAGAATCGGTGTCTTGAGGTTTTTAATGATGTTAGCTTATGATTTTGAGTGCTTGAATTTTTGTTTAGTAAGAAAAGTAATTATTGCTTCTTCTAATCTTTGACTGGTCAGTTAGAGCAGTTTGTAAATTTTATTAAATTTTAGTATAACGTATAAGAGTTATTGCTTATTACCTGTTATGGTTAACAATATATTGTTGTTAAGGTAATGAAATTTCAGTAAATTCCTTTAGTTTGGGTCGGCCGATTAAATTTTTATGGATAACTTTTGTTAATGTTAATAAGTAACTTTAGTCATGAAATATGACAATTTTATTGTAGTTTAACACCATTCGTGGATAATTTTTTGTCAATGCTATAAGTAACCTTATTCAGAAGAAGAAAAATATTTGTGTTTTGGTATTTGTTTAAGTGAAAACGATATCTCTTATTTTGACCTCCCCTAGAGAATGCGTATTGCTCTACCGATTTGATTGTTTGAGTAATATATAGACTATTTTGTTATTTGGTAGATTTATTTATAATTTTCTTAAATACTATCTCTTTTGAACTTTTTCTGTTACCTTTCTAAGCAAGCTAGGTAATAGTACAGTTACTAGTTATCTCGTTTTTTTTTTAATAGCTTAACTCAGTAATTATACGCTATAATCAATTAATTAATTACTTTTTTAATAATTAATAACCTCTAAAAAAGTGAACGTCACATCTCATAAGCTAGATTGGACATCCTCGCACTAATAGGCCGCCCTGTAAGGATGCTGTTGTAATGAGTACTTTAATCGTTAATGCTGTTTAAATGGCACTTTTAAAATTTAACAATTTTGCTGATCGTGCACTTTTATGATAAATTTGTTCTAATATATCGTAAAAGCATTAATGGTATATTAAAGAAAATAATATCGTTAAATGAAATGTTTTTAGTTTTATTATACCAAATAACTATTATATGTTGTACTAAATACTATTAAATAAATTACAAACAATATCTTTAATCTGTTGAGTAAATGAAATCCACCAAAAAAACCATTAAAAATGTTAGATTTCGAATTTAGGAGGGCTAATCGTTAATCGCTTCTCCAAATATCTTGCGTCTCCTATAAAAGATATCGAAAATTTTCAAAATCGGGGTGATAGTGGGTACAAAGGTGCATAGTTTAAAAATTATACAGGGTGATTCATTTAAGTGTGTCGCCATAAACTAATGTTTTTTTTAAATGGGACACCCGGTATATTATTACATATTTGAATTCTCCTTTTAAAGATCATTCAATCCATATACTATTTGATGGATCTGCGATGGGTCTGTACCATCCCATACAGCACACCAAATAACGATTACGATGTGTTCGCATTGTGACGATGTATCTAGATGCAGACACAAGGTTACACAATTCTACGATGTAAATGTGCTACGTTTACACATTGTAGGCAAACACGTATGCACAAAGGTTAAACGTCCGCCTCACAATGTAGCCACAGTATACCATTTACATATACACAAATAATTTGATCCACAGTGTGTTATCGGATGCACAGTGATTGACTTCCTAATGTCTCAGACGAATGACGTCTTATGCTAGACGTTAATTTTTTCAGGTTATATTTGGTAATCCCCCACAGGTTTTTAGCAATGGGAACATATAAAACTACATACTAGTTGGTAAGTCTACTTGATAAAAAAATAAAGTAATTAATGCATATACGTTTTGTCCTATGAATTTATTTGTTAGCCATCCGTATATTTTATTTACATTAACTATCTAATATTGTTTTTGTTTACCATCACTCCAATTTCTTCTCACAAGGGTTGCCTGTAAATTATAATGTTTATTATAAGTTATTAAATTCATTTTTACTTACCTTTGCCAATTGCGGTGGGTAGGAGTCGAACCTGTACGTCTCTGTTGTCCGTATTACAGTACTGACGCTTCTACCAACTGAGCTATCGTGGTGATTGTTATTTCGGATGCTAAAAGCAGTATTTATGATGTGTATGAAGTCTTTATTATGTGTGAAATTGAATTTCTAGCCTTATTTAAAATATATGAAAATCTTTCAAGTTCTCTTTTTTTTTTCTATTTTTTTACGTGTTCCCAAACCTGAATTTTTCGAGTTACTAGTATTTTTATTTATTTATAATTATTAAGAAGAACTTATTTAATTTAATTAAACTGTCACCAGTGTTACCTGAGTTAAGAATTAAAGTTTTAAGTTGAAGTACTTATACAAACCTGGGAAACGTGTTGGAGAAAAAACGGTCAGGTATAATATATCATCTACAACATAAATAAAATATTTAATGGTCTAAAACAGACCTTAAATTGAAAAGAAGTATATTCGTACATCGGTTTTATAAGCAATTACCTTGCAAAAAACAACTGAAAGTTTTTTCGCAACTATTTTAACAAAAAAAAAAAAGACAGAGTGAGCACGGATCGAACCGCGGACCCCTTGCCTCGCCGCTTAATGTTTAACTCACTCAATCACTGACTTCTGTTTGAATACCTGCTTAAAGACTTTATAGTAGAGAACACGCAACGGCTAGATTTTGCTTTTTAATGCATTTTAATCTAATTTTATTATTAAAAGAACTCGGTATCTTTAAAACTGCCGAATCTTTGCAAAATCTTTCGAATATAAATTATTTTGGATATTGTTAAGAAACAAAAATGCCTGCTGTATGTGTGGCTATGACCACTCTTATAGAGGAAAGAGGACACATGAGATACACATGGCCGGTATGCTCACGCTGACGCTTTGCGCGCGCACACTGTTCCATGCTCGAATAGTCGAATGTAGACACGACAAGACACAACTAAAAAGTGCATATATAGTTATTTGTATCATGTATATATATCGCACTTTTATGTGGTGTATGCAGTAGGCACAAGTATTGTATAAAGCATCACACATACATATAACTTAAACCTTGTAGGCATCTTCTACGGACGTCAAATTTCAACATTCTAATGATCCTTCTTTACGTTATATAAAAATGTTTAGAATCTTGAGTGCATACAGTATACAATTATTAAACATTGTATCACATAATTCTGTCAATATAAACATAAGTGTATCTCATATGTGTGCGTCAGTACTAGTTTAACAATTAGATCCACCTTAACATATTTTGTTTCTCATGTATATATCTTGTAGAGACGTAATTACAATTGGACGTGCTGTTTGGGATGATATGGGTGAATTTGTACCAATCAACTTTGTCAGCTCACTGTGACATAAGAAACAGCATTTTGAAATCTGGTCTGTGCAACAAATTGTCAAAAACCTCTAGTTTACGCTACAACTACAACTACATACATATAAGTTACTTGGTTGTAAAGCATGCATTTTTCGAAAAATATAAGATTAGTTTGTGCCTACTAGTGGGTGCGGTTCGCCTTATAAATAGGGCGAATACTGCACTTCAACTCCACAGGTGCCATTTGGCAACCACGAGCCTTTGACTGTGTAGATTTATGACTGTATAGATTTATGACTTACTTATTGCCAAGTTGTTTAAATATGGTATTGGGGCTTTAGATTTGTTATCCAGCTATATTAAAAATCGTGCGCAAGTAGTCTGTGTGAATGGAACAGAGAACAATAAATATCTAATAAATGCCGGTGTACCACAAGGCTCCATGCTGGGGTCATTTATTTACCTTGTCTTTGCCAACGATCCTGCGTTATTCATTCAAAGCAAATACAACGTTTGTATTACTTGTTACGCTGATGATACTAACTTTTTAGTTGTTCAAAAAAGTCCTGACGCAGTAAAAATATATCGAAAGATCTATACAGAGACGTTATAATTTGATCAGAGAAAAACCGGCTTACACTTAATAAAGAAAAAATAACTCCTGTATCATTTATTCGGCAAAAATGTGTCATTAGGATTAGGGAGAGTTTACAACCCCGAGAATCGTGCAGAGAATCCTTTAAAGCCTTAAAGATGTATTTTACGACGGATGTAAAATTTATGATCATTTGACCATTTTTGAAAAATTGGAAAAGCCTATTTACTTTTAAAAAGAGGATACAAAATGTACTGATTGAAAAGTGCTTGTATGGTATTAACGAATATTACTCAGTCTGACTATTTATATATTTATGTGTTTATTTATTTCTTGTGTATTTATATAATTTTGTAGTTTGTTATTATTTGTGTGTTATACAATTTTACATGTAATTCATTCTATTGTATTATGCATATGCATATTAGCTCAGATTTCTGACGCACTCCTGAGTTGCTTGTATGGTTATTAATTTATTGTACTTGTGATTTGGAAAGAAATGTTATTATTATTATTTTTTTTTTTTCTAAAAGCCAGTCACCCTTTAAACTCTGTGACTCCGACACTCACAGAGGGGAGCTGGTAGTACCGGTAGCCACTCCCCACACCCGTGGGGTGAGTGACTACTGGGTCCGCGAATCGTGTGCCCTGAGCAGACGTAATTAACCGAGGATGACTGCCTTCTGCATTCTGCCGGCTAAGACCTCTGCCGAATTTCAGCATGCCGGCATGATCTTAAGTTCTGAAAGCAGTGTGTGTCTCGTTCCACCGAGGGCTCCTATAATCAGTACCACTATCTTAACAGTATGGTCTGGGTAGAGTCTGCCGAGTTCAAAGAGCAAATCTCGATATTTTGCCCGTTTTTCCTCCTCCTTCAAGACAATGTTGTTCTCCACGGGAGCCGAGAACTCCACGACAAACATTGTTTTGAGTTGGTGGTCGAGGAGGACTACGTCAGGCTTGTTGGCTTGTATTTGCCTGACTGTGGGAAAAGAGTAGTTCCAATAAATTAGACACTTCTCATTTCCCACAACGGACTCAATATCTCCCGGAGCATAAGGCAGCACTGGTGCCTCGTCTATCCCATACGAGTGCCTTAAGTGATAATAAAGCACTCGTAATGCTCCGTCATGCCTCTGGATATAGGCCGAGACTGCATATGTCGGACAAGCCGACAACAAGTGCATTAAAGTCCTGGCGCCCTGCGGCAGGCCCTGCAGCTGACATCAGGGACACGACTTCGATAAACGAGAGTGTTAAATACACCATCCTGGCAAGCCATTATGAATCCCTCGGTCTCAGACTTCAGCCCGGCTGACCTTAAGAAGGCAAAGGTCAGCCTTTCGGATGAGCCAAGATCTTCTATATTTTTATAGAAGACTCTATGCATTGGCTTATCCGTATGAAGCTGCAGAAAGATGTTGTGTTCTGCAGCTTTAATTTGGGCTTTTCGCCGAGCAGGTTCCAACTCGGTGACAGAGTCGCGATTTACCCGCTCGACGTCGAAGGAGAGACCAAGTTCATCGGCTGCTCTCTGTGCTGCCTTAAACAAAAACGCTCTTACCCCTGCATTTTCATGGTCTCGGACCATGCAGAGGAGGGGATCCGAACTCCTGATAATCTTACAGGCTCCATCCAGAACCATCCTGTTATGGAGACTCTCCAAACTCAAGAGTCCACGGCCTCCCCGATGTCGTGGGAGGTATAACCGTGGAACGGACGATTTAGGATGCAAACTCCTATTGAGATGCATCTCCTTGCGGGTTCTTACGTCGAGTTGACGCAACTCTTCTCGGCTCCATTTTACCATTTCAAAGGAGTAGAGAGGGATCGGAACGGCAAGCATGTTGGTAGCAGACACCTTGTTCTTCACTACACTCACTTCTTGGGTGGAGCGTTGCTCGAAGTAAGTGTACGACTTTCCGGCATATAGATGATGTAAGATGCCTCCGTCTACGAGCTGTGCGTCCTCTTCGTAGTCCCCGCATCGTCCTCTCTTGAGATGGACCAGTGCACATTTGCCCAACCCGAACTCCATACCGACAGCCTGCGTGTACTCCTGTACCACCCAAGGGACTGATGTAGGTCCCTTTCTCCGGAGGCATAAAGTTTAAGGTCATCCAAATAAAACAAACGGGTGACCTTATGCCTCGTATCGCCGGGGGTACCGCAGTTGTATCCACGGGTTTTCCGGAGCGAAACGGATAATGGCAGTAGTGAGATGCAAAACAGAACGGGGCTGAAGGAGTCTCTCTGAAATACTACCCTTCTGAACGATACCAGCTTATTATTATTATTATTATTATTATTATTATTATTATTTTTCTTCCTCAAAACCAGTCGCCCTTCTCTCTGCCTCTGATACCAGAGAGGGTACGCTGGTAATACCAGTGACCACTCCCTACGCCGCACAGTGGAAAAAAAGCCTTTTTTTGGACAAAAATCTACCTACAAGTCAAATCTTAATCAATTTCGATCTACCTTGGCTTAAAATGTAGGTTATTGGCTACACTTTCAGAGTATACTGCCTAAATTGCAAACCCAGATTTCCTAACCTCAAAAAATGTATCAAATATGAGAGTAATCACTTTTTTCTATTTCTACAAGTCAAATCTTGATCAATTTTGACAATCCTGGTTCATAATGTAGGCACTATACGCTGAAAGGGTAGCTAATAACCTGCATTTTAAGCCCAGGATTATCAAAATTGATCAAGATTTGACTTGTAGAAATAGAAAAAAGTAATTACTCTCGTATTTGATACATTTTTTGAGGTTAGGAAATCGGGGTTCACAATTTAGGCAGTATGCACTGAAAGGGTAGCTAATAACCTGCATTTTAAGCCCAGGATTGTCAAAATCGATCAAGATTTGACTTGTAGAAATAGAAAAAAGTGAGTCGTTTTTATACATTTTTTTGAGGTTGAGAAATCGAAGTTTGCAACTTAGGCAGTATACTCTGAAAGTGTAGCCAATAACCTACATTTTAAGCCAAGGTAGATCAAAATCGATTAAGATTTGACTTGTAGGCAGATTTTTGTCCAAAAAAGGCTTTTTTTTTCCACTGTGCGCCGTAGAGTTAGTGATCACTGGGTCCGCGAATCGTGTGCTCTGAGTAGGCGTAACGAACCAAGGATAACGGCCTTCTGCATTTTTCCGGCTAAGATTTCTGCCGACTCTCGGCATGCCGGTATCGTCTTCAATTCCGAAAGCAGTGTGCGTCTCACCCCACCGAGGCATCCTATGATAAGAACTACTAGTTTAACAGTGTGGTCCGGATAGAGTCTGCGGAGTTCGAAGAGAAGATTATTATTATTATTATTATTATTATTATTATTATTATTATTATTATTAAGATGGCAGCAATTTATGTGGAAAAAAGGAATTTATATTTGCGTTCAGGATACAAAAAGCAGCCCAACACCGTACCCAACATGTTCTATTTGAAAATATTATTATTTTTTTAATTGTACAATATATTTGATTAAAATATAGCGGCCATATTGTCGTCTAGAGGAAAATTGACACCGTATTCGTATTCGCCAGATATAATTTAACCAAAGATCATACTCCAAAAGTATGTTTTGTGCCAATATGAGTAATTGTAATTAAGAAAATGACCGCCATGGTTCCTAATTTGGAGAAAACATTATATTATTAAACGTGCCACGTAACTGCAGTTATGAGTCTAGAAATAGGACAATGTATCCAGTATTACCATCGACAGTTTGCTCTTATATACTGAACTAAAACTCTGCATAGATTGACTGTCATAATAAAAGTGGATACACAAGTAAAAATTTCCATCTGGAAGCAGCGAATCACTCTCCTGTTGCGAATCGGGGCATTTCTATATTTTATATTGATACGGCTGACCCCGTTTGACATGTCTGTTATTGACATGTGACTGGGTTCTGAGTCCTGATTGTATCTGTGCTGTAGTGGGTGCCGCTGTAGGGATTCTATTTCATGTTACGGTCCTTCAGGGACCTAAAAACACTCCTCGACTTCGACTTCAATAGAGAAGTCGCAGAAGTGAAATGTGAAATACATATCGAATGCCAACATTCTTTCTGATATTGAAATTATATTGTATTTATTATTCCTCCTAGGGAAATTGACTAGAATAGGTGTACGACTTCAAATATTCATTGCAAATAAACCAGTCTCTGGTTTTTCCATTTGCACTAGTTTCTGCAACTTTCCTGAAAATAACTCTGTACTTTTTTATTATAAAACTAGTTGGGATAGTTCGGGAATTGCTTTCAGGAACAGTATAGAGAACAGTGATATACATATTATTATAAACTACATACAAACACTACACTTGGTTTGAAAATAGAACAAAGAATAATGTATTCACAGCTAACATCAGTGACACACAGTTGGAATGAGTTGAAATCTTATTTTACCTTATACTGTATGTACAGGGTGGGCATGCGAACATTAGAGCCACATTTAACTTAGTTATTTCTGAAGTCACTTAAAAAAGTTAAAAAATAAAAGTTATAGACAGAGCTGAGCATGAATTATTAAATTTTCAGTCATGATTGAAATGAACCGGCTAAACTAGTCATGACTAATTTAATCAATAATAGGTCATAAATTAGTCTTAGTCTCTTGAATCAAAAGTGGTATTAGTCAAAAAAGTGTTCAATCAGGACTAATAATGAATGACTAAATTGATGACTAATAGCCACGGAGCAAACAGCAAGCCCAACGATATGTCGCTAGAGTTACAGCTAGAAGTCCATCGTATAACTTGTATAGAATTATGCAAGTAGTTCTTTGGTTTTGTACTGATTCAAATTTTGTTAACAATACAAAATTCGGGTCACGTCTATGATAAATATTGTATCTAATTAATGAAATATAAACTTATTCAATAAATCAAACATATATTGTAATCTGTAAATAAATGTTCCGTTTTACTTCCACATCCAGTGGAAGTATTTATAGTAACGACAAAAAATTTTTAAAAAATTTTTATCATTCAAATAGGCTTAGAATGTTATAAAACGTCGAGATTTTAAGTTTTAACGAAAAAAAATTTCCGTCTGTCTGTCGGTCTGTAACTTTTTTTTTTCGCACGTTTACTTTGGAACCGTTTGAGATATTCTCTTCAAATTTGGTACGCATATGTACTTTAACGAGATCTAGAACTAGATTATATTTTCATCTTATTCCATCGAAGGGGTAAATTGAGGTAAATTTGGGGTAAATAGGTAAATCAAGCAGGTATTAGTCCATAAAATTGGTATTTAGTATATACAAGAGAAGCTAAGGTCTCAAAAAAATTTTGGCATTAGCCACCCCCATTACCACCCCCACCCCATTATTAAAGGGGATGAAAAAAAATTGTGATTTAGTGTGTGCACAAGAACCAGAAACCTCAAAATATTTTTTTGCTTCATCCACCCCCACTACCAACTACCCCCTATCACCAACCCCACCCCACTACCAATGTATCGTATTTATGGGTTTTTGTAATAGAGGATTTCAAATATTACATTATTAAAGTTCCATAAACAATTATTTCCACATACAAATTTTTTTTGTTGTGAGTGACTTGGATAGAAAATCCGGATGTGGAAGTAGTGATTCCTTGGGCAGCGGTTTTATGAAAGATTCTCGCCGGTTAAGTATTTGGTATTGGGCCTAGCGGCTTATTAGGCCATTCATTCACATGAATGTTGCTTATGACTAGGAATGCACAATAAAATAGATAGTAAACCTCTAGCCCGTATATTATCAGAGTTATGGGGGTACAACCTTTAATTTCAAAATAATTTTTTTTCAAAACTAATGAATATTATTAAATGAAATTAATACGAGACGTTGATATATAATAGCTTTATATTTTATTTTTTTTTACATTTAGTACATAAAAAAAATGAATTTAATTTTTGAGTGTGCTGTATATACAGCGTGTTCAGCCGGGAGCTTACACGATCCATATCTCGAAAACTACTAAACAAATTTTTGTAAAATTACGTATGTATAGTAAAGAGCTTATGATCTTTCTAGCTAAAATATTTTGACACTTCTATCACTTCCGGTTATACCGGAAGTAGATGTCAACTTTGTTATTTTAAAAGAAATATTTTTATTATCGAAATTGATAGATTACAAAATTTTAAGTTCACTTTGTATAACAAATTTTGTACCTAAAATTTATAGTTTTCGAGATATTAATTTTTTTACCAAAAAATTGACACCTGCAGACAGAAATTCTTCCTGTGAATAACCCATACAAGAATCTAAATATCTTTTACTGTGGAAGTAATTAGCATAGTCGTAGATTATTTAAAAAAAATTGAAAACATTTTAATATTGCACAGGGTGAGTACAAAACTGGTCACAACTTTCCATTCAGAAACATCAAATATCTTCAATTTTTTAAATGGAAACCCCCATTTTTTTTTGTTTTATCAAATTATACGACTAAAAATATGGATAGTTTATATTTACTTCCCTATACCTAACTACGATGGTTTTTAAGATATTCACGAAAGTTCAGAAAAACTAATTATTTTGTAAGAATTCTTTATTTAACCTTGTAACATTTTAATTTTTTAGTTTTAGATATTGTGATAAACCCAACCATCACATAATACATTAAACAGCTTGACTGAAAATTGCAAAAAATTTTGTTGTTTTAAACCTAAACAAGAAAGAGATAATTCAAGACTAATAATAATGGAAATTATTTTGCAACAGCTGACAACAAAATTAAAAATAAATTAACGTAGTTGTTCAAATACACCACCATTGGCGTCTAAACATTTTTCACATCTGCGAAGTACTGCGTCTGTAGCCGCTTTTTGAATCATATCTGGTGGTAAGGACTGAAAAGCAGTGCGCACTCGTTCTTGGCATTCATCTTTTGTAGTCATTGCAGTCGCAAACACTTCGTTTTTATGTAGCCCCAGATAAAAAAATCAAGTATTGTTAGGTCTGGAGACCTTGGTGGCCAAAGAAATGGACCTCTGTCGGCAATCCACTGGTCTTCAAAATTTTCGGTCAAAAAATCATTTACGATAATTCGTCAGTGAGGTGATGCTTCGTCGTCGATTTCTCATCATCTGGTAGAATATTTAAATACAGATTTTTAAATTCATGTAAAATATCTAGATAAGTTTCACCTAAAATGAATTAATACGTTATTTGTGTAGCTGAAGTTCAAAAAGAATCCTACCATTTAAATTATCGTCATAAAATTTCAGCATATCTATAAAATTATTTCTAACAGCACAGAAGACATTAAATTGTCAACTAGTTTGAAAACCTCTCTGTGAAGTTTTGTGTCCGACCAATATTGGGAATTATGTCTATTAAATAATCCATTTTTTGTGAATTTTGACTCATCGCTCCAAATGACATTTTTTAAGAAATTTTCATCTTCTTGGTTTTTCATTAAAATAAATTCACAGAAGTTCATTCTTCTTTGGAAATCAGTTTGTTTTAAATGTTGAACTAAGTGTATGGCATATGGATTAAAATTATGTTTATGTAAAATATTTGCTATGGACGATTTCTGCAAACCAATTTGTCTTTCAGCATCTCTTAATGAAGCATGAGGATACACTCGAAAATAAGCTAAAACTGTAATTTCATTTTCTTCGTCATTTGTAATTGGCTTAACGCTCTTGTTTCGGGTTTAAAGAGCTAAAACTGTTGCAATTTTTAATCATTCGGTGTAATGTATCACGTGATAGTTTGGGTTTATCAGGATATCTCAAAGCAAAGGTATCACAGGTTCTTGTGCATACTTTGTCACATTCTCCATAAATAATAATTAATAAATTTAAATAATCTTCGTTGATATAACCCAGACTAGCCATAGTACAAGGAAATTTATAGAAACTAACTACTAGAATACTATAAAAATATTAAACAACTAATTTGACAACTCTGATGCTATTTCTTCTGACAACAATTGTTTGGATAGCCCTCTTAGAGTTGGTTAAATAAAGAATTCTTACAAAATAATTGATTTTTCTGAACTTTCGTGAATATCTTAAAAACCGTCGTAGGTATAGGAAAGTAAATATCCATATTTTTAGTCGAAGAATTTGATAAAACAACAAAAAATGGGGGTTCCCATTTAAAAAATTGAAGATATTTGATGTTTCTGAATGGAAAGTTGTGATAACTTTTGTACTCACCCTGTACAATATTTAAATTTTTCAATTTTTTTTTAAATAATCTACGACTATGCTGATTACTTCCACAGTAAAAGATATTTAGATTCCTGTATGGGTTATTCACAGGAAGAATTTCTTTAGGGGTCTGCAGGTGTCAATTTTTTGGTAAAAAAATTAATATCTCGAAAACTATTAATTTTAGGTACAAGATTTGTTATACAAAGTGACCTTAAAATTTTGTAATCTATCAATTCCGATAATAAAAATATGGGTGTTCCATTTAAAATAACAAAGTTGACATTTACTTCCGTTATAACCGGAAGTGATAGAACTGTCGGAATATTTTAGTTAGGAAGATCATAAGCTCTTTACTATACGTGTGTAACTTTACAAAAATGTGTTCAGTAGTTTTCGAGATATGGATCGTGTAAGCTCCCGGCTGGACCCGCTGTATATATAAACCCTTTGAGTGACACCTACCAAAAAAATCAATATTATTTAACACTAACATAATTATCGTGTGTAAAAATTACTGTAAGGTAAGATTGGTGGTAGGTGCTTAAAATAATATAAACCTAGGTAATGAATAACAACACAGGCACACAAAAAAAAATTAAGTGAGAAGACCTAGACTACTGAATTTCTACTCATTTGGATGGTAATAATCGAAAAAGTATACTATTACTTTTAGCTTGGTTTTCAATTTTTTTTTGCTTAACAGGTATTGATTTTATTAGACAATATGGTTATGCCATTTTAATCAATACACAGTAACATCTCTTCAGAAGGGGACACTAGCGAAAAATGTTTCAGTCAAAAGTTGTTCCGTTCAGAGGGGGACATCTTTTAGGCAGAACCTTTTCCCAATACCCACCCCCGAGGAGATGGGGGGTTGGGACAACATTTTGATTTTTAAATGGCACCTTCTATTTTCTGGCGTATTGATTCTATGGAAAAAAATTACATTTCTTTTTTACCAAAAATTTTTTTCTCCCTGTATAAGGTAATTCGTCTTTAAATTCCAAGCATAAAGAATCTTTTATCCCAATATTAACCTTAATGGTTTCTATATTAAAATATATTTTTATGTGTTTTTGTAGAGCAAGTTCAAGCCCTTTTCACGTTTCAACTTTGACCTCCAGCGATAGTTTTATATGAAACTTTGCAGTAAAATCGCACATAATAGACATTAATCAACGACTCTTGCTCTATTTCATTTTTTAATAACTCTGTCACCGCAAGGCATAATGGTCCCAATTTAAAACAGTTGATTAATGTACTTTTGCTAACTAAAATTTCATCTCAAAATATTTTCAGCATACGAAAATACATTTTTAGTGCTATTAATTTTCTGGATAAATAGCCGGAATTTTGCAAAAAATTACCACCGAACAAAATCAGAAATATGTAGAAAAGCACACAGGGTGACCCATGAAAAATGAAAGAGTCCTGTTTTCTGTTTTATTTTAATTTTTTCGAAAAACGCTCTAACTCGTCGATTCTATTACAAGGGAGACATTTCTCCAAGGGCGTATTGTGGATCGCGCCCACTTCAACTCTTAAGCTAAAGTCCTAAATTTTTAAATGACAAGGGGGTCGAGTAACACATTTTAAAGAGTATTTACTCTTTACATCGGTATATTACTTTTATGAACTGTTTCCGAGAAATAACGTATAGTCAACAAATGCCGTCAGATCACTACACAACAACTGTAAAATATGCAACAACGCCTTGAACAAAATCTTTACCACTTCTTACGGTTTCGTAAAATTTTATTAAATGTTAAGTGTTTGTATTGACGATTTTTAAAGATTCAAGTTTAGGACCATCGGAGACACCTATTGGTAAAGGTCACAGGTTAATTTCACGAGGCGAAGAAATTAAGTAGTTAGCAACATAAATGAGGTTTCACGGTAGCACGTTTAAGGCTAAGTGGGAGAAACGTCATGCGAAGAGGTTGTTGAAGTGCAAAAATTGCCTTCATTTAGGAATATTATCGTAGATAATTTGTGTATTTATACGGATAGTTGCACACGTTAACATAACCACCACCCGATGTTCCACCCCCACGGAAGAGACATGACGATCACCCAACCACCCACCCAAGACCCTGCGGGTACCGGACAAACAACCGTCCCCCAACCGTCAACCGTCAACCTGTAGTCCCCCTAGCTCCGGGCAGGCCGAAAATGCTACCAAAGCAGTTAGGTCTGCCCTTCCTCGAGCTACACAGCTCATCCTTACCCTACCGATGATCCGGATGACAGGATGCCTCTTGGCATCTTGTGTACCGGCAGTCACTCCCGCCACAAACCCAAAAACACCCAACAGACAGATGACTACCCCCCGGGGGGCAAACAAGCTGGCGAAGAGCAGAAGACGAAGACAGAAGAACGCCAGAAGAGGCCTTAGCCAGCAAGGTCCAACGAGCCAGGACCCAGGGAGGTGGACCGAAATCATCTGCACCGCTCACATTTGTGAGTGGGGCCGACGTAAAGTAAGTTCGCCCGCCCTGCACGAGGCTGGTCCCCGGTCTACAGCGATGTATTGGAGTAAAGGGCAATAGTCCTGCCCGGCCCCAGTCATCCGAGACCGACATCTTTAGCCAAGAATATTGGGTTAACACAACGAGACGTCGTCCATTGTTTCGTATAAGGATATATAGTGTCTTAGGTCTTTGTCAAATTTTGGACAGCCATCGTCTCCAATTTGTTAGGGTTTTCGCAATTGGAGGTGGGCGTTTATTTTCACACCTTTCAGAACTTAATGAATGATCTCTGAACTAATGTCATGTTTCGTATTTTTAGGCGTTTTTTTTTCTTTTGTCCCCTTTTGCTATTATTGTTGTGACGTACTAACGTCGATGTTATGTAAGAGTTTGGAAGTAATGGATCATAGATTGAAGAAGCAATATTGGATCTCGATCTATGTAATTTATAATCAAGCTGTCGCCTAAGATTCAACGCGGAGGGCCCATATTTTTCAATAAAGTAGAATAAAATCACATGTATCACTGGGAAACCGAGGGATCCCGTACGAGTAAATTTTGTAAGAAGCGAGGTGCTGCACCGGCGATTTTATTCATCTACGAGAGTCGTGGAGACAAGTGCTAAGACATCTGCGATATATCTTCGGCATGTCCGTAACCTTATTCAACTGACACGTAGGTAACCACTTCATCTAACTCTTTAATTTTAGAACGCAAGCCTTTTTATATTACTTCCACATCCAGTGGAAGTATAGTAACGACAAAATTTTTATTGTTCAAATAGGCTTAAAATGTCATGAAACGTCGAGATTTTAAATTTGAGCGAAAAAAAAATTCTGTCTGTCGATCTGTAACTTTTTTTGTGCGCACGTTTACTCTGGAACCGTTTAAGATATTGACTTGAAATTTGGTACACGTATGTACTTTAACGGGATCTAGAACCAGATTATATTTTCATCTTATTGCGTCGAAGGATTGGGGGGTAAATGGGGTAAATGGGGGTAAATAGGTAACTCGAACAGGTAAGAGTCCATAAAATTGGTATTTCGTGTATACAAGAGAAGCTAAGGTTTCAAAAAAATTTTTGGCATTAGCCATCCCCATTACCACCCCTACCACATTATTAAAGGGGATAAAAAAAATATGATTTAGTGTGTGTACAAGAACCAAAAGCCTCAAAATATTTTTTTACTTCATCCACCCCCACTACCACCCACCTATCAGAATAATAATGGAGGTTTTAAATCTACCAGGCACAAAAACTGTTTCTAAACTAATGTTAATTAAATTGCCATGACATGACAGAGTTCTTTAATTAGTTGTAAATCTATCTCATCTATGCTATCATTTTTACTTTAATTATAGACAATTTTCTTTAATTAATTTATTAATATTTCTTTAAAGAAAGAAAAAGGAAATGGTATAGTTTTTATCAAAAAGTATCATCATCATTATTAATATCATTGTTAGATACAATTGTTTCAATACTTTTAGCATAATACATAATAATTATTTACCAATTTTTTTATGGCGTTCGGTCAAGGATCATACTGCCAGCCGCAATTTGCCAAAAGTCAATTAAAGTCCTAGATTAATTTACTGCTCATACAACACACTTGAACAGTATGAATAAATGTGAGAAAATATCCTCTATCGTCTAACCTAACAACGAGAGAGATTTAACAATTTAGTAATGCCAGTTTGTCTATGATAGTACGATCGACATCAGCTCAAACTCACCGCTGTTGGAGATGCTCTCTTTCTAACATGCGCCACTACAAATTGGGTTAGAAAGGGAGCATCTATAACGGTGTTGAGTTTGAGGTGACGGCGATCGTACGTATCATCACAAAGAATGCCACATATTTTTTACTCTTTTTATATCCAAATATGTCCTTTAAATTAGACCACATTAATTTTGAATTATTTTTATTGCATCATTATATACAGTGTGTGCTATTTAATACTGCAACACTCCGTTATTTTGGAACTCGTTGGACGATTTTAAAATTTCTTTTTCTTGAAATATAATGCTCGATGAGCTTTATTTGACTGTTTTGAAACATGTATAATTTTCATATTTTCAAGGCCTACTAAGCCCAAGGAACAATTTTAGTTTCTTAAATGTATGCAAGGGTGCTATAAAACTATTTATAAAATGCCTTGAAAAATCTATTTTGCTGTAACAATATCCTTAATACCATCATAAAGCGACTTGTAGACTAAAAGAGCCCACCCTTATGAAGGTTGTTAAGGCCTTTTTAAATTCCATCATAAAACTCCTTAGTGAGGCATAGGGCTGCTCTTGAAAACCTTGTTCGGGCCGTTTTAAAACCTTCCTTAAAACCTATTTTAAAGCTGTCAGAAGCTTTTCTATTAGCTTCCTGCATTTCTAGAAAACACCTAGGAGGCTACCTTAAAACTGGTTTTTAAAACCATATTAGAACTGAGAAGCTATAAGAATGTCCACGAAGGAATCCAAATAATTTTATTATTGCATTTATTTTTTCCAAACTGACCATCAGACTTATTGAAGATAAAATGGAATTTGAAATGTATAAAGCGTAGAGCACTATAACCTCTCTAAGGCCGATTTAAAAGGTAATAAAAAGCCATCAAGTATGACAAAAAAATTAAAACCAACGGCAGTTTATCGTTAAAACTACATAAGAAAGGCCCAAAAAACAAGAGCCCCTCAGAAATAATAATGATTTTAATGCATAGACACACGTAATCAGCAAATTTAAAAAAGTGGGCTGCTTCTCGGTTCCCACGGTAATTTTCAGTCGTTTCTTGTAATTCTACCTTAATTTGCTAACGAAGAAGTGATAATTATTGATAATTATAATTGTGAGATTGACCTTGAATATTTTTATATAACAAGAAAAACATGGCCGGCCAACTAAAAACCTAATTGTCATTTTACAGTCCTCTCCAGTGTTGCCAGGTCTAGTGAAATTTCACTAGATCTGGTGATTTTTTTATTTAGTGAAAACTTTTATGAAAATGCCCATTTTCAATGATTTTTGAATCATCCAATTTATTGCCCTCTACTGGTAGGTAGACAGACATTAAATTCGAGTTGCGATCCATTTAATACAGAACTGTTCACGTTAATCGCAACCACGGTCAGTAAACTCTACGGTTACCCCGATCAGCAGTTCTTAGACGAGAGAGACGCGCGGAGCGGGGAATCGAATGAAAAAGACAGACATATCCGATTTCCGTTCAAAAGACACAGACAAAGATGCCTGTAGTGTCTACAGCTGACGTAGGCTGTAGACCCTAACAGAATATCTTTCATTCGATTCCCCGCTCCGCGCATCTCTCTCGTCTAAAAGCTGCTAATTGAGGTAACCGTATAGTTTATTGACCATGAATTGCTACAATCGAATAGCCTGGGCTCGTTGCCCTCTAGCGTCTCGTAGACAAACAGTACTTTTTAGTTACAAACCATTTAATACAATACAGAGTACGAAGTCTGGCAACGAAATAATCAGATAGAGGACGCTCAAAGCTATGCTGTGTTCAGAGAGCTCAAGAAAATTACGTGTCCTACAGACACCAGACACTGCAACTTTTGAAAATTAAAGATGAGAGCTTTAATTTCAAATCTAGTGAAATTTTAGTAAAATTTAGTAACTTTTTAAAGCGTCGTCTGATAACTTTTAAAATTTTGATCTGGCAACACTGGTCCTCTCATTAAACTATATATTCTAATAATGGTAATGACCTAGAACATTTACTCTAAATAAAGCCGTTTTAGTCTTTTTGTATAATATCACAAATAATTCCTTCCTTACAAAAATGCAAATGCACTTGTCGAAGATCACATGGACTTGATAAGAGCTGTAATAAAACGTTTGGGACGTTGACATTTGATACAAAAAACTTAAAACTTAACCTAGAAATAATTTGTATGTGTGTGTGTTCTAACAGTCCTTTTAAAATGGCCACTCTTTTCTATTTTCTTCCACATTTCCAAAAAATACTTAATTACACATCAGTAAGTCGTGAAATGCTTTTAATTAACACACACACACACACACACACACACATGCATCAACGACACTTCAGGCAGACATATTGTTCATTATTTTTATAATAAATGTTTTATTGAGGTTTTGGAAAGTGTTTTATGGAATTAAAATTTGCCTTTTAGATTTATAGAGGCCTTTTTCTCTTCATAATGGTTTCATCACAACATTTATCAAGGATGTTTTAAGAGTCTAGTTTTGTAATGGCCTATAATAAGTACTAATAGGCATTGAAAATGTCTAGTTTTAAAAAGGATTTAAAATGCATTTATTGCAAATATGTTAAAACCATAAAGAATAATTTAAAGCCTCTTTAAATCTAAATGGAATTTAAGACGTTCATAAAACTAATTAGCTTTATGGAGAGTTTTATGTAGGATATGATAAATCCATTACAAATACATATTATCCTAGAAGCAAATTAGCTTTGTAATTAGGTCTTACAGAATGCTTTAAAACTTACTATTAAAGGCAAAGTAGTCATTCGACTTAAGAAACATCAGACATTAAATGAGGAAGAAAAAAGAAAATGTATTATTTAAATAAATAGTGCTTCTAGACAGTATTTGGTTGCTGTACGTAGGTGCGTTAATGAAAATTGGATAGATGGCCTAGCTTCTCTTTTTTCTTCCATATTCAGTATCTAATGTTGACGTCACTAAATAATGAAGAAAAAAGAGAAGCTATTCCCTCCACGTACAGCAACCGAATAATGTATAGAAGCACTGTTTATTTAAAGAATAAGTTTTCCTTTTTCCCATTTAGTGTCTGATGTTTCTTCAATCGAATGAATACTTTACCTTTTTAGTAAACCTAACCAACTTTTATACAGGGCCAGTCGAAAAGTGAGAAATTTCATATTTGGCTATTGAATAACAAACACTCTATATGAGATATCGAGCTAAAAATGTGTATAGAGGTATTTGAAACAACTGCGAATCGAACACGCTATCCAATTTACTGATAAAAAATTGCCTAATAGTCGATCTCGAATAGTAGGCCTTGAAAATATCAAAATTACAAATTTTTCAAAAGAGTCAAATAAAGCTCATCGAGCACTATATCTTATAAAAAACAAAATTAAAATTGATCAACGCGTTCCAAAATAATAGCACACGTTGTATATATTTTTCAAGTTATTTATAATTTTTGTTACTAAATTTAGGAATTTTTTATATGCTTCCCAGTCCTCATTATTTTTAGTTCCTTCACTATCATCTTTCAAAGTTTGCTATGGAACTAATAATTTACTCCGTATATTGCAGACCGCGATTACTTCCCGATATTACACAATATTGAAAACGCTTTGCACAAAACTGTATTAATTAACATCTTCCCCTTATCCTTGTTTTCCCAAATTGTGGCTCACAGTATGTATATACATATATTCGCAACTTTAAGTGGAACATTTAAATTTCTAAGCAGAATTCGCCTCCTCCAAGTGTGAGATAAATTCCCGGGCAGCCCCTGGGAATACATGAAATTAATTCAGCAATTAGCGAATCAGATAAAAGTAGCGTCAAAAGAAATAAAAAATGTAAGATTTAGCCTGAGATAGTGAACTGTGCGGCCTCATAAAAGGCGGCCCACTAAAACGCCGGGATTGACTTTCATTTAAGCACACGGCTGACGTACATTACAAAGCAGGTTGTAAAGCTAGCAGGGCTTTTTATAGACAATTATACTGAGGAGCACAAAAGGAGCAGAAAATGCAACACTTTAACGGGAAAGCGATATCAGTAAGTCTGCCATAACTCGATATCTCAAGTCGAGCACCTGGCACTGTCCCAGACATTCAGTTTGCCTATTGCAGCATTTTACTCAACTGCATTAGCTTACCCAGTAAAAATCGCTCTATTGGAAACTTTAATCCCGTTGCCGTCCATACCTTTATGGTTATGGGTGCTTGCAGCATTCTTATAATGGAACGTCGTGATATGTACAGCTAGTTATTTCAGATTTATTGTGGTTTTAACATGTAACACACAACTATCGTGGATAAAGATGTTTCCTTTCATCCAAAATGTTCATGCCAGTAGATTTTAACGTGTACCGACTTATAAAACAACAAATAACGCTTCAATCAGATCGAAATTTTAATCGCTCCCTTGTACACATGTTACCCGCTTGCCCTCTCTTTTACATTTTGTTGTAGCCTTTTGAATATTTTTATGTCTGGGCTGCCTCTTTTCTGGATATCTAAAAATATTGGTTAGACAGCATTTTTGGCACAAAGTTTTGCTGTCTATAACTTACCTATTAAAATAACAGACAGAGAGCTGGGCACGAAATTTCGATGTGACTCGGATTATGAAAAGTTTCCGTAACAATACGTTGTACACTAAGGAAGGACCTTGATTTGGAAATTTGGTCGGGGGGGGAGCTGCCATACTGAAAAAAATGGCGCACAAAAACAGTCTCTTTATCTCGCTTCGGGTGCCTCATACGTCAAAAAAAATGTTCTTATGAAAATAGAAGAGCATTACATTTTCTATAAAATATGTCCTATAGATTTTTTGTTAAACTGAATAGTTTCGGTGCAGTAGCCGAAATTATGATTTTTTTGTAATTTCTCAATTTAGTGCGAGTATTTTTGCGTTGAGACAAAATTTGTTTTCATACCTGAAAATCTTCAAATATAGTTTATTTTACTTGTCTGCTACGCATAGCTTACTGTTCAATATTCGTTTCCACACCACCTTGAGGTAGAGTATATGGCGCGTTTTCTTTTACGTGGTTGTACCCTATAGGCCAAATCCCGGACTAGCCTGCTTCTTGTGGCGTTTTAGGTGCTTGATGCGAAGGTCCAGGTTCGTTGTAGTCTTCAACAATACTGTCTTCGGAAATTGCTTCCGTTGCGCTGTTCACTGATTCTACGTATTGATTGTTCTCCACGCTTGCGAGAAATGTTTCGTCTGGAGAGTCGACAAAATTTGCAAATTACATATCATATGTAATATTTTGAAATTTATGTTAGTAAAATATATATAAAAAAATAATTTTAATATTTTACAAGGTTTCTACTCAATTACAAAACATAAAAAACAAGAAGACGATTATAATGCCATACTTTTCGACATCAGTCACCCCCTCTCATACCAGGCGTTGCCTATTTTCCGGCAACTCCCTTAGCCACACTTTCCTCTACCATAACTTACTACTATCTTACTATCCTATCCTTTCTATTCTCTCTCTTTTGTTCAATTTGTTCTTGTTTATCCTTTTCGTTCTTTTGTCCTTTTTGTCTCTAAATTCCCCTTACACCAAATATCCCAAAAATTAAAACATTTTAAATCTTAATTTTCTTTCCGATCACACTTTCCTGGAGGCAGGGAGACCACCAGGGGGAAGTTCTCGAACGGGTTTTTGCTTCTTCTTCTTCTTCTTCTTCGTATTGAGTGGCGAATATGCTGACCGTCTGTCTATCGCGTTTTGGGTTCGAGCCCCAGCCCCGGCACTAACAATGCTATAGAACTCTCCAAAATCGTGCTACTTAGGCAAAAATTTCATTTAAGGACATTTTTAAGAGTCTGCAGAGGCACAGATCAGTCCATAAGGACCGTTTTGGGTTCTATAAGGCGTTAGAAATGACCAGGTGAAAATTCGAAGAAACACCGAATTTTCAGTTAGGAAAATATGTTTTTGGTTCAGGATATGAGAGCAAAAGTATATAATGACAAAGATTTATGAATGATATACTTTTTCAAAATTACCATAAATTGGACTCAGAAAAATAATACTTTTGAAAAGTGTGTCGAAATTTGGCTCGAAAATTAATTTATCAAAAGTACCCCGAAATTTCACGTGCAGATAATTTTTTAAAACTGCGTCGAAGTTTGGCTTGAAAATTAATTTATCAAAAGTACGCCGAAATTTCACTTGCAAATAATTTTTCAAAACTGCGTCGAAATTTGGCCTGAAAATTGATTTTTCAAAGCCAGTTTAAAAAGTACCACGAAAATATACTTTAAAATATTTTCCATTTTTATTCCTCAACCAAAGACATCGACCATTACATTGAGTTACGGTCATTGAATGCCCTGTTCTAAAGTATGAGCATAAAATTTTAACGATGCAATGCATCTAAAAGGCAATTTTGACAAAGCCGGCGTAATGCCGATAAGCAAAAATTGATAAAAATCAATGCACATGCACAAGGCCGGTTTCTCGCATAGAAAGAGTTTGGATTAACTCGGCGGTTCGCAATTTGGTCGAGCGCGTTGAGTGGTCCCGACAAAGCGATGGTAGGAAAGCCTATAGCGGGGCTTTCCAAATGACAAAGTTATAGAGGAAAACGCCTTGTGCATAAAAAACCAAAAATTCAATTTTGGCTAGAAGTCGCTCGAAGGTGGGTTGCTACCAAATCGATAATATTGAACAACTGCATAGGAGCAAGTAAATTGTGGACTTATTGAACGCCATTAAACTTATGCAGTTATAAGTCCTCACGAATGTGTTTGAATACGTGAACCGCCACGATACAAGAACTTTAAAGCTAAGTAGTCTCTAGCGAAACTAAATTCATTTAGTAAAACTTTTTAAACTTAAAATCAGTCAGCCGTAATTATGAATTACAAATAGTCTCAGACTTCTCAAAAAAGGCTCGCATTTTGATTCTGAGAAGGTATGCATGAATCTTTTCTACCTAATCGATCGTTAGCGTAAGCGCTCTCGCTTGTATGGTCTGAAAGCCATTACTTTGATTGGGGAAGGCACGATTCTTATCTTGAGAATTTTGTGTAACCATTTCTGTTAAATAAACGGAACCTTTGAACTATTGTTTCTTAATTGATCTTGAGGCCTGTTGACGGTCTATAATCCCTGGAACTTTCGTATCGAAAACCAGATGTGTCGAGTTAACTCACATTTGACCTTCTGGTTGCCTTACGGAGGTTTGATAGGGATTTTTTTATGCGCTTTTTTGGGAAATCCCTAAGGTGCAGAGTCCGTTATTAACACATAAAAACGTGGATACCACGTACAAAATTAATCCCTCCGCAGAGAAATTCTTCGGTTGGGATTTTTTTATGCAAAAGTCCAGAAAATTAAAAGGTACCTAAACCCCTAACGAGGGAATTCATGTCCAGAGAGAGCGTCATTACCGATCTGTGGTAGTGCAGCCTTGGGCCATTATCCGGCTATCGAAGTGCATCTTATCTCGAACCCGCCTGGGAGGTAGAAGAACGGGGTAACACGCGACTGGCGCCCCCTGAGTGATAAATTGGTGTCGCGTCATTTTGACGCCCGGTAGTGCGTTCTTCTACAACAACACCGGTGGGTATGGATGGTGTGTCTGCGTTTTCCCGAATGTGTAACCCCCTTCCGGACAGCCTTGGCTTTGGATTTGGGGGATTGTCTACTATATGTGGTGTGTTTATGTTTTATTTAAATTTTAGAAGAATAATAACTTTCTATTTATCGATCGATTTTGCTCAGAAACAATAAACTTCTTTCTCTGTCTTACTGTCCAAATGTAAATAAGATCGGACTTTGGTTCTTCAGATGTAGTATTTACACGAAACCTGACAGATGAACATACGAATAGATGGACAGATGGGCAGGGAGTCAGGAGGACATTTCAAAAGAATTCATTCACTAATACAATGATATCATGATTTTTTTCTTTCTAAGAGAGACATTTACTCTCTCAGAAATGTGATTTTCAAATGAAATAAACATATAAATTTAACGTATAAATTTTGATTTTGAGAAGAGTATAATAAAAAAGTGTTTGTTCGATATTAAAAGGATACTTGGTATTACAGTTCCTACCTTATGGCTGTTGTTGGTAGCCTCGTGTGGAATTCTTGGTTTCGTATTCGGCAGGAACTGCAGCTACTGATAGTGGACTGTCGGGGAACACCGAACACAAATTTAGAGTATGCACGTTGCACTAATGCACCGTATAAATTATGAGTTTAAATTTGCACTTCAATAATGCGGGTAAGCGATCGTTCATGTGAACATGTATATGAGTCGGTTTGCTACTACTTCTTGTCGCAGCGTTTCCTGGTACCGGCCTCATCGGGAGCCGAGGTAGAGGTTTTTGCAGTACCAAGTATGTACAAAAAAGAGAGAACGCGGCAACAAGTAAAATTTAATATTTTATGAATAATTATATTGATAGGTAATAATAATAATAAAAAAATAAGCTAATCTAAATAAACTTAAAATTATTTACTGTCGGGTGTTGGTGAATTCCGAACATTCCGCCGACCTTTAAAAGCTTGATTTTAAACAGGGTTATAAATGGGTAGTGGACATAGTTTAACCAGAGGTCTTTTAAATATGCCCTGCTGAGTCTGAACTGTGGCTACACGGACGACACCGTCTGCACCAGTATGTGTTTCTAAAATTCGACCTAAATGCCATCGCATGGGGGGTGAAAGTTCATTTTTTAATAGCACCATTGTGCCAGGTTCTACAGGGGTAGATGAATGAGTCCATTTACCACGCTGATTAAGTGTATGCAGGTATTCCCTGTGCCAGCGGGACCAGAAGTCCTGGTGAAGGCGTTGAATTAATTGCCACCTATTTAAACGATTTAATTTCACATTGGTTAAATCTTCCTCTGGAAGTGTTGTTAATGGTTCAAGTGTCAAAAAATGACCTGGTGTAAGTGCAGATAAATCATTAGGATCTGAGCTAACAGGAGTAAGGGGACGTGAGTTAAGCAATGATTCGATTTGCACTATTACAGTATATAGCTCCTCGTAGGTAAGTATCTGCTCACCTATGACACGAGACAAATGAGTTTTAACCGACTTAACACCGGCCTCCCACAATCCCCCGAAATGGGGCCCGGACGGCGGGTTAAAATGCCATTGAATGCTTTCTTGTTTGGCCGCATTTTGAAAAAGTTGTACAATATATTTTTCTGCTCCCACAAAATTCGTACCACAATCACTATATAAATGAGAGCAACGGCCACGACGGGCAATGAATCGTCGAAGGGCGGCTAAAAATGCTTCGGTAGTCATATCCGAAGCGAGTTCCAAATGTATTGCCTTGGTGGCAAAACAAACGAATACGCAAATGTACGATTTCAGCGTTTTTGCGCCTCGACCTTTATTTAAAGTTATTTTAAAAGGACCGCAATAGTCAATCCCAGTCTCGGAAAAAGATTTTATTTGAGAAATTCGAGATGGCGGCAAGTTGCCCATAGGGGGCTGAAACGGTACAGGTTTGAGTCGCCAACATTTGAAACATTTAGACAAAATTTTACGTATAGCGCGTCTAGGAGATAGTATCCAAAAATTTTGTGCGAGTAAAAAATGCATAGTTTGAACTCCGGGGTGCATATGTTTATTATGAACGTCTTCAATTATGAGATCAGTTAATCGACTACAACGGGGTAATAAGATAGGATGTTTTTGGTCATACGTAAGTTGAGAATGACGTAGCCTACCGCCGACCCTGAGAACACCCTCTTGGTCTAAAAAAGGACTTAATTTTCTTAAATATTTGGATACATTGCGGCGGTTTTCTAACCGTGTGATATCTTCACCAAAAGAAGTGTGCTGAACTCGTTTAACGAATAATAAGAAAGCGCGTTGGAGTTCATAATTTGTGAAATCGTTAAATTTTCGAATATTATGAGGAGATTTTGAATTGTAAATGAACCGTAACACGTATGCGAAAATGCGTTTAATTTTTGATAGGGATGAGTATCTCTGAAGTAGAGAATCCAACGAATCTAGGTTAATTAATGTGATTAAGGCGAATTTTTTTTCTTCTTCAACCACCTCAGGCAAAAATGTCGCAGTTGAAGAACTTAGAGATGCAAAAGGGGGCCAGATGTGGTGTGATGATTGCAGCAATGCGGGACCTGTCCACCAAAGTGGATAATTTAATAATTCTCTGGGTAAAAGTCCCCGTGAACCACAATCCGCAGGATTGTCTGCAGAGGGTACATGATGCCATATAGCGGGAGATAATGTCTGTTGAATATGAGACACGCGGTTGCTAACAAATGTTTTCCATTTGTGAGGAGAGGACGTTATCCACGAGAGCGCTACAGTGGAATCTGACCACGCGAAAAGCTTACTAAAATTTAATTTATCTTTATAAGTATCACAAACAAACGACATTAAATTTGCTAATAGAACGGATGCACACAGTTCTAATCGCGGAATTGAGATGCGTTTTAAAGGACTGACCTTTGATTTTGCACATACAAAATAGGTAGAAATATTCCCATCTGAATTGATTAGTCTAAAATAAACAACCGAACAATAACTGAGTTCGCTAGCATCGCAGAAACCATGTACTTCACAGGTTCTATAATTTTCCGTAATTAACTGTCGTGGTAAACTAACCTTTGATAAATAAGTTATTTCCGAAATATATTTTGACCAAATTTGTTGGATATTATTTGGGGGAGATTGGTCCCAATCTAAACCTAGGGACCACAATCGCTGTATTAAATATTTTACAAAAAATGTTACGGGCGAGAGTATACCAAGTGGGTCAAAAACTCTAGCTATATTTGATAAAATATTGCGTTTAGTACAAGTTTTGTCCAAAGGAGTAACGGAAAATATAAATGAGTCTTGAGAGGGGTGCCATTGTAAACCTAAAATTTTTAGAGGACTCTCAGATTCCACGTCAAACGAAAAATTGGCATTATATAAATCTGAGCTAGGGAGGTGAGCTAATAAACGTGGATCGTTACTGGCCCATTTTCTAAGTTCAAAGCCACCCGATTTTAATAAAAGAATAAGTTCCCTTTGAAGGGAGAGGGCTTGTTCGTAGGTATTAGCACCAGTGACTATGTCGTCTACGTACGTATCTGTGGCTAAGATTTTAGCAGCGTGCGGGAAATTTTGGTTTTCATCTTGCGCTAATTGTAAAAGGGTGCGGAGCGCGAGAAAGGGAGAAGATGAGACTCCATATGTAACCGTATTTAATTTATAATCCTGAATAGGATCATTAGGAGAAAATCGCCATAGGATGCGCTGAAAATCTCTGTGACTTTGATTGATCAAAATCTGTCTGTACATCTGTTTTATATCGGCCACAAAAACATAAGAATATAAGCGAAAATTCAAGAGAATGGTGGCAATATTTTTTTGTAATTTCGGGCCTACTAAAAGTGAATCATTAAGTGAAATGCTGCCTGGAGCTTTAGCTGAGGCATCAAACACTACCCTTAATTTGGTGGTAGTGCTATCGGGTTTTAGTATACAATGATGCGGAATATAATAAGGATTATATATTTGGCAAGGAGTATTTATAATTTCCATATGACCCGAGTTCAAATAATCTTGAATAAATTCAGCGTAAAGAATTTTTAGTGTGGGATTATTTTCTAAGCGACGTTCGAGAGAGACAAATCTACGCAAGGCAAGTGAACGTGAATCGCCAAATGAGGGTACAGGGTCGCGAAATGGAAGAGATACTATATATCTCCCGGTCCCACTTCGTTGAGAATTTTCAGAAAATAATTTTTCGCAGAGCTGGTCATCATTAGAAACGGACGAGACTGAAGGTACTTCTTCGATTTCCCAAAATTTCTTAAGAGTATTTTCTAACGAGAGAAAATTATCCGTTGTGCAAAAGAAAGTATTTAAGTCTGGCTTGCAATATTTTACCGGCCCCATTAAAACCCAACCAAATATAGTATTAAGAGCGGAGGGCTCATTAATATTACCAGTAAGACGTCCACTCTGCAATATTTGAGGGAAAATATCTGCTCCTAATAATAAATCTATGGTACCCGGTGTACCAAAAAATGGATCTGCTAAATTTAAATTAGCTAGGTGAGAAACAGAGTTAATGGAAATATTGCCAGTGGGCATTTCATTACATATTTTAGGTAAAATTACTGCATCAATGGTAAATGACGGTTCAAGTTTTCCTACCGGGCGTATTGTGCATGTGACACCTCCTGAGGATGAAGTCATCTGCATTTGTCCTACACCGTGAACTGAAAGAGGTAAATTATATCGAGACAAACCTAGTCTATTTAGGCATTTTTGACTAATAAAATTTACTTGACTGCCACAATCTAACAAAACGCGAATTTTCTGATAGTTATTGCGCACATCTAACACCTCGACAAGTGCTGTAGATAGAAGCACTCCCTGTTTGTTTGGGATCACTCCTGTAAAACTATTTACAGCGTGTGATGTGGATGGGCCACATAAAATGTCTGAGTTGGTACGTGGCTCTGCTGTGTTTTGTGATTCTGATGAAGGGCTCAGAATGGGGTTCGAAACGTCGTCGGCAAAATGTAGAAGAGTGTGGTGACGTAGTTTACAAGTACGGCAGGATGATTTAGAGGCACAATTTTTAGAAGTATGTTTAGTTCCTAAACAATTAACACACCACCTTCGGGTTTTTACTAAATCAAATCGATCTCTTGGAGATTTATTGTTAAATATCGGACAATTATAAATTGAGTGTTCTGCATTACATAAATTACAAATTAATTTGTTAGTGTCTGTAAGAAATGAAGAAGTAGTACGGGGTTTTAGATTTAAATTATTAGAAGATTTACGAGTTATCTGGTTGTATTTTACATCCGGTTTTTTATTCCTTGTTTGGGGACAAGCAATATCGACGGCATCCAAAGCATTGCATTGTTTTAAAACAAATTTTTTAAGAGAATCAAAAGTGGGAAAGTAATTATTTTTATCAGAGTTTTGATCGAGTTCAAATCGAGCACGAGTTTTTGAATCTAAACGTGTGAGTAACATGCGAAACAAAAGAAAATCCCATTCGTTTGTAGGAAACTTCATGTTTTCTAGAGAGGCAAGGTTTTCATTAAACGTATCTAAAAGTCGTCTAAGATTTTGAGAATTAACATTATTATCTAATAACTTGGGAGCATTTTCTAGTTCTTGAATATAAGCTGTTGCGATTAAATATTTATTATGATAGCGTCCATTTAAAGCATTGTAGGCAATTACGTAATTATCTCCTGTCATAGGTGTGCACTGTACCAATGTTAAAGGCGGACCTTCTAGTGAATTACATAAATGAGTAAATTTCTCTATATCCGAAAGGGCAGTATTAGCATGTACCAACGAATTAAAAAGGTCAATAAAAGTTTTAAATTTTTTATAATCTCCCGAGAACTTAGGTACTTCAATTTTTGGCAATTTAATATTACGTTGCATTGATGGATCTATTTTAATATCCGAATCTCCAAAAAGTTTACAATAAATTTCTTGTATTATACTACAATCACTTTCAAAAGAGGACCTAACCAATTCGAGGCTCTCCAAATCTGCACCCTCCTGTATGGCATATAAGGCTATTAAACTAGAATGATTTTTTTTTAAATTCATCATAAACTGCATTAAAACGTTTAAAGGCGACTTTAAAAGAAAGATGACAATTTTTGTCCTCATGAGCAAGTTCAGATTTCACTTTGATCTCCTTTAATTCGTTATAATGCATGTCGCGAAGAGCAGTATATTGTTTTATTTTATTTGCAGACATTTTTCTTTGTTTAAATTATATAACAAAACACTAAATAAGTAACTTATTTTAAATGAGAGCAAAAAAATGATAATTCAGATCAAATGATTTAACAATTTAATAATTTTATAAATTAATTAAATACGTCTATTTATTTTCTAAGTGATAATGAATAAAATGTAAACCACAGTTGAGAAAGAATGCGAGCAAAAAAGAGAACTTTAAAAAACACTGCGAGTGCACGCGTTTTATGAGAGTGATTAATTTACTATTATTACCAACAAATATAATTTATCTAGAAAATTAGAGCATCCGGCTCGAGGGATCAACTTTATGTTCGATATTAAAAGGATACTTGGTATTACAGTTCCTACCTTATGGCTGTTGTTGGTAGCCTCGTGTGGAATTCTTGGTTTCGTATTCGGCAGGAACTGCAGCTACTGATAGTGGACTGTCGGGGAACACCGAACACAAATTTAGAGTATGCACGTTGCACTAATGCACCGTATAAATTATGAGTTTAAATTGCACTTCAATAATGCGGGTAAGCGATCGTTCATGTGAACATGTATATGAGTCGGTTTGCTACTACTTCTTGTCGCAGCGTTTCCTGGTACCGGCCTCATCGGGAGCCGAGGTAGAGGTTTTTGCAGTACCAAGTATGTACAAAAAAGAGAGAACGCGGCAACAAGTAAAATTTAATATTTTATGAATAATTATATTGATAGGTAATAATAATAATAAAAAAATAAGCTAATCTAAATAAACTTAAAATTATTTACTTTCGGGTGTTGGTGAATTCCGAACAGTGTTGAATAAAATACTTTAGTCATCCGTGGATAAAGACATTGCTAAACTCAACAAAACGCATCGTGTGATGAATTCCTCTCGTGGATCAAATATATCTTTATCACTTGTACTATAAGTAACTATTTCTAGTTAGTTATAAAAAATAAAATATGAACAAATATTGAAAAAGCAATTTAAATGATTAGATACAACTAGAACCATTCCAAATGGAAAAGAATTAGCATAATAAATGCCTTTGATCTGTTCTGTTTACTTCCAGAACCATGATGTTACGATTTTTCATTAGCGCTTCGACTATTCCCTATTTTTTCGTTTTGAATTCCGATTAATTCCCGTACAAATAAAGTCGCCTTTTAATAAGAATCATTTACATACCGTAATTAAAATGTTTGTTTAATTACCAACGGAGGCTCATAATTTGTAAATGGAAACAGATACCAGGAAACTTTTTAGTGCACACCACACAATCAGTTGCGTTAATTACGCAGATAAAAATTGTAGTAATAGCGTTTTACAGCTAAAAACTTGAACAAAATGAGAACTTATCTGCAAATATTCAGCAGTAAAAATGAATTTATGATGGCCATTAATTAATTAGCTTGCATTTTAAGATAATGCTAGTTTACTACCAATTTGTTTAGCAGGTAACGCGGTTGATATCTATGCTGTTGCATTTTTATTTTTCACTCGTTATCGTCGGATTTATTTATGTAAGGGGTGGACCGGACTATTTATGTTAATTATGATAGTATCAGTTAGCGACTGTCGTTCTTATACCTGGACAGCTATTCTGTATTAATGTGAAAGCACGTTCTCATAAGAAAGTGGGTGGAGTTCTCTTGAAACCCAATATAATGTTAGATGTTTATACCCCCAGAGACATCTGTGGAGATTTCCTTTAAGTTCCAATTATAAGGGCAACAGAAAGCTAAGCTGGTTTGGTTAGTTTGGCAGTTGGCCCAGAGAAGGCGCGTCAGAGTCTGGAAGTAGTAAATATCTAGAGAGTGCTGACATCACGACAGACTATTCTGGATCTCTCATCTTTGGGTATATAAAGGTATGGGGACAGTTAAGTTTAGTTGATGTACAGTTCAGATGGTCAGAGAGTGAGCAGAGTAGTAGACCAAGTGATCAAGTGACTGATTAATTGAAGTATATAGTACTCAGTGTTCTATTAGTAAAGTAATTAATCGTTGTAATTAGTACGTAAATCAATAAATTAGTGTTTATTGTTACTCTGGTGTTATATTTTCCGGATTCACACAGGGTGTTTACTACGTGACAATAGTATATTCTCTAACTGTAGGAGCGCTCACATCGCAACAAAAATTGGGAGAACTAGGCTGTTCTCGCGTGAGACAAAAAGTATAACCGCATTTTTTGGCGAACGGTCACTTCTAGTGATGGGCGATATCGTGATTTTTTAATCACAACGCAAATCGTTACTGTGATTTTCTTACATCGGTGAATTTAAAACGTGATGTGATCTCGACTTTCATAATACGACGTACAGGAGAAATTGTTAATTGTTCGCTATCCCTAAATAAGTACCGACAGACGGTAAATGGTGAATTGGCTACTTTCGTAATCTGTGCAGCCGCAGATATGTAATATGTATAATATATATTATGATTTGCTTGTCCAACTAACCTGATTTATGGATTGGTGATAAAGCAAAATCACTAAGTTTTGAATGGAACTTCGTAATAGGATATTTTTGTAAAGATATACAAGCATAAACATTTCGGTAGCATCAATAAATTTCTAGTTTACATTTAGATTGACAACTAGACCAGCGACTTTATTTTTGCTGGGTTAATGTCTATAATAGTGTTGAAACCTTTTTTTTTAATATGAGCCTCAGATTTTAATAAAAATGTTGCAAATTAAATAATGCATATAATGTTTATTTATGTAGTTCTTCTTTGTTATTATTTAATGGAATAAATTTTATTTACTAGAGCGCAAGTATTTCTCCCATTCAAATATTTATCAAATTTGATACAATCTTCCATACAATTTTGTATAACGGCAGCACTGATGTCGTTTCCTTTATGGTAAATAATCGGATTCTGGAAATCGAGTGTAGGTATAAAGGCCACGGCAAGGGAACGAATTATAGAAAGTCGTGATCACGTCACGCTTTTCTACCAACTTTACTAACAGTCGTTACCTGATTGTTTAGTATCAGTGATTAAATCACAGTTCGTCATATATCGCCATCACTGGTCATTTCGTTTGTTTAGTATTTTATAGTTATTTTTAGAAGTCGAGTCTTGTTATAGATTAAATGTAGGAATTAAAGGAGGGTGGATATTGCCGATGTACTTATTGCCAACGAGGTACTAAGAGACCCTCAAATTGCTGAAGAAGATGCTTAAGGAGAATATCAACTAATTTACATTACCAATGCCTTCGGTTTAGCACATGGAGCATTTTAAGAAAAAAATCGAGTGAACAAATAATTTGCTCGGCATATTATACAAGTTTTACCCCGTTTATGCAAACCTCACTTATAACTTGTGGTTGTTTTTTCATTCATCCAGTCAAAAAATGATTTTGGGTATCGTTCATCGGATTGGAACTTACTTTTCATATCAGTATGCCTAGCCCAACACGAATTATTTTAATAATGTTGATGGATGAATTCATTGCATTTCACAGAGTACCGCACCGTGAACGTGACTTTGTGGCTCTCTTATTGGTTGAAATGTGAGAGAGAATGTTGGCAACTTTAGAAAGATCACGTCACACTACCGCATGATCACTGTTGTTATAGAACAGAGTCACACCTTGGGAAAGGAACGTGATGCGAGCTCTTTCCTCTCAAGATAAATACGCGCTTTCACTGAAATTACAGAATAGCCATCCAATGCTATTTTCATAGACCCTCATGGGATTGGATTTTAGATTGTTTCGTAAGGGGTCAGCATGCACTCATATGAGCTAACCCCGCAGATGGTGGTATACTCGTTAAACCTCTCATTCCTTCAGCCAACACACACTTGTGCTATGCTTGAGGTAGAGGCTGACAGGGTGCAATCTATAATTGTCATATTGGACAAGAAGTGTTCCAGTGTGGATTCTATTTTTGTAAACAGAGACCACAATAGCTCAGAAGTCTCGTCTTCTAGGTTACCCTCTATATTTGAAGTTGTCATTTGCGGTTGTCTGCAAATTCCTATGTGTGAAGGTGTTTATTTAGCTTGTAGTGTCGTGTTAGTAATCTTGTTGAGGTAAACTATCGCAACAGGAGATCGAAGAGGCGAGTCCATGAGATACAAGAAACCACTGATTTGAGTGTCGCTGTGCAGCTTCGTGTTCAATTCCATTATACTGATGTTGTCGCTGTTACCTGTCTCTGTTGCCTGTTTTGGTCTCTTGTTGCTCTCACTTGTTACGAAAGTTTACTTTTAGTAAATGCGTATAGTATTGCAGGAGATCTGGTGACACTGCTCTGCTGGCCTTGCTTACCACTGTGTGTAACTAAAGCCATTATTCAGCTGCTTATACGACTCCAGTCCATATGACATTTGAGTGTATAGATTTTATCAGAGAACTGTGAACTGAATCTGAAAGCGCTATTGTAAGTTTTAGACCATACAGGGCGCTTTCAAATCTATTGCGGGCTAGGACATCTACTTCCGCGTTTTGTCAAATTCCACCACGTTCATTTACCCAGCAAAGTTGGACAATTTTGTTTTGTGCGATTACATTTAAGGTCTTTTTGATTTAGAGAACTAGTCCTTAATTTATCCTACAATTGTCAGTAGATTTAGCACCATTTTCCTCACTTATGTTTGCGTTAGTGATTTCTGAACATAGTGCCTAGTAGCCCCGCTGGGAATATAGCTCTGTGACTAGCGGTGTTGTGGAATGCAAATTTACTTCTTCTACGTGGACCTCAGCTTCTAATCTGCAATCCATAATAATAGAAGTAGACTGATACGCCAAGTTTGCGTTTCCTAACATACTCTTTTTACTGAGAGCCCGGGCTGCGCCTGCGGGGGAAATTTCTGCACTTGCAGCCGATTTGTGCTGCCCCTGGCATAGCCACTGCTCGTTACAATTTATAATTTGTATAAGAAGTTCGGTTCAAAGCGGTCCCATCAAAGAGCTTCTTTGTTCGAGACCGCTCGGCGGCGAAAACACAAATTGGTAGTCTTTACACTTTTTTATGACTTTTTAGAAGCAGGTAAGAAACTTCGATGGGAACTATATGTGCATTGACCCAAAAAAGCAGTGGTTTTCAAATGTCTCCTACTTTAACATTCAAATTGACCTAGGTCAGTTTTTTTCAGTGTCCCTAGAGGAAAAAGTCACATAGGTTTTTTGTTTGTTTAGTCGGTCCCCACTATCAGTTTTTTTAATGACATGAAATTAACTACACCCTGTATAATGTAAATAACATAAAACAGAAAGACTGCTTACTTTCACTAAGCCACTAATTGAAAATTTGTATAGTCAAACAAACAAAAAGTAAAGAGTAAATATCAACACAATTTCATAGTATTTTCTGGTTTTTCTCCAAATGCAATTATTTTATACGACCTTTTCTCCCCGTGTTAATACGACCTCGATAGTAGAAAAAGGCCAAAGTTAATATAAATTATTTATAAAAAATCTGTTGTAGTCTTTCCATCAACCATATTCTTTGTCGCGACTAGACTTATCAAATTATCCCGTCAAGCTCCCAAGATCAGAATCCTTTCTCAGTCTGAAATCGCGAGCTGTAATACGTTAGTCCTTTATGAACTACTATCAAATAAGAAAGACATCAAAAAGAAAAGAGTGACTGTTCTGTCATAAATTATGAAAGAGATGAATACCCCGAAGCTAAATTTCTTTAACTTATAGTTACTTATAATAATCATCCGATATTTCCGTAGATAAAATTTGATAAAATTTATATCATACGTTAAAGTTAATAATTTATAGAAAAGCATAGGGTGTGCCATCATAGCTTCATAGCAATATGACAGCCCCTCAAATTGTCTTATTATCCTCATTTATATTTAAAATAGATTGAAAAAGTGCCTTAAATTCCAACGAAATATGAATTTTGTCCAATTTTGAGAGCTTGGCCCACTGTACACTGAACGTGGCTTGATAAATATACTGCAATGAGACCATCGCACAGTTGTCCCAAATTGAGTTTTTCGGTTCAAAAATGGGTAGAGGGCGCAAATATCGTCGGAAATGAACAATTTTTTTAAAATTAAAGCTTACTGAAATTCCAACAAATTCTCGGAGCCTGAATTTTGAAAAAAAAATTTCTTTTTTATTATATTAAGAAAGGCCAAAAAATGGGTAGAGAGCTCAAGTCTTGTCGAAAATGAACATTTTTTTTAGATTAAAGCTTACCGAAATTCAAACAAATCCTGGGAGCCCGAGTTTTGAAATAAAAAATTCCTTTTTTATTATATTAAGTAAAACGCCAAAACATTGTTTTTTTTTGGCCTTTAATTTAATGGGCTGTATTTTTTAATTTAATTATCTTTTTCAATGTGTCGGGGATATATGGCTGCTCAAGGAACAATTTAAAAGTCATTTGGACTTGAGGAAAGGATTTTAAAAAAGGTTTTTCAGGGTTAGGAAATAGTCTTGTGCTTTATTGATGTTAAGGCCTTTTAGGCTTCAAGTATACTTGCTCTTATATGGTAAGTTTTAAAGCATTCTGTAAGACCTAATTATAAAGCTAATTTGTTTCTAGGATAATATGTATTTGTAATGGGTTTATCATAACCTACATAGAACTCTCCATAAAGCTAATTAGTTTTATGAACGTCTTAAATTCCATTTAGATTTAAAGAGGCTTTAAATTATTCTTTAGGGTTTTAACATATTTGCAATAAATGCATTTTAAATCCTTTTTAAAACTAGACATTTTCAATGCCTATTAGTACTTATTAAAGGCCATTACAGAACTAGACTCTTAAAACATCCTTGATAAATGTTGTGATGAAACCGTTATGAAGAAAAAAGGCCTCTATCAATCTAAAATGCAAATTTTAATTCCATAAAACACTTTCCAAAACCCCAATAAAACATTTATTATAAAAATAATAAACAATATGTCTGCCTGAAGTGTCGTTGAAGCATGTGTGTGTGTGTTAATTAAAAGCATTTCACGACTTACTGATGTGTAATTAAGTCTTTTTTGGAAAGGTGGAAGAAAATAAAAAAGAGTCGCCATTTTAAAAGGACTGTTAAAACACACACACACATACAAATTATTTTGAGGTTAAGTTTTAAGTTTTTTGTATCAAATGTCAACGTCCCAAACGTGTTATTACAGCATTTATCAAGTCCATGCGATCTTCGCCAAGTGCATTTGCATTTTTGTAAGTAAGGGATTATTTGTGATAGTATACAAAAGGACTTCATTGAGAGTAAATGTTCTAGGGCATTACCATTATTAGAATATATAGTTTAATGAGAGGACTGTAAAATGACAATTAGGTTTTTAGTTGGCCGGACATGTTTTTCTTGTTATATAAAAATATTCAAGGTCAATCTCACAATTATAATTATCAATAATTATCACTTTTTCTTTAGCAAATTAAGGTAGAATTACAAGAAACGACTGAAAATTACCGTGGGAACCGAGAAGCAGCCCACTTTTTTAAATTTGCTGATTACATGTCTATGCAAATTTTGTATGGATATTAAAATCATTATTATTCTTGAGGGGCCCTTGTTTTTTGGGCATTTCTTATGCAGTTTTAACGATAAACTGCCGTTGGTTTTAATTTTTTGTCATACCTGATGTCTTTTTATTACCTTTTAAATCGGCCTTAGAGAGGTTATAGTGCCACTCTACGCTTTATAAATTTCAAATTCCATTTTATCTTCAATAAGTCTGATGGTGTGTTTGCTTAAATCAGTTTAGAAAAAATAAATGCAATAATAAAATTATTTGGATTCCTTCATGGACATTCTTATAGCTTCTCAGTTCTAATATGGACTTATAAGAGTTTTAAAAACCAGTTTTAAGGTAGTCTTCTAGGTGTTTTCTAGAAATGCAGGAAGCTAATAGAAAAGCTTCTAACAGCTTTAAAATAGGTTTTAAGAAAAGTTTTGAAACGGCCCAAACAAGGGCAGCACTATGCCTCACTAAGAAGTTTTATGATAGAATTTAAAAAGGCCTTAACAACCTTCATAAGGGTGGGCCCTTTTAGTCTACAAGTCGCTTTAGATGGTAATAAGGATATTGTTCCATCAAAATAGATTTTTCAGGGCATTTTATAAATAGTTTTATAGCATCCTTGTATATATTTAAGAAACTAAAATTGTTCCTTGGGTGATGGTATTTATTCTTGATAACTATAGTTCTATGCATATCGAATAGGAATAATATTGCACTATTTATAAAGAAAAATTTTTCATCTATTGAATCCACAGTTGTAACAAAAGGCTAATTAATACAACGGGCATCCTCGGAGAATTTTTCATAGTTAAATAAAGAGTAATCTATATATGTGATTTGCTCGATTGGACAGTTTTCAATATTTATTTATTTATATTGATGCCAAGTATATTTTGTAGAATGTGCTGACGCCAGGTATGATTTCGTTATTTCGTATAAATGTAGGCCTGCCCAAGTAACAATTTAAATTTTATCGTCATCTTCAGAACCTCTTGAAGTGTATTTAATAAAACTTCTGATAAAACTAACAAACGCTATTAAACCTTTATAAAGCTTGTATAAAGCTAAGAGTAACCATTCTTAAAAGAGTTTTGAGGGCCTTTTTTAAAAGTCATTTTAAAACCAATTGGTTTTATTCTAAACAGCCTTTATAACGTTCTGAAGACCCTGATAAAACTATTCATAAAACCAACAATAAATCCTAAAAGCATAATTTTGTCCTTAAGGGACTATCTACAAACCGTAGTTTAAACTTTTATAAAACTACTTCGTAAAGTCATCATAAAACTAAAATGCTTTAGAACTGCACTTAAAAAAGCTATTTGCTCTGTTAATATGGTTATTTTTAATAAAAATGCTTGCCATCATATTAAAACTAAGGTGGCAATGTTGGCAAATTAGTCGCGTGTTGGTAATGGATATTATAATAAGCATTTGCTGTTGTTCAGCTTTCAGCTGGTCTCTTTATACTGGTTAAAATTATCAAGTTCAGTAAGTACTCACCGTGAGTGAAAATTTAGCTGCGCATTGAATTGTACTGATGATATCATAACTAGTAGGTCGAAAAATATGGAGGCCCTTGAAAAATATTGGAAACTTTGGAAATTTTAAAAAAATATTTTAAAATTCATTTTTTAAAATGTTGTTGACATCAACTTAAACCACACGTTAGTAATAATAATCATGATTTTAGTCTTTATTACCCATAAATTGTTGCAAAAATTGCAACTAAGTAATTGTTTATTTGAATAATTCCAACATGACAGCTTTTGTTTACAAAGATATTTTTGTAGAAAAATGGCGGTTTTTTTATTAAAACCTGTTGATTGCCGGCAATACCACAATAAGAGTATTTGATCCCAAGATTGTCACAATGCTCTCGTACAAGAGCATTTGCTACTTATTACAACCAATTTAAGTCTTCTTACATTTAGGTCCATTTGGTATTGTCTAATACCAATTGATCTTGTCTAACACCATTTGACCTATATTAAGATTTGTTGGATTTATTCACAACCACCATAAAACCTATTGTCCAAAGATATTTGACTTTTTTGGCGTTTATTTACGTATAACCTCACACTTGTTAATTACTTTTTCCTTACCTTAGCTGTGCTGTGATTGCTCTGAAAGAGTCTGCGATATGTCCTTATACCCAGACGCAGTGAACTGCACTGGAATGTGAATAAAAGAGCAAAAAGATATAAATAAGAAGAAGATAACCTCTCACATCTATTTGATTATTTTGATTAGTCAAATCTGTGGTGTAGCTCTAATTGTTTAAAGTAAGTACTTATCAGGTTAAAAACATTGTATTCAGAATACAGTTAACACAAAAATCCTTGTTAGAAGGCAAAAACAGACACTTGATGTTGACAAAAAACCAGTGTCATCAATAACCCACCTAAATCGCGAGATTACTTATAAACAACTCTCTGTCAAGTGCAACAAAATTATTTCATAATAAAATAGCTATTAATTGTTTGTTATAAATAATTGTAGATTTTTACAATTAATTATTTTTTATTTATTTGCTTTTATCATGATTAGAGAATATTATTTAGGTATTTTCATAATAAATAAAAAAGTGTGTAAGTTGTGATTTGCATAATACCTAAATAATATTCTCTAATAATAATTGTAGATGATAGATTTAAAAATAATTGGAGCAAAACCATGCCATAACAAAAATTTAAAATAAAAAATCGTACAAACTTTGCTTAAGTGTCACTCTGGAGTTACCTTCTATATTCCGCAGCAAACTCCGGTTGTGGTATATTGTATTCTGAATACTTTAAACCAGCATGAGCTGATTATTACTATATGCTGACCCTCAAATATTTGGTTTTTAACAGCCATATATTTCTTTTTAGAATGCCTTTCAAATCACTCATCGAAACTGGTGTGTTATTTACTATTTTCAAATAGTTATTTCTGGCTTTCCGTTTAAAGTAACCACTTTTTTTTTATTTTCATCCACGTTTGTGAAAAATGAGTCTCCATATTTAATTTCTTGAGGTAATTCACACAAAAGTAATTAAAAATTAACCTAAAATAAGTAAAATCTATTTATCCACCTGTCAAACTGCAACTTTTGCGGTTTTATAAAGGACTTTGGCATTATACAAGCCAATACAGCTTTATAGCAGTTTTATGATTAGTATATTTAGGTGCCCCTTTAAAACTCCTAGGCATCAACGTTGTCTCAAAGGTAAATTGGTTTCCTAGGCCAAATGATTTTATCATGGTAGTGCTGACCACCACCACAACACCTTTACAAGTGCCAATTGACTCGATTTAAAACAAATGCTAAATGGTATTGAAACTTAGAGTCCAGGAGGTTGTTACAACTCTTAATAAAACTACTTAGGCTGAAAGAGTTGTTGGCCTGCTATACCACCGCTATAAAGCCATTTAGCAAATTTACATCCTCAATAAAACTGTTACACAACTTATTCAAGTCCACATAGCATTTAAATTGTTACTTGGGTGTTCTGAGCTGGTATGAAGTATATTTAGGAAAGTCTCTACCGGATATAACAGAACTTTTTTTTACTGAAAAAATACTCTTTTTGTTTTGATATTGCTCAACATTGCCTCACCTCGTATAACATTGTTAATAACTCTATAACGATCTACTAATGCCTATAATATCAGAATTCAGAAGTCAGCAGCAGTAATCTAGGGAGGTACTCTAATAATTCCTAATAAGAGAAGCCCCATGTTAGCAAATGTCTAGGTAATTGACCTTCATATCCAGTTGGCAAGAGTTCAACGTGCACATGTGGCGACCTCGCGTTCTACCCTTGTTGGTTTATACATTTATTATGGATGGTAATTTTGTTGCTGTGTTAATCGACCAATTTAATAGGTAGATTACGTGATTATCGGGCTACCTAATTTATCTGCCATTGATGCTAGTTAATAACAACTGTTGTTCCCAAATAGGTCATGTGTTTCAGCGTCCGATTCGCGCCCCATTGTTACTGAAAGATAAACTAGTTAAAATAACTACCGTTGGAGGTTGTCGACTGCGAATAATTATTTGACAACATTTTAGTACCCTTATACAGGGTGCCTCATTATATTTTGACCCTTTTTAAACCTACATAACTTTTGAACTAGTTGAGATAATGAAATGCGGTTTTCTCCAGTCTTCTTCTAATTTTGATAAGTTATTTCCTGACTATCCGTCTTTTTTGCTCACTTCCGGTTTAACCGGAAATGACATAGCGTATTTTTGGGGATAGGACAACGTTGTTATTTCAAACGGATCACCCTGTATGGTTTTCCACAGTTGGAAAGCCCACTGTTTCTTCTTTCCAAAAAGTCCATATATGTCATGGAAATTATATAGAGTGATGGGTTTTTAAGCTTTTAAAGTAAATACTGCGTTTTATCGAAATGCTACGAAAAAAATAATGATTCACAAAGTAGACTATGGAAATAAAAGACAGCATCACTTATAAACGTCAAATTGGTATATTGACAACTCGTGTACTTGAGTTACTTTAAGAAAAATGTTTACCTTAAGTGAATAAGCTAAGTGTGCAATCTTTTTTGCTGAAACTAAATCTTACAAAACAACACAAAGAAGATTTAGAACTATGTTTAACAAGGAACCTCCAACGAAAAATTCAATTAGAAAATGGTATAGAAACTTGCATACTCTACTTTGTGAATCATTATTTTTTTCGTTGAATTTCGATAAAACGCAGAATTCACTTTAAAAGCTTATAAAACCATCACTCTGTATAATTTCCATGACTTTTTGAAAAGGGGAAACAGTGGGCTTTCCAACTGTGGAAAAATATACAGAGTGTTCCATTTGAAATACCCTATCCCCGAAAATACGCTGTCATTCCCGGTTAAACCGGAAGTAAGCAAAAAAAGACGGATATTCAGAAAATAACTTTCAAAATTAGAAGAAGACTGGCGAAGACTGCATTTCATTATCTCAACTAGTTCAAAAGTTATATAGGTTTAAAAAAGGTCAAAATATAATGGGGCACTCGGTATAAGTATTCCGCAATCTATGTACACTCCTCTAACATATTAACGTATTACACCGTGAGCCAGTGATACACAAGGTTGTGATTCTTTTTGTCAGCCTTTTGGAGGATTGATTGAGGTAAGTTTGGTAATAAAGAAAATTGAGGTCCTGACTGTGGCCCAAGTGTCGCCGCAATGGAAATTGGATTTTCTTTTGCAAAAAATTTTATGTTTTGTGACGTTTTTTTTTGTTTACCATATACAGTGTGTTCTATTTAATACCACAACACCCGTTATTTTGGAACGCGTTGGCTGATTTAAAATATATTTGTTTGAGACATAGTGCTCGATGAGCTTTATTTGACTGTCTTGAAAAATTTGCAGTTGTCTCAAATAATAACAAATATAATAACAATAACAATAACAATAATTTGTTTATTTACATAAATTACATAGACTAATACACAATACCTAATAACTCTGTACATTATTCAGTAATATACAAGTGAAACTAAGACCAATAAAGGTGTTTGTGTGCTCCAGAATGTTTACCTTTAAATGCTGTAAAAGTAAGCCATTTCTTCATTATGTATGTGTTAACTGTTACAATGTCTACCATAAATCTTGTGTACCGAAATTTAAAAACAGAATTACATTTATTGAGAAAAATAAAATCGTATGTTGTAATGAAATCGCCTCCATTTCTGTTTGTGACGAAGAAAATAATGAGCTTCTAGAAAAAACTATATATGATTTGACAGAGGATGGTGAATTAAAAAACAATCACATTCTAAAACTAAAGTATGAAAATAAAATGCTTTTAGAAGAGGCATTAAAAAGGGAGGAAGAATTGAATGACTTAATAGATCAACAAAAAAATACCATCGATGAATTAAATACGTTAATAAAACAGCTCAAAAGAAACACATCTAAAAAACAAGTAAACACTGTATCCACACAAACAAATAAATCAAATAAAACAGAAATGATAAAACCCATTTCAATATCTGAACGATCTAAAATAAATTTAGTGATACACAGTGAGCCAAATAAAAATAATAATTCTGCATCACTAAACGTTGACTATACGGCTAATGACCTTACTGGAGATTTATACAATAACAAAAATACTTCCACTAATATCAGACCCACAGATAAAGTCAACAGGAAAAAAACAATTCTACTTTTGTCTGATGAGCACAGCATTAACTGGCAGATGAGAAGATTAGTTGACCTAAATGTATATGAAATTATATCAATTAGAAAACCAGGAGCTCTCTCAAGTACAGTAATGGAAAACATTGAAATTCTAACAAAAAATTTTACCTTAGCAGATTTTGTAATTGTTACAGGCGGATCTAACGATATCGACGTAATGAAAACGCCTTCATTCCGCTTTATATGCAATAAGATAAAGCTATGTAGACATACAAATATTCTATTCACATCTATTCCCTATAGTATCAACAACTCTGCAAGAAACAAGCATATCTATAAATACAATACAAAACTAAATGACTTCCTGGATAAATTTAATAAACGCACTGAAGGGCTGATCCAATATGTAGAAGTGAATACATCAAATTCCAAATATTCTAAACAAAAATTAGTGGCTTCAAATATTATGAATATATTACTAAATATAAACTACCTTAACAAGAATCTTAAATTCATTAACGTTAGTGACAACTTTAGCATCGGGCCAAATGAAATTGCTACATCTAGTGAACCAGCGAATGATCTGCCTGAGAGTGTTGTACTTAATAATTCAATTTTAGAGCCTGTCAACAATTTGCCGCTAAGTGTCGAACTTGAAAAATCTAATTTTTTATGCCACGGACATCTGACGATCCCATACATGGAAATTTCTTAGAATCTAAATGCAAAATAAAAGAAGTGCAAATTGGAAGTTGTAATCTCCAGATATTTAATCTAAATGTGCGCAGCATTAGAAAAAAGGGCAATCTACTAAATATATTGCTACATACTTTGAATTATCCTGAAATTGTATGTCTCACAGAAACGTGGCTCTCTACTAATGAAGCCAAGTCATTTAAAATCGACAAATATCATGTTGCTAACTATTATTGTAGAGAAAATACAAGAGGAGGCGGTGTCGCCATATTAGTTAGAGAGGATCTTTCTTTTAGTGTCAAGGATATCACAAAATTTGGTCTTACTGAACAAATCTTCGAAGCGACATCTGTTGTGGTTAGTTTTAATAATGTTAATATAAATGTAAATTGTTTATATAGATCCCCTGATGCTAATCTCGAAACTTTTATTGTTTCGCTAGAAAAATTATTAACATACTTCTTTAAAATTAAGGGTCCCAAATTTATTTGTGGAGATTTTAATTGCAATTTTCTTTTAAATAATCAAGGTACATGTGATTTATTAAATCTACTATCATCTTTTGGATACAATAAATGTTTTACTGAATATTCACGTGTTCAGAAAGATTCAAAAACCCTGATTGATAATGTTTTTTCTGACATTGATACAGATTTAATTTCAACAAAAACGATTGATAATATAATATCTGACCATAATGCTCAATTACTAACATTTGACTTACCGCAAACGGGAAGTAATTCTGGTAATGTCAGGAAAAGAGACTTCTCAGATGAAAATAAAAACTATTTTAAATTTTTATTGGCAAAAGAAATGTGGCAGGAGGTTTACTTAGAACCTGATGTAAATAAAAAATTTGAAGTGTTTCATAACTCATTTTCTAGTTTGTTTAATATAGCTTTCCCTGTGAAATTAAAAAGAAACCGCAAAACTACCAAAAAGAAACCCTGGATTACCAGAAACATTATTGAAGAAGGTATTTTTATCAGAGACCTTTATAAACAATTAAAATTATCAAATAATCCAGACCTTAAGTTAAGATATAATATATTAAAAATTAATCACCTAGAAAATATAAAAAATTCAAAAAAGGCTTATTATCAAAACAAAATAATAAATTCTTCTAACAAATCTAAAACCATGTGGGGCATAGTTAGAGAAAACACTAATGTTGGTCGTAATAAAAAACAACTTCCCTCCAAAATAATTAATTTGAAAAATGAAATTTTAACTAAACCTCAAAATATTGCAAATGGTTTCAACACATACTTCATCGATTCGGTAAGTGAACTTACCTCCACATTTAATCTTAAGACTTTTGATGTAACAAATGCCCCAGAAGTTAATAATAACACTATGTATTTAATGCCCATTACAGAGATTGAGGTTGCTGATATTATCAACTCTGTTTGCAAGAAAAAATCGTCAGGCCCAGATGATGTGCCATGTTGTTTAATAAAGGAAGTTAGTACTTATTTGATTAGTATCCTAACATACCTCATAAATTTATCTTTCGAAAATGGACAATTTCCACAACAGTTAAAATTAGCGCTAATAATTCCAGTTTACAAAAAAAATGATCCTCATTCCATGGAAAATTATAGACCGATAGCTCTCCTATCCATATTTTCAAAAATTTTTGAAAAGGCATTTGAGATCAGATTAAATTCATTTTTAATTAAATATAACTTGTTAACCCCTAGGCAATATGGGTTTTGCAAGAATAAATCAACACAAGATGCGGTTCTCTCCTTTTATGAGAAAATTCTACATAACTTTGATGAAAAATTACTATCAGCTGGCATTTTTTTCGATCTATCACGGGCCTTTGATACCATAAATCACAATTTGTTGTTAAAAAAACTTGAAATATACGGTATCCGTGGCCCAGCATTGGAATGGATAAAGTCCTACTTATTGGAGAGAACTCAAACAATCAAAATTGTACATGATGGTATGGAATGTCTTTCAGATAGTATTAACGTTCTGACAGGGGTACCACAGGGCAGTGTATTAGGTCCATTATTGTTCATTATTTTCGTCAACGATTTAGTAACTAACTTAAATAATTGCTTCTTAACCCTTTTTGCAGACGACACCTCCTCTATCATAACTGCTCCTAACGTTGACCTCTTAAGCAAAAATGCCACCTTATGTGTTGATAAAATGTCACAATGGTGTCGCAATAATGGTCTGATTCTAAATCAGCAAAAAACTGTATTTTTAATGTTTTCCCCGATTCGTGCAAAGTTGGACTTTAGCCTGTTGGTCAGAGGAAATCACAATCTCCATCAAAATGATCTTACGAAGTTCTTAGGCGTACATATGGATATGAATATGTCATGGGAGGCTCATATTGAGAATCTGACGAAAAAACTGGCTAGTCTAAACTTTGCACTTCTTCAAATAAGGGACACTGTTGAAGCTGACACACTGAAAACATTCTATTACGGATGTATTTACTCGGTTTTGCAATATTGCATATTGTGCTGGGGAAATAGTTCGGGAATTAGCAAGGTGTTCATTTTGCAGAAAAGAATTGTGAGAAGTATGTTTAAACTTCCCTACAATACATCCTGCAGAGATTATTTTAAACAGCATGGCATACTCACCATTTATTGTATATATATTTTGCAATCTGTATGTTTTGTCAGGAAAAACATTGATAGTCTTTTAAAATGTGGTGATGTTAATAAATACAGCACGCGATCGCAAAAAAATATTTTTGTACCGCCCCATAGATTAGAGCAGTCAAAAAGAGGGCCCTTTATCTCTTCAATTAAAATGTATAACCACCTCCCACAAATTATAAAAGATGCAAGTAGTTTTGTGATTTTCAAGAAGATGGTAAAAAGATTCCTAGCGGAACATTGTTTTTACTCTTACGAGGAATACTACCTCTTTACTTAATGTTCTCCATCTGATCTTACAATTTGTACCTACTAATGCTGTGATAATTAAAATTTCACCCATTTATTTATTTATTGTTATACCTTTATTAGATTTTAGTTGTACATCTCCTTGTTTGTTTGTCTATTTTTCATATGTTGTATAATCTACCTCTAACTATATATACATGCATATATATGTACATATTTTTTCTTTTTTTGTTTTGTTCTATTTTGTATTTGACAATTCCAATACTGTAATAGTCTATGGAAATAAACTCATTATTATTATTATTATTATTATTATTATTATTATTATAACATACTATATTAAAAAGTTCATGTATGACATAAAGCTGTAAGTGAATAAACAAAAGAAAGTACCACAAAAGTAACACTTGCAAGTGGCAATAATTTCTCAGTTCATCAGCACTTCAAAAAATATATATTCCATGTACTTAATCAACAACATACATACATACACACATGCACATAAAAACACCTAAGTAAACACCGACCCTGACTATCTAATCTTAACAGTACTATAATAATACTAAATATATATTTGAAACCTTGTTTACATTTAATAATTTTGATACCACGTCCCTACTCATATTGAATACAAATTTCTTAGCCCTAGTTTTGAATTGATTTAAGAAACGTACATCAATTATCTCATTTGGCAGTTCATTGTATAATCTAGGGGCCAAAAAAGCAAAGCTTCTTTGACCTACTGATTTTTCAGCAGAAGGCGTCTTCGCTTGGCCCTTCACTTTATTTCTAGTTTCATACTTATGGTCAATTAAAACTAATTGATGTTTGTATTTCCACTGGTGAGTAACAGCTTTTAAAAGAAATATTTGTCTCAAGTCCAAAATTTTTGCCTCATGGTGTAGTAAATTGGAAGGGTAATTATTATTATTTTGGTAAATTATTTTTTAATTTTTTTTTGTAAAATTTCTAATTTTTTTAAGTAGTTATTTGCAGCGCTGCCCCATCCCAGGATTCCATAAGATATGCGTGATTCCACTAACGCAAAATATAATATTTTTAAATGTGGTATATCTAAAAATGATTTGAAATATTTAAATTTATATAAAATACTTCTTAGAGTTTGAGTTACACGATATGATAATCCCATCGTAGATGTTTGTCAAAGGTTACCCCTAGATATTTAGCTTTCTCTGCTGACATAATTTCTATTTTTTTCCATGAATTCTTGTAGCAGCCAAAAGGCATAAATAGAGTTTTTTCGAAATTCATAGTTAAAATCTTGTGGTTAAACCAATCGATGAGAATATTCACATTATTTTTTACTTTTTGCTAAGGCCCTCCCATGATGTATATGTATACGGCGGTGTCGTCTGCAAAACTAATAACTTTTCCCTCACAATTAATTGATAGTAAATTATTAATATAGATGGTAAAAAGAATAGGATCTAATACAGTGCCCTGTGGTACACCACACGTTATTGTTCTCTCATCACTAATTATTGAGTTTATTTCAACGGATTGCTTACGGTTAGTTAAATAGCTTGTCATTAGTTTAAGTGAATTTCCGATAAAGCCCATATCTTGCAAGGCTTCCAACAACTGTCCATGATCAACAGTATCGAAAGCCTTGGCAAGATCTAGGAATAGACACAAACACTTCTGATTACTATCAAGAGATTTATATATTTCATTTGTTAATGTAGTAATGGTCTGTTGTGTTGATTTACCCTCTTGAAATCCAAATTGATTTTCTGAAATCAAATTATTAATTTTTGTATATTTCACAATTTTATAATTTTCTAGAAAATTTTAGCTAGATTAGCAATCATTGAAATCGGTCGATAATTGGATGTTACATTTTTATCTCCATTTTTATATAAAGGTTTTATTTTTGCAATTTTAAATTCTTGTTTCAATTATTTTATTAATTAAATGTGTCAAGGGAAGTGCTATTTGTTTAGCGATTTTTTTTAATGTTTCAAATGTAATCATGTCTATTCCTGGAGCCTTATTGTTCTTTAAGGTTTTTATGGTATTAATAACTTCAACGTTATTTGTAGGGTGAAATAATACTGAACATAGAACTGGGCGTTTAGAAGGGGGCCAAGTTGATGGTTTAATTACATTGTCCTCCAGATTTTTTCCTACATCTGCATAAAAGTCATTAAAAGTATTTGCTATGGAAATATTATCCGTAACAATTTCGTTGTTCTTTGCTAATATTGTTTAATATTACTTTTAATCTTAGGTTTATTGTTTAAATCATTTACTGTGTTCCATATTTTTTTATATTATTTTTATTATTATCAATTTTGTTTTTATAGTAGCTAACTTTCGTTGTTTTAATAAGACTATTTATATAATTTCTATAATTATTAAAGTCTAGTCTAAGTTTTTCATTGTCAAAAGTCATTTAAAAGAAAATACTTAAAAAAATGACAGGAGGTTTCCAATGGTCGAAAGGGTTGAAAAAACGGGGTGAACTTGTAAGAAAATTTTTCTGCGTTTCTTTCTTTTCTATCAATGGAAAGTATACAAGTTTTTAATATAAATAGTCTATGGCAGGTGATTTGCACCTTACCGAGTTGGGTTTTCTGCAGGAAAACCGCATGGAAGTTTCAATGATTTTCCATGATGGTTTTTTACCTGCCATTACTATTATATAATATTTCATAACAATTGTTGAGCATATGTAAAATTGGCAGACCGATTGAAAATCAACAAAACTGTGGCAGACAAAGGATAGAGTCGTTGAAAAATATGTGAAAATTTCCGTGATTTTTTGTCTGCCATTTCGTATTTAAGTTAAAAGTATGGTTTTATCCTCACAGTGCAAATGGTAGACGGTTTTATAATAATCGAAAAGGCGACGTATGAAAAACTATATGAAAGAGCGCAAAAATAAAGTAGACCGGTGCAAGATATAGACTAATTTTCCGCGTTTTTTTTTGTCTGCCATTTCGTATTTAACGAGAGAACGTCGACCCCCATTATTAAAAGTGGTGATGTCAAACAAAATTTTGAGGTCTTTAATTTCTGTATACACACTAAATCAGAGGGGTAGGGGTGGTAGAAAGGTGGCTGATGCAAAAAAAAAAAAAATTGAGGCCTTTAGTTCTTGTACACACACTAAATCATAATTTTATTTTTTTTATCCCCTTTTAATAATGAGATGTGGGTGGTAATGGGGGTTGTGGATGGGGTAGTTGATGATTGGTTCTTATACACCCTCAATGACAATTTTTTTTACCTCCTTTAATAATGAGGTGAGGTGGTAATGGAGGTGATAGTGATTGTGGCTGATGCCAAAAAAATTTTGAGATCTTGGCTTCTCGTACATACTAAACCTCAATTTTATGAACTCTTACTTGTTTGCTTTACCCATTTACCCCCTTTTATCCCTAATAATCCGGCGGATTGGAACCTAACTTGACAAGAATTATGCACAAGCGGTTAAAAGCGATTTCTCTTTTCTGTCATGTCAGTAGGGACCTAAGGACCATATTCAGAACTGGAGCCCATCGGATCAGTCACTTTTAATTTCTGTACAGTCACGCAAAGTACAGTTTGGGACCTAATGTCATATTGGACTATTAATTCCGTTTCAGTCGTCGTAGCGAGATCATTTTTGGGTGTAGATCTATGTTTTTGGGGGCGAGAAACCCGATTATAACTGTCTCGAGGCCCTGAGGCCCATAGTACTCCCGTTTGGGTACTTAGTGTTTGAACCGGTATGTACTGAAGGTGTACCACGGGTACCTGAGGAATATTGTGATCAGTTTCTTTGCCTCCAACTATGAGTTGACGTTTATGAGACTATTCTTTAAACGAAGCTTTATTTAATTTTACTGAAATAAATTGCATATTTAGAACAGAAAACACACAACGAACATTGAAGATTGTCTTCATTCGAAGATGTGCCCGCTGCGGGCTTTTCTGACCTCTGCATTAATTGCAGGTTATGCCAGTTCCTCCTTGTTTCGAGCACCTGGAGGATCATTCTATAGTCTGCTTCTTCATGGACGCAGGGCATCAGATTCGTCAGGTCAGACTGAAGTGAGGAGATGATCTCCTGTTTTCGGGTAACAACAACTTTCCCTCTGTAAGATGCAGAACCAATGAAATCACTCAAGAATAAAAACAGCTCTCGTTTATTCTCATCGTCTCTCAAAAACTAACTCCAATTTTTAGGGATTACTTTATTCCCTTCTACTTTGCGCCTAATGCCAGTTCCTCGTTTCAAGTTTGCGGCAGCCTTCAGAGAGTCAGCATGATAGTCATCAAAAACTACGTCAATCCGACGAACTGATCCAGTAAATTGATTACTGATGTAAGTTACGAATTTATTTTTGTAACAGAAGAAAGTTTCCCCAGGCCGAGGACGCAGAAAATGTACAGCAGCAGCACCATCAATTACTATCATTTCAGTTTCAGCAGAAGATATGGACATGTCAACTTGGTCGTTAATTACAAGGAAATCTAGCAAATCTGACTTTTTACAGAAATATAAGTCACTGTTGTCTGACAGGGATGGAGGATTTTCATGCCGAAAGAAGTCCTCAATGTCTCCCTGGCGCACTTGACAAGCAATGAATAATAATAATAATAATAATATAATGTTGTATAAAAATAAACATGCAGAACCCACGAAAGTACAGATGTACTTGTGTGTGGAATAGTTTGGAAAATAGACTTCTGTCACATTTGAAGCGGCTGGCGGTATTGTTTGATACTCATGGAGCCATTGCTGAAGAGTAAAACTTAATTCTTCTTCATGGAATCATTGATCGGAGTACTGCGCGCTACAATTCGACTATGGAAAAACTCTGCCTGAGACTGCCTAACGCCACCACTTTACGGAGAGACGCTGCGATAGATGGATCCATGATACGGCGTGTGTCAAGAACCAGGAGGTCTCCGCTAGTATCTGAAAATAGGTTTCCCATTTCTTAATCAAGGACTGGGTATCTTTGAGAAAACGCTTCTGTTTCGCAGGCACGTCCTCATGGCTCACGCACGCGGTCGATTCGTTCAGCAATGCTCGGGTTTGTTGCATGTGCTTAACCTTCAAGAGAATTATTTCCAACAGTGTGTAGTGCAGTGGAATGTACTGGCCAGACTTTGGGGCGGCGGATAATTGTAGCTATAATTTAAATAAATTTGTGTTCAGCTTCAGCTTCAGCGCTTATGAATCGGGTGGGCCGAGTTTGATCCTTGACGGGGAAAAACTTTTTTCATTTTTTTTTTTTTAGGTATATTTTTTGGGATGTGTTTTAGGTTGTATTTTAGGTTGTTTTTTTTTTAAGTTAGTTGAAAAAAAAAAGAGAGTTGAGGTTTGGTTTGGCTTCGAGATTATTTTTTCCGATTTTATTTTTTTTAAGGTTATGTACTATGTACCATGGCCTATGTACTATGGGCATCAGGGCCTCGAGACAGTTATAATCAGGTTTCTCGCCCCCCAAAAACATAGATTTACACCTAAAATGATCTCGCTATGACGACTGAAACGGAATTAATAGTCCAAAATGACATTAGGTCCCAAACTGTACTTTGCGCGACTGTATAGAAGTTAAAAGTGACTGATCCGAATATTTTCCTTAGGACATGACAGAAAAGAGAAATCGCTTTTAACCGCTTGTGCATAATTCTTACAGCAATTCGCTGGACTATAACCCTTTAACGGAATAAGATCACAATATATTCTACTTCCAGATCTCGTTATAATGCATAGATATACCAAATTTCAAGTCAATATCATAAACGGTTCCAGAGTAATCGTGAGTACAAAAAAAAAAGTTACAGGCAGGCCGACAGACAGAATTTTTCGAGGGGTCAACCGCGCCCAAAATTTTGTACACCGGATTTCCTCGTTGAAGCCTACACAAATTTTCTCCAGATTTCCTCGTATTTTCTTAAGATTTCCTCAGATTTCCTAAGATTTCCTCGAATTTTTTTCAAAAATTTTTTGAAGAACGGGAGGGAGAAATCCGAAAAGCGAAAGATTTCCTGAGATTTCCTCCAGATTTCTTCGGATTTCCTTCTGAGTGTACACCAGATTTTTCTCGACATTAATAGTCTATTTAAATAAAAAACATTTTCAAATTTTCTTTTACGATTACTATACCCTACTCCACTACGTGGATGTGGAATTGAAATAATATTGTTTTGCTCCAGAATTGTATAAATATAGTAGATATTTTTCGTAGACAATATCCATCAAAACAGTTTACAACGTACATATGTAGCTTAAGTGTTGTTACCCACAATCTAGTACATTGTATACATTGATCATTTCCAAGCAAATTTACATTGTCGTCTATTAACTGTGCGATGAGCTCTTACATACGGAAGGTATTAGTTACTACAAATACACTTAAACTTTAAATCCCATTAGAGTGTTTACTTGCGCGGATAACATGGACATTTCCAGTTTGCTCCCATTTACTTGGCCTGGTCAGTTTCACGAGGAATTTAATATTGAACTTAATTAGGAGATTGTCTCGCTTCTAATTATGATAGGGTGTGCTCCGCTACACCTGCTCGAAGAGGGAGGAAAATAAAACGTTAACTAATTCAGCCCAGAACTGCAACAGAAAGTTAACAGGAATTATGCAGATTTTTGTTCCGTGCCTTTATCGTGAGCGGTTTAGATAAACTGTACAATATTTTACTCATACTTGTTTCTGGAAATGTGCCAGAAATAACATGAATAATCAGTTTTTGCCGCAAGTAAACTATAAACAACAATTTAGCTTTACCTGATATATTGTAATATGCATTTTTCTTGGCAGATACTTATAGGGGGTGGTTTAGATTTTAAAACCATTAATGGTATATTGTACGTTAAGAGCTGAAAGTGCATTCTTAACGATTGCGCACGAATGTTGCGTTTAAGCTGTAGCTGAAAGCAGCCATCATACAAAAGTCGCAAGAGCACTTTTTAGCTCGAAATATATATATATATATATATATATTTTTTTTTTTTTTCGACGAATGAGTATACAGGGTGTCCCAGAAATGAGTTCCCGGAGGGACCCTGTGATTCCCGAGTTCATATTGGGCACATTAACCTAACTTACCTTAGTCAAAAAATGCATCCCTGAGGACGTACATCCTCTTAAAGTGAGATAGAAAAGAAATGATTTCCAATAACTTCCGTTATATATAAGATAACATTTTCAAATTTTGATTGGAGCAGTATCTCTGTAAGTACTCTATGTAAACTTGATAACAACCAAATGTCTTTTGTTTCTCAATTTTTTTCCATAATAATTAATATTTGACTGGCTGTAATTTTTTAATCACTGTAAAATCACGGAATACTTGAACATTTTTACAGAGCATTAAAAGGGATGCCAAAAAGGTAGTCTTAAAAATCTTTGTAATATTAATCAAAAAACAAGAAATTGTCGCTTTTTTCCTCTATTTGTATTTAATATTTATTTACAATTCTAGAAAAAAAAATTGTAATAACAGAAAATTACAGTTTATTTTAAACAAATTACATTCATAACAAATGCCCCACATGACGTCCACTTGTTTCAGTACACAAAACACACCACAGATAGTAGAAAAAATTAATAATTTTAAAATTTCGCGTAATATCAACCAAAAATCAAGAATTATCGTTTTTTCTCTGTAGGTCATAGTGAAACACAAAACCTGTGGCGTTGTCATGACAATACAAAACTTAATTCATTAGTAATGTCAAAAAATAGAAAGTATAAGTTTAATTTTAGTAATCTGCCAGCAACGAGTTGGGTTGTAATTTTGTATATAAATCAATTTAGTAAAGGAGAATATGCTGATATGCATTTCATATATGGAGAAATGAAGTGTAATTATCGAGCCGCTGAGCGAAAATACAGGTAAAAGTACCCAAACCAAAGAACACCATGTCATAGAACGTTTATTGCTGTCTCAGGATCAGTGTATCCTGTAAATAATACTAGGGGTAGGACTTCTGTAGTGAATCTCGATTACGAAGAAATGATTTTAGAGGCTATTGATGAAAATCCTAAAATAAGTAAGTAAGTATCAGAAGGTTAGCGGAAATGCATCAAGGGTATTGAAAGAGTACTATTTGAAGAATTATAAATAAACAACAACTGTACCCGTTTCATTTTCAAAAAGTCCAAGCATTATTAGAGCGAGATTTTCCACCTCGATTGGAGTTTTCATAATGGTTACAAACAAAACTAAAATCAAAATTTCTTTTTCCGAATATTATTCACCGATGAAGCAGCACTCACGAGGTTCGGAATATTTAATTTACTGGTCACCTATTGATGAAAATCCTCATGTTATAAAGCAAATGAAACAACAGCAGCTTATAAAAACCATTGGCAGACGCGAACCCACTTCGTGGCCAGTCAGATCGCCAGATTTGGACCCTTGCGATTTTTGCATTTGTGGTTATTTAAAAACCACTGTATATTCTGTTCTAACTGATAGTAGAAAGAAACTTTAGCAACGTGTACAGAACGCTTGCGATGAATTTAGAGGGAATACTACATATTTTCCAAGGAATTCGCTCTTCGTTGATGAAGAGAATTGATTTGTGTACTGAAACAGGTGGACGTCATTTAGAGTATTTATTATGAATGTAATTTTTTTTAAATAAATTGTACTTTTTAAAAAATTGTAATTTTACAGGATGATTGTAGAATTGCAGCCAGTCAAATATTAATTATTATGAAAAAAAAATGAGAAAAAAAAGATTTTTGGTTTTTATCAAGTTTATATAGTATACTTATAGAGATATAGCTCCAATCAAAATTTGAAAATGTTATTATCTATATAACGGAAGTTATTCGAAAAGAAAATGTTTTTCTACCTCACTTTAATAGGATGTACTTCCTAAAGGATGCATATTTGGACCAAGGTAAGTTGGGTTATATGGGCCCAATATGAACTCAGAAATCAAAGGTTCCCATCCGGGAACTCAATTCTGGGACACCCTGTATACTCATATTAAGGCGAAAATAATTGGATGATTTCATTTTATTAAGAACAGCAATTAACAATGACTTGTTTAAACTCTAAGTATGCACTATTGTTATTAATCTGAACAATAAAATAATCATGGTAAATTTTGACAGTTCTAAACAACCATGGATTCATTTTTGTTACTGTCTGTAGCTAGTGATGAGGTTGTAACATCCTGTTCAAAAATTGCGGGTCTGGCGTGTCCAGACTGATTATAGAATTTTGAGACGTTTCTACCGTGTTTTCTATTGAATCTTCTAGATAGCCTTTGGCTACTGTCGTTGTTTGTCAATCTCCTAGGCGTTTTAATCCGATGATATCCTCCACAGGATTGGACAGAAAGGTAGCTGAAGATCGTTGGAAACAGTCACTGACTTTTATAACTAGTTCCATTAGACGAATTTAAAAAAGTTGCTATTTATTGCAGCATATTTCCAAAGGCGTTAATTCGAACAACTTGGTTTACGTACACTGAAAGAAAATGATAGGTAAATTCAACCAAAAAGAGCATATGAAATCGCGCCTATCTAGTTTCATAGTTAAATCAGAAAAGAATAGTCATACAACTTTATTTGTTTTCGTAAACAAATAGTAGTTTAATAATCATATCTTCTTGTAACAAATTAAATAGTACAATGACATTTTTTTATGTTCACTAACCGTTTTCAATTTGGTCTACAATTAAATAGTACAACGACTTTGTTTTTTGTTCACCAACTAATTTTTAGGTTGATCTACACTTTATTGTGTGATGAAGTTTTTTTTGGTTAGCCAAAATCTCAGTATTGAGACATCAGACCACCCAAACCAAAGATTGGAGATCGTTTATAAGATCCATCCAAATATATCGATGATCCCTGAGAGAATTTGAACATTGCAATCATGTTATTAATTTTCTACAAATTCATAAGAGTATAAGATAATGCATTATCGATTACTGTCAGTGATTTGTATGTGGCGTCATCTGGGAATAATTTCTGTAATAGACTACGTGCTAAGCAAGCAAATTTGATGGTAATTCTTTTAGAACTTCTAGAAGACGACAACAATATTGGTTTGTCTACCAAGTACAATAATACAGCGAACTAATACTGGGTTAGAATTACAATTCGATAATAGTTAAAAATAAAATATACTATTATCTAGTTTAATTTGACAGAATTCAACAAAATAATAGTCAGGCGAACAAAATAATAGTCTTATTCATCTATTTTTTAAGTTAATGTTTGTTTTGTTGTACGACAACTTTTTATTAATTAAAATAACAATCACCTCTTGTTTAAAAATACTATCAATATAGTTTGGTTTAATAAAATTAACGATATTGTTAGTTAACCATTTTTTTTTGTTGAATTTACCCATACTATTTCTTTGAGTGTATTTCCCAACCCGTCGTACTGTTGAATTTGATGGATACGGACTAACCTATTTATGGTAGAATGAAATATAATCAAGTTTTTTTCTCCGCCTTTTGACACAATAAATGTGCTTTGGATTTTGGTTTTGGTGTTCGGAATTTTTATTATTTATTTATTTATTTTTATTTTAATCATTGGTCCATTGTCGTCTATTTCGACTTTCTTCTGGCACAATGTGATAGATATGAACAATACTATTGAGACACAGATTAAACTGCGGTCGTCCAACAAATTACCGTTCAATAATACTATAAATTTAATATTTTTTACAAACATTTAATTAGAGCGTGGCATAATATGGATGTAATGAGTGTCAGTCTATTTTTACTTCCACATCCACGCAGTGGATGCATGCCATGAAACGTCAAGATTTTAATTTTGAACAGGAGAAATATTTCCGTCTGTCTGTCTGTGTGTCGGTCTGTCTGTAACATTTTTTTGTGCGCACTGTTGCTCCAGAATGGGTTATGATATTGGTACATCTAGGTATTATAATCTGATACAGAACTAGATTATTTTTTGATCTTATTCCAGGTAAGTAGGTAAAGAAAGCAATAATCTACAAAATTGGGATTTAGTGTCTGTACTAGAAGCCAAGGACTCAAAATTGTTTGGCATCTACCACTCCCACACTATTATCAAAGTGGGTAAAAAAATTAAATTGTGATTTAGTGCATATTCAACAACCAAAAGCCTCAAAATTAATTTTTGGCTATAGCCATCGTCTCTACCACTCCCATTTTTAAATGGGGTAAAAAAATAAAATAAAAATAAAACTGTGATTTACTGTCGAACAAGAACCAAAGGCCTCATTTTTTTTTGCATCAACCACCTCAACTACCAACCTACTGCTGATGTGGTACATCGTTTGGTGGGTTTGTGGAGTAGACGATTTCAAATATTATATTATTAAAGTTCTATGAACAATTATTTCCACGTAGTGGAGTGCAAATAATATAGTGCCAAAATTGCTTTCGTTTTAAGAGGCTTGGAAAGGAAATCTGGATGTTGAAGTAGCGATTCCTTAAGCAGCTGTTTTTTTCGAGACACCAAGGAAACATTTTGACAATAATATACAGCAATACACTTTCTTTATATGTTATTTGAAGATGTGTGTTGCCACTAGTGACAGAATTCTGATAATATATAAGTCTAAATACATTTGATAATGAGTGAGTTGAAGTTTTAAATGAATCTAGAAATGTTGGACGTGATACTTAAAATATTTTATTTATTTCTAAAAAAGTTCATCCCCATGTGCATGTGCATTTTGGCATATCCGTTAACCTAGTGGACTATTGTTGCAAGTGCTATCAAGTTTATTTTCCTAGAAGTCCTAAAAGAACTCACAACACAAAACGAAATTCGATGAAAAATATATTGAGGTTTTCTTGGGCAAAGTATCTTAAAACAGTATATCTAAATTATTACAGAAAGTGAAGTTGAAACAAATTAGACTAAATTGCAGAATTCGCAGAATTCGCACTTAATTATTTTGGTGATTTAGGATGTAAGAGAAACTATAAAAATAATTTCATGAGCAATTTCATGATTAATATTGTAATATCAAAAACAAAGGAAGATAAATTATATTTCGCCAGCTAAGGTTGAAATGAAAACAAAATAACTCATTTCTATTCTCCTTCATTAAAATATTCAAGTACAACAATAATTCTAGTAAAATATTCTTCCGTCATATTTTACTTCGTCTTTTATGAGTCCAAAGGGACTATTTACGATATTTCACTTTAATTAATTATGAGTTTGGTTACTTGACTAATTCAGTGTTTAATTAGGAGGGTTAAGCAAACCTTGTTCATGTTAAGAAAGTAATTTGTTTTAAGTATACTATTAATATTTAAATATAAATTTAGAACAAAATACATAATTTCCATCTATGTTTAATTTAAATTCAATTAATTTGTTTAAAGCGAAAATCGGATAATTACTTCCACGTCCAGTGGATCTATAGTATAGCAAAAAAAAATTGGAAAACTTTTATTGTAAAAATAGGCTTAGAATGTCATGAAAGTCGAAATTTAAATTTCAGCAAAAAAAATGTCTCTCTGTTGTTCTGTAACTTTTTTTGTGCGTACGATTGCTCTGGAACCGTTTAAGATATTATATGGACTTGAAATCTAATATAATATACAATAAATCATTCAATACGTATAATTACACCGTAGTTCTTGGACACCTCTAGTAATACATAGTAGAATTATATAAAAAATCTAATTTAAAAATAAAAATTAACATTTTTACAATATACACGCATACATATACACACATACACACATGTATGAAATAATTTTTTGATCAGGGATATAATATAGAAGTTATTTAAAAAATATATATAAGTGTAAAAGTATATGAGAATAAAATCATAAGATATACATATAAACAATATGAACAAACACTTTTGTTGTGTTTAAGTTAAACTTAATTTAAAAGGATTTATATCATAACAAGCATTTTCAATTAAATGATTTTTTTATGAATGACAATACTTAATCAGTGATGCCTCTCTCACAGTTATTGGTAGTTTGTTAAATAAATTATTAATTATTATTAAATTTGGTACACGTATGCATTTTATCGAGATCTGGAACTAGATTATATTTTGATCTGATTTCGTTGAAGGGTTGGAGGGTAAATCGGGGGGTAAATGAGGGAAAATGGGGGTAAATATGTAAATCAAGCAAGTAAGAGTCCATAAAATTGGTATTTAGTATATATAAAAGGAGCTAAGGTCTGAAAAATTTTTTTGGCATTAGCCAGCCTCATTACCTACCATTATTAACGGGGGTGAAAAAAAATAAAATTGTGATTTAGTGTGTGTGCACAAGAACCAAAGGCCGCAGCAATTTTTTTTTATTTCCCACCTTCACTACCACCCCAAATCAAATATTATATTATTAAAGTCTATATGAACAATTATTTCCACATAGTGGAATGCAAATATAGGTATCAACATTTTTTCGAGAGACTTGGATACTTGGATAGGAAATGTGGATGTGGAAGTAGTGATTCCTTGGGCAGCGGTTTTTTGAAGAGTGTAAATACTGTAAATATTACAATACTGTCCTGATAAATATTTTTTGAGTTAAATGCAATGAAACATGATGAATTTTACACTGAACAAAAGACGACGTGTAAAACCTTTGTTCACTTTAATTATTATTACTCGATTGCTAAATTTTAAAACTATATCGCTTTTATCCAGAAGTCACGAACATCCAGAAAACTATAGTGTCAGGGTCAGTATCGTGCACCATAAAGGTACGATCAGACACAGCTACTTTTGCTGCGGTGCAGTCTAAAAAACTGCGCAGTTCAAGTGAATCTTCATGTGAATAGCTGTGCAACCTTAAAAGTAGCGCGTGCTGTTTGGTTGCGTGCAACATTTATATGCTGCGTGCAGCCTCAAAAGTAGCCACGTGTGAATTAAATGTTAAAGAGTAGCGATGGCTGCAAAAAATATCTATTTGGTTGAAACTTTTGCAGCGGCAGCGAGTGCAGTATTTCTAAAGTTGGTGTCCATTTGTGTACCTAACATTTCAAATAATATATTTGTGAATAAATTTCGACTTGACAAAACTATTAATGTTTTTAAATGATTCATTCTTGTTTGTTTATAGTATATAAAAAAATTAAATATAGAATTAAAGCTGCAACTTGTGATTTTTTGTATCTATTCTTTAATAAGATACATGTTTGATCTCGGAGAGATCTTTAAGTATTTGATATTTATAGCTAAGAAACATTGTTTTGACACCTAAAAGTCAATATATATTGAAATTAATTTGGCGGGCTGTCACCGTCCGAAAGTTCTAACTTTTATCTATTTCTTATCCATTCTTTCATTCAAATTCCAGTTTTCGTCTGGCGTCGGCATCTTCTTCATTTTAATAGTACAGATAATAAGCAAACTGTAGCTAGTGTCTCGTCATCCATGTTTTACAGTACACAAATCGGATTTTATTACGTATATTACGGCACGAACACAGTGAGATGTGAAAGAACAATAGCTAACGGCTAACATACAGCATCTGGTTGCATGGTGCAAAAACAGCTTGTTGTGTGTGAACGTCACTGCAACCTTTTTGCAAACTTGAAGTTTTCACGAGTAGCTGCAGTAGAAAAAACTGCCCGCTGCACGCTACTTTTAGGATCAGTGTAAACACGATACGAAACTTTTGCAGCTGCAACCCTAAAACTGCGCAGCAAAAGTAGCTATGTCTGACCGTACCTTAAAGGTACGGTCAGACACAGCTATTTTTGCTGTGGTGCAGTCTAGAAAACTGCGCAGTTCAAGTGAATCTTCATGTGAATAGCTGTGTAACCTTAAAAGTAGCGCGTGCTGTTTGGTTGCGTGCAACATTTATATGCTGCGTGCAGCCTCAAAAGTAGCCACGTGTGAATTGAATTTTAAAGAGTAGCGGATGGCTGCAAAAAATATCTATTTGGTTGAATCTTTTGCAGCGGGAGCGAGTGCAGTATTTTTAAAGTTGGTGTCCATTTGTGTACCTAACATTTTAAATAATATATTTGTGAATAAATTTCGACTTGACAGAACTATCAATGTTTTTAAATGATTCATTCTTGTTTGTTTATAATATAAAAAAAAAATAAATATAGAATTAAAGCTGCAGCTTGTAGTGATTTTTTTTATCTATTATTTAGTAAGATACATGTTTGATCTTGGAGAGATCTTTAAGTATTTGATATTTATAGCTAAGAAACATTGTTTTGACACGTAAAAGTCAATATATATTGAAATTAATTTGGCGGGCTGTCACCGTCCGAAAGTTCTAACTTTTATCTATTTCTTATCCATTCTTTCATTCAAATTCCAGTTTTCGTCTGGCGTCGGCATCTTCTTCATTTTAATAGTAAGATAATAAGCAAACTGTAGCTAGTGTCTCGTTATCCATGTTTTACAGTACACAAATCGGATTTTATTACGTATATTACGGCACGAACACAGTGAGATGTGAAGGAACAATAGCTAATGGCTAACATACAGCATGAGGTGCACGGTGCAAAAACAGCGTGTTGTGTGTGAACGTCACTGCAACCTTTTTCCAAACTTGAAGTTTTGACGGGTAGCTGCAGTAGAAAAAACTGCCCGCTGCATGCTACTTTTAGGATCAGTATGAACAAGATACGAAACTTTTGCAGCTGCAACCCTAAAACTGCGCAGCAAAAGTAGCTATGTCTGACCGTACCTTAAGTAAAATTTTTGAAATAATTAAAAAAGACATGGAAACTTAAAAAATAATATAATGTAATGCTTGAACACCAGTTTGTCTAATTAGTAATTCTAGTAAAGAACAATATTCTATTAAGATTTGCCGTTGAAGTGACATCATAGGGTGATTGGTTCCAAGATTCATGGCATGAATTCCCCTACTTGGAATCTCCAGTTTTTTCTGCTGAATTTTCAGAATTGAGCTGTTACGGGATCATGGAGTGTGAATGTATGAAACTCAAGTACAAAGATCCGAGGTCACAATCTCATTAATCCCCCGATCACGATTCCCCACAGTTTCTATCGGATTGGCTGGGTTATAGGGTTGAGGAGTTATGGGATGTTACGGTTCCTTCAGTTATGTGGTCAATACTGAAGTGCCAGAAGGTTATTATGTTGAAGTTTTAAAGTTTAATCACTTTTGGAGTCTGATTTAAAATACGATCCAACAGACTTTTTTTGGTGTAAAAAAAAAATCCTGACGTTATGGGGCAATACGAAGTTCAGATTCATGTTCAGCGGCTCAAAATACAAGATATTTGTATGGTCAGTACCCCAGTACACACCACTTTTTTTGTGGGCCTTTGTTATTAAAAGGGTTTGGTAAAGGGGCTGATGCCGAACATATTTTTAAGGCCTTTAGTTCTTGAATATAAACTAAATCACAGTTTTATTTTTTACCTCTTTTATGAAAGTGGTCGAGGTGATAATGGAGGTGATGGTGAGGGTGGCTACTGTCAAAAAAAAAATGAGATCTTGGCTCCTCGTATATACACAAAAGCCCAATATTATACACTCTTTTTTTTTTTTTTTTTTTCCTTATGGGTTGCGGTGCGGAGCCCGCCGTACTGAAGCTTAAGCTTATTGTACCCCATAGTCTCGTTATCCCATTAATCCCGTTCCTCTCCAAAAGGAGAGTATACGGTCAATGGGAGCTCTGGCTATTTCTTCCGGGGTCACTTATACACTCTTACTTGCTTGCTTTACTGATTTAAACCTCATTCATCACCCAACCCTTCAACGGATTAAAATGTAATCTAGTTCCAAAATTCGTTACAATTTCCAAATTTTAAATCAATCGCACACTGTTGCAGAGTAATTTTGCGCACAAAGAGTTAAGACAGACCAGAACGATAGACCGACAGACTGACCGACAGAAAGAATTTTTTTACGCGAACGTAGAATCTCGATGTTTCATGACACGGTAAGCCTATTTGAACAAAGATAATCTAGATTTGTTCTACCGTCACTACACTTTCACGATATAAAAGTAAAACTAGGTTCTATACGAGTTTAATATCAGAAAATGTATACGTACGCGTATATAAAATAAATGAAAATATATTAAATATTTAATAAAACGCCTGGGGTTTATCTTCTAGTTTTACAGCAAGCTGATGTATATAATACTGCTATAATGTCTCTCTTCTCACTAAAAATAATAAAATGTAGTTTATAGCCAGCTTCAAAGTTAAGATTATGTTACTAGAGCTGTTAAAGCATTAATAACAAGAAACAAAAGATTGAGATAGCTAAATAAAATATAAAATAGCCGCCTTAGCAAAATTGTATTACGAGAGCCCACCGACAAAAATGGAACCCATAAGCTGCAGAGTCAAAAATTGGTGGGGATGCTTGTCAAGTCATTCTCCGAATGTATGTAGTCGATCATAGCAATCCGGATTGCAGCAGTGCAGAAGCAGCCATTTTTGTGATACAGCTCAAATAATTTTTGAATGTGACGCTTTCCCATGACGTCCAATCAAAAGTTTTTCAGTTTTGTAGCACTATGGAGTTTTACTTTTAATGGGGTTTAATGGTGTTTTTACGGGTTAACATATTTTTTTATATAATCAACCCCTCTTTTTATAGTGGATTTCGATTATTTGCCAAAAACTGTATTTTATAATCTTATATAATCTTTACTCTTTGCGATTTTTTACTAAGAGGCCAATTTTCGCCAGAAATTGTCCTCAAAAAGTCGAATTTTACTGCTTTCAATAATTTTTTACAGCGAAAGAATGCGCTTTGGAGACAAACACTAAAGAGAAGACTTGTTTTTTTTATGTAGAATATACATCAATTTTTTCAGATTTTTTTCGCAAAAAAATTTTTCCAATTATAGCAAAAAAAAATTTTTCAATACAAAAATCTGAAAAAATAAATGTAAATTCCAGATAAGAAAATAAACAACTTTTCCCTTTTACAATTTTCTCTAGAGCGCACACTTTTGCCGTATAAAATTATTGAAAGTTGAAAAATTCGAGTGTCTGAACCCGATTTGTGGCAAAAATTCCTCGGGGTGAAAAATTGCAAAGGGACAAAAAATTCTTATTTTTTATGGAGAAAAGAAATCCGTCGCCAGAAATGCGGAATTCGTCGTCAAATGGTTACCTTGTCAGATGAGCTTTTTAGTTGAGCTTTTCTCCTCCTTCACATTAAGCTCCGTAGGTTTGGCCTGGCGACCCTATCAGTGCTTAGGTTATATATATTTGACCTTGACACTAAAGCTTGTCTATCCTGCTCGTTACCGACAACGCAATGAGTTCCAATGCTTTTCTAATCTACTTTTTACAAATTTTAGCAAATTTTAAATAGCAAATTGGCCTCGGAGTAAAAAATTGCAAAGAGCAAAAGATTGATATTTTTTGGCGTAGAATCGAAATCCGCTATAAAAAAGAGAGGTTGATTATACCAAAAAACATGTTACCCCGAAAAAAAAAACATTAAAAGTAAAACCCCATAGTATCATTATGTACAGCCCACAAAACTGAAACACTTTTATCTTTAACTTTTTTTTATTGGACCTCATAGAAAATCGTCACATTCAAAAATTACTTGAGCCGTACCCCCAAAGTGGCTGCCCCTGCATCGCTGTAACCCAGATTGCTATGACCGACTACACAGGTTCAGAGAAGCCCTTGATAAGCATCCCCACCAATTTTTGACTCTCCAGCTTATGTGTTCCATTTTTGTCGGTGGGCTCTTGTATTAATAGCAAATGTAATAATAAAAGTAAATTGTGAGGACAATTAAAAACGTCTTGTGTCGCTCACTTGACGAAATCAAATATTCTATATGTTAAACGACAAGAAATCTTACTGAGTGTTATGGAATCATACTTAGAAAATAAAGCACAGCGAGTCCCAGTAAATGGTGTTTTATATAATTGTTCAACTGTAAAATGCGGCATGCCACAAGGGTCGGTTTTGGGGCCGCTTTTATTTACAATTTACCTCAATGATCTTTTCAAATGTTTCTTACCGGAATATTGCACATGATTTTCTGATGATTTCATCTGTTGGCATCTTATAAGAACATTGAAAAATTAAATCTTTTGGTTACTTTAAGTGAGGAAAAGGCAGGGCGCGGTAGTTTACACCTAACAACCTCAAAATGAGTAGAGAAAAAACAAAGAATAATTTTCTAATATAAAAGCACATTCATGAATGGAAATAACGTTAACCAGTTCGTGTTGGACGATGGTTTAAAATGGTTAAGCCATATAGATAAATTGTGTAAAAAATTATCAACTTAACGCGTCTAAATAAATTCTTGAATCCTCAAATTATTCTAACAGCATATTACTCTCTTCTTCATTCGAACCTGTTATATGGTATACTTTTATGGAGGAACTCTGATCAGTCTATCAGGGTCTTTCGTCTACAAAAGAATGCCATAAGATTGTTAGCTAATGCAGGCTATAATGAACCTTCTCAGTATTTGTTTATAAAATATAAAACCTCACCACTTTCTTCATTATATATCTTCCCTATATTACTTAAAATTCACAAAAGCAAATATGCTTATTCCCTACAATCGGATCTGGACAACTATACCACTAGATGTGGAGATAACCATAAGACAACCAAGATAGGCTCGATGTTTCTGCACGCAACTCACTAAACTGTTTGTAGATTATTGTTGGTAAATTATTTTTTTTAAATTCATTTATTTGTCTGTGTATTTTACTAAAATATAATATTTTAGATATTTCTTATGTGGAATTATATACTTGTCTTGACTTGCTACTAACAATAGTCGAATAAATATCTATCTATGGGATAAAAAACAACTGTACCGAAATAAAGAGTATGAGTGGGTAGCAATGTAAAAAGTGCCCCCGCACCTACCGAACTAAAATGGCTTAAATAAAATGTTTCGTATGCTGACTGTCTTGTGTACAAAGTTTTAAGCTCGTGGACTCTGCATGGGGTGAAAAAAAAATTACCCCTAAATGTTTTATTTTTTTTCTCACCTCCTATTTGACGGATCGCTTTGTAATTTGGCACAAATAATATTAGTGTTAGGAGAGTTTATTTTAAAAAACATTCTTCTACAATGATTTTATGCATTAAAAAAAAATTAATACATTTTTTCAATGGCCTGAAGGGTGACTACCCCGTTTGACACTATTACCATATTTTGATATAATATGTATTTATACTATACTACATATAACAGTTATAGTTTTATTAATGCGGTGGAACAGGATAAAAATAAATAAAAATTATCCGAACTTGCAATATTACGAGTATATTATTTAATATTTAGATAGATAATCATATAATTCGTTCAGACAAGAGTAACTGAGTGATGCAGAAATTGGACCCATATTACGAGCAAAGGAAAAAGGAACCCGACCAGAATGGAAGGGTGTCCCAAACAAAGGAGTAGGATTGAAGGCTTTGTGGTCGCAATGGGATTCAGAGCATTAGACGGGCTTTTATTATTATTACATATGAACATCTATAAGACTTATTTTATTAATCATTAGGAACATGATAACTCATAAAAAACAAAATAATTTATCCAAGTCACTTTCCTCATCTAACTGTGGCAGTAAAGAAAGATTGGTTGATTCGATTATAGTACATCCAAGTTTTTTACATATTATATATTGTTACTGTTTTTGCGTTTTAAATTAAGTTAGCTGATTTTTCTCTCAGAACTATTGCTATCAGTTGTAGAATTTTCCATTTCGTGCATAACACTAACTCACTAACTACTATCTCAGTTTTTTAAAAAGGGGAAAATTAAGTATTAGGTACAATACAAATAACTCACGCACCAAAGCCTCGCTAATACTTTGATACTATGATATTCTAAGAATTCGCCCGACCTCTTCGGCCCTGATGCCATCTAAAAAGACTCCCACGGCTAGTTGTTTCTGAAATTCTCTTGGTGCACTCGGATATGTCAGGTGTGCCAGTCTCTCTATCGCAGCTTCGAATTCTTGTAAGCTTTCCCCAACCTTTTGCGTTATTGATTTTAGCTGAGCTTGGTATACTTGGGCAAGGTGTTGGTCTCCATAGCTCAAGTCTAATGCAGCTTCCAAGACTTTGAAGTCCCTTTGTTTCTCCACCGGGATAGCTGAAGTAACTCTGAGGCTTGGCCCGTAGCGCCAGAACTAATGCCATAGCCTTTTCCTCGTTATCCCATTTATTCGCACTTGCAGCCGCCTCAAATTGTCTCTTGTACGTTGTCCATGAGCTTTGGCCGTCAAATGAGGGAGGTTTTAAACGATGATGCTACCAGCTGGTCTCCATTCTCTCTCAGTTGTCGTTTAAGGCGCTCTACTTCTCCTTCGGCCTCACTCATTTTTTCTTTGTCGTTTACTTCTCCTTTGACTTGACCGACTTCTGTCTTGACCACACCTACTTTATCTTCGACCTTATTTATCTCTTCTTTGATTTCGTTAGTGATTGAATTCATAGCGTCTTGTTGGATTTTCATTTGATCGCTCAGGATTTTCCTTAGTTCTTCCTGGCGTTTTTCTCGTTCTTCTTTCTCCTCTTGACGCCTTATTTCCAAGTCTTCCATTATTTCCTTCAATTCGTGTCTTTCTTCGTGACGCCACCTTTCTTCCTCTTGACGTCTTCTTTCTTGCTCTTCTTTTTCTTCTTGACGTCGCTTTTCTTATTCTTCTTTTTCTTTGCGATGTCTTATCGGAAGTGAAATAACTAAACATGAATGAATTATATGATTACCTATCTAAATATTAAATAATATACTCGTAATATTGCATGTTTAGATAATTTTTATTTATTTTTATCCTGTTCCACCGCATTAATAAAACTGTAACTGTTATATGTTATAGTTATAGTTTAAATATATATTATATCAAAATATGGTAATAGTGTCAAACAGGGTAGTCACCCTTCAGGCCATTGAAAAAATATATTAATTTTTTCTTAATGCATAAAATCATCGTAGAAGAGTAATATTTTTTAAAATAAACTCTCCTAACACTAATATTATTTGTGCCAAATTACAAAGCGATCCGTCAAATAGGCGGTGAGAAAAAAAATAAAACATTTAGGGGTAAATTATTTTTTTTTCCACCCCATGCAGAATCCACGAGCCTAAAACTTTGTACACAAGATAGTCAGCATACGAGACATTTTATGGAAGCCATTTTAGTTCGGTAGGTGCGGGGGCACTTTTTACATTGCTACCCGCTCATACTCTTTGAGAAAATAAAATTCAAATATTTAATGAAAACATACTTTTTAAAGACACTGCCCTTTAACGTTCGACTGTAACCTCAATTAATTTCTGATCAATTTACTTGGAGAAATCGGTTTTCTATGATTCAGTAGGTAATTTATTTTCATATTTTAACTATCTAAAATAACTGACATTAAAGGGAACTAAACTAATAAAATGCGATGGTTCTGATGTTTTCTCAGATTCGTCTAATCATAGGTAAACACAATTTACAGAGTTTTTAGATATCCCGCTAACTTTGAGGTGCCAGGGTGTGTTAATGTTCTCAAACTAAGTTATCATTATAAGTTAACAAACTTTCGGCAGCAAACATTAACTTTCGTTATCTTAACTTTATCTGTTTAGAGTTAAAGTAACTATTTACTCATAAAAGTTTCGCTTTCTTTTCCCGTAAAATTACTAAATGCTGTTGTGAATTGCATTGATTTCTGCAGATTAGTAAGTATCATTTAAGTATTTTATAATACAGTAAGACAATGCTAATAATTAGATAGTACTAATATTTATTTATTTAAAGATACCGCTGTCCAAACAGATAAGCATCCAATTAAAGGGCAGGAAATATACAAATAAATGTACATGGTGTCCCACCGGGAACTGCATCGATCAATATAGGGAAAAGTACGCACCAGAAAATTTTGAAAATTATTAATGTCAGTATGGCTAATCTAAAGGAAATAATTACAAGCATTTGACACTTCCACTTATACCGGAGGTAGATACCAACTTGTTTATTTTAAATGGAACACCCCATATATTTCGAAGTTTTCGAAAAGAACGAAACATTCTGAGTCGAAAATGTGTAGCAACGTGTAGCTCTAAAACTCAGCCGTTTCAGAGATATTTGACATTTTATAAAAAAAATATATAACTTTTTTCGCGTAAAAGATCGTCGTTTGCTTTTAGGCATGCAGAATGACCACAGAGCTGTTGAAAGTACCCAATGAAAGTACTTGAAGTACCAAATACCAAGTACCTGATGAAGTACTTGCTGCTCCAATTCCCAAGTACTGTGACCTGAAGCAAAGTAATTCAAATACCAAATACTTGTCGAAAGTACTTCAAGTAAATCGCAAGTACCGTATTTCAAATATTTCAGATTATTTGAAGTACTTCACTAGGTACTTCAAATCTCAAAGTAGTTCAATTACTCTAAAGTATTTCAATACTCAAGTATTTCAAGTACTTTAACATATTTCAAATGCTCCACAGTTCTTCCAATACCCATAAAAAATTTTATTTATTAAGTTTTTCTCTTAATAATTTGTTATTATTAATATTTATTAACAGCTTTCTTTAACTCAGCATCATTCAAAAACAATAGAAAAAATAATTTATTATTATATAAATATAAAAACCAACAAAAATAAATATTGCTGCGGTCGATTTCCCTTCAAATGTCAGGAAAGTAATAAAGAAAATCAACTTATACACTATCGGAAAATGTTCGCTTGGGTATGGGCAATAAGAGAAAGCGAGAGTAAAGCAACTATTCTATTCTTTTTTATCATATAACACATCCTACAATCGTGCCACCTGCTTTCCCCACCACATGTGCGTGGGCAGCCTGTCTGTGGAATTTCAATTTGTTTCCGCCTTGATGCTTGATGATTCGTGTCACTATTTGCCCCTATGCTAGAGCTCTGGTATCATTGTGGGCGGTCGGTTAAGTCGTTGAAACTATGCAACACTTAAGCCAGGACTTTCCGATACTGTATATAAAACATAGTAATAATTTTAGGTAAGTACAATTACAAATAATAAAATTGAGATCTATCTATTTCCATTAGCTTTCAATAGCACCAAATTTTCGAAATTTCCATTAGTTAATGCATTTCTTCTAGGAGCATTTATAATTTCAGTAAATGAAAAGGGTCTTTCTACAGCTGATGATGCAAGGCATGTATTAAACCGATAAAAACTGTTTTTACTGAGAAGCAAGTTTGGTGTCAAAGTCATTTAAGTATTGAAAAATTTTTAATTCAATTCTCTTTTTATCATTGGCTTTTATACAGTGTGTTTCACTTGAAATGGTAACAGCCCAATAACTTTTTATTTTTTTCGGGTCTGAATCAAATTTTACTTAAGTATGGAACCAATTAGGATCTACTTATGACCAGAAAAGCATTCGCCTCCTACAAATGCAAAGCCACCTGCAGTACCAATATATGCGGGGAAAATAAAAAAATCATATTAGGCATATTTTTATCGGAAAATTTTGTTAATGAAACTTATTCAGAATTGTCCAAAAACCGTAAGTCCATGATATAATCAAAATAAAAAATGTATTTGATTAAAATAATGTCCAATATATAATTACACCATTTGAAAAGCCATAAAAAAAAGCTTTTTAATTATATACATGGTATTTATCTTAAAAAAAATTTGTCTAATTTACTATAAATTTACAATTTATCAAATTATCCATGGAAAACAAAAGTATGTAAATTAAAATAAACAATATGTTAGTTCTGTCAAGATACATGTTAGTATCTAATTTCACTTTATTTTAAATAAAATGGAGAATTTCAATAATTGATATATATTTTTTCTACTCCCTTATATAAATTTACTGTTTTCTGTACAGTCTGTAGAATGGATAAGTATGCAATTCCAGGTAACTGAACGGATATATTTCATATCAGTTCTAGGATGGATATGAAATGAAACGGACCAATCACAGTTCGTGTATTAAGTACATATGCAACTATTCATTTTAAAATCAAATTAGTGCGTAAGCTGTCAAAGTAACTGTCAGTGTGTATTTGTGTAATATATTAATGTTTAATAAATATTGTAGTTTTTTAAGCTGGTCGTAGAAAAAGTATGCTGTACATACAACTCGAGTGGATTATCCATATCGCACTCAAAAGATTTGAGCACTCCGCCTACGGCGTCGTGCTCAAACTTCTTTATCGCGCGATGTGGATATCAAATCCACTCTTGTTGCACAAACTACTATTTCGGACTACCATGACTTATTGTAAGAAAATATAAAACTTATAATATCTACTATAGTTTTTAAGAAAAATTCCATACTTCATACATCATTGAAAAAGGTTTTTCTATGGCCTTTCTAATGGTGTAAAAATATATGGGGTATTCCATTTAAAAAAAACCAAAGTAAAGCTCGTATCTCAGAAATTTGACTTTTAATTGTTTTTCTGAAATGATTTTTGGAAAATGAACGTGATTTCTCATAACTTTTATTTTTAAACGTTTTTACGTAACTCCAAAAATAACGAAGTTAAATGAGGTTCTAACGTTCGCGTGACCACCCTGTACAGTTGACTATAATAAGGAACTTTAGTCTAGTTAAAATAAAAAAAACACATTCTTAAATGAATTAATGTTCTGATACTTAGTACATACTAATAATAATATTTTTTTGTTTTTATGTGCTTTTGCTATTTTTCAAAAATTTTGCCGTCCCTGGATTTTGCCGCCCTGGACTATAGCATCTATAGCCAACCCCCTAAATCCCCCACTGCCCACATAATGTTAACACTGATTACTGAATAAAAACAGCTATGCAGTAACAATTTTTTAGTGAAATTTGTTTTTTAAAATATCTAAAACATGGAACTACAAGGACTTCAAATACTTCTAACAAATTGAAATATCAAAAAACATATTTCAAATACTATAAATTGTTAAGTCTAGTACTTCAAATACCGGGACAGTACTTGAAATACCGGAGAGTATTTGAAATACCAAGCAAAGTAATTCAAATACCAGTATTTCTGAAAACCAAATACCAAATCCAAATACTCGAAGCAAAGTATTTCAAATACCAAGTACCAAATACTAAGAATCGAAAGGATTTGAAGCAAAGTACTTCAAATACTGAAAGTATTTGAAATACTTTTTTCAATTACTTTTATTTGAAGTACTCCAGCTCTGAATGACCATACGGTAAGCTATGCTTTATAGTTTAAAGAAATTCAATAATAATATACCAAGTGTTCAGTTTCTTATGTTACATTTTGTCAACTTCAAACCGCGAAAACTTGTTTGTATTTTTTTTCATTAAATTATGAAAAATTAAATTCCTCCTTTTTTCATGTAGATATTGTAGAGGTTTAACCCTACGACTTTTTGAATTATTTGCGACTTTCTTAGAAATTCAGGAATTCTCAGTAAATATCAAATTAGCTATGATTAGAAACAATCACTAACGTCAGTCACTTTCTTATGTCAAAAAATGGCACCGCGTTTAAATTACACCCTCGAGTTTTAAGTTTGTTTTATGGAGAGTGTAATAAAGTAATATCAAGAACATGTAACGCAGATGAAGTATAGTATTCTGCTCGCATGTAATAGCTCCTATTACTCGCTCCGATGAATTACAACACTCTCCTTCGGCTCGTGCCGTAAACGCCATGCTCGCGAGTTATAGCTATCATTACACTCTCGTTGAATAATATACTATTTTCTCTATCTCCAGCATTGTTAACATAGGAATTCGAGAGTTTAGAGACAATCTCTAACTATTTGATGAGATCTTCTTATTCACAACTTTTTGATCTTCGTTTACTGTATGGCACATCTTGTAGCATATCATTTGAGATAATATGCACTTTTAATTAAAACACACTAAATCCTTTCAATTTCTTAAGCTTACTGTACAATATTTTACCATCTTTATAGATTAATCACCCGGACTATGATTGTATTCATCTAATGCTTTATTACAGGTTAATTCTAAGCATTGTGTCATTATAATTATCTGTTAAATATGTATTTATTTTATGTTATAGCCTCTTGCTACCATACCACACTCGAAACTCTCGACGTTAATTATATCTAAACGCATTTGTATTAATGAATAAATTCAAGTAGTGATTCATAAGATTTCCATCATATTATACTCGTTGTAGAATGTTAGGTTGCCAATGTCAATTTGTGAACTTTTCGACTACCGCGCAGATCTCTTAGAGGGGATAATAGTTTTCATTTTAGAGTCCATTCACTTAATCAATCATTGATTGTTCTGCAACGGTAAATAACAGTTAACTTCGTTTGGTACTCAAATTGGCAGATGCCAAGTGTTAATTTTAAAATTATCATTATTCATCTAGTGTAATCCATACATTTTAAAGGTAATTTATTTTCTTAAATAATTTTAATTCACAATATATTGCAGCCTTCAGCTATATTTTTCAATTTGTTGAATTTATTTAATTTTTTTTTAATCATAACTTTCTTTTTTACTACCACGTGCTAACGAATTGTTTCTCTTTTTTTAAACTTTGCCAGAAGTTCTACCGTTCTCAAAATAAAGCATTCAAATAGTTTCTCTTAAATTCCCAAAAAGTATCTCAATAAGTTCCTAAAATCTCAAAAGAAGTATTCTTACATAAATTCTTAAATAGGAATTCTCAATAAGTTCCTAAAAACTCATAAAGTATTAAAGAGTATCTTAAAAAGGTCCAAGTTCCTAAATTAAACTATTAAAGTTCTTGAAAAGTTACTTAGACTTACTTGAAGTTTGTGATCAATCACGTATCATACAGTAAGAGATTGGTAATCTCGTAATCAACCACAACTATTAATTATTGCTCAAGCAGTAGGAGACTGTTCATCTCTAAATCAACCATTATAATACTACATAATTACGTCATTACGTAATAACTACTCAAGTTTAACTGTGGAGACTGGTCATCTCATAATCAACCGTCATTATATCAGTAGCTGATAATCGAAGAATCTTGTCATATTCCAACTTACCTTCGTAGAAAATATAATAGAACTTCAGGCAAATATTTAGGCGTAGCAGTATCGAGACATCTTATCATCGGGTCGCAGCAAAGAGTGCGGAGCGTGGTATCCTAACAGAGACTACGAGACCTCACCTAGGTTCGTCTCTACAACACCCATCATTAGGTGGTGAGAAAGTGTATATTTTTCTAGTAATTTTTATAGTGCTCCGAATATTTGACCACAACATGGTTATAAGCTTTTGTGCAGTATCATTATAGTTATTAAGGTACCAAGGGCGTTATAAGGATAATAACGCACCGAGGTCGGCAGTGTACTTCCCGAGGGCCTCTGGCCCGAGGAAATGTACGTCGACCGAGGGCGTCATTATCCTATAACACCCGTGGTGCCTTCAACGTTTAATGTCCTACAAGTCTGTTATTTAGTTCGAATTTTTTTTTGACATTTACTATTTATTAATTTGACATCTATTATGTTCAGAACGATTTGATTTAAAAGAGAGTAAAAATCAAAATTGTTTGTAAACGCCGCCGTTGCATAGCAACGCATTTTGTTCGTCAATAATGCTATCATAATTTGCTTGTTTTGGGTTGTGTTATAATTTAATAATGCCCTAGGGCGTTATAGATATTCATAACGCCCTAGGGTGTTATTTTTCATTTAATGTATCTCAAAATAGGGTGGTTATTGTAAAATAACAGACTTGTAGGACATTAAGATAATTTCGTCATACTTTCATGTCATTTATTGATAATTGCATTGAACTTTTATGTTAGATTTTCATCACTTAAAAGATTTAATAAAAAAGTAGATTTTTATCTTAACTTCAATTTTTTTTATTATATTTGTTTGCGCTGTCCGATTATATTCCAGGCTGTTCCACAGCAGCTGGTCTCACTATAATAGAGAAAGTTAGGTAATATCACTTACGCTGTGGATGGCGCCACAATTAACATACATTTGTATTAACTTTCTTTATATAGTGAGATAATCTGTTTTGGTCAAGTCCTGCGAAATTGTTGAGTCTTCCTTTGGTTCAGCTAAAATAGGACCCACGGTTCCCCGCCCCGCACCAGATCGGCTAGCCGCGAGCCGCCGCACTTACTTTGGCGTGAATTACTTTTATTTATATCAAACTAAGATATAAACATTAATAATTTTCGTTAAACTAAGGGTGAGTGTTAAAATCTGACGACATCATGACACCTGTCGCGGTTACCTGTTAGGTGTACAGCACTTGATAAGGTAAAAAAGAGGTAAAGCAACTCTCTAGTATTTCGGAAGTTTCTTAGCCTCGTTTATTGGTTCAACGAAGGTACTAGTACCGTACTAGTATCGCAATGGAAGTATTATGTAGGTAGATAAGATTTTTTTGTAACCGCATTTCTTTGGTAAAAACTTCATATTATGATTATGAGTTTCCTGGAGAAGTTTTGTACAAAAAGACGGACTTACAGACAAACGACGAACATCTCAACGTTATTCAGACTTCATTGACTTACAAAACGAAAGGAAAAATTATTCAGTATGAGTGATATTTAGACTTTAATAGCGTAATGAATTATTTGGTTCATTTCCTACAAACGATTAAAACACACCACATATAGTAGACAACCTCCCAAATCCAAAGCCAAGGCTGTCCGGAAGGGGGTTACACATTTGGAAAAACACAGACATACATCAATACCCACCGATATTGTCAGTACCGGGGTTGGAGCTTGAACCCAGAACGCGATAAACAGTCAGTCAGCATAAACGACCAATTGATGACAGTTCTAAAAAAATTGCTTTACAACACATATGTTAAAGTGGTACAAACTGCCTCGATTTGCACTTTGAATCTCTAGAATTTATGACTGCTAATAACTTTTAATAAGCCATATATAAAGAAGGAACTGTTATTAAAAAGGTTAATACCAGGAAACCTTTTCATAATAGATATCTTTACTACGAGGGCCGCGCCGTGCTAATATTAATTTTATTACATCTAGGGATGCATCTTTTAATCCCATAAAAGTTCTTCCTAATAAAGTAGAGAGAAAGATAAAGTATACAGGATACAAGTAAAGAATTGAACTGTATTTTAAATGGAAAGAAATACGTGTATCCGAAACAATTTTTATTATTTCCCTAGCTTCCCAAAGTGAAGTATTATAATAGTGAAAAAATCACCCTCCGAGTTTTATCCGGATTTTCACGTTTCAGACTACCTATGTAGCTTGCGAAATTTAACGTCTTTTAATTCCAAGTCAAGCCTGTCTGTCTGTATGTCTGTCTGACTACCGCAGCCATATATACAAAACCTCTTAACGGAGGAGAATAATATTTAGTAGGTAGTTAACCCTATTACCAACAAAGAACTGAGATATACTGCCTGCGAAAAATATACAAGGTGGATGTTCGAAAAAAATAATTTAGTAAAACATGTGATGAAGGACAGTACAATTTGGCATGTAGCTAACACAATGATTACCAAGGAAGAAATTTGCTACGCTTTTACAAAATATGCATACTACAATATATTTAAGTAGTCGTTTTGCCCATGTTTTTTTTTTTTAAATACGATCATATGTATACAATTATAAATTTAAAGTTAAAACACAACACAAAATAAACAAAATTTTTAAATAGTTCCATTGGAAGGTAAAATAGCAAAAAACATCCAAACGTGCCGAAAATTATTTTTTGCACGTTTTTAAGGGCAGGGAACACGATGCTGATACCCCTAAATGGGGGTATCAGCCCAGGTAGTTGGTTAGTGGTGGGAGGCTAAATGATATCACCATCGTGTTCACTGCCCTTAAAAATGTGTAAAAAATAATTTAGGGATAGTTGGTTAGGGATGGGAAACTAAATAATATCAGCATCGTGATCCCCGCCCTTGAAAACGTGTACGAAACAATTTTCGGCACTTTTGGATGGTTTTTTTGCATGTTCTAGGGAAGGGGGTGCTTTCAACCACCGGGGGCCGTTAGGATGTCTGATTGCAAAATTTTACGGAACATATCGAGTTTCCTCAAAAAAGAACCGATCCAACAAGTCTGTCATGTCTAACAACGAAAAATGGAAGAAAAGTGGTATTTTTTTGCGTTTGGGGGTAGTTCGCGAGTATCACCATCGTGTTGGCCGTCCTCGAAAACGGGGGAGTAGACATATTTTGTCGCTACCCTTGCACTTTTGGGGTTTTAGACTTTTTTTGCAAATTTCGTATGGACTATTTGTCCTGAATTTAGGTAATGAGTTTGACAGAGGTTATGAAAATATCGCTATAAGGAATGACATTAATTACCTTAATGTCACTAACAAAAAAATTATAGAGCTATAGATAAATAATATAACTAGATATAGAGCAAAACAAACACCAATGTAAAAACCGCTGCCCAAGGAATCACTACTACCACATCCACATTCCCTATCCAAGTCACACAACGAAAAAACTTTGTATGTGGAAATAATTGTTTATGGAACTTTAATAATATAATATTTGAAATCCTCTACCCCAAAAACCTATGAAACGATACCCCACATCGGTAGTGGGGTGGGGGTGGTGATAGGGGGGTGGCAGTGGGTAGTGGATGTGGATGAAGTAAAGAAATATTTTGAGGTTTCTGGTTCTTGTACATACACTAAATCACATTTTTTTTTCATCCCCTTAATAAGGGGGTGGGGGTGGTAATGGGGGTGGCTCATGCTAAATTTTTTTTTTGAGACCTTAGCTTCTCTTGTGTATACTAAATACCAATTTTATGGACTCTTACCTGCTTGATTTACCCATTTAAAACAAATTTACCCCAATTTACCCCCCAACTCTTCGTCGGAACAACATGAAAATGTAATCTAGTTCCAGATCTCGTTAAAGTACATACGTGTACTAAATTTCAAGTCAATATCTTAAACGGTTCCAGAGTAAACGTGCGCACAAAAAAAAGTTACAGACAGACCGACAGACAGAAATTTTTTTCGCTCAAACTTAAAATCTCGACGCTTCATGACATTTTAAGCCTATTTGAACAATAAAAATTTTTAAATTTTTTTTTTTCGTTACTATACTTCCACTGGATGTGGAAGTAAAATAACAACTCAGTAGACAATTTAATCTAAGCACTTCGTTACTTGATACCTTGAAATTACGCGATAAACTACAAATCTACGATAAATTTACTAATGACAAAACACGTAACAACTAATCTAAAATGCATAAATAACGACAGTGACTTAATCTACAAACGAGGTAAACCATACGGTAAAATTTACGAAATGTAACACCACGGCCAAAAAATATAAACAGGGTTAAAATTGGTATTAATCAAAAATACTAAAACAGGGGATGGGCGCATAGGGCGAATCCATCCTTTTGATTTTGTGACAGTACCTGGCACAAAACCCCTGACCACACTGTAAGTCGATGAAAGCTTTCATCAATGGTACTCTATACCAGAACTTATTCTTAAAACACCCTGTACTATTAAAATACAGAAGAAACTTACAACAATAAGATTAGAAGATGCATAGGGCTCTCTAAAATTTGCTCTTTGGTTTGATGGGTGGTTTTATAGCTCACAAAAACTTAAAAAAAAAATCCTAGCTGAGCAGTTAATTTGCTATATTAAAATTTGTAAAACTTGTTAGAGAGGTAGTAATTGAACTAAAGTAGAAAAATCAGTAGAAACATCCTCCCAAGCTGGTCCTGGTAAAGGCGACAAATTCAAAAAGTTGGAAAAATTCCACGTCGTAATCCACAAACATCAAGAAAAAGCGCAATCAACCATATTACATAGTCCAGATAAAAGTTACTTCAGCATTAATAATTTGTAACTGATCAGAAAACTTCCATACAAAAATCAGCAAAAGGACATTGTGGCGTGGCGGCTTCCACCGTAACGTGAGTAAAGTAGTGAAAACTAATCATTGAGATGTATTTGGTCGTTAATGATTGCTAATGATGATTGCCACGATGAATGTTAATAATTTTTATACATGATGTCCAAAAGGAACGTTCATTAATAACGCCCAAGTGACGCAAATATAACGTAAATTTTGACGTAAAAGTTAATCGTAAATTGTAAAGTTATTAATGATTCGGATGTTCCATCGGAAACCCTAAAACAAAATAACCCTACAATTAGCTCTGAAAGTTAAATAGAAATCGATCTACTTACACTCCATTCCAATTAAGAAATTGAACAAATTGTAGAAATTCATGAGATTCCGTGGAAAACGAAGAAGACGAACGGTGGGAGGATTCGGCTCACATGTGTCGCGTGGATTTTTAATGAACTGTTTCGGCGACCTCTAGGAGATAATTACCTCTATTGTTCGTACAAGCTTACAGGACACCGCTATGATTTGCGACCGATTTTATTGAAATTGACCTTAGTTGTAACAAATCCACCCAGGAGGCGTTACAAGCTACGCGTCGAGCTATGCGCTAAGCGGCGATGCACGCAGTGATACACACTTCATAGGTAACGTAGTACAGCGTCTTTCAAAGCAGTTTAGAATGCGTTGTAAACAAAATTTTTATTAGTTATCAATATGAGTTCCCACACTGACGACGAAATTCTTTGTCATCACAAAAAATGTTGTCGTGTATAATATACTGTCTATCATAATAGCCCATAGCAAGTAAAATCTGTAATGCCGAGCCATCGCTCGACATTACGAATTTTGCTTTGGTGCAAACGTGCGTTAGTTCGAGCTAAAAAATCGACAAAGAAATCGCAAACTTAAATCGCCGCTTGAAGCGCACTGTCCATCGTAGCTCGACGTATATCTAAACGCTTCACTATGTTCGTCCTCATTTAAAACCATTACATCTTGGAGTGAAGCTCCGCTTGGCTCGTAGCTCGACGCTCCAGTATGTTTAGTCCCTTATTAATCAATACATGGTTTTCTTGTCAATCGAATTTTTATTAGCCAGATAAGTTTATTTATACTTAAGTGGGCACACTGGGTCTAACGATGATTAAAGAATATACATTTTTAGTAAAATGATCGTTTAATAGTAGCAGCGCACTTTTAAAAACCTCATTCGGATCAATTATTTCCTCTATTTTCTTCCATGTTCATTGCCTCTGAAACCGTCAATTTGGCACATCACTTACGAATAACCCTGTATAAATCGAGAAAATATGCATAGATATGTGGTATCTACAAAAATCCAAAAATATGTCAAATTATAAACAGTAATAATCTGTACCAACAAATCGTAGGATTTCTTAAAATTATGCCTTTGCATGGGATTCCAAATATAAATGCTTGTTTTTCGCTCTATACGAATTCACGTCTACACATTTAGCCGTGTCCGACGCCTTCAGGTCAGGAATTGAAATACATCTTCCTTAGTACTAGTTCAGATAAAATACATCTTGAATATAAACCATACGGTAATATTATCTCGGGCTTAAGGGTGGTAACCATAAAGAAACCCCAGTTATAAGGAGGAGATGCGATACGGTCGGCGTGGAACGTGTTTCTAATGTGGGTCTTAGCAATTTGAATAGCTCCCACTCACACCTATAGCACCTACTTACCGAACGGAGAGGATGATATTCCATAATTTGGCCTTCTTAAGCCTTTCATGAGGGGTTTAGGGTAAATTAGGCGAGAAGAGGGGCTTATGAGGGTGTTGAATTGGATTATTTTGCTTTACAGTTAATACTGAGTATAAAATTATTGATAAAGTGGAGCAATTTGGCATAATTCAATATAGCAATTGAAATTACGTGTTATTGTTGTATTTTTATGTCTATCTTACCAGGTAGGATATATTTTTTTATATCGATAAAAAGTTAATCTGGAATATTGGATATAGACGAACTTCTGGTTAGGTTTTGTGGTATAATATACAAAGTGTATTTAGTTTCTTGTTATTAGAAAAAACTTGAGAACGAGGATCTATTCTTAAATCTCTATTAAAATTTTCGACAACGACAAATGTCACTGATAATTGTCGTGTACTTCCCTAAAATGGTTTGCTCCAGCAGTAGTAGACAGCGCTCATACCACTCGATAAATATGTCGCATAACGAAGTATGTCAACATTGTATAACGACTCTACTTTACCGACAAAACAATTATTTAGCAGCGTAGATGTAGAAAACAAACGCTTTTAAACGAGAAAAGTTACTGCAGCCAACACCAGAACAATATGGTGGGGGAGTTGGTAAAAGAGGACCCAGATATTTTGTCTGGTGAACTTTGCTAAGTTTACAAACAAAGATGATCAAAAAAAAGACGGAAAATGATTTCAAATACACTGAATGTACCTGGGGATATCTAAATATTAAAAACAGTGGAGGAAGCTCACGTTTGTCTTTGCATAAATGGCCTCACCAATTCTATTAGATTTATTACTAAACACAAATGTTACAAATGGAAAAGAAATTGCGCAAATATTTAATAATCACTGTGCTACTGTTGGTGAAAAAATGGTACAGGAAATAAAAAAAGATTGGCAATCCGATCAAAATGAACAAACACAACCTAATGACCCTAACACAATATTTTTAAACCCTGTTAATGAAAATAAACTGATTGAGATAATGTCACTTAAGTATGACTCAGCGCCGAATGCTGATGGTATAACAACTAAAATTCTAAAAGAGTGAACTGATATTATTAGTAAACCTCCAGCGTACCTGATAAACCTTATTTTTGAGACAGGGGATTGTCCATCCCAATTTAAAGAAGTCCTGATGGTTGAAAATTACAGGCCCATTAGTTTGTTATCCAATGTTGCTATAATATTTGAAAAAGCATTAAAGACTAGCCTAGTTAGTTTCATGGAATTTGGTTTCCGCAACATGTCAACCAATGATGCAATAGCCAATTTGACGAAAAATATTTATAATTGTTTAGACTTAGCCAAACCATGTACAGGAGTTTTCATTGACTTGGCAAAAGCTTTTGACACGGTAAGCCATGAATTACTTCTACGCAAAATCCAAAATATCGGGATACGGGGACAGACCTTCAAGTTACTTAGCAGCTACTTGGGAAACAGATTATCAATCGGTAAAAATAGGCACCAACATCAGCGATAAACAAAAAATAACGATTGGTGTTCCACAAGGAACTGTCTTGGGACCTATTTTAATAAATAAAATACTTACGTTTTTATGAAAGCTCATTATTAGATCCGCTTTTCTTCTTTTTATCTTTTTCTTCTGTGATGCTAAATATAAATTTGACAGAATCGTTGTTATTTCTTTACACATATTTGCATTCTTTATACAGTGTGTCCCAGGATAGATGTAACAAGAGGTGTAATGGACCAAAAATTTTGGAATTTTAGAATGGTACTTGGGGATTGAGTCGTGCTTGTTGTAAAACTAAAGTATAGCAAAAATGACTTGATTTGGTGTTCTACGGGGTGTTTTATAAGCAAAGTTGTAAAAATCACCACTAATAAAGTACCTTTATTTTCCAAAATATGAAAAAATTCCACTAAGAAAAGTTATTTAGAATGCAATTTTATACCTTTATATTAAATTTCAGGAATATAATTTTTTTTTAAACTTCCCATTTTTTGCGAATTAAGAGTTGAATTCATATTTAAAGTTGTGTAGGAGCAAATGTTAATCATCCACTGCTTTTCTCATAGCCTACTTTTAGCTTCTACATAACTTTAAATATTAATTCACAAAAAATAATTTCTATTCAGTTTTAATTGAATGGTTCAAAATAAAATACTAATTTATTGAAAAAAATGGGATTTTTCATAAAAATGGATTTATTAATAGACACAATTTCCATTATTATGCTTCGGAAAATCCTCACTTTTAGTCAAGTTGATAACCAGCGCAGCGTAGATGGTTTATAAACATTTGGGGAGGAATTATTGGAGAACATGTAATAGGGCCACATTGTTTTGACGGTACATTGACTGGAGCTATTTATCTTCATTTTCTGGAAAACTATCTGCCGCAATTATTGGTGAATCTTCCTTAAAGGATTCGAAATAGGATGTGGTTTCAGCAAGATGGTGCTCCACCACATTATTTAAATGCAGTTAGAGACTACTTAAATAATACCTAACCACTTCGATAGATTGGAAGAAATGGACCCACTAAATGGCCTGCTAGATCCCCAGATCTCACAGAAATAGATTGCTTTTTATGGGGATACGTGAAGGAAATTGTTTATAAAGACACACCAACAAGAGTACAAAATATAAAGGAAATGATAATAACTGCTTTTAGATCTATCACATCGGCAGGAACAGTAGAAACCTCATTTCAAGAGTACATGGAGGTGTGTGTCAATCAAAATAGGCAACATGCGGAGCACTTATTAAAATCTTTATTTTTTTAAGTTTATTCTCGAATTTAGTACTTATTACTCAATAAAACGAAAATGGTTGCAATTAGCCATAGGGAAGTATTTAAAAAAATGTTCGTTTTTCACATCGTCGAAAAATATATTCATTTTAAAAAATTGAAAAAATTCAATTTAAAAGGTTCTTAATTGAAAAATGATTTTTGACGACCCTGTACATTTTTAGGAAGTAAAAGTGATTAATTATTATAGAGATAAAATAGAGGAAAATAAAAATAAAACCGGAGAAACACTACATGACATTAAATTAATTACTAATATTTTTAACACAGAATATATAAATATGGGGAAAAAATTGGCAAACTCGATAAAGAAAAATATAAACTATAAAAGAAAAAAAGTGACAAATATAAATTCTATATTTTTAACTCCAACTAATTCTACTGAAGTAAGGGAAATAATTTTAACATTAAAAAATAATAAAGCTCCAGGAATAGATGAACTAAAAGCAGAAACCTTAAAAGCTATTGTATTCACCAATAATTAGTGAACCATTTGCGCACATAATAAATATGTGCATTGACACTGGGTATTTCCCTTCTGCTTTCAAAAAATCTATTGTCCTACCAATTTATAAAAATGGAAATAAAATGAATGTTAGTAACTACAGACCTATTTCTCTAATAACCAATTTTTCTAAGTTATTAAAAAAATTATTAAAAAAACACTATGTAGCTATCTGGAAGCATCTAATATAATATCTAATATGCAGTACGGATTTTGAGAAGGATTATCCACTCAGGATGCCATACTGCATCTTACATCTGAAATGTACGAAGCCTTGGATGCGATTAAGCCAGCTCTATGCGTTTTTATAGATTTGTGAAAAGCATTTGACACCGTTTGCCATACTTTACTTATAGAAACATTAGAAAACATGGGAATACGTATTAAGGCTCTAGACTTGTTCAAGACCTATATTAAAAATAGGCAACAATGTGTCAAAATTAATGACACTTACAGCACCCCAAAGGAAATTGAATGTGGTGTGCCACAAGGTACTGTGCTAGGGCCTATCTTATTTAACATATACCTAAATGAGCTATACTCAATTCAAAGCTGTGGTAGAATTGTAACCTGTGCAGATGATACAGCTATATTTTATACAGGCGACACATGGAGTTCATTAAAAAATGCTGTCGAATTAGATCTCAAAAAAATTAAAGATTTTCTTGATCATAAGTTACTTACTCCAAACACCGAATAAACGTATTACTTACCTTTGAGCTGCAATAAAACATTATTACCAGACTTCGAGTACCTCAATATAAATAATGAATTTACCATAAATCCTACTAAGGAAGTAAAATACCTCGGAATAATGACTGACCAATACTTAAAATGGGACGTACATATAAATTACGTCATAAAAAGACTACAACATTTAATTTATGCATTCAAAAAGCTTAGAGAAATTATCAAAGATATTAAATACCTAAAAACTATAATATATTACTCCTTAGTAGAACCCCATATTAGTTATGGCATCTTAGGTTGGGGAGGTGTTGGTAAAACAATTTTGAAAAAATTAACACTAGTACAAAAAAGAAGAATAAAAGTAATCTTTAACAAAGAAAATACTTATCCCACTGACTTATTGTATAAAGAGGCTGGTTTAATGGACCCGCGTCAGCTCTTTTACATCCAATGCAACGTCAAACAATTCCAAAATAAAACATTATTAAAGAGAAATGAACACACTTACAATAGTAAAAATGACTACTTACCTCCATTTATGTATAAAACTGTATTAGTAGTCCCGCATATGTACTTTCGTGGGCTTGGAGTGATTGAAGCAAGCGACCAATTGCACCTGTTAGTACATGTAATATTGAACATTGAACCACTTCTTGGCCGGCTCAGACATGCGTCGTTTACCCCCTGCACCCCGCCGAAGGGTGAAATTTTGAAATGACTATATCGGTAACCGTTTGAGATATCGCGTCCATTCAAACGTCAGACAATTTGTATTTAAGAAGGGATTAATAATGGTCATTACACTATATATGCCTTTTTTAGTATTTAGCGAGATATTTTTAAAAAACTAATATTTCTAGAGCAACCCCTTTAAATATTATCGAATAACTTCAAAACGGACAGTTCTAATAGAAATATGCATCGAATGAAAATTATTGCCTATACTTTTAGCTTTATTTTGATGTAGACATATCTGCACTTGCAGTCATCCAAGGTGGCTTAAATAATATATATAACGGAGGACCGCATGCTCGGACGCATATTTACAGGTCTACTAATATAATCTATGTTGGAATTAAGTGTAACTGTGCAAGTGTACGTTATAATTATTAGCTATTGAGTCAGCGCGGTCCTCCCTGGACTTATACCTGGACTTGTACTTGTTCTTGTACTGGACTTGTACTCCCTGACTGTTTACAAAATCGAATCTACAACAAAAATATAAACTTGTGGGATCCTTCCAAATAGCTTCAGTTAAAATTGTGCAAGACTGCTATAAAAAAATTAAAACCAAGACTGTTCTAGAGTTAAAAGCTGACCGATCCTTGTTTTCAAGATCATTAATAGTTAGCCGTTCAAGAAAAGACATTAATTTGAAAAACATTTTGGGGACATATGAATTTTCAAGTGTTTCGCGAGGTCTTTTTAATTACGATGGTAGTATGCATGTGCACTCTGATAAATCGAAACTGATGGGAGTACTGGAGAGTCTATCATCAGAAATTCAGGTCACAGGTAAGTGAACCATGTACCATACATAATAGCACAATTTTCCTTTACTTTCTTGTTTTTAAAACCTTTTTAGATGTTTCCGATCAAAGATTACAATATCGCCATTGTAGATGGAATGGCTGACATGCATACTTTGCAAAAAGCTAAGATAGTGAGAACTTGCTTAGATCTATGGAAGAGCTTTGAAACCTATATACTCCAAAAATATTCTCATTTTGACGAGTTATATTTAATTTTTGATACCTATCGAGATAGTTCTATTAAAGAACTAACAAGACAAAAACGGTACAAAAGCACAAAAACGCTCAAGCACTTCCATATTGAAGATTGTACTAATATATGAAACATACAAGTGAGAGATCTTTTATCAAACAATGATACCAAAGAAGCTTTAATTAATTACCTCTGCAAAAAATTTGTAAGAAGCAAGTTATTCGGCAATCAGACTTTAATAATTGCTTGAAACGAAACTTGCTATTGTAATAACACTGGTTATGTAAAAGAATTAGCTAGCACACAAGAAGAGGCCGAATCATCCTGCATTGTATTTATGCTTCTAATAAACATTGTTCCAAAGGATCAGTGTCGCTCGACATATTTTCGCCTGACACCACGGTATTAATATTGTTAATAAAATATTATGAATCAATGACCCCCGATACTATGTGTATTATTGGTAGTGGTGTTCATAAGAGAAAGCTTGACATTAATTTTTATGGAAAAATCTAACTGAACTGCAAAGAGAAGCACTTCCGGCATTACATGCAATTTCTGGTTGCGACAGTACTGGTGGATTCTCTAAGAAAGGTAAACAAGCCGCCTCCTTAATCGGTTCTTAAATCTGACATTTAATTTTGCAGGTAAACTGACATTTTGGAAAGTTTTTCAACAGGCAGTTGACAAGATCCTTAAAGAGTTTATTTCTTTAGGCGACAAAGAAACTGATATAAATACAATCATAGACGATTTAGAAAAAATTATTTGTAATATCTATGCTCCTACTTCAAATATTTGCTCATTGGCCGAGTTAAGGTGGTGGTGCTTTACAAAGATGCAACAATAGAATGATCAATTACCACCCACTAAGGGAAGTTTGTATCCAGCGCTGCAAAGAGCAAGATTACACATTCCAAAAAGCGACGTGTTGAATCCTACTGATTTTGGATGGCAAAGTAACGAAGCAGGACATCTGGTACCGGTTTTCTGCACACAAGATTGCGCACCACCAGGAATATTAAATTTGGTTCGATGCGGCTGTAGAAAAAATAAATGCAATACTATACGATGCAAATGTGTCATAAATCAGTTGAAATGTACAGATATGTGTGAGTGCGAAGCTTCAGAAGAATTTTGTGAAAATTTTGAACGAGAAAGTATTAATTTAGACAATGGTGACTCAAGCGAGGAAGAAGAAGAAATTGTGTTATAACACTTGCATTATTATCAGATTTGTATAATGAGAATTTCAGTTCGAATTTAAAAATATTTGAGGAAACTTACAACCTATAAACATACACTTACCCTTGCTAGTCTTAGGATTATTTATATAGGTATGTACATTGTACACATATACATATTTTTGTTGGTTGTTCTATAAGGGAACATAGTGTTTTGTTCAGTGAAACAAAATATACAAAAATATGGTTTTCAGATTGTTCGAGTAATTTATTATACGCAGCAGGCGTGTGTGTGTGTCCCTCCTTATAATACACAGAGAATATAATTAAGTTAACTACTACTATTTAAATTATTTAAACCACTTTGGATGACTGCAAGTGCAGATATGTCTACAAAAAAATAAAGCTAAAAGTATAGGCAATAATTTTTATGAGATGCATATTTCTATTAGGACTGTCCGTTTTGAAGTTATTGGATAACATTTAAAGGGGTTATTCTAAAACTATTAGTTTTTTTTTTTAAATATCTCGCTAAATACTCAAAAATGTGTATATATTGTAATGAACATTTTTAATCACTTCGTAAATACGAACAGTCTGGCGTTTGAATGGACGCGCTCTCTCAAACGGTTACCGAGATACAGTCATTTGAAAATTTCACCTTTCGGCGGGGTGCAGGGGGTAAACGACGCGTGTCTGAGTCGGCCAAGAAGTGGTTCAACGATCCATATTAGATGTACCAACAGATGAAATGCGTCACTTGCTTCAATCATTCCAAGCCCACGACTGCCTTATTTTGAACATATGTGGGACTACTATAGGACAAAAAAGTTATTATTTCCAAATTGTATAATCATTTACCAGTGGCAATAAAGAATGCAATACATCTACAAGCATTTAGAAAAAGAATAAAAATATACCTGCCTACACTGCGGCGATTAGAAATACACGAACTGATTGACTAAAAGTAAAAAAACCGCTGCCCAAGGAATCACTACTTCCACATCCAGGTTCTCTATCCAAATCACTCACAACGAAAAAATTTTGTATGTGAAAATAATTGTTTATGGAACTTTAATAATATAATATTTAAAATCCTCTACCCCAAAAATCCATAAAATGATACCCCACATCGGTAGTGGGGTGGGGGTGGTGGTAGGGGGGTGGTAGTGGGAGGTGGATGAAGTAAAAATATATTTTGAGGTTTCTGGTTCCTGTACATATACTAAATCACAATTTTTTTTCATCCCCTTTAATAAGGAGGTGGGGGTGGTAATGGGGGTGGCTAATGCCAAAAATTTTTTTGAGACCTTAGCTTCTCTTGTATATACTAAATATCAATTTCATGAACTCTTACCTGCTTGATTTACCCATTTACCCCAAATTTACCCCAATTTACCCCCCAACCCTTCGACGGAACAAGATGAAAATATAATCTAGTTCTAGATCTCGTTAAAGTACATACGTGTAGCAAATTTCAAGTCAATATCTTAAACGGTTCCAGAGTAAACGTGCGCACAAAAAAAAGTTACAGACAGACAGACCGACAGACAGACAGAAATTTTTTTTTCGCTCAAACTTAAAATCTCGACGTTTCATGACATTTTAAGCCTATCTGGACAATAAAAATTTTTAAAAATTTTTTTGTCGTTACTATACTTCCACTGGACGTGGAAGTAATTAGCTTTAGTGTTTTTATTGATTTTTTTTATTAATATTTTATTACTTTATTAAATTTTTATTTTTTTAATGATATTTTTATTAATTTTTATTGATTAATATTTTTTATATATTCAAATTATAAGTGAATTCAAATTAAGGATTCTAAATTGTGGTATTTATGACTAGTACTGTTCTGACACTTTTACGTTGTATATTAAGTGATTAACTCTCCACACAGCTAAATCCTGAGCTCCCTCTGTGCAATTTTAATTTGAATATAAGGAAAATATGATTCTGTGGATTTACGTAGCTTAAGCAAATTAGCATATAATTAATATCAACTAATTAGTTAATTAATAGTTCCTAATTTTAATTTTAATAATTTAGGATTTTGAAAATTACTGACTGTATTGATATTTAACATTATATATGTAATTTGATTTTTTTGTCATTAAATTGTTTACTTTAAGAGTCTATGCAGTATTTAGTTACTTTTTAGATTAATTTCTATGTAAAATTATTGTCATTATTATTCTCTTTACAATAAACAATATTATTATTATTATTATTATTATATATTATTATTAATTAGATGTCTCGTAACTAGCATTCACATAAGTTTTTCTTAAAACTCGTAATTGTGACTTTGGTGATTTTTTCAAAATGAAGCTGCAGATGGCATTATTTCAATAAAAAAATTCATTACATCCAAATGGTTGGGAGATAGTCAATAATAATGTAGGAATGAATGGAGACTACAAAGAGGCTTCAAGAAATGTACTGATATACATGGCATTCCATTAAAAGAAAGGCACTTGATCCTGTAATTTCGTCTTGGCTCGCCCTGTATATTCGAAAATAATTTCCGATTATAGACTTTTTTATCTAGTTTACTTGCATTTTTTTTTAATTTCTAGCTGTCGTAGAACTTGAGATATCGATGTCCGACACACTATTGCCCAACCTGTATATTGTACACGTTAATAAATTTCGTTGGAAAAAATCCACCTATATTAACAAAAAATCCTCCTAATGTGAAACAATACCGCTTCTGGCACCTTTTTGCTTTTTAGCAGTATTCTGTGTGTTCTTTAATTAACCCGTTTTTAGCCATACGAAACCACCAGTGCCTGCGCAATGAATTCCGTTCACGATCCGTTCGTCTAGACAATGGGGCAGTCTGCTAAATTAAGAAGTGTTAATTTAAACTTTGCATTATATTTTTTCAGCGTTTCCAGTGAGAAATCCAGGGTGCCATAAAACGGTCTAAAAGTCTAGCGAGTATAATTAAGTTGTGCATTCTGCATAAAAATATGCTATTATTAATTATTTTCTACGTGTTGAAAATACCTTGCGTGCCGGGAAGATTTATTAGGGATCTAGAGCACTTGCTCTCTGACATCTTGTATATTTTATATTAAATTTAATTAGCACGGGCCGGTACGTTGCGTTGTATTGTAGTGAGCAGAGCACTTTGTCCCAGTTTATTTACAACTCTAGTTACACTTTTGTTTTGCACTTCACTGTGAGTTATATCGGTTTGAGTTGGGCGAGAATGAAATGGTGAACGAAACTTTAAAAACACGATATATAGTAAGCATTTGCCTGCTCCTCAAACTATTTTTCGTAACACACCACAACGGTGGTGAACGAACGTCAATTTTAAAAGTTACCCATATGATATACCATACATAATCCCGTTGTGAGTACTTTATCTACATGAGAAAAAAAAACGCTCCTTTTCCAAACGATTTTAATTAAAAAAGTTTTAAATTCCTACTCATCTTTATTAACAGGGATATGCAGGAATAATCAATGATACATCAACAGTGTAGTACTTGCACCTTTATTTATTACAAGCAGTGCACAGTGGGGCCAAATTCACAAAACTCGCTAATAAATCTTTTTTGGCAATATATGATAGAAAATATAACATAACATTATCATTTTTGTGGTTCCGTCAAAAATGGAAACCCTATTTGCGAAGTGTTCCGTCTGTCGGTCCGACCCTCCGCATGATTTTTGCGAAACTACTGAACCGATGAAGGTGATATTCAGAAAATATGTATAAAACTACCTACGGAATATGGATAAGTTGTGAAAACATATTAAAGAAAAATGACCACCTACTCTCTTTGATAAGAGATAGCATTTTCAATTTTTTCAGTCTCATCTTCCTTCACCAATTTCTATTTCTTGATCTTCACCATTTTCTATCTTAATATTTGAAAGTAAGCAAATCAAGTACTTCTGCAGATAAATTCTTAATATATTTCTTTTCCGGGAAATTTTGGAGTGAATAAATATCCGATGATATGAGAAGCATATTCAGGATATTCCCGTGGCATTCAAACCTATAAGAATAAATTACATATATTTAGTAAAAATACATATAAACTCACTTTTGACTAGAATACGTGGGATATTCAAAAACACACGTCTGTGTTATAACTTTTTTTATTTAAAGCTGCAGAAAGTTGCAGCAAATTTTTACAGGTTGATTACCAGACATATTAAGGCATGTGCCATGAAAAAAATCTATGTCGGAAGTATAGTATAAATCCATGAGAATCTAAACTTTTCGTAAAAATTTGGTAATATGGTGTGTTCTTAATTAATGCTGTGTTTATTATTAACCAAATATCATATTAATTAAAAATGCACACCAATGGGTCCACAATCCATTGAAGATTACAATCAAATAGTTCACTAGAAAATAAAACTCGCGAACTCGTCGCAACAAGCTATAAAGTGACATACAATTTCTTCCACAATTGTAGCATGATAGCTGTGTACAAGTTGTCGCTTGACTTTACGGCGTTCTCCCCATTTTCCTCGGCCTCTTTTTCTGATTGATGTTGCTTATCTGTATACCCTGGCTCTCGCTGTATTAGTGCGCATACACGAAATTAGTTAAAGGATAAATTTTGATTTTTGAGCGTATATTCTGTATTTGGCCTCACTGTGCAGTGGAAGTATAGTAACGCAAAAAAAATTTTTGAACATTTGTATTGTTGAAATAGGCACTAAAATTTAAAATATTAAAAAATGTATGTATCAAAACATTTCTTTCGCGATTTTGGTAAAATCGCGGCCGTCTATTATTTAAACTAAAAACTAAAAAATCTATTTTTTGAAATTCAAAATAATATTTGAGGGTCAGATCATAGGCATTTTAGCCAGCAGGATCCAAATAATTTTTATTAATTAAAGCTAAACAACCCCCCGTTCTATTAAAAGTGGTCTGAAATGGGTCCAGGCTATTAAATTTTTTCTTATTAACATATTACTTGAGAAATTATGCTCTAGCAGCGAAAATGCTGTCGTCTGCTTCGCGGTCATCTTCTATGTTAGATGTACCTATTAGGGATTTATTCCTTTTTTAAATTAAAGTTAAAGAGCCCAGCTTTAGATTAAAATCGGTCCGAAAAGGTCCAGGTTACTATTTTTTTTTTAATACGAGTTTTGACGAGCGCGACGGCACTGGGAGTGGCGTAGCTCTGTAACGGGTGACGCTACGGAGAAAGTACACATACCAATGGAAAGCCCAAAGTATGAAGAGAAATGTTTATTCGGGTACGTTTTCCCCTTCTAGTCTTCATTTATCCGCAATGGCGCCATTTCGGAATTTTTTCAATTTTTGAAATTTTGACAGCATAGAACGGAAAATTATGAACACAATATGCATGGAAACATCTGAAATACGAACGGATATGCTTCTCCGAAGATTTTATGATCATTTCCAACCAAACTGGATCAGTAACAACATATCTGCTGCGCTTTATAGCTAGATCTGCAATTTCTGCGAGTTAGGCCTTTGTTGATAAAATATGCTACGGTGTTTTTTGTAATGCCAACATCTAAAGGCCTAAAATTCTAAAATTTAAACAGCAGCGCCATTTCTCTTGCAATCTGGTAGAGCCGTGCCGACCCTTGGCAGCGCCTGTGTGCAAAATCTATAAAGCGCATCTTTATGAAAATTGATGAGCGGGGAAGGGGGTGCAAAAATATTGTTTGGCGAGCGTGGGGCGCAAAATGGGACAAATTTTGATGAGTTTGGGGGGGGGGGGGGCAAAATGGGTTCGCGGAGCCCCTGATACTTTGGCGCCTGTGTGCACCACACAGGCACACCCCTGAATGCTGGCAGTCCACCGAGCATTTGCCCAATCCGCCACTGTTTGTTGGTTAGAAGAAATTAAACAAGCTAAAAACGTACTCTTCGCCAATTTACTTAACTTTTTGTATAATTGTTACACATTCTATAGGATACTCTTCGCAGTTTTCTTGTAAATAATGTTAGTTTTTGGGCATCCTAAATCTTGTGATACTAACTTTGTTGTGAAAAAAAATATATAAAAAAAAATTAAAAAAAAACACATCCAACCTGTCTGGGATTTGAACACACGATCTTTGGATTGCAAGCCAAGCAACAACAATAATATTTTATTTAAAGTTTAAGTACAATATATGTGCCTCATCGGATCCTAGCCCGGAGCCAGCCAGACAATCACGGTGAACATTGCCGAGGTGGGTGTGAGGCTGGGCGGGGTAAGTCCGCTTGGAAATAAATTCGAGGAGGGGGGGAGGGGGGTTGGCTAGAAGTTCCTGTCTGCCACGGGCAGACTTAAAAACTAGATTAAAATTTTGGATGTGTCCACGTGGACCTAAAAGTAACTTAAAAATAAACACAACACTGAGAAGACTAAAATCGTAGGCTAGCGCACTTCGTAATTTTGATTGTTGATACGGGGAACCCAACTAAACGAAAAAACCCGTTCGAACAAATGACGACCTTGTCGTCTGATCGCCGACAAGGAAGGTAGGGTGGAAATAAAATTGTGGTTTAAAAAATTAGGATTTAGGTAAGTTTTCGGCCAGGAGGGGATTTACAGAGACAAAAAAGGAACAAAAATAACAAAAAAATAAAAGAATAAAGTTGTACAAACAGGATTGGGGAGAAAGAGGCATTGGAAGCCGAAACTTTAGCCACTGCACCATCACACATTGCTACAAAAATTGAATGTCTTTAGCACCTATATATCTTTCGAGAATCATATTTCAACGCATTAGATATATTATTATGAAATATATATTAGTAAAATGCATAAACAAAAAAAATATATTATAGAGATAACATTTCGCAAGATTTCTATTTAAGTACAAGCGACAAAAATTTAAAAAATATATATTTTTTAAATTAAATAATTAATAACTTTCTTTATTTTGGAAACCTCTCTATTTTATCCTATTTAATTGAAATTAAGATGCATACCATCAAGTTTTGTCAGCTACAAAAAAAGACAATAGAATATAATCGGCAATAATTTTTCATTTCATCGAAAATTAAATGTGTGGGGTTTTTCAACAAAAACAAGGTTATCTTTTCAAAAACATTATTTAAAAGGTTATAAAATCATAATTTGTTATGTTGAAAATGAGATCCAATATTTCCTTCTTATTTCAATCATAGTCGTCCTTTTTTTTTTTTTTTTTTTTTTTTTTTTCGTGAGAGGGGAAATCCTCATGGACACCCGTCGCTTAGAGTCTATCGCGAATGGGTAGTGCTGGACTCTAACCAGCTAAAACCCCTCCATCTCTTCAGTGTTTCCTGTTGGCCTGGGACTGCTTTCGCTTTTCATCGGACCCACAGGTCATTTAAGATTGTCGGTGTTAATTGGCGTTTCTCCATGGGTTCAAACCCATCTCTCTTTCCTCCTCTTCCTTCTTTTTCATAATGCGGGTTATTGCCTCCTCCGCCCTTCTCCAGTTCTCTTCCGTTTCTAACATCCTCCCTACCATATCTTCTGGAGACAATAACGATGCTCCACCGTCTCGTCTCTCTTCTCTCCATCTGTTGCATGCGAACACGGTGTGCTCCACGTCATCGACCTCTCCACAGTATGCGCACTCTCTGCTGTCAGTCTTGCCAATATCGTATAAGTACTCCATGAAGCACCCATGTCCGCTCAGGGCTTGGGTGAGGTAATAGCCTACCTCACCATGCCTCCGTTCCATCCACGCTCTGATGTTCGGGATGAGGCGTCTCGTCCACCTTCCCTTGTCTACAGTGTCCCACCGCCTCTGCCATCTTTCAGACAGCCTGGCCTCTGCCTTCCCGGCTCCTTTAAAGATTTCCAGCCGTTCTTTGGCAATCAGATTCAAAGGGGGATCCCCGCTACTACCAACGCCGCGCCGCCTCGTACGAAATCGTTTTGTATGCACTGCATACCTTTAGTGCGGCACATCGCTGGATCCTAGCCATCCTCCCTCTCGTCCTATCCACCTTCATCGCACTTTCCCAGACCGGAGCTGCATACAAGAGGATAGAGTGCACGACACTGCACAGCAGTCTCCTCTTGCTCGCTCTTGGTCCGTGCGTATTGGCCATAAGCCTCCCAATGGCTGCGGCTGCTTTTCCCGCCTTCTCGGCCGTCTTTGTGGCATGGACACCGAAGTTCAGCTTGGAGTCCAGCCAAACCCCTAGGTATTTCAGGTGGTTTCCTGAGGATATCTCCACCTGGCCCACCCTAACTTTCATGGGTGGAAGATTTCTTTTCCTCGTGATAACCAGGAGCTCCGTTTTCCCGGCAGCTAGCTCGATCTGCATTCTTCCTAGCCACCTCTCAATATTCCTGATGGCCTCGTTGGCTGCTTCCATTATTTGGACAGTCCACCTTCCAGTCACCGTTATAGCCAAGTCGTCGGCATACCCGATGACCTTTACACCCTCCTCCCAAGGTAATCGAAATATATCGTCAAACATCACATTCCACAAGATCGGACCGAGCACCGGCCCTTGTGGAACCCCACACGTGATGCTTTTCCAGGTTATCTCTCCCTCTGATTCGAATCCGATCATCCTGTCTTGGAAGTAGCTCATCATCACCCTGATGAGATACGGAGCTACCTCCAAGCTCTGTATCTTCCCGACAATCATCTCCCATCCCGCTGTGTTAAACGCGTTTTTGACATCAAGCACATATCTGTTTCGTGGCTAGGGCTTACTCTGCCGTTTCCTTTAACAGCCTAATGGCTCCTACCGTTGATCGTCCTTTCCAAAAACCGAACTGGCTTTCAGATAAGCCACCCTTCTCGGCTATCTCCTTCTCTAATCTCCCCAGTATCAGATACTCGAGGAGCTTGCCCATCGCGTCAAGTAAACATAGCGGTCGGTGGGATGACGGGTCCTCCGGCGGCTTGTTCCCTTTCCGGATCAGGACGACTCTGGCCTTCCTCCATCATAGTCGTCCTTAGTTTTATTTCTGTTCGTAATTTTAGGGCAGCTTGCTCTATTTTTGCTAACAATTCAGCACAACTTTGATTTCCTCCTTCTGGGCAAGTTCGTTTATTCTACCTCACACGAAAACGTCCAGTGGCATTAAATCTGAGGACCGTGCAGGCCACAGAATAGCTCCACTACGCCTGATTCCATGATCATCGGGATATGCTCATCTAAGAACTGGTGGGCTGTGTCGTGGCAGTGAGTTGGGTATCCCCCAGTTTTAGCTTCACTGGACTTTTACGTGTGTGGTAGTATGAAAGAACTTGTCTACAATGAGAAAAATAAAAGCCGGGCTCAACTACTAGCAAAAATTGAACAAGCTACCCTACAATTATGAAACAGAGGACGACTACGGTTGAAATAAAAAGTGAGGAACGAAAATCCATTACAAATAATGGATCTCATTTTGAACTAAAAAAAAAAAAAGTGGGGATTCCCTCTAAATTCCAATTATTTATTTATTTATTTTATTTATTTTATGAATACAGCTGCCCAGACAGATGTGCATCCAATTACAGGGCAGGAAATATACAAAAAAAAAATATGTACATAGTATAGAGTACAAACTTAGACAAACTTAGAACTAAATATTTTACAGCGATATTTTACAATTCTTATGAACTTAAAAATACAAAGTAAATGTGAGAAGATAGTTTACACTAGACAAATGATATAGTAGGAACTAAAGGTTAATTTAAGAGTGATTTAAAATACATTGCTTTATATTATTATTGCTACAATTAAAAATATCAAGATTCGACTGATACCTTAAATAGTTGGAGCACATATTGGAAATAGGAGAAGATTTTAGTACATTTGTTCTTGGCGTAGCTAAGTAGAATAGGGCGTATGAGCTAAGAATATCCGGGCAGTCTATCTGACTTGTTAATAGTTTGTATAAGAATAAAACAGAAAAATACACCCTACGTGTCACTAAGTCGTTTAGATTAAATAGCTAATAAGTCAGATTGTGGAGTACCTCTGGGAGGATAAGTTCCGTCAGCTTTGAGGGACAGATATTTAACGTGTCTTCTCTGAACCCGTTCCAAATTAAGGATATGAATATTGTATTGTGGATTCCAGACAATACTACCGTATTCCAGTTTTGGCCGTACAATTATAAACGTAATAGGAAACAATTAAGCTAGTTGGTTGCTTCGGCTGTCGACCCAGAGATGACGCGCATTGTCATAATCTGGCCTTCTAGAAACATCTACAGAGCTGGTGACAACAGAACATTCTGGAGCAAAATGTCAAAATTTCCAAAAAAGATAAAGAGACGATGTTTACTAACGCTGTCATTAATTCAAAATTCATTTTTGACTTAGGATTTGTATTCAGCAACCTCAAAAACTTAAGAATGTGCATTTAACATCAATTTCTTACATTTTAGTAAAATTTGACAGTTTTTTGACAGCTGTCATTAAGTCATAATTAATTTCTGACTTCGGATTTGTATTTAGCGACCTAAAATACTTATGAATATACAATTAATATCAACTTTTTACATTTTGGTGAAATTTGACAGGTTGTTGACAGCTGCCATTAAATCGAAATTTATTCTTGACTTCAGATTCATGATCAACGACACAAAAAATCCATACAAAAATCATAAAAAATAATTTAAAAATTTTTTTCAAAAAATATCCTCTATAAGAATTTATGGGGGTTATATGGGGGTGGAGAGGAAAATTGACACTGTAGAAATTTTTTTTTTGCCAAATTTGGTTTCAGCGAATCAAAATACATAGGAAATGATATGTTTGATTGTAAAGACAGAACATTTCTTTTTGTCGGCCAGTGTTATAAAAAATGGAGATTTAAAGAAAAAGTATAAATTTGGCATTAAAAAAAAACCGTAACATTTTTCGTATAGGTATATTTGGTCATATAGATGCTAAATGACTCCCTGTACCTCCTTGTTCAGGGTCAGCATCGCTAAACCAAACACCCTGTATATTTCATATTATAATTATTAAGCTGTTAATTATTTATAATTATTGTAATGCATTTAAAAGAACCATTACAGTTCCGTATTCTCACGATATCCTGACGAAATTGGTATTCAGATTCGACAACACTCGTAATAAAATGCACGTCCCCTAATTTTGGTTAAACGTTTCCTTTATCCATTTATTGTAAACCCAAATATATTCATTGGGTTATTTCAAATTTACTTACCGTGTATAATGGCTTTCCTATTTCTGCTAAAAAACGCGGAAAAAAATCCCAATACATCCAAACCTTATCTCAACATAACCTCTTTCTACTTTATAGAGTTTTATGGATAAAGACTGAAATCTCATTTTGTTTGCCACATATAAACCCCAAAAGCACCGGAATGTTACAAGCGTTTCGTGTGTTCTTAACTGTGGGTTGGCCTTACATTCGTTCTTATACCACAATTCCTTTAAATTTTATTCCCTTACAACGAAATAAATGTTGTTTAGGAACGGCAGATAAAGTAAACCTTCTCTAAGTACGTATGAAATATTGCATAGCATGTCTAGTGCATTTTCCAAAGTATAAAATTCATCAAAACCCAAATTAATTAACTAACCAAATTATTATTATTTTTATTTTAAACTATTATTTAGGGCATGTCATGAAATAAAAAAAGTTTGCAGGGATCTTAAAGTACCGTAACGGTTTTGATATGAAAATAGTCATAATGAAGAAGTGTTGTCCAAACAGCATTTTTCGTAAATAACTTTTAAACTAGTGTATTTAATGTATTTTAAAAATATTTTTTAATGGTTAATCGTTCATTAAAAACCGCTGCCCAAGGAATCACTACTTCCACATCCGGATTTTCTATCTAAGCCACACAACGAAAAAATTTTGTATCTGGAAATAATTGTTTATGGAACTTTAATAATACAATATTTGAAATCATCTACCCCAAAAACCCATAAAACGATAGCCCACATCGGTAGTGGGGTGGGGGTGGTGACAGCGGGTGGGAATGGGTGGTGGATAAAGTAAAAAATATTTTGAGGTTTCTGGTTCTTGTACACAAAATAAATCACTTTTTTTTTCATCCTCTTTAATAATGGGGTGGGGGTGGTAATGGGGGTGGCTAATGCCAAAATTTTTTTTGAGAACTTAGCTTCTCTTGTCCATCCTAAATATCAATTTTATGAACTCTTACCTGCTTGATTTACCTATTTACTCCAAATTTACCGTAATTTACCCCCCTTCGACGGAACAAGATGAAAATATAATCTAGTTCTAGATCTCGTTAAAGTACATATGTGTACCAAATTTCAAGTCAATATCTCAAACAGTTCCAGAGTAAACGTGCGCACAAAAAAAGTTACAGACCGACAGACCGACAAACAGACAGAAATTTTTTCGCTCAAATTTGAAATCTCGACGTTTCATGACATTCTAAGCCTATTTGAACAATAAAAATTTTTAAACATTTTTTTGTCGTTACTAACTTCCACTGGATGTGGAAGTAAAAATATTACTTACTAAATAATACTTTACAATATAAATCGTACATTTTTTTTTAATTATAATAAAGAGATAGTTTAAATAATACAATATTAAATAATCGTAATCACATTTTTCAACATCCTCATCAACCACTAATTAAATAGCTTCATAAATATAAATGTTTCCTACTCTATTCACTTTTAACACTAACATTGCCGTATGTCCTGAACTGGAAGTATTTTCACCCACAAATAATCGCCCAAATCTGGTTGCCATTAAAAAATTAAAAGGGGGGGGGGGGGGGGAGACTTGTGACTCGCACTGTATATTGAAAGTTTGTACATTTATTTTTATTTTCCTGGAGTTTCAAGGTCTTAAATTATTTATGTGAGACACACGAACTATATAAAAAAACTATTCAAACTATTTTTTGAATTGGACTCGTAGATTTTATTATCAATGGCAACATTTTTAATAAGTATTGTTTGTTGATAGTCTTAAGGTAAGACCCACGTCTAAAATTTTAAAGGGGGTCAAGTAGCATATCGTTTTAAAGCTCGTTAAATTATCTTTCCAACAGTATCTCACATTTTAAATTTGAACTAATAGTTTTCAAGAAATTGCATCCTAAAGTTAAAGAATTTGTTGTAGTTGTTACTTACATGTCAGTTGAGTAAATGTTCGAAATGTTGACCAGAAGCTTCCATACAGTACTAAACTGGTACTGGTAAAGACGTTGTCGCACATTATGACATTCGTTGACTATACATTGGCATACATTTTCGAAGGACATCAGTTTAGTTGCGAAAATGTTAGATTTTAAGTAACCCCATAAAAAGGTATCCAATGGAGATAAATCTGGCGACTATGGAGGTCATTCAATATCGCCTCTCTTCCAATCTATTGACCCGGGCAACAGGCAGTGCGTAATACGCGGGGAGGAGACTCCGTCCTGTCGAAATATCAGCTGATCCTTGAGGTAACGGTCATTTTAAGTAACCCCATAAAAAGGAATCCAGTGTAGATAAATCTGGCGACTATGGAGACCATTCAATATCGCCTCTCTTCCAATCCATTGACCCGAACAACAGGCAGTGAGTGATACGGTGGGGGGGAGGCTCCGTCCTGTCGAAATATCAGCTGATCCTTGAGGTAACGGTCATCATTCTCGATAATGTCAGTTAGTTGGATTAATGCTGTCTTCTTGCAACTGTAAATACATCTCTCCAGCCATTTAAGAAAGAAAGACGTAAAATGCTAGCCCAAACATTTAATTTTTGGGAGGGTTGGATGTGTGCTTCGTGAAATGTCTTCGGATTAGAATCTGACTAGTAGCAACAATTATGACTGAATCATTTACGAATAAAGAATTTTCATTGGAAAAGAAGGCATTAAAAAGAAAATTTGGATTATTAATTGCCCTTCACTTATAACTTCACAAAATTGCAAACGTCGCGGCGCCGCATTCAAAGTCGTATTCATCGAGTTCCTGTAGCAATTGAGTTTTGTATGAATGGAATTTATGATGTTTTAAAATTATTTTTAATATTTGGTCCCTTAAATAGCTATTTTATGGACTCTTCTGAGTCCGCAAAATGAGTCTTTTTCGGACTAAATCCCAAAAAGTTGCCATGGCAACTTTTGAGGACCATTTAGGTAAATAATGAAAAATGGTTCATACAACAATTAAACAACTTTATTTAATCTAAGGTACAACAATATGACTTAATTATTAGATATGTAAGTTAAATTAATAATAGTTAAATGATTATGGCCCAAAATGAAAATTAAATGAACAATTTTGAGCACCTTCAAAACTATTGCCCCCAAATGTTAATTTCTTTTGATGTTTTGGTAGTAGCTTCGATATTATGTTACTCGATGCTTCGATTTTTTTCTCCCTCATTAACATTCTGCACACTTTTGTCTTCTTCTCAATTAATTCTTCTAAATATGACTCTGCCACTGAAGACGACCTGGAATTAGTTATTATTCAGAATAAAAAGACAATAATATTGTGGAAAAACTTGCTTCCATCCTCCTAGCCGTTTCAACGGGATTAAATCGACGTCAGCATCTGCCGCAAGAGACGCAGAACTTCGCCGAAAGCAAAGCACTGTATACTCTGTCGTGTTCGGTAGTTTAAGAAATTCAGCGACGATAGAGGGCATTTTCCCTAAAGAATGGATTCTTCACCTTCAGCTACCACAGGAAACACTCTCTTAATGTTGGTCTTCGTATCGGGAATTGTTATAAGAAGAATAGTGTGTCTTTCTGGACAATATCTTGTATTTTTAGTGAATGTAGCTCTTCGCTCTGCGAAATTAAATATGAAACTGATGCATGTCATTAAAGTATGATTTTAAACTTACTATAATTAATAAGTCATTCTCATCATCTGCATTTATCAAAAATATATTAATTTCTTGGCGCATCTAAACTTTTGACTTTGTGGGCTCGTAGCCTACTGAATTTTGCTTCAAAAAGCTATGATTCTGAAGAATTTTTGTTTATTTCTATATTTTCTTTGTCAGACAAAACAGCTTTTATCATCGAATATTTTGACCAGAGAGTAGATGGTTTTACCCCACTAAACATACTCTGCCACATCCACATTATAGCCACTCACATTTTAGTGGTTTTTGTAAATGGCAAAGCATCACATCACCGTGATGATGTAGAAGAACGCACTACCGGGCGTCAAAATGACGCGACACCAATTTATTTCTCAGGGGGCGCCAGTCGCGTATTACCCCGTTCTTCTACCTCCCAGGCGGGTTCGAGATAAGATGACTTCGGTAGCCGAAAAGCGGGACCAAGGCTGCACTACCACAGATCGGAAACTACGCTCTCTCTGGACCCGAATTCCCTCGTTAGGGGTTTAGGCACCTCTTAATTTCCTGAATTTTTGCATAAAAAAATCCCAACCGAAGAATTTCTCTGCGGAGGGATTAGTTTTGGTACGCGAAAATCGCGTTTTGGTCCATTAATAACGGAATATATTTCTCAAAAAACGCATAAAAAAATCCCTATCGAACCTCCGTAAAACAACCAGAAGGTCGAACGTTAATGCGAATTAACTCGACACATCCGGTTTTCTATACGAAAGTTCCAGGGATTATAGACCGTCAACAGGCCTCAAGATCAATTAAGAAACATTAGTTCAAAGAATCCGTTTATTTAACAGAATTGGTTATACAAAATTCTCAAGAAAGAATCGTGCCTTCCCCAATCAAGGTAGTGACTTTCAGACCATACAAGCGAGAGCGCTCGCGCTAACGATCGATTAGGTAGAAAAGATTCATACGTACCTTCTCAGAATCAAAATGCGAGCTTTTAGAATCATTTCAGACTCTGGGTAAATGAATAATTAAGGCTGACTGAAATTAACTTAAAAAAGTTTTACTAAATGAATTTAGTTTCACTAGAGACTACCTAGCTTTAAAGTTCTTGTATCGTGGAAATTCACGTACTCAAACACATTCAGAGGACTTATTACTGCATAAGTTGAGTGGCGTTCGATCAGTCCACGACTTACTAACCCTTATCACAGTCGATTGATAATATCGATTTGGCAGCGTCTCACCTTCGAGCGACTATTAGGCAAAATTGAATTTTTGGATTTTTATGCACAAGGCGTTTTCCTCTATAACTTTGTCATTTGAAAAGCCCCGTTATTGGCTTTTCTACCATCACTTTGTCTGGACCACTCAACGCGCTCGACCAAATTGCGAGCCGCTGGGTCAATCCAAACTCTTTCTATGCGAGAAACCGGCCTTGTACATGTGCATTGATTTTTATCAATTTTTGCTTATCGGCACTACGCCGGCTTTGACAAAATCTTCTTTTTTGCCTTTCGGATGCAGTGCATCGTTAAAATTTTATGCTCATATTTTAGAATTGGGCTTTCAATGACCGTACCTCAAAGGTCAATGTCTTTGGTTGAGGAATAAAAAATAAAAAATAATTTAAAGTATATTTTCGTGGTACTTTTTAAACTGACTTTGTGGTACTTTTGAAAAATCCATTTAAAGACCAATTTTAGCGTACTTTTGAAAAATCGATTTTCGAGCCAAATTTCAAGGTACTTTTGAAAAACTAATCTGCGGGTGAAATTTTGGCGTACTTTTGAAAAATCGATTTTTAAGCCAAATTTCAAGGTACTTTTGAAAAGTTAATCCGCGGGTGAAATTTTGGCGTACTTTTGAAAAATTGATTTTCAAGCCAAATTTCAAGGTACTTTTGAAAAGTTAATCTGCGGGTGAAATTTTGGCGTACTTTTGAAAAATTGATTTTCAAGCCAAATTTCAACGCAGTTTTGAAAAATTAGTCTGCAAGTGAAACTTTGGCGTACTTTCGATAAATCGATTCCTGGGCCAAATTTTGACGCCCTTCCAAAAATATTATTTTTCAAAGTCCAATTTATGATACCTTTGAAAAAGCATACTATTCATAAATCTTTGTCATTATATACTTCTACTCTGATATTCTGAACCAAAAACATTTTTCCTAAGTGAAAATTCGGTGTTTCTTCGAATTTTCGCCTGGTCATTTCCAACGCCTTATAGAACCCAAAACGGTCCTTGTGGACTGATCTGCGCCTCTGCAGACTCCCAAAAATGTCTTTAAATGAAATTTTTTTGCCTAAGTCGAATTTTGATTATGTCTTCAACTTAGGACGATTTTGGAGAGTTCTACAACACTCCCCTCCTTTGGTTGAATCTTTTCTACTCATCGATTGCCTTTAATTTCCATATTCACTTGTATGTCTGTATGCCTTCATTTGACGGTCTGACCTATGGTACAGATGTTTAAAAATAACGGCCTTAATTGGGGCAGACGGCTGATTCGCCTATCTAACTTAAAAATAAATACATTTTTTAAACAATACGTCAAGTTGATACAACATTTTTATCAACTTAATTACACCCGCGTCGAGGTGCGAAGCGTAGCACAATTTTGATTAGCGTCCACTCTCACTAATTCGTTGCACTCGCTTTTTCGCCCTGGTCTCGCTCTTGCTTAACTTCGGCCCTTTCTAGAAGAGGCTGTCTATATCTCCATGCCGCAGCTTGGACGGTCCTCGCCTTTGAGTTCCAGACTTCACCATGCCGCGCCCTTGCGACAGGCTGGGTCATCTTTCCATTTCTGCACATGGAAAATGCAGTTCAGCAACTAGACTGACTTTTTAGCAAGTCGTCGACTGGGACGCGTCGACTAACAAACACAATGTGTTGTTTTTAATGAAATATTTTTCTAACAGGAATTTTGTTAACTTATAATGGTTAGAAATTGGTTCTTCGTAAGGTAGATTGAATCGGCTTACGATATTCGTGCGGTCATCACTACTTTGTGAAAAAAGTATAAAAAAAAAATTGAAGCGTCTTCTTGAGCGAAGAACGTCTTCTGAAACTCGTCTCGTAGTTTCTACTTCGTAAGGTAGATTAAATCGGCTTACGATACTCGTGCGGTCATCACGACTTGTGAAAAAAGTATAAAAAAAAAATTGAAGCGTCTTCTTGAGCGAAGAACGGCTTCTGAAACTCGTAGTTTCCATTTGGGGTATACGTTAATTTTGTTGACTTAAAATGATTAAAATTGAAGTTGTCTTCTTGCATAAGAAAAACAGCTTCCGAAACTCGTACTGATTCGTACTTATGCCTACGTCCATTACTCGAACTTGGCGGCTCTCGCTCTTGAGAAGCTAGGCTTACCGGATCGCGCTCTTGCGTCGGGTTCGCCGTCTTTCCATGTCTGCTCATGGAGTAGACTTTAAATTTTCGATTCGACCGCATATAGGTCAAAATCGCCACTTAGAATTTTGAGAAAAAATATAAAAAAAAGCGAAAACGGCTATTAGCCGTGGTCGACCTCAGAAATATCTAGAGGTGACTCTTCTATATCTGGCTCATCTCGAGCATCTTCGGGATCTCGACTTATTACATCCGGCTCATCTTGAGCACTTGCGGGAACATTGATTTGAACTAGTGTGGTATCGCTACGTCGCTCTGACCTGGGCGCGATCTCATTGTCTGATGAGGAAGCGTCGTCACTAAGATGAGTTTCATCCGGACTATCTTCTGATTCTTCAGACAATTCCAATTCAACATCGGGGTCTCCCTTAGGTGCCGGCCTGATGGCATCGACATGTAACCTCGTCGAAGTTACCCCCTTGTGAATGAGGTAAACTTCATTAGACAATCTCTTTAAAACCTTGTGTGGCCCACTCCACGACGGTGTGAAGGTATGATCCTTCCTGATCCTTTTAGTCATTACCATATCTCCCACTTTATATACGACCGGCGTTACCGCCACTTTGGGCGCGTAACGCCATTGGTAATTTGTTTGATTTTTACGAATTTCCTTGACTCTTTCAAGGCGGGGAACGTCCGCTTGATTACGACGTTCTTGTCTATAAGCGAACATATTCCAATCACCAATCTGCGGTAATTCATAGCCGAGCACTACGAAACTGGGCGTATGCCCCGTAGCGGCGTTTTTTCTTGTTCTCAAGATATATGCCATCTGACTAACATGTCGATCCCACTCGTCGTTGGGTGAACCATATAATAAGGTTTTTAAGATCTTCTTAGCTTCTTGCACCCTCCTTTCTATTGGATTAGCCTGTTGGTGGTAAGCTGCTGTGAAGAATCTTTCAATATTGTTACGTGTACAGAACGTATCGTAAAAGCCGGAATTGAAGTGGCCTCCCTGGTCGGAAATGATGACCCTCGGAACGCCATATCTCGCCACTAGTTCCTCTTCGATAAATTGTGCTATTGTTTTTCCACTGACTTGGGTGAACGCCTTGGCTTCGACCCACTTACTAAATACATCCTCTACCATTAATATATATCGGTTATCTGCATCTTTGGTTCGCTGAAGCGGTCCGATTACATCGACGCTTAGAACTTCGAACGGATGCGATGGAGCATGGCTTCTGAGAGGAGCCTTCGGTTGTGACTGTCTGCTTTTTACGGAATTACAAATAATGCACTCATTTAAATATTTGTTAACTAGTCTCGACAAATTATTAAAATAATAGCGGCCCGAGATGATTCTAACAGTTTCATCGCGGCCGGGGTGACCTACTTCCGGTCGGTCGTGAAAATGAGATATTACTCTCATGACCATACGTTTTGGTACGTATAATTTTTCTATAACATTTTCGCCTCTCGTCCAAAGTGTGCCGCCTATCACTTGTCTTGTATTGACGAATTTCACCTCTGCCTCGGTTTTATCTGCTTGTCGCACTAGAGTATTCCATCGTTCAATTTGGTCTTGGATATCTCTGGAGTGCGTTTGCGCTTCTCTGACCTGATCGTTTAATTCCAATGTGGTAATCACTGATATTCGTTCCTTGTACGAGAATTTTGGTGGGTACATTCTCTCCTCTTCGTCGTCTGCTTCGACGTTTGGGCCTTGAGGATTCCTGCTAAGATAGTCAGCCAATATATTTTCCTTGCCGGGACAATGTTCTATGGTGAAGCTGTATTCCTGAAGTAATAATGACCAACGAGTAAATTTCGTTTTCTCGTCCTTATGCTTATTTAACCATAGTAAAGCTCGATTGTCGGTTTTGACTATAAATGGACGGTCTGCCAAATATATTTTGTATTTTCTTATATAATTAACGACGCTCAAACATTCCAATTCATTAATATGGTATTTTCTCTCCGTCGGAGATAACGTATTACTAGCATAAGAGACGATGTGCTTCTGGTCATTATCCCCCAATTGATATAATACTGCAGATAATCCTATTAAGGATGCGTCCGTCTGCAGTATGAACATTTTATTGAAATCTGGCCGGTGCAGTCCTAGAGGTTTATTCAATACTTCTTTTAGTAAAATAAAAGCTTCTTGGGCTTCCGGATTCCACTTGAAGCGCCAGTCTTTCGAGAGTAGTCGGGTCAAGGGCTTTGTAATTATTGCAACATTAGGGATATATTCACGTACCCAATTACATAGACCAAGGAAACTCTGAAGCTGGCGCCTTGTCGTAGGGGCCGGATAATTTTGTATCTGTAATATGTGTTTTTCTAATGGTTGAGTGGTGTTGGCATTTATTTGATGCCCGAGATAGGTTATGCTTGACGTGGCTACCACACATTTTTCCGGTGACACCTTTAAATTATGCAAACGCAGGCGTTCAAAGACGGCTCTCAGATGGTTTACATGCTGTTCTATATTTTCGCTGTAGATGATAATATCATCGAGATATACTTTGCAGAAATGATGCAAGTAGCCGGTCAATACGTCTCTTGCCATAAATTTTTGGAATGTACATGGAGCGGTCTTCAATCCGAAAGGCATCACGTTAAATCGGTAAGATGCTCCATCTAATGTTGTAAACGTAGAATAGTTTTTTGACGACTCCTCAAGAGGGATTTGCCAATATCCGCTCTTGAGGTCCAACACCGTAAATATGTTGGCGTTTCCTAGATCCTTTATACTCTCGTATATCTTTGGTAAGACGGATGCTTCGTCTTCCGTTACTTCATTTAAGTGACGATAATCAATGCAGAAGCGAGGCTTCTTGCCGGGCCTTTCAATTATAATGGGAGGCGAACTGTACTGAGCGGTACTCGGTTCTATGACCCCGGCTTTCAGCATCTCTTCAATTTGATCGTACATAACTTTTTTCTTAGAAGGAGACATGGGGTAGGGTTTGATATTGAACGGGCGGTCGTCTTTAACTTTTATTTTATGTTTCGTTGTCACCGTGGTAGCTTGGGTAGGCACCGCGGTGAACAATTCAGCGAATTCCTCGAATAGAGGTTTTAAATTATCGTTTCCGATGATCAGTTCTTCGGGAAGCCGGCATTGCTTCCTTGCTTGATGTGCTGCTTGATTCCAGAAGACGGTTATTCGCTCTTCAGTGCCGACGTAGACACATTTACGTTGATAATCGAATACGACATTGTGAGCATATAAAAACGGGGCTCCCAGAATGAGCTCTTCATTTAAATTTTGAATGACCTGAAACGTGGTCTGAAAGGGTACATCTAGTACATTAACGTTTATGGTCGTAGTCCCGAGGGATTCTACTAAACCATCGCCACAAGCCATAACAAAAGTTTGGGGGGCTGTAAGTTGATCAATGTCGTTCAAAAATTTCGGTTGGATAATATTCCTTGTCGAACCTGTATCCAATAAAGCGTTAACCGCTCGATTATTAATTATAATCTTAATGCGAGGCAGAGGGAAAGCGTCGTTGGTTTGATTGATAGATTCTAATGGAGTGAATCGGTGGGGAGATAGGTTGACTTCTTGATCCTTAAACAGGTAATTAAGGTCAGGAAGGTCATCGAAGTTTTTTAATTTAAACTTCTTGCTTCGGAGCTTCCCCGAGGGTCGCTTCGAGCCTGCTGGGGCCTGGTAGGCGGGGCTGGTACAGTTCGGCCTGGGCCATCGCCTCTGACCCCCGCTTGGTTTCCCGTATTCATATTACGATAGGGATTGTTTGGGCATTCCGCATGAAAATGCCACTGCTCCGTTGGGCAATATCTGCAAGGGCGATACGGGACTCGGGAGTTCCTTACGTCTCCAGTACCCCTTCTCGGTATATCCCCTCTAGGCAGCGAGGAAATATTATTTGCAAAATGCACCCTTGGTGCTGGCGGATTATCTCTTCTTTGAGATCCATTGAATGGTGTCCTAGATGCACCAAAGGAACTGGAGGACGGCTTCGCTAATGCGGAGGGTTCCGTTCTCCAGTTACTGCTCGATTGCTGATTCCCTTGAGCTGAAGCGGTAGAGGTGGACGCTTCTCGGTCTTTGCTTTTCTTTGCATTTTGCAGAATCTCGAATTCTTTATTCTCATCCATGATTTTGGCCATTTGTTCGGTCATCGTCACTAGTGTATTTGTATCTAGTATGACGGCACTCTTTAGGAGCATTTTCATATCAGGTCTCAACTGATTGAAGATGGTAGCCGCCTTCATCGCCTCCGGCTTAAACGGATCGATCCTCTTGAAGAGGCATACCTTCCTTGAAATAAATACTGACGTATTTTCCTCGGCATCTTGTTTCTTGCCATATAAATTAGCTACTGCTTCGGTGAGTACTTCACCTGAATCATAACGGCTTCTGAACCGCTCGAGGAATAGAGGATACGTGGTAATTAGGGTTCGATATTGTTCGAACCATTTCTTAGCATCATCTTTGAGCTGTTCTGATATTTTATATAGTCGGTCGTTATCCTGCGTAATTCGTACTCGGACGAAAAATTCCTCCATTTGATAAATGAAGGTTTCAGGGTCTTCGTGTTCGAAGCCATGAAATTCCGCATTTGGATGCTTCGACCGATACTTATGCTCGTGCGTGGCTTCGCTTAGAGCTTTGGCAAGACCTGCTGCCATTTGGGCGAACACTTGTTCTGAGGAGGGCTGTATGACTCCTTCAGTGGTACTCGGGCCAACCCCCGAACTACCCAGTACATCCTCCGCGCACGGCCTCTCTAACCCTCTAGAGACGTTGTCCATCACAGATGTCGGCTCGTCGTAAAACTGGAAAGGCGTTGATTCATCCATATCCTTTCCAGAAAGCCCTGCTGACTAACAACGCCCCACGTTGGGCGCCATGTAGAAGAACGCACTACCGGGCGTCAAAATGACGCGACACCAATTTATTTCTCAGGGGGCGCCAGTCGCGTATTACCCCGTTCTTCTACCTCCCAGGCGGGTTCGAGATAAGATGACTTCGGTAGCCGAAAAGCGGGACCAAGGCTGCACTACCACAGATCGGAAACTACGCTCTCTCTGGACCCGAATTCCCTCGTTAGGGGTTTAGGCACCTCTTAATTTCCTGAATTTTTGCATAAAAAAATCCCAACCGAAGAATTTCTCTGCGGAGGGATTAGTTTTGGTACGCGAAAATCGCGTTTTGGTCCATTAATAACGGAATATATTTCTCAAAAAACGCATAAAAAAATCCCTATCGAACCTCCGTAAAACAACCAGAAGGTCGAACGTTAATGCGAATTAACTCGACACATCCGGTTTTCTATACGAAAGTTCCAGGGATTATAGACCGTCAACAGGCCTCAAGATCAATTAAGAAACATTAGTTCAAAGAATCCGTTTATTTAACAGAATTGGTTATACAAAATTCTCAAGAAAGAATCGTGCCTTCCCCAATCAAGGTAGTGACTTTCAGACCATACAAGCGAGAGCGCTCGCGCTAACGATCGATTAGGTAGAAAAGATTCATACGTACCTTCTCAGAATCAAAATGCGAGCTTTTAGAATCATTTCAGACTCTGGGTAAATGAATAATTAAGGCTGACTGAAATTAACTTAAAAAAGTTTTACTAAATGAATTTAGTTTCACTAGAGACTACCTAGCTTTAAAGTTCTTGTATCGTGGAAATTCACGTACTCAAACACATTCAGAGGACTTATTACTGCATAAGTTGAGTGGCGTTCGATCAGTCCACGACTTACTAACCCTTATCACAGTCGATTGATAATATCGATTTGGCAGCGTCTCACCTTCGAGCGACTATTAGGCAAAATTGAATTTTTGGATTTTTATGCACAAGGCGTTTTCCTCTATAACTTTGTCATTTGAAAAGCCCCGTTATTGGCTTTTCTACCATCACTTTGTCTGGACCACTCAACGCGCTCGACCAAATTGCGAGCCGCTGGGTCAATCCAAACTCTTTCTATGCGAGAAACCGGCCTTGTACATGTGCATTGATTTTTATCAATTTTTGCTTATCGGCACTACGCCGGCTTTGACAAAATCTTCTTTTTTGCCTTTCGGATGCAGTGCATCGTTAAAATTTTATGCTCATATTTTAGAATTGGGCTTTCAATGACTGTACCTCAAAGGTCAATGTCTTTGGTTGAGGAATAAAAAATAAAAAATAATTTAAAGTATATTTTCGTGGTACTTTTTAAACTGACTTTGTGGTACTTTTGAAAAATCCATTTAAAGACCAATTTTAGCGTACTTTTGAAAAATCGATTTTCGAGCCAAATTTCAAGGTACTTTTGAAAAACTAATCTGCGGGTGAAATTTTGGCGTACTTTTGAAAAATCGATTTTTAAGCCAAATTTCAAGGTACTTTTGAAAAGTTAATCCGCGGGTGAAATTTTGGCGTACTTTTGAAAAATTGATTTTCAAGCCAAATTTCAAGGTACTTTTGAAAAGTTAATCTGCGGGTGAAATTTTGGCGTACTTTTGAAAAATTGATTTTCAAGCCAAATTTCAACGCAGTTTTGAAAAATTAGTCTGCAAGTGAAACTTTGGCGTACTTTCGATAAATCGATTCCTGGGCCAAATTTTGACGCCCTTCCAAAAATATTATTTTTCAAAGTCCAATTTATGATACCTTTGAAAAAGTATACTATTCATAAATCTTTGTCATTATATACTTCTACTCTGATATTCTGAACCAAAAACATTTTTCCTAAGTGAAAATTCGGTGTTTCTTCGAATTTTCGCCTGGTCATTTCCAACGCCTTATAGAACCCAAAACGGTCCTTGTGGACTGATCTGCGCCTCTGCAGACTCCCAAAAATGTCTTTAAATGAAATTTTTTTGCCTAAGTCGAATTTTGATTATGTCTTCAACTTAGGACGATTTTGGAGAGTTCTACAACAATGACACTCTTTGGACCGTTTTAGAACGTTCACATTATAACCACTCCCATGTCAGTGGAGATTGGGATGTCCACAATCACCACATCATTTTAATGATACATTTTAAAACGTGGATGTAACTAACTGAGCCACCACTCACTTTGGTATCACCATCTCATACAAAATAGCGACCACCGCCGGCAGCGCCACTAGTCTAGTACTACTACTGTCATCTCATCTCCAGTTTACACTTGTCTGTGTTCTATTAACGACGTTGACGTCAATAAACTTTAGTTTTAATGTTTTTGTTTTGTTTGGTAAATATCAACACATTTTTACGAAAAGGTAAGTACCTACTTGTATTAGCTACATTGTTACTATGAAATGTATTCTTATTTTATACCTTGCCTGTAATTTTCATGTTTGGTGACATATCGAATGACATCATTAAAATTCAAGGGAAAAAAGCTAATTTATCATTTGAAGGCGAGTTTATAAAAAGAGTCCTAGTCCTAACTTAGCCTATCTTAGTCTTAATTTTTTACCTAAAAAGTTAAATGTACAGGTTACCCGTATTCTGTTTATAAAAGTCCTAATTAGGCAATCCAACGACCTGTCAAAATTATTTTTCAATATGGCGCTGAGGGCAAACATGGGGTTTATTTTAATTAACTCGCGGAAACGTAGCCAAGGCAACCGAAAAAAAACTCATTTAACGAATGAAAATAAAGGATTGCCGGATGTTTGCCCTCAGCGCCATGTTGGAAGTCACGTGGTTTGGATCGCCTAATCCTGTCTTGGTCCTAACTTAACCTAAAATTTTTAAGTTAATTTTTCCTAGAGGCTAATAGATTAGAAATCAATTCCAATTGGCGTGAAAAGTTCGTGTATCTATTTTACGATCAACTTAGGACAAATGCCAGTTCTGATAAACCAGTCTTAGGACATCAGATATGTTTTAGGGAAAAATTAAGGCTAAGATAGGCTAAGTTAGGACTGGGACTTTTTTTATAAACTCGCCTTAACATAATATATTTTGGTTAACACTGGTTATTTATTTTTCAATTACAGAATACTTTCGAATTCATAATTTAGTTTTTGTACCACATTAGGTATACCAATAGGTACAGTGTTGTCTCCATGTCATCCATGCGGCATGCCCCATTTGATATTCGACGAGATTATTAGGTACCTTGTGTGTGCTATCAATTAATTGGTAAAATATAGGTACACTTTTATATTTAAATTTCATTATATTTATAAAAACAGTATAAAAGAGAGATAAATAAAATATAAATATATAGAGAGCATATTTAGGTTATTTTTGATTTAAATACCAAGATAATTGTTTTCTTACCAATTGACGACAAAATGCAGTCATATTGTATGTTATTTGCTTTATTACCCCTCATTTTATTTTGCTCTAGTATATTAGGTGTTTTCTTTCTACCAACAATCTTAGCTATGCTAAGTAGTTTTAATGTCACACGCAAACTGTGGTACATACACGAATATTTCACTCATCAGGCGTGACTGAAAAACTAGCATCTTAGCTTAGCTAAGATTGTTGGTAGAAAGAAAACACCTATTATTTTAGTACCCTAATCCGAGGATTGTCTAATTATATCTATAGTATAAATACCCTAGTCAAATTAGAACAAATTTCGACGTTTGACGAAAAAAACTGATAAAGTGTTTAAATTTGGCAAATATGTTCATTTAGGCTTACCTACTATTAAACATACTAAAAGTCCCCAGCCCAAACTGTTGCGCTTGAGCCACCATCTTGGAGAAATGGCGGTCCGATTCATTTTACTGCTTATATCTTTCTAACCATTAGCGATATCGAAATTATGTTTATATACAAAATAAAGCTTATAAAATTCTGTATAAAAAGTGTTATATGCATTTCATCGACACGTTTCAACAATTGTGAATATCACTCGTATATAATAAAAAATATATCATTGTATTGTCATAAAATACGGGACAACTTTCAAAATGTCTTTTCTGTCAGTCCGTCTGCCTCTCCGTCTCTCATGTCTCTTGTAAGCTAAATAACTTAAAAAAGAAAAGTCTGGTTTTATTGAAATTTGGACAATAAATTAGTGTTAGCTATAAGAAGCCCCAGCAATTTAAAAAAAAAATCGATCAGTAAGTACGTTATGATTGTAGGTTTAAGTGACATACTTGCAATTTTAATGATCTCCCGATGATACCATCTTGATTGTCGAAACGTTGGTCAGTATACTGTGCAGTATCTCTGTATTTTTAGCATCTTATCAAAGGTGTTACAACACTCTTCACATGCCTTTTTTTCATAAAATGTTTTATAACCTTTATATTTACTAATCGATTTTTTTCAAAATCAATAGAGTTCTTCCTTTAGTTAACACTAACTTACTGTTCAAATTTCAATAAAATTGGACTCTTCTCTTTGAAATTATCAGACTCACAAAAAGTGTCGTGGGCGAGCGTAGAGACGACTTCAATGTGAATATCAGTCGATATTCCATTGAAGCAACGTCGAGCGCGGTTAGTACTTGGATGGGGTCCCATCTTGGGAAATACAGTGTTCTCGTCCCACCTTCTAGCGGCTTATATATCAGTGTATACGCAGAAGTTACGTAATTTCAGACGAGGATTACGTAGTGGATATACCATCCTTCGGAGGGGATGTAAAGCAGGCGGTCCCTTGTCTATTAAATATTAGGCAAGTAAAAGATCCCTACTCTTCTTAAGGGAAGAGGTTCGGCAAAATTTCCAGGTTGGGGGCAGCTCGTCTCCTGGCGTAGGTGATAGGCCCTGATAGCGGGCCGACGTTAAATAGTTAAAAAAAAAAGTGTCGCACAGAAAGACAGATGGACAAACTGACAGACTGACAAACAGATATTCGACGAATATTTTAAAGTTATTGGGAATTCTAGAATTAACATAATAATATGAATTTTTTTTTACGAGTGATTTCCGGTTTAGAAATGTGTTGATCAAATGTAATTTCCTATTTTAGATGATAATAATAGATACGGAAAAATATTATATTACATTTTTTATAGAGAATTTTATAAGCTTTACTTTTTATTGGAGACTTAATTTCGATATCTCTAATGGTTAGCGAGATATAAGAAAAAAAAAAAACTTAATCTGAGCACCATTTTTTCAAGATGGCGGCGCGAGCGTAAGAGATAGAGTTGACGACTTTAAGTATGTTTAAACAGTGGGCCTTAATGAACATCTCTGCCAAGTTTCAAAACTTTAGGTATCAGTTTTTTTCCTCTAGTCCTCCCTATTTAACTGGAATAATTTAGGTACTTATACATTTTTTTCTATTTTAGAATGTTATAATAGACAATTAAAACTATCTTCGTTCGTGAGGCTTCTGGCAGTGGCAGTATAATGAGAGAAAAGGTGGTAAGTTTATATAAGTTCTAAAATCTTAGACATTTTGCATTTGAACTTTGTGCAAACTGCTGTTTTTACCAACTTTTTCTGTAACTATAATAAGGCTCTATAAAAAAAATATATTCTTTATTGTTTCATATTGAAATACTCGTTTCGGTAATGAGAAACTTCACCTTCAGTTTTTTTTTTTGCTTAATTTTTAATTTAGTGTATACTTATTGTCATATTTTAAGTCTCATCGAAACTTTATTATTTTGTTAGAGATAGAATTCAAATGGTGTCCACGAATCAAGAGTGATACAAAGTTCAAATAATTTTAGAACCGTAATCTGCATGCCCTGTTAGAATCAAATTCTGAATTCGTATCTTTATTGCTAATTCATGTTTTACAAAATAGTAGTTTATTTTCAATCGTCATCCTTTTTTTTTATATTTTCAATAGTATCAATGAAGTTGTTCTAAAGATGTAAGCTATTAAAATTAAATTTAATTACTTCCACAACCAGTGGAAGTATGGTAACGACAAAAAAATTTTTGAAAATTTTTATTATACAGATAGGCTTAGAATGTCATGAAACGTTGAGATTTTAAATTTGAGCGAAAAAAAAATTTCTGTCTGTCGGTCTGTAACTTTTTTGTGCCCACGTTTACTCTGGAATCGTTTAAGATATTGACTTGAAATTTGGTACACGTATGTACTTTAACGGGATCTGGAACTAGATTATATTTTCATCTTATTCCGTCGTAGGGTTGGGGGGTAAAATGTGGTAACTAGGGGGTAGATTGGGGGTAAATCGGTAAATCGGTAAATCAAGCAGGTAAGAGTCCATAAAATTGGTATTTAGTGATACAAGAGAACCTAAGGTTTAAAAAAATTTTTTGGCATTAGCCACCCCCATTACCACCTCTACTCCATTATTAAAGGAGATGAAAATAAAATTGTGATTTAGTGTGTGTACAAGAACCAACAGTCTCAAAATATTTTTTCTACTTCATCCACCTCCACTACTACCCCCCTATCACCACCCCCACCCCACTACCGTGTGGGATATCGTTTTATGGGTTTTTGGGGTAGACGATTTCAAATATTATATTATTAAAGTTCTATAAACAATTATTTCCACATACAAAATTTTTTCATTATGAGAGACTTGGATAGAAAATCTGGATGTGGAAGTAGTGATTCCTTGGGCAGCGGTTTTTTACTTTAATAACAAAACTAGTGTGTGGTTGAACTTGAAATTACCACTACCAACACTCAACTTTTAACATTATTTTTACTGACATAAATGATACCAAATCTTATTAAACATTTTTAAACTGTGATAATTAATTTTTTATAAATTTTTAGATGTGGTATGAAAAATAGTTCCAGCCACAGCAGACTTTGACTATGAGATAATTGTGACACTTAATCCGTTATAGGGATCAAAGAAGATCAAGAAAGAAATAGCTAGGTGAATTTATATTATAAAGCATACCTGTAATCATATCTTGAATATATATAGTTTCGGAAATGTTTGTTTCATTGATCACATCAAATTTATTTAATACTTTTTATATTTTTAAATCTAATTTCTATTATTTTACTTAGAGACATTTTCTGGGACCCCACTTTAGTGAGTAATGTATGTGCTATAAAACGATTAAAATATCTAGGGATATGTGCAAGATTTATAAGCAAATATCAAACGATTATGTATGAACTGCCTTTTTATATATTTTCCGAAATCTCAACAAAAATTTAAGGAAAAGGTAAGTAAAGCGAATGTGAAATATACTTTTTTGTGTAAAATTTCAGCAATATCAGGCTACTTTGATGAAATGTTTTGTTTGAAGTAAGCCATTAAAATAAAAATGAATTGTAAATAAATTATGTTGCTTTATAATGTATATTATAACAACTTGAATGTTACCGCTGAGTTAATTTTAAAATAAATGAAAAGAATCTATTTTGCAACAAATAAATCTTCTTTTATATTACGAAAAAAATAACTCAAAGAAACAACGATGAAAGATTTATATTTATACCCGGCTCCAATATAAAATGATTAATTTTGAATAAAGTATGTCTCCTCATATTGAATTTTTTATTGTTTTTAATCGACAAAAATTATTTCATCAAAGTCGGCTGACGTTTTATACTTAGTGTGTGATTTTACATTCTGAACAACTTTTCTCTTTATTTTTTTTTCATTTAGAAAAATAAAGGTGTACTTATTTCTTAAATATTTGTTTACAAATCACCCTGTATATCTAAAATTATATTCTCATATACAGCTAATTATATATGTAACTATATTATGCTACGAGAATAACTTTAGGTATGCAGGAGGATTTTGAAACAAATATTTAAGAAATAATAAGTTCACCTTTATTTTTCAAAATGAAAAAAAAAATGAGAAAAGTTTTTCAGAATGTAAAATCACACACAAGGTATAAAATGTCAGCCGACTTTATTGAAATAATTTTTTTCGATAAAAAAACAATAAAAAATTCAATGAGGAAACATAATTTATTCAAAAATTCATCATTTTTTGGAGCCGGATATAAAATATTAATCTTTAATCAGTGATTTTTAAGTTTCAATTGAGCTATTTTTTCGTTATATAAAAGTAGATTTATTTGTTGCAATATAGATTCTTTTTATTTATTTTAAAAGTAAGTGGGCGGTAACATTCAAGTTGTTATAATATATATTTTTTGTACACAATATGATCATATCTATATCACAAATGACTGGTACTGATGTGGCTGAAAAGTGGAAAATAAGTAAGTCACTTTTGACGACGTGGCTGAGTGCGGCCGTTTAGCGTCACTGTGACGGCATTTCCACGTGGTTGCAAACAAGAATGACGACGTCACTGTTGCAAAAATCACATCATTATGATGTTAAAATGATGTGGTTTGGTTTGCTGGGACTTCTTGCGACTGTAATAGGAAAATACGAAAATAGTCACAATAATAATTTACATATGTTATTAATATTGAATGCAAAGAATAGCGGCACTTAACTATTCATGTAAATATTTCAACATTGCATCTTCGTCTACAATTACAATGTTGTTCAGTTCTTTCCATCGAATGAATGCTTCATATTCCTTTTCATAAAGACGAATTTCACTGGAAGTAAATCTAACACAATTTCTTTCACTTTTTCAGATATAATTTGTGGATTATGCATTTTATGTCGTAAAAAGAACGCGTCAAAATTCTTTTGTTTACATAAAACAATCTGGTTTCTATGGTCGCATGATAAATAAAATTCAAAGCTCACTATTTCTGGAGAAATATTTGCTCTGATCAAGAATTCAAATATGTTTTAGGGACCTTTAACAAAAAAATGTTGTTTGTAACACGTACCTAAAATCAGTTTTTCGGGACTCATCGGCTATTCCGGACTCAGCTTCTCCTTGTCCGGAAACAGCTACAATTCATTCCAAAAAACGTGATATTAGGTACTTGTTACAAAAATGACTATTAAATACTGGTCCGATTAATACCAGACACAATAACCAATTGCCTCATATTGAACGTAGGATCGTAGCCTAAAACTGCTACTTGCTCATTTCTTACTCTGTTTTCAGCATTTCGCTTCTTGTTGGCTATAGAGCCAGTGTCCAGAAATTTTCCACTACTCCAGGACGTACATCCGACCGATTTTCTTATCTCTATGTTGTTAATTAAACAATTTGTTTTATTATAGTTGTCTACGGATTTATTATGCGAATAAAAAATGTCGGCACGTTTGATGGTACGGTAAAGATGAAAGGCGCCAACGTTTTTGAGTGCAGAGTAAATCTGCATAGAGTTCTGCAGTAGAGTAAATCATAATTTCCAATGTAAAAATAAAATTAATACTACGAAATAAAACGTATTGTTTGTCGATAAACTTACATAATTTGTACTGAAAGTCTTGGTTTTTAATACTAGCTAACTGTTTTATCATTTTTATCAGTGTAAAGAAATAAAATGAAACAGTATAAACATCAATACGTCAAGGCGCACATACAAGGGAAGTAATTCATTGATTATTATACTCTTCGCAAAAACGAAGAGTATATTGTATTTGATCGGCACATTTCTAAATCAGTAAATATCGCTCGTAGAGAAAAAATGTTTATATCGTTATGTTAGTGAACGAATTCTAAACAGCTTTCAAAATGTCCGTCTGTCCGTCCGTCCGTCCGTCCGTCCGTCCGTCTGTCCGTCTGTTCGTCTGTCCGTCTGTCCGCCCGTCCGTCCGTCTGTCCGTCTGTCCGTCTGTCCGTCCGTCACGTTTCTTGTAAGCACGATAATTCAAGAAAGAAAAATACGATTGTATTGAAATTTGGAGAGTAAGTTAGTGTTAGCTAAAGGGAGAACAAAATAGATTGGTAAATAAAAAAGTTATTAATAATTTAAAATTTAAAAAAATATTTTTTACATTTTTTTATGGTTTGTAATAAATAGAAATCTTGCGAAATGTTATTTCCTATCACTATTTTTTTTATACATTTTACTGTGTGTTTCCTAATAATCGCAATAAATTTACTAATAGTATATATTACACTCGTTAACAATTTTAGTAAAAAGAAATGGTGGTGTAGCGGCAAAAGTTTCGTCTCGCAATCCAAGGGTCCCAGGTCCGATCCCTCACATCGTGATTTTTTTTTTCATATATTTTTTTCACAACTTGGTATCACAAAATTTAGAATGTCCAAAAACTAACATTATTTACAAGAAAAATGCGAAGAGTATCCTATAGAATGTGTAACAATTATATAAAAAGCTCAGTAAATCGGCGAAGAGTATAATGCTTCCACCAGTTAATTATCTGGCTTTAGGACGCAATTTACCGAAAACTATTAGTTCAAATTTCAAAAGGATACCATTGTAAAGAGAATTTAACGGGTTTTTAAAATATGTGATAATTGACCCCCTTGGATATGTCCTACCATCGCTTAAGGACACTTTCGAAGTGATATCATCGACGATACCCAATAAATGTGTCCCATTTGATAATAAAACCGACGGGTAGTCTTTGTCGTTTTGGGTGGGCCACCCTGTATAATCATTCCTTCATAAGCGGAAAAAGTATGTATGCAAAAATCAAAATATTCACTGACAGAATATATCGCTTTACATGAATCTAGTTTTGAAACAAATAATGAATATCCGTTATTTTTGACAAGTACTGCAGTTGCGATTCGGAGATTTGATAAATTTGTAATGCTATAAAAGTAAAAGCCGAGATTTCTACTAACACTTTAACAAATCTGCGGCTTGATTAGGAATACCCACTAAAAGATTTGATAAAATTAATTCAATGAAATTTTCCTTGGAGAAAAACTTATGATAAATGGTCCGTCTACAACAAAAGCCGGTGATCAAAAAGTCATTAGCCTCAAGCCAAACCCTCAGTTTTGTCTTAGATGGAAGGGTGAGAGGAACATACAGATTTTCTTTTACAGAAAAACGTTTATTGCATTGAAAGCTCAAACTGAATCGGATATTGTCGGTATATGAGTTATTGTTTACCTGCCTCAAATTAATGGGAATACAGTGTATATTAAAAAGATCCACAAAATTGCTTACTAGAATATTAGATTATAACTTTATGAGTGAAACAAATACTTATATTACTAAAAATATGCATCGGTCTTATCTGTGCTTGAAGTGAGAAATCAACGATCGTTGTGAATTACAAATAATCTATATATTTGAAACATAAGGCGTTCTCCTTTCAGGCTTCGCCAGCGGCTCCCTCCGGACCATTTTTAAGGGTTCTTTTTTCAGAATAAAGCTCTTTATCCGCAGATGTGTCACCACTAATGTTTATTTTCTTAAACTATTACTTTCGTGCATAAAAACGAAATAGAAGTAGAAATAAATAAATTAACCTCAGTCATCGAACTATAACGTACTGATGGCCACTACTACATCAAACTGCGCATGTAGAGGTCGCAGTTGACCGAAGAAATTCGAGTAAATCAGTCAATGCATTCAAGGAAACCCACTGCGCATCCATTGCACTCGAGGAAACCCACTGAGCATCCATTGTAATCGAGGAAACCCATAGTACTCGGGGAAACCCAGTGCGCATCACAATTTGATAACAATTCATTATTCTATCATGCTTAAAAAACATTCCTCTCCCTGTTGACCCTTTCGGGGGGTCTCTTTTTGAAAACCGTCGAATACGTGCCCTCTTTATTTCCACAGAAGAGCCTGGCGCTGGAATATCACGATTTCAGAGATACGGGTACCCTTTAGAAAATATACCACCGCTTTCATCCCTTCAACAAGTGAAAATAGAAATTTCGTCTTACTCGTGTCTAATAGATTCCAATAAAGAGTATTTCTGCCGAATTTCACGCTTCTAGGTCTAAGCGTTTCCGAAAAGCTTAGAAACCTCCCCCTCCCCGTTCACCCTTTCGGGAGGTCTCTTTCTAAAAATCGTCGAATACGTGTGTTCTTATTTCCTCAGAAGAGTCCATCGCTCGAATAATCACATTTCTGACTTAGGCGATTTCAAAAATACGGGGTGCACTTGGTGCACTTGAAACCATCTACCACCCAGGTTTTCACCCCTTCAAAAAGTGAAAATCGAAATTTGGTCTTATACGTATCTAATAGATTTCAACAAAAAATATCTGCCAAAAGACTAACATTTCAACCCCCCTTTTCACCCTCTTAAGGGTCGAATTTTGAAAAATCCCTTCTTAGTGATTGCTTACGTCATTCTAGCCGGAGAGCGAGACCTCTGAATCCGACACATGCTGTGCAACTCTCGAACATTCAAAAACAGACAGTTGATTCTTATGTAAAAATACCTCACAAAACATATTTTTGAGCTCGCGATTTGTATTGGAATTGCGAAATTGGAAAAAATTGCACTTTTTCATGCTTTATACAAAAATCACTATTTTCGCATTTTTAATGTTCCCACTCCTCTATATCTGTTCTTTGTTGTCATAAAAAAATGATATTTTAGTACTGCAACACACAAACCTTTCGCTTTCCAACGGTGTATGCAAAATAATATGTTTTGATATGACTGAAAAATAAATAAGTATTATTGGAAGAGTTACCACTTTTGTATATTTTACAGTAATAAAGTGTGGATCGAGGTAACTTTTTTATTTTTCAAAATAATTGGATACTGTAAGCGAGTAAGCTGTAGTTAATGGAATGAGAAAGTTTTTTATTTGGAGCGTTTTTTCGTGAAATGTTTATTAAGTAAGAAAAAGGCCGTGTAACATGAATCATACGCTCGGCGCTCTGGCTCGCAATCCCTAACTGTATCGGACAATAGATAGTTTTCATTTTAATACTTTCTGTGTGAGTCGGACAATAGATAGTTTTCATTTTAATACTTTCTGTGTGAGTAAGGAGTGTTATAACTCACTGATGTATTTTTTTTAGAATACATTATTGTGGAACATTGTTGTTTTTAAAAAATTACATAATATTCACAATATTACTTCCACGTCCAGTGGAAGTATAGTAACGACAAAAAAAAATTTAAAAATTTTTATTGTCCAAATAGGCTTAAAATGTCATGAAACGTCGAGATTTTAAGTTTGAGCGAAAAAAAAATTCTGTCTGTCTGTCGGTCTGTCTGTCGGTCTGTCTGTCGGTCTGTCTGTCGGTCTGTCGGTCTGTCTGTCTGTCGGTCTGTCGGTCTGTCTGTAACTTTTTTTTGTGCGCACGTTTACTCTGGAACCGTTTAAGATATTGACTTGAAATTTGGTACACATATGTACTTTAACGAGATTTAGAACCAGATTATATTTTCATCTTGTTCCGTCGAAGGGTTGGGGGGTAAATTGGGGTAAATTTGGGGTAAATAGGTCAATCAAGCAGGTAAGAGTCCATAAAATTGGTATTTAGTATATACAAGAGAAGCTAAGGTCTCAAAAAAATTTTTGGCATTAGCCACCCCCATTACCACCCCCACCCCCTTATTAAAGGGGATGAAAAAAAATTGTGATTTAGTGTATGTACAGGAACCAGAAACCTCAAAATATTTTTTTACTTCATCCACCCCCCACTATTACCACCCCCCACCCCACTACCGATGTGGGGTATCGTTTTATGGGTTTTTGGGGTAGAGGATTTCAAATATTATATTATTAAAGTTCCATAAACAATTATTTTCACATACAAAGTTTTTTCGTTGTGAGTGACTTGGATAGAGAATCTGGATGTGGAAGTAGTGATTCCTTGGGCAGCGGTTTTTTTAAGTGGTTCATGATTCACCATATTGGTATATCATCAACAGATCGGGTAAGAAATTTTTACTGTAAACATGTGCACATTCCTAATTATAATTTTTTTAGCTTTATCTGTGGTCAACATTGACTTTGATCAGTGTATTGTGTGTCAGGAACTTCAGAAATTGTTCAAAATATTACAGAAGAAAACTAAACAAAACTAGTACACTCGGCGTTATTTAAATCGGACAATATATCGGTGGCAATTGGAAAATAAGGATTTTTTTCTTCTAAGAATCCCGTTTATCACGCCCAGTGTAGAAGATCGTATACGAAGATTTTTTATCAAGACATACATGTTTCTATGAAAAATGCTGACAATAAAGGCACTACTACAAAATTACAAACCAGATTGAGTATGTCTTCGGACACAAAAAATGTCTTATTTGTAATAAAGAATGCGACGTTAAAGGAAACCGAAAGCAACTGTATTTGTAGGGTCATTTAACCGGCAAGACGAAGTTTTACAGAAAGCTATGGAGTTAAATGAAGTGGCAAAGACTATATAGAATTCAAGGATTCGACGACAGTTGCATAGACATGACAGCAAATGATTTGAAATATCACAATTTGTGTATATTAGATTTTTTGAAAAAAAAACTAATACTTCAAAGAAACAAAACAATACTAATATTCTTCAGTTTAAAGACGTTTTTCTGCAAGTCTTATTAAAATTAGAAAAAAATTTATTGCTAAATGCTGAAGTTTTAACAATACCTAGCTCAAATTTGTCACCTTCTTCATACAGAAGCCACTAAATTGGACTAAATCATATCCAAGTTCAGATGAGATTTCCAAGAAATTAAAGTAACATTTCGGAGATAAATAACTAATAATTGCAAGGGGTTCAAAGTTGTCTAGTTATGTTTGTTCAACGGTTATGTTTGTTCAAAAATAATAAAATTGTTCAACGTGTCAGAAGAGAGCACATCTCAGTTATTAGATACGAAGGATGTTGCCGGACAGACCAATTCTTCTTGTCACTTACAGTTTGACATCTACCATCTCGCTAAAGTCTTAAAAATAAATATTCAATTATGTAAATCTGCAGTTGATAACACAGAAATTACTAAAGAATGTGCTTCTAAAATTATTCCGAATTCATTATACATTTTTTTTTACAAAACTGCCTATTTCGTTCAGCCAAAAATACCAAACCTTTTTGAATTTGGATGGCACAAGACAGACAGCGACATAATGCCAATCACGATGACAATTAATGCGAAGCCAGATTTTCTAAACAACACAATTTTGTAAGTGCAACCTAATTTGTAACACATCATGTTCTTGTGCTAAAGCAAATGTACTTTGTTCCATAAGCTGTTTATGCGAAGGCAAATGTGTATATATCGAACAAAAATCTATTGAATGTGTGCTACTACAGAATTCTATTACCCAGTATAATATTATCAAATTACTTCTACGCTGTATGGTGCATGGTGAACTCAGAATTTAATGCAGCGCGTACAACGTTCAAGCTTATTACACTTTTATGACCATCAAACTGTTGTAAACAACGATTTTATGTTATTCAAAAATTAATTCAGACCTTAAACTACATTTCACTCGCTTATACTAGTCTTCTATCTTCAATAACAAAGAAGTTTCCTCGATACAGACTTTTTCGATGTCGCTACTGAAAAATTCATGTCAACTCTGGCGAAAATATGTTTTTCCACCAGATAATTTACCTTTAATATAATTTTATGTATGGCAATCGATTCATTATATTTCGAAATATACGTGTCCAAATTTTCAAGCCGAGTTAATTGTTATTAATAAAGTTATGATACGAGAAACATAATATTGTATTTTCGCGGAATTTCATAGAAAAGTTGAAAAGTGCAATTTTCTCCGATTTCGCAATTCCAATTAAAATCGCGACCTCCTTATTCGAATTCGGCAGGTCATTTATTTGTCAGATTTGCTACATTTACAATTGAAGCAAAAATTGTGGGTATTGGTTTCGTCCTTAACGCCGAGACGTTAAATTCCATGAGATGGTCCTGATTGGATATGAAAATCAATCGAAGAGTGTGGGTTGATGCTTTAACAGCAACAAATAAAAATAAACTCGCAAGTGTTGATTCCTAGTATAATTTACATGTTCCAGACTGTAGGCAAAAAGAATTCTGCGAGAAAAACAGGCCTGCAAATAATAATAATTTTTCCATACTTCACCTTGCCAAAGTCTCCACACTGGCGATAGAAAATCGCGTTGTCTGTGAGATGAAAGGGTAACGGGGTTACTCTAGCAGACTCCACCTATAGACCTTATTTCCCTAAAGTGTACACATCCTATTTGGGACTTAATATTCGAACAGGAAGCTGAGTATAAGGAGATGAACATAATATGTTTACGAATAGGGCATTGAAACCTGCGAACTTGCCTTATGTATCCTCAAAATTGTTTGTATACTGATATATTTAACGATACCTCAAATTATACTAGTGGCGTACCTACATCCTGATTTTTATCATTTTAGGGCCTTTCGTGATAAAAGCATGACACTGTAAGTGTGTTTATTAATATTTTTGGAGTAGTTTAAGATGCAGAGTCAAATTCTTATCGTGGTAGGGTCGGGTTTGAGACTAATTTTAATTCTAGATTTTTCCATAATCTTGCTTGTTTTCATTAATGTTATTAAGGTTTAGTAATATATTATTATTCAGGGTAGTTTCATCCCTCTCATATCTTACAATGGCAATTAAAGGTACAAATATAAAAAAAGGAAGCGTGCATTTTACATTAATGGCAAATGCAAGAATGTTTGAAAGAAGCATCAGTATTTAAAATGTTATAGGCATACCAATCTACATTTTATCCTAAATACAAAGCATTACTCTAAGGTCCGGTACTTTCATCTATAGATATTGATATTTAATCTGCAGAATAAGGTTTATCCCAGAGATAAGCAAAAAATCGGTATTTTCACCTACAAATAGTGATACCCACCCGATAAATATGGTTACCCTAGGTAACCTTTCCGGCACTTAGACCTTCGGATAACGGTTTTATCCAACGGATAAAAATAGTCACGTCCATGCGGTTGGACGTAATTGACCCAATTGCTATTTTATCTTCTAACCAAACTTTTTAAAAATTTGGTTTGTTTTATTTTAAATTTGTAATTATATACAAATAATAATATTTAATAAAAAAAAAAAACATGGGCTACTCATATGCAGAACCAGCACCTAAAGAAGAATGAGGAAATCTCGGTACACTGCATTTATCCAACATACAGGGATCTCAGCGTGGACCTTACTAAAAAATAATGACTTAATGACCTAAACTTTTGAAAATAATGACCATCTTTTTAAAATAATGAGTAAAAAATTACTTCTTGGTAAGTCCAAATGTTTGATATCTACTGTTTTTTTATAAAGTAACATTTAATAACTAATGTGAAATACCCCGAATCTAGGTCGTGTGTTTACAAATTAATTTTCTAAATTTTTAATAGAATTTACATATTTCAGAATTTTAAAATAATTCAAATCAAAATTAAATATTTTACGATAAAAATTAAACAGATTTCATGCATAATTTCTTCGAATACAGAAATATTATTTTATTATAGTATTTCGTACAGTATTTTACTAAAGTTTAAATAAAACGACGTTGAAATCCAAGTTTCATACCCAGTGCATCTCCTGAAGAATTCGTTACGTAAATAAGTAAAGTCAGAAACATAATCAATAAAGAACCATATTCATAATAGTTAGAGTCTAAATTTTCTTATTAAAGTATAATTTAGATAAGCAAAAGTTTGTTCAAGTGGTAAATGCCTACGTGAGAACTCCGAAGAACCAACTGCTCGTTATTCCACTCACTCTCGCGTATCACGTAGTTTTGTTTCCTTATCGTATCGTGTATAAAAGTCCCTATTTCATTGAACAAAATTGTCTTTATTTCACCGAACTCCAAGAGTATACACGTCCTGTGTCTCAGTCAGCGATTTTATCGTAGTTCTTTTAGAACACAACTATTAATTGTGGGCCGAGAACGCTTTGCAGACATGTTGCACAGCTGTTCCGGCGGATATTTTTAAGTTCAGCCAGCGACCACCATTTGTGGCTTCGTAGTACATAAATTGTGCGCTGAACGACAGAGTATTTGCCATTATAGTTGACAAGTTTTCTAGCGTTTTGTTTCCGTATAGCGTGCCGAGAGCCTTTCGTAGGTATTTTGTTGTCTGCTCCGACGTAGGTACCTCTGAGGTAGCTATTGTGTAGACATCGGGGTGCCTATTGAAGCCGCTTGACCGCCCTCCTGAAGATTGCAAGCTCGGACGTCTTCACCGGCGAAGTTCACGTTACAAAAACGTGAACCCACACGAGATTATTATATTACCTGGGGGCAGGACTCCGTCAACCTAGCTTTGTATCAGAACTTAAGTATAAACTTTGCTTAACTATTAATTATCCGTTGTCATTTTTTTGTCTTAACTTTAAATCATAATAAAATAACAAAATGAGATTCACCTAATAAAATGACAACGTTAAATGAAATTCTATCTTATGAAATTACGACTCTAACTCGACTTTATATGTTCCACTGTGATACCTTGATTATAGTTGACTTATTTAAAAGTTGGCATTCATTTTCAGTATTCAAATTAATTAACTCACGATTGTGATTTGCAACTATCTTTAGTCATTTAATTAATGGAAAGTTTTCTTTGGGTATAAAATGTGAACGATTGTTGTTCAATATGATAATACTCCGATCAGCTAAGTAAATAATATTTAATACAGTCGCGAATAGTTTATTCCAGATTTTGCAGTTAATTATTCTTCAGCATTTGCAGTTCAGGATCCTTGATTGCCATCTCTGTAATTTATACCTCATCAAGCTTATCATTTACATATGATAAGATTTGAACACAGCTCTTTGTTATCAGTTTTATTCTCGAAGATTCTCTAAAGGCAAACACAAGATTTTGTTGCTTGTCACTTCATCTATATGCAAATAACAACGATACAACGAAATGGGGTCAATTGATCTCGGCCAAGTTGCAATTGTAACTAGCAATACTACGAATCATCGAACTACGTACCACAATCGGGATTCTGGTTGTGCTAAAAATAATACTACGAAACTTACGACAGTTGTCGTGGCAATTTGATAATATTTTGTTGATTGCCTTTTACCATCGTATTTTAACTGGGAAATTTCCCAAGCTGTGTCAAATTTCACGTATCTTGACGTCAATTATAAAGCTTTCAGGATAATGACAATTGTCATTGTAAACAATTTATTTTATTTTTTACGTAGCTGACCTGATTATTCTACGAATTAATGTGACGATTGTCCCAACGAATGCTTTCCGTCTTTTCATGTAAACTGTGGTAATTGCCCTAACAATTATATAATCCAATGATACAAATGAATATGACAATTGTCTAAAATAAAAGTATTAAAACGTTTTTTGTGTTTTCCTTCAATATTCTACATTTTCAGGAATAAGTGAGATTAAATAAAAATATAATTTAGGCAAAATAAATCAAATACAAATGCAATTTGTAATTACAGTGAAATCAGTATTAAATAAGGTACAGTCAAATAAAAGGTACCAAAGTAGAATCATCTAATAAATGAGTGTTGTCAAAATTAATATAAATAAATTTGATCAGTAAATAGAAACAAGTAATATCAAACTTTATAAAAAGAATTTATGGTTTAACAAAATTACTATCACAACGTAAATTTGGGTCCTACTTTTAAAAACCTAGACGATCACGTAAACTGCTAACTTTGTATAATTTTTTGTCTCACTCAAAAGAGAGAGATAAATATACGACTAGGGTAGGTGTTGTTTCAAATGTATGTATACGAGTATAGTCCACTCAAATTAGGAAAATAGCGGAGAAAAATTCTGAACAGCAGTTTCTCTGCATAGGATGTAAGTATTCAACTTTTAGAACAAGGTTTTGTTTATGTGCTGAAAAAAAAAAGAAATGATTTTTGAGATATATACAGATATATACGTTTTTTCGTGTTTTCTTTCATTTAGACGTATATACCTCGAAAAGTACGCATTTTTAAGGCTAAGCGAACATAGGTAAACATGTTCAGAATACGACTTCCTACAAAAAAGTTTCTATACATTTTTCCAATTATCCCACTGGCTTTTCCCGAAAAGCGACTTGAAAAATATATATATGTGTTTTTTTCGTGTATTTTTTTATTTTGAATTTGAACATAAGTAATCTTGTTCAGAATGAGATTTCCCGCAAAAAAGCTCCTATACATTTTTCCGATTATCCCATTGGTTTTTCCGGAAAAGCTTCTTGAAGAATATATATATTTGCTTTTTCGTGTTTTTTTTTTCATTTTGACGTATATGGCTCTCAAATATACAAAACCTTTTTTGTAGGAAATCATATTCTGAACAGTTTAGTAATGTTCATTAGTCTTAAAAATGCGTACTTTCCGAGATGTATACGTCCAAATGAAGAAAAAAAAAATGCGAAAAAGCAAATATATATTATATTCTTCAAGAAGCTTTTCCGGAAAAACCAATGGGAAGATCGAAAAACGTAAAGGAGCTTTTTTGTAGAAAATCTCACTCTGAATATATTTTTTGTTCATTTAACTCCTAAATCGCGTTCTTTTCGAGATATTTGCATTCAAAATAAAAAAAAAACACATAACACATTTCAACTCGCTTTTCCGGAAAAACCAATGGGATAATCGAGAAAATGTGTAGAGGCTTTTTTGTAAAAAATCATATTCTGAACACGTCTACCTATGTTCGTTTAGCCTTAAAAACGTGTACTTTTCGGAATATGAAAGTCTAAATGAAAAAAAACACGAAAAAACGTATATATATGTATATATCTCAAAAATCATGTCTTTTTTTTCTGCGCATAAGCAAAAAAATGTTCTAAAAGTTGAGTACTTACTATCTATGCAAAGAAACTGCTGTTCAAAATCTTTCTTTAAAACGGCGTTTTTTTCCTAATTTGAGTGGACTAATAGGTCAAAAAATGTATTATGGGTCAAATTTAGTGATTGAAATTTCATCCACTTCCCGTTACCCAATCGAGCTGAAATTTTGCACAAAGCTGTGGTTCTGATGACGAAAAAATATGGTATATCTAATATCGCTCTAAATCCAATATGGCGGACGCCCAATATGGCGGACGCCCAATATGGCGGCTTACCTTTCATAGGTACATGATTGTATTTAGGTATTAAACAAATTGTTTTTTTTGCAAGCATTAATTTAATTTGTGCATTTATGCAATAGTGTCAAATTTTGTAATTTAATTTAAACCCACTTTCCCATAACCAATCGACTTAAAACTTTGCACACGTACGTAGTTCGACGACAGTACAATAATCAATAATTAATTAGTTAATATATTATTATTAATTAATTATCATTTTAAAATTGTATAAATATAAGTTACCAGAGTTTTTATCTCCATTTTCAAAATCGAAACCGTAACTGAAAACCAAATTGTCGCTGCTCTGAAAACCGAAAATGGTGTACGTTAGGTAACCGTAACCGAAACAGAACCAAACTAAATTTCAGTTTCAGTCCTGCCCTAGACAATATTAATTCAAGAAAAAAATTGCAATATTTCTAAGGAACTTAAGTGGGTTTAACAACACTACCAGTGCTGGTATAGTAATTCAGGTGGCTTTCTACAATATTGTTTTTTTTTTGTTTTTTATCTATGTATTTAACTTCGGCTTATTTCTGCTACCAGGACCTATCACCGACGCCAGGAGACGAGCTACCCCCAACCTGGAAGTTTTGCCGAACCTCTTCTCTTTCGAAGAATAGGGATCTTTTACTTGCCTAACATTTAATAGACAAGGGTCCACCTGCTTTACATTCCCTCCGAAGGATGGTATGTCCACTACGTAATCCTTACATAGCTTCCGCGTATACGCTGATATACAAGCCGCTAGAAGGTGGGACGAGATCGCTTTGTTTCCCAAGATGGATTTCACCCATCCAAGTACTAACCGCGCTGAACGTTGCTTCACTGAAGCAACGAAATACATGCACAGTCAAGAAGCCTCTATGCTCGCCCCTTACAATGTTGTCCCTAGGAAATTTATCTTAAGGTGAGCAAATTGTGGTTTATTAAACTAATTGCATCTGAATGGTAAGTAGTGCATTTTCTCGAAATTAATTGCTAATAGCTTGAAGTCAAACCAGTTCTTGATTAGAGTCAGATAATACTCAGCCGCCAACCTTAGTTCTTCCCAAGAATTTGCCTTGTAAAAGATGGCAATATCGTTCGCAAAACCTACGACTTCACCTCTGCTCTGTAATGAAAGTAATCCGTTCATGTAAATGGAAAATAAAATTGGACCTAAGACTGTGCCTTGCGGCACTCCGTATTTAATTAACATTGCACCATGTAGCGACTCACTTATTCTAGCAAGAAGATATGTGCGACTCGCCTACTCGGAATCCATCTAGCCGTAACCAAGAAAAGGACAGAAAAAAACAAAATAATATAATAATATATAATTACATTTTCAATGTATATATTAATTGAATGTCGAACTTTTTTACATTAATATACATTCATAAAACCATTTTATTTTATTGTATAGCTGAATGATAATATATACGAAGCTATATTTTGGTGACCCCGACTTAGACTAATATAAGCTGTTCAAATTTTTTTTTTTAAATTTATGGTACTCGTTTTTGGATAGAATGAATTACATGGTATAGAGGTTAATTATTTCCCTCTCGATGCTGTCTTAGACCTAGACCATTGATGAATACACAAGATTGATAAATACGCTGCTCTTTACTTCTCAACATTTTCAAATCTCAAGCGGACACAACTCAGATGTCCCAATAATTGGGGCCGACTTTTTAACGCATTTTGGTTTAGTTGTTGATTTGAAACATAAAAGTTTAATCGACAATATGACTAGTTTATCTAAATATTTATTTTCTAATAATGGTCCATTACAATCTCCTAAGTTATTTAGCATATCAAATGAATACATTACTTTTAGAATTTCCAACTTTGATAAGTTCGCCAAATTATAATTTGCCGGTTAAACATTCCGTAGAACATCATATTATAACAGAAGGTCATTTACTTACCTCACAACCACGTAGGTTAGATAATATTAAATTTAAAGTAGTTCAGACCGAATTCAATGCTATGGTAGAGTTAGGAATTTGTTTACTTTCTTGTTCTTCCGTATTCTCACCATTACACATGGTGGCAAAAAAGGAAAAAAACGATTGGAGACCTTGCCGAGACTATCGTCGGCACAATTCAGTTACTGTCCCTGATAGATACCCATTACCGCATCTCCACGACTTTAACTCACAGTTGTATGATTGTATTATTTTTTCAAAAATAGATTTGGTCCATGCTTATCACCAAGTACCTGTCGCAAAAAGTGACATTTTTAAAACTACGCCTTTTGGTTTGTTTGAATTTGAGCGTATGCCTTTCGGCTTACGTAACGCTGGTCAAACTTTCCAACGTTTCATAAACGAAGTTTTAGTAGGTTTGCCCTTAATTTTCGTCTATTTAGATGACATTCTGATTGCAAGTAAATCTAGTTCGGAACATTTTTAGAACACTTGTTTTTCAGAGGTTAGAATTGTACGGCATAAATCTTAAACCGTCAAAATGCATATTAGGTGTCAATCATTTGACATTTTTAGGACACAATATTTCTTCAGCCGGTATATTACCTTCTTCTGAACGTGTTGATGTCATAAATGATTTTCCCTTACCTACTACAGTTAAACAGCTTCAGCGTTTCATAGGTATGGTTAACTTTTATCATCGTTTCATACCTTCTTTCGCTGAAATCTTAATTCCTTTACATGCTCTATGTACTAGTTTACTGGATGATAAAGTTAAAATAATACTTGATTGGCCTACCGACTGTCTTGACAATTTTTCCAAAGCCAAAGCTGCTATAGCTAGTGCAACCTTTTTAGCTCATCCTCGTTGTGATGATTGCTCATTTTTATCGCTGACAGTTGATTGTTCGAATGTCTCTATGGGGGCAGTTCTTGAACAGCGCGATGACAAAGGTGTACTTGCTCCGTTGGCCTTTCTCTCACGAAAACTTACCTTAGCACAGACAAAATATAGTGCGTTTGACAAAGAACTTCTTTCTTTATTCTAGCGATTAAACATTTCACTTGAAGGCCGCACATTTATTTGCTTTCCTGGCCATAAACCTTTGGTCAAAGCATTATTCACTAAAACTGAAAGATCTCCCCGGCAAATTAGACATTTAGACTCTGACTTAAATTTATTGAGCAGAGCTCAAGAAGATGATTCTGACCGTAAATTTTTATTATCAGATACTTCATCGAACACAAAGAGAACTTTTCATTTAAAGAAAATTGAAATTCCATATTCTGACAAAATTATTTGGTGTGACGTTTCCCGCCCTAAACTTCGTCCTTACGTTCCAATCGTTTATAGACGGACCATTTTTAATATTTTTTATGGTTTGTCTCACCCTGGTATCAAAACGACTAGAACGTTAGTTTCTACAAATGACTTCAGATTGTAATCTCTGGGCATAGCCGTAACCAAGAAAAGGACAGAAAAACAGAATAAAATAATAATATATAATTACATTTTCAATGTATACAATAATTGAATGTTGAACTTTTTTACATCAATATACATTCATAAAACCATTTTATTTTATTGTATAGCTGAATGATAATATATACGTAGCTATACATCGCTCATTTCGTTATTTAATCTCACACACTGATGTCTGCTGGAGATATAGCTTTCGAATAATTTTAGAGTAATGTCCCTAAGGCCAATGTTTCTAACAACAATTGCTGGCTAACAGTAATATAAGTAAAACTAGGTGTCTTAGCGATTGTATTCCGTTTCACCGATAGCTTTCAGTATGGTAAAATGGTGTAATATGCCTTACATTTTAATTGATAGTTGTAATTAATCGATATTTGTAATTTAATCGATATTTATCGTTATAGTCAATCACGATCAATGAGAGTTTTTAAAAGTTTACCCATTTCTAGAACGAAGGCGTTCAATAGTTCATTAAAAATAAATTCGCCGGAGATTCGGAGAATTTGTAATACGGCTTATGCATAATTTCATTTATTATGTATCACTCAGTAGTTGAAACATCTGGCATGAGTGAAACGAGCATAAAGATTTCCAGAATGAAGGTTGTTTTATTATACCATAGCGCAACACTCACAAACGCCAAATAACTATGAGCGTTTTTTACCGCATCCCCATTCAGAACACAACCTGGCAAATAAATTTTATGAGGAAAGGTTGTTAGTTTTCGGACGATATAATTTCATGGCTGTTACGCTAAGCGTGCCATTTTAATTCGCCTGTTTCTGACAGGAAGTGGTAACATGGAGCGGACACGCTAACAAATTTACTGACATGGACAGAGGAAGGAAAAATTGCACATTTAACATATTGCATAATTTGGACTTTATTATTAAACCGTCGGTCTTTTTGCCTTTTGCCGGCGTATTTTGTCGCCTATAATAAATGGCCAGATCGTAATAGAAATAAGCTCTTACATGAAAAATTTAATTTTGTTGGAAAAAAATAGGTAATCTCTGCTACCCATAGTTTATGATTTCTGTGTGTCTTAAATTCTACAAGATTTTTATTAAGGCGAGCAGGTTGGAAAATACAAATTAGTCAAAACCAATTGAAGGCCTAACAACATAGACATTAGGTAGATTAGTAATTAACAGAGATCAAGAGACAGAGATAAATTTCATAGACGACTTTTACGTACAAATATTATAAACATACGTAAAATTATTCCAAGACAATATATGAATAACAAAATATTCCTATGTACTATGCAATAAATTGAATTCAAATTAATTGAAAATTAGGATTCAGCACACAAAAATACCTAGGGCATGATAGGTTTAGTCCTTGGAGCAGATTTTTTTTTTCGTAGTCCTGTGTATCGGCCTATTTACATTTTATGTAATTTTGTGAATTTATTTGAAATTGTGATTTACAATTCATTATATATACAGGGTGCGGTAGAATGGATGGGTGTTTTTGAACTGGGAATAACTCGGCTATTTTTTAAGTAAACGAAAAATTTATTACGAAAAATGAAAGCTTACATGTTGCCATTAAACAACCAAAAAATGAAAATCAGGAAAAATTAATTCTTTTCTTCAAAATTAAAAAATTTTAAAAAACAAAAAATTATTAAAAATCAAATTCTGAACCCATCTGACCATTGTGTCATGTTCCGGGACTGGACCATGGCGACAAATATTGAAATTTCGGCGGAAACGCCATTGCACAACAATCACAGACTCGCACAGAAAAATAGCGAATCTCCCTGAACCGAACGACCATATCCACAACACTCTACTCCCCTCCGTAAATTCCGTTGCATAACAATCACAGACTCGCCCCATTTCAAATACTCCTCGACTGCGAACGCATGATGTTCTCTCGTTCAGATTACCATTGTTAGTCCGCTCGAGCGAGTGATTGAACCAAATGTCCGAACCTGCGGTTCCTCTCGTACTGAGCAGGATTACTATCGCAACGACAAGTCATCAGTAGGGTAAAACTAACCTGTCTCACGACGGTCTAAACCCAGCACGCGTTCCCTATTATCGTCCAGATAATCATTGTGACTAACAAATGGGGTATCTCCCCGAATTGAACGACCATATCCACAACGCTCTACCTCCCCCCCCCCCCCCCCCGTAAACGCCGTTGCACAACAATCATAGACTCGCCCGATTTCAAATACTCCTCGACTGCAACTCTCGATGTTCTCGTCCAGATAACCATTGTGGGTAACAAATGGCGTATCTCCCCGAGTTGAACGATCATATCCACAATGCTTTACTCCCCTCCGTCGTTCGCGTATACTACCCTTCCCAAAAACACCCTGTATCTCAATGTTACATTAATATACATTAATATTTATATTTTCCCACATCAACATGCATTTTTAGATAAATTACTAGTCTCACACGCCTAACACAGTTCGTGTCAGAAACTCTTGACAAGTAGGTTCAATTTAGAATTTATGTAGGATATTCAAAAGCATTCGACCAAATTGATTTATTTTTATTAACCCTTTGTGGACAAATGGCTTTCCGGTGGAACCACCTGTACGCAAAAATAAACTTTAACAAACAAAGATTTGATGAAAATTTGTGAATTTTGTGACAAAAAATCTTTTTTTCATTATCTGAAATAATATTAAGAATCGTTTGTCAAGAGTTGTTTAATTTTATGTATCCAGTAACAATGATGTCTCAGGGTCCCACATGTAGAGGAACACAGCACTGAACTGTCACTTGTAAAATATATTTGAATCGCGCACTGCCTATTGAAAAAAAAAATGGATGATGATATTAGTGGAACTGGTAGACAGTACTTTCACCACGAAAAATGTTTCCAACTCAGATAAGATGTCTCTCAGAGTAGACTATTACGTATATTGATGATAACACAGCCCCACAAAAAAAGTTGTCTGTCTGGCGGACCAGACCAGTGTATCCTAATGTATTTAGACCCGCTGAAACTGAATCTGAAGTCATAATTGTCAGATTGATTCGTTTTTCACCCCTGACCTCAGAAAAACACCCCTCTCCCCAAAAATGGTCTGCTCGGCGGAGCATACCAGCGTTTCCTTATGTATTTGGATCCGCTGAAACCGAATTCGAAGTCAGAATTGTAAGATTGGCTCGTTTTTCACCTCTAACCCCAGGAAAACGCCCCCTCCCCCAAAATGGACTGTCCGGCAGACCATACCAGTTTATCCTTATGTATTTGGACCTGTTGAAACCGAATCCGAAGTCAGAATTGTAAGATTGGCTCGTTTTTTATCCCTAATCCCAAAAAATACCCCCAATCCCAAAAAATACCCCCAAAACAAAAAAAAGTGGCCTGTCCGGCGGACCGTACCAATGTATCCTTATGTATTTTAATCCGCTGAATCCGAAATCAGAATTGTTAGATTGGTTCCTTTTCCTGCAGTTGCCGTTTAACGGATTAAAATTGGCTCATGACCAACTTGGCATAAACCACCCTCAGATAAATTTTGGCTGTTAAAAGAAGCCTTCTACAAGGGGTAGAAGTAGGTAATCATTCTTGTATTTTGTTCACTTAAGGTAATCTGGGTATTATTCTCTTTCAGGGCTTTATTTTTATATCTTTGTCTCCAGTATTATTTCTCCCATTTTAAATGTCCGTGTCCATCAGTTCCTTTACACAATTCGAGGAATAATTCTATGGTCTGCTTTGCTAGTTATTTTGGAGAGTATTAGTTGTATCAAGCACAGCTTCTGGGTTTGTTTTCACTGGGAAACGTTACCACCAGCCGTGGGACTTGCTTGCTGGAGGCTCCCCTGTTCGAGACACCACCCTACACCCTTATAGGAGAGGTTTTTGTCAACTCGGGAACACAGTTAAGTGCTAGAATATTTTAGTGTGATTTCTATTTGAGTGTTTATTTTTGCGAACTGTTTTAGACATTTTTAGACATTTATAGAGAAATCTTATACCTATAGCACCCAATGTTTTCAAAAAATCATATCAAACATTTTTAAAATATTTAGTTAAGGTGTAAGTAATAACGTACGTCTTTGAGAATTTTATACCCTTATCTTTTAAGATTAAGAAATAACTTCATTGAAATTGATGTATTGATTGTAAACGGACGGAAGTGATCACATTCGGTCGGTAAATTGCTTTAAACAAAACTTGTCAAATATAATATCTACATTCCTACGTATGCTTGACTATAAAATACGGATATACATATGTTATTTTTCTAAATAGGTGAAGCCTAATTTGCAGTATTATTATGAACAGATATTGCTTACATAATATGTGATAAAATTGTGATATAATTTTGTATACATATATATTTGTAGATATTAAATCATTTTATTTTCGGTATATGTTTTTTGGGTATACCACCTAATATCCACCCAGGGCAACCACTACGAAAAACAATCACCCTTCTTACCTGCTCGCCCGCCGACTAGCTGGCTGGAGTGCGTGGCTTCCATCGCCATTCACTATAAACTATTTTTTTTGTTACTGGCAGGCAATTTTGTGTGATGGAATTTTAATATAATGTTTTTTTTTTTTAATTAGCAACTGCACCCACAAATAATATTTATTTTTATTTCATCATTTTTGTTGAGGCCTAGCTCCGGTAACAATTCAACAGGTCAAAATACATGCGGATACACTGGTGTAGGGTACTAGCCTACATACATATTTAGGAATATCACCATGGATGATAAAAAATAACAAAAAACATTATTATTATAAAAATTTACATTTTGAAAATCGAAATTAAAATCTTTAAAAGCTAATTATTATTTATTTAATAGCCTCTACTTGGCTATATTGGTGACCCCGAACGTATTCACACATTGTATAACCCCTGAGAGTTAAAGACAGTTGTCAAAGATTAATTATGAAGACTGAAGTTTAATAACTTTTGACAGTGTTGTTAAATAGTTATGCCGAAAGTAATCTCCCATGGACATTCTAGACAGCTGTTCCAGTCGCGACAAGAATTTGGGGCCGAACCAAACTGCTCGTGCTGCTAACCGCTGATGACGGACGACGTCTATAACGAAGACAGCCAGCTAAAGGTCGACCGTTCCATAGATATCTTCGCCAGACATGGATTCCTCAGTCTCTCCATGAAGATAGTACCGAGAAACGAATCAAACTAGATTTTCAGAAGACTTGTTATTACTTATTTTATTATGTACATGTTACGGTACGTACTCTATATTGCTCCCTACTTTTTTTTTAAAACCAGCTTATCAAGTGTATCAATATATCAATTATTCACTATTTTAATTGTCTCGCCAGCTTTTCTTTAGCCAAAGCTGCTATAGCTGGTGCGACATCTTTGAAAGACGCTCAATCCAATTATGATTGCAAATTTTCATTCACTTAGCACACGTTTGCTATTTTTATCAATTATCTATAGAGAAGCTCAATCCAATTATGATTGCGAACTCATATTCACTTAGCACATGCTTGCTATTTTCATCAATTGCCTATTTAAGAAGCTCAATCCAATTATAATTGCGAACTTTTATTCACTTAGCATCAGTCATATACATGCTATTTTATTTCAATTCATCAATGACATATAACTTACTCACATTAAGGATAATGTTATTACAAAAATAAATTTCCTTGTGTTACGTTATTTTGTCATTTATCACTCAATCTGACTTTTCTTTTTTACTAATGTCATGTATCCATCAAATCTAACTTTTATTTTAAATCTGATTTTTAATATTGATGCCTTGGGAAGTTGTTTCTTCGTTGTAGAGGGGGAGTATATGTAGGGTACTAGCATATTTAGGAATATCACCATGGAAAATAAAAAATAAACAAAATAACAAAAAACATTATTATTACAAAAATTTACATTTTGAAATGCGCCAGACAGACCACTTTTTTTGTCTTGGGGTGTCTTTGGGGTTAGGGGTGAAAAACTAGCCAATCTGACAATTAGAAGTTTGAATTCGGTTTCGGCGGGTCCAAATACACTGGTCCGCTGAACAGGTCACTTTTTTTGTCATAAGGACTATAATCGAATTCCCTGTCGTTTTTTATCAGTCCACAAAGGGTTAACAAAAAAGCTGAAAATTTGTGGGTTCCCACAACATTTAATAAATTTATTTATTTCACAGTTATTTGAACGCAAGCTGTTTATTGAGTATGAAGGTTTTCGCTCTGATCACTATACAAATACTTCAAGGTTCCAATTTAGGGCCACCTTTGTTTGTCATGTTCTTCAATGACATAAATTATTAACTGTTAAAATCTAATGTTTGCTGATGATTTAAAAGCTTACACGTAGATAAGAACAATAGCTGGCTGCAGTACACTCCAAAATGATCTTACAGCCATCTCATATTGGTGTACAACTAATCATCTATACATTAACATTAAGAAACTCTACGCCATCACTTTTTGTTGAAAGAAGAAATTCATTGAATATGATTACACAAAAAATTCAGTAAGTGTAAGCAGATGTGAGGGAATTAAGAACTTAGGTTTCTTCTTTGATAGCTAGTTAACATTCAGAACACACATCAATAATGTTGCTTCCATAAAATGCTAAAGCTTTTTATTAAGGAATTGTAAATATCTTAAATCTTCCTAATATTACTGTTTTATGCGCATGTTCATTGAAAATTAAAATATGGCACCATTCTTAAATCGATAATCTTTAATTTGGTTTTTTAACATTTTTCGTACGAGTGCTACAGTTTTTGAGATATTTAATTTTCAAAAAAACGTGCGCCTTGCCACTTTTTCTAGGTTATTAATATTAGTCATATAATAAGAAAAGGGTTCCAGACGAGCGACTCGTATTCAAGTTTAGACTAAACAAAAACAAAGTAAAATATCTTTAAAGTATCAGTATTAGTAAAACCTTGCTTGATTCAAATAGAAGTTTGAAAGTCTTAAAGGCTTCTAAATTCATGTTATTTATGTGAAGTATAAAGAAAATTCTGTATAAAAAAATATTCCAAGATTCTTAAAAGTCTCAAGTCTCTAAAGAACCACGTTATAGATACTAGTTTAGTTAGTGCTAATTTACTTGTGTAGGACATAACGTTGCATTTGGAAACATTTAAAGTCAACTTATTTTGAAAATACCAATTGGATATGTTGGAGAGACTATTCTGTAGTAGATCGCTAATAGGCACCAACAGTTTAAGGTCGTTGGCATAGAGTAAGTAGTCAACTTGAATAATTTCCACAATATCATCTAAAAATATGTTAAAAAAAAAAGGCACCAGAATTGATCCTTGCGTTACGCCAAATGATGCCAAGTATTCTCCAGACCTAAACCCACTATAAGCTGCATATTGTTTTCTGTTAGAAGATAAGATTGAAATAATATCAACAGAGAATGAGAGAAAACGAAATCAGACATCTTTTGAAGCAATATATTGTGATCGAGAGTGTCGAATACCTTAGAAAAATCTGTGTATATTACATTCATTTGTTTAGGTTGATGAATTGCCTCAGAGATGGATTGAGTAATGCATATTGGGGGTGGAGCGCCTTTTTAAACTGAGCTTTAATGCTAGCCAAGTATCGGATTTTTTAATTGATTTTATTGTTAAGTCGCATCTTGAACGAAGTAAGCGAAATATTGTCACCCTGTATCTATTGGCCTAGAAGTGTATCTCTATGTACCTAGTATATATATCCAGAATGTAAATGGTTGTTCAGCCAGAAAATAAAAGCTATATTTATTATGCAAAATGTCGAGCGCATTTCAGTTGTTTATATTATAGTGGCGAGAGAAAAAATATAAATTGTCTGCAATTTTCCCTCGCATATCTTTAGAGTTTTTATCTAAATTATCGTAATTTCGCAGAGGAGCTGAGCAAAGCCGGGCGTTATATAAAACCTAGGGCAGCTAGCTCTGTGGTTTTTTGCACTTGAACAAATCGCCAGCAGACAAGCGAACCCTTTTCCCATAGTAAATGGACACTGTTAAAATACACCTATTTTTATATTGCTTTCTTGGAGGTTCGCTTTTATTTTTATTATAAATATAAATGCATTGAAAAACATTCGCTCTGGAAAACCGCATGGAAGGTTTCTTTTTGTTGATTATAACTTTTTTAAAATATAAAGAACATTTGTAGCAAGTCACATGATATATGACTGATTAATTGTTAGAAAGGAACCTACGGGAACAATATTAATAAGTCTGTAAAAGTATTTACGTAAAACTCCTCTCTCTACTTAGAACCAATTAAGTATTCATTATTTTTTTGTAAAACAAATTTAATTAAAAGTATACCTAATAAGGTTTTCTTCCTGGCAATAGTAAGAACTACATTCCATATAATATTTTCCGTCATCATTTCTTAATTAGTTGTTAATTCCACATCCAGTGGAAGTATAGTACGACAAAAAAATTTTAAAAATTTTTTATTGTTCAAATAGGCTTAAAATGTCATGAAACGTCGAGATTTTAAGTTTGAGCGAAAAAAAATTTCTGTATGTCTGTCTGTCTGTCGGTCTGTCTGTAACTTTTTTTTGTGCGCACGTTTACTCTGGATATTGACTTGAAATTTGGTACACGTATGTACTTTAACGAGATCTGAAACTAGATTATATTTTCATGTTGTTACGACGAAGGGTTGGGGTAAATTTGAGGTAAATGGGTAAATCAAGCAGGTAAGAGTCGATCAAATTGGTATTAAGTATATACAAGAGAAGCTAGAGTCTCAAAAAAATTTTTGGCATTAGCCACCCCCATTACCACCCCCACCCCCTTATTGAAGGTGAAGAAAAAAATGTGATTTAGTGTATGTACAAGAACCATAAACCTCAAAATATTTTTTTTACTTCATCCACCAACACTACCACCCCCACCCCCACCCCACTACCGATGTGGTGTATCGTTTTATGGGTTTTTGGGGTAGAGTTTTCAAATATTATATTATTAAACTTCCATAAACAATTATTTCTACATACAAAGTTTTTTTCTTGTGAGTAACTTGGACAGATAATCTGGATGTGGAAGTAGTGATTCCTTGGGCAGCGGTTAAAGTTTAAAAGTGTCACTACATTCTAAATATTATTTTCCTCCACCGCATCGTTTCAAAATATATATTTTAAGATGACTATCCTGTATTTTTTTTTAACAAAAAGTATATAATTTTCATGATTTCGTGATGTGGATGCGTATAATTTACGTCCATTAGATATGTTCAGCCACCCAGCACTTTGAAGAGTGTGTGATATTGGTGGCCTTCTACGTATACCAAAAATAAATCTAAGACAAGAACTTTGTACCTTCTGTATAAGAGATTTAACAGATTTTGTTATACAAGAGTCATACAAGGAGTCACAGTAATTGAAACGCGATAATACTACGGCATCACACAGCAATATGTTTAGGTCTCTGCTGAGACAATATTTATTTGCATATACAATTTTTAAATTGCAGTAAGCTTTTTTAATGTATCGTGTAATATGATCTTCGAAGCGTAGATCCATGTCTAATAAAACACCTAAATTAGACATCCACATCCAGTGGAAGTATAGTAAAATTTAAAAAACGACAGGAAACGTCGTGATTTTAAGTTTGAGCAAAAAAAAAAAACACGTATGTATTTTAATGAGATCTAGATCTAGATTATGTTTTCATCTTATTCCGTTGAAGGGTAAAGGGGGTAAATTGCGGTAAATGGGAGTAAATAGATAAATCAAGGAGGTAAAAGTTCATAAAATTGGTATTTAGTATATACAAGACAAGCCAATGTCTCAAAAATTTTTTTGGCATTTACCACCCACATTTAAAATGTGTTTTAACCGCCTTCCATGTCACCTCAATGACCCTCTTAAGTCTAGTAGATCTAGATTTGTCTGAGTAAAGGAGACGGGGCCCTACAGTTTATAGTGGAATCCGAACCACTTCTTGGGGAAAATTTCCAATGAAAAATTTTTTCGCTATGTGGGGCTCGAACCCACTTCGCTAGGTACGCTCAGAGTGCAAGCTAGACGCGCCAACACACTGAGCTACCGACCCACCTCATTATTAAAGGGGGTGAAAAAAATAAAATTGTAATTTAGCATGTATACAAGAACCTAAGGCCTCAATTTTTTTTTTTACTTCATCCGCCCACGCTACCACTCCTCTACCACCATCCCCACCCCCACTACCGATGTGGCATAGCGTTTTTGTAGTAGACGATTTCAAATATTATGTTATTAAACTTCCATAAACAATAATTTCCACATTGCAAATACAGATCAACATTTTTTTCGTTATGAGAGACTTGGATAGAAAATCTAGGTGTGGAATTTTAAGATTTATAAACACCCTACAGGTTGCATTGTAATTCGAGTACTATGAACAAATAAACATTAGCGTGTCTGCCTTTCAAGATTATTTTAGCAGGTTGCTAATTTGACAGCAATGTTTTTAGGAGAGATGAGGAGATAGCGTCAAAGACGCGTCATCGCATATGTGTTTAGCTTCTACGACTTCAAATTAGAATACCATGCAACCTGTACGGTGTTTATAGATTATTTTCTTGATTCTATAATAAGTGGGTTACCTCCAGTAGTATGGATGCGCAGTAGATTTCCTCGAGTGTTTTGGATGCGCAGTGGCTTTTCTCGAGTACTATAGATGAGCAGTAGGTTACCTGAAGTAGTATGGATGCGTAATGGATTTCTTCGAGTCAAATGGATGCGCAGTAGGTTTTCTCGAGTACCATGGATGCGCAGTAGGTTTCCTCGAGTATTTTGGAAGCGCAGTGGTTTTTTTCGAGTACTATAGATGTGCAGGAGATAACCTCAAGTAGTATGCATGCGCAGTGGGTTACCTTAGGTAGTGTATATGCGCAGTGGCTTTCCTTGAGTACAATGGACGCACATAAGGTTTCCTCGAATATTTTCGATGCGCAGTGGGTTACTTCAAGTAGTATGAATGCGCAGTGGGTTTCCTCGAGAATTATGGATGCGCAGTGGCTCTCCTCGAGCAGTATGGATGCGTAGTAGGTTTCCTCGCGGAAAATGCTTGAAGTAGAAGCTTTACTTCTATCGTGTAATCCACGGCACACAATGATTTTTTATAACTTTGTCATGCCATTTTCTGCGTATTACTTCTACATTCAGTGGAGTGCAAATATAGTATGTTTGTTGTAAGAGACTTGGACATGAAGTTTGGATGTGGAAGTAGTGATTCCTTAGGCAGCGGTTTTTTTTACATATATTGTATTGTAACAGAACCTCCTCTCCCACTCTCACTGCGAATTCCTGAGTAATTGTATGTCTTATAAACTTCTTCCCGAATAACATCAAATATGACTTTGAAGAATTAATTTTAAGTGCATGTTTTTTACAGAATCTACAATAATTTAAACATATTACAAGTGCATATCTAAAATAGCAATGGACCTAATATAGACCCTTGTGGGACTCCTTGCTTTACATTTATTGAATTAGATGATTTTCTTTCTTCGAAACTACTAATCTTACATAAATGTAAAAACGATTAAATTCATTCTCGGCTTATTAGCTTTATTATATATCTCCACCTTTTTTTTTTCTCTAAAACTGCTGGTTATTGAGATATCCGTAAAGAAACACAAATTTTACGTTTTTTCGAAAATCCCTTTATAGTTAAAAATGCAATTTTTTTCTAACGCGGGTGCTGTAAACGGACGAAAAAATGTGTGCGTCTAGGTAATGCCATATATTAATGTTTATATTTCTAAATCTCTAAAACCATTAATTCTACACAAATTGGAAAAAACGAAATTTAACCTCAGTTTAGCAACTTTCTTACTTCTCTCTAGCAATTTTCAAGTCGTTAACTTAAAGACTACTTATATGAAAAGGTACATATAGCCTTTCTTTCACAAAATGTGATTATTTTACAGCTCCAATATTTTTTTAGGTGCCACCCACTGAATGTGTGGCCTCCACCACCTTTAAATTGGCAAACCCTCGCATAATATAGAAACTTTTCTTTCATGCATTTACTAGAAAAAGAAGCGAAATCTAATTCGCGTGACATTATTCTAGTTACTGTACTAACTATTGGTAAACAGTTTAGTCCAATTTACTGTGTCCCAAATAATAGATGGATTCTCGGTGTCGCCCTGTTATATTCGTAGATTTTTTTTAATGCGACAGGCGGTACACGAAGAGAAGAACTCTAGTTCAGTAGAATGGGAGAACTTTGGGCTAATAAAAGAAAATTAAATATAATTCATATGACATTATTCCAAAGTTAAAATCTCTCGTTACTGTACTAACATATTTGTTGGTAGAAGAAACAATATATTTAGAAAAAGTTTAGTCCAATTTACTGTGTCCCAAATAATAAATAGATGAATTCTCGGTATCGTCCTGTTGAATTTTTAGGTTCCTTTGAATGTGACCAGCAGTACACGAAGAGACGATCTCTAGTTCACTAGAATAGGGGACTTTGGGCTAATAAAAATCCAGAAATATAATTTATATAACATTCTAAAGTTAAAACCTCTAGTTACTGTATTAACATATTAGTTGGCACAAACAATAGGCGTCTGAATTTAAGATGCCAGCGCCAAAGTGGAGAACTCGTGAACTAATTATAGGCCGTTTGTTTATTTATTTGGCGAATACTTATATCGATTTTTTTCTGTTTATTGTTATTTTTGGCGTTAAAAATAATAACATTAATAATATATAACCTAAAGGTTTGCAATATTTTGTTTTAAATGATTTGCAAGATGTTAATGGCATTATTCAGCAAAATCCATATTTTTTAGGTTATCTAGTTTTTCCCTTGAAAAGTACAGTTTCTTCGACATAAACGGTGTCTGGCTAGTTAAATATTAATAAACTTAAATATTTCTTTATATTTATGTTCAGTTGTAGTTCAAATCCCTTTTTTCAGGAAACATGAGTGACATTTAGGTTAGCATATTGCAATGTATGGAACATTTGGGAAGCACTAAAAATGCAAAAATTCTAAGTGTGTGTATGAAGGGGAATATATTTTAAATGCAGGACATGTTATTTTGTGTGGTACAACCTATATTCAACACAAAACTTAATAAACGTGTATACTCTATGTTTACAAACAAGTGTCAGATCAAATGAAATTAGTGGTACCTACATTGAATATAGGTAACTGAAAAGGTAGGTATTTATTAATTCTTTAAGTCAAATAAATGAAAAAGTATTTTGTAAAATATGAAATAAGAAATATTCGGGGTAAAACATAATAGTGCATGGTGCAATAGTATAATATATATTACTTTTATAAATATACTGAAATTGCATATATTTACTTATTTCAAAAATTTCACTTACAATGTGTGATTGTTCATGCCATTATTATATTGCTACTCGGGCCACGGTTATTTGCAGCAGCTTTTACCCTCTCAATGCCTGGTTAAAGGTGTCTACATCAAACGGGGTATGCTGTGAACATTGTCGTGCCAACTCAACTTTCACAAGTGCAATCTACAAAGGATACCGACTAGGTTGGCTCCAGCAACCCCTTTAAACGCTATCATATTTTTAATAACTTAGCATCTCAGTTTATCATTATTTACTTATTATTGATATCATCGTACACTAAAGAGACAATGACAGAAAGGCCTATAATTAGTTTGACTATAGACCACCAGGTGGCGTACTCCTCATTTTCAGACGCCTATAGAGGTTTATTTAGAAAAAGTTTAGTCCAATTTACTGTGTCCCAAATAATAGATGGATTCCCGGTATCGCGCTGTTAAATTCGGAGGTTCCTTTGAATGTGACAAGCGGTACACGAAAAGACGAACTCTAGTTCAGTAGAATAGGAGGGCTTTGGGCTAATATAAACGCGTCGTTATCGCCAGAAGAAAAGAAAATAAATCACTGTTACGTACTTTAACATTTTCGGAAGGGTCAAATCGCGGCGGGATAAAAGGTTAGGGGATTAGCGTCTTTGCGTGTTTTAGGAGAAAATTTAGGGCACAGTTCGGTGGATTAATTAGACCTTTTTTATTTATCCTTTTAAATTAAAATTTATTCAGGGTTGCTTATGAATGGTGAAGTATTTTTCTGTGTTAAGCAAATTTTGAAAATAATGGAGTGGTTTAGAATTTATAAAGTAAAGCAAGGATTAAACAAATTTAATGAGGCTGAAACAGTGGCATTTTGTTCCAGCAAAAGTTTGTCGAGAGGAAAGTAATTTAAGGTTGATTTGTTACTCACCGTGGAAGGTTAAAATCTTCGATATGACACTGATACTGAAGTACAATCGCTTGCATCTAAATACTGCAAATTACACTCGACATACGTTTTGTTAACCAAACTGACGTCATTGGAGGAAGTTAAAAATAAGAAAGTAGTCTATTATACTTTAACCCCCAATTAAATATAATCTAATTATTTGATTAAGGATTGGTAGTCGTATAGGTATTGCTAGATTTTTCAAAGGACTATGATAGGATTAATCACATTCTAATCTTAATTGTTTGAGTGGGAAGGAATCTGGGTTAAAATAAGTTCAAGAGTAGCATGATTTTTTTAGTGATATACGCTACATGCACGTGGTTGAGTGGAAGAAGGTAGTGTCTCATAATCTGATGAGGAACAGCGAACTCTGCCTTTTTAATATCATTATATTTAATTTTGTCAATATATTTTATTTAAATGTTTATCAAAAAAACGACTATTATTATAGACTTAGCAACGGCATACTACAGTACCGTAAACTGCATCTGAAAGGGCACGGACAGCTGATTTTTGAAAAACAAATAATTTTCGATCTGTACTGAATTTGCCCCATAAGGTAATACCGTATATTAGGTGACTATTAGGTAACTATTTGAGGGGCGAGCGTAGATGCGTCTTCACTGGGTATATACCTCGATATTCCAGTGAAGCAACATGCAGCGCACTTAGTACTTGGATGGGTGAAATCTATCTTGGGAAACACAGTGATCTCGTCCCACCTTCTAGCGGCTTGTATACCAATGTATATGCGGAAGCTATGTAATTTCAAGACGAGGATGTAGTGGATATACCATCCTTCGGAGGGGATGTAAAGCAGGCGGTCCCTTGTCTATTAAATGTTAGGCAAGTAAAAAATCTCTACTCCTACGAAAAGAGGTTCGGCAAAATATCCAGGTTGGGGGTAGCTCTTCTCTTGGCGTCGCTGATAGGCCCTGGTAGCGGAAATAAGCCGACGTTAAATAAATAGATAAAAAAAGGCGACTGTGTATTAATGCAAAATACCCAATACTAGTGGGGGAGCTATACAACAATAACCATAAGAAAATTGCAAATTGTGATAAGAACATGTCCTTTGGAGAGAATGTAGATTAAGGTTAGGCAATAAAAATAAGATGGGGAGGCAACGCCCAAAGTTGTTATAATCCAAAATGGCGGCTATTTTTCAAAATAGCTACCCGTATTTTGTTTTTGCTACATTGTCTTTGATACACATGATGCAAAATACTGTTTTATATCAATTTATATGTTTTAGGTCTAGGATAAGTAAATAGATTAAGTAATAATGTATTAAACGTAAATTTATTTACACACAGTGTTAATTCATAAATACAACAAACCAAAAAGTACACTTTTAATTTTATAAGTTCTGCAGAATATTTCTACCAACACCATTGTTATTGTTCATATTCATTCTTGCATTTGCACAATAATGTGCACGATAAACCAGCAGTTCTGCAGCTGCACTTGTTTCTGCAGATTTTGCAAACACATTTTATGAGTTCGTTGCAGGAATCAGAAATTTCTGGTAACTCCGACCATTTCAACTGCCAAGAGTCATTATGCAACCACCATCCCCAATCGTTTGGTGATGGTACACATATTGTGCGTTTATTTTCTTGTGTCCAAATGTGTCCAGCTTGGAAAGCACTATGAAATACTTGTTGTAGTAATGCACCCTTTGTTGGTGGAAGACTATCTAGTGGACGATTTTTGGTCATGAACAATTCTTGTCTTGCTTCATTAACACTGACCTTGTCACTAGTTGAACAGTAAAGGAGTACTACGTAACTTTCAAATATGTCAACAATTTCATTAGGAATTGAATTATGTAGTTGTGATATGAACGAAAATGCAATAGTAGCTTCTTTGAAGAGCATCCATGTCTTCCAAGTTGGTTTTTTGGACTTTCCTGTGAAACTAGGAATGCTGTCACAGCCTGTGAAAGCGTGGAATCCTGGTAAAGCAATAGCCTTTTCCATCCCAATAGCTTCAGCTATTGCATGAACCGGAATAAATCTGTAATTCTTTCCTGTTCCAAACGTAATCCAAGGTTTATCAAGACTCGCTGTTGACAAGGTGAAGAAGTAAGCAATTGCTAAAACTAAGACATCAGTAGCAACATTCTTGTAGCCGTTTTCTACCAAGTCTTGGAGATGCAGTATTATTCTTGAGTCCGCTTCTTCATGACCAGTACAAGTAGCACCTATGAGGGAAGTTTGTGCATTGATATTTCCTTTGACGTCTTCACCTGATGTTGTTACAACCTGTACGTTTGTGATGGTATCTGCAGATAGATTTCCAAGTAGACTGAAGAGCTCTTCTTTGTTCTTTGAATTTCTCAAGAAGCCGTGCCAATTTTTAGGTATAGGTACATGTGGAAGTACTTGTGTCCTAGTTACTGCTCCCCTCTTCTCTCTAGTTTCACCTTTGATACTTGGTGCAACGTATCTATCCCAAACAAGATCAATTCTTCGACGTCCGATGGCTGCGATATCCTTACGAATGTGAGGGAGAAATTGGTTTGTATAATAATCAGCAAATGTCTTTGAAGCTTGTGGCCTCAATATGTTAGTTAGAACTGCACCATCATAAACTAAAGCGTCACAGGTTCTTGGAAAGGCATGCTCATTTATGTTTACAGTGTCTTCCAAAATGTGCGCAAGGTCAGATTTATTGCCTAATCGAAATTTACCATTACTAGAAAGTGCAGGTGGAAATGGCTGATTCTCTTGTTTGAAAAAATTCTTCATATCTAACTGACGATTTTGTGTAACTATAAAGAGCCTGGAAAACAGCTGGACATCTGCTTTTAAAATTTTGAGTGTACTATTTTTCTTGTTAAGGTTACCTCAGGAGTACTGAACAGGGGAACGTTGTTCTTTTTCAAAGGTTCAAATATTGTTGAAGAGCTGTTTACTAGTCATTCCTCAATGAAAGTGTGGAATAACTGAACACCAGTTGACTCTGCTGAATTAACTGTTGGATTAACTTAAATACATATAACGCACACTTTTGCATGATGTGTATGAAGAAAAGTGTAGCAAAAACAAAATACGGGTAGCCATTTTGATACATAGCCGCCATTTCGGATTATAACAACTTTGGGCAATGCCTCCCCATCTTATTTTCATTGTCTGACCATAACCTAAATTCATAACAAAAGGCTTATTCTTATCACAATTTGCAGTTTTTATATACGTAGCTCCCCCACTATACGTAGAGCATCACGGGATAAAGATTGTTTTAACTCATGTATGCAGTAAATTTGAGATGAAATTTTCGAACAGAGATAGTCCACTTGAGGTTACCAATTTAAGTTTTTTTTTTTTAACTATTTAACGTCGGCCTATTTCCGCTACCAGGGCCTATCACCGACGCCAGGAGACGAGCTACCCCCAACCTGGAAATTTTGCCGAACCTCTTCCCTTAAGAAGAGTAGGGATCTTTTACTTGCCTAACATTTAATAGACAAGGGACCGCCTGTTTTACATCCTTTCCGAAGGATGGTATATCCACTACGTAATCCTCGTCTGAAATTACGTTGCCTCCGCGTATACACTGATATACAAGCAGCTAGAAGGTGGGACGAGAACGCTGTATTTCCCAAGATGGCTCACCCATCCAGGTACTAACCGCGCTCGACGTTGCTTCAACGGAATATCGACTGATACTCACATTGAAGTCGCCTCTACGCTCGCCCCCCAATTTAAGTTACTATCAAGTATTATCCCAATGTAGCTTATGGATAAAATATGCCCTTGAACACATCCCTACCGTTAAAACTTATTTATTACTGACTATTGTATAAATAGAAACAAAGTAATTCAATTATATTTTGCCTAATGCCATATTATTCTAATTTATGTAGCAGTATTTATGTATTGACGCAGTTGAAAGCCTTGGTGTGGTCGCAGTTTTACTTATCGATTCATATTTACATGGTAGAATGCAAAAAAATTATATTGACAATGTTTTGGAGTTGATATATTCTCATTGCAGGGTTCAACTTTAGGTCCTCTGCTCTTTGTTTATTTAAACGATCGTATCGAAACCACTGAAGCACTGAGCTTAATACAAATGTGTTAACTAGAACAATTTGTGTACCTACATCTGAACACCTTACCAACAGGTTTTGGTCACTAAAAAATAATCCATTACTTGTACATGCTTTTTTTTAAACAAATGAGTATAATGGTAACACAAGTACACACAAAAAATAAAAGGTCATGTACTTTTTTACCGACTGGTATATCTATATGTACCTCAAAAAATCTATTAAAAAAAAAAAGGTTTAAACTGATCACAAGAAAACGTATTTTGGGGCGCTAAAATCGACTCTGAAATCAGAATTTACCTATCCTTTAGGACTTTGACGTAAACTCAATAAAACCCGAAAAATGCCCTAAAAATTGTCAAAAATGCATTTACAGGTAAAATAAAAAACTTAAAAGGAGCAAACCATCATATCAATATGTATTTTGGGTGGCTAAAACCGAATTTATTTCAGAATGGAATTCACTCGTTAAAACGTTTATATTTTGACACAGACTGAAAAAACATATGAAGACTAACATTTTTTATTTTACCTGTACATGCATTTTTGACCATTTTTGAGGTGTTTTTTGAGATTCTTCTGAGGTTATGTCAAAATTCTGAAAAGCAAATTTGACGAAAAAAAAAAAAAAATTTGCCCACACCGAGGATCGAACCCGCCATTGCGCGTCAAATCGTACTATTTTCACGTTGCGGGAGACATTTTTTTAAGGGTCAAAACCGAGTATAATTCTTCAGGGATTGAATATTTTTTGTAGAACTTTTTATGGTTGATGGAAAAACTTGTTAGCTTTCCTTTGCACCAAACCTCTTGTAAACAAATTAGAGCCTCTAACGCAATATCACTTATATTTCCGGTTCCGGTTATCCGATCAAGTTCTTTCTAGTCTCAAAATTTTCCTTTTTCCAAGCACTTTCATATGCACAAAACCCCATTTCGATACGCTTACCCAGAGCCGAGATATTCCATTTGTTAATTTGCAAAATTAATTTAAACTTTAAATAAACAAAAGCAAAAAGTTGCATTCGTGCAGACTTCTATGGGGGTTATGCCCGACATCAATATTTATCGTTTAAAGTTTGTTTAAAGTCGATCAAACTTTCGAAAAAAAGTTATTTGCTAATTAACAAATTATGCCAATTGCTTAAACAATCAAAAAGTATTGAAGATATCGGGTCAAAAAAAATATGGTATATTCTTTGGTAAAAAAGGCGTGTTTTTTGAAAAAAAACAATATCCTGACCTTATTAGTTTCGGAGTAACCAATTTGTTAATTAAGAAATATATTTTGGCTGTAACAAATGAACGGGTTGACAAAATGAGTTGTGCCTGGCGCCAAACGACGCGTATTGAAAATATCTTTCGATTGAATCAAGATTTTTTTGGATCCGTCAAACAGTCTTCATTTTATTAAATAAAAACGAAAAAAATTTTGTTCAAACAATTATTTGACCATGAAGTTCGCGGTTTAGGAACATTTTTCATAAGAAAATCTTGTTCAGCGGATTTTTTTCTATAAGAATCCGTGGCTAACTCAAACGGTATAGAAAATTTTTGGGAAAAATCCCAGGCAGACTCGCTTAGTCCCAAAATACGTACAGATATGATAGTCGGTAAAAAAGTACATGACCTTTTATTTTTTTGTGTGTGCCTGTGTAATCTAAACACCGGTATTTCCGGACACCCTATGGGCGGGCATTGCTGTCCCTGACATCATCGAGAAGATAGCGGATGTTTTAATTTATAAATGCAAAATTATCTGTGCAAAGCTGATGCTGTGATAATATAAGATTGGGATATAATTTATGGACATATTTATCATAAATGATAATTAGGCCGAAATAATTAAAAACATCCCCGTGATCAAACAAACAATAATTAAAATGCAACGAATATCGAACCGTCATTTCCAATAAAGCCCAGCGAAATTTCATTAGAATATTACATTCCAGGGAAAACACATTTTCCCGATTTCCAACAGGAATACGACCCACGTCGATGCCGTTTTATTTATGTATTTATGCTAAAAGTCTAGACTTTTTGTTGATGTAAATATTTCTTAGGACTCATTTTTGCAATAAATTGCTTGAGAAGATGTTTACTCTCGAGATCGCGTTGCTGTCTTTTGAGTTGTGGAGTTTGGCGCTCACTCTTGGAGGCTTGATCCCAAAGCAAACAGTACTTTCTGATTGAATATCGTTTCAAACTGTAAGCGCTTTTAAATTCACCAACTCTTTCATTAAAACATAATAAAACTTGAGGAATATATTCAGTTTAAATCCCCACAACAAATTTACATAAAAAGATAAGCAACTCTTGAATAAATTTTTAATTAAGTATATGTTGTTTATTAATTAAATTAATATCAAGAGCACTCTAATATACAGGATGCCCCCCTTAAAACTTCCGGGGCCATTTTCTAGATAACTATACGGGATATTTGAATTCTGTGGAAGGTATCCACTAGAACATATAAATGACTTTAGTTTTGAGTTACTACACAAATTGAGGTATCAATCAATCGAAAAGACTTTATTTATAATTAAAAGTACAGGTGCGCCTAGTCGGAACCTGACCCGGAGCCAACCTAGCAACCACGATGCGCAGCACCGTAGTGGGTGTAAGGTTGGGCGGAGCAGGTCCGGTTCGGCTAAGAACGGTAATTCAGGTGAGGAGTTGTAACTCCGCCGAGCGAATTTAAAAACAACAATGCCTTAAAACTATGCTGCCCATAAGAGCCTAAAACTAATTAATATATATTTTAAAAATTGTCGCACTGTGCATGCACAAAAAATACTAAAGAAATTTTGGTTACTGTCACGGGAAAACAAAACACAACGAAAAAACCCGTTCGAAGTAATTCTCCACCCTGGTGGTCTTCCTGCCTCCAGGAAAGTAGGGGAAGTTAACAGTTCTGGGTTTTAAAAGTTCAAGAAGGTTATCGGTCGAGGGATGAATTTTGGAACAAAAGAGGACAAAAAGAACAAAAAAGATAAAACAATGAACAAACAGAAAGGGAATAAAGACGGGGTTAAGATTATAAAGTTGATAGGTGATGATAAATATAGGGTAAAGTTAGACTATAGTAGTGAAGAAGTTGGCTAAGGTGGAAGTTGCCTGAAAATAGGCAACGTCTGGTATGGTAATGGGTGTTTCAAATTAAATAGAATTGCATTATGCTGTCTGATGTGTGTTATGTTGCGGGTTAGCGAACTATCGCCTAGTTTGAATTCGTAGAATTTTTGTGAAATCTGTTGAACGTAGTCCGCTAGTGGAGTTATGTCGTTACAGCGGGCGTACAGATCTCTGAGTGAGGTGTATCTGCCTAAATCAGAAATGAGGCGCATAAATTTGTGCTCTAGGACACAAAGTTTCCTCATTGTCGTGGCCGGGATGCTGCACCACACCGGCGCCGCGTATGTGATGGCCGGCCTGATCACCATCGTATACTACAATTTTTTATTGGTCCTGTTCAGTCCGCTACCCCTGGCCAAAAGCGGATACAGACTCCTGGACATGGGTAGACTTTCCATATAGTCTCGTTGATGTGAGTGTTGTACGTCAGTCTCTTGTTCAGATTAACCCCAAGGTACTTCACGCAACGTTTAATAGGAATTTGGCGACCCCCGACCGAAATAGACGTTAAAATGCGGTTCTCAGTGAACCGACGCGTGAAGAGTATAGATTCTGACATTTCGGCGTTGATCCGAATCTTCCACTTGTCGTAATACGCCGTGGCACGAGCCATGTGCGCCTTCAGCAGCATATTCGCCGCCTGAGCGTACACATTGAGGTATCGATGGGGTTGTGATGCAGTGTGTTTGTAATTGCGTTAATAAAAAAGTTGAAAAAAAAGATTAGATTAGGAAATGATCGGAAGGTGTTTTATTACGGGTTCCGTAACTTGTAGAATTAGGTCAAAAATTAACTAAAAACAATATACCCTCTTTGGCCAAAAATAAGATGTTTTTACTCTTGTAAATTTTTCCGAAAACTGCATATTTTTCGAAATATGGCCTCCTAAAAGTGGGAAATGTAAAAGTTGAAAAAAAATCTGAAAAAATTCAGGTTAATGTGCACCATCGAAATACAAGACTTTTTTATTTGCAACTTCTGTAAAGTGCGTTTTCACCGAGTTCTTTCGGAAAACATGAAAAACTACCCCTTTCCTTAAATTGTGGCGCTTTAAAAATATGTAATTTAAAAATTTTAAAAGACGACGTATGCATTGAGGCCTTTTAAACATTTTTTGTCTCTTGGAATTTTTTTGTAACTTGCTAATTTTTTTTGCATATTAAAAAATACATGAAAATTCGAAAAATGAGCGTGATTTATATATATTATTATAAAAAAATATGAAACCTATATAGTTATATGATTTTTAAAGGTTTAATATAATTTTTAAATTGAAAATGTGAAGAAGTTTTCCGGAAAAATTTTTCTTTTTCACAATTACTTCCACGTCCAGTGGAAGTATAGTAACGACAAAAAAATTTTCAAAAATTTTTATTGTTCAAATAGGCTTAAAATGTCATGAAACGTCGAGATTTTAACTTTGAGCGAAAAAAAAATTTCTGTCTGTCGGTCTGTGTGTCTGTAACTTTTTTTTTGTGCGCACGTTTACTCTGGAACCGTTTAAGATATTGACTTGAAATTTGGTACACATATGTACTTTAACGAGATCTGGAACTAGATTATATTTTCATATTGTTCCGACGAAGGGTAGGGGGGTAAATTTGGGGTAAATGGGTAAATAAAGCAGGTAAGAGTCCATAAAATTGGTATTTAGTACATACAAGAGAAGCTAAGGTCTCAAAAAAATTTTTGGCATTAGCCACTCCCATTACCACCTCCACCCCCCTTATTAAAGGGGATGAAAAAAAATTGTGATTTAGTGTATGTACAAGAACCAAAAACCTCAAAATATTTTTTTACTTCATCCACCCCCACTACCACCCCTTTCACCATCCCCACCCCACTACCGATGTGGGGTATCGTTTTATGGGTTTTTGGGGTAGAGGATTTCAAATATTATATTATTAAAGTTCCATAAACAATTATTTCCACATACAAAGTTTTTTCGTTGTGATTGACTTGGATGTGGAAGTAGTGATTCCTTGGGCAGCGGTTTTTTTACTTGTTATTTATTGATAACAACTGCCTGTAACTAGGAAAATTAGCAAGTTACAAAAAAATTTCAAGAGATAAAAAATGTTTAGAAGGGCTCAATGCGTGAGCCTGAATTTTTTCAAATTTTTAAATTACATATTTTTAAAGCGTGACAATTTCAAAGAAGGAGGTAGTTTTTCATGTCTGTCCGGAGAAACTCAGTAAAAACGCACTTTACAGAAAAGTTGCAAATAAAAAAAGTTTTGTATTTCAATGATACATTCACCTGAATTTTTTCAGATTTTTTTTAACTTTTACATTTCCCCTCCCCCACATTTAGGAATTTTCGAGTGGCCATATCATAAAAAATATGCATTTTTCGAAAAAATTCACAAGAGTAAAAACATCTTATTTTACACCAAGAAAGGTAAATATATTGTTTTTTTTTTTTCATTTTTGACCTATTTCTCCAAGTTACGAAACCCGTTAATTTCCTACTCTGATCTTTTTTAACTCTTTTATTAACATCATTACAAACACATTGCACAAGGTTTAATCAAAATCGATTCATTAGCACTCAAATTAGAGATTTTGGTCATTTTAGCGCTCCGTTGACTGGACTATTATTCGATTCTAGGAATCTTTAAAAGTCGTGAATGTGATGGAGAATCACAATCTAAGCATCGTTTACAATATGAATAATTTTCGAAAAATCACTGGTTTTCGAGATATTTGAATTTCAATATAATATAATTACTTCCACATTCAGTGGAAGTATAGTATACTCCAGTCATTTTAGACAAAAATATGGCTTCTGATCTAACAAAATATATCCTTCATTTTTTTAAATCGATTTATTTTGATGTTTTAAAGAAAATATTAAAAATCGAGTTAAAAATCGAGAACGATATCACTATGGCATAAAAAATTATTTAAGGTCAAAGATCACAAAAAACGGTTTTTTGGGAATATCACCCTTTCTATGGCTCGGAGGCCAATTGAGGTTATTATAAAAATGAAAAACAATTAATTTCCGCACAAAAATGATCTCTTCCATTTTTTATATACAACGAACGGTTTAGGCGAAAATGTGCTTCGAAGTTTCCGCGCAAGGCATATGCTCTATTTCATAGAGTCCATGCTTAGAATATGTGCTTGTCCTATGTATAGTATTTATTAGTTGATCGATATATAATATAAAATAAATAAGTATATACAGTGTGTTTCACTCGAGATGGTAACACCTCAATAACTTTTATTTTTCTTCCGATTTGAATCAAATGTTACTTAGAATAGAACAAATTAGGATCTAATTATGGCCAGAAAAACATTCGCCTCCTACAAATGCAAAACCACCTGCGGTACCTAAATATGCGGAGAAAAAAAAATCACATTAGGCATTTTTTTATCGGAAAATTTTGTTAATAAAGCTTGCTCAGAATTGTCCAAGAACTTTGAGTCCAAAATTTAATCAAAATTAAAAAATTGAAAAATTAAAATTTTAAAAATTTTTAAAATAACTATTTACAAAAAAAGAGGATAAATTTATTTGCCACCACAATAAATATTTGTCATCAAATGAAATCCTTTAATTATGAAATTCAATCCCAGAAATTATTTTTTATCTCAGATAAACATAAGTGTCTCCAAATATATGTATCCAAATTTGTTAACATTTTTTATCCAAAATAAACGAATAATTATCGTAACTTATGTCCAATTAATCTGTTTTATGTTCGGAATAATAACTATGTTCTCAAAATAATAGATCTGTCACCAAATATAGTGTTTCACAATCTTATCACGAGTTTTGAAATAGTTTATTGTTAACAAATTGATGACAGATCTATAATTCTTTGAACGAATTTAATTATTTAATGAATAATTACGTTTGCGGATGATTGTACATAAATTTATAGATAATCGTTTTGAAATAGTTTGGTGTTAACAAGTTGGTGACAGATCTATCATTCTTTGAACAAATTTAATTATTTGACAATCAAAACCACATTAAATTGGTGACCGATAAAATCACACCCAAAAAAAAAAAAAACTGTAAATTGCTTGACAACTACCTGACAGCTTAGGTTTAACTTCAAACAAAATTGTCATAGTGCAGTTTTCCAAACAAAAAAAAAGCAATAAAATGATATTTTCGGACATTATTTTAATCAAAATTTCAATATTTTTTTATTTTGATTATTTCACTCTATAGCCAATGAGAGACCGTTTTTTCACAACATTGCACCAATCAAATGTCATTATTAGTGGTAATTCAAGCTAGATCGGCTTTTCACAGTACCAACATGCAAAACTTATCGCTCTAATTTTTATGTCGCTGCAGCGGCAAATACTGCGATAATTTTTTGACGTTTTCTTTCGTGAAATATTTTCGGCAAATAGGGCAACTCACGCTTTTAAATTTTATCTATAAATATCTTCTGTAGCTTATTACTAATTGTTAACTTACCTTGTAAATTGTAATATTGTATTATGTACTAGCAAACATAAACACACCACATATATAGTAAACAATCGTCAGTTCCAAAGAGAAGCCTGTCTGAAATATATAGGCTATAACCCTTGCCTATCTGTAACTATTTCAATTTGCCTACTTTTCAATCAGGTAACAATAATATACAAAGATTGTACTTAATATACCTAGCTCATAATACAGGAACAAGTCAAGCACAGCTTTCAATAGCTCAATAACGTAGTTACAAAGTTAAGCAAATCATTTATTATAAATGTCAAGTAAACACATTCGCTCTGGAAACAAACTAAAAATGTACCTAGGTACCTACTTACATACGGTATTCTATCAAAAAGTAACTAGTTGAATCAAAGCTGTGCAATATTTTAATTTGTTGTATTTAAAATTCACTCTGCATAACGAAGCAAACCTCAACATCATTTGTAAACTTCGTAAGTTAAAAATAAGGATTAAATACGTAAATATGAATCAATGAACAATTATTATGGAATATAACTCTAGTAGCGGTAGCGCTACATGGCGCTCTCTATGTCAATCTCGGAACCATGAGTGTATAGTAATAAATAGGCGGGACATCGGGAATAAAGCAGTGCTCGCAGATTAAAGATGTAGTGCTCTCTCTATCGTTCCTCGTCATATTGCACCTCAGAAATGCCTGAAAGGTGTTAAGCCAGTCTATATATTATAATATCTAAGGTTTCAATTCGTTTTATTTACTAGTTGCCATAGAAACGTCACTACATTATTTTAAAATATAGGGAATCTCCATTGTTTCTACTGCGTTTGTTTCAGATTTGCTGTTTTGACAACATGAGTCGGTTTGGAAATATTTCTGTATATCAAATTAATGAGGATATTGAAAATAAAGGTTAGTAAACTCTAAAAAGTGACAAGAAAACGTCTGAAGGCAATTAATGAGACAACATAATATTGAAGGTACTTAATGAATTATTTATTCGTGAAATACCACTCGTGCTTTAAATTTTATCTAAAAATTTTTTCTCAAGCTAAGTTGCCCTTAGTTAATATAACTTGTGCAAATTGGCAGTTTATTATCAAAGATTAAATCCCTCCCGCTAAAGCGGTTGGGATTTAATCAGATAATAAACTGCCAACTTGCACTCTTTATATTACCAGACAACGCGCTTTCGAAAAAATTTTCGATAAAATTTTAAGCACTAGTGATATTACATACGATAATTTCGTTATTTTTCATTTTCATGATAACCTCAATTGGCCTCCGAGCCATACAAAGCGCGATATTCGCAAAAAAACGTTTTTTCTGAACTTTGACTGAATAATTTTTTATGCCATAGTGATATCGTTCTCGATTTTTAATACTATCTTAAAAACACCAAAATAAATCGATTTAAAAAACAAATGAAGGATACATTTTGTTAGATCAAGTCTAATTTCACTGGATTATAACGACAAAAAAATTTGAAAATTTTTTATTGTTCAAATAGGCTTAGAATGTCATGAAACGTCGAGATTTTAAGTTTGAGTGAAAAAAAATTCTGTCTGTTGGTCTGCCTGTCTGTCAGTCTGTAACTTTTTTGTGCGCACGATTACTCTGGAACCGTTTAAGATATTGACATGAAATTTGGCACACGTATGTATTTTAACGTGATCTGGAACTAGATTATATTTTCATCTTATTCTGTTGAAGGGTTGGTGTAAATGGGGGTAAATGGAAATAAACAGGTAAAGCTATCAAGTAATTGTCCATAAAATTGGGATATCCTGTATATAGTACAGTGTGGAAACACCTTCGTAACTCAGTTATTGGTCATCCAATTTCATCCAAATTTAGATCGGTATCAAAAATCTTTACTATATCCTTTTTGAGTAAAACAAAACTTCTTTGGCGAGAATTTTTATTAAGAATAAAAGGGTCGATTTTTCGAGAAATTATATTAGGCATTTATTTGTTGAAAAACTAATGCAATATGATTGACCAGCGTGATATAGAGTTGCTATATCCAGAATTTAACAACATTTTGATTTTTGGTTTTCAAATTACGACCCACTTAAAATTACCTATTTTAAACATTAAATAATCAATAAGTTGGTAACGAATTTTTTTTCGAAAGAAAGTCATTGTTTATTTTCTCTTTAAATTCATTTTTTCTACCACCACATATCGATACTTTCAAATTCGGTAATCCTTAATGCCCGAATAATTTACAGGTCTGATCCAAATTTCTCAATGAAAATTCTTGACCTTCGAAATTTGAAAGTTTTGATGATATGGGATAGAAAAAGTGAATTTAAAGAGAAAATGAAGAATGACTTTTTTTAGAAAAACATTTCGTTACCAATTTATTGATTTTTTAATGCTTACAATAGGCAATTTTAAGGGGACATAATTCGAAAACCAAAAATAAAAATGTTATTGAATTCTGGATATAGCGATTCTGCAGCATGCTGATCCATAATATTGTATTAGGTTTTCAACAAAAAAATGCCTAATATGACTTCTCGAAAAATTTACCTTTTATTCTTAATAAAAATGTACGCCAATGACTGAAATAAGTTTTGTTTTGCTCAAAAAGGATATAGTATTACGAAGGTGTTTCCACTTGAAATGGGTAACACTGTATAAGAAGCTAAGTTTCTCAAAATTTTTTTGGTTTCAGCCACCCCCACTACCCTACCCAAAATTAAGTTAAAAGAGGTGCAAATAATAAAATTGTGATTTAGTGTGTCTACAAGAACCAAAGGCCAGAAAATTTGTTTTGACATCAGCCACCCGCACTACCACTTCCGCCCCATTATTAAACATTAAAAAAAACTGCTGCTCAAGGAATCACTACTTCCACATCTAGATTTTTTATCTAAGTCACTCACAACTAAAAAATTTTGTATGTGGAAATAATTGTTTATGGAACATTAATAATATTTGAAATCCTCTACCCCAAAAACCTATAAAATGATACCCCACATCGGTAGCGGGGTTGGGGTGGTGATAGGGGGTGGTAGTGGGGGTGGATGAAGTAAAAAACATTTCGAGGTTTCTGGTTCTTGTACACACCCTAAATCATATTTTTTTTTCATCCCCTTTAATAATGAGGTGGGGGTTGTAATGGGGGTGGCTAATGCCAAAATTTTTTTTGAGACCTCAGCTTCTCTTGTATATACTAAATACCAATTTTATGGACTCTTACCTTCTTAATTACCTATTTTCCCCAAATTTACCCCAATTTACCCCCCAACCCTTCGACGGAACAAGATGAAAATATAATCTAGTTCTAGATCTCGTTAAAGTACATACGTGTACCAAATTTCAAGTCAATATCTCAAACGGTTTCAGAGTAATCGTGCGCACAAAAAAAAGTTACAGACAGACCGACAGACAGAAAATTTTTTTTCGCTCAACCTTAAAATCTCGACGTTTCGTAATATTCTAAGCCTATTTGAACAATAAAAATTTTTAAAAATTTTTTTGTCGTTACTATACTTCCACTGAATGTGGAAGTAATTAAATTTTGATTTGGTGTATGTACAAGAACCAAAGCCCTATAAAGTATTTTTGGCATCAACCACCTCAACTACCACACCACCGGAAATTTAGATGTGGAAGTAGTGATTTCTTAAGCAGCGGTTCTTTACTAATATGACTAGGTGTAGTTAGTAGTTTGACATTTCCTGTTACAAATGAATTGTTAGGTATTTGAAGTAAAGAAAAGTGTTTTAGGTTTATGATTAATATTAGTTATTTTTAATTTATTTACGATGAACCAGATCTCAGCTTTCTTTTGAGATAAATTTCCTAAAATCATTGATATAAAATAAATAAAAGTAATAACAATAAAATGATCAAAAGACTTTGGGATTCTATACGAACAATTGAAAAATAAAAGGAACAAAATTATTGACATGAAAAATTGAAATTGAGAATCCAGAATAGTGGAGATATATCATATTAATTTAAGTTAGGGAGCAGTTGGGGTCCTTCGGGGCCCCTTTTATTCTGGGGCTCTATGCTTAAAGCATTGTAAGCGCATCTGTAAATCCACCCCTGTGCAATGTACGTAGGTTCTTCTTAAAATTTCATTTTCTTTCAGTTCCAATGGTTATTATTATTTTTTGGGTACCACCCCGTCAAAATAGGTAGCATCCACCGCTTATAATGATTCTCAATTATACGAGCATAGATAGTTGCTTTATGTGGGATTTTGACTGGCCCATTAAATGCTGTCGGTTTTCGACTATTCAATTTGTGTTATTGGTAGCGATTCATGTTAATATCGCGGCAGATATTACTGCAGTTATTTCGCTTGCGTCTAATTGGGTAAATATGAATTTGCGTGTAAATTACATCTTCCGTAAACACATTTGCTGACAGATTTCATACGGAAACTAATCATTTAAATTTACTTAGTCTATAAAATGGCAAACGCAATGAAGTTAATGAGATTTGTTTTGATGACAATTCTGGCTCCGCATTACTTTGGTTTGATCTGTGTTTGATATAATAATAGTGTACCATTTGTAATCTAGTTAAATGTATAGCGATTCTGTGGTAAAGATATCTAACGCAATAATAATTATAGTGAATGAAAAAGTCACAATTTAAAGTTAAAATGTATTTATTTTTCTTCTTATTCACGTCTTCACAGATGTTTTGTGATTCATTCATTCATTCTCTTTGTTGTGTGGCACTTTGGATAGTATCATGTCAGCTGTCGTGGTTGTCTGCTAAGCGTACGGCTTCATCATATTTCTTTCCCATCAATTATTTGGTGACATCAGATCAACGTTTTAGATGTCCTTTTCTCTTTTTACCATTTAATCCACTGCATTTAGGATTTTTCTTCAGACCAATTCATACAAAAGCAAATATTGGTTTTCCAGGTTCGGGTGTCCTTAATAAGGTCTCAAAAGTCCCCGAAGTGGGAGTGTAAGGATAAAATTTGGCAACGCTGTAAAGGGCTAAAATCGTGCTCGGAAACGAATTTTTCGAGATATCTCGGTTTTCATTGCCTCTACGACAAAAATACATTAGACCAAAAAGAAAGCTATAAAGCTATGAAAAAGATAGAGGGTCTTTTTTCGTACACGCAATAGTTTTCTTGACAAGCTTGCATTGAATTTGAACTTATGGGATATTATGGATAATCTAAGTACTCTATTCCACACCACCCTTGAGGTTGAGTACTAGGCGCGTTTTTTTATGTAGTTTCCCCGGTAGGCCTAATCCATGTCATACTTATTAAAATTTCCTTCTTGTCCATTTTCTCGTTCTATAAATTCATCGATTTTTTCGAGGAAATCCGAGTCAATCTGAGAACTTTCAGTCTCTGCTTCAGTGACGGCTTCTATTTTCAATCGGTTCAGCATTCAAGCAAGATTTTCCATGGCAGTTGCCGCAAACTGGTGAGCAATTAAGTCCCAACCTCCGACAGCCACACAATGGTCCACAACCTTTCGTACAGTTGCAGAAAATCATCTTCAGAAGGCAATCAGGCGCAGGAAGTTGGGATGTTGTTTTTGGCCACAATATGGTATCTTTCAACATCCATCCCCACTCTTTAGGATTCAATACATTACCCAACCATTTCTGTATTTGAAAATAAACACGAAATAGATGCTGTTGAGCTCCGTCATGAGTGGGTGGTAATGAATTTAATTTCACTGGTTTGCTTTTGCTCACAGCTTTAATAAAGCAAGAATACCGATAGATTGCGAGGAAAAATGTTATCCCATTCGAAGTAACTATGTCAGGAGAAGTACCAGTCTTGCTGAAAACTTCAGCTACAAGTTTCAAGTCCTACTGTTTTTTCATCACTTTCAAAGCTGTAGTCTTGCCTTTATTAAACAGAGCAGATGTAGTATCACACCCAGAGAATGCGTGCAGAAACAATATGTGATCTCGAATATTTTTATGGTGATCAAAGCTTCGTGAAGAATAAATTTATCATTGGACCTTCCCTCTGCCTGGTTTGAGGAGAAAAATTTCTTTATTAATAGGTGTACGAGCAGTTAAAATTATAAGAAGATCCACATCTTCCCCAACCACAACCATAGTATTTTTACATGATTCCTCAAGCGCTGTTTCGACTATCAAAATGTCAGCATCATCTTCAGCAATCAATCTGGTTTTATTTTTATTATTGGAAAGGAGCTTCTCTTGGCTTACAGTTGCAACCATTTGCTCATCAAAGTAAATGTCAACAGATGAAGCTTTTGAGGACCGGCGAAGCTGCTCCATAGCCTTCACACTGTTGCTAATATTTTCATAACCATCAAAAACAATAATAGAGTTCGAGCCAAAATGATTTTGCACATAATATTAACATATGCTTGGCAAATAGCACCGTAGGTTTCATGTTGATGCCATATAACTCGGTGCAAAGAGAAATCCCCCATCAACGATATAAGTGGCATTTTGGAGATCTGGATCAGATTCAGATGGCTAAAAATTGTCATAGAAAGCTGACTTGTTCGTCTTGCGCATACCAACTTCGTTAAAGAGTGACACCGGATACGGAGCTAATTCATACTCCAAGCAGGTGCGAAGCTCTTCATTTGTTCTCTTCATGACAGTAATCCTTTGAAACAACAATAATGGATCAATGGGCATTGTGGTATTATGGACTTGCTATTGACAGTTAATAGTAGAAGCACTCTATCTGCACGTGAGAATTTAATATCACAGAAATTGTTGCCAATTTTTTTCTCCATTGCAGCAGTTCCAATTCTGTGAGCATCATGACATGTTATTTTTCCATCACCAGTAACCTTTGTTGCAATCGACATAATTTTTGGCACAATTGGGAAGAGATTATGAGAATTGAATTAATCTGACACTTTATGAACATCCTCGGTATCTCACTTTATGCGAGATTCCCTTGCGTCAACATGCTGTTCCCCAGAGTGAAAAGAAAGCCCACAAAAGTTGCCGAGTCCTTCGGTGATGTTACTTGCAGTCAATAGTAAAAAAATCCATTTATTCACGACACTTTCATCTGTACTTCTTCCACGAGTAAAACCTTCTTTTGATTTCGACGATTTCATAAGAGATTGTTCAATTATCATATCAGTAGATGTTCCACAGAAATATTTATCTGAACGTTTAACCGAGAAAAAGTCGTTTCGGATTTTTTTTTATGTTTTAACGTTAAAATATAAAAACTGCAATAAAACTGCCACAAATAAATTTTTTGATTTTAGGTATGACATACTGGAATTTTTCAAGAAAACTATTGCGTATACGAAAAAAGAACCCTCTATCTTTTTTATAGAGAATTTTCTTAGCTTTCTTTTTGGTCTGACGTATTTTTATCGTAGAGGCAATGAAAACCGAGATATCTCGAAAAATTCGTTTCCGAGCACGAATTTAGCCCTTTACAGCGTTGCCAAATTTTATCCTTATACTCCCACTTCGGGGACTTTTGAGACCTTATTAGGGACACCAGAACCTACCTGGAAAACCAACATTTGCTTTTGTATGAATTGGTCTGAAGATGCGGCTCATTTTTCACTAAATGCAGTGGATTAATTCGGCTTTCCTTGAACCCAATAATTTTTTTATATTGTCCTATCCCCAGTTGGTTTGGCCAACAAATGATTAGATGTGAGAGAATTCGTAACAAATGGTGCCAGACCTATATTTTAAAAGCATGATCATCCAAATTTACTGAACAAATTAACCACTTTTAAATTTAATGAATGAATTTCTCTTTAAGCCAAGAAATATTGAAGTTATTTTACTTTTGTTTAAATATAATTTGTTTTTATCTGTCCACTTAGTTATTTCATTTTATACTTTTTCAGAGACAAGTTTTAATATATCTAAATTATCTGCTACTATAACAATACTTCAGCACAACAACAACTTATCAAAAACAAATTATCAAAACATTAAGTATTTTATTAAAAATATTATTCATTCACAAAAAGTAGAAAAAGGAGTGGCCCAAGTGTAGATCCCTGCGGAACACCCTGTTTTACCTCTGTACAATAGGCTTGTTGCGCAAAATATAATTTTAGCATTTTTAGAATCTATACTTAATTCAAAACACAGTGTGTAAAGGATTTTTTCTTATTTTTTCTTTTACAGACGGTATTCAACATTAAAGTTTGATAAATTCGTTAGGCGCGCAGACAACGTGTGACGCCATGTATCAGGAGACGCCACAGCGCCAGCGTATATTTTAAATTAGACCATGAAAATCTCTTTGTTCTCAAGAAAAAAAACAGCGTAGAACCAGACCAGACCTTACAGTTTTTATAAAGTGAATAGTTCTACATAAGAAATGACTATTTACCATATTTTTTTGTGATAGGTACAGATATTTTTCATTTAGAAAAAACTTGAGAAATTGATTGATTATAAAAATCATGTTTTTTAACATTTACACTGCCATTTCTACAAATCTAATTTAGCTATGACCTGATTTTTTTTTTTAATTCAAGTACGCAAATAAGCGCGTCCAATGGTCGTTTTGTTTCTATCGATAATTGTTTATTATTTTCTTTAAACAACAATGAACTTATTACTCGACTATTATTTCGCTAAAAATGTACTCATATTTTGAATAAGCGACAAACTTAGTCTAGGACTTGTTTTTTATTTATGAATATTTTTGTGACGCAGTAGCATATGGTATACACCTGGCAGGCGTACGGCGTAAATTATCCAATATACCTTTGAAATAATCTTTTTCAGTCGTGTTTAAAACATTTTAAACCCTTTTAAGTATGGTACACTTAAATACACACTATAATTTAATATCACAGACCGAATACAACTGCACGAATTATGTGTCTAAATCATTGCACGCGCAGAGATTGTACCTGCTAGCTCAATCTGCGGGTCCCCAGGTAATCGGTGAGATGATGTTTTCAGAACGGACAACAAAATTATATGATTTTGACAAGATTTTATTTAAAGTAAGCCCACCTCAAAGTAATGGTTGATTCCTTGTAAGCACACACAGCAACTCCAATAGAACTGCCTTAATTGCTTCACCAAAAGGAACTTCCCTTTTGGTCCATTTTACGTCGACCTACGTTTCTGTCACTCTTGACAGCTGCTCGCCTTCTTCTTAAAATTCTAAATACACAAACGTATGTGGATAGGATAATATGCTACAAGATAGATAGAGATAGATGATGTCAAGTCCAATATGAGTGTTTTCTCAGATTTGCCCCTTCTCTTAGATATTAGTCGGTGATTTAAATACTTTCCAGTTAGAAATTATGAAAACAGATTTGATAATTGTTAATGTTTAGTACACTATATTAATATACATAAATTAATTTAAAATACACGGCACATGCAACAAGCCTATTTGTTGTCTGTCCTTTACACATAATGACAATAAATTTAAAGCAATGTCTCTTATTCTGTATCTACAATGTTTAGCTATTCACCCCTGCTACGCAAGAAGGTCGTAACTGACATTTTGTTGCTTTTGAGATAATCGCATTTTTCGATTATTTACAATACCATCTACATTTTACTTCCACATCCAGTGGAAGTATAGTAACGACAAAAAAATTTTTAAAAATTTTTATTGTTCAAATAGGCTTAGAATGTCATGAAACGTCGAGATTTCAAGTTTGAGCGAAAAAAAATTTTCTGTCTGTCGGTCTGTCTGTCGGTCTGTCTGTCGGTCTGTCTGTCGGTCTGTCTGTCGGTCTGTCTGTCGGTCTGTCTGTCGGTCTGTCTGTCGGTCTGTAACTTTTTTTGTGCGCACGTTTACTCTGGAACCGTTTGAGATATTGACTTGAAATTTGGGACACATATGTACTTTAACGAGATCTAGAACTAGATTATATTTTCATCTTGTTCCGTCGAAGGGTTGGGAGGTAAATTGGGGTAAATTTGGAGTAAATAGGTAAATCAAGCAGGTAAGAGTTCATAAAATTGATATTTAGTATAGAGAAGAGAAGCTAAGGTCTCAAAAAAAAATTTGGCATTAGCCACCCCCATTACCACCCCCACCTCATTATTAAAGGGGATGAAAAAAAATGTGATTTAGTGTGTTTACATGAATCAGAAACCTCAAAATATTTTTTTACTTTATCCACCCCCCCCACTACCACCCCCTGTCACCACCCCCACCCCACTACCGATGTGGGGTATCGTTTTATAGGTTTTTGGGGTAGAGGATTTCAAATATTATATTATTAAAGTTCCATAAACAATTATTTCTATTTTTCGTTGTGTGACTTGGATAGAAAATCCGGATGTGGAAGTAGTGATTCCTTGGGCAGCGGTTTTTAATGGGAAATTCATAATCTTCTGAATGAGAGCTTGTTTCATTAGAATAATTTTTATTGTTAAAGTTTCTCTTTGAAATATTAAACGTTTTTCAAAAAAATGCAGATACGACATTTTTTAAGAAAAAAATTTAAAAAATACAAAAATTAAAAGTCGTAAGTGAAGAAAAAGTATATTTCTGAAAAATATTACAACAAAAATTGCCCTGATGAAGTTAAAAGAATGTTATTTATTAAAGTCAGTCGTTAAGGAGTTCATACATTAAGATCATCGTGAATACTTTCCTACTGCTCGTCAATAGCAACTGAGAAATTTTTCCAGAAGTATTAAAGTTATTTCACTTCCACGTCCACTGGAAGTATAGTAACGACAAAAAATTTTTTTTAAATTTTTATTGTTCAAATAGGCTTAAAATGTCATAAAACGTCGAGATTTTAAGTTTGAGCGAAAAAAAATTCTGTCTGTCTGTCGGTCTGTCTGTAACTTTTTTTGTGCGCACGTTTACTCTGAAACCGTTCAAGATATTGACTTGAAATTTGGTACACATATGTACTTTAACGAGATCTAGAACTAGATTATATTTTCATCTTGTTTCGTCGAAGGGTTTGGGGGTAAATTGGGGTAAATTTGGGGTAAATGGGTAAATCAAGCAGGTAAGAGTCCATAAAATTGGTATTTAGTATGTACAAGAGAAGCTAAGGTCTCAAAAAAATTTTTGGCATTAGCCACCCCCATTACCAACCCCCACCCCCTTACTGAAGGGGATGAAAAAAATTGTGATTTAGTGTATGTACAAGAACCAGAAACGCCAAAATATTTTTTTACTTCATCCACCCCCACTACCACCCCCACCCCACTACCGATGTGGGGTATCGTTTTACGGGTTTTTGGGGTAGAGGACTTCAAATATTATATTATTAAAGTTCCATAAACTATTATGTCCTCACACAAAGTTTTTTCGTTGTGAGTGACTTGGATAGAGAATCTGGATGTGGAAGTAGTGATTCCTTGGGCAGCGGTTTTTTAAGTAAGCAAGCAGGATATAATTATTGCTATCACAACAATCTGACAAATTTTCTGGCACATAATCCTTGTATGCTACTGAATTATTGCTATAAGTCAGCATATTTACCATTCCAACATTAGACTCCATTCCTTTATTCAGATGCACTGAACATGATGAAGTGAAAATATTTTCAACATCATAAAATACGCTTTTTTCAGGAACACACTGAATCGTCAGATGTAAACAATCCCACATAACTTCAAATTAGTAGTCGTAACTGAACATTTTTATTTTGTATTGGCAAGCTAATTTGTCGTATCTAACAGAGCCACCATATAGATATCACATTTATGCTTGGTAATATCAGATAGGACAATTTCGCTTAGTAAAGTCAGTATACTTTGCATATATGACAAATTTTAAATTGAATTTGCATCGTTTATTATGAAGATACGACCTTGAAAATTTACGAGAAGTTGCTTGGGTGGCTGTAGATGCTACAAATGCCAATAACTCAATTTTCATGAAAATCTCAGTTACGACCTTCTTGCTTAGCATGGCAGTATTAATAACTCATGGTCAACATAGTCGAAAGCTCAAAAGAAATCTATAACTAGTCCTAACACATACCTTTTATTATCTACTGTGATTAGTGTGATTGTGTTATGACGAGAGGCATATAATACTGTCTCGGTGCTTCTGTTAGCTGTAAAGCCATGTTGTGAATTGAAGAGCAGATCATTTCGATAGAAAAGAACCTGAGACGGTCTCACAGCTATTTCAATAACTTTTGATACGCTGGAAAGACTTTTTGCTCTGTAATTTTCAGTACATTTAGACAACTACAGAGAACTTTAGCATTGTCGAAAAAATTTCTTAACGAAGGCAGAGATTTATAATTTGAGCTAACGGACTGCAGAGCAAATATTTAAAAAAAAAATGTAATATTAAAAGTATTATTACTTGGAGTTCGAGGATATAAGTTTATTAATTAGGGACACAACAACCTGCTCAGATACAAAAGAATGAAGTACGTCTTAATATTTTTTCTCTACGGACTTTCGTGTTCGAATAAGAAAATCGAAAAATTAATTAATTTTTTAAGAACCTAATATTTCAGGGCGCGAATAAATGAAGCACCATCGATCAGTTGTTATTATAAGTTGATTTAATGAAAATTAGCTAAAAAGAACTGAAACTTTTTGTGCACCAAAACGAGTTTCCCGAAGAAATCTTTTAAATTAATTAATCCAAAGTGTAATCTTAATATCATCGCCATTTTCATGAACGAAGAAGACATATTAAAATTAATAATACTTTGTGATTACTTTAAAACTTTTACAGGGAATCTCTCCTTAGGCTATAAGGGGGCCTTCTGCCCTTTTGTGACTCCTGGATAGGACTTGCTTAGTATGCAGGGTTCAAGCCTCATACTTAACTAAGTAACAAACTTTGTTCGGCTTTCCGACACCACATGCCACGTTCTCTTGGTTTCGACACCATTCCCTCATCTTTCTGTACGAAACAATGTTAACTTGAGTTGTTATTACAGATATTTGACGAGGTTATATACGTACGTGTATTGTAAGAAGGCAAAATTTATCACAATAAAAAAGGTATAGTTCAGAACAGTTGATTGACGATTTTAAAAAATGTTTTGTGGATAGTGTGACAATACTTGACTATGTGAAAGGCAGGGGAATATTAAGGATTGTGTTGATGAAGTTGACCGCCTGTTTTGTTCTTAGCATCGTTTAGTGCCTTATTTGTAACTATATGTAACTCATATATTAAGTTTGTAACTTATCCAGTCAGTAGATATTAAAAAATATACAGGGTGATTTACCACAACATGCGGAAAATAAAATGGTGTACTAGGGAAAATCCCTGCAAAATTTTACAGTGATCCGAGATAATTTAGTTATTTTTGTTGCATTAAAACTTGCAAATATACGCTACGGTTATTTGTCTGTGGTCAGTGGTAGGGCGGTGAGCTTACTTGGGAAAGAACATATCAGAGATGTTTACATTCCCTTAATTAGCATAAAAAGTTAAGCTGACGTGTGCGGTCAAAGTGTCGCGTTTTTTGCTTTCAGTCGAACAATTAGGACACCGCAGCAGGTACAAAAGTACTGCCGAAGTTTGATGTTTCTGTGTTACCGACGGGTTTAAGTAAATATCTTTTATATCAACTTGCTGTTGTAGAGTTCACTGACATTGAGTTAATGTCTTTCCGACTTAATTAGCTATTTTTGTAGTATGATTAAAACCAAAAAGTCACTTCTACCCTCTCCAGCGCTACTGTCAGTCCCAAGTCTGATATACGGAGAGGGGAAATGATATGGTTGGACCGCGCAACGTCACATTGGTTAAAGTCATAGGCAGCGCATACCGACAAAAAATAAGGTCATTTTTTTGGTCACATTTTTTTATTTTTTGTTTTTTTAACTGCTTTTGGTGGGGACAATCTACTAATAAATTTTCCACATATTGTGGTAAATCACCCTGTATTTTTACTCTCAGTAGCCGCACAATTATTAATGTTTTTAGTTTTAGTAAAGTAAAATCTGGAAGTAAAGTCGCTTAGTTTTCGAGAAAAAAAACCGGCGTAGAACCAAACCAGACTTAGTGGGATTCTTTAGTAAGATAATCGTGTACACGAAATCATTTTTTACGACATTTTTTGGTGGTCGAGAACTTTTTTATTTCGGAAAAACTCAAAAAAATAGATTTTTAATGAAATATGTTTTTTAACGTCTCCACCGCTATCTCTGAAAATATTTGTGCTATCAAGCTATTTTTTTTTTAGATTAAAGTAGACACAATAGCGCTTCGAACAACGTCCCACGTGAACCCGATTTATTTTTTTTTAAGTTGAAAAAATAATAGGAAACTCAAACTTGTTATTTTCAGTAGCGTAATTTTAGGCAATCGAGAAAAAAATTTATTTATGAAAATTTGTATATACATGCTGCGTACAAATTGAAGCCAATAGTTGAAAAAAGTTTTTAGGATACAAATTTTTCATGTCCCGTTCATAGTATTGAGTCAGCGATTTTTTTTTAACGGGCCAAAATCATATTCTTGCGCGCTCGGCTGTAGTAAGCCTGCCGACTGCAACGATTTGACGGTCTCGGTCGGGGTGTATGTAGTAGTTTAACTTGTATCAATAGATACAAAATCAGTAGTGATCAAAAGCATCTAGAGGATCAATATTATTGTTCGATATTTCATATACTGTACAGTATCATTGATCATTTGTTGTTAATATTAAGAAATTGTACAATAAATATTAAATAGTCTCCTTTTAATAATAAAAACCGCTGCCCAAGGAATCACTACTTCCACATCCGGATTTTCCATCCAAGTCACACAACGAAAAAATTTTGTATCTGGAAATAATTGTTTATGGAACTTTAATAATATAATATTTGAAATCCTCTACCCCAAAAACCCATAAAACGATACCCCACATCGGTAGTGGGGTGGGGGTGGTGACAGGGGGTGGTAGTGGGGGGTGGATAAAGTAAAAACATATTTTGAGGTTTCTGGTTCTTGTACGCACATTAAATCATATTTTTTTCATCCCCTTTAATAAAGGTGGGGGTGGTAATGGGGGTGGCTAATGCCAAAATTTTTTTTGAGACCTTAGCTTCTCTTGTCTATACTAAATATCAATTTTATGAACTTTTACCTGCTTGATTTACCTATTTACTCCAAATTTACCCCAATTTACCCCCCAACCCTTCGACTGAACAAGATAAAAATATAATCTAGTTCTAGATCTCGTTAAAGTACATATGTGTACCAAATTTCAAGTCAATATCTCAAACGGTTCCAGAGTAAACGTGCGAAAAAAAAAAGTTACAGATCGACAGACCGACAGACCGACAGACAGACAGAAATTTTTTTTTGCTCAAACTTGAAATCTCGACGTTTCATGACATTCTAAGCCTATTTGAACAATAAAAATTTTTTAAAAAATTTTTGTCGTTACCTACTATACTTCCACTGGATGTGGAAGTAAAAGACAGGTAGGTAGATATAAATACCTAATATATATATAAATATCAATCAGTTTTACTAACTACCCATCTAATTAGTAAGTTTATTAGACATTTTTAAATGAATGAAAGTAAAAACATACGCATAAAATGAGTTTTATTGTTGAAATAAATTTTCTATTTGGATAGAGAAATATGTAGTATGTAATTTATGTAGGCCCTACATTAATAGCATTATAATTCGTTCATATCTGCCTCGAAATCTTTAATAATGTTGTTACAGGAACGACATTTGCACTCGTTGCAACATTTTAGGCCTTCCTTAAAACAAGCACATTTTCGATTGTCACAATTTTTATCCGAACAATGAATACTTAATAATTTTCGACAACCGCCACTTCTACGCGACTAATCTGACCAACCCTGCATGCGAGGTGTATTAATTGCGTCCCAATGTCGCATTTAGCGCTGATAAAAAAAATTGCTGTTGCCAAACAGTACATTTTAAGAAACTTCAAAAACTCTTGAGATTATTAGGCTTTATTCTCTTCGCTGCATGTATGTAAATATTTTCAAAAATAAAAAAGTTGATCGATTGGTGAAGATTTCAATACATAAAATATATATTTTTAGTTTATCTGATTTTTAGAGAAATGAAAGTGCGCATTGTGCCCAAACCGTTTATATTGGTAAAAGCGCTACAGTGTGTGCTTTAATTTGACTCAAAACAAATTTCGGTACCTTTAATAGTGTTAAAGATGGAACAAAAAAAACATTTTTTTTAAATACATTTTTTTCACTTTTTATTGATTTAAAAAGTTCGAGACCACAAAACAATGTCGTAAAATATGATTTCATATGCCCGGTGACTACTCAAAGGAACCTAACATGTTTGACCTGGTTCTACGCCAAAAAAAAAACGACACGATAGACTTACGAAATCGCTGCTCTATTTACACCTGACCATCATTTAGTAACTAATTTATAACTATTTGCATAAATTCAAATCACGGAGCAATAAATTATTAAATTATGGCAGCCGTCCTACACTGGATATATATTTTTTATCTTTCCCTTTTATTATTTAGCTAATTTGCAATTATGGTAAATGAAAAAGACTAATTTGTAGCTCAATATAAATGCAGTGTGTTCTTAAAATTGAAAAATAGAGCAAAATAACAAATAAGCTAATTCAACAATATTCGATTAACCCATCACCCCTTTCAGCACGTAACTCAATTCTATGTCGTAGCCCCTTATAACTGTTAAATATTAATTGAATTATTAAGAATGCAGTAGCATCTTTTGTCCGATTTTTTTAAATTTCCACATTATTAGTACATTTTCCGTGGAAACAATTTGTTTTAAACGCCCCTACAAATAAAAATCTAAAATCGTCAAGTCAAAGGTCCTTGACTGCCATAAAACTGAATAATTTCTCCAATCCAATTATTTCAAAAATTTTTATTTATAGCCAGATAACAACAATGTTGAAATAATAGGCTGGACAACCACCCTGTTGAAAATACATCAATAGCCGGTAATCAAAACATAAATCGATTAACATCGCGGAGAAAATGTCTCAACACTATTAAAAATATGGGCCAATTATTCCATGATAAGTAACAGTACACCATATGTTTATTTTAAAAAAATATTGGCGATGATTCGTAAAATGAGGAGAGTTAGTATTGCTCTAATTACGCAGGCCCACAAAAAAAGTGGTCTGTCCGGTGGAGCAGACCAATGTATCCTTATGTATTTTGTCTCGCTGAATCCGCATCCGAAGTCAGAATTTTCAAATTGGCTCGTTTTTCATCTCTATTACAGGCTCCCCTAAATTAGAAAAAGTGGCCTGTCTGGCGCACAGTGGCGAGAAATGCCAGTGTTCCACCCAAATTACTCTAGAGGTCGTAAATTTTAAGTTATTGAGACATTTTTTTTAAATGTTCGTCTTGAATTTACCTATCGATCCCTCTAGCCGGATTTTGAAATTTCATTTTTCATTCTTTTTTTTAATTTTTAATAAAAAAATCATATTTTTACAAAAAATACTGTTTTTTCTATTAAATTTATTCTAACGTAAATTTGAGTTTTCGTAACAATTTTTTTTTTAATCTTCGTCTTTTAATCAGCTATTGATCTGTCTAGATGAATTTTTGATTTAGTTGTTGACAACTGTCAAAATTACTGTCAAATATAAAAAAAAGCTGCCCAGGAATCACTACTTCCACATCCAGATTTTCTATCCAAGTCACTCACAACGAACAAAATTTGTATGTGGAAATAATTTTTTATGGAACTTTAATAATATAATATTTGAAATCCTTTACTCCAAAAACCCATAAAACGATACCCCACATCGGTAGTGGGGTGGGGGTGGTGATAAGGGGTGGTAATGGGGGTGGATAAAGTAAAAAAATATTTTGAGGTTTCTGGTTCTTGTACACACACTAAATCACATTTTTTTTTCATCCCTTTTAATAATGGGGTGGGGGTGGTAATGGGGATGGCTAATGCCAACATCTTTTTTGAGACCCTTGCCTCTTTTGTATATACTAAACAGAGCTGGAGTACTTCAAATAAAAGTAATTAAAAAAAGGATTTTAAATACTTTCAGTATTTGAAGTACTTTGCTTCAAATCCTTTCGATTCTTAGTATTTGGTACTTGGTATTTGAAATACTTTGCTTCAAGTATTTGGATTTGGTATTTGGTTTTCAGAAATACTGGTATTTGAATTACTTTGCTTGGTATTTCAAATACTCTCCGGTATTTCAAGTACTATCCCGGTATTTGAAGTACTAGACTTAACAATTTATAGTATTTGAAATATGTTTTTTGATATTTCAATTAGTTAAAAGTATTTGAAGTCCTTGTAGTTTCATGTTTTAGATATTTTAAAAAACAAATTTCACTAAAAAATTGTTACTGCATAGCTGTTTTTATTCAGTAATCAATGTTAACATTATGTGGGCAGTGGGGGATTTAGGGGGTTGACTATAGATGCTATAGCCCAGGGCGGCAAAATCCAGGGACGGCAAACTTTTTGAAAAATAGCAAAGGCACATAAAAACAAAAAAATATTATTATTAGTATGTACTAAGTATCAGAACATTAATTTATTTAAGAATGTGTTTTTTTTTATTTTAACTAGACTAAAGTTCCATATTATAGTCAACTGTACAGGGTGGTCACGCGAACGTTAGAACCTCATTTAACTTCGTTATTTTTGGAGTTACGTAAAAACGTTTAAAAATAAAAGTTATGAGAAATCACGTTTATTTTCCAAAAATCATTTCAGAAAAACAATTAAAAGTCAAATTTCTGAGATACGAGCTTTACTTTGGTTTTTTTTAAATGGAATACCCCATATATTTTTACACCATGAGAAAGGCCATAGAAAAACCTTTTTCAATGATGTATGACGTATGGAATTTTTCTTAAAAACTATAGTAGATATTATAAGTTTTATATTTTCTTACAATAAGTCATGGTAGTCCGAAATAGTAGTTTGTGAAACAAGAGTGGATTTGATATCCATATCGCGCGATAAAGAAGTTTGAGCACGACGCCGTAGGCGAAGTGCTCAAATCTTTTGAGTGCGATATGGATAATCCACTCGAGTTGTATGTACAGCATACTTTTTCTACGACCAGCTTAAAAAACTACAATATTTATTAAACATTAATATATTACACAAATACACACTGACAGTTACTTTGACAGCTTACGCACTAATTTGATTTTAAAATGAATAGTTGCATATGTACTTAATACACGAACTGTGATTGGTCCGTTTCATTTCATATCCATCCTAGAACTGATATGAAATATATCCGTTCAGTTACCTGGAATTGCATACTTATCCATTCTACAGACTGTACAGAAAACAGTAAATTTACATAAGGGAATAGAAAATATATATATCAATTATTGAAATTCTCCATTTTATTTAAAATAAAGTGAAATTAGATACTAACATGTATCTTGACAGAACTAACATATTGTTTATTTTAATTTACATACTTTTGTTTTCCATGGATAATTTGATAAATTGTAAATTTATAGTAAATTAGACAAATTTTTTTAAAGATAAATACCATGTATATAATTAAAAAGCTTTTTTTTTATGGCTTTTCAAATGATGTAAATATATATTGGACATTATTTTAATCAAAATGTATACATTTTTTTATTTTGATTATATTTTGGACTTACGGTTTTTGGACAATTCTGAACAAGTTTCATTAACAAAATTTTCCGATAAAAATATGCCTAATATGATTTTTATTATTTGGTACTGCAGGTGGCTTTGCATTTGTAGGAGGCGAATGCTTTTTTGGTCATAAGTAGATCCTAATTGGTTCCATACTTAAGTAAAATTTGATTCAAATCGGAAAAAAATAAAAAGTTATTGGGCTGTTACCATTTCAAGTGAAACACACTGTATAAAAGCCAGTGATAAAAAAGAATTGAATTAAAAATTTTTCAATACTTAAGTGACTCTGACACCCAACTTGCTTCTCAGTAAAAACAGTTTTTTATCGGTTTAATACATGCCTTGCATCATCAGCTGTAGAAAGACTCTTTTCATTTACTGAAATTATAAATGCTCCTAGAAGAAATGCATTAACTAATGGAAATTTCGAAAATTTGGTGCTATTGAAAGCTAATGGAAATAGATAGATCTCAATTTTATTATTTGTACTTGTACTTACCTAAAATTATTACTATGTTTTATATACAGTATCGGAAAGTCCTGGCTTAAGTGTTGCATAGTTTCAACAACTTAACCGACCGCCCACAATAAAGGGCTCTAGCATAGGGGCAAATAGTGACACGAATCATCAAGCATCAAGGCGGAAACAAATTGAAATTCCACAGACAGGCTGCCCACGCACATGTGGTGGGGAAAGCAGGTGGCACGATTATAGGATGTGTTATATGATAAAAAAGAATAGAATAGTTGCTTTACTCTCGCTTGCTCTTATTGCCCATACCCAAGCGAACATTTTCCAATAGTGTATAAGTTGATTTTCTTTATTACTTTCCTGACATTTGAAGGGAAATCGACCGCAGCAATATTTATTTTTGTTGGTTTTTATATTTATATAATAATAAATTATTTTTTCTATTGTTTTTGAATGATGCTGAGTTAAAGGAAACTGTTAATAAATATTAATAATAACAAATTATTAAGAGAAAAACTTAATAAATAAATTTTTTTATGGGTATTGGAAGAACTGTGGAGCATTTGAAATATGTTAAAGTACTTGAAATACTTGAGTATTTCAAATACTTTAGAGTACTTGAACTACTTTGAGATTTGAAGTACCTAGTGAAGTACTTCAAATAATCTGAAATATTTGAAATACGGTACTTGCGATTTACTTGAAGTACTTTCTACAAGTATTTGGTATTTGAATTACTTTGCTTCAGGTCATAGTACTTGGGAATTGGAGCAGCAAGTACTTCGTCGGGTACTTGGTATTTGGTACTTCAAGTACTTTCATTGGGTACTTTCAACAGCTCTGATACTAAATACCAATTTTATGAACTCTTACCTGCTTGATTTACCTCTGTTTACTCCTCAACCCTTCGACGGTATAAGATGAAAATATAATCTAGTTCTAGATCTCTTTAAGGTACATACGTGTAACAAATTTCAAGTCAGTATCCCAAACGGTTGCAGAGTAAACATGCGCACAAAAAAGTTACAGACAGACCGACAGACAGACAGAAAATTTTTTTTCGCTCAAACGTAAAATCTCAACGTTTCTCGACATTCTAAGCCTATTTGAACAATAAAAAATTTTAAAAATTTTTTTGTCGTTACTATACTTTCACTGGATGTGGAAGTAAAATACGATTTTTAGATAAATAATTCATACGATAACAGGTTGGTGTTCAGAAAAATATATATAGTGTTTTCGATGTACCTGGTTCCGAAGTTGACAGGAAAATATGTATTTCTAAATTTGGCAGCTGCCATAATTGTTGTCAAATTTCCAAAGATAGATGGAAGAGCATATTAGTTTTAAAAATACCCTGTAAATGTATAGAAAAATAGATATATATTGTTTTTGATCTGTTTGATTTAGTAATTGACAGGAAAATTTGAGTTTTAAATTTGGCAGCTGTCATAATTGCCGTCAATTTTCAAAATATAGAGGTAACAGCTTATTAATTTTAAAAATGCACTATAAATGTATATATTGTTTTTAAACTGCCAGGAAATATGGTTTTTAAATTTGGCAGCTGCCATAATTGCTGTCAAATTTAAAAAAGTAGAAGTTAGAGCTTATTAACTTTAAAAATACCCTGTGAATATATAGCAAAACGGATACAAATTGTTTTTAATGTACCTGGTTCCGAAGTTGACAGGAAAATATGATTTCCAAATTTGGCAGCTGTCATAATTGCTGTCTCATTTCAAAATATAGAGTTAAGAGCTTATAAATTTTAAAAACACCCTATATATGTATAGAAAAATAGATATAAAATGTTTTTAAACTGCCAGATTTAGTAGTTGACAGGAAAATATGGTTTCTAAATTTGGAAGCTCTCGTAATTGCTGCCTCATTTCAAAATATATAGGTAAGAGCTTATTAATTTTAAAAATACCCTATAAATGTATAGAAAAATGGATATATATTATTTTTGATCTGTCTGATTTCGTAACTGACAGGAAAATATCATTTTTAAATTTGACAGCAATTATGGCATCTGCCAAATTTAAAAACCATATTTCCCTGTCAACTACTAAATTTGGCAGTTTAAAAACAATATATATCTATTTTTCTATACATTTATAGTGCATTTTTAAAATTAATAAGCTGTTATCTTATATTTTGAAAATTGACAGCAATTATGACAGCTGCCAAATTTAAAAACCATATTTCCCTGTCAACGACTAAATCAAACAGATCAAAAACAATATATATCTATTTTTCTATACATTTACAGGGTATTTTTAAAATTAATAAGCTCTTCCATCTATCTTTGGAAATTTGACAACAATTATGGCAGCTGCCAAATTTAGAAATACATATTTTCTTGTCAACTTCGGGACTAGGTACATTGAAAACATAAACTATACAAACCAAACTATAGGTATATATTTTTCTGAACACCAACCTGTTATTGTATGAATTATTTATCTAAAAATCGTATTTTCTTATATTTGACAGTAATTTTGACAGTTGTCAACAACTACATCAAAAATTCATCTAGACAGATCAATATCTGATTAAAAGACGAAGATTTAAAAAGAAAATTGTTACGAAAACTCAAATTTACGGCCCGTTAGAATAAATTTAATAGAAAAAACAGTATTTTTTTGTAAAAATATGATTTTTTATTAAAAATTAAAAAAAATGAAAAATGAAATGTCAAAATCCGGCTAAAGGGATCGATAGGTAAATTCAAGACGAACATTTAAAAAAAAATGTCTCAATAACTTAAAATTTACGACCTCGAGAGTAATTTGGGTGGAACACTGGCATTTCTCGACACTGTGCGGCGGATCGGATCAATGTATCCTCATGTATTTTGACCCGCTAAAATCGAATCCGACATATATAAAACATAAACGTTTACTTAATTTTGGCAAGTAAAACAAAGGTGGTGCAACTACAATTTGGAAATAAAATTTTTTGACATTTCTGTTTATTATATATTGTTTAATTTCTGTGTTATGTTGCATGTTCGACTGAATTTTGTACTGTAAAATGTGGACATATATTTACATTAGGGAAGAAAATACGATTTTTGTTACTTAAAAAAAACTTCTGCCAAAGAAATCACTACTTCCACATCCAGTTTTTCCATCCAAGTCTCTCACATCAAAAAAATTTAGTATGTGGAAATAATTGTTTATGGAACTTTAATAATATAATATTTGAAATCGTCTACCCCAAAAACCTATAAAACGATATCCCACGTTGGTAGTGGGGTGGGGGTAGTGACAGAGGTAGTGGGGGTGGATAAAGTAAACAAATATTTTTAGATTTTTGGTTCTTGTTCACATATACTAAATCACAATTTTTTTCATCTTTAATAAAGGGGCGGGGGTGGTAATGGGGCTGGCTAATGCCAAAAAATTTTTTGAAATCTTACGGCTTCTCTTGCATATACTAAATAAAAATTGTATGCCTGCTTGATTCATCCATTTACCTTCCAACTTTTCAACGGGGTTGGGAGGTAAATGGGAGTAATAATAATAATACTCAGTGATCTAAATAAAAACTGACATGGCCACAATCTATCCGCATTAGCTAAAAATGTGATCACTTTTTACTTTTTCTCTTGTAGTTTTACAGAATGTGATGAATTACCCCACGTCAAATGTGAGTGAAACAAAAAATAATAATATTTAGTGTGTCCAGTCCTAAAACAGATTTTAACCGAATTAAAATCATAATACTTGATAATTTTGCTTCCACATCGTGAAAATATAGTAATGGTAAAAGAAAAGTAGTTTTTGTTCAACTAGGCTTATAATGTCATGAACGTCGAAATTTTAAGTTAGAGTATAAATAAATTATGTCTGTCTGTCGGTCGGTGGGCCTACCGCGCCGGCCTGCCTGTAACTTTTTTTGTACGCATGATTACTCTGGAACGGTTTATGATATTAACTTAAAATTTAGTATACCTGATATACCAGATGCTAAATAAGGAAGAAAAAGGAAAAGTTATTAACTAAATAAATAGTGCTTCTATACATTATTCGGTTGCTGTACGTAGGTGCCTTAATGAAAATTTTTCAAACAAATGGATTGGACGGAATAGCTTTTCTTTTTTCTTCCTCATTTAGTAACATCCGCATCAGATACTACTTGCGGTATTAAATAGCACACAGTGTATATATGTATATATTTTGTCATATATTATTGACTTGTGTAAATATTTTTTATACAGGGTGTTTCGAAAAGATTGGGACAACGCTTAGCCGTAGATTCTTGGCATCAAAACAAGTCGATTTAACTCAAAAAGTAGTGGTCTAACTCCTTTCGTTTTCAAGATACAGGGTGGCAAAGTAAAAAAATAGTATTCGTAATTTGTCTCTATCTTGGAGACTATTATACGTATCTACTTCTAAATTGGTAACGGCCTTATATCTAGATACATAATGGCTATCTTTTCTTCATATACCTTATTTGCTCCTAACATGGACATTATATGTCCATTAAAATGGATACATGAACATCACATCCCATAGGCAACAGTAGCGGGTATGTGTAGAAGGGAAAATGTACAATATTGTACATATTTTATGTAATAATTGTTGGTTAACCTCTATGAACATAACCGCGGATTTAAAAAATATAATAGGTAGAGATGTTTTATTCAAGGGAAATATATATTGAAAGGATATTATTTATAATATTATTATTACAATTGTAAACTGAACGCCATCATGTTACGACTATGACCTACTTACTTATGAAACGACCGGTTTTCTTCTTTTCGAAACTGCCTTCTGCAAACGGCACAGCACTTCAACATGTAGCATTAAATTTTCACTAAACTGTGTAAACATGAATAGAGAATATTACTTAGGTATTAAGCAAATCACAACTTAAAATAAAATTACTTTTTCATCACTTTTTGGTCGAAGAACACAAAAAACATTTATTGACAATAATGGCGTACACTGTCAAACTGAGATTATGATAATCAAACTGAACCGATCCTGTAGAAAACAGCCGCGAATAGGCCGATGGGCCAATCAGAAACTTATGGGAAGAAGTGCCTTAGATTGTGAGTCTTTCAGCAACAAATAAATTAATGCCATTATGTATCTAGATATGAGTTCTTTAATCGGAGGTAACGACATATTTTTCAGGTCGCTCATTTCAATGGTGCTATTACCGATGCCATATTTTATAGATGGCGCTAGTTACAGAACTTTTACGTGACACTTTAAGCCATAACTTTTTTTGGACATCGTCTTCTACTATAATCGAAACGCAATTTGGTTTCCTAAAGAAAATGTGTACTTGTTTAAACGCGATAAAATGCATCCTTTCAGAGAAATACGCGATTTACAACTTTATCACACACCAGTTCGAGGAAATTCAACTACACCTAAAAGCGGTTTTCTTATCTACGTCAAGTATGATGTCTTGAAGTCATCAATAGTGCTTGTTGTAGATACGTATAATATTCTCCAAGATAGAGACAAAATATGAAAACAATTTTTTTACTATACCACTCTGTATCTTGAAAACGAAAAGAGTTAAACCGCTACTTTTTTAATTAAATCAACTTGTTTTGATGTCAAGAGTCTATGTATAAGCGTTGTCCCAATCTTTTCAAAACACCCGGGGTGTGTTGAATTTCTTCGAACTGGTGTGTGACAAAGTTGTAAATCACGTATTTCTCTGAAAGGGTGCATTTTATCGCATTTAAACAAGTACACCTTTTCTTTAGGAAACTAAATTGCGTTTCGATTATAGTAGAAGGCGATGTCCAAAACCTAACCTCAAAAAAGTTATGGCTTAAAGTGTCACGTAAAAGTCCTGTAACTAGCGCCATCTATAAAATATGGCATCGGCAATATCGCCATTGTAATTAGCGACCTAAAAAACATGTCGTTACCAACTTGAAGTAGATACGTATAATAGTCTCCAAGATAGAGAAAAATTACGAATACAATTTTTTTACTTTGCCACCCTGTATCTTGAAAACGAAAAGAGTTAGAACACTACTTTTTCAGTTAAATCGACTTGTTTTGATGTCAAGTATCTATGGCTAAGCGTTGTCCCAATCTTTTCGAAACAATCTGTATAATGCATCTACAAATGCTTATTTACTTAAGTACTTACTTCTCTTATATAATAACATTCTACGATTAGTTAGTTATTCTTATTTTATTGCACAGTCAAGTATGTATATGCAGACTTACGTGTTTATTTCATAAATTTATTGTACAATTTTTATAATATTACTACAGTTACAAATTTTGCAAATAAAATATTTTTGATTTGATATGGTCACATGTCAAAAATAAATAACTATTATTCTATGCAAATCTGGCAAAAAATATCTTATTAGCATATTCCCTGTAAATAAATACAAAAATAGAAAACCCAAAGTAAAGGATTTCCAAATTTAAATCTATAATAAATAAACCAAATTAATTGCCATTTATTAATTTCCAATCTATAAAACATACAGTAGTAAAACATTTAAAACGTAACAAAGGATGTAGAGTGTCGGATTACAATTACTAATTAATAACATCAGGCCATAAGCTTCGGAACTCTCTACTACGTATGTAGGGAATATGCTGATTAAACATTTCTCAAACATATAAATAGTCCAGAATGAATGGACAGTGGCAGTCCATCTCGGGGACCCATCTCCTCCTGACATGTGCTTGTGGTAAGAAAACTTTATTTGTTATTTAATTCATATTTTGTGACATTGTTGTTTGGTTGCAACCATTATTTGATTAATAAATGTTATTAACTATTTAATTGTGTTTAATAATTTTCTAACAGGAAAACCTCTCGCAGGCCAAGTGGCCCTTATTGTGGCCGTCTTAATTTGGCGGTCGTGACAATATGCAGTAAAATTAAATCAATACAACCTCTCGTTTGATTGCCTATTATTGGTCCATAAACAGTTTTGAGTTCTGGCTTGCCTATTTATTAAATTGTTGTCATTTGGAACGTTTAGAAATCAAGATTTCCGACACGATCCCAGGGCAACGAGAACCCCCCCGTCCATAAATTACAAACGATAGAGAGAAATTAATTGTTAACAATCAATCCAATTAAACGGGCATATAACGCATAGACATAATAATAAAGTTCAGTTATACAAGTTTAGAACGGCGTTAAAACATTAATTTTGCAGATTGCCGGCGGTAATTGATATCGCGGCGAATAATTAATTCGGTTACATAATCACAACCATTATTATATTACATAGCAACTGTTCCACCGGATTTATCATTATCAAGTCCATAGACAGTACCGGTTCGATATTGGAACTCTTACCAAATTACACATTTACATGTCTAAGAAACTACATTTTACCAAATTGTCTACTTTTAGGACAGGGAGTAGTAGAATATGCAAAATATGTGAAGAAATATAAAAATTGGAAATATATTTATTTGCTTATTTATTTAGGAATATCTATAGGATAAATCTCCAATGATATTAGTTTACAACAACATATGCATTAACTTATACATTAGAACAGATAAAACATTAGAAAATGTAGCTAATGAAAAACATATATATTCAATTCAATTCAATTCAATTCTTTATTCGTGTTAATACAATAAACTGTTTACACATGTCAAATTAGTAAGTAAAGTAATAAAAGTAATAAACTACAATAACGATGATGTGAACAAACTAACAATAAACAATTAATGTAAAATATAAAATGGAAATAGTTGTATCTTTTAAGTTCCTATTACAAAATCTGAAAAATTGTTATTACAGAATTCATTTAGTGAATAAAAACATTTATTGAGCAAATACTCCTTGATTTTATTTTTAAATAATCTTGGTTGCAGGTTTTTGATATTACTTGGGAGGAGATTGAAAAATTTAGGTCCAAAATAGGAAATGCTTGTACGCGATTTATATACTCTATGATAATCTAAGTAAATACTGGAATTATTTCTAGTTTCATAATTATGTACATCGTTATGCATTAGATACCGCTCGCTGTTATTTTTTACGTACATAAGGTATTCAAGTATAAATAAACATGGAAAGGACAGAATCTTTAACTCAATGAAACTCTTTTTACAGTCTTCCCTATATCCTAGCCCATCAATTAAACGTACAGCTCTGCGTTGAAGACTGAATAATCTTGAGGCCGAAGGTGCATGGCCCCAGGCTAAAATTGCGTAACTTAGCTTAGATATATATAAATTAAAAATAAAAAAGCTTAAACAAAAAAGTATAAACACGCAATACTAAATTATTGCTAACACATATACAATTTAAACATTTCGTATGTGAACAAAAGTTGACATATATATTTGAAAGTAAATTATTAATAGCTAATGACTTTTGCAACAGGACAATACTTACTACTGCAATTTGCATGGAAATTATCAGCATAAAACAAGTCATTATTTCTTGTGTGAAATCTAGGGACTCTAAAACTGAATAATTACAGAATATCTGTAAAGTCTGTTTTATTATATTATATTAAAGCCAAATTTTAAGACGTCTTTCTGTCTTTATGGAGTCGTAATACCTAGCAACGGAAGTTTTGTTTCATATATGAATAGTTAGTTTTATCAATAAACAACCTAAATAAAATTAATTATATTTTTTTTGTACTCTCTCCACTCTGTCAATATCAAATTAATAATATGGGTCCCAGATAATATAATAATACTCTAATATTATGCTACCAATGAATTAAATATATTTATTATATATGTAATATCAATAAAACCCTCACATTGTCTTTTAATTAAACCACTTAGATGGTTTGCTCGCTTTAAAACGTTCTCAATATATGAATGATACAGGGTGTCTGCTTTATAGGTACAAATATTTTGCAGGATGACATGTTGGCCCAAAAGAAATAAATAATCCTTATACATTTGTTTTTTTAACTTGAACCTAATTTTTTATTTAAAATTAATTAGAAATAGGGAATGTTTTCAGCTTAGACAAGGATACTAGAAACAGAAGACAAATGAAACAAGGAATTTCGCTCACTTGTCATGTCAATACATGGGTTTTATAGCGCTGCAACACTATTAATTAAAAACAATAAAACCGTTTTACTTTTATCTTGCTTAATCGGGTTTTAAATAAAAATTCTAACATTTAATATTAATTTACTTATTGCCATCTTAGCAATATTTCACAAACCACAATTATTCCATAGGATTTGTTAGAAAAAGTAGGACGTCCAGGTTGATTTTTTGAAGCTTCTTGTGTCTTTATTGAAAAAATGTCATTGATCTCAGTAATGTACTGTCCTCAAAAATGTATTTTAACGATGATATTAAAAAATTACCATTTTTAATTTATTATTGAAAATTTCTTTAACTACTGCGCTGTAGTAATTAAATTAATAGCGGTTAATTTAATTTCAATAACCATTTAACCCATCGCTCCTCCTTCATTACACTATTTCATTATTTTTACTATTTTATTTTAAAACTATATAAATTGAACAGATTGACAACACCGTATGATTGGAAGCGACGGCCTACGGGCGGCTAAACAACAAAGTATGAAAAACACATGAACATTTTCTTTGAAACGCAAATGCCGACAGCGAAGGATTCCTTTTACGAAAGAGACACCGGCGTCTTTTGAAAGTTTTCTGTCTTATTATCAAACTCTTTAAAAAGTAAATTGGATAAGACCAGAATGGAACAAACTATTAGTAGAGCTAGCTTTAGAGGTTGTGTTAATTTAAATATTGTGTTTCTGTCGAGTACTATATTGATGGACATCACTTACAAATCTTATTTGTTCTTTTAAGTAATTTGGTAATAAAAGTCATTAACAACTTTATAAATAAAAATCATATTTACATGTAAAAATAGGTCTTAATATCGAGCCAGTTTAAGGTATTTAACATCAAGTTAACGCTTGTATACAAGCTACATTCTAAAATAATTCGCATTGCTTTGTTCTGAAGTTTTTGTAATCTCTCAGTGTTTGCATTTGAGGTATAGATTAATGAACAGCAGCGGTACGTAAAATGTGGCCGAATTATATATGGTCATTTTACTTCCAATTGACACACTGACTTATTCTACTAAAGAAGCCAATTTTTTTACCTATTAGACACATAGTCAACGGGATCGTTTAGTTTTAGTTCCCTATCTATAACAAAACCTAAATATTTAATATTTTTTACATGTTCTACATTTTCATTATTTAAAATGACATCTAAATTACATTCTTTAATTGAGTTTTATAAACAATTTGAACCAATAAACATCCATTTTGACTTAATTTCATTTACTTTTAATTTATTTCCTTTGAGTTTATTTGAGACGTAGTTCCAAGTTTACCGTGTCCACCAATTCATTAAAGCCATTATCAGCATAATATATTGACGTATCATCTGCAAAAAGATGGATCTTGCATTTTTTTTCAAGATAATCCCGAGGTCAATAATATATGGTATGAAGAGTAGTGGCCCAAGGACGCTTCCTTCCGAAATTGTTTACGATAGGCCCTGACTTCTTATTATTTACTTTGATTATTTGTTGACGATTTGAAAGATAACTCTCAAACCAATGCAACACCATGTAGGGGGGCGAGCGTAGAGGCGACTTCAATGTGAATATCAGTCGATATTCCGTTGAAGCAACGTCGAGCGCGGTTAGTACTTGGATGAGCTCCCATCTTGGGAAATACAGCGTTCTCGTCCCACCTTCTAGAGGCTTGTATATCAGTGAATACTATGAAGTTACGTAATTTCAGACGAGGATTACGTAGTGGATATACCATCCTTTGGGGAGGATGTAAAGCAGGCAGTCCCTTGTCTATTAAATGTTAGGCAAGTAAAATATCCCTACTCTTCTTAAGCGAAGAGGTTCGGCAAAATTTCCAGGTTGGGGGTAGCTCGTCTCCTGGCGTCGGTGATAGGCCCTGGTAGCGGAAATAGGCCGACGTTAAAACAGTTAAAAAAAAAAATACCATGTAGGCCATATGCTTTTAATTTTAATGACAATATCAATCGTTTCAAAAGCCCTTTTAAGATCTATAAACACTGCGCATATTCCTCTTCCCGATTTGTTTAATAGTTCTTTCCATTCAGATATTATGGTATTGATTTTTTTAAGGCAAGTTTCTACCATTTTAGTGTCCAAAGATTTAGAAATCCTGGCATGTTCAGATGAGCAATCAAGATTCATTTAGTGAAAATTTGATTAAAGCCGGTTTCTTTGAAGTCGAGTAATAAGTTTTTATTCGAATATAACACTTCGTCAGTATTAGCTAGAAGAGTAGTTGTTTTGATTGGTTCTCCAATAATGAGTGTTTTAAAGTATTTATTTAACTAGTATATTAGCGTGCCCAGATTAGAGCAACAATATACAGAAAGTAGGTATTTTCGTAATAAATAAAAAAGTGTGTAAGTTGTGATTTGCATAATACCTAAATAATATTCTCTAATAAATTTATTCGATTGTAGAATATGGTGGAGGTGCCGGTGATTAAAGGTACCCCTGCGCAATCTGTGTTTTTGACGTCTTTACCGGCTCTTCCAGCGCATTATAGATTATTTTAGTTGCCAGACATGCATATTACACAAAAAGCATTATAGATAGAATCTAGCATCTCGACTAATCGTTATCGAACAGGGCTAAAAAAAAATAAGAAAAATTTTTCTTTGAATAGTTAAATGAAACATTACAAAAGGTAATCAGCCCCTGCCAGAATAACGGTAAAAAGAGATGAGGGGTTTCAATGGGCCTGGGCCTGTGCCAAAAAAAGTAAAAATTGTTCGAAAGCGTACCTTGCAACTCTAAAAGGATATGAAATAACCCTTAGAAATTTATTTTAAAATTTATGAAGCCATTTTAAATGGAAGGTAACTTACCCTAAGGGACCTAGGGGGTGCGATTCAGTTTCTTAAAATAAGCATAGCTTGTGAATAGTAAAGCAATAATGGTGCAGCTAACACAAAGACATGTTGCCTCTTCCGTCTTTTAGTCTTCAAAGGGAAGTTAAAACGGCTTGACGTGCCCACGTGATTTTTCTTAACGAACTTGGTCAATTAGCAAATGACAACAACCGCTTTCAAATCTCCGAATTTTAATTAGTTTTAACATCTTTTAACTAGCTAAATGGACTATACTCCAGTCAAATTTTGTTTTTACCAGGAAAGTTGTGGGGTAGTTTTGATTTCTTCCATTCTGTATGTTTTTTGGGATGCTGAATCCGAATCCAGGGTTTGCTAACAAAATTTCGTGACACAACATTGAAAAAAATGCAAAAAAAAAACGTAAAAAATCTCATTTTCTGGCGGCTTTTTTGCTTATAACTTGAAAACTATCAACCTTTCGTATATAACCTTTCCATTCGAAATAAAGGTACGTACATAAAACTTCCTACAAATTTCATTATTTAGGTTTTTCTCTGCGACGAACTGTTCGAGCTCAAGCGCTAGTTGAAAATTGGCGTAATTCGGCTGTCTCCGCAAAAACCCACTTTTTCCACTCCAAAACTCTAATTTATTATTAGATTCTCTCCCGGCCTCCCAAAATGATTTTATAACTGCCCTCTATCTATGTTAACGTAAAGATTTGATGATGCAAAAATTGATTCCCAGCAAGCTGTGGAGGACGTTGATATCCTAATTATCACAACAGCTCTTATTTTGGCCCCGTCAAATGAATATGTGACAATGGTGGGGGAAGATATCGACCTTTTGGTGATTTTGATTGGCCTGTGTAGCCTTGATATAAAGAATGTCTTCTTTTTGAAATCAGGAAAGGGAAAGATGTCTCTACAATCCTCATCTTGCCGCTGACAAAACCCTATCAGACCATATTCTGTAATCTCAGCAAATCAATTTAGTTTCCGTCCCAAGTTATCGACAACGCAAGCAGTACGGAGAGTGGTGGATGACACAGTTCGTGGCTTTGAGGAGGGAAAGCACACAGGAATCGCCTTGTGTGATCTCTCTAAAGCTTTTGACTGTGTTCCTCACGATCTGCTACTTGAGAAATTAATACGTTATGGTATAAGAGGTTTGCCCCTATCTCTTTTCACGTCCTATTTAACAAATAGGAAGCTATTTGTCAGTGTTAATAATGTTAACTCAGATTTAAGTGATGTTAAACACGGCGTGCCTCAAGGATCTGTACTGGGGCCTATCCTATTCATATTATTTATCAACGATATTTGTCAATTTCTTCAGCCTTATAATTGTGTTCTCTTCGCAGACGATACAACATTGATTACTTCAAATAAGGATTGTACTTCTCTTAGTAATAACTTACAGCAAATTGAGGAAATTGCTGACAAATGGTTTACTACAAATAAACTAAAACTAAACAGTAATAAATCACAGAAACTTGTTGTATCGTCTAATCACAGTATCACACATGGAGAAAACGTTAAGCTGTTAGGCGTTACAATAGATGATAAACTGAATTGGTGTGGTCATGTTGACGTTCTAGGCAAATCACTTTCGAGTATAATTTTTTTATTACGCCAGTTGAGGTTAGTATTGGGTGTTAACACACTACTTTTAACATATTTTGCACTATTTCATTCTCGCATTTCATATGCAGTAATCTTATGGGGAAACTCAAGTAATGCCATAAAAATATTTCGGCTCCAAAACAGAGCGGTTAGAACAATTGCTGGAATTAATAACAATAGAGAACACTGTCAGCCACTATTCTTAAAATTTGGCATAATGCCTTTACCATCTTTATATATATTTTTTTTCCTTATCGAAATACATGAAAACATTAGTAGTTTTGATACTCCTTCTGATATTCACAGTTACAGAACAAGATCTGCAGATTTACTAAGGAACCCTCGTTTTAGGCTAAAAAAATCAGAAAACAATTCACTAAACCTCAATCTGTATAATAAACTACCACCTGAAGTTAAATTACTAAATCTAAACCCCTTTAAAAACGCTGTTAAAAGAATTATACTGAATCACTGTTTTTATTCAGTTGATGATTATTTAAAGTCATCACTTTAATAAATATTAATTTATAAGTATCTACAGTCAAGCATTTTATATTGATGTTGAAGAGACTTAGTCTTACAGACTTTTATTATTGTTATTATTTACTACTTATTACTTTTTTCTTACTTATTACTATATGATAATCAATGTACTGTAAGATAGCTTTCGTTTTATACCGTACTGATTACAAAATCTGTGATATATACCCTTTTTTTAAATTTTTTGTTATTATTGTTTTTGTCTAGTTGACTTGCTACAAATGTACAAACATGTATATAATGTGGTTAAATAAACGCTATCTATCTATCTATCTATCTATATTGTTCCTGCACGCGATGAGTGGTTGTGACACAATCAGGGAAAACTGAAATTTCTCAAAATCCTGCAGAAGAACAATGACTTGCAACCAGTCATTGATATACTTTCAAAGACCCTCATGCAAACGAGGACGAGATTGTCGAAGCAGGAAACGCGTTTCTCATGGCTATGTATGTGAAAGGACATGAGACTAGCCTGAACGATTTGATTTACAGGCAATACGTATCTTCATCGTACAAAAGAAAAATATTGCCTCACTACCCCCCACCGAAGCTGCTGCACGACAACATTCACTGAGAGTTTACTTTCAGCTGCAGCAGTGGTTATCCGGTCAAACCACACTCGACGAACAACAAACAGACTCGAACGTGAAAACAAGGAGTGGTCTCGTGCTAGTGCCAACCACTTTGAACTCTGCACCGGACTCGATACTTTCTTGTAAATGTAAAAAAGGCTGGTAACGCAATTGTGGATGCAGGAAGGCAGGCCTCCATTGCTTCCCAATCTGCATATCGTGCGAAGGGCTGTGTGAAAACGTCGAGACCCCGGAAGACAGCATTGATATAGATGAAGAAGAGACCGAAGTAAGAGACCGAGAACAGACTGAAAAAAGACGCTTGCACGATGCGGAAGGTATGTCTAATCTCCCAATCTATTTCGTAATTATTCATCTCTCCTTGAGATATGATCACCAGTTGTTGTTTTCTCACCACCTCTTTCATTTTCCAGATAAACAAGCCCCGACGCTGACGACAGAACAAAGTGGGTTTTTGAGGAGACAGACAAAATATGCCTAATTACAACTAGCGCTTGAGCCCGAACGGTTCGTCGGAGAAAAAAACCTAAATAATAAAATTTGTAGAAAATTTTGAATAGAAAGGTTATTTACGAAAAGTTGGTAGTTTTCGAGTTATAAGCAAGAAACCGCAAAAAAATAAGATTCTCTACCTTTTTTTGCATTTTTTTCAATGTTACGTCACGAAATTTTGTTAGAAAACCTCAGATTCGGATTCAGCACCCCAAAAAACACATAGGATCGGAGAAATCAAAACTACCCCACAACTTTTCCGCTAGGAGCCCTTTTGAGCACAAATTGACTGCATCATTAAGCAAAAGGAAAAAGAGGGAATTTTTAGGTCACCTTATTTTTTTAAATTAATTCGATTAATGTATTCCTTGATGTTCCTTTGAACTATTTATTAATAAATGTTTTTAAATTTCAATTCTATTTAGTTTATAATTTATAAATAATATATAAAACTAGCTAGCTAGCTTATAAAATAAAATGCTTCGACTCTAATGGTTATGCAACCAGCTCTACTCCAGAATATTCTCGGTTTTCTAACTACTCTTCACTTTGATTACATTAAAATCGGAATTGTAACACGTAGATTGTTACATCATGTGATATAATACATTTTGGATTTTTCCTATCTTTCATCTCTTCTGATTTGCTTTGTAATATAAAAGTAAAACAATAGACAGATGTGGTTTCTGCAACGAATTCTTGTAATACTGTGTCTATTGTCACATAAACGTGCACTGGCATTGTATCCAGGCCGGTTCTGCCTCAAGTATATCCTATTTAATACCAGCGCCCGTGGAGCATTCATCATTTATTAGAATATTTAACTGTGATATATGCAGAGTTAGACATCGCCTCAGCGATGAATGCACAACACACCGACCGACAGATCTGCCGAGATTTAATCACGGGATTATAAATGGGCCTTTGATATTTGTGCGGTCGCTATGTGCTTAGATTAACACACATTATCATGCTAAAATGTGACATACTTTAACTCCGATATATATTAAATATTACAAACTATGGAGAATTGATAGCGAGACTATTATATACGGAACAACTAATTTGTTTCATCTAAACATTTTATTCGTTTATTGGCATTCTAGAAGTTATCTGAATATTTCTAATTGTATGTTTATTTTCAACATCTATAGTAGGTATCTCACAGTTAGAGTGGATAACAGAGTAAACTTTTTTATTTCTTATTTTACGCGGAAAATTTATTCTTCATGAAAAGTTTTACTTTTGTTAAAAATATGATTGCTATTTAAGTTAACATGTTAACACGTGCAGGGTGCTCAGAAAATTAAAAAATCTGAAAATTATGTAATAGTAAACTATGTTCAAAAACGATGTGAAAAACTATCACGAAGAAAAGCTGTTTAAGAATTCAAATTTATGTCAAAATTCCAATTTGCAGATAAATCTGCCTAATTCGACTTTATAAATATCAAGTGGTATCATGCGGTAAAACTTAGGGTAAAATACAAATTATTTTCTTACAAAAATTATTAAAAAAAGACAGCTGAGTATACTCGTAATGGGACTGTTACCGATAGTTTCCTTCCGTTATTTTTTTTTATGGTATTCAATAGAAGTAGATCATCTAGACAAGCTGTTAAAATTTCAGCTTCATAAGTATATCCAGTCCTTAGATATTCAATGTTAAAGATTGGGTTTCAGTACAAAGCGCTTCGCCGATTCGTTGCATAAACAAAAATTAAAAAACTACATTCTTTCTGTCATAACTTCTTTTTTTTTATGCTATAGAATTAGAAAAAAACAATTTGAAAACCTAATTAATAGTCTTTCATTTTTGTTCTTACCGCTTTTGACGTAAATGCCATAGTTTCTGAGATATTTAACATTTAAAATAAATACTTCGTCTTATAGACGTTCGGACGCCACCTTTATACTTCTAGATCTCCGAAACCATTAACTCTACAGAAATTAGAAAAAAACAAAATTCATCCTCAATTTAGTAGCTTTCTTGTCTCTAGCATGTTTTCGCTCAATATACTGCTTTTCGAGTTATTTGACGAATATTGTTTTGAAATTTACTAGTGAAATATTTTGTCGAACTCCTCTATACATTTCCTTAAATATATAAAGAATAAAAACCAGACTGCAACCAACAGCTATTCCCCGGACTAATGCCCCGCCGAGCGCTGAATTATGTATTACAAGCCTGGTCGCGTTAGTGCAAAACTATGTATTGCCACAAAACCCTAAAGTTTCGATTTTTAATAGACACTAGCCGAAAGACTTGTTATTCCTACTTAAAGGAGCTCTCGTGCAAGCCATCTCGTCATGTACCAAGAGTGAACAAATGCCTCGTTCCAGCCGTCTCAGACCTACCTTGCACTGACGAGAGCCAATAGCTCGAAACTGCAGTCTGCAAGTGGTATGAGATGGCTGGCACGAGAGCTCCTTTAAGTAGGAATAACAAGTCTTTCGGCTGGTGTCAATTAAAATCGAAACTTTAGCGTTTTGTGGCAATACATAGTTATTGCACTAACGCGGTCAGGCTTGTAATACGTAATTCAGCGCTCGGCGGGGCATTAGTCCGGGGAATAGCTGTTGGTTGCAGTCTGGTTTTTATTCCTTATATATTTAAGGAAATGTATAGAGGAGTTCGACAAAATATTTCACTAGTAAATATTCTGCCCTCTAAAAGCATACCTTCTATTGTTTTGAAATACCTTTTTTTTTAAGCTAAAATCACAATTTTCAAGTCGTTATAAATTAAAGACTATCAATTTTTATACAAAGTTGCATAGTTGCATATCTCGACTGTCGCCTGATCAGCATCTACAAAGTGACGTCACGCGAAGCTCCGCCCCGTTTTCACGCGGTCCAACTTTGTCCGCTTGGTCCAATTTGAGAATTGCCTTAAAAAGTGTTCTACTTTCGATTTCTAAAATTAAAAAAAAATGTTGAACGGGCCTATTATTTTAAACTACTTTTATTATTAATAGAATTGAAAAAAAATATTAGGAAAACTAAATCAAATTTAAAAACCGTTATCCAAGGAATCACTACTTCCACATCCAGATTTTCTATCCAAGTCTCTCATAACGAAAAAAAAATATATGTGGAAATAATTGTTTATTGAACTTTAATAATATAATATTTGAAATCGTCTACCCCAAAAACCCATAAAACCATATCCCACACGGTAGTGGGGTGGGGGTGGTGATAGGGGAGTGGTAGTGGGGATGGATGAAGTAAAAAAATATTTTGAGGCTTTTGGTTCTTGTACACACACTAAATCACATTTTTTCCCCTTTAATAATGGGGGTGGCTAATGCCAAAAATTTTTTTCAAACCTTAGCTTCTCTTGTATACAATAAATACCAATTGTATGGACTCTTACCTGCTTGATTTACCTATTTACCGTCCATTTTCTCATTTTACCCCCCAACCCTTGGACGGAACAAGATGAAAATACAATAGTTCTAGATCCCATTAAAGTACATACGTGTACCAAATTTCAAGTCAATATCTTAAACGGTTCCAGAGTAATCGTGCGCACAAGAAAAGTTACAGACAGAAGACAGAATTTTTTTTTTTGCTCAAATTTAAAATCTCGTTCCATGACGTTCTAAGCCTATTTGAACAATAAAAATGTTCAAATTTTTTTTTCGTTACTATATTTCCTCTGGATGTGGAATTAAAAATATATAGTAGTGGCATGTTAAAATATTGAGTCGATGCCAATGTAAGGTAGAAGAGAAGAGAAATAGACAAATAATATGCTGAAAAGAAAGAGATTAACCTACACTGTTGCCACTTTTATCTCTAGCTACTTTTAGTCGTCAAAATAATCCTTCCTCTTTTACTGAATTTTCTTTGTAATACATTTGCGTCAACTCATTCTGTTTCTGTCATTTCTTCTTAATTAGACAAAGACTATGTTTTGAGGACATGGATGAACTATGGATAAAAAAAAACGACACGCCCATATTTGCCTGCCTGTTTAATTTAGACATCTGAACGGGAGGCGCGCACGTGTAGACTGTGGGAGGAGCTTCTGACCTGTTGCCGGCAAAGCATGCCGACATTGGGAGAGATTGATATTTTACGCCACGTTAAAATACGCAGCATAAATCTAAATAAATTTAACAAATCATGATGTTTCTATAAACTACTGTTAAATAAATTATTTTAACAAGAAACCAATTGCAAATAAAGCCGTATTAATCAATAATTGGATTTCATCCGATTTCGCATTTTCTTTTTACCCCACTTTATCCCATCACTGCGGAGTATTCGCTTCGACATCCCCACCTAAAATGACTGTGATCTGGAAAGGGGAGAAATCAGAAAGACATGTACAACTGCTGTTTTCATCATAAACGTCTCAAGCTGTAGGAGGGACAATAAGAGGGGATAGAGGGCGGAACTCTTAACATGCACAAGTGCCTGGCATCGTTGTTATTATATCGCTCTCTTTCGCGTACATTATTTTGCTCTTTATATTTCACTCTATCTTATTATGGGGATCGACCCAAGAACTTTGGCTGCCACTACTGTATATTATTCAACGTCTCTACCGTGCTCAACGCATTCTTAAAGGCTAGTGTAAAGCTCCTAGTAACTGTTTCTAACCTCTCAGTATCCTTAATACTGACTGAACAGCTTCCCTAATGCGGTCTATCAACAGATCAGTGTTATTATCTAAAGGTAACCTGTATGCAATTTGTTTCAATCTACAAATAAAAATCCATATTTGTTATCGGGGGACCTCGGAGGCCATGGATTTAGACCATACCGAGCAATCCATCGGTCGCAAACTTATTCCGTATCCTGGTTCTAACATTTGCCGCAGAATGAACCGGACAACCATCTCGTTGAATATAAAATGAATTGAGGTTATCCAACGGTAAATTTTCTAATTCATCATTGAAAAAAGTTTGCAGAATATTTAAATAACTATTGCTGTTACAAGTACTTTCAAAAAAAATATGGCCCTATAATTCCATGGTAAGACACTGCGCACCAAACATTTACCGTTTTAAAGTATTGTCGCCTACATTGTAGTGTAAAATTAGGATTAACATCACTCCAATATCGACTATGGTGCGAAGATACAATCCCATTAGTCGAGAAGGTGCATTCATCTGTAAAGATAATTTTTCTATGAAAATTTCTACTAATGCTTCCAATTCACAAACAAAAATAAAGACGATTTCTTTCGTCGCCTGACTCTAAGGTGTGGATGAAAATCGGTTTATAACGATATATCTTAGTGTTTTAAAAAAAATTTAATCTGCGGTTTCTTAACTACTTCCAAATATTCCACTTGTTTCCTTAAGGACAGTCTGGGATATTCCTCTACTGACTGCAATACTAACAACATCACCTTTATCATTTTTTTTTAGGTCTTGCTATTTTCAACAACGATCTAGTTCTTAAAAATTTCTGTACTAATTTGACTGTGCAACACGCACGTCTAGGTATTTTAAATTAAAATCTTCAATTACTTTTCGATAGAAAGACTCACCAATTTCATAACCACTGTATTAGATAATTTTTTTGCTGTAAAATTAGCATTTTTACAGTAGTTATTAATAATGAAGTAGAAAATGATGTATAGTAAAATGACAAATCGAGGATAAATAAACGATACTATCAGCCACAAGCCAACTCCACAGTGTTTCTTTTAATTTTCAAAATAGTAAAATTATGCCAATTTATAGGGAAATTGGAATTCTGAAATACATTTTTCTAATAAATTTTTTCAATCCTGTTAAAAATAGAAGTAGTTTAATATAATTACGAATATAATTAGTTGCCTTATTTAATAAGTTTTGTAAAAAGAAAATAATTTTTATTTTACCGTAAGTTTTACCGCATGATACCACTTAATACTAAGATTAAAATAGGATTCTGCACAACTTTTTCTAGTAACTTTTTTCGATATCTCTAAAGAGACGCAAAATATCGAGAACTGGCCCTATTCAGAAACCGCAGTAGACTGGGGATAGAATCTCACACATTTCAGTTGAGTACTCTAAGAAATGAAGCTTGTGATTTTCTACCTCTGTACCAAAATACAAGTCTCTATTTCCAAAAATAAATTAAATACGGGGGTGTCTTCATTTTAAGTGTGTCACATTGTATATATCTTCCTATCTTTGTATAAAAAATCTTAGTAACATGTTGCTCTAAAATTATAATAGTTTATAGAGAATATTATAGTTTCCATGCTTATGGCTACTCCTCTATGATGGGTATGACTCAATTGTTCTACCATGTTAATTTATATACACAGGGTGGACAATTAATATTAGGCCATCCCAAGTAACACATAAAGTCGCGGGAACGTATTGGCGACTATAAAAGCCACGATAAAGTGGACCTCTACCATAGGCAGCCACGTCTCTGCTTCGTGGCAGCTACGTAGCCGCCACTAAAATGTGGAAAAATTTGTAGTCGCCGGGTCGTGTTTTGGGTAGTCCCGGCCTCTATAGATGTGACTATGTTTAGTTACTATAAAGGATCGGGGTGGTAGCGGGTATTACTCCGCGACTCGGCGGCCCAGTAACCGCTACGTAGCTGCCTAGTAACTGCCACTGCCACTTTTTAAAATGGTGTTTATCTTTTTTCCTTTTATAATAATGGCGCAGAGAAATAATATTATACCAAAAAGGATATGTACTTTAGGCGCGTGTTTAAAGTGCTTCTTTAGCCATTTTTTCAAACGCAAGTTACTTTTTTGATAGATGTTGACATATTAAATGATAAAATTTCAACGCGCCCTGAAAATAACCTTTTCTTGTAAGTTTTTGACAAAATAATTTAAAAAGGCAAGATTAAAAAATTTAAATATTTATTAGGGAAACATTTGGAATACTTTCAAAATCATTTTTCGTAAAAGTTTATGATAGGATATTAACATAACCATTGTTTATTTTTGATTAAACCCAATTTTTTTTTCTAAAAATTTTAATAACTAATGACCGATTTTAACAAAGGTACTATAAAGTTAGGCTCTCCACCATAAAGTATCTGTGACTTTGGTGACCCAATAGCAATTATCCTGATGTGACTCTATAGTATCAGATTCTATTTTGGAACTGTAAAGTACCAACAGGTACTATTTCTCTACCCATGTTGCCACTAAAATGCCACGATACTTTAAAGTTCCAAGTTATGATCACTGGGACTATTCTGGGACCTAGATTGCTTCTCTATGCACTCAGTTACTTTATTTAGGCATATTAGTGGCACTGGTGGGTGGCAGTAACTGATTCACTGGTACTATATAGTTTTTGCCACTATAGAGTAACAATAAAATGATACTGCTTAGTTCCAGTAACTACCCAACTGTTACTTTGACTTTGAGTGTTTACAGTTCCAATAAATAGTATCGGTGTGGTAATAGTTACTTTAAAAGAACCTTTTAAAGTAGCCTTACTCAATAAAGTAGCAATATTAGTATCAGGGTGTATCCCAGGAACTAAGGCTTCGTAGTAAAATCGAAACCGAAAGGATTTGGTACGATGTGTGTTACTTGGGATAGTTCAAGGGTAAGATTCTTTGGATCAAAATATAGGATATAACCAAATCTGCTTTAGTAAATTGTTGCTGTGGAAAAAGATACAAGGGTCACAATTGTAATTTTTTTTCCTTTTTTTGCAATATCTCAACTACCTCTTGACCAGTCTTCTGCAAACATGGTAAGGAAATATTTTTTAAGCTAAGAAACGATAATTTATGTATCAAATTACGCTAGCCCATAGAGAGCGCCTCATGAGCTATACCTGATGATAAATATTTTTTCTCTTTTTTTTCACGAAACTTTGTCGCTCTTTTGACTAAAAAATTTCATGCAGGAGTCATTTCTACGTAAAAGAGGTACACTTGATAGAACTCGTTGCTATTGACGGCGTTTTCAAGGAAACTGCCGCAAAGATTTCAAGAATTTTTTTAAAACAAACTCAATATGAAAAGGACAAATTGTATTTATTGAAAAGTGTACTTTGGTGACGTCTTAGTTCTACCAAAATGTCAAACTAATGAAATGTACATAAATGACAGAACTAAGACCACTATGCACACTTTTCAATAAATATAATTTGTTTATACAAGAGAAAAAATATTCATCATCAGTATAGTTTGTGAGGTGCCCTCCACGGACTAGCGTGATGTAATACATAAATTATTGTTTTTTAGCTTAAAAAATATTTCCTTACCAAATTGGGAGAAGATCGGTCAAGAGATAATTGAGATATCGCAAAAAAAAGAAAAAAAATGACAATTTTGACACCCTGTATCTTTTTCCACAACAATTTACTAAAGCATGTTTAGTTATATCCTCATATTTTGGTCCAAAGAATCTATCTTTGAACTATGGCCTATTAATAATTCTAACAACACTTTGTTGGTTTATTGCAAATTCCCCAATCAAGAGGTGTAGTAACCTAGCTCCTGCTAGCTCAGCATGGGTTAGTAGATTAAGTTTTTTTTTTTTTAAATTCACTTGAAAGTTTTTTTTTATTTAGTTGTCCTTTAGGACGCCAGCGTATTTCCTTTATAAGGTATAATCAAATTAATATCAAAAATTAATAAAGATACAAAGATTAGATAGTCTGTTCTTGAGTACTGGGAGAGCAGGAATAAGAACACAAAATAATTAAAAGTTTAACAGTATATTACAGAAAAATAGATTTTTAAAACAAATATTTACAATTTCTTTACAAGTTGAGTAAAACGTATTGAAAGACAAAATATTGAAAATAACAATTGGTTTTTGATATTTCAATAAAATTTAAGGGTAAAATGTAAAAAAAAATATTAAAATAGTTTAAGCACAAAAATTTAACAAAGTTGATTGAAATTTGAAAAAAATTATGAAAAAATTGAGTAATAAAAATTACAAAAAAAAATTAGCAAAGTTGACTGGTTTTGTACAATTTTTCTTCTGACCAATAAAAATTTAGACCGTACAGTTTCCAAAAATTCTTACGTAACTGCTGCAGCAGGAGAATGGGCGGGAAGCTTCCAATGTTTAGGATTTTGAGGGACGTATGTTGAGAGCTGGGATCCCACTATCAATCTCCTTATCTTGGAGTATCAACTCTGTCCACTCCAACGATGTTGCTTTCCACGACCACCAAATTCCTTTCTTAAGATGGAAGATGTGTACTGGGTCACTCCTCTTCGCTTGGTCCAAGTGTTTACATAAAAAGGGGAAAATAGATGATTAAAACGTCAGGGAAATATCAATAAAAACAACCTTAAGTTGTGAAGCAACTTCAATAATAATAATAATATTAATTACTTCTTTATTTCCACATTTAAAATGTAACTGTTACAACAAAATGTAGAATACGTCAGCTCTTAAAAATTAATGTATACATGTAAATATAAGAGTAGTAACAAACAGTAAAAAAAAATACAACAATTATTGTCAACGAAGAAGATTAAAAACAAATAAATAACATAAAGCATGTAAATGTAAAATGACGAAATATCAGCATTAAACAAAAAATTCGTCTAGGGTATAGCAAACTTTATTTACTAGAAAATTTTTGAGTTTTGTGTTAAAAATCTGAACATTTGGAGATGATTTAATTTCATCTGTTAAAATGTTGAAACACTTACAGCCATTATTTATAAAATTTTTTGAAACATTGTTGTCCGAAAGGAATTGGTTTGAAGCTGCTCCTTATGCCGTGTTTCGTACCCATGGCCTGTTCGATTGTTTAAGAACATAGACTTGTTTTTATAAACATATGTACAGATCTCCAAAATATAAATACTCACTAAAGTCAAGATCCTAAGATTTTTAAAAGCATTTCTGCATGTTTCCAAACATTTTATGCCCGCAATTATACGTACTGCATATTTTTGTAGAATGAAAACTCTGCTTACTTGTGAGCTATTTCCCCAATTAACTATACCATATTTTAATCTCGAATGAAAGTTAACATAATAAAGAGTAAGTAGGATGTCAACACTGCAATGATTGGACATAAATTTTAGCCCGAAACAAGTGCTTCTCAATTTCCCACACAGCGTCTGTATATGCTGATTCCATTGTAGATGCATATCTACAGTAATGCCCAACATTTTAATGAATTCTGTAGGAAATATTTGAAAATTGTCAGAGAAATGTAATTTGTCTGGATTTTTCTTTAAGCTAAACAGTACTGAAGTGGTTTTACTTTTGTTTAAATATAATTTATTTTTATCGGTCCATTTAGTTATTTCATTGTAAACTTTTCAGTGGTAAGTTTTAATCTATCTAAATTATCTTTTACTATAAGAACATTAGTGTCATCAGCATAACAAATTGTCAAAACGTTAGGTATTTTATTCAGGTACAGAATCAAATCGTTGGCAAAGAGTATAAAAAGGAGAGGCCCAAGTATAGATCCCTGCGGAACAACTTGTTTTACCTCTAAACTATTGCTAGATGCAACATTAGAAATTTGTACAATTTTTTTCCTTTCCTTTAGATATGAGGACAATAAATTTAAAGAAGTGCCTCTTACTCCATATCTACAAAGTTTAGCTTTTAATAGCTCATGGTCAACACAGTCGAAAGCTCGAGAGAAATCTATAAATAGCCCTAACACATACTGCTTGTTATCTAGTGCTTCGATTATGTTCTTATGAAAGACACATAATGCAGTCTCGGTGCTTCTGTTGCTAGTAAAGCCATGTTGTGAATTGCAGAGCAGGTCATTTCGATACAAAAAAAGACGTGAGATGTTTCTTTATAGCTAACTCAATAACTTTTGACACGCTAGAAAGAAGACTTATTGCTCTGTAATTTTTATACATATTTGCGTCTCCTTTTTTAAACAGCGGCTGAACTATTGCTAGTTTTAGCATCGTCGGAAAAATTCCTTCCCCAAGAGAGAGATTTATAATATGAGCTAACGGACTACAGAGCAAATATTTACATTTTTTTAGAAGAATATTCGAAATATTATCAAAACCACTGGAGTTTGAGGATTTAAGTTTGTTAATCAGGGACACAACATCCTGTTCAGATACAGGAGGTAAAAAACATGTTTTTGAGGAAAAGGGTACATTTGACATATGGAAATTATAGTCATTCAAGGAGTTATGGTTGTTGGGAAAAGTAGTAAAATGCAAGTTGAAGCCGTTGGCTACTTCTTCATCCCGAATTTTTAGCCCATTTATAGTTATATTCGATATTGAGTAGGCTATACTTGGTAGCAAACTCCCTAAAACTAATTACGTAAATCCAAGAAAAACTACTATTTGAATCCAATGAGAAATTGTAAAAACTAAAATGTAAGATAGCAAAATATTACAAAAAAATATTTTTTATATGACCAAAACTTTTGAATAAAAATTCTCTGCACAAGATTTAATCAGATAATGTATTTTGAAACAAAAGACAATTAAGATTTATGAAATTTAAGAAATTTTAACTAATTGACTATGAACAAAAAAACAAGAGAGGTATTCAATATTTAACCACACAAAAATTAATAAACCTTAAAAAATATATTTTATAAACTAAGCAAAAGTTTGCATCTAAATGACTTTGAATAATTTTACGTCTGTGATTCAGACGGGTTCAAAAATTTACATAAAATGGCTTCCGAGAAAGCAATGACGAAAAAAAAACTCTAGCAAAAAAAACACAACGTTAGTTAATGGCACAAACAGTATTTTTCCTACAATAAAAATCCGTACAAGTAATATGCTGTAAAACACATCACTTGAATGCACCAGCAAAAAGATAATTAGATATTTTTTTTTATAAAAAAAAACACAAGAATTCTAGAATGCACCAGCAAAAAGATAATTAGGTATTATGAAAAAAAAACACAAGAATTCTAGAATGCACCAGCAAAAAGATAATTAGGTATTATGAAAAAAAAACAAAAGAATTCTAGACTTCACCCGAAATTTAACAAAAAAGGACAATGCCTTCACACGAGCTGAGTGGTATTTCGTTTACAGATTTAATTATCACAATGAAAAATTCAAGAACAAAATGAAAACCACTCACCTCGTGCATATGCGGAAAAACCCAACAGCCGAGTCCTTCTTTGCAGGTTCCAGAATAGTTGGCCCATCCGGCACCTCAAACAGTAAAGTCCAGATCCTCCTCGTTTCTCTTTTTCATACCTATAAAAACAAAACATACGGCAGATATTGTTCTACACAAAAGATAATTTTAAACGGGATCACCGACCCGTCTAATATTCAGCGTCAACACGAAAAAAACTGCACCGGTGAGTATTGAATATACCCACGTGCCAGTAACTAATTTATGCGGTAAATTATACTTAAATAAGGCAAAGATAAAGAAATATTTTGTACGGATAATTACTAAGATTTTAAAAAACTATTATGCCGTTAAACTAACAACTAATCATTAGATTAATATCATAAATTATTAAATTATAATTACTAGAGTTTTCGTACCTGCTTTTCTAGAAAAACACAACAAGAAGAAGGAGGTAAGTTACGAGACACGATTTTTAATATCTCCCCACCGCGCTCTTTTGCATTTCTTCCACCGGGGCGACACAGTCTCGGGCAAGCCGTTTTGCTCAATTTGAATTAGTTAAGTACCGTCTACAAAATGTTAAGCGGCACTTAGGCTGGGTGAGCTATCACGTGACAATTTCGGGGGCAAGTTTGGTGTTTCAATAAACTTCATTAATAAGTTGGACTATGTTATATACAAAGAATGCATAGTATTAATGAGTTAAATATGATAAAAAAGAACTGTAACGGAATTTCGACAAAAATCATAGTTACATAATGGTCCACATTGTATATTCCAAATTTGAAATAAATATTTTTATTCTAAGTATATGACATTATAAATCTAACACAGGTTCGTTTTGGAATATTTACGCTCGGCCCAATGTATATGTCTTAATATTGGATATAAAGTATTTATATAGCAAACACTGAAATATAATTTTTGTCAGAATTATAAAGTTCGGAAAATAAAAATAATATCTTACCAACTTTTATTATCGATTATGTGAACTAAGGCAAGGAGTTCTTCGTAGAAGCAGTAGGTGTGTTATAAATAGTTAATACCGTAAATCCCATCACATGATGTGTTGGATACTACTGGCATACTGAGTATCGACAAACTTAAATTATTTACCACATAGTTTTACAATTGTAGAACGTATTAAGCTATTTTTGTATTATATGGAATTAAATAATTTGTAACCTTTTAACATCGTTTATTTTTAAAAATTTAATAATAGAAATATTAAAGGCCTTATTTGATCATACAAATTGTTTACATAATATGCCAGGAGTTGAATAATTTTTTTTGGCAAGTCATTGTTTTATGCTCTATCACTTATTTTGATCGTTTTACGGATGATTACGATTCACAAAATTGGCGAGCATATAGCAATGCACTACGAGATCGATAGGATCACAGCTAATATTGAACTAAAAACATTAATTCCAGAAATCAAGCCGCATGGACACTTAACGTATCTACCGCCATGTTCTCGTCTTTTCTCAACTGATGATCCTGCCTCGCAGAGACGAACCCATGGGGGGTTATGGGGGGGTACGCTCCCCCCCCCCCCCCCCCCCAATGTTGATTGAGTTGGGAAAATCACCAAAAATGTAAAAAAATCTTTATTGGGTATAATTGCAAAAAAACGAATAATGAGTTGATAAAAATTAAATGACACTGTCACTATGACCATTTTTTTATAAATAATTTTAATTGATATTATTTATGACTAGATGTGACTGATGTGAGAGCCACAGAATAGTCGACGGACAACGCACAACGCCGACGGGCCAACAAAATAAACTCGTCAACTCGCGGAAATTCGACGTTCGACCCAGTAGACGGCACGGCCAGAGCATACAATTCTCAAAGACTCTTACATTAGAAATATTAGAATATTACTCCTTTTTGCCTTTATCAATACAATGCTTTGTCCTAGCTATAAAGTCGTTTGTTTTTGGTTTATACTGAGTATCACTAATATCAGTTACCAACCTCTCAACGAGAGATAATAATAATAACAAATTGTTGTCGGTCAGAAATTGTTAAAATATTAAATTCTTAGAGGACACTGAATCAGAATCTGGGACTATTAGAGGGGTCTACAGACGATCCAGCTGCTGGGACCCGACATGATTGGTACGCTTTGAAGATAATTGGAATTCCAGCGGACCAGTTAACTTTTACGAATGAGTTCAAAGCATGCCGACAAGGCTGGCTCCCTGCCGCTGGATCGTGTGTAGACCCCTTAATGCTACCTATTGCGTATCACAATGTGAAGTGGGAAGTGGCCGGTAGCCGTACTAGCGCGGACGTTCACGAGCTTGCGCCCCGACTTGCGCGTAATCGTATTGTATAGTGTATTCCACAAATATTTCATCGATACAAAAAAGCTCGCAAAAAAGCATAAAGGATGCCGACCGCTTCTAGTTAGTGTACCGCCCGCCGGTCCAATTTGACAACGCTAGTCCACGTTGACCACCAACCTATCATAATTCCGGTAGAGAAAATTTAAACCAATTATATTCAGTGGGAGTGGCCTACATTTTTGTTCGGAAATATGTGACCATTTTTTTTGTGATGATAATAAAGAAACCGAACACTTTTATGGCCTTTTATGTAAATAGACTGAAATTGATACATGTGTACCCTTTACGTTCTTTTGCGAACTTTTTTATATCGCTGGATTAAGAGGTCTACACACGATCCAGCGGCAGGGACCCAGCCATGTCGGCATGCTTTGAACTCATTCGTAAAAGTGAACTGGTCCGCTAGAATTCCAATTATCTTCAAAGCGTACCGACAATGTCGGGTCCCTGCCGCGGGATCGTGTGTAGACCCTATTATGGTTGGTACAAACTATATCTTGTTTTTCTCCACGGTCATTAAACTATAACGGTTACCTCATCCAGTAGCTTTTAGACGAAGGAGAGCGCGGAGTCAACTTAGGTCTAGCGCCTACATCATGTAGTTTAGTTAAACTTCTTTTGCATAATATTTGTATCGCTAGGCTACTTATAGATTAAGTCTGAAAAAAAAAAAACATAAGGAAATATAAGTTGTAAAAAAAATGGGCAGTGGCAAATTAGTTGTAGCTTTCCCCCCCCCCAAAAAAATAGCTGGGTTCGTCTCTGCTGCCTCGTCAAGTGCAATTGACTACAGAAAATTTAATGGGATCCTTTAATGATATTGTTAATACGCCAATGTGATATGCAGGCTTGGAATATGGAACAAACAGTGACTTTTGTTAACTCCAGATATTAAGTTTGGTATCAAACCTAAAGAATTTGTAGAGTCTACATTATTTCCTTTTGCGTCGCCTACGTTTTTTTGTATATTGATAAAATTATATAAAAATTACTTATTTCTATGAATTCCATTAAACTCTCATAGACTGCTAGAATCCTTAGATCTGATGAGCAGGCAGGTATACGTACAGGTCTATATGCTGCAATTACTCGCCCATTATACTAAATGGGCCATAACTCGAACGGCATTATGAGGCAGAGCCTCATCTTGTTGGAGATACATTTCTTCAAAAGCTGCAAGTGGTAAGTCCATCAACATTTTTTAAATATCATTTTGTAGGAGTTCTAAATATCTCTTCCCTGTCAAAGGTCCTTGAAAGAAAATGGGTCCAATAATGCATGTTCCAATCACCCCAGCCCACACATTTACTCCAAATCTTTCCTGAAAATTACCTTGCATCATTACATGTTGATTTTCCTGCGCCCAATATCTATTGTTTTATTTATTGAACATTCCATTGTTGGTGAATTTCGACTAATCAGAAAACAATATTAAAGAAACAACATTTGGGTTAGCGGTGTTGTTCTGAAGTAATCAGTCACAATAACCTAATCTTCAGTTGCCATCTTCGTACAAATGCTGGTGCGCTTGATATTTAAACGAGCGGTAACCATATTTCTTGAGAAGCTTTCTTGCTGATTCATAACTAATTTGCACCTTGTGGCCAATTTCTGTAGTAGAAGCAGTAGGATTCACTTCTACACAAGCCAACACGTTAATTTATGTCGCTTCATCAACGATAAAAGCTGCAGGATTGTTATCAATTCCTCTCCTGCCTTATTTCTTCACAATTAGAAAATATTGAAAACGTGGATGATGTCTATTCGGATACCTTTGGACATACAAATCTGCGACGTTTCTGGAATTATTGTGGCATTCTTAAAAAATTAATAACATGTCCTCTTTTTCATCCCTTGTATACATGTTAAACAATAATAACAATAATTAACAAACAACAGCAACAGATTTAAAGACAAGGAGCAAACTTATTAGTTAACAATACACACATTTCATTATCTGTCAAACTTGTTTTTGTTTCCACAGCACACTTCTTTTATTTGTAGCGTTGTTTTGTTGACAAAATGAATGTTTTGAATCTAGCTTTGTTCAATTTCCACGGCATGCTCACTTGATAAGCGTATGTTATCGATATTTTAATTATTATCCACCAAAGAACATGTGTATTTGGGTTAACATCAAACCGATTTTCGATTTGAAGGTATCAACTACCATTGGCGCAACTAGAGAATTTTTTTGGGGGTGGCCAGACCCTTTGTGTTTGAAATGCACAGTTCAGTGGCGGCTCGTGCATAAGATATTTAGGTGTTCTGTAGATATATATGTGTACGCGGGGAGGTTAGTGATAGCGCCGCAGGCAAAAACGCTGCAGGCGAAATTTTTTTGTCATTTCAAGGTCATTTAACCCTGCCCCCCCCCCCTAGTTGCGCCAATGTCAACTACTAGGTGTCTAAAAGATTTGAACAAGTTGATATAATTACAAATTAGTGATTTTGGAAATATGGTTTGTCGTAGCTACTAAATCAATTCGAAAAATCTCAAGTTTACATTTTTCTCTTATTGTTTTGGTCCATTTGATTGATTTGAGTGCATTCACTGTCCTCTTGATGCAAAAATAAGAGTAGCATTAAAGGGATTAAATAGTCTCAATTTTTTTTAAATCTACGCAGTCATACTTAAACTCCGGAATCTAAAAATGTAAATATATACAGGGTGTTTCATTTAAAATTTCAGAGTTGGAGTCATTTCCGGGGAAACCGGAAGTGATGGAAAAGTGTCAAATTATGAAAAATTTGCCGTTTCTGGTATATATTACTCCTGTCAAATTTAAGACGGAGGAGAATCTTGAAACTATGGCTTATCTAATGATTCCGTTGACACAAATTAATAAAACCAGGCTAAATGCTTGTCAAATAGCTTTATGATGATAATACATAGAAACAAAGAAGACACAAGGAATTTGCTATACTACGGAACATGACCTGACGTTATAAGTAAATTTCACTTACAAAAACCCTCTTATTAACTGTACAGTGAGTGTTAAATATGAGAAAATGAGACAAGACAAAAGTCATATTACGTGCAAATTAGCCAATGCAAATATTACAGTACTTACCTCACAATGACTATGGTACTCTAAAATAATTCAATTTTTTACGATGGTGACTTATAAAGAGAAATGTCCGCAAATACTCCTTGGATTTAGCTAATATGCTTAGACCGATAGACAATATGACCAAGCTTGCATTTTTTTTTAAACGCCTTATTTATATTTACCTCCTGGATAAGTTTAGCCATAGGCTATTCCACAACTCAACCAAGACACGTACACATAGACAATGTCACAACATCCATTCCCTGCGACATTGCCATCTGCCACAGCTGAGACTCGAACTCAGGAGAAGAGAGCGACTAACCGTGTTGTCTCTCACACAACCGCGGTCTAGCCCACTGCTAACATCTCGGCAACACGTGAAAAATGCCACTATACATCCATATCCCAGACAGGATTCGAACCCCGTAGTCGCAAGCCTAACACCGTAAGCAATGCGCCACTGAGTCTTTTTAATGTCTATGTTTTATGAGACATTTATTATAACTGTGATAGCACAAGAACACTCTGTATACACAAAAAGTAATGAGATTTAAAATGAAATAATAAAAAGTGGGCAAGGAGTACAGTCTCTTGTAAAGGAAACCGAGGCACCTTTAAGGAACTCTCAAGGATTTGAGGTGGCGAGGTACTTATGGATTTACTCCGATTCAAAGTACGTGCCGGGGAAGTTTCAATTGGAGGCAAAACTAAGGAAGCTAAGTTAATTCATTATTTAGGCAGAGAAAGGAAGCTATGCGGCACGGAAATCTGCTTGACTCGGAGCAGGCACGTACTCCTGCTTTTTAGATTTTTACTTTGTTGCGATGCTGTACACTTTATAATTTAATTATTTTGAAATGGAAAACTTATTCTTCCAATTAAATAATATTTATTCCCTTTTCTGCTACCTGACTTGATTTTTAATCTCAAGAGCTATCTGTTAGGCTTTAATTTAAAACAGCATCTCTCGTTTAAAACGTCTCATTTACGGTAGGTAACATTCTTATCTGTCTCCTTATTATTGCACAACCCGCTAGGTGTGTGTTCTATTCTCGGTCAGCCCGCTAGCACTCAGCGTTTCTCAGCAAACTCAAGTTTACAGATAGATTTGACTATTTCTTATAAACCAATGGGCATTTATAACAATTATTAACATTTTATTTTGGAATGTTTGCTCTTTTTTAATATTAGTATTGCTAGCAGTTCCCGATATCACACAGCCGTAAGTTACCAATGCTCTTAAGATAGATTTATATAGTAATATCGCACACTTAACTCCGAATCTCGATTTTCTATTAATAATGGGATATAGCATCAATAACCGGGTGTAACCATCATTATGTATTTTATTGATGTGGTGACTCCATGTTAGTCGTTTATCTAAGTAGACTCCTAGATATTTAATTTCACTGTCTGCAGGTTTCCATATTATTTCCTCGTGATTGATGATAATATTATTGGAGTTTTGTGGTCTTCTGAGTGTAAATACTTTTGCTTCACATTTTGATGGATTTAAGTTTAGTTGCCATTTAATAAACCATTCCAATAAAACATTAAGTGCATTTTGCAGTTTGTTCGTAGCAATATGAGTATCATGATCTTGGGTTATTATTGCGATGTCATTGTATAGATGGTTATTGGGGATGTCATGAATGAATACATTAAATAATATGGGGCCCAAAATTGAGCCTTGAGGTGTTCTACATTGATTTGTTTTTCATCAGATAAGCAGTTATTTATTCTGACAAAAAGTTCTATTTGTTACAAATGAATCGAGTACATTGGTGACATATGCTGGTGAATGTATACTGATTAACGTGAATCCGAGTCCTTTTAACGATACATTATCAAATTCTTGGGCCACGTTCAGGAATGCAACCGGTATTTTTATTTTCGAATCCAGAGGTAATAATTTTGTAGATGTGTAAAATTTGCTGTGTTGTTGAGTGGTTTGGACAGAATTCAAAATGGCATTCGGGTAAGATGTTGTTTCCTTGTAAAAAATCGCTTAGTCTAGACAGTATTATTATTTCGAAGAGTTTAGATCGAGTTGTCAATAAGCTAATTGGTCTGTAATTTTCAGGTTTAGTCTTGTCCTTGCCAGGTTTGTTAAAAAGAATTATTTTCGCTGTTGTTAGGCAACGATTGAATAGAGCAGTGAGAAATGCCAGAGATTTCATTTTTTAGAACATTATTTGGAATAAAATCGTGTCCTGGAGATTACTTTAAAGGAAGTAGGTTTATATAGTGGTATATTTATCTGGAGCTTGTACATCGTTTTGGTTGAGTTTTATAGGTAAAGAGTTATTTACAAATTCTATTGTTGTTCTTCTAAAGTCATTAACGTTGTCGTTCAAATAAACATAAAAATAAACACTTGACCTTTTTCTACATCATTACATATTCTCTCGTCGTCGACTTGTAGTGGTGGGATAGTTGTTGGCTGTGTTAGTAGTCTTTTTGTAGCTTTCATCATTGATGGATCTCTTGGCTCTATATTCGCTAGATATTTCTGATAAGAATTAAACGTATGATTTTCCAGCTCCCACTTAACATGACGTGTAAGGGTGTTAAGTTCACCTAATATAAGTGTACCATATGGAATTAACTGCTATGGTAGAAGATGAGCCAATATTTATATTCGACAATCTCCATTACATGGAAAATATATTTTTCATGAAATATTGTACATATGTAAACATGACAACAATTCATAGTTGTTGTGCAAAATTAGTCAACGTATATCGAGGACTCGGTTCGTTTAGAGGAACACCTTAAGAATGATTCTCCTGATAATTGCTACATAGTATGAAAGAAAGGGTCTGCGTGCTGTCTGTCGTACGAAGCAGCTAATCTCGGGAACCACCGAACTGATTTTGCTACGGATTGTGCAATTTTATAGTCTATGTTTGAGGAAGGTTTAGATAAGTTTTTAGAGGGCCGAGCAGTGAACACAAATGTGCATGGTGCAGTAGCTGGGAGAAAAATTACTGTTAATGCTTAATATTAGATTCAAACGAAATCATTTTGTTTTTGAGACAAACTTCAAATGTTGCCTCAAATAAAGTTCCTTAGGTCTGTCAGATGAAGCCTAAAATGACATCTAGTGAAGCCGGGGAGCGTAGCTAGTAGGAATTAAATGCAGATCAACATCCAGTAATCCAGTCTTATACATATAACGGTAATTGATAAATATTCGTAAAAACAGTAAATCATATCTCCTAGAATATTTACTATTCCTTTTTTGTGTGGAAAGTACTTGAAACAATTTATTTAAGAGACTATACACACTGTTTTACGCCAAATCTTCTTTTGTAGTAGTGCATTTCTATTTTGCATGAATTTTCCACAGAATCCATTAAAATGTTGGGCATTACTCTAGATATGCATCTACAATGGAATCAGCATATACAGACGCTGTGTGGGAAATTGACAAGCACTTATTTCGGGGTAATATTTATGTCCAATCATTATAGTATGGACATCCTACTTACTCTCTATTATGCTAACTTTCATTCGAGCTTAAAATATGGTATAGTTATTTGGGGAAATAGCTCACAAGTAATAATTGCGGGAATAAAATGTCTGGAAACTTGCAGAAATGCTTTTAAAAATCTTAGAATCTTAACTTTAGTGAGTATATATTGGAGATCTGTATATACGTTTATAAAAACCGCTGCCCAAGGAATCACTACTTCCACATCCGGATTTTCTATCCAAGTCACACAACGAAAAAATTTTGTATTTGGAAATAATAGTTTATGGAACTTTAATAATATAATATTTGAAATCCTCTACCCCAAAAACCCATAAAACGATACCCCACATCGGTAGTGGGGTGGGGGTGGTGACACGGGGTGGGAGTGGGGGGTGGATAAAGCAAAAAAATATTTTAAGGTTTCTGGTTCTTTTACACACACTAAATCACATTTTTTTTCATCCCCGTTAATAATGGGGTGGGGGTGGTAATGGGGGTGGGCTAATGCCAAAATTTTTTTTGAGACCCTAGCTTCTCTTGTCTATACTAAATATCAATTTTTTGAACTCTTACCTGCTTGATATACCTCTTTATTCCAAATTTACCCCAATTTATCCCCCAACCCATCGACGGAACAAGATGAAAATATAATCTAGTTCTAGATCTCGTTAAAGTACATATGTGTACCAAATTTCAAGTCAATACCTCAAGCGGTTCCAGAGTAAACGTGCGCACAAAAAAAGTTACAGACCGACAGACAGAAATTTTATTTTCGCTCAAACTTGAAATCTCGACGTTTCATGACATTCTAAGCCTATTTGAACAATAAAAATTTTTAAAAATTTTTTTGTCGTTACTATACTTCCACTGGATGTGGAAGTAAAATAAGTCTATGTATCAAAAAAGATTTATATATAATGGCTGTAAGTGTTTCAACATTTTAACAGATGAAATTAAATCATTCCAAATATTCAGATTTTTAAAACAAAACTCAAAAATTTGTTAGTAAATAAAGTTTGCTTTTTTGTTTAAGGTTGATAGTTTTTTTTATTGTTTTTTACCACTATTATATGTACATTTATACATTAGTTTTTAAGTGCTGACGTATTCTACATTTTGTTGTATACCGTGCGTGTAATTTCCCATTAGGCATGTACATTCACATAGCGCGAGAAATATGACAACACCGGCAGCCGTAAATTCGTCCGTCGGTGGAGCATCCCAACTCTGTTATTTCATTTCAGCCAGCTGGCACACGCGATGTTGTAATTCTTACTCCCCATGCCTAGCCCGCGACTACACACGCGGTATCAGTTACAATTTAAATGTGGAAATAAAATATTATTATTATTATTATTATATTGTTATTTTGTGGCGTGGTGTTTTGTTCAAGTTTGTTTCGTTTGTTTGCAACTTCTCGGATACACTATGTATATGGTTACTTACATTTGTCCAGTCGTCTTTAATTATATTGCTATCACATTATTATCATCTAGTAAATATAGTTTTTTTCGAATTTCACCAAAGAATACACAAAGTTAAATAGAGTGACAGACCTAGAAAAATCATACAGCTCTTTTCCGTTTCACTTTATTTAATTTGATAAGTGAAAAATAATTAGAATAGTACGGCAATACTCCTCAGCATTCATATTCAAAGATATACGGACGTTTATTCTAACATTTAAAAATCTTGTAAATTGATTTGTGCCGTATAGAGTTTGCTTCCACATAAATTCATTGATAGTGCTGGTGGAGCTCAGTAAATCACGGTAAACGAGTTTAATACGTTTTATTGCAATTCCTAGACCATTAACGTATAGGCTATAAAGGCATATTTTTCATACGGGTCGTTAGCGCTCCGGGTTTGTTGCTGGTGACTTTTTGTAATTTTATCGAACACTTAATAATCCTTTATGTAGAACAAATTGGCCTTGATATCTGTTGGTTTTAATTTTTTTGTAAGTGAAATATTTCCATGGAAAGGAAATATCGGTTATTTTTGAAAGATGTAATAAATTATTGAAGATTACCATTCTGTAACAACGTTAAATAGTTATTTATGTATCTAGGCACTAAAATTAAACTTTTTATCGCGATGTGGAATTTAGTGATAAAAAGAAACATTAGTGCCAAGGTGGATATAATTTTTTTTAAATCCAGAAATTGTGAAATTAAAATATATATTTTTTAAATAATTTTAAGTGACATTCTGTGTGGTGGCTTATTGCAAATACTAGGCAGAATCGTGAACTGAAAGCGACAAATTTTTCAGAGTTCTTATATACCCTCAGTACTACGACGCTATCTTTGTTTTCTTTGAACTGTAACTGTAAATTTTCGACTTTTATTTGGTTTTTACTTCTGGGTTTGTAGCAAAAAGGATTTAATTTAAACTAAATTTGCTACAATTTGAGACCAGAGCCGCTTTTGTAACTTTAATATTTTGAGAGATACAAGCTTCCAAAGTTTTGAACTTTTTTCAGGTTATTACTAAATTCGGTTGGGTTTACAGCAACACTATTCAAATCAATTTTAATCTAGACTAAATTTGCTACAACTTTAGACTAGATCTGCTTTTGTAACTTTAATACTTTGCGAGATACAAGCACCTCTTCATAGAAAAGTCACAAGGGAAACCACACTCTTCGAAAACTTTGTTACATTCGTGAAGAGTACAGAAAACAAGACAGAACTGTTTACCCTACTAAGTGATGAAGTCGTAGCTTATGACGTACAAGAAGGTAAAGACATATACATCGCCTATGGTAAGTCTGTTATTTCAAAAAATAGCAGTGCACCGATGTCCGAAACTGACCACGAAGAAGCTGATACCAGAATGTGTCTTCCAACATCCTCATAACTACAGTTGACACAGATGTTATTGTGGTACTAGTAGGCATCGTTTTCGAGCTACAAACTTACAAACCTAATATTCAACTTTGGATTGCATTTGGTAAGGGTAAACACTTCCGATATTATCATATCGGCCATCTGCCAAGAGCTCGGAGAAAATATGCCGAAAATTGCCCTTTTTCCATGCTTTCACGGGTTCAGACACTACATCATAATTTTTTGGTAAGGAGAAAAAGTCAGCATGGAAGACATGGAAAGCATACCCTCCAGGCACTGAAGGATTTATCTTCTCTGCAAAACATCCATTTCAGCCAGTAGATGTTAAAACAAAGGCATTTGAACTTATAGAATGATTCATATGCATTCTGTACGATGGCACAACAGAACTTCACAGCATCAACAAGCTCAGAGAGGATCTCTTCACACAAGAAAAAAAGTAAAGATGATGCAAAGTCTACCGCCCACAGAGGATGCCCTCATTCAACACACGAATCGCTGCAACTATCAATCTAGTAGCTAATTAATCAGTTTGAAATCACTCCAAAATGCACCTACTTTGGCTAACTTTGGATGGAAAAGAAACGAAGAGGCATGGCAACCAATTTGGATGTCTATACTGGAAGCAAGCAAAAGCTGTAGAGAATTAATCAAGTGCGGATGTAAGGCTGAACCCCTGTGCTCTAAGAATTGCGTTTGTAACAAGGCTGCACTTGCCTGCACAGCCCTTTGTCATTGCAACGGGCATTGTGAATAGTAAACAACAATATTATAAATATAATAATAACAACATTATAAATATAATTTTTATGATTATTTTCTTAATCGTTATTCTGTAATTTTTTTATTGAAACGTTTGTAACATGGTCAAATAAATAATCTCAGCAAATTGTGATTGTATCGCACATTGTTGCCTATTTATTCTTCTTAAACGTTAATAAAATGATGTTTGATGTAAAACTGACTGCATTGGACATATTTAGCAAAACTGAAAAAAATATAGATTTTCGTAATAACCTGAAAAAAGTCCAAAACTTTGGAAGCTTGTATCTCGCAAAATATTAAAGTTACAAAAGAGGCTCTGGTGTTTGGGGAGATATTTAGTGAAAACCAAATGAAAGTCGAAAATTTACAGGTACAGACCAAAGAAGACAAGGATGGCGTCTTATTTCAAGATGGCGGACACTGAAATCGGGCACCCCCCCCCCCCCCCCGAATTGATAGTACTGAGGGTATATAAGAAGTATGCAAAATTTGGAACTTTAATCCAGCAGGTCACGATCTTTTCGCTAAGCCACCACACTATTAAGAAATGTCATCATTATTTAAATGTCAAATCTGAATACTTTTTGTAAGAAAACCATTATTTTTGGCAATATTAATAGTGATAGTACAATTCTGAACATTAATTATATTATTAGCCATATTAAGACTTATGTTACAATTCATTTGTTTACAAGAAATCGTAAAATAATGGATTACTTTACTGACTATTTCTAGCACTTAAATGACCATTTTGAGATTCTTTAGTGCCGATTTCAAAAAAAAAAAATATTTATATAAATTAAAACTTGTTACTGTCCAAGCGGCGACCACATGGGACCCTACCTGATCCCGTATCGGGTTGAAACATATATAAATCGATAAAATAGTAGAATGCGAATGTGGTGCCTAAAGGTTTTAAACTGCTTTGATCGAAACTGAAAATAATAGGCTACCTACGTGATACAGTATCCATCTCATACTTATATAGATTATTGTGAGGTGTTAGTAGTTTAACAAAAATTTGGTATGCCTTTTAAATTAGGAGCCTGCCGACCATTAATTGTGTATAATAAATTTACGCCCAAAATGCATGAATTGTTTTTGATTTGGAGTGGTAGAGCACAGAAATGCCCATGCCAGCCCTTTTTTTTATGCAGGGATGTAAAAAATGGCTTGTAAAGGTATAATAGGTTTAGGAATGTGGTTTGCGGGAACCGATAAATAATAAAAAATGATCTGGCGGAAGCGGCTCGCCAGCTATGAATTCTGGGACACTGACTCGCTACAAGGCACAGTGGGTCATTTTGAGAGATTTCTGGCCAAAACTCAAATGAACCAAATTTCACCAACTTCCGAGAAATGAGTAATAAACAAGCTTTTTGGTAAGGGTGGACGTTATTCTTGGGGGAACTAAAGGCCTTGATCATTCTATCTGGCCCATTTGCGTTCTACAGCTCGAAAAGGAAACACGTGTTCAAGTTTAAAATTGTGCAGTGAAAATTCAGCGTTTACACGACTGTGAATTTTTGGCTTTTTTGTCTTCAATTGAACAAATCGGCCATGTCTGGCATAGAACAAGGCAAGAGCTTTATTGTAGGCAGTTAGTTGACTTTATTTGCCATTTGGTGTCCGAATTATAGTGTTTTAGCGAGTGAGCGATTTCAGCCGTAAATTTTGATTAAAATTAAACTTTTCATTTTTGTTACACCTCACTTTCTCAAGCTTTACCCTTATAATTTTTTTTATGATATTAAATACAGTGTCCTCTACATGTTCTGTGAATTGCAGCTGCCCCTAGCTGCCGTTTTTTGAGTAAAGGCGTTTTGAATACGTTAATGCAGGTTAAAAATACCTAATTTATGAGTAATATAATTACTGATATTACAATGACTAATTTATTTCAATTCATGAAATCGTTCAATGGAATTTCTTTACCATTTTTCCTCGAATTTGGAGGCAATATTCTAGTCGAATCCAAAGTTTCACAATTTTATACAAGTATTTGGATTTCCACCCCCTTATATGTTGGTGGAATTTTTTAACCATTTTTCCTAGAATTTGGTGGCAATATTCTATTCGAATCCAAAGTTTCACAATTTTATTCACATATTTTAATTTCCACCCCCGAAACCCACCCCTATTTATCGATGGGATTTTTTTCATTATTTTTCCTCTCAACACTAGCTGATTTTGGGACGTTTCCAGGAGTTTCAGAGTTTTGGCCAAAAAACGTTAAACCTGACCCACTGTGTAAGGGTCAAACTTTGTAAAAAAAAAACAAAAAAAAAGCCATAGGTTTACGCATCATTTACTCCCGCGAAATCATGAATCCTGACTCCCATTCATTTTGAATGATACAAGGTGGCACTACGCTCGCCCAATTAAAAAAAAACAACTCAGGTAAAATAATGATAACTATATGAACAGCAATCAAAAACTTGGTAAGAAGGAACTGAATGTGAAAATATACCTGCTCTCTCTGAAAAGTGGTACGAAAGCCTTGCCATTCTAGATAATTGATGGCGTACCAGAGCTTCCTGCCACATATACTGGTTACCCTCATAATTCGCTATGGATCAACCCACGGAAGAAGAGGACGATGATGATGAGAACCTACATAATGAAAGTGCAGATACAGAATCTGAAGAAGATTTTGTCTAGCATTATGGCATGTTTCCCAATTTACACAATTACGTTATTTACACTTTTTTTTACCCGAATTTTTTTTCAAAATTGGGCGAGCGTAGCGTGTTCTTGTACCAACCAAAATAGATGGGAGTTGGGATATAACGAATCTTTGCGAATGATCCAGATAGTCGTAATATGAATTAAGGAACATTTTCACTTTCGTCATATATTACTTTTACATCCACAGTGGAGTGGAAGTATAGTAATGATAGAAAAACATTTGAATATTTATTTGTTTAAATAGGCTTAGAATGTCATGAAACGTCAAGATTTTAAGTTGAGGCAAAAAAAAATTCAGTCTGTCGGTCTCAAACATTTTTATTGTACGCACGATTACTCTGGAACCGTTTCTGGTATTGACAGGAAATTTGTTATGTGTTATAATGAGATCTGGAACTGGATTATACTCTGATCTTATTCCGTTGAAGAGTTGTGGTAAATAGATAATGCAAGCAAGTAAGGGTACATAAAATTGTGATTTAGTATAAGTACGAGAAGCCGGGGTCTCAAAATTTTTCAACCACCCCTACTCCAACAGAAAAGGAGGTAAAAATAAAATTATGATTTATTGTGTGTACAAGAACCAAAGGCCTCAAATTCTTTTTTGACATCGTTCACCTCCCTATACAACATATTTTATGGTAATATCATTTAATTTTTGACATCTATTCTAAAACTGATCTGTTCCCATTGATTCCATATATTACATGCTAAAATTACGACAGACATACTTCTAATACCTTGTATATTAGGATCAATAATTGATAAGTACATAAAATAATAGGATTATTTCGGTTATGTGTTAATAATGCATCATATGTTAAGTATGGAATTAGAATTTTGCAGTTAAACAGTCCATAAATAATTAAGTTATTAACAATGTCCCATTGAAGTATAACACCAAATTCTTCTCGATTTCTAAGAAACTCCTTGCGAATAATAATTATAATTTGTACCGTAATGTTCTTCACTCAATCACGTTTACGGTTGACGACGTAGCCAGGACGCTTAAATAATTTAAACCTAAGTTTTCTAAACGAACGGATGATATTTCAACTTTCACAGTAAGGGACTGTGATTATGTTCTCGCGAAACCACTTATTTCTATTTCTATTTTATCCTTGAAGCTCGGTACCGTTCCGAAAATCTGAGAGCCTTATTGCATCTGCCTTGTGTACAATAAATATGGAACATGGAACAAAATTAAAAACTATCTTCCAACAACTATTAACTGCAGCTTTGCTGCAGTGTTTGAGATAGCATTGTATGAACCATTTTATTCTCACGTACGAGAGCAAAGCACAAGTTCTTCGAAATGTCGGTTACTTCTGGTGTACCCTAGGGCACTGTCCTGGGTCCATTATTAATTGCTATGTTTATTAACGATATTGTCTATTCGATAGATATACTATGCTTGCTATATGCTGATGATTTAAAGCTTTACTGGTGTATACAGTCCATAGATGTCTGTGAGAAAATCCAAAATTACTTAGATAAGCTTTTGAAGAGAAGCATCAGCAATACATTGCCACTAAATACTAAGTGCAAGGTTGTTTCTTGTTATAGGAAGAAAAATACTTTTGATTTCGTTTATCATCTGAACGAGACAATTGTTAAACTTCCTGAACACTTTTGTAATCTAGTAGTGACATTTGCCCAGAAGCTATTTTTCTCAAAGCATATTGAAAACATCGTACTAAAACCTCAAAGAACCTTGATTTTATTATTAGGAATTCATATGACATTAGAGACATCAAATATTATGTATGTTATTTAACGCATACGTAAAATCTAAACGCGAACTTAATTTGGTACCCATTTAGACTCCATTAAAAATGTTCAAAGAAGATTCCCAAAATGTCTTCTCAGTAGTTTCTCAGTGCTCAGCTATATAGATCTCAGAAAACATCACTCGTTAGTACTTCTTTTTAAATTGGAACATAATATATAAAGTGTGGACACACCTAAGATAAAGACACTCCGTATTTAATTTATTTTAATAAGCAGAGATTTGAATTTTGGTACAGAAGTAGAACTTTACGAGTTGCATTGTTTAGAGTACTTAACTCAAATGTCAGGTGCAACTCCAGCCTATTGCGACCTCATGAATAGAATAGATTCTCAATATTTTGCGTCGCGTTGGAAGTATCGAAAAAAAGTTACTGGAAAAAGTTGTTCAGAATCTTAGTTTAATGTCGGTTACCGAGTTTTGGGACAAAATTTGAATTTTGAAATTTTTTGTCATTTTCACTCGAATTTTTTATCAGTTTTCACTAACAATTCTGGAAACAAATGTGCAATTTCTACTAATATCAGTTTGAAGTTAACTACGTTAGTACACGAACAAAATGCCACTTGTACGTCTCAATTTAAGAGAAATAATTGGAATCATTGTTCGAGCACCATCACCAAATAATTTGGTGATGGTACTCGAACAAGCAGAGAAGTTGCTGAAGAATTCAACGTAAGACATCCGCAGAGAAATTGTGTTCAACATGGAACTGCAGCAGCCATAAATGCATATCTTAATTGGAACTGGAAGTGTATTGAGCTGTCCTCCAATTTGCCGTCCAGTTCGATATTGGAGACATAATGATGATAATGTTATCATAGCTTCAACTCGTTCCAATCTCCAAATGAGTTTATGTCAAAGGGCTGTAGAATTGAATGCGAGTAGAGAAAGAATTAGAAGGTGCCTTGTTCATCACAAAATACGGCCATTCAAGCTACAGTTCTTACACACCTTCAGAGAAGATGACGAAATTAAACGATTAGATTATTGGCCTTTTGGCCCAAGGAAATTTTTTAAACGTCAGAAACTTTTTAAGGAAAGTTATGTCTACTGATGAGGCTACATTTACTACCAAAATTCCAGATACTGGTCTACAAAAAATCCTCACTGGGTTATCAGTTGCAAAGGCCAATACTTACAAGTTAACGTATGGTGCCGTATTTTAGATGATACAATAATGGGTCCGTTTTTCTTCTACAACACCTTAAATGCTGAATGATTGCTTAATTTAATAAACCATGAGTTCTGGGATATTATTGAAAATTGAACCATCAACGTGCGACAAGAAATATGCATCCAATTAGATAGTGCATTCATACATAATTCTCGGTTGATTCGAGAATGGTTAAATCAACATTCTCCATTATGATGGATAGGCAGAAATAGTCCATTTGAACTGTGGCCTCCTCACTTCCCCGACATCACAGCCATTAGATTTTCATTTCTGAAAAGAAGAATAAGGTCTACAAATCAAGGCCTCAAAATCGAGAAGAACTTTGTGAGGGAATAAGGCATTATTATTGACAATCTTAATTGCTTCCAAGGCTTGCTAGTGATATGGTAAAAAATTCGAACTCAATTCGAATGAAAATGACAAAAAAATTTAAAATTCGAATTTTGTCTAGAAACTCGGTATCCAAGATTAGTAACTAGTAACTTTTTTCGATATCTTCAACGTGACGCAAAATATTATTCACGAGGACGCAGTAGAGAATGCAGCTCGTAAAGTTCTACCTGTACCAAAATTCAAACCTCTACTTCTAAAAATTAATTAAACACATTAGTGTCTTCATCTTAAGTGTGTCACACTGTAACACTCTACTAAAATTTTACCAAATCTAGTTTTCATGTGCCGAAATACAACTAGATTTGATGAAACTTCTACTTTCCTACTACCTACATCAATTTCTTAAAATACTCCCCGCTGCATATTATATGTAATAACTATAACAGCCTGCAGGATAGACTAGATATATTCAATTCTTCCATAATGAACATTAAGAATTTATTTTCATAACAGCTTACAACCACAATTACAGTTCAAATCTATATTAATTTATAACTAATTTATGATATGAATAATAGTCTATAGTGTTTATCTAGGTGTGTATATCTCAATGTATATTTGTATATTTTTTAAACAAATTTAGGAATTTCTCTTCCACACACATTTTTGATAATCAATTAGGTACCATATGTTTATACTCTTGAATTTTAACAATTATTTTGAAAATATGTTCAATTTTACACCTTCTGGTCTGTGTTAGATTTAATTGCTTTTTATTTATCTATTTTTAATTGTCTCATCCTTTAATTGACGTAAGCTGTTGGATAGTGTATCCTAAATAAACTGTTTCCTTCATTTTGGATTATTTCCTCTGTGCGATGAATACAATCTGTAATATTTTATTTCTTTTTATCTTCTTTACACCATCCAATGGTGGTTTAAAACTGGGAAAAATGTATTCTACAGAATTGTTCCCTTGTTTAAATAAATACCTGACGACGAACTTATTAACAAATCCATCCTACATTGTAAATATAATAATCAATACGACAATTATAATTAGCTTTTGTTTTCCAACTAAACGAAGGTAAGCATGCAGATCCACGTGAATCCGTGAGCTCTCGATATTAATGTAGTATATAAGCCTGGCAATTCGACCTCACCTACTACACGAACTTCATTAACTTTGTACTGATTCTCTTTATTATAAATAAAATAGAGGAAACCATATGCCTTGTACATTTATTTACGTAACCAAAGCAATTTATTTCAGAAATAATTTGATTTCATACAATGACGTTACTAAGGGAGAATAATTTGGTTTAAAGTTGAAAATTCATTTCGCTTACAGCTTCTAAGCACAGAAATTGAAAAATTCTATAAATTAATCATCTCAAACTATATTCCTCTTACGTAATACAGGGTTTCCCAGAAGCCTTATTTTGAGCTAATACCTCTGGAATGAGTGAAAACCAAAACAAATTTTGAAAATCTCAGTTAGAGCAAGATGCTGACTTTCTTTAGTCGTCTTATTTTAGACTAAGGTTCAAGTGGAGTTTAGCCACAGTTACTTCACCACTTGATCAGGATACACGCTCATGCAGACATAATACAACAACCATTTCCTGTCACATTGCCATCTACCAGCTGACACTCGAACTCAGAAGAGATAACAGTGACTAGTCACTCAACCGCGACCTAGCCTCGTTTCTGCGGTATGTTAAAACGTCACTAAGTCTATATCTTAGACAGGATTTGAACCCGAGACTCCTTGGTCTCAGACCTAACACATTTACCATTTAAAGAGCTCTGACTCAGATATTTACGTTTTCACAATTCAATCGTGTTATACAACAGAGATCCAACCCACAAAATGAAATATTTTGAGTTAACCATATTTTACTCTAATATACATGTATGTGCGTCAATCTGTTGAAATATACTATAACTTATTTTCACTGCTCTTGCTTTTAAAATTTGACGTGGAAGAAAATGCCGATATGGTAAACCTTCGTTTGTCATTATGCAATATAGTCCGAAGCTTCTAGGCATACGAAACTATAATGCTACCATCAAAATTGAAATATCGATCCAGGCTGTTTGGATTACCTCACAGTCCATACACTTACAATAAAGAATAAAGTGGCTTCGATCCATTCTATGAATTGTATCAGGGATTGTACATTTCTGCATCAAAGAACCAACACATACACATAATTATTCGATAAGGTCCCTGTATAGGAGAATGCCTGCTTTTATTGTGTGGAGGACATAGTTATGACATTATCAAGACTAAAAAAATCTATATTTTAATTTTCTGGTTCGGCACGCAAGCCAAACTTACATCTATAATAAAAAGTAATATCTGGTAATTGTGACATGAATAAAACCAGGAATGAGTTCGAAGAATAAATAATACTGACATTATTGACAAATAGATGTAACATATTATACCCTCCTACATATTCGAGGTAGTTAAACAGACCTTCTAAGGTTTACTAGATGTACTCCACGCAATAAGAGCGTGACAGCAGGCATTTTCCCACTCAGGAAACCTTATCGGATATGCTTTTACCTCTTGTCGTCATAGCCCAGCCCAAACAGACGAAAATTCTATATAAGTCAATTGGCTTCCCTACTACAAAAATATTTTTATTAAGAAAATGTGAAGACGCACATCATTTCTATCATAACTTCTTTGTTCCTTGTACTAGAGAAACAAATAAAAAAATTGAAAGCTTAATTAATAATTTTGATCGTCAGCATTTTTTACGTAAATGCCATATTTAAAATTTAAAATAATTTTTTCGTCCACTTATAAACGATCGGATGCCGCAATGCAATATACAATACTCGCAACAGCGTCCGTAAAATAAATATTTAGACTATGCTGTAATTTGTTAACGCAACTACGTGACTCAATGACACCATCATGAGTCTGATAATTTGCCCGAAGTAGATGCAGTGTCCTAACCTCTTGCGGACATCTGTCAATGAACTAATTTTGGAGAATCTTGAATGTAAAATTAATATACTTGTAGTGATACTCCTCCTTCGAACTATCAGAAACTTTTTGATTGCTTGTTATAAACACGTCCTGTCTAATCCTAAAATAGCGAGGGGTAATTTGGTGTACAGCGAACGGGTATTACTAGGTATTATTGGATATTTTTAGGAATTATTTAATATTTTAGAGGTATTATGAGGATTTATTAAAAGATTGCTCAGTATTACTAGGTATTATTCTGGTAATATCTAGGTATTTTTATTTTATTAGTGCGAATTAATTCGTATTACTAGGAGCTACTAAGAAATACACAGGTACTACTATACAATTTTACACTGTTGTATTATTAGGTATTTTTAGTTCTGAATCTCCTTTACACCTCAGAAGGCAAAAGTTAAGCGATAACCTACTACTAAAAATCAACAGCAGGAATAAGGATGTTGTTAAAAATATACACAAATTAATCGTACTGGGCCACACAGCAAAATTCTGGGAAAAGAAAAAAATTACCATTATTAGTGGAAAGCTACACATGGATATCTCAATTTAAAGAAGAAATATATCAGTCGGACATTCTTCCTTCTTTCACATCAGAATATTCAAATTATACCCAGAACATCATTCATAGATCTTCAAGATAACGTATTGTTAAACAACATAATATTTAAATAAAAATTAAGCACTGACTGGACCAACTACGCTTATATATTCACCGACGGTTCACTAAAAAATAAGTCCTGTGCTATTTACCATGAATATGAAAATATGTCTAAAAAGTACCTCTTACTAACCAACTCATCTATTTACACAGCAGAACTAGTAGCAATCAATAAGGCAATTAAATATTGCTCAGAATATGAGAAAAACAACAAATTTGTTATATTCACAGGCAGTAAGAGTGCAGTGTTGAAAATACAGAATGGGGTTATTTCATGTGTGTAAAAAACTTAAAAATACCTACTAATTTGAACAGTAAAATATACGAGAATAACGTAACAGCAATTAAAATCACTCTGATATTTGTTAATTATTCATAAATCCACAAAAACTGTACTACTCATTTTAAATTTTATTAACGCGTGACGTCAATGGTTAGAGGTAATTTAATGGTAATTTTATTGCTGTTTGATTGCTGCCCTGTTAACCTCTTGTTTCACAGTTTGCAAATAAATATTTTATGAATTTTAGGAAGTGTGAAGAGGCGCATATTTTCGGCCACAACTTTTTTATGTTAGAGAAAAAATAAAAAAAACATCGGAAAGCTCGATCAATTTTCTTTACAATTGGTGTCTACGGATATTTTGAAGAAACTGATAATTAGCGAGACTCTTGTAGTACAGGATCCGTACTAAGGTCGACCAAACAAAAGTAACGGTGATGTTGCTTAACGAAATATGTTCAAGGCTATATTTAATTGAAAATTCAATAATTATTTTTTTCCATACCTTCACCGATCTTCTAACCAAAAAAACTTAACACTAATCGAAAGTAAGAAACCTATAGAATATGTAAACATTTTTCCGTTCAAGGCTGTACAGTTGCTAGGTTTAAATAGGTGAATCGAAAGAAGTAAAATTCACTGATCTGGTAACCAAATAAATTATATATCAAAATAAAGATAATTTTATTGCGAAACAATAAGTATAAATAAAAATAAAAAAATAAAAATCAATAAAAAAAATAAAAAAAAAAAACAAAAAAAAACTTGAACATATTTCGTTAAGCAACCCAGCATTTTTTTTTTTTTCATAAAAAATAGATTTAATTCGGTTACCTGATCGGTGAAGGTCGACCTTAGTACGTATCTTAGACTATTAGGCCGTTAGAATTAATAAAAATAAGTTGATTTTCAAGAAGTTTTATCTCCAAAAGATTTTATTGCATAGAATGCGTCTTTTAGGTATAAAAACTTGAAAAACCATAGTACGTACGCACAGAATGACGGGCAAAGTACCTAAAAATGCACAATTATGTAAAAAAGTGCATTTTTTGCTATTTTTGTGCATTTTTCAAGGGTTTTTCAAAGATATTCATTTAAGATTCATAAAAATTTGAGAAAAATGGTTTGGTTTAGTATTATACAAGCCTCAAGTAACATATTGGGTCATTTAAGACCCTTTATGGGCCGATTGTAGCCATTATACGCATACTAAAGTGCATAATTTGCATCCGTTTAAAAAAAAAAAATAATAATTGCTCTAAAATTAATAAAATATCGTGCAAATTTTATACTCGGGGTTTTTCGAGGTCACTAATTACGAACTTGAAGAGAAAATCGGAAAATTCAAAATGGCTGACTGATAATGGCGCGAAATTCAATTTTAAAAGTACATTTTCTTCCTTTTTTTTCACATAAAATGTATACAAAACAAATAAAAAAATGGATTTTCGTCTTTTTTAACTAAATTTTCAATTTTCATTTTTTTTGCATTTTGGTAGCAACATTATCTAAATTATCCAGCAGGAAAAAATTATAAAAAACTTCAGACATAAATTAAAATTAGACATCCTTGGTTTAATGGTGAAATTAATCGAAATTTCTTAAGAGTAATGTGCCCGATTAGAAGTTCACATTGTCTTGTTCCTCAATACAAATACAAATTGAATCTCAAAGAGGACCCATACCGCACCTGTGGAGAAGAAGGCAATTTACAACATCGTTTGATGGAATATCCTTTAAAGTTCCAGGAAATTAGTGAAATGTTTTTTAAACTTGCCCGCAACAAGATTTCACTACCCACAAATCTACCCACTTTATTAGCATTGGAGAACAAAGATGTTCATAAAATACTCCTAAATACTAAAATACTAAAATACTACTAAAAATTTATAATTAAAAACAAAATAAAGCTGTAATCTAGTTAGGTAAAAGTATATATCTAATGTAAGTATGTGTATATGTGCGAATATATGCGTATATATTTTAGGATAGTACTGTCGTAGGTGGTTTGGGAAAAAAATTTAAAAAAATGAATAAAAACTAAAAAAATGGGAAAATATATTGGTATAATAGAAGTCTAAAGAAGGCTAAACAAAATCACAAAAAAAAGGGAACATACTAATAGATAATAGCTAAGGCGATTGAAGGATAAAAATAAATAAATAAATAATAATAATAATAATAAAAAAGTTAGGATTAAAAAAATATACTTTTCCTGAACCCATACTTGTAACAAATATTTGAAAACAATCTAGTTTATACCTGATAATAATTATTATTTGAAAGTAATTTTTAATTGAAAATGTATATTAATTTTATTTATTACATATTTTAAAAGGTGTAATTTTTATTCCACTTCCTCTTGATTATTTTAACAATCCGTTGAATAGACAACAACTATCTTAGTCCAGTCAACGGAACGCTAAAATGACCAAAATCTCTAACTTGAGTGCTAATGAATGGATTTTGATGAAACCTTGTGCAATGTGTTTGTAATGACGTTAATAAAAAAGGTTAGAGTAGGAAATGATCGGAAGTGGTAGAAAATATCCATAATTCCGTAACTAGTAGAATTAGGTCAAAAATGAAAAATAAACAATTTTTTTGGAAACTCGAAAATTCCTAAAAATGGGGGAGGGGAAATGTAAAAGTTGGAAAAAAATCTGAAAAATTCAGGTCAATGTATCATCGAAATACAATACTTTTTTTTATTTGCAACTTTTCTGTAAAGTGCGTTTTCACAGAGTTTTTCCGGAAAAACATGAAAAACTACCCTTATTTTTGACATTGTAGCGCTTTAAATATATGTGATTTAAAAATTTCAAAAAAATCAGACGTATGCAGTAAGGCATTCTAAACATTTCTTGATTCTTGGAATTTTTTTGTAACTTGCTAATTTTCCGAGTTACAGGCAATAAATTATAAAAAAAATTTTCACGTTCCATTTAAAAATTTTACTGAACCTTTAAACATGGTATAACTATATAGGTTTCATATATTTTTTTAATATATATAAATCACGCTCATTTTTCGAATTTTCATGTATTTTTTAATGTGCAAAAGATGTAGTACATTATTTATCGTGATTAAGTGCCTCTAATTCGGAAAATTAGCAAGTTACAAAAAGATTCCAAAAGACAAAAAATGTTTAGAAGGCCTCAATGCATACGTCTGAATTCTTTCAAATTTTTGAATTACAAATTTTTAAAGTGCACAATGTCAAAGATAAGGGTAGTTTTTCATGTTTTTCCGGAAGAACTCGGTGAAAACACACTTTACAGAAAAGTTGCAAATAAAAAAAAGTCTTGTATTTCGATGATACATTCACCTGAATTTTTTTCAGATTTTTTTTTTCCAACTGTAATCTTTTTCAACTTTTTTATTAACGTCATTACAAACACATTGCACAATGTATCATCAAAATCCATTCATTAGCACTCAAATTAGAGGTAAAACCCTCCCGTTGGCTAGACTACAAGTAGAAAATCAACCTCGCGTGTATTACAGAAGATTAATATATAATTAAAAAATATTATCTAAAATAATTATTACAATAAAACTGTTTATTTAAACTTTAAAAAATAACAATTTATAATAAAAAATAGAAACTTTTTCTAATGTTTTTAATCATGTTTAACCCCAGTCAGTCAAAATATTTGCAAGTTCATCAGTAGTAGTCATATCTTTTTTGAAGGAATAATGCTCTTTGCAAAAAGCTTTAAATTGTTCCCATATAGAATTTTCAGTGTTTCTCGTTTAAACTGGGACAGTTTCATTGATAGCTTCGTTAATATTTTCTTGTGAAACATCACCAAATCGCTTTTCCTCATTTATTTTGTGTACAAAAATAAAGATGAAAACGAGAAATGTCAGATTTTACTAATTTTAATGACTTTTTAGTTTGACACATGGCTACTACGAAAAAAAGTAACATACATTTGTCTCACTTAAAGAAATCCTAGCAATTCTATTTGTAATAGATTAAATAAATTAGAAATTAATACAATATCGTCAAACAAAAATAACTTAGGTCGTTTATTAGTTAATAATAAAGAAAAAACAGAAGATATAGAAAAATCGGGGGTATATGAAATAAAGTGTGACGATTGCGATGCCCTATATATAGGCCAGAGTGGTCGAAGCATAGAAGTAAGGGTCAAGGAACATAAAAAGTCAATTTTAGATAACGTAAAATCCACGGGGTTTGCAGAACATTGTATTCAACAAAATCATTTCTTTAGCAATAGTAATGTTAAACTTTTACATAAGGTCAATAAAGGAGATAATCTAGATATGCTTGAAATTTTGGAAATAAAGAGGGCCCTAAAAAACCACAAAAATGTTACAAATACACAAATTATATTTGCAAATACTCCCGTACTAGACACTGTATTAAAATTATAATTAAGTAAGTTCCTAGTAAGATAATTAAGTTCCTAGTACCAGGTAGGATTAAATTTAATCAATTGCAATAAAATTAAAATTAGCTATCATCCCATTCCAAGCTTATTGTAGGTAACAATGTGCATATATATTGTAAGCGGTCACTTTTAGGTTAGTTATTAAGACTCTTTGATAATGGTCGTGAGACCGAAACATATGTCATAAAAATCTGAATAAAAACCAGTGAAACAAAATACCAAGTGTTTAAATTTCTTAATTTTATTTAATATGTTTCATCAAGAACCTACCGCAGATTCAATTCAATTAAATCCTATTTGTCGATTTTTTTGAAAATGTACGTTTTAATTGTTTAATAAATTAAGAATATATTCATCTGCGGTTTACCACTCGTAATAGTAGATTGTAATACAAGTGTGGCAAGGGCTTCATTGCAAAACGATGTATGAAAGATATCATACGAGTTTTGCAATGAAGCTTGCCACATGTGTGTTACTATTTTTTTCTACGGTTGTGAAGTTATTTCCCTTTTTTAAAGTCTTTCCCAAATTTTAAATTTGCGCAGAAAAAAGTTATCTTTCTACGATTGTGCTGAAAGTCAAATTTTCTAACTTCAAAATGACTGTAGAAAATATCACTTTGCCACACGCCTTGATTACATCTTCACATACCGGAATAAAATAGTATATTTACCTTAAATAATTTTATATTACTTACTGGTAATAACAATTAAATTTTATAAATGTGAATTAATTATACGTGAATTGCAATAGGCGTCTGAAAATAAGGAGTACGCCACCTGGTGATCTATAGTCAAACTAATTATAGGCCTTTCTGTCATTGTCTCTTTAGTGTACGATGATATCAACAATAAGTAAATAATGATAAACTGAGATGCTAAGTTATTAAAAATATGATAGCGTTTAAAGGGGCTACACAAGATACAACTTGATGGAGCCAACCTAGTCGGTATTCTTTGTAGATTGCAGGGACAACTCGTGAAAGTTGAATTGGCACGACAATGTTCACAGCATACCCTCTTTGATGTAGACACCTTTAACCAAGCATTGAGAGGGAAAAAGCTGGTGCAAATAACCGTGGCCCGAGTAGCAATAATAATAGCCTGAACAATCACACATTGTAAGTGAAATTTTTGAAATAAGTAAATATATGCAATTCAGCATATTCATAAAAGTAATGTATACTATTGCATCATGCACTATTATGTTTTACACCTGAATATTTCTATTTCATATTTTACAAAATACTGTTTCAGTTATTTTAGTTAAAGAATTAATAAATATCTTTTCAGTTACCTATATTCAATGTAGGTACCACTAATTTCATGATCTGACACTTGTTTGTAAACATAGAGCATACACATTTAATTAAGTTTTGTGTTGAATATGGGTTGTACCATACAAAATAATATGTCCTGCATTTAAAACATATTCCCCTTCATACACACAATTAGAATTTTTACATTTTTAGTGCTTCCCAAATGTTCCATACATTGCAAAATGCTTAACCTAAATGTCACTCATGTTTCCTGAAAAAAAAAGTGATTTAAACTACAACTGTACATAAATTTAAAGAAATATTTAAGTTTATTAATATTTAACTAGCCAGACACCGTTTATGTCGAAGAAACTGTATTTTTCAAGGGGAAAACCAGATAACCTAAAAAATATGAATTTTGCTGAATAATACGCCATTAACATCTTGCAAATCACTTACAACAAAATCTTGCAAACCTTTAGGTCATATATTATTAATGTTATTATTTTCAACGCCAAAAATAACAATAAACAGAAAAAAATCGATATAAGTATTCGCCAAATAAATAAACAAACGGCCTATAATTAGTTCACGAGTTCTCCACTTTGGCGCTGGCATCTTAAATTCAGACGCCTATTACAAAGTCAAATTTTCTAACTTCAGAATGACTGCGGAAAATGTCACTTTAAATAAAATCTGACAGGTAGCAAATTTAAAATTTTGGAAAGACTTTAAAAAAGGGAAATAACTTCACAACCGTAAAAAAAATAGTATATAATACACATGTGGCAAGGTTCATTGCAAAACTCGTATGATAGGAACACTCGCTGCGCTCGTTATCGTTTTGCAATGAAGCCCTTGCCACACTTATATTACAATCTACTATTATGTTTTATTTATTTATTGGTAAATGTCATTCTGGTGATTCAAACGTTACCAGTCGTGGACCAAAAAACGCGCCTCAAACGAATGAAGTCACAGTTACCGGCGCGGCACCAAATAGCTGCCTTTTTGAAGTATCAAATTCTTCACCGAAGAAATTTTTTTTCTTGCTGTATTAACATTCAAAAAATCATAAATTTTACATTTCTAGATTTTTTTATGGTTTATCGATTGTCATTACAAAAAAAATCACGCAACTTCTCATTTGGCTTCCCTACTAATTATACTGCGCGTTTTTCATTAGGCTTCAAATCCGTATCTGGCATGTCCTTAAAAATCCCATGTTTAGATATGATACAATTATAAATAGAAATGTTGCCAATTGACGAAATCGATTTTTTGCCTCCCGACGTAGGTGGCAGTCGGGTCAGGGATGCTGTACGCGAACGTTCGTTTCCGTATTGTTTCCGTCTCTGAGAGCTGGTAATTAACTGAAATCACGTGGGACTTATGGACGCGTCGGTCGAACGACGCGTAACCGACGTCACGTGGAACGGCATGTTCGAAAGTTTGTTTGTTTGTTTTGGATTACATTCCCGGGACACACAATCAAATTAACTAATCAAAATATTGAAGTATCAACACGTTATAAAAGGGTTGCTTTTTGTGCTACTCGAAATTACCAACACGTAATTTGATGACATTTATTAATTAGCAACCCCTTTTTAATAACGACATCAAGGGTTTTAAAAAGCCGAGAGAAGATGGAGGCTTTTTAGCTGGAATTAATGATTCGCGTGGAAGTGTTTTTAATACCACCTTTTACTCCTTTACTTCTGGAGTACCAATTATATAAATGTATCTGTTCAAGGTTTATTCTATTAGTTGATCAGTTGGTATTTATAATATTGTGTATAGCTTCTCTGTCATAAAACCCAGTGAGTTGACGTTCACCTTTAATAAAAATAGTTGCTCGAATAGTTGCAATTTCATAACTCCTTATTTAGTAGTAACTTTTCAATTTAATTCTTAGGTTACTTTAGATCATGAACTACCTTTACGGATTGTTTTTACAATTGGGTTGTTGATGAATTTTCGAAAATAGTGAAATTCAGGGTTACTACGAAATAAATAGACACTTTTAATATTTCATTAATCCAAAACTAACAATGTTATCTCGAATCCGTTTAGACTGTTTTATAAAGTAATTCTTAAAGTTTACTTTGGTAACTCAGAAGTTTTCAATATGTGCTCCTTGTGTCTCACGATACACATTAATAGTCTAGTATAGGGTCCGCTCGTTTCGATGTCGTGCTAAGTTTGAAAACTCTTTATTAACCCCCGACCCCAAAAGAGGGATGTTATAAGTTTGACACGTATGTTTTTATGTTTGTCTGTCTGTCTGTCTATCTGTGGCTTTATATCTCTTCAACGGGTGATCCGATTTTGATGCAGTTTTTTTTATTCGAAAGAGTATTTTGTCGAGGTTATAGACCATATTAGATTTTGATGTTTGGTCGCCATCTTGAATTCGCTATGTTGAACTTCTCTAGAAATTGTCCGATTGAAGTAAAATTGAAAATGTGCAGATAATTATGGTAGCCGAAGATGATTTAGGCCTTGATTCGGTCATATGAAACTGGTACGATTAAGTACATTGATCGGGGGTTTTTAAAAATTTTCAATTTTACTTGTTTTATGATTATTTAAGTCTACTGGATCACCAAAAGACATGTTGGCATTTCTGAAAATGGATCATTCTCCAGTAATATACAAAACAAGATGACGGATATGGCGATTTAAAAGAAATTCGTGTCTCCGGTAATAGTTTTCCGATCTTTAAAGTACCTTTAAAATACAATAGAAGTTTCCTACAGAAAACACTGACAGGTTCCAGTGCAAACTATCCCATTTAAAAATTTTTTTTTTAATCGCCTTATTTAGATTAATGTCCTGGCGGAGTTTAGCCGTAGGCTATTCTACCACTCAACCAGGTCGGACGGACACACATAGACAACATCACAACACCCATTCCCTGCGACATTGCCATCTGCCGCAGCTGAGACAGGAGAGGTGAGCGACTAGACCATGTTGTCTATCACACAACCGCAGTCTAGCCCACTTACTGCCTCGACAACACGTGAAAAACGCCACTACACATCCATACCCTAGCCAGGATTCGAACCCGGGACCCCGTGGTCGCAAGTCTAACACCTTAAGCACTGCGCCACCGAGCCGGTGTTTGCAGGAACATATATTGGTTCCGCATCCCTTCTTGCAGCTTTATTTTACAAGGTTAATTATAGCTCTTGGGGGGTGGATTAAGCATGGGAACTGGTTCTAAATATTCGTAACTTTTTCTCCACCCACAGAGACTTGCATCTGGCAAATTTTCGATATTTTCATTCTCACTCCTCCATACTGATGCAATATAATTATATATAAAATAAAATAACAATGAAATCTTTTTTATTTTTATATGCCATGTACGTTACCTTAAAATATGTTGCTTCATAGCATCAACTGTGGGTGGTAGGTTTTCTCCTTCTTAATTTTTGGTGGAAAACAAATACCAACGCAAGTCAGTTAGCTTTTTTATTAATTTATGTTTTAGAGCAAGCATACAAATTTGTGGAGATTGTCCTCAAGTTCTGTGGTAGTTCTGTTCAGTTCCAAAAATACTTTAGTACATAATTCTTTGCCAGTTTTTGAGAATCTGCAAGTTACATCCGTCCCAGTAAAGTAAGTATGGAAACCAATTAATGATTGTCTGTGTCCAATACTTAATGATTTGATGACTTTTCCTATATCTGATTCTTTTTTAGTTTTTTCTCGACTAGTTACTTTCTTCGGTAATTGCTCATAAAAACTAATTAGAAGTACAAACACATCTTCATCAGGACTGTGAACAGTAATTTATATGTCTTTTCCATATTGTTGAGTTACACGAACACCACGAAGTATTAAAATGGTATCAGCTTCTTCGTGATTGTTGTTTTGTATGTTTAACAGTGGGATATTTGAAATTGTTTTGTTATTATATGAAATTACAACATGTTTAAATCTTTTACAATCCCGAACTTTCTTGGCGAGGTATTCAGTGAGCTCCTTTTTGGTTTTTATGTTGGATAAAAAAATCTTTAAGGGAAATATTTTTTATTAATGATCCATCTGAGACATGATAAGATGCGCCAGAGTATTTTTGACTTCTTTTCGACCTTGTGCTGTTTTTTAGCGAGCCTTCCTTGAAGGTATGTATCTACTATTCTAATACTTTATGGTGTTCGTGTAACTCAACAATATGGAAAAGACATACAAATTACTGTTCACAGTCCTGATACAGATGTGTTTGCACTTCTGATTAGTTTTTATGAGCAACTATGGTAGAAAGTCGTAATGGCAACTAGTCGAGGAAAAACTAAGAAATAAATATAGGAAAAGTAATCAAATCATTAAGTAACGGACACAGACAATCATTAATTGGTTTCCATACTTACTTTACTGGGACTGATATAACCAGCAGATTCTCAAGAATTAGCAAGGAATTTTGCAATAAAGTATTTTTGGAACTGAAGGAATCATCAGCAATACTGAAATCGCTTGCATTGTTGGGAACTCTGAACACTATTACCAATAACCAAAAATATTTTTCGGAAGATGATGACATGGAGATCACTTAAGAACTATTTTAAGTCGAAAAAGACAATTAAAAAGGCACCACAAAATTCTTCCACAATATCTGTAGCGCACCATGATTTTTAAATTTTAGAGCATTATTGTTTAACAATACTCAATAAATTATATATGGCTGGATTCAGAATTAAAATCAGCACATTTTTTCTTTAAACTTTTTTTTATTGTTTTTCAAGTAAAAAATTTAAAAAAAAATTAAAACCAAAATTGTTTATTTTTTGCCAAATTTTCAGTTAAGTATTTTTACATCTTGTATTTTTATAGTAGAATATATACTTTTTGAAGTATTTTCTTTTTTTGAAATAAAAGATCGGACAACTATTACCGGAGATACGAATTTCTTTTAAATCGCCATATCCGCCATCTTGTTTTGTATATGAAGAATGATCCATTTTTAGAAATGCCAACATGGCATCAGCCAGCTCATCATAGTAATCGTTACTTTTACTTCCACGTCCAGTGGAAGTATAGTAACGACAAAAAAATTTTTAAAAATTTTTATTATCCAAATAGGCTTAAAATGTCATGAAACGTCAAGATTTTAAGTTTGAGCGAAAAAAAAATTTCTGTCTGTCTGTCGGTCTGTCTGTAACTTTTTTTTGTGCGCACGTTTACTCTGAAACCGTTTAAGATATTGACTTGAAATTTGGTGCACATATGTACTTTAACGAGATCTAGAACTAGATTATATTTTCATCTTGTTCCGTCGAAGGGTTGGGGAGTAAATTGGGGTAAATTTGGCGTAAATGGGTAAATGAAGCAGGTAAGAGTCCATGAAATTGGTATTTAGTATATACAAGAGAAGCTGAGATCTCAAAAAAAATTTTGGCATTAGCCACCCCCATTACCACCCCCCACCTCCTTACTAAAGGGGATGAAAAAAAAATGTGATTTAGTGCATGTACAGGAACCAGAAACCTCAAAATATTTTTTTACTTCGTCCACCCCCCACTACCACCCCCCTATCACCACCCCCACCCCACTACCTCTGTGGGGTGTCGTTTTATGGGTTTTTGGGGTAGAGGATTTCAAATATTATATTATTAAAATTCCATAAATAATTATTTTCACATACAAAGTTTTTTCGTTGTGAGTGACTTGGACAGAGAATCTGGATGTGGAAGTAGTGATTCCTTGGGCTGCGGTTTTTCATTTTCATTAACCTCCGACTTACTATACCTGTAGTAATAAAAGCCTATAATTATTAAAAATAATGCTTGCTCATTTGACCAGTGGGAACAGGAACATAGAAGAACATGGAGGTCTCGAATTTCATTAACGTTCTTTTATGCAAGATAACTTAAGAGAGAAAGTCCGATTGTCTTGAAATTTAGACAGTAAATTATTAGTAGCTAGAGGAAGAACAAAAAGTAAATAAAAAAGTTATTAAACATTTCAAATTATAACAAAAATGTCTTAATTTTTATCGCTTCTACTTAAATAGAAATAGAAATCCTGTGCAGTGTTATTTATTATTATTGTTTATTTAAATATTTTAGTAAGATATATTTCATAACAATAGGTATATCTAATCGTTAAAATCGTATGAAATTCGAATAATATATATGACAGACACTCAAGTCTTGCAGTAACGTATGATGGACCAGAGGTTAAAGTTTTGCATTATATTACAATACAAATTTATGCGCCTCATTTCTGATTCTGGCACCTCCCTGAGAGATCTATACATACAATGTCACGACATAACCCCACTAGCGGACTACGTTCAAGAAATCTTCCAAAAATTTTACACCTTCAAACTGGGTGGTAGTCCGCTAAGCAGCAACATAACTCAAATCAAAATGCATAATGCCCCATTCCAGATCAAACACACCACTATAAAGCATTGCCTACCTGCCGGCAACCTCTTCTCTAGCCATACTTTCCTATATATAGATAAATAGTCTTTATTTTACCACTATATGTAAATAAATGAACATGTGCAGCAACTCAGGGGAAGAAGCTGGTAAACAGCAAATTATAAAAAAATTGTACCACAATCTACCATTTCCTCAACTTTATCTTTCCAATCCTTTCTATTCTCTCGGCCAAGTTTAACTGATTGATATTGCTTCTTTTTGTTCTATGAATAGCCTTTCTCTTGACATTGAAATTTATCACTTTTAATGTGATATCACTCCTGTTTGCTTTACATCGGTGTAAGTGTACAATACATTTTCTATCAATATCAAAATTTTATATTTTTAATGTTTCCTTGTGGGATTAAACTAACCCCATAATATTCGTTTTAGAGTCATCACAATAAGTTACCATAACAGTACGATTTGTAGTTTTTATCACTCTCACTTTTTGTCAGTAAATACAAATCATATTTTATTTTAGATAACTACTTTTATATTTGCGAGCGTGAATGAAAATAGGTATATAATAAATAAATCAAGTTTAACGCCACGCGTGGAGATGAGAAGGTCCCAGTGCTATTAACTTGTCAACCCATTTCTAACAAAGATTTAATCAAAACACATTTCTTTTTACACACTTTTTACGGAGATAATATGCAATATGCATAAGTATGAAATTAACTTTATTTCCAAGGCCTACCACCATGATCATAAAATGCAATACGATAATCCCACGGGAGAAATCGGATTTCCTAAGGTAAGTTTGCTCCCTGGTTTATTTTTAAAAGGTTGAGTCCCGTTAGACAGATGAAGGTTTTAACTTACTAGTACAGTGGGTTCAAAAGTCATCGTGGCAATTCTGCTCGCTTTCGGGATTTACCGGAAATAACTGATTTCAAACATATTTTCTTGTATTTCAAGTATACGTAAATATTCTTCTATTATTGTAATATTGTTTTTTCTTTGGAATCTTTGGGAATTTTTAACCGACTTTAAAACATTTAAAAACCGCTGCCCAAGGAATCACTTCTTCCACATCCAGATGTTCTATCCAAGTCTCCCAGAATTAAGTAAGATTAACAAAAAAAAATCTTTTAAGAATGTTATCAGTACTAGCGTGGCGGCTTAACCCGCAAGACCAAGTGACTGCATTACAAACATTACATGTAAACATGTTTACCCTTTCACAGTATGACATCAAAAATAGTAATTAGTAGGTTATCTCTTTTTAAATCTGGCTTTATCCCCCACCTCGTCCCACCTTGTCATCCCCCATCCTACCTTCCCCTTAGTTACTTTTAATGACTCCCTAATTACCCTTAGTTGTCCCCCACTAATTACTCCAGCGAACTTTTGAAAAAAAAAAATTGGTGTACTTTCGAAAAATACACAACAACAAAAAATTTGATAGTATATTTGAACTCCACTATGTGGAAATAATTGTTTAAGGGAGAAGTAGAGGGTAGTGGATGGAGTAAAAAAAATTGTTGCGGTCTTTGGTTCCTGTACACATGCTAAATCACAATTTTATTTTTTTCACCACCTTTAATAATGGTGGGCTTGATAATGCGGGTGGCTAATGTCAAAAATATTTTTGAAACCTTGGCTTCTCTTGTATATACTAAATACCAATTTTATGGATTCTTAATTGCTTGATTTACCTATTTACCCCAATTTAACCCCCCAACCCTTCAATCTAATAAGATCAAAATATCATCTAGTTCCAAATCTCATTAAAATACATAAGTGTACCAAATTTTAAGTCAATATCTTAAAGGGTTCCAGAGTAACGGACGCACAAGAAAAGTTACAGACACACCGATAGACTTAAAAACCTCGACGATTCATGGCATTCTAAGCATATATGAACAATAAAAATTTTCGTTGCGTTACTAGTGTCAAATTTTTTAAATTTATTAATATTTAAATTTATTAATACATAATCGTAAAAATAGAAATAATTCATAACTAGCTTGCATAATAATATTTTAAATTATTGTTTTGGTTCAGTTTAAATGCACGTACAAGCATACTGATGAGTCAAAATGGTTTTATCCAGTAAATAAAGTCAACATTGAACTGTAAATGAGGATGCATCATTCATTCGAGGGATTTAAACGAGAAAGAAGATAATGATCAGGAGAGTCTCTACATGGGCACCAGAGGTAAGTCTAGGTGAGCACCCGGTCACCGGGGTGTCTAGGTACCGGCCGCTGCTCGTCGAAATCGTCCTAACCACGCTGCGTGGTGGGTTAGTGCATTCCAGATTGTGATATTTGTGAGTTTTTATTGTTTTGTTGTATGTTGTTTCATTATTATGTTGTTTGATAAATGTTGTTTTGTTGAAGTGAATGAATTTAGTTTGCCGCTTTCAGGTGTTACTAATTTACAGATTGAGCACGCTTTGGGCGTGACACAATACTTCCATTAGATGTGGAAGTGAAAGAAGGTTTCTCAATTCGACCCGTACGTGTATAACTTTTCTTAGATACCTATGTGTTCAAGCATTACAGCAAACCATCCCGAATGACACCAACACGATGCTCAATGAAACGGAAATGTTAAGCAAGTACAAAGTCCTCCAAATAGAAGTTAGCAAAATGTGGAACGCAAAGACCATAATCGTGCCAGTATTTGTAGGAGCTCTTGGAACAGATCATATTTTAAGGAAAGTTCTTATTGTGTGATCTGTGATCCTTGCTGGGGTCTGGACTGTAAGCTGTTGGTGCGGACATCACCAACGTCATCTGAACGGCCATAAAGCCTGGAACGAGCTCCAACAGAGCCGAATCTCAATCGCGCGCGAGAGATCTGTGAATAATTTTCAGCTACGGCTGAGAAAGCGTGGCGATTTTAAGTCTATAATAATAATAATAATAAGTCAAGATGGTCGTCCTAATAATCGGCGTACTCGGAGGGATGAAGCATTTGCTGCTCTCAGAATTAAAGATCATACCGGCCTGTCAGAATTCGGCAGAATGGTTGGCAGGCCAGATGCAGAAGGCGGTTATCTTGGGGTCCCTTCGTCTACTTAGAGCACATGATTCAGGTGTTTACAGTCACTAACTCCACGGTCGTGGAGAGTGGCTGTAATGAATTAGCCGGCGCGGCTACCGTGTGATGTCGGAGGCCACGGAAGCCCTGTCCGGTAGCGGGAAACCGAAAAAAAAAAAATAATAATAATAATAATAATAATAATAAGTCGTGTCATGGGTATAGAGGTCCCTGATGTCAGCTGCAGGGCCTGCCGCAGGGCGCCCGAGACTCTGATGCACTTGTTGTCGGCTTGTCCTACATATGCAGCCTCGGCCTATATTCCGAGGCACGACGGAGCATTACGAGTGCTTTATTATCACCTAAGGCACTCGTATGGGATAGACGAGACACCAGTGCTGCCTTACGCTCCGGGGAATATTGAGTCCGTTGTGGGAAATGAGAAGTGTCTAATTTATTGGAACTACTCTTTTCCCACCGTCAGGCAAATACAAGCCAACAAGACTGACGTAGTCCTCCTTGACTATCAACTCAAGACAATGTTCGTCGTGGAGTTCTCGGCTCCCGCGGAGAATAACATTGTCTTGAAGGAGGAGGAAATACGGACAAAATATCGAGATTTACTCTTAGAACTCCGCAGACTCTATCCAGACCATACTGTTAAGATAGTGGTACTAGTGGAACGAGACACACACTGCTTTCGGAACTGAAGATCATACCGGCATGCCGAAACTCGGTAGAGGTCTTAGCCGGCAGAATGCAGAAGGCCGTCATCCTCGGTTCATTACGTCTGCTCAGGGCACACGATTCCCGGACCCACGGAGTTGGGGAGTGGCTACCGGTACTACCAGCTCCCCTCTGTGAGGGTCGGAGCCACAGAGAAGGGTGACTGGTTTTTAGCAAAAAAAAAATATCTGCTATACATGGAGGACCTTAAGTTATATGGAGAAACACTTATAAAAATGGTTGAAGTGTTTAGTAATGATATCAAAATGTCATTTGGACTGGACAAATGCGCTACCATCAATATCAGAAAAGGAGTTGTTGAGGACCGGCCGGCAGCAGTTTGTAACATCGAGCAATTGCCACCGGAAGAAACCTATCGCTACCTGGGCGCACCTCAAAACCAGAAGATTGACCACACCCAGTTGAAGCAGGAGTTTAAAAATAAATACCAGAAAAGACTCACAAAGCTTATGAACACCAAGCTAAATGGCGGAAACTTGGTTAAGGCTTTAAATGGCTGGGCAGTTCCAGTTTTGACGTATTCTTTTGGTATTGTCAAATGGTCTGACACTGACCTTGATGAACTCGATCGACTTACGCGCAGAACATTGACGAAGTTTCGCAACCTGCATCCAAACTCATCAACAAATAGGCTTTATATACCTAGAAAATATGAAGGCAGAGGACTTCTGAACATTAAAAATCTATGTCCCAGCCAGGAAGACAAGATCAGAAGCAACTCCTTGTATCAGAGGGTGACATTATGGAGCTAGTGGTGAGGGATGATAAAAGATTTACACCTCTCAATTTGAATCAACGCCACTGGATGTTGGCATAACAACAGTACGAGAACGCATCCAAAGCTGGTCACAACAGGTCATGCATGGAAGATATCCCAAGTCACTTGGGGAAGAAGGTGTCGATAGAACGCTATCGTTAAAATGGCTCGCTGACGGCTTGCTATACCCAGAGACCGAAGGCTTTATCAAGCCATTCAAGATAAAGTCGTGAAAAGAAAGAATTACGAGAAGCATGTGTTGAACCTAAATGTTTCTGACAAGTTCAGAAAGTGCGGTGCTGTGGGGGAAACCATAGATCATATCATCGCTGGTTGTCTATCGTTAGCGCCAAACGCTTATTTGGGCCGACACAACCAATTGGCCAAGATAATACACCAACAGATTGCAGTCAAGTATGGGCTCCTCGAAGCTGCACCACCACCCTACTATAAAGACAACCCAGCCCCTGTACTCGAATCGGCTGGCATGCTACTATACTGGGACAGGCCAATAACAACCGATCAGACAGTTGACTACAACAGGCCTGAATTGTCCTTATAAATAAAAAAGAGAAAAAGGCAGTTATAATAGATATTGCGGTGCCTCTTTCACATAACATCAGAAAGACTGAGATGGAAAAAACTGCCAAGTACGAAAATCTGGCTTACGACCTGAAAAATCAATGGAACCTGCAAAGAGTTGAGATAGTGCCATTTATAATATCCGCTGAAGGCCTTGCAAGTAAAAATTTTACGAGGAATCTAGATAACCTGGGACTCTCAAAAACCATTTCCACAGTGGGACAGCGCGCAGTGCTGCTGCAAACCTGTCACATTGTTCGTAAAGTGTTGGGCTAAATGGGAGGAGCTGAATTGCTTTCTCATTTGGCGATATAACCGCTACCGGCTTAGGCTGAGAAATTCAAGAAAAAGTAATAATGATAATAATATTAATGATAAATACATAAATGCACTGAGCTCAAATTTGAAATTAAAGGGATCTGGAAGTTAAACGAAATCCACATTCCACCAAGTTTGAACTTCTTTGTTCATTACTATTAATGCATCCCTGCTGTCATTGTCTGCTGTGATGGTTCCACTTAGTACTGTAGTGAAGTTAGTCACTTTTGCCTTTTTCAATGAAACAAGTAGCAGCAGCTAATTGGAGCATCTCCTTGTTCTTACAAGACCAGAATCTGTCCATCTGTATAGGAATAAGAGCCTCCTGTTTGATTGTTATCAGTTCGATTGTATCAGCATTTCTCCGTCTTTCTCTTTCACTTTCTTTAAGTGACTGCTCAATGTAGCTGTCAAACACAAAGTCTACTCGTTTAATTATCTTGTAGTTACTTGTATTAGTCCACAAAAATAAAAATATCTTTATGAAATGAACATTCCAGTTTTTAGGATGTATCAGCATAAATATTACAGTAGAGTAGGCCAGTTTTTAAATTGCGGATTACGCCCTGTAACAGTATTGATTTTCTTTAATAAATAGCGTCAGGCAACTTCATAAACCATCTTAATCGATTCCTTACCCTTAAAAACATATATTAGACACCTAAATGATGAGTGTGACTGTCGCACGAGCAGAAGTATGTACAAAATAAAATCGATGTCGGCCATTTTGGAAAATGGCGTCTAAAACACCCGGTCCAGAACATGGTGATGTCTACCTAACTTTTTCTGACTCTCCTATATGTACTTCACTCGATTCTGTTAGTTAGACAAATCAGTACTAAAATTTTTACAGGACTCCAGTACAGGGATAGGACTAATATATCGGTGCCACAAAATGATAAACGTCTTTATTAAGGCGACGATTAGCCATCAGCTACACTTACACTTTATTCACTGCCACTCAAAAATTGAATCCTATTCGTTCAATATAGCAATATTAAAATTCTCTGTTATAAATGTTTTTAAAAACACCTATAAAGTGTGCTCCTGTCGTTTATCCGCGTATAATATCCGCGTATAAAACAACAACAAGGATGTTCATTAAAGTGTAAAGATTATTTTATATTATACTTCATATAAAAATCATTAAAGTGGCACTAACACTAAAGAGGCACATCTTCAATATTTACGACAAATTTTAAAATTATATCATAGAATTTGTTCAATAACTCCGTATCAATATAAATTTTATAGCAAAATTAATATAAATTCTTTATACTTTTAATCATGATATTTATGGTCGGTCCATTACACTTCGATATCGTATATATCATTTTCATGACCACAAATCAGATGATATTAGAGGGTGTGACAAACAATAAAATTATATTAGGCCTGTCGGAAATTCCGCTTTGTTTCATATATCAGTTGTGAGTTGTGTCACATCGAGATTTTTGTTGACCGAAACTCAAAATCGAGCTCGCTTCTGGTGTGATTGATCACACCTGTCGATGCGATTTTTGTTCCAATTTATAAATTGATGTATAGAAAATTAGAGAAATCATATTTTGTTATTTATTATTAATAATTTATATTTAGTGCTTAATAATTTCGCATCCAATTTTTATATCAAACACTGGCTTGGCAAATGTTTATGATATTATATTAATTTGGATTTCAATTTCAAATTATTCAAAATCGTTGTTTTATAAGGTGTATTTATTTACCTTCAAAATAAAACGTATTGGTAAAATAAATTTTGTAAAAATTAATTAACGTGATCGTAAACTGTATATCAAAGAATACTGAAAAATACTCACGAAATCGATATGGAACTCATTCCTTGTATTTGTCAATACCCCGGTCAATTTGTCGATTTTCAGGATTAAAAACATTAAATACAGGGGGAATTTTTGTCTTCAGTATTTTTTTACTTCCTCCACCCCCATTCCCACTACCAATGTGGCATATCGTTTTATTGGTTTTTGTGGTAGACGATTTCAAATATTATATTATTAAAGCTCCATAAACAAATTTTTCTCATTGTGAGATTTGGATGGAAAATCTGGATGTGGAATTAGTGATTCATTGGGCAGCGGTATTTTTTTCAAGAAATATTATAACATAACAATGTTGTGTTTTGTGTTTTGACAATTGTAAATTAGTAATTGTAATTTCTCTCTTTTTGTTATCCCTATTTATAACATTAACATACTGCCTTTCGTATTTCCGTAAAGTTATTTCATTGAGTAGAGAAATTTTTAATAACAAAGAACAATCAGTTGAAACTGAGAAAATGTACTTACCCCGGATGTTTGCCTCTTTGTGGTCAGATTTAGACACAGTACAGCATAATGGACATCGAGTGAAAGATGTAATGAAAAATGTCTTATTCGTTTATCTTGCAATTCCTTCAAATTCGTTTTTTTTTCGAGAACGTTTGATTCAATTTGTGGTATATTTTGAGACCTTTTATTCCCTCTGATTCCTCGAGTTTGTCGAACACCGAATTAATTTTTTGCAGAGATTGATGAATAGGCAGCTCAGGGCATTGTAGGTATTCTATTACATTTACTATAACATTAAAATTAGTGTTTATATATTCAAGTTCTGTTTTTAGCGTTGTTTTTTCAACAATCTTTTGTTCTTTACATATTGCAATAGATTCTCGGGAATCGAACGTGTTGATTAAACTAATATTTTCGAATTTTTTTTGCATAATAAAATGCCGCCTGTTGCCAAGTGCCTCACCTGGTAACAATAGGTTTCGGTGGCAGCGGCATCCCCGGACAATGTTCATAGAACCGAGCGATTCTGCTCGGTGCCTTCAAGAAAATTTTTTTCACTTCTGAAATTAAGTCATTCGCATCGGGAAACAAATCTCTGATTTTTTCGACTACTCGATGCAATCCATGCGCTGCACATGTAAAATGAACTAAAGCGAGACCTTCCCTGCCTTAAGCATATATCGCATGCAGTGACTAATAAAATTAACATGTTTTTATTACATTGCTCCGATTCCCGCTACAACCACGCCAAGCATGTCTTTTACTGAGGTAAAAATCGTGACGTGATCAGTTTTTTTAACAAATTTGTACGACACTAAACGTGGTTTCACAGCTTCTTCTTTATCTCAACCCCATAAAAGGATATTAATTATTTGGCGTGCTGTTACATTTTCGCTTCGTCAATACTTTTTTTTTTTTGGAGAGGGGGGAAACCCACACGGGCTGCCTATCCCAACTAGGAATAGGTCTGAGTGTCAGGCTCCAACTGATTGAAACCCCTCCTCTTAGGGCTCGTCTGTATGGAATACTCCGAATGCACTGCAGCCTCCTGGGCTTATTGTGCTTACCCTGTTTTTTAGTTTTTTAGTTTACACATGTATAATATGTTCTACAGTTTCTGGTACCTTACCGCACCGCCTGCAGTTAAGGTCGCCAGCAAACTTTCCAATTAAATGCAGGTACTTCTTGACGGGAAAGTGTCCCGTCAGAAGACCAGTTATGATTCTCAGCTGAATCCTGTTCCTTGTGAGCAGTTCTTCAGTTTGTTTTGAACATGGTCCATTGATAAGTGTTTTCCCATGTCGATTTCCTGGAATATTTCTCCAGTAGTGGTTGTGTTTACTCTTGACCCAGTCTATAATTACCCTTCTGGCTGAGCCTTTTGTGATACCCAGCGCAGGTTCTGGGCCATAGAATATATTCGCTGCTCCTTGTCTAGCAAGTTCGTCAGCTTTTTCGTTGCCCACTATACTGGTATGTCCCAGTACCCAGAGTAGTTTTACTCTGTTCCGCTCACCCAGAATTCTGAGCTCTTCGTGGCAGTCCCAAACTAGTCTGGAGGACACTTTGTTAGAGGCTAGTGCCCCAAGTGCCGCCTGACAGTCTGTTGCGATTGAGATCTGCTGGTTCACGTATTGTCGTTTAATATTCTCGCGTACACACTCGAGTATAGCCAGAATTTCTGTCTGGAATACAGTGGAGTGCCGTCTAAGAGAGAGACATACTCTCTCTCGGCCTCATACCATGTATTCCTGCTCCAGTTCCTGATTCCATCCTGGACCCGTCAGTATACCAGACCAGGCCTCTGCGTAAAACATCAGGAGCACCTCTCATCCATTCCTTCCTATCTCCAATGGTGATAGTGAAGGCCTTATTGAATGTAATTTTTGGTGTCATGTAGTCCGACCTCATGCTCAGTAGAGGATCCACTACATTGTTTATTATCCTCATGTGCCCCGAGTTGCCTCCAAGAGGAGTCGGGTTCTGAGAATTTTGTAACCTGTAGGCTCCCATCAATACTCAGACATATGTATTTATCTTGAAGACATTCTCGAATTGTCTCCAATTTCTTGTTACATTCTTCTTTAAGATGGCATTTCCGAAGATATGATTTATCTGCTTGAAATTCAGGTATTTTTCTAAAAATTATCTAAAATGCGGACTGTTAAGCCTGGTACCATAGAATGTCGAACTAAATCATGAAATTCATTCAACAAAGGTGATCCAACAGGTAAAATGAAAGAAAGTTAAAATAAGTTACTTACATTAAAGAAATATAAAAAATTATGTATATAATAATTTTATTTCGGGACTTATTTTCCTTCATCTTTTTACAAAATCGAATGAAATAAATGGAGAAACATTGAGTGAGGCAGCGATATGCTTACGTTTAGCAAATCGTGGATGGACTGAAATGTTTCCGCGAACTTTTCATTGAAGTTTAGGGTTCTACTTAGATATATTATGAATATAAGTATTATAGTTTTTAAAATTTTCAATTTTATGTGATATTTCATGGTTTATAGCATATATGCAAATAAGCTCCAATCTTTTACTTTTATTACGAGGCATAAAAATGTTTATTGCCTACGTTCCTTTGTCCCTTACTATAAAATTCGGAATTACCGAAAGATACGAAATTCACGTCGGATCATGTAAAATAGGGTGATATTTTGCTATTTTGATGTGTGTGCTTAATGTTTAAATTGATACTTACTAACATATTGAAAATTTTAATACATTTCGAGGACTTCAGCGAAGTAATTCAAAATTACAATGAGGCGGTAATTAGTTAAGAAGGAACTGTCCCCTTCCTTAAAGGGCAGGTATGAGTTTGGATTATTTCCAACACTGTGAAAATGTTGATCTTTAAAGACATAGGCTGAAACGTATACATAATGGTTTGGCAAATATTGTGGCACTGTCGAAAGTCTATGATAATACAATAATAATATGACTTTATTTCAGGTGGAGTCTAGCCTTAACTACTCAACCCAGCCGCAGCCTATTGAAAAATTATACAAGATTCCACAATTAATAATGATATACAAACAATAATATTATAGAAGATTACAAATAATCATATTTATGACTACAGATAATTTTAGACATATTTAGGAGGGAAATAAGATAATACTACATATAAAATACAGGTTAGACCAACGAAAATTTGACATGGTGGTTTTGGGTGATAATAGCGTAGATGTTAACAAACGTTCGGACAGTGCAATTTTATTTTGGAGGGGGAAAACTGGTTTTCCATGTTTCAACATCGTGACTTCAACCCTCGAGTAGTGGGGTGAACAAATCCTAAAATTTGAATATGGGAGGAGGGTAAGTTTTACATCATTGGAAAGTTCCTTGAATTCTCTAAACAGTCCTGGATTTTGCAAAGGCCTTTGACACTGAGATCACTTACAGTTGCTGGAGGCTTTGCAAGATATGGGCTTTAGAACATACAATCTCATAGCTAGTTATCTGGATGGAAGGAAACAGTTTGTTGGGATAAATTCTGAAATTAGCAAGGAAAGGATAGTACAGTGCGGAGTCCCACAAGGCACAGTCTTGGGACCGATCTTGTTAATAATTTATATTAACAACCTGCTTACCTTGAATAATTCTGGATCAATTATAAGTTTCGCTGACGACACTGCGATATTTTATCAAGCAGAGTCCTGGGAAGACTTGAAATATAAAGTAGACTGGTTTTCTCATAAACTCTTAACCATACCTTCCCCTTTCTTGCACTCAACGTACATTACCAAACTTTAATAGACTAAATGTTAATTTTAACGGTAACACAATAGGAATTAAAGACACCGAATGTATGAAATATCTGTAGATAGGCATCTACGATGGGATCGCCATATTAACAGCGTTGTAAATACTCTAAGAACACTTTTACATAAATTTAAATATTTCAGACTTATATTAGACTTACCTCACTTAAAATGCTCTTTTTTGCCCTAGTAGAATCACGAATAACATACGGAATATTGAGCTGGGGAGGAGTAATGTATAGACAAAGATTCATTTACGGGAACATAACTGTGAAGTACAATCTAGCTACTTAAATTATCACTAGTAAGTGCTCGAACTACCAACCTCCAGCTTCCATGCAATAATACAGATTCTGATGAAAACATTCTCGTCTCTAGGGTGATTTGGTGACATAGGTTTGTGATTCGTTGACCTAAATCTTCCAGTGAAGTAGGTGGAGTAGAATAAATTCTGCTTTTCAAGTGACCTCACAGAAAGAAATTTAATGGAGAAAGATCTGATGATCGTGGGGTCCATTCTATCGAACCTCTCCTCCCAATCCTGTGACCCGGAGAATGTTGATCCAAATACTAATGAATAGGCAGAGTGCGGAGAAGCGCCAGTTGTATAGTTGTTTTAATGTATTTACGTTATTAAAATGTGCGGAGTTTCTGATGATAAAACCCAGGGTTCTATAGCTGTTGCTGACGGTAAGTTCGATGTGGTTTACAAATATTAATTTTCTATCAAATGTTACACCCAAGTCACAAAAAGTGTCAGGACGGAAAAGCGTGTGATTGTTTAATTTGTAATCAAATAGAATAACATTGTTTTGTTGTAAATGTCATAGTGTTTCATTTTGCTTCATTTAAAAGTAATTTGTTCATCATGCATCATGTAATAATACTGAAAGTATTATTTTGCAATTCAAGGCAATCATTTTCACACGCAACATTGCAAAACAATTTTAAATCATCCACATATAAAAGCCAGTTAACAGTGATATTGTCTACTATGTCGTTCACAAAGAAATTAAAAAAAGTGGACCTAACTTCGAACCTTGGTGGACTCAAACGCAGTTAAAACTTCGATAGATCTAACACCATGATATAAAATATATTGTCTTCTATAAGTCAGATAGGATTTAAAAAATGCAATTAAGTTATCCGAGATGACATAAAATTCAAATTTTTCTAAGAGGATATCGTGGTTCAATCTATCAAATGCCATTGAAAAGTCAGTATATCTAACGTCTGTTTGTTTACCCTTATCAATATATCAGAAATAAACTCTATATTAATTAAATTGGAAACTGTTGAACGGCCTTTAAGAAACCGTGTTGAGCTATTGACATTAATGCCAGACATGGTTAAAAATAAAATGGTGTTAGATAATGTCAGATGCTTTAGCAAAGTTATTTATTATTACTATCGGACGGTAGTTAGAAATATCGGATCTATAACCGTTCTAAGACGCAGTTACATGGCACGTGGTTCGCCGATCCACGAACCTGGTGCGTGGTTCGGCAAACTACTCGCCGTGTAACGGATAGCGAGCCAGATGTGTCAATACGGCGCGTGACCAATGCAGATTTCGTGTGGGGTTGTGGATTGTAGGCTCGTCAAAACTGCATGGATGGACTGATGACTGATCTTCAGGCGCAGTTACCGACAACTAGATGGAAGACACGAGCCGACGCGAGCAACGTCTCCCGAGTCGCAAGCCATGCCAAGTTGCCTATGTCACACGGCGCGTGTTTCGTGACTCGCCGAGCCAGGCTCGCCTAATCACGCGCCGTGTAACTGCGCCTTAAAACAGGCTATATTTAAATATGAGCTACCCTTAACAAATTTTTTAAAATTATGCGTGATATTTTCAGAGTCAGAATAAAATTTCTAAAAAAAGTTAGCAAAAGAATTAGTAATTAGTTGAGGATCGGATAGATATTCATTATTGTAATTCATAAACAGGAACTTCATTTATAATTAATAAATTGCCAAAACGAGGATGAATCATTAATTATATTTTCCTCAATATGATTACAATATATTGTATAAGAATTATCGGAATCAATTTCCACTTTTCGCCTTAGGGCCGGTTTTATTTTATTATAGGTAAAGATTAAACCATAGTTTTACTGGAGGCTTAAACCGTAGATTTTAATATTTTGAAAATACCGTTTTATAGGTGCTTGTCAAAGTCGTCAGTATTATCACCATTTTGTTGGTTGGTAATGGTAAATATAGGTTGGTGGCATAGTGACAGATTGGCGTCATCTTCATTGCTGTTACTTTGACTTTTCATGATGAATAACAAAAGGTCTATATATTTCAACGACAGTGAAATAAAACTGTTCATTGAATTAGTGAAAGACATAATCAAGTGCAAGACAAGTGCTTCTATTATATTGATAACACTTTCTTCATCGCTTGATAAAATGTCTTTAAGAATATGTCCCTTTTTTTAAAACTCTTACTTTACGGAAGATAGGTAGTTGTTTGTAGGTTATGTAGAACCGAGTTGAAGTTTGCGTTGAGTTGAGTGCAACCAAGATTTGTAGACTAAGAGATTCCCTTATATTCAGCATTTAGGCGAGACATGAGTGGGCCTATGAAAAGTTAGGCTATCCTTTTCTTCAAACGCAGTGCAGTTATCTCACTCTGTAAGGACGGTCCGTACTGGTCCGAAATTTGGTATATGATATACGAAGTACACTATGATCTGTGGTGTATTTTTTAACTATTTATTCAAAGTCGGTCTATTTCCGCTACCAGGGCCTATCACCGACGCCAGGAGACGAGCTACCCCCAATCCGGAAATTTTGGCGAACCTCTTCCCTTGAGAAGAGTAGTGATCTTTTACTTGACTAACATTTAATAGACAAGGGACCGCCTGTTTATACCCCCTCCGAAGGACGGTATATCCACTACGTAATCCTCGTTTTGAAATTACATAGCTTCCGCGTATACGCTGATATACAATCCGTTAGAAGGTGGGATGAGATCGCTGTGTTTCCCAAGATGGATTTCACACATCCAAGTACTAACCGCGCTGAACGTTACTTCACTGGAGTATCGAAATACCAAATTACCAAATAACACAGTGAAGACGCCCCTACGCTTTCCCCTATCTATGGGGTTACAACTTACCCTGATTACCACTAAGCAATACAGTGTCTCAAAATGCGAGGATAATTACCCCCGACCTCGAGCGGGTTATTGCGAGCTCGTTTCAGTTACGAGTACTTTCACACAAATTCTTATTAATATTTTTGATCGAATTCTGATTCGTGGTGTGTTACATACCAGCTGCTCATTGGCTAATAATATTTTTGTTGGGAAAAATGTGTTTATAAGGTAACCTCTTAGTCTACAAATTTTGGAGTGCAACTTCCTTTGTACTATTAGGTTTTTGTTCAAAAAACCCTGCACAATCTGTACCAGTACAGATAACAGAATGAGATAGAGTGAGACTATACATAAGTTGAAGGGAGACACTTTGCATTGGTGCAGATAGTGCAGGGTTTTTGAATTAACCTATTGCTATTCAACGTACACGTGCGTAAACCTAAGTTTGCAGTTTAAGTGTTATCCCGTCTACCGTTTGGAGTTTAAACTTAAGACTGGCAGTTACTAATGGGAATAAAATATACTTTTTGACAAAACTTAGAGTTAACTATCTGATCGAAGATAAACGGAACCTATAAAACAGGCCCTTAATCTTATAAATTAATTCTGATAGTTACATCACCTGTTTGCTTGTATTTACTTAACGCCTTATGCGTTTAGTGATTGCAATCCCGCACCAATTACAGTCCCGCGGGAATAATGTGGTATTGTTTTCAATCCCGCGGTATCCCGCGGGAACCTGCAATATTTTTTTAGGAATCAATATATCACATTATTTTGAAAGAAGTACATTTTTCAAAAATATAATATATATTATTAATAAAAGAAGAAACTTTTGCAATATAATATAAGGTAAAATAAGCTATTAAAAAAAACAACTTACACAAACAAAATATTTATTCTATATATGTATAAAGAAAATGAACTGAAAACAATACTTAATTTCTATATAAAAACAATCATAAGTTAAATATAAAAGTATTTATGGTATAATGAAAAATACTGAACGACACAGGGCCGATACGCAAATAACAGACGCGATTGATAGTAAAATCTCGGCTTCGCCTCGATTTTACAAACTTCAATCTTGTCAGTTATTTGCTAGTTTGCTACATATCGGCCTTATGAAGTTAATAACTATAAATGTCCAAAATAACAATAAAAGAAAAATATAATTCATAATGTTAAAATAAAGTTAAAAATCTTTAAAAATGAAAAGAAAATAGTGAAACGATCGTACTTTTTCATGGGGTAGAATTTTGAAAGTATGATCTTAAAAAGCAAAGGCTATTAATGGTTTCATCCCCTAGCCTGGTTCTTAAAACATTACACAAATATCCTGCTGCTGAAAATGCTCGCTCTGCCTCTACGCTTGTCGGTGGAATTGTCAACAAATACTCATATGCAATACGAAGATATTTGCCTTTAATACCTTCGTTTTTAAAAGCGCTCATTTCTTGTTTTAATAAGCTATCTAAATTTTTGGAGAGGACCTTCAATTCAGTTACTTGGGAGTCGGAGTATTCATTTTGTAGTTTAATTTCTAATTCCTCTTTTAAGGAGAGAGTAGGTGGAGGTTGCTCTTGGCTTTCATCGGAAATATTGAAATGGTTGGAATATGACGCAGTGTCGGACGTACTTAAAATTTCTTCTCCGTGTTGATTATTCAGAACTTTTTCTAATAAGTTTTTTATTTCTTTGCGTATCGTTATTTTTTTAGGTATTAAAAATGTACTATCCTCTGGATTTTTCAAGTCATTTTCAAATTTTTTTGGATTTTACAAATAAAGCAATGCTCCAATTAAGACAGTGCGACGCTGCCCAATCCTACGACGAAGTGCCACGGCTAAGTTAGTACCCAGACGAGTAGATTGCTTGTCTAGTTTCTCCAGTATAAAGCGCAATGTTGTTTCTGCTGTAATGAGAGTTGCATCTCTTCTGCACAATACCTCGACACCTAACTTTATTGGTTCTAGACAGGTCTTTAAATCATTTATAGTGGACCACTCTTCTTCCGTGAATCGGATTTCCGATTCTAAGTCGATCAAAGCTTTACCTATGCATAATCTTAGATTATAGAAGCGTTCTAACATGTTTGCCAGACTGTTCCAGCGAGTCTTACAATCTAAAACTAATTGTAATATTTTATTTTGCTCTTCTTTAACGTATTTCTGCAAAATAAGATCATTTTTTGTTGGTGACCTTCTGAAAATTTTCACAACTTTTCGAACTTTTGTAATGAGGTCTTTATAATTTGAAGCTACTTCTACTGATGGATGAATAGAAGTTACTATTAAACCATCCTCTTCACTGTCGTCATCATCAGATATCTCAAACTCAGATTGAGAGGTGTCGCTGGTATCATCACAAATTTCTTGAATTGATTTTTGCTCTTCATCCTCATCCTCGCTACTGTTTGTATGATTTTTGTACAAAACGTCGATAACGGCAAGCTGTATGCCATGCGCATAACAAAGTTGCTGAGAACATGGGATAAGCCTCCCAACTTTTATCATCACGTTTGGTCCATCGGTGGTTACAGCAACAATGTCGTCTTTAATAGTTAGGTTAAAGTTCTTGAGACGCTCTTCGACCATGCTCACGCAATACTCTGCTGTACAAGTACCTTGGATTCGGACTAATCCAAGATTGCAGTGTTTTTTGCTATAGTGTAGATTTATATTTAAATATCTCCGGTTCTTTCGAGATGTCCACTCATCAAATGTTAATGAAAACTTTCGGTTTTGTATTTGGAGTTTTGTGATTTCATTTACCATATCAGCTTTTACCGAATCTGAGAATTTAATGACTATAGATCTTATTGTGTTTGGACGTGATGGAAGTTTATGGCCACATTTCATAAATAAATGCCTCAAGTCTAAAGATTTGCAGAAGGAATTAAAGGGAAAACCATCTTTGGCAGTCATTCGTGATATCATTACTTACATGGAATTAGCTTTTAAGAAGTAATCACTTATTATTTTGGCCTTTTTCTTTGGTATAACATTTTCATTTTCACCATCGTTGTTAGACGAAGTAGAAGGTATTTGAAGAATTTTCTGACTGGGACACACTTTCCTGACTCTCACGTAATGAATTTATATCTATACAATGTTTAATTTTCAGGTGCGTCAGTAATCCTTTTCTTGACCGTTGGCTTATTTTTAAGATCGCAGAACACAGTAAGCATTTAGCGTTTTCTGAATTTTTCCCTTTCACAAAGTACTTCCAAACTGTAATCGGCTTATCACTTTCAGTATCAGTGTCTATTTCCACTATCTCCTCGTCATCGCACATTGCGCTATTTGATTGTTTATTAGACATATTTATTTCACAAGTAATAGTACTACTACTACAGACAACAGTAACACACACAATAAAATGTAAAAACAGAATTACGAAGTACGCTGGAACAAGAATAAACACGCATGAAACATATAAGACACTGGAAGACTGAAGAAGCAAATGTTTGCCCATGCATCAGTGGTGGGGTGGTCGTGCCAGTTCGTACCTCGTACATTTTCACACGCGCACGCAACCCCGCAAATCCCGCGGGATCCCGCAGATCTGATTTGATATTTTTGTGGATCAATAAAATAGCGCGGATCCCGCGGGATTGTGGGATCCCGCTTTGCGTTTCTTTAATAAATTTAATTAAACAGACCAGGGTGGACATGTTTTTTCTGAAGTTTTAGATTGAGGGACAGCATTAATAAACATTGAGTTTAATTTGGAATAGAACCGATCACTAGGTTCAACAGTTTCAGTATTATTTAAAAATTCCCAATCCGTCTCAGCTATTGTTGATGACGAAAACATTCTTCAGATTCAATAAGAAACAATGAATCTCGTTCTTACTTGAGATTTTTTAAATAAATCATTGGTGATTGGTTGGCATTTGTACGATAGGTAAAGTTGTTCTAAATTTTAATTATAAATATCGAAACCTTGCATTGAATGGTTATAAGGCAAAATTGTAAAAGTTTCGCTATTAACCAAAGCGAATCGAGATTGTTTGGCAACTTTGATGCTTATGTGTAACGTTTATTTCGACGTGTAATGCAAGGCGTCATCCTCGTTATAAAGTTTGTTCGAGTGTGAAACTTTAGTGACATATTGCGACTTAATGTTATTACCGAGGTACACAAATACAACTTGAGCTACATGATGCCGCGAAGTGAGAAGTGGAAAGAACTACACAGGAAAGGAAGAAGACGATAAACACGTGTTGACAAGGAATACTTAATATTAAAGTTAATAAAGTGGAAAGTACAAAATATTTTTAGTAATTGTCCGGTGTTACGATTATTGTTATTCGGATGTTTATTTATTTCAATGGCTTCTCTGTATCTTCTTGGCCAATAATTTCTGGTGTTGGCTTATTTGTTTATCTCGTCGAATTTTATCAAATGGCGATTTCGTCTGAATGTTCGGCAATCGCTGAGTTTGTAGAATTTTCAGTTTTTGTATATGTATGGCTAATGTATTCTTTGAGTCTGGTGTTTATATGTCGTTTGGACTCTCTGATGTAAACTCGTTGACAGGATCATGGAATGCTATTGCTGGTGTTTCTAGTTCTTCTGGACCTTGATAATTGAAAAAATGTTGTGCAACCGTCTGTTTCGTATTATACAATGAGTCCCAGGATGTACCGCATTTTTGTAAACTTATTCATTTGCCGGAAAAAGTCATTCTTTATAAAAAGTTTTGCTTATCTGCTGAAGACATAAACAGTTGTCAAACTTAAGGTAAATTATACAGGGTCTTCTACAAATTAGAAAATATGAAATGCTGTACCCCACCGGAGACATATTTTATATTACTTTGATGTTCTTTTTCTCCAAATCTCTTCCGATCTTATCCATACATCCTTGTATATATGGTAGATAAGCTAGCTGTTGTGTATTTTTTTTCTTCCGTCCTGATTGTATATTATCTCTTTATGGCGTTGTCTGTGTCCTTCGGTTTGTATCCATTTTTCTGTAGTTACGTTTCCAAAGTCCGATATTCCTCTCGAAGATTTTCTGTAATGCAAACTTGTTTTGCTTGGTGTACCAGAGCACAGAAACAGGCTGTCATTAACACTATACAGAGCAAAGCAAATTTGCGAGCGAGAAAATCCTCAAGAGGAACATCGGATTTTAAAAACGACATTACAGAAAATTTGATACAAACCGAAGAACGTAGACAACGCCACAAAGAGACAAGGTACAATTAGGACAAAAGAAGAAAAGAAATATAGGGCAACAGCTTATCTACCATATATACCAGGATCTAGGATTGGAAGAGTTTTGGAGAAAAACCACATCAAAATAATATATAATGCGAAACAAAAGGTTGCACAACATTTTCCCAAATATCAAGGTTAGTACAGTAACTAGAGGTTTTAACTTCGGAATAATGTCATATTGAACGGATTTCGTTCATTTTTGGCAGTATAATAGGAAATGCTTCACAGAAAAGTTTCTATATTGTGCAGGAGCTTGCTAATTTATGGAGGATGGATGCCACCTCCTCTCAGGGGGTGGCACTTAAAAATATAAATATTTATTGGAGCTGAAATAGAATCGAATTTTAAGAAGAAAAGGTTCTATGCAATTTTTCACATAAATTGTCAGTTTTTAAGTTATAACGACTTCAAAATTGCGATTTTAGCTTAAAAAAAAGGTATTTCCAAACAACTTTCGTCAAGTATCTCGGAAAGTATTACTTTATCGAAAAAATGTTACAGACCAATTACAGAAAGTACAAACTGGGAATTAATTATTTTTTTGTTTATTGATATAGGATTAATAACTTCGGAGATATTTAAGTTTATATTTGGTATCCAAATGTTTCGAAATTACCTTTAAAGTTTAAAATGCATTTTTTTCTAAAGCAAGTGCTTTAAATGAGCAAAAAAAATTGAGCATCTAGGTAATGATACACCTTAAAGAAAAACTGTATTTGAGATAATTTTTTTAAATTACTGGCTAATTAGAATAACAAAATGGCGACCTTTTTATAAAAAAAAAATATAAATACGCATATTTTTCCGTCATAACTTCTTTATTTCTTATGCTACAGGAACGAGTAGAAAATAATTTGAAAGCGCAATTAATTGACGATTTGCACGAAAGAAAGTTTGGTAAAAAGTGTCATGGCGCACAGTATAAACATGTTGACCAACTCGTCTAATTTCCAAACTTTGCAACAATTAAATACCTATGATATAATAATCATAACATTGTTTTCATTATCTTTAATGTTAAACCTACTTCCATTGAATATAAATCATCTTTATTAGGTTGTTTAGTAGTCTACAATATTTAAAAAATGTCGAATTATGCAATTTGTCAATCACTGCTGCCAACTGTTCTAAACTGAGAGTTGGAAACAGTGTTTGACAAATTGCATAATTCGACATTTTTTAAATATTTTAGACTACGAAACAACCTAATAAAGATAATTTATATTCAATGGAAGTAGGTTTAACATTAAAGATAATGAAAACAATGTTATGATTATTATATTATAGGTATTTAATTGTTGCAAAGTTTGGAAATTAGACAAGTTGGTCAACATGTGCAGTGAATTACAGTGATACCAATCTCGACACTTTTTACCAAACTTTCTTTCGTGCAAATCGTCAATTGTCTTTAATATCATTTCTTAGCATGCGTGATGTAGGTGTCACAATTTCTGAGATATTTAACATTTAAACTGCATTTTTCGTCTTATAAATGTTCGGACGCCATTTGTAAACTTTCATATCTCCGAAACTATTAAATCTATGTAAATAAATAAACAAGCGAAATTCATTATCAGTTTATGAGCTTTATTTTTCAATAAAACTATTTATTGAGATATTTGGAAAAGGAAAAAAAAATACGTTTTAACGAAAATACGTTTATAGTTTAAACTGTATTTTTTTCTAAAGCAAGTGCTGTATAGAAACAAAAAAATTTGAGCGTCTACGTCATGCCATATATTAATGAGAAACGCTGTTTGAAATTCCTTTTTTTTTTAATTACTGGTTAATTACAGTAAGAAAATGGCGACGTTGTTATTAAAAAAAATGTGTAGACGCACATTGCTTCGGTCATAGCTTCTTTGGTTTTGATGCTACAGAAACAAATAAAAAAATAGTTGAAAGCTTAATTAATAACCTATTATTCTACCTATTAGCATCCTTGACGTAGGTGTCACAGTTTCTGACATATTTAACTCTCACTCTAAATAATTATCTTATGAACACTTGGATGCCAAATTTAAACTTAAATATCTCCGAAATTATTAATCCTACATCAATAAACAAAAAATATAATTAATTCCCAGTTTGTACTTTCTGTAATTGGTTTGTAACATTTTTTCGATAAAGTAATACTTTTCGAGATACTTGACGAATGCCGTTTGGAAATACCTTTTTTCTTTTAAGCTAAAATCGCAATTTTGAAGTCGTTATAACTTAAAAACTATCAATTTATGTGAAAAATTGCATAGAACCTTTTCTTCTTAAAATTTGATTCTACATCAGCTCCAATAAATATATATTTTTTTTAAGTTCCACTCCCTGAGAGGAGGTGGCATCCACCCCCTATAAATTAGCAAGCCCCCACACAATATAGAAGCTTTTCTGTGAAGCATTTACTATTATACTGCCAAAAATGAACGAAATCCGTTCAATATGACATTATTCCGAAGTTTTGCATATTTTTTACCTCTGGGTACTGTACTAGGTCCAAAAGAACTAGAAATAGCAGGAGTATATAGAATTCCAGGTTCCTGCGGACAAGTTTATATCGGAGAGACCAAACGACATATAAACACCAGACTTATAGAACACATTAGCCATACGAAGAAGGGAATTCTACAAAATCAGCGGTTGGTGAACATTCAGAACATTATTTGAATAATGTATAAATACTTTTCATTTATATTTCTTTATTTGACTTGTCTCTTATCATTGTAATCATCGATTTGATTAATAAATGGCTATTCTATTCCATATTCTATTCTGTTCTATCAAATTTGAAAGTAATTCTACCAAAAGCCACTTTGCATAAGAAACGTGTGTGATCTATAGTGGGAGTACTCGATTGTATTATTATTATATCTTCGCAAATAAGAAAACGAAGAATAAGTATATTGAGCTTGATCGGCACATTTCTAAATCCGTAAATATCGATCGTAAAGTCAAATTTCATGTCATTGTGTTAGTGAACGAATTCTGAACAACATTTAAGATGTTCGTCTGTCTGTCTGTTCATCTGTCAAGTTTTTTATAAGCATGATAACTGAAGAACGATAAGTCCGATCGCATTGAAATTTGGACAGTAAGTTAGTGTTAGCTGTAGGAGGAAACCTGTCTCGTTTTTGAGAATAATCGGTCAGTAAATATAAGACTTATGGAACATTTTCAGAAAAAAAATGCACATGGTAAAATTCTACAATACTACATAGTGTACTAACTAACGTTTCGACAATCAAGATAGCATCATCGTATGATGAATAAAATTGTAAGTATTGTTAGATGTTGATACCCCTAGGGACATCTGTGAGGATTTCCTCTAAATTCCAATTAAAGGGGAACAAAGAGCTAAGCTAGTTTGGTTAGTTCGGCAGTCGACCCAGAGATGGCGCGTGGTGTCAGAGCCTGGAAGTAGTAAAGAGCCTACTAGAAACATCTAGAGAGTGATGACATAATTACAGACTATTCTGGATTCCTCATCTTTGGATATATAAAGTCATAGAGATGCTTAGAATGGACAGTTTAGTTCTGATAGCAAGATCAGAAGGATAAAATAAGTAACCAAAGTGATCAAGTGACTAAAGTAGTGAATTATATGGAATATTATTAATGTAATTAATTGTTGTAATTAATATGTAAGTTAATAAATTAGTGTTTAGTGTTACCCTGGTGTTATAATTTACGAATACAGTACGTGTTTACAAAAGAAGTGTAAACAAGTAACAGTATAGTAATTAGACCTAAAATTTTAACTCGTTTTCAAAAAATTGCGAAAATTATACTATAGAATGTTCAACAATTATATAGAAAATGCAAAAATCCTGCGAAGAGAATAATGTTTACATTTACCAATTAAATATATTGATTTACAAATGAAATTTTCCGAGAGAGCGTAGCTTGCCTAATTGAACTTTTTTTCGTAATGTTTGCTCAAGGAATACAAGAAGCGATATCGCTTACATTAATAACTATCTGAGAGATGTTTAATATTAAAATTGTAAATGCGATTTCCGACGAGAAACTCACTTTCAAGTTTCATTTTCGGTGAAATTAACGCTTTTATCAGATAATTCAGCGGAAGTGCATGCAAGAGGAACAAATTATGCCTCTTTATCTAATGTAGAGCTATCCAGTCTACATTATAATGAGGCAGTCGCCATATTTTATAGTTGACTCGCATTGTGCGTGACGTGCCCTAGAATTTTGCAGCGCTGCTTTTCGGGATTTTGTGTTATCTGAATCTGTATGTAAAACACATTATTCATTCTGATATGGCCGTATAATTTTAGACTAGAACGTGTTCTACGTACATGGAATATCGAGAAAGAATGATTTAAAAATAGCCAAGCTACTGTAACAAAAGTAGGATTACCAAAAGTATGAGACTTTTTTATGTCGAGACAAATGGTACTTTATAACTACAATATGTTTTCACGGAATTCTAACAATGTCCTAATTATTTTATCTAGAAAGTATTTTTAAATAATAACAATTTTTTTTAAACGTCACAGAAATATATTTGATGGTACGAGGAAGAGCCCCAAATATTGTTTCGCCGATTAGCTACTCTTTTGACTAGGTTTCATTGCTTAATTATTATACATTACAAAAACATAAAATTCTAATAAACATTATACAGGGTGATTCGCGAGGAATGTACCATAGCCTATGGTAGATAGAGCACTTCAAGGCGAGTCTAAATCACCAAGAAAAAAACGTTTTGGCCGCTGGTTAAGAAGATACAGGGTGTTTTATCATTTGGTCTGAAAATTCAAAGAGCTATTATCTCTGCAACGGTTGGATGTAATAGAATGAAATTTACTAGTAACATTCCCCAGCTTGGACTTGTGAAAATGGCCTACTTGGTCTTGAAATATCCAGGGCCGGACTCGGAAAAAAATCTGCCCTCCTCATTTTTGACAAAAAAGTACATTTTTCTATCGCATTTCTGAAAAAGTATTACCGGATTCGGAAAGTACAGAAAAAGTGCTATCAGAACAGTGATTTTATTTTGACGGCACATCTGCCCTTTCGGCAAAAAATATCATTACACAGGCCCACAAAAAAAAAGTGGTCTGCGCCGGAGTACTGATCATACTTATCCCTTGTATTTTGACCCGCTGAACACGAATCTGACTTTAGTTTTTCCCTAACACGTTCGGTTTTTTTTAACAGCAAAAAAAGTCTGTTGAATCGTAATATTTATATATTTATTTGCTGTTAAAAAAAACCTGACGTGCTGGGGAAAACTAAGGTCAGATTCGTGTTCAGCGGCTCAAAATACAAGGGATAGGTATGGTCAGTACCCCTGCGCAGATCACTTTTTTTTTGTAGGCCTGTGTTATCATTATCTATGGAATGGTTTCATAGAGTCTATTCAAATGCTTCAGATCCATATCCCTTCTAAGACTTCACAAAATACAAAAACAAAATAAATAAATTGTAGTATTTCTTAAATTTTTACAGGTAAACACAATCAATCTCAATCAAGGTATTTCAAAAACAATATAATTAATAAATTAGAGTAAAAATACAATCTCTTTACAATATTTAAATGAAGTTATGTTAAATGGAGAAAAACAAATTTAAAAAATTCTTCAACTTCACAATCTAAACTTCTAGTTAATTTAGCTGTAGGATAAAGTTCTTAACCACGCACTGATAAACGGCCCTTAGGACCGGTTTATCAGTGCGCGGTTAAGCACTTTATTCTACAGCTAAATTAACTAGAAGTTTAGAATGTGCTTCTATTAAACATTTCAATAATGCAACTCCATATTCTAAACTTCTAGTTAATTTAGCGTAGGATAAAGTGCTTAACCGCGCACTGATAAACCGGTCCTTAGTTCGAGCTTTAAGTTGGGGGTTATCTCTGTTAGTCCGAGGTTAACCCAAAAATTTTGTTTGCTCTTGACAGTTGGGTGAAAAGTCAAAGTTATTTTTTGGTTAAACTAATATAAATGGAAGCTTTCAATGAAATAAGCGATGACGAAGCAGATATTTTGAAAATACATATATTTATTTTTCTAATGTAGCTAAAAAGCAAATATTAAAATCTATTTTATTGTATTGTAGAAATCGTTCAGATTCTTCGTCCCTACAAGATATTGTATCAATTGTTTTAATTCTACTACGTGTTCAGAATTATTTACTATTTTAATTAATAGGGAAAAACTGGGGCCTCTGCCTGCCATTGTTGGCGTTTCACTCATTTTCTTAAAATAAAATGTACCTATCGACTGGAGAATATTCTAGTTTATATTTTAATTACTTATTGTTGCTCGTTGCTGTCAGGTCACTTTTCGACAAAAACAAACAGATGCTATTTAACTTAGTAACAAAAACTTAAAAAGCTAACAAGCACAAAATTACTCATTAGTTGGCCAATCACAATCAACCTAGAGCTGGCAACTCTGTAGAAAGCGTTACCAACCTCAGGTTATTCAAGAGTTTTCTAACCCACACATAAAATGTAGGACTCCGGTCAAAATAGACATTCACCCTTGCATAAATTCCAAAGAAGCTGAAAATTAACATGAACGTTAGGGATACCATTATAATGAAGTTGTGAAAAGTTCCCATTGAACCCGTGTGTGCAAAAAATTTTATGCGAGGTCGAAGTCCGCAAAAATGGTTTTTTTAGATTCTTTAGTGAAACGGTTAGTTTTATGATAAAAATAGCTTAGACAAAAATTGTAGATCTTTTAATTCTCTACAAAAATGGTCCTTACACTTTTTTTCCTAAAATTCACTTAAAAAAAAGGCATTCTAAAGCTATATTCTCCATAATATGCATGATTACACTGCCTATGTACATTATGGACGTATAATACAAGTAAAACTATTAGTCTGCGTGACTAATACATTATTATTGAATGATAATTCTAAGAATATGAGATGAAAAGAAACCCAGTCCCAGTAATTTTATGTGACCACGTGGCCTTGAGCAACATCTGTCTCTTTGCTCTTTTTTCTACGATCCCAACGAAATACCGTTAGTTTTAAACGTTCCCTCGTAGTGAAAACACGTGGTTATTGCAAATATTCTTAACTAAAGTTTGTGCTGTATTCAGTTTTTAAAAAATGTCGCAAATTTGCTTCGTTTGTAATCAACCTCTCCATGCAAGTGAATTTGTTACTGTTGATCGTGGCATGAAGACGTTGATTGACGCAAGTGTTGAAAGAGGTGATGAATTTACTGACTACCTAAAAGATAAAAAAATCAGTGAAAATTCATGTGCAGTGTCGTAAAAACTACACTCGGAAGAGTATTATTGCTGCAGTGAAGAGACACCATGAAGAGGAACAAGCCAGTACTTCTAAAATAAGTCCTCCTCGTACTAGAGTACGTGTAAATGAATCAGCTTTCTGCCTTAAAAATTGTTGTTTCTTTTGCGGTGATGAATTGAATGAAGAATATGAAAAAAGCGAGCACTGAAATTTCGGCGTAGAATTTGTAAGGTTACTACACTTTCATTCAAAGAATCAGTTCTTCAAGTAGCTCAGTCTCGTTCTGATGACACAGCAAAAACTATTGTTTCTCGCATCGGGTTCGAGCATGATTTAGTTGCTGCTGAGGCCAGGTATCATAATGACTGTTATGTTTCCTTTTTAAAACCGACCACTGGAAGTAAATCCGGCCGTCCTCGAGATGAAGCATTAAATCTCGCCATGAAAGAAATTTTTACATACATCGAAAATAGTGATGACTGTCAATTTACATTGGAAGAATTGAAAAATGTATGTAAAAATTTAAATGTAGATAACAGAACTATGAAACTACGATTGAAATTAAATTATGGTGATAAAGTTATAATCACTAAAAAACCGGGAAAATTGACATTTATATGTTTTATTGATAATCATTATGATATCTTGAATCAAGCTTGGGGTGAAAAGAAAAATGTACTGACAAAGAAGAGCGATTCAAGATCCTGGAAGCTGCGGCAGCAATCATTCGGGAAGATATTCAATCAATAGTCATCGGTAATTCTTATTATCCCCCACCAGATCGTATGTTTGAAGATATTAACAGTGATATTCCAGAGTCACTGACTTATTTTTTGGAACACATTATTTTAAAAAATAAACGACTTAATTTAGAGCATTTAAAATTAGTCTGTAGTAACATAGTCATAGTATTATGACTGCTGTTCGGCGTCGGACTTTCAAGTCCAAGCTACAATTGAGTCTCGCAGTTTTTTTTCATCGACGGTTTGCCTCAAAACGTCTCATACAAATTTTTTTGTCTTTTGGTATGTGCGCATCTTACAATGAAACTATGATGTATGAGGCAGCAACAGTTTTTCATCGTCCACCTCATATCTTATCACCAGAAACTGGCACGTTCATTCAATATGTTGCAGATAATGCTGATATAAATATTAATACACTAGACGGTAATAATATGCTTCACATAATGGGTATTATCCAAATTGTTACTCCAACAAGTTCAGTTTTACTTGAAGAGCCTATACCACGATTAAAAGAAATTTTTTCAGCAAAAGATTTCGCCGCAAAAGCTCATGTTCCAATACGGGTTTATCAAAATAATGGCGTAGTAGGTTACAGTAAAATCAAAGTTGTTGATTTTGATTATGAAAATGAAACAACATTAAAAAAGACGCGCCAAGTACACTACCTCATAGGTGGCGTGGAAACGTGTGCAATTTAGGGTGGCCCATCTCTATAGGGGGAGAATTTTTTTTGCGTATTTTTTAAGTCTCACCCCACGAAAATATACTATTATACTAGGAATAATTTATGTCCAAGTTTCAGATAATTCGGTGAACGGTAACCCGTGCCGCATTCAGGTAGAAATTTGTAGATAAGATTTTATTACGGTAACCCGTGCCGCATTCCGGTAGAAATTTGTAGATAAGATTTTATTACGGTAATACATTTAAATTTTACTTAAAATACAAATATCTACCTCTTTTCTCATAATGTTTTATTGGTGTAATTATTTCCTAGAAATTATTTGTTTTGGAAATATAATGCACCTACGGTAGGTTTTTATGTCAGTTTGCAATTGTGTTTTACAGTGGTGACATTATAAGTTCTAGCATACGTTCCTTTTTGAAAAAACATTTAACGATGGCTGATGTTAGATCCTTACGAAAGGATACTTTCATTTACTTAGTTGGACACTATTCGTCACAAATCATTGGCAATAAATTGCCGTCTAATAGACAAGTATTACAAGTGCTCTTTTATAACATTCGTGAAGTGAAGCTAAGTGTACATGAAAGTGCTAAATTAACAATAAAAGAGGTATCAGTTTTTTGGGATAAAGCTCGCATTCCGACACGTCAAGATTTTTATTGTGTTAAACAACTAGATAAACTTTATGCAGAGTGGAGGAACTTACAAAAATCGGCTAAAAGGGCCAGTGCGGGAGGTAAAGAAAAAAATTTCTTTGAAAAATTGGACGATCTTTTTGACATTTCTCATGCAAATGCATTGGAGTTGATGAAAATAGATGAAGATGAGCAGTTTTTAATTAACCAAAGAAAAAAGGGACGTCCTGGATTTATGCATGGTATTGATTACCAACTTGCTTCTCAAGAAAAATCAGCTGAGGAGAAATTACAGAAATTATCCGAACGAATGCAACGAAGTCAGCAAGAAAAAGCTAGATTAGAGGAAACAGTCACCTGTCCATCATCAAGTAGTAATTCAGCCGACTCCAACGAAAATTAAGATGAAATAATCGAAGCCCAAGAAGAGTTGTTACAAGACCAGCCTGGCCCGTCACAGCCAAAAAAAGAGGAGATTGTATGGAACATGTAACATCATCACACCAAAAATAGCCGCTGCATTTGATGCTTGCAAAATAAGCGACAGGTATGGAGTCCATATTTTGACGGCAGTAGCAGAAGCACTAGGACATGACACCACATCTTTGTCCATCAGCAGAACCACACTTAGCGCTCTAGACAACGCATCCGCGAAGAAAGCTGAAATATTAAAAACTGCCTTCGGTAATTCTGAATTGCCGGCCCCAGTCATCCATTGGGATGGAAAACTTTTACCTTCTCTCACTGGAATGGGAAATATCAATAGACTTGCTATCTTAGTTACTAGTGGAGATATTGAACAACTACTTGGAGTACCAGCTTTGCCCAATTCAACTGGAAGAGAACAGACTGAAGCAGTTTATGATGTGCTTTGTGAATGGAATTTGGACGAAAAGGTAATAGCCTTGTGTTGTGATACAACAGCATCAAATATGGGTTATATAAATGGGGCAGCCACAAAAATTAGAAAGAGATATTCTATATTTTCCTTGTAGACATCATATTTTTGAAGTGGTTTTGAGAAGTGCGTTTGACACAAAAATGCCTTCCTCATCTGGTCCAAATGTGCCACTATTTAAACGTTTTATGGAATTTTGGCCTAAAATAGATCAAAATAAACTAAAAACTGGATTTCAGGTATCAAAAATTAAACACATTTTACAACCAGTTAAAGCCGAAATTGTAAAGTTTCTAAATGCAGCTTTAACTTTGCAACAGCCTCGTGATGATTATAAAGAATTTTTAATGCTTTCTAAACTTTTTGTTGAAGAAGAGCCCACTCACACGACATTCTATCAACCAGGGAATTTCATCATGCACGTTGGATGGCCAAAGCCATTTATTGTCTAAAAATATTTTTTTTCCAAGATCAGTTCCAACTAACTAAAAAAGAAAAAATAGGTATTGAAGATATATGTCTCTTTATTGTAAAGGTTTATGTAAAGGCCTGGTTTACAGCGTCATTTGCTAGTAAAGCACCGCTTCATGACTTAGACTTTTGTAAAGAACTCATTAATTATCAAAATATTGACAAAGAAATATCTCAAGCCGCAAGTAGGAAAATAGTGAACCATTTGTGGTACCTTAATTCAGTAAATGTTGGCTTATCTTTCTTTGATGACGATATTTCAGTTACCACTAAAAGAGAAATGGTTAAAGCTTTGAATGGGAAAGCACCAAATCAAGAGGGTATTAAACGACTTATGATTAGTAACATTACTGACGTTGAAAACAGGGAAATTCAGGACTTCATATGCGAGAACACTAAACTGTTTTTTCAAAAATTAGGTTTGTCTATGGAATTTTTGGAAAATGATCCAACAACATGGAGTGAAAATGAAAGTTATACCCGATGTTTCAATATTGTAAACAAAATTAAAGTTGTAAATGATGCCGCTGAGAGAGGAATCAAACTTATTACTGACTATAATGACATTTTAACAAAAAATGAAGACCAAAAACAGTTTTTACTCCAAGTTGTAAATGATTATAAATCACAGTTTCCAAATGTAAAAAAAGAAACCCTGTCGCATGCTTTGGCGTAGTGCAAAAAATATTGTTTTTATTACTATATGTCTTGTAGATTTAGGATAATATTTGGTACTATGTATGAAAAAAACGTTTCATAATAAAATACACAAAGATAAAACGAGAGTTTTATTTCAAAAACTTCTAGTCTAGTTTTCTTAAACTACGAATTTACAGTAGTATGACACATGTCATAGTCACAACAGATAATGTCTTTGATATTTGTATGACTTGATTAGTCATTCTAAAGATAAATGTTGCTGATTAAAAAAAAAAAAACAATGCATCAACCAAAGAATGTAAATAATTCCATTTACTTTTATTATTGCATAATAATGCATTCTGCGGCACCCCTTGCCTTCAATTTGCCTCAATAATATTTTTAGGGGACTGTTTTTTCTTCAAATGGAACCATTTGCAGGGGTGAGAAATAAAAAATTTCGATTTCGAAAAAGATGGGCCACCCTAGTGTGCATATTATGGAGAATATAACTTTAGAATAGCTTTTTCTCAAAAAAAGGTGAATTTTAGGAAAAAAAGTGTAAGGACGATTTTTGTAGATAATTTTGAAAGGTCTACAATTTTTGTCTAAGCTATTTTTATCGTAAAACTAACCGTTTCACTAAAAAATCCAAAAAACCCATTTTTGCGAACTTTGACCTCGCATAACATTTTTTGCACACACAGGATCAATGGGGACTTTTCACAATTTCATTATAATGGTATCCCTAACGTTCATGTAAATTTTCAGCTTCTTGGGAATTTATAGGGCTAACTTGACCGGATTACAGAGGTAAACAGATGCCTGTTTAACACTCACTTCGCCCCAACGTTAAAGTTAGCCCAGGGCTATCTAACACGAAAATTTAACCCTACATTGATAGTCTACTTAACAATAATAAGAACGCAGAAAGTGAAGTAACTTTCATTGAAACAGGGATGCCATTAGTGTCTATGTTAAGCGACGACTTACAAATCGAGTCTTGCTATAATCTCTCGGTAGTTACATATAATTTGACATGGGACCGAAACAAGACGTTTGCTACATACAACAGTAATATATAATAGGTAAAGCAGTTATACGCCGCGAATACGTATCATTCGATCAGAGTTGCATTCGCAGACGACTCGGTAATTGAGTTGAAGCTGAGTGGAGCGGTTCCAGGCAGCACAGAAATTTCGTCGGGAGCGTATATGATATTTCTGTAGGAAACCATCTGTAGAACGTGAGGCTGACAACCTTCTTGATGTGAAAATATACGCCACAGAAGTACATGAAATATTCAACTGTTGACGCTTGCCTTTGGCATAAGCTCTGATTTTTTCTTGAAGTGAGGTACAAATTTAAGAACTATCTGTTTTATTTTATTTTATATAAGTTTCATTACTAATGGAAGAAAAAATCATTCATTTATTCTTCACAAACGATTTGAGTCACATGCAGGGTGATCTACTATGATGTGCGGAAAATTTATCAGTAGATTGTCCCCACCGAAAGGCAGAGCTGGGTAATTCCTGGTGAAAAAGTAATTAGCAATTACAATTCCTTTTTTTTGTGTAATTGTAATTGTAATTAAGTACTTTTTTTTATTAAAGTAATTTGGAATTGTAATTGCAGGAAAATTGTTATAGGAATTGTAATTTGTAATTATATTATTTGAACTATCTAATTACAAATTACTTCTATAAGTACAATTACTTTTTCCAATTACAATTACTTTTTCCAATTACAATTACTTTAAGAACATGCGTATGTGGTTTAACAAACAAGAATACATTAAAGCAGAATTTTACAGTGCATAGTTTAAAATGAATCTGAAAAGTTCAAAAAAAGTTACTTACTGACTAAAAACGAGTTTTTGCCGTGGTCCGTTGCACATTTATGTTTTTTTATTAAGTACACAAACTTTTGTATTTTTGTTTAATAAACTTTTAAAAACTAAATGTGTTTACTGTTTATTATTATCATTCTTATTATTATTAAGCATTGTTATTAGTCAATAAAATAGCGAGGTTGAGAAATTTATTAAGATGGATACAGACCCGGCGGAAATTGTTTGTCATGGTGAGTATAACAAAACCCTAAAATGTTGACCTCCAAATGGTGGTGGAACCGTGTTTTATGGGCCGAAAAGGGGGTTTTTTGGACATTTTAAAGGTCAAATTTGCAGTTTTATTTATTTTTACTACTTAAACATTTAGTTAAGGAACGAAAATAGTATCCTTTTATTCTTAATATTAAAGGAATCTCCAGTTTAAATTTGGTGAAAATCAGACCATCCCCCCTCCTGATATAGATATATATATATATATATATATATATATATATATATATATATATATATATATATATACGAAAAAAATTGAAAAAAGTAAATTTCGGCTATCTTGATCACATCTCAACCGATTTGGCTGAAATTTGGAATGAAAGTAGTCTTTATCACACAAAAATTATTTACCAGATTTTAGCCAAAAATATTAAATAGTTTGGCTGAAATTGCAGTTTCAGTCAAATTTTCGGACCTAAAATACGGATTGAATTTTCATTTATGGCAAAAGGTAGGTTATTTTATGTAATTTCACGTGATATAAGTCAAAAATCACTTTTTTTTACATTCGGTCGTTTTTTAGTCATTTGTACTATTTGTATATATAATATACAGTGTGTCCAACTAAGTCGGCACCATATGGGAAACTTTTTTATTATTGGTTTTATGAAAAAATGTTATTCTTGATAAAAAGTTTTAAAACCCAAAATTAAATAGTCAGATATCAATTTTTTGCAGTCTTAATCGGGGTTTGTCGAAAAATTTAAATTTTGCTCAAGAGTAAATTACCTTTATTTATTACAATATCGACAATCATTATTAAGAAAAGTTGATCCTAATTGAAAACTACGGTCACATATCCAATATTATCCATTACCATGAAAAAACGATCTTTAATAATTTTTGGGTATAATATCTATTTTTTCATACTGAATATCTGACCATAGTTTTCAATTAGGATCAACTTTTCTTAATATCGACAATCGTTATTAAGAAAAGTTGATCCTAATTGAAAACTACAGTCAGATATCCAGTATTATCCATCTACCATGAAAAAATACTCAAAAATTATTAAAAATCATTTTTTCATGATAGATGGATAATATTGGATATCTGAGTTTTCAATTAGGATCAACTTTTCTTAATAACGATTGTCGATATTGTAATAAATAAAGGTACTTTACTCTTGAGCAAAATTTACATTTTTCGACAAACCTCGTATATGACTGCAAAAAATTGATATCTGATTATTTCATTTTGGGTTTTAGGTCATGCAAAACTTTTTATCAAGAATAACTTTTTTTCATAAAACCGATAATAAAAAAGTTTCCCATATGGTGCAGACTTAGTTGGACACACTGTATATGTACTCAGTGACTATGTGTGCGCGCACTGGTATAAAGCAGAAAACAATTGTATTTATTATTTATAAAACTTTAAAAAATATATATTTTTTTATTTTTATAGTCGTGCCTACTGCTTTGACGCAAGTATTTTTTTTTAAGGCCCAGTATGATTTTCCAAAGATATTGATAACTCCCGAACCGAAGGTCCGATTTTGATTTTCAAAAATGGAGATTGTAGGGTTCGATTAAGTCTATTAGGTGACGTTTGTGAGAAATTTGACAAAACAAGAGCGAATCTACAAATCCTGAAAAACTTAATTTTTTTTATAGATTCTACAAATACCCGACAGTTTCCTAATGAAAATCGAAAATTAAGTATTCCGTCGATCAATATCTATAAACGATATAAGGTACGGACCTTTTCGGACAAAAAATCTGAAATAGAGTTTTTCGAAAAATTAAAAATAAACGAGTTATTTACAAAGATGCATGACCACAATATAACCGATGCCCTTTCTGTATTTCAAAATGTAGTTAGCCTTTACTTTAGTCAATGCAAAAAGAAAAAAAAAAGGCACTGAATCATCCCAACAGGGATAAAAAGCATATCAAAATGTAGTTATTAGCTTGGTCAGATATCTTCCCCACATTTAAACTGAAGGTTCCTTTAATATTGAGAATAAAAGGATACCATTTTCTTTTCTTAACTAGTTGTTTAAGTGATCAAAAAAACTTACAGCAACAAATTTGACCCTTAAAATGTCCAAAATACCCCTTTTCGGTCAAAAAAGCGTGGTTCCACCCCTTTTTGGAAATTAAAATTGTAGGGTTTTATTATACTCGTCATGACAAATAATTTCCGCAGGGTCTGCATCTATCTTAAAATTTTTCCCAATCCTTTCCTAAACCGACTCCACTATTAAGCTGCCTTTTCTATATGTTTATTAAATTTTTCCTGATTACATTTAAGGTCAAACATTCTAATAACGATTCTACCGCTACCATAAAATATTTAGGACTGGTACTAGACTCGCACTTGAAATGGAGAAATCATATCGAATACTTAAATTGAAGAATACGAAAACTGATCTATAAATTTTATAGACTAAAAGGTATACTGAATAATAAAACTCTCCTAATTACGTACAACAGCTTAGTTGAATCTATTATTAGATATGGTATCACAGTATGAGGTTCCGCTTATAAAGTAACATTACGACCGCTACAGATAACACAGAACTATATCTTGAGAATAATTTTTAACAAAAAAAGCAGAGAAAGCTGCAGAAACATTTTTACTGAGAACTAGTTACTCGATGTGATAGGTTTATACATGCATGCGGCTGTAGCCTATGCATACAGCAAAAAAGAGACCATTGGTTCCATCGTTCAACATAAATATGAAACGAGGGCTAGGACAACCAACACGTATAAGGTACCATTTTATAGCAAAAATGTATCTCAAAAATGCATTAAATATAACGGAACCAAGTTACTTAATGAACTTCCCCCACACATAAAAACAATGAGAAAAAAGCGGTTCAGACTAGAAACAAAAAAATATCTGATCGACAACTACACTACACTTCTACCCATTTTAGCGTGACCTAACACAAAAGCATCTCATATCATTCTCTTACTATAGTTTAGAAATTCATATTTGTACAGGTAACAATATACCTACCGAATTAATAATGTATCATTATTTTACCGCCCACCGACACATTTCTTTTTTTCTCTTAAATATGGTATCTTCATGATTTTCACCTCGATATAAATATAAATCAAATTGTTTTTCTCAACATGTTCACTCGCATTTTTATACCCATAGATTTATTATATCAGAATATACATAGGTATTAGGTATAGTTACCTAGTATATTACAAATCAGATAATCATGACAAATTTACTACAGCAATTCTTTTTGTTAGTATTGCTATATTAATGATGCAACATAGATATAGAATTAAGATAATGTATATTCTGCTTGACACAATACGAGGTCTCCTCAGGTGTCATTTTTTTTCATTGTAAACTAGATTAAAACACTTTGTTTTGTTAATTTTTTGCAGTAATAAATAAATAAATAAATAAATAAATAAATAAATAAATAAATAAAAAAATAAATAAATAAATAAATAAATAAATAAATAAATAAATAAATAAATAAATAAATAAATAAATAAATACATTAATAAATAAATAAATAAATAAATAAATAAATAATAAATATTAAAACGCAATATTACACAACACTTTTAATTAAAATGTTTAACTTACCTTTTTGTCTGTTCGGTCACTATAATTTACTTTCATCATAAAAATAATTAGAAAAGTAATTGCTAATTCCTTTTTTAAAGACATGTACTTTGTAATTGTAATTAGCTCCTTTTTTAAGAAAGTAATTTTTAATTGTAATTATTTTTAAATTACAAGTAATTACCCAGCTCTGCCGAAAGGAGTTAAGAAACTGGCAGCAAAGCTGAAGAGGGTAGAAGTGACTTTTTGGTTTTAATCAAATCACACTACAAAAATAGCCAAACAAGTCGAAAAGACATTGACACTATGCTAGTGAACTCTTCAACAACAAGTAGATATAAGAGATATTTACTTAAACCCGTCAATAACACAAAAACACCAACCTTCGGCGGTGCTTTGTACCTGCCGGTGTCCTGATTGTTCGACCAAAAGCAAAAAATGCGGCACTTTGACCGCACCCGTCAGTTGACTTTTTATGCCAATTAATTGTGAGGTGAGGTACGGTACCGATTTCAGTGACTGGATCTCGATCGGCGAAGTTAAGCACGCCGGGCGAGTCCGTCGCTTGGATGGGTGATCGTATCTCATCTCGCCGTCCTGGTTAAGTGGTAGAGTAGCATTAGCTAAACTTCGCCAGGATGTTAATATAAATCAGGAATTAAAAAAAATTAAGGAAATGTAAACATCTCTGATATGTTCTTTCACAAGTAAGTTCATCGCTCTATTACTGACCACAGACGTGTAACAGTAGCGTATCTTCGTAAGTTTTAACCCTTTTTAATATACTAAATTACCGGATCACTCTAAAATTTTGCAGGGGCTTTCCCACATTGTAGACTAATACACCATTTAATTTTCCGCATTTCATAGTAAACCACGCTGTATAATGCAAAGAAGTTCAAATCCAAAGGTCAGACCTTTAGATCTGCATGTATTTTGATGTGTTGAATTCCAATTTCATATCAGAATTTATGTTTGACTGCGGAATTTCGATTAATTTACGGTATTAGTCCTAAAATGGTAAAAAAAATCGCATTTTCTTTCTGTTCAAATAGGCATGGAATGTCATGAAACGTCGAGATTTCAAGTTTGTGCGCACGATCACTCTGATTGTTTGGTACACGTATCTATGTACGAGATCTGGAACTGGATTATATTTTGATTTTGTCCATAAAGTTGGGATTTCGCGTGTGTACGAGAAGCCAAGGTCTCAAAATTTTTATGCCATCAGCTGCCTCCACTATCACACCCCCATCCTATTATCACAGGGGATAAAAAATGAAATTGTAATTTTGTATGTTCACAGGGTGATTGGGTAACATTTGACCTGCAGATTCTATAAGGGAAAACATTAATTTTGTTGCTTAAAAACTGAGTCAAGTATTACTACTTACTGAGATACAGGGTGTTAAAGTATAAAAATAATTCAGTAATGTTCTTATATTTCAGTTATTTTTTAACAAATAAACATAAAAATCGGTACAATTACGTTTTTTGACGTGAAAAAATCGAATAAGCCATTATTTTTGGTGTATCACATAGAGGGCGCTACGTAAGCTATCTTGGTTTAACAGAATCCGTCACTTAGTTCTTTTATAATATCATTGCAAATTTTTTATTTAACCATTATTTTTAAACAAAAAAGTGATACTATTTTGTCTTCAGAAAATGCACCCTTATCTTATAGATATTTACATTTTAGAAAATCCTGCGCACCCATATTTTTTTTTAACTTTTTTGCAGTGATCCTCTCTTTCCTCCTCAATATGCATATTATGTAATATTACATTCTTCATTGTAACAAAATAACTTTTAATACCAAATATCTGAAGAGGTTAAATGGTTCAAATACACAAATTTCGGTTTTGTACATCCCCAAAGAAATAGTTCAACGGAATGAGATCGGGAGCATTGGCTGGCAGTAAACATTTTCATTATTTGCAATTGTTTTGTTATTAAAAATTCCACTTAGGTATTGTATTACTATACCACTATTATGTGCTGGACAACCATCATGATGAAACCAAATTTTGATAATATCTTCTAGAGCAAGTCTAAGAGCTGGTATTATTATACTCTTCGCAAAAACGAAGAGTATATTGTATTTGATCGGCACATTTCTAAATCAGTAAATATCGCTCGTAGAGAAAATTTTTTTATATCGTTATGTTAGTGAACGAATTCTGAACAACTTTCAAAATGTCCGTCTGTCCGTCTGTCCGTCTGTCCGTCTGTCCGTCTGTCCGTCTGTCCGTCCGTCACGTTTCTTGTAAGCACGATAACTCAAGAAAGAAAAATCCGATTGTATTGAAATTTGGACAGTAACTTAGTGTTAGCTAGAGGAAGAACCCTATTGTTTTTTAACAAAATAGATTGGTAAAGCGGACTCAACAAGACAAATAAAAAATTGTTGTATACGAGGGTGATCAGGCCGGCCATCACATACGCGGCGCCGGTGTGGTGCAGCATACCGGCCACGACAATGAGAAAACTTCGAGTTCTCGAACATAAATTTATGCGCCTCATCTCTGGTTCGGACAGATACCCTCCCTCAGAGATTTATATGATCGTTGCCACGACATAACCCCACTAGCGGACTACGTCCAAGAAATTTCTCAAAAATTCTACGAATTCAAACTGGGCGATAGTCCGCTAACCCGCAACATAACCCGAATCAGACAGCATAATGCAATCCCTTTCGATATCCGACACCCCCTACCATACCAGGCGTTGCCTATTTTCCGGCAACCTCTCTAGCCAAACTTTCCTATACGACAACTTCTTATTTCCCCATCTTTAATCTTTACTAAAACCTATAACCAACCTTCTCTATCCCCTTTATATGTTCTATTTGTTTTATCCTTTTTGTTCTTTTTGTTTCTAAATTCCATCTTGACCTATAAATTCGTAAAAAACAAAATATTTCTTACCACATGTTTTTTAAAGTTCTACGGCATTTTCCTGGCGGCAGGAAGACCACCAGGGTGGAATTACTTTAAACGGGTTTTTTCGTTGAGTTCTGTTTTCCCGTGCCACCAACCAAAATTAAATAAGTGCTTTGCCTAGTGAGTGATAATTTTTTACAGTTTTCTTTTAATAAGCTTTAGGTCCGTGTGGACACATTTTTAATTTTATTTTAGTTTTTAAGTCTGCCTGTGACAGACAGGAGTACTAACTAAGACATCCGTCGTTAAGCCAAACCGGACCTGCCTCGCCCAGCTCTGCAATCACCACGGCACTCAGCGCCGTGGTTGTTTGGCTGGCATCGGGACAGGTTCCGGCAAGGCGCATAAATGTATATACAAATGTTTAATAAATTGTTATTGTTGTTGTTGTGTCGCAATCCAAGGGTCCCGGGTTCGACCCACCACATCGTGATTTTTTTTTCATATTTTTTTTTCACAACAAAGTTGGTATCACATTTAGAATGTCCAAAAATTAACATTATTTACAAGAAAAATGCGAAAGAGTATCCTATAGAATGTGTAACAATTATATAAAAAGCTCAGTAAATCGGCGAAGAGTATAATGCTTCCACTAGTTTGTTCTTGTAACATTCGCGAATAATTTACATCGCTCGACTTATTATGATAAACAGATGGTCCAATAATACGATTACCTGGAAAGTATATTTTTAATGAATTTTCAATAAACGATTTAAACAAGTTTACTTATTATACCACCACACTAGACTTGCATCCAAATTTTGTTTGAAATATTATTTTGCTAGTTACATGAGAATTTTGAATACCCTGTCAGTCGGTCTGTCCGTAACTTTTCTTGTGTTCACATTTACTCAGGAACGGTTTAAGATTTTGACTTGAAAGTTGGCACACATATGTATTTTAACAAGATCTGGAACTAGTATATATTTTGAGCTTATTCCGTTGAAGGATTGGGGAGTAAATTGAGGCAAATGGGGGTAAATAGGTAAATCAAACAAGTAAGAGTTCATAAAATTGTTATTTAGTTTATATAAGAGAAGCTAAGCTAGCTAAGGTCTCAAAAAGTTTTGGGAATAGCCACCTCCAATAGACACACATGCGATGACGCGTCTCTGACACTCATCTGTCCTTGAAACATTGGTGTAAATTTAGCAACCTGCTAAAATAATCTTGAAAGCAGGCACGCTAATGTTCGTCTGTTCATAGGACTCGATTTGGTAAATGGGTGGTAGTAGGGGTGGATGAAGTAAACAAATTTTTTGAAGCATCAGATTCTTGTATACACGCTAAATTACAATTTTATTTTTCTCACCCCCTTTAATAATGGGGTGGGGGTAGTAATGGGGGTGGCTAATAAAAATTTTTTTGAGACCCCAACTTCTTTTTTATATACTAAATACCAATTTTACGGACTCTTATTGCTTGATTTACCTATTTTCCTCCATTTACCCCAATTTATCCCCCAACCCTTCAACGAAATAAGATCAAAATATAATCTAGTTCCAGATATCCTTAAAATACATACGTGTACCAAATTTCAAGTCAATATCTTAAACGTTTCCAGAGTAAACGTGCACACAAAAAAGTTACAGACAGACAGACTGACAGAGAGAAATTTTTTTGCTCACACTTAAAGTTTCGACGTTTCATGACATTCTAAGCCTATAACAATAAAAATTTTCGAAAGGTTTTTTTTGCGTAACTATACTTTCACTGGATATGGAAGTAAAATATCTCGAAAACAAAGATAGCCAAGTAAAATTTAAAGAGACCAACGAGACGGCCGCGGCCATGAAATTCTTCAAAACTGTTCCCATGTAACAATTTCTCTATCCCTAATAGTAACCGAGATAGAAATGCATGCAATCCCAATTTGGACCATAGCTAGTGTACAAACTCTCCTGAGTGTATTTTAAATTTACAATCGCTATCAAAATATTTAATCATTAAAACAAACTGGCAGATTCTACCTGTTTTATTAGCTCACGTATAAATCATGACTTGATTATCCTCTCTTTAACAAAGTCAATCGATACAGTTTATTTGGGATAAAAAACAAACAAACGTAAAAATGCGAACCTTAAACATAATTGGATTCCGTAGCATATCCACCTTATTGGAAACGAGTAAATGGAAATCTGTTAACAGTACTGGAACAAAGCGTTCGACACAAAGAGTAAAACGAGAATGTTTAAACAAAACAGGGAGCCGCGAAAATGTACAAGGTAGGAAGCGCCGGATTGGAGTAAAAGGGGAATGCATTTAAAACTTAGCCTAATTAACTAATGTAATTTACAATTTAAATTGGGCAGTGCGGCTTGGAGGATAGTGCCGTTTCGGCTATTACGACTCAGACCTAATTATAAGAGTACACCTCATTTAGCTAGCGCAATTATATAATCGCGTTTCGGTGAACATGTGCATCAATGCAGTGCAGAAGTGGCGCTCGGGATTTTTGCAGATCAAAACTCAATATACGGGTGTTGCATTATTGAATACTTATACTTATTGCTAACGAAATATACAGGGTGGGACAATAGTGCGCCGGACTTCGATATCTCGAGTTGTGATAATTAGAAATTAAAAAAAAAATACGAGTAAACTAGATAAAAAAGTCTATAACCGGAAATTATTTTCGAAGATACAGGGCAAGCCAAGACGAAATTACAGGATTAAGTGCCTTTTTTTTAATGAAATGGCGGTGTATTTTCTGAGGCCTCTTTCTAGACTATTGATTCCTACATTATTATTGACTCCCTTATTGATTTCTCAACCACTTGGATGTAATTAATTTTTTTGTTGAAATAATGCCCACTGCAGACGTATATTGAAAAAATCATCAAAGTCACAATTATGGGCTTTAAGAAAAACTTATGTGAATACTAGTTAGGAAACATCTAATTAATGTTTTTGAATCATTTCTACTATCAGAGTGACGAAGTATTTTTACCATTCGTTGAAATTTTCGGCTATCATATAAAAGATTTAGGTAATTAACATCAGAATTTTTTTCATAAGATCAGTACTTTTTTGTTTCGATATCAATACGTTAATTTTTAATTCACTGGCAACGCTGAAAGGTACACATATGATGTTGATGGTTCTTCTTGAGGCCCCTGAATCCGTTTTCTTCCTATTGAAATATAATTGTTTTAACGAACAATTAATTAAATAGTCCCATCGAGTCCAATAATAATATAACAGATTTCCGAGCAGATCTCGTAAAAAAAATTATTTTGCACATAAACACTCCACTGAATGCAAAAATTGCAAAAAATAATAATTAATGATATTCCAGTACTAAACAATCAAATATACAGACAGAAAGTAAGATATGATTTTCACAATACCTGAATATTTATTTTCTTTCTAACAGTGAAGTTGTCAAATGTCATACAAAACGTTAACCAATCACCATTGAGCACCAAAGAGCCAATCACAGTAAAGTGCAGGTGTTACTTTTACTGTAGTCTCTTAAATAATACCTACCCACTTCAATGAATTGGAAGACATGGACCCACTAAATGGCCTGCTAGATCCCCAGATCTTACAAAAATGAATTTCTTTTTATGAGAAAAGGAAATTATTTATAAAGACACACCAACAACAGTACAAAATATGAAGGAAAGGATAATAACTGCTTCTAAATCTATCTTTAGGAACGGTAGAAACCTCATTTCAAAAGCATATAGAGATGTGTGTCAATCAAAATGGACAACATGTGGAGCACTATAATTTTTTCTAATGGTTTATTTGAAGAAGCCTCTATTGTATAGGTTTATTCTTGAATTTTGTACTTATTGCCTAATAAAACGAAAATGGTTGCAATTAGCCATAGGGAAGTACTTGCAAAAAATGTTCGTCTTTCATTTCTCAAATTGAGGTAATTCAATTTAAAAAGTTCTTAATTGAAAAATAATTTTTTGCCATCCTGTACATTTTTAGGAAGTAAAAATGATTCAAAAACATCAGTTAGATGTCTTGTAACTAGTATTTACATAAGTTTTTCTTTAAACCCATAATTGTGACTTTGTGATTTTTTCAATATGCATCTGCAGATGGCATTATTTCAACAAAAAAACTCATTACATCCAAGTGGTTGGGAGATAGTCAATAATAATATAGGAATGAATAGAGTCTAAAAAGAGGTTTCAAAAAATGTACCGATATACATAGCATTCCATTTAAAAAAAGGGACTTGATCCTCTAATTTCGTTTTGGCTGGCTCCGGTTATAGACTTTTACTTCCACGTCCAGTGGAAGTGTAGTAACGACAAAAAAATTTTTAAAAATTTTTATTGTTCAAATAGGCTTAAAATGTCATGAAACGTCGAGATTTTAAGTTTGAGCGAAAAAAAATTTTCTGTCTGTCGGTCTGTCGGTCTGTCTGTCTGTCGGTCGGTCTGTCTGTCTGTAACTTTTTTTGTGCGCACGTTTACTCTGGAACCGTTTGAGATATTGACTTGAAATTTGGTACACATATGTACTTTAACGAGATCTAGAACTAGATTATATTTTCATCTTGTTCCGTCGAAGGGTTGGGGGGTAAATTGGGGTAAATTTGGGGTAAATGGGTAAATCAAGCATAAATCAAATGGGTAAATCAAGAGTCAATAAAATTGGTATTTAGTATATACAAGAGAAGCTGAGGTCTCAAAAAAATTTTTGGCATTAGCCACCCCCATTACCACCCCCACTCCTTATTAAAGGGGATGAAAAAAAAAATGTGATTTAGTGCATGTACAGGAACCAGAAACCTCAAAATATTTTTTTACTTCATTCACCCCCCACTACCACCCCCCTATCACCACCCCCAAATATTATATTATTAAAGCTCCATAAACAATTATTTTCACAATTATTTTCACAAAGTTTTTTCGTTGTGAGTGACTTGGATAGAGAATCTGGATGTGGAAGTAGTGATTCCTTGGGCAGCGGTTTTTATATAGTTTACTTTTTGTAAATTTCTAGCTGTCGTAGAATTCGAGATATCGAAGTCCGACGCACTATTGCTCCACCCTGTATTTCTTGGCATAATGAAATAGGTACAAATAATTTTAATTGATTTCTTTTTTTTTATATAATAATCAAGCATGGAAACCAGGCGGTCTGCGTAAACCTTCCCTGAATTTTTGGCTACAAGACTTTTTCTCGATTGAAAATTTTGAGATAAGTGCCAGTTCTGGAAGGGTGTAAATACTAATGTACACCGTCATAGTAAGGCCGCCCTCATATATACAGCGGCGGTGTGGGGCAGCGCATTGGTAACGACAATTGAAAAACTCGGAGTTTTGGAACACAAAGAAGAATGTTTTTGCCCATTTTGACAAAAGTGCAGAAACAGTGTTTTTCGATTAATTTTTGGGTGATAATAGAGGTGGCTAATGCCAAAAAATATTTTGAGGCCTTAGCTTCTCTTGTATATACAGGGTGCGCCACTTAAAACTCCCCAGACTTTTTTATTTTTGAAGCGATAACCATGTTGGGCACATCAAATTATTAGGCATTTTTAAAGCCTTTAAACATGCATACAGAGTGATTTAATAAAAAAAAATTGAAAAAATTGTTAAGAAAGGAAACTTAATTTCTTTGAATATTTTTTTACCTCACCCTGTACATGAACTGTCTTAATGTAGTGTTGTAGTTTGGATTGCACATGTAAAAATCGATCCTATTCGAAGTTTCAGAGCGAATATCTTTAACGAGAAAAATGCACAGGGATGAAATTTTTTTAATTTTTTTTTTCATTTATTTTTTATTTTTTTTTTATTTATTAAAAATATCATACAGAGATAAGATATTCGATGTAAAACTTCGAATATGATTGATTTTTACCTGTGCGGTCCAAGCTACTCTGTTTGGATGCTGTTATCGCGAAATAGGTGAGGATAAGCTACAAGTTAATAGGGCATTTTTTATGCAGAATTTAACGATAAATTTTTTATTTCCTATACTTTTTCTCTTCCGACGAACGGTTTACAAGATAAAAGTAAAAAACCAACCTTAAATCCCCGTTAGGGGTGGTTTTTTGCAAAAAAGGGACATTTCACACCTAAATTGGGGGGGAACTTTTCGGGTATCTATTTCTAACCTTATCTACAGTACGCATCTCAAATATTATTCCTTTATAAATTGTTTCTCCTATTCAGTGTTTTTTAATCGAATTTGCGTGTACTAATACTAAATACCAATTTTATGGAATACTACCTGCTTGATTTACCATCTTTACTTCCATTTACCCCCAAACCTTCAACGGAATAAGATGAAAATCTAGTTCCAGATCTCGTTAAAATACATAATATGTGTAACAAATTTCAAGTTAATATCTTAAACAGTTCTACAGTAATCATTCGCACAAAAAAGTTACGGATAGACAGACAGACTGACAGACAGAAATTTTTTTTGCTCATTCTTAAAATCCCTACATTTCATGACATTTTAAGACTATTTGAACAATAAAAATTTAAAAAAAACCGCACCCAAAATTCTTTACACCAGATTTCCTCTTTGACGAAGATTTCCTCATATTTCTTCCAGATTTCCTTCGCAGTTTGCCCCTCGTTACTATACTTCCACTGGGTGTGGAAGTAAAATTCAAAACACAACGTTCTTCATTTTCGTTTGCTCTATTGGTACGTTTTTTTTCCTTTAATAATCATCAATTTGTCTCATATGATGGTAAGTATTTAAGAATGTGTTCTCATTAGGAGCCGGATGATTTGAATATAGTGCTATATATTCTCTTCTTGCAGCCTTTTTACGCAACATATCAAGGCAAAACATATCAGACTTTTTTGCTTCTGTGTAACCTATTTTGATCAAATAATAATACGAAATGTCAAACAGTAACAATGTTGTCATAGTATCATCAGTCACAGCCTACTCCGTAAGAGTAATTACTGCGCATCCTTCAATAACCAAAAATACCTATATGCATGTTTGGAGCATATTTATGTCCGATATGTCAAGAAATATTACAGCTAGACCTGTACATATGTGAAATCAGGGAAAAAAGATCTAAAAGAATATGTAATATCACGTGACCTATGCAAGATCAATTGTTTTTTTAATTGCATTTAAAAAATATATGTATAAAACCCTACAAATTTTATACGAAACTTTTTTTATTTTCAGTAATAACAGAAATGTTTTGTTCAAATTTTTCTGTTTCTTACTGGGATGCTCTGCCACACATTTAGACAATATTGTTCAAATTTATGCGACTAATATCAACTTAATCTAGATACACCTATCTCAGAGATCTCTATGAACGCCGTAACGATATAACACCACTAGCACTGGCGTTTTTAGGATACCGTGCGTGTAATTTCCCATTAGGCAAGTAAATTCACGTAGCGCGATAGATATGACAACACAGCTGCCGTAAATTCCTCCGTCGAGTGGAGCATCCCAGTCTGTTATTTCATTTCAGCCAGCTGGCACGCGCTATGTTGTAATTTTACTCCCTATGCCTAGCGCTCGGCTACACGCACGGTATAATCATCAAGTAAAATTCCAAGAGATTTCTTCTATATTTTTTTTTACCTGAAGCTATCAAAATTCCTCTACGATTGCACACACTGTGGCCATTATTAGAAATATAAACAATAACCTTCTAAAAATAAATGAATAAAAGAGTATTTTGTCCTTTGCGTCACGTTTGTAATTATAATTTCCAGTCTAATTGTGCGAATATTAACGTTAATAGACATCTGTCTGTAAAAGATGTCGTTAACATTACTTCCGTAAATAACTATGGTAACGTTGAGTCTACCTACTTATAATTATTTTCTCTGCAGGATATTTATAAATACAAAAAATATTGCTCCTAAATAGAAATCTTAGTTCACAATAAATATGAGTAATCTCATATTTACAAGTGTGTAGTCCAACTTTACCCGAAAATTTATAAGAATCAGTCGCTAGTTTTCAAACAATATTTCTATCGCAGGCATGTTATGAATATTTGAACATAATTTGAATGATAACCTTTAATTTTAACATAATGATTTAAAAATGCAGTAAATATAATGCACATATAGTGTTATATTTAGTGTAGATGTCTATATTGTTTATCTATAGAGAGCTAAGAGTATAAAGGACAATGAAAAGGATTTCAACTAAACCTCCGACACAATTGCTCAGGTTTAACTTACAACTTCATCCCCTAGAATTGCGGAATTTGTTTCAGTACACAATATATTATCTGTGTGAGGAAAGCTACTTCTTCGTAATGTCCCAAATGCAATTTGTACTCCTACCTGTTTTCACCCCTTTTCTGAATTTATTGCAAACAATTACGTACACTACATCTTTGTTACCAATCTAGTAACTGGTGTTCTTGTTCAATTGTTTATAAGAATCACCGAATAATATAATAATTATCATAGAGTTTTAATTTGGTGTCGAAATCTCAACGAAGACATATTTATGGGAGAAAGCCTATTTTTGTTGGTCGATAGATTTTACTCAAATTATTCTTGTGTTGTAGATACAAACAGCAAATATAGCAAGAATTTATAGTGTATTGAAATTATAACACAACACACCACGTATTAGACAATCCCAAATTCAAAGCCACGGCATAGCTGTCTGGAAGGAATTTCACAGTTCAAAATAGCGCATACATACCCCTTACCCAGCCCCACAAAAAAAGTATGTTGTATCATGAGAAATGAGACCATCATTTCTCCACGTATTTTGAATCCGAATCTGAGGTTCAAATTAATTTCTATCGTGTCATTTTTTTGTAAATCGAGTAAATCACGTGTTGTTTTGCATTTCTGTAGTTTACTGCAATATCAAAAGCTTAAAGCCTTTGCAGTCTCTAAAAATGGCAGGGACAAAAAGAACCTTTGCCTTACAACAGGTGGAGTAGTAATGATTTTGATATATGGGTGGCTATTCTTGAGCGCGAGAGAAATTGTTACTCCCCGGCGAATTTATTCCCTCGCCTTTCACTTGAAATTCCCCTACTCGAAAAACATGTATTCTTGAACAAAAGGAATAACGAGGGACCGGTGAAAGTTTGAGGGAGAAGTCTACAGTGTTGTCATATTGTTCTTCACAATATAACCAATCAGAACTCTCCTTTATCTGATATTTATCAGCTGTGGTGGCCAAAAATTGTTTGGTGGTGGCGTGACAGTTGACAGATCAAAAACATATTTATTCTAGTGAAATTCAAATGGCAACTGACTGAATTTTTCGTAATATTATTGTTTATATGTATATTTTACATACAAAATGACAAGTTTTTGGTTTATTATTAATTGTGGAAGTGTGACAATCCAAATCTAAGCCAATTTTTATAAAATAACCTCCATTTACAATCAGAAGAAGTTGGAGGTTAAAAGACTGCAACTGATTTCAAACAATTAAAAGAAATGATTTTACAAGAGTCTTCTAAGGATTTTATTAGTGGTATGTTGCATATTAATGTAAGAATAATTTGATTTTTAACGTGGGTGTATATTGTAGGAAAAACAGCCGTATTAAAAGAACATGATGATATATCCAATTGAGCATCCTTTCTCAATAAGGGATATAATTTAAAACCCATATGTGAAACTGAAACTGCTTATGATAATAATTACTGCTGCTCAAACAAGCAATAAACAATTCAGGGTAAAGAAAATTAACATTTTATATTGGTTTGTCAGTATCTTTAATAATTATTTCTTGTTTAAATTTTAGTTGAGCGAAGGTGTGGAGCTGTACCAAGAGAGAGAAAAGTGCAATGGCAGAAATTGTTTTAAAGAAGAAAATTTGCAGGCTTTATAAAGATATTTGATGAAGTACATAAATTAAGAAAGGAAATTCCAGAGTACCTACCCGCTGTCAACAAGTGATGCAATGTGCCCTTTTAAAGTATATCGTGTAGTGTTTAAAAACTGAATGTTGGACTATTGGACATTGAAGAAGTATAAAATTAAAACTTTGAAGTGGTCTAAGTTCAGTGAACATATAAACAAAGTCTGAATGGGCTATGAGTGTTGAATTGTAGCTATAATAGCCCTTTTTGTTATAATATATAAACTATGAATGTTACTTTTATTGCTTAGATAGATATTAATATAAATGTTACAATCATTTATTTTTTTCTTACAATATAAATTATAACTTTCTTTTCGATTATCCTTAGAAGTACTAATAGACCTTGGATAATAAATTATTTAATTAGTAAAGATATTTTGTTTTGCTTTCAGTTACATGCACGTACTTAAGTACAAGTTAGACGTAAGTAACTATTCCAATTTACTATAACAATATATAGTAGTAGAATGATAAATAAAACATAATAAAAAGGGAATATTTAATAAAATAAACAACAATATATGAAAAATAAAATTCTTACAGAAATTACAATGGATTTTATAGTCCAAACTATAGATACATTATAGACGAAGGGTTAACTGATGGAAGAAATTATGTACGTCTTATTACATAGGTACCTCAAATAGTTTATAGCACCTCAATCTTCATTGCTTAATTTATATGGTGTCTTTTTAAAAAAAATTACAGCGGTTAATACCTCGACCATAGCCATATTTACTGTTAAAAAACTAATTAGAAATACTTCGTGTCGCTAAGTAGTGAACATGTTTTGTCTAGACTAGCAACATATTCACAGTAAGTACTAAGGAACCATCTGAATCTGCAATAGTCCAAGGAGTCAATTGGTTTTGTTCACGATGCTACGAGTTTATAACCTGAAAAATTAAATTGTACGTTAGCAATTATTTATAAAGCAACATTTAATTAGGCAAGTATATATATATGGAAAGAATGGTTGATCACTGATAACAATTCTTACCTTTGCAACAAGCTTTTATTCTGTAAATTTCTTGCAGAGTACTTCTTTCACCTAACCACAAACAGCTTCAAGACTTGAATGGTTTGAACTCATCCTTCGGTCTATGCAAACCAAGTAATTCGCAGTATCCATATGTGTAATATTTGGAAATACATCAATATTTATACTAAAGCATTTTTTTCTCAAAATATTACGATTTAATTCGATGGCAGCAGTATACCTAACCTCTACATCATGCGACAATTTTGCAAAATACGAACTAACCCTCATCCTGATGAACAAAATTGCGGATATAAAAATAAACGAACAAAAATTTGATCCGTTTTCCCTAAAATTCGAATATTTTTCGCATTTTCAAACTGTTCCTTCGCATCTTCTAAATCATCCAAAACTTGTCTAGCCACTAAATCTTCGATATCCATTATTTAAATAAAACCGAATTAATTATGACAATTATCCACACGCACGATCATAACCTACAAAGTACTTAAAAAATGATTCTTTTCTGCTTTCCCTCGACTTTCTCTTGCTAAAAGTAAGGGAATAAGTAGGGAGTGTTTTCGTCTACCTGGCTGGGGAAAATAAATTCAAGAATACAAACTTTACATGAGGGAGGGGGGGGGGGCGGGGGGGCGAGACGCCATCTTGATTGAAAGTTGCAAAAAAATCGTTTCTTTCGGAATAATTCGACAACGCTCGATCCTACGAGAAAAATGTTCCAGACAAAGTTGAAGAGGACAAAATTTGTAATTATAAGTCTAATATGTAACGAGATACAGCCGGCGATGGGAAAATGAAGTTTAACGTATTCTTTTTAAAAAATTCGTCAAACTCCACTTCACTCTTTAGCCAAGGAAAACCAAAATTTTGTTCGCTTGTTCAGAAACAAACAAAGCTCAATAATATTCGGAACTTTTTTTGACGTCTTAATTAACTTCCTGGCTGAGCTTAGCCATATAGTCCAGGGGGTGTTACCTCTAATTTGAGTGCTAATGAATGGATTTTGATGAAACTTTGTGCAATGTGTTTGTAATGACATTAATAAAAAAAGTTGAAAAAAAAAAGGTTAGAGTAGGAAATGATCGGAAGGGGTAAATAAACAATATAAAAAAAAATAACCTTTTTTGGACCAAAATAAGATGTTTTTACTCTTGTGAATTATTTCGAAAAATGCATATTTTTCGTGATATGGCCGCTCTAAAATTCCTAAAAGTGGGGGAGGGGAAATATAAAAGTTTAATAAATCTGAAAAAATTCAGGTGAATGTATCATCGAAATACAAAATTTTGAGTTTTTTCGGAAAAACATTTTCTTTGACATTGTAGCGCTTTAAAAATATAAAATTTAAAAAAATAAGACGTATGCATTGAGGCCTTATAAACATTTTTTGTCTCTTGTAACTTTTTTGTAACTTGCTAATTTTCCGAGTTACAGGCAGTTTTTCACGATAAATAATGTATGTACTACATTTTTGGCACATTAAAAAATACATGAAAATCCGAAAAATGAGCGTGATTTATATATATTATTAAAAGAAAATATGAAGCCTATAAAGTTATACCATTTTTAAAAGTTCAATATAATTTTTAAATTGAAAATGTGAAAAAGTTTTCCAGAAATTTTTTTTTCACAATTTTTTTTGTTAATGATAAAAGCGGGAGAACTGATTCAAAGGGTTGGTTGAAATAAGTTTATATAGTTACAAGTATAACACTTATTTTATTTAAAGTATAAATAATGTAACCATAATTTTATATTATAGTAAAGACTATCAAATGAATTTGTTTCGTCAACTTTCAAAGTTTCATTTGTTCCGTTAATATCTATTAAATCTTCCGCATCTTTACAATTCGTACAATCTACACCATTGCATCTTTTACAAGCTGAGGTCCAATGAAATACACCTTTGAGACAACCACAGTTTGCTCGCCAACCTTTTTCGCATCCGCAGAAGATCATTTTTAAAAGAATTTCTGGCGCTGGTAGTTTAGTCATTGGAATACGCATAAAAAATTTTTTGAAAAAAAATTATTGATTAAAAAAGTCTTATTTCAACCCTTTGAATCACTTCTCCCACTTTTATCATTAACAAATAAAAATCATGAAAAAACAATTTTCCGATAAACTTTTTCACATTTTCAATTTAAAAATTATATTGAACTTTTAAAAATGGTATAACTATATAGGTTTCATATTTTTTTATAATAATATATATAATTCACGCTCATTTTTCGAATTTTCATGTATTTTTTAAAGTGCAAAAAATATAGTACATTATTTATAATATAACTCACAAGAGTAAAAACATCTTAGTTTGTGCAAAAAAAGGTAAATATATTATTTTTCATTTTTGACCTAATTCTACATGTTACGGAACCCGATCATTCCCTACTCTAATCTTTTTTTTTCAACATTTTTATTAACGTCATTACAAATATACTTCACAAGATTTCATCAAAGTTCATTCATTAGCACTCAAATTAGAGATTTTGGGCATTTTAGCGCTGCGTTGACTGTACTAATAGCTTTTCCATCACTCAACGAGGACATACGCACACAAACAAGGAGATTTTTAAAGTTTTTTATATTTTTTCAATTTCGAGGATTTTAAACATTTTTATTTTTAAATTACTATAAAATTGCTAAAAATCGTAATAAAAAATTATATAGATTTCAATTTAAGCATATTGATATAGGCGCATTAGGAAAAATGGCAGAAAGATGAGGTAACAAAGAAGATTTTGCGGAAAATTGTCAACCAATACAATTAGTACAATTTTTAATAAAATTTTCTATTTGAGAAAAAGATTCATATAATTGGATAAAAAAATCTCTGTGAGAGTGGTTGTAAATATAAAAGCAACATTTCCTATTTTATTTAGTTCCGGATCAAATATTTTGAAGACCATTCAAAAAGTAACCATTCTTTATATTTAATAAACTTATAACTTCAAAATTAGTATAAAGTCAGTAAAGAAAAAATATATAACAAGTTCACATCAAATGTAACACTTATTATTTAACATTTTAATCAGTAAAGGTGTAGCTGTTAGACACCGTTGAATGACTTCAAAATTTGAGCAACGGAGTTTAATTTGCTTGTTCTCTATTCAGGCTTAACTATATTTGACTGACATTCTCGATCTAACAGTAAACATGGTTCTATTGAACTTGCATTCCAGTTTGCAGTAATTTTGATCAAAGCCTGTGCAGTTTGACGAAGAAAGCTCTGTGCGTAATCAGTAAATATTTGTAATGAAAATTAAAACTAAGTTAAAGATTTAATTACAAACCGAGTTATAAACTTATCTGCGTCTTCTTGAACAATATTTAAGGATAATTAAGAAGCGATACATACATGAAATGTAACATTTTGGCAGTAGTTCCTATCTCAATATCAACTTTGTCAAGATATAAGAATATAAAAATATGAAAATAAGTTAGTTATTCAGTGGAATATAACAGGTCCACTCCGTCTTAATATACAGAGTGTTAATATGTGTAGTTTTCAATCATTCGGTCATAACATTTTTATTTGACGTTCCATTGTTTGTTCTCGTCGAATTCAGATTCCCAAGAAAAAGTATATTATCATAGTTTGGGATTTTCTTTTTGACAAATCCAGCAATAAAATTTAGTGAGGTATTTCAAATGATAATTTTGTACAATTACAAAAATAATGTTTTTCCAAATAATGCAGCGGCCGCCCATTGCAATTGTATCATCAACCTATCAATGAAGTAGAACAAAGCAAACTATGTTTCAAAATATTAGTAATAACTTATTACATCACACAATGCATGTTATCCAATCTATAAGTTGGTATAAGGTATAAAGTAATTTTTTTAAAAACATGTGTTTTTACTTACCATTTTTACTCTAATTCGATGAAACTACATGATAGGGGATATTTTTTGATGCCAAAATGTTCACAATTATTTGCTGAATTCGTCCATAAATACCAACTATTTAAAAATCGCAAAACTAATCATTCACGGTAAATCAAAGGGGGGAGTAACAGTGTGCGTGTCACGGTAAGTCCAAACTTCTATTGGCCATAACTTTTGATTTCACGCTTACCAAAATTCTGATACATACATAAAAAACTTTGTTATTCTCTTAGCTTTAATTTAAGTACAAATATATGGAGCTATGTATTCATTTTGTGATAATAATAGTATAAATTGAATTTCTGCGTACCAAAGCTAAGTCGGTCTTACGAATGCATGGCCATACGCGCTCGAAAAATCGACCTTATTGCTGATTTGCATTAGGGCATGGAAGGGAAAACATGCCGTTAACTCATGTTATAAGGTTTTGAGGTGTAATAATGAACAATTAAAATTAAGTACGTGAAGTAAAATGTTTTATCTCATGATTTTGAAACACTTTTATTAATAAATTGACAGTTACAAACTAAACAAAAAGTTTTTGTTAAAAGTACAAGTTATTGTATGTATATGGAACAAAACTTAAAAGCGAGTTTACATTGTTAGAATTATTATTTCGTATATATAGTGTGTAATGAAAATTCTCGAATAGTAAAAGCATCAAACAGCGAAAGTTGTACCGACAGCCATTATTGCTCTATTTTGTCCATTCAAGTTGAAAACGTTTATTTCTAATAATATTTTAATGTGAAATAATGTCAAACAGTCACATGATATGGAAAGCCATCACTAAATCTTTTGCAATATACACATACATAACAAAAAAACAAAAAGTGTCAACAAATATTAGGCTGCAAGCATGAGCGTCCACAAAAATATTCTTAAGGGGAGCAAATATGTATATTCGCCTACGACATTAGGGTAAAATATATCCCTATCTGCTACAAAATTTAACAGTATCGCAAATAACTAGATTTGCTCTGTGTAACCATATCTGCAGATGTAACATACAGTTTAAAATTCATCTTCGCTGCTAGATGCGTATAAAACCTCCAATTCCATATTGTTCCAAAATAAGGGACATTTGCATATATCACTACATTTTAAATCAGCCTTAAAACACTCACATTTTAAAACATCACATGCATCCTTGTCCTTATAATATAGGTAAGTTCGCGTACTTCCTTATGCGCTGTTTCCAAATAGACATCACTGGTAAAATATAATTTCCATCCAATCCAACAGGATTTGCCTTATACGATGAGTCATGACTATTACACACAAATTTTTGCTTGTAACAAGAAACGTCTTACGTGATGTATAAAGAAATCCTCAATTGGTAGAAAATTAGCAATGGTCGAATTTTGTAGAAGATTGTACCTTAAATCATCTACATCTTTACAAGTTTTTGATTTGTATAGCAACGGAACATATCTACGAGCAATTTTGACGGCATCGTTTATAAAGGCTGTCGCTTTATCAAGTTCAAGCGTGCTCTTATTTTGTTTTAAAAAGGTATATGCAATTTTTTTTCCAATCCCGTATAAAGCACTAGTCGTGTTGCATCCAGTTAAAGCATGTATGGTGGGCAGTGACAAGCAAATACCAATCCGTACATTATTACGAATTGGTATATATTTTATATGTCGTAGGTGAATATGTATTTAGAATTGAATAGAATAAAGTTGATTTACCATAAGCTATCTTCAAAAGTAACATATATTTGTACATAGTCATTTATTATTTTGTGCTCTGTCGTCTATATATAATTTAGTAACATTTTAGTAAACAATTTTAAATTACTAAATATTTGATTTCCGTGGGCAAAGCATTGAATACGCGTAGGCCATCGCTAACAGTTGATTTTTTTAAGAATGATATTTTTGTATTCATGTTGCAGTTTTCAGCAGACCTTACCAAATATTTGTTTCGATCTTTTAACTAAGAAGGGTTTAAGGTAGGTAGGTATTAGATTTTTCTCGATTTTATATATTAAAGTTGTTTCAATACTTTGTTCCACTGAAATACAACCCAATTGGTTGGTTTTGCCAATGTTCTTACATAGATAATCAATATATTTTGAAAACGTCAACTATCGATCTAAAATAATTCCTAAATATTTAATTTAACTTACAAATTCAACTTTCGCATTATTAATGTACAGAAACAGTTGATCATTTAAATATTTTCGGCAATTAGCTTTAGTTCCAAGAACCATACATTTGGTTTGTCATTATAGATTTTCAATTTTTTTTGTACATAACCATATATATAACATACAAAGCTCTTTATTCATTATATCTGTGATTTCAATTTGATTTTTTCAGATACATATATTCCTCATCCTCAAAAAGCTTATATATGAACTTCTTAGGACATGATTTATATCATTCACATATATAATGAATAAAAGAGACCCTAGCACACTGCCCTGCGGTCTGTGGTACCCCATACGAACTAGTAATTTTAGTAGATGTCTTATTGTTTACTTTAGTTTTATTTTTATTTAGTTTTTTCACTTTAGTTTTATGCTCCCCCTGAAAATATTTTTGTGGACGCTCATGCTTGTAGCCTAATATTTGTTGACACCTCTGTTCTTTTATACATGTGTATATTGCATGAGATGAGGTTTAGTGATGGTTTTCCTTGTCATTTGACTGTTTGACATTATCGCAAATAAGTTTTATTAGAAATAAACATTTTCATTTTGAATGAACAAATTAAAGCAATGCCATTTTTGTTCATAAAATCTGTCTATACAGCTTTTGCTGTATAGACTTATATGTACGGAATAATAATCCTAAAAATGTAAAATCGCTTTTAAGTTTTGTTTCCTACAATAACTTTTTATTTATTTTGTAACTGTCAATTTATTATTAAGTAAAAGTGTTATATGTTTAAGAAGTCATGAGATAAACATTTTACTTTACATACTTAATTTTAATTGTTCATTATTACAGCTCGAAACCCTATAACATGAGTTAACGGCATAATTTCCCTTCCATGCCGTTATGCAAATCAGCAATAAGGTCGATTTTTCGAGCGCGCATGGCCATGCATTCGTAAGACCGACTTAGCTTTGGTGCGCAGAAATTCGTGACATTGCGTTATAATTTATACTATTATTATCACAAAATGAAATACGTAGCTCCATGTATTTGTACTTAAGTTAAAGCTAAGAGAATAACAAAGTTTTCTATGTATGTATCAGAATTTTGGTAAGCGTGAAATCAAAAGTTATGGCCAATAGAAGTTTAGACTTACCGTAGCACACACACTGTTACTCCCCCTTTGATTTACCGTGAATAATTAGTTTTGCGATTTTTATATAGTTGGTATATATGGACGAATTCAGCAAATAATTGTGAACATTTTGGCATAAAGAAATATCCTCTGTCATGAATTTTTATCGAATTAGAGGAAAAATGGTAAGTAAAAACACATGTTTTAAAAAAAATTACTTTCTGGGCTGTAACTACCCCTTATACCAACTTATAGATTGGATAACATGCATTTCCAGATGTGATAAGTTATGACCTACATTTTCATATATAGTTTCTTTTGTTCTACCCCATTGATAGGTTGCTCGCTAAATATGCATCTTTGGGGGCTCACGCCGCTACACTAAAAGTGATTATGCAGTAGTTTCAGTAGTAAAAATTTAACAGGGCGGTTTTTATATTAAGTAAAGTCCCTATCCCGAATTGCAGGACAAATATTTATATATTTTTATTAAAGATTTTATCGGTGATTAGCACCAGATTGCAATAAGAAATAATTTAGTAATGTAAGGTCCCATGATTTTTTCTAATAGAAATAAAAAAAAACTGACTGCAAACATAATACCCTCTCAAGCAATTTATGTTAAGACTCGGTCCCAAGCAATAAAAACGTAAATTGCTCTATTTGCATTTTCGAAAATACGGATAGGTCTGGTGACAAAACAGCGCGACTCATATTCTCTGAGGGTCACCGGCTGTATTACCCTTTACCCATGCGGCCACCGCTAAAATGATTCGGTAAATATAAACTGTTTCATCTCACATCAAGTTAATTATAAGCAAACAGTTACAGCAATGACAGGGCTTTTACTATATAGCTGGTTTACAGCTAAATTGAGGTGCCAAATGTTTTTCAATCTTGCCGCATTTTCGTCGGGTCGCAAATTAAACCGTGGTTCTTTCGCTTTTTAAACAATTTTTCCTTTCGGTAAATCAGTTTTGCATATATTAACACAACATCAGATGAATATCTAGTTGAAATTATTTAGAATGTATAATAAGGTTTTCCCAGAAAAAGAAATATTGCTGAAGTAGTTAATTCACGTAAAAAAATGATTTCTGGCATATTTATTATCTTTTTAATTGTACTAATAGTAACAACAAATCGGCAGCTACTGGAAGCGGCTGGAACCTCCCCACACGGTGGATCCTTATCAGCTGTATTTGGATGTTACATCGGAAATCAGAGCACTGAGCAAATAAATTACACGTGACTTTGGAGCCATTTATTTCATGAACAAATATCGAACGAACAGAAGTAGACTACAAGCAATCTGTTAAAACATAACCTCTCATGTTTGTTTATGTTGCATGTTAATCAATTGCTGGATATTATAAGGGTATTAACAGATAACGTTTCGAAGATTTTGTAGAATATTGGATAACGAAAAAAAAATGATAACCCAGAATTTAGCCCAAATGACACTCTAACTTCAACAAGTCAATAACATTATGGACAGTTCAAGCAGACTACGCATGCTTCAAATTAAAATCTTCCTGCTGGATCAAAAAGGTCGAGCTTCGTCCGAGGCCTTTATTTTACTTCCACGTCCAGTGGAAGTATAGTAACGACAAAAAAATTTTTAAAATTTTTTATTGTCCAAATAGGCTTAAAATGTCATGAAACGTCGAGATTTTAAGTTTGAGCGAAAAAAAAAATTTCTGTCTGTCTGTCGGTCTGTCTGTCTGTCTGTCGGTCTGTCTCTCTGTCTGTCTGTCGGTCTGTCTGTAACTTTTTTTTGTGCGCACGTTTACTCTGAAACCGTTTAAGATATTGACTTGAAATTTGGTACACATATGTACTTTAACGAGATCTAGAACTAGATTATATGTTCATCTTGTTCCGTCGAAGGGTTGGGGGGTAAATTGGGGTAAATTTGGGGTAAATGGGTAAATGAAGCAGGTAAGAGTCCATGAAATTGGTATTTAGTATATACAAGAGAAGCTGAGGTCTCAAAAAAAATTTTGGCATTAGCCACCCCCATTACCACCCCCACCTCCTTACTAAAGGGGATGAAAAAAAAATGTGATTTAGTGCATGTACAGGAACCAGAAACCTCAAAATATTTTTTTACTTCATCCACCCCCCACTACCACCCCCCTATCACCACCCCCACCCCACTACCTACGTGGGGTGTCGTTTTATGGGTTTTTGAGGTAGAGGATTTCAAATATTATATTATTAAAGTTCCATAAATAATTATTTTCACATACAAAGTTTTTTCGTTGTGAGTGACTTGGACAGAGAATCTGGATGTGGAAGTAGTGATTCCTTGGGCAGCGGTTTTTTAATATCCGAACGTTTAAGACATGAATACTATAGACAAGGATAACGCACGCCGTGCTTTCAACATTTCTGTGAAATTGGAAGAAAGAAACAGGCGTTACAGATGGCGCAGCACTCACGAGTACACTGGAGCGCAAGCTGCTCATTGGCTAATGACATTAGCACACTGGAATGCGAGCTGCTCATTGGCTAATGACATTTTTGCTAGTGTTACTAGCGCCATCTTCTTTCTTCACTTGCGGATCGGTTTTCATCGGAATTCCTGTTAGCGTCCGTAATCCTTGTCTTTATAATTCATGGTTTAAGATTTAGCTCAGTTAGCTCGATTTGCAATGAACGATTGTGACGTGTCCCATCAATCAGACGTAATATCCGAACACGGCTATAAACAATTATTACCTTAAAAAAAAACAACTAAAATAAGTTTTGATATTGTCAAAAATATTTGGGTTGGTAACATTACGAATGTTGATTTTTAGGTTATGAAATATATTTAGGGACATAACATGTTTAAGTTTTCCAAGTTTATTCTCATTTTTAATGTTTGTATACGCATTTTTAGCTTGGAGCCACAATGGCTCACCTATAGCGAACTCAATCGGGGGACACACTGTACATGCAGGGGCATTCTCGGGACGTTTCGGAGCCAGGTATAGTGTTCTATCCCTCTCTGCCTGCTAAAGTGATAGAGCGCTAGAATGGGATTGTTGGAATTTCCATTTCAACACAGAATATTTAAAAATACTTTTAATTTTTATACCTTCTTTTTTTGTTTTTGCCTACCCTTATGATGGTTGTTTACTTGCGCATGACAATTCCAGTCGATCTCCATACCCTTTCGCATATTTTTTTTTTTTTTTTCGAATAAAATTTAGTCATTCTGTTATGAGTAGTTTGACGTTTAATACCAGTTGTAGCATTAAGACGTGTCCGAGAATCAGTTTTTCGACTATGGCACCACTTATTGTTTCTTTAGATTCTATTCTGTTCCATTAAAAAAACATACACGCAATGTTTCGTCTATTTTTTGTATTTTTGATGTGAAAAATAAAAATTTGGAATTTTTTTTGTATCTACAGGTAAAGCCATTTAGTCTGTTTACATGTGTGCCTAATTGAGCCAAATTCCAACTTTATATCTTTAACCGTTATGGAGATAAGTGGGGTTCTGCTTTTTTTATTTTGATGTAGAAAACCCAAAAAAGGTTCTACAATTCGTGATCTTATACCAATTTTGGGTGCTCCACTGATTACCATGAAAAAATGTACTTATAGTTTTAAAGGATCTATCATAAGGCCTTAGAGTAACTTACAACAATCGGTTCTTACAAACCACAATAAGGCCTAACGGCAAAGAAATTGACAAATTATAAGTTTTTAGAAAAAAAATCCTTATCTTACAAAATAAAACAGATAAAAAAAATTGAAAAAAGTTTTCCCCCATAAATCAGTAAAAAAAAAATCCGCACCAAAAAAATATAAAACATTTTTGTGGAATCTCGGTAGTTATAAAGTTCATAAAAAAAACACGCTTTTCTTTCACAACCTGTAGATAGTAATGTGCTTCAAAATAAAAGAATTGGGCAAAACTCGCTCTTTCACAAATAAATTAACTCTTAAATCCTGAAAACCGCTATAATGATATCTATTATTTTTCTCAAAAAATTCGCTTGGTCTCAATTGGTCGGCAGTTTACATCACATGTTCATGTGTCTATCCGGGGACACACTGTAAAAAAATTACTCTTTTCTACCCATAAATTAAAATAAAAATGGTAATTTCAATTGAATAATTTTTCATGTAGTAAATAGGAAAATTACAGCGACTAAGTCATTTTCTAAAAGAGGATGGCGACACATAGAATTTATTTTTTTATTAAAAATAAATTGCGCTCAAAGTTACTTTGTGGCACAGAAACGGTTCGTTTGCTTTTTAAAATGAAGCCAAAGAGTAATGCGGAATAATTTTATTACAAAAGTAATAAATGCAAAGATGTGAAGCACTGTGGTATTATTATGTTAATGAAAAATATAATACATACAATAAAACAGTAAGTAGTACTAAAATGTAAGAATTCTTAATTGCTTAAATGCCTTTCCTAGGTATTACGAAAATTTTCAAATCATACGTTTCTGGATCACTGACGTCATAAAAATGACTTTTGTGTATTGTGTATCCGGTTGTTCGGAGTTTGAGTAGTTTTAGAGAATATAAAATAATATGAAATAGAAAAACTGTTCTAAATAAAACTTAAATAATAATAATACGAGTGTTTAGTTAGAAGCATTATTTATAAAATCATATAAGTACATCAATTAATTAACTTTAATGCTTACATATACAGAGAAAGCCACAAGATTAAATCAATCTGTCTGTGGGGTGCTTTTTAAAAAATCATTAATTGGAGTGTTTAAACACCAATAGTACATATACATTATCTTTCTCTACTATGGTACTACAGCCCGGGTCAAACCTTGACCTCCTCCAGTTTAGTCTTCCATCCTTCTCCATAATCACGTCCCTAGAAGATTTTTTGCATCTTCTGCCACTCCCTCTTCCCATCTTTTCCTAGGTCTGTCCGTTCTCTTGCTACCTTGCATTTCTCCATTTAGGTTTCTTTTCGGAATTCCGTGGTCTTTCATCCTTGCGACATGTCCTGTCAAGCGTAATCTTTGTACTTTGATATATTCAGACAGTGACGGGATCCTTATATTGTTAATATATTTCGAAGTTGTATCTTACTCGCCATACCCCGTTGTTTTGGACGCACCTAGATTCCTCCTCAGTATCTTTCTCTCAAAAGTGTCCATGGTATTTGCTGTTTTCTGTGTAATGATCCATGCCCCGCATCCATAGGTTATAACTGGTCTTATTATTGTTGCACCTAGTTCCATTTTTGTTCTTCTGTGGACATCTCTTTATCGGAGTGTTGATGTCATGGCAAAATATGCCTTGTTGCCTAAGGTAATTCTTCTCCGTATCTCTGCATCTTCACTACCGTTTTTTGACAGGATTACGCCTAGATATCTGAACTGCTCGACCACTTGTATGTCATCCTGACCTATTGTGATGTTCTGTGTGTTTGTATTTCTTATTGTTTGGGTCATTACCTTCGTTTTATTTGTATTGATGTTTAATCCTACCGTCTTGACTTTGCTTTTGAGATCTACGTATGTCTCTTTTGCTACCGCATAAGATATTTATGTCGTCTACATACGCCGCCAACTATATTGCTTTATTTATGAGTTCATTTGTGGTCGTCAATTGTCTTTTAACATATTCTAGGCATATGTTAAAGATTGTAGGGGTTAGCTCATCACACTGTTTCAGCCCCTTCGTTACTTCGCAGGAATCAGTCAACTGATTCTGGATTCGTATAATTGCGATAGTGTCCGTCATACTTGCCTTGATTAGGTTTACCAGTTTGTCTGTTATGCCAAAATCTGACAGCATTCTGTACAGTCTTTTTCTTTCAATGGAGTCATATGCTTGATGAAAATCCACAAATATCTGGTGTACGTCCGCATTATATTCCCATGCCTTCTCTAGGATCTGTTTAACCGCAAACAGTTGGTCGTTAGTGCTTCTACCTTGTCTAAATCCGGCTTGGTATTCGCCTACTAAATTTTCCTAAAATTCAGCTAGTCATTAGCTTAGTATATATGGGAAGATTTTATGTGCGGTACACAGCAATGAGATTCCCATATAATTTCGGCAGTCCAGCTTGTCACCCGTTTTATATTTTGGGCAGATTATACTTCTTTTCCAGTCGCTGGGTATTTCCTCTTCAGTCCAGATATAAGTATAAGCTTGTGTAGGTACTCCAACTGTTTTTTTTTTACATATACGTCACATTTACTATATTTATAACAGAAGAGAAGTGTAACAGATAAACAGACAATGCAAATAAAATATACTACAGGAGCCCACCCTAACTATACGTGCACCCCCCCCCCTGATCCTTGGGGACAATATTTTTCAACTGATGCAAATCAATCAAATTTTAAAAAAGTTGGTTTCATTTCAAAACCAGATCAGCTCCGCTCATAGGAAAAACCAGATTCTATTAAAGTGTAAAAATCCCTCTACACAATGGCGTTCCATCGTAGGCCATTCCTATAGCCGACGATGCTGCATGATACTACATAGGCAGTACTCACTCACAATGCAGCTTTTGTCTTTGCATTTGTATTTTTCACCCATTATTTTGTCATTTATATTTAATTGTATAATTGGATTATTTTCTATTATTATTATTAACATTATGAAAAGGAATTTAAAATTTCCTATGCAAATATTACATTTTTGGAACCGTGAGGTAATGTAAACCCTCTCTCACTACATCAAAATTATTATTTACTCTTATTAAAATAAGCATAGCCCCTAGACATCTAAAGTTTGCGTTAAAGAACTCATGTTGATGGTTTTCTTTGTAAAGCCGGCGACAATACAAAAGGGGGAACGACTAATATTGGCAGAAGTTGCTGTTTAGAAATTATAATTTTCATTATCTGGCTACTAATTGCGTCATTACCATTGTAATTATCATAGTGAGCGTCGGAGAAGCGGGAACAACTTGAGCGCCGAGATGAAAACATTCCGTAACAGCCAACTTTTAAATGTCTTCTCTCTGTGGTTTTCTACTAAAAAGTCGTATTACGCCGAGCCAGATTACTTACTTTACATCTAATGAAAACTTAAATTCTTAAGCTTCAACAAGTTTATGCCGACTTAAGGAATAATAATACTCGTTAAATTATTTTAGTTTCCACCTTATCTGACAGATAATGTAAGTGCGTCAATTTTGTCTTTTTTCTAACCATCTAATTGAATCTTTTGGGATATTTTAATCAGCATCCCTCAAGGAGAACTTTACTAAAATTTAAGATGTCTTGGTGCTCTAATTAATTGAGATTGCTTTTCTCTTTTCTGCTACTACTGATCTCAAGCACCGACGAATTAAAACAAAAAGTCATTTTACATCCCGTATTAAGCTCACTGTAATGTGAAAAATACACCAGAGACGTTAAATTGGTCAATTTTCATTAACATCGACTTCGGAAGGATCGCATAAAAATAGACCGATAAAATGACTGGACTTTTTAAGGAATTAAAAAGAAGTTTTTCTTAGTTTTTAGTTAGTTTAGTTAAGCTGGTTCACTATACATGTGACCTCAGCAAAGCATTTGATTGTGTATCTCATGTCTTGCTGATCCAGAAATTAAACAAATACAACTTTAACAGGACAAGTATCCAACTTATCAAATCCTATCTAGAAAATCGTATGCAATCAGTCAGATTAAATGGAATATCTTCTGAGGTGTTACATATAAATTCGGGAGTTCCACAGGGTTCAATTTTGGGCCCAGTTTTATTCCTGATTTATATTAATGATGTGCCAAATGCCTTCGAGAATGTCAATTGCATCTTTTATGCAGATGACTCGACGTTACAAATCTCTGACCCTAACTTAGAGAACTTAATATTAAAATGTGACAATGTATTATCTAATGCAAAAAAATGGTTTACACCTAATGCTCTTGCACTTAACGAAGAGAAAACTGTAAAACTTATTTCAAGTACTCGCGATTTGAGAAATGTACCAAATAACCCCACTTGTACAAAGTTTCTAGGTGTCCTTATTGATCCATGTTTACGAATGACCATGTTGATTATCTTGCTGAACAACTATCTAAAGGTATATATGCTCTTAGACAATTGTCAAATACAGTTTCGTCTGATGTATTAAAAACTGCGTATTATGCATTATGTCACTCTCGACTATCTTATGCCATTCTCGCCTGGGGGCATTCTTCTGGTAGACATAGAATTTTTGGTCTCCAGAGGAGGGCAATCAGGATTGTGGGTGGTTTGGGATACCGGGATGACACCAAACAACTCTTTATTTCACTTAAAATACTCACCTTACCTAGCATTTACGCGTTACAATGTATTACACATGTCCATGATAACTTACCTACTTTTAACACCCATGCTGACTTTCATCACTATGAAACACGTCGTAGAGATAACATAAGAACTGAGTACACAAGGCTAACTAGAGGGCAGACTGGTGTTAATTACCATGGTATTAAATTATACAACTTATTAGATGACCGTATTAGAGTTTTACCTAAACAAAAATTTAGATCCACAATAAAAGGTTTTCTGTTAAAAAATGCATTCTTCTCAAATGAAGATATAGTGAGAGAAATTGTAAATTGTAATTTTACTTAAACTTATGTTCTGTGATATGACAAACACTATATTTTTTTTTCTGTTTGATTTTATATAGCTTTTTATTCCATTTATTACAATTTCGGCCATTTTTACATAATTTTAAATCTATTGTATTGTGTTTTACCTATTTGTAAGTGTAACTGTTTGACGTGTGTACAATTTTTTATAAATTTTTAACATGAATAAATCTATCTATCTATCTATCTATCATAATGTCTAAACGTTAGGGTGTTTCTTATTTGACACAATAATAATAATACTAATATTTTTTATGCAGTTTTATTGTAATAGAATAATATAAACATAACATAAACACACCACATAAGTTGACAACTCCCAAGGCTGTGTGGAAGATAGATATAGGCTAGGGACAAGTTATATACTGCTTTCAATGGATTATAATAACGTAATTACAAAATAATAATTATCACAAATTAAATACAAATCGAGCAGGCAACTCCATTATTTCATATTAAACACAAATGTACTTGCTTACTGTAATCCATCACTGTATCTTACATTACAATAATTCATAACACATATTTCAACTCAACTCTCAGATTATAAATACCCCCTGCTTAACTAAACAACCGTTACTTAAATTGAAAATAAGAATTAAATAAATAAATATATATATATATCAATAAACAATGCAATTGTTAAGTAATTATACCTACTTTGTTCTTTATTAAGTAAGTCGGTTTGGAAATTCATTTTTATGTAACGTAAAAAATGGAATTGAAAATAAAGCTCAGTAAACACAAAAAAAATATAAGAAAACGTCTGGAGGCAGTTAATGGCAAAACTTAATATTAAAGATGATTTATGTACTTTATTTATTCGTCAAATATTCCCCCAAAATACCACTCGTGCTTTTAAATTTTATCTATAAATTTTTTCTCAACCTAAGTTGCCAAAAGCTAACATAATTCGTGTAAATTGGCAGTTTACTATCAAAGATTAAATGCCTCTCTCTAAAACGTTGGGGATTTAATCAAATAATAAGTTGTCAATTCTTTATATTACCAGGCAACAACGTTTTCGAAAAAATTTTATCGATTATTTCACTCATTAACGCTATAGCCAATGAGAGCCCGTTTTTTCAAAACATTGCACCAATCAAACGTCATTATTAGTGGTAATTCAAGCTAGATCGGCTTTTGACAGGACCAACATGCAAAATTTATCGCTCTAATTTTTTAGGTCGCTGCAGCGGCAAATATACGAAAATTTTTTGAGGTTTTTTGTCGAGCTTTTAAGTTTTATCTATAAATATCTTCTCTAGCTTATTACTAAGTAATTGTTAACGTACTTACCTTGTAAATTGTAATATTGTATTATGTAGTAGCAAACAAAAACACACCTCAATTCCAAAGCGAATCTTGTCTGAAATATATAGGCTGTAACTTTTGCCTATCTGTAACTATGTCAATTTTCCTAGTGTTCAATCAGGTAACAATTACACACAAAGATTGTACTTAATATAGCTCATAATACAGGAACAAGTCAAGCACAGCTTTCAATAGCTCAATAACGTAGTTACAAAGGTAAGCAAATCATTTATTATAAATGTCAAGTACACATTCGCTCTGGAACAAACTAAAAATGTATAGTACTTACATATATGGTAATCTACCAAAAAGTAACTCGTTGAATCAAAGCTGTGCATCAAACATTATAATTTGTTGTATTTAAAATTCTCTTTGCTTAACAAAGCAAACCTCAACACAGTTAATTCATAAACTTCGTAAGTTAAAAGTAAGGATTAAATACGTAAATATGAGTCGATGAACATTTGTTTATTATGGAATATAACTTGTAGCGCTAGATGGCGCTCTCTATGCCAATCTCGGAACCATGGGTGTATATTTTATTTGGGCGAGACATTGGTACTAAAGTAGTGCTCTCTCTATCGTTCCTCGTCGTATTGCACCTCAGAAATGCCTGAAAGGTGTTAAGCCAGTCTATATATTATAATATCTAAGGTTTCAATTAGTTTTATTTACTAGTTGCCATGGAAACGTCACTAGATTATTTTAAAATATAGCGAATCTCCGTTGTTTCTACTGCGTTTGTTTCAGATTTGCTGTTTTGACAATATGAGTCGGTTTGGAAATATTTCTGTATATCAAATTAATGATGAAATTGAAAATAAAGGTCAGTAAACTCCAAAAAGTGACAAGAAAACGTCTGAAGGCAGTTAATGAGAAAACATAATATTGAAGATGTACTTAATGAATTATTTATTCGTGAAATATTCTCCACAAATACCACTCGTGCTTTAAATTTTGTCTAAAAATTTTTTCTCAAGCTAAGTCGCCCCTAGTTAATATAACTCGTGCAAATTGGCAGTTTATTATCAAAGATTAAATCCCTCCCGCTAAAGCGGTCGGGATTTAATCAGATAATAAACTGCCAATTTGTACTCTTTATATTACCAGGCAACACGCTTTCGAAAAAATTTTCGATAAAATTTTAAGCACTAGTGATATTACATACGATAAAATTCTAAGCACTAGTGATACTACATACGATATAGGTGGTTCTATTACCTATGATGTGTGTATGTATTTAGAAGGAAGCAAAATAATACTAAGGTTCCGTACTTTCATCTATAGGTGGATTTACGGGGGATTGGGTTATGAGGGTCATCTACTTTCATTTTAAAATGTTATAACACACGGCCGTGTTACCCCCCCCCCAAGCTCACGGCCCAGATCCGCCCTTCATAGTGTTATTTAAATCTGCAGAATAAGGTTTATCCCAGAGATAAGCAAAAAAATCGGTATTTTCACCTGATAAATAAGCCTTATCCCTAGAAAACCTATCCAGTACCTAGACCTTTATCTAATAAAAATAGCCACGCCCACGCGGTTCCGCTGTGATTGACAGAATGGAGTATTTTCCATTTTTTTTTTTCAGTTTTGGTGATATACAGTGCGCGTAATTGCCCATTAGGTATGTACATTCACGTAGCACGAGAGATATGACAACACAGCAGAGCAAACTCGCCCGTCCGCGAAGATCTCAGCTCTCAGTTATTTCATTACAGCCAGCTGGCACACGCGATGTTGTAATTCTTACTCCCTATACCTAGCCCGCCACTACACACAGTGTATATCAAGTAAACATATTATTTTAACAATTCTGCGTAATCAATTTAAACCAAAACAATTTCTTAAATAAAAATAAGAAATAAGAATACGCCCGTCTATATACAGATTTCAAATGATTTTATTTGGCGGGAAATAATTTAACCAATCATAGGCAACTTTCGCTTAGACTGTAACTAACTTATATGAATGCCAAATTGTGTATTTACTTTACATTATTTTACCTATGACACTTCTATTTTTCTCAATATCTTGAATATCAATAAATATTATACACATGTATTTAGAAGGAATTGAAAGGTATTTAAATTTGTTATTATGTAGAATTTATCTTAAAAATGGAAACAAAACTTACGGTGAGGATTATGTGGCAACATTTCTTGCGTGCCGCCAGCTGACACTTCTTGTCACAATACAAGTGAAAGAGATATATTTGTTAGATTTATTTTTTCGGAACAGTTGCAATTTTTTTTCCGAAGCACTTATAATTGTGTTTCCACAACTTTTATAAAATACCTTTTAAATGACGTTATCTACTATTTGTAAATTACAGCAAAAGAAACTGAAATGCTTCAAATCAATATGACGGCGTCGTTAGAACACATCTGTCATTTGACTAGCCGTTGACATTGTTGTCATGTTTTGCTAAATATGTTTTTAAAAATCTAATCGGCATTAAAAATTATTCAAAATATTTAATAATTCACGCCTATTATAATTTTTTACATGAGAAAATTAAATTTCGTGAATAAATATATTAAAATTGATTTAATAAATAAGCTTTATACTCCTGTTTTCTTCAATTATCTTTGCTAGAACTAGAGAAGGAATTTCAACTTGGCAACACCACACTGTTTTGTATAAAACCATTCTATCAACAAATCTAGACAGTCCAGCTATGTCATCGGCTAAACTACCTACGTCACCAATTTAAAACACCTGTTGCTCCACTTATTTTAACTTCTGTTTTCTCAAAAAATTGATAATTATTATTCAATAAAAAAAAATTGGAAAATACCCCATTGCTATTTTATCTTCTAATTCAACTTTTTAAAAATTTGGTTTGTGTTACTTTAAATTTATAATCAGATATAAATAATCATTTAATAAAAACGAATTTATAAAATAATACCATAGACCACTTATATAGTGATACGCATATTTTAAATACTTTGTCCTAACAAAATAAGACTATTTTTGTAGGTTGGAAATCTAACCTATAATTAGCTATCTATTTTATTAAGTATCAATTCGCGAAAATATAACAACTGAACTCAATAGGAATTCACGCATAAGGAAAAGTTTATACAGTAAAGTAACAGCGGAAATTTGTCATGATATATAAATCGCTGTCTCATATTGGTGAATTTGTGTGTATCGAAGGTAAATCCCCATTTGGTTCATTTGTTTTATTTTCGCAAATATTGAAAAATGATTTGAATGATTTTTAAATGTTCGCCTGGAGTCAGTATATGGCTACAAACCAAAAGTGCGATACAAACATTACAAATTAAAATAAAATTAAAAAATAAAATATAAAATTTCAGGTTATGTTAGTTATTGATAAGCAATCATAAAAATGACGCAGATGTCATAAACCGGTAACAAACCACAGTAGGCGAATCTTTTCTATATCTAATTGAAGTATAAAACTTCCTTACTTTACAGTGTCTTAAGTTGGCAACACTTTGGGAAGTATCTAAAGGATACCTATATTTTGAATGAAGTACGCATGCAAGTTATCCTGCAGATAGCAACCTCCGGTTACCTTATCTGTCAGATAGTTATTTGCCGGATAAAGACTATTTATACTTAAGTGGAAGTACCCCTAAAGAGTGTTGGCCTATACCGATTTACTGTACTGGACATCTTGTATACACTTTTAGAAATAGTGAAATATTTATTCAATTTCTGCGTTAAAAATGCATTCTATGAGCTACCATAATTCCAATATTTTGCGCATATTACACTTTCGTGTTTAGTTTTGAAGCTACAACAATTGTTATGTGTAGAATTAAAAAATCCTCCGGCCACCTGTCCTTTATTCCAGTTGAAAATGATTCCATGTGCACCGATGATGAATCATTTCATTTCAGCATCATGTTTAAATTATCTTTGTCAACAAACATGTGAAATTATCGATGTGAACACTATCCTACAAAAAGTTACACCCGTATTTTGTTGAAAAAACCCATTTAGGTGAACAAAAAGATACGGATCATGGATTTTTAACGTTACATTTCAAGTGAAATGCAGAGTTGAGCTGGCGCTCGCAAACTGCATTCCCGTCTAAAACAGTGGTGTACTAATTTGTGTCCGAGGTCACGGTGTGTCCTTTGTATTAAAATGGATTAAAAAAATCAAATAAGATGTAAATATAATAAAAAATTATTGTCAGAAAATAATCGAATTTCATATCTGGAATGGATTCTGCAGTTTAGATATTCAGTTTAATTCGGTAACTTCATCGAAATAACTTTATTCATTGTCTGTTTCTTACGGGAATACCCTCACACCTCAAATCTAAATTGCCATTTCATTCTAATAGTCCAATAATTATACAAATTTCCATCACAAAAAATGTTATCTGAGATTTTCCTTCAGTAACCCCCTCAAAAAACCACCTCTTCGGTGAAAAAAGCCTTATTTTACTGATAACTCGCTAACCGTTGAAGATATAAAAAAATTGCTCCTCATAAAAAAGAAATCTTGACTAGTTTCCTAAAAAAATGTCCTGTTGTAATTTTGTTGTATATGCCATGGTTTTCGAGAAAATCGATATTGAAAAAAATTTCAAAATTTGTATTTTTAATGCGTGCGTATTTTCGTTTATTTGAAATTTTTTGCGCGCGGCCTATAGAAAAAATTGAATTGCTCGAAAACCATACAAGCTAGGAAGAAAAATCAAAATGAGTTTTAAAGGGGGTATAAAATACTCTCTTGTGTTGCCATTTTTGATGCCTATTGATATTTATTAGTATATAAAAATAACAATATAATATAATTCTCTTAATTTTTTGCGTCTCTAACTATTCACAGGCCCATAAAAATAACTGACTTTAATATAAGTTATAAATGCATTCATTATCTTTTAGTTCAAGGTAGTACTTCAATGCAGAAAAAGTTAGGAATAAAAATATTCACATTTACAAATTTACCAGCATGTTGAAGTTTGCCAATTTTTTATTACATCCTAAAAATAAAAAAAAGACCCAAACATCTTGAAAATTTAGCTCAAATTTTTTTTTGAGTTTGTATATCATATAACTATTTTTTCTAATCATTTAATAGTTAAAAAATTGCATAAAAAAAATATCATCAAAAAATTTAATATGCATCCTTTTTTGGATTTTTTTTCAAATTAATCTAGCGCCCTTGTATTTTAATATTTTTGAATATATCCGGTCTAAAAATAAAGGTAAGACTTCGTTCATATTAATTGATCATACCATTTAAAATTATACTATATTTCTCAGGAAAAAAAAATGCTATTGAAAGGGATAGAATTTAAAAAAAAAATTACTTACCCAATCTCCAAATTACAAAACATACAGGGACTTTTATTATTTTTTATGGTTACAAAATAAAGTTATTAAATGAATGTATTTCATATCTCATTCTATTTTTTATAATATGTTAACAATTGGCAAATATATATTCAAAAAAATCGGGAAGAAATCAATTTTTACTAACACGACCTTAAAAACCCTAGAAATCTAGTTGCTGTTATAATTTTCTATGGTGAAAAATTGAAGGTTATAAAAATATCTTTCATTTGCTTACTTATTTTCTTAGATATGTCGACAATTGGCGAATATATTAATTAACGATTATCTAACGCATTTTCTAAAAATTCAATTTTTCTTATATTTTCAATATCGATTTTCTCGAAAACTATGGCATATACAAAAAAATTACAAAAGGATTTTTTCTTAGGAAATTAGCCAAGATTTCTTTTTATAATGAGCAATTTTTTTATATCTCCAACGGTTAACGAGTTATCAGTAAAATAAGGCTTTTTTCACCGAAGGAGTGGTTTTTTGGAGGAATTGCCAGTTACTGAAGGAAAATCTCAGATAACATTTTTCACGAGCTTCTGGTATATTTTTTAATTTATCGACTGGACTATAATGCACATAATGTACAAATTGGATCAAAGTATATATCAACTATCAAATATGTCAATTTTTTATTGTCATACATGTCAAATTATTTGTGGAATGGTGCTATCGATGACATTAACCATCTTAACTGTGCAACCACAGAAGACCTATACCAGAAACGACTCTCTGGCCTTCCCGCCAATATTGAATTTTATGCGCATATGTCATATGTCGGTGGTATTATTGTCAACCTATAAACCCGCAAGTTTCTAAATTCACCGGTGGAGCGTACCGGTAAGCAATAACATTATATGATTTGCTATTTTGAAAACCAAAGCCAAAATCAGCTTCGAATTTTATCTACCAATGCGTCCAGCGGTGAATTTAGAAAGGTACGGATTTATAGGTTGACAATACCACCGACAAGATGGCCCAAGGTCACCCCAATTTACCAATGAAAGGGTGCGTTTGCACGCACTCAGTAATTTAGTCGAGTCGCTTAGTAATTTAGTACTCGACCAATGCGGACAGCGTGTTTTAGTCAAGTAATTTAGTGGAAAGCAATTACTAAATTACTGGACCGTCTCTCTACTCGACTAAATTACTGGATGCGTGCAAACGCACCCAAACGTCGAACGTGCCTCCGACAGTGACGCTTCTGGTATAGGTCTTCTGTGGTGCAACATTCAAATATATTTTCATTATCATTGTCGTCGTCGTCATCATCAACATAACCATCATCATCATCCATCACCATTACATTATTATAGACTAAAACGATACATTTTCTCAGCCGCAGTTGGAAACTATTCACCAATCAATCCTTCGCAGGTGTTTGAGATTCGGCTCCATTGGAGCTCATTTTAGGTTATAGGGCCGTTTCGGCAGCGTTGGTGATGTCTGCATCAACAGCTTAAATTCCAGTCCCCAACAAGCGGTCGCAGAGACTCTTACTCCAAGACTTAAAATATGCGCAGTTCCCAATAGTGCGATTTTCCGCACTACGTGTGCGCTCGGTTGACTAGGCAATTATTCTATACTCCTCTCATGGCTCTTCTTAACAGTTCCAAGGGCTTCTACAATTGCTGACACGACTATAGTCTTTGCATTCCACATTCTGCTAACTTCTATTTGGATGTCTTCGTGCTTCCTCGGCTGCGTTTTTATTACTATTACTTGTTAGATTCTCTCCTTAAGAGGAGATTATTGCACCAACAATTAGCTCTCTGCCAGATGCCATTTGCATTTACTTAAGAGGACGGATTTTTAATTTGGATATTGAGCTATTGGAGGTTTCAGGAGAGAACTACACCTGTTATAGACATGATTATGGGAAGTATAGTGATTTTATCTTGTTGCCACATTTTTTAAAATCTCTTCAGAGAGTTCATCGTATTTGTTCAATTCATCACCGTAGGACTGCTGCAAGTTATAGGTGTTGAGTACTGTAATATCTATGAAGAAAGTGTGCGTTTGCATCTTCGGGATAAGTAGGAGTCTGTTAGCGAAAATGGTTTGGTCAGTTATACCCGATCGATCCCAGTATAGTTTACAGACCCAATTCTCTAAAACAGCAGATGTACTCGTAATATGGTTGGTGGTCAAAGCTTGAAGACTTAGCTTGAAATGAACATTTGCAACCTGGTTGTGCCCGCAGATGTAATCAGTGGCCGTCATCATCCTACACCGAGCTGTTATATGTTGAATAGTTTTGGATGCGCCAATGCATTTCCTGCAAGTGTCGCTTCGTATGCCTGGGTCTTTGATAATAACTTTGAGGTAGTTTTTTTGTTACTGGATCGCCATGAAAAAGCCCTCCGTTTCAAGAAACAGTTCCCGTGACTGAGTCAGTAGTTTGACCCTAGTTTATTCTTGGCTCAGGGTATCATTATTAATATTATTATTTATTGATTATTTCGACAATTTAGCTGTTAATTTGCAAATAAATCAGTAAAGAAGGGCATGACCGATTAAGGTGAAAAATGATTATTATAATTCAAATTACACATTTTACTAAACAAGTCTATTTTTTTTAACTCTATGTGTCAATGATCAAGATATTTTCAGATCTGAGACCATTTGGGGATTATTTTGAAACATGGTAGAAGGGTAGACCTGCTAATTGCATAGATAGATAACGTAAATATGTGATTACGAAAAATGAAAACTAAAATATAAAAGGCATGCTATTATCCATCAAAACAGTAACAAACTAGTTATCAAGGTATCAAGGGTGTTATAAGGATAATAATGCACCGAGGTCGGCAGTGTACTTCCCGAGGGCCTCTGGCCCGAGGGAATGTACGTCGACCGAGGGCGTCATTATCCTATAACACCCGTGGTGCCTTCAACGTTTAATGTCCTACAAGTTATTTAATTCAAATTTTTTTTTGCTATTTACGATTTATTAATTTGACATCTATTATGTTCAGAATGATTTGATTTAAAAGAGAGTAAAAGAGAGTAAAAATCAAAATTGTTTGTAAACGCCACCGTTGCATAGCAACGCATTTTGTTTGTCAACGCTATCATAATTTACTTGTTTTGGGTTGTGTTATAATTTTATAATGCCCTAGGGCGTTATAGATATTCATAACGCCCTAGGGCGTTATTTTTTATTTAATGTATCTCAAAATAGAGTGGTTATTGTGAAATATCAGACTTGTAGGACATTAAACATGTTTAAGGGTAGTTAACTACATTGACATTTCAAAATTGTATGTTATACGGTATTGAATAAAGTATTGATTAGAGAAAAAAATAGCCAAAACATAGAAAAACTATTGGTTTTATTTACATGAAAGAAGTGTTTACAAAAAATATGTTTTCTTGAATACACCTAAGAAAATTATATTACGGTATAAACCAGCATGACGAGAGCCATTTTTTCTTATAAAAATTAAAGAGAGTAGAATAGGTGACAAACCTTTCAGAAAATAGTATATTGTGTATTTAGGTGTGAAAGTAATACATTCCCGGACGACGATGCAACAATTATCGAAGTCCGGGAGTGTGCTTTCACACCGAAGTACAAATACTATTTTTTCTGAAATCACAATCAATATTATTATAAACTAAGGAATTGGTATTAATGCATAACATTTCTTCATTACAATCTAACTGCTTACTAATAACTGCGTGTATTTATTTACTGTCTAAAATATACATAAAAAACCGTACGGGAATGTTACTTTCCCGGCCTAGGCCGGGAAAATAACATTCCCGTACGGTTTTATTGATCGTTGCTTGGTAGCGGATCTTTTCCGGTCTGTTTTCTGTACAACGGACTAAAATACTGGAATTGTGCATTTTTCGATCTGAAATCGCGCCGAAAATGTAGACATTGCCGATAGATTTCAGAAAAAATATATTTTAAATAATACGTTTTAAGACCTAGCCTTATCAATGAACGTTCAATAAGGTGGTCTTGAGGGAAATGCCGAGATCTTAATTTTTTATTTGAGGGACTATTTTGGACTATTTAGGGGGTAAACATACCAAAAGTTCCCGAACATAGGAAGTGCGGGGGGTGCAGGGGGGGCATGAAGAAAGTCCTGGTTTTTGGTTTTTCACTCATGTCTCGAAAACAGTTAGCCATATTCAAAAAGTGGATATATGCAAAATTAAAGCTGACTAAATTTTCTACAGTAATGTTTCTATTAATTTTTTTCGTTCGTTCTCTAGAAACCATTCACTGACAGGACCACCCAAAGCTGCATTTTCTGTTGAAGGGTTGGGGGGTAAATTGGGGTAAATACGTAAATCAAGCAGGTAAGAGTCCATAAAATTGGTATTTAGTATATACAAGAGAAGCTAAGGTCTCAAAAAAAAAATTTGGAATTAGCCACCCCCATTATTAAAGGAAATGAAAAAAAATTGTGATTTAATGTGTGTACAAGAACCAGAAACCTCAAAATATTTTTTACTTCATCCACCCCCACTACCACCCCCTATCACTACTCCCACCCCACTACCGATGTGGAGAGCCGTTTTACGGGTTTTTGGGGTAGAGGATTTCAAATATTATATTATTAAAGTTCCATAAACAATTATTTCAACTTATAAAATTTTTTCGTTGTTAATGACTTGGATAGAAAATCTGGATGTGGAAGTAGTGATTCCTTGGGTAGCGGTTTTTAGAATCCCATTCGGATTATGTACCTGGAAGTTCAACAAGGAGGCAGGTGTTCCCGAGATATCAAAGAATAAAACCAGTAATATTAAGGGGGGTGGGATTGAAAAAGTTTATCGAATTCAAACAACCGCGTTACAACATGATGCCAGATTACTGGTAGCAGCTAAAAGCAGCAACGGAAGTAGATAATGTACGCAGTTGCCACTTGATAGATATTTTGAATTGGAAAGTATAAAAAATTCAAGGCATTCTAAATTCTACGGGCACTCTAAACTTGAAAGAGGGCCGTTTGTCAAACAATATAAATATTTCGACCCGTTTAGCTAGTAGTTTGACGTATTAAAGGAAAAAATCGGGTTGAGCATCTTGAAAAACGGGGAGGAAACGTAATTTTGGAGATCTTGAAGGTTTTTGAAATTTCAACATTGAAAAATGCAAAAACTACCCTTTTAAGGGTAGTTTTTGCTCTGTGGTCACGAACAACTGAATGTATAGTACCTATTTTTTTATTTAGCGTCAAAAATATGGGAGTCTACTTTCTTATATTTTTTTTCCACAATTACATCAACTTAACGGCATTTTTGGGGTTATTCTATTGATTGAGCCAGACTAATGTCATTTTCGGATTCAGCGGACCAAGCTATCTACGAGTAGACTAGTGAACATTCTGGTACACGACAAAAAATATTTTTTGTGTGCCTGTGATATTACAAAACCTTATCATGGATGTTGTTGTTTAAAAAAATATAGCTTTTTAGTTTTGTCATATGTGGAAACCATTGTGCAATGTGCCAATTTGTATAAGGAAGTATTATTAAATATTGGAGTATTTTTATATTATCAACACATATAGTAACTGAATAAAACATCAAAATTTTTATATTAAGAATTGCTAGTTTTAATGAACCATCTATTGCCCACCCTCGCTGACATTCTTTCCGTGAATTGTCCCTCTTCAGAAAAAAGCAGTATGCCAGTGGTCAGTGCTAAAGTTTGATCTAGTTCTGCAGCTCGTACTTCATTTCACGCCTTGTCGCCCCCATGAGTAACAGGCGGAGTTACTCAGTCATTGTGGTTGAAGCTCTACCACAATTTTATGACACATTCTGCAGTTCTCTTTCGGTGGATTAGTCTATAAAACAAGACTGCGTATATAGTTGTCGGGATTCTGGCAGTTCTGTTGTTCACTTTACTGTAAACAGTTGTAAACCAAATAAGTTTTACCTACACATACAAAAAAAGAAGGAAACGAGGCTGTTACTTGTTCCTAAATATAAGCATTATTCGTATATCAGAAATGAACCAAAGGCCCAAGACTCGATATTGCACAGTATTGATCGTTTATAGTACAGTAGAAATAGCCTCAAATTTGTGAGATAACAGCGTAAATTAAAGGATCAATTAACATTGAATCGGACGCGCTTTAACCTCAGTATTGGTTTGTTTATGTGAGTGGATACTTGAGTTATGACAACCGTTGAGGAAATAAATCGTTTAAAACGTAAGTAGCCTATATTTATACATTTTAGTTATAATTATATTGACTGAAATAATGTTCTGGATAGTAATATGTTCCATTTGACTGAATTAGCTGAAATCTATTTTTTCTTACCCTTGAACTTAAGTTATCAATACTGATACCTTGGGTCCCTCTCAATACAAAAATATAAATATTGCAAACTACTTCTAAGTTCGCTCAGCAGGAAGAACTGCAGCCGTTAGCCGATAATATAATAGATTTGGATGATTCGGAGCTGAATGATAATCTTCTCTGTGATGAGGATGATTTTGCTTGGACCGGAAGGTGGTGACGACACCATGGAAAGTGAAGACGAGTTCAGTGATGACGAACCGTTGATAAAAAGGGAAAAAATGTAAGAGAGCAACTTCTGGACCGAAACTGAAAAAATGTCAACCCCCTGATCAAACCCCGTTCTTGCCAGAAAATATTCAAAAACCCACCAATTATTTCAATAAATATCTCGAGTACTGGTTTGTTTATGTGAGTGGATACTTGGGTTATGGCACCATTATAGTTAGTGTAACGGCCTCTAGTGGCCATTACATCGAATTGAATTAATAAATTAAATTAGTACGAATAAAGTTACAGGGATCTGAAATGTTAAAGCGTTAATCAAGTTCACTTCATTTAAGCGTGCGTGAATAAAGTACGTCCAGTCTCGTGAGGGCGGTACGATCGGCGATTCGGGTAGCATGGGCTAGAAATTAGCTGAGCTCGCTCTCTCTAGTTCAACAGACACAAGATATAGGCGTTTTTGACCATACTCCGCCAATTAAATTTTCAATCTCTTAAATGGATTAACTAAGTAAGTTAATTGTTTGTTAATTATTGTATTAGTAAATATTAATCGAGGTTATTTTATTTTAGATGTAGATTGATCTGAAATTTCAGAGTTAAATCTCAAATGCAATTTCACATGTAATTTTCAAATGTGGACGCGACTGGATATCGCCATTTTTAAAACCTCGTCCTTGATAAGTAAATCTTGATGTACAGTGTAATGCCTTGGTAGACGCTTATGGAAGGCTTACCTTATTATTAAATCGAACTGGACGTTTCTTATGCCACAGCAGGGACGTATCGGGATCTCGTTGAAGAAATAAATTTTAGAATTTTTTTGTCTGGAAGCCATTATCTGGTAGAGCAGTGACGTAAACGACAAGGATGGTAGATTCGAGTGACATTTAGCTGGGGAATTTTGTTTCGTGCCGAAAATGGGCAACCCATGTGAGGAGCTGTCTTTCTAACCTGTAGAAAAGTATCAACTTCGTATCGACATCCAGTGAACATCACGTTTTTTCATTTGAAGATCCCTCGAACTAAGACAAAAATAGCGTCTTAAAGCTAAGATAAGTCTATCATTTTATTAACCGTTTATAATACCCTTCTAACAAAGTTTTACCGTGGTTCATAGTAACAGCTGCTATAAGCAGGATATAAATTTGAAACGTATTATTGATTGCTATTGAACGAGAGAGCCACTTTACGATTTAGTCGTATATTTCTAATGTTTTGGTCGGTATAGTCCTCAACTCAGGGGGGGGGCTACAGGCCTGTGATAACAGTACCGTTAGCGAGTCCCACTAATTTATTGTGTTTAAAGGTTTATGTTTGGTACTGCCATAAAACCACGGGGTTGGAGTGGACCTTCAGCCACTAGCCCCGATATCAGTGTAACCTTTGGTTCGTGACAATTTTAATAGCTATAAGATTTGACCGTGTGGTCGTATATTAAGGTACAGCTGTGCTTTAAGCTATGTTTTATCCCTTGTGGGTTATGTTTTGTTGTATATAGTCACACCAATTCTATAGTTTTAAATTATTTAAATTACCCGTTATAGTAACACTATAATTATTATTGGCTTACTTAGGTTAGTTTCTACGTTATATTTAGTGATAAAATTTTTCTGGGGTCGTGGGATTGTGTGTGAATTTATGGTGTTTTAGTGATAAACAAGTTTTATTAACAATCTCCAAGGTTGTGATTTTTTTGTAGAGTTTTTACTCAAGTACGATAGATTTCATGACGTAATTCCTGTTACTCCAGTAAGAGTTTTACCACCAGGTGAGGTTAAAACCTTTTATTGGAATTTTGTTTGTCAGTGCCTCAAGGTATTTAATAGTCAAATTTTATGAAATAATTTCAATATTTATAGTGAAATAGTGGTAGGAAGTTTGCTTCCGTTTGTGTATTTGGTTGGGAATTTGCCTATATATTTCCTCAACCGTCGTGAATAGCTCACTGTAAATGTTTGACCTTGTTTTGCATAAACTTTCTTCAGAAATTTAATTGTTAGGGTTGGCCTTATGCCCATAAATAAATAAATATATATATATATATATATATATATATATATATATATATATATATATATATATATATATATATATATATATATATATTTATTACTAGTTTTCCTTGGAGAACTATATCGTGGGCTTATAGCCAAAAATCCAATTTTGTCCATCTTTCGGGAATCAAATCATTGAAAATTGTAACTTTCAACTTCAAATTTGTAACTTAACCTGGACACCTTTAATTATTCTCGTTTTAAATTGGCCTAACTTGTACTGGAGTTTTGATCATTGACCGATTAAGCTAGGTCATTATTTCTTTTCTGTACTTTACGAAATTGTTTATTGCTAACTTCATCCAGAATACTAAATTAGGAATATAGAATACTAACCCAAGTTATCGTCACAGATTAGATATTTTTAAGCATTTCAAGCCATAAAATTGGCCATACTAACATAGTTGTTATTCACTAACCTTGTTAAAAATTTTGCTAGTGACGAATTAATTTCGTATTAAACTGTTGTCATTTTAAATTCGTGTTTCTCTGATGTATGTGTTGTATAGTACCTTTCCTTTCTGATCTTTCTATAGAATCTGGCGCCCAAGGTACTCTTGAATTTTAGCCTACTAAAATTCAAAAATTTAAACAAAAAAAAAAGAAAAAAAAGGAATTTTTAAAAAAAAAATTTTTTTGACAAAAAATAATAAAATAATAATATTCCATCTTTTAAATGTTTATCACATAAATCACTCTTGGCCTTACTAGGAGCGTTGCTTACGCTTACCGATGGCCCTTGGCCTCCTAAAAAACTGGCTAGCCGAGCCTAATTTGTGTTGGTAACGAGTTATAATCCTTGGGTACTGTATTTTTATAAAGTCCCCAAACAAATTAGTTTTGTGTCATAGAGGGAATGTCAACTGGCCTAATAAATACTACAAGTCAAATTGTAAGTGATGATGTCATTTTGGGCTCATCCTAATTAAATATTATAGTAAAACCTCAGGATCCAGAACTCAACCACTATAGAGTTATTAAATAATTCCCAAGTTGAAAATAAAGTATTACATTAGAAACGTAAGTAGTCTATATTAATTGATTTTAGTTATTAAATTGACTGAAATAATGTTAGTTCTGAATAGTAATATGCTGCATTTGACTGAATTAGCTGAAATCTATTTTTTTAACCATTGCACTTAAGTTATCAATACCTTGGATTCCGCTCAATACAAAAATACAAATATTGCAAACTATTTCTAGGTTCTCTCACGCAGGAAGAACTGCAGCTGTTAGCCTATAATATAGACTTGGATGATTCGGAGGTGGATGATAATCGTCTTTGTGATGAGGATGAAGAAGAGAATGATTTTGTTTGGACCGTAGCTAGCTAAGATCAAGAGGAAATGGTACGAAAAAGTGAAAATGAAAGTAGTGACGACACCATGGAAAGTGAAAACGAGTACAATGACGATGAACCGTTGATAAAATTACTTCCAAAAGGAAAAAAAAGGAAGAAAATGGAAGAAGACAACTTCTGGAACGAAACTAGACAAATATCAACCTCTGCTCAAACCCCGTTGTTGCCAAAAAATATTCCAAAACCCATCAATTACTTCAATAAATATCTCGAGGAAAGCTTTTTCGAATCCATGGCCCTGTGCACTAACATAAAGGAAGTAAAAAAAAGGTGGAAAATCTCTGGACATCTCTTCTGCAAAGAAGTTGAAGACATTTTTTGCTTGTTGCATGTTGATAGGTATTTATAACTGAGCGAGAATCAGAATGTTCTGGAAGTTGGATACCAGGGTTCCAATTGTTTCTGGTAACATGTTCAGGAATAAGTTTTTGCGATTCGAACACGACTGAAACTAGTAGACGATTAGAGAATATTATTTAGTAGACGATGATGCTGTAACAAAAGAAACCAGGGAAAATGATCGATTCTGGAAAATCAGACCATTGTTAAATTGTATACAAAAAGGTTGTCTACAAGAAACAGTCGATGAACAAATGATCCTCTTTTTACGGAAAAGTTAGGATGAGACAATTTATTCGTGGGAAGCCACATCCAGTGGGGCTGAAAAATTCTGCCACGACGACACTAAAAGGAATTCCACTAGATTTCCACATGTATGAAGGCAAAGGTCGAATCACCGAATCTAGCCTAGTTCCAACACCAGAAAAACTGGGATGCTGGCTGGACAGTGGTATTCAAAATCACTGACAGTTTGCCGATAGGAGTATCTGCCTTTGTCGATAGATATTTTACATCAATACTCCTCATTGAGACACTTCTCTCTCGCAAGATTTATGTGGCACCCTCATGAAAAAAAGAATTCCTGAAATGAACATGACAATGATTTGAAAAAATCTGGCAGGGGCTCCCCATGACATGCTAGTAACTGAAGACAATAAAATTGCAGTAGTGAAGTGGTATGATTCTAGTCCAATCCATGTGACTTTTTCAGAGTTTGGGGCTGAACCACTGGGACTATGTAAGCGCTGGTCTATAAAGGAGAAAAAATATATTGAGATAAATCCTCCATCAGTTGTTGAACATTACAGTGGGAACATGGGCGGAGTGGACTTGTTGGATCGAGTCACATTAAAGTATCCAATGAGCAGTAGAACCAACAAATAGACTATACGTTCTATATTCCACTTTGTGGACTTGGCTGCGGCATCGGCATGGCTACAATATAGAGAGGACGCTTTAGTCGCAAAAGCTCCCAAAGAAGACATTCTGGACTATCTCGACTTCAAATTTTCGTTGGCTAAGGCATTCTTGTATTTGGAAAATGCAATGACAGCTAATCCGAATTCAGATACTATGGAGGATGAAGAAACTGTCCAGCCAAGTGCTAAACACCGAAGAGTTGTGTCCATTCCTGATAAAGGACAGCGTAACGAGGAAGCAAAACATCTTCCTGAATTTATGAATGACAAGCAAAAATCGAGGTCAAAGTGCAGACTGCGGGCTGCAAAAACTGACATTTTCAAAATATAAAGTTTGTGATGTATTTTTATGCTGTACTGTTCAGCGAAACTGTTTTTCTAAATTCCATAAATAAATTTGAGACCTAAAATTATTTCATTCTTGTCGTGTTAAAAACCCAACGTATCGTATATGAAAAATTTTTCTAAAATGTGGGCACACCACAGTGTTATTTAGACCCCATTGAATAACTTTATGTCACATGGCATTAATATTTTAAGACAAATTAGTTGTGGGCCCGAGGAGGTTAATGATTTTCAAACAAATGGAAAGCTTATTCAGGTGCTGCCCAACTATTCTCGAAATTATTGCTAACAAATAGTACAGAAATTACCTAATCAACCAAAATAGCGCAGCGTAAATTTCAGCAGCGAGGCACTTTTAAAACTATTACAAATAGATGCATCCTTCTATGAAATCTGCAGAAAAAACTGCAGCAATTTTTAGTGAAAGAATTATCTGCATTGCTATATTGTTATAAAATATATGATTATTCTTGTACAGCGCTCCCTTGCTTCCGCTACCGTTTTGAGTTTATAAGTGCATGTCTCACGAGTTCTGGTCGGTCACTACTTGCACTACAATAAACTATGATTGCAAAACATTTACAAAACGTTCTTATTATGCTTATTATTTATATGTAAATATTATGATTTGTTATCACGAAAAAAAAAAAAGAACAGAAAAATATAAAGAGTAATTTACTTGCGAACAGAAATTATTACGTTATAAATTATAACTTAAAATATTCATGAGATACAGAAAACAACGTACAACTAAATAAATAAACATACACTGTAAGGTGCTTTTGGCTCATTTTGTGACATGAAGGTGTATGCAGTCAGTTGTGTTTATCTACAAATTGGTCAATAATAAACTGTATTGTTCATGTACAGCCCTAGTAAATCAGATTATGTATTGTGATCTTAAAATGTCATATTGTCCTAAAAATATTTTCTACATTCCTACTCCTCGAATCGGCGAAGTATCGATGGACTCGCCACTTTACCAAATGACATTAAACCTCGAGGACAGAATTGGTATTTATATATTTTCTTGTAATATTTTCCAAATTAAGACAGCTTTCTTGAATTAATGAAAGAAAATTTATTTAACCAAGTTAGAAAAAGTTTTTGGCAAGTAGAAAATTTAAACAAAAAACAGGGAAATATAAGCATACAAATACAATAATAAATAAAATTATCGTATAATAAACAACAAACAAGAGAAAAAAAAACATTATACATTAAAAGAGCAAAAGAACATAAAAATAGGGTAGCAGACATTTTATAAAGTGGGAAATTCAGTGTTAAAATACTCTTCCACTGAGTAAAAACAGAAATTCAAGAAATGCATTTTTAACTTACGTTTGAATATATTAAAATGAAGGATTTTTATGGAATTTGGTAAATGATTATATAGCTGAAGGTTTAATGAGTTTCTTGAAGTCTATGTCGAGGTGCTGTGGGGCGGATCTGATTGAATAATTATGAAAATCAAAATTGGCGACAAAATTGCCCTTATTTTTGTGAATTTCCAATATACATGAGTAAAGAAGGTACAGGCAGTATGCCCAGTTTTTTAAAAATTGGCTGGCAGTGATCCCTCCACCTAGCATTGCTGATTAACCTGAGAGATGTCTTTTGTAATTTAAAAATTTTAGTAGCATGGCATGAGCCACCCCAGAGGAGTATTGCATAGGTAAGAGTGAGAGTGAAATAAGGAGAAATAGCCAGACTTTAAAGTGTTGGAACACAGAACATTTTTTTAGTCTGCGTAGTAAAAAAAATTATACGGGATAATTTGCTTGAAAGTACCTCCACGTGTTTACACCAGCTTAGTTTGTTGTCTACAAGAACTCCAAGTATCTTGACACTGTCACCGTTTACCAGTGCATTTCTAGGGGAAAATACATTAAACTGTTAGCAGAAAATCATACCTTAGCTTGCTGAATAGACGCGCGGAGGTGATGTTTACATTGTTAATGTCATAATCAAATAGTAAAAAAGATCATTTACATATAAGATAAAAAGTAGAGGCACCAGTAGAGAACCCTGGGGCACCCCGTATTTGACTGGTAGCAAGTCCGAATTAACGTTGTTAATAGAGACACATTGTTGTCTGTTGTTCAGATAAAACGAGAACAGATTCAAAGGTAAACCTCTAACACAATTTTTCCACAAGTATGTCATGCGAGACGCAGTCGAAAGCCTTTGATAAGTCACATAAGCTGATAACTACGTGCTTACCGTCTTCAAGGCCTTCCCCAATATCAGATACTATTTTAAAAACAGCATCGGTGGTAGAGTATTTGTTACGAAAACCAAATTGGCAACAATTTAAAATATTATTAGTGTCTACATACTTGACAAACCTTCTTTTAAGAATAATTTCAATAATTTTACCAAATTTTACCAAATTTTACCAAATATGGGAATGATCTCATGTCTTCTCATTTCAGTTTGAATCTGCACTGTGCCTATAGTGTAGACCGCCATCTATATTTATGTTTTAAATTTATTTATATCTAGGTGTGTATTGTTAGGTACTTGTTTGTATGTATGTGTGGTTATGTATATATGTATTATAGTATTATCATTCTGAGTACGTGTACCCAATCCTATATTTGGGCTCAAGCATGTTAGATTTACATGAAATAAATAATCTATTGATAAATTCACTAACTTATTCATCTTTGAAGTACCAACAAAACCTCTGCCCAAGGAATCACTACTTCCACATCCTGATTTTCTATCCAAGTCACACAACGAAAAAATTTTGTATCTGGAAATAATTGTTTATGGAACTTTAATAATATAATATTTAAAATCCTCTACCCCAAAAACCCATAAAACGAAAATATAATCTACTTCTAGATCTCATTAAAGCACATATGTGTACCAAATTTCAAGTCAATATCTCAAACGGTTCCAGAGTAAACGTGCGCACAAAAAAAGTTACAGACCGACAGACCGACAGACCGACAGACAGGCAGACATTTTTTTTTCGCTCAAACTTGAAATCTCGACGTTTCATAACATTCTAAGCCTATTTCAACAATAAAAAGTTTTAAACATTTTTTTTCCACTGGATGCGGAAGTAAAATTAAGTTTACAGTCATGATCACAAAGCTTATTATTTTCTTTATCACACAAGACCGAGAATCATTAGCCAGTTGAAAAGTCACAGAATTATAAGTAAGTGTCCGATTTCTTATGTTCCCGGTATTTATTTTTATTCTAATAGTAGTTATACTAACTTTAAAACATAAGTAATGTGTATTTGATATGTACTTCATGAGAAACCCGTCGTTTAAAGTGCTATATATTCGGATCTGGCCTAAGTCAATACGCTTTTCACCGGATTTATATAGAAAGTTATTTTTGTTTGCAAAAATGTTAATAACTGTGGAAATATTTGTGGTTCAGTTGGTACAAATACGCCCAGATAAAGTTTGTAGAGATCGAAAGAGTGTTAGCACCATAGCATGTTTTTAAATGAGGAGAAAATGAAGAGAATATAAGCAGTGGTGTGAGTTTTATAGCTCTGTGTTTACAGACTTTAAATTTAAAAGGTTTTGTACATGAAATAAATGGAGAGTGATTAAATACAAAAGTCGTAGAGTTGCATGTATATTTTTTTTAAATTCAACTAAAAAACGATACCCTGCATAGGTCACGTGATACATAAATGGAACATCCTGTGTATTTTTTACATTGTCTTTTAGATATTTCTTACCCGATTTCAACTATATAAGGGTTGAGAGGTCTAGAAGTAATATTTTTTGACATAGCCACATTAAATAATATGCTTCAAATATGCATGTAGGCATTTTATAGTTACGGATGTCAGTAGGCTGTCCCTGATGATACTATGAGAACATTGTTATTGTCTGACATTTTGAATTATTATTATACCAAAATGGGTTACGAAAAAGCATATGGCCACCAAACAGTCCAGATTTAACACCTTTAGATACATTTTTGTTGGTGTTTTTAAAGGACAAAGTTAGGTAATAATTTTAATCGCTGTTCAAATGATTAATAATGCTGCATTAGAGAAGTGGCTGGCGAAAATATCGGCAACTTCTTTGGGGTTATCTATACAATTACCAATCAATCAATCAATCAATCAAATAAAACTTATTTTAAATTAGTAGGTACAGTTATGTGCCTGAATCAGATCCCCGGTCCAGACTACACAACCACGGCGCGCAGCGTCGTGGTAAGTGTGCGGTCGGGTGAAGTGGGTTTGAATCCGGCGAAAACGACAGATATTGGGAGGGGGTTAGAACTCCTGCTTAACGTGAAAAGCTTAAATCTAACAATTTGTGAACATAACTAAAGGGGAAGTTTTAAAATACTACACTTGGTGGTTTTTGTTTAATGCGCGCACATCGCGCACTGTTTTTAGAGAACTCTGGTTGTTGATACGGGAAGAAGCTCAACGAAAAAATCCGTTCGAACTAGTAACGTCCTTCATCCGGTGTTCAGCCTGCCTCCGAAAAGGTAGGGTGGGAAGGAAGTTGTGGTTTTAAAGGTTTTGATTTTCAAGAGGTTATTGGTCGAGAGGGGATTTCGAAAAGGAACAAAAAAGGACAAAAGGACAAAAATTAACAAAATTAACAAAAAGGAGACGAATAGAGGCAATGGAAAGGGGTTTGAGGGTAAAAGGTGGGGAAAAGTAAAAGGTGGTGAAAGGGAAGTTGTGGTACAGGAAAGTTTTGGCTAGGGAGGTTGCCGAAAGATAGGCAACGCCTGGTATGGTAAGGTGTCTTATATCGAAAAGTGTACTATCTGATTCGTGTTATATCGCGTGTTAGCGGACTATGGCCCCGTTTGAATTGATAGAATTTCTGTGATATTTCCTGGACGAAGTCCGCTAGTGGCAACGTGCTTAGAGATCTCTGAGGGAGGTGTACCTACCGGAGTCTCAAATGAGGCGCATAAATTTATGTTCTAAAACTTTAAGTTTCCGCATTGTCGTGGCCGGGATGCTGCACCACACCAGCGCCGCATATGTGATAGCCGGCCTGATCACCATCGTATACAACAATTTCTTATTAGTCCTGTTTAGTCCGCTACCCCGCGCCAGGAGCGGATACAGACTTTTCGGCGTTGATCCGAATCTTCCACTTGTCGTAATACCCCGTGGCACAGGCCATGTGCGCTTTCAACAGCATGTTCGCCGCATGTGCATTGTGCGAGTGCACGTACATGGCCGTGTCGTCAGCGTACTTGGCAAGGTTCGTGTTCGGAAATTCCGAAATGTCGGAGACGTACAGGTTGTATAACTTGAGTGACAGGCACGACCCCATTACCATTGTAATTAAGAACTATAGTTTTCATGTCACAATTTTCCTTACCCAATTTAACGAGTTATTATACTCTTCGCAAATACGAAAACGAAGAGTATATTGCATTTGATCGGCACATTTCTAAAACCGTAAATATCGCTCGCAGACAAAAAATTTTCATATCATTGTATAAGTGAACGAATTCTGAACAACTTTCAAAATGTCTGTCTGTCCGTCCGTCACGTTTCTTGTAAGCACGATAACTCAAGAAATTAAAATTGTACAATTGTACTGAAATTTGGACAGTAAATTAATGTTAGCTAGAGGATATCCCTATTATTTTCGAACAAAATCGATCTGTAAATAAAAATGTTAGGTATTAATGATTTAAATTTGAATTTTTTTTTTTTTTATTTTTATGTTTTTGTAATGAGGAAGTTTCCATTTTTCTCATTTTCTCGTAATACCTAAATAGTCGTAAAAATCTAAAAAATATCTGTAATTTTTTTTTTAAATTATCTCTATAAATAAAAAAGTTATGGTCCTTCCAAGTTTAAAATGGGCTGAGGCTCGATTACGTCACAATACAAGATTCCGCCAACAGCGAGCGGGCGCGGGCACCTTTATACTCGCTGGCAGGCACCGTCAGTTTATAGCCAGCTTGCATTTGAGAGCCGAAAAAATTGCTAAAACATGCAATTTTAGCACGTTCATATTTTTCGAAAAACACCATTGGGACGGCCGTATGATGTCGCGACGTAAAGAGGAAGTCTTCCAGATAAACCTGATCGTAAATTGCACGGCGAAATTCGAAAATTCGGCTCGGCACGAACGAATCAAAAGTGACATTTTGTGACATTTCAGAAAATCGAGCACATACACTAAATGAAGGGAACATACGGCGGGCCGCCGCACTATGGTCAATTTGCCAATATTAGGAGGAAAGTATTACAAAAATAAAATTTATCTAAAAATTAAAATTAATATATATGTCGATACCTGAATAACCGGACCATCAGAAACCAAAAAAATATTTTGTTTATGCCGCACGTGTTCAAGGTGGTGACGTCAAATGGTAATTGGGTGGTTCCGCGGCAAATAATTTACTGCTAATATTCGTTCAAGCAAATTGTTTATTGTATGCAATATTATAAAACTTTTGTCATGTGCTGTTAATACATGCCTTTAACTATCGAAAAAATGTCACGAGGTATGAGTCCTCTTGGGCAAAACCATATTACCGATTTATTTCGCGGAAGCCTGCATTTGCGCACTTATGAGTTTTAACAAAAGTTTCACGAAGTTTCACCGAAATTTCTGTTGTATATCGTAGGTCAGTCTCTGTACTTTGAAACTATTGAGAGTTTACTTTTTGTACTTTTATTAGAAGATATTTAATTTTACTGCAGATGTTGTCATTTACGTGAAGAGAAATTACCTGTTTGAATTGCTGCTGAATGAAAAATTGTTAGGTGATGGAGCATCCATAAGGATAGCCCACAGGATAATTGAAAATATTGAACAAAAGAAAGAAGACTAGCGCGGGTTGTTAGGAGAAAATGAAGAACTTATTCAAATTATTAAGCTATTCTTAGGTATGTAATTTACTTACGCTGGCGGTCTTGTAAATTTAATGTAGCTTCATTTAAAAAAAACATTCTGGTTGGTTAAATGGAGAATTAAAATATTAAACTAATAAAGAAAATATATGTGAGCCTTCTAGGTCGAAAGTAGGTCAACCGTCAGAGTTTTAGTAGTAGTGGACAAAAGTCGAAAAGAAAAAAAGTGCAACCATTATTGGAACATACTCCAGAAGAGTTAAGCTTAGCAACTCAAGCCGCATATCATGCAAGTGCTAAACGTAATGTGGGTTCCGTAATAAAAAACTTGGAAGGAGCTCTCCACGTACAGTATTCCGGGAGTAAATTTTGAGAAAGTTCCGAAATATAAGTTTGCATACAGCAATAAAAGAGGTAAAGAAAAACGGACTTTTTTTCTTGAAATCGTCGAAAAAAAGTTGTCACTATAAAATATCAGCATATAGGTGATTAATTACAAAGGCATATTAAATAAAAATATACAAGGTGTTTGGTTTGCAAAAATTGAATTATGACATTTTAAATATGTAAAAATTTAAATCATCGTGGAGAACACCCTGTAGAATTGTTTTCAACTCTGAGAGTCCTGTAAATTAGTACATGGTCTCGACTAACATTCAAAATGAAATGACGCTCAAATTTACGAAAATGCGTCTTTTGCAAATTTTACTATTGGGTGTTCCATTTAAAAAATTCTGACATTAGTTTGCTACCACTCTGTAAAACACCCTGTAGATTTGAAACTAATTTTTGAATATTACACTCTTCATCTCCCACAATATTTATCTGAGACATTTTTTCTAATTTCAAACGGTTGAGGAGATATTGACTGTCCCCATGCTACTGACTCACCCTGTATATATTTATGTATATATTTTTTTATTCATCGTATCACAAATTTAACATATTTAAACAAAAATATACTTCTAAACAAAAATATAGCTAGAAATGAAGTGTTAATAATATTTTCCTCCTAAATATGGCAAATTGACCACTGTGCGCCGGCATGGCAAGTCAGCGCGTTATGTATTGTGACGTCACGGTGAACTTCAGCCGAGGCGACGTATTCAAATAAGAAACTGAATAAGTTCGTGAGTTTTTCAGATATCGAGATAATTTTTTTTTTGTTTGACTAGTTATTTGAAAGTCCACTAAATGAGGTTGAATGTACATGATATTTCTAAAATAGGAAACTTCCTAATTGAATCGAAATCTGGTGAAATGATATTTCATTTTAATATCTAATTATTTATACATTTTACAAATATACATTTCATAATGTAATATACAACCGTGAAAATATGATTTTAGCTCGTGTCTTATAATGTAAAAATTTACATTTTTTTACGTGTAAGGTGGTTTTGTAGTTCTTACGCGTTTATTTTACACTGAGTACTTTACCAACTAAGTTCGTACTATAAAATAAAACATGTGTAAAACTAACATTACAAAAAACTGCGAAGAGTATCCTATAGAATGTGTAACAATTATATAAAAAGTTCAGTGAACAGACGAAGAGTACGTTTTTAGCTTGTTTATTTTTTTATTATAATAGTTTGAGTAATTTAATATTAAATTTATATTCCTTTTTTTAAAATTGTATACAAGTTTATAATTTCAGAAGGAAGCCCTGTATTTGCCATAAACTAGAATAGCCTTTTCAATTTGTCGCCTTCTTTAACAATATTGTTTGTTACTTACTTATTGTAATTAGACAACCTTTTTAAAGGACAAGAAACATTGAAACCCAGCTTAAACAATCCATAAATGATCTGAAACCAACATTTATATCAAAATCAAACAAGTAGGTCCAATTTATTTTACTCAGTTTGGTTCTAAATTCATTTAAATTATTTGCAAAAAGTTGTCTAGCAAAGACAAGAACTTCATTCTTAGATGATTGCTTGGTGATTTGATTGCTTCAGGATATGTTCGGATTTATTAAATTGCAATCATTAAAACTAAAGTTTGGGAAACAATGTACGAATTATACCAGGGCATAATAGCGCTGTTTCAAACTATCTGAACCATTTAAGAAAATATATGAGCTTTGCATTTTGTACTTTTTGAAACGATAAACTAAAAGTTAATGTATGTATGTTAGATCAGGATTTACATTAACTTGTTTTTAAAAACTTTTATTAAACTAAGAGGAGTCAACGTTGACTCTTGGAATGAAAATTATAATATTATATTGAAGTGTTTATTACGACATCATGATATATGAACTGAATACAAAATTATATCTTCGGTTGGCTGTACTTAGTCAGCATTAGTATTGTTTCCCAAGACAAGCCAAAAGGAATTATGATATTACATATCAGCGATAAATAATATGAGGGAATTCGTTATCAACACGTAGCTGAAATATGATATGCTGAGAGTTTAAAAGGAATAAAAGTCACGTACAAGTTTTTATAAAGTGTACCAAATATTATATAACAACTTCCCCCTTATTAAAAAAGTTGGTGATTATACAGCAACTTTTGTAAAATATAAAAGCAAAATAATAGTAAAATGGAAAGAATAAAATTGTAAAATATAAAAGAAGAATAATAATAAAATGAAAAGAATAAAATTGTAAAATATAAAAATGCAAATAGTATATAAGAATATTAAAGATGTACAGATGACATAAATTAATATTAATCATGAAATCAAAATTGGTAACAATGTAGGATGTCTGTAAGTCAGTTCGACTTCCTTGGTTTCTTCTTCTCTTTGGATAGTGGGTCTTCTCCTAGGAGGTAATGTACTGGTGAAACTTTTGAGCGTTCGTCTTGGCATCGGTGGAGATGGAGGTGAGCCGTGTGATGCATGAACAAGGGCTGACTTTCGGCTTCTTTTTCTGCATTTGTAGAACAGGTAGAGAAGGATAAGGGAAATTACTAAGGTTATAGTGAAGTACGTGAACCACGAGATGTGTTTTGTCACGTAGGGTTCGTTAATGAGGTCGTCTAAATCATTGGAGTACTGGTCTAATTTATGTTTCGCAATTTTGAGGTCTTCTGTTTTCAAATTATTTAACTTCAATGGTTTTAAATTTGGTAGTTGAGTTTTGTCCGGAAGGTCACTGCAGCAATCGTACGGAATTTCGACTGGGTGAGTGTTATCTTTAACATCTAGCACTTCGTTGGAACTGGCCTGGATTTTGGTAATACCAACAAAGGCGTAACAGCTGGGTTGTAGTTTTATAATGGAATTTTTCGTGATGACTTCTGTTTTTTAACTTCTCTTCGGACAATTATCGGTAACATGTAACGGTACTGCGTTGATGACTAGCCAGGTGTTTTCTTGGAGTTTTTGTACGTTGTATCCCTGACTGATTATGAATGAGGTTTGACAATTTTGGGGTAAGTTCATGAGGTTTTTGAAGAGTCTTGCTTCACTATGGCATTGTTATCTATCGGGTAGGCGAACAGGTTGGAGCATAATTTGGTTCCCATGTAAAGTTGTTTGCACTCATCTAGATCTGGGATGGGTAAGAACATTAAGCAATCATCATCTCTCGCGATAAATTTTTGTGATACCAATAATAAGTGGTGTAAACCAGTTCTATTATCCAAAATACGGATAATATATAATTGATAGGCTGTGTAAGTTTGTGGGTCTACTAAAGGTATCTTTAAGATAAAGATTAAACTTGAATCAGTTTGAAAAGCTTGGAGTTTCATAATATCTAAGTATTGAGCAACTTTTGATAGCTTTATTGAGAGCGGTAGATTGTTTTTATGCAAATTCTTTGAAATTTCCTGTAAAGATGACATTAAGTCTATTGGAGTGATGATTGACGTATCGATGATTTTTAAACGTGCAAATGTTATTGCATTTAGAACATCATTTAAAATATCTTCGATGTACAAATGACTTGCCATTAATTGTTCGCAATAATGTAAGAATATTAATTTGATTTCAATGGCTTCGAGGTCACTTGTCATAGATTGAATTGTGCGATCGATTTCTTTGATATTTTTGTTAAATGTTTCTTCGTCAATTTGAAGTTTTTGAATAGTTGAATTGAAGTTTTTGATAACAGATGTAGTAACTGAAATTTGATTTTTAATTAGATTCTCCAATGGTGTTCGTCGTCGTTTAGTTTATTGATGCAATCAGAATAATATTGACCGTATTCGGCATCTAAATTTCCGGTTATTGATTTAAAGATTGTGCCGAAACCGTTGAGTATTCCGCGCTTATATCGTTTTGTATCCAAAAAGATTTCATCGAATTTTGATTTTATAGTTTTAGATATTTGTGTTAAGAGATTTAGATCTGTTTTAACTTCACTTCTGAAAGTGATCGTCTTCTGATCAGCGGCATTCAGGGTATTTAGGATAAGCTCCAACATTTTTTCGATTCTGTCAAAAGTTGTTTTTAGGGAGGAAATGTTTTTGTGAACCAGTAATGTCCATTTGTCGTTGGTTACTATTACGTCAGATTTTTCGTGGTAGTATATTCCTTTGGTGTTGTTTATAGGCGTGATTTTATATTGGGAAACCATTAGAGTTGCTGATCCGAACAGCAGGAATAACAGTAGTAAATTCTTCATTAATGTAGGTTCTTCTAGTAAGGGATTGGGATCCACCACCACAAGTGAGGAAGGTCTCCTTTTTCTGATAGACAACTTGCACTAGTTAGGCATCTCGTGGAGATGTTGTCCTTGTTCTCGTGGGTCACTATCAGTTAGGCTTCTTGTTCTTAATGGTGTTCACGGAATCCTACCGACTGCGCCAATTGTTAGATCAGGAATTACATTAACTTGTTTTTAAAAATTTATATTATACTAAGAAGAGTCAACGTTGACTCTTGGAATGAAAATTATAATATTATATTGAAGTGTTTATTACGACATGAGTATATGAATTGAATACAAAAAATTTAGATCCTCGGTTGGCTGTACTTAGTCAGCGTTAGCATTGTTTTCCAAGACAAGACAAAAGGAAATATGATATTACATATCAGCGATAAATAATATGAGGGAATTCGTTATCAACATGTAGCTGAAATATGATATGCTAAGATAGTTTAAAAGGAATAAAATTAACGTACAAGTTTTTATACAGTGTATCAAATATTATATAACATGTATACGTACATGTATGTATACGCAGCGATTTTTTATTATTAATTTTGAGGTAATTTTATTTGAATTTTATGTAATTTAAATATTTTGTTTGAAATTAATTATGTGGTATTAATTGTTTTTTATTAATTAATAACTCTATTTATATATACATATAATATCGTATATCTTGTAATATCCTGAAGATGGCAATGAACGTACCGAAATGCCAGCATTTTAGAAGAGTAGATTTATTTAAAAAAATACCTAAATGTCATAAAAATTTTCAAGAGAATTAATATAATATTCATCAATTTCTTATAAATGCTAATAAAAGAAAGTTAATTGGCTGCAGTATAGCTATTATGAATTTAGTTTTGATAAAATACTTCGCTCTTTTTCTTATAGTTTCTATAAAGCATATAAAACATTAAAACTTCGTCGGCTGCTTTTATGCATCAAAAGTTTTTATTAAATAGGACCCGCTCATGAATTATGAACATCTTGAAGTGTAATTAAATTTTCATTGGAGGAACAGTTCTTAGGTCAAACCAATATAACAGCCATTATAACTTCAACAAGTGCAAAACAGAGTAATTACTCATTACTTTGGTGCAACCTTATCGTTATCCTCGTCTACTGTAATTATCCTGTCCAAATTATCGTTTGATTTTCAATGAGATTGAGGTTAGGTACACGTATAAACTTTACCACAAATTTATTTCAGACATGCAGACGATAACGTCTGGTCTAAAAGTATCGACCATCTATTTCCTGTACATTTTATTGAAGTTGTTGGAGAGGAAACAATGCACTGGAGATATTAATATTTATAATGACAACGGTATTATGATATTCTGAGGTTTATATTACTTAGTCATTTAATGACACTAATGATAGATATGAACAAAATTCCAAGAGACAAAAATATTTATTAGATTATAAATTGAAAACCACAGCACTTTGAACTCAATTATTCAAAAATACATCTCTATACTAGGACCCATTACAAGGCCTCAGGATTTAAATAATCATTGTGGGTCAACTACTTCATTTTTCGAAACTGCGCCAAAGTTGGACTGGAAATATTTTTGTGGACTAGGAAAATAATATATAATACTTTCTAAGAAGTACAGGAAAAGTGTACTTCGCAAATATTTTTGAAATATTTCTAACTTTCTTATTGCTTCTCGAAACATGATGAAATTGGAGATATACTCATTGTGGAGATCATTCAAAAGAATGACTAAAATTTTAACGAGGTGACGCACTGAAAGCGCGAGACCGAAAAATGTGACGCGTAATATCTATATACAATTATTAGACAAAAATCGGCAAAAATGGACAAGGCCGGTTTCTCGAATAAAACAAAGTTATAGAGAAAACAGCCTTGTGCATAAGTAAGATAAAAAGCCATTTGCAAGAAAGTCACTCGAAAGTGAGGTCATGTCACATACCCTATATTGAACCTATAAGGGGCCGGTACGTCGCCGTAAAGGAGGCAGTAAAGCAAATTAAACCCATATATCGTTGAACTCCGTACTTGCGAATGATATACTAAAGGAACGTTTTAACTAACCACTAGTGTCACAAAATTTTGAAAAAGTAAAATATTGTTATATTATTTTCAGTCAGTCCCAAAACCCAAATGCCGGCCTAAACTTCTGAAGAAGTGTGAATCTCTTTACCTAATCGATTGCTATTACGCGCTCTCAATTAAATGGTAGTTGCGAAATAAAAGTCCTCACTCGTCCTTGCCCTGCTTGGGGAGGCGATTTATTGAAATATATTTTCTTAGATAGGCTATTGCATAACCCTGATTGTATTTATTTTTGATTATAATCAATAAATGATACTATTTGAATTGTTGCATTTTACTGTTCTTTTCTCTAGATAGCGTTTGTTTGTTAGATCGAAGTCGAGTATCAAGTCTGCAACTCAACACACCGATCAGGTCATGGAGGCTCCAGAGGGATTTTCTATGAAAGTGAAACAGAGATCTCTAAGCACAAGATTCATTACAGTGTTAGATAAATAAGCAAAAGTGCATCGCCAGAAGCCGTATTGAGAGAGAAGGCAGTTAGTATCTAAGGTAAGTGCAGCTTTTACCTTTCTCGTCTATCAAATATCTTTTAAACATATCGAACTCAACTGGGAGTGGAAACGACCACACACAATCGAAAGGGGACCGCGTCGCGCCCATAATAAATAAATTAGTATCGCGTCCTTCGATGCGGTGTGTAAGGTTCTTCTACAACACCACTACTCATATTTATCTAAGGGGAAGCTCGTTCAGTGGTACATAGGCTAATGTCAGTTACAATGACCATAACGCAACAACACGGTACAGAGCACCAAAAGTTATTCTCAGGACTAAGGCAGATCCCATCCTAAAAATTTTGACAATATATCATGTTTTGTTTCGTGAAATATTTTCCTTAAATAGGACCATTCGTGCTTTTAAATTTTATCTATACATTTTTTCTCTAGCTTACCGTTAACTTAATTTGTAAACTGTAGTATTGTATTATATATGTATGTATGTATACTATGCTATACTATACTATACTATACTATACTATACTATACTATACTATACTATACTATACTATACTATACTATACTATACTATACTATAATACTATACTATACTATAATACTATACTATACTATACTATACTATACTATACTATACTATACTATACTATACTATACTATACTATACTATACTATACTATACTATACTATACTATACTATACTATACTAATCTATAGATTTTTATAATATTCTTTAGTATTCAAATTACTTCTTTGTCTCGAATATTTTAATAATAACTTTTACTTTTATTAAATTTTGAATTAATTTGCCTTTCTATTGATTACAACCTTCCATTAATATCTATTTTCATTTTGAACATTTTTGCTTGTCAAAATCAAAATTTCATATTAAATAATCATCAAAATCATCAAAATGGGTAAAACGTCCTGTGAACTAAATATATTGGCTTTCCACTTATTTTGTTAATTTTAGTCTTTCCTGAGTATCAAGATAATCAAACATAAATATATTACCCCTGTATATGGATTCCACGAACAGTCTCCAATTTAATGAACAATACTGCGACAAAAGAATACAAACATGGGTTTGAAAATGTATGCATACATTCAAAGATATCTTGTTTGATTTTGGAAGTGGGTTCAGCAATATTGCGTCACGGCATCTCCCCGAAGAGACTGCAGGCATAACATACCATCAGCCTACGCTGTCCATTATTGGCGGTTTTCCATCGCCGCGTTCGCCGTTGTCAATGAGTGGAATGGTGTCCGGTCAAAGATCGTCCATCACCGGGACTCAATCACGGCGAATGGCTAGCCGCTTCCGGCTAATTGTCGCATCGATCACCTGGATCGCTCCACCGGAATATGACTCCATATATCTCGCGTCGTTTACTCCCCTCATACCAAGGACGCTATTGCTTTTGTTTATTGCGGGCTGTACTTTATCCTGGCCATGGACGGCCGAATGGGGAGTATGATCTTGAAGTGTGTCAAACGATAACTACAAGTTATGGAATTAGAAATATTTTTACACCAATACAGAAACCAATTAGAAGATATCAGAATATTGAGACATGAGTATTGAGCAGAACTCGTTTTTAAAATAATTAAATAACGTCCACAAGGGGGTACAGTATTGTACTTTATGTTTTTGGCTAGTTAGCTTCTCAGCGGGGGCGTGGGTAAGAATTATACTGTTGTATTTTCTTTGCTTTCTAGAAAATTATATACTGTAAGAACAATTACATAGGATGACAAAAATGGCGCTAAATGATTTTTTCTACTCAATATATGCCCTAGAGTCAAAGGTAAGTGGTAATAGTAACAAAAACCATTAAACATTTACTACAAATTTAGTAAATACTGACAAACCCGATACCGGGACACCAAATAATATATACACTTTACAGTTTCATCTACCATATGATAATTTGTTAATACCAAATCAACTTATCTCAAATCAAGTTATTGTTAATATTGATCGTTCAAAACTACGTTAATATTACTAGGCGCCGAACAACAAAACAACGAAATGGCATATAAACAATGAAATAATACTTATGGCAAATAATGAAAACTTAAGACTTGTGTCCACGACTCTCGCAGGTGAATAAAGCGGGCAATTCGTCGGTACAGCACATCGATTCCTTACAGAATTCACTCATGCAGGCTCCCTCGGTTTTCCAGCGAAACGTGCGATTTTATTTTATTTTATAGAAAAGTATTAGACGACAGCTTGATTATAAATTACATAGATCGAGGTCTAGTACGCCTCCTTAAATCTATGGTCCAGTATTAATAGTATAAATGGTATAAAATAGTATGAATAGCATAACGGGGGTCAGGGCCAACAGCTTTATCGGGCCTAGGGGCTGCTTATTATTGAGGGCCCCTTCTCTCTTTCAAGGTTTTTTCGTTTTATTTTTCGCATTAAGTTTTTAATTTATTAACCACAGTATTTAATTGATATAGATTTTTATTGAATTGAAATATTTATATAATTTTGTTTTTTTGTTCTGCACAACTGATTGCCTCGGCCCCAGGAATTTTTCCTTTTTGAAAAGTATCAATTGTGTAGTGAACATTTATAAGTAGTGCCTCATTATCAGATAAGAGAGATGCCGACAAAGAATGTATATACTAGATACAAGAAATCCAAGAAATTGCAAATATTATTCCAACTGTCGATGGTTTAATCCAACTCATCAAACGCGTATATTTGCAAGTGAAGACTTGGTACGGAGAGAAGATGGATCCATTGGAGTGGGGCTGGGAACTCAAGGATGGAGAGCTAACTCTAATTCCAATAACGCAGGAGACAGGTCCTCCCAGTATCATGAAAATGATTTCTTGCAGCTGCAAGACGGATTGTGGCAAAATGTGCGGGTGCCGTCGACACGGACTAAGCTCTACAGTTGCTTGCAAAAACTGTATTGGAAGTAATTTTTCCAATCAAACAGCCAGCCCCAATCTAAGTGACGATAGTGAAGAAGAACATGACGAAAATGACGATATAACGATTTACCGAGTTAAATATTCTGTATATTCACAATTTGTATGGATCTTTATTGTAAATAACCAAAAAAATAATGTGGAATAATCATACATGTACTATTCAAGCAATTGTTTTCATTTATCCGATATTGTTTTCCAGATAATTAATAAGCGTTTTAGGTCCATCCGTTATCATTTAGATGATTTTATGATCGACTGACTATTATGTCATGAATACTCTCTGGCAATTTGTGAATAACAAAGCATTACGTGTAATAGTAATATGCGAAGTACTCAAAAAAATATATTTTTGTCACTTTAAATTTTTCACCCAAATTCACCCCCTCCCACCCCCGTAGAGCCACCTCAGAGCATCCGTGGTAAGTTTCGATGTCAGATTTGGACTCAGCGACCTCGAAAGCACCCGGGAAGTGATTCCCACGTGATTTTTGGGCACTTTGAATTTTTAACTCGATTTCACCCCCTCCCACCCCCGAGCATCCCTGGTAAGTTTCGATGTCAGATATAGACTCAGTGACCTCGAAAGCCCCCGAGAAGCGATTTCCCCGTGATTTTTGGGCACTTTGAATTTTTCACTCGATTTCACCCCCTCCCACACCGAAGAGCCACCCCCGAGCATCCCTGTCAAGTTTCGATGTCAGATTTGGACTCAGCGAACTCGAAAGCCCCCGGGAAGTGATTCCCATGATATTTTCACGGCTTTCTATCAATTCCTAGAATTTTTCAAAAAATTATGCACTTTGGATGTATTTTATGCACCCCCTAGGCAATTTTCTTCGAACGGCTTATTCACTATATGTAGACTTTTTTCCTAATATTTTTCCGAAAACGATGCCGAAAACCGCATTGCAGCCGGCTCTGTGCGACTTGTGGTCGTCTTGAACAGTGACCGATTCAAATAGGCCCCTTGCAAAAAATATAATTTTAGTATTTTCGGAATCTTTACATAATACAAAACACAGTGTGTAAAGGATTTTTTCTTATTTTTTTTTTTTACAAACGGTATTCAACATTAAAGTTTGAACAAATCCGTTAGGCGCGCAAACAACGCGTGACGTCATGTAACACGAGACGCCACAGCGTTCTCAAGAAAAAAAAATCAGCGTAGAAACCAACCACCCACCCACCTTTTAGTTTTTAGAAAGTGTACAATTACTACGGGAGCCCACCCTAAGTGCCCGTGCACCCCCCCCCCCCCCCCGATCCTTTAGGACAATGTTTTTCATAAAGATTAAAGCCTAAGGAACAATTTAAGACATGTCCTAAAAAAAAATTGGGTGCACTTTCAAAATGGCGTCCGTTAAAAAAAAAATTGCAAATATTGTTTTTGTCATTTAACACAAAAACTAAAAAAGAAAAAGAAAAACTTTCTGTACAAAAAATAAACTGCATAAAATTTTCTACAATTTTGTTTTTATACAATATTTGCATTGGAGTTACCATTTTCCAGATAAATGATTCAGCTCTTAAGATAAAATATATAAGATTCAGTATAAAATGTAACACTACGGAAGCCCACCCCAATTGTCCGTGCACCCCCCGTGCACCGATCCTTGGGGACAATGTTTTTCATAAAGATTAAAGCCTAAGGAACAATTTAAGACATGTCCTAAAAAAAAAGCTGGCTGTACTTTCAAAATGGCGTCCGTTTAAAAAAAATGCAAATATTGTTTTTGTCATTTAACACAAAAACTAAAAAAGATGGAGAAAAACTTACTGCACAAAAAACAAAGTGCATGAAATTTTCTACAATTTTGTTCCTATACAATATTTGGATAGGAGTTACCGTTTTCCAGATACCACTGTTACCGTTTTCGAGATAAATGTCTGCAAATTATAATATTATTATTATTATTATTAATTTTTTCAGTTTATTTTATTTAATTTTTATGTTAATAATATAAAGTTATATTATACGCCTTACAATAATTGTAAGTGATTTACCGATATATGAATTTACATGTTTTCTTAATTTTGGACTCATTTATCTGGAAAATGGTAACTCCTATCAAAATATTGTATAGAAACAAAATTGTAGAAAATTTTATGTACGTTGTTTCTTGTGAAGAAAGTTTTTGTCCATCTTTTTTAGTTTTTGTGTTAAATGACAAAAACAACATTGGTAACAGTTTTTTTTTAACATATGGCCGCCGTTTTGAAAGTACAGCCAGTTTTTTTTTTTAGAATATGTCTTAAATTGTTCCTTAGGCTTTAATTTTTATGAAAAACATTGTCCCCAAGGATCGGGCGGGGGGTGCACGTACAGCTAGGGAGGGCTCCCCGACTAAATTCTACATAAGAAATATCTATTTACTATTTTTTTTGTGGTGCAGATATTTTTTATTTCGAAAAAAGTTGAGAAATTGATTCATCATAAAAATCGTGCTTTTTAACATTTACACCGCCATATCTTCAAATTTAATCGAGCTATCGATCTGACTTTTTTTTAAATTCAGGTACACAAACAAGCGCTTCCAATGGTCTTTTGTTTCTATCCATTATTGTTTATCATTTTCTTTAAACAACAATGAATTTATTACTTCTCTAAGAATGTACTCATATTTTGACTAAGCGGCAAACTTTTTATTTTTGCAAATCATATACACGCAGCGAAGCAATTGAAGCCAAGATACAGGAGAAGTTTTTGAAAAAAAAAATTTTCATCTAGGACTTCTATACATAATACACACTATAATTTAGTATCACAGACCGAATACAACTAAATAATTTTAGGAAATAACCGCAAACTGCACGCATGTCCGAACCATTACACTCGCAGAGATATACTGTTATAGAGATGAGTTGCTATTTAACAACCTGTTATTTTATAACTGTTATTTGTAAATAGCATTAACAGACTGTCATTTCTGTTCGAAAATAACAGGTAAGAAAATAACAGATCAGCAACTGCGGCAGCAGCATGATGTACAAAATAACGTCTCTGAAATAACATTTGCAAACTGCGCGCTGCGGTATTCGCACGCCAGTACTTCTCAGCCATCTGTTATTTTTAAACAGTTATTTTAAACTGTTATTTCAAAATAGCAGTAACAGTTTAGACTGTTATTTAAAAATAACTGCTTTTACCCATCACTATACTGTTAGATGACGTCACGTCCAATATGAGTGTGTTCTCAGACACGCCCCTTCTCCCGGACATTAGTCGGTTATTTAAATAATTTACAGTTAGAAATTATGAAAACAGATTTGATTATTGCTAATGTTTAGTAACACTATATTAATATATACAAAATAATTTAAAATATATAGCACATGCAAGGGGCCTATTGTGCGGCGCGTGAAACTGTGTAAACAAGCTCAGAAGTACTTAATTTTCAAAGTAGGACTATAATAGGTATGTATTTAAGAAACAAGAAAATAAATACTCCACATGGCAAGGAGACTAAGGGTCCCATTAATAATAAAATTTGCAAAAGCTAATAAGTTTTCATCAAACGGAAGTATTTGATAGAATGTATTTTTGTACATTTGCTTTCATCAGTATCGCACAGAAAGTATATTAGTGCTTTAGTAGGTTTCCCAGAGTAATCAGATTATGCCAGTGTAACATAATAATATGGTTTTATTTGAGAACGGTGAAATGTGTTGGCAACATCTTTTACAAAGCCATGAAACTAATATTAGAAACTAATTATTAGTAATCGTAATCAATTAAATTGATGTAATAAATAGAAACCTGTTAAGCACGAAACGGAGGTCAAATAAATAATTTTACGGATGAGCATTTTTGAGAGCACTCATAGTGGAAGACCAGACCCTCTGAATTCGACACCCTCTATACAACTCGCGAACACCCACCTAAAAAATAGGTAATCTGATGTAAAATAACCTGCTAAACTTGATTTTTGAATTCGCCCATTGATTTGAGATTGCCAAAATGACCAAATTGGCAATTTTCTAAAAAAAATAAAAATTATGTGTTAATTTTTGTTTTTCATATAACACGTCATATATTTTTTATTTTACTTCAGAATTTTTTAATTTTTTTACATAATATTCTCTAACTATTCTTTGAGATGTTGAAAGTAAAAAACTTTACCTAAAAAATAATTAGTTGGCAAAAAAAATAACAACTTTTCTTTGACGCAAAATCTTTAAAATTTGCAGAGTAAAATGTCCGATCGAGGTATCTTTTTTATTTTTAAAGTTAGGTGCCTACTATAATCGAAGAAAATGTTCCGAATGAACTAAATAAAATCTTTTATAAGAAGTTTTTTCTGAAATTTTGCTCCCTTATCGAAATATTCATTGATTGTTTCAGCGTCCGAACGAATGTGCGCTACTATGAATCGGCCGCAATCGCATCTAGAGCTAAACGCAGGCACGTGCCGGGTGATTATTATTTTCGTGTCCATTTATGTTAAGTTGGAAGTGCTTTTTGTCTCAGTCCTTATATTTAGTGCGTTATAAACACATAGTTTGGCATAAATTACAATTACTCGGATAGGAAATCAAAGGAAACGAGCTAAAAACGTACTCTTCGCCTGTTCACTGGATTTTTATATAATTGTTATACATTCAATAGGATACTTTTCGCAGTTTTTTGTAAATAATGTTACTTTTAGACATTTTTAATTTTATAGTACGATCTTAGTTGGTAAAAGACTTGGTAAAGAAACTATACCAAACCCCATTTGGGTTTCGAACCCGGGACCCTTGGATTCCGAGTCAAAAGAACTACATCACCACCTTACACGTAAAAGAATGTAAATTTTTACATTATAAGACACGAGCTAAAATCATATTTTCACGGTTGTATATTACAATATGAAATGTATATTTGTAAAATATATAAATATTTAGATATTAAAATGAAATATCATTTCATCAGATTTCTATTCAATTACAAAAACATAAAAATTAAAAAAATTTTCTTTCAAATTTACGTCATTAATAACATTTTTATTTACCGATCCATTTTGTTCAAATAGGGTTCTTCCTCTAGCTAACACTAATTTACTGTCCACATTTCAGTACAATCGGAATTTTCTTTCTTGAGTTATCGTGCTTACAAGAAACGTGACGGACGGATAGACAGACATTTTGAAAGTTGTTCAGAATTCGTTTACTAACACAATGGTATGAAAATTTTTTGTCTGCGAGCGATATTTACGGTTTTAGAAATGTACCGATCAAATGCAAAATCCGATGACATTTCTGTGGCTCTAAAACAATATTTAGAACAGAAAAATTTATTTTTATCACTAAATCCAGTTTACCATGCACAATGTAGAAGATCGTATACCCGAACTGCTTATAAAAAAAAATCAGAAATTGTAAATCCTAGTACAGAGAATACAAGTAAAAAGGGCATTTCTGCAATGTGCTATTTACAAGACAGCCTACCAAATTAAGCCCAGAATTCCAAATGTTTTAGATTTTGGATGGTACCTAAAGGAGGAAATCTTATTTCCAAAGATGATTTCAAAAAGCCCAAAACCCAATTTTATTGAGTTAACTCCATTTTCTAAATGTAAATTATATAACTGTACTACAAGCTGCAAGTGTAGCAAAGCAAACGTGCAATGTAACATAAGTTCTTTATGCGAAGGAAAATGTAATCTTTAGTACCCACTTGCTGTTATAATTAATGAAAACATATTTTTTAATGTGTAAGTTTCGAGATTATCTACATAATTTTATAACATTTAATTGCAAATAGAAACTAAATAATCCGTAGACTCACTTGATCGCTTAAACGACACCACAGATGGGCGACGTTAACAGAAGTTATGCTTTAAATTAATGCGGACGAGTTGCGCTGCCGCATTCAACAGCGTCATCTCGTTACATGAGCCGAATTTCAAAAAAATCTTTTTATAAAAAAGTTTGTTTAAACTATATGGAACATTTTTCTCGTTTATACTATAACTCTCTCTTTAAAAATGAAAAAGTTACCTCGATCGGGTATTTTTCAATGCAAATTTTAAAAAACCGCGACAATAGAGGGTAATTATATTTTTTTTAGGCACTATATTATTAGTTACACTATATTCTTTGCCGTCAGCCTGTCCAAGAATATTGGAGGGATATTGTGTAAAATATTGGTCTAAATCGGAATTAAAATAAAAAAGATATGATGTGTTATGTGCAAAACAAAAATTAACACATAATTTTAAAATTTTTCAAAAAATTTGCGAATTGACCGATTTGGTAATCTCAAATTAACGGGCGAACTCAAAAATCAAATCTAGAAGGTCATTTTACATAATATCATCTGTTTTTTAGGTGGGTGTTCGCGAGTTGTATAGACTACTTTTAAAATGCTTCCTACAGATTGGCTGCTCTCCGACTATCAACTATACTTACAGTCCCTGCGACGTTGATTGTAGATTCGGCTTCGTTGGATTAAATAGTATAGATTTGAAATTTACTTTTGATTGTGGTAAACTTTGCAGTCAGTGTTGTTGCATAGGTGTCAAAATTTTGTAGAAGCTTTAGATGTTTGTCATGTTCGGTCATGTTCGTAATTACTGAGGTGGCTTTCTATAACTTTCATCTTGAGAGGTCCCTCCATCTTAGCAAAAATAACAAAAATTATCCAGGATTGTTCTATGAGTATGCACTGATTACACAGGCCCACAAAAAAAGTTTTGTAGTTGAAAGGTGAGGTACCATACCGTATGTTTTTGGTGTGTTGAAAACGAATCCGGAGTCAGAATTGACCCATCACCCAAGGATTTCGACATAACCTCAAATAACCTCTCAAAGATGACGGAAAATACGTTTATAAATAAATTTAAAATTTAAGCGAGCATACTACTGTTTTTATATATATTTTGGGGCACTGTTATTAGGCGTGCAGATCACCCCCGTTTTAACCAACTAACCGGTTAGGTTGAGGTAACCATTTCTAACCTGGTTTTTCTTCAAGTTGACATCGAAGAGTACTTACAGTAAAAAATTAGCCAAAGTTAGTTGATCGGAACATATAAATAAATGCAAAAACCTATAATTTTTTTATATCACGAATTTTGTCTAATTTCATCAACTCGCGATATCTCGGCAAATAATGCATATTTTTAGATGAAATTTCAGCACGACATTGCTCAAGTTATTCTTTAAGATATTGAATTGGTCTGAACCCTTATTTATTTCACAGATGAAAATAGTGATTTTTCAAAAAATTTCTTTTGTCAAGCCTAATTTTTTTTTTCAAACACAAAAGTTGTGTGACGAACTTTTAATACGATAATTTATTTAACTTATATTAAAGTACAATATTTAAAGAAGTTTTCTGTAAAGTTTCTCATATTCATATTGTATATATAAAAAGTTATTGCACTTTGAAATAGCAGTGTTTAAATACGAAATATATGAAATGTTTCGAAGATGTTGGACAATATTTTTTGAAGTATTTTCGGAAACTATTTGAAATTTTTTCTGAGATTCACGTCATTTTCTAACGCAAGAGAGGTCAAAAAGGTATAAACCAAATTCTAATACTTACGATATTAATGCTAGTAGACTTATACCAGATTGGGATTAAAGTTATGTACACAAATGCAAATAAAAATGCTTTGAACCTATTTTTGTGCGACTACATCGAAAAAAATATTGAAATCCCTCAGACTTCTGATAAAATTATTAATAAAAAATTATATTTAGCTGGTGGATACAAAAATCATCTTGTAACTAAAGAAATCACTGATTCACTTATACGTGACGTTACAGATTTATTTTTGAATTATGCTGAAGCTGACTCTCGAATAATTTGTCATCTGATCTACATTTTTAAACAATACTTAGATACTCAGGACATGATAGTGATCGTTAAGTCCCCAGGTACAGATGTGTTTATTATTTTAATCGCACATTATTTTAAAATAAATACAAAGATTCAAGTATAATTTCAAACTGGAAAAAATAGCATCAAAAAGGATTTGCGGCGCTTTATACCAATACATATTATATGCAAAGAACTAGGAAGTAGTATTTGTTTAGCATTACCAATAGTTCATGCATTAACCGGATGCGATACGACTTCCGCTTTCTACAGAATTGGTAAGAAAAAAGCTCTCAACGTAGCACAAAAAATGAGCACAGAATATTTGATCCAGATGTCTCAAATTGAGAATAAATTAACACCTGAAACTGTTAATGCTTGGACAAAATGTGTGATTGGAATTTATGACTTCAAAAGTAAACAAGACAATATTAACGACGTGTGAGTTAATCTTAGCTCGAAAAAAAAACTCATCCGTTGAAAAATTACCTCCATCATACCCAGCTCTCCTTCAACACATGAAACGCTAATTTTGGCAAGTGCACGTATGGTATAATGCTCACATACCCATTTCTGAAGCACTCAATCCGATTGATTTTGTCTGGAAATTTGAAAATGAAGAACTTTTGCCAATATATTTTGAAGGACCAACAAGTCTGGAGCTGCTTCAAAAGTATATTTGTAACTGCAGATCAAAAAAAACATCTTGTGATAATGAATTTTGTTCGTGCTATGCTGCTGGTATAAAATGCTGTCTCATTTCTAACTCTACATCAAATTGCTCGTTGCAGCTCATAGATGTTGATTCAGATTAAAAATATTAAAAGCAACCCAACGTATTGTGTATTTTTTAATTTATCAACAATTAATTTAGTTTTACTTATTTCCACTTTACAGTAACTTGTAAAAAGGGAATATGTAACAAAACATTGCTTTGATATGATAGTAAATGCCTGAACTACGGCAACCACCACAATGAAACATGTCTGTGGCGCGCGGAGACGCTACTTCAAAGTGCGATAACTTTTTATATATACAATATGAATACGTGAAATTTTACAGAAAACTTCTTTAAATATTGTACTTTAATATAAGTTTGTCAAAAATTATCGTATTAAAAGTTCGTCACACAACTTTTGTGTGAAAAAAAAAATTAAGCTTGACAAAAGAAATTTTTTGAAAAATCACTATTTTCATCTGTGAAATAAATAAGCCTTCTGAATAATTCAGTACCTTAAAGAATAACTTGATCAATGTCGTGCTGAAATTTCATCTACAAATATTCATTATTTGCCGAGATATCGTGAGTTGAAGATGAAATTCGACAAAATTCGTGATATAAAAAATTATAGTTTTTTGCAATTATTTACATGTTCCGATCAACTAACTTTGGCTAATTTTTTACTGTAAGTACTCTTCGATGTCAACTTTAAGAAACACCAAGTTAGAAGTGCTTACCTCGACCAAATGGGTTACTCAGTTTCTATAGCACGTATTAGAGGTGATCTGCACGCCTATATCGACTTCATGATCAAATTTCACCCACCATGTCAGCATTTTGACATAACCTAAAAAAAATCCATAACTTATCAGCAGATAAATTCGTGAAAACGGCAATTTTCTTGAAAATGAATTTAAAATTTTGAACTACGCGCTCTCTCCTCGCAAAATTGTTAAAGGGCGAGGGTGGAAATAAAATTGTTTCACTTTCCTGAGGTATTTAGAACATCTTAAGATGAGAATAAAAAAAAAATTTTAAACTTTTTATTGTTCAAATAGGCTTAGAATGCCATGAAACGTCGAGATTTTAAGTTTGTACGAAAAAAATTCTGTCTGTCGGTCTGTCTGTAACTTTTTTTGTGCGCACGTTTACTCTGGAACCGTTTGGGATATTGACTTGAAATTTGATACACATAAGTACTTTAACGAGATCTAGAACTAGACTATATTTTCATCTTGTTCCGTCGAAGGGTTGGGGGTAAATTTGGGTAAATTGCGGTAAATTTGGGGTAAATAGGTAAATTAAGCAGGTAAGAGTCCATAAAATTGGTATTTAGTATATACAAAAGAATCTAAGATCTCAAAAAATTTTTTGGCATTAGTCACCCCCATTACCACCTCCACCCCATTATTAAAGGGGATAAAAAAAATATGATTTAGTGTGTGTACAAAAACCAGAAACCTCCAAATATATTTTTACTTCAACCGCCGCCACTACCACCCCCTATCATCACCCCCACCCCACTACCGATGTGGGGTATCGTTTTATAGGTTTTTGGGGTAGAGGATTTCAAATATTATACTATTAAAGTTCCATAAATAATTATTTCCACATACAAAATTTTTTCGTTGTGAGTGACTTGGATAGAAAATGTGGATGTGGATGTAGGGCAGCAGTGTTTTTCTTTATAACTTGAAATGAAAAAGATCACGATTTGTTTTAAATAAAAATCGCTTGATTAAAGTCATGATTTCAATTCTGATTTTCATCAAATGATTTAAATAAGCACAACTCTGCTGCTAAATACGATGAAAAAACTGTTTTCTTGTTTAACGAAGAAAATTTATCATTTACCGTTAAAAAACTGGACAGTTGAATGAATTTCACATGCTTTCTCAGCGACAAAAAACTGTTAAGAAATAACCCAAAAAGACATTCGACTTTCCTTTTTCTAATCGGCATAATACCGTATTATACCTATACGTCATTTTACTGAAAACAACGTCAATTTTAAAAAGAACCGTAACGCCCATGAGCTTGAGGCTGTCGCTATTTGTCACTCGAGTGCAACACTTAACTATATAGTGCTTTCATTATATAGAAAAAACGAGGCCCGTTCTCTTGGCGTTTCTGCACTTCGCAAAATACACACACACTGTAAATTTAACAAAGCTCTGCCATGAAGGAGATTAATTGTTTGCTTATCGTCGTCTTTGTCTGCTCATTTTTTACTCTGTGTTTTGCCCTGGCCATTTATTGTTCTAAATATTTAATATATAATATTTTTGCTATAAAAGAAAAATGAGGTTTTGCAAAAAATAGCATTACACTTTATCTTCAGTGTCAGAGATAACAGGATTTTTATTATCTTGCGGCAAAATGTATGGCTGATTGGTAATGTGAAGTGCAGTTTTAGTACAGTAACTAGACGTTTTAACTTCGGAATAATGTCATATGAATTAGATTCCGTTTTTTTTTTGAAAAGTTTATATAATAATAATAATAATAATAACGGTCTTTATTCCACAATAATATAAATATACAAACAAATAAACGAGACACATATTTCAGTAAATTGTGGAAAAGGCGGAGTTCAAGCATTTTGGATTTGTCGTCCAAAATGCTTGCTCTTCCACTCAACCTCGAAGATGTAACATAACTATAAAAATAAATGAGTATCTGTATCACATAATACTGTTTTGCTTACCAACAACAACAACAAAAGAATCAATTACACAAACATCAATTGTTTATGCTAAGAAGGTAGTATCTTGAAACATTAGCTTTTTGAGTTTTTTTGGAAACATATTACAAACGAATTTTTTGAAATCAGCTGGAATTTTATTATAGAGTTTTGCGGAGTTGTATGTAAAAGAGGACCGAAAAAGTGTAGTTCTATGCTGAGGAGGGGTTAGGTTGTTTTTAAACCGGATATTAATATTATGAATGTCCGTTCTGAATCGTAGTTTATTTAGCAGATACTGAGGTTTCTTTGTAGTGATTATTTTGTGATAGAACATGCAGCAGTGTAACATTCTCCTTCTCTCAGTATTTAACCATCCAATTTCGGTTATCTTAGCCGATACATGATCGCGTTTGCGTAGTCCGCAATTAAACGAATGCAAGAATTTTGGATTAACTGTAGCCGTTTAGCATCAGTTTTAAGTAGACATGGTCCGTACACTACATCGGCATAATTGATGTGAGACAACACCAATGATTTGCAAAGAATTGTTTTAGTTTTCTTATTTAGAATGTGTCTATTAGCGTATATTAATTTTAAAGAACAGTACGACTTTCTAACGATGGATGATACATGTGCGGAAAATCTCAAATTTACATCTAGAATTAATCCTAAATGTTTGGCACCAAATAACATAGCCTTCGATTTACTGGCATTAATGTTTAAACAGAATTTGTTGGAAATTTGAAGTAAGTTTTGAAGGTCATGGTTAATGTTTTGGCAAGCATGTGTTGTATCTTTTTCGTCAAATGCATAGTAAATTTGCATGTCATCAGCATAGAAATGTGTGATGCAGAAAGATATGATTTTATGAAATTCAAAGGTGTATAACGTGTACAACAAGGGGCCCAAAATAGATCCCTGTGGTACACCACACACTACTGGGGAAAAGCAAGATCTCTTATTATTTAACACAACTACTATGCAGGGGCTCGCTGATTTACAGGGGATGGCACGTAAAAAAAATATTGGAGCTGAAAGAGAATCAAATTTTGAGAGATGAAAACGTTCTATGCAACTTTTCGTATACATTGATAGTCTTTTAAGTTATATCGGCTTGAAAATTAGGATTTCAACTTCAAAAAAGAGATATTTTAAAATGATTTTCGTCAAATAACTTGAAAATTATTACATTGATCGAAAACATGCTAGAGACAAATATGAAAGCTTGAAAATTAATTTCGTTTTTTTTCCTAATTTGTATAGGATTAATAGTATCGGAGATATTTAAGTTGGCGTCCGAACGTTTATAAGATAAGTATTTAGTTTAAAGGGAAGTCATATACTGTCAAAAGAATCTGTATCATCATTGGGAGCCAAGCTCTGGATGAGTTATGTAACAAAATGGTAAAATACTTCAATTCCCTGGCGAAACAAGAGTGCAACCTGGAGTGGACGCTAGGACACCAGTACAAAGAAGGTAATGCAAAAGCAGATAATATATAAAGAAAATCAAGGGAATATAGTCCTTATAAACTGAGTTAACCGTTGACCACAAGGGAATAATAGTCTAAGAGCTAGCAACGTTTTTGTCACCTGGGCCACCGCAAGGCTCATTCTTTTATATTACCTCCCTTATTATGGTGTAATAGGCACAAGGGTGGTCTGGCTGGCTGTAGACGTTGCGTTTACCTGTAAGAGTAGCGGCTATACAGTTGAAAAAATCACAAAATTATATAACAGTAGCATGACATTTGGTTGTATCATTTTTTTTTATAAGTTGAAATACAGTTAAAAGATGTACAATCCATTACTGAACCATAACACATACGACAAAAATTAATAGAAACATTGTTGTAGAAAATTTAGTCAGCTTTAAGTTTGCATATAGCCACTTTTTGATTATGGCTAACCATAAAGATATGAGCCAAAAACCGGGAGCTTCTTCACGCCCCCTGCTCCCCTGCACCTCCTATGTTCGGAGACTTTTGGTATGTTTACCTCCTAAATAGTCCAAACACAGCTCTCAAGTCAAAAATTGTGATCTCGGCATTTCCCTCTAGATCCCCTGAACGTTCATTGGCAGGGCTATTAGTTGATATAATTAGTAAGGACTCTTTTTGTAGTAATACCATACATTTCATAATCCAAATTTAAAGAAAAAAGGAGTTGATAAACGCAATACTATTTAATTTTTGTTCCAATATTTTGTTTCAGGACAAACAGTTCAATTTTGTTTTAGAGAGAGATGACTATTAGAAAAAACATATTTTCATTGTTATAAACTGATTAAATAATATATTATTTTAAGATGTATGCTAGTACACCTTTCATACTTATTAAGAAATTACTTAACCCACACTCAAAGAAATAGTATGGGTAAATTCAACAAAAAAAAATGGTTAACTAACAATATCGTTAATTTTGTTAAACCAAACTATATTGATGGTATTTTTAAACAAGAGGTGATTGTTATTTTAATTAATAAAAAGTTGTCGTACAACAAAACAAACATTAACTTAAAAAATAGATGAATAAGACTATTATTTTGTTCGTCTGACTATTATTTTGTTGAATTCTGTCAAATTAAACTAGATAATAGTATATTTTATTTTTAACTATTATCGAATTGTAATTCTAACCCAGTATTAGTTCGCTGTATTATTGTACTTGGTAGACAAACCAATATTATTGTCGTCTTCTGGAAGTTCTAAAAGAATTACCATAATATTTGCTTGCTTACCACGTAGTCTATTACAGAAATTATTCCCAGATGACGCCACATACAAATCACTGACAATAATCAATCATGCATTATCTTATACTTTTATGAATTTATAGAAAATTAATAACATGATTGCAATGTTCACATTCTCTCAGGGATCATCGATATATTTGGATGGATCTTATAAATGATCTCTAATCTTTGGTTTGGGTGGTCTGATGTCTCAATACTGAGATTTTGGCTAACCAAAAAAAACTTCATCATACAATAAAGTGTAGATCAACCTAAAAATTAGTTGATGAACAAAAAACAAAGTCGTTGTACTATTTAATTGTAGACCAAATTGAAAACGGTTAGTGAACATAAAAAAATGTCATTGTACTATTTAATTTGTTACAAGAAGATATGTTTATTAAACTACTATTTGTTTACGAAAACATATAAAGTTGTATGACTATTCTTTTCTGATTGATTTAACTATGAAACTAGATAGGCGCGATTTCATATGCTCTTTTTGGTTGAATTTACCTATTATTTTCTTTGAGTGCATTTTTAATAAGTATAATGACTTCTATTTTGAAAACATTACTAGAGATATTAAGTAAAGACATTATAGAAAGACTTTAAGATACAATTATAGAATCCATTAAAATAGCTACCTTCATCCTGGCTATACATGTCACAAGTTAGAATACATTATAAAAACCGCTGCCCAAGGAATCACTACTTCCACATCCAGATTTTCTATCCAAGTCACTTACAACGAAATAATTTTGTATGTGGAAATAATTGTAATTAATAATGTAATATTTGAAATCCTCTACCCCAAAATCTCATAAAACAATACCCCACATCGGTAGTGGAGTGGGGGTGGTGATATGGGGCGATAATGGGGGTGGATGAAGTAAAAAAATATGTTGAGGTTTCTGGTTCTTGTACACACACTAAATCACATCAAGTCAATGTCTCAAACGGTTCCAGAGTAAACGTGCGCACAAAAAAAGTTACAGACAGACCGGCAGACAGACAGACTTTTTTTCACTCAAACTTAAAATCTCGATGTTTCATCACATTCTAAGCCTATTTGAACAATAAAAATTTTTAAAAATTTTTTTGTCGTTACTATACTTCCACTGGATGTGGAAGTAATTTTGTCTGTTTGACGTAATTTGTATTTTGAAGCGTTTTTAATTATCTATATCCAATATCTGCACATATAATTTTTCACATATACCCTAATTTCGTAACTCTTGAAATCAATAATATCCATGGAATTTATATTAAGAAATATTCAGGAACATATGATAATTTGATTTAAGCATTTTAAATTCAAGTTATGGATGAAATAAACAGGATTTACGAAAGAAAAAATAGGGCACTACTAGAGATCGAACCCACGAATAGTTAACAACAATAAATGATACAACCAAATGTCATGCTACTGTCATATAATTTTGTAATTTTTTCAACTGTATAGCCGCTACTCTCACAGGAAAACGCATTGTCTATAGCCAGCCAGACCGCTCTCATGCCTATTACACCATAATAAGGGAGATAATATAAAAGAATGAGCTTTGCTAAAATCACGTGTTCTTAGACTATAAGATAAATGTTTATTTACTTACAGTAACTACAGGAAAGTCGACGTATCGACTTATGATGTGAACAGAATCAAATTTCATAGTATGATATCAGGATTTCCTCAGCTGCGAAGTCAAATTACAACATTATTTGGCCAACTCGACACAGTGACCAAAGGAACTATTTAGTCGTCGAAAATTTGTGCTGGAAATCAAATGCACCCACTATTCTAACGGTAGTTATTCGGGTATTGATTTTTGGGTCAAATTATCTCTGCATTTTTATAAACTCCACATCTTTTGAGCTGAGATCCTCCAAAGCGGCCTCCTTGTCGGCTCGCCCCAGACTGAGGTATTCTTTCTCTCCCAGCGCGGAGGCTCCACAAGGTTAAAATTTCTACCGAAAGTTCTAGTACTACAAGGTCGGACTCAAAATATTTTACGACGGAAAGTATATAAAAATGTAATAGATTTGGTAAATTAAACTAGTGATTTCTAGAGGTCAAAAATGAACCGTTACATTAAGCCAATGGCTGGTGCCAGGAGACGAGTAATCTTAACCCGCAAATTTTGCTGATCTTCTTCTAGAAAGAAGAGTAGAGGCTTCTTGCTTGCCTAGCATCTAATAGACAAAAGACCGATTTACATATCATCCGAAAGATGGTGTATTCATTACATAATCCCCGCCTAATATTGCATAGCTTTTGCATATAGGCTGAGATATAGGCCGCTGGGGGGTATGGCAAGGTCACTCTTCCAAGTACTAACCACAACTGTCGTTACTTAACTTCTTGTTCTGAAATGTTAGTATAATCAAGACAAATCTACGTTCGGCCCTTTAATGGAATTAAAACAGAAAAAAAGGAAAAGTTTACTTTAAATGCCATCTTGCGACCATGTACACGTAGAAAGAATATTTACTTTTTAGTTCGCTTCTTGTCCAATCGACTTCTTTTTTAGATCAATATAAAAAGCTTCCATCCTCTATATAAACACGAAACAAAATAAAAGAAACAATTCTTTATCTGTAATATTCGGATATATGAAATGGTGTTTTATATACGATAACTTTTATCGAATAAACTGATATAGTGGTGGAAATAGTAGGATTTATTGAAGTTGGCGGTTAGCATTTATACAATATTGTGGCTGCAGAAGCGCACAATAAGGATTACATTATACAGAAATTCTATTCATCGCAAAGCCCTCTGATGTATATTACAGGAAACACGCGGTGTTAGAGTTCACACATGAGTTCTCGGCGATCTTGTTTCGTGTTTCACGTGTGCATTCCTTTAATTTATCATTTGACAAGTTTAGCTGGATATTACATTGATATTGCTGTTACAATGTGGCCATACATCGATTTAAGTTAAGAATGTGATAGTTTATTAATGTTTACTGCACAACCAGTTTAGGTTGACTACTTACGGACGAAAGACAAACCAAATAGTTTACTTAAGAAAAGTCGAAAAGATGAAAACAATAAAGATGGTTCTTTTTTAACTTGCTCATTGAAAAATCCCACTAGAATGAAACTCGGAACCTCCCCTCCCAATTTCTGACAAAGACGGCTATGTACAAAATGAAAGCTTATAACATTCTTTACAAATCCGGTTATATACAATTTTATGGAAGAGTATAATAATAAAAAATGAAGCTAAAAATTACAAAAATTAAAATTAAAATTTATTTAGATAGGTCTGGATTAATTTTTTAATAAGTAGACCAGATTATATTTATGACTATGTTTTATTTAATCAAGTCGTCGTCTCTTCAGCGTAATACGATCTTCTGTACATGATTAAGTTGAAGTTGTCAGCTGTGTATGTTATTTCCGGTGTAATTTTCAACTTCTGATACCTCAGTATTTACAGTTCCGTTTATTATCATCATCATTATCAGCTACACTATCATCATCATCATCATCATCATCATTATTATTAAAATATTGAGGTTCAATTTCCATTGGCTTGTCACAGTCAAGCGAGTCTCCAACTTCAACCTCGACTTCAACATTAATATTAGTACATGATTCTCGACAACTTCCACAGATTATTGAGCAGTAAAATCAAGCTTTCAGAAAACTGCAGGCTTTTTGATAGCCTTTTTGTGCACTTGCAAGAAAGGGCATAGCAGGATAAGCAAGTGTTAGGTGCCCCCACACCAATCGGGTCGAAATTTTTAGCACAAGTTGATAGTAGTGTTAGATGAAATTTCCCAAAATATTATTTTTGGAAAACCATTTTTACGGGAGTTATGGGGGTAAAAAGAAAAATGGAAAAACATTTTTTTCTCGAGAACGGATAAACCAATTTCCATGAAAAAAATATATGTTATGGCTTCTGATGGTGCAAATGTGAGAAAAAATTATTGAGTCCATTTGTCGAAAAAAAGTGGTGAAAAAATTTTTTCAAAATAAAAAAAAAAAATTTTTAGGGGATGTTCTAGAGGCACACCCACCATTTTCTTACAAATAAATGCTTATATGCCCCTTTAAAACATATCCAATTTTCATAGCGATCGGAAGGGTACAACATACTCAAAATTGATAATCATTGGCAGACTGCGGGCGATGCGTAGTCTATGTAATGAAGCATTATAAGACGACTTTTTTGTAAATGTTTCGTGCAAAGACGAGATTACCTTCTCCCCCTCGTTTTCGAGGGTGCTGAACACGATGCAAGTGGTGGGAGAAGTTTTTGACCGCCGCAACCCCCTGCAACTTTTTTGAAAATTTTTTTCAAAATAATTTTTTTTTTATGGGATGTTCTCGAAGAATGAAGACTAAGAGAAGTCTCATCAATATAGAGTAACCTGATTCGTGAGAGGCAAGAGGACTCACGCAAAAAAGTCAGCCCGAATTGTGAGACGCAAGGGGACTCATAATAACCAAGCACCTCGACTAATGAGAGGCAAGGGAACTTAAAATAAACAAGTGACCCGACTAGTTAGAGGCAAGGAGACTCACAATAAACAGGCACCTTCACTAGTGAAAGGCACTGTAACCTCCTCGTAGTGGACTTTGAAAACTAGTTCTTTCGTAGGCTGACTGCAGATGTCATCATTGCAAAATCTTCAGATTTTCAAACTAGATTTTGTTTGACCCCACAGTTGACGTCAGAGAATTTTTGCGCCACACTTCTTGAAGTTTGATACTGATTTAAATGCTAGGGTTGTAATGGCCGCCAGTGACCGTGGTAGTAAGATGTAGTAATGAACCGTTAGTCTATGTAATAAAGGCAGAAATAGTGTAAATATTTCTTGCAAAGACGAGAATACCTTCCTCCGTCCGTTTTCGAGGGTGTTGAACACGATGCAAGTGGAGGGAGAAGTTATTGACCGCCACAAACTCCTAAAACGGCCACCCCTCCTATGGATCCCTTTATGTTTTCTATAAGAGTCTGGGGAGTGATTTATCAACGGGTTATACTTGAAATAACATGGAAGATGGTTATAGAGTAAGTTGAGTCCAGACAGCAGGCCAGGGGGTTAATTAAACCCTTCCGAGGAGTGGAAAATCATTTTTTATCAAATAATTCGGGTTCAAACGCGTTTCCCCCGTTTTTGGGGTCGCTGATCATGGGAAAAATATTCATTTTTAACTCCAACCCCTCTTCATCTCTCAAACGGTGAGTGAGAGGTGATTTCTGCCCTTGAGGAGGTTGGAGCTAAAAATAAATATTTTTCCCGTGACCAGCGACCCCGAAAATGGTATACGCATTTGAACCGAATCATTTGAAAAAAAAAAACTACACCCCTCGGGAGGGTTTAATCAACCCCCTAGGCCTGCTGTCTGGACTCCACTTACTCTATAACTCCCTTCCATATTATTGCAAGTATAACCCGTCGATAAATCACTCCCCAAACCCGTTTATATATGAAAACATAAAGGGATCCATAAGAGGGATGGCCATTTCAGGAGGTTGCGGTGGTCAAAAACTTCTCCCACCACCTGCATCGTGTTCAGCACCCTCGAAAACGAGGGGGGGGAAGGTAATTTCGTCTTTGCACGAAATATTTACAAAGAAGTCATCTTATAGCTTCATTACATAGACTACGCGCCGCTCACAGTCTGCCAATGATTATCAATTTTGAGTATGTTGTACCCTTCCGATCGCTTTGAAAATTGGATTTGTTTTAAAGGGGCATATAAGCATTTATTTGGAAGAAAATGGTGGGTGTGCCTCTTGAACATCCCCTAAAAAAAAATTTTTTTTATTTTGAAAAAAATTTTTTCACCACTTTTTTTCGACAAATAGACTCAATAATTTTTTCTCACATTTGCACCATCAGAAGCCATAACATATATTTTTTTCATGAAAATCGGTTTATCCGTTCTCGAGAAAAAATTTTTTGTCCATTTTTCTTTTTACCCCCATAACTCCCGTAAAAATGGTTTTCCAAAAATAATATTTTGGGAAATTTCATCTAACACTACTATCAACTTGTGCTAAAAATTTCGACCGGATTGGTGCGGGGGCACCTAACACATGCTTATCCTGCTATGCCCTTTGTAGTAAATGCTTTTATGGAGTAGAATTATTTGATGTTTTTACAGGTGTCAAACCCTGAGGACTTGTTTACTAACCTCATTCCAATGGATTTTTGAACTCCATTCTTCAACGCTGCTCCTTCAGTTGGCTGCAGTAATGTGAGATCGTAAAGTTACCCATTCGGAGATATTGAAAATATTTCTGACCCTTTATCATAGATGAAGTTTTATGTCACTCCATATACAGCTTTCAGAGATATTTCTGCTGCAAAGGTTAAGACTGGTGATGCACTTGGTTTCCTAAAAAATCTTAACAGTATTTTTACATTGTTTTCAAGCATTTTAATACTTTTTTGTTTCTCTTTTCAAACAGGCTGATGTAGTATTGCAACTGCTGAAGGTGTGAGGGAATAGTATATCTTCTACAATTGAATCACTTATTTGAGAAACGTCATAAGTCGTGAATTCGGCCATTTTGAGATTTGTGCGAAATACTACTATTTGTGCGATACACCATTTGGCAGTGAAACCCCGTTAGTCACTTAACTTGTAAGCCTGTTCATGATAAAGAAATTATACGTTTGGTTGAGAAACCCCACAAGTCGCTGGTTAATTGAAGAAATTTGATCATACGTATATACTTTAAGAATATACGAGACGCATAGTCAAGTCTGACAGAAAGCAGAGCTACGCAGTAAAGGTTCCTAAAAAAGAAGATATTGTAGATTTTAAACAGTGGTGGTGTAAGGAAGAGGAACACATAAATACCCTAGAGTCGAGTCAATTTTAAAACAAGTTAATTTATGCACTTCATCTATTCATCTGATACCTCTAGAAAGCTACAACTAGAGACTTTATAGATTGGATGTCATCACAAGCATTCTTCCTTCAAACATCAAAAGAAAAACGTAAAGCTACATTTACCAGAAGGAAAAATCTACATAGATCCTTTGCCAATAAATGACTAAAAAAATGATTAACCTCAAGACATTCTAACAATACTTGCCCGATGATACGTTAAAAGTTTTTGGGGCGAAATTTACGTATGGCCCACGGCGGAAAGTGGCGAAAATTAGAACTATGTTTATTTGACTAATTATAAAAGTTAAAGACTGTCTTGCACAGTACACTGGTTCTGCAATAATTTAATAGAGGGCGATGGGTTAGGGGAAGTTCTGATTGGTGTGGAATAGATTAGATATTGAAGATATATGATAAAAAAAACTTTTTCAAAATATATTGACCAAAAATAAAAAAGGCCGAAAACCGGCCTTATAGGCCCTTCTCCTTTTCAATTTATTTTGAAATAAATATATTTTTGTGTTGTTCTAAACTTTTTTTTAACATAACTGCTTGTTAATTTGAGAAACTATTAGTCGGGTAATTTTCAAACACATTTTGTCGTCATCTTATAATTTTTATTTTAATAAACATTGCATAAATCTATACTTGGCCACATTATTATTAAAAAAAGTGATAGAATGGCTAACAAAATTTCAAAACAAATAAAACCGTTTTTCTTAGTTTTCTCAAAAGCTGATCTTTATAACCTATGGGATTTCTCATATAAGTGATTCGATTGGTGAATACACTTTTTCTTGAATTTTGCCTTTACTAGGTTCTACCAATAAGTTCTTATTATAATGGAAATCAACATGCTCACAGTATATCTGCTGCAAATGGCCATTACATAGTAAATTAGAGAGAATTAGAAAGCCTCACAACTTAGCTCAACTTTGGACGTTAATTACTGGTAGAAATATGCATCTAGCGAAAAAATTGTATACGACTTATTTTGTAGAGAATTTTAAAATCTTTAATTTCGTACATAACCATTTTTGTGGCAAATTCAACGGAGAATCAGGAAATCGCAAAAAAACATATTTTCGTGTCTTTCCCTCCCGGGAGTGGGGGTTCCGGGCTCGTTCGAGTGGGATAAATTAAGGGATTCTCACTAACAACTAGATGAATCAATTTTTTATATCAAATATTTCAAGTTTTGACCTTTCGATACAAATATACTATTGACCACAATAGTTTAAATTATATTCGAAAATTAAACAGGATAAAGATTTTCTTGTAATTGCTTCCATCTTAAGTCAATTATATATCTGGCACGCACTACGGCAATTTTCAGATATTTAACTATATTTTAAGTAAAGTAAGCAGCTAAAAACTAAAAATAAACTAGGTATGCAAATTTCATTCACACATTTATAGCAAATTTTATTAATCTTTTGCTTTATATCTATGAAAAATATTCTCTAAAGAAGAGGATTGTGTTGTAATAAGATATGATCGACTAAAATCATCTTCATGGTGTTAAAAGGGCTGCGTAATGGCTCCCCAACAACAACAATACAAGTTTTCGTGATATTGGATGTCACCCTAGAAGTTTGACGCCCCAGCAAACCCAATGCGTACTCATTACATGCCGAAATCCTTCAAAAGACGAGGTTTGGTTTAATCACGCTGCGGAAAGCCAGTAGGGTGAGTGAGCATTTCTGCACAACTTTGAAACCTACATAAAGAAATTGCTTTTCGTGTCTTGCCGAATGTAGGACCTATTTCCTTCTAAGAATAAATCTATCACAGCTAAATATACCTCGACTTATGTTACCTGATACTGAATAATTTGTTTTTTCAATATTCTCCGATAGGATGCCATATAGTTTAGGACTTTTTCTGTCGATAAAAATTAATCTTTCGAGGAAAGAATTATTTTTGCAACAAGTACCTAAGATCATGTTTTTTGGGACGAGGCGAATCCGAGTTATGAAAAGAAATGAAGCATTCATTCGATGGAAAGAAATGAACAACACTGTAGTCACTGTAATTGTAGATGAAGATGCAATATTGAACTATTACATGAAAAAGTAAGTGTCCTATTCTTTACATTCAATATTAATAACATACAATATGTTTTAGAAGTTTGATCGGTTTGGGATGCCTAGATTTGAAAAAAAGTTTGATTAAAACTTCAAATGATTTTTGAAATTTCCTCGGAAATTCCCGAGGAAATTCCTTAAAAAATTTTCATTTTTTCACAATAACTCAAAAACTAAAGAAGATACGCAAAAATACTACAGCACAAAATTTAAGTTTTTCTTTTGCTGAATTTTTTTTTTTTTTAATTCTAAGATAAAAATTAATTGAGATTACTCCGTTACAAGTTTGTATTTGAGAGCGAGGACCACCTTCCCGAGCCTTTTAAACTCAAAAATCTCAAATACGAATTGTTCAAGGAAGTTCAACTTTACATGCGTTGTAGCCCTTAAAATTCTCTGCAAAATAGAGCGATGGAATAGCTTAAAAACCGCTGCCCAAGGAATCACTACTTCCACATCCAAGTCTCTTTCAACAAAATACTATATTTGCACTCCACTATGTGGAAATAATTGTTTATGGAACTTTAATAGTATAATATTTGAAATCATGTACCCCCAAAACCCATAAAATTATATGCCCCATCGGTAATAGAGGAAGGGTTGGTGGTAGGGATGAAGTGAAAAAAATTCTTGATAACTTTGGCTCCTGTACACACACTAAATCACACTATTTTTTCACCACCTTTAATAATGGGGTGGGGGTGGTAATAGAGGTGGCTAATGCCAATTTTTTTTTGAGACCGGTTCCAGAGTAATCGTGAGCACTAAAAAGATACAAGACTAACATACAGACCGATGCGACAGACAAATTTATTTTGCTCAGACTTAAAATATTGACGTTTCATGATATTCTAAGCCTATTTAAACAATAAAAACTTAATATACTTCAACTGAATGTGGAAGTAATACGCAGAAAATGGCATTACAAAGATACAAAAAATCGTTGTGTGCCGTAAACTACACGATAAAAGTACTCTACTTCGAGAATTTTCTTCGAGGAAACCTACTACGCATCCATACTACTCAAGGTAACTCACTGTGCATCCAATTTACTTGAGGAAAGCCACTGCGCATTCATACTTCTTGAAGTAACCCACTGTGCATCCATTTTACTCAAGGAAACCCACTGCGCATTCATATCACTTGAGGTAAACTACTGCGCATCTATAGCACTCGAGAAAAGCCACTCCGCATCAATTGTACTCGAGGAAAGCCACTGCTCATCCATACTTACTTGAGGTAACCTACTTCGGTCTATAATACTCGAAAAAAGTCACTACGCATCCAAAATACTTGAGGAAAGCCACCGCGCATCCATACTACTCGAGGTAACTTTAACAACATAATATTTGAAATAGTCTATCCCAAAAACCTATAAAACGATATGCCACATCGGTAGTGGGGGTTGGGGGTGGTGGCAAAGGGGTGGGGGTGGATTAAGTAAAAAAACTTTTGAGGCTTACGTTCTTGTATACACGCTAAATTACAATTTTATTTTTTTCACCCCCTTTAATAATGAGGTGGGGGTAGCAATGGGGGTGGCTAATGCCAAAAAAATTTTTGAGACTTTAAGTTCTTTTACTTATATATACTAAATACCAATTTTATGGACTCTTACCGGCTTGATTTACCCATTTACCCCCATTTACCCCCCCCCCCCCAACCCTTCGACGGAACAAGATGAAAACATAATCTAGTTCCAGATCTCGTTAAAGTACATATGTGTACCAAATTTCAAGTCAATATCTTAAACGGTTCCAGAGTAAACGTGCGCACAAAAGTTACAGACCGACAGACCAACAGACCGACAGACAGAAATTTTTTTTCACTCAAACTTAAAATCTCGACGTTTCATGACATTTTAAGCCTATTTGAACAATAAAAATTTTTAAAAATTTTTTTGTCGTTACTATACTTTCACTGGATGTGGAAGTAAAATGAAGGAAGTTATCGTTGAAAAACTAATCACCCTTTTTCGGTGAAATTTTCGGAGCATGTAAATTATTTTATTCTCGAGCATTTATAGAAAACCGGCACGATTTAAGAGATCAGGTGGAGATATTTTATGATAGTACTTCAGAGCTGGAAGAAATTTTAAAAGCCGGTAGGTACTGCACAAGTTTACTGTACGGAGATACAGTTTAAAAAAAGCCGTGTCGAAGACTTATCGGCGTTTCTAGAGCAGATGTGCTATGATTCCTTTATTAAGGCTACCACTAAAAACACTGCTGTAAGAATGCCATCCCTTGTTCCGACAGTTGATGCTCTGAATGAGCACATTAAGAGGGTTTATTTACAAACCCAGATGTGGCTTGGGAACAAAAATATTAGTCCAACTGATTGGGGATGGATTAATAATGAAGGATTTTTACTACCAATCAAAATGCTGGATATGCCTGCACCGGAGGAACTCCTAAAAATGATATTTTGTAATTGCAAAAAGGATGCGGCGGAGCTTGTAGCTGACGAAAAGTTGGACTTTTTTGTAACGCAACATGCTCCGGTGACAACTGTCAAAATTGTCCTCCAATTACAGACCAAGAGGAGGAGGTCGATAGTGATGATAGTTCTTCTGATAGATTTTCAGTAATAAAACATGCTATTATAATGTAAATAAATTTTTTATTTTTCCCCTTTAAACTCATTCAATAATTTCGGTTAAATATGGTAGTTAATTTTATCACGTGGGCGGTTTGTAATGGATGAAACGTTGCAATACATGATAAATTGTTTTATAAACACTGACGGGATTTTAATTCATTATAAATGCACCATTAATACATTTCAAGCTGTTGAAAACTATTTTTTTTTTAAATTTCGTCACAAGGTTTTAACGTTGTAACACATCATAAATCATATTCCAGGACATGAAATAATGTTTATTCCAGATATTTAAACATGATTTCAATCTATGTAACGATAAAATCTCTGTTTTTAAATTTTTTCTCTCTCAGTAGATAAAGTATCAAGCTTGTTCGTATATAATAAAAATAATATCGGACCCAGTGCAGACCCAGTACAGAGCCCTGTGGGACTCCCCAGAGATTGTTTGGGAAGCCTATTTAGAGAATAGTTTAAAGGGACAAACTATGGAAAAAAGATGCAAAAGAAATCGAAAATTAGTTAGACTAAATACAGCAATTCTTACAATTACTTCCACGTCCAGTGGAAGCATAGTAACGACAAAAAAATTTTTAAAAATTTTTATAGTTCAAATAGGCTTAGAATGTCATGAAACGTCGAGATTTCAAGTTTGAGCGAAAAAAAAAAATCTGTCTGTCGGTCTGTCGGTCTGTCTGTCAGTCTGTAACTTTTTTTGTGCGCACGTTTACTCTGGAACCGTTTGAGATACTGACTTGAAATTTGGTACACATATGTACACTAACGAGATCTAGAACTAGATTATATTTTCATCTTGTGCCGTCGAAGAGTTGGGGGGTAAATTGGGGTAAATTTGGAGTAAATAGGTAAATCAAGCTGGTAAGAGTTCATAAAATTGATATTTAGTATAGACAAAAGAAGCTAAGGTCTCGAAAAAAAATTTTGGCATTAGCCACCCCCATTACCACCCCCACCACATTATTAAAGGGGATGAAAAAAAAGTGATTTAGGGTGTGTACAAGAACCAGAAACCTCAATATATTTTTTTACTTTATCCACCCCCTACTCCGACTCCCTGTCACCACCCCCACCCCACTACCGATATGGGGTATCGTTTTATGGGTTTTTGGGGTAGAGGATTTCAAATATTATATTATTAAAGTTCCATAAAGAATTATTTCCAGATACAACATTTTTTCGTTGTGTGACTTTGATAAAAAATCAGGATGTGGAAGTAGTGATTCCTTGGGCAGCGGTTTTTTTAAATGTCAAAAGTATTGTTGGCATCGGCGCCTACTATGTTAATATTTCTTATAATGATTTATAAGAGTGAATGTTAAAATGCGATTTTCTCGAAAACGGTCAATTTCTAAGACTAGTGACAATTGTACTTTTTTTATCGCTAAAATGATTTTTAATAAAAAAAAATGTTACGGGTAAAAAAGTTAAGAGTACATTTACACTTTAAACAATGCTTATGCCCTCTAGGATCTACACAAAAAATGGGAGCAGATTTGAATTTTTCATCTCACAAAACTTCCATTCATCAATTTTCACAACAATACTTGAAAAACTTCAAAAGTTATATGAGAAAATTAAAAATATAATACTGACTTTAACACCCTGTATCTCTGTTAATATCAACTTTTGTACTTAGGTAAGTTTAGTTAAATCATAATATTTTGCTCTATGGACCATTACTTACAGACCACCCTGCATATAGAGATGGCACTTTTTGTATGTGATAACACACACTGAGGAATGTTCAGTTAAATTTTCAAGTAAAAATATTTTCAAATTTCGCCGTAATCGCAAAACACGTGAATTGATCATATCTCGGCTATAGAGCATCGTAGCACAATTTTTTTTATTCCTGTTTTTTTTATGACAATTGAAATGCGGTTGGTCGCAATAAGTTTTATGCAAAATCCACTAAGATATTTACATTTTAGTTGCAAAATTGATTTTGTGTCGCAAAAGTAGGAAAATTAAATTTTTTTGCAATATTCTTTTTGATTATGTAAATGTACGTCAAATATAATGTATTTATCGAAATAGAACTATAAAATATTAATTTAGTCTTTTAATATAACAATTTAATTTTTTTTTTTTATAAATTAAATGCAAAAAAAGTAATTAATATTTTGAAACGGGACAGAGTGCATTTTATTAAAGGTAAGAATACGTACTATTTCTCATAATATCGTTAACGAACAGATTTTATATTTGTTTCTACAGTACTTCAAATTATGAAGATCGAAAAATTCAATTTTTTTTAGTTTTTGCCATAAAATGTTATTACCAATCAAAGATTTGTTCTTTGCGAATACCTACCTCAGGGAGTTCATGACGATGAAATTGAACGGGTCGAACATTTTTCTACGACCCTTAGAAGCGAAGATATAAGCAAAAAACTTAGTTGCAAAATTTATTTTGTTTACAAAAAGTTAAATAACACTTAAAGCCGCCGTTTTGAATGATCAACATTTTTCTTTCGGATTCCTGAGGAAATTCTGTAGGAGGTAGCAGTTTTTGGCTGAAAGTTGAAATCACCTGATTATATATGTACAATAGGGTGGCCCATCTCTATAGGGGGTGAATTTTTTTTGTGTATTTTTTAAGTCTCACCCCACGAAAATATACTATTATACTAGGAATAATTTATGTCAAAGTTTCAGATAATTCGGTGAACGGTAACCCGTGCCGCATTCAGGTAGAAATTTGTAGATAAGATTTTATTACGGTAACCCGTGCCGCATTCAGGTAGAAATTTGTAGATAAGATTTTATTACGGTAATACACTTAAATTTTACTTAAAATACAAATATCTACCTCTTTTCTCATAATGTTTTATTGGTGTAATTATTTCCTAGAAATTATTTGTTTTGGAAGTTTGGAAATATAATGCACCTACGGTAGGTTTTTATGTCAGTTTGCAATTGTGTTTTACAGTGGTGACATTATAAGTTCTAGCATACGTTCCTTTTTGAAAAAACATTTAACGATAGCTGATGTTAGATCCTTACGAAAGGATACTTTCATTTACTTAGTTGGACACTATTCGTCACAAATCATTGGCAATAAATTGCCATCTAATAGACAAGTATTACAAGTGCTCTTTTATAACATTCGTGAAGTGAAGCTAAGTGTACATGAAAGTGCTAAATTAACAATAAAAGAGGTGTCAGTTTTTTGGGATAAAGCTCGCATTCCGACACGTCAGGATTTTCATTGTGTTAAACAACTAGATAAACTTTATGCAGAGTGGAGGAACTTACAAAAATCGGCTAAAAGGGCCAGTGCGGGAGATAAAGAAAAAAATTTCGTTGAAAAATTGGACGATCTCTTTAACATTTCTCATGCAAATGCATTGGAGTTGATGAAAATAGATGAAGATAAGCAGTTTTTAATTAACCAAAAAAAAGGGACGTCCTGCATTTATGCATGGTATTGATTACCAACTTGCCTCTCAAGAAAAATCAGCTGAGGAGAAATTACAGAAATTATCCGAACGAATGCAACGAAGTCAACAAGAAAAAGCTAGATTAGAGGAAACAGTCACCTGTCCATCATCAAGTAGTAATTCAGCCGACTCCAACGAAAATGAAGATGAAATAATCGAAGCCCAAGAAGAGTTGTTACAAGACCAGCCTGGCCCGTCACAGCCAAAAAAGAGGAGATTGTATGGAACATGTAACATCATCACACCAAAAATAGCCGCTGCATTTGATGCTTGCAAAATAAGCGACAGGTATGGAGTCCATAATTTGACGGCAGTAGCAGAAGCACTAGGACATGACACCACATCTTTGTCCATCAGCAGAACCACACTTCAGCGCTCTAGACAACGCATCCGCGAAGAAAGAGCTGAAATATTAAAAACTGCCTTCGGTAATTCTGAATTGCCGGCCCCAGTCATCCATTGGGATGGAAAACTTTTACCTTCTCTCACTGGAATGGGAAATATCGATAGACTTGCTATCTTAGTTACTAGTGGAGATATTGAACAACTACTTGGAGTACCAGCTTTGCCCAACTCAACTGGAAGAGAACAGACTGAAGTTTATGATGTGCTTTGTGAATGGAATTTGGACGAAAAGGTAATAGCCTTGTGTTGTGATACAACAGCATCAAATATGGGTTATATAAATGGGGCAGCCACACTATTGCAACAAAAATTAGAAAGAGATATTCTATATTTTCTTTGTAGACATCATATTTTTGAAGTGGTTTTGAGAAGTGTGTTTGACACAAAAATGCCTTCCTGATCTGGTCCAAATGTGCCACTATTTAAACGTTTTAGGGAATTTTGGCTTAAAATAGATCAAAATAAACTAAAAACTGGATTTCAGGTATCAAAAATTAAACACATTTTACAACCAAATTGTAAAGTTTCTAAATGCAGCTTTAACTTTGCAACAGCCTCGTGATGATTATAAAGAATTTTTAATGCTTTCTAAACTTTTTGTTGAAGAAGAGCCCACTCACACGACATTCTATCAACCAGGAGCATTTCATCATGCACGTTGGATGGCCAAAGCCATTTACTGTCTAAAAATATTTTTTTTCCAAGATCAGTTCCAACTAACTAAAAAAGAAAAAATAGGTATTGAAGATATATGTCTCTTTATTGTAAAGGTTTATGTAAAGGCCTGGTTTACAGCGTCATTTGCTAGTAAAGCACCGCTTCATGACTTAGACTTTTGTAAAGAACTCATTAATTATCAAAATATTGACAAAGAAATATCTCAAGCCGCAAGTAGGAAAATAGTGAACCATTTGTGGTACCTTAATTCAGTAAATGTTGGCTTATCTTTCTTTGATGACGATATTTCAGTTACCACTAAAAGAGAAATGGTTAAAGCTTTGAATAGGAAAGCACCAAATCAAGAGGGTATTAAACGACTTATGATTAGTAACATTACTGACGTTGAAAACAAGGAAATTCAGGACTTCATATGCGAGAACACTAAACAGTTTTTTCAAAAATTAGGTTTGTCTATGGAATTTTTGGAAAATGATCCAACAACATGGTGGGAAAATGAAAGTTATACGCGATGTTTCAATATTGTAAACAAAATTAAAGTTGTAAATGATGCCGCTGAGAGAGGAATCAAACTTATTACTGACTATAATGACATTTTAACAAAAAATGAAGACCAAAAACAGTTTTTACTCCAAGTTGTAAATGATTATAAATCACAGTATCCAAATGTAAAAAAAGAAACCCTGTCGCATGCTTTGGCCTAGTGCAAAAAATATTGTTTTTATTACTATATATCTTGTAGATTTAGGATAATATTTGGTACTATGTATGAAAAAAACGTTTCATAATAAAATACACAAAGATAAAACGAGAGTTTTATTTCAAAAACTTCTAGTCTAGTTTTCTTAGACTACGAATTTACAGTAGTATGACACATGTCATAGTCACAACAGATAATGTCTTTGATATTTGTATGACTTGATTAGTTATTCTAAAGATAAATGTTGCTAATTAAAAAAAAACAATGCATCAACCAAAGAATGTAAATAATTCCATTTACTTTTATTATTGCATAATAATGCATTCTGCGGCACCCCTTGCCTTCAATTTGCCTCAACAATATTTTGAGGGGACTGTTTTTTCTTCAAATGGAACCATTTGCAGGGGTGAGAAATAAAAAATTTCGATTTCGAAAAAGATGAGCCACCCTAATGTACAATAAATACCAATTTTATGGACTCTTACCTGCTTGATTTACCCATTTACCCCCATTTACTCTAATTTACCCCCAAACCCTTCAACGGAAATAAGATGAAAATATAATGTGGTTTGAGATCTCGTTAAAATACATACGTGTACCAAATTTCAAGTCAATATCTTAAACGGTTCCAGTGTAATCATGCGCACAAAAAGTTACAGACAGACCGACAGACACAATTTTTTTTGCTCAAACTTAGAATCTCGACGTTTGACATTTTAAGCCTATTTGAACAATAAAAGATTTTAAAAATTTGTTTGCCGTTACCATACTTCCACTGGATATGGAAGTAATTAGTACATATACCAACGTTAAGTATTTAAAAATTTAAATGAATTTAAACGCTTTTACTAGAGGATAAGGCAATATTGACCGAGCGTGATAGTGTAAATATGCGGTAATTATTAATTTACAATATAAGCCCAAAGTTATTGTTGTTATTCTGATAAGGTCACCATAATGGGGTATGGTATTGGCATGTTAATTAAATCGCGTTATTTAATAGACCCCAAACATAAACGAAATGTAAATACAGAGTGGAAAATAGACCCGTCTAATAAAAGCATTATCATGTAGAAAAAACATTTTTAGTTCCTTTTGTAATACTTTATTTTGGGTATTTTATGATTTAGCATGTTTCTGATTTTTGTTTTTGAAGAAAAGGCGAGATAAGAGCCATCGAAAAAAGCAAACGGAAAATCGTATACACGTATATATAAGGTAGTATATAACGTAGTATTTTATATGATACAACTGTAATTTCTTTGCGATGACAACCTCTTGCTCTCTTCCTACCCATCTGAAATAAAGAAATGCTATGTTATGCGATTTTTAAGCACATCCACCCCGTAAACCGAAGGGGAAGACAGAAAACAATATTACATAGTCTCTACTATATTAGCTTTATATTGAAACTGCAAACAAGGGCCAAAGTTATTGAATTTCCAACATATAACGAATATATGTCAAGTTGACTGTATAATAATACATTACCAAAGGAAATTGTAAATTCAAATTGAAGCTAATATGTTCGATATTCCAATCGGATGGGAGAATGAAATTGGTGTGAAAATATAATTTATATCAAAGTTTACGTTGGAAAATTTCTCAAAGAAATAATTTGATACATAATTTGAGCCCAAAGAAACCGACGGAAAATTGTTAGTCGTTATTTTTCAGCAGATTTCAAACTGAAAAACAATTATACCTCGCAGCATGTTACATTTTAAGATCAATATACGGCTACAATCTTCTTTATAACGTGTAGTTTTCGAAATTTTGAATGAGACAATAAGATACCGCACACCTGAACACGAAATTAAGAAAATTTGTCTACGTGTTTTATAAACTCCGCAATATTCTTCCCATTAATATCTTAAAAATGACATATAAATCGTGGAATCAATACTTACGTATGGCATCATAACAGTCAATTAAACAACCTAAAAGTTACCCAAAAATGGATACTTAAAGAAAATATTCTACAGAACAGTTTTTTCTAGACAGTAAGGTCCTTGATATAAATGGACTATACAGGGTGTAATCAGTTTCATGTCAATAAAAAAAAACTAGTGGTAGGGAACGACTAAATGAAAAAAAAAACCTTATATAACATGGGGTATAAAACCCATAGTTTTAGAAAAAAAAAAAATACACAGAAATTTCGGCAATTTTCAATATTGTTTGAGAACTGCTGGTTTTTGAAAGTATCGCGCTCCTTTGTTAGAGACCGCGCGTTGTTCTTTTTGAATTTTGGGCCACGTCTTTACTGTTAAGATTTATTTTATTGACTTACCGTTCAAGTCGTTAAGTTCTTGATTACTTACAGACACTACTTGTTCGTTCTTTTTGTGTTGCTTTTTGGATTTGGGACCAAGTATTTATTTTCTTTATTGACAACGTTAGTTGATAGTTTAGTGTGGTATTGTAATGTGCATAGAAACCGTAAAAATGATCCTAATTTACCAAATGTGTTGAACGGAGTGCGTTATGTCCTCGACGTGCCGAAAAGTGTATTGATGCAGATGGAAGCCATTTCGAACAATTTATTTAAATCAACAAATTTATTGGTAAGTTCTAGATTTATCGAATATTTTAGTTTTCGATACCTGATCGGCAATTCGTTAAATAAATCAGATTTTTTCCTAACTTAAATTACACATAATTGTTTTCCGTTATCGTATCTCAGACGTCTAATTATTTATTTCCCAATGTCAAGCAATAATTTCTCATTTTTTAAGCTTTTAACCCAGAACACTCATTTAGGTTACAAATGTTAATAAACCACATTTAAATCTGAAAAATTATAAACAACAATAAAAGCTCCAATATTTTGTTCTAAATTAAAAAACACACGTGTAAAAAATGCAGTGTTTAAACCTCTACGCCCATCATTTGCTTGCAGTTCTGCAAAAAGAGATAACGAATTATTTACATTTTTATAATTGGTTCCATTGAGGCGGTCATCAAAGGTGCCGCCCTTGTTTGCTTTGAAACAGCGGGCCGCCGCGTGCCGGCGAGAACGAATCGGTCGGTAATCTTTGCACTGTTTTATGACAATTTAAAAGGAACTACACGTCCATTGACCCAGAAAGGCAGTGGTTCTCAAATGTTTCCTACCCTAATATTCAAATTGTTGACCTAGGTCAGTTTTTTTCAAAGTGCCCCTAGAGGAAAAAGTCATAAAGGTTTTTTGTTTGTCTGGTCGGTCCCTATTACCAGTTTTTTTTAATGATATGAAACTGATTACACCCTGTATATATCGAAAATTCCTAAAAGTGGGGGAGGGGAAATGTAAAAGTTGAAAAAAAAATCTGAAAAAATTCAGGTGAATTTATCATCGAAATAAAAGACTTGTTTTATTTGTAACTTTTCTGTAAAGTGCGTTTTCACCGAATTTTTTCGGAAAAACATGAACTTTTTTGAAATTGTAGCGCTTTAAAAACATGTAATTTAAAAATTTGAAAAAATTCAGAGGTATGCATTGAGGCCTTTTAAACATTTTTTGCTCTTGGAATTTTTTGTAACCTTTTTGTAACTTGATGATGATTTTTATGTAGTACATCATCATCAAGTTATAAAATAATTCCAAGAGACAAAAAATGTTTAGAGGGCCTCAGTGCATCAGTCTGAATTTTTCCAAAATTTTAAGTTACGTATTTTTAAAGCGCCACAATTTCATGTTTTTCCGGAAAAACTCAGTGAAAACGCACTTTGCAAAAAAGTTGCAAATAAATAAGTCTTGTATTTCGATCATTCACACGTATGTATTTTTATCATTCACCTGAATTTTTTCAGATTTTTTCTTTCAACTTTTACATTTCCCCTCCCCTCACTTTTAGTAATCCTGGGGTGGCCATATCTCGAAAAATATGAATTTTTCGAAAAAATTCACAAGAGTAAACACACTTTATTTTGAGCCAAAAAAGGTAAATATATATATTTTTTCCTACAAGTTACGGAACCCGTGATAAAACTACCCCTTCCGATCATTTCCTACTCTAATATTTTTTCAGCTTTTTTATTAACGTTATTACAAACACATTGCTCAAGGTGTCATCAAAATCCATTCATTAGCATTGAAATTAGAGATTTTGGTCATTTTAGCGCTCCGTTGACTGTCGCATTTGAATTAAACCTTTTAAAAATGGATTTTAAACTTTAATATTTAACACCCACATGAAAGAAACTACTTCCCAAAAAACAGAAATATAAAACGACAACTTATTCCAACCATCTTAAGTGAGTTATTTTATCTGAGAAATATATTTTTCAATAGCGAACGGGAACGACAGAAAATGTACTTCTTAGGAACATATTATTACATCATCTAGAAAGACGCAGAGTAAAAAAACCTTAAAGGTTATGCCGTATTTAAAAAGAATCATTTGTAACTGTCGCTGACAAAATGGGCTGCATTAGCGTGTACATCGAGGAAATGTCATCACACTTTGTATAAACTGTCTTGAATGGAGTGTATCTGAGAGATCCTTTGCCTGTGAAGATGTTTTCATAACTTTTCTTTCATTGAATTTTATAATTTTGCATGCTTAAGTGGCCCATGATGTTTAACCGGTTATAAATGATGTCAAAAAGAAACTTTTTAATTTGCCTGATATTTTATTTAAAAAGTTTCGCAGTTTCTCCCTCGAGGAAGATGTTCAAAATAGATTGGAGAATTAAGTAAAAATTTAGGGAATTTAAAACGCGCGGAAAATGTACGAGAAATTGTCCTCGCTAATAATAAAAAGTAATATTAACAGAATATTATTTAAGTCTTTTTCATTATATTCTGTGATCTAGAACAAATATGAAAATTATTATTTTATAACTTGCACCAGATCATACAAGATTATAAAATTTAAAATGAAATTAATTTGAAATATTTGATTTAATTAAATGGGTATTATTATAATTGGACAAATATGTTTAATAAGCATCGTAGAAAAATAATTTTGAACAGAAATCCGTTTCGTAGCAGGCTGAACTCAAATATCAAATTAAAAATGTCCGTTTCTTGTAAACACGGTAACTTCTGTTAGATATAATATTTTTATTTCAAATTTGGAACATACAGGGTGTAATTGGTTTCATGTCATTAAAAAAACAGGTGACTGGAAACGACTAGACAAACAAAAAACCTTATATGACTTGGGTTCTAAAGCCCATAGTTTTGGAGAAAAAAAACAAAAATTTCAAAATTTTTTAGTAATATTGTTTGAGAACTGCTGGAATGTTGAAGTAAGTTTTATCATCGTCACATATGTCGGCGCCTTTGAGCATCAAACGCGTTAATGCGGTCCCATCAAAGTGCCGTGCTTCTTTGTTTCAGACCGCGTGGCGGTGAGGACATAAGTCGGTAATCATGACATGGGTGCCATGGCCGCCCCCCAGAGCTCTAGTCATGATAAAAACTGATTAATACAAACACTAAAAATTCCGACTCCTCTTGTTAAATTATAGAGAAAAGCAATTAAATAAATAATTCTTTGTTACAAAAGTTAAGTAAAACCACTTTTTTAGGATTTAGGAAAAAATAGAGAAAATTATTTATGACTAGTCAGAAATCAAAATCTGTCTATTAAAATATTAATTTCTAATCTTTGAATTTTTCTGATAACTTACATTCTGATTATACAAGAAAATAAATAGCATAGAATGAAATTATTTACAAAACACCTATCTAAAAATACTTGAAGTCCAAAAACACATGCCTTGGAGTGTCTCCATCTAGCCCAGACGACAGAGATCAAAAAAGTTGCAAACTGAATAATTTTTTTTAATGAGTTCGTGAACGTGTATAGAATAATATCCTGAAAAGTTTACATTCCGCTCGGATGCAGAACATAAAAAAAAGTGAAAAAAATTTTTTTTATCAATTTATTCAAGTCAGGCTAGAAAAAAACAAAAAATACAAGCGGGTAGACCACGTGTTTCTGAACAAAAAATGTCCTAATAATACTTATCGCTAAAGCCACGGTTTTCCTGGAAAAAAATAGTGAAGTAACTTTGTCACTCCGCTCGGCCAAGCGCACGGTTAAATGCATACTACGGAACCTCTAAAAATTCTTAGCAGTTCTAACAAGTAAAATAAAGCTTTTTTCTCTTTCTGATTACACATTTTTAACATTTTTCTTAGTGACTAAGAGGATAAAGAGTGAGTCTGGAGGGAAAATATATAATTATGAATGCATACACAGACAGCACACATAGCCGCTGAATCGCTCGCATGAATTTTTACGTGCCTTTACTGTATTGTATTTATTACAGGTACACCTATCTACATTTCAGTTATATCCATTGAATTCCTTATACATTTGTTAATGTATTGGAAAAGTTCCAGAATTTATATTCAAAACAATCAAAGATATTTTCATAGTTATAAGTATAAGATCGTGACAATCGCAATTTCTTATCATGCTATGATTAATCATATTTTCGAAAAAATGCATGAAACTAAACGAATTTGTGTTTGAACATTCGAAAAGTATACATTTTTTCCGAAATAGTGATATATTATTTTTTCCAATGGGTCAATTTCTCGGCGAATTACAGCCTCCAATATATATATTTATCAAGAAAATCATCAAGCAATTAAATTAAAATGATTTGAGATGTACTTTCTTTTGAATCCACGTTACTACAACTTAATAAACATAATAATCATGAAGTGTACATACTTTTTAACAGTTCTCAATGAAGAAAGAATTTTTTTGAAAAGCTTTTATTTTTTTCTATATTTTTTATTGCTACGATTGAGTTCGAGCGTAATAATATATATAAGCATATTTTTCCCATCCATCCTTTGCTTGTATTATTTGAAACAAAAAAGCATCAGAAAGCTACAATGTCTATCTTTTAAATGAACCAATACTCATGTAGATTGAACAAATTCTGATTTAGTTATATATAATTCAGTGCGTCGGTGTCACAGTCATACGTATTCAAGCGCGTGCACGCATGGATCTCGCTCCGAGTTATAACGTTACACTTGACTATTTTTTTCCGGGAAAACCTGGCTTAGGACATTTTTTTGTTCATAAAGACGTGATCTATCCATCTGTCTGTTTATTTTTTTCTAGCTTGATTTAATTTCAAAATTTTGAAAATGGATGAAAAAAAAATTTTTTTCACTTTTTTTTTTGTTCTGCACCCGAGCGAAATGTAAACTTTTCAGGATACTATTCTACACACTTTCACGAACTCATTAAAAAAAAGTTTACACAGTTTGCGACTTTTTGTGGGTAAATACCTTCGTCGACTGGGCTAATCAGTCAAAAATTAAAATCAGTATCTAATCTTTGTTCTAACATAATAGCCGACACTGGTTAGATAAGGCACCAAAATGTTCTAAAATGAATCTATTTCTATCTATTCAGACTTCGATTTAAAATTAAGTACCCACGTTTAGAAGCTAAATGCATGCGAACTGTACAAAGCCGGTCCCGGAAGATAGGCGAATATCAGCGGGCTATGAAAATCTTTTCATATAGGAACACAGTTTGAGTTTAAAAATTATTGACTAATTCTCAGAGATTTTTTTTATTTTTAACATTTAAAATCTAAGTAAATAAAATTATTTTTTTACAGATTTATGAGATATAAAAAAGCAAGTTACACAATAATGTATTTTGCAGGCAGAACATATATACTTGGTTCTTGGGAATTTGTTTTGGGCTGTTTTTCTACTGTTATCTTGTTTCATCTGCTTATAGCATTGCGCACACCTCTTCCTGGAGTTCTCGGCTTCAACCAGTTCGTGTTCAGTATAATTCTCGTCTTTATCATCCTCGGACATTGGCTCATTTACTTGTAGCAATCTCTGAGCTAGTTGTTCTTTATATGCAGTTATTTGAATGTTGCTTTGTGTAACTTCTTTGAATACTAGAAAAGCATTCACCAGTGCTGACCCCAAAAGTAGCTCCATGGCTAGCTTCCGATACCATTTATTACTACGCCTAAGACAATGGGAGTATGCTTTTAGCTGATCCAACAAATCAATGTACCCTTTCGAGTCATTATAATCAACTATAGCCTGAGGCATACAGATTTCTTTCCCACGCTGACGAACTATTTTTACAGAATCCGTATGCTTAGTGGAAAGCATTAGGACATCTCTTTTGTCCTTCCACTTGAGCATAACTATGTCGTTGTTGCTTTCTTGTGCAAAAACCTCATGTTTCTGAAGTTTTTTAGCAACTACGTCCTTTGAGTTCAATTTTCGGGTTGAACGAATAGTGCCAACCAAATGTGTTTTTCGTTCTAGCAATTCAGTAGCTAAAGCTACACTTGTATAGTAGTTGTCTGTAAATAGAGTGCGACCACAATCTAGAAGGCCATTCATCATTTCAATTACAACTTTTTGAGAAGACTACCAGTTTTTGAGGTATCTGTTCCACTATAAACCCGTATGTTATAAGTATAATCTCTTTCTGTGCACAATTTATATAGCTTTATGCCAAATTTGTGGCGTTTGTTTTTAATAAATTGTTTGAAAATCAAACGACCACGGAATGGGACCATTGTTTCATCTATACATACGTTGGTTCCTGGAGTCAGTACCTCTGCAAACTTTTGGTTTAGTTTTTTTATCAAAGGAGATATTTTTCGAAGTCTATCATTTGCGTAGGATTCATCATTGTTGTCATTGAAATGCCACATGGTTAGCAATTGTTCGAATCTATTTCTCGTCATTATCTTACTGATGTTATTCTCATACAAGAAATTTTTACTCCAGTAATTTCTGAGTTTAGGAAGTTTGAAAAGTCCAATCCAGAGCAATATACCTATAAACGTTTCCATCTCATTGTGATAGTGGGAACCCAAGACTTGGCTTTAGATCTTGGTATTGGCCCGATTTGTTGGGCGTATAAGTTTGTTTGATCCACCATGTAATCGATTATTTCATCCGTGACAAATATTTTGTAAATATCGTATGGATCTTTATCATAAAGATCATAAAAATTTGGTTTTATTCCAGTATCCCCTAAATTTTTGTCGAAGGTTTTTAGATTCGCTCCATCTACAGGCCCCCAAACTATTTCATCGAAACCATCAGTATCTGATACGTTCGCAGCAATAACATCGTCAATCACTTGATCTATCTACAATAAATAAAAAACTTACATAAAACAAAAGAGTTCAATAAGAAAAAACCAAATTTACCGTATCTCTAGGAATAAGAGGAACAGATTCATTCACAACAAAACCCTATATATATACGTCGGACGAATATGAACCCAGTGATAGTGAAAACAGTTCAAGTGACGATGAGTTACGATAAACCGTTTGTTGGGTTCATTGTAACTCAAAACACTTGGGCTGAAAGAACTTGATTTAGAGGTAGAAGGTACGGGTTCACATTTGCTCTTCTTTACAATTTCTAGGGGCACATCATCGTCACTTGAACTGTTTTCACTATCACTGGGTTCATATTTGTCCGACGTATAAATATCTCCAAATTCACTTTCACGATCCTCTTCATCAGATAAAATTTCCTGCCATATTCTTTCCAAATTCTCTTGTTCACGCTCGTATTCTCCCATTTTACAACCTCTCACACCTAAATGCTACATACGACTAACAAAAACCACCACATACGCATCGGATACCAGACAGGAATGAATGTGCAGAAACAAATAACATGTCATGTGAGGTACACGTGGGTACCTCACCGGTCCCACACCGCCCCAGCCCGCGAGGTACTTGCGTGTACCTCAGTTTCAAATGTCAATAAAACGTCAAAAATCAAAATGATTGCAATAAAAATGGCACCAAGTGTATTTATTCGACCTTATATAAGGAAATTTGTAACAAAAAAATGCCGGTCCGGGAGAACCCCAAAATCGATTCTACACCGGGGCTCAACGTGTACTTCTTCCACTCGCTTATGCCTTGAAACATTTTTCGCCGTTGTTGTGATTTTTAGAATTTGAAGCATTTTCTGGATAAGTATTTATTGTACATAAATTCCTTTTAAGCTCTTTGTGTCTTGCATGACCAGATGGCGCCGAGGCGACTACCTCAGGACGCCAGACTCCTGGAGCTCAAAACTGGTAGCTAAACTTCCTTAATTTCATAAAATAAAATTAATAGTAAGTGTACCTAAGTTAGGACAGGATTTTAAAAAGGGTCAGAAAATTGACCTTAGTTCAAGATGGTACTCATAAATTATAATTTATTGGTGCCATCTTGAACTAAGGTCAATTTGCCATCATGTCATTCTGTTTTATGAAGCGTTATATTTTGAGAAAATAAAAATGTCGAATTGCAAAAAATCTAGAGTTTACAGAGCAGAACTACCTACAGATTTGAACAAGTGCCTTCAATTTAGGTAAGAACGGGTGCTGTAATAAATGCAACAAAATTTTTGATCCTCTGTGTTATTGTTGTAGAACTCTCCAAAATCGTCTTAAGTTGAAGACAGAATCAAAATTCGACTTAGGCAAAAATTTCATTTAAAGGCATTTTTAAGAGTCTACAGAGGCTCAGACCAACCCATAAGGACCGTTTTGGGTTTTATAAGGCGATAGAAATGACCAGGTGAAAATTCGAAGAAACACCGAATTTTCATTTAGGAAAATATTTTGGTTCAGGATATGAGAGCGAAAGTATATAATGACAAGGATTTTTGAATAATATACTTTTTTCAGAGGTCCAACAAAGTTGGACTTTGAAAAATAATATTCTTAAAATTGCGTCGAAATTTGGTTCGAAAATCGATTTATCAAAAGTACACCAAAATTTCACTTGCAGATTAATTTTTCAAAACTGCGTCGAAATTTGGTTTGAAAATTGATTTTTCAAAAGTACGCTAAAGTTAGATTAATTTTTCAAAAGTACCACGAAGCTAGTTTAAAAAGTACTCCGAAAATGTACTTTAAAAAATATTGAAATATTTTCCATTTTTATTCCTCAACCAAAGACATGGTCCATTGAGGTATGGTCATTGAGTGCCCTGTTCTAAAGTATGAGCATAAAATTTTTGGCGATGCATTGCATTTAAAAGGCAAAATAGACGATTTTGACAAAGCCGGCGTAGTGCCAATAAGCAAAAATTGATAAAAATCAATGCACATGCACAAGGCCGGTTTCTCGCATGGAAAGAGTTTGGATTAACTCAGCGGCTCGCAATTTGGTCGAGCGCGTTGAGTAGTCTCGACAAAGCGATGGTAGGAAAGCCAATAGCGGGGCTTTCCAAATGACAAAGTTATAGAGGAAAACGCCTTGTGTATAAAAAACCAAAAATTCAATTTTGCCTAAAAGTCGCTCGAAGGTGGGTTGCTGCCATATGATAATATTGAACAACTGTATAGGGGCAAGTAAATTGTGGACTGATTGAACGCCATTAAACTTATGCAGTCATAAGTCCTCACGAATGTGTTTGAGTACGTGAACCACCACGATACAAGAACTTTAAAGCTAAGTAGTCTCTAGCGAAACTAAATTCATTTAGTTAAACTTTTTTAAGTTAAAATCAGTCAGTCGTAATTATGAAATTACAAATAGTCTCAGACTTCTCAAAAAAAGCTCGCATTTTAATTCTGAGAAGGTATGTATGAATCTTTTCTGCCTAATCGATCGTTAGCGTAAGCGCTCTCGCTTGTATGGTCTGAAAGCCATTGCCTTGATTGAGGAAGGCACGATTCTTATCTTAAGAATTTTGTGTAACCATTTCTGTTAAATAAACGGAATCTTTGGACTATTGCATCTTAATCGATCTTGAGGCCTGTTGACGGTCTATAATCCCTGGAACTTTCGTATCGAAAACCGGATGTGTCGGAGGTTCGATAGGGATTTTTTTATGCGTTTTTTGAGAAATCCCTAAGGTGTAGAGGCCGTTATTAACAGATAAAACGTGGATACTACGTACAAAATTAATCCCTCCGAAGAGAAATTCTTCGGTTGGGATTTTTTTATGTAAAAATTCAGAATTTCAAAAGGTATCTAAACCCCTAACGAGGGAACTCACTTCCAGAGAGAGCGTCGTTTCGGATCTGTGGTAGTGCAGCCTTGGTCCATTATTCGACTATCTTCAGTGCATCATATCTCGAACCCGCCTGGGACGTAGAAGAACGGGGTAGCACGTGACTGGCGCCCACTGAGAAATAAATTGGTGTCGCGTCATTTTGACGCCCGGTAGTGCGTTCTTCTACATTATCAGTATTTACAATATTCCAAGAAAGCAAGACTTGCACGTGTTTTAGTCATTAAAATATAAAATTCTATTTCATAAATCAGATTGACTTCTGTGCATGCATGTATTGAAAAATATTCTTTTATTTTATTTCGTTAACCTTATTAAAGTTTATTTATGTTTAGTGCTCTGTGTAAATATTTAGTTGAATACTTATTTATTTTTAAAAAGGACATGACTATTATGATTACATTTTCAAAAATTAAAATGATAAAATAAAAGTCATATAGTTTTACACTCTGCTGCACTTCATATTACAATACGTATCTTCAGAACAAAAGTCATCCTATCCATTTTTAAGGGGTTAAAAAATTTTGGTACATATTTTGATAAGGATGCCCCCCAGAAACAAGGCGTAGGACCGCTCTTGGACAGTAATTTATTTTGTTGTCTTTACTAATAGTGATCGTGATAATGATAAATCCGTTTCAACTATACTTCCAAAATATTCTGGTTGGCTGATTATAATAATTTAACACAACGTTACGACGAAAATGGAACACAATTTATACATTTATAATGATTGACCGTTCATAAAAGAAAACCAATGGAAATTCGAAAACAAAGAAAAACATAAACACAAAAGTTTTGTTTCATATTTTACAACTCCCGTCACGTATTCTGGATGGATACGGCTACTCATAACTTTTAAATTTCGTTATTGTAGTAACTTTTAAATTGTTGCCTTAACATCCCCTGTTATTTTATGTTAAGGCAGCGAAAAAGTTTCGCAAGTATTAGCTAATAAATAAGGATGTGTCGCTGCGTCAATGTTAATTAATCGACCAGTAAATCGAGATAAAAAGGTACCTGGACAGGTTTTTTTAATCCGCTGCTTGTTATTTTGTGACGTTTTATATACAGTGTGTCCCGAAATAAACGTGTAAAATTCGTAACTTTTCTTCTGTTCTGCGTTCGCAAAAATACAAAAACACGTCAATATCAGATTGTTCTATAGGCGTCTGAATTTAAGATGCCAGTGCCAAAGTGGAGAACTCATGAACTAATTATAGGCTTTTTGTTTGTTTATATTGCGAATACTCATGTTGATTTTTTTCCGTTTATTGTTATTTTTGGCGTTAAAAATAATAACATTAATAATATATGACCTAAAGGTTTGCAAGATTTTGTTGTAAGTGGTTTGCAATATGCTAATGGCATTATTCGGCAAAATTCATATTTTTTTAGGTTATCTAGTTCTTCCCTTGAAAAGTACAGTTTCTTCGACATAAACGGTGTCTGTCTAGTTAAATATTAATAAACTAAAATATTTCTTTAAATTTATTTACAGTTGTAGTTTAAATCAGTTTTCTTTCAGGAAACATGAGTGACATTTAGGTTAAGCATATTGCAATGTATGGAACATTTGGAAAGCACTAAAAATGTAAAAATTCTAAGTGTGTGTATGAAGGGGAATATGTTTTAAATGCAGGACATATTATTTTGTGTGGTACAACTCATATTCAACACAAAACTTAATAAATGTGTATGCCTCTATGTTCACAAACAAATGTCTCAGATTCAAATACCCATGAAATTAGTGGTACATTGAATATAACTGAAAAGACATTTATTAATTCTTTAAGTGAAATAAATGAAACAGTATTTTGTAAAATATGAAATAGAAATATTCGGGGGTAAAACATAATAGTGCATGGTGCAATAGTATATATTACTTTTATAAATATACTGAAATTACATTATTTACTTATTTCAAAAATTTCACTTACAATGTGTGGTTGTCCAGGTTATTATTACTTCTACTCGGGCCACGGTTATTTGCACCAGCTTTTCCCCTCTCAATGCCTAGTTAAAGGTGTCTACATTAAAGAGGGTATGCTTTGAACATTGCAGTGCAACTCAACTTTCACGAGTTGTCCCTGCAATCTACAAAGGATACCGACTAGGTTGGCTCCAGCAAATTGTATCTTGTGTAGCCCCTTTAAACGCTATCATGTTTTTAATAACTTGGCATCTCAGTTTATCATTTTACTTATTGTTTATATTATCGTACACTAAAGAGACAATGACAGAAAAGCCCATAATTAGTTTGACTATAGACCACCAGGTGGCGTACTCCTTATTTTCAGACGCATATTTGTACGTAAGGAAATATTAATTTAGTTTACAAGACCGGAAACAGGTGTTTTGCAGGTAGACCCAAGCAGATTCCAGGGCGAGCCGCAGGTGAGTTCTGGAAGGTTGTAGAGACCTGCAGAACACTGTTTTTCGGTCGTGTAACGTACAATATTTCTTTTTCAGCCGACACTGTCATACAAGATCAATTTTGTATTATTTTTTAAATAAATTTTCTAACAGTTGCAACGACAAACAATAATAACTAATTAAATAAATAGTATATTGTGTATTTAGGTGTGAAAGCAATACATTCCCGGACGACGATGCAAATTGTTGGCCGAGGCGCTAGCCGAGGCCAACAAGCATCGAAGTCCGGGAATGTGCTTTCACACCGAAGCACACATACTATTTTTTCTGAAATCACTATCAATATTATTATAAATTAAGGAATTTGTATTAATGCATAACATTTCTTCATTACAATCTAACTGCTTACTAATAAATGCTATTTTAATGTGAGTTGGTTTGTCTGCGTGTATTTATTTACTGTCTAAAATATACATAAAAAACTGTACGGGAATGTTACTTTCCCGGCCTAGGCCGGGAAAGTAACATTCCCGTACGGTTTTGTTGATCATTGCTTGGCAACGATCTTTTCTGGTCCGTTTTCTGATAGTTTCTTAGCAACGGACAAAAATACTGGAATTGTGCATTTTTCGATCTGAAATCGCGACGAAAATGTAGACATTGTCGATCGATTTCAAAAAAATATTTTTACGACCGACACTATTATACAACTTCAATTTCTGCGTGTAATGCTTCAAAATCTGAATCCATATAATAATAATAATAATAATAATATATGTTTATTTGCAGAATAATTCATAATTACATAGTATATATGTAGAGTATTTATAATAAAAAATATAATAGGGAAATAACAAATATAATTTATATAATTTATGTCAAATAAACTCAAATAAACAAAATAACTCACAAAGTCTAGACTGTCTGTGAGTGAAATAGTTAATAAGTTTTATTTATGATCATACACATTATGTAAAGTAGCCTCATGGAACTAAGTAATCATCAGAGTATGAGAACTTATTCCAATTAATTTCAAGAAAACAATTAATTATCTATATGGGTATTTTGATACATACACATAAAATAGACATACACACACATGCATACACATACACCTAACTACATATTTTGTAATATTTTTAACAACTATATCCTAATATGTTAAAATTAAATATAGCAATTATACCTAAAACAAGATTTACTAATGTTCATTCATGTCGATGAGCTTGTGCAATTCTATTCTATTGGTTTTTAAAATAAATTGTTTGACCTTTTTTTTTGAATAAATTAATAGAATTTATGTTTTTTATCTCGTCTGGAAGAAGATTGTAAAATCTGGGAGAGAAATACGCAAAATTTCTTTGTCCGATTGATTTTATAGAGAATGGAGTTCTGTAGGATGTTGCTTTACTTCTTGTCTGATAAGTGTGATCAACAGGTCTTAATAAATGTTTCCTCTTATACGTATTCATAATCACACTGTAATAAAATAACTGTCTTATATCAAGTAGATTAGCGTCCTTATAAAGATTATCGGAAGGATAGGTGTTAGGTTTATTGAGCATAATTTTTAGGAACCTCTTTTGGATTATTTCAAGTTTTTTTATATGAACCTGTACAGCACCTCCCCAGCCGACAATCCCATAGGAGAGTCTTGATTCTACTAGAGAGTAATATATTGCTCTTAACTCGGGAATGTCAAGAATGGTTTTTAGATATTTAAATTTGTATAGTATACTTCTTAGAGTATTGCATACTTTGTAAAGGTGTTGGTCCCATTTCATATGTTTATCTATAGTAATACCTAGGTACTTTACTGAATGGACTACTTCTATTTCGGTGTCAGTGTCAATTTCAAGAGATCTAAAATGATCCATATTTCTCTCATAGCAGCTGAATGGTACGTATTTCGTTTTAGTAAAGTTTATGGTAAGCAATTTAGAGTCAAACCAATTTTTAATTTTTTTTAAATCCTCCTCTGCGTGTATTTTTAGGTCCTGCCAAGTTCTGTCCTCGTAGAAGATTACTGTATCATCCGCAAAACTGATCACAGTTCCTTTAGTTTTTAAGCTAAATAAGTTATTTAAATATAATATAAAAAGTATTGGACCTAATACTGTAACTTGTGGTACACCGTATTCAACAACGCATTCCTTGCCCAATGCAGAATTTATTTTAACGACTTGTTTCCTATTACATAAATAACTTTTTAATAATTTCAAGATCTAAGAACACGCACAGATTTGGTTTGCTTTCATCCAACGATTTGCATATTTTTGATGTTAAGAATGCAATTGCGTCTTGCGTAGATTTTTTCTCTTGAAAGCCATATTGCCTGTCTGAAATTAAATTATTCTTTTTATTATAGTTATTAATTCTGGCTCTTAAAATTTTTTCAAATATTTTGGCTATGCTATTAATAATGGATATAGGTCTATAATTAGACGGTTCACTTTTGTCTCCATTTTTAAATATGGGCTGTATTACTGCTGTCTTAAAAGCCGATATTTTCCATAACTTGTGAATAGACTTTTGAAACCTGGTAAAAGTTAAGTGTATTTATCTATTTGACACTTATCTCAACAATTAACACAAATTCGTTTCCACAGCAACGAGAATAATAGGGATTGGAAAGGATTTTTTCTGAAATCGATCGGCAATATCTACATTTTCGGTGCGATTTCAGATCGAAAAATGCACAATTCCAGTAGTTTAGTCCGTTGCTAAGGAACTATCAGAAAACAGACCGGAATAGATCCGTTGCCAAGCAACGATCAACAAAACCGTACGGGAATGTTACTTTTCCGGCCTAGGCCGGGAAAGAAATATTCCCGTACGGTTTTTTTATGTATATTTTAGATAGTAAATAAATACATGCAAACAAACCAACTCACATTAAAATTGCATTTATTAGTCGGCAGTTATATTGTAATGAAGCACTGTTATGCATTAATACAAATTCGTTAATTTATAATAATATTGATTGGGATTTCAGAAAAAATAGTATGTGTGCTTCGGTGTGAAAGCACATTCCCAGACTTCGATGCTTGTTGGCCTTGGCTAGTGCCTCGGCCGACAATTTGTATCGTCGTCCGGGAATGAATTGCTTTCACACCTAAATACACAATATACTATTGTCGATCTCTAATGTCACTTTCCGATCTAGCCCGGGAAAACGTAAATTTTTGGCGGATGATTTCTCCAGAAAAGGTGTACTTTCTGGTCGGCCGTAAAAATTTTTTTTCACACTTTTCACATATCTGTGACGTAATCTTTTTAAAGTTGATACCCTATATTTTATTCTAAAAATTGATAGACCTTTTACAAAGGAATTCAGTGATATAATTTTTCTTAAATATCCAGGGAAAAATTTCAACTTTTATTGCAATTATTACAATTCAAAATTTTATTTTTGTTACAATAAATCTGTTGTACTCAGTTTTTCTAAATTATCCATTGCGATGTTCTGATATTGGCCGAAAATGATAATTTTAGTTACGACACTAGCGGATAATTATAGAATGTTGCTTATAGTCGCTCAGAATATACCAAGCTAGTGATAATGCGACAGTGCAGTAGAATAAGATATATCTGAGCTTCCAATGTCCAAAGAAGGTCTAAAGCCATATATTAACAATCTGTATTTGAATTGCTCTCTCTAGCTTGCGCTACAACTAGAGATACAACATCGCTCTTGACAAAACGAAATTATCTGACAAAAAAAAACTCTACATGTAGGCAGACCTGCCAATTTCTTGGGGTATTCCATTAAAGAATTAACCATAAATTGCTCTCTCTGTCGAACACATCTTTTTTATTTTAAACATAAAAATTGTACGCACACAAAAAGTGAATCGTGTAACGATGACATTTTGACTTTTATATCTTGAACTGTGGCCAAACTGACGCTATTATTCGATTATTATTATTAAAAACTCGAGCAGATCCAAATATCCGCAGTACATTGTACATTCGTGACATTGAGGATTCTCTAGAAAAGGCCAGTCCTTTCCATGAAGAAGATCCCGTAGTTCCTCCGGCTGTAGAAACTATCCTCAGAAATTCTTATACTTTTTTTGTCCATAGAATATAAGTTACAAATTCATCCTCTACTGCACATATCCAATAAGTAGGACCACCTTTCAATCTGACTGTATGCAGGTGCGTTTTCAAAAGACAGTATTTTCTGTTATCAGGTCTACCATCCCTTCCAATCGTCTTCTATCGAGCCCAAGAAGCCACTTTATGGTAGAGCCTTGACTGCCTCATTCTGAGGGCCTCTGCCCAGTAATTATTAAACTCTGTCATTGCCTAGTCTCTGATTTGAATCGGGCTTCTTAGCGTATCAAAGGCTGGTTCCAGGCCAGGGAAGGGAATTTTTGCTCCTTCTCCTGCCAGACGGTTTGATTCTTGGTTGACCTCCACCCACCGATATGAGTTTGTTTAAGTTGTGTTCGCGCAGCTCAGTCGGAATGTTTCGATAGTTCAGCACCAGCTTAGAGGTCACTTAGCTGTGACTACGTATACAAATGTCGACGAAACATCTGAGATTTTCGCTTCCACACAGCAAAAACCTGGAATTCACTGGGGCACTTATCAAGTGGCGCCAAAATACGTGCCTTTGGTTTGCATCCGTGTTCACCAGCACTGGTTTTTTCCTGATTTCTCGATCTCTGGATATTATTGATTACTCATCGATTCTGGTCCAGTAATTTATCAAAAGACGTTGCCATCCCACAATGTCAAAAATGGAAAAATGTTTTTTTCGATGCATGGTTCTTCTGAATTGCGCTGACCTTTATGTTACGCTTTATTTTGTTCCTCCATCCGAGGATTTCTAACACTGGTAATTCTCGACACATTTTAATTCTCATACATTCAGTCAACAGTTTCATAAAAAATGCGTGCCTGTTTGCAGATTTTTGGTGAAAACTATTTCTTTATATTTGTGCTAAAACCGCAATTATTTGTTTACATTTAGTAATTTGAATTGCCTGAAAGAAATTGTTACGTATTCACATGGTGCGCTAAGTTATTTATATCATCACTTATCAAACTATTGATCAAATTTGAGTAAACTATTTAAGTACAAAAATCAATTTATATTCCTCATATCAGTCACGAAGGTTTTGAATACTGCATGACCCTTACAGTCCTTCTAATTTCAAGCATTCAATCAATATTGACTCGTCTATAAATGAAATACGTTTCTAAAATTAATATCGAAGAATTTTATAGAATATACACTGGTCAGAATAAAAAAATGTGAAACTATTGTGAGACAAAACTTCAATTGTTTTCAGTGCACTCATGGATCAGGCTATACGAAAGAGTGAAGTAATGTTGCTTTTTTAACGCTTTTTATTTTCTTTAACACTTTTTATTTTTTTCACTATTACCATAAACATATGTTTTACGCATTAAAAATGATGAAAAAAAAAACGCAGTTTTTTAACAGTCGTGGAAAAACAATTCATTAACATTGAACCATATTATGGACAAATTTATTTATTGCTTTATTGCTGTTAAATTTGTAAAAACTATCTGATTATATTTTACTGTAAAGTTGGCCTTCTTGAAAATTTTAGCCCACCCAAACTTCATTTATAAGTAGTCTCTCTCAGTATGCGCCATATGTCCATTTTATAACTATGCGTCCCATTATCCCATATATCGTGTGGATGAAGTAACTGTGGCAACATATTTATTTGCATTTATACAGGGTGGTTCACGTAGGCCGTTCGTTAAAGTTTTTGAACTTGCAGTTGGATCACAAACTTGAAACTTGGTATGCAGCCATACTCGATCATGCCCGTTCTACCTAAAATACTTTCAGTCATCCAGCTATACAGGGTGTGCCAAAAGTTCCTCATTTTAAACGGAAACCTATATTTTTTTATATGATTCGATTAGCCTTCCAATTCTGAGTTTAGACAGCCCAAGTTAACTTATCTGTTACTGGTTTTGGTACATGTCAATTTTTTTGAAAAAAATTGCCGCTAGAGTTGCTTACGAACAAATTTGTATTTTGCAAACCGTTCAAAATTATGAAACCAAATTGATGAAGCAGTTAGCTGGAAGTCCAGGCTAACACTTGATATCCCATCGGTGGTCCCATCTTGTACCTTATGGGCGCAGGCGATTTTCAAATGTATTAAAAAATCGTCAAAAAGTCGATTTTTTAAAATGGCACGTACTGTTTTTTTTTGACATAATTCGAAAGAAAATTGGATTCTCAATACCTAACTTCTACTCCCTATCGAGTTATTCAATAAAAATCAAGAAATACCTCATCTTGCCGAGATATTGCTTGGTTTTTAAAGTATGCAATGGAAACAAAAGACAATTCTAACAATTTACTTAAAAATATATATGCACATCTTCCAGTAGTTTTTGAGCTATCAGTATTTTTTGTAGTAGGCTTTGGAAAAAATGCCAAATATCAAACCTAGTTACTATTGTGTCATTGTTATCTTATTGTTTCAAATAATTGGTGCAATTTTCATCATGGAACATTATCCGAATGATGATGTCTTTGATTCGTTTGTAATTTAAGGTGAAAATGACAGAATAGTTGACAGAACATGCCGCGCGTTCAATTTCAAGTACCCACATCTACCGCAAATGACAAAAGGTACCCTTCTGTGCAATAAAATTGGGGACATGAAATATTGTATAGTTTAAAGAGGACATATATCATTTCCATAGTAACAAAGGTGAATTTGTCAGAATAAATATTTGTTAATTTACTTATTTTAAAAATGCCTCGTCATTTAGATGATCGCACAAAAATTCGAATAATTTGCAAAATAGAAGATGGTTGGTCTATAAGACAGATTGCAGGGCCCATGAATACTGGTAAAAATACTGTTTCGAGAGTAAAGAAACGCTGGGAACAAGAAGGAAGTATTAGCAAAAAGGCAGGATCTTCTCGCCCGAGAGTTTCAAGTAATGAAGAGGATGCAGCTCTTGTGGAATATTTAAGAAAAAACCCTTTTGATTGCATAAAACTTGCCAAAGCTGCAACAAATTTTCCTTACTCTCGATCAACAGCGTGCCGAAGAATTAAATCCTCAGATTTGCTGAATCAAGTAGCGGCTAAAAAACAGTTATTAACTGAAGAAAAGAAGCAATCACGTGTCTTATTTGCATTAAATTATATATACAGAGATATAGCATTTTGGAATAGAGTAGTATTTACTGATGAAAAGGTATTTCAGTCAACCTATGATGGGCACATTCGTGTTTATAGACCCCGAAATTCAAGGTTCGAAGAACCATATGTGAGCGGAACCCAAAGACTTGGATGATTCAGTGTGGGCATGGATTAGTTATAATGGAATGGGAACTTGTTGGAAAATTGATGGAAGGTTTTTTGCGCAAAATTATATACGAATACTGGAAAACATAATGATGCCGTCGGTGGAACAATTATATCCAAATAACAATTTTATTTTCCAACAAGACAATTATTGTGTTGTCCATACTGTTAATATTGTAAGAAACTGGTTTCAGAACAATAATATAGAAACTTACCATGGATTGCAAATAGTCCTGATGTCAATCCCGTAGAAAATATATGGGGTATTATAACTAAAACTATTTACAAAAGAAATTTTCGACCTCAAAATTCAGAGGAATTATGGGATACAATTTCAAACGCTTGGGAGGAATTGGCCAATGATGAACAGTTTGTAAGAAAATTAATTTATTCTGTTCCTCAGCGGTTAAATGAAGTAATTTTTCGCGATGGTAGCATGACTAAGTATTAAAAAATATATATTGTAATGTTTAAAGTTAATTTCAGTATTTTCTGTTTTGTTTTTTGTTATTTTTAAATTTATGTCTCCTTTGTGTTGCGTCGAAATTTTAAGTTATTGTCAAGTTAATATGGCGCTTGCTCCTGATATCACAGTAATATCAGCGGAACTAAATAAGCTAAAGAAAAATGAAATAATCGACATATTAACTACATTAAAAGTACCGAAAAGTGTTACAAATACTTTGTTAATAAATTATGTGACAAATCTTCACGAGAAGTGCAATATAAACGAAGTGTGTGATGTTTTTCATGATAGCCATGACTTTACAGCCACCAGTGAATCTAAAGAAGATATGTGTTCAAAATTAAAAAAATGAACTAATAAATTTAAAAAAACAAATGGAACTCGTAAGTAAATTGTCATTTCACCTAGAAAAAAGAACTCAAGAACAAGAGGAACTAATTACATTATTAAAACAATCTAACAATAAATATTGTAATATCGTACAACAAACGCCATCTAATAGTAAAAATACAAACGAAGAAAATAAACCAAATCAGATACAGATAACTAAAAATGACCAAAACAAAGTTGAAAACGTACCGCAAAAAACATATGCGAGCGCAGCAAGAAATCATCGAACAAAACCTCTACAAAAACATGACGAAGAAACATATACAAATTCTAACAACATGCAACGGAGTTCCCCGTATAAAAACAATAAATTTAATAAATTTAAACCTATAATAGGTTGCAATGATACGGGGTCCACCCGAACGGTTCCAAAAAAAGGATACTTACATGTCTACAGAATTAGTGCTGACACAACAGGAAATGAACTTTTAGAAATATTAAAAAAAACTGCTCCCTCAATTAACTTTGAATGCGAAGATTTAAATCGAAATGAAAGGACTTCATCATATAAAGTATCTTTTCCCATTGCAAATGTTGCGGATGTCTACAATCCCAAAATATGGCCAAATGGAGCAGCAATTCGAAGATTTAATTTTCCAAAACAGGGAAATTTTCACGAAGCAACTACAGCCGGACAGACAACATAAAAACTGTAAATAAGTGTAATCTATCTGTGAGTATTTTTCATATTAATATACAGTGTGTCTCTAATAAAGTTGAGCAGTTGTCTCTTTTTCTTGAAAATAAAAATTTTCATATAATATGTCTCTCAGAACACTGGCTTGACCAAACCCAAATAAAATCTATTAAAATAATTAATTACAGTCTTGCAGCATCATTCTGTAGGGCCCCTAACAAACACGGTGGAGTTGCAATTTTTACAAGAAATGACATCAAATATAAACCACTAGACTTAAAGGAATTCTGTAGTGAATTTGACGTCGAATTTTGTGGAATAGATTGTTATTCTAATAAATTCATTGTTTTGACAGTTTACAGATCCTGCCTAGGTAATTTTAATATATTTTTAAAAAACTTCGAAGAACTTTTAATTGCTCTTTCCGATAGATATGAGAAAATAGTACTACTGGGTGACTTCAATATAGATTTTAAAGGCACTTCGACCTTTTTAGCAGAATTTGCTTGTTTAGTAAAATCTTTTGGGTTGGAAATTACAATCTCCGAATTTACCAGGGTAACTGACACTTCTTTTAGTTGTATTGATAATATCTTGATAAATCTAGCCAATGATTGCTATGAGACAGAGGTTATTGAACCTTGCCTCTCGGACCACTATGGTCAAATCATTTCAATAAAACTTGATAAAAATTTGAGTTCGGAAATTTTCTGGAGAAGGAAAATCACCGATAGTGGAATTAAAAAGTTGGTAAACTCTCTTGGTGAAGTAAACTGGGACATATTTACAAATCCCTATTATAATATAAATGATCTAGCAAATTTTCTAGTCAACACATACCAATCATTAGTGCAAAAGCACTTTCCCCTGAAGAAGTGCTTTTCTGACAACAAACCTCCTGTCAACTGGTTCAACGATGAAATTCGCAATATGAGAGATACGCTAAGTACCATAAAACAAATATATGAAATAACAAAAGATCCTACTGATAAATTAGCTTACAATACATACCGCAGAAACTACAAAATGTCAATAACAAATGCAAAAAAATCCGCGTACGATACTTTTATAGAAAATTCCGAAAATAAGGCTAGGGACAGCTGGAAACTGATAAATTTTGAAAGCAATCGTAATAAAAATAAAAACGAAGAAACTAATATTGATCCGGATACTTTCGTTAATTTTTTCGCCACAGTAGCTGACCACATAATAAACACCTTACCGAAAACAAATGGAAATTCAACACAATTTTTGAAACATACACCAGCACCAAACACTTTATTTTTTCTAGAGCCGGTCACCACATTGGATGTTAGTGATGCAATCAAAGCCCTCAAAAACTCATTTAGTACTGATATATATGATCTGAACAGTAAAATAATTAAAGAAACATTAGATTTTTTGGTCTATCCACTAACTATTATTATAAATAAATGTTTTAGTGAAGGATATTTTCCAGATGCTTTCAAGATTGCGAGAGTGATACCAATCTTTAAAAAAGGCGATAAATGTAGTCCCGACAATTATCGTCCCATATCGATCATTCCTATTTTTGGCAAGATAATTGAAATCATTCTAAAAAACCGTCTAATTAAATATTTTGAGAAGCATTCATTATTGCATAAACTCCAATTTGGTTTTCGAGCTAAGTGCTCGACAATAAATGCAGTCTGCAAGATTGTGAGTGACATTGTGGAGGGCTTTGAGGAGGGCAAACATACAGCGATTACGCTGTGTGACCTCAGTAAAGCCTTCGACTGTGTTCAACATAGTATTTTAGTGGAAAAACTCAGTTTTTATGGTATCAAGGGAACACCTCCTTGAGTCTTATCTGCAAAATAGGCAGCAATGCGTTTCAGTAAGTAATAAAAAATCTAACTATAGATCAGTAGCACATGGTGTGCCCCAGGGCTCTGTTCTGGGGCCACTCCTATTCATTATTTATGTCAACGATTTATTCTATTACTTGTTTCCAAGTCAAATCATTATGTTTGCTGATGACGCTACCCTACGCGATTCAGATAAATGCCTTGCAAATCTACATGAAACAATATGTGAAACTGAAAGTCGTGCTGAACTGTGGTATAACTCCAATATGCTAAAACTAAATCGTGATAAAACTCAAAAACTAATTTTTTCCACAAATAACAATATTACAAAAGGGGACAACGTCAAACTTTTAGGCGTGGTCCTCGATGATACTTTAACCTGGTCGTCCCATATTGAGCAACTCAGTAGTAAATTGGCTAGTTACATCTTTCTTGTGAGACGTCTAAAATATGTGGTAAATAATAATACACTGCTATCGGAATACTACTCACTGATTCACTCTCATATAAGTTATGGGGTCGTACTATGGGGAAACTCAAGCAATGCTCTCAGGATTTTTAGACAACAAAAACAAGCCATTAGAATTATTGCAAATGTAAATCTCGATGAACACTGTCAACCATTATTTATAAAATATGGTATTATGCCCATTCCCTCGTTATATATATATTTCTCATTGCTAGAAATACACAAAAACATTAGTCTTTATGATAGGCCAGTTGATTATCATAATCATAACACAAGGTCAGCAAACTTACTAAAACCACCTAGATACCGTCTTACTAAATCGGTTAAAAACTCTCTTAACTTAAAAGTGTACAATAAGTTACCCGAACAGATAAAAAACTTAAACACAAATAAATTCAAGAAAATTATTAGGACCCACATTCTTACATACTGTTTTTATTCTGTTGATGAATTTATGGGCACAGAACTTGATATCAACTTATATACTGTATGTTAGTGTGGCAGATACTCACAGATTTTAAATCATTTTAAATATTTATATATTTTATATATTATTATGTACTAGTGCCCATTGTGTAAACTGCTGACTGTAAATGTAGTATTCGTCTATTTGCTTTTATGTAATTTACATTATTCTTTGTATTTTAAAAAAAATTCCTTTTTAGTATGTGCCTATTTTAAAAATGTTTTGTCTACAAACTATGTGTTAAGCTTACTCAACTGAAATATCAGTAGTGTTGACTTGCTACAAATGTATGATATATATATATATATATATATATATATATATATATATATATATATATATATAATGTAGTCAAATAAAGATCTATCTATCTATCTATCTATCTATTTATATAATTAGGTCTTCTTTATTATATTTTCATGCTGAATCGTCTTTTATTGATAATACATAATATAGGTTAGGAAAATGTCAACATGATATGTCATTGTCATTGTATGTTAAAACCACTGCTATTTAATATAATTAAGCCCGATTTACACAGTTAAAATATTGCAAACATTATCATACGACTTGTCCCCAACTTTATTGCACAGAAGTGTACATTTTTTAGCCTTAGAAATAATTTTTTTGATGATGGGAAAGTAGTTAAGCCTCTTGTGAGAACTAAACCTATAATAGGAAATGAAGATATTGAAATTAACGCCCTGGGATATTTTCAAGCATATCCACGTGCTTCCATCACAACACCTGCTGATTTGGGAATTTCTTATAACTCGTTGCAAAGAACTCTTTGCCATCATATTAACGCAATATTAACTTTTGCGAAGAATTTTTGATAAGTATTCATGATCGTAATTTTGTACAAAAAGACGAAGCAAAATTTTGTCAACGAGGGGTATTTAATCGAATAAATCGACATATTTGAGCTCACGAAAACGCTATTGTAATGGAGGTGGAAAATCAAATTCAATTTCATATTAATGTTTTCTGTCTGTTAATGGACAGTGAGGTGCGATATTTCATGTATGATGAAAACTTGAATGGCGAGGGTTATTTAAGAATCTTAAGAGAAGTTGTGGAAAACTACTTGGAAGATATGCCGCTCAATCGACTTATCAATTGTTGGTATCAAATGGACGGAGCCCTAGCACATTCGACTAGAGCCGTAGATGCCAAATTAATGGATCTCTTTGAAGATCGTTGGTGGGGAAATAAAGGTCCATCACTTTGGCCCGTCCGATCTCCGGATCTTACTCCTTTAGATTTTTATTTATCCGATTTTAAACTACGAAGACTTGAGAATAAGGATAGTTGGAGCTTTTGATCGTTTGGAACCTTTCTAAATTCGGAGAGCAACCCAGTTTGTTCATGAGCGTGTTGTAGACTCTCAATGAAAATGGTGTACATATTAATATAATGTGTAGATTTAGTGCCGCCTAAACATTCATTATTTACTTTCAGGGACCAAGTTACAGGTTACAGGTAGACAACCGACTTCCATCTTGACAGTACGGTGTGTTGCATACTATGAAACTCTTGGTCCGGTAATTTGATGATATCATTTCAGAGGGCTATAACTGAATTAAGTTTATCCATTTATTTATTAGGGTTTAATAGTTTCAGTCTATGGAGTTTACTCTTCTTATGTTCTTAAAATTGGGTATAACATGTTTTGTTGCTCAAGGTAGTAGAGGATTTTTTTTGTAACTAGTTTTATGTTGGTAACGCTGGAGGAACGGTCGAAAGACGTCCTTCTTGCAAAAACCGCCTTGCGGACACGCTCTTCTTTTGGAGGAATTTTGGTGGCATCGTAGCTAAAGTGATATTTTCATGGATTTGTGGATGATGTCCTAGCGTGTCCTCTCGTACTACTCTTGCCGCAAATGTTCAAAGAGTTCAGAAAGCTGTGCTTAGCTGAACCTTCAAGTTGGCGTTTTTTTTGTTGGGTAATGCTCTCTCTACGGAGGTAAGCTTTTTATTTAGAATTTGTATAATGGAATTCTTATTTGAGTACTGCATTGCAGAGTGTTTGGAATGTTTGGATCCAGTGATTTGTTCTGGTAATGTTCTGGAAAAAACACGTGGTTTTATATTATTTATGTTGATGCACTTGGAAGCGCTTCGTGCTGTTTTGTTCAATTGGTCTTGGTCCGCGCCATCCTGTCACTCACTGTGATGAAATTATTCATCTTAATCCAGGAGCATTTCTGCTGGAGTAACAGCTGATCACTGGAATGTTGTGGGGAGAAGTCGCACGAAGACACTGAAGCGCTGGGAGATGTGCTCTAGGTATCAAGGGGGACGACTCAAAATCTCGCCGGATTGCCGAGTTTATAAGGTTTTTTCTTTCTTAATTTTCAATGGCTTTAAGCCACCAATTTAGTAAATTTTTTGTGAGATTAATTAAATTAAATTATATCAGATCATCTATCGATTCATAAGTTGTGAACCTTCAGTACGATTTCAAGTGTATTTAATTAAATGAATTTTTGTGAGCTTGTCGCTGTAAAAGTAAATATGGTACCATGAATTGCTTAGACACTGCGTAATAACATAGTAGGACAGAATCGTTTAGTGCTGCTGTCAACTTTTAACCTCACATAGGTACCTCTTTTAGTAAAGATTTTTTTGTAAATTTGTTAGCGAGAAGAGTACCTTGCCCTGTCACTTACTTAAATTCATATGCGAACAATATAATTTAGAATTCTTCAAATTGAAATTTTAATTCAAATCACCAGTGTAATTAATCTTAAATGTTATTTTTGTTCATACAATTCGGGGTAATTTTAATAAATGTTGTCCATGTCTAAGTGCTCTCATTTCTTGATACTCATCCAAACTTTGTTTAGACTTCACAATAAATAACTACGTACTATATTTAAAACGATACTAGTTAAAATTTCAGTATTTTCCATCACATGTTATATGCCAGCTAAAATTTTGTTTCTTAGCTGACAGAATTTCATTTCTAAATTAACTATTGGCCAAGTGGCGCCCTCTATTGTCATCTGTGTTTACTCTATTACTCACTCCTCTTTTTGCTCTCCGAAACAAACTGACTGCCGTACGCATGTGAATGTTTTTTATGCATTAGGCATAAAAAGCCTTACAAAGAAATGCCAATAACTCAAAATATGCAAGATATGCATACATACTTTTAAGGCATACTTTTAAGTAAATTGTTAGAATTGTTTCCATGGCATACTTGAAAAACCAAACAAAATCTCAGCAAGATAAGCTATTTCTTGATTTTTATTGAATAACTCGATGGGGGGAGAAGTTAGTTATAGGGAATGCTTAAGTAACTCACCCTAAAATTCAATTTTCTTTCGAATGATGTCAAAAAACAGAACATATATAAAGTATACATTTGAAAAAATCGACTTTTGGACGATTTCTTTCGAAATTCGGAGAGCAACCCAGTCTGTTCAGGGCCGTATTGTAGACTCTCTCAATGAAAACGGTGTACACATTGAGCATATGTATTGAAATAAATTATTTTATTAATCTTTTCATTTGTGGTTATGTTGTTGTTACTATTTGTTTTTGCAATACGATTTTGAATAAAAATTTAAACGAAAAGATTGTTTCCCTTCAGGAAAAATAATAATATTTCTTTCAAGAAATGCCAATAACTCAAAAACTACTGAAGATATGCGTACATATTTTTAAGGCATACTTTTAAGTAAATTGTTAGAATTGTCTTTTGTTTCCATGGCATACTTGAAAAACCAAATAAAATCTCGGCAAGATAAGGTATTTTTTGATTTTTATTGAATAACTCGATTGGGGGTGAAGTTAGGTATAGGGAATGCTTAGTTAACTCACCCTAAAATTCAATTTTCTTTCGAATGATGTCAAAAAACAGTACATATATACAGTATACATTTGAAAAAATCGATTTTTTATTGCGACATTTGAAAATCACCAGCGCCCATACTTATGGTACAAGATGGGACCACCGATGGGACATTAGGTGTTAGCCTGTACTTCCAACTAAGTGCTTCTTCAATTTGGTTTCATAATTTTGAACGGTTTGCGAGATACAAATTTGTTCGTAAACTCATACAGCGGCAATTTTTTTCAAAAAAAATTGAGATGTATAAAACCTGTAACAGATAAGTTTACATAACTTAGGTTGTCTAAACTCAGAATTGGAAGGCCAATCGAATCATGTAATAAAAATTGTAGGTTTCCCTTTAGAATAAGAAAGTTGGTACGACTTTTGGCACACCCTGTATAGCTGGAGGACTGAAGATATTTTAGGTGGAACGAGCATTATCGATTATGGCTGCATAACAAGTTTCAAGTTCCATCTGCAAGTTGAAAAACTTCTAACCAACGAATCACCCTGTATTTACTTCATTAAATAGAAAACGTTATCTCAAAGCATTAAATTATAATATAGTACTTATCCTGAATCAAGTATGGTTTTATAATACTCCTCAGATTTTATGATTTTGAAGTCAGTCTTATAGAGTCTATTTATAAGTAGTCTTAGAAATAAGCTTTTAGAATATCTTATAGAGCATATTAAAACTAAAATTATTACTTGGGCATGTTACTTACGAACCACTTTGTATGTTTTGTCCATAACAATGTTGTTTCTATTATATTTTTTAATATTAATTATTTGAAACATGACTTGTGTTTCTGTAAAACAATTTTATAAGAGTAAATCGCGAATAAGATTTCATCATTGCCCTGGTGAAATCTCATCCGCATTGAATCAACTTCGCATCCCCTGGATCATAGATGTATCTATTAAGACAAATATTTATCGGAAGTTTGAGGCTTAGTTAACCATTAAAATTCACCCCGTTCTCTAAGCACGAAAATACACAACAAACTTTATATTGCCCAATTCCCTTCACAAAATTTTTAATGAATTGCTCTACACTTTCTACTTTATTGATTGTAAAACACCCAAATCAACCCTTCTATAAACTTCTATGCCGGGGCCTTTGAAATTTCCTTCATCAAAACCATATTAGTAATAACACACCACCTAATCTGTCCCATTTAAATTATAGTTATATCCCCGGAGTGTACATCTAAAGCATGCTTGTGCTTATTGCAGATTTTCGAGAGATGTGCCGGAAGGGGAGAGCGGCCTCCACCCAACTAGTCCTGATTAATTAGGTGAGTGTTGATGATCTCGGTCATTAGGATGATTCATGTCGCCACCGCCGCCGTCGGTTTATAATTAGCCCGCAACAAACTAAACTTATCTCCTTCTCTGGAAATTCAAGAACCGTTTTATAGTCAAAAAAAGGTACACTCAATATTTTTAATTTACTTTTTAACCTAAGTAGGTGAATCGAATAGTTTAATTTTTAGGCCTTGGATTAATATAAATTTTAGTAGAACAAACTAATCTCCATTAGATACACAAGAATGGATTAACAATGTTAAATAACTTTTTAGGAACGGTATACTAGAACTTTATGCAAGTAGTAGTAGTAGTTTTTAAAAATAAATATCTTGTATTTCTGCTTACATCATTGTTATGAAATATTATTTTGGAAAAGAAAACATTTGTTCCTTTCATATATCATTGATCAAAATCTGACCAAGCTAGAATATCCACAAGAAGTTCCCTTACGAACTGATTTGTCAACTTCTTTCATATACTTACAATATCTAACATTCGATATGAAGAACAAGAACATTCTTTCTATATACTGAAGATCCAAGTCTGATAATGCCAATATATTATAAGAAACTTACCTTACGAGGAATTCTTTCTAATATCTCTAGTCCTACCTAGAGGATACTCCATCACAAACACACATTTGGGTATAAAATTTCACTCACATGTCTTAATAAATAAAATATTTCAATCAACGTTCGACTGATCAAATCTCCCTAAAAATTGTACAACTTTCTTCATTCTCTTTAGAACTCATCCGGAGAGATATATGTTCAATTCAAAAACAAAATTACTATTAAAAAACAATAAGAAGAAAATATTTTCATGCAAAAAACTGTCAAAAGCAAACTCTAGAAATCATTACCAGAGTATGGACAGAAAACACACCTCTGCCTACGAAATGGACCAAGACTATACAAATCCAAAAACCAACTCGCCACAGACCATAGAAGACTCCAGAAGAATAACACTCTGCAGCATAGGATACAAATACTACGCACAATTCCTGCTCGAGCAACTAGAGAAGTACATTGGAAGACCGCCAGACTACCAGACAGCATTCATCAAAGGCAGATCAACGGACGACCACATGTACACCACCAGAAGAAAACTGGAAGAAAAATGGAGAGAAGGGACAAAACTGCACATAGCCGCTATATATCTCCAAAAGGCATTCGATACCATCAGTCACGAAGCCGTAGTCAATATCCTGTATAACAAAGGAATGCCGCACTAATTAATAAACAAGATAATAAAAAAATTCCTTCATGAAACAACTGCCATACAATGGTTTGGACAAATGACGGAAACCAGACAAAAGAACAGAGGAGTCAAACAAGGATGCCCCCTATCCCCCCGACTATTCACCACGGTCCTAGACCAAGCGATACAAAACGCAATAAGGGAAACACCAAATTTTAACGAAGACACGGAAACACTGAGAACCTCAATCGTATTAGCTTACGCCGATACCCCTCCTAATCGTCGCAGGAGAAGAGCAACAAATTCTCAACTTCCTAGAAAATATGAAACCGCATCTGGACACATCTGGGCTGAAAACAAATTTCAAGAAAAGTCTAATATTGGAGCGAGACCCATCAACAAAAGAGAGTCGGATCAGTGGAGAAGAATACAAAATATGTGACTACTCCCTAAAAACAACGAACAAACTGAAATACCTAGGAACATATCTGACTAACCAACTGAAAAGGAGAGAAACAGTAAATGAGAGAATAAAAACAGCATACAGAGTCACAAGAGCAATTATACCGTTCATTGAAAAAACAAACTATCATGGGGCCTGACCAAACGGCTGTACATAGCCATCATACTGCCAACAATGACATGTGGAGTTAAAAACGCGGCAACAACAAAAGCCAACAGAAGAAGTTTGAGAAGAGCTGAAAGAAACATCATCCAATTACTCAGAAAAACAACAGGACAAAAACAGCGACATAAAACATGAACACTACTAGAAGGGAAGACAATCACAAAAAGGATAGAAATGTACGCAATGAAGTACTGGGGACACGTCCAAAGAAGGTAACCAACACATCTACTGAAGAAAGCACTAACACTGAACAGCAGCAAACTAAAAATTGAGAGACCATGTTACACGTGGAAAACAACAATCGAGAGGATCATGAACAAACTAGGAAAGGACCAAACATACTGGGAAAGAAAAGCGAGGGGAAAAAATGAATTCCACAAAGAAACCGGAGCGATATATACTCTACCAGAATCAGAAACGGAGGAATCAGAAGCCTCAGAAGAAGAAGAAGGAGACTTGTAGAAACAGAAGTACAAAAATAGGAGCACAAACGCTGACCTGTATATAAACTGCACTGCCAATACTAACGGGCTGCGCGTGGAAAAAATAAGACACATAGGAGCTCATGAAATAGCTATTGCGCATGCTCAAACCGAGCCAAACTGTCAAATTTAATATAGAATATTATTTTATAGCCTAGGCGTACTGATAATTCTGGGTTCAATCAAGTGGTGTAAGTTGGTTACTAGTTTTCCTTCTTGTATATGCATTTAGCTCACATAAATCTAATAATAATTCTTTTGATTTATTTTCACTGATATTTTACTGATTTTATTTTTCGTAAAATAAATGATTATAAGTGACTCCTAACTTCGAGACCAAACAGTGACGCCCATGCTTTTCTGTAAACAGATTGTCGGTAATGCGCATGTGCGTAGAGAGCCTGCGCAGTTTCAATTTGCTGCAGAAATTAAACTATTGCTTTGTCTATCCAGTTTATATAAAGATCAGTGAGCACAAACAGCAGCGACACAACGCGGCAACATATCTCACAAGAAGACCCAGAATAAGCAGAAGTCCAGAACCGAAAATACAAAAAAATGGAGCTTAAACGCTTCCTCACGATACAATGCGGTAACGCATCTCACAAATACCTACACCTCCCATCCCACATTCCTTTACCATGCGCCATGTGGCTCTCGCTGGTGGCAACAAGTATGACCTTAGTCCGGACGTAGCAGGCCCAGCTGTATAACCTGGGAGTGGTAGTAATGCCTACCGCATGCTTGTAAATCAATCAATCAATCAAATTAGACAATTGTTCTATATCAAATGGAATATACATATCTAAATCAACCATTTTCGACTTAATTTGCTTCAAAAAATTTGGCAGATTAACAAGTAAAGTTTGTTTATATATAAATGTCAATCCATAGTAATGCTTAGGTAAAGCGATAAACACAGAACTTATTTGTCCAGCCACAAGCGTAGCTGATGGGAACCGCAAAATAGTATTCAAAATACATTTTCATTTCTTTTCTAATTTAGAGCGGGATTAGATAAAATTTTGTATTTAACATGTTATGAAAACAGTAATTTTACTTGACTCATGTAATTTGCAAAACTCGCTCGCTTCGCTCGCTTTTTTTGGTAAATATTACATTCGTCATGTAAAATTACTCTTTTCATAACTGGTTACGTAAATAATTATTATAGGAGTAGTAGTATTTCTGGATGCCTTTGATTTATTGCAGATCATTACATTAATTCTCAAATTCAAATTTTAAATTTGTCGGTCTACCCTAACGTCAGCCGTTTAAAAAATTTTATTTTTAACATGAGATCTACTGGCTGATTGGACTAGCTCCACAGTGCCACAAAAAAAAAACATGAGATCCGGTATCAGCTACTTTGAAAATTCAGAAGAAACTTGAATTTTGAAACCCTTGGCTTACTGTGCACTGGATATTTTTGATGAAAAAATTGCAATGGGGTCAATTATTAATCTATTAATTTGAGAAAAATTATTATTAAGTACTAGTAGTGCAATAAAAATAAGTCTAAAAGTATACAAACCTTGACAAAATTAGTACAATCAAGAAATTTGGTGGAGATGTTGCAATTATCATCTTATTGAATATACTAAAATTCCCCTAAAATCTAAGCTGTGCTACGCCCGCCACATTGAAAAATGGCGGCCTATTTTCAGATTCTTGTATATAAATCCTTTACCGTTGCAGATAGGAAAACAAGTTTCAAATAAAAAATGTAGGCAATAATGAAATAAACAATTTTTGATATTAACATTTTTTTCTCTAAATCGAACGATTTTTAAATTACACAGGTCTACAAAAAAAAAAAAATTCAAGCTCCAAGGACTAAACCTATCATGCCTTAAGTATTTTTGTGTGCTGAATCCGAATTTTCAATTTAAAAAATTTTCTACGGGGTAGATTTCGAGTCAAAATTTGTCAAAAACGTATTTTGACGATAAAAACCGGGATTTATTCGAAATCTGCGCGGTAAAAAAATGTTTTTATTGAAAATTCAGATTCAGCGCACAAAAATATTTAAGGCATGATAGGTTTAGTACTTGGAACAGAATTTTTATTTATTTTTCATAATTACAGTATATTTTTCTTCTGTAACGGTAATATATCTAAAAAATGTTTTTTGTTTTACTTACAACCTATAAACACGCATTTTACAGTGTATTTTGTACACAAATGTGATTTTTGAAAATTCAATAACCTGCACCCTGCGTCAATTCAAAAACCGTTCGATTTAGAGAAAAAAATGTTAATATGAAAAATCGTTTGTTTTGTTATTGCCTACATCTTTTATTCGAAACTTTTTTTCCTATCTGCAGCGGTAAAGGATTTATATACCGATATCTGAAAATGAGCCGCCATTTTTCATTATGGCGGGCGAAGCACAGCTTCGATTTTAGAGGACGTATATTCATTAGGATGGCAAGTGACACATCTCCGCCAAATTCCTTTGTACTAATTTTTTCAAGGCCAAAATTTATTTTTCCTTCACTATATGAATCGAAAAGCAAGTTTGTATTTATCCCGGCGCATCCGCCAAATTTTCGAATATGCTGGTAATGAACATTGTCTCCAATTTTTGCTCACCTTACACTAGACGTAGCTCGATAAAGCTACAACCGCGTGCCAGCCTTCAATTCTTTTTCTTGCAAAAAATATCATAGAAATCGCTTAAAGAAATCCAGCATTATATTTAAGAATTAAGAAGAAGTTGACGAAAGACATTATTGCACATCCGATGGGTATGTGCTCTAATCTCGGTCAGCTCGCTAACACTCAGTTTCGCTGATAAAAATATTTTTACTTGCTTGCTTGAAATACGTCTCCGTCAGTTGGTCTGTACGTACGTATGTGTGTGCGTACGGAAACACTACAGGTCGCAATTCGTAACGGATCCACTTAAATGTATTTTTTATCGCTTCGTCTATTATCAGAATAGAATAATTTTAAATTTCATAAAGATGCGTCTACTAATTTATTTGAGTTTTGATTTTCGCGGCCCATTTCTCTAGTTTTAGATGTCTTTGGGATAAATAAAATTATTTTTCCGCATAACTCCCTTTAACTCAAAAACGGCACAATGGACTATTCTCCAATTTTTATCGTGTTATTGTTATAGAACATCGCAGAATCGACCTACGTCGAAGACTAAATACAAATTTCGACTTGGGTAAAAAATTAATTTAAAAATATTTTTGAGCGTAATATAAAAGATTGAAAGATATCAGCGCAGAAAACTGGCACAAAAGAACTCATATACGTTCGCAGAGACGTAAGGCACAACCAGGTGAAAATTTTAGAAACACCGAATTTTCACTTAGGAAGACATGCTTATGTCCAGGCTATAAAAGTGAAAGTATATTCTTCATTAGGAATCCGAACAAGACCGTTTAGAGAAGTTAACGACATATCTGAAAGTAAATTATTTGAGTGTTGCGGCGCAGAAATATATTTTGGTAACACAAACATTTTAGTTGCATGCGTATATAGACCCCTGATGGAGATATTAATATGTTCATGTATAAATTTAATATTATGTTTGATGTTCTATTTCAAAAAAAATGCCTATTCTTTGTAGCAAGGGATTTTAATATTAACTTATTGACTAATACTAATATTAAGAATGATTTTGTAAACTTAATTCTATCATATACTGCGTATTGTACAATTAATGAGTGCACTCGTAAAGGCAAGACGAGTGCAACATGTTTAGATAATATTATTACCAATTTTGAAACCCATTTTGAAACTGAAAACCTTCTTACTTCTATATCTGACCATTCAACACAAATTCTAACCACTAATATTGCTAAAAAAACATTTCAGTCAAGTAAGAGAAGAATATTTTCTGAAAGCTCTATTAAAGATTTCTGCAAAGATTTCGAAGGGGAATACTTCCAAGTAGTTTATCAAGCGACAGATGTTGACACTAAATATAGCAATTTTATTAATACTTTTCTACATTTTAATAAACACTTTTTTCTCAGAACTGTTAGCAACGAGAGACATAAGCTTAACTTAAATAATAACTCCAATATCTTGGAATGCAAAAAAAGCTATGCTACGTTATCAAAACATATCTTATGATGTTCCAGAATATAAAAATGAGCTTGAAAACTATAAACGAAGATACAAAGACTTAATAAGAGATGAAAAAATAAAACACTATGAAAATAGTCTTGAAAAATCCAGAAATAAATCTAAAGCGAGTTGGGAAATTATATCTGATATAGTAGGAAATGTAAAAACTGACCATCAACCTCCATACCAGGACATTAAGGAGTGTGTTAATGACATGAATGTTTATTTCAATAATATAGCACAAAAGTTAACTGCTAATGAACAAGTACCAACAAATTACACATGTAGTATATCTATAAATCCAGTCTCGATTGTATCTGAACCAGAATTGTGGGCAATACTGAATAAAATGGAGGCAAACAAGAGTTTAGGTTATGATGAAATTTCTGTGTTTATACTTAAAAAATGCTTCAAATATATCGCAGCTCCATTATGTGATATCATTAATAAATCATTACAAACTGGCATTTTCCCCTCAAATTTAAAATTTGCAATTATTAAACCAGTGTTTAAAAAAGATGACCCAAGTCTTTACGAAAATTATCGCCCTCTGAGTAACAGTGTTTTTCCAAATTTCATCATTTATAATAGAGTTATAAATTTTTTTAATTGTCATAAATTAATTAGCAAGTCCCAGCATGGGTTTCTGGGAGGCAAAAGCACAGAAACTGCTCTTATTGAATTTACAAATTATATATATTCGGCATTAGAGGAAGACTGCATTACTTGTGGAATTTTCCTGGATTTGTCCAGGGCTTTTGACCTCATCGATCACACTATATTACTTACTAAACTATTCCATTGTAGTAAAAGAGGTGCAGCTCTAAATTTGTTTAAACCTTATCTATCAGATAGGAAACATGCAGTTAAAATGCTCAATATTAATAATGGTAATTATGTGAGTTCAGAAGCACTGAATGTAACCGGGGGAGTTCCAAAGGGCAGCACATTAGGACCATTACTCTTCTTGATATTCATTAATGATATTCACACACTTAGCAGTGAAAAAATCTCCCTAATTAACTCTGCTGATGATACGAATATAATCATAAAAAATCATGAATCATTTATTGACTAAGTTATTGATGGTACACACATTATGCAGGATATGGAAACTTGGTGCAATGAAAATGAACAGATATTAAATCAGAATAAGACTAATGCAATATTTTTCAAAACTAATCAAAGGCTTGATGCGCCTTCTAATATTATTCTTAATTCTTATAAAATTGTTTTCTCAAAGCATATGAAGTGCCTAGGTATATATTTAGATGAAACATTACGCTATAATGAACATATCCAATATATAAATGCAAAATTAAGTCGAACCTGTTATGGATTGAGAATACTTGCTAAGTATGCTAATGATAATATAGTCAGAACATTTTATTATTTGAATTTTTATTCACATATTCGTTATGGGATAATTCTATGGGGTGATAGTACTAATAGTGATAGCACATTTAAAATTCAAAAAAGAGCAATTCGTATTCTAAGAAAATTGGCACCTGGAGAGTCATGCCGAAGACATTATAGGGATGTACGTTTTTTAACAATTAGTGGTTTATACATATATGATTAAATTTTTATATAATAATGGAGATAATTTTCAAAAACACTTAATGAATCCGATGCATAACACTAGACATGAGGAGTGGTATACTTACCCGTCCATAGGGTCACACTTACCGAAAGTAGCCCATTACATGCCTTTATAAAACTTTATAACCATCTTCCAAATTATTTAAAAGTCAATGAACCATTTAATAAAATAAAAAAACCGCTTTTATCACTACTTTGTGAATTGGAACTGTGAATGAGTTTTTAGCTAATAGGACTAGATAGTAATATTGGTATAGTCTCCTTATTTTTTATTATTTTAATTGTTATATTTTAAACTACAAATAATAACATTTAATTGTAATAACTGTACAGTATTTTTTAAGATTTTTACGATATTTTAACTTGTTTTATATAAGTACGTGATTTTTTTATTCATTCTGTTGACTGGCTTATACAACTATAATGTATGTTTTAAGTGCAATAAAGTATTATTATTATTATATTATGGTCATGGGAAAGTATACTGAAAATTTTTAGCTCAAATGGCAATCCTATTAAATTCGCCCATTTCTAATCACATGTGCTGAAACAACCAATCAGAACAAAATTACACTGATAAGATCCCCTGGGGATCGTTTCACTTATGTCATCCAGTTTGACAGTTCATTAATTTGAAATTTATTTTTTGACAATATCGATTTGGAACTGCAAATAACGATTTAATGAATATAATAATAGAGGAAAACACGCCAAATAATACATATACATTTAATTCTACAAATTGCTCTTTTAATAGCTGTATTTTTAATAAATAGTTTTGAACAAATAAATAAAATAAATTGCAAAAAATTTTCTACGCGAATACCCCTCGAACGTTGATAAATAGCTCATAGTCTTATCACAACTTCCTCAAGCACCTTGCTTTTAGGTAATATTACCAAGGAACGTGCCTTCGGAAACTGTGATAAAATTATTTCGTATTATCAACATCTTTGGGATATTATAGCTGAAAATAAAAGTATAATTTTGATCAAAGGCAAAAATACAATATACTTTTTCAAAAGTACATCAAAGTTGGACTTATATTTTTATGGACAAAGAATAAATAGAAACACCTAGTTTAAAAAATTTGTGATGTGCTCCATGTAGTTTATAGATGAGCAAGTGCTTAATGTTATTTAAAGAAATTCCCTTATGTAAATAGGAACACGGGTGTGGATTGCAAGAAATAAGAAATATATACATATATAACCTATATCGAATGTTAACTGCCTATGTATAATATATAGATTTAATAGTTTTGGAGATATGAAAGTTTACAAATGGCGTCCGAACGTTTATAAGACGAAAAATGCAGTTTTTAATGTTAAATATCTCAGAAATTGTGACGCCTACGTCACGCATGCTAAGAAATGAAATTTAAGACAATTAATTGCGCTTTAAAATTATTTTTTACTCGTTCCTGTAGCATAAGAAATAAAGAAGTTATGACGGAAAAATGTGCGTATTTATATTTTTTTTATATAAAAAAGGTCGCCATTTTGTTACTCTAATTAGCCAGTAATTTAAAAAAAATTATCTCAAATACAGTTTTTCGGTAAGATGTGGCATTACTTAGATGCTTAAATTTTTTTGCTCACTTAAAGCACTTGCTTTAGAAAAAAATTCATTTTAAACTTTAAAGGTAATTTCGAAACACTTGGATACCAAATATAAACTTAAATATCTCCGAAATTATTAATCCTACGTCAATAAACAAAAAATATAATTAATTCCCAGTTTGTACTTTCTGTAATTGGTCTGTAACATTTTTTCGATAAAGTAATACGAGATACTTGACGAAATCCGTTTGGTAATACCTTTTCTTCAAGCTAAAATCGCAATTTTGAAGTCGTTATAACTTAAAAACTATCAATTTATGTGAAAAATTGCATAGTACCTTTTCTTCTTAAAATTTAATTCTATTTCAGCTCCATCCATTATTCCGAAGTTAAAACCTCTAGTTACTGTACTATAACATGACATATTAATTGTAGTGTTATATAGATCTCTCAACTTATAATAGCATCTGATTATAGATTCTGCCAAGGCTTTACATATAAGGAATAATTGTTTTTTATATAATATATTGCGTAGTTGGTAAAAGATAAAGATAAGTGTTCTAATTTTTTTTGACATTAAATCTAGGTGGCTTGTTTATTTTAAATGTTGGTCAACTATAACTTCTAAATATTTTATTTCATTTACGGAGTCAATTTTCTTGTCGCATGTAGTTTTGATAATCATTTAAATACATCTGTTATTATGTAGGGGTAGATGTTTTGTGTGATTACGGTTATCGTTTGTGATTGAAAAGCTAATGAATTTGGTTTTAAGATAGTTCAATGTCAAGAGATTTTTATCCAGCCTTATTTTAACTGTGCTAATACCTTTTGATGCATTTTGAATTCTGTATTGCCAATTATTACCATGAAATAATAATACCGTGTCATCAAGATATGATACTATTTTCATTTGAGTATTTAACATGAACATACTGTTAACATAAATTATAAACAATATTGGTCTCAGCACAGTTTCTTGTGGAACGCCAGTTTTAATGTTTTAATTCTGACATATTAGTGTCTATCTTTTAAATAATTTTTTATTATAGTTAGTACAGAGCCTCCTATGACTATTTTTATCAATTTATTTATTAGTATATAATGTGAGACCGCATCAAAAGCTTTAGCCAGGTCTAGAAACACAGCTACACACTTCTTTTACCTCCACATCCAGTATAGTAACGACAAAAAACTTCTTGAAAATTTTTATTTTTCAAATAGGTTTAGAATGTCATGAAACGTCGAGATTTTAAATTGGAGCGAAAAAAAAAATTTCTGTCTGTCTATATGCCGGTCTGTAACTTTTTTGTGCGCACGTTTACTCTGGAACCGTTTAAGATATTGATTTGAAATTTGGTACACGTTTGTACTTTAACGGGATCTAGAACTAGATTATATTTTCATCTTATTCCGTTGAAGGGTTGGGGATAAATTGGGGGTAAATAATTAATCAAGCAGGTAAGAGTCCATAAAATTGGTATTTGGTAAATATAAAAAAGATAAGGACTCAAAAAAATTTTGGCATTAGCCACCCCCATTACTACCCTCACCCCATTGTTAAAGGGGGTGAAAAAAAAATTGTAATTTAGCGTGTATTCAAAAATTTGTTTCTACTTAATTTGTAATTTGTCTATCGCTTCGGTCTGTCTATTGGTCTTGTAACTTTTTAGTACCCACGATTATTCTGGAACCGTTTAAGATATTGACCTAATAAAATCTGGCACACGTATGTATTTTAACGAGATCTGGAACTAGATTATGTTTTGATCTTATTCCGTTGAAGAGTTGAGAGGTAAATTGGGGTAAATGAGGGTAAATAGGCAAATTAAGCAATTAAGGAGTGCATGAAATTGGTATTTAGTAAATATAAGAAGAGTTAAGGTCTCAAAAAAAAAATTTGGCACTAGCCACCCCCGTTACCAGCCCCACCCCATTATTAAAGAGGGTGAAAAAATATTGCGATTTTATGTGTGTACAAGAACCAGTCATCAAGAATTTTTTTCACTTCATTCACCCTCACCATTACTACTGATGGGGGTATCATTTTATGGGTTTTTGGGTACACGATTTCAAATATTATACTATTAAAGTTCCATAAACAATTATTTCCACATAGTGGAGTGCAAATATAGTGTTTTCGTTATAAGAAACTTGGATAGGAAGTCTGGATGTGGATTCCTTAGGCAGCGGTTTTTTCAATTTAATTGGTTATTTACAAAATTAATAACATCATAAATCGCAGACTCTGTATTTTAATTATTTCTAAAACCATACTGACAATGTGAAAATTAAGAATTGTGAATTATCTTGAACTGTGAATTATCTTGAGAAAATCGCTCTCAAGATAATTCACAATTCTTAATTTTATTGATTTTTCAAATATTCTTAAAATGTTAAAATGTTAAAATGATATTTACAATATTGAACATTTACAATAATAGAAATACAACTTGCTACGTTACTTTGTGACATTCAAGAACGATCAAGGTCCTGTGCTCGATTTTGTAAAATTAAAAGTGAAGTTATGTTGCATTTTTCACTGAATTTAGTGGTAGCCGAAGCAATTAAAAAAAGATTCAACTGTATTAAGGATTGGGACTCTCCCAACATACAGATCTACTGAGCTATGGCAATTTTCAATAGCAATTTTAAAACTTAATAAAACATATAACATAACATAAACATACCACATATAGGATACCCTGCACCGACATTGCAGTGCTGGGGCTGAGACTCGAACCCAATACATGATAGACAGTGCGATCAGCATATTCGTCACTCAATACACTTTAGCCGAGTGATCTACCGTTCCAAAAGTTCAAATTAATCTAAAGTTGGTACAATTTTTTAGAGTATAGAATCTTTCTTTTTCAAAATATTTAAGTAAAAATGATTCCTGGGAGAATTAACCAATTAAAAATTACTTTTATCAGCGAAAGTGAGCGTCAGTTCATTAAACGAAAATAGAGCGGACATCCAAGAGGATGTGCGTGTGCAATAATTAAAAGGCGAATAAACAAATCTGTAAAATTCAGGATTCCCACCTGACAGCGTGAAATAAATATTACACCTAATATTTACCGTATCTATTGACTCGGAGTTGAGATTAGATTCCGCACGTCCGTCCCTCGACACCAACTTTATTAAGGTGTTACCCCCAAACGGGCGTCTCCATGGCGACGGCAGAAGCGGTGTATGTGGGCCATACACTGGCACAAAGACCGTCCGATGATGTGCCGCCTAAGAAAGGACTCATTTAGCGCTTGCATCGCCGGACTTTTATGCCCGTCTTTATTGGATTTTATTTAGAGCGGTTTATTGGAAAATATTATGTCGTTTTAGACCCAATAAGTGGATCCCTTCTGGAACAAATTTTCGGAGGCGGCTGTAGTAATAATTACAGTAGGGAGGGTATCACGACATTGCAAAGTTAAGAGAGCAAGAATGCATCTAGTGTTATGATTTATGGATCTAGAGGGAATTTCCCGAAAAAACTGTAAATAATGAGTATCGAGGTCGGTTTAGGGTATCTTCGTAGTTAACTTCGGGAATTCATGCTGCACATATTTTTCCAGTATTTTATTGAGTTCTTTAAGTACGTTTGATTCCTTTATAGTGAAGTCAAATTAGGATTTTAATGTGAATGGTTTGGTTGCGGCAGTTTTTCTGTTTTAATCATAAGTTCACAGCTCAGTTTTGCAGTTTCTGCGACGTCGGCGTATTGTTTATTTAAACAGTTTAATTTTTTAGATCGTGTTTTCCATCGGTTTTCTTTAAATATCTCGAAATCTATAAGTCCCATGGAAAACAATAAAATGAAGGAAAATGTTCGTTATGAGCTGTACAATAAAAGTACATAAACTATAATTCATTCAAATTGTTATTATTTAAAAAAAAATTAACATTGCAAAACTATGCGTTTTTAAACAGATCACTGTTTTTTCAAAAATAATGGATAGTATTCAATGAAATTTTGGAAAAAAATAGCTCTTATAAAGTACAATCACCACTTAAAATTTCAAATCAAAATGATTAAAACTGCTCAAATATACAATTGTTTCTAAAACTTTGCACCCTTGTGAAATCCTGCCATCAAGACCAAGAAATGTGTACGATAGCTCAAATTGTAGCATTCTATTAAGTACTTTAAGATCACGGAGAAAAAAATTTATTTTCAAAATTTAAACCCGTTTTATTACAGTTGTTTATAGTTTTCGAAATTTTAGTTATAAACAAATTCAAGTAATTCTGATTTTTTTATGAAATCAAAAACGGTAAACGGGTAATGAAAATAAATTAAAAAAGCCGACTTTTGGAAAAAAATAATTCTCTACTTGCATTTGAAGCTGAGATATGTTAGTTTTTACGTTTAGGTTACTTGTAAATAAACAAATCGATATTTTTTCTTGACTGGACTGGTTATTCTCCAATGCTTATTATTTTGTTTCTACTATTTGGAGATAATCCAAAGCTACAATTGTTAAAATAACATCAAATATAGCGACTTTAAGAACATAATGCACATTTTTTTATAACTTTTTAAATTTTTGTCACGAAAACATTAAACCAACCTAACTTGAACAACTACCCTTATGTTCATGAATACAGCTTTGTAAAATTTTTAATATCACGGTTAAAATAAAAAAAAATATTTCGGGGGCAGGATTTGAACCCGAGACATCCGCATCCTGAATAAAAAGTGCTAGTTGTCTTACCCGCTGAGCTATCTAGCGACTAAATAGCGACTAAAGTCCAGTTTGTAAAAACATAATATAACATTTAGACATATTTGGTGATTTTCGGATCTCCAACAAAATCGCCACTTTCGGTCCTCTATACAGTAACTTTTAACAATTGTAGTTTTGGATTATTTTCAAGTAGTAGAAACAAACTAACAGACAACGGAGAATTACTAGTCCAAATTTCGATTAGAAATATCGATTTGTTTATTTAAAAGTGACTTAAACGTAAAAACTAACGAACCTCAGCTCCAAATACAAGTAGAGCCTTAATTACTTCCACATCCAGTGGAAGTATAGTAACGACAAAAAAATTTTTAAAAATTTTTATTGTCCAAATAGCCTTAAAATGTTATGAAACGTCGAGATTTTAAGTTTGAGCGAAAAAAATTTCTGTCTGTCGGTCTGTCGATCTGTCGGTCTGTCTGTAACTTTTTTTGTGCGAACGTTTACTCTGGAATCGTTCAAGATATTGACTTGAAATTTGGTACACGTATGTACTTTAACGAGATCTGGAACTAGATTATATTTTCATCTTGTTCCGTCAAAGGGTTGGGGGGTAAATTGGGGTAAATGGGGGTAAATAGGTAAATCAAGCCGGTAAGAGTCCATAAAATTGGTATTTAGTATATATAAAAGAACTTAAAGTCTCAAAAATTTTTTTGGCATTAGCCACCCCCATTACTACCCCCACCTCATTATTAAAGGGGGTGAAAAAAAATAAAATTGTAATTTAGCGTGTATACAAGAACCTAAGCCTCAAAATTTTTTTTTACTTAGTCCACCGCCACCCTCACACCCCCACCCCACTCTGCCACCACCCCCAACCCCCACTACCGATGTGGCATATCGTTTAGGTTTTTGGGGTAGGCGATTTCAAATATCATGTTATTAAAGTTTCTTCGAGTAGTATGGATGCGCAGTGGCTTTCCTCGAGTACCATCGATGCGCAGTAGGTTACCTCTAGTAGTATGGATGCGCAGTAAGTTTCCACGAGTATTTTGGATGCGCAGTGGCTTTTCTAGAGTAGTATAGTTATTAAAGTTCCTTCGAGTAGCATGGATGCGCAGTGGCTTTCCTCGAGTACCATCGATGCGTAGTAGGTTACCTCTTGTAGTATGGATGCGCAGTAAGTTTCCTCAAGTATTTTGGATGCGCAGTGGCTTTTCTGGAGTACTATAGTTATTAAAGTTCCTCCGTGTAGCATGGATGCGCAGTGGCTTTCCTCGAGTACCATCGATGCGCAGTAGCTTGCCTCTAGTAGTTTGGATGCGCAGTAGCTTTCCTCGAGTATTTTGGATGCGCAGTGGCTTTTCTAGAGTACCATAGATGCGCAGTAGGTTACTTCAAGTAGTATGTATGCGCAGTGGGTTATATCAAGTAGTATGGATGCGCAGTGGGTTATATCAAGTAGTATGGATGCGCAGTAGGTTTCCCCGAGTATTATGGATGCGCAGTGGCTTTTCTTGAGTACCATTTATGCGCAGTAGGTTACCACGAGCAGTATAGATGCGCAGTAGGTTACCTCAAGTGATATGGATGCGCAGTGGGTTTCCTCGAGTAAAATGGATGCACAGTGGGTTATTTCAAGTAGTATGGACGCGCAGTAGGTTTCCCCGAATGTTATGGATGCGCAGTGGCTTTTCTTGAGTACCATTGAAGCGCAGTAGGTTACCACGAGTAGTATAGATGCGCAGTGGATTTACTCAAGTAAAATGGATGCGCCCTGGATTTCTTCAAGAAGTATGAATGCGTAGTGGCTTTCCTCTAGTAAATTAGGTACACAGTGAGTTACCTCGAGTAATATGGATGCATAGTAGGTTTAATTGAAAAAAATGCTTGAAGTTGAGGCTTTACTTCTCTCGTGTAGTCCACGGCACAGAATGATGTTTTATACCTTTGTCATGCTATTTTCTGCGTATTACTTGCACATCCAGTTGAAGATACTAACGCAAGAAAAATTTTTGAAAATTTTCATTGTACAAATAGACTTAGAATGTCATGAAACGTCAATATGTTAAGTTTGAATAAAATAAATTTGTCTGTCGCGTCGGTCTGTCTGTTAGTCTGGTATCTGTTTGGTGCTCACGATTACTCTGGAACCGTTTAAAATATTGACTTAAATATGGCACACGTATGTATTTTAACGAGATCTGGAACTAGATTATATATTGATCTTATTCCGTTGCAGAGTTGAAGGGTAAATTGAGATAAGTAGGTAAATCAAGCAATTAAGAGTGCATAAAATTGGTGTTTAGTAAATATAAGAGGACCTAAGTTCTCAAAAACATTTTTGGCAATAGCCACCATTAAAGGGGGTGAAAAAATATTGTGATTTAGTGTGTGTACAAGAACCAGTCATCAAGAATTTTTTTCACTTCATTTACTCCCACCACCACCACCACCTACTACTGATGGGGCATATCATTTTATGGGTTTTTCTGGTACACGATTTCAAATACTATACCATTAAAGTTCCATAAACAATTATCTCCACTTAGTGGAGTGCATTTTAGTATTTTCGTTGTAAGATATTTAGATAGGAAGTCAGGATGTGGAAGTGGTGATTCCTTAGGCAGCGGTTTTTTTTAAGTTGCCTTTTTTAGTTTACTCCTTTAATTTCGAAAATTATAAGCAACTGCTATAAAAAGGGTTTAAATTTTGAAAAAAAAATTCTCTCTTCGTGATTTTAAAGTACCTATGAAGAGCTACAATTTAAGCCATCATACACATTTCTTGGTTTTGATGACAGGATTTCACAAGGGTGTACAGTTTTAGCAACAATTGTATATTTGATTCGTTTTAATCATCATTTTAATTTGAAATTTTAGTGATGATTGTACTTTATAAGAGCTATATTTTTCCAAAATTTCATTGAATATTACCATTATTTTTGAAAGAACAGTGATTTGTTTTGAAACGCATAATTTTGCAATATTCAATTTTTTTTAAATAATAGTAATTGGAATGAATGATAGTTTATGTACTTTTATCGTACAACTCACAATAAACATTTTCCTTCTTTTTGTTGTTTTCCATGGATTTCGAGATATTTAAAGAAAATCGATATAAAACACGGCCTAAAAAATTAAATTATTTAAATAAACAATACGCTAACCTCGCAGAAACTGCAAAACTGAAGTGTGACCTTAAGTTGATCTCCTGAACACATTAAAAAAATTGCCCTGGCCAGACAATTCCCATTGCAAATGTTTTAGTCCTAATTTGACTACACTAGTATGAATAAAAGTTCATATACATTTTTATTTTAAGCAGGTTTTATTTTTCAAGGTACAAGAGTCCATAGTCCAAGTCCTTATTTTTCAATTCCTGAAATATTTTAGGAATCTTCAGTCGCATTTACCATACTTTGCCTTCAATTAATAGTTTTTATTTGAGCATTGTGCGTATGCGAGGATATTGATGTCGGGGATGAACTAAAAATTGTCTTGTAGCAGTGATTTTATTGTTTTAAATTTTATTTAGGTGTGATACGTGCAATAAGAAGTTTTGGATTAAATCTAGCGTCTAGCGCTTCATATAAAATGTAAAGAAATTATGGAAAACGATGTATTATAACTTCCTAGCATGTTATATACCATTTCGCAACGAAAGAGAACCTTGCATGGAGGCGAATCAGCTGAAGAATGTTTTCTACGAGAACAGTATGAACTGAGACTTTTATAGAGAAACGTGCCCGTTGAACGATTTACTTTTACAAACAAATTATACAGCTAGCCTATTGAATATTGAAATGTGTTCGATATATTTTAACTAGACACAAACTTTTTTTTAGTTTAAATTACAATTCGATCATAGACTGACAAGTAAAAGATAACATGATAATAATATTAAAAATAACAAAATAACAATAGGTATCACATAGCAGAGTTGTTATTCCAACACCCCCACTCAACGATGCATCATCTTAATCTTTAAGGAAAAGCTTTTCACGCAAGTCCTCAAATAATGGTCTTGGTTGTGGCTTTGTCATAGTGTCTGCGATCATATCTTTTGTTGGACAATATTTCAATTCCACTGTCTCATTCTTAACTAGGTCTCTTATAAAATGATGTCTGACATCAACGTGTTTAGTTCTTGAACTATATTTTTCTGACTGAGACAATAAAATACAACTTTGATTGTCTTCATTAAGTATCGTAGGATAATCCTGAAAATATCGCATATCAGCAAGTAGCTGTTTTATCCAAATTATTTCTTGACAAGCGGCATACGCTGCAACGTACTCAGCCTCGGTAGAGGATAGTGCCACCGAAACCTGCTTCTTACTCGACCATGAGATGCAAGCGGTACCAAAAAGGATCACATAGCCACTTGTTGACTTTCGGTCCCTTCGATTACTCGCCCAATCGGCGTCTACGTATCCAATTAGTTCCACTGGATTTTAAGGGTATAAGCAGAGTTTTAAACAATTGGTGGTTTTTAAACATCGTAGTATCTTCTTTGCAGCTTCCCAATCCGATGAGCTTGGTTGTTCCATTTTTCGACAGAGTAGGTTGTCTGCAAGGGATGTCTGGTCTTGAATGTGTTGATAAATATAGTAAAGCTCCAATTAATTCTCGAAATTTTATGTTATTTGGTAACTGGTTCTCAGCTTACGGATGCTTATGAAAATCGGGTTCCATTGGAATATATGAGGGCTTTGCGTTACTTAGCCCATATTTTTCTACAAGATTGTCAATTTTTGTTTGTTGAAATATGCAGTACGTTCAATTTGAAGGCCTAAGTAAAATTTCACTGGTCCTAAATCAACTGTTTCTGCAGTATTTTGAAATATCTGTTTGATATTATCAAGATTCCTTTCATCATTCACACAAATAAGGGCGTCATCCACATAAATTGAAATATAGCATAGTTTTTCGTCATTTACTTTGATATATAAACAAGGATCAGCTTTACTTTTTGTGAAACCTGCAGATGTCAATGTATCATTCACTTTGTTATAAAATACATTAGCTGATTGTTTTAATCCATATAGGCTGTGCTGAAGTCTGCATACGAAGTTTTCCTTTCCTGGAATCACGTAACACTCCGGCTGTTTCATATAAACCTCTTCTTTTAGCTCTCCACATAAAAAGGCTGTTTTAACATCAAAATGGTGTACTATCATGTTTTGTGAAGCAGCAACTGTCAGAAGCGTTCTTATGGTAGTTTGCTTTGAAACAGGGGCAAAGGTTTCATCGTAGTCTTCTCCTGGATGTTGGGCAAAACCCTTGGCTACCAGTCTCGCCTTATATCTTTCGAATTCCCCCACTGAATTTTGTTTCCTTTTGAAAGTCCATTTGCACCCAATGGCTTTTCTTCCGGAGGGTAGCGTATAAAGTTCCCACGTATTTGCTTTATCCAGGACTTTCATCTCTTGATCCATTGCAGTTTTACACAAAGCTTGTTTATATTCTGGAAGACTATGAAGCTGTTCCAAACTTTGAGGTTCGGAAATCGAGGAATCTGTAATCACGTAACCTAATCTATTAGGGGGCATTCCCTTGTTTTTACGAGATGATGTTCTTATACTTGAACTATCTTCATTGTGTACTGTCTCTATAATGGCTCCATTGTCCACAATTTCAACTTCAGAAGTAGGACAATCCCCTTTTAATGAAGACTCCATAGTGCATCTAAGAGGTTTGTTATGTTTATCAGAATTATTTTCTGAATCAATGAATATAACTGTTCGACACATAACAATTCTGTTTGTATTTGGGATTAAAATACGATATGATTTTGTCGTAAGGCAATATCCTACAAGAATTCCATCAGCCGCCTTATTATCCCACTTTGTGCGTTTTTCTTCAGGTACGTGAAATAAGACTTTGCTTCCGAATGGTCTTAGATGTGAGATATTAGGTTTTTCTTAGGGCGTCCCCCTACGGAGATATTACCCTTTAAAGGTTACATATTCAAGAAGATTTTTTCCCCTTACTTCCAAACCGTTCTATCGATTTTAATAAAATTTGGACTGTGTACATATTAAATGAGTATTTTTATTCCAGAAATATGGCGCCCTTCGTATCTTGTCTAGGAAGCCAGGTAGAAGGGTGGGGGTGGTAATGCTTTTTACCCCTAAATTTTGACATAAATTAATGATAATTCTAATTCAGTTAAATGTATAAATTAATGGTCACATTTTTAAATTCCTTAAACAATTTTCTAAAAAAAGGTATTCTTTTTTGACGTCGACAAAGCGATCCGTTTTTGAGAAAAAATGATTTTACTGATAAGGGACTAAGGAATACTAGTAATATAAACTATACCGCATGATACCTGTGAGAAAACAATTGAATCAATTTAAACGTCAAATTTGAATAACAAGTAATAAGTAAGTTGTAAGTAGTTCTGTGATAGTAGTTTATTGGCATGGCAAATTTTTCATCTGGTGAATATGTCTACATGCAACTTATGTACGGACTTGCCGCCGGTAATGGTTCGGAAGCCAGACGGCTTTATGGGGAACAGTTTCCTAACAGAGTTATTCCAAACAGGAAAACTTTTTAACGGGTAAACCGTCGAGTACGAGAAACATGTAGATATCCATCTTAGCAATAAAAAAACAAAATAATAAAAATAAAAAATAAATAACTATTTAAAAAAATAATCCTATTAATTTTTAGGGAGTGTGGGACCGAAACAAGGAGGTGAAGGTGGTCTTAGAACTATTCGTACAGTTGTACTAAAAGAAGTTGTATTAGATGCTGTTGCCGAAGACTCACCAATAACCTCCGATTAAAGAACTCATATCTAGATACATAATGGTATTAGATTCCATGTTGCTAAGATAGTTACAGAAAGTTGAAATATGATGGTATTTTAAGTTTTTACTCTTATAATAAGTAAAAGAAAATGAAAAGTTTACTAAGTTGCTTTTATCAAAAGCAAAAACTTTTATAAGTTTTTTTTTTAATCTTGAAAATATCATTTAAACCAGTTGTTTTGAACAAAGTTTTCACAATACATAATAATTTGCTCTTTACAACAATAAAAAAGAAAGTAAAACGTAGATAGGTAAGTATAAAAAAAGAGGTCAGAGAGTTTTCAGCATCTCCCGATGATGTCAACGGAATTGGAAGACATAGTTCTTTCTACTCAGGCTGTTTATTCGACTTTTTGTATTATGTAGTTATGTGTTCACGAAATGTCAGTCTTTATCCCTTATCAGTAAAATTATTTTTTCTCAAAAACGGATCGCTTTATCGATGTCAGACAAGAATATCTTTTTTTAGAGAATTGTTTAAGGAATTTAAAAATGTGACCTTAATTTTCAAGCCAGGGGTGGAGCCATATTTCTGTAATAAAGATATTCATTTAATATGTACACAGTCCAAATTTTATTAAAATCGATAGAGCGATTTGGAAGGCAAGAAACCTTCTTGAATCTGTAATCTTTCAAGGGTAATATTTCCGTAAGGGGGCGCCCTAAAAAAAAATATAGGTACTTTTAATGTTATTTTGACCTAAACTATACATTTTCGAAGTATTGCCCCATATTGCCGGGTCACCATGTATAAGTGCACCAAATTTCAAGTCAATATCTTAAACGGTTCCAGAGTAATCCTGCGCACAAGAAAAGTTACAGACCGACAGACAGACAGAAAATTTTTCATGACAATCTAAGCCGATTTGAAAAATAAAAATTTTCAATTTTTTTTTTTTTGTCGTTACTCTACTTCCACTGGATGTGGAAGTAATTGATTCCTTGCGCAATCAACCAATTAAAAATTACTTTTATCAGCAAAATTGAGCCCTAGCGCTGAGTGGAAATAGAGCACATACCCAACAGGACGTGCAATAATTACCAAATTTCGTGCTAATGAAGAACTTCTCTGTAATTCCCTTCATTTAAAAGTATTATATCCCAAAAGCCTTAAGACGCCATCCTACTATGTCTTGACTTAAAGCGGTAGGCCTCCACTTGTAAACTTTATAATTATTTATACACGACTGTCGACCGATCAAAGATAGAAGTTCAATTAGTGACTATCAGGAATAGGGTCTCGCAGCCATTAACCTACCAATGAATTTGGCCCCATAAAACCACCAGACTGCCCTTAAGTTAATTGGTTTTGGGCCAACTTCGACACGACGACGTTGATGAAGGGCTCTTGACGCCCTTACACCAACATATTCACAGGTTAGCGCACAAAGGCTCCCACAAAGTCCTCTATTATACAAAATGAAATGCAACTATGCAATTTTGTTTTTGCGCAGACTATTTGGAATTTATAGTTTGAGAGGAATTATTATTTGGGTTAAGTGGGGGACTCTAGGGTCTTTAGGAATATATATTGGTGGACACTTAGTGGTTATTACCTTCTACGTCATGCGGAAATTGAAAGCTTCCATTAACTTATGTGAAATATTAATAAATATTTTTAGAAACTTTTAGAAAATGAAATCACTGTAACACTCATTAGTTTAGTAAAATATTATAAAGTAGTCAAAAACACAACATCTTGACATTTTCATATAAAGAATATATTAAAATAACGAAAATTAGTCCCATTTTCGAAATCAATAACTCTTTAATTATCACCGAGAAGAAAAGCATAATATTTTTGAAAGATTGCGGTAAAATTTTTCCAACCAGAAACATATTATTCAGCTCAGATTTATTAATTAGTTGTTGTTCAATATGTATATCTTTATACACTGACAGACATAAAAAGTGGCGCACTCAAAATTTTACTCAAGTTTAATGTATCACAATTTCTAAACTACTTGATTGATTGTCGTAAACCTTTTTTTAATTGGAAGAATGTTTCTTTAAGATCATCATACAGGCCCAAACATTTTTAATGATTTCACTTTTATAATTGATACAGGGAAAAATAACAGTGACTGTTTTATTCAGGAATTTTAAAACATCCTGTAGATTTATTTGGTACTTGGAATAAGCTCAAAATATATTTGGCGTCTTAAGCGGAATTCAGATTAAATTTTGTTTTTTTATTCATCTCTTTATCTTCCTTTGTTTAGAAAATACACGATTATACGTGAAACAGGTACAATTAGAAACATTTTATTAGAATAATAGATTGCATTTCACAATTACCAACACGACATCGAACTTACATAAAATAAAGGTGGAACTTTCTCAACAGAAAAAAAAAAGATCAGTAGCGTGTGTTACCCCCTCGTATCCTGACTAAGGTCTGTATTCTTCTTGGCATGCTTCTGATTAAATTTGAAATATTGATCTGTGGAATATTATTCAAGTCCTCCATACGCGCTTTTCCTAAAGTATCCAGAGTGTCAGGAACCCTATTGCGAGACCTAATTCTTCGCTCCATTTCATGCCAAAGGTGTTCTATGGGGTTCATATCGGGATTTTTTGCTGGCCAAATCATACGGTCTATGCCAACTTCATCAAGATATTCATTTACGATGTGAGCAGTGTGAGGGCACGCATTGTCATGAACCAGTATAAAATAGTTCCCTATAAAGGGTGCAAATGGAATTACATAGTCTTGTAAAATGTTCTCGATATACCTTTTGGTCGTGAGAGAATTTCTTGGGGCACGTAAAGTTCTGTGTGAGCTTCTAATGTAATTTCTTCCCAGGCCATAACGGAACCTCCGCCAAAACTTTCTTTTTTGCTGAATAGATTCTACTCATATATTTCGCCAACTCTTCTCCATATCCTTTGACAGCCATCGGATGAAAACAAACAGAATCGAAATTCATCAGCGACCAGGATCCGGGACCAGTTTTGTTCATTCCAATCTTAATGTTCTCTAGCGAAATTGCGGCGTGCTCTTCGATGTCTTGCAAGTAATCTTGGTCTTCTAGACTTTAAATTGACTCCCTTCAATCTCCGAATTACTCTACGTTCACTTACAACTCTTCCTCTTACTTGCCTTAAATTAATATTTGTTTGCACTGCTGTATGAAAGCGATTTCGTAAAGTTTGAAGCCGAATAAACCGATCATCAATAACGGTTGGACATCTATGACGACCTGATCCAGCTCTTCTACGACAATGACCCGCCTCTTCCTATCTTGCAATTGCCCGACGTGCAATCGATTCGGGAACACCAACGATCCGGACAGCATATCTTTTACTTCTTCCGTCTCCTACTAAGGCCATAATTCGGGCCACTTGCTCCGATGTTATTTGCTGAGGCATTACTTACAAATCACAAACACGACTTTCGATACGACGCGACGAGGAGAAAAACGTTTTCAGTGTTTTCTACAGAAACGAATTAAAAATCGTAATCATTAGGAGTGAATGCCTGCGATTTTAAAAACATTTTGACACCTGTCATATTTTAGAACAATGTTTAATCTGTTCATGGCCTTCTTAAACAAAACAAAATATCAATTTTGTTAATACGCATTTGACATTACTTTGCTTAAACATGTGTACTTTCTAAACAAAGCAAGATAAAGAGGTAAATCAAAAAACAAAATTTAATCTGAATTCCGCTTAAAACGCCGAAGGTATTTTGAGCTCATTTCAAGTGCCAAATAAATCAGCAGGGTGTTTTAAAATTCCTGAATAAAACAGACACCTTTATTTTTCCCTGTATCAATTATAAAAGTTTAATCAATAAAAATGTTTAGGCATGTATGATGAGCGTAAAGAATCATTCTTCAAAATAAAGAAAGGTCCGTGGCAATCAATCAAGTAGTTTAGAAATTATGACACATTAAACTTGAGTAAAATTTCGAGTGCGCCACTTTTAATGTCTGTCAGTGTAGATGGTTTAAAATCTTTAGATGATACAGGATGTACATTTTGTGACATAACACATAAAGCAATCTAAGTGATAAACAAAATGATCACCTCGGTTCAATCAACAAAATTAAAAAAAAAATAGAATAAAAACTATTTGTAGTCTTAGATATTTAATCACACTCTAGCTCGTAGTCACCTACATACAGTTAATATTGAGGACAATCCTAATAATTGTGATTGTGATGAATTTGGTGACACAAGACATATTTTGTTAAGTTGCTCTTAATTAAAGAAAGAAAAAACTAAACGATTTTGAATATTTTATACTTCATGAATATATTAAGGCCATTACGACAATTCCTGCAATAACCATGAAAACATAACATAAACACACCACATTTAGTAGACAACCCCAAATCCAAAGCCAAATCTGGAAGGGGGTTAGACATTTGGAAAAAGGCAAACATACATCCATCCCACCGGTATTGTCAGTACTGGGGCTGACAGTCGGTCAGCATATTCGCCACTCAATACGCCTTAACCGATTGAGCTACCGTGTCGGTCAAATAATAGAGATAGATATAGATATCCAAATTAATGCTAGTAGACAATAACGAAAATGACAAAAGTAATAATATAGCATTATAGTGTGACTCTCCAATATGTTTTAAATGCAATTTCGAGGTGCCCCTTATCTAGTGACGTAATAGCGTAACATGCACGTGCATCCAATAAAACGCCGACAAATATTTCGTCGCACAACTCCGCCCTCCCTGTCATCTGTAAAAACCGTTTTTGACATCTCTTGTGCGTTTTGGTTTTGTACTAGTAATATAACATTCATCAATTGGTTATAAAATGGAAGCCGGATTCGAAACTGCAGCTGAAGAAAACTTGCCGGGTTCTCGATTCGACTATATTTCATTTTAATAAATCAAATTCGGACTTTTAGAGTGCAGAGGATAAAAACGTCAATGCAAGCAGAAATATGATATTAGTTTATTAGCTGTTTTCTCTGTAATATTCATTTTAATTTTTACTCTCAAGAAATAAATTACTTTTATGTAAGTTTAAACAGTACCTAATTTTTTTCGTTTTTTCACACTGTCAGGTTAGACTCGAAGTAATCTGTATGAACCTCATTGAGTTAGAATGAACCTTTTCAAACAATGTTAATGAATATTATTTATTGGAAACCATTATAAATAGCTTCTTATTGTTATTTTCAGTATTATTTTGAGAAGAAGGTAGAAAACGCATTTTTAGAGGCATTGCAGACATCACAATATAATAAACAACAGTCCAAATTTATTTTTCTATTTATAGTTTTATTTTGTTCGTGTTAGGTTAGCTTCGCCTGCGCTGGGATAATTCACGGTAAATTTTTATTTGTTATTCATTGATTATTATAGTATTTTATTTGCTATTTTTACAGTTTGTGGCGTATGAGTTTTCATAAGTTCGAAGCCAAAAAAAAAAAACAGTCCAAATTCTGAAACAGGGGCACTTTACATTTGACAGTAATCAGCTACGTTGCTACATTTCTAAAAAAGAAAATGAGCATTGTATGTTGTATGAAATAATTTTTAATATTAATGTTTAATACTGTTTCAAATACCGAGCAAGTAAATATTCTGTATATTTTTAAGGCTTAATAATCGAAATATGGCAACGTAGCCCTCGTTTCTCTGTTCATGCACAACTGTTCATGCACAACCAGAAACAAAGGGTTGTGACCAAGGACTGTTAGAAACTGCTGATTACGCTATTACGTCATAGCCAATAGAATGGCCCGAACATTGGCGGCAAGATGTATCCGTTTAAACACAGTTTAAACTTCATGATTATTAAAAAAATAAAATAAAAAATACGGGTCCACTATTTTTATGTAGGTTATTAAAATAATAATAAAAAAAATGTCTACTTCCCCATTGTTAGTCATAAAAAATTTAAAATATAACTTTTGTAAAAATATGAATGAATAATTTTGTTATTGGTTTCTAAGCAATCCCAATTTTTTTTTTCAAGTATAATCAACAATTTTCTCAGAAGTTCAGTCAGTTCATTTTGTGCTAGAGACTAGTAATCTCAGTCATGCTTCATTTTCAATCTGAAGAAAATAAATATATAATTCATAAAAAATTAAAATAAAAAATAGATAACTGGAATATGAAATTAAATAAATAAAAAACAAAACAAAAAATCCAAAAAAGAACAGAAAAAATATTTCTTGGCAGTCAAATTGACTGGATGGAGTAAAAAAATGGTGGAGGAAGTAAAAAATATTTTGAGATTTTTGGTTTTTGTACACACACACTAAATCACATTTTTTTTTCACCCCTTTCATAAGCTCGAAGCCAAAAAAAAAACAGTCCCAATTCTGAAACAGGGGCACTTTACATTTGACAGTAATCAAATTTCAAGTCAATATCTTAAACCGTTCCAGAGTAATCGTGCGCACAAAAAAGTTACAAACAGACTTATAGACAGACGGAAAATTTTATAATCTCGACGTTTCATGACTTCGTGACATTTTAAACAAATTTGAACAATAAAAAATTTCAAATTTTTTTGCCGTTACTATATTTCTGCTGGATGTGGAAGTAATTATTTTACTTTTAGTAGTATTTTATATTACTCCATCCACGTAGTAAAATAGAAAGTATAGTAACGGTAAAGAAAATAGATATTTTTTTTGTTCAAATAGGTTTAGGATATCATGAAATGATTTTAGGTTTGAGCAAAAAAAATTTCCGACGGTCTGCGCCTCTGTCTGTGCAACTTTTTTTGTGCGCACGATTACTCACTTTGGAACGGTTCATGATATTGACTTAAACGAAATCTGGCATTAGCATATCGCTTGAACTTATTCCACTGAGAAGTTGGAGGTAAATGGGGGTAAATAGGTAACGGAAGCAAGTAGGATCCATAAAATTGGAATTTAGTAAACGTACGAGAAGTCGAAGTCTCAAAATTTTTTTGGAATCAGATACCTCCCAATATCACTTCAATTAATACCCACACCCCATTATTAAAAGGATTAAAAAAAATAAAATTGAGATTTAAATTATATACAAGAACCAAAGTCCCAATGTTTTTCTGGCGTCACCCTCTCCTACTACCAATGTAGGCTACATCCGTAATGTGTTTATGGTGTAGACGATTTCAAACATTATACCATTCTCTCAACAATTGTTTCCACAAAGTGGAGTGCAAATTATATGGTATCATTTTTTTCGTTGTAAGAGATTTTGATAGGGAATTTGGGTGTGTAAGTACTAATTTCTTAGGCAGAGGTTTTTTCTTCATTTCTGAACACCCTGTATAGTAAATCGTAATTTTCAGAATGGCTCAGGATTTTCCAAAATAAGCAGAAGTTTTTATGAATAATAAATGTCTTTTATCAAAAAACCAAAAATAACAAAATTTTCAAGTATAGTTCAGTCCATCCGTGGATACACTAGATATATGTATGTGTAGAAGCGTAAGAGTTGTATATGTACACCGGGTGACTCTGCCGATAGGGACACTCTTGTAAATTTTAGCTGGGCCTGGTATACTTGGGCAAGGTGTTTGTCGCCATATCTCAAGTCCAAGGCAGCTTCCAAGACTTTGAAGTCCCTTTGTTTCTCCACCGGGATGGTCTGAAGTAACTCTGAGACTTGGCCCCTTGGCGCCAGAACTAATGCCATAGCCTTTTGAGGAAAACTTCATTATCCCAATTATTCGCAGACGCAGCTGCCTCGAATTATCTTTTATAGGTCGTCCATGAGCTTTGGCCATCAAAAGAGGGAGGTTTTAATCGAGGGCCTGATGATGTTACTTGCTGCCCCCCTTTGTCTCTCAACTGTCATTTAAGGCGTTCTACTTCTACTTCGACCTCGCTCATTTTTCCTCTGATGTCACTTACTTCCCCTTTTACTTGACTGACTTCTGTCTTCACTTCACCTACTTTGTCTTCGACCTTGTTTATCTCTTCTTTAACTTCTTCCTTGGCAGAAATAATTTCGTCTTGTTGTATTGTTATTTGATCGCTCAGGATTTTCCTTAATTCCTCCTGGCGTATTTCTTCCAAGTCTTCCATTATTTTTCTGAGTTCGTCTTTTTCCTCTTGACGTTGTCTTTCTTGCTCTTCTTTCTCCTCTTGCTGTCATATCTTCAGGTCCTCCATCATTTTCTTCAATTCGTCTCTTTCTTCTTGACGTCTTGTTTCTTGCTCTTCTTTTTCTTCTTGACGTCTTCTTTCTTCATCCTCTTTTTCTTTCTGGCGTCTTCTTTCTTGATTCTCTTTTTCTTCTGGACGTCGCTTTTCTTGTTCTTCCTTGTCTTTCTGCCATTGCTGCGCCATCTTCGTAAATTCTGCAAATAGGTCCTTTATTTGTTTCTCTGCTGCCATGCTTCTTGTTTCTATGGGCATAAAATTATGTTAAAATAAAATAAATATAACTGTCACGTCAATATTGGTAATGGAACTTTCCAGAAAAATCTCGAAACAGCACGAAAAAGTCTTATCCAGAGTCTTTTGTCACTATCCAGTTCAGAGAATTCAATAATCTCCACTAGTGTCCAAATAGAAAAGTTCTAATAATTTTCACGCACTAACACAAATGAGTCTTTCAGTGTCTCTATCACTTCTCAGTTTAATAGTCTAGGAAGTAGCATGCAAATTCGACGACGAGTGGTTACGGTCTGCTAGTCGGTAATCGAAGAGACCATATAAATACACATTTTTTTTCTCTCTAGAACTTTTTGGTATGGTGGGGGGATAGGAAGGGGGGGCATTTATTTTTAAATCGAATGATTATCGGTATCTGTCCGCATAGGTAGTTAGTATATTCACATACCCCAATTACGCTGGCAGACGAAACTTCCGAACAGCGCGCGCTCACCGGAAAAAGAAAAAAAAAATTAGTTTCTGTTTCCAGTTAGCGCGCGCGCCAAACTTTTTTCAGTCATCGGACCTTTTTATACATTACTTCAAGAGTAAAATGTGAAAGACCCAGGTTATTATTTTAAAAATTTTAGAAATGGTAGAGCTTTTAACGATTTCATCGCAAATCTCTTTATGTTCCGACTTCATATATGTACTATTCCTACATATTCATTTTTATATTTAAAAATATAATAATCCAACAGCTACATGTGTCTTCTTTCATTTAAGCTTTTGTGAGGCCAATTTCATTAATTAATTCAAAAGTTCGCGTTCCATTTTCTGGTATTCTGGTAAAACCGGTATTTTGCAACTAATTTTTTTAATTACTTTCGCTCAAGGACTATTGTTGGTAACTTTTGGTATGTTTTGGTAAGTTATTCCTGACATATTCCTGATATTGGGTATATTCTTAAAAGTTACTGCTTCTCGGATTTTTTCCGAAGTGAAAACCTCTATTGACTTCACTATATCTTATATTAAGCCAGCGAAAAAAGATCCTTCACCGAGTTCCTTTATTAACTCAGAATATTTCATAAAATTAATTTAGACACTTCAATTATTACAAAATAAATAAATCGTAAAAACCGTACTACGTTGTCTTTAAAATTGAAGTATACCTTCAGTGAACAAGGACACATGGAAATCAATGAAAACTAATATAAATAATTAGGTATATGCTTCGTTATTCAAGTCTGTGAGGCAAAAAAGTTTTATAAACATTTTTTTGCAATGATATGGATAATGTTTGGACAAGTTGGTTCATTAATTAAATGAACGTAGGTGTTTTCAGGATAGATAATTTAAAAGTTATTTAGTTACACAAAGAGTTTTATTATTAAAATTTTCTGTTTGACGCAACGCGACGCCGACGCCTTAACATGAAACAAAAAAACTAATAAAGGCTAATATAATCACCACGTTTTTATTTTGTTGTAATTTGAATATAGCAATACAGGTAATATAATAATTTTAGAAGTTTCTATTTCTTTCACAGTTGATATCCAAATAATTCGATATATCTCCTGAGACGTTTTGATTCGTTCCAGTCAAATTGATTATATTCTCTAACGTTTCTAATGTATAATCAACGTACAGTCGACGTAGTCAATGAATGTATTGACAAGATACTCCACAAATGCTGTAGAATGTGCGACCACGCGTAAATTGTTCGACAGTGAGGTACAGACAGAATGGATATATTTCTAGTGTTAAAAGATGGTACGTTAAAACGCATAGACTCCAAGCAATCAGGAGAACTGGTGTAGTTATTGATAGGGGCTAGGGTCTTTATATCCAGCAATGTAAGGTTTTTTGAATGTTGTATTTTCTTCATCAAGAAAATTAAATTTGAAAATTTCAAAATGTATTTGTAATGTATACTATTCAATTTAAATGTATCGTTTCTTCTGATATGTAAAAAGAAACCTTTTCTTTCTTTGCTGCATCTGTGCAAACTTATCATTCTAGTTATTTATCGCTGATTGTCATTGTCAAGTTGATTATTATTTCAGCAATGACTCTTTCGGATACCCAAAGAATTGAAACTTTAATATTATTAGGATGTGGTGATAAAATACGAACCCAGAAACAGGTATGAGAATATGTGAAATCTTCAATACTAAGTATCCTGACCATCGCACTTCTCAGTCTACGGTTAGTAGAATAGAAAAAAAAAAAAATTGTGGATTTGGAAATTTCACAGATATTTCTAAATCTGGTAGGAAACGCATTTTAAACGATGAAAAAAAATTGGATATATTGTTAGATATTCAAGATAATTCGCATAAACCTACAACACAAGTTTCCGCCGATAATGTTAGTAAAACATCCACACTGCATCTTCTAAAAAAAGAAAAATACCGCCCATATAAAATTCATTTGGTTCAAGAACTTAACGATAATCCTGATCGCCCATTGGAATTTTGCGAAATCATGGCAAATAGATGCCAAGATGATCCGTTATTTATGAAAAAAAAACCATTATTTTTTCTGGTGAAGCAACATGTGCCTTAAATGAAACAGTCAATAAAGACAACTGTAGATACTGGAGTACAGAGAATCCACATTGGATGATGAAGGTCAGTACTCAATATCCCGAGAAGGTGAACGTTTGGGCTGGATTATAAAAAATAAATTATCGGACCATATTTCTTACTTAGTTCAAGAGTTAAGAAGACAACCCTAATGAAATTGACAGAAATATTTATTATATTTATTTGGTATCAGTAAGACGGAGACTACATCACATCACATTTTGCATTGGAAGTAAGAGTCTATCTCAATCAATTTTCTCCCTCAGTAGCCGCGGTGAAATTGAGTGGCCTGCTCATTCTCCCGATTTGACCTCACTTGATTATTTTTCATGGGGTTATTTAAAATCGAAATTCTGCTTCAACAGGCCAAATAATGGCGATGATTTAAAAGACAGAATAAGACAAGAAATTAATCAAATCACCCCGGAAACGGTACAAAATGTTTTACAAAAATTTCAGCAACCCCCCTATCATTGTCAAGAAGCAACGGGCGACCAGTTTGAACGTTTGATTTAAACTGTTTCATGTTCTTTTGTTTATTTAGTAACATTAAAATTATAATATTCTTCAATAAAAAAAGTTAGAAAAATTAAAAAACTCTTATATTGCTGGATACAGAAACAGAAACTCTTTCAAATGAGCTATCACACATACCCTCTTCCATTTCAAATTTTTAAAGGGGTAGCTGTCACTCCAAGGGGGTTGAAGGAGGAGGTATAAAATTATGCTCAGAAAATGTCATTTTAGAATTAAAAAATAGACGTGTTTCAAGATTTTACTTATAAATTGTAAATTACATAGATAATAAATTTATCCGTTACTTATGGATCTCACTGATATACGGATTTCTACGGCTACGTTCTCAGTTTCCAAATTCTCCTGCCATAACAAGTATCCTCCTCTAGGTCTCTTGTCCTCATAGCTTCATCTACGTCATCCCTCCAGCTTCTTCTAGACCTTCCTCTTTTCCTTCTCTCGGGTGGCACCCACTCTAATATTTTTCTAGGTCATCTATTTTCAGGCATCCTTTTTATACGGCCAAACCAAATCAGTTGTGTCATTCAACCTCGTCTGCAAAATCTCCGTTCGTGTTCATATTCCCTCTAATGAGTCGTTTCGGATCCTTTCAAGTCTCGATGTTCTGCAGCTACGTCTTAAATAATCCATTTTGTAGCTATTTTTCTCCTGTTGGGTTTACTTAGATCCCAAACTTCCGCACCATAAATAGTGACGCTTTGGACAATGGCCTTGTAAATGCGCATTTTCCTTTATTTTTGATATCTTTTTGCCACAAAAAAGAGTTAAAACTTTCCTTCCTTTGATTATTCTTTCCTGAGTCTCGTCATTACTTGTTCCCTGTATGTTTAAGATGAGTTCCAAGTATTTACAGTTTTCCACACCTTTAATGTTCCCATTTTCCAAAGGTAGGTGACTACATTCATCACTGCCTACTATCAGGTATTCACAGTTATTTAGATTCATTGTAAGACCAGCGCGTTCGTATTCTTCATTGAGCTTCCTAATCATGTAGCTCAAATCTTGCTGTGGAAGGAAGTAATTTCCAAAAATGTTTTTGCTTCCTCACAGGTTAAGATAATACCCCTCGTGCTTAGTTTATAGCACATAAATCGGATACATTTGTTTTGTAGAGATTCAAGTCCATTGTGGTACGGTGACCAGACCCTATCATTTGCCTTCCCGATTATTTGTTCAAAATGCCCAGAAATAGAAAGTTTAGAGTCGAATATAACGCCTAAATCTTTCACAATGCTTACGTTACACAAGCTCACGTTATTAATACTACAGTCAGGTAAGAACCTGTGCCCGAATGTCATTGAATGGTATTTGTCAACATTGTCGTCTTCACACCATGAGTAAATTAAATCAAGGTTTTTGATTTGAATCTGGGCACAGTCATTCAAAGAATAAATACCGTTAAATAATTAGAATCAATAATAATTTAGCAATGTCACTGAAGAATAAAGTGAATAATATGGGACCAATACGGGAACCTTAAGACACTCCAGATATTGTAGAGAATATCTCTAAAATATATCCGTTAGCAAGAACCTGCTGGGTTCTTTTGGAAGTATACGACTAAATGCAAGATAATAAAGGAGGACCAACTCGGATTTTATGGAGTTTCTTTATAAGGAGAGAGTGATTTACCATATCGAAGGCTTTGCTAAAGTCCATGAATACTGTATGCACGTCAGCCCCTCCTACCAGAGATTTGACGATGAAGTTGGTATAGTAGGTTCCGTATATAATTCAGCGATATAAAAAAGCTCGCAAAAAAGCGTAAAGGACACCGACCGCTTTTGGTTAGTGTACACAGGTCCGGACTTCACTTTCAAATAATGACTTAAAAGATATGAATTCTCGTTTAATTGCAAAGCTGACTACACAATTCTTGGGCTTGTAAAAAATGCCGGCGTCTTTGATCGTCACCCCACCGCCAAGGACGCCGAAATTTTTTATACGCTTAAGAATTGTTAGGTGAACTATAGAGAGTAATTACATAAAATACAATTAAATCCACGTTCTTATGCTCATCTTAGCCAAAAACTAAAACTGGTGTTCTTTTAAGGACATAATTTTTTTAACATGAATAATACGATATCTGACATCAGAACTGTAAAATAAGTATGTTTCCAAAATTGTATACAAACTTCAACTACCAGTTTTTCCTATTGCCCAGCAAGGACTAGCGAGGAGACATAAGCATATCCCGTGCCAGGATAGGATGGCGACAGGATTGTTAATTAGGGAATAAGAGGTTAAAAAAAAATAAACCAGTATTTTTCAGTTAAAAATAACTAACTATTCTACAAAATAACAACGTAATAAACTTTCTTATTAAAATAACATAATAAAGTTTCAAAGTAAAAACTGAATAAAAATAAATAAATAAATAAATAAATAACTAAACTCAACAACAACACAATATAAAAAAACATTAAATTAGTAAGAAAATTAATAGCATTTTCCTACACTAAAATAAATAAAATAAAAACATTTATTAAACTGTTGCAAATAAAATATGTTTTAAACTTACCAAAAATAATAACACTTCCAAAATAAAAACAAGCTAAAAACGTACTCTTCGCCTGTTCACTGAACTTTTTATATAATTGTTACACATTCTATAGGATACTCTTCGCAGTTTTTTGTAAATAATGTTAGTTTTAGATTTTTTTAATGTAGACTCCAATTTTATAGAAATTGGAGTCTACAGAACGACCTTGGAAGAATCCTTTTGAATGATGATGTTTCTTAAGGAAACGAATTTTTTTTTCAACTTACTACTGTATGCTGGTGGTCATCATTTTGAACATTTACTCAACTGACACGTAAGTAGCTACTTCATCAAATTCTTTAATTTTAGAATACTATTTCTCGGAAACTATTAGTTTAAATTTAAAAAGTGCCGTAATGTTAATTTAACGGGCTTTATAATGATGTGCTCCTTGGCCCCCTTGCCATTTAAAATTTCATGAGTAGGTCCCTACCACCGCTTAAGGGTTAAAGTGGCACAATTGACAATGCCTTTAAAATTGTCCCCCTTGACAATAAAATTTTCGTTTTCGGTGGACCACCTCTATACCTGATATTAAAATCTATTTTTGAAACATTTTGAAAGAAACTACCAACTAAATCTAGTTATTGAATCGAAAATTTAATAATTCACTTGATGTTGAAGGCCTATTTTTTGTTTTAAATATATGCCCGCCTTAATGAAACTATTACAGTTTTCTGTATTAATGAGACTAGGTTGAGCTGTTTATCAACATTGTCGAAAACTTATAAATCATCACGGTTTGCTGGCTAAATCATTTATCGCTCCGAAATTATCTGGCGATATTTCATTAGAGTTCTAAACGAAAAATAATTCAGTGTGGGAATTGTGACTGGAAAGACAATCACTGTGGGACTTTGCGAGTTTTCGATCTCATGTTTTTGTGTTGATTAATTGAATGAATTTCAGTGGCGGATCACAGAAATCGTGGGTTCATTTCAAATTTATAATTCGACGTGTCGTGGATACTTGTTCCAGCAAAAATTACGCGATTCAGAGGCTCAGTACTTACAAAGAATGTGCATGGACATATACTTTGGTAAAATGGTAAAATGTCAGTATTGACATTACGGAGTCACGGGTTCGACTTCTGGCTAGGGCTGTAATACATTATATGTTACAATCTTGTAAATTGTGTAAATGTACAGGGTGTAATCAGTTTCATGTCATTAAAAAAACTGGTAATGGGGACCGACTAGACAAACAAAAAACCTTTATGACTTTTTCCTCTAGGGGCACTGAAAAAAATTGACCTAGGTCAACAATTTAAATATTAGGGTAGGAAATATTTGAGAACCACTGCCTCTCTGGGTCAATGGACGTGTACTTCCCAATTATACAACTTTTAAATTGTCATAAAAAAGTGCAAAGGTTACCGACCGACTCGTTCTCGCCGGCCCGCGGTGGCCCGCGATTTCAAAGCAAAGAAGGGCGGCACCTTTGATGACCACCTCAACCGAACCAATTATAAAAATGTAAATAATTGGTTATCTCTTTTTGCAGAACCGCAAGCAAATGATGGGCGTAGAGGTTTAAACACAGCATTTCTTTACATATGTGTTTTTTTAATTTAGAACAAAATATTTGAAATTTTATTGTTGTTTATAATTTATCAGATTTAAATGTGATTTATTAACATTTGTAACCTAAATGAGTGTTATGGGTTAAAAGCTTAAAAAATGAGCATGACATCGGGAAATAAAGAGTTAGACGTTAGATACGATAACAGAAAACAATTATGTGTATTTTAAGTTATGAAAAATCTGATTTGTTTAACGAATTGCCAATCAGGTATCGAAAACTAAAATATTCGATAAATCTAGAACTTACCAATAAATTATTGTTATTAAGCTGTTCCGCGGCAGCTGCATTCTATGACATTTTTCATACATTAAGTGCATATCCGCGAGCTCTGGGTAAGTGTAATCTCCCATAGCGTTCAAAATCTGCGTTTTAAAATGCCACACTAAACTATCAAGTAACGTTGTCAATAAAGAAAATAAAAATAAAAACTTGGTCCAAAATCCAAAAAGCAACACAAAAAGAACGAAGAAGTAAGTAGTGTTTGTACGTAATCAAGAACTTAACGACTTGAACGGTAAGTCAATAAAATAAATCTTAACTGTAAATACGTGGATAAAAATTCCAAAAGAGCAAAAGCAACATACAAAAACAACGAACGGTGTGTACTTAACGAAGTGCCCACAGAAACTAAAATATTGCACAAGGGAGAGTTTAGTTTTCTTCAGATCTACTAAGCACTGAGAAAACGCCAACGTCTTTCACCTTTACCGCACCGCTAAAGACCTTACCTTACCTACTTTTAAAAAGCCTTAAAAAAAGTGTGATGATTATCAACTTGTGTCCTTGCCGACGCGCGGTCTCTAACATTATTAAGTATTTATACTGTTACCTCTCTTTCATAGTAATTAATATGTATAAGTCCATTTTTGTATTTGGTACCATGGCATTTTGATAGCTACCATGATTTTTGCGATATTTGCAAGAAATCTATTTTTGAGACCATTTTTCCAAAATGGCGTATTGGGCCGACGAGCTCCCGAACATTCATTTTAATGTAAAACTACTCTTCTAGGATGTATATTTCACCTAAAAAACACTTGCTTATATATTCGGGAGCCAAAGTGTTTGTTTCATTGCACTGAAAATATATGACAATGAAAATTTGTCTAATCTAATTTTGTTATTAATCGATAAGCCTACAGCTAAATAGTGAAGTTTTTAGTTGTATGCAAAACAAAGACGTTTACAGCCCAGATTTATAGACCATGGAGCAATTCTCATCTCTATATGTTCGCGACATCCTTTTCATTAAAACTGAGACACCGTGCGGATATTCTTGCAGCCACATTGATTTTCGTCTCGTAAAGAACAGAATAATTGCCAGTTTCTAATTTAAAATATTTTATTAAATTTCCCTCCATAATAATTAAATGCTTTGTGTGGAGATTACAATACTTGTTGTTGACAGGGTGAAAATAACGTAATAAATTTGACACTTAATGAATCCAAAAAGTAAGACCTTCCAAACTCAGCAACCCTACATGGCTTTGGATTAATAATACATTGGGGTAACTATTACGCCGTTTAAGGGATTCACAAATCCTTAAGAGGTGTCAAGATTTGATCGAACATATGTAAGAATTTCGATTGTATGTTAATTGTATCATCTTCCTTAAATATATTTTAATACTTGCATGAACAAAAAATTGTCGGTTCATTATAAATGTTTCTTCATATAAAACATTTGATGGATAAGAGTCCCTTTTATCAAATATTATTATTTTTAAGTTTTCTTGAAGAATTACTAAACGGCCCAAAAAGGTTTTACCGACACCACCTCAATACCTCATCCTAACATCATCATAAATCGTTGGTAAAAAAAACATGCAAGTTATTTTATTCAATCAAATTATTATTATTTTAACAATAAAACAAATTGATTTGAACAAGTTAACATTAATATTAATATATCGTATACAGTGTGTCCAATTTTTTAACGGCTTATTTATATTAACAACCTGGCAAAGTTTAGGTTTTGCTATTCCACCACTCAACCACACACGGAGACAGTAACACAACAACCGCTCCCTACGACATTGCCATCTGTCTCAGTTGAGAGTCGGGAACACCTTCACCAGTTAGCATTAGATATTCTAAGAATAAGCGAGGAATATACATTTTAGAAGATTTCATTGTACATAGAATATATTCTAGATATACATAAACTTTTGAGAATATTCTGGGAATCGTCATATTGGAATATCTCAGATAAACCTACAATATGCTTTAATGAATATTCCCCAGATAATGAGTTATACATAGAATGTCTAAAATGTTAAATATTAGAATATTCCATTAGGCATAATTTTTAATCGGCACTATTATTACAGGAATATACCTGGGATATATAAGATTTATGAATATTGAACAGGATAAAGTGTACTCTATGTATAATCTGAATATTCCAGTGCTATTACTATATATTTCACGTATTTTATACGAGCTTGTGTTTTCTGGGTAGCTATAGAAAATTAAACACATGTTGGAATCTACGGTACTTTCTAAAATTATGTTCTCATACCCTTGGGAATATTCCAGGAATAGGATCTAAAGTATATACCTAATTTAATATTATTAGTATATGTAAAGGATATTATAGGTACATTTATACAAAATTTTCTATGAATATTTCCTAAGCATGTGTATATTCTGTGAATATTCTGTGTTTATTCAGAATATATATATATAATCTTCTTAGTGCGTTTAGAGAATATTCTCAGAATACATGGTGCTGTCTGTTATTAGTCATTCAATTTCAACCAAATTCTGATCGGCATCGATTTTCTGTCCCACATATTGCACAAGTGATTACCCTCTTGGTAAAACTATTGGTGTGTAAAATCATAAAATCTTAGCATTTTCGATTCTTCCATTTTCAAAATAGCGTCAAAGATAGCTACCCTGAATGGGATTTGTTCTATTTTCCCTCAATATCATTAACAAAATTATCGTTTTTTTGTGTCAAGGTCAAGTCAATACATTCCATCCAATGTGAAAAGTATATCGCGTTATCTAAAAATTATTCATTAACATTTATAAGACTTATAACAGTATAACCGGGCATTGCTCAGTTGCTCATGCAATAAAAACTCTATTATGTGTGAAGCTATATGCAAATGTGGTCATTATCATAAAGCTAAGAAGATAGTGATGTTAGTGACAGAGAACAATATATTTAGTGTTACATTTATTAATGTAATTTCTCCATTTTCGTGTATTGTATTCATATTATTACTCTTCTATGATAATAAACTATAAAATTATGAGTATGTCATAAATGCAAATGAACATTTTTTAGATAAGGAGATGCACTTTTCATATTGACAAACGATAAAAGTATTCGTTGAATATCTACTTTCTATCTAAATTCAGGTTTCTGAATCCGAAAAACTCATGAATTAACTAACATGTTAGTGAATAATATTCATAGCAAATAGATAGAGTCTATTTATAGCAGCCATATTTGACAGCATTTTATAAATAAATTTAAGTTGCAAAGTAAAAAATGTAAAAAAAAAACTATTGAAATATAAGTATTATATTTATTTATCAATTTATTTTCTTACTTACGTTAACGTTCAAAAAACGCGTTCTCCTGTATCGATTTTGCAGGTTCAGTTGTCACCCTGTACAAAAACCCTGTAATTAAACTGAGTCGAGAGCTTCCCGGAAATAAAGACATAAGAACATACTTCAAGCAAAATCGATACATTATTAGCTGTGAATAATAAAGTGCTTTAGTTTTAGTGAATAGACAACTAGATAGAGGTTATTGCAATATGCTGCGAAGGAAATACGTTTCGCAGATGAGCAGATAAAGGACGAATTTGCTTTATACAGGGTAGACTGTTTCCAATAGTTTTCTTTCTCATATTTGAAATTTGATGGAAACTTAAACAACAAAACTGATACGACCTATTAAATTTGCAAATGAATATAAATGAATTTAATAAACGCATTCAAGTATTTAACTAGGGCACTAGTTGTACAAACTACATAACTTCGACCAATAACTTTACAAAATTCAAATTACCGTCTCAATGCGTCATAATAATAAATCAATTGTTTTTCTTTTATTTCTGTAGATGCAATACGAACCGAGTTAATGGCACGTTGAAAGTGACTTTTTGTTCGCCGAAAACTGAATTCGAACCTTTCAATGTTAACTGACGGAAAGACGGGAAATTTTTGGAAGAAAACATTATAAGATATTTTTAAAAGTACTTGAAAAGACCTTTAAAATGAGCTTTAGTAAAAGTCGTCCGTATCAAAATTAACGGAGAAAATTATGATGAAAATAAAATGGTTGTCTCGTTTTTTCGGAGAAAAAAATCAGCAATGAAACCAAGACCGCAGGAATTGAAATTGAACATAATCCATTTACGATTTACTTTATTTAAGTACTAAAAATATGTTATAAAAGTTTGACCGGTTTGGGATGCCTAGATCTGAAAAAAATTTTGATTGAAATATGGAATGCTTTTTGAAATTTCTTAAAAAATTTTCATTTTTTCACAATAATTCAAATACTAAAGAAGATACGTAAAAAATGCTAGAGTGCAAAAATCTAGGTTTTTTTTACTGCAAATTTTATGTTTTTTTTTTATTTCTTTAGGATAAAAATTAATTGAGATGTCACCGTTATAAGTTTGCATTTGAGTGCGAGAACCACCATACTCGAGCCCTTCAAACTCAAAAATATACAAAACGAAGAGTTCAAGGAAGTTCAACTTTACATGCCTTGTAGCTCTTAAAATTCCCTGCAAAATGATTTTTGGAGCGACTGGATAACTTAAAAATTAAGGAAGTTATCGTTGAAAAACCAATCGCATTTTTTCGCTGAAATTTTCGGAGCATGTAAATTGTTTTATTCTCGACAGTCTTAGAGTATTTATAAATATATGTAAATATATAATAGAACTTCAGAGCTGGAAGGAATTTTAGAAGCAGCTAAGTATTGCACAATATTACTGTACGGAGCTGCTAAAGACATACAGTTAAAAAAATTGAGCCGTGTCGAAGACTTATCAGCGTTTCTCCAGTAGATGCGCTATGAGTCCTTTATTAAGGTGACCACTAAAAACAGTGCTGTGAAATTATCCTCCCTTGTTCCGACAGCTGATGCTCTCAATGAACACATTAAGAGGGTTTATTTAAAAACCTAGATGTGGCTTGGGAACAAAAATATTCGCCCAACTAATTGGAGATGGATTAATAATGAAGGATTTTTACTACCAATCAAAATGCTGAATATGCCTGCACTGGAAGAACTCCTCAAAATGATATTTTGTAATTGCAAAAAAGGATGCAGCGCAGCTTGTAGCTGCCGAAAAGTTGGACTTTTTTTGTAACGCAACATGCGGAACATGTTCCGGTGAAAATTGTCCTCTAATTACAGACCAATAGGAGAACGTCGATAATGATGAGAGTTTTTCTAATGACCATAGATTTTCGATAATAAAACATGCTATTGTAATGTACATACAATTTTTATTTTTCCCCCTTAAACTCATTTAATAATTTCAGTTTTTAATTTTAAGTAAACATAGTAGTTAATTTCACGAGGGCGGTTTGTAAGGAATGAAATGTCATAAATTGTATTATAAACAGTGACGGGATTTTAATTCAATATAAATGCACCATTAAAACATTTCAAGCTGTTGAAAACTGTTTTTTTTTTAATTTAAGTATTAGGGGTGGTTTGAAAGGGTTGAAACGTTCTAACACATCATAAATTATATTCCAGGACATGAAATAATATTTATTTTACATATTTAAATATGATTTCACTCTATGTAACGCTTAAATTTTTTCTCAGAAGGGGTAATTTTCGCCCCCAAAAAACAAAAAGCACACATCAGGAACATATAACTTTTGAAGAAGAGGGTTAGATAAGCTTAATTATAAATTTTCATCAAAATCGATGTTGTCCGAAAGAATTCCGAGGTAATACCCTATTTTTACCGTCAAACACTGGACTAATATACGAGGGTCTCGAATTTATTTATTCATTTAATACAGATATTTCCATAATTTTATCAGGTTCTCTATCGGTTCTGTCTTCAGAAAATAGTATTTCCTTCAACATCCAAACCAACCCTTAAATTTAAAAATAAAGAAACTGTTACGCAATGTCTTAGGCTGTGGGAAAAGGGGTTCATTTTGTATCAGTAAAAGCACACATTGGCATAAAAAATAATCAATTTGTGGACTCTTTGACCAAGAAAAGCATCAACTCTGGATTTCCATTAGAACAAAAAATCTGTTTATCTGACTCCTTCAACATTTTAAAATATAAGTTTAGAAATATATGGTAAAAGTATTCTTTATTATGAGAACTTCGATATGTTCAAAGGGTTTTATCATATTCTACTGAGTGAAAATATTCCATTGACGGTTTCTGAGAAAACTGCAAATAACATAATCAAGGTTTTAATTGCTTCATTTAAAATGTATTAAAGTCAATAGCAAAGCAATTCTTGCTCAAATCATATAACTATCAATTTTTATATAAAACTAAATTCTGTATAACCTAAAATAAAATTTTTGCGAGCTAGAGGATGGATGAGAAAGTTCTACGAAGTATTTTATAGTGGCATTAATATTGTAAAAAAATAACTTATGTCATAGAACATTCTAACTCATGGATTTGTTAGCTTTAATTTTAAGCATGGGAAACGGAAAACGAAATCATTTGTAGCAGTTTAAGGTCATGTTTAAACATATCTGATTATGTAATTATTGAACCGGCACCAAATCAACACATTGCCACGATAGGAATCAAGGCGCCTTGAATCCAAGAATTAAATAGAAATCGCTGAGTAAATCCCTCCAAATCCAATCAGGCAATAAGATAAGGGAATCGAACTACGTGTGTGAATGTGAGGAGTTAAACATAGAGGCAGCTTTTAATATTGGCAACGAAAGAATTCATGTTGAATGGAATTAAATTTCATTCAAAATTTATGTATAAGATAAATTATGTATAAAATAAATATAGCTATTATTATTAATAACCAGGAAGCTTCCAAGTAAATTACTTACAACTCCATCAATTTTTATTTCCAAATGCCTTTGCTTTGTGAAAAAAACTTACTTTTTTTATAACGTTTCATCTTACCATAATTATATTGTCACACCTAAAACATGCTAAAACTGTAAATTAAGAATATCTGAAGAGAAACGGTCAATTAAACTCAATAAATTTTAAAAAAACAATATTCATTTAATAAGTAACAAATTAAACAATAACAATCACAATCCAGCGATGCAGCGATGCTCTTGGGGACGCTTCCAACGGGCAGTGCTTTAGCCTCTTTCCATTGCCCACCGAAATACCATTATATCTAGGGTTTATTCCTTTGGTGTCCGGGTAGATACTGCTGAAAAAAAAATGTTTCACTAGTGAATATTCTGCCCTCGAACTGTGTCCATGTCAGGGCTACTGCTGTTTCTATTGTAATGGATATCAGCCGCTAGATGGGGCCTGCCATTTTTGTTGCATGTCGAGGTTTTATAAATCTCGTCATGTACCAAGAGTGAACAAGAACCAGCCATCTCAGACCTATCGTGCACTGACGAGAGCCAATAGCTCGAAACTGCAGTCTGCAAGTGGTGTGGAGTGCCTGGCACGAGAGCTCCTTTGAGTATAAATAAGTATTTCGGCTGATGTCTGTTGCAATCGAAACTTTAGCGTTTTGTGGCAATGCATAGTTATTGCACTTAACGCGGACAGGCGTGTAATTCGCAATTCAGCGCTCGGCGGAGCATTAGTCCAGATAATATTCCTGATATATTTAAGGAAACGTATAGAGGAGTTCGGCACAAATATTTCACTAGTAGATACGGCTGATCCTTATTTACTTTATTGTTTAAATATTCTAGATAAAAGGTACGTCGGCATTTAGAAAGGTCAATGTTTATTTATAAACAACACCTTGTCCATAACGCAGTTCTCAGTATGTTTATAAGTATACACATATATTCAAATGGTGTTGAACGAAAAAATATTTTTTAAGGATGAATAATATAAAATATTACTATGCAAGTTAGTTAAGAATTGTTACTATTTTTATGATAATATACTAATAATATAATAATACCATCGCATAATTCTACATAATTTGAGAAATCACCATTCTTTTGATGTGTTGATTTAATGATTGTTGAATGTATTATTATCAGTTTCAATTTATATAAATTTCAAAAATATGTTATCATTTTGTAGCGTTGATGCTGTCCTGAATAGATAAATTTGTCTATTACTAGTATTTTTTATTTTTTGTATACTTATACTTTTATTTTTACATATCTCGACATAAAATAACGGTTAGCTTTTACCTATTTATTCGATTTTTTTATTCCATTTAATTATTTGCTATTATTTCACTTGCATATATTATTTGACTAATCAAGTATATATATTTTTTGACTTGTCCTATAGGTATATCACGTATAACGATATAAAGTACTAATAAACTATTATTATTATTATTATTACTAAAATTATTAAAGACTTAATAGCAGCACACTTTCTTAGCCGAAGCTAGAAACTACTCACCGATCCCTCGCGCGCGATTGAAGTTTGCCTCTGTTGGAGTCGTTCCAGGTTTTTGGGCCCTTCAGGCGACGTACGACGGTGGTGATTGTTAGCCGCAACAACTCAGAGTCCAGACCCCAACACTGCCTGTATGTTTAATATTACACTTGTCACTAATGTTTTATGTTATTTTTTTATTTTTACGTTTCTTATGTTTATAGACTTTCAGTCATCAATATTATATCTGACTTAAATATGTTATACCTACTTCACATACAATTATTGTGTTTGGACTTGCTACAAAGATACATCAGTATGTAAAGTAGTTAAATAATATATAGGCTTCTTGCACAAGATATGATTTTAGCATTTTTAGAATATTTACTTAATACAAAACACAGTGTGTAAAGGATTTTTCTTATTTTTTCTTTTACAGACGGTATTTAACATTAAAGTTTGAATAGGACAGGCTACAGCGCTAGCGAACATTTTAAATTAATTCCATTCATGGACTTTGCCTTTGTAATAGCTTGATAGTGGAGCGAAATAGACCATAAAAATCTCTTCGTTCTTGAGAAAAAAATCAGCGTAGAACCAGACCAGACCTTATAGTTTTTATGAAGGGAACAATTCTACAGAAGACATGGCTATTACGATATTTTTTTGTGGTACAGATAATTTTTATTTCGAAAGAACTTGAGAAATTCATTGATTATAATCGTATTTTTTAACATTTACACTGCCATGTCTTCAAATCTAATTGAGCCATCGATCTGATTTTTTTTTTTTAAATTCGAGTACTTATACACATAAGCACTTCCAAAGGTCTTTTTGTTTCTATCTATTACACAGCCCCACAAAAACAAAAAAATTCTTGGAACCGCTATTGAGACAACTGTATCCCTATGTAATTTTCGGCGCTGAATCCGAATCCGAGGTCAAAAAAAATCAACTCTCAGCGCTAAAAAACACTCCCTAAACATGGTAAAAATGACTTAACGCTCCACGAATAGTCTTAAATCTCAATAAATCGAATTAAATATAAACATTCAAGTATATAATGTATAAACTCTATTTTCCATTAAAAATCACCCCATGAGTGGGGTTATACAACAGGACACTTAAAAAAATGCAGTGATTGTAAAAAAAGCTTACAATGCCCAGTTTTTTTGGAAAGAGTGAGTAACTACATTAGTTCCGGTGCGATGCTCAAAATATACCCCATAGAGTGGCGGAAACCATCCCTAGATTAAAATTGCAAGGAAAATCGGGGAAAAAAGGTAATAACAGAAACAATGAACGCCCCAATAAAGAGCCCAACTTGACGTATACTATCCGCATTCAACACTCGTATGCGGTTGTCAATGCGCCACCTACCGGCTGGTCAAAAAACTATATAGTCAGAAAATTATGTAGATGTTTTTTCTGAATTTTTAGACATTCTTTTTAGAGGCCATATAAATAAGTAATAGTATTTTCAGAGAATTCTTTTTAGGAAGTCATCTAAGCAACTGCAATTTAAATTTGGGGGTGGTTTCCGCACTCTATGGGGGTAGTTTTTGAGCATCGCATCGAGACTAATGCAGTTACATACTGTTTCTAAAATAACTGGGCATTGTAAGCTTTTTTGCAATCACTGCAGTTTTTTAAATTTCTTGTTGCGTGAGGGGTAGTTTCACCCACTCATTGGGGTGATTTTCAATGGAAAGTAGTGTTAACTCTGAATTTATGTTATATACTTATAATAATAATAATAATAATAATAATAATAATAATAATAATAATAATAATAATAATAATAATAATAATAATAATGAGTTTATTTCCATAGACTATTACAGTATTGGAATTGTCAGATACAAAATAGAACAAAACAAAAAAAGAAAAAATATGTACATATATATGCATGTATATACAGTTAGAGGTAGATTAGACAACATATGAAAAATAGACAAACAAACAAGGAGATGTACAACTAAAATCTAATAAAGGTATAACAATAAATAAATAAATGGGTGAAATTTTAATTATCACAGCATTAGTAGGTACAAATTGTAAGATCAGATGGAGAACATTAAGTAAAGAGGTAGTATTCCTCGTAAGAGTAAAAACAATGCTCCGCTAGGAATCTTTTTACCATCTTCTTGAAAATCACAAAATTACTTGCATCCTTTATATTTGTGGGAGGTGGTTATACATTTTAATTGAAGAGATAAAGGGCCCTCTTTTTGACTGCTCTAATCTATGGGGCGGTACAAAAATATTTTTTTGCGATCGCGTGCTGTATTTATTAACATCACCACATTTTAAAAGACTATCAATGTTTTTCCTGAGAAAACATACAGATTGCAAAATATATATACAATAAATGGTGAGTATGCCATGCTGTTTAAAATAATCTCTGCAGGATGTATTGTAGGGAAGTTTAAACATACTTCTCACAATTCTTTTCTGCAAAATGAACACCTTGCTAATTCCCGAACTATTCCCCCAGCACAATATGCAATATTGCAAAACCGAGTAAATACATCCGTAATAGAATGTTTTCAGTATGTCAGCTTCAACAGTGTCCCTTATTTGAAGAAGTGCAAAGTTTAGACTAGCCAGTTTTTTCGTCAGATTCTCAATATGAGCCTCCCATGACATATTCATATCCATATGTACGCCTAAGAACTTCGTAAGATCATTTTGATGGAGATTGTGATTTCCTTTGACCAAAAGGCTAAAGTCCAACTTTGCACGAATCGGGGAAAACATTAAAAATACAGTTTTTTGCTGATTTCCATTATTGCGACACCATTGGGACATTTTATCAACACATAAGGTGGCATTTTTGCTTAAGAGGTCAACGTTAGGAGCAGTTATGATAGAGGAGGTGTCGCCTGCAAAAAGGGTTAAGAAGCAATGTTTATATTTAATTCGATTTATTGAGATTCAAGACTATTCGTGGAGTGTTTAAGTCATTTTTACCCTGTTTAAGGAGTGTACGATTTTTTTTGACCTCGGGATTCGGATTCAGCGTCGAAAATTACAACAATTTTTTTTTTGTTGGGCTTTCTTGGAACTGCTATCGAGACAACTGAAACCTTCTGTAATTTTCGAAGCTGAATCCAAATCCGAGGTCAAAAATATCGTACACCCCCAAAATCAACCCCTAGCGCTGCAAAACACTCCCTAAACAGGGTAAAAATGACTTAACGCTCCACGAATATTCTTGAATCACAATAAATCGAATTAAATATAAACATTCAAGTATATAACGCATAAATACAGAGTTAACACTACTCTCCATTGAAAATCACCCCCATGAGTGGGTGAAAACTACCCCTCACACACAGGAAATTTAAAAAAACTGCAGTGATTGCAAAAAAAGCTTACGATGCCCAGTTATTTTAGAAACAGTATGTAACTGCATTGGTCTCGATGCGATGCTTAAAAACTACCCCCATAGAGTGGCGGTTTGCAGTTGCTTAGATGACTCATAAAAAGAATTCTCTGAAAGTACTATTACTTATTTATATGGCCTTTAAAAAGAATCGCCTAAAAATTCAGAAAAAACGTCTATATAATTTTCTGACTATATAGTTTTTTGACCAGCCGGTAGGTGGCGCATTGACAACCGCATACGAGTGTTGAATGCGGATTAAGTATACGTCAAGTTGGGCTCTTTATTGGGGCGTTCATTGTTTCTGTTATTACCTTTTTTTCCTCTGATTTTCCTTGCATTTTAATCTAGGGGTGGTTTCCGCCACTCTATGGGGGTAGATTTTGAGCATCGCATCGGAACTAATGCAGTTACTCACTCTTTCCAAAAAAACTGGCATCGTAAACTTTTCTTACAATCACTGCATTTTTTTAAGTTTCCTGTTGTATGAGGGGTAGTTTTCACCTACTCATGGGGGTGATTTTCAATGGAAAATAGAGTTTATGCGTTATATACTTGAATGTTTATATTTAATTCGGTTTATTGAGATTTAAGACTATTCGTGGAACGTTAAGTCATTTTTACCATGTTTAGGGAGTGTTTTTTAGCGCTAGGGGTTGATTTTGGGGGGTGTACGATTTTTTTTTACCTCGGATTCGGATTCATCGTCAAAAATTACAGTTGTCTCGATGGCAGTTCCAAGGATTTTTTTTTGTGGCGCTGTGTAATTGTTTATTACTTTCTTTAAACAACAATGAACTTATTACTCGACCATTACTTCGCTAAAAATGTACTCATACTTTGACTAAGCGAAAAAGTTTTTTACTTACATATTCATGCCTTGTAACGGGATTTCAGTCGAAATAACGCTACAGCTCCCTTTAACATTGTATTTTGTTAATATTTAGTATTTTTTCGCTGTTTTGCGATCAGTTTAAAATATTTTGTGAAGTTTTGAGTTATAAAGTGATATGCTACACTTAATATTTGATAGGTAAATGTAATTAAGACATCCAGCGCTGCGGTGAGGAATTTTGATAATTGACGATAGAATCGATGCGAAAATTGATCATCTTTGATCCAACGCTGGTAACAAGCGGTTGTTTTTGAAGATTCTGTCTGGGGTTTCTGAACTAACAAACCATTTCCTTTCTTCTTGTCTTTTGTGTAGCTTTATTAATGGATTGATTATGTCGCTATATTTGTCTTACCTAAATTAATCATTAATGAAGTGTCGGTTTATTATCTTATTCCGGTTAACTGCTGGTAAATAAAAATATATCTAAGTATATATACCTAGTAGTAAAATGTTGTTACTTATGTCTACCTGTCCGTACAAGTTTAAAATATGATTATTGAGTGATTTAAATGTCACAGAATTTGTACAAGTTGTCGTCACCTCACCATTGCTATAATTTTGTCTAACTTCTTAGAGTCAATTTGAGAAATATTAATTTTTTTGAGAAGCCACCAAATGATTATCTTTTATCTTTTTGGCATTTGGTCAAATTTTTAAATAACGTAAAAAAAAATTTTCCTTTATTTTTTGGCTAAATTTTTTATCTTAAAGTAACGAAAAAATATCTTATGTTTTTGGCAGTGTTTTTAAAGTAGATTACCTTTTTATATTTAATTGTATCTTGAGTAAATTTTATTGGCCTTTAACTTAAAATATTATACTGTAATTTTTTCCTGTTTCTTTTTCTTATTAAATTATGCTAATTACATAATAAGTGATATTTGGTACAGATTCACTTTGTCTAATTTTTTTATTAATATTTTCCTTATAGATTTTCGTGTAAATTTCATATTCAATTTTTTAACACGAAAATATTAATTTTTTTTGCAGTAAAATTTATCATACCAAAATATGTTTTTTTTTTAGTTTAATACTATCTAGTATTTTTATCGTAATTTTGATCATAAAAATGTTTTTTTTTAACGTAATATCTTGCTATCTCAATTTTTGTTTTTTTTATAACTTACAATTTCTACTTAGTTTAACGTGGTAAGAATTTTGTAGTTGATTAATTAGTTTTATAGGAATTTTGTATCAGAGTACATTGTACTTATTATCGAATTTTTTTATCGTAATTTCATTTTTCTATCTTTCCTGACTGATCTTAACAATTTATTTTCCCATTTTTATGTAAAAATCCCTGGACCAAGCGAAAAGGAGTGACCCAGTACAAATCAACATCCATTGGTCTAATGTAAAGAATTTGGTGGTTTGGACAGCATCACCGTTGAGAGTGGACAGAGCTTATATTCCAAGCTAGAAGGAGGTTCATTTTGGGGATCACAGCTTAACTATACGTCCCTCACTTACCGAACTTTCGGCAACTTCCAACCCCATCGACCTACTGTAGCTACTCAAATATGTAAGAATTTGTACCGTCATCGCATACGTTTTGGTCAGAAAACAGTCAAACCTTTCTCTTTAACTTGTAAATTTTTATCATTTCACTCTTAAATTGTCAATTTTTTTTTCTAAATTTACTAGTCATTAAGTGATTTAATATATCTTTGTACAGAAATTGTAAACTATTTCTCAAATATTTTTTGTAATATATTGTTATAATTTTATCTACTGTGTGTTATTATTCATACTCACCACAATATTCAAGAATATATTATCTCTCATTTTTTTTGGGTCCGTGTAACAAGTATTCATTTAAAAATAGGCTGGCGCCTAAAGGCCTAATACAACTTAAAAAATTTAACTTCACAAAAAAAAACCCACCGACCTGCACTGAGCTAGCAGGAACTAAGTTAACGCACCTCCTGTTTGGGGAAGTGCTATAACCAACAAAGTGTCGTTATAGCCTCGAGGCGATTGAGGCCAAGATACAGGAGAAGTTTTTGAAAAAAAAAATTTCATCTGGGACTTACAGTTTTTTATTTATGAATATTTTTGTGACGCAGTAGCATATGGCATACATCCGGCAGGCGTATGGCGTAAATTATCCGATCGATCTTTGAAATAACCTTTTTCAGTCGTGTTTAAAACAATTTAAATCCTGGTGTACTTAAATACACACTATAATTTAATATCACAGACCGAATGCAACTAAATAATTTTAGGAAATAACCACGAATTATATGTCGGAATTATTGCACGTGCAGAGATATAGTGATTGATGACGTCAAGTCCAATATGAGTGTGTTCTCAGATTTGCCCGTTCTCCCTGATATTAGTCGGTGATTTAAATACTTTCCAATTAGAAATTATGAAAAGAGATTTGATAATTGCTAATGTTTAGTATATTAATATATATAAATTAATTTAAAATATACGGCACATGCAAGAGGCCTATAGCCACGGAAATTCCAAAAGTTAATTTATCTCCCATCCACCACGTGACATTTGAGGCTATTAAAACGCATTCCATCCAATTCCACGACCATAAAAGCATTTAATGTGACAAACCTTTATCATCACAATACATAATTATAAATAAAATTTTATTGTCTTATGCCCATCAGCCGCGTATCCCTTGTATATGGGGCGGTTGTTTTTAGGGGTTATTACGCCACAGTCTTGTATTGCAGGCAATCGGAGTGGCTTTATATAGCCACATAAATTTAACACAACGCTTTATTGTACAATGTTGCACTATAATATATGAGCGACTATGCTGTGCTTTACTTTAATTATCTTACACTGTATTATAACTTTCATCTCCATTTGTTCGTAGACGGTGTATGCATTCAACTTTTTCTCGATGCTTTTCTTAGGTTATATAGTTGTCATTTATTTTCCATAATATAAATTTTTGTATTATTAATTCTGTATGTAAATCCTTCCGATTGGAAAATAACACAAGTAGTACTACTTCCTAAAATCGAATTGTCTTTTAATTATAATAATTTAAGACCCATTAGTGTTTTACCAGTACTGTCAAAAATCTTAGAATATATTATTAAATCGCAGCTTGTTGATCATTTAGAAACAAATAACATTTTACCAGATACTCAGACTGGGTTTAGAAAAGGTCAAAGTTGTACAACTGCTCTTTTAAATGATACTGATAATATTTTAAGTGCGACAGATGCTAATAAATTTACAGTGTTGGTGTTGATGGATTCGATACTCTGGAACACAGTGTATTATTAATTATATTAAAACACATTGGTTTAGATGAAAAATCAGTATTTCTTTTAAGAGTTATTTAAATGCTAGAAAGCAAAATGTGGTGCTGAATGGTCAGTCTTCTGATTTTATAGATGTGTCACGGGGCGTACCACAAGGGTCAGTGTTAGGTCCCATTTTATATACAGTGTACACGTCATTGCTACCCAGATTCAAACAAAGATGTAATGTGCAAATGTATACAGATGATACGCAGGTATTATATTCCTTTTTTTCCGGGTGAAATACGCTAGCTTTGATATTGTAAATTCGGATTTAGAAATGATTTATAAGATATCATTAGAACATTCTTTACATCTAAACCCAAATAAGTGTATTGCTATGTTTTTTGATACAGCTGTTGATAGGGAGAGATTATCTCAACATGCCCATTTAGCAATTAATGGAACTCACTTGTCCTCAAAGAAGAAGCAAATGATTTAGATTTAATAATTGGTACAACACTTAGATTTGAGAAACACATTTCACTTTCTACCAAAAGAGGTATTTCTAGATTAAAAATGTTTTAAAGCTTCCGCCAAGTTTTAAATACCGAAGTAAAAACTATGCTATACGATACTTTTATTTTGTCGATTTTTAATTATTGTGATTCTGTGTATCTACCCTGCTTATCTGCTACTACTACATAGCGGATACAAAAAATTCAAAATGATTACATTTATGGGATCAGAAGACACCATTCTGTAAGTCATAAGCTTTTGGTAACTAACTGGCTGAACATGAAACAGCGACGAATTCTACACTGTTGTACATTGTATCATAAAATCGTAATTTCTAACAGTCCCACTTATTTATTTAGAAAGATTACATTTCGTAGTGACGTGCGCAATTTAAATTTAAGACATTCAGTTCATAAAACGGCACTTATTGAAAAGTCTCTTACATTTAGTATATATAAATTACATAACGCACTTTTCCCTCTACTGAAATCGTGCACAGGTTTCACTTTTGTCAAACATTTTAAAAAACATCCTCTGATTCAGCCGTATACATAAAAAAGTAGTAATTCATTTTTTTCCTTTTCTTCTAAATAATTCAGTTTATATGGACAAAGGTATTTTTTTTACTCACATTAATCATTGTACAAATAATTCAAATATGTCTGATGTTGCCACTATCTATTAGCAGGTTGAGTGTAAGACCAGCTGATTTGATATTTCTGTTTTTTCAGCTGAACTCCGCCTTTTCAATAATTAAAATATTATCCTTCATATGTACACTAATTTGATATGTGAATAAAGTTAATTATTATTATTATTATTTGAAATGTTTATAACTTAAAATGAAATTTAAGGCCTCTTTACCATTTTTTCTCTTCCTTTATCAAAAAATGCACGCAACTGATTTAGGTTGCTGTAGCTAGCGACTGTACGTATATTTTTTAACACACCCAAGAGATTTCCGGAGAAGCAGAAGTTTTTATCAAAATTTTATTTTTTTCCCCCTTAATATTGGGGCGAAAGTAGTAACAAGGGTGGTAGGGGGCGGCTGATGCATTTGGTTCTTGTACACACTAATCACAATTTTATTTCTTTACGCCTTTTAATGATGGGGTGGGGTGGTAATGGGGGTGATAGTGGGGGTGGTAAAATTTTGTAATCTTGACTTCTCGTACATAACACTAAATCCCAATTTTATAGACTCTTACTTACTTGCTTTACATATTTACCCCCGTCTACTCTCCAACCCTTCAGTGGAATACGATAAAAATATAATCTAGTTCTAGATCTCTTTATAATACATAGGTGTGTCAAATTTCAAGTCAATATCATAATTTGTTACAGAGTAATCGTGCTCACAAAAAAGAAGTTACAGAAACACAGACAGATAGCATTTTCTTTTACTCAAACTTAAAGTCCTCTACGTTTTATGACATTTTAAGCCTATTTTGAGCATTATTTTTGCTTACACTCTACTATGAGGATGTTGAAGTAAAAAAACGACTGCTTAATGAATCACTACTTCACTACACTAAGTTTCTTAAAACGAAAAAAAAAAACGATATTATATTTGCACTTCACCACGTGGAGGTAATTGTTCATAGGACTTTGAGAATATAATATTTGAAATCGCCTAAAAATCTATAAAAGTTATGCCACGCGGTAGTGAGGGTGGTAGAGGGGGAGGACGCTGTGAAAAAAAAATTGAGACCTTTGGTTAGTTACCAAGTTGCCGAAAGATGAAAAACGCCTAGTTTTATTTTAATGGGGCATCATGCTTTCTGACACGTGATGTTAGTTGTGATCGGGCTACCGCTTAGTATAAATTGATAACATTTGTCAGATGTAATCTTGATGTGTTGCGCTAATGGTGTTGTATCACTGCAGCTTTCATACAGAAGGAGGTGTACGAATTTGATATGAGATGCATAAATTTGTGTTCGAGAACTGTGAGTTTTTTAGTTGTTATTAATAATCTGTTTAATAGATTAACAACTTTCTACCAAACCAGTTTTTAAATATTTTGAGATCTTTTCAACTTTATTTTTTGTCTCAAGAGCTGTCCTTGTAAAAAAAAATGTTATGTCGTCGGTGTAGGAGAGGATTTCACCACCTATACCTGTAGGAATATCAAAAATATAATTAATAAACAATATAAATAGAATTGGTCCCAAAACCGTCCCTTGAGGCATCCCAAATTTTTGTTTGTTCACTGCAGGTATTACTAACACAAGCTCTTTGTATACCTTTTACATAGCTTTTTGCTGACTTTAAGTCATTATTTGGGAAACCGTAATTTTCTAAGGTGATAACAAGTTTTTCGTGGTTAACAGTGTCGGATTTTTGAAGATCGAAAAAGACATCTTCCTTTTTGGCCGAGTGTCTAATATATTTCAGTAGTTAAATCTTTGGTTGCATCACTAGTTTTCTTTTCATAAAGCCAAACTGACACTCAGAAATTGTTATATATTTTTTGTAAAGCTGCATACTCTGATTTTTAAACCTTTTTCGTAGACTTTTGCTAGAGACGAGACAATGTATGAATGAATCTCCAGTCTTAAATAAGTGTTTTATAATTGCATACTTAAAAGCAGAGGGACCTTTTCCTTATTCAGTCATGCTGTCTATTAAGTTGCTTAATAGTAAGGAAACAAAATCTGATATATTACTACTTCCACATCCAGTGGAAGTATAGTAACGCAAAAAAAATTGTGAAAATTATTATTATTATTTAAATAGATTTCGAATATCATAAAACGAGATTGTAAATTTGTCTGTCTGTCGCTCTGTCTGTCCGTAACTTTTTTTGTGCACACGATTACTCTGGAACTGTTTAAGATATTGTGAAATCTGGTACACATGTATTTTAATGAGGTCTGGAACTAGATTATATTTTAATCTTATTCCGTTGAAGGGTTGAGAGGTAAATTGGGGTAAATGTGGGTAAACAGGTAAATCAAGCAAGGAAGAGTTCATAAAAATTGGTATTTAGTATATACAAGAGAAGCTAAGGTCTCAAAAAATTTTTTGGCATTAGCCGCCCCAATTACCACCCCCACCCCCATTATTAAAAGGGGTAAAAAAAATAAAAGTGTGATTTAGTGTGCGTGAATTTTTTTTACTTCACCCACCCCCACTACCTGTGGAATATCGTTTTATGGGTTTTTGGGATCGATTTCAAATATTTTATTATTAAAGTTCCATAAACAACTATTATGTCCACATATAATGGAGTGCAAATATAGTATCAATTTTTTTTTCGTTGTGATAGACTTGGATAGGAAATCTGGATGTCGAAGTAGTGATTCCCTGGCCAGCGGTTCTTTTAATTATTGTCAGTATTTTTCTTAATTTAGTTTTTATAGAATTGATTTCAGTTGTGAATAATAACTGAATAATAATAACTTCAAGTTGTTAGTTATCACATTAACGATATTCCATAGGTCTTTGGTGTTATTTTTTTGTTTTGTTTTACAATCTTCATAGACAATTTTCTTGCCTTTTTTATTAGCTTGCTTACAATGTTTTTATAATTTTTATATTGTTCTTTTAATAAAGCATTATAAGATTTTTCTTTAATTTAATAGACCAGAAATCTCGCTTACTTAAAAAGTGCCCTAAGCCATTAGAGGTCAATTTTGTAAGTTTTATATTTTAATGTTAACGTGTTTTATAATATAGGTACAACTATTTATGTGATGTGTCAAATTCATTTGTTTCTGATTCCATGTCGACGCCTACAATAAAATCTGAGGATAGTGAACTTTAAACAGCTGTAAGTTATTTTACAATTCGTGTATTTATGTCTTTTTTTTGTCTTGTTAATTGTCAGATTGTACAGAGTACTAGATTACATAGAAGCGCATCGGTCTCGTAATTCAATCGTGAATTGTTTGTTCTTCGTAATGCAATAAATTTATTATACCTGAATTCGCAAGCTAAAAATCTGGTTTTTTGTTTTAATTTAACAAATTAATTCAGGCAAAATAGGATGGTGACGTCAGTTCAAAGATCTATTGCTCCGACTGTATATATACAGTATGTCCGCGGATGGGGTTTACAGTAGGCGTAATGGGTAAAATTTTTAACTTTTCGAGAAAATATTATTCTTCATAAAAGATTTTGCTTGCCTAAAAATAGTAATAACGTTGAGAAAATTATATTTTTTATACAGGGTGCTCAAAAATTGCAAAAACTTAAAAGTCCGTAAGAGTAAACTGGTTATATTTTTTATTTTGGAACAAAATGTGAAATAATAAAGTTGGTTCAATTTACATGGTCTGTTTAAATTCAATTGAATATTGCAATGATTCGAAATAAGTGAATTTTTAGTAAAATACTTGTCTGTTTTTGTAAAATTTTTATCTAGCTAATTGCATTCGAACAAGGCAAGTAAATATCAGATAAAACATTCTAAATTTATAAAAGCAAATACATATTTGAAGGTTATGACTTTATTAAATATCACAATTCCAAAATTCCTCCTCCAAATTGAACGCATATTTCCAATCATTTCCGAATGTTGTGGAAACTTCTTCTAACTTCCTCAATGGAAATTGATTGCATAGCTGCCGAAATGCTGCTTTAAAATTTCAACGTCGTTGTCTATGGGTTGTCGGTAGGTAATTTGTTTTAGACGCCCCCAGAGAAATGTATCCGCAACTATCAAATCCAGTCTTCTTGGGGGCCACAAAACTGGATCATTGCAACCAATCCACTGTCATCCAAAGAAGGAGGGTCTCTAAGACTGGTTTTCGGCCTAATCTATTTCTTGAGGAAAAAACTCGAAAAACATTTTTTTAGTATCTACTAACAATATTTAATCGATTTCACCCCAAACAAAGCATTCCTCCACTCTCCCTTTTTACCCCCTGTCTCCCCCCCATCTCTTCCGAAACAACGAAAATACACATACAAAATCAAAAATATATCCTTATTCAGCAACAGTCATGTTAAAATGTTTCAGTGACCTGCAAGAAAATTAACTGAATGCTGATTACACAGCACCACAAAAAAAAAGTTCAAAGCAGCGAACCAGACTCATATATCCTTATTCGTATTTTCGGTCGCTGAATCCTAATCTGGGGTCAAAGAAAATCGTACGCCCCCAAAATCATTAGCTAGAGCCTGAAATGGGATAAAAGAAGATTAAGCTACGAGAATAGTTGTTACTTCTTAATCAATCGAATTATACAAATTAAGGTTAAACAGCAGCGTACGTACAATAGATATGAAACACACCCCCAGGGAGGGGCGAAAACTAGCCCCCATATATAAAAAAATCGATCTAAAACAGCAATAACTGCTGAAAAAGCTCGAAATGTCTAAGTTTTGTTAAAGTGTTAAGAAACTACATCAGGTCCGACGTAATCTTCATAAACTGACCCTATAGGGTTGAGAACACCTTCAAGTTCAAAGGACATGAGAAAAACAAGAAAAAAACGCAAAATCCAACAGGATTTCTATTTTCATGGATGCTATGATTGGCTGAAATTGCGTAGTACTCTAAAATAGAACCGGAAACTTACGTACCATCAACATCCTACACTGTCAACCCTCAGAGGGTGTGAAAACTACCCCCTATGTAAGATTTTACTATAAAAAATTTCAATGACTTCTATAAAAATTCGAAACACCTGCGTTGTGTTGAAGAGAAAAGAAACTAGACTATGTTCGACGATGTGCTTGAAAACCACCCCCACGGGGTTGCTACCCCTCTATCTGTAGGACGCTGGAAAAACAGAGAGAAACTAACCGGAATTACATTTTTAAGGATGCTATGATTGGCAAAAATCATGATGCATACTTATAGTTTGAAACTCATGTCCTATAAATGAAAGGATATAAACTACCGTAATTCAAGATGTAACGAAAAAGCTATACTGTTGCTTATTCGTTTCATTTCCATAGTTTTTTTTATAGGGGTGGTTTTCAAGCACAGCGTCGAAAATAGCCTAGTTTCTTCTCTCTTCCATGCAACACAGGTGTTTTGAATTTTTATAGAAGTCACTGTAACTTTTTATAGTCAAACCTTACATAGGGGGTAGTTTTCACACCCTCTGAGGGTTGACACTGTAGAATGTTGATGGTACGTAAGTTTCTAGTTCTATTTTAGAGTACTACGCAATTTCAGCCAAACATAGCATCCATGAAAATAGATATCCTGTTGCATTTTACGTTTTTTCTTGTTTTTCTCGTGTCCTTTAAACTCTATAAGGGCAGTTTATAAAGATTACGTGGGATCTGATGAAGTTTCTTATCACTTTAACAAAACTTAGATATTTTGAGCTTTTTCAGCAGTCATTGCTGTTTTGGATCGATTTTTTTATATATGGGGGCTAATTTTCGGCTTTCGCCCCTCCCTGGGGGGTTTCATATCTATTGTATGTACGTGCTGTTTAACCTTAATTTGTATAATTCGATTGATTAAGATGTAACAACTATTCTCGTAGCTTAATATTTTCTTTACCCCATTTCATGGGTGTTTTTTGGCTCTAGCTAATGATATTGGGGGTGTACGACTTTTTTTTGACCCCGGATTCGGATTCAGCGACCGAAAATACATAGGAATACATGGGTCTGGTTGGCTGCTTTGAACTTTTTTTTTTGGTGGGGCTGTGTTATTTAATAGTTTAGGTTTAGGGGGGTATAAATAGGGAAGGTGAGTGCGGGAAAGTTTCGTTTGGGGTGGAATCGATTCGATATTGATAGTAGATGATAAAAAAATCAGTGTTTTTTATTCAAAAATAAATTAGGCCGAAAGCCGGCCTTAGAGACCCTCCTCCTCTGCTATTAAGCCAATTACGTACGATGCAGTCATAATGTGCCGGACATCTATGCTGTTGAAAATACATTCTGTTACGATATTCCAATGGCAAGTCGTCTAACTAAAATCAGAAAATAATGTATTAAGCTTATGTAAATAAGAGTTATTACTGTCGTACTTTCAAAAAAGTATGGCTCTATTTTGCCGTGATACGTAATAGCGCACCAGACACTTTTTTTTTAATATTGCCTTCCAGTAAAATCCTAAATTCGGGGGGTTGGTCTCACTTCAATATCTAACATGTTGTGAAGCTACAGTCCCATTTGTTGAAAACCTTGACTCGTCGGAGAACATGATAAAGTATGTTGACTTAAAATTCCATTTCCAACCCATAAACAGAAATCTACCCGTTTTGCTTCATCCTCCTTCTAAGGTATGGTTAAAATGATGTTTGTATGGAAATATTTTATTCTCTTTCAAACAATTTTTAACCACCTCCAAATGCCGGGCTCAATTTCTTAACGAAAGTTGGGGATTTTCAGCAACAGATGCCAACGCTATTATTGTGGCGGTGTCATTTTGATAATACATTTTTTTTTCTTTACGTGAAAATTGAACCAGTTTTTTTTTAATTTTTTGACCAATTTATGAACTGCCATTCTCAAAACATACACAGTGGGAAATCTCTCACCGAATAACTTTCACCGTCTCCTATAAAAAAAAATTCTTTTCTTGGCAGTTAACATTCCATGATATGTAGATGTAACTAGGCAACAACGCACCTAAAAATCAAATAGAACGTTGCAGAAATTATACGGGATATTACTAAAATAGGATTCCACATTTTTACAGCTTTTAGTATTTGTCAAAATAAAATAAAAGTAAAAAAAATTAAAAATTTGACAAAACTCTGCAAGTATTTTTGTTCAAGATTGACAATTACGTATTTTGTTTACGCATGATATTAATTAATTAGCATGTATTTGTACACTTATTTTACTTGCTTACGATTTTGCTAAATTTCTAAATTGGCAACCCTGCGTGGTTGGTAAGGAGTCGTATTTTTTACCCTCATGTGGGCAGAACGACGTTAGCATCCCTAATGTAAAGTTGTTTGTTAAAGTTTTGTGTTAGTTAAATATAATTCCTGTTAGAAACAAGTGGTTTCCATTAATAAAAATTCATTTATTTCGGACAGGTATTTTACTAAAAATTCACTTATTTAGAAACATTGCAATATTTAAATGAAATTTTGAATTTGAACAGACCTCATAATTTTAAACAACTCTTTTATTTCACATTTTGTTCCAAAATAAAAAATATAACCAGTTTACTCTTACGGAATTTTAAGTTTTTGTAATTTTTGATCATCCCGTATAAGAAATATAATTTTTCTCAACGTCATTTTTAATCTGCCAACATTTTCTTGAAAAGTCAAAAATGTTAGCCAATGCACCTATTGTAAATCCCATCTGCGAACATAGTGAGTATATATCACTTTGAATAATAAATAGGAAGTGCACAGATAGAACGGTATTTTAAAATATTCGGATTGTTCGTAAACAGTATAATAAATGTAATAGTAGGAAAGGACTAGCTGCTACAGGACGCAGAATATCAACACGATTTACCTGCGGAAATCAATAACAACGGGTTTTGTTTTTCTGCTTTCATTTGCAGCTTGTATAATGTCATCCACAAACAAACTGAGTTTAATCATTTCCAGAACTGGATTTTAACTATTTCTATGCCAACTTGGACAGCAAAACGCTCATCGGCAAACAGATGTCGTTGAATGCTTTCAATTTTAGAGAACTTCCCGAATCGTCCTTTCTTAGCGTGGACAATTGCATATTTTTATTTTATCCCACACGACCTTTCATTTTAGTGGCTGTGGGTACTCCTGGATCAGTCTAATAGTATTTCAAGGTTCGAGTCTTCTGGAGTCTGAGTTACGGTCTTGCACAAAAAGCATTCCCTTATACAGTTGCGAAATGTGAATTTTCCTACCAAATTTGTATGAAATTTATTCAGGCGCAGTTTAGTTTTGTTTTGCTGAGACAAAGAAATAAACTCATCTTTTAAATAAAAAATAAGACACTTAGGATTTGCGATCAAATTAATTGGGATAAATGGCCATTCAGGAATTTTTGGAAACAAGGTAGTTGATAACTAGGTATAAACCAGCTTAAGGACACAGGAATAGAACAGCAATATTTTCATCCAATTGATCAAGTATGTCATTTAAGAAAGTAAGATCGGGTAGAGTAGTTTTTTTTACCCCGTAATGGATTTTTTTCGTGTACTAGGTCGTAACAGATTTATGGTACATTCCTATTAATAAACCTTAGAGGGTTCATTAAGAATCAGCACATTTCCTGAGAAATTTAAAATTAGCCGAGTAACTCCTATACATAAATACGAGCTTAATAAAAAATTATCGAGCAATCACTGTGCTGTGTGCTCCTTCTAAAATCTTTGAACGGGTATTATATAATAGAATTTACTCCTATGTGTCACCAGTACTCTTAGAAGAGCAAGATGGTTTTATTAACAAAATATTTATAATATTCCGATTTTCACCAATCTGTGTATATTCAACGACTACATCGCAAAAGAAATAAATAACGCTCAAATATATACCATATACAATGATTTGGCAAAGGCATTTGACAGAGTTAATCACAATATTTTGCTAGAGAAACTGAAGTCTTTCTCCGTAACTTCTGACTTGATTATATTCCTAAAATCATATTTAACAAACCGTCCCAATTTTGTGAAGTTTAATAATAGTAAATCGGACAATTTTACTGTTATTTCTGGCTTACCCCAGGGATCCTATCTGGGACCATTGCTCTTTGTCGTGTTCGTTAATAACATATCTGACTGCATTAAACATTTCTCATTTTTGCTATATGCTGATGATTTGAAAGCCTGTCTTACAGTAAGATCTTTAGAAAACATCAAACATCAATAAACAAATAAATTAATATCATCTTTGATATTAATTTCATTTATGATTTTTGTAGATATAACAGTTTAGCTCTTAATGAATCCAAGTGTAAAATTGTATCATATACTAGAAAGAAAGACTCCTTGGTAGGAGCCTATACTGTAAATGGTGTTGAAATTGAAGCGTTGAATGAGATTAAAGATGGGGGGTGATCTTCATTACAAATTTTTCATTCAATAAATATATCACACAATTAGTTCTTCAATGCTACAGAAAGTTTGGTTTCATTCTGAGAACTAACCGGGATTTTCAATATAAAACATCTATAATTCTGTAATCCTGTTCAATGCATATGTTCGGTTTAAACTAAAATACTGCTGTGTTATATGGTGTCCTAGAACTCTGATTGAATTAAATTATTTATGTCTACTAGTTAAAAGTGTATCATTATTTGTTTTGTTTTAATGTCTGAAATTTTGAAGTTGTTATACATACATACAAACAATTACCACATAAGCGGTATTAGCAACACAGAAAGAAATCTTTACAATTAAAGAGTGTCGAATTTTGCCGCCAAAATAATTTTTCAAATTGTATAATGAATTTGCATGCAACTCTTGATTTGCACTTTTCTTAAAACCTGTTGTACTTAGAGACTTGAAACAAGTATATTTTTTTTTATTAAGAAATGATAGAGGAATACAAACCTTATGCGAAATTTGTGGTAAATGTGCGGGTGAAAAAGTTACGGCCCTTTTAACACATTAAACATAGCGTACGTAGCGCCCTCTAGGGGCTAGACGAAAATTGAACATGTGTTATGATTTACCACCACATATAAGCCCCACCCACCAATTTTCATGATAAAATGGTGAAAAAATCGTTAAATTACAAAGAAAAATAAAAAATCTAATTTTAACTCTAACACCCTGTATCTTTTTACTTATAAACATTTCATTAAGGCATTACTGGCTAAATCTTAATATTTTGACTCCTGCTATCTACAGTTATGTGTTGTACCATTACTTATGAATCACCCTGTATACTGAGATGTGAGAAAAAACTCAAAAAAATTCCTTAGGTCAATATACCAGCGGAAACATGGAATATCATCATACGAACACCAACGGTCTGAATTTAATGTAATGTTTTAAGTAAATGTCGCGAAAATGCACAGATTTTGTTTGTCTTTAATGTTTTACATGGGCATGTTGAAGTATCTGATATATTGTTCTCTATGATATAGTTATACACTCTATGATATAGTTATACACACACTATATATTCAAATAACTTACCAAAATATTTTATTCTAAAGAAAGTCAAATTTAAGAAATCCTCATTAAACTTTGATATCTTCTTGTAATGACTAGTTCTTAACATGCTTTTAATAGCATGAAAAATTATCAATCGATAAATTTCACAGTTTCAATTTATCATAAAATAAGCGATAGCTTTTTATAATTATCCTTGACAAGTTGAGATTAAACCATTAAATTAATTATTTTACTTTATAATTTGTTATCGATTCGTTAAAGTGAACCGACTGCTCTCACCCTAATTTCTCATAAAGAAAAGCTCTTATAATTTTCCGATTTTCCGACGTGTAATTAAATTTCCAAACTGTCCTTACGTAATTTAATTTCACGAGACTCTGACTCATATCAATATTGACTTCTTAATATCGAAATAAAATAAAAATTCAACAACGTTTCCCCGCTGCTTCCATAATCGCTATGCATTGTTGGCAATCATAATTAAAATTCAGCTTCACCTCTATTATTTTTGAATTTATTAGTATCAGTGTTTCCTTAACATCGAGTTATTTAAAATGAAATGAATACTTAGAAATTTATGAGTTTCGAAGATAATATCTACATCTCACCTTTCATAATTTCATAATTCATCAACACAATGAAACACAAAGACTTTGTTACGTACTTTTTATTTAAGAACTTTATTTGTCCTTTTTAACGCGCTTTTATCAGGTCGACCTGTAACTAATTATCTATCTATGTATGTATGTATGAATAGAATAGAATAGATCTATTTGACCAAGAACACAAAACAGTTTTTGGCAAGTCACAAAAAATAGGTGTATAAAACACCACAAAAATACAAAAAGTTGCAAAGAAACAAACACAAAGTATAAAACCGTAGACAAATATATAAAACAACAAAAACAAAATATAATATATAACAGAACTAAAAAGTGTAAAACAGATAAGTAGTAAAATTGCAATTATTGATGGCAAATAAAAAGATGGAGTAGTATTTGTCATAGGAAACGTGATTCAGAGCGTCTCAAATAAGTAAAGAGAACAACAATAATAATAGTAGTAGTAGTACCTAGTAGTACTTATTAAAACAAAAATTGGGTGGTAAAAAATTCCTCAACAGAATAGAAGCAGTAGTTTATTTAAAAAATGCCTTTTAATCTTAAACTTAAAAGAATTAAAATTTAGATATTTTAAATTATTTGGAATGTGATTATGTAGTTGGAGATTTAACATGTTTTTAGTTGACTTAGTTAGTCTAAGCCGAGGCTGTCTGAGTTGCGTAGCAGCCCTGGTGTCATAATTATGAAAATCAGAATTAGTCGAAAAAGATTCTTTATGTTTATGGATTTCAAGTGAAATAGTGTACATGTGTAAACAGGGAACTAGCATTATCCCTAGTTTTTTGAAAATTGGTTGACAGTGGTCTTGTTGTAGAACTCTCTAAAATCGTCCTAAGTTGAAGACAGAATCAAAATTCGACTTAGGCAAAAATTTCATTTAAAGATATTTTTAAGAGTCTGCAGAGGCTCAGACCAACACATAGGGACCGTTTTGGGTTCTATAAGGCGTTAGAAATGACCAGGTGAAAATTCGAAGAAATGCCGAATTTTCACTTAGGAAAATATGTTTTTGGTTCAGGATATGAGAGCGAAAGTATATAATGACAAGGATTTTTGAAAATTATACTTTTTTTCAGAGGTGCAACAAAGTTGGACTTTGAAAAATAATATTCTTAAAAGTGCGTCGAAATTTGGCTCGAAAATCGATTTATCAAAAGTTCGCTAAAATTTCACTTGCAGATTAATTTTTCAAAACTGCGTTGAAATTTGGCTTGAAAATCGATTTATCAAAAGTACACCAAAATTTCACTTGCAGATTAATTTTTCAAAATTGCGTCGCAATTTGGCTTGAAAATTGATTTTTCAAAAGTACGCTAAAGTTAGACTTAATTTTTCAAAAGTACCACGAAGCTAGTTTAAAAAATACTCCGAAAATGTACTTTAAAAAATATTGAAATATTTTCCATTTTTATTCCTCAACCAAAGACATGGACCATTGAGGTATGGTCATTGAATGCCCTGTTCTAAAATATGAGCATAAAATTTTTGGCGATGCATTGCATCTAAAAGGCAAAATAGACGATTTTGACAAAGCCGGCGTAGTGCCGATAAGCAAAAATTGATAAAAATCAATGCACATGCACAAGGCCGGTTTCTCGCATGGAAAGAGTTTGGATTAACTCAGCGGCTCGCAATTTGGTCTAGCGCGTTGAGTGGTCTAGACAAAGCGAGGGTAGGAAAGCCAATAGCGGGACTTTCCAAATGACAAAGTTATAGAGGAAAACGCCTTGTGCATAAAAAAACAAAAATTCAATTTTGCCCAAAGTCGCTCGAAGGTGGGTTGCTGCTATATCGATAATATTGAACAACTGCATAGGAGCAAGTAAATTGTGGACTGATTGAACGCTATTAAACTTATGCAGTTATAAGTCCTCACGAATGTGTTTGAGTACGTGAACCGCCACGATACAAGAACTTTAAAGCTAAGTAGTCTCTAGCGAAACTAAATTCATTTAGTAAAACTTTTTTAAGTTAAAATCAGTCAGCCGTAATTATGAATTACAAATAGTCTCAGACTTCTCTAAAAAGCTCGCATTTTGAGTCTGAGAAGGTATGCATGAATCTTGTCTACCTAATTGATCGTTAGCGTAAGCGCTCTCGCTTGTATGGTCTGAAAGCCATTACCTTGATTGGGGAAGGCACGATTCTCATCTTGAGAATTTTGTGTAACCATTTCTGTTAAATAAACTTTGAACTATTGTTTCTTAACTGATCTTGAGGCCTGGAACTTTCGTATCGAAAACCGGATGTGTTGAGTTAACTCACATTAACACTCGACCTTCTGGTTGCCTTACGGAGGTTCGATAGGGATTTTTTATGCGTTTTTTGATAAATCCCTAAGGTGTAGAGTCCGTTATTATCAGATAAAAACGTGGATACCACGTACAAAATTAATCCCTAGGCAGAGAAATTCTTCGGTTGGGCGAAAATCCAGAATTTCAAAGGGTACCTAAACCCCTAACGAGGGAATTCATGTCCAGAGAGAGCGTCGTTACCGATCTGTGGTAGTGCAGCCTTGGTCCATTATTCGGCTATCGAAGTGCATCTTATCTCGAACCCGCCTGGGAGGTAGAAGAACGGGGTAGTGCGTTCTTCTACAGTCTCTCCAACCAACATTGTCAATTAACCTAACTGCTCTCTTTTGTAACTGAAAAATTTTTACTGCATGGGATGAGCCACCCCAAAGCAAAATTGCATAAGTAATGTGAGAATGGAACAAAGAGAAATAACAATTTCTTAAAGTGCTCAAACACAGAACATTTTTTAGCCTGCGTAACAGAAAGATAATCCTAGATAATTTGTTAGAAAGTATCTCCACGTGGTTGAACCAGGTGAGAGTGTCATCTAAGACGACACCAAGAATTTTTATGGTACCACCTTTTACGATTGAGTTACTTGTAGAAAAAACAAGCCTCAGTCTTATCTTCAGTAAGCTTGAGATTATTTGATGAAAACCAATCACTAGCTTGCTGTACAGAACTAAGGCTATCGTGATTTAAGCGATTTACGTTAGAATTAAAATCTAGAATAGATGTGTCATCGGCATAGGTAAAACATTTTATTGGAGGCATAAAATGAAAGAAATCATTTAAATATAAAATAAACAATAAGGGCCCCAGTACCGAGCCTTGAGGCACCCCTGCTTTATTGTTCGAAGTTCCGAATTAACGTTATCAATAGCAACACATTGTTGCCTATTGGTGAGATAAGAATTAAAGAGTTTGAGAGTAGACCTCCAATACAATAAAAGCTTAGTTTTTCCACAAGTAACTTATTTGAGACACAGTCGAAGGCCTTAGAGAGATTACACAGGCTAACAGCCACATGCTTGCCATCCTCAAGGCCCCCGACTATGTCATTAACTATTTTAGAAACCGCCTTTGTGGTAGAACATTTATTTCTGTAGCCAAATTGACCGCAGTTTAAGATATTGTTAGTCTCAAGATAATTGACAAGCCTATTTTTGAGAATAATTTCAATAATTTTGGAAAAAATAGGAATTATTGAAATGGGATGGAAGTTATCGATAGTATTAATGTCACCTTTTTTTAAACAAGGGTAGAACCTTGGCAACCTTCAGCACATCTGGAAAGTGACCTTCTCTAATGCAGGTATTGATGAGCATTGTAAGTGGGAGTAAAATTATATCAATGGTTTCTTTAAGAATACGACTATTTATACCATAAATGTCAGTGCAGTTGGAGTCTTTTAAATGTTTCACCACCGTAGCTACTTCGTGTGTTGAAACCGGTTCAAGAAAAAAAAAGGGGCGTTAAAACCAGGTAATCTGTTGCACAGATATTAGAGGTAGGTAACAGATTGATAAAATGTTCAGCAATATTAGAAAAATACATATTAAAAGATTCTGGGGAAATACTATGTTCATAAAAATAAGATGTTGACTTTTTACGTTCGAAATTTATCAATTTCCAGCTGTCGCGTACCTTATTATCAGAACTGTTAATAAAATTGTCATATGTAGCTTCTTTGCATCAATTATTTTAAGTTTATATTCCTTTTTTAAGTCGTTGTACAAGTTAAAATGCCTAGTGCAATTTGAAATACTCTTTATACAAAAAAGTGTATCCCTCATATTTCTGAGTGAATCATTAAACCACTGGATTGTGACTAATTTTACATTTTTTCTATGGAAAATGCTTATCAATAAGGGATGAAAAACTCTGCTAGAAAACTCAAACAAAGAAACTCCAATCAACGTTTTTTAATGAGTCATTAAGCTTATCAATGTCTTTTGCATTAATGCTTCTTCAGATACGACTGGCAGCATTTTTATGTGCCTTTATATTAATAAACTGACCAAGATGGTCAGATAAACAGGGATCAATCACCCCCGTTTCATAGCAATCGTATATATGTATGTATGTAAGTAATAAAGTCTAAGGAACTGAATTTCACCCACTTCTAATTGTTGTATCATCATGAAACTTTGCAATTGTGTGTACCTCTGATGACAATACAATATAGTATACTTAAAATTATAATATGTTCAAAGTGACCGCCGCCCCAAGATGGTGGATTATCATTTTCTTTACAACCAGTTGAAATGGGTATCAAAAGAAAGGGCTTGATAAGTTGAAAACAAATATCTGATCAAAACTTAAAAATTCAAAATGGCAACGTCAACATGGCGGATAGGTTTTATCAGTTATCGTCGGATTCGACTGAAAATCGGTATCTGTGGGTTATCGACGTGCAGATTACAATTATCCGGTCCAAATTTAACAATACAAAATGGTGTCGTCAAAACGGCGGATAAGTTTTATAATGTATGGTCTGATTCGTATGAAAATCGATATCTGGGGATTTTCGGTTCGCAGATTATAAATATTTAGTCGAATTCCTTACATAAATGTCGAAAGTGCCAAAATTCTCTACTTAAATATAAGACTAAAAGGTAAAAAATAAATTAAAATATTAAAAAACACGCTTCTGGTTAACAAATGAAACACTTGAACATCCAGGCGCTATGTGACTTCGCTACTATTCTCATAGGTGTATTATAATTTATAAAACGGTCGTTTAACAAGTGCGTTTTATTAATCTTATTTAGTATTTTTAATAAATGTTTAGTAAATTTGTGTGTAATATGTAGTTAATCAATCATTAATAAAATAGTCATTATTAATATTGTTGTGAGTAAGAGTGATAATAAAAACAAATGTGTGTGTAATGTGTATGATGTAGATGTCCAGACACTGGAAGGTATGTGTATGTAATTGTTATCTTTACTTTACTATTTAATCATTTACACATTTTCGTTGCTGTGATTGCTTATATATATGATTACGTTTTTTTGGGAGTTATGCGGGGGGGCTCAACGGTATTACTTCCACATTCAGTGGAAGTTTGGTAACGAGAAAGAGAAAATTGAAAATTTTTATTGTTCAAATGGGTTTAGAACATCATGAAACGTCGAGATTTTAAGTTTGAGCGAAAAAAAGTTTCCGTCTGTCGGTCTGTCTGCAACTTTTTTTTGTGCGCACGATTGCTCTGGAACCATTTAAGATATTGACTTGAAATTTGGAACACATATGTATTTTAACGATATCTTCAACTGGATTATATTTTCATCTTATTCCGTTGAAGGGTTGGGTATTAAATTGGGGATATGGGGATAACTATGAAAACAGATAAGAGTCCATGAAATTGATATTTAGTATATACAAAAGAAGTTATAAGGTTTTAAAATTTTTTTTGGCATTACCACCCCCACCCCATTATTAAAGGGGGTGAAAAAAAAATATGATTTAGTGTGTGTACAAGAACCAAAAACCTCAAAATATTTTTTACTTCATCTACCCCCACTATCACCTCCTATCACTACCCCCACCCCACTATGGGGGGTGGGATGTCGTTTTATGGGTTTTTGGGTAGACGATTTCAAATATTATATTATTAAAAGTTCCATGATTTCCAATTGTATCCACATACATAATTTTTTCGTTGTGAGAGACTTGGATGGAAAATCTGGATGTGCAAGTAGTGATTCCTTGAGCAGCGGTTTTGTAAATTTATTGTTTTGATTTGTTGTAGGTATAATAACAAATGCTATGAAGAACTTTGGATTAAACTGACCTAGTGCTTCTTGTAAAATTTGAACAATTTATTTATCAACACTGGAATTTTCACTATTTTTCTTATCTCTGGTCCTAGTAATCGTATATCAAAAAAAAGTAATCGCAATATAATTTCCAATAAGATTAGGTCTCGGATTAGGCCTATGAATTAACAAATCAACAAAAATGTTGATTTGTTAATTTGTAAAAAAAATAAAAATCACCAAAAATTGCCTTTTTTGACAATTTAAGAAATATGACGTAATAATGCATCGATTTTAGCGATTGTGTTAGAGACCCAAAAATCGCCAAATAGGTCTAAACGTTATATCATGGTTCTTTGACCCTGTGTGTAGTTGACCCCGCGGCGGTCAAATCGATAAGGAACTCTCACACATTATTAAGAACCTTAATATTAAGGTACATGCAAAAATTCATCCCATCACAATTTTTTTCCAACTTGCAATAATTTTATGTCAATTTTTTCTGGATTATATGTGTGCAAGCGGTATTATGCTCGACTTTTTTGGAAGCAACGTGTGTGTATTGTAACTGCATTTTACATGTTTTTGTTTTTACAATGGCTTATAACCATCATTTTACTGAACGGTGATTTAAAATAAAGTCATGAAAATCGTTTATATGTATTTAAAATAATAAATTTGACAGATTTAACGAATATTTATAGTCTATCATATCCACTGACAGCAACATTTAAATGATTTAAATTTCGTGGTTTCCTAACATAATCCACCCCGGACCAGAGCACTGTCCGGGTAATGCAATATTCAGTACAACACTACTGTGATCGACAGTTCTCTGGTGGACGCCAAGTCCATTCAATTTTATCGTGCTCTGTGTTTGAACACATTTCGATAAAGTTCCACGTTATCTGCATGTTGAGCTCAAATAAGATCTGATTGATATGCTAAAACGTTTCGGTTCATATTGAATTTTGTTTGCGGGAAACAAATTAGATTCCTCCAATAAATCGTATTTGCATTACCACAAAGCAAAATATATGCATTTTATATTAGGCAAAAAGCATTTTTACGTTTTAGCCAGCTGATAATGGCATTCTTGGAATCACGTTAATATACCATTGAACAAGAATTATGTGATCGAATGAACATCTATAATATAGAAAGAAAACAAACTAATGCAAGAGTTCTTGGAAAAGTTTTTGTACGTTAGTCCAGCCATCTAAGCAATTGATTAGGACATTTTAGGTGAAAACTGGTTTTTACTATATAACTTGCCGGGGCCGGATTCCTAAAATAAATATAAATCCTTCGCCGGCATTCGTTAAAAACAAATTTCCTAGCGCCTCCAGTAGTAATAATCTATAAGATGTTTTCCCTCTCCGGATTCGTCAGCGAATCCTTCTGGACCGATTTCGATTATTCTTTTTTAAATTAATCCACAGATGTGTTGTCTCACTAATTTTATTTTTTAAGTGTTATTTTCATATGTAAAGACGAAATACAAATTGAAATAAATAAATCAATAACTGTGCTCCCACTATATGCGTGGATTTATATAAATAGTCTCCTAGATATTTACGTAAAAACCCTGGCCCGATAGGAAAAAATTATGTTTTTTGCGTTAAGTGAAAAACTCTACACAAAGTGATTCTTCTTGGCATAACAACAATTAAGTTATAAAATATAAATATAATATATATACAGAAAATGTAAAGAATGAGGGTAAATTTACCGTCGTTGCGTGTAAAATTACACCCAATTTTAATGCAACTTTACCCACAAAAAGAGTGTGAAATTTTTATTTACCCTGTATTTTGGGTAATCCTCCCTGGTAAATAAAATTTTACTCTCTTTTGCGGGTAAACTTGCATTAAAATTGGGTGTAATTTTACACACAACGACGGAAATTTACTCTCATTTTTTACAGTTAATATAATATTTAATTAATACCGGTGATTAAAATTTTCCAGTGCATAAACGAATGAAAAACATGGCGACAAAAGGCACCGAGAATGCCAAACGAAACCACCCATGAAGCAATAAATCGTAGTGAAGTATAGTGTGGTATTATACACCCCGAGATACCAAAAGAATACACAGATAAATTTTTACACTTCAATTTTACCACTTAACTTTATTTATATTTTAAGTAGTTGCAGCCTAAAGAATTTCTTAGACAAATAAATTTTGACGAGTGTACCTCTAAGGTAATGAATTAAAAAGGGCAATAAATACTTTTCTTCCAGCAAATATATAAATTAAACTCGAGCTAACCAGTGGCGTACTATTAGGTTAATAGTGTACTGCGCCAAAACCGAATTTCTTTCAGCACATCAACAGAAATACACGCGAGATAAATTTTCCCAAGAAATAATATTCATCAAGAAAAACAAACTATCATGGGGCCTCACCAAACGGCTGTACATAGCCATCATACAGCCAACGATGACATATGGAGTTAAAAATGCGGCAACAACAAAAGCCAGCAGAAGAAGTTTGGGTAGAGCGAAAGGGACATCAATCAACTGCTCGCAAAAACAATAAATGACAATAAAAAAAACAGCAAAATAACACATTAACACTGCCATGAGAGAAGACAATTACAAAAAGGATAGAAATGCACGCAATGAAGTACTGGGAACATGTCCAAAGAAGGGACCCCACACATCTACTGAAGAAAATTAATATTGAACAGCAACAAACTAAAACCGCTGCCCAAGGAATCACTACTTCCACATCCAAGTATCTTACAACAAAATACTATATTTGCACTCCACTATGTGGAAATAAATGTTTATCAAACTGTAATAGTATAATATTTGAAATAATGTACCCCAAAAACCCATAAAATAATATGCCACATAGGTAATGGGGTGGTGGGAGTGAATGAAGTGAAAAAAATTCTTGATGACTTTGGCTCTTGTACACACACTAAATCACACTATTTTTTCACCACCTTTAATAATGGGATGGGGGGTGGTAATGGGGGTGGCTAATGCTAATTTTTTTTTGAGACCTTAGCTTCTCTTATATTTACTATATACCAATTTAATGGACTCTTACTTGCTGGATTTACCTATTTACCCCCCTTTTTCCCCAATTTACCCTTCAACTCTGCAACGAAATAAGATCAAAATATAATCTAGTTCCAGATCTTGTTAAAATACATACGTGTGCCATATTTTAAGTGAATATCTTAAACGGTTTCAGACAAATTTATTTTGCTCAGACTTAATATATTAGCGTTTCATGATATTCTAAGCCTATTTAAACAATGAAAATTTCCAAAAATTTTTTTTTTTTCGTTAATATACTTCAACTGAATGTGGAAGTAATACGCAGAAAATGGCATGACAAAGATATAAAAAATCGTTTTGTGCCGTAAACTACACGATAGAAGTAAAGCCTCTACTTCAAGAATTTTCTTCGAGGAAACTTACTACTCGAGGTAACCCACTGTGCATCCAATTTACTCGAGGGAAACCACTGCGCATTCATACTTCTTGAAGTAACCCACTGCCCATCCATTTTACTCGAGGAAACCCACCGCGCATCCATATCACTTGAGATAATCTACTGGGCATCTATAGCACTCAAGAAAAGCCACTGCGCATCCATACTACTCGTGGTAACCTACTGCGCATCCATTGTACTCGAGGAAAGCCACTGCGCATCCATACTACTTGAGGTAACCTACTGAAAAGTCACTGCGCATCCAAAATACTCGAGAAAAGCCACTGCGCATCCATAATACTCGAGGTAACTTTAACATAATATATGAAATCGTCTACCCCAAAAATCTATAAAACGATATGCCACGTCGGTAGTGGCAGTGGTGGTAGAGGGTTGGTAGTGGGAGTGGATGAAGTAAAAAAATATTTTGAGGCTTTTGGTTCTTGTACACACACTAAATCACATTTTTTTTTTCATCCCCTTTAATAATGGGGGAGTGGTGGTAGAGGGTTGGTAGTGGGAGTGGATGAAGTAAAAAAATATTTTGAGGCTTTTCTCATTTTTTTTTCATCCCCTTTAATAATGGGGTAGGGGTGGTAATGGGGGTGGCCAATGCCAAACATTTTTTTGAAACCTTAGCTTGTCTCGTATACATTAAATATCAATTTTATGGACTCTTACCTGCTTGATTTACCTCATTTACCCCATTTTACCCCCCAACCCTTCGACGGAACAAGATGAAAATATAATCTATTTCCAGATCTCGTTAAATTACACATGTGTAAATTTCAAGTCAATATTTAAACGGTTCCAAAGTAAACGTGCGCACAAAAAAAGTTACAGACAGAAATTTTTTTTCGCTCAAACTTAAAATCTCGACGTTTCATGACATTCTAAGCCTATTTGAACAATAAAAATTTTCAAAATTTTTTTTGTCGTTACTATACTTTCACTGGATGTGGAAGTAAAATAGGGAGACCATGCTACACGTGGTGACAACAATCGAGAGGATCATGAACAAACCAAGCACATTGGGAAAGAAAAGCGAAGGAAAAAAATGAACGCCACAAAGAAATCGCAACCATATTTATGTTTTACCAGAGTCAGAAATGGAGGAAGACTAGAAGAAGAGGCGAATTTGTAGAAGCAGAAATACAAAAAAGAGGAGCATAAACACTCCATATCACGACACAATGCGACAACCCATTTCACAAACACCTACATTGCCCAGCCCACACTCTTGTACTATGCATCATGTGGCTCTTGCTGCTGACAACAAGCATGACCCAAATCCAACCTAGCGTGGACGTAGCCAGCCCAGCGGTATATCTTGGCAGTGACAGCAATGCCTACCGCACGATTGTAAATCAATCAATCAGTCAACTGTGCTCAGACTATAAGCGTTCTGTACTATATCAAATTTCGCATGTTCAATATGAACACAATGTTGTGATATCGGCATATAGTTTAACACTTGATCGAGAAGCGGCGTGGCGTATCCGTGTGACTATGACACGCATTGTAGTTGGGAGCATCAAAGGAATATATTCTTTTTCACTTTTGTTTTATTCATTTCTAAGTTATTATATGGGGAATATCTCTCTTCATCATGAAACGAATGTTATTCCCATTTTAGGGGACGACACTGTTTAGTTCGCTCTGTTTCTCATTGTTAGTTTAACAATGACGAACATTTCAGTTGTCAAAAAAATTTAAAATGAATGGGAATGTTATAAAGGTTTTGTTGATGGTGACCCATCTTATAGACTTAGACTTAATAATTTAACTAAATACAAAAATTTGTTATCCTTCGATAGTGAATACGTTGGCAATGTTGAACTTAGTGGCAAAATAATTATTCTATGATTTTTATTGTTGTTTGTTGGACTACACTAGGCTTTTTAATTTTTCATTTTTGAAATCTGTCATGTTCCTTGAATTTTGTTATAATTCGACATTTTGTTTGTCCAACATTTAATTCACAATCTTTAAAATACATTCCTACTTTGGTTTAACATAGAGGGGAATGAAGATTTTTTTCTGTTCTAAACAGAAGCTAGAATGTTTATTTCATTTAATTATTTTTAGTTTATTGAGTCGAAAATTGTAAATTCTAGATACTTAGATTGTACTATAAAACACTGTCTATTTTCGCTCACCTTTTCTCTTAAATGCTGCTGTAAAAGCACCGCAATTAATTAAACCGGTTTTGTTTATACTTACTTCTTTGGGGTGACATGTTTTACTGTAAATTATTTTGACGTTCTACACATATTATGTGGTAGCCGCCTCTACGAGATAATTGCAAGAGAAAAGATAATACATCTGCTATATTAACCTTCTTCAGTAATTAAAACTATTTCAAAACGTTTAATATTATTCTCGTCTAGCGTTTTATTTTCCATCTGATACTATGCAGTTTCCGTGTGACGATCGTCCAGAGTCAGTTTCGAGTTGCGGCTTGCAACACTTGCATTATAAATTAACGTTTGTCAAATGTGTATTTCTCTAATTTACTGCTACACATACTCTATGCATAACTCATTTCGTTGGATGCTCTGTGAATTTAATCATACTACATTTACATTAGAAGTTGTTTTAGGAATCGTGATCGTGGACAATTTTATTATATCTAGATACAAATAGTAATATTACTCCTTTAACTAAGACAAATTATACAACAAAAAAATATATAGATTATATTAACTTACAATGTGATTTACAAAAAGAACAATGGGCAGATATATACCAAAAGGAAGATCTTAATCTACAGTGGGAATCATTTATTAATAAGTTCACATATTACATAAACAAAAACACAAAAACTATAAAAAAAATGAACAAATCCAAAGGAAAAAAAGAATGGATAACGTCAGGCCTCCTTCAATCTGTAAAAGAGAAAAATTCTTTATACCATAAAATGAAACAAAACCCAGAAAATACAGAAATAATCAGACAATACAAAAAATATAAAAACAAACTAACGCAATTGATTAAAAATGCTAAAATGCATTACTATAATAGTATCATAACAAAAAATAAGAACTCAACAAAAGAACTTTGGAATGCGGTAAATCGAATTTGTAATAAAAGTAATAACGATACGATTTTAAAGGAAATTGAATTCGATAACAAAATCATTAAAAATGAAAAAGAAATAGCTGATACGTTTAATCAGCACTATATTAATATGGGTGAATCTTTAGCAAAGCAAATACAAAATACTGGTCAACTTAGTGATAATGAGAAATACCTTGAAAATTCAATATTTTTGCAACCAACTAACGAAACTGAATTAAGAGAGGTTACAAATAGTTTAAAAGAAAAGAAGGCACCTGGTTACGATAATATTAAAGCCGAAACCCTAAAACAAACCATAAATGAAATAAAGCAACCACTTATTCATTTGATCAATAGCTCGCTTGCACAAGGGATATTTCCAAATGTATTAAAAGTTGGAGTTATAAAACCCCTATATAAAAATGGCGATAAATTAAAATTAATCAACTATAGACCTATTGCGCTAATTTCCAATGTTGCCAAATTGCTTGAAAAGATACTAAAAAATAGAATTGTGAAATTTTTAGATAAATTTAATATTATATCTAACAGGCAATTTGGTTTCAGGGAAAGAAAGTCCACAGAAGATGCTATAGCCTATTTAACGGGGTTAATTTATAGAAAATTAGATAATAATAAGCCATCTCTGTGTGTTTTTGTAGACTTAGCAAAGGCATTTGATACTGTCTGTCACAAGCGATTATTGTCAAAAATGCAGAAACTCGGGTTTCGGGGAAATGCTTTCCAACTCATAAAAAGTTATCTTATAGGGAGGACCCAATATGTACGAATTAATGAGGCTCTAAGTAATTCACGAATTATAAATTGGGGTGTCCCTCAAGGAACTGTTTTAGGGCCGATTTTATTTATTATTTATATAAATAGTCTACTTACCCTTAATAGTGCAGGAGAAATTTTGAGCTTTGCTGATGACACCGCTATATTTTATAGTGCAGACACGTGGCAAGACCTAAAACAAATAGTAGAGAAGGATTTCAAAAACATCAAAAATTGGTTTGACACAAATATCTTAACTATAAATAACATGAAAACCAAATACCTTCCTTTTACATCCTTAGTGAATAATCTCCCAAATTTCGGTCCTTTGAACATATCATCAAATCTAATAATTGAGGAAGCAAAATCGATGAAATATTTGGGTATTGTGATTGACAAACACCTTCGTTGGGATTTGCAAGTAAATTATATTACAAATAAAACTAGATATTTATTATCACGTTTCAAATTCCTGAAACAGTACCTAAGTATTAGTCAATTAAAGACATTATATTTTGCATTAATACAGACGCATTTCACCTATGGAATAATAGGTTGGGGAGCAGTGGCAAATTGTTATTTGAATAAATTAATGGTTTTACAAAAGTGGTTTTTAAAAATTATATTAAATAAAGAATATACTTATTCAAGTAATAGTTTGCTACAAGAAATGGCTGTTATGGACATCCGTCAATTATATGGTTACTCTCTTCTAATGAACCTTCAAAAAACAAAAAATATAGATTTTAAGAAACATGGTTATGACACCCGACTAAAAAATATAATTACAGTAAAACCAAAAGTTTATAAAACAGTTGGTGTAAAGAATCACACTTATTTATCTGTAAAATTATATGACTACTTACCTGATGATATAAGAAATGTGAAAAATATGTTTATGTTTAAAAAGAAAGTAAAAACATGGATTTTGGAATTTCCTAGGAACCAAATGAATAATATCCTTCAAGGCAATTTTTTGAGAAGTTATTGAGATTTATATGATGTGTTTATTTACTTATCGTTATTTATTAAGTTATGTGGTATGTGTATATTTGATTTTATAGTGTCTAGTATGTAAGTAAATGTATATGTGTATGTATGTGTAAATATTATATTATACATAGATATTAGATATAAATGTAATAATAAAATGTCCACACTCCCAACATCACAAACAAGTATCTACTAGAATACTTCTGTGAAACCTGAGTGTTTATTTGGAAAATTTCTTTCTTTGTCAAATGATGTATCTAATCTTTTAAATTCAAATAAACATTATTATTATTATTATTATTATGGACATACTGTTAATTAAAAACTTATAAATTACACGGAACGACAAAATACATCGGTATTAAAAATGAATCATTATTACGCTATGCGGGGAAACAAGGAGTATGTTGTATTTTGCCATTTTTATCGCTCGTAGAGAACAATTTTTGTATTAGTTATCGGATTTCGAACAACATTCAAAATGTCGATCTATCTGTCTCTCCGTTTATCTGTCTGTCCGCCTGCTCGTTCATTCGTCTGCCTTTCTGTTCATGTGTCTTTATAAATGAATCACCTGAAAGAGAAAATTCATTGTGATCGAAATACAATTTGAAAGGACCCCGCTCAGATCTTATGGGAAGTGTCCCCCGGTGAAATTGAACTGAATTTTTAATATGTCGTAGATTTCGACTTTCTGATCAAAAGCTCTCATGGGCCCAACTCGATCCTATGACTAGTTTCCGAGATACAATTCAAGAAATGTACAAGAATGACCTCTTGTACAAAAAAAAATCGAATTCATGATTTTTTTCACACATTTTATATCGTGATACGTTCTAATAGCCCTTTATAGTATTTTGCACTAAAAACATTTGTTGTTTTAATAAAAATAGCGTGGAAAAAAATGTCCGCCCAATCAACGGTTATATTTCGTATATGACAAACCATCAATAAATGTATATCTGAGACGTCTGAGTTTTGTATATGAAACGCCACTATTAAACGTATACCTAAGACATCTATATTCCGTATAGGACACTCCACTATTAAACGTATATCTAAGACGTCTATGTTTCGTATATGCCATACCACTAATGAACGTATATCGAAGACGTCTATGTTCCATATGTGACATCCCACTATTAAACGTTTATCTAAGACTTTTATGTCACATATATGCCACATCATTAATAATGTTTTGCATTTACAGTCACACAAACAATTTATAAACGCATATGAAATATATCTATATCACATATATTATATATGTGGCATGTATGTCATATAAATATATTCCATATGCATTTATTGTTTGTGTGGATATAGAATACAAAAAGACTTGCCAATGTATTACTTATTATTTCACCTATGTGTATTGACGATTCTTTCTCGTACCTATATGAAACCTAAGTTATAAAAACCTCTTTACGCTAAGTGATTCTCCTATTATTTTTTATTTTATTTTCATTTACTTAAGACACTAATGGTTCACAACAGTGTATGTATATTCATTACCCGGTAACAAATAGTCATAACAAAAATAATGAGAAAATCATGTAGCCTAAGTAAACTTTTAAGGTATATTTTATAAAACAACCCGGTCTTATTTTGTTATTTTACTAAAACTTGAGATTGTCATAATAAAAACAAATCACTTTAGAATATAAAAATGTTAAATATCCATTGCATTGCATTGAATACCTACTAATTAAAAATTTTTAATGCTTTTATAGCAAGAGAATTGAAGAAAACGTACCAACGAATCTTATTCAGTTATCGTATTGGTCTCTTAGCAAAATCATCTTCAAAATTTGCTTTCAGAAATTGAATATAGTAAAACTAGAAAATATAAGCTAGAAGCAAAAAAGTCTTTATTAAGCAAAGTAAATAATTTAACATTATTTTAAACGAAACAATAATAAATTAGGAAATAAAAAATTTCATTTATTGCTATTAGCATATCTAGATTTAGCTAGTTTCAGCCAATCTTGCACGGCTGCTTTAATTGAAATTTCACTGACCTGCCTCCCTGGAAATATTAAAAAAGTGTTAATTTTTCTTGGTGCAGTAATTTTTTTCATTTTAAATTAATTAAAAATCAGAAAATAACATGTAACGATTACGAACTAAGTTCACCTTTTTACATTTTTCAAAAAAAAGAGTGAAAATTTGTATCTAGGCTTATTTTAACATTTTAAAAAACTTTTTCAAATAACACGAAAAATAAGGATAGTTACCTCTTCAACTACTTTTATATTTTCTATATTTTTGAGCACCCACTATATATGTTTGGCCATTTCACATACCGCCGATTGTAAGTACATATTCTGTGAGCAAAAAACGGGGTGTATCCGTAAATAATTTCTACGAGGAATTTTTTGTTTGTATAATGCAGAGAAATTGCCACAGTCTTTTAATTAATCCGCGAGTTCTATTATTCATCAATGTTTTGCTATCTCTGTCTCTTTTACGCTGTAAAAAAAGGACGGACGGATGTCTGCGCACGACTCGTCTGATGAATAAAAGAACACAAGGAATGTTTTCTATAAAAATGTCATGCCCCTGCATCCGCCATATGGAAAGAAATTATTTCCTTTCATGTTAGTTCTACTTTGAAATTAGACATTAGGTGTTTTCTTTCTACCAACAATCTTAGCTAAGCTAAGTAGTTTTTCAGGCACGCCTGATGATGAGTGAAATATTCGTGTACCACAGTTTGCGTGTGACATTAAAACTACTTAGCTTAGCTAATATTGTTGGTAGAAAGGAAACACCTAATACCAATACTTTAGAAAATAAAAATTGATACAAAAAGAGATACAACTTGTATTCAAACTATTTTGCAATTACACCGGTCCCGTTGCTCCTACGTAGTAATTAGTTATCAATATTACAGATTGTATTATATATTTGCTAAAACCTTTGTTTAAGCAATCTTCTTCCTACGTTGTACAAACATAAAAGTCCTTGTAGGAATTATTCACCGATCAAATGACAGATTGACTAGAATAATTTTTTGAACCTTACTACTATAAATACTGTAAACTACTATAAATACTAGTGATTCTCACCTTGAAGAGAACAGGTAATAATATACCTTCAATACACACTCATAATGATAAACACAACAGTGCCACTTTTCACAAAATCTAAGAAGAAATCGAAGTTCTAACAGGTCAGTCTGATAGCCCTGATGTCATACCACCTCACATGATGCAGATACAGCTTCGTGATTGGCTGTCCAAGGCGCACTGCGTCGGAAACATTCACGGTAAACGATGAATCGGGAAGTTTTGGTATAAATATGGTATGTATCATACCATTATTATATGTATAAAACAGACATTTAAAAGGCGTTCATTATGAACTGGTTCAAAACAATAAATATGACTTTAACAAGATTTCTTCATTTAACTCACATTTGTAAAACTGTTGACATGTATTGAAATTAACTAGAAGAATTTTGCATAACATAAATAAAAATATATATTTCACTGGTTTATTATATACGTGATAAAAACGTTTATATTATAGACGTTTACAGAAAACATATAATAAATATACGATTTCGAAAATTAAACCATCATTTCGTATAATTTTCGTAAAATAAACGTTTTATAAACGACTGGGTGTTCACTGGGAAGATACACAATTTTAGAAGAATTTATAGTTGTATCTCGGAAACTAGTCATAGGATATAGTTGAGCCCATGAGAAGCTTTTGATCAGAAAGTTGAAGTCTATACCATATTAAGAATTCAGTCAATTTCACCGGGGGGCACTTCTCATAAGATCTGAGCGGAGCCCTTTGCTTCGATTTAATAAAAAAAAAATCAAACAGATTTATTTAATATTCAAAAATACAATTTCTTCAGTGTCCAGCCATACATCCGCTAGCCAAGGCTCCGCGGCAGTTGAAGGACTCCGATTTAATGAAGCACTAGGTAATATGTAATAATTAATCAACGATAAATATAGTCAAACCACTACATTTCCTCAAATTTGGACAAAATAAAAAAAAACTCAAAATAGATGACTAAACTGTTATTGAAAACTACAGACCAATAGTTATTTTGTGTAATTTTGGTAAACCTTTTGAAATTGTCTCATGAGCTATAATCTTCTTTCATGCTAATTCTCAAATTCTCTATTATCAGCACTGGTTTATAGCCAGTAGATCTACAAAAACTGATTTGATATGTGTTACTCATTTTAATACGAATACACTGGATCGTAGTAGTCAAGTAGATGTAATTTATACAGATTTATCAAAAGCATTTGACAGACTCGATCATGGACTTCTACTCCAAAAATTGTCAAAACTCGGATTTACTTTAAATTTTCTAAGCTTTTTTTTAAATCATATATTGGTAACAGAAAATTAAATGTGTAGTATCAAGGCTTCTCATCTATTGCAATATCGGGAGTTCCACAGGGCTCCGTTTTCCGACCACTGTTATTTATTCTATTTATCAACGATATTCGCAGTGATATTCAAGGCAATGCGCAGTGATCTTTTATATGCTGAATTGTTTGGAATTCACAATATGACATTCATATTTTTAATTTGGAACGACTTCAAAGAAGCTATACTAAATATCTTTCTCTTAAAGCTGATGGTATTTATCCACCAAGTGGCATTTCACAATCTAATTTGTCAGCTAGATGTGACTTAAACATGTCGGCAGGTCTATTTTTCTATATTGCTTTTACATAAACTTCTGAAAAATCGGATGAACTGACCGGATATTCTCAGCTCTATACATTTTACTGGATCCGTTTTTTCAAACTTGCTCATATGCCTTATCTATTTGGCTATCCAAGAACGGGTTTGTTAATAACATAAGTGTTAATAACATAAAACAATGTATTTTGAGTCGCTCTTGATACATTTTACTTGATACATAAAATACTGTTTACTTATTATTATTTTCACTTTGTTTTCATCCTGTAGTTATCTATTCGCTAATTACTTCCACATCCAGTGGAAGTATAGTAACGACAAAAAAATTTTTAAAAATTTTTATTATTCGAATAGGCTTAGAATGCCACGAAACGTCGAGATTTTAAGTTTGAGCGAAAAAAAAATTCTGTCTGTCGGTCTGTCGGTCTGTCGGTCTGTCGGTCTGTCTGTCGGTCTGTCTGTAACTTTTTTTGTGCGCACGTTTACTCTAGAACCGTTTGAGATATTGACTTGAAATTTGGTGCACATATGTACTTTATTATATTTTCGTCTTGTTCCGTCGAAGGGTTGGGGGGTAAATTGGGGTAAATTTGGGGAAAATAGGTAAATCAAGCAGGTAAGAGTCCATAAAATTGGTATTTAGTATATACAAGAGAAACTGAGGTCTCAAAAAAAAATTTTGGCATTAGCCACCCCCATTACCACCCCCACCCCATTATTAAAGGGGATGAAAAAAAATGTGATTTACAAAAACCAGAAACATCAAAATGTTTTTTTACTTCATCCACCCCCACTACCACCCCCTATCACCACCCCCACCCCGCTACCGATGTGGGGTATCGTTTTATGGGTTTTTGGGGTAGAGGATTTCAAATATTATATTATTAAAGTTCCATAAACAATTATTTTCACATACAAAATTTTTTCGTTGTGAATGACTTAGATAAAAAATTTGGATGTGTAAGTAGTGATTCCTTGGGCAGCGGTTTTTATAATGATATGTTTATATCTGTAAAATTTTTGTTTTCATTTTGTTTTTATTATTTTGTATTGTGCATGTTATACACATTTACTTGTATATTTCCTGCCCTCTGATTGGAAGCTTAACTATCTGGGCAGCTGTATTCTTAAATAAATAAATAAATAGGTAAATAAACATGTTGAAACCTTTCCTGGTTATAGATTATAATGTATATAGGTATACACCTTTCTTGAAGATTTGTAGGATCTTTTAATTTCAAATTACTATAATATTGCCTTCTAGTGTTCCCAGTTCGACTACTCCCTGAGTAGTCCCTGGGTAATAGTAAACCGTAACAGATATTACATAAAGAATCGGCGATCGATCAGAGCATTGGGGGTCAAAACCTTACACAACTCTTTTCTGTAAGATTTACCTGCACAAGAACAATCATGAATCGATAGTGTCATAACTTTCAGGGATAAATATTGCTAATTTTCTTTGTTTTTATTTTTTATTCGCCGGTATTGTACGAAGGCGTAGAAAGGCCACTGAATTTTGAGTTTAATCTCGAATTCTGGCTTTAATCTCGGAATTCGCTAACGCATTTTCAAATGAAGTCATAATACCGATTTTAATCTATAAATGCAGACTAAAGTCGAAAGTCTAGGAGGGGGATCCCGCGTACTATTTTTAAATTTAAATAACGATATATCGTAAAAAAATACTACAGCCGTATTAATTAATTTTCATACATTACATTGTTATCATAGGAAAAATAATAATAAAATAAAATAAGTTTTTTATCTCCATTACCTTCTCATTGTTTGTTGTTTCTCGTCGATAAAGTAAATATTGCAGTATCTACTTTATCGGCTTAACTACTGAACTTGTACCTGGACTCGGAAAGGATTAATTAAAGAAATGGCTTTTACTTCAATAATAATGGTATATAAATATCTGTTGCTGAGATATAATTCTTAATAACAGATTATATTGTAAATAAGTAATGAACAAACTTTTTATGTTTTTTTAATCGTGATGAACAGATCACGTTTTTATATTTTTGCTCTGTTTATATATTTTTAAATACTTATATTCCGATTTTAAAAATCAAGGACCGTCGAAGAATAATACTTTTGTGGAAAGCTTGAATCATAGACTTTATCTACATACTTTTTACATGTTTTTGAATCATAACCGTTCAGAGTTCTTTGATTTTCGTCTTTGTTTATATATTTTCAAATACTTGCATTCCGGCTTTAGAAGTCAAGAGTTACCAAAGTTGAATATTTTTGTGAAAATCTTAAATTATCAGCTTATCAGAGTACACTTTTTATTTTTTAATCATCAGCAGTACAGAGCTCCTTGATTCTCTTCGTTATTTGTATATTTTTACCCCCGTTGGCATGGACGCATGGGGCTAGTATGCGTATCTGAGAGTAAGTTTGTTTGTCTCTGTTTGTCTCTTACCTTCTATCGTTGGAGGAACGATTTAGATTCTGTTTCACTATACGATTCAATATAGTCTAGGAGATAGCAACATATATGGGGCCTGGGATATAACCTGTTGGCATTTCTGTTATGTTTTAGCAAATATTTTATTAGAGTATTTTATCTTATGTGAGTCCGACCTCCCCCCCTCCTGACAGTTTTGGCGCTAGCCGACCCCGAAAATATTCAATTGTAGAACAGACTATAACTCTTTGGGGCTTGGTGTTAGTTAAAGAGGTTATCTTGGCGATCAACATTCGATATATGCCAACATTTTTACTCCGTGCAATTGGCAGCACTGGCGACATCAATTATGGCCAACATTGGAACGTAGTATAACCATTTCTGACCAGGTGGAAAATTTTCGTTGTCAATGCTTATTGCTGGAAAACCATATGCCAACAATTTTTGCTTGACCATTTATTGGACTTTTGGCCTAAAATGGGCTAAAACTAGTGCCTTTCGAAAAAAATGTTGGCACCTTCTCAAACTTGTAGTTTTTGTATCAAACAATAGTCTCTGTGAGTGCCAACATTTTTTTCTCAATGTAACCCCCCCAATCCACCCCCAAACATTCAAATACTTTCCCAGCAAATATTTTTGTTAAAATTAGCTCCAGTTCGACTTGGTAAAAGAGAAATTTACTTGTTAAGGTAATTATGACGTAAAATTGACTGGAAAAATACAGTTCCGATAAAAATTTACCAGTTGGTCTTACTTTAGATTTCAGTTTACGTAAATAATACCAATTAATCTACCTCATACACAATTTTCCTTGAAAGTAAATTTAACGAAAGCAGCGAGTGAAAAACTACTAAAAAAATCTACCAAAAATGACCTGAAGGATAAATTTCCAATAGGGTCGAAATAGGTAATATAATTAGATAGCATTTACCTTTGCAGTGACTAAAAATATTCCTAATAGTCAAATATCTTACTAGGTAGGTTTTGTTGTAAATCCTACGTAATGTATACCTAAATAGCAACCTATTTGATAACCTTTATTATATGCCTTTGAAGTAACATTAGGTCGACAAAGTCGATAAATTCTACCTAGCTTATCTACCTGATTTCAACCATTAAGTCAATTATCTTTTATAGTTTTATTTTTAAAGGCAGTTAACTTTAAGGTTAAATTAGCTCAAGACACCATATTTTCTCAGCACACTTATGAAGTATGATTCCAAATTAGAATTTTAAAAATGAGTGTGTATGGAAACAAACTGACGAAAAGTAAAAAAAATACATAATTATACCTGTAAACTCATATTTAACAAGTATAGCATACCTTCGGCTCAAATTATTACTATAATTTTTTTATTTGGCAATAGGAATTTCCTTATAGATGATTATTTTGGAGGCGCGTTGTTATTTTACGAAGTACAGCTGCTAATATATACAAAAAAATTTTCGTCGCATTGATTTCAACAAGCGAGAACCGCAAATACTTTAATTATAATATGGATTTATTTTAGTTATCGACATTCATCTTGTATCGTTATTGTGAGTTAGGTATCTCTTCAAATTTGTAGGTGACTGACAACAATACTTCGACTACTTATAGAGAAAAGTACCAAATAAGTATAAAAATCTTATTTTTTTCCTCTTCGTGTCATTTTCCCATTTCACATACTTCCGTAAATTCTTCCTAAAGCTAGTCAACTCGATGTCGAATTGACGTCGAATTTAAGTAAAATCGACTACTAGGTATGCAGTCAAATAGAATCAGCACAAGCTACAACTTCACAAAGACCTTCAGGGTATACATACCCGATAGGGAAGAGGAAGGAACGAGGCAACTGCGAAGACATCCAAATTATACCATATGGTATACTGTCGGATCAAAAATGTCAAGAAGTACTGGAGCAGGTATTACGGGGGACCAACCAAGGACAGACATCAGTCTGAACCTGGGCAGCACCGCAACGGTGTTCCAAGCAGAAGTCACAGCTATAGAAATCTGTGCACAAGAAATGATACGGAGGTCATATACTGACAAAAGAATCCGCATCATCACTGACAGTCAAGCAGCTCTCAAAGCTCTGAATGCAATAGAGATACGTTCCAAAATGGTAAAAGACTGCCTTGAATCTCTGGCGAAACTGGCGGAACACAACAGCATACAACTGGAGTGGACGCGAGAACACCAGGGCAATGAAGGCAATGAAAAAGCAGATAAGCTGGCCAAAGAAGGCGCAAAAACAGCCTTGATGGGACCTGAGCCATCCTGCGGGATATCATAGTATATCGTAGGAGCAGTGGTAAAGGAACTATTGAGTCAGTAACATAACTTGTATTGGACCGACGCGCCGGGGATGAGACAGTCACGTATGTTCATCACTGGCGGGCCATCCAAGACAAAGACTAACGAATTGCTAAAGCTGAGCAGAAAACAGCTGAAATATGCAGTGGAATCCTAACAAGACACTGCACACTGAGCAGACACCTAACTAACATAGGTGTGAAGGATAATCCAGAATGCAGGATGTGTGGTGAGGATGAAGAAACCTCTCACCACATACTATGTAAATGCCCAGCCTTGGTGGCTGGGAGGTTTTCATTCTTCGGGGGACTAATCGTGACCCAGGAAGAAATAGCCAGAGCTCCCATTGATCGTATACTCTCTTTTTGGAGAGGAATGGGATAGAATAGAATATTTATTTATTTATATAGGTTAACAAAAGACACAATGATTAATTTTAATATCTATAGGTATAAATAAATAAATGAGTGATTGCTTAGACTCGTTAGAGTCTGTGAGCAATGGGTAGTTTGATAAGTGTGTGCGTACATATGCGAAATACCCAACTAAGTTCTATTTATTTTGCGAAGGATCCTAAGAACCTGAATGCAAAGGCAATAGACCAGTGTTGCGTATTATAAATATATGTTTTCATGGATTTTATAAAACATGTATTTACATTTAATTATAAAAGAATTTTGATGTTGGTGAATTTTTAGGTATCAATATTAAGAAAAATATTAAAATTAAAATATTAGAAGTTAACTTAACACGAAAATTTACAAATAAAAAACATAAATTTGAGGAATTAGAGAACTTAAAGACTAAAAGAAAGCTTAAAGACTTCCAGTATTATTAAGTGTATCTATTTCTGTGTAATTTATGTTCAGCAGCCATTTTTTTATTTCTTTTTTATATTTTGTTACAGATCTAACTTGTTTAATATTTTCTGGGAGCTTATTGTATAATCTAGGAGCTAAGTAGACAAAACATTTTGTTCCTATAGTCTTTTGTGCAACGACTACCTTTATTTGTTTTTTATCTTTACCTCTTGTGTAGTAGCTTTGATCAACGAGTGTTGTTTCTGAGTATATTTTGTATTGGTACATTAATAAACATTGAGAATATAGCTTACGCACATTTAATAATTCTGACTCTTTGTATAATAATTCAGTAGGATAAAGGTTGGGTTTTCCATATAAGGATTTTAAATATATTTTTTGGATTAATATTAACGGTGTAATGTTAGTTTTGTTTGCACCTCCCCATGCTATAATGCCATATTTTAAAATCGATTCAATCATGCCATAGTAAATGATTTTAATGTGTTTTTTGCTTAATATATCTTTTAATATTTTAAATCTATAAATTAAAGATCTTAGTTTTTTTACAGTGTTGGTGATATAGTGATTCCATTTTAAATGAGGGTCTAAAGTTATTCCCAGATAGTTAATTTTTTTCACAGGTAGTTATGACCAAATTAGTGTTAACAATATTTATTTCATTAAAATTGCTTCTGTAGGAGCAAAATGGCAAATATTGTGTTTTTGAGATACTAAGGGTCAAGGTATTTTCATCAAACCAATCCTTAATCACCTTTAAGTTCAATTCCGAAATTCTTATCACTTCCTCCCATGAATTTCCTTTAAAAAATATGGCGGTGTCATCTGCAAATGATACTATATCTCCTCTAATATTTAGGCTAAATGTCATTTAGATACATAAAAATAAAATTGGGGCAAGAACCGTACCTTGTGGAAGACCATAGGGCACGGTTCTTGCTTTGCTTTTTTGGTTTCCTATTTTTACAACTTGTGTCCTTTTATCTAAATAACTTTTCAATAAATCGTGGCAAAGACCTCTTACACCAAAATTATCTAATTTTTTAAATATTTTATTGTGACTAATTGTGTCAAAGGCCTTTTCCAGCTCTATGAAAACACAGAGGGATGGTGTACTATTATCCAAACATTCATAAACTTTTTTAGTCAGGCAGGCTATAGCATCACTTGTTGATGTATTTTCTCTGAACCCAAACTGTTTTTTTGATAATAAATTAAATTTGTTGAGGTATTGCACTAATCTTTTTTTTAACGCTTTTTCGAAAATTTTTGTAATATTAGAAGTCAAAGATATAGGTCGGTAATTTTCCATCAAATTTTTGTCCCCCTTTTTATATAAAGGTTTAATTATAGCAACCTTGAAATTGGATGGACATATTCCGGATTGAAAAATTTTATTTATGAGATTGACGAATAATGGTGTTATTATATTTATTGTTTCTTTTAACATTTCTGATGTGATGCCGTCAAATCCAGGATTATTATTTTTTAGTTCTTTTATGTATTCGTTTATTTCCTTGTCGTCTACTGGAGTAAGAAAAAAAGAATGATTGGTAATTGCAATAGGGAAGGTTGTATTTTAGTAAATCTATTTTATTTGCTAATTTTTTTCCTATTTCTGTGTAATGCTTATTAAACTCGTTTGCAATTTGTTTTTCGTCATTTACTACATAATTGTTATCTAATTTAATTTGTGTTATTTCCTGATTTTGTCTTTGACTTTTGGTGATATCTTTTGTTATTTTCCAGAAAGTTTTATTACAGTGGTTATTATTTTCAATTTGTTTCTCATAATAATTTTTTAGTTTTTTTTTTTATATACAAAGAATACTGAAAATGTTGTATGCCTCAATTATTTCAATAAATTGTTCGTGTGCGTTAATATTATTAAAAGAATATGCTCACAAGGCATTTTAAACGGCAGCGCGCTGGAATAGGGCGCGCGGCTACGTCACAAAAATGCCGGCACCATGCGGACAGATTTTATTGATATGGCTATCCTTGGCATTTACGGTTCTTGTATATTGTTCAGCATAGCATATACCAAATTAGATCAGAATTCTGAGATTAACGTAGGAATTCCAAGACTAACTACACATTAAAAAAAATCACTGGCCCCTCCAGTTAGCAACATGTCGAACATGAAATTCTCCTTCTAAAGATCATAATATTTCAATAATTTTTTCTCTCCTTGCTTCCTTCAGTTACAAACACATCAATTTAATAGCCTAATTTCGTTTATGCCTCATGTTCATTATATTTTCATCAAACCTGATTCATAATCCGCATCTTCCTCTCATTCAATTCCTTTTACCCTTATAAATTTCAACACGCTTAAAATTTCATTCGTAAACTTCGCCGAATCAAAACGTAAAATACTGCTCCAACGATGCTATCGATTATTGTACTCTATCTAAAGTATGCGTGAAAGCGGCTATTCAAAGAATGCGGAAGGTGGTAATCAGGCAAGTTTACAACACATAAATTTAATTTACAACTGATAGCCTATTCCACTTTATAAATCGGAGATTCGACGCTCTTAGTTAGAGGGTGTAAAGAGAATAAGTTAGTTACGGCGAAAAATGATAGGGCATAATGAAAAATCAGGAGCATGAAAATGGCAAATTTCTTACCATTTTTTATTTATTTATGTATTGAAAACAGCAACTGAAAATAAATTCCCAATTACAGATATCTGTTTAAAATAAAACATGCGTGAGTGGTAACTACTACAAATGCAACTACGACTATAACTATAACCATAACCATAACCATAACCATAACCTTAACCATAACCATAACCGTAACCGTAACCGTAACCGTAACCGTAACCGTAACCGTAACCGTAACCGTAACCGTAACCGTAACCGTAACTATAACTATAACTACTATAACTATAACTAGAGCCATAGCTACAACTATAACTTCAACTCTAACTATAACATGACCATAACTCTATTTAAAACGTTTAGATTACAAATTATAAATTAGACAATTAGGCAACAAGTAATAAAAATACAAAGTAGTAATTCAAGCGGTGTTAAATAGATATCACGAGTGAATTTGAGATATCGTAGAGTCTGTTTTTCACTTTATTTAGAAAAGATCGGAAAGTCACCAAATATGTCACAAAATTTCTGAAAACTGTATAATTACTCATCATTGTAAATATAGGAGATCTGATGTCGTAATTACTTCCACATCGAGTGAAAGTATAGGAACGCAAAAAATATTTTGTTCAAATAGCCTTAGAATGTCATGAATCGTCGAGATTTTAAATTTGAACAAAAAAATGTTTGTGCGCACGATTACTCTGGAATTCTTTAAGATATATGTATTTTAATGAGATCTGGAATTAGATTATAATTTGATCTTATTCCGTTAAGGAGTTAGTGGGTAAATGGTTGATGGGGGTAAATAGGTAAATCAAGCAAGGAAGTAAAATTAACATTTGGTATGTATAAGAGAAGGTCTCAAAAAATTTTTTGGCTTTAGCCACCCCCATTACCACTCCCACCCCATTATTAAAACGGGTGAAAAAATAAAATTGTGATTTAGTGTGTCTACAAGAACTAAAGGCATCAACATTTTTTTTAATTCATCCACTACCACTACCCACTAGTGAATAGTAGTATTTCACAGTTTTTTACTGACTGCAATATCATTTATGAACCCAATACTCACTAGTGAATAGTAGTATTTCACAGTTTTTACTGACTTTGCAATATCATTTATGAATAACAAAAACAAGAGGGCCCCCAGATGTGAGCCCTGAGGACGCCCAAATGAGCAGTAAACATCAGATTCAAAATTATTAACGCTTTCAAATTATTTTCCGTTTCGCAAGTATGAGAAAACGAATTGTATTAAATCACTGGAAAAATGAATTTTTTTAACTATTTTAAAAAACCGCTGCCCAAGGAATCACTACTTCCACATCCAGATTTTCTATCCAAGTCACTCACAACGAAAAAATTTTGTATGTGGAATTCATTATTTATGGAACTTAAATAATAAAATATTTAAAATCCTCTACCCCAAAAACCCATAAAACGATACCTCACATCGGTAGAGGGGGTGGTAGTGGAGATGGATGAAGTAAAAAAATATTTTGAGGTTTCTGATTCTTATACACACACTAAATCACAATTTTCTTTCATCCCCTTTAATAATGGGGGTGGTAATGGGAGTGGCTAATGCCAAAAACTTTTTTGAGACCTTAGCTTCTCTTGTATATACTAAATATCAATTTTATGGACTCTTAACCTGCTTGATTTACCTATTTACCCCAAATTTACCCCGATTTACCCCCCAACCCTTAGACGGAACAAGACGAAAATATAATATAGTTCTAGATCTCATTAAAGTACATATGTGTACCAAATTTCAAGTCAATATCTCAAACGGTTCCAGAGTAAACGTGCGCAAAATAAAAGTTACAAACCGACAGACAGAAATTTTTTTCTCTCAAACTTAAAATCTCGACGTTTCATGACATTCTAAGCAACAATAAAAATTTTTAAAATTTTTTTTTGTCGTTACTATACTTCCACTGGATGTGGAAGTAATTGTTAGTGATAATGCGAGACCAAGAAAGGAACAATATAAAAAAAGGCTTTTTTGGCCCATCGGTGGTAAAGTGTGGAAACCTTCTTTTTTTACTAATTTTGGGGTGATGAATACGAATCTCTCATCCGAATTGGCTAAAAACATCGGGAAGATAGTAAAAAAGAACCCTTGTTTGAGGGTGGCATTGAAATTGATATTAGAACTTACAACAAAAAGTTATTCTTTAGCGCAGGAAATTCTTCCATAATACTCAGTTTCGTTAGGAAAATAGAAAAAGAACTCCCGTTAAATGGCTATTATCAGGTTATAATGTGATTACTTCTGAATACTCTTACACCCAGCCCAGGTGGTGCATTTTATCTTTTTATAGTTTTTATTGGTTTTAATTGCAAATGAAATTCCTAATCACCCAGTTTGATGTTTTTTAATCATAATAAGGTGATTTAGTCAATTTAGATGAATATTTCTCAGCCCTGTATATTATTAATACTTTTGGGGTTGGTGTGCATGTCACTGTCCAGAAAATATTACTTGTTTTTTAAATAAAAAATTCTTTAAATATTTAAATGACTTGGCTATGAAAATGAGAATCTTCACACTATGGCACCCAAATAAGGGTTGTTTTTAATGTGTTCCCAAGATTTTTTGCTAAAATGGGAGTCGGATTTGTCTTCAGCACCCCAAAATTCACCCCAAAATTAGTAACAAAAAGATGGCTTCTACACTTTACCACTGGCTTTTTATAACATTCTCATTTAATATATAATATCAAAATCGTCTGCCTAGTAATGTCAGCATCTTTAGGACAATCAGTATTTAAATCATATCCATTCTTTGCGAGTCATAATGATATAAAAAAAACTATAAAACATTATTATTATAATAATTATTATTATTGTTATTACTATTAAAGAAATAAATTTGGCCTCTCCCAGATTTTGTTTCACAGCTTCTTCATTTCAGAGATATAATTGTTATTCCTTACTTCTGCAAAGCCCCTCTTGTATAGAACCAAAGTTAGAAATTAGGTTTCTAGTAGGCGACAATTTGCTTAAACGATCGTTTATTCAATTAATTTCATTTCTGTTTTCGGTCCTAATATTTTACGGCACGCCATTGGCTGAATTCACGGCAATCACTATCTGATCATCAGAATGTACATAGCAGACTAGTACAAACATCTAGTCTTTTCTGAACACACAAGAACGTTGCGTTCTTACCCCTGGAAAGATGGTCGAAATCTTTGTCAATATTTGCTTTTCTTAGCAAAGACAATCGTGCTTTAAATGGCTATAAATTTATTTGAGTTATTCTCTTTATTTATTCTCCACCGTAAATAACACGGTTCTACATTATCGGAGAGATCCTATTGGTCTCGAACAATACACAACAAAATAGATAAAGACCGAAATAATAAAAGTTGAAAGTGCCGAATTAGTGAGCTTTTCTCCGTGGAAGAGAACTCGTGAATGGAGAATAAAAACAATTAGCTCCAACTCGAGGAACTGTTCGATTTCTCCCCAAGTGTCCTATCGGGTTTTCTTAATTTGAAAGAAAGACAGTAAACTATAGACTGCCGACCATTGTGCTTCTTAAGTACGGATAAGAATTCGATACACCAATTAGAATTTTAGCAGCCACACTTCCCCTTCGATGCATATATTTAAATTAATTAGAAACGAAATAGGCTTTGCCCATTAATTTTTTTAGGTTGATACAATTATTTTCCATTTTAAATTAGCTTCAGACCCTCCTTTGTAGAAATACTTAGGCCATTAAAATGTATATTAAACCCAGAGTTAAACGAGGGGTATTTGTATGAAGTTGTTCACTTTTAGACGGATAATTAAGGAAAGTGAGATATTTTTCTGTCGATCCATCAAACGATTTTTCACTGAAAGTACATTTGTAAGTGGCTTAGGAAAATTAGACTTACTTAAATCGAAAACTAATCCGGATGAAACTAATTTGTAGTTACAAACACTATAATTAATCGCCCTAATTATAACACACCAAAAGTTTTCGGTTTTCGTCATTTTAATCTTTCCTTAAAATATAAAATTCATATTTTAAAGTTAGGCCCGTTTACAAATTATCAGTCAAATCCTAATTTCATGTTATTCGGCAACATTGTCTTTTATATTTAAAGTATTTTATCAGATTTTTTTTACTTAAAACATGGTCTCCTTAACAAAAAAGCAGATCCTGCATAATAATTGTGATTATCTGGGTAGGTGTTGAAATTACGATATCTTTGTGTAAATACTGAATTTTATGTTCCAAATTTTTCAAAATTGTCAAATTGTTATTTAAAAAAAATTCGTTGTAATTGTGATATTTTGATTAAGCTGAATATTGGATTAACAGTGGCACAATTATTTTTTTTTCTTCGTATCTAGAGGATATGCGGCAATATGTAGAGTATCGTAGTTTCAGGTCGTTTGGAGGCATGGTCACTTCGGGCGTTCCCCAGGGATCTATACTGGGCCCGCTTGTATTTGTTGTTTTTATGAATGATATTGTGGTTGATTTATATGTAGAGAACCTTTTATATGCCGATGATTTGAAAATCTATTGTGTAATAGAAAACGAACAAAGTTGCGAATAGCCTAATTAAGGTTAATGAATGGTGCTTACCTAATCATTTGCCATTTTATAAAATGCATAACACTATCGAGTACAATTATAATATAAATTGTCAAATATTGCAGAGGCCTTATACAGTAAAGAATCTTGGAGTTATCTTCTAGTACAGTAACTAGAGGTTTTAACTTCGGAATAATATCATATTGAACGGATTTCGTTCATTTTTGGCAGTAAAATAGTAAATGCTTCACAGAAAAGTTTCTATATTGTGCGGTGGCTTGCTAATTTATATAACGGCTCTCGTCAAGTACCTCGAAAAGTATTACTTTATCGAAAAAATTTTACAGACCAATTACAGAAAGTACAAACTGGGAATTAATTATATTTTTTGTTTATTGATATAGGATTAATAATTTCGGAGGTATTTAAGTTTATATTTGGTATGCAAGTGTTTCGAAATTACCTTTAAAGTTTAAAAGGCATTTTTATTCTAAAGTAAGTGCTTTAAATGAGCAAAAAAATTTGAGCATCTAGATAATGCTACATCTTAACGAAAAACTGTATTTGAGATAATTTTTTTAAATTACTGGCTAATCAGAGTAACAAAATGGCGACCTTTTTGTATAAAAAAAAATATAAATACGCATATTTTTCCGTCATAACTTCTTTATTTTTTATGCTACAGGAACGAGTAAAACATAATTTGAAAGCGCAATTAATTGTCTTTAATTTTATTTCTTAGCATGCGTGACGTAGGTGTTATAATTTCTGAGATATTTAACAATTAAACTAAATTTTCGTATTATAAACGTTCGGACGCCATTTGTAAACTTTCATATCTCCGAAACTATTAAATCTATGAAAATAAATAAACAAGCGAAATTCATTATCAGTTTATGAGATTTATTTTTGGTCTCTACCCATTTTTCAATAAACTAATATTTATGGAGATATTTGGAAAAGGAAAAAAAATGGCGTTTTGTCGAAAATACCTTTATAGTTTAAACTGTATTTTTTTCTAAAGCAAGTGCTGTATAGAAACCAAAAAATTTGAGTATCTACGTTAAGCAATATATTAATGAGAAACAGTGTTTGAAATTCCTTTTTTTTTAATTACTGGCTAATTACAGTAACAAAATGGCAACGTTGTTATTAAAAAAAATATGTAGCCGCAGATTGCTTCGGTCATAACTTCTTTGTTTTTTATGCTACAGAAACAAATAAAAAAGCAGTTGAAAGCTTAAAGAATAACCTAATGTTCTACCTATTAGCTTCTTTGACGTAGGTGTCACAGTTTCTGAAATATTTAACTCTCACTCTAAATAATTACCTTATGATCACTTGGATGCCAAATGTAAAGTTAAATATCTCCGAAATTATTAATCCTACATCAATAAAAAAAATATAATTAATTCCCAGTATGTACTTTCTGTAATTGGTCTATAACATTTTTTTGATAAAGTAATACTTTTCGAGATACTTGACGAAAGCCGTTTGGAAATGCCTTTTTTTTAAGCTAAAATCGCAATTTTGAAGTCGTTATATCTTAAAAACTATCAATTTATGTGAAAAATTGCATAGAACCTTTTCTTTTTAAAATTTGATTCTAGTTCAGCTCCAATAAATATATCAGGGGGTGGCATCCACCCCCTATAAATTAACAAGCCCCAGCACAATATAGAAACTTTTCTATGAAGCATTTACTATTATACTACCAAAAATGAAAGAAATCCGTTCAATATGATATTATTCCGAAGTTTTGCATATTTTTTACCTCTAGGTACGTACTATTCGATAAATATCTGAGTTTTAAAGAGTATATTAATTCCACCATTACATCAGCATTAGAAGGCTTGGGGTTTATACTGAAAAACTGCAAAGGGTTTAGTAATACTGATATTAACAAGTTGCTGTACTATTCATTTGTACGATCAAAATTAGAATATTGCTCGGTGATATGCCCTTACATAAACAATGTTGATAATGTTCAGTGCCGTTTTGTTAAGTACCTACTTATGCTTTATTGAAGACGGTATCTATTCGATAACTGGGTATTCATTTTGTCTTCCTACTCCTCGAACTAATTTGTTAAAATTTTCCCCTTTATATTTTATATGTGAAAATCGTAATCTACTGCAAGATAGGCTTGATATATTCAAGTGTAATATTCATTCAATTAAACGGCTTGGTATAATAATAAATACAGCATATAACTTTGCTTTCTTATACTATTCTACTGCGTAGTTCTATTGTACCTGGTTCTAGTTCTATTCTGTTGTAGTATTTTATATTACATTACTGTAATATTTCCACTCCGTAATTGGTTACCCGTTAGGTAGTTGTATCTTAATAAATAAATAAATACATATGATAAGCCCATGCTTAACATTGAACAAATCAAAACAATTGAACTTGAATATACTTAGCTTTATTTTTTGTACACATTTTATTAAAGACTTAACTGCTGCCTTTTCTAGTATGTGTTATATGAACTGTGAAATAAATATTGGAAATGTCCAAAGAACTAGAAAAAGCTGGCGATGGAGAAAAGTGAAACACTGTAGAGTATTATCGGTTCGAGAGCCACTGAATTAAAATCAATAGATTTATTTGGCTTTAATAACTTTTGTGGTTATATAACGTTCACCTTAACACATATGAATCAGTCGTTTACTAATCTAATGGAGTTGGGGAACCAAGTTATAAGGGATTTATATAGAAAAGTTTAAAATACTTGCTTGTGGCTGGATATATAAAAGTTCCAAAAAGTAAAAGTTACGTTTGTCGACTAGAAATATAATTTCACTAAACTACAGTATTGGACAAAAGTAACGAATATTATTACATTTTCAGAAGGTGAAAAAATACTTAATAAAGTGAGAGTGTCACTCTTTCTTTACTTCTACAATTGACTACCATACAGAAACATGTCATTTTAATAAAAAATATAATGAAATCAAAACCTAAATAGTTGTTAAAGGTGTGATTTTTTATAAGAAACTAAACTGAGGTTATGATGCATAATATCAGAACGTAAGAAACGTGTATTGTTGAAATTGTAAGGTGCATGCTACTCAGTGCTGTAATGCTAATTGGAGAGAGAGGCAGTGGTAGTGGCAACCTACCTTCATGTTTCTGAAGAAAAACGTTCAAAGTGCTGATGAAATTCTTGTAAATATTGCCTTACGACAAAATCATGTGGTATTTTAATCTCAGGTACAAACAGAATAGCTATGAGTCGAACAGTTGTATTTATGGATTTCGAAAATAATTGATGAACAAACTGAACAACCTCTCACATGCACTATGGAGTCTTCATTGAAGAGGGATTATCCTGTTTCTAACGTGGAAATTGTGTACATTGGACATTATAGAAACACTCCAAAATGTAGATAATTCAAGTTTAGGAACGTCATCTCGTAAAAGACAGATTACAGATTCCTCAATTCCAGAACCTCGAAGTTTAACAGTTTCATAGTCTTCCACAAAATGACTAACCCCTGTGGAAAAATGCAATGAATCAAGAGATGAAAACTGGGGATGAAGCAAATACATGGAAACGCTCTACGCTACCCTCTTCAAGAAAAGCCATCGGGTGCAAATAGGCTTTTAGAAAGAAACAAAATTCAGTAGGGGAAATCGAAAGATTTAAAGCAAGACTGGTGGCCAAAGATTTTGCCCAACGTCTAGAAGAGGAGCATTGTTTGAAGACCTGCGGGAAAAGCTATTCCTCAAAGATTAAGATGAAGCATTATTGAACGAGTAAGTTGGAATTACAACTCTGCTATGTGGCACCTAACGCCACCTATTGTTATTTGATATTTTTAATGTTAGTATTATGTCACCTTTTTACTTGTCAGTCTGTTATTGAATTGTAATTGAACTAAATTAGTTGTTATACGGATAATAACGCACCGAGGTCGGCAGTGTACTTCGCGAGGGCCTCTGGCTCGAGGGAATATACGTCGACCGAGGGCGTCATTATCCTATAACACCCATAGTGCTTTCAACGTTTAATGTCCTACAAGTCTGTTATTTAATTCGAATTTTTTTTTCGACATTTACGATTTATTAATTTGACATCTATTGTTCAGAACGATTTGATTTAAATGAGAGTAAAAATCAAAATTGTTTGTAAACGCCGCCGTTGCATAGCAACGCATTTTGTTTGTCAATAACGCTATCATAATTTGCTTGTTTTGGGTTCTGTTGTAATTTTATAATGCCCTAGGGCGTTATAGATATTCATAACGCCCTAGGGCGTTATTTTTCATTTAATGTATCTCAAAATAGGGTGGTTATTGTAAAATAACAGACTTGTAGGACATTAAAAAGGTTTATGTCTATTTAAAAATACCGAACACATTTCAATATTCAATAAACATTAATTTCAGTCATGTTCTATTACACTTTCATTATAACATTCCTAATGATATTTTAGAAGGTCTTATTTCCGTGCTTCTGAAGAATATATATGCTGTATGTATGTGCCAATCGTGCCTGCTATAACGTTTGACAGTGCTTCATTACAACTCTTAAGAGACAGTCGCTTTTATGGTATTATCTCGTTAAAAACAAGTGTTGTATTGTAATCGAGGTCCTAAAATAGACGTGAGACTTTGAGAAGATCGCTAAAAATTAGTTGTCGACCCAACACACATAATCACATGAGTTGATCAATCAAGTAATAAGGCAAGGATTCAAATAATATAAACATATATTGATTAAAAGTTCAATTTGTATACAGTTTACCGATTTGTAAAATGCCTAACTAACTATATATAAAAAACGGATTTGCATACCAAATATGGCAAGCATGGGCACATCGCAGAAATGATGTTTAATCGCAACTATATTCAATAGCGATGGTATCAATCGGTTGTTACAAAAGATCGGTGGGTAAAATGGGTAGGTTAGCATATTTTTCAAATTTTATCTCGTCGGGCGACTTTGGAGACTGAAAACGAGACGATTTTAAGCGTAGTTTGGAGAAATTGTTATTTTATTATTTAGATCGATTTTGCTAGGTCCTACAACAGTATTATCTCCAATTTTAGTTCAGTTTTTCGCATAATCACCCTGTATCTATATTTAACATGCGTGGATAAAAAGCATAATAGGAGATTTAATGGATTTTCCGCTTTTCCAACAACTGCAATTTTTAATTCTCTTATCGCTCATATCGTCGTTGGATTTCTCGTACTATTCTATCACTCTGGTCTAAGTTACCAGCATTGTATCTGTACTCTAATAGCATTTTTATGCAAACTGTTCAACGAGAACATGCAAAAGCTTCTTAAGAAATGATTTAAGGAAGTTCAGCTTAATGTTCGTTCTCTGGACAAAAACGTTTAAGCTTTTGCTGGAGAGATCCTTTAGATTTGAATAAGTAACCATTACTTAACTTGCTGTAAAGTTATCGGTAAGGAATTTTGAAATGAAGATGTTTAATATTTATATTTAAATCCAAATTAATCAAAGATGAGTTTTTCTTTAAATTTGAAAAAATATTTTTCTTCATTTTGCATAATTGAATTACAGTTTTTAGTAGAGTGACTAGTAGATCGATACAACCTGAAATGTCATTACAGAAAACTATTGATTAGGGTCACAATATTTAATAAAAAGTTTGGTCAAGTCAAATGTGGCTATTCTTTTTTCTATATAGATCGATTATCCTGGACTCAGCAAAACCAAAATGGCGGCCTACATGGATTTAAATAATCTCAATAAACCTTCCTGTAGAAATACTAATTCATATCGTGCAAACCTTATCTAGTGAAATAGAAATTGTGATAAAATACTAAAATATTATTTGTCCATGATCCAATATATGCATTCTCATTCAACAACTACGTAATAATGATATATAATTAAACTCACACTCTAATAATTTGTTGGACCATTATATTACAGACTCTTTCACGCAGAAACAATTTATATTTTAAATCAGTTGCAAATTTGTTCCATTTGGCGTATTTTGTCGAATGGAAAATTAATTATTTTATATGTATAAAGAATGAAATTGAATACAATTTTAAACAGAAATGTTAAAAACAAAAATATGTGAAATAGCGGGTATATACGTGCATGGATTTAGTGGCGCCAGTAGATATTGGCACGCCAGTAAAAAAATATTGCACGTATAAACAGTTACTGGCGAGAACTGGCAAGCAAGTCTTGACCTTGCATGCATTGATGCATGCTTGCCGGTAATTGTTTATACGTGCAATATTACTTCCACGTCCAGTGGAAGTATAGTAACGACAAAAAAATTTTTAAAAATTTTTATTGTCCGAATAGGCTTAAAATGTCATGAAACGTCGAGATTTTAAGTTTGAGTGAAAAAAAAAATTCTGTCTGTCTGTCTGTCGGTCTGTCGGTCTGTCTGTCTGTCTGTAACTTTTTTTTGTGCGCACGTTTACTCTGGAACCGTTTAAGATATTGACTTGAAATTCGGTACACATATGTACTTTAACGAGATCTAGAACTAGATTATATTTTCATCTTGTTCCGTCGAAGGGTTGGGGGGTAAATTGGGGTAAATTTGGGGTAAATGGGTAAATCAAGCAGGTAAGAGTCCATGAAATTGGTATTTAGTATATATAAGAGAAGCTAAGGTCTCAAAAAAATTTTGGCATTAGCCACCCCCATTACCACCCCCACCTCCTTATTAAAGAGGATGAAAAAAAATTGTGATTTAGTGTATGTACAGGAACCAGAAACCTCAAAATATTTTTTTTTACTTCATCCACCCCCCACTACCACCCCCACCAGCACCCCCACCCCACTACCGATGTGGGGTATCGTTTTATGGGTTTTTGGGGTAGAGGATTTCAAATATTATATTATTAAAGTTCCATAAACAATTATTTTCACATACAAAGTTTTTTCGTTGTGAGTGACTTGGATAGAGAATCTGGATGTGGAAGTAGTGATTCCTTGGGCAGCGGTTTTTTTTTACTGTCGTGCCAATATCTACTGGCGCCACTAAATCCATGCACATATAAACCCGCTATAATTGTATAATTTACAGGAAATGCTTAGTGCAATGGCTCAGTTAGTTACTTTTGATATATCCGGGAAATTAGTAAACTGAGGTTACGTGAAAAACGTTTTGCTTGAATTTGAGAATTCTTTTTTCAGGCGAAATTAAATATCTATGCTCTAATACGATATATAGACGTTACATTTGAAATTATGCTTTACACTTCTAGATATTTTAAAATTTTCTTACTTTTTTTATTAGCTGTATTAAATTATTTTTCTTTCAAGCCAAGAATGGTTTCACAATATCTGAAAAAGTGTTGATGAATGCTCTGACGATACGCCTCATACGTGCGCAAGTGTTAAAATTACTAAACATCTTGAACCATTAAAAATGTCTATTAGACCGTCCGTGTACACGAAACCCGGATTTCTTGCTGAAGTCAAATATTTCGTGTTAAGTTTATTCTTTCTAGATATCTGTAATATATTTCAAATAGTAGAATCCAAAATTCTATTTCTTTTATTTTAGCAAAAATTTTCGAAAACCAAAGTTGAACTTTCATTTGTTTCTTAAGACATAATTACATATGGTTTTCAAATTTAAAACTATCTTTTGTCTCTTGAAGGCCGATCTATTAATTCATGTTTTTATCTACCAGTTACTTATCTGTCAGAAAATAATAACCATAAAATAAAGGTCAAATTTGCAAGAGAATAGTTTATCATGTGATCTCTCAGATAGATAACCGACAGATAACAAATATTGGTAATACTGGTTAGTATCTACTATGAATTTGATTGGCATTTCGGCTTCATACGTGACGAAAGATGACAGTATTTTATTTTTATTAACCTCTAGCTCAAAGTCAAATGAAACTATACTTTCAATTAAAATTTACGATGAAAATGTTTACAGGTAAACCACTGCAGCTATTAAACTATGTTTCTATCTTATAAGAAATCAAAACGTTGTTAATCAGCCACCTGATGATGAGTGGCACTTATTACACTTTAATGTACAATGTATTACCAACAAAATACCAATGTTAGATAAATTTTTTGACGAATGTAAACCGTTAATATTATGTCTTTGCGAAACTTGGCTAACACCTACGAATGTAAATGCATTTAACTTACAAGATTATAATATTATCTCATCCTTCTGTAGGAAACAATATCGCAAGACTGTAAACCCATTAAGTATCTAAACAATTTGTCAATAGAATTGTCTTTCGAATGTTCGGCGGTTTGTTTCAATAAAAATAGCTGTATAATTGTCATATATAAATCTCCATCCCTAGGTGTCTTCGATATTTTTATTAAACAGTTTGCCAAACTATTACATCTTGTTTCAAAAAACTACAGGGATATTTATATATGCGGTGACTTTAATGTGGATAAGTTAAAAAATAGCAGAGAAAATCTATTCTGTACGATCTGTTACAAAGTTATGGTTTGAAATCATTAATTAATGAACCAACAAGAGTTTATTGTGGTGAAACAGGTATTTCTCGGACAGCAATTGACTATGTTATAACCAATAAAAATAATTCTAGATATTCACTACTAGATCCAGGAATATCAGATCACTCAGCACAAATTTTACATTGCTCTACAAAAACAAATAGTGAAAATAATATCCAAAGAGAGAGATCAATAAACACTCGCAGAACGTTCAACGATAACTCAATAAAAAATTTTCAATTTTATTTTAAGAATGTACCGGAAATTTTAACTCGCGCAGATAGTATATATGATATTGACGAATATTTTGAATTGTTCTGGACTGAATTTAATCACTGCTTTGAACTCTCATTTCCCAAAAAATGTATCAGGACCGCCCTAAAACCTAATAAAAAGCAACATAAATTTACATTCTCCCCTGAACTTCAAGCTGAGTCACAAAATATAAAAGAATTAAACAGATTAAAAAAAATCATGCATGGTGAAAACCTAAACAAACAATATAAACTTAAGAAAAGCCAATACAACAAGAACATCATAAAAGAAAGACAACTGCACAATAAAAAAATCATAGAAAATTCCCATAACAAAACTAAAACCTTGTGGGAAATAGTAAAGTCAAATTTAAACAGCCCTAAAATGCACGAAAAAATCTCTCTAAATTATGAAAATGTTATCATAACAGATCCTCGTAAATTGTCCAATATTTTTGCAGATCATTATGCTTCTTCAATAGAAAAAAAACTGTCTGAACATTTTAATGTAAGGTCTGACGAATGTACGCACTCAAATATAAATAATGATACCATGTTTTTTCATCCGGTCACACCAGAGGAAATAAGTGACATAATCATAGGGCTTCCTAACAAAAAATCCACTGGGGAGGATGAGGTACCTATAAAGTTAATAAAGGAGTGTAGGCTTGAATTTTCAAATTGCTTTGCTAATATAATAAACAAATCAATTATATTAGGTAAATTTCCAGAAAAGCTAAAAACAGCCCTCATAATTCCGGTATTCAAGAAAGGAGAAAAATTATAGGCCTATTTCCCTACTCAGTGTATTTGCCAAAATCATAGAAAAAATTGTGGCAGTTAGACTCACACAATTTCTTAATAATAAAAATCTATTAACTTCATCACAGCATGGTTTCAGAAATAAATTCTCTACCGAAACAGCTGCAACTGAATTAGTACAAAATATTTGCAACGAGATTGACGCAAAAAACTATGTAATGGGGGTGTTTTTTGATCTCTCGAATGCTTTTGATACCCTGGATATACCCTTCATTAGTAAGAAACTCTTTAATCTAGGCATACGTGGCGTCCTAAATGACTGGATAGTTTCTTATTTAACAAATAGAAAACTTCTTGTGAAAATCGAAAAGGAATCATCAGAAAAACATAATGTGAATATTGGAACTCCACAAGGCAGTATACTGGGCCCTCTGTTATTCCTGTTATTTGTCAATGACCTACCACAGCATTTTGAGACTGTAAGAGTTTACATGTACGCGGATGATACAATTTATAGTATCCGCAAAAGGCTTAACAGAATTGAGAGATAAAGTCAATGATATCTTACTAATGTTTGACAATTGGTGTTTTAAAAATCGCCTGATTATAAACTATGACAAAACAGTTTGTATTAACTTTAAAACAAAGCAAAGAAATGTAAATTTTAATTTTAATTTAAGTTTTAATAATCATCCAGTAATTTTACAGACAGAAACAAAATTCCTCGGAATACTACTTGACGAGAACATTAGTTGGTCCAGACATATCGACCACTTATCCTCTAAGTTGGTACAATCCTGTTTTGCTATTTCTAATTTAAAAAATAATTTAGACCAAAAATCTCTACTTTCGGTATACTATGCACTAATTTACTCAAAATTATCATATAACATAATAGTGTGGGGTCAGAGTGTGGATATTCAGAGAATATTCATACTACAAAAGAGAATATTAAGAATTATATTTAACATCGCATTCCGAGAATCTTGTAGAACAACATTTAAAAATGAGAACATTCTTACTTTAGTGTCTATTTATCTTTACAAACTATTAACTTACATTCACATAAACAAACACAAATTACCAATATCTAAACATCAATACGCCACACGAAATAATGATGATATCTATGTAAATAAATATAATCTAACAACTTACAGAAAATCACCTATTTGTGCAGGCAGCTATTGTTACAATAAACTACCACCGAATATTAAAAATATAAATAACATCAATAAATTTAAAGCAGAGCTAAAACGATTTCTGATTTCAAATTGCTTCTATACTTTGCAGGAATACAATTCTTTTTGACTTCATCCTCAACTCGCACTTTGTTTACTTCCGCACATTATACTATCCGTATGTATTTGTGTATATATGATATTGTAAGTGTATGTGTGTCTATATATGCGTGTATATATATGTATATTTACATTTATGTTTTTGTGTTGTTTGTACTAGTATATGTATGATATATGTATACTATTATTTAGTTTTCTATATTTATTATGTACCTTTTAATTTGTATTTTTTGACGTATTCTATCCAATGTATTATTGGCCAAAGGAATGAATAAATTTATTATTATTATTATTATTATTATTATTATTATTATAACAGTTTCTTCCTTAGCTCTCCATGTAGTATCATAATTCTTATTTTTAGTAACTGTTTTATATCTATTGGACAATTTAAGAAGGAGATCCCTTTCTTCATATAATTAATACTTCGTAGTGGGGAGGTGGATGGAGTAAAAAATATTTTGAGGTTTCTGGTTCCTGTACATACACTAAATCACAATTTTTTTTCATCCCCTTTAATAAGGGGGTGGGGGTGGTAATGGGGGTGGCTAATGCCAAAATTTTTTTTTGAGACCTTAGCTTCTCTTGTATATACTAAATACCAATTTTGTGGACTCTTACCTGCCTGATTTACCCATTTACCCCAAATTTACCCCAATTTACACCCCAACCCTTCGACGGAACAAGATGAAAATATAATCTAGTTCTAGATCTCGTTAAAGTACATATGTGTACCAAATTTCAATATCTCAAACGGTTCCAGAGTAAACGTGCGCACAAAAAAAAGTTACAGACAGACAGACCGACAGACCGACAGACCGACAGACCGACAGACCGACAGACAGACAGAAAATTTTTTTTCGCTCAAACTTAAAATCTCGACGTTTCATGACATTTTAAGCCTATTGACAATAAAAATTTTTAAAAATTTTTTTGTCGTTACTATACTTCCACTGGACGTGGAAGTAATTAAGTACGATAAATTTGGGTTTTGCAATTATAGGGATTATCTATACATTTTTTTGTTGAGCCCTGTACAGTAAATTTAGCATGATGTGGTAAAAATTGACATGCCTTGGTTAAATCTTCGCAGAAAGTTTATCCCTTCCTAGCAATCACGTATGTGGAAGGGTTGCAAATGAGCAAACGTCGTTAATGCCTTTAAGTTGTTTACTTCCAAAGTAACCACAGGCATTATCTCAGTATTACGTTGTAGTGATTCAGAATATTATAATTCAAGGACTGATATTTATTTTGTTTTACAAGTTAATTTAATTAATGTGAAAATAAATCAAGATTATTGTGTAAAAATTCAATTTACTAATGATATATTGAATTAATCAAACTAAAATTGATACTACTGTCGTTATTACAGGCTATGGCGTTGCCTAATTTTTAAAAATTGATGTGTTATTAATATTTTAGAGAATCGATCTATTCCACGCAAGCTGCTTTCCTATGGCCGAAATATACAGGGTGTAACTTAATCCTGGAGGGGGTTGAAATCTTTGGTGTAAAGCTGTCTGTGAAACATGTTGGAATCATCTGGAGACGATAATAATAATTCTTTATTTTCATTAGACTTACAAAGTAAGTATAGAATATTGTTACATGTTCTACCCCCAGAGACACCTATGGGAACTCCCTCTAAGTTCCATGTAGAAGAAACACAGAACAATTAAGTTAATTATTGGCTATTTCGGCGAAAGATGGCGCGCGCGGTGTCAAAATCTAGCCATCTAGAGAACTGCTAGAAAGAGCAAGAGCATAAAAGCAGAAAGAGTGGCCGCGCAAAGGGAGTACAGTTCAATTAGCAGAGTAGTTCAATTTAGAAGACAATTGAGTTCGGATAGTAGGATCAAGTAAGCAAAGTGAACAAGTGACTGAGTTATTGAATCCTAGTACTGAGAGTTATATCAGTGAAGTAATTAACTGTTTCAATTAGTTGTTGTAATTAGTATGTAAGTTAATAAGTTAATATTACCCTGGTGTTATAATTGCCGGATCCACGATACAGGGTGTTTACAAAAGGGGGGTAAACACGTAACAATATAGTCAAATAATAAAACTATAAAATACAAATCGAAAGTACAATTATTAAAACAATCATAAAACAGTTTTAAACATAGACAATAATACATGTATTATATATAAGGATGAAGTACAACTAGACATATTAAGATAATAAAATAAAATAAAGTATGTAAATTAATATATTTGTCATTTATTCTTCCACATTAGTACATTCCAAGAATTCAGCAACAGAATAAAAGTTATATTTTAACAGTATAATTACTTCCACATCCAGTGGAAGTATAGTAACGACAAAAAAATTTTTAAAAATTTTTATTGTTCAAATAGGCTTAGAATGTCATGAAACGTCGAGATTTTAAGTTTGGGCGAAAAAAAAATGTCTGTCTGTCGGTCTGTCGGTCTGTCGGTCTGTCGGTCTCTCGGTCTGTCGGTCTGTCTGTCGTTCTGTCTGTCTGTAACTTTTTTTGTGCGCACGTTTACTCTGGAACCGTTTAATATATTGACTTGAAATTTGGTACACTTATGTAACTTAACGAGATCTATAACTAGATTATATTTTCATCCTGTTCCGTCGAAGGGTTGGGGGGTAAATTGGGGTAAATTTGGGGTAAATAGATAAATCAAGCAGGTAAAAGTCCATAAAATTGGTATTTAGTATATACAAGAGAAGCCAAGGTCTCAAAAAAAATTTTTGACATTAGCCACCCTCATTACCACCCCCACCCCATTATTAAGGGATGAAAAAAAAATGTGATTTAGTGTGTGTACAAGAACCAGAAATCTCAAAATATTTTTTTACTTCATCCACCCCCACTACCACCCCCCCCTATCGCCACCCCCACCCCACTATCGATGTGGGGTATCGTTTTATGGGTTTTTGGGGTAGAGCATTTCAAATATTATATTATTAAAGTTCCATAAACAATTATTTCCACATACAAAATTTTTTCGTTGTGAGTGACTTGGATAGAAAATATGGATGTGGAAGTAGTGATTCCTTGGGCAGCGGTTTTTTTACTTTATATTTGAAAATTTTATTGTCTTTCAATAATTTAAGAGAAAGTGGTAGTTTATTAAATAATTTGATTGATAGGATCATGGGCCCATTAGCCATTAATGATAGTCTATGTTGAGATATATCAACATTGCACATTAGTCTTAAGGAATGATTATGGATGCCATTTCTGTTGGTCACGAACTTATGTGGATTACAGAATGAACAGTTCATTAATTTTGTTGCTGTTTCTCCAACACATAATACAATACTCAATACTCGATTGAACTTATCCAAAATAATACATTTTAAGAACATCTAAACTAACACGTATCCAAAATAATACATTTTAAGAACATCTAAACTAACATGACTTAATTGATAAATGGAGAAACGGGCAACTTAAATTTTGCTTATTAAGAAATTAATATGATTTCCTCAAGATAGATGTGAGTCAACGTAAAGCCCTAAAAGTTTGACATAATCACTTTGTTTCATACTTTGCCCATCAATTCTGACAAACAAACTTTCATTAAGGTTTTTTGGTGAAAATAAAAGGCAATCTGTTTTTGGGTTACTAAGCGCAAGTGCATTGTCAGTGCAATAGTTTTGAATCGAAGATATAGTTAAATTGACTTTAATCTCTAATATCATGAAAATTTTTAACTGAAACAGACGATGTGGTATCATCTGCAAATATTGTCACGTATGACCTATTAATCATATCAGCTTTAACAATGTCATTTATGAATATAATAAACAAAAGAGGACCCAGCACACTACCCTGAGGGTCTCCAGTGTGGGTGAGACTGGGAGAAGATTGAAATAATTGCCCGTTGTAATTTAAATGAACTTCCTGTGGTCAATCTTTAAAATATGATTTAATCCATATTTGAAAAGCTTATGAACTAAAAAGTTATGGTTTATCGGGTCAAACGCACGACTTAAATCATTCTTCACTTCAATCATTACCTAAAACTGAGTTTTAAAGCTCGATTGGTAATGCTGTTTTGCGGCACCATTCAATGAACCCAATCTGAAAGCATAAGGAGGAGCTGTCCGTCAGGGGCCACTTCACTGTGCGATAAACCTTCTAATGTTACAGCATATAAACACTTCATTCTACATTACGTCTATCTGATTATTGGATTATACACTGCGTATCTGTTTGTTAGCATTACATGCGTATGTGCCTATAGTTTGGATGACCCACGAATTGGCACTTATGCCATCTTGTCACCCTGCTACATGGGGTTAATGTTAATCCTTGTTGATTCTCAGTATTACCAGCCAATGTTATTACCAAGTGTTGATATTCCGTGATTTACTTGCTGATTGGTGTATGCCATACATCGGCGATGTTTATCTATGCCAGACAGACTCATATACAGTGCGTCACAAAATTATGCAATAAATTCGTAAGTAGGAGGGAACAAATATGAACAGTGTCTCTACCAGCAACCGTGAACGGGTTGGATCCATTTCCACGCATCCCGACTTTATAAAATTATGTGGGAAATTATGCATGTTGGCAGATTATATGATCGTCTAAATTTTTAACAGTAGGACCCAAATTTATATTGTGATAGTAATTTTATTAAACAGATTCTTTTATAAAGTTTGATTATTACTTGTTTCTGTTTAATGATTAGAGGAGGATGTTAAAAAGTGGCAAATTTTGGCCTAAGCTGGGCAACGGAAAATGAACACGGTTTTTGATAGAATTTTTCCCGTAGAATACGATGATGTATTCGGTTTTGCGAAAAAATGGCGGGAAAATGTGGAAAAGCTAAGAAAATGCTTGATTTACAAAGTCCCGTCTGAGATATTTAAAATTTTAAGATCCATTATATTTTACTTTAGATTATGGTGGTCTCCCTTTAGTATCCTTCTCGTAGAATGTGATTCTCGACTTCGCTTTGCCGAAAAATGTCATAATCCAGTCATATAGGGATTCCACCTCGGAATGAAAAATGTAAACTTGTATAAATCTTTATTTTGGCTCAAAAGTCTCATAGAATCTCGTGTACTCTGATCAACATATTCAAGATCAAAGGTCGCAAGAATCGGTTTTTTGGGAATATCTCGTTTTCTATTCTCTAAATGACATTTTGATTTATTATAAAAGTTGTAGAGCATAAAATTCTCTACTTTTGTTTCAAGCAATATTTTATACATTCAACCGTTTTTGAGTGCGCTTAGCTGTATATATCATAATGCAAGGTCAACTGTGGAATCCAATAAATAATATGATTTATAAAGTTAATTATTTATTAAATATATTAAGTATGAAAAACCTTGATTATTTACTATTTAATATATTATATTTATAAATATTATTCATAAGTCAGACATCCGTTCAATAATATTTACTTAATTTATATAAATAATAAAATATTATAGTGAAATAATCAGAGCTGGGCAAATACTTTGAAAAAGTATTTAAATATTAAATACTAAATACTTTCAGAAAACTGAAAGTATTTAAATATTAAGTATTTTCAAAAGATAAAAGTATTTAAATAATAAATAACAAAAGTAATTAAATAATTTAAACTTAGTATTTAAATACTTTTTGAATATTTAAATACTTTGACAACATTGAAATATTTTGAAGCATAGTTAAGTTTAAAAACAGCCTTTAATGGCTAAACTTTAGCCCAGTCGAGGTAGGTATTTACCTACAAAAATTTGCAAAGTGAATATTTTTTTTTAATAACTTCATGAAGGTGTATAGAATAATATCCTGAAAAGTTTACATTTCGCTCGGATGCAGAACATAAAAAAAATTTTTTAATCCACTTTTCCAAAATTTTGAAATTAAGTCAAGCTAGGAAAAAATAAAAAGTACACATGGTTAGATCTCGTATTTATGAACAAAAAATATCCTAACAAAATTTGCCGCTAAAGCCACGGTTTTCCGGGAAAAAAATAATCAAATATAACGTTATCACTCGGAGCGAGATACATGCGTGCGCGCGTTTGAATACGCATGCCTGTGACACCGACGCACTGAATTACACGTTACTAAATCAGGATTTATTCAATTTATATGAGTGTTGGTTCATTAAAAAGAGCAAAGGGTGGATGGGAAAAATATACTTATATATATTATCACGTCCGAACTCAATCATCGCAATAAAAAATATAGAAAAAAGTAAAAGCCCTTCAAAAAAATTCTTTCTTCATTGAGATCTATTAAAAAGTATGTACACTTCATGGTTATTATGGTTTATTAAATTGTAGTAACGTGGATAAAAAAAAAACATTTCAAATCATTTTGATTTAATTGCTTGATGATTTTCTTGAAAAATTTATCTATATTGAAGGCTGCAACTTACCGAGAACTTAATGGAAAAATAAAATATCACTATTTCGGAAAAAATGTATATTTTTCGAATGTTCAAACACAAATTCGTTTACTTGTATGCATTTTTTCGAAAGTATGATCAAGCAGATCACGATAAGAAATTGCGATTTTCACGATCTTATCCTTATAACTATGAAAATATCTTTGTTTTGAATATAAATTCTGGAACTTTTCCAATACATTAACAAATGTATAAGGAATCCATAGGATATAGCTGAAATGTGGATAGGTGTACCTGTAATAAATACAATACAGTAAAGGCACGTATAGATTCATGCGAGCGATTCAGCGGCTAGGTGTGGTGTCTGTGTATGCGTTGATAATTATATGTTTTCCCTCCAGACTCACTATTTATCCTCCTATTCACTAAGAAAAATGTTAAAAACGTGTAATCAGAAAGAGAAGAAAGCTTTATTTTACTCGTTACAACTGCTAAGAATTTTTAGAGGTTCCGTAGTATGCATTTAACCATGCGCTTGGCCGCGCAGAGTGACAAAGATACTACATTATTACTTCCACGTCCAGTGGAAGTATAGTAACGACAAAAAAATTTTTAAAAATTTTTATTGTCCAAATAGGCTTAAAATGTCATGAAACGTCGAGATTTTAAGTTTGAGCGGAAACAAAATTTCTGTCTGTCTGTCGGTCTGTCGGTCTGTCTGTCTGTCTGTCGGTCTGTCTGTCTGTCGGTCTGTCTGTCTGCCTGTCTGTAACTTTTTTTTGTGCGCACGTTTACTCTGGAACCGTTTAAGATATTGACTTGAAATTTGGTACACATATGTACTTTAACGAGATCTAGAACTAGATTATATTTTCATCTTGTTCCGTCGAAGGGTTGGGGGGTAAATTATGGTGAATTTGGGGTAAATAGGTAAATCAAGCAGGTAAGAGTCCAATGAAATTGGTATTTAGTATATATAAGAGAAGCTAAGGTCTCAAAAAAATTTTTGGCATTAGCCACCTCCATTACCACCCCCACCTCCTTATTAAAGGGGATGAAAAAAAATTGTGATTTAGTGTATGTACAGGAACCAGAAACCTCAAAATATTTTTTTTACTTCATCCACCCCCCCATTACCACCCCCCTATCACCACCCCCACCCCACTACCGATGTGGGGTATCGTTTTATGGGTTTTTGGTTTTGGGGTAGAGGATTTCAAATATTATATTATTAAAGTTCCATAAACAATTATTTTCACATACAAAGTTTTTTCGTTGTGAGTGACTTGGATAGAGAATCTGAATGTGGAAGTAGTGATTCCTTGGGCAGCGGTTTTTTTTTCCAGGAATACCGTGACTTTAGCGATAAATTTTATCAGAATATCTTTTGTTCAGAAATACGTGGTCTATTCACCTGTATTTTTTGTTTTTTTCTACCCTGACTTAATTTAAAAATTTTGAAAAATGGATGAAAAACATTTTCTTTCCCTTTTTTTTGTATGTTCTGCATCCGAGCGGAATGTAAACTTTTCACGATATTATTCACACTTTCACGAACTCATTAAAAAAATATTATTTAGTTTGCAAGTTTTTGTGGGTTTCACTATAGAATGTTCTCTGTCGTCTGGGCTACTTCGCCAAATTGTATTTTCTATTTTTGTGGAAATCAATGAAGACTGATTATTATCATTATTATATTAAATACTGTTTGACTATTTGACTTGTTTTTTTCTTGTTTTCTTGTTTTCTTAACCGCTTCTCAAGTCACCGAAATAACTCCTTGAAAATCCAGAATAATTTTGTGTTAGGTAAAAAGAAACGAGGAAACGAGGCCCTACAGCTTTTAGTGGAGTCCGAACCACTTCTACATTAACAGTGAACACTTACTGTCTGTCTGCTCTCGGACAACTTTCTGGGAATTATTAAGACGTGAATGACTGAACACTGAATGATGCAATGTATTTATTAACTACATAGTATAGTATACGCCTTGATTCTTGACGAGTATCTGCCTGTCTCCCTGGTATATTTGATTATATTTGTTGTATTTATTTAAATACTTTTGAGATTCAAATACTTCTGAAAGTATTTAAATACTGTCAGAAAAAGATTTGAATACTTTTTTAGAAGTATTTAAATAGTTTAAGTATTTATAAATACTTTAGGATAATTTTCACAAATACTAAGTAGTAAATATTTCAGATAAAGTATTTGCAAGTATAAATACAAATACTTGTTGCAAGAAGTATTTAAATACTCGGTATTTAAATACTTTCTAGTATTTAAATACTTATGGGGTATTTGTAAGTACATATTTGCCCAGCTCTGATCATAATTATATTTTTGGTAGGGTTGCAATGCTTTTGAGCTTGTGGTCATTGTAATGGACAACGCTTCATTATATCCAAATGATCTCGATGAAGAAAGAGAATATGTACCTGAAATCCTTGAAGCTTTAGAGTCAAATATAACAGACAACGAGGATGATGATAAAGAATTTGAAACTCAAGTTGAGCAACCGGAAGATGAAGACGATGATGATGAAGAAGAAAATTAAACTGCATATTTGCTATTAATAATAAAAATTACCAAAAAAAAAAATTCCCTCACATTTAAACTTAAATTGTAATAAATTAATGATACACTATTAGTACCTAAATAAAAATATAATTAATATGTATTTAAACTATTTCACTTTAATATTTTATTATTTATATAAATTAAGTAGATATTATTAAACGAATGTCTGATTTATGAATAATATCTATAAATATAATATATTAAATAGTAAATAATCAAGGTTTTTTCATACTTACAATATTTTTAATAAATGATTAACTTTATAAATCGTATTATTTATTGGATTCCACAGTTGACCTTGCGTTATGATATAAACGGCTAAGCGCTCCCCACTCTTCGCGCTCTGTCTCGAGAACGGTTGAATATATAAAATATTGCTTGAAACAAAATTTGCAGAGAATGTTATGCTCTACAACTTTTATAATAAATCAAAATGTCATTTAGAGCATAGAAAACGAGATATTTAAAAAAAAAACGATTCTTTCAACCTTTGACCTTGAATATCTTGACTCGCGTACACGAGATTCTATGAGACTTTTGAGCCAGCTTATAAAATGCCAAAGCAAAGATTTATACAAGTTTACAGCTTATTATCTGTCATTCCGAGGTTTACCCTTTTTTTACCTTATATGACTGGATTATCAGGAAAATGCGGAAAAATTAAGAGAATGCCCAAAAATTTACAAGTTCGAGTCTGTAATATTCAAAATTTAAACTTTTTAAGATCCAGAGCTTTTTGTGCGAGATTTCTTATAGTATTTTTCCAGTAGGATACGAGGGTGTACTCTTTTTGCGGGAAAATGTTGGAAAAAACCGTAAAAATTAAAAAGTTTGAAAACTAAAAAAAATTTTTCTCATATTCTATGAGAAAAATACTAAAAGAAACCACGATAACCTAGAATAAAATATTATAGATCTTAAAAGTTTAACTTGTGAATATCTCAGATAGAACTTTGTAAATTCGCAAGCATTTTCTTAACTTTTCCACATTTTTCGCATCATTTTTCCGTCAAATCAAATACATCATCTCATTCTACGGGAAAAATACTACCAAAAACCGTGTCCATTTTCCGTTGCCCAGCTTAGGCCAAAATTAATCACTTTTCAACATCCTCCTTTATTATACTCTTCGCAAATACGAAAACGAAGAGTGTATTGCATTTGACCAGCACATTTCTAAAACCGTAAATATCGCTCGCAGACAAAAAATTTTCATATCATTGTGTTAGTGAATGAATTCTGAACAACTTTCAAAAATGTCCGTCTGTCCGTACCTCCGTCACGTTTCTTGTAAGCACGATAACTCAAGAAAGAAAAATCCGATTGTACTGAAATTTGGACAGTAAATTAGTGTTAGCTAGAGGAAGAACCCTATTGTTTTTGAACAAAATCGATCGGCAAATAAAAACGTTATTAATGATTTAAATTTGAAAAAAAATTTCTTTGATTTTTATGTTTTCGTTGAGGGGGCAACAGCTAATGGGAAATAGTGTACAAATCGGAGGAATTAGAAAGGAATTGAAGGTATTTCGGAAGGAATTATTAGGTATTAAGGGAATTACAGGGGAATTTGGAAGAAATAAATATTATTACGAGGTATTAGAAGGGAATTAAGAGGAAATAAAAGGTATTAGGAGGGAATTAGAGCGTAAAAATATTGAAATGGAATGTTTATCTTGAAGAATTACATACCAATTGTTATATAAAGGACGTCAGTGTCGTAAAAACATTATCGCAGAGATTAACGCTAAAAATATCTAGTAAAGAAAAAATATTTAATTTAATTAAACTACCGATGATACTATGGACTTCTAGTTCAGTAATATAACGATTTATATCGGACAAACTTCATAAAGTTTTGAAAATTGGTAGAAATGTTTTTAGCATAGCATAAGAATTACTAAACCGAAAAGTTCCCAGCCCTAAATAGTGTGCTTCATCCCCTAGGACGCCATTTCCACCCCCATTTTGAGGTTTTCTAGATTATCTCGGGAACGGTGCACTTTTTGATCAATTATTCCTTATAAAATTCTCTATAAAAAACGTTTCTACACTTTTTTTCCTAAAATTAATAGTACCATGGGAAATAAGGCGCACACATAAGGGTTGGTTCCGGTCAACACAATAAATTGTAATCTTTACTATAATCTACTTTAAAGTTCAATGCTTAACGCTAAAGCAGTAGCTACTAAACTCCACCTAAAATTATAATAAATGTACCACTTCCACCCTCTCACCTCTATAAAATAACGCGATTTTTAAAGAAGCGAAAATATTGTATATTGTACTTGTTTCCACGCCACCCTAGAGGTAAAGTACTTGGCGTGTGGTGTCCCCTGTAGGCCGAATCCACTAATTATCAAAAGGTTTCCTACGTTAATTAATCGTCATCTTCTTCCATAGATTCGACATTCATGCATGCTTGTCCGTGATAATGGTAACACATTGTGGAGCAACTCTCTTCTGCAACTGCACCGTTTTCGCTTCCTAATTTGCATGAACAAGAAATTACTGTTATAACAGATTCATAAGCTGGTTCTTTTGTTGTCATAGTTCGGGTTAATATACCGCCAACTTTTTCCATCCCCAATCAGTGCTTGCAGTGTTGCCGAGCAGCAGCAGAAGTTGTTAGTAGTTTTGATAATATTACAGTCCTGTTCGCTTTACCAACAAGTTTGTTAAAAGTCATGAATCTGTATACATCTAGACTTTTTTCTGCGGGGTAGAGTTGTATGAAGCTAGAACAAATCGCTCTCCTACGTCTACAATTTCTCCATGACTAGCTTTTTCATTATTAAAACTTTGCACGATGTCTTGTAATACTTCAGTAATATAACATTTAAAATTGTAATTATTGGACAAAATTCATAAAGATTCAAAAATTGCGTGCTTCATCCCCTAGAGGACGTCGTTTTCACCCCCATTTTGAGGCTTTCTAGATTATTTCTGGAACGGTGCATTTTTCCATAAAAAAACCTATATACAGAATTATTCCTTATAAAATTCTCTATAAAAAACTTCTCTAGACTTTTTCCCTAAAATTATTAGTATTTTGGTAAATGAGGAGCAAATGTAATCAGCGCAGGTCATGTAATTCGCTGAATATCCTTATGGCTATTTCCAAAGCTGTCTTTACGCGAAAAAAGTATAAATATCTGTACACCACCACAATGTAAAAAATTTCAGACGACCCAAGGTCACTGCATTATTTTAGAGCTTGCTGTAAACTCTGTTAATGTTCAGGGCTGCCAATGTGGGGGATTTTACGCAAAAACCGGGTATTTTAAACCCACTTTCGGGTAAAATCGAAACCGGAAGTCGGTCATTTTGGTTCTTTACATTATATAATTGGAAATTATATCCCATATCACTACACCATATTTGAAAAAAATGCATTCGCCCATTCAAAAGTTACAACAGTGTCCCTATCGGCTGAGCGACTCGGTATATTTATTATAATTTTAGGAGGACTTTAGTAGCTACTGCTTTAGCGTTAAGTATTGAACTTAAAGTAGATTATAGTAAAGATTACAATTTATTGTGTTGACAGGAACCAACCCTTATGTGTGCGCCTTATTTCCCACGGTACTATTAATTTTAGGAAAAAAGTGTAGAGACATTTTTCATAGAGAATTTTATAAGGAACAATTTTTATTAAAAAGTGCACTGTTCCCGAGATAATCTAGAAAATATTAAGGTATTAGGAGGAAATAAAAGTATTTGAGGAATTAGGGGAATTACAAGGAATTAAAGGGGAAATAAAGGGCATTTTTCTAGAATAGGTATTAGGTGTAAAAAATTTCGCCAGCGGTTGCCCCCTCGATTTTTGTAATTGAATAGAAATCTGGTGAAAAGATATTTCATTTTAATATCTAAATATTTACAAATAATGTAATATACAACCGTAAAAATGTTGTATATTACATTATTTGTAAATATTTAAATATTAAAATGAAATATCTTTCCACCAGATTTCTATTCAACTACAAAAACCGAGGGGGCAACCGCTGGCGAAATTTTTTATACCTAATACCTATTCTAGAAAAATGGCCTTTATTTCCCCTTTAATTAGTTATAATTCCCCTAATTCCTCAAATACTTTTATTTCCTCCTAATACCTTAATATTTTCTAGATTATCTCGGGAACGGTGCACTTTTTAATAAAAATACCTATATACAAAATTGTTCCTTATAAAATTCTCTATGAAAAATGTCTCTACACTTTTTTCCTAAAATTAATAGTACCGTGGGAAATAAGGCGCACACATAATGGTTGGTTCCGATCAACACAATAAATTGTAATCTTTACTATAATCTACTTTAAAGTTCAATACTTAACGCTAAAGCAGTAGCTACTAAAGTCCGCCTAAAATTATAATAAATTATAATAAATCTCACCCCTATAAAATAGGGACACTGTTGTAACTTTTGAATGGGCGAATATGATTTTAGCTCGTGTCTTATAATGTAAAAATTTTAATTTTTTTACGTGTAAGGTGGTTTTGTTGTTCTTACGCTTTTGACTCGGAATCCAACGGTCCCGAGTTCGAAGACCAAATGGGGTATGGTATAGTCTTTTTTTAATGTTTACTTTATTTTACACCCCAAGGAACACAGGTCCGTCTAAATTACATCTAATAAACGTTAAAAAGCATCTAAAACCGTCTAAATCTTTTAAAAAATGTAAATTAAATGTATTATAAAAAACACTCCTTAGATTGATGTAAAATATACGTATTTTAGACTTTATTTTAGACCAAAATAAATTTTAGTTGTTTCAGTTAATCTAATAAATATTATAATTTAGACATATTTCACGTAAATTATTTAACATCGTGAAATACATCATTTAGACTTCATTTTAGACCGTAAAAAATATGTATTACTATTAGATCTAAAAATAATAATCTAAAACATTACAAATATAAGAATTATATTTTTTAGATTCAATTTTTTGACCATAAAGTAAAGAAATATTTGTTTAGATTATGTTTAAGCGGTTAGTAATATATAAAATTTGGACGTGTTCAATTATATTTATATTTTTATTCAGGACACAATCTAATTTTGTAATGTTCTTTATGATAAGTTTTCTTCGCAATAGCTCCAAAAAAGTTTATTTTTGTTTATATCGTCTAATTTTCAACTGGATTATTAAACTATTATTATACTATAAGTTTACGGTTTATTCATTTTTTGTATTGTGCTATAATAACATTTAGAAGACATTAAAACTATTTTAAGGAAAATTAAGAGGTGAACGACTTTCCTATTTTTGTAAAAATAAATAACGACTTTCTAAATGTTGTTTAAATTTAAACTAAACTTAGATGGTTTCCTGTAATTTTATAATTTTCAGAAATAGTTCACAAACCAAAACACTTGGACACTATACTAGAATACTATCAGTCGATGCGCTTTTCGCCATCTATGCTGGTATCATCTGCAGATGTCTAAAGCTCAAGAGTTTTAATCATCTCCAGATGATGTCAAGATGATTGGCGAAACGCACGTCGAATGATGTATTCGACTGCAGTAGTCAAGTGTTTTGGTGTTTGGGGAAACTAATTTAATATGTAAAAACATATTTAAAAAAATATCAAAAACAACCAACTAGGTACCAATATATAGCTACATATTGTTATAGGTATCAATATTTTCTTCATAATTTTTTTTTTTTTTCGTTTTTATTGTAATAAACGGATAACTGCGATTTCTAAACTCCTGTAAAATAATTAATCACATTCAGGTAAACAAACTTAAAAGAGTTACATTGTTACATTCCATAAAAATTATTACATCCTCCAGTTCAAATCAGAAGTAATACACAATACACGATAATCATAGTTTTATTATTTTACTCTTTCCCTATACTAAATTACGAAGGTAAAAGAGAGAGGGATATGCTACTGTACGGTGGATAACATCGAAACAGTACCTTACTACGCAAACGCAGTGAATCGAATCTTCCTCTGTGCCCGTACCCCGCGCTGCCGGCAAGTCTTGTCTAGTCTAGATTTCCTACAATAATAAGTACCTGTGTCTTTGCGTCTGCACAAAACTTTTATATTATTTTGGGCTGAAAAGTTACCTACTATTATTTGGAGGTAAGTAAACTAACAAATAATTATTTATGTTGTATTTTAACAAAGAAATTATGTACATAATACTTTATTAGTATATTTTTCAATAATGTGTAATGAAATGGCTATGATTCGCAACTCTGATCTTTATTGTACGCAAGCTGAAGAGTGTTGCAATTATTTATTCGTGTGAATAATAGCTGCTTATAGTCTGGTAGAATTCTATACTTTTTCTACGAATAGGAAAAAATTTATCCAAAATTATGAAATTGTGAGAATTTTGTATATTATTCACTTTTGCGTGACGGATTGAGTATGGTACTTGTATCTATTATAGTATAAAATATACGTCTTTTGTGATTGCTGATTATTTTTCACCAAAAATGTTAAATAACGGATACGAATTCTTGATTCGTCCTAGTTCGTAAGTTATGGGTAGATACCATTATTTGTTCAAAAACGTATCTATAATAAATGTATTAACTATTATTTAAGTCGTAGGAAAATTGTTTTATGTACGTACTGACTTTCCCTCTCCTATTTGTTTCAAAAATAAAATGTGCAAAACACATCTATTAAAAATGCAAAAACAATGAAAATTCAATGGATTATTTAACAAATTTGTATTTTTAATTTTTTTTTACCTTTGTTTAATATTTGTATTATAGTACAGTCAACCTGTCGTATGACCAGTGAATCATTCCTAAAAACAGATTTTCTTTTTTTATATACTATGAAGTGGGTTGCCTCAATAATTAATTCAAGTTTTCCACAAAAATATCGTATCCGCTACGACCGCCATGGAAAAATGTCGTCAGAATTGGTTTTTCCAGATTATTTTATTTCCTATTACTTTTACCCTAAAATTAGCCTTTACCAATATTGTAGGGACTAACTCGTGTTTAAACAATTTTTGTCTATTGTTAATACTTTACGATTTACAGCCGCCAGAAAGGTAAAGATTTATGTTTTGCTGCAGATTTTTGCAATTATCTCGGTTCCCGTTATTCTCACCTAATAATTGGTTATTACCAATATTGTAGATTATAAAATTTCCTAAAACTTTTGTCTAAACAATTTTTTGCTACGGTCAATCGTTAAAAAATTACAGCATCTCAAAATATGAAGAAGTTTATTGAATTTCAGAAAAATGTCTGCCCCGTTATTCCGACGTTATTAATATCCATTATTAACTTTGCATAATCAATAAAATTTACTTACTGTAGTGTTCTTTCTTTAAAAGAATGAATTTTATCTAGATTTTTCAAGTTTTTACTGATCTTTCACTCGACAATTTTATTCTGTTCCTAACGATTTACACTCGTCCAAAAATATGAAAATTTATACTTTACTGCAAATTTTTGCAATTATTTCTGTATCCATTACTCCTACGTCTTAATTAGCTATTATCGTTTTTGTAGATTATAAAATTTCCTAAAAATATTTTTTTGGACAATTTTCTTTCACTATCAATTGTTTACAAATTACAGCAGCTTGAACTTTGAAAAATAATGAACTTTTCGAGCTGCTGTAATTTGTAAACAATTTGATAGTGAAAGAAAATTTAAAAAAATATTTCTAGTAAATTTTATAATCTACAATAACGATAATAGCTAATTACTATATAGGAGCTATGGGTACCGAGATAATTGCAAAATTCTGTAGGAATATTCACATTTTTGGGAGAGTGTAAATCGTAAAGCATTTTAGCAATAGACAAAAATTGTTATGTGACAGGCCAGTAAAAACTGGAGAAATTCAGTCTTTTAAAGAAACAACACTTCTGTAAATAGATTTGATTGATTATGCAAAATTAATGAGTATTAATAACGTCGGAACAACAGACAGACATTTTTCGGAAATTCAAGAAACTTCTTCAAACTTCTGCTGTAATTTTTTAACAATGGATCTTAGAAAAAAATTGCTTATATAAAAATAGTTTTAGGTAATTTTATAATCTACAATATTGATAATAACTAATTATTAGGTGGGAATAACGGAAACTGAGATAATTGCAAATATCTGCAGGGAAACATAAATATTTACCTTTCTGGCGGCTGTAAATCGTAAAGTATTAACAATAAACAAAAATTGTTTAAACACAAATTGTAGTTTTTTTTTAGTCCCTGCAATATTGGTAATGGCTAATTTTAGGGTAAAAGTAATGGGAAATGAGATAATCGGGGAACACCAGTCTTGACCGTCATTTTTCCAACATGGCGGTCGTAGTGTTTTTTTGCTTTACGGACTGTCTGTATTATTATTTCAATTTATAGTTTCAGCTGGTGGGCCAACTGATGTAGACTAGGACACGGAGATCGTTATAGTAGTTCTTAGGACCAATCATTTTACCGCTGGATAAAGTTGTCTTGTAGATAAGTTAGTGGTATTGTATATAATTATTAACAAATGTTTGTAATAAATTCGAATTATATTTTTATTTTCAGAGGAAAAGACTAGGGCTTTAGGCAGATCAACAAAACAAAATCAATTGGCTCTTTCGTTCTTCATTAAAGGCTAAGGCTTTAGTTGAGTGAAGTAATGTCCATAAACATTCAAACACTTGATTATTAATACCCGACGCGCGTTTCGTCAACCATGTTGGCATCATCTGGAGATGATTAAATCTGTAATCAGTTTTAATACTGATTACAATTTTAATCGTCTCCAAGTATTTTGTTGTTTGTGGAAACTACTTCAGAAGTAGTATAGGATGAGACTTAAAAATTAGCAAAAAATAGAATGTCTAAAAAATATTAAAAACCCGTCACAGATCTGTTAGCCCATTAATTAACAAACGTTTGTGATAGATTCGACTTATATTTTTATTTTTATTTTCAGATGCAAACGCGAGGATTTTAGGCGGATCAACAAAATAACATCAACTGGCTCTTTCATTCTTCTTGGAATAATGTTCATACTGCTGCTTGGTCAAACGAAGCCGAGTGGCGTTAACAATGCATCTATTGGTTTTTCGCAATCCATATATAATTTAAGTTTATTTAAATGTTTTATTACAAAATGTTCCTTATTTATTTGTATTATATATTTTTACTGTTTTTCTTTATATTGTAAACATTTACTATTTTTTTTAATAAACGTTTTTACAACATTAAATATGTTTTTCAAAATAGGTTTTAGTGTCCGGGATGATTAGTTTTAGGTATCTACAATGAACAGTTTTTGCACTCTTATTATACAGATCTAAAACAGTTTTTAAATTTTTCTCTTATATCAATTTTATATGTGTAGTAACATGTCCTTTAAAGGATCGAAATTACTTATCCCATATTGTAATATAGGATATGTGGTTTCCGTCCTCTAGAGGATGTATACGCGTAAAAAAATTGACATCACAGAAAAATCTAAATAATAATTTAGATCTGTATAATAAAAGTGTAAAAACTATTCATTTTAGATATCTAAAACTAATGATCTATAAATATTTAAAAAAAAACGTGTTTTAAACGTATTAAAAATTGGTAAATTTAAAGGCAGAAAAATATTTCCAATAGATGTCTGCAGCTAAACTAAATATAAATGTTTAAAAAAATATATATTTTCGATGTCTAAAAAAAAATTCTTTTTAGATGTCTTCAGAATGATTTATAAAATACCAAATCTTAAGATAACTTATTATCATAAAAAAATAGACATCTAAATGCAATCTATATCTTCCATCGCGTTTCAAGAAAAATCCAGATGGATTATGGAGGTAAATAAATATACATTCCTAAGACCTCTACGGAAATATATCTTGGATACGCCTATTCATGATGAAAAATATACGTAAATCTCGCGGACATTTCGATGCCATAAACACATCTAACTTTCTGATGATTTGCATCATCTATAGATGGTCTTTCTGACATCTATTATACATCTATAAGAGATCTAGGTGTTCCTTGGGACGTATTTTACCGTCTAAGTTCGTACTATAAAATAAAAAATGTCTAAAACTAACATTACAAAAACTGCGAAGAGTATCCTATAGAATGTGTAACAATTATATAAAAAGTTCAATGAACAGGCGAAGAGTACGTTTTTAGCTTGTTTGCTTTAATTTTGAAAAACACTCATTTAATAATTATTTTTACTTTTGGTATCCTTTTATTTGTATCTGCATCTCAGATAGACCTTGACCACGTATTCTTTGGCTGTGCAAAATACAAAGGTGCCTCAACTAATACACAAAATTGTTGAAAATTGCAATATTCTAGCTCCAATTAATTTACTAAGCTTATTGTTCATTAGATCAAGGAAAATATACAACAGTCGTATGTTTTTTTATAAAAGAAACTGAAATTAAGCTATAGGTTTCTGTCTTAAATTCTGAGTCTTTCTTCAATCTATCTTTCCCTACTTTCTGAGAGTTCTCTTGTATTGTCTGAGTTACAGAAATATTCTGATCGACCTCTGGGTGAGTAGTGTATGCCCCTGCATTTTTTTGTTGTTCTTCTTCTCATTTATATATTTATTTTGCTATGATTGGATTTGGTTCATTTAGCTTAAATTTTAAATTTAAGTGACTGACTGCGTGGCCAATGACCTAAAGCAAAAAAAAGTAATTTAATTTTAAATCATCATATTTCAACTTGACTTACACGTAGTAGCTTTATGTCCACTTACTTACTAGACACCCTGTATATAGTCACGACACATTTATGTAATTCAGCATACACTGAATCCATATTTCAAATTTTCAATATAAAATTTACCATTTACCAGCGGAATATTTTGCTCATGTATAAGACATCTATATTCTCGGGCTTCGTACACAAGAGCAGTGGATGTGGCTAAAATTAAATTCTCCAACAACAAACAAAATATACGAAAGTTGATAAACATACGAAGCTGTCGAGGAAGCTGAGAAACTTGTTTGAAAAGGACTTCCGCCTTAAGGAAGCATCTAAACTTTCCAACAGTTTTAACTTGAAAATAAGATGTGTGCGACCAGGGAATTAATGAAATATATGTAATTTTGTGCCGTTGAAGGGTTGGCTTATCACGTTTATTCATTGAAATCTGGAGTACTCAAACTTTCCCTTTGAAAATCATTAAAAAGAATTTATAATTAATGTTATTTTAGCACACACTTTTATTTCTAAAGAAGTAAGTAGAATATTTGAGTTTGGCAATTGGATTATTAAAAGACTAACCCCAAAAATAGGTCAAAAATCGCCCATTTTCTCGCCCTTAAATTTTGTTTTAAACTAAGTGCTAAATTATTATTAATAATGAGAACATCCTGAATACAAAATTTCAAAATGAGCGTATGTTTGGTTGTTGAGATATGAGGAATTGAAGTTGTGAAATGCGAGATGCAATATAGGAGCATATTAAAAATTCACATCCCCACAAAAAATGAATATTCATCAGCTATAGCAGAGGAATCAAAATATTCTTAGAATTTTTTGACGCAGAATTCAAATCTATAATCGTAAAATCCGTGTATCCATTGATTAATTCAGAAGAGCCAAAAACATCTCCTATGTAAGGATGGAAATAGGACAAAATTATGCTATTGAGTTATAGAGTAGAAATATAAGTCTATTGGTTGAATACATGAACGAAAGTGTTGACTAGGGCTCACACAAAGAAATCGAGACACTCCCTTAAGGGGGTGAAAACTAGCCCAATACAATATCAAACTGCACAAAAGCTAAAATAACTGGTGAAAAAACTTGAACCCTCTAAGCTTCATTAATAGAAATGAACCATAAATCTGTTACTACCTAGTACACGAAAAAAATCCATGACAGGGTAAAAAACTACCCCTTATCTTGAATTATGAGCTTGAGGGAAACATAGTGAATGTACCAGATATCGAATTTTGACTGCAGTAGGTATGAATGTGGGATGATAACTAGAATTTTTGTAACTATTTTATGACACACCTACGATGGGGTAAGAGAGCGGGACGAAAACTTATTGATTGGTCTTCACCCCCTGACCCCCATTGCGTTGGGATCATTTGGGGAATGAAAAGGAATCGAGAGACCCTGATATAAGAGAAAGACACTCTTGGAAATCGCTACATCAGTGTTATTTTTATGTAATGAAGCGATTACGAGATTACTCCGATATTCATCCCTTCGCACCCTTACCAACTCATAAAATCCACTTGAGAATTAAAAACTGACCTCTAGACAAAGGCGTTCGGGAAAGCAATACTTACCTTTATGTCAAAATTACCCTACAACTAGTTGTTGCCCAGGATTCCAAGACTTTTTGCAAAGCTTGTGATTTTCCTGGGATCTAATGTCACTATGTCTTCAGGCGTTAATTTCGCCTGTTCTAGGTACTTTAGCCTAATGCGGATTAGTACCTTGCATTCACAAAGTATGTTCTGCAGTGTCAGTTGCACCTTTACAGTAGTGCATTTGTCATCTTTTGCCATGCGCATGTTCTTGAGATGATATCTCAAAGGGCAATGGCCAGTTATAAGGCCTGTGATCAACCTTAGGTCGGACTTTTCAAGTTCGAGAAGCCTTGTGGCATTCTTTGTTGAATAGGTTATAAACCTTTTCGCTTGTTTTTGGCCTGGATTATTCCTCCAGTAGGACTTCCTTTGTTCCTTTTCCCATTTTTGGACCTCCTCCGTTATGTGTCCCTTAGATAAGCCACAGAACGGTTCGGGTCCAAAAAATGGGGCTTCAGCCCCTTTTTTGCGAGGCTGTCAGCTAATTCGTTGCCTTCTATTCCCTCATGCCCTGACAACCCACATCAAGATAACCTTGTTGTGTTTTGCTAGTTACTTCAGGGATTGTCTGCATTCTCAGTAATTTTAGACTCGAAGGTATAGGACCTGAGAGCCTTTAGTGTTGCCTGGCTATCTAATAGTATATAAATCTTTGCCCTTCGAGTGCCTTTATTTAAAAATTCCTGGGCACACGGATCTATAGCATGGATTTCTGCCTAGAAGATGGTTGGGGTGTTACCAAGGGCTTTAAATAGCCTGCATTAGGCCCCTCTGCGCCCACACCAACCCCTTCATCTATCTTGGATCCTCTATATACCAGATGTGTGACTCTTTCTCCAACCGCAGTACTTCGGCCTTGCTCGCCTGACGGCTTTCAATCAGCACATCAAACAGGCAGTCAAAGTCATGCTTGATTGGCATTGAGTCAGTGGGTTTGGTCATGGATTCCAATTGGATTAGCTCCAGAATCCTTAAGTGACCGACCAATTTGCTTGGTCTGAATTTAAGTGGATGATACAGCCTTAGGGCACTAAGTGGTGCCTCTTTCCTTGCATGCAACTGCAGAGGAAGTAAGTCCAGCATTGTCTCCATAGCTGCTGTGGAACAGGAGCGCATTGCTCCTGATCCATGTTATCTTACTCAACAGCGAAATAGTCCACTGTTACCATCTCGCTAACACATTAAAAACGTCACTAAACTTCCATGCCCCAGCCAGCTTTCAAACTCGGAACCCCGTGGTCTTGTAGAAGATCTCACCATACTTTTATGAAGGACGTGACACTATTTATTTTATTAAGGGCGCCAGCCGCGCTTCCCCCTTTGACTATGTGTGGTTAATTTCTACTCTCAGTAGGATTTGATTAAATTCAGAGAAATGAGCTAGGACCGGGGTCGTATAATATATGAGAAAGATATAAATAAGTTCATACTTACCGTGGATTGCTAATTGCTCTTTCCAATGTATCCGCCTTATGATGCACTGGTCTTATATTTAACACTATGGTTTTATCACTTCCGGATATCCTAATTACTTTTTTAGAGTTCCTCTCTCCAACTTCTGATGGATATCCTGAATATGAGTATGCGGGTCTCTTGAGGGTCTCGTTCATTCAGTGTCGACCTAACACACAAAAGCTCCCGAGAGGTAAAACTTAAAGTCAAGCATTCAGTCAAGAAAATACAAAAGTTCAAATAGTACAATACCCCAAGAACGTATCTAATATTTGTAAGAATCTGCTTGCCAAACATGGCAAGGGCGAATGCCTCCTTTAGAGGATGTTTATCTTAACCTCCATACAATGGAGAGTGTGTAGTAGTAATCGACTTGGCACAAAAAGATTCATCCCAACTTCTTAGAAGTGTTTGAATGCACTTCATCTTGTGACTGATGATTTTAATATAAAAATTCTGTACTAAAATTTCGGTACACTTGTGTCTACCTTTGTAGTTCCAATAGTGCTATATCATTCACAAGAACTTGTCATTTGAAAAGGCGCCTTATGGCAGTATATAAGTTACACGAGGTGTTCCGGCTCCCTTGCGAAACGTACTGACGGCATGTAACCTGCTAAAGATGACCTCGTTTCCGAGCGACCCCCGTGGAGATGCCCGCATGTACCCATTTATGTACCAATCGTCTTTTCCATTTATTTTCGTGAAAATTAAAGACCTGCCTTTGGGCATGCAACTGTCTTTTCCTGATGACCCTTCGGTGCTCCCATGGCCAAGCCGCCGGATAGGTTTAGATTCTTTCTATTTGAAAAATTGGTCTTGGCACTTTTCGTCAAAATTCGGCGTACTTTCGAATTTTTCACTTTTGGTACCCACAGTGGTCCAAATGACCGAAAACGTGGGCAAAACTCTTAGATGTATTTCAATTTTGCTAGAAGTTGATATATAGGGCTTTTCGATGTCGCTGACTTTGAATTTGATATTATTTAAAAAGAAAACAAAATGGTGTATCCAATATGGCCGACTTTTTTATTAAAAAAATTAGTTTTTCCAGTCGAAAATCAGTGTATCGGGATTTCCGTGGTCGCTGATTTCGAATTTGATATTATTTTTTAAGAAAATAAAATGGCGGATCCAATATGGCCGACTATTCGTTGCTTCAGCTGAAAGTCATTGTATAGGGGTTTCCGAGGTCGCTGATTTCGAATTTGATATAAATTTATGTTAAAAACAAAGAAATAATAATTAATTCAACAATGCAAAGTACCGATGACGAAAGGAATTCTTCATCCGACGAGAAGTAGCAGTTGCAATAAAATTGTATGGAAATAATATTTTTTGTTGTGTATTCACCTTTCCATTTCATCCCACTACGCCATCTTTTACAAAAAATTAATTATTTCTGTTTTTAATATAAATGTATATAAAATTTGAAACCCCTCCCAAACACTGATTTTCAGCTGAAGAAATTAATTTTTTAATAAAAAAGTCGACCATATTGAATCTGTTTTTTTTTTTAATAATATCAAGTTCGAAATCAGCGATGTCGGAAACCCCTATACACTGACTTTTGGCTGAAAAAACTATTTTTTTAATAAAAAAATGTCGGCCATATTGGATCCGTATGTTTTTTTTTTTAATATCAAATTCGAAACAGCGACCTCCGAAACTCCTTTACACTGACTTTCAGCTGAAAAACTAATAATTATTTAATAAGAAAAAGTGGGCCATATTGGATCCGCCATTTTTTTAAAATTAGTATCACATTCGAACTCAGCGACCTCGAAAACCCCTATATACTAATTTCCAGCAAAATTGAAAAACATGTAAGAGTTTTCGAGCATTTTCACCACTGCGCCGCGACCGAAAATTAAATAAAAAAAAACTTGGAAGCTGCGGGAAGATAATTTTTACAGGCATTATGAAGGAGTCTATAACGAGCACAGGGAAATTGGTTTAAAGGGAAACCCCGGAAAAATTAACTTATTACTTTTTTGTTTACATTTCTTGGAGCACGAACGAAAAAAAATTCATATTTTACATGCTTAGTTTGATTATCACAGCACCACAAAAAAAAAGCAGCGAACCAGACCTATGTATCCCTATGTATTTTCGTTCGCTGAATCCGAATCCGGAGTCAAAAAAAATCGTACACCGCCAAAATCATTAGCTAGAGCCAAAACACACCCTGAAATGGGATAAAAAGAAGTTTAAGCTTCGAGTTGTTACTTCTTAACCAATCGAATTATACAAATTAAGGTTAAACAGCAGCGTACATACAATAGATGTGAAACACACCCCCAGGGTGGGGCGAAAACTAGGTCCCATATATAAAAAAATCGATCCAAAACAGCAATGACTGCTGAAAAAGCTCGAAATGTCAGGTTTCGTTAAAGTGTAAACTACGTTAAGTCCGACGTAATCTTCATAAACTGCCAAAGTTCAAAGGACACGAGAAAAACAAGAAAAAACGTAATATCCAACAGGATTTCAATTTTCATGGATGCTATGATTGGCTGAAATTACGTAGTACTCTAAAATAGAACCAGAAGCTTACGTACCATCCACATCCTACACTGCCAACCCTCAGAGGGTCTGAAAACTATCCCCTATGTAAGATTTAACTATAAAAAGTTACATTGACTTCTATAAAAATTCGAAATATCTGCGGTGTGTGGAAGAGAGAAGAAACTAAACTATGTTCGACGTGCTTGAAAACCACCCCCACGGAGGATCTGTAGGATGCTGGAAAAACAGAGAGAAACTAATCGGATTTACATTTTTATGGATGCTATGATTGGCAAAAATCGTGTTGCACACTTAGAGTTTGAAACTCATGTCCTATAAATGTTATTAAGTAACACCCCCAGAAAGGATGTAAACTACCGTAATTCAAGATGTAACGAAAAAGCTATACTGTTGCTTATTCGTTTCATTTCCATAGTTTTTTTTATAGGGGTGGCGTCTCTCAACCCCGTGGGGGTGGTTTTCAAGCACAGCGTCGAACATAGTCTAGTTTCTTCTCTCTTCCACACAACGCAAGTGTTTCAAATTTTTATAGAAGTCACTGTAACTTTTTGTAGTCAAACCTTACATAGGGGGTAGTTTTCACACCCTCTGAGGGTTGATACTATAGAATGTTGATGGTAAGTAAGTTTCTAGTTCTATTTTAGGGTACTACGCAATTTCAGCCAACCATAGCATCCATGAAAATAGAAATCCTGTTGCATTTTACGTTTTTTCTTGTTTTCTCATGTCCTTTAAACTTAAAGGTGGTTGTTCTCAACTCAATAGGGTCAGTTTATGAAGATTACGTCGGACCTGATGCAGTTTCTTATCACTTTAACAAAACTTAGACATTTTGAGCTTTTTCAGCAGTCATTGCTGTTTTGGATCGATTTTTTAATATATGGGGGCTAGTTTTCTAGGGTATAAAAAGTCCCTAAATGGGAATTTAAATTTAGAGACTTTTGGCCACGTTTTTGGGCATTTTGACCATTGGTCCACGTCTCGATGAAAGTATAAAAGTCGTTTTATGCTAAATTTTGGCGCTGTTGCCAGAAATATGGCCAGTTATGCGTTAAAACATATTTTTTGACGAAATTTTTCCAAGTCGATTTTGTTATTTTTAGATTCTCCGAGGTTCTACAATAGTCACAAACCCAACGCGTGCTTCATTATATGGTTTTCGTAACAACTGACGCTTTTGCAGGAATCTGTGTTTTCAATATTTTTTGAGATACTTGGCGAAAGTCGTTTGAAATATAAATATTTATGTGAAAAATTGCATAGAACCTTTTCTTCTCAAAATTTGATTCTTTTTGAGCTCCAATAAATATATATATATTTTTTAAGTGCCGCCTGAGAAGGGGTGGCATCCACCCCCTATAAATTAGCAAGCAACCGCACAATATAGAAACTTTTCTGTGAAGCATTTACTATTATACTGCCAAAAATTAACGAAATCCGTTCAATATGACATTATTCCGAAGTTTTGCATATTTTTTACCTCTAGGTGCTGTATTATTAAATCAAGGAATATTTTTATATGTTTCCTCTATTTAAAGGAATATTTTTGTATCTTTCTGCGTAAATCGTCCCCTCTTGAATACTAGGACTTTGATTGATATCGCAAGGTAAAATTTGATTTTAGACCTTCAAGGGTCCCTTTCTCCAGAGGAAACTAACAACTAACTCTCTTATTAAAAAATAACATTTTCGTATTAGATAAAGGTTTCCCAACGGAAGGGACGCGAGGAAGCGCAGTAAATAAAACAGAAAGTAGCTTTAAAAACGTCCACCTTTAATGCTCCTAGCCGTCTAACAGCTTTCCGTTAATTTATGAAACAATTCAAACCGTTGAAAACTAAATCAAAAGAACACGAGTGAAAATTAGGGTACGAGAACATTAGTAACTTCGCGGGAGTCGCGCCGACCGAGTTGTAATGTTAAGATAAAGCCTAAATGGTTGTTAGAACCAACGCCTCACTTGATTGATATAGCCAAGATACTTCTACAAAATTTGTGTGTTGTGTAAATAACGCGGCATTTTCATAAAATATTTAGAAACCATCTTTATGAATGGTTAATAGTTAAAATTACCAAAACTTATTGGGAAACATTAGTTTCTCCATAATTTCTTTACTTTTCTGGGAATATTTCATCTAGAGATGTGGTAAGATATACACGTTGTTCAAAAGTAAAAAAATATATCAGGAAGTTTTACATTTGTACGAGTTATATATTTTAGCAGGAAAAAGTACCTTTCAGAGTCATTTTAAATACAGGAAGGACATTTTTGTAAATAGTATTTTGTATATAGTAAATTCTATTAATTTATTTAAATCACAACTTTGAGGGTAAGCCTAAGTACAAGGTTGTAAAGACATAAGAAAATGTGAACAGGAACAAAGATATTTAAGATTTTTAAGAATATTATAACACAGAAGAGTGGGTAAAAAGATATGTTGGCAATATATAAAAGATCACAAACAGGGAATATACAACACAAAAGCCTATCTCAGATCAGATTAACAATATATTTTACTATGATATAAACATCAGACTGCTGCTACACCCCTTGAATTAAATTTATTATGATACATTTAACATTTGAGATAAATTTGGAGTAGGGGGATATAAGTAAATCAAATTTCGATCACGCAAGATCTCCTAATGTAATCGCACTATTGGACTACACCAATATGCATCTTAGAGTGGTCCCTAGCTATACTTGACGATATTTTTTTCTTACAATATTTTCGGCCTCACCGCTTAAAGTTGTTCCAATTATTTAAAAAATGAATTATGCAACATTTTAACTCTATCGGATAACGCTAACCCGTGTCTCAAGGCCATTAAAATTCACCATCAGACGCAATTTTCATTTATTTTCAATAGTATCTCGTGAACTGTTGATTAGATACATAATTGGAAGAAAATTTATTTTTATAAAACGCAATTTCTTTGTTTTTTTTTTCCATACATTTAAGAGTTAAATAGGAATAATGAATCATTGGTTGGCATAAACAGGCACCATGACATTCGTGTTCTCGTTGAAATGTCAGAATACACGTTTTGTGTCCCATGAATTAATCGAATTAGCCTCCCTTTATTGTAAGGGATGTCTTATAGCAACACGGTATCTGCCGTGGTTGTCTGCTAGGCGTACGAACTCAACAAACTCTTTTCGTTGATCGTTTTTTAACAACAACGATTCCTCCGATATTGCCATCTGCTGCAGCTGAGGCTCGAACTCAGTAAAGATAACAGCGGCTAACCACGTTGTTTCACTCAATCGCGGTCTAGACCATCGCTAACTCGTTAAAAACGGCACTAAACATCCATACTCTGGCCAGGAATTCTCAAACCAAGAAACCCGTGGTCTCAATGCTAACACGTAAGTACTGAACCACTGAATCGGTTAAATTTCTTTCACCATATTTGACATCTAATTTTCCATGAACCATTAACCGTTTTATGTTTTCCTTTTCGGTTGATGTGGCCAAAAACATCACGGGGTGGAAAGTTCTCGTCAGTAGGGAGATACAGCGGACCTCCGATCGGCTTCAATTGTTCGCAAATTATGGTCACATATTACTGAATTCACTGGTCACGACACTGCTAAAATCTTTCTATTTAGAAATTTTACTAATCAAATTGTCGGCAGTAATTTGCCTTTTAGCAGACAAGTTTTAAGTGAGTTTATTGCAATTTCAGAAAAGTTAAAATGACAATTTGTAAAAGCGTTTGGCATATTATTTGTGAAATATTAATATTTTGACTGAAGACTGGATATTAACGTGTAATAAACAACATTGTCCAGACGTAGAACCTTATATTCGAGTTAGAAAAACCGTTGAAGAGGGGGTTGAAAGTACAGCTAAAAAAGAAGAGAACTTTTGAGGAAAATTAGATAAACTCTCATTTTTTGGTCACATCAACCAAAGAGGAGAAAACAGGAAAACTAGACAGCAAAAGCGAGGACGTCGATCTGCTGAACATTGTGCAGATATCAGCAAGGAGCTGATAGAAAAAGCTTTGGCACTGACAATTTCGGTGGGTTTGGATGTATGTCTGCGAACAGCCTTAGTTTCAGAGTCTAATTTGATGTAGATAATTGAATACAGATTTTTTTTTTCAAGCAATACAAATTTGAGAAGATCAGTTTGAGGTCGTTTGGAAGCGACGTGGAAAATGAGCGAATATGTTTAAAGCCAAAATTAAACTACGAAAATTTGAGAGGCAAATTTTATATGACCAGTAGTTCAAAATTTCGATCGTAAGGTATTATTGAGAGGCCAATTCGAATAATTCACGGGATCTAAAACATCTGCCAAGACGTCAATAGCGAAAATATGAATGTTCTAGTACCTGTTTGCGACATTATTTCAAAAAGTATTAATTGTACGAGAAAAATACAAATAAATGAGGTTTTAGAATATGAAATTTTCATTCTATTAAAAGTGAAGAAAACTTCGAACCGGTAACGAGATATTTTTGAAAATAGGTGAAAATTGGGTATTTTAGTGACTTTTGATGGCCTTGGGGCCAGGCCCCCGGCATCAAATCATGGGCCCCGATACGAAATTCACTGGCGGGGTTCCGCGCCTAATAATTGATGAGCGGGAAATTTTTTTTTTGTCAAAATCTCAAAATCAACGGGCCCCTCGAAAGCCAACGCCCTCGCGAGAAAAGAAATTTATTGTAAAAATCTCTGGCGGTAGTAGTATATGATGATGGAGATGGAGCTTGTCTGTCTGTTAGTTTTGGATTCAGCAGAAAATAATTCAAAACTTTTCTTGAGGAGGCAGTAATCCTGATTTTATAATTTCGAATTATCGCCAATATTTTGCTAAAGTAACGTATGGTGTGCTATTACTTGTCATGGATCATTGATCAGTTATAAGCCCATATTTTTTTAGTAGTAAAGTTAATAGGCACACATCCCTGGATATGTTGTGGCATTTTCTCCGCGATACGATAGTTTCATTGATTTGCCTCTTGATGACCGGCAATCAATATATTTACAACAGTTTTCGTTAAATTTTTACTTGTGGGGGCGTTTAAAATAAATTGTTTAAAAGGAAAACCTATGTAGAAATAACAAGAAATCGGACAGAGATCCTATTGCATCCTTAACAATTCAAGAAATCTGATCAGTTATAAGAAGCTACGACAGAACTGAATTATATGCTGAAAAGATAAAAAGTTCAAAATATTCTTGAATTAATTTTGATATTATTTTGATCTACTTCTCGATTTTAAGAATACCCCGCTTTACTATTGAAGCATTGATTAAATTTGTCCGTTTTAATATTACACGCAAATTAGATTAAAAAACAATGAATAGAAGAAATAATTTATAAAATAATAATATTTGACACGAGTACTCTAGATAGGGTTAGAAATAGATACCCGAAAAGTCTCCCTCCCCATTTAGGAGTGGAACGTCCCATTTTTGCAAAAAACTACCTCTAATGGGGACTTAAACCTGGTTTTTCACTTTTATCTTGTAAACCGTGCATCGGAAGAGAAAAAGCATTTGTGAGGTGAGGTACGGTATCAGTTTCAGTGACTGGACTCGATCGGCGAAGTTAAGCACGCCGGGGCGAGTCCATCACTTGGATTGGTGACCATATCTCATCTCGCCGTCCTAGTTAAGTGGTAGAGTAGCATTAGCTAAACTTCGCTAGGACGTTATTATAAATAAGGCATTAAAAAAAATAAAAAAAATAAAAAAAAACAAATAAAATAAAGAATTACTCGTTAAATGTTGCATAAAATATGTTTTATTAACCTTGTAGATAGCAGCAACTTTTGAAATGCATTTATAATAATAATAATAATAATAATAATAATAAAACTTTATTTCAAACAGCCATATTACATAGATAAAATCAAGTAACAATGGGTTGAAACAGGGTCTAATGAAACAACAAAACAATTATTATAAACGTGCTCTCTTATACTCAAAAAATTCTTTTATACTATACGGTTCAATTTCTAGTAACAAGTTAAAAAGATCTCTCTTAAATTTTTTTACATTTTTTATGTTTTTTATTCTGTTTGGTAGGCTATTGAAATATCTCATACTAGCGTAACAAGGACCATTTTCTATCATGCTTAACTTGTGAATAGGGAAATTATAATTATTATGTCTTGTGTTATAGCTGTGAGTTACCTCATGTTGTTCATATTTATTTTTATATTTAAAATTAAACATTAAACATTCAAAGATGTATATTGCAGCAACAGTTAGTAATCTATTTTTCTTGAAGAAGCCTCTGCAAGACTCCCTTAAAGGGATGTCATGCATACAGCGTACAGCTTGTTTTTGTACTATTAATAATTTATTTATTTCAGCAGCAGCTGCACCGCCCCAAAATATTATACCAAATCTTAATCGTGATACAAAGCACGCATAATATATCTTTCGCAGTGTCTTATATGTAACATATCTTTTAACCACCCTCATACTGTAGGTGACACTGTTTATTTTTTTCACCAATTCTGATATATGTTGCGTCCAACATAAAGTAGTGTCTGTAATTATACCTAGAAATTTTGTTGCTGATGCAAAATTTACATTATCATTGTTGACTATGGTATTTAATGGAAAAGCTCTTGCTGACCTATTAGTCTTAAAAATTATGAAATTGGTCTTCTCTTTATTGAGAATTAGATTATTTTCTAAGAGCCAATTTTCAATCGAGTCAAGGACAAAACTGGCTTCAAATATTAATTGTGGAAAATTATTAGCTCTTATCAGTAAGGTGGTGTCGTCTGCATAATTTATCATTAGGTGCCTGCTATTATCTAATAGATTTCACCGGAAATTATATTCAATGAGAACAAGCCACTGACTGAAATGCAAAATAAAATGATAAACAATCTCACAAATAAGGACAGGTTTATTTCGCCATTAGTGGAGAGATTTAAGATCGAGGGAATCGAAACAATTACTGCTGTAGACGACGCTGACGTACTCATAGTTCAGACCGCCTTAATGAATCTCGTGAAAATGATACGGTGGTCATCGTCGGACAAGATATTCATCTTCTCGCATTAATTATCGCTCGCCCACCTGAAGATATCCCTTTCTTAAGAGAGGCTCAGGGAAAAATAGGAAATTAAGCGTACACCGAGGGCTCTACCTGGAGGGTGGTGTGGAAACGAGCTCAAATTAAAAAATACAGCTTTGTGGAGAAAAAGGGAAAATAAATGAAAATCACTTGCGTCAAAACCCGCTATACATGCATCTTATAGAGACAATTCCGCTCTATAAATTCATTCCTGAGCATTTTTCTCGTTAAAGTGGTACCGGTTTTAAGATATTCGCTGTGAAACTTCGAATAGGATCGATTTTTACCTGTGCGCTCCAAACTAACCCTTAATGACAAATTTTCCTATACTTTTTTCTCTTCCGAAGAATGGTTTACAAGATAAAAATTAAAAACTACTTTTAAGTCCCCATTAGGGGTGGTTTTTTGCAAAAAACGGACGTTCCACTCCTAAATTCTGGGGGGTGAACTTTTCGGGTATCTATTTCTAACCCCATCTAGAGCACGCTTCTCAAATATTATCTATTTCTTCTAAAATGTCTAATTATCGTGGACTATGAATCAAGTAAATGTTTTCATTCCTTTGGCAGTTTTTTGTAATATTAGAAATAAAAATCTCGTGTAAACTCAGTCCAGGGACATACTGTAGATGTGATACAATTAGTACTTTTTAAGGTCTCATTAATAAGTTGCTCATAAATTTTAATTTCCTTCTCTAATTCTCAGTCCTAAAAACCTGGTCCACTATTTTATTCCTCATACTATTAGAAGATTTCTATTTACTAAACCCAACTATCAACTGCGACAACAATATCGATATTCCACCTGTATAACAAAACACCTACAAAGAATCGAGATACTCTCGATCCATTAAACTCGGGCTATTTATTACTTCCATTCTATTCTATTAGTGACAGTTCCATTAATATATCCCTTGTCACAAGACAATATGGACACGAAGATCTTATTTGTAGGAAATGTGCACGCTGATCGTGTGCCATCAGTACTGGATGGACCTATCCGTTGAATTTGTCACTTTAAGGGGTTAAAAAACTTGAGATATTTTCTAGTACTCGCAATCACTACACTTCATTTAATCTCCCTCTTTGCCTGTAGTACTTGTTTATATACAGTGTGTGCTATTTAATATCGCGAGGTATCGAGTGAAAGTTTTTTATGAAGGTGTTTTAGACAACTGCTGATTCAATACGCTCTCCACTTTGCCGATAAAAAATCTCGCATTGTAAGTGGTAATCGCTGTTGCTATAAATATAAAGAATTCTCAAGATAAGGCATTGGATTTGGTAATCTGTTCAGATCAAAATTTGAATAAATGTAAGGTGTCTAGAGAGACTTTGCCGTATATAAGTGAAGATTTATACCACCCAGCCCTAGAAATTAAAATTGAATGTGATTATAGTAAGCAAAATAAAGAGAAAAAATCAAATAGAGAATGTAAATTTAACTTTAAAAAGGCAGTTTCTTACAGTTAAGTGAAAATATTAGGTACGCTAATTGGGATAACGTTATAGCACAAAGTAATGTAAATGTAGCATTAGAGAAAATGTATGAAATTTTAAACAATATTTTTGAAATATGTGTTCCAAAAATTAAAATTCAATCCTATTTTTTTTTTATTGAATAATATCATAGAATATGTACAAACAAGCCTTCCAATACAGATTTCCGCGAAAATAATTATCAATTTTTTGAGAAAACAGAAGTTAAAATTAGTGGAGCAACAAGTGTTTTAAATTGGTGACGTAGGTACTTTGGCTGACGACGTAGCTGGACTGTTTGGATTTGTTGATAGAATGGTTTTATACAAAACAGTGTGGTATTGCCAAGTTGATATTCCTTCTCTAGTTCTAACAAAGATAATTGAAGAAAACAGGAGTATAAAGCTTATTTATTAAAACAATTTCAATATATTTATCCACGAAATTTAATTTTCTTATGTAAAAAATAATATGCGTGAATTATTAAATATTTTAAATAATTTTTAATGCAACGGCTAGTCAAATGACAGATGTGTTCTAACGTCATCGTCGTGTTTATTTGAAGCATTTCAGTTTCTTCCATCGAGGTATTTGCTGTAATTTACAAATAGTAGATAATGTCATTTAAAAGGTATTTTATAAAAGTTGTGGAAACACAAATATAAGTGCTTCGGAAAAAATTTTGTCAGTGTTCCGAAAAAATTGATATTCGAAGAACTTGGTGGCAAACAACAAATAAATCTAACCAATATATCTCCTTCACTTGTATTGTGACAAGAAATGTCAGCTGGCGGCACGCAAGAAATGTTGCCACATAATCCTCGCCGTAAGTTTTGTTTACATTTTTAAGATAACTTCTACACAATAACAAATATAAATATCTTTTAATTCCTTCTAAATACACGTGTATAATATTTATTGATATTCAAGATATTGAGAAAAATAGAAGTGTCGTAGGTAAAATAATGTAAAGTAAATACACAATTTGGCATTCATATAAGTTAGTTACAGTCTAAGCGAAAGCTGTCTATGATTGGTTAAATTATTTCCCGCCAGATAAAATCATTTGAAATCTGTGTCTAGACGGGCGTATTCTTATTTCTCATATTTATTTAAGAAATTTTTGTTTTGGTTTAAATTGATTATGCAGTAATTGTTTTTTTTTTTTTTATGGCATTAGGAGTTATCCATGCAGCCAGGCACAAGTTGTCATATATAAAACTAATGGGATAAACACATTTGCATACATATACACGCAGCACACATCTATACATATATTACCCTAAACCTATCCTAATCCAAAAAACAGGAAATTATAAAGAAGATCCAAGGGAAGGTACAAATGCACATTCTTCTCGCCCAGGAGTCTTTCAGGGCATTTTGTTAGACACACTATAATAGACTACGGTAAATGGGAATTAGGTAAAATTAAAACAAAGGTGAGACATATAGGGAACGAATCTATTAGTTACACATTTATACTTTCAGACCAGACGTTTTCAAAAAGCGTATAATAACTGCATTCACTCTATTATCGTTTAGAGCTAATAGGTGTAATAGATTGACTGGCATTTGAATGTTAAGGTTCAGAATATCTGCATACAGTTGGTCACGTCCAGATGAATGTTTAGCACAGTTAAAAAATAAATGGTCCAGATCGCCTACAACATTACAAATTTCACATATTTTGGTCAGTAAGATTCCTATTTTATTTAAATGTAGAGGGTACACAGGGAAAAATGTGTGTGATATTTTACCACAATTGTAGAGAATTGTACTCCAAATTGGTCTTAAAAAAGTGACAGGAACAATTTGTGCAAATAAGTAATTCATTTTTGGGGCAATGATTTTGTACGGTTTATACATTAACACTGTTTGAAATTTTTGTACAAATTTAAAAATAACATAAACTGAATTCTTTACAAATTTGAATTATGGTTGCATAAAAATGCATAATTTTATTCCACTTGTGGAACAAATCTCTGAACAGATTAAGTTAGTTTCTACAATTTGTGTAAAATTTTTAATTGTAAATAGAATGGCAATAAAATACATAGCTTGAGGACACGATTAACAATGAATTAAGCTTAATTTGCTACAACTTGTTGAATAAAAATAAATAAATTTGACTCTTTATTTCGCCAATTTGTTAGTCGAAGTTTCCAACAAATTCATGGTAACTAAATCTTTATATTGGATAAATAAAACGTACAAGAAATATGCACAATTAAAATGTATAAAACTATATAACGGTGTACCTTGAAATTTTACAATTGTTTAAAAAAATGCAACAAGACGTTGTTCCACAATATTGTGCAAAATGTTCCAAAGCGATTTCTCTCTGTGTAGCAACCATGTCCAAATCTCATCCTAATAAGTGTAGTAGTATATTTCCTAGGGATATGAAAAAAGTGGAACCAAGGTTCCTTAGGAATTTCTATTTGGATAATGGGTATATCTTGTAGGCGTAGTAAAACAATATTCGTGCCAATGAGAAGTCCATTTTTTATTTAATCTCGCTTTGCTAATATTTATACCGTCCTGTAGACACAGACTGTCTACAGGATCTCTATGTTCGACACTGTCTGTGGCCAATATGTCGACTTTTTCATTGAATTTTATGCCGCTGTGAGCTTTAACCCATATGTAATTAATTTTAAACCCAGATATTTTCAATAAATAATTATAGTGTTTAATTAAATTAATGAAATGGTGACACATGCTGGATATAGGATTATAAGTATTACTTATTGCCAAGAGAACTGATCTGGAGTCACTTAGGATGATTAAGTTTTTAACCTGCTTATGTATAACATGTTCTAAGGTTTTGGCTATAGCATATGCTTCTGCTGAGTTAGGTATTAAGAATGCACAGCCTGTACCATAGTCAGATTTTGAGGCATCTGTATAGAAATGCATAGCAGTAGGAAGTTTTTCTAAGATGTTTTGGAGGATGACTTCATTTACTCTGGGATTTTCTGTATAATTAGGGAATAATATATACGACTGACTTATCAAGTCCAAATATTCGACCTGAGGGAGAAAGTGGTGTTGGTTGATATTTTTAGAAACTTGTAATACTTCACGATATCCTATGCACAGAGGTGGGGCATTTATTTTCTCCCAGAATTTGTCAGTAAGATCTAAGATATTTAGGTGGTGTATTCTGTCCATCATAGCAGGATTTTTTATATTTAATTTTAAAACATTTTTTTCAGAAAGGAACTCTCTCCTGAGAAAAAGAGGAGGTTCTTTGGACTCTACACGCAAAGGTTCGATTGGGGTTGAATTCATGGCACCGGTACATGTACGAAGAGCTTTATTTTGCATTACATCGATTTTATTTAGCACAGAAAGGATGATTAAAGCCGCCCTATGATGTCCCAAGCAAGCAGCTCCTTACTGTACCTACCGAAAGGATTTACCAGGTTGTAGATTTGCAGCTTAGAGAGCTATCCTAAGAAGCATCGCATCCCCACAGTAATTGTTAAAATAATAACTTTACTTGATATATATCACCCAAACTGACCTTTAAAAAAATGGAAAATACCCCATTATAAAAAATTTCCTATTTGGTTTAATAAACAAATTAAAGATTTGTTAAAAGAATAAAATAAATATAGAAAACTAAAAGATATTTCAGTATATCATTGTGATAAATATTTAGAAACCAGAAAAAAATTTTAAAAAATTAATAAAAGCTGAGCACAAAAATTTACAAAAAATATTGAACAATATTTAATTTCCGAACCAAATGTATTTTGGAATTATATTGATAAAAGGAAGAGGGATGTTTAAATAATAATGGTTATATATACAAGGGAGATAAAGTGCATCATAATGAAACTGCGTAAAATTTTGCTAAAGTCTTTTCATCAGTTTATAATATTGAAAAACCCAATTATAGATTAGACTTTTCAGACGATAGTGGAAATATTTGTAATGACATGTTTAACTTGAACCTGATTGGTAAATTGGATTATAATGCGGTTATTAAAAAACTTAAACCTAAAAAAGTGGCAGGTGTTGATGAAATACCTCCCTACGTGGTTAAGGGATGTTAAGAATGGTTAAAGGTTCCATTACTTCATATTTTTAATCTGATATTGAAAACTTCTATTTTTCCTACTGCATGGAAGCTAGCTACATATACTCAAATTCATAAGTCAGGGACCACACATCTTGTCGAATCTCGACCGCGACGTTACTTAATAGCAACCCGCTATAGTCCATACGAAACTTGCAAAAAAGTGTAAAACCCCAAAAGTGCAGGGGTAGCGACCAGACAAGACTACCCCTCCATTTTTGAGGACGGCCAACATGATGGTGATAGTCGCGCGGTCCCTACCCAACTCGAACTACTCCCAAACGCAAAAAACCACTCCTTTTTTCGATTTTTCCTCGGATTTTTCATTGTCAGGCATGCGAGGACATGTTGGATCGGTTTTTTTTTGAGGAAACTCAATATGTCCTGTAAAACTTTGCAACCAGACATCCTAACGACCAACGGGAGTTGAGACCACCCCCTCCCTCAATACCGGAACGTGCAAAAAACTTTCAAACATGCTGAAAATTGTTTTCTACACATTTTCAAGGCCGGGGAATACGATGCTGATATTATCTAGCCTAACCAGCATAATGCCACCCATTTTCCCATTTTTCGTTATCAGGCATGCGAGGACTTGTCGGATCTGGATTTTCCAATACCTACGTATGCGTACAGTTAGTCCTTAACCCATATATATTGCATGTAATTATATTTCTCAAGGATCCTCAATACTGAGGACGTAACAAATGGAAGGTATATGCCGAGAATACACAACCGACGAATAATTTATTTAATAATAGCGATATATAACGCATGTCTAGATAAGAATAAAAATCATGTTGTACATAATATGAAAAAAATCATGTACATACTATATGATAAAAAAGTGGACTATGCACTATGGACTATACACGAATATATATACATGCGAATAGCCCGTTCTATCAAACTCCTTTTAAGCTGCAATAAAAAAATTTCTCTCCCTAGAAAACCTGATTTAATGGAGCGCTTGTGATCTCACTATAAGAAAAACCGATGGTTTTGGGCATGCAAGGGTAGTTTTTGAGGACTAAGAGAGAAACTGATGCAATTATCGTGTTCTCCACCCTTGAAAACGGAGGATATCTTCTTCTCCTTGAGGGATACTTCAGGATTCAGAGAGGGGGTGGTTTTCAACCCCCCCTGGGGTCGTTAGAATCTCTGGTGGTAAAATTTGACAGGACATATTGAGTTTCTTAAAAAAAAAACCAATCCAACAAGTCCTCGCATGACTGAAAACGAAAAATGGGATTTAGGAGTAGTTGGTTAGGGGTGGGAGGCTAAATAATATCACCATCGTGTTCCCCGCCCTTGAAAACATGTGGAAAACAATTTTCAGCACGTTTGGATATTTTTTGCATGTTTCGGCATTAAGGGAGGGGGTGGTTTCAACCCCCGTGGGTCTGGTTGGGAAATTTTACAGGACATATTCAGATTCCTTAATAGAAACCTGATCCAACAGGTCCTCGCATGCCTGACAACGAAAAATCGAAAAAAGTGGTGTTTTTTTGCATTTAGGGGTAATTCGAGGGGGGTAGGGACCGCGCGACTATCACCATCGTGGTGTCCGTCCTCGAAAGCTAGGGGGCAGTCATGTTTGGTCGCTATCCCTGCACTTTTGAGGTTTTTGCAACTTTGGCATGGACTACTAGTCGCACAGAGAAAGACTCGACGATCTCAAGCGGAATGCACGAGCTTTGATATGTTGCGCAACCGTTTCGTTACCTATCTTCTAACGTCACGATGTTGGTCGCACCGTGCTCTTTAGAAGCGCATATTTCGAGAACCACATAGGATACATCTGAAATTTTCAACATTGCCTAATTTTAAATAATACTTCCACAAGAAGTTAACAGTTACTAAATAAAATTCATTAAATGGGCCCGTTCCTATAGACAAAAATAACATTCAAATATATTTAAAAGAACTAGGAATTCATATTTTAAATGTAATAAAAGAAGTGACGGTTATAACAACCAAGTCAGGCCGGTTTTATAGGTTCAGATTAAACTCGAGTTTAACTAGAAGTTTCACCTTTTTGGCATACTTTTGAATTGTACGCCTTGGCCTTACTTTTATGTGAGCGTATATGAGTCCTTTTGTGCCAGCCTCCGGCGCTGATGCCTTAAATATGTTATGCTCTAAATTAATTGTCTTTTGATAATTTTTTTCCTAAGTCGCAGTTTTTATTTATTCTTCGAATTAGGTCGATTCTGGGAGGTTCTATAACAATAACACTGACAATCTTGACAAACGCTTATAAAACGGTATTTTACAAAACACTAAAATCTACAATTTAAACCTCTAGGTGAATCTTCAAGTTAAACTTTAGTTTAATCTGAACCTATAAAACCGGCCCTTAGAAAATAATATGTTGGAACCATAGATATTGTAATATGTAGACCAGCCCAAAACCATTGTGTACTGCAAAGACTTATTCTCTCATGTTTTGGCCAATCATAAGAACTATTACTATTAGATTAAACTAAATGTTGATATTTACTTACCTCTACATAAAGTTCATTTAAATCTGGGAGACACACTTATTCTTATCTGCTTAATCACAAACCATAGTAACATATTGCTCTAAAATTATAATGAAGCATTGTTCATATGATACATGATAGTTTACCCGCCTCTGGCGATCACCCTTTCTGACCGATATGGCTTGATTTCAATAAGAGCAATTCAATTATACACTGAGAGACACACTTATTCTTGTATGCTTAATCACAAACCATAGTAACATATTGCTCTAAAATTATAATGAAGCATTGTTCATATGATACGTGATAGTTTACCCGCCTCTGGCGATTACCCTTTCTGACCGATATGGCTGGATTTCAATAAGAGGTATTCAAGGATCAAGAGGGCCCCAGCCGGCGCCCTGGGGCCCCGCTCATCAAAAAAATGTTGAGATTAATTTTTTTTTCTTTATTAGGATTAGGTATAAACATATAAAATATTATATGTTTGAAATAATAATTTTAAGTCTACCAGAAGTTAGTACAGGAAAACTTTAACTCGAAAAAAATGTGTGCAGAACTTAAACTTTAGTTATAGGTTCAAAGCAGAGACGCAACTATGGCAGGACAAACCGGGGCAGTGCCCCGGGGCCCCGGGGGACCAAGAGGGCCCCGCTCATCAAAAAAATGTTGGGATGAATTTTTTTATTAGGATTAGGTATTAAGAAAATAATATAACAGGGGGCCCCCAACAATTTTTTGCCCTGGGGCCCCATGATATCTAGTTACGCCTATGGTTCAAAATGGTTCACGACATAAAAAAGTTTATGAGTTTCACGAATCCGCGGGAACCTGTAGGGGGTGAAAAGGGGTATTTTTAATTAAAAAATGGCATTTACAAAAAAATGGTTCAAATAAAAGTTGTTTCTGACAAAATGATCTTTAACTTAAATTTAATTTTGTAGCAATAATTAACCGAAATACTAGAGGTCTCGTTCATTTTCGGCAGCTTAATAGTCATAAAAAAAATAAAAAAAGAAAATTCTATATTATGCGAGGGCTTGCTAATTTATCGGAGGTGGATGCCACACCTAAAAAAAAACACAAAAACAAACAATGAAGCTGAGAGATAATTAAATTTTAAGAAGTAAAAGTTCTATGCAACTTTTCATATAAATTGATAGATTTGAGTTATAACTACTAGAAAATTTGGGATTTTAGCTTGAAAAAGTGGTATTTCAAAGACGTTTTCATCAAATAACTCGAATGGTATCACATTGAGGAAAAACATGCTAGAGACAAATAAGAAAGCTACTAAATTAAGGATGAATTTCGTTTTTTTTTTTCTAATTTTTGTAGAGTTAATGGTTTTGGAGATTTGGAAGTCTAAAGGTGAGATCCGAACATTTATAGGACAAAGTATTTCGTTTAAATGTCTCAGAAACTATGGCCAAAAACGCTAATAACCAAAATAACAAACTAGTAATTAGCCGTTCAAATCATTTTTTTCTTATTTTTATAGCATAAAAAACAAAGAAGTTATGACAGAAACAATATACTTTTTCATATTTTTTTTAAACGTCGCAATTTTGTTAATGTAAGTAGTCATTGATTAAAAAAATATATACTGTTTTTCGTTAATATATAGTGTGACCTAGACGCTCAAATTTTTTCGTCCGGTTACAGCGCTTGCTTTAGAAAAAAAATTGCATTTTAAACTGTAAAGAGATTTTAGAAAAAACGTAATATTCTTGTTTCTCTACAAATATCTCAATAAATATTAGTTTAACAGAAAATATGATGGACATCAAAAATGAAGACTATAACTGATAATAAATTTATTTTGTTTATATATTTGTTTAGGGTTGATTGTTTCGGAGATATTTAGTTTTATAAATGGCATCCGACCATTTTCGGGATGAAGTATTTACTTTAAAATGTTGAATATCTTAGAAACTGTGACACTTTCATCAAAAGTTCTAAGAAATAAAATTAAACGTAATTAATCAGTCTTTAAAATGATTTTTCGTTTGTTTCTAGATCACAAAAAATAAAGAAGTTATGGCCGATTCAATGTGCGTTTTCACATTTTTGTGAACAAAACGTTGGTATTTTGTTATTGTAATTGCTCAGTAATTATTTTTTCTTTCAAAAATGCTGTTTTTCGTTAATATACAGGGTTTTTCGAAAAGATTGGGACAACGCTTAGCCGTAGATTCTTGACATTAAAACAAGTCGATTTAACTCAAAAAGTAGTGGTCTAACCCTTTTCGTTTTCAAGATACAGGGTGGCAAAGTAAAAAAAATGTATTTGTAATTTGTCTCTATCCTGGAAACTGTTATACGTATCTACTTCAAAGTTAGTAAAGAATCTATAAAATATGACATCGGCAATATCACCATTATAATTAGCGACCTGAAAAACGTATCGTTACCAACTTTGAAGTAGATACGTATTCTAGTCTCCAAGATAGAGACAAATTACGAAAACAATTTTTTTACTTTACCACCCTCTATCTTGAAAACGAAAAGAGTTGGACCACTACTTTTTGAGTTAAATCGACTTGTTTTGATGTCAAGTATCTACTATCTACTGCTAAGCGTTGTCCCAATCTTTTCGAAACACCCTGTATACCATCACCTAGATGCTCAATTTATTTTGTCCCTTTAAAGCACTTGTTTTAGAAAAAAAATCCATCCGCCATCCCCTCATCGAAAAATATCCGTATTTCGGTTAATTATTGCTATAAAATTAATTTAATAACGCCAAATTAAAGATAATTTTGCCAGAAACAACTTGTATTTGAACAATTTTTTGTAAATGCCATATTTACCGAGAAAATAGAGAAAAATTGATTTTTTTAATTAAAAATACCCCTATAGGTTCCCGTGGATCCGTAAAACTCCTAAACTTGTTTGTTTCGTAAACTTCGGCCTATTTTAAACTTATAACCAAAGTTTAAAGTTTGCACAAATTTTTTTCGAGTTACGGTAATTTCTTTCAATCTTTTCCTGTACTAAATATGTTTATGTGCTAATCAAAAACTTTATTAACATTTGACTCTAAAATTATAATAAAATATAGCATATATAAATAGTAAACGAATATGGCCCATTAGGAAGTCTACTGTGCTATTTTACATGTATCCCAAATTTAACATAAAAATTTTAAATCTAACACAAGTTATCGATTGGATTAAATTAAATGGATATAATAGTAATTGTTATTCACAAGAATAGATGGACGCCCTGTAATTTTAGAAATATACCCATTACCTATGCAATACTAAATTTTAAAAAATCTTAAGAATGTTCCATAGGGTCTAGTTACGAGCACTATCTACTAGCTACAGCAAAATTGAAAGGCCTTCCACTAAATCGCACCAATTCTCTTTGTGCTGCATACCTATGGATTTCCGCGCAAACGTTTTTTCCAACGCTTAATAAGAATGACTGCTGAAGCATTTCAATTATTCCCAGGAATTATAAATTATTCCTTCAGCAACGCAGAGTGTTTCGTACTTCAACATCACAGGGAAACCGTAGTAAGCCACTTTCAGGCGCCTGCTTATAATAGAGGCAAAATAATAGTTTCCATGAAAAGGCGTCCCCGGAACTATAACAAAGCAAATTAATGGCAGTACGGGTCTCAAAAGCAAACGTTAACGCTGTTTGGTTGCCTTATTGATATACTTATACAAGTCTCCATTGTTTTACGTATAACAAACTGACAAGTTCAGTGATGTCTTGGAAATCTGATTGAAATTCAGCGAGAGTAAAATAATGTCATGTCTTACATGGCACGGGATTTGAGAAGGCGAGCTCCTTCGCGTAGGGGAAGTGGGGAGCGGCGCGCTGTCATGTTCGATAGCTGAAGATTGATGCTTCTTATGGGTAAGTTATGTCGCCCCCTGACCCTTAGCCGGTTGCGCCACCGCACTTCGTTGCATTTATATCGGCGATGATCCGTTCTACTTTTCATGCTTTCCTGCTTAGGTCATATCGACGTGTATTAAAGTATTTGCATGAACTAATGAGTTTAGTCCTGGTTCCATTATTTTTGTAATACATATATTACTGTACTTCTGCAATATTAACTAGTTTATGTTTTTATGATATTATCGAGCTGTTGAGAGTGTGACAAATATAATTTTATTGCTTTTTCATGTGTTAATATTTTGACATAGTAATATTATAGATATTTGTCTAATGATTTCGCTGGCACTCGGTATGAATGTATTGTTTATTTTTCTCAAAAATGCTATGAACCACATTATTATTATTTAATATTTAATGAAATAATAGAAGTATCTTTGGGTGTGTCTATTTTGCCTTCACAAATAAAACGAAAGCGGTAAGATATATATCATTTAAATAATATGATATTGTTTGTAGAAACAAAACTAAAGTAGTGCTTACAAAAGTAAAGTAGAGTAAATAAAATTTCTTATTCCAACGACTGCAGTAATGAATTTCTTCGATGTCAGTTTCCATTATCGCCCGAGCTAGTCGTAAATAGTCCCATCTCAGAGAAGAATAATTCTGTTTTGCAGGGCATCTGCAAGGAGATTTTTGCTGTCATAATAGACTTCCTTTTATTGCCAGCTTCGCGTGATTCTATTCCGGAATGAAGTTATAACTTGCATCGGAAATGGTGTTACATTACAGTATATTTGTTATGACTACGTTTCATTTGTGTCGTGAAATGTGTTTCATTTCCTTGACTTGCTCAAAGAACCGTCAAAGTGTATTATTTTTATTTCGTAGTAGATCCACCTCGGGGAATATTATAGAAGTACGATATAATGTTGTGTCATAGTAAATTGCCTAGCATCAGAAACAAAGAGCTTGTGTTGTTTAATGAAGCTCTTTTATTTAATGCAGACATAGAAGTATTATACAAGGTATAACACTAATTTGTCTTTAGAATTACATATACAGGGGCATGGTGCAATCCTTCTAAATACTTGTTTCTCTCGAGTAAAGCGTAAAAATTTATGTTAGTTTCTCCATTTCAATAATTTCGTAAACGAAAACATGGACGAGTTTCCCAGTGATAATAAACAGATTTTACCGTGCATAACTCTACAACTTATTTCCAGAGCCGAAATCACGGGTTGGCAAATTGGAAGCAGTCAAGAGCGATAACTCTTATTGGAGATTGAAACCGGCAAGCTAAAAAATTTACGATTCAGAGCTGCCAAAAGCCTTCGTGAATATTGAAGCTTGTAGAATGGCCTCTTAAATATGTATATTATATACAATGCATACATAATTGAAGAGCTAAGTGGATAAAGGTGTTATGTCACAAAAACACGTTATTAAGTAATTTAACTCGAAAGTTTTTAGGCGAGAACTTTTTTATTATAACGACAATATAGCTTGCATTTTGCGATGATATTGACATTTGATGTACTTTTCAGAGACAAATAACTAAAGTTGTCAGTTGTCATTATTTTCGAAAATTTTAAAAAATTAATGTACATAACACCTTTATCCGTTCATAAGTTTCTCTGAAATTAATACGGAATTAGTGAATAAAAGTGTTAAGAAATAAACATATTTTATTATTATTAAAACATTGTACAATTTTTAGGTAGTCGGACAGTTCTACGGTTTTGAGCCAAAATTTGGTCATTTCCAAGTATGTTGTGATAATACGGCCTTTCCATTCATTTATGAATGGTAATTGTTCTTTAAGATTGGCCAGTTTTCCTACACTTAGGCTGCAGTTGTTTTCATTAAACACCGTTAGAGTAATACCGTCGGAATTCATCTTATGCATATTCCTTTTCTTTAAAATATCGACTTTATTATAAAATGGAGTCATTTCATCTAGTGATGTAATAGTAGCACCCATAGGTGCCATTTTATACCGTCGCGAAAATAAACCTTTTCATTGTTCAAGTTTTTCTTCCTGTTGTACAAATTGAGTTTTGAGGCAATTCCATCAATTTCGTTGAAATGATTCCTCATATCTATGACATCGGCGTCTTTGGGAGTTCTTAAAATTTCTCGATACTGGTCCGGAACGTAGATGTTTTGATGTTTCCTTAAAATTTTCTCGACTCTGCCAAAGTCTCTGTCTGAATCTAAATATGAATGTCCCACCTCCGAAAATTTATGGTCGATAACTTTAAATTCTCTCTTTAAAATCAACAACTGGTAAAGTGTAATGATATTGAAGTTTTTATTTTGTCCACCACAGGAGTTGGGCCATATTATAATGTGATCGATCTTTTCTTGGAAATATTCATTGTAAATTTGTGGTATGTAAGCAACTAGCAATTTCTAGGCTTTCACGGCTGGCCATATCTTCAGTCCATGTGAAAAAGAACGTTTTTTTTTTTCAGTATTCCTCAATGTATGTATGCCAAGATTGTAAAACCACATTTGACGAAGGTAAAATGCTTTCGATGTATTTAATTTTGGCAGCGGCATGGTTTGCTGAAGATCTAAAGTAAGAAAGCAAATCGTTCTATCTACTGTAACTTTTGCTCCGTCACGCTTTTGTTGTTCGAAAGCTAGTTTGTAATTTTCTCCGTATTCTTTAGTATTATGTCCAGCATCACATTTGGGAAAAAATGTGAGTCATTTTATGATCTCAATTAAACAATTTTGAATACCATGGACGTAATTTCAGCATTTTTATTGGGTAGGCAGAGATTTTTCACAGATAACCCAATAGATGTAAGCATAGCGAACCCTGTAATTCTTAAACGATAACCTTACAAACCCAAATGACTTTTGACTTGATTGGCGTAATTATCATACTTATTATTTTTTCCGCAAGAATTTCGGAATTCGCCAGATTTGCCTTGAACAATTTAATGCTCTTTCAAAATATTGGGTGGGCAGAAGCCATACCAGATATCAGTTTTGCTCTTGTCATAAAAATTTCTACGGTCCAGCCCTCTTCTACTTGTCAGCATAAAAATGTTTGTACAAAAATCAACACCGCAAAGCGTCACTTTCCAGTATTTCTAATTTACAGACTAATTTGCTAGAATATGTTGGTAAATTCGGATTTTATTATTGCATTTTATATTGATAATGTTTTGTTTTTAAAACATTATTAAAACTTGCCTGGGAAGAAATTGCCACTATGTGACTGATTTCTGCTGAATTGCCAAAAGGTATAAATGTGTTTACAGCAATTAGATACTCAAGTATCATCTCGACTCTTGTACCATCTCATACCATTTCGAAATTGAACGAAATGAATATATGGATTGAAACACTATAAGCACTATTTCCAAATATCAGCCAATTTATAAACATCTTACATGATTCATGAAATCGTTTATTCATTGCCATTTGTAATATCAGTTTACTACGACTGGCCATTTTCACTATAATAGTAAGAAACACTTAACACAACTTGACACATTAATGTCAATATAACATAACTTTAAAAGCAAAGTGTTTTGGATTAAAACAATTTAATATCGCACAGTAATGGATAAAGGTGGTATGTGATCATGACACCTTTATCCATTAAATTATATAAAAACCATATGTACATAACACCTTTATCAAACATTAAAACGCATTTAGGAAAGGTTTATTATCCCAAAAACTTATTGAAATGATAGATTATAAGTTAAAATAGTTGTCTGTGTAGAAATCTCAAAATTTTCAAAAATGTCACATAACACCTTTATCCACTTCAGCTCTTCAATTAATAATAAATATTATGTCATATCATCTCGTGAAAAGGGTTTTATTTGAGCAATGAAAATGTTCACAATTTTTTTTTGCGTTACTCCACTTCCTCTGGATGTGGAAGTAATTAGAAAAATATTTTTATTCATTAAATATTAAGAATAACATTTTATTAGCTTAGTGTAAAAAACAAGCAGTAACTATTTGGCTGACTATCAACGTAACAAATATTCAAAGTGTACACTTCCCTCTTCTACGCATGTTCTATTTCTGGAAATGGTGTTCTGTGCAACTTCCTCAGGTACTATAGGCGTACTAGTTTGAAATGCTTGGCGTATTCTGTTTTCCAAAATTGCCAATGTTTCTGGGAATGCTTGCTATATGCACGTTCTTTCAAATAGCCATATAGGAAAAAATCGAGAGATGAAAGCCCGGAGAACTTGGGGGTCAACGTGACCATTTGTTGCACGTTACTCAAATCTATCTGTCGAATAATTTAGTACTTAGGCAGCACTATTATCATCAGTATAGTCTCCACAGTGGTAGTTCTTCCAGAAATCCTTCAATGTCACTTGGTAAAAAATCTAAATATTGTTCACCATTTAGTCCTTGAAAAAGTATTGGTCCGATAATTCTATTTCCAATTATTCTTGCCAACACATTGACTCCATATCTTTCCTGAAAGTTACCCTGCCTCATTAAATATCGATTTTCTTGAGCACAATATCTAGTATTTGCCTACTGAACATACATTTATTCGTGAATCGTAACTTATCAGAGAAAAGGATACATTTCACGAAATTCTGCTCTTCATCATAATTGTGAAACGACCAGTCACAGTACTTTAGTCTTCGGTCAGCATCATCTTCATATAAACGTTCATGCAACTGATATTTACGTGAACAATATCTATGTTTTTTTTTAATTTTATCTGATTCACGACTTACATCCAGTTCGTGTCCTATTTCTCTGACCGAAACAGTAGAATTCCATTCAAGACAAGCCAGTACATCGATTGCTGTTGCTTAATCGATTACAAAATTGTGAATTTCGGGATTTTCTTCTTGTCTAAATTTCCTCTCTAGAAATGAGAAATATTGCCTGCAAGGGTGTTATCTATTGTAGCGTTTAATTATGACGGTAATCTTGCGCAGACTTGGGAGTAGGGTCAGGTTATGTCTTCAAAGTTAAGATAATCTAAAGACACGTACAATATCACTTGTGTAGTTATCTGAATTTACATAACCCACCCATCAAGATAAAGGTAATTAAATTTATTATTTCATACCTCTAACCGATATTTTGCAAGTAGAAGCCTTATTTTTTAAGTGTGTAAACTATTTTAATTTATTTCATATCATAACCTTGATCTTACAAACATGTGCTAATGAGAACTTTTTCTATCCTTCCTAACAGTTTTGTTGCCAAATTTAATGAATAAATTACATTAACTAATTCAATTAAATTATTGGATGGAAAATCCATTTAGTATATGTAAATAGCAACTTTACCAATTTTAAAATTTCACCCGGCTAACTCAGTCGGTAAAGCATGACACTCTTAATTTCAGGGTCGTGGGTTCGGGCCCCACGTTAGGCGCCAATGAAACGCTCGTATTTGGTTTTGGAAAAACTGAAATTATTTATACCTGGTTTTGGTAATAAATAAAAATATTTCAACCAAATCACAAACACGGCGGCTTACGACTAGCTGATCTTATGCGGGGCTGGGTTCGTTGATCCAATTTTTATATGAGTTAGAGAGAAAACCAATAGTTTCACAGGTAATCGCCCAGCTAGTTTGTTTCGTGATTAGAAAGGGAGTAAAAATATAGATGTTGATAGAAAGGACGCCATCCACAGCCAAACTGATAATAAACTACCCTCGTTAATCGCAAAATCGACTACTGTGGAAAAGCCTGATAATAAGATGAACACAGGCAAATAAATTTAAAAAATGGTACATTTTATCTTAAAATTTACAGTAGAGTATAAAAACATTCATTCATTATTTACTATTCTTGATTTATTTTGCAATTAATTATCTTCTATTTATTTGCTTTCATCATGTCTAGAGAATATTATTTAGGTATTAAGCAAATCACAACTTACACACATTTTTATTTATTATGAAATTATCTACTATCTGTCTATTGTTGCCCTTATCTGGGCACGCTAATATACTAGTTAGGTAAATACTTTAAAATACTCATTATTGGAGAAACAATCAAAACAACTACTCTTCTAGCTAATACTCACGAAGTATTGAATTACATGATAGGATTCCTAGCATTTTAAAGCAAAAAAAATATTGAAAATGCTTAAATCATCAGAAAGTAGATAATTTCATAATAAATAAAAAAGTGTGAATGTCTGAATTTAAATAAACGATTTAAATATTTTCAGTATATTTCTTTGCTTTAAAATGCTAGAAATCGTATCATGTAATTCAATACTTCGTCAGCAATAATTTCCACAAACATCAAAACATTTGAACTCAATGCGAGTTTCGCCAAGCACGTTGGTATCATCTGGAGATGATTAAAACTTCACAAACCAGGTAATCAATCTGCTCGTTGATAAAGTACTGTACTAAATAACAATTTTTTGAAATATGTATTCCTTTCCTGCTTTTTCGCTGCATACAAAAATAAAATTTAACCTGTTAATAAAAAGATTTTGTAGTAAAATATCCATTTAATAAACTCCAAATGTTACGGCTGTCGTAAAATTTTATTTCTTTGGAAAACCGATATGTTTGATTATATTTCTTTCAAATATGGCACTCAGATTAAATATTTACTATATGATACTGACAGTCGGCTAGGAGTAATTAAAAAATGCTGTTGGAAATCTTTCCACATAACGATTTCGCGCAAAATTCCATATGTAGTTTTAGAGAAAATCTCATACTCACAATCGAATGTTTACTATCTTTTTCAAGGCAAATCCAATATTGTCCCTACTGAGCCCGAGGCTTCAGGATATCATCTTTATGGTTTAGAAAAGGCTAAAGCCCATCGCTCACAAGCCAATATTTGAGATTTCAGACCTAGCTTAGGTGCTACTTCAATACTTTTAGAATTTTACAAGAATATTGAAGTTCAACAAAATATTGCGTACAAAATAGTTTTTGCTACCTTCTCTTTGGGATATCATTTTTCAGTCTATGAATTTTATTAAAGAAAACGTTTTCATCAAAAAGAACAGACAACAGTTGTGATTCGATTAATTTTGATACCTAATACGAAGTGTCTTACGGATAAACATATACCGCCGCCTAAAATAAAATAATCAAATGAATCATTTTAAACTGAAAAAGAAATTAAAATTGTGTTCATGTTGTAGAAAATTTATTTATTTTCGTTATCTAAACTTCGGGAATGCTTTCAAAAATTTTCAATATTCAGTAAAATAGCGTTCTATTTATACAGAATGTTCATGACTAAATTTGAATAAATGATTTAAGTATTTTCAATATATTTTTTTTCTTTAAAATGCTAAGAATCCTATTATGTAATTCAATACTTCGTCAGTATTAGCTAGAAGAGTAGTTGTTTTGATTGATTCTCCAATAATGAGTGTTTTAAAGTATTTACCTAACTATTATATTAGCGTGCCCAGATTAGGGCAACAATATACAGAAAGTAGGTATTTTCATAATAAATAAAAAGTGTGTAGTAAGTTGTGATTTGCATAATACCTAAATAATATTCTCTGTTCATGACACTTACTAACCACTCTAACAAGTTGCACCATTGAAAATATACAGCCCTTCAAAAAATGTATTTGTCAGTGCCACAAAGAGTCTAGCAGGATAAGCGGGTCAGTGGCCCCAGAGAGGTATTTTCAAAATAACTAGTGTTATGATATCGGTGAGTAATAAAATTACCATTGACACAAATTCAGCCTCCGATCTTCCTGCGTTCTTGAGATAATTGACCATATATAGGCTAGAGCGGGTATTTTTGAAAATTATTTTATTCAAAAACTATTGCAGCTAACCTAATAAAACGAAAACTCTTTGTTAGATAATACATTGTTCTATATTTACTATTTAAAAAAATTAAAAATTAAAAATTTTTATTTTTTTTTTCATAGTTCACACAGAGGTACAATCACAGAAAAAATATATAATGTAGCTTACTATGTCTAGTAATATCACCAGAAAGTGCATTCAGATAAAATGGGTGCTTCACTTTGAAAAAAAATGAAAACTCGTTATGACCGTCCTGGAGTTCTTACTACTTTATATAAACTTGCTCATAAATGTATAAACAAGTAGTTATGTGTTTATAATTTAAATAAATAAAGTAAATGTTCTAAATTACAGTTATTATTTACATTAAGAATAAGAAAGGTGCAGTATAGATAAAAATAAAGTCCAAGAAAATAATATTTATTATGATACAAATTATTAATTATTACAATATAATTAATTATCGTCGTTGTCCTCATGAATAGCTACGTGAACGTTTTCTGATGTAAATATATTAGATAAAACTTCTGCTGCACGTACTATGCGGGAAAAATATCGGGCATGAGATAAGAATATACGGCTGCGGCTATATGTGAACAGCATCTTACCGTTCTTATTTCATTGGGATAGTCACGGCAATATCGGCGTATGCTTTGAATTATCGTTCCATTAGGTATATAATCAATGTAAGTGTGGTAAGTTTTACTGTTGATATGCCTTGATCTTACTTTCAGTTTTAATATGTTGGGCGCGGCTCTTCTATAAATATTAGATGTGTTTTGATTATACTGTTTTATTAAATACACTGTGAGCTACAATTTAAAAAATAATGAATTTTTAGCATAGGCGTAATTGAAATTTGGCACACGTATGTATTTTAACAAAATCTAGAACTAGATTATATTTTTATCTTATTCCGTTGAAAGGTTGGGGGGTAAATTCCATAAAATTGAAGGTAAAAGGGTAAAAGGTAAAGGTAGAAAATCTATAAAATTGGTATTTAGTATATAGAAAAATTAATGTCTCAAAAAAAATTTTGGCATTTACCACCCCCATTACTACCCACACACCATTATTAAAGGGGGTGAAAAAAATGAAATTGTAATTTAGCGCATATACAAGAACCTAAGGCCTCAATTTTTTTTTTACTACATCCGTCCCCGCTACCACCATCCCCACGCCCACTACCGATGTGGCATATCGTTTTATAGGTTTTTGGGGTAGACGATTTCAAATATTATGTTATTAAAGTTCCATAAACAATAATTTCCACTTAGTGAAGTGCAAATATAATTTTAAATTTTTTTCGTTGTGAGAAACTTGGATAGAAAATCTAGGTGTGAAATTTTAAGGTTTATAAATACCCTACAGGTTGCATTGTAATTCGAGTCCTATGTACGGTGTTTATAGATCTTCTATTATTTTCTTGATTCTATAATAAGTGGGTTACTTCGACTAGTATGATGGATGTGCAGTAGGTTTCCCCGTGTATTATGGATGTGCAGTGTCTTTCCTCGAATACCATCGGCGCGCAGTAGGTTAGCTCGAGTAATATGGATGCGCAGTAGGTTACCTCAAGTAGTATGAATGCGCAGTGGGTTTCTTCGGGTCAAATGAATGCGCAAGTAGTACGGATGCGCAGTGGATGTCCTCGAGTGCAATGAATGCGCAGTAGGTTTCCCTGAGTGTTATGGATGCGCAGTGGCTTTTCTTGAGTACCATTAATGCGCAGTAGGTTACCACGAGTAGTATGGATGAGCAGTCGGTTTCCTGGAATATTTTGGATGCGCCTCGAGTAGTATGGATGCGTAGTAGGTTTCCTCTAAGAAAATGCTAAAGTAGAAGCCTTGCTTCTATCGTGTAATCCACGGCACACAATGATTTTTTATATCTTTGTAATGCCATTTTCTGGGTATTACTTCCATATTCAGTGGAGTGCAATTATAGTATTTTCATTGTAAGAGACTTGGATAGGAAGTCTGGATGTGGAAGTAGTGATTCCTTAGGCAGCGGTTTTTGCTTAAAATAGAAAAAGCAAATGTAATTATTCTGCCAAAACAAAATCTGTTTCATTATCTACAAGACTTTTTTTAAGAGACTTTAACAAATTACTGTCAATTGCAAGGTCTGCAGGGAAGTGATTCAGTAATTTCAAAAATTGTGTACGAAATCCCCAGAATCGTCAATTAGCAAAAAAGCTACGCATACGCATACGTATTCGTAGCCATATTTTGTGATCATTCACTTCAATTTTTTTTTTCAAAAAGCGCTCGCTCGATTATTTTGATTTTGGTGTTAAAAGGGTCGTGAAACACCAGGGAACTAAAATCAGTCAAACAGTCTCATATGCAAAAACCATTCAATTAAACCTAGTTCAACCACCGTGTGTTACCTGTGCTTCTTTTTTACGTGTTAGCGATCCACAATTTTTGAAATTATTGAACCACTTTCTTAGAGACTTTGATGCTGGTGGCAATTTATTTGCTTTCAAAAAACTCTAAAATATACAGGGTGTTCCATTAAAAAAAGAAGTTTGAAAAGACACCATTTTGTTTTACAGGGCTGGAAAACATATTGGTCATTTAAAACAGTCTAGTGAGCACTGCACATTCTTTTCTCAATTCGTTTAAAATATGTAATGCATTAAAACGGGTGAAAATACGATGGGACACCTGGTATTAGAATGCGAAATTGGCAAATGTACTTTAACACTTCCTTGTCCACACAAGACCTTAGTGGTAATAGTACAGGAAAACTTTACTATAACTCGAAAAAAATTTGTGCAGACCTTTGGTTTGGAAACTTTGGTTATAGATTCAAAACAGGCCAAAATTTACGATACAAAAAAGTTTAGGAGTTTTACGGATCCACGGGAACCTATAGGGGGGTTTTATTAAAAAATCGAATTTTCTCTATTTTCTTGGGAAATATGGCATTTACAAAAAAAAAGTTCAAATAGAAATTGTTTCTGACAAAATTATCTGTAATTTGGTGTTTTTAAATTCAATTTTAAAGCAATAATTAAGAGACATAACATTTGGGATTTTAGCTTGAAAAAGTGGTATTTCAAATACGTTTTCGTCGAATAACTCGAACATTAAGCAAATAAGAAAGCTACAAAATTAAGGATGACTTTCGTTTTTTTCTAATTATTGTAGAGTAAATGGTTTCGGAAATCTGGGAGTCTAAAGGTGGCGTCCAAACGTTTATAAGACGAAGTATTTAGTTTAAATGTTAAATATTTCAAATAATTTATTTCCTATTTTTATAGCATAAAAAACAAAGAAGTTATGACAGAAACAATGTACTTTTTCAATTTTTTTTTTTTAATAAAAACGTCGCAATTTTGTTAAAGTAAGTAGTCAGTAATTAAAAAATATATATTCCCATATACTGTTTTTCGTTAATATAGTGTAACATAGACGCTCAAATTTTTTCATAAAATTGCATTTTAAACTATAAAGGGATTTTAGAAAAAACGTAACATTCTTGTTTCTCTGCAAATATCTGAATAAATATTAGTTTACAAGAAAATATGGTGGACATCAAAAATGAAGCTTATAAACTGAGAATAAATTTATTTTGTTTATATATTTGTGTGGGGTTAATTCTTTCGGTGATATTTAATTTTATACAGGGTGAGTCATAAGGAACTGTACATACTTCTACCGTAAGTAGAGGCACCTAAGACGAATACCAAGTGACCATTAAAAAGTGTTTGTTCCGTTTCTTTACTATCATACAGAGTGATTTATGAATTTTGTTCAAAAATTGTTTTAGTCATAACATTTTAACGGTTAATCCGATTTACCTCATTTTTACAACAATGTACACTGTTGCCTAACAACCATCATACATATCCAAAATTTAAAAAATCCAGGGACACTTTCAAAAAAATTTGTTGGATTGCTTCGTATACGATAGTTCACCCTGTATATGATTTATCTAAAACTTGATATGAAATTTGTATAGGACACAAATAGGTGGTAAAACCTGAGCTAAAAAAAAATAATATCTTCATAACTCGTGCCTAGGTTTAATAAGTACCATCATTTTATTAAATTTCCAGGTCGGGTCTTAAAAATGTGGCTGATGTGGTTCATCTAAAAAGTTGCCTCTGTATGTGATTTCTATAATTAGTCAAATTGCTTCCAAAAAGGGCAGAAATAAGTAGTCTAATTTATGTTATCTAACTTTCCTCCATTTAAAGTGTCCAACCTAAATATTCAGTTTAAGATCAATTTTAGCGATAACTGTAAATTTTTCGAAATATCTTTAAAAGCCGTCACATTCAAATGCAAGCATTGAATTTAAAATAAATACAACATACGGATCTACGTCCTTTAGTGCTTGTTATTACGTAGATACTTCCATTTTATTTAATTTTCAAGCAATGAAAATATCAAATTGTCACAGACGTCTATGATCTCCATAAATTCAACAAAAATGGATGCATAATCTCTGAAAATTAAATAAAATGGAAGTACCTACATAATAACAAGCACTAAAGGACGTAGATCCGTATGTTGTATTTATTTTAAATTCAATGCTTGCATTGAACAGGATGGTTTTTAAATGAGGGAAAGTTAGATAACACAAATTAGACTACTTATTTCTGTCCTTTTTGGAAGCAATTTGACTAATTATAGAAATCACATACAGAGGCAACTTTTTAGATGAATCACATCAGCCACATTTTTAAGACCTGACCTGGAAATTTAATAAAATGATGGTACTTATAAAACCTAGGCACGAGTTATGTAGACATTATTTTTTTTTTTAGCTAAATTTTTGTATTAATAAATATTAGTATACATTAAAATATTCCATTTTGAAAAACTTTTCATTTGACTTGAAAATTGATCGTTAATAAAAAAAATTGTTGAGAATGTTCAAATACTCAGGTTTTACCACCTATTTGTGTCGTATACAAATTTCATATCAAGTTTTATATAAATCATATACAGGGTGAACTATCGTATACGAAGCAATCCAACAAATTTTTTTGAAACCGTCCCTGGATTTTTTAAATTTTGGATATGTATGATGGTTGTTAGGCAACAGTGTACATTGTTGTAAAAAATGAGGCAAATCGGATTAACCGTTAAAATGTTATGACCAAAACAATTTTTGGACAAAATTCATAAATCACTCTGTATGATAGTAAAGAAAGGGAACAAACACTTTTTAATGGTCACTTGGTATTCGTCTTAGGTGCTTCTACTTAGGGTAGAAGTATGTACAGTTCCTCATGACTCACCCTGTAGATGGCATCCGACCGTTTTTAGGAAGAAGTATTTAGTTTAAAATGTTGAATATCTTAGAAACATCCACATCCATCAAAAGTTCTAAGAAACAAAATTAAAGATAATTAATCAATCTTTAAAATGATTTTTTGTTTGTTTCCACATCACAAAAAATAAAGAAGTTATGGCCGATTCAATATGCATTTTCATATTTCTGTTAACAAAATGTCGGCATTTTGTTATTGTAATTGCTCAGTAATTCATTTTTCTTTCAAGAATGCTGTTTTTCTTTAATATATAGCATCACCTAGATGCTCAATTTATTTTGTCTATTTAAAAAACTTGTTTTAGAAAAAAGTTCGATCCGCCATCCCGCCATCGAAAAATGGCCGTATTTCGGTTAATTATTGCTATAAAATTAATTTACAAGCACAAAATTAAAGATGAATTTGCCAGATACAACTTTTATTTGAACTATTTTTTTGTAAATGCCATGTTTCCCGAGAAAATAAAGAAAAATCTATTTTTTAATTAAAAATATCCCTTTTCACCCCCCTATAGGTTCCCGCGGATCCATAAAACTTTTCGAGTTACAGTGATTTTTTTCAATCTTTCTCTGTACTATAATATTGTGTCGGCACGACTTTGTGGTGCATTATAGTTTTGTTTGCCATTTTTTATAGAGTCGAATATCAAGAGTCTTGTACTTGCATCTGGTAAAGTTAATGTTTAGTGAAACAGTTGTCATGACGTAATATAATTGTGGAAATAAAAAATAGTTAAGTATCTCATTTGTTCATCTAGCTGTAATTTTAGTCGCCCCTTAACTACAGTGCAACACAACAAAACTTGTTTAAAAATTTTAAAAAAATGTTTCATCGGATTCTCGGTTTAGTTTTTTTTGTTGAAACCTCGATATAAGTGCATATAAATACTTATTTATCTTTACATGTATATACATAAATGTAATATAGATATCGTGAAGTTATATGAAGAATTTTAATAAAATATGAACCTAAACATAATTCTCCTATAAGAGTTTCAAGGTTTCCCAAAAACAAAATGTGCATTAAAATTCAAATAAGTTGAAGGGATTTCACTTCCGTTCCAATATATGTTATTGTATGTAAATCTCTATTTAAATAAAAAAAATCAATTTGCTGAAATTGACTACCAAGCCTATATTTATTCGTATATGTGGTACGAATATTTTCTAAAATTGCATCGTAATCTACCTAATGCTCAGTTTTTTTTAAATGCAAAAAAAACATAGTTTTAGTAATATCGTAATTGGGAATGCTTGCTGAAAATGAATTGCAACAACAGCTTCACCACACGTTCATAAACATTTCTTATTTTCAAAGAAAGTTATTAATTTAGTTAGTTGCTTATACCCCGAAGAATTTTAAAAAGGAATCGAAATAACATTTAAAGAACGATATCTAATTACACAGACATTGATTTTGAAGGGAAAATAATAAGGTATTTTTTTGGTCGATATATTCAAATTTTAGTTTCACATTCTGTGGAAGTGCAAAAAAATTAAAATTTTTACTGTTCAAATAGGATTAGAATGTCATAAAATGTCGAGATTTTAAGTTCGAGTAAAAAAAATTCTGCCTGTCTGTCTGTCTAACTTTTTTTTGTGCGCATCATTATTCTGGAACCGTTTAAGATATTGACTTGAAATTTGGTACACGTATGTATTTTAACGAGATCTTATTCCGTTGAAGGTTTGGGGGGGTAAATTGGAGTAAATGGGGGTAAATAAATAAACCAAGCAAGTTTATAAAATTGATAGATAGTATATATAAGAGAAGCTAAGGTCTCAAAAATTTTTTTCCCATTCTTAAAGGGGGTACAAAAATAAAATTGTGATTTAGTGTGTGTACAAGAACCAAAGGCCTCAAAATATTTTTTTTACATCAATCACCCCCATTACCACCCCCCTACTACTACCTCAACCCCCACTACCAATGTGACATTTCGGTCTTTAGGTAGGCGATTTCAAATATTATGTTATTAAAGTTCCATAAACAATTATTTCCACATAGTGGAGTGCAAATATAACATCAACATTTTTTTTTGTTGTGAGAGACTTGGATAAAATCTGGATGTGCAAGTAGTGATTCCTTGGGCAGCGGTTTTTATAACTTGACGAAATAATCATATATTTTTTTATCATGAGATATTAATTTTTTTGTTCTCTATAAATAAAAGCATTAAAGCTATGTAAAAGCAAAAATTGTTTTCCTCTAGGATAAAAATAAATTACTGAAAAACCAATAGCAACTATAGAAATTATTGCAAATTTCTTAAAAAACTAACAAAATTATTTAATATGTCATCACGTAAAGAGGAGTACCTATTTCCTCAAATCAACTATGTTGCTTCGGTAAGCGAGATGTGTAAATTATTTGCAAAACTCTCCCAACTGTATTTGGCACCTTTTATTTATTAATTATTTTTTGTTCTTGGTGACCATCTTGTATATTTTCACCACCAAAATTGTATCAGATTTTCTTCCTTAGTAAGCCATACATCTAAATATTATTTTCCTGTCGTTTTATTTCACTAATAATTTCTTTAAAATATCCAACCTGATATTTTTCATGAAAGGTGTATCAGGTTTCTTCTTTAGCAAAAGTATCAATTACATATTGTCAAATATCATTTTTATTCATCATACAGACACTAACGGAATTGAAAAATATTAATTTTCAAATTCCTCATTTTTTGAAACATGAATATACGAAGAAATCTCGGAGAATGATTTTTTCACGATTATAATATTCTCTTTGGTAAACGAAGTAATAGACTGGAAAATACCATCAACCAAATTATTATACCTAATCAAACAACTTAAAAGTAACTGTCAGAAATAAAGTGCACTAGTCCAATACGCTTCTCCACCTGTTCTCTTGGAAGTTTAGTTTCCATTGCAACACAAGATTGATTAAAGTTATATAGGTAGTCTATTTCCCTCGTGCAAAATATCAAGGAAAAACGCCATACTGTGATACAAGCATGAAACTCGGCATAATTGTAAAAAAATAATTTATAAGGTATTTGACGCTCGCTACCGCTATTTTTTCAAAATGGCGGACAAAAATTTCTCAAATTTCGGTCTTTCTCAATCTAGGCAATATTATACTCCATCCTATATAATTCGAGGATGAGAGATCCAAAAAAATATATATATCACGTTCATATGACCTCAACTAACCTTGAAAATCTCTATTAAACCAACGAAAATGAGAATTTTTTAGGGTTTTCCCTTGAAAATTGCATACGACTTAATATTTAGTTTTACTTCCACATCCAGTGGAAGCATAATAACGACAAAAAATTTTTTTTAAATTCTTATTGTTCAAATAGGCTTAGAATGTCATGAAACTTCGAGATTTTAAGTTTGAGCGAAAAAAAATTCTGTCTGTGTAACTTTTTTTTGTGTGCAAGTTTACTATGGAAACGTTTAAGATATTGACTTGAAATTTGGTACACATATGTACTTTAACGAGATCTGGAACTAGATTATATTTTCATCTTGTTCCGTCGAAGGATTGGGGGGTAAATTGGGGTAAATTTGGGGTAAATAGGTAAATCAAGCAGGTAAGAGTCCATAAAATTGGTATTCAGTATATACAAGAGAAGCTAAGGTCTTAAATAAATGGGTAAATTAAGCAGGTAAGAGTCCATAAAATTGGTACTTAGTATATACAAGAGAACCTAAGGTCTCAAAAAAATTTTTTGCATTAATCACCCCCATTACACCCCCACCCCATTATTAAAGGGGATGAAAAAAAAATGTGATTTAGTGTGTGTACAAGAACCAGAAACCTCGAAATATTTTTTTTACTTCATCCACCCCCACTACCACATTTCATGCTGTCACCACCACCTATCACCACACCCACCCCACTACCGATGTGGGGTATCGTTTTATGGGATTTAGTTATTGTGGAAGTTGTGAGCTTTTAATTAATGTTATTTAGTTTAGTATAGCTTAGGTAAGCTCTATATAGCAATAATTAAGAAAAAACTTCTTCATTAGCCCAAATATAACTTCCTACCAACTGGGAAAAGTATCTAAAAGAGTCCTCTAATAAACAAGAACTCTTTATCTATTTGGCGGAAACTCTCTTAAATACGTTAGACATGAATCGTGTAACAATTGTTCAAGAGAAAATCTGATGTCATCTGGTGGTAAGTTGTTGGTAGGTTTGCAATCATATAACTAGCAAACATCAGAACAAACCTGAGTAACATCCCTTGCGGAAATATAGAGGAGGCATATGGTAGAATTTTTCTCCATGTGAAAGATATGGTCCAGAATGGAGCAACATCCATACTAGTTAGATGCTCCGATACAGATGTTGTAATTATCGGAATCTCCTTTTGCCACGAATTTAAAGACTTAGGTCTCCATGAATTATGGTTTTTATACGGTGTTGGAAAAAATCAAAGATACATTCCAGCTCACATTATTGCGAATAATTTGGAGCCTCAGAAGTCATAAGCTCTTCGTGGATTCGACGCGTTCACACTATATCCTTTTTTGTCCTAAAGTCAAAGGTTAAATGATGGAAAACATGGGAAGAGTACCCGAAGGTCAACTTCGGCTTTCCAATATTTATCATCAAGAGATGTGTAAATGAAATACCGGATGATATATTTGCAAAAATGGAAGCATTCACGGTGAAGTTATACGACCCCAAAAGTGAATTATTAATGGTCAACGAATTAAGAAAAGTGCAATTTTGTAGTGGTGATAGACAAATCTCAATGTGTGCACCAACAAAAGGAAGCCTTATTGAGCAGAGTCTAAGAGCTGTTTACCAAGCCGGCCAAATATGGGGTCGGTCCTTAATCCATGATGAACCACCTCCGTCACCTGAAAGATGGGACTGGACATTAAAAGCAAATCGCTGGTAGCCCAGCATGAAATGTTTCTGTCGTAAAGCGGGTGTTCCTTGTACTCCTGCATGTACCATTTGTCAAGGGGCATGTGAAAATAAACAAGTCACCTAAATTAAAGAAATATCATTTTAGCTGTTTTTTTTCATTGTTTTTGGCTTGAATAGAGATTTTCAAAGTCAATAACGGTCATATCAACTAGAAAACATGTTTTTCTATTTCTTTGTAGTAGAATCATATGGAAGACAATATAATCTCACTTAGATGATTTTCGCAAACTTTTAGGAATTCTAACCATTATTTCAAAAAATCAATGCGCCGCCCATGATCGTCGTAGACATCTTTAATGTCATGAAATAGGATTTTTATAATTTTTTTTAAGTATATTACTCTCTTTTAGTTATAAAAACTGAAACGCTAGCTATTTACAATTTTTTTTTAATGCCAAGTCTGCAATCATACTTATTTTTAAGCCATATCCCATTAAAGGTCATATCGACCTATTATTTTTTTTTGAATTCTGCATCCTCGAATTATACAGGATAGAGTATAATATTGCCTATATTGAAAAAATCTTAAATTTAAGAATTATTTGTCCGCCATTTTGGAAAAATGGCGGTATTGGCTGTCCTACGGGTCCAGGAGGGTGGCTTATCGGGTCAAATTTCTTAAAATGTCGTCTTTTATAACTGTGCCAAATTTCATGCTTGTATCACAATTGGGCGTTTTTTTTCTCGAGGGAAATGGACTAATATGAAAATTGAACACAGGCTAGTCACAGCATAGAAAAGTCTTCGAAATATTCGATTCTATTAATCGTGTTCTATTATGTGCAAAATTAGTCTTTTAGTTTGATGCAAATGCGTTTTTTAAATCTTAACCGTCGTCAGTCAGCGTCTGTCAACAATTATGCGTCTCCTGCTCAACAAATTTTATCAGGCGTCCCGCAAGGATCCATTATAAGACCACTGTTGTTTGTAATCTATACAGTTGATACCTCTAATCAAATTAATCATTCTCACTTGTTGGCAAATGCAACTTGTAGCTTGTTTTGGGATATTTTATAACCTACAATACTGATAATGACTAATTACTACATAGGAGCAACGGGGGGGCAGAGATAATTACAAAAACTGCAGCTTAGCACAAATTTTCACCATTCCGACGGCTGTAAGTCGTAAAATATATTGACAATATAGAAACATAATTTAAATAATAGCTGGAGCTTTTATCATTTTCTACAATATTGGTGATAACCTAATATTAGAGTAGAACTAACAGGAAAGGAGATACCTAATTGAGATAAACCTGTTTTATTTTTACAACATCACGGCCGTAGCCGCAACAATATTTTAATGGAAAACATTAATTAGTTTTTGTAGATAAAGCAATTTGCGGGATGTGTGCCTTTTGTTTTTCCAACGACTTTCTTTTACATCATCTGCAGCGTTCTATTTTTAGTATTATTGAACTCACAACGTTTAAGTATCTGGAGATTTCCAACCAGGCGAAGATATGTTTAATAGATGATAAAGGTAATGGATTGTAATTAATTTAACATCATTTAATGGTTAAATACTTTTTATAGTACAATGTCTGTCAACTTAATGAAACTTAATCCGGGTATATCATATTACATAACTAGTATAATTTTTGATAAAATATACATTATTTAAATATAAATAAAAAGTACAACAAAGCAGCCTCCAATTATTAAATTAAGGTTCTTCCAATAACGTTTATTATCAGTCGATTTATATCTTCGAGAACTTTAATCTTTTTATTTCGTAGTTCATTAAACCATCCTTTATCCTTTCCATGTAACGTAATTTCTCTCTTGTTCGAATTAGAAGAAGTTTCGCAGAGAGCGCCCGATCTAGGGGTCCAGTATTGTTGAACGCCTCGCAGAAGATAAGCCGAGCTCTAATGGACCCGTATTAAATATCTGCTTGCTTTCTTACTATCATTTTTCATCATCTACGTCATGTCATACTGACGAGCAGTCGAAGTGCTTGGCTTTATCGAAAGGATTGGAAGGGGAGGCCCCATCTCAACGCTCCATATCGTGTGAATCTCTATCCGCACACTTTTCCAAATATTTCTCGGATCAATTTACACCACTCCACATTCACTTATGACCTATCACGTTACAAATATTTGGAGTCCCTGACGAACTGAGAATTACGACCTGACGTGTTTATTTCGTTACGCCGACCGGGATTTGCTAAAATACATAGGGAGTTCACTGGGGATAATTTCTGCTCGCGTGCTATATACAAGTATAATGATATTAATAGATTGCTTGTAGCGTTTAAACGTTCATTATATAGTTACTAATAAAATTAACTTCTCTACGACTTTTACTATCTTATCGAGTTAAAATTGCAGTTGAGAGTGACCGAATGCGAATATCTGTTTGATAATATTTTGTTCCAATACAGCACAATTTGCTCTTACGCGGTACCACTGAGATTAAACACACACTACCACAGATAGTATTAAATTGTAACAGAATAATAAAATTTACGCCCGAACAATTTATACAAGAACCTCTAAATAAATCCAACCTAAGATTTTCCAACGGGATTCTCGTCATTTTGGCGAAATAATTTCTCAAAAGTCCTTAAAGCCACAAAAGCTACAAAAGTAACAGAAGGTCAAAATTCACTTAAATCAGTTTTTTTCAAATATCTCGTAAATTATCGGTTGTACGTTAATTTTATCTATCATAAAATTTATTTGTGAGATAAATCTGCATAAAAAAGGTTATATATAAAATTTGTGTAGAACCAATAGTTTTTGAGATATAGTTTTTTATACATGATGTCTCCTGTAAGCCTAATTCATGGGTTACAAGTTATATTATAATTTTGTTGATTAATGTTCATCTTTGCTGACTTTTTATTCTTCGTCACCGTGTGTCTCTTCTATTTCCACTTCTTCAATATTTTCTACTTCATCAACAATCATCTCAGCGGAAAATAATGAAATGAGGTCGGCTTTATCATCGTCGAACTCAGATTCAACGATTGTATCATCGGATAATTTATTGAGACACGACTGGCCCCGACAAGAGCCACACACTGCATGGCAATCCTTTTTTTTGCATCCACAATTGATGCCACAACCTTTTGTGCAACTGCAGAAAATTGAATTGAGAAGTTCATCTAGTATAGTAGGAATCAGAGTAGTTGGCTCTAATAAATTATTGTTTAGGGATTGTAGATCTTCGATTGGACGTTTTCTTTTCCGGGTTTAAGAAAATAGATATGTGAGTAATCTGAGTCCTATTAAAATTATGAAGAGATCAATCTTCTTCAACAACAACTGTAGTGCGCTCAATTGACTGCTTCAAAGCTGTTTCTATGATTGAAACATCAGCATCATCCGGGCCTGTATGCTATTAATTTTAAACATTTCTAATTTGGTCATTAGTAGAGAAATAAATCTATTATTGTTCAATTTATTGAACAAGAATTGTTCTTGACTAGAAGCTATTGGCGTTGTCTCTTCTAAAAGCATATCAGTGGATGTTTGAGTTGTTTTCATACATTGATGCAGCTTACTATTATTATTATGAAGAAAGGTCCATTTCAAGGACATCTCAGAAAGAAATTATGCGGGTATATATGCACAAACGATTTTCCACGTAAATCATCGAGAACAAGACAATGCACAAAAAAGTAAAAACAGTCATTTTACTTGATTAAATCGCTATAAACCATAGTATCCTAATTAAACAACTATCATCATATCAAATGAAAAACTATCGAATTTTTCAAGTAAGAAAGACAAATACAAAATAAATTTTATTAGCTATATACAATTTATATAAACATGAATCCCTTTTTAAGAGACCTTAGTTATTCACAACTTGACACACATTGTACAGATGACATGCAAAAATTTAATTAAACCCGAAAAACAATTTACAGTTTTCCATACAAATATACGTAGTACACATAAAAATTTCGACAATCTTCAGGTCTACCTTTCACATCTCAATAATTATTTCGATTGCATTTGCCTATCGGAAACACACAAAATAGAAAATCTTAACAATTTTAATATACCGGGGTACCGTTGTTACTACAATAATGGTCAAATAAACCGCAACGATGGAGTAGTCATCTATATAAAAAAAGATATTGAACAAAATGTTGAAATCGTCGCATTAGGCAACATCAATATTTTAAAAATTAACCTTAAATTGCAGCATAACACTATTATGATTTCTCTTATATATATAGACTCCCTTCCACAAATGTGAACGAATTTATAAGAAATCTAAAAAATTATATTGAAAACTTGGGAAATACTGACTACGACATTATAATTGGTGATCTTAACATAAATATTCTATCGGAACATAATTATGCATACGAATACCTAGACACATTATATGAAAATGGATACAAATCTCTGATTAACAAAGCTACCTGGCATCAAGGACAACTCTCTAGTTGCATAGATCACATTTTCTTAAAAACAATGAAAAAACAGACTACACCAGTACCCATTATACTACAATCAAATATCTCAGACCATTACAGTGCTATAGTTTCAGTTCCAAACATACGAAATGAAAATATAACATAAAAAAGGAAAGTATATATACCGAAACAATAAATAAAAAACGATTATTAAATATTTTAGGAACAAAAGATTGGGATTTCTTTTATAAGTGTGGTGATGTAGAAAACGCATGTACCCTTTTAGAAAATGCATTAAAAAATGCCATAGCAATGTCAACTGTAAAAGTGAAGCAGAAACAAATTAAGCGAAAAGAATGGATTACGACAGGGTTAGTAAAGTCAATAAAAACGAGGGACAACCTTTATCAATAAGTCATTAGGAACCCCGGGGACAATGCAATAAAAGAGAGACACCGTATATTCAAAAATAAACTAAATAATTTAATAAAAAAAGCCAAGCAGGAATTCTTTCAAAAACAAGTTACAGCAAATAATAATTCACAAATAATTTGGCAGACGGTTAAAAGCATTACAAATAATGAAAATACGTAAACAGAAGTAAATAAAATCAAGTTGCATAATAATGAAATATCTACAAATAAAAAAGAAATAGCAAACCATTTTAATAATCACTATTCCGACATAGGGTATAACATGGAAAATAAAATTAAGAAACCATCTAGAACTTTTGAGAGTCACATTCAGAAAAATACTTTCCTTTTAGAACCAGTTTCAGATAGAGAAATTCGAAACTATTTATTAAATTTAAAAAATAAGAAATCTCCCGGTTATGACAACATAAAATCGGAAACCCTCAAAGATATTGTTGACATAATAACTCCATTAATTACTCATCTAATTAATAATATTGTTGATACCGGTATATGTCCTTCACATTTCAAAACCGCGATTATAAAACCAGTCTATAAAAGTGGGGATAAACTGGAGGCGATAAATTATAGACCTATATCTCTCACAACGCATATTTCAAAAATCTTCGAAAAAGTGATCAAAACTAGAATGGAATCATTTATAAACAAATTTAAATTGTTATCAAGTAAACAATTTGGTTTTCGTGAGGGAACTTCAACCCAAGACGCAATTTCAAAATTAGTTGGAAAAATATATAACGCCGTTGATCAAACCCTCCCTTCCATTTGTGTTTTTATTGACCTTGCGAATGCGTTTGACACGATAAGTCACAAAAAAATATTAGAGAAACTTTGGAACGTGGGCTTTAGGGGTAAATTACACGAACTATTGACCAGTTATTTATAAAATCGATCCCAAATAGCGAAAGTAGGTGATACATTAAGTGATCCCAGAACCGTTCTTTACGGTTTGCCACAGGGCACGGTCCTAGGACCAATTTTGTTTAGTATATACTTAAACGACCTGCTTAACCTACCATTAGATGGCTTAACTATATCGTTTGCTGATGACACTGTAATATTTGTCACTGCACGATCTTGGGAGATACTAGTGCAACTCGTAAGTAAAAACCTGAAAACCATAAAAGACTGGTTCGATAATCATCTTCTTACGATTAATGTAGAAAAGACAAAATATTTACAATTCTGTTCTTATGAAAGCCATCTTCCATAGTTCACAAACATCACCATCGAAGGAACCGATCTGAAAATTCAAAGTGCAAAATCTATAAAATATCTTGGAGTTATTCTTGACAGCCACCTAAAATGGAACTTACACATAGAAAATGTATGTAAGAAACTAAGGTATCTCATCTATACATTCAAACAACTAAAAAATATATTAACAGAAAAACAATTAAAAACAGATTATTATGGACTTATACAGTCGCAATTATGTTACGGTATCCTAGCCTGCGGTGGCATAAACAAAACCAATTTAGACCCGCTAGAGAAATTGCAAAAAAGATTTTTTTAAATCATTTTTAAAAAAGATTACTTTTACCCGACAGATTTACTATATAATGGATTAGAATTATTAACTATTAGAAAATTATATTGCAAAGCTTTAATACTAAGCCAATATAATTACCTAAAACATAAAAACAGACAGAGTACCTTATCTCTCCCTTTTGACTATCACACTAGAAGTAAAGAAAAAAATGTAATAAGAGTACCTCGGGCCCAAAAAACGATAGGACAAAAAGCTTTATCTATTTAGCTTCTAGAATATGTAATAATATACCACCAGCAATTAAAAACTGTAACTTAAACAAATTTAAAGACGAAATAAATAAATGGCTTCTAACTTATCCATTCCAAATACTACACAGATTTATTGACACTGGCGTCTTTTTGATCAGTTGAAAATTATATTGTCTACTTTTAAATATTAAGAAGAATTGTAAATTATAGCCTTAGTAATACTTAATATACTTATCAAATAATCAGAATGTACCTAATTATAATATAGCTCTTATTCGTACTGTTGAATTTCAATAGAATTCATTTATTATTTAAGTTATTTCGGCCAATTTAAAATTGTAGTATCTACTTCTAAATGTTAAGAAGAATTGTAAATTATAGCACTAGATATACTTAATATACTTATCCAATTATCAGAATATACCTAATTTTAATAGTTATAACTCTTATCCCAACAGTTGAATTTTAATAGAATTAATTTATTACTTAAGCCATTTTATTATAAATAGTATTTTTTTTATAGTATCGGTATAGCACTCACGGCTAGTTTTTATAACTATGTGAGGTTTACCTAAATGTTTATTCCTTGTACCGTTGTTCAATAATTAAGCAATTTAATGTATCTAAATCAATCTTGTAACACTTGGTTCAATAATCTTTATTATTATTATTATTATTATTATTATTATTATTATTATTATATATATATATATATATATATATATATATATATATATATATATATATATATATATATATATATATATATATATATTTTTTTTTTTTTTTTGTAAAAGCCAGTCACCCTTTAAACTCTGTGGCTCCAACACTCACAAAGGGGAGCTGGTAGTACCGGTAGCCACTCCCCACGCCCGTGGGGTGAGTGACTACTGGGTCCGCGAATCGTGTGCCCTGAGCAGACGTAATGAACCGAGGATGACGGCCTTCTGCATTCTGCCGGCTAAGACCTCTGCCGAATTTCGGCATGCCGGTATGATCTTAAGTTCTGAAAGCAGTGTGTGTCTCGTTCCACCGAGGGCTCCTATAATCAGTACCACTATCTTAACAGTATGGTCTGGATAGAGTCTGCGGAGTTCGAAGAGCAAATCTCGATATTTTGTCCGTTTTTTCTCCTCCTTCAAGACAATGTTGTTCTCCGTGGGAGCCGAGAAGTCCACGACAAACATTGTCTTGAGTTGGTGGTCGAGGAGGACTACGTCAGGCTTGTTGGCTTGTATTTGCCTGACTGTGGGAAAAGAGTAGTTCCAATAAATTAGACACTTCTCATTTCCCACAACGGACTCAATATCCCCCGGAGCATAAGGCAGCACTGGTGTCTCGTCTATCCCATACGAGTGCCTTAAGTGATAATAAAGCACTCGTAATGCTCCGTCGTGCCTCTGGATATAGGCCGAGACTGCATATGTCGGACAGGCCGACAACAAGTGCATTAAAGTCTCTGGCGCCCTGTGGCAGGCCCTGCAGCTGACATTAGGGACCTCTATACCCATGACATGACTTCGATAAACGAGAGTGTTAAATACACCATCCTGGCAAGCCATTATGAATCCCTCTGTCTCAGACTTCAGCCCGGCTGACCTCAAGAAGGCAAAGGTCAGCCTTTCGGATAAGCCAAGATCTTCTATATTTTTATAGAAGACTCCATGCATTGGCTTATCCGTATGAAGCTGCAGAAAGATGTTGTGTTCTGCAGCTTTAATTTGGGCTTTTCGCCGAGCAGGTTCCAACTCGGTGACAGAGTCGCGATTTACCCGCTCGACGTCGAAGGAGAGACCAAAACGCTCCTACCCCTGCATTTTCATGGTCTCGGACTATTATTATTATTATTATTATTATATACACCACTATACGTATAGAATAGTGGCGCATGCACTTTGCCCCGAAGTTTCTCAGCCCAATATCTCAAAAACTATTGGTTCTACGTAAATTTTGTATAGAACCTTTTTTATGCAGATTTATCACACGAAAAAATTTAATAACCAAAATTAACGGAAAACCGATAATTTACGAGATATTTGAGAAATCTGATTTTCGTGACCTTTTACCTTCTGTAACTTTTGTAGCTATTCAGTTGACTTAATGGACTTTAGAGAAATTATTTGTGAGGCCAAAATAAAGAGAAACCCGCTGGAAAATCTTAGGTTGGATTTTTTTAGAGGTTTGGAGTTTTTTTTTGTATAAAGTGACTGGGCTAATATAGGAAGAAAGCAAATATATTTTAATAAGGATACAGCATGTGAACAATGTTAACGTTGCTTGGTTTCACTGACATGTAGCAGACTAGCCTCGGTACAGTAGCAGTAGTCTTCCAAACACTGTTTTCTCATTATTTGTCAAGCCCACTATGTCTGTATACCTCTTGCAAGTCAATATTATTTCCATTATATTGATATAACTTCTTATTTTTTATTTTATCATCGTAGTGATACTATGAGCCAAAGACAGCTATTCCAGGGCCTGAGATTAAAATGTAGGTGCATTTGTATTTTTGGCTCCTATTGTCTGTGATGTACATATATCTAAACTATCCATAACCACAAGATTGGAATACCTCCACTTGCATCGTGATGTTTTTGGTACCACACCATATATTTCCATTATACTTTGTTTTTTTTTACATTTGGCGATTTGCTTTCTTTCCTTATTTCTTACAATTAACCTTGGCTGGCGCCCAGAAGTTTCCAAAAATATTTTCATCTGTTTATTTAACATGCAGAGGTTATCTGCATGTTTAATAAACTGTATAATTGACGTAGGTATAAGACCTTGCCCACGACCTGCTGTCTACATAGAAGCTACCGCGCAGTCGAATTTTCAATGGTCGCGTTGGACCATCGAAATTTGGTCGTGTCTGTGTACGTCACAAAGTACACAGTTAATCGGCGCTATTACGATACACCATCGTTAAAAATATTGACTATAAATAAATTTAATGTAGATAAATATTTTTATTAAGTTGGTTCTAGAAGTCAATTACATAACCAATATCGATAAGTTCCACCAAAGGCTGATATTCTTCATTTTTAGTTATCTTAAGCAGCCCCTAGTGCAACGCGGGCATTTTGCTAGTTACATATAGGACTTATCTCCTTGATTTTCCACACTTCAAAAAAATAAATAAGTACGTATCAGCCAAAACAAATTATGAAATTTGATAATCCCGTAAATTCGCATGTTCATGGAGCTACTGTCAGGACTTTACGTGCCCATTATAAGTAAACATTAATCTAATGAGCTAAATTACCTTTTCATATAATATAACGTACTTAAAACCAGATAGTGTGGACTTATACCGACTCGCTAGCGAGTCTCACAGAAGGTTAAAATGAATTGGTATTTCTTACTGTGTAGACCTTATTACTCTTGACAATTCATGGCACCTAATAATCTAAAATTAATGGTCCGACAATGTTAGCATGTAAATTAAACACTAGAACACCATTCAGGGAGGTTCGCAGTAATTTGTTAATGCAATTTACACCCAGTTGTTTATAGCGAGTCGGTTTACGCAAATAGGCAAGGATATGGGAGTCTCTCGGTCGAAGAAGCTGCCCCATATGCACCTGCTGCTGATTAGAGAGCGTTAGCGTGTATCCTATAATCTGTTAATATAGAGCAACACATGTTTTGAAATCACGTGTTTATGAAGTTCAGAGATTGTAACGTTCTGGTTCTTGCTTCCAGGAACATAAAAATAACTAAAATAAAGTTGAGGGTAAATATTCTTATTTATAAGATATAATAATCAAAATATTTATTGATATTGATATTTGCATCTACATATCCCCTATAATAATAATAATAATAATAATAATAAAGCCTTTATTGGAAAAGCACGTATTTGCAGTACATCCATTCGCAAGTTCGAAGTCTAGCTGCAGCTATTCAACTTAACCTTCAACCAAACCTAACCTAACCTAAAATACATAACAATAGTAGTTACTTAAAAATGCAGAGGAATTGAATACAAAAACAAACATTTTATTATATTATACTAAATATATTATACTTAATATACTAGTACAGTATATTAAACCTATACAAAACGAGGCTCATTTTGCACGAGTGTGAAAGTTTGCAGCAAGAGCCGAAGGCGAGGGCTGCAGTTCATACGAGCGCAAAATTGCCATTTTGTGCGAGTTGCATACTATACTTTTTCTACGACAACCTACTACTCACGTTTAATATTCTAATAAATATAAAAATCTTGACAGAAATACTAATGACATATTTAAATATCCCGTCGCTAGTGTCATATCCTCAAAGCCGCCGTCGCTCTAGTCGTCGCACTAGCCACAGCGGACCGCCCTCCTAGCACATAATGGTTCATAATGAAAGAATACTATGCAACAAGTGCAGTATGAATCATAACGTGTCAGGTCCGCTATGCAATATGATATTCTGTGCAAAATGTAGTTATTTATGATTTCATTTACGATCGTTCAATGGACATATTTCCATGTTGTCGTAGAAAAAGATTATTATGTATAGTATATGAATAGAAGAAAAAATAAAAAATTCACGAATAAAATTACGCCATGGAAGTAGCAGCCACGAAAGAAATGTGTACCTGATAATATAATAATTTAGTAAAAATAAATCAAGTGGCGAAAAAAAACATGTATGGAAAACACAAATAAAGTTTACTGTAGTGAAAAAAAAATCATTTTTACTTTTTCCCGAAAATTGTCTACAGGTAGACATTTCAGAATATCATTTATATCATTATAAATTAAGACATCATTAAAGGAGAACGATCTACGAAACAGGATAAGACGACAAGGTGGTAATGATAATTTAGTTCAGGGGTGTCGCTATAGGGGGAATGGGGGTCCCCCCTCTCAATATCGTGGTTGGGTTGGAAAATTCAAGCTTCAAGTTGGGAGAATTCGGGAAAATCCCCCCCACCACGCTCATCAATTTTTATTTTCGAAGGAAATTTCTTTTATTGTGGTTGGTTCGAGTTGGGAAATTCAAGGTTCAAGTTGGGAGAATTCGAGAAAAATATCATCCCCCCTCTCCCGCTTATCAATTTTCATTTTGGAGAAAATTTTTTGAGTTGGGAGATTCCTATAATGAGAGTTGGGAATTATTAACCCCCCCCCAAAAAAAAAACCTAGCGACACCCCCGATTTAGTTACATATCTCTGAAGAAGTGATACTTACGAATGTGATAACAAATCGGCAACAGCTGTTCTGCATTTTTTGCACACAATATTTTGTTAGTTTGTCCAAACAACTATAATTTACAACATTGCAATAATGCAGTATGGGTAATACGAGTGATTCACACAGTTTTTTCTTAATTTAAAATTAATTATATTTATATTGTTATATAGTAATTTTACTGCGATATAAGCTTTTTTGACTATTAGATTCACATGTTCTTTAAATCTTAAATTTTCGTCATAAATTTCAATTTTTTTTTCTCGTCTGTGACGCATGGAAAATATGGGAAATAACATCTTAGAAAGAAAGAGTGCTAGAGAAGCACTTCTCTAACGATCCCTCAAAAATTTTGAAAAAGCAGTTTGAGAATTTTTTTTTTTAAATTCGGTCTAGGGACTCCTGTTTAATTTATTTTTTTTTTGGCATTCACATTTGACTTTTCATAAAAATACAACAAAAAGTTTTTAAAATATTTTCATTATTAATTGAGATACCGAATTGAAATGTAATTTGTTAAATTGTAAATTACAAAATTTCAGTTCATTGTATTTCAGTTAATAATGAGAATATTTTCCACAACCTGTTGTATTTTTATGAAAAGCTAAATTTATATGACAAAAAAAATAAAACTGGAGTCCCTAGACCAGGGGTGGCAACCGAATTTTAAAAAAAATCGCAAACTGCTTTTTTAAAATGTTTGAAGAGTCGTTAGAGAAGTGCTTCTCTAGATGTTATTTCCCATAATTTGTATGGGTACCATGCGCCATAGACGAGAAAAAAAAATTAAAATTTCATCAGCCACCACTGTAAATTAGGCCTAAAGTTTTTACTTTATTTACAATAGTTAACGTCTTATCTGATATTTTTAGTTTTATGTGTTCTTTGTTAATATTTTTTTAATACATAAAACATATTACAGCACATTTTCCAATATTCAATTTTAAATTATAAGAACTAGAATAACACTCAATAGAGATTAGCTCTTGATTTATGTTATCAGATGTATTTTCTATATTATTTGGACCAAAAGAACATGATAACTGTGTATCATCGGCATAACATTGACTGTTTACATAGTTTACACTACTGAAAATATCAGCTGTATATATCAAGAACAAGATAGGTCCTAGGGCGGAACCCTGAAAAACACCCGAGGTGATATCTGAAAAAGTATCATTCAGATATCTATTGCACAAGTAGGACCTGAAAAACTTAATACAGCTTAGCGCATAATAAATTGTGATCAAGAGTGTCAAATGCTTTTTAAAAATCCAAAAGCACTAACAATGATGCATAACTACTATTTAGGGATTTTAAAATGTCGTCGGTAATGTATTAGCCGAATCATTATACATATTTTAGAAAAAGAACCTCGCACAAGCAAGGGAGTAGACATAGTCTCTGTAGCCTTCCAATTGAAAAGCTGTAAATTTTCCAAAAAGAAATTGTGCCCAAGCCGCCATCTTGTTAAATGGCTGAAAAAATACGGTTATGCCTTTTTTAAAAACCATCCACCCAGAAACATTCGACACTATTTTGTACCTCCAGGGTTAATAAAAAAAATTTTTTAATAACAAAAGTTGTAGATAATTGCTTGCTTAACAATTTTTATTTGAACATTTTTTCTGTAAAATCGATGGTTTAAAAGAAAAACTGTATTTCGCCGCTCATTTTTCAAGATAGCTTGAGAGAGATGGTTTGAGCAGAACATTTCTTTGGACAATTTATAGTATTTCAATTATGTCTACAAATTCTCTGCTGGTGTGAGATTATTTTGAAAATATCTTAATTCTGACGCACTATATTCACGACAATTTTGTACTTCCTTTTAAACTAGGAAACTATTTGTGTATGAATAAATCAGATCTATTACAAAGTACATCAACTAGAACATTATAGACGTATCATAATACGTCCCTGTGTCAATTTTAACGATTTACCTCTCCATAAACCTCAATAGTGGATGAATAATACAAAAGAAACCTGTTTTCCTTACTATTAATCCATAATGTCCATTTCAAAATTGCAGGGAAATTCAGAGCCAATGATACAAAATAATGAAAGTGTCACTCCGATATTGCTGGCACTTGGAAAAAGAAATATTGCTGTGAGCCATTAATAAAACATAACCTTAAAGAGATAGAGCGATCGGTGGAAATGACATAAAATAAAACATCAATATATGATATCGTAAACAAAGGTGGGAATGGTCGGCCCAATAATCTGTTCTATTCGGGAACAAACAAAGCTTTACACATAAAGAACAGCGATGTGCAGGCGCTAATACGAGTGCCATCGAGCTTACGAGATTACGTTGCAAGCTGGACAATTTTTTGTTTCTTCGTTTATCTTTTTCTATTGCGGTCCGTTAAACTGAATACAAAATATGCAATTTGAATGATTAACTTTCACACATTCTAATCATAATTACTCAATTACACTCCCGATTATACTTATTTTAATTTCCTTTATTGGAAAAAATACCCTGAAAAGTACCGAAAAATAGAAAGAAATATACTTAATAAGTTACAGTTGAGTGCTGCCCAATACGAATGCTTATTTGACCTACATTTTATTATAGGCTAGGCCTTTTAGGTTTTGAAAATGTAGGCAAATATTTAGATTAGCATGTGCTCTTCTAGAAGCAAAACCTCTGCCCAAGGAATCACTACTTCCACATCCAGATTTTTTATCCAAGTCTCTCACAACGAAAAAATTTTGTATGTGGAAATAATTGTTTATGGAACTTTAATAATATAATATTTGAAATCGTCTACCCCAAAAACCCATAAAACGATACCCCACATCGGTAGTGGAGTGGGGGTGGTGATAGGGGGTAGTGGGGGATGGATGAAGTAAAAAAATATTTTGAGGTTTTTGGTTCTTGTACACAGTACACACACTAAATTACAATATTTTTTCATCCCCTTTAATAGTGGGGTGGGTGTGGTGACGGAGGTGGCTAATGCCAACAAATTTTTTGAGACCTTAGCTCCTCTTGTATATACTAAATACCAATTTTATGGACTCTTACCTGCTTCATTTACCTATTTACCTCCATTTACCTCAATTTACCCCCCAACCCTTGGTCAGAACTAGATGAAAATATAATCTAGTTCCAGATCTCGTTAAAATACATACGTGTACCAAATTGTAAGTCAATATCTTAAACGGTTCCAGAGTAAACACGCGCACAAAAGAAGTTACAGACAGACAGACCGACAGACAGAAATTTTTTTTCACTCAAACTTAAAATCTCGACGTTTCATAACATTCTAAGCCTATTTGAACAATACAAATTTTTAAAAAAATTTTTTGTCGTTACTACACTTCCATTCGAGCTTCCACTGGACGTGGAAGTAAAACTAACAATAATAATTGCTTTACTATTGCTCAGTCTTAAGAATAGTGGAAAGTACCATTGGTACACGCCACAGAGTCATAAAAAATATCTGAACCCGATGATGTTACAAGTTGATGATGTTTAGAGAGAAAATCGCTCAATATTTTGACAACCTGTATACAGAGTGACCCATTTAAAAGCGCGGCACCTCTCTAAAATCTTTATTTATTGTGCGATTTGAATAAAATTTTACTCAGGTATAGAACAAATTAGGAGAAAAACATTCGTCTTCTACAAATTAAATATCACCTGCGGTACCAAAATATGAGAAAAAAATCAAAAATCATATTAGGCATTTTTTTTTTGGAAAATTTTGTTAATGAAACTCGTTCAGAATTGACCAAAAACCTTAAGTCCAAAATTTAATCGAAATTAAAAAATTAAAAAATTGAAATATTAGAAAATAATTTTTTAAATAATTATTAAAAAAAAAACTGAAAATTGCTTGACAACTACCTGTCAGCTTGGGTTTGATTTCAAACAAAATTGTCATAGTATAGTTTTCTAAACAAAAAACGCATTAAAATGATTGAATAGAATAGAATAGATTTTTATTCGGTTATATACAATAGAATTGTTGTCAAATAATGTAGTAATAAAACAAGATAACACACATAACTGTCAAAAAACAAAGTAATAACATATACCTGGTCATATATACACACATACACTGTGTGTAGTGGCGGGCTAGGTATAGGGAGTACGAATTACAATGTCGCGTGTGCCAGCTGGCTGAAATGAAATAACTGAGAGCTGAGATCTTCGCGGACGGGCGAGTTGTTTGCTCTGCAGTGTTGTCATATCTATCGCGCTGCGTGAATGTACATACCTAATGGGCAATTACAAGCACTGTATATACATAAAAGACGTTAAATAATAACGAACTAAAATGTAAAATTTACTAGATTAGAATGCACACATAATGAGACATAATACATTTTGTATCAGTTGTCGATTTCTTCAAAGTCAGTGTCAAGATATTCACTAAAACTATAAAATGCTTTCCCGGTTAGAAAATTTCTTATAATGGATTTGAATTTTTTCATATCTAAAATTTTTATACGTTGGGGACGCTTGTTGTAAAACAGTGGGCTATAATAATTGTAAAAATTTCGACTGTGCATTCATCTTGTGAAATCGATTCGTATATTGCTACCTTGTCTAGTAGGGTAGTCGTGAATTTCAGCTTGAATGGTATATGTATTTATATTACTCTTACTTCCACGTCCAGTGGAAGTATAGTAACGACAAAAAAAATTTTTAAAATTTTTATTGTCCAAATAGGCTTAAAATGTCATGAAACGTCGAGATTTTAAGTTTGAGCGAAAAAAAAAATTTGTCTGTCTGTCGGTCTGTCTGTAACTTTTTTTGTGCGCACGTTTACTCTGGAACCGTTTAAGATATTGACTTGAAATTTGGTACACATATGTACTTTAACGAGATCTAGAACTAGATTATATTTTCATCTTGTTCCGTCGAAGGGTTGGGGGGTAAATTGGGGTAAATTTGGGGTAAATGGGTAAATCAAGCAGGTAAGAGTCCATGAAATTGGTATTTAGTATATACAAGAGAAGCTAAGGTCTCAAAAAAATTTTTGGCATTAGCCACCCCCATTACCACCCCCACCTCCTTATTAAAGGGGATGGAAAAAAATTGTGATTTAGTGTATGTACAGGAACCAGAAACCTCAAAATATTTTTTTTACTTCATCCACCCCCACTACCACCCCCCTATCACCACCCCCACCTCAATACCGATGCGGGGTATCGTTTTATGGGTTTTTGGGGTAGAGGATTTCAAATATTATATTATTAAAGTTCCATAAACAATTATTTTCACATACAAAGTTTTTTCGTTGTGACTTGGATAGAGAATCTGGATGTGGAAGTAGTGATTCCTTGGGCAGCGGTTTTTATATGGACTAAGCATTGCAGTATGTATATGCAAAGTAGAGTAAGTATACCGTGATCAATATATTTTAATATCACGTCCTTTCTATAATTTAGTCCAGACAGTGCCCTAATTGCTTGTCTTTGAATTCTAAAGATTCTATTACTGTGAGGTGAGTGTCCCCAGGATAATATTGCAATATTTTAGCACTGAGTGGAAGACAGAAGAATAGCATCTTTTCATTGCATTCAAAAGCAGAAAAAGTATAGTTTCCTTAAGAATACAGTTTTTTTTAAATTTCTTACTTACGAAATTTACATATTCCTCCCACTTTAAGCCAGAGTCTAAACATACTCCTAGTAATTTTACTTCTGATAGCCATTTAGATTTCTATTAGTAAATACTATTGTGTTGGTCCTTGCGTCATTTAATAACAATTGGTTTGTGCTGAATTGCAAGATGCTTATTTTCAGCCATATCGGTAAGCAGAGAAGTTAAATTATTATTTACATTTGTGGTGGTTGTATCATCTGCAAAAAGCACAAATTTAGTGCTGGGAATTGCAGTGGGGAGATCGTTTACTATATATATATATATTTTAAGACTGCAAAAATTTCAATATTTTTTTTATTTTGATTAAATTTTGGACTTAAGATTTTTGGACAATTCTGAACAAGTTTCATTAATAGAATTTTCCGGCAAAAAAGTGCCAAATTTTTTTACTTTGCCGCATATTTTGGTACCGCAGGTGGCTTTGCATTTGTAAGAGGTGAATGTTTTTCTCGTTGTAATTAGATCATAATTTGTTCCAGTAAAATTTGATTCAAATCGCAAAATAAATAAAGATTTTAGAAAGGTTCCCCGCTTTTAAATAGGTTACTTTTTATATTTTTGTAAATATGTGAAGCATAAAGCATTTTTCGATACCTTCTCAAACTTTCACCTTATTCAGACTACAACGTTAGAAATTATATGGGTTAAAAATCTGTTACTTGGCCCACCATGTATTATCATTGCTATTATTATTATTACTTACTGGCATTCAACGTACAAAGTAGTCTTTTCTTCCTTAATGCTCTTATATATATATCAAGCATTTCATCACTGCGGTGTTTGCTCGGTTTGATTAGGCCGTTTGCTTACAACTGCGATTTTCTTTTCACTACACAGTTTTTTTTTGCAATTATAACAAATATTTTCCGTTGTTATCACTAAGTACCAACCAAAGCACAAAACACTTCTCAAGCACAGTGCAAAGTAAGCTCACAGTAACAATTCTAGGACCTACAGTAGACACGCAACAGTTTCTGGCTATCTACAGTAAGGTTCATACTTAGCAGCTATTTAAGATTTTGCGCGGCAAGGAAAATTTGCAAAATACATCATTATTAATCTCTATTTTGAGAAGTAAACTGAGCAAGTGAAAAAAATTGCAACAGCCAAAATACATGCTACATCAACGTTATAATGGAAATGTGATTTGCATCTTTCCTTGATAAGTAAATCATTAGAAAGTGGTTGCTTCCCAGATGTGTTGAAATTAGCTATTATCACACCTGTACACAAAAAAGGTGATCTTGAAGATATTGATAACTATCGTCAAATATCAGTCTTGAGTATTTCTCCAAATTGCTTGAAAGAGTTGTATAGGTACAATCGATTATGTTCTTATGCTCAAAAAAACGACTTGCTCACAGTGTCACAACATGGCTTCAGATCGGGGAAGTCTGTTGAGACAAGCTACGCGTTCGAGGGTATACGACAATCAGAAAAGATAGGGCGGACATTAACAGGGGCGGCGGTGTAGCCGTGCTCATAAAGTCTGACATTGCACACACACATCGTACTCTGCGAAACACTTCCGTAGAGAACGTGTGTGTGACGCTAGATGACGGCATGAGCATTGTCGCCGCGTATAACCGACCCTTGAACGGGTTCACGGTGGGTTGTCTCGAGAATTTGCTGAACGCAAGCCCGCGCTGCCTGCTCATAGGCGACCTTAACGCGCTACATTACGCATGGAACTGCCATCGCAACAACGCGAACGGCAACACCCTGTACGATTACGTAAGTAATGGTAATGTCGTGTTGCAGTATCCGGACGATCCTACACATTTTCCGGACAACGGTACAACACCTACCACCCTCGATATTGTGGTCAATAAGGGTGTGAGGAACTCCACACCACCCGTGGCACTGGAGGAACTCACATCCGATCACAATCCAATTCTTCTAGAATTGGATAACATGTCGAGGGAAGATATAACACTAAAAATCACTTCCTATAGAGACGCCGACTGGCGTCTCTATAAGACACACATAAACACAGACTTAACACTTGCAAACGATATCACCACAGCCGCCGAACTGGAGAATGTAGTGGGTGAGTTCACAAGGGTGCTGCAGGACGCCAAATAGCGTATTGCCACTACAATAACGATAAACCCGTACAGAGACCGACTCGACGCAGCGGTCATACAAGACATACGCGAAAGGAACAGACTGAGACAGCTTTGGCAGCGAAATCGCGATGTCAACGCTAAGGCCGAGATGGGCAGACTGCAACGGCAGATCAGGACCGCCATCAACACCGCAAAAAACCGGAAATGGAGGGATAGGCTGGAAGCGTTGAATCCTCAAGATTACTCGCTGTGGAAACTGTCGAGGGCCATGAAGAATATGCGGGAGGCTATACCCGCGCTGACAAAAGCAAACGAACAAACGGCACTGACAGACTCACAGAAAGCGAACGACCTAGCTAATCACTTTCCGGACATACATAACGTACAAATAACTAATCGAAATACCTAACATCGATCACGACCGCATAGAAAATAACATTAACGAACTAATTGGCCATGACGTCCAATTGACGAGACGCGAATTCCTAAAAGTCATGGCCAAGCCCTCGGAGGTGGCTGGCATTGTCCGGACATTACCGAATGACAAAGCCCCAGGTTCAGACGCCATCGATTATAAGCTGCTCAAATATCTCCCGAGGAAAGGTATTGTGCAATTGTCAACGCGATCCTACGACTGCAACACTGGCCCAGCCAGTGAAAATGTGCCGTGGTTGTGCCAATCCTGAAACCGAATAAGAACGCGAAGCTCGTCGGCAGTTATCGACCGATCTCGTTGCTGTCGGCGATCTCCAAGTTGGTGGAGAAGGTCATCCTGATCAGACTAGACGCTGCTCAGGATGAACTTCACATCGATGACGAGTGCCAGTTCGGCTTCAGGCGGAAAAGGAACACTGTGCAGCAGGTCGTCAGGATCGTGAATGACGTCAAGGTGCAATACAACCTCGGGAAGAGCACCGTTATGGTGCTCCTCGATATTGAGAAAGCCTTCGATACCGTATAGATCCCGGGACTGCCCCACAAACTAAACGCACTGGACTTTCCCATATACATAACGAAACTTATTCACTCTTTCCTGACAGGTAGATCGTTGCAGGTCAGGGTGAATAACAAACTATCAACTCGGCGGGATATTCGCGCGGGCGTCCCCCAGGGGTCGTGCCTGTCCCCAAAGTTGTACAACTTATACGTCTATGACTTCCCGAATACGAATCTTGCCAAGTACTCCGACGACACGGCCATGTATGCGCATTCACACAATGCACAAGCGGCAAATATGCTACTGAAAGCGCACATGGCCCGTGCCACGGCGTATTACGACAAGTGGAAGATTCGGATCAACGCCGAGAAGTCCAAGTCGATTATCTTCACGCGCCGGTTCACAGAGAATCGAATATTAGCACTAATTTCGATCAGGGGTGAAGAAATTCCAATCAAACAGTGCGTGAAGTATCTGGGGGTTAACTTGGACAAACGACTGACGTTCAACATCCACGTTAATGACACAGTACGCAAAGTCTACGCCATGTCCAGGAGTCTGTATCCGCTCCTGGCAAGGGGTAGCGGACTTAAAAGGACAAATAAAAAATTGTTGTACACGATGGTGATCAGGCCGGCCATCACATACGCGGCGCCAGTGTGGTGCAGCATACCGGCCACGACAATGAGAAAATTTCGAGTTCTCGAACATAAATTTATGCGCCTCATCTCTGGTTCGGACAGATACACCTCCCTCAGAGATTTATATGATCGTTGCCACGACATAACCCCACTAGCGGACTACGTCCAAGAAATTTCTCAAAAATTCTACCAATTCAAACTGGGCGATAGTCCGTTAACCGCAACGTAACCCGAATCAGATAGCATAATGCAATCCTTTTCGATATCCGACACCCCCTACCATACCAGGCGTTGCCTATTTTCCGGCAACCTCTCTAGCCATACTTTCCTATACGACAACTTCTTATTTCTCGACCTTTAATCTTTACTAAAACTTATAACCAACCTTCTCTATCTGTTTTATCCTTTTTGTTCTTTTGTCCTTTTTTTTGTTTCTAAATTCCATCTTGACCTATAAATTCTTAAAAACCAAAATATTTCTTACCCTATCCTTTTAAAGTTCCACGACATTTTCCTGGCGGCAGGAAGACCACCAGGGTGGAATTACTTCAAACGGGTTTTTTTCGTTAAGTTCTGTTTTCCCGTGCCAACAACCAAAATTAAATAAGTGCTTTGCCTAGTGAGTGATATTTTTTTACAATTTTCTTTTAATTAGCTTTAGGTCCGTGTGGACACATTTTGAATTTTATTTTAGTTTTTAAGTCTGCCTGTGACAGACAGGAGTACTAACTTATAAGACATCCGTCGTTAAGCCAAACCGGACCTGCCTCGCCCAGCCCTGCAATCACCACGGTACTCAGCGCCGTGGTTGTCTGGCTGGCTCCGGGAGAGGTTCCGGCGAGGCGCATAAATGTATATAAAAATGTTTAATGAATTGTTATTGTTGTTGTTGCGTTGTAATCCGAAGGTCCCGTGTTCGAATCCCAGAAGTTGGACATTTTTTTTTTCATTTTTTTTTCATACAATTTTTTTCACAATAAAGATGGTATCACATAATTTAGGATGTCCACTAACTAACATTATTTACAAGAAAACTGCGAAGAGTATCCTATAGAATGTGTAACAATTATATATAAAAAGCTCAGTAAATTGGCGAAGAGTACGTTTTTAGCTTGTTTTTTTATCATTTTTTGAGTATAATCAGAATTCCTGGAGTATTAGACCTAATGGGTATAAACTATATTTTGATTACTCTTATTTAGTTATTTAAAACGCATAGTTCCCGTGTACGGTCAACCAATGTATTTTATTCTAATGATATCCATTTCTAATACTTTAAGGTGGTCAGAATCACTAACTAGAGCACGTCGATAAATAAAATTATTATTGGAATCGGGATTGCGGTCGGTGTGTCATGGACTCGAAATAAAAACACACGTGTTCCATTCCACACTCAGGTAAATTCCCCACAAATAAATCCCCTGTTTTACTGTAAATAACTACGAGTGCTTTGGTTTTTATTACCGCAGAGAAGCAGCAGAAAAGCTGAAATTAGAAAACATATTTTATTATGCTCCGTGAATATTTGATTTATTGTTCCTACGAAGCAGAATCGTATACAGATGTACGACAGCTCCCTGAGCTGGTTTTTGTAGCTTGAGATTAAAGGGAATTCTTTTATGAAAATAGTGCGTAACACAGCATACTGTAGGTGCACTTTACCGTTTAGGAAAATGTCCTCAGGTTTTTTATCCAACTGTCCTAACCATGGAGCAAAGAATATAAACATTTAATTGAAAAAAATTTAAAAAAAAATGAACTGTCTTCAAAAAATGTCGCCAGAAATTATGAAATAAAATTTTACCATTGCCCAGTTAATTGAACCTTATAATCGATATTGAGGTGAGTGTGCAACTTATTTGCAAGAGCATCTTACTACATTATTTAAAGCACAAGTCGATTCGCTTTTTGCACGAAATAATCTGAATGCACATTCCAAATTATAACGGGGTGGGGGTGGTAATGGGGGTGGCTTATGCCAAAAATTTTTTTGAGACATTAGCTTCTCTTGTATATACTAAATACCAATTTTATGGACTCATACCTGCCTGATTCACCTATTTACCCCATTTACCCTAATTTACCCCCCAAACATTAAACGGAATAATATGAAAATATAATCTAGTTTCAGATCCTGTTAAAATCCATACGTGTTACAAATTTCAAGTCAATCTTCAACGATTCCAGAGTAATCGTGCGCACAAAAAAGTTACAGACAGAGACCGAAAGACAGACAGAACGACAGAAATATTTTTTTTGCTCAAACTTAAAATCCCGACGTTTCGTGGCGTTCTAAGCTTATTTGAACAATAAAAGTTTTAAAAAACAAAATTGTCGTTACTATACTTCCGCTGGATGTGGAAGTAAAAAATAGAAAGAGCAGTATATTACCGAATATTAATAAACGAATATTGTCATTACACTACACATGAAAGGTAAAGGTAATAGTCAAAATAGAAAATGCAAAATCATGAATATGATATGGAGCTAGGAACACCTCAGGAGAGTGTGCTTGAACCACTATTATTCCTGTTGTATTTAAATGATTTGCTACTTTATGTAGAGTACGGTAAGTTGTTTATGTATGTAGATGACACCACCATACTGATATCTACTGCCGCTGAAAAAAAATTGACAGATTACATTGCAAGATCTTGCAGAACTGTGCCTAAGAAATCACTGAATAGCAAATGCTACTAAAACTGTAGTAATGGAATTTACACCTGAATACCGAAACCAAATGGAGTAATCCTATTTTAATTTAGAACATAATGAGCTAGAAACGTTAAGTTCCATTAAATTCTGGAGAACTTATATTGATAGCAAATTAAGCTGGATTGAACAAATTCATAGTGCATGTAAAGGCTAAACACTTCCTACTATGCTCTGTTTAAACAAACTCTGTAAACAAACTCTAAATGCCGATTAATTTTTAAATATATACAGGGTGGACCATTAATGATAGGCCATAGTTCAAAGGTAGATTCTTTGAAAATATGAGGATATAACCAAACATGCTCACGCCTCATGAACTATAGCTGATGATGAATATTTTTTCTCTTTTTTTACGAAACGTAGTGGCACTTTTGACTAGAAAATCTCATGCGAGAGTCATTTCTACGTAAAAATGATAGAACTTGATAATTGCAACCGTTTCCAACGTCATTTACGTACAATTGATTAGTTTGACATTTTAACAGAGCTAAGACGTCGCCAAAGTACACTTTCAATAAATACAATTTGTCCTTTTCAAATTGATTTCTTTTCAAAGAATTCTTGAAACCTTTGCGGCAGTTTTCTCGAAAACGGTTGGAATTATCAAGTTATATAAGTGTACCTTTTTTACGTAAAAATGAATCCTACATCAAATTTTCTAATCAAAAGTGCCACTACGTTTAGTAAAAAAAAGAGAAAAAATATTCATCATCAGGTATAGCAGATGAGGCGCCCTCAACAGGGTAGCGTGATGTAATCCCAAGGAACAATTTAAAAGTCATTTGGACTTGAGGAGGTTTTAAAAAAGTTTGTCAGGGTTAGGAAATAGTCTTGTGCTTTATTGATGTTGTAGTTAAGGCCTTTTATGCTTCAAATATACTTGCTCTTATATGGTAAGTTTTAAAGCATTAAGTAAGACCTAATTATGAAGCTAATTTGCTTTTAGGATAATATGTATTTGTAATGGGTTTATCATACTTACATAAAACTCTCCATAAAGCTAATTAGTTTTATTAATGTCTTAAATTCCATTTAGATTTAAAGAGGCTTTAAATTATTATTTATGGTTTTAACATATTTGCAATAAATGCATTTTAAATACTTTTTAAAACTAGACATTTTCAATGCCTATTGGTACTTATTAAAGGCCATTACAAAACTAGACTCTTAAAACATCCTTGACAAATGTTGTGATGAAACCGTTATGAAAAAAAAAGGCCTCTATAAATCTAAAAGGCAAATTTTAATTCCATAAAACACTTTCTAATACATCAATAAAACATTTATTATAAAAATAATAAACAATATATACGCGCGCGTCACACTGTCAAATTATTTTGAGGTTAAGTTTTAAGTTTATTGTATCAAATGTCAACGCGGTTCGTCTTGGAGGCGGTTCTTTTAAATCCCAAACGTTTTATTACAGCTTTTATCAAGTCCATGTGATCTTCGCCAAATGCATTTGCATTTATGTATGGAAGGGATTATTTGTGATAGTATACAAGAAGGCTAAAAGGACTTAATTTAGAGTAAATGTTCTAGGTCATTACAATTATTAGAATATATAGTTTAATGAGAGGACTGTAAAATGACAATTAGGTTTTTAGTTAGCCGGCCATGTTTTTCTTGTTATATAAAAATATTCAAGATCAATCTCACGGTTATAATTATTATTAATTATCACTTTTTCTTTAGCAAATTAAGGTAGAATTACAAGAAACGACTGAAAATTACCGTAGAAACCGAGAAGCAACCTACTTTTTTAAATTTGCTGATTACGCATCTATGCAAATTTTGTTTGGATATTAGAATCATTATTATTTCTGAGGCCCCCTTGTTTTTTCGGCCTTTCTTTTGTAGTTTTACCGATAAACTGCCATTGGTATTAATTTTTGTGTCATACCTGATGTCTTTTTATTACCTTTTAAATCGGCCTTAGAGAGGTGATAGTGCCACTCTACGCTTTATAAATTTCAAATTCCATTTTATCTTCAATAAGTCTGATGGTGTGTTTGCTTAAATCAGTTTAGAAAAAATAAATGCAATAATAAAATTATTTGGATTCCTTCGTGGACATTCTTATAGCTTCTCAGTTCTAATATGGACCTATTAGAGTTTTAAAAACCAGTTTTAAACACCAGTCTTAAGGTAGCCTTCTAGATGTTTTCTAGAAATGCAGGAAGCTAATGAAAAAGCTTCTGACAGCTTTAAAATAGGTTTTAAGAAAGGTTTTAAAACGGCCCTAACAAGGTTTTCAAGAGCGGCACTATGCCTCACTAAGGAGTTTTATGATGGAATTTAAAAAGGCCTTAACAACCTTCATAAGGGTGGTCCCTTTTAGTCTACAAGTCGCTTTATGATGGTATTAAGGATGTTGTTACAGCAAAATAGATTTTTCAAGGCATTTTATAAATAGTTCTATAGCGTCCTTGTATTTAAGAAAATTGTTCCTTGGGATACATAATAGGGTAGTCCTTAAAAACTAACTTTTAAAATTTACCAGGGGCACCCTCTTATTTTGTTCTATTATATAAAAAAAGACTTCCATAAAAATTTCAGATTTTTAAATAATGTTTTAGGTCTTGAATTTTCAAGATAAAGATATGGTTAATAAAGTGGTTATGATTATAATTAAATTGCGTAGTTGTTTAAATAATATTGGAAAATGAGGTAAAGAAACGAAGCGTTAATATTTGTGTCACCCATCAGCCAACCAACTTTTATCATTTTTATTGGATTCGAAATTTTAAGAGAAATTCGTCGCGTGATTGTGGCTGAATACTAATTTTAAATATAGAAAAAGATAAATACGAAGCTTAAATAACTCAACTATGGAGGATCCTTTGTGAATATATAGAATTAATTAAGACTTTTCCCAGGACGAATGCTAAGTAATCCTTTAAAATATTGTCCATTAAAATGCTGCAATAGATTTAAGTGCTAATTCCCCAGTCAAGTTTTCAATTATGAGAAACACGGTAAGCTGGGAAAGTTCACCCTCAGAAGAAAAACGGATGACAGTTCGCGAAATCTACTTCGATCTCAGCTTTTAAGTTAGATTTAATTTTTTAGTTTGGTTTAAGAAAGCGACCCGTTCTATAAACTCGTTTAAAAGCGAGTAAATTACCATTTTAATAAATTTCTGTTTCAATATTATATTATTAGAATGATGTTAACATAACTTAAATATTTGTAGTCTACATTTTTTAAACCTTACGGTATTTTAAATACGAAAATGAAATAAGTCAATTAGAGATAAAAACTAAAAAAGAATCTTAGACTAAACAAGCACATCAGTCTTATTTAACTTAAATGAGTTAAATCATCTTAATAAACAATTTTAGTTATATACATGGTGTAACTAGTTTCATGTCATTAAAAAAACTGGTAATGGGAACGAACTAGACAAACAAAAAGCGTATATGACTTCCTCCTGTAGGGGCACTTTGAAAAAACTGACCTAGATCAAAAATTTGAATATTAATATAGGCGGCATTTGAGAACCACTGCTTTTCTGGGTCAATGGACGTATAGTCGTGAATCATAGAAGTTTCTTACTTACTGTTAAAAAGTCATAAAAAAATGTAATAATTAACGACTTGTGTCCTCGCCGCCGCGCAGTCTCAAACAAAGAAACGCGGCACTTTGATGGAACCGCATGTAGTTCAAAGGTCCACTTTTCACGTCTTTCTTTCTTTCCTGCTTCATCGCGTAAAATGGAATGAGATGTTTTTAGCGATCTACCAAGTGACTACAGATGAACGGGACTTAAATAAATACCGATATGCTGCGTTCCTAAAACCATCCACTAAGCCAAAACCTGATCTAGCCACACTGCCACCAACCAAAGGAGCTGCGCAGCAACACTCTTTCCGAGTTTATTTGTAGGTATGTTAACTGTTTTTTACAAAATTTCTTGTTACTTACAGCGGTTCGGTGACTTACAGATACAGAAAGGGCTCAACAACCCCCTACCCCCGAACCCGTGGAGATGGAACCGAGGGGAAAATGGACCGCCAACCCCGGTTACCACCAAAGAACCAGTAGCTCCTGAAGCGATCTTGAACTCCATCTTTTGCCGATGTTCTACTGGGTGTGGGGGACGTGTGGGGGACGCTATGGTTGCCGAAAAGCCGGCATTCCATGCTCAATGGTGTACGGCACGTGCCATGGTACAGTTGATTTCAAAAAAAACTGGTACACTTTCTTTTAGCTATGTAAATCATTCGTTCTTTGATTGATATTAATAATCTTACAAATGTCACTTTGACGTTAATCAGTGGTGTCATTATTAAAAATGGTTCGACATCTAACAGATATTCAAAAATGTCGAATTGTTTCTAAAATTGAAGATAGTTGGTCCATAAGAAGACTTGCTGCTGAATACAATGTGAGTAAAACCACGATAATGAGTGTTAAAAAACAATGGGAAACCAACCAAACGGTATCCCGTAAAGTTGGTTCCGGTAGGCCCAGAAAGAGCAATAATCAAGAAGATGAAAATCTTATAAATTACCTAAGAGAAAACCCTTTTCAGACTGCAGTAAATGCAATTTCAGAGACAAATTTCCCTGCTTCTGTGTCTACTGCTTGCAGAAGAATAAAACTTCAAAGCGACTTGAAGAGTTGTTCAGCGGCTAAAAAATACAAACTTTCAGAAGAAAAGAAGCAGGGTAGGATTATTTTTGCACTCAACTATATAATCAATGATGAAAACTTCTGGGGACAAGTTGTCTTTTCAGACGAAAAGGTTTTTAAATCCTGTAACGATGGACATGTTCGCGTATATAGGCCTCCTTCAACCAGACACGACGAAAAATATACTTTCGATCCACAAATATCAGGAAGGTTTTCAGTCAATGTCTGGGCTTGGATCAGCCTAAATGGGTTAGGTGTGTGTTGGAACAGTGGTGGTCATCTCAATTCCATTAAATGTATTGAAATATTAGACAATATTATGTTGCCGTCAGTAATAGAGGTGTTTCCGGAAAATAATTTTATTTTCCAACAAGACAACTGCTCCATACATACGGCCTATCGTGTCAGGCAATGGTTTCTTAATAAAAACATGGAGTTATTACCGTGGCCATCTAAAAGTCCGGATTTAAATCCAATTGAAAATGTTTGGGGACTAATGGTGAAATATATAAGAAAATTAAATAACCATCCAAATAATGCCCAAGAATTGGAAGGGATAATTGAAAACACTTGGGAGAACTTGTCGCAAGAAGTTGACCTTGCAAAAAATCTGATTTTGTCCATGCCTGCAAAACTTCAGGCAGTTTTAGACGCTAATGGAGCAATGACAAAATATTAGTTAATTCTGTATTACGTAGTTGAAGTTCGCTTATTTTATTTGTTGTATTTTTATGTTCAGTTTGCATTGTTTACATTTTTTTTAATCTCAAGTGGTATTTTTGTGTTCTTATTTTAAAAATAGAATTATCATTATATGAAAAGTTGCATAGAACCTGTCTTCTTAAAATTTAATTCTCTCTCAGCTGCAATGCTTTTGTTTTTTTTTACCCCCTGAAAAGAGGTGGCATCCACCCCCTATAAATTAGCAACCCGTCGCATAATATAGAAATTTCTTTTTTTTATGCACTTTTTTATGCACTGCCAAAAATGAACCAGATCTAATTCATATGACAATTCCTCTAGTATTTTTCGGTTAATTATTGCTATAAAATTAAATTTAAGAACACCAAATTAAACATAATTTTGTCAGAAATAACTTTTACTTGAACTATTTTTCTGTTAATATTTCCCGAGAAAATAGAGAAAAATCGATTTTTGAATTAAAAATACCCCTTTCCACCCCGTATATGTTCCCGCGGATCCGTAAAACTCTTAAACTTTGTCCTATTTTAAACCTATAACCAAAATTTAAGGTATTCACAAACTTTTTTCGAGTGAAAGTAAAGTTTTCCTGTACTATACGTTCATTAGTTATAATTATGTTAAAACTTGCCAAAAATGAATGTATTTTTATCACATCACTGTAATATCCCATTTTATCATATTTAATAAAATGGCGGATGCGCCGACTCTAATAATTAGTGTAACGACAAAGTTAGGAAACTAATTCAGTTATTAACGAACTTTGTTGATATTAAAAAGGACAATCCTCTAATCCACACACAGAGATAATCCTGTTTCATATATGAAGCGTACAGAAAAGCTTCTCTTTGCTACATAAATACCGCCTTGAACAAAAAGGACGAGGTAAAAATTATAAAAGTTCTAAATACTGAGAATAAATTTTTCAATGTCGCTATTATGAATTCATTTATAACTTATTTTTAAATTATTTTTTATTCTTCCTACTTTTTAGCCTGTCAGACAAAATATACTAAATTACAGTTTTACTAAACACATGAAAATGATTTAACTATTTACAATTTACATTCCTTATCTTGAAGAGTTCAAATTAATATTGTTTTGAATATAAAATTTTCATTGGTTTTCTATTTTGCGTAAACTACTTTAACTTAAATTAGAATCCATATTTATGTAGGATTAGGAACATTTTAATAACGAAACTTTACAATAGAAATTTCCTATAAAATTCTTGACTTATAAGATGTTTGTGTGCGTACAATAATTTATCTTCTTATAGTAATTACGAATTAGATCTATACCATCTAAGTTACACATCTTTTAACTCACGTCTTAAAAAGTACTTAAGTCTGTAGTATCACAGTTCTTTAAACCCATATTTGCGTCTATTAATTTTTCTTCATACGCCAATGATTTCCTAATCACCGCAGGACACATCTGGACTGAAGACAGACTTCAAGAAAAGCCTAATAATGGAGCGAGATCCGTCAACAAAAGAGAGTTGGATCAGCGGGGAGGAACACAAAATAGATGAATACTTCCTAAGAACAATGAACAAATGGAAGTACCTAGGAACAGACCTGACAATCCAACTGGAACGGAGAGAAATGATAAAAGAGAGAATCAAAACGGCATACAGAATCACAAGGGCAATGCTACCGTTCACTGAGACAAATAAACTATCATAGGACCTTACCAAATGTATGTACATAGCCGTCAAGCGGCCAACGATGACATATGGAGTCAAAAGCCAACAGAAGAAGTTTTTGAGAAGAGCAGAAATAGCCAGAGAGCCGGCCGTCGAATATCCTATGAATAAAATACATGAAAAACTTTTTGTGAGTGATTAGTACTACATTAGTACTAATCCACTTTTCAAATTTTTCGGTGCTAGGCTTGCGAGGGCCTATCGTATCGTTTTTTTTAGTCAGTTAGAATAAAATAGTTAAATATTTACAAGTAACCTAGCCCACCCCCGGGGGTTGAAACTACCCTCAGCCCCAATAACTAAATGCCACGAAAACAATGAAAATCAGCTGGAAATCAGTATACCCCCGTTTTCGAAGGCGGGGGGGAATACGATGGTGACAATATCTTTCGACGTATAATCCAACTGCTACCTCCAAATTGAAAAAACCACCCCCTTTTCCGATTTTTCGGTGCTACACTTACGAGGGCTTGTCGGTTCGGGTTTTTTTTTGGTCAATTTGAATAAAATAAATAAATATTGATCACGGTGAAAAAAAAAATTCAATTGTGATTTAGTGTGTGTACAAGAACCAAAATCACAAAAGGGGGGGTGGGTTTTTTTCGATTTAGAGGTAGTGGGTGAAGGGTAGGTCGGGAAATATTGTCACAATCGTATTCCCCGCCTTCGAAAACGTATACTGCTTTCCAGCTGATTTTCGTTGTCTTCGTGGCATTTAGTTATTGGGGGTGAGGGTAGTTTCAATCCCCGGGGGTTGGTTAGGTCATCTGTGAGAAATATTTAACTATTTTATTCTAACTGACCAAAAGAAAAAACGATACGACAGGCCCTCGCAAGCCTAGCACCGGAAAATCGGAAAGGGGGTGGTATTCAGGTTTAGGGGTAGTGGGTGAAGGGTGGGTCGGGAAATATTATCACCATCGTATTCCTCGCCCTCAGAAACGGGGGTATACCGTTTTCCAGCTGATTTGCGCTGTTTTCGTAGCGTTTCAACCTCCGGGAGTGAGTTAGGTCACCTGTGGTCAATATTTACTTATTTTATTCAATCTGACCAAGAAAAACCAGATCTGGCAATCCCTCCCAAGCGTAGCACTGGAAAATCGGAAAAGGGGGTGGTTTTTTCGATTTAGAGGTAGCGGTTGGACGCTGGGTCGAAAAATATTGCCACCATCGTGTTCCCCGCCCTCGAAAACGGGGGGGTACATGTCTTGCGGTCCGATGGGGTAAAAGCTTTACCCAAGGGACTATTGATAATAATAATAATAATAATAATAATGTTTATTTGCGATATAAAGAACAATACAGTATAAAAGTAAATAAAAATACAAGTAATAATAAACAACAATACTAAAATGCCAAAGTTTACAATACAGTTAAATAGTATACTTATAAATGTAGATATATTGTTTGCAAATAAACAGGAGAAATCACTGAAGTATTTAAAAATAAATACTAGTGCGTGATTGAAAATACATTGAATTAAAATAAATATCAAATTAAATTAAATAATACATGATATATGTTAAGATTAAATATTCTTTTTCATATTAGACCCTATATTATACAGATACATATAAGAATTGGTGTTGGATTTTAATAAAATTACAAGGCAGCTAAGTTCAGTTCTATTTCTACCATACATATAAACATACATATATACACACATATATACATACACAAACAACTATACATATACGTGCATACATATTTTTAAATTTCTTTATATTTTTACTTTATTTGTATAATTGTCTAATTTGAAAAAAAAAAAAAACTATTTTTGATTAATTAAATTGTGGAGTAAATGTATTGGTGTATTTAAAAGCCATTGCTTAATTTGATTTTTGAAAGTGTTATATTTGTCTATGTTTTTAATTGTGTCTGGAAGCATATTGTAAATTCTAGGAGCTAGATAATAACAGTTTCTTTGACCTACTGTTTGTTGGCAACGTGGCAATTGGATTTTATTTTGTCTTTGTCGGGTTTGATGGACATGTGTTACAGGATCGATTTTGATTTTATTTTTAAAAATGCTTGTTAGCATGTTCAAGCAAAACAGTTGTCGTATGTCCAATATTCTACTTTGTTTAAATAAATCGCTGCTAGAGTAGAACATATTTTTACCGTAAATTATTTTCAAAATCCATTTTTGTAAAATCGTCAACTTTTTCAGATAATAATCGCTAACACCTCCCCATCCCAGAATACCGTAAGTTAATTGTGACTGTATCAGTGCATAGTATATTGTTTTGAGATGTTCGACGTTCATGATTTTTTTTAGGTACTTAAATCTATAAAGCAAACCTCTTATTTTATTAGCAATATTTTTTGTTTGCAGGTCCCACCTCAAATGTCGGTCGATTACTATGCCTAGGTATTTTATTGACTCGGCTTCTGGAATAGTGGTTTCTTCGTCGATGTTTAATTGACCGAAGTTAGGTAAATTACTTGAATATGATGTAAACGTTAAAAATTTCGTTTTTTCACAATTTAGTGTCAGGCTATTATACTGAAACCACATTTTTATTAATTTGAATTCTCTTTCTATTGTATCTTTTAAGAGGATCCAGCTATCTGCTTCGAATATAATTGCAGTATCATCTGCAAAACTAATTATGGTACCTGAGATGTTTGAAGTTAGTAAACTGTTTATGTATAAGGTAAAAAGCAAAGGACCCAATACCGTCCCCTGGGGGACTCCATAGTTTACAAGCCTTAAATCACTAGTACTGCCATCAATTTCTACATATTGTGTCCTTTCTTCTAAGTAATTCTTTAAAAGAGCAAGTATTTTACCTCTAAGCCCATAAGTTGTCAGTTTATTTAGTAGTGTTTTATGGCATACAGTATCGAACGCTTTTGCGAGGTCTATAAATATGCAGATACATGGTTTGCTTTTATCTAATGCATTATAAACATGTGATGTTAAATGACATATTGCATCTTCTGTAGATTTTCCCTCCCTAAAGCCATATTGATGGTCTGAAATGATGTTATATTTGTTTAAAAATTTTGTGATTCTATGCTTTAAGATTCGTTCTATTATTTTTCCTATATTTGATATAAGCGAAATTGGCCTGTAGTTGATCATTTGATCATTCTTTCCACTTTTATATAGAGGTTTAATAATACCGATTTTTAGACACTTTGGAAAACGCCCTGTATTGAAACAAGTATTGATTATATATGTTAGAGGTGTGGCTATTTCCTCCGATATATATTTTAGTGTTTCACTGCGTATTTTATCGTGCCCAGGTGCTTTTTTTGGCTTTAACTGTTTAATAGCAATGTTTAACCTCGAGTTCTTCGGTAGGATACAAATACATTGTGTTTTCCAAAATATCTAATTCCTCGATGAACTCATCTGGTTTTTTAATTTTATTCCTAAGCCACTATAATGCTTATTAAAATTATTTGCAATGTCAGTTTTATTTGTTATTATGCTGCCGTTATCTAATTTAATTTTGTTTATAGTTGTTTTAGGTTTATTTTTATTACAAATGCTATTTACAGATTCCCAAATTTTTTTTGATGAATTTTGGTTATTTTTAATTTGCAGTTTATAGTAGTTTGTTTTTGTAATTTTAATTAGTTGAGCCAGTTTGTTCTTAAATATTTTGTATTGTAGTTCTAGATTTTTATTATTAGGATCTCTTAGTAGATCTTGGTACATTTTATTTTTAGTGTTCACTGATTTTATTATACCTGTTGTTATCCATGCTTTTCTCTTCTTTTGTTTGTTCTTAATTGTTATAGTTTTAGTATTCTTATCAGTAAGTTCTATTAGTTTTTGTATGAAGATATTTTTAATTAAATCTACATTATTATCCGCATAAATTTCCAACTACTTCTCTTGTTTTAAGCTGTTTTTTAGATTCTTATAGTTTATAAATTTTTTGCAGTATTCGTTTTCTTGTCCTACTTTGTTTTCTATTACCTTGGTTTCTACTGGAAATAAAATTATTATGGGAAAGTGGTCTGTTATACTATGTCTGTAAATAATAGGTGTAATTTCGTCTTCTCTTACGTGTAAATCACTTTTAATGAAATAATGATCTAAGCATGTTTTTATATTATTTTGTATTCTAGTATGTTTATTTATGTATGAAACAAACCCTTGAGCGTTTAAAATATTTTGATATTCTTCTGAATAATCAGTGTTTGATAATATATTTATATTTATATCCCCCACAAAAATATGCATATTGGTTTCCTCAATAGCATCTAAATATTGTAATAACCCCATATTAAAAGCGTATGGGCATGTGCTGGGTGATCTATATACAGCAGTGATTATAATTTGTTTATCTTGTTTTATAAGACTTAGTTTTAGAGCATTTATTTCTCCTATTTGTATACTTTCGTGACTATATTCTAGATTTGATTTTAAATACACTATCACACCATCATTTTTGTTTAGTTTTCCTTCATTATACACCATATTGTATCCTTCAATATTAAAAATATTTGGTTCAAACACCTGAAAAGTTTCTGTTAAAACTATGACATCAAAGTTTTCACAGAAATTATTTAAAAATACGGATAATTCGTCCATATTTTTATGGATGCTACGAATATTAATGTGAAATACTTTGAAATTGTTACTCTGTATCCTAGAATGTACCTTATTATAATATTCCTGCATGTTATCAGAGCTGTTGAAAGTACCCAATGAAAGTACTTGAAGTACCAAATACCAAGTACCCGACGAAGTACTTGCTGCTCCAATTCCCAAGTACTATGACCTGAAGCAAAGTAATTCAAATACCAAATACTTGTCGAAAGTACTTCAAGTAAATCCCAAGTACCGTATTTCAAATATTTCAGATTATTTGAAGTACTTCACTAGGTACTTCAAATCTCAAAGTAGTTCAATTACTCTAAAGTATTTCAAATACTCAAGTATTTCAAGTACTTTAACATATTTCAAATGCTCCACAGTTCTTCCAATACCCATAAAAAAATTTATTTATTAAGTTTTTCTCTTAATAATTTGTTATTATTACTATTTATTAACAGCTTTCTTTAACTCAGCATCATTCAAAAACAATAGAAAAAATAATTTATTATTATATAAATATAAAAACCAACAAAAATAAATATTGCTGCGGTCGATTTCCCTTCAAATGTCAGGAAAGTAATAAAGAAAATCAACTTATACACTATCGGAAAATGTTCGCTTGGGTATGGGCAATAAGAGCAAGCGAGAGTAAAGCAACTATTCTATTCTTTTTTATCATATAACACATCCTACAATCGTGCCACCTGCTTTCCCCACCACATGTGCGTGGGCAGCCTGTTTGTGGAATTTCAATTTGTTTCCGCCTTGATGCTTGATGATTTGCCCCTATGGTAGAGCTCGGTAGATCTCTTTATTGTGGGCGGTCGGTTAAGTCGTTGAAACTATGAAACTATGCAACACTTAAGCCGGGATTTTCCGATACTGTATATAAAACATAGTAATAATTTTAGGTAAGTACAAGTACAAATAATAAAATTGAGTTCTATCTATTTCCATTAGCTTTCAATAGCACAAAATTTTCGAAATTTCCTTTAGTTAATGCATTTCTTCTAGGAGCATTTATAATTTCAGTAAATGAAAAGAGTCTTTCTACAGCTGAGGATGCAAGGCATGTATTAAACCGATAAAAAACTGTTTTTACTGAGAAGCAAGTTGGGTGTCAGAGTCATTTAAGTATTGAAAAATTTTTAATTGAATTCTTTTTTTATCACTGGCTTTTATATAGTGTGTTTCACTTGAAATGGTAACAGCCCAATAACTTTTTATTTTTTCCGATTTGAATCAAATTTTACTTAAGTATGGAACCAATTAGGATCTACTTATGACCAGAAAAGCATTCGCCTCCTACAAATGCAAAGCCACCTGCAGTACCAATATATGCGGGGAAAATAAAAAAAATCATATTAGGCATATTTTTATCGGAAAATTTTGTTAATGAAACTTATTCAGAATTGTCCAAAAACCGTAAGTCCAAAATATAATCAAAATAAAAAAATGTATACATTTTGATTAAAATAATGTCCAATATATATTTACACCATTTGAAAAGCCATAAAAAAAGCTTTTTAATTATATACATGGTATTTATCTTAAAAAAAATGTGTCTAATTTACTATAAATTTACAATTTATCAAATTATTCATGGAAAACAAAAGTATGTAAATTAAAATAAACAATATGTTAGTTCTGTCAAGATACATGTTAGTATCTAATTTCACTTTATTTTAAATAAAATGGAGAATTTCAATAATTGATATATATTTTTTCTACTCCCTTATGTAAATTTACTGTTTTTTGTACAGTCTGTAGAATGGATAAGTATGCAATTCCAGGTAACCGAACGGATCTATTTCATATCAGTTCTAGGATGGATATGAAATGAAACGGACCAATCACAGTTCGTGTATTAAGTACATATGCAACTATTCATTTTAAAATCAAATTAGTGCGTAAGCTGTCAAAGTAACTGTCAGTGTGTATTTGTGTAATATATTAATGTTTAATAAATATTGTAGTTTTTTAAGCTGGTCGTAGAAAAAGTATGCTGTACATACAACTCGAGTGGATTATCCAATCAAAAGATTTGAGCACTCCGCCTACGGCGTCGTGCTCAAACTTCTTTATCGCGCGATATGGATATCAAATCCACTCTTGTTTCACAAACTACTATTTCGGACTACCATGACTTATTGTAAGAAAATATAAAACTTATAATATCTACTATAGTTTTTAAGAAACATTCCATACGTCATACATCATTGAAAAAGGTTTTTCTATGGCCTTTCTAATGGTGTAAAAATATATGGGGTATTCCATTTAAAAAAAACCAAAGTAAAGCTCGTATCTCAGAAATTTGACTTTTAATTGTTTTTCTGAAATGATTTTTGGAAAATAAACGTGATTTCTCATAACTTTTATTTTTAAACGTTTTTACGTAACTCCAAAAATAACGAAGTTAAATGAGGTTCTAACGTTCGCGTGACCATCCTGTACAGTTGACTATAATAAGGAACTTTAGTCTAGTTAAAATAAAAAAAACACATTCTTAAATAAATTAATGTTCTGATACTTAGTACATACTAATAATAATATTTTTTTGTTTTTATGTGCCTTTGCTATTTTTCAAAAAGTTTGCCGTCCCTGGATTTTGCCGCCCTGGGCTATAGCTTCTATAGCCAACCTCCTAAATCTCCCACTGCCCACATAATGTTAACACTGATTACTGAATAAAAACAGCTATGCAGTAACAATTTTTTAGTGAAATTTGTTTTTTAAAATATCTAAAACATGGAACTACAAGGACTTCAAATACTTTTAACTAATTGAAATATCAAAAAACATATTTCAAATACTATAAATTGTTAAGTCTAGTACTTCAAATACCGGGACAGTACTTGAAATACCGGAGAGTATTTGAAATACCAAGCAAAGTAATTCAAATACCAGTATTTCTGAAAACCAAATACCAAATCCAAATACTCGAAGCAAAGTATTTCAAATACCAAGTACCAAATACTAAGAATCGAAAGGATTTGAAGCAAAATACTTCAAATACTGAAAGTATTTGAAATACTTTTTTCAATTACTTTTATTTGAAGTACTCCAGCTCTGCATGTTATCAACTATAAGTGTTTCAATTGATTTGTTTTCATATTCTCTTATATATGGATCCATATTTTATCTATTCTTATACAAACATATACACACTTACATATAAGAGACACATAAAGTACTACAACAAAATAATTTCTATGCTAAAAAGTGTACAGTAAGTTAATATAGTGATCTATTTAATTTATATTTTTGACCTACTTGTTAGTGTTTTTTTTTCTTCTTTTTATTACTTCTCTTTGTTTTGTGTCCAATTTTGGGGGATGTCCTGGATATCTCTTTTTCCTTCTTCGTGAACTGGTTGCCTACTGATTCTGCAATTTCCTTGTTATGTAAAATAGAATTTTCACCCAGTTGTATACTTGTTGTTATATCTTTAGTGTATTTCTTTGTTTCGTTGTTGCTAGTAGCACTAACAGCAGTTATATATTTTTCTTCGGTTTGGCTCTTTACACCTATCAGATCTTTTATAGTATATTCTTCACTATCTACGTATAATTTATTTCCTTTAATGTGTGCCTTTAGATTTTTGGCTTTTGCTTCTGTGAGATGTAGCACTAATATTCTGTGTTCCTTTCTTTCTTCAGGCGATAAGTCTTCTGATATTCTCTTCTTCTCTTTTCTATGGGTATTCGGGATAACTTGTTGTTGTGGATTAAATCGTACATGACAAACAGAAAAATGTTAGTAAGGTATGATAACAAATTTTCCGAAAAACTTAAAGTTGAAGTGGGAGTTCCTCAAGGCTCTGTGCTGGAACCTCTGCTTTTCATGTTGTATGTAAATGACTTGCCACAACACATTTCAACTGGTAAAGTTACTATGTTCGCTGATGACACGACAATAACCATCTCCGCACGGACTCCTGAAGAACTATCATTTCACATGAACAGTGTGTGTGATGAACTTGATGCTTGGTGTCATCGAAATAAATTAATTTTAAACGACAAGAAAACAGTTTATTTGAATTTTCACACCAAAAAAATCCTGCCGTCAAATTTTGAAATAGAGAACAATATAAGTTTATCGCAATGCACTAAATTTTTAGGAACTTACTTAGATAGTAAGCTGGGATGGGACAAACATATTGATCATGTCTGTTCCAAGTTAAATTCTGCCTACTTTGCGATAATTCAGTTGAAATCGTGTCTAAATACCGAAGGCCTGCTAAATATATATTATTGTTTGGCATATAGCCACATTTCAAATAATATAGTTACCTGGGGAGTTGGTAAATCCATAAATAGAGTATTCGTAGGTCAGAAAAGAATCATTAGACTAATATATAAGTTAAAACCCATGGAGAGTTGCAAACCTATTTTTAAAGCTAATAATATTTTAACTGTCCCTTCTGTATTTTTATTTAAATGTGCCCTATATGCCTATAAAAATAAACTGCACTTTGCGCGTGTCGGGGACTCTCATTGCTATGGTACTAGACATGGAGGCGAATTGCTAATCCCTAAACACAAAACTGCTACTTTTAAGAACTCACCAGCTTGTAGTTTTATATATGTTTACAATAAATTATCAGCAAATCTGAAAGAAATTACAACTTATTACGCATTTAAAAAGCAAGTTAAATTATTTTTCATTGAAAAAACTTTTTATACCATTAATGAATTTCTAAATTAATTCATTGTTAACGTTTTAATTTTACACTACATGCTATTTTTTCATACATTTCTTACACATATGTTTATATACTTTGTACATTTTTGTCTATGCACCTTTATACAGTTTATACATTCCTATACACTTATACGTTTTTGTACATTTATATATTTGTAAATTTTTTACTCTTTATACATTTTGTATGTTCTATTTTTTTATTCTTGTACATTTTTGACAATTTTCAATGTGTATGCACTTTTTTCTTCCATACAATTATTTGACATATCATATGTACTCTTACTGTACTTACAAATGATGAATAAACGTTATTATTATTATTATTATTATTTTTACGTTAGTGTTTTTTAAATTGAAGCAATTTTTAAGTACCTTCTGTTTCTTTAAATATGTGGTGAATTTGACAATAATTGGTTTATTTTCATTTTTCCTTCCGATGGTAAATATTTCGTTTATGTCATTTTCGACTTAAGATAACATTAAAAATCGTAACCGGAAGTGAGGTCAAAAATCCATGACGCGGGCAAAATTAGCTCGTATAAAAGGTGGCTTTTAGGACTGTGGTAGTACTAATCACTCACAAAAAGTTTTTCATGTATCTTATTCATAGGATATTCGACGGCCGGTTCTTCGTCTAAAAGGGACATCGTCCATCTACTCGCAAAAATAACAAGACGAAAACAGCGACATAAAACATCAACACTATTATGAGGAAAGACAATTAAAAATAAATGATAGAAATGTACTAGCCCAGACGACAGAGAACATTTTATAGTGAAACCCACAAAAACTTACAAACTAAGGAATTTCTTTTTAATGAGTTCGTGAAAGTGTATAGAATAGTACCCGAAAAGTTTACAGAAAATAACAAAAAGTGAATAAACAGTTATTTTTGTATCTAGGGTGCAAAATACTACTTTGGTGATCGAGAACGAAAGTTTTTTGACGAGGCGCAGCCGAGTCAAAAAATCGTTCGAGATGACCAAAGAATTTTGCATTCGAGATGCAAACAATATTTTTTCTACAACTTTCATGATTCATTTGATAGAATAATAAATATTTTTGAACTAGATGTTTGTTTAATTTTCGTGTATACATTAAAAACTATAAAAAATAGGCAATAATAGGAATGTGATGTGCAAAATATTTTGCACACTAATGCGCAAAATATTTTGCGCACGGTGTCATGGTAACGCAAAAAAATAATGTCAATGAAAAAATGTCTCATTTTAGACTCTGGCAATAATGCGCAAACATAGCCTTTTTGACAGTTGTGGAAAAAAACTTTTTTCATCCATTTTGTCAAAATTTTAAATTAAGTCAGGGTGCAAAAAACAAAAAATACAGATGGATAGAGTACGTGTTTCTGAACAAAAAATGTTCTACTAAAATTTATTGTTAAAGCCACGGTATTCCTAAAAATAGTGAAATAACTTTGTCACTCTGCGCGGCCAGGTGCACGGTTAAATGCATACTACGGAACCTTTAAAAATGCTTAGCAGTTCTAACGAATAAAATAAAGCTTTTTTCTCTTTCTGATTACATATTTTTAACATTTTGCTTGGTGAGTAGGAGGATCAAATATGTAATTATGAACGCATACACAGACACCACACATAGCCGCTGAATCGCTCGCATGAATGTTTACGTGCCTTTACTGTATTGTATTTATTACAGGTACAAGGTACACCTATCCACATTTCAGTCATATCCAATGGATTCCTTATACATTTGTTAATGTATTGGAAAAGTTCCAGAATTTATATACAAAACAAATATATTTTCATAGTTATAAGGATAAGATCGTGAAAATCGCAATTTCTTATCATGATCTTATTAATCATATTTTCGAAGAAATGCATACAAGTAAACGAATTTGTGTTTGAATATTCGAAAAGTATACATTTTTTCCGAAATAGTGATATTTTATTTTTTCCAATGGGTCAATTTCTCGACAAGTTACAGATTCCAATATATATATATTTATGAAGAAAATCACCAAGCAAGGAAATTAAAGTAATTTGAGATGTACTTTTTTTGAATCCACGTTACTACAACTTAATAAACCATAATAATTATGAAGTGTACATATCTTTTAACAGTTCTCAATGAAGAAGGAATTTTTTTGAAGGGCTTTTATTTTTTTCTATATTTTTTATTGCGGCGATCGAGTTCGGGCGTGATAATATATATCCGTTGCTTGTATTGTTTTAAACAAAAAAGCATCAGAAAGCTACAATTTCCATCTTTTAAATGAAGCAACACTCATATAGATTGAAGAAATTCTGATTTAGTGACATGTAATTCAGTGCGTCGGTGTCACAGTCATGCGTATTCAAGCGCGCGCACGCATGTATCTCGCTCCGAGTTATAATATTACACTTTTTTCCGGGAAAACCGTGGCTTTAGCGATAAATTTTGTTAGGACATTTTTTGTTCATGAATATGTGATCTATCCATCTGTATTTTTTATTTTTTCCTAGCTTGACTTAATTTCAAAATTTTGAAAAAATGGATGAAAAAATTTTTTTTCACTTTTTTATGTTCTGCATCTGAGCGAAATGTAAACTTTTCAGGATATTATTCTATACACTTTCACAAACTTATTAAAAAAAAAAAAAAAATCAGTTTGCAAATTTTTGTAGGTAAATACCTTCATCGACTGGGCTATACGCTTAAACGCTCCCTCACGATATAATGCGGTAATGCATCTCACAAATACCTACACCTCCTATCCTACATTCCTTTACCATGCGCCATGTGGCTGCCACTGCTGGCAACAAGCATGACCTTAGTCCAACCCAGCGTGGACGTAGCAGGTCCAGCTATATAGCCCTGTGAGTGGCAGCAATGCCAACCGCATGCTGGTAAATCAATCAATCAATCAATTAAATGTAATATTTCTTGGTGATTCCCTTTTTTATTTTTTAACTTTTTAGTTTTATGGAACATGCATTCTGCAATTTTTTCACCTGTCATTGAGCAGATCGACTGTCTGTTGGATGACCTCTAAATAAATGGCATTATATATTAATGGATGATGACTAGCGAATGCGTCGTAGTTGATAAAAGGTTTTCACTGACAATTATCCTGCAATAAAACATTTTTCTGTTTATCTTCTTAAATTATTTGTTTCCATTTGAAAATGAACTATTTACATTAAACAGTTAAAACAAGAGCGTCGAGGAAAATTCATATTTGATCCTTGAAAAACCTAAACCACCAGTGCTGTCGTCGATAAAACTACAAATACCCGCTGAAACTGGAAATGAGACTTAAATATTATACAATAGCAAGGTCCTAAAGTGAAGTCAGAAGTTGCGATAAATTTGGGAGAGGTTTCAAATGAACTTGAACGGGTCTGTTAGTAATAGCATTTGCTACTTCGTATTGGTTTCTGGCTTCTTCAGTACACATATTATTATTAGAATATAGTAGAGCAGTAAGACAAAATTTTAGTTAATATAGCCAAATAATTCAGTTTGCAAGGGTTCACGAAAATCCTTTAATAAAGGTAGCTTAATAACATAAAGGATCCACTTTGTATTGGGTACACTCTGGCTAAGTATTTAAGAATAATTTTCTAAAGTAAATTATTTTTGGTTTTCTTTCACAAACAGTAGAAATAATAATGTATGAAAAATCAATTCTATCTAAGAAAATATTAATTTTAAATCTTTGCATTTTTTAAATAACTTACTTTTTGTTATGCTAAAAATTAAGAAATTCTAAAATGATTTTATTTACAAAATAACAGTCTATTCAATCAATAAAATTTAATTGAAATATCAATTTTTAGACTTTGAAGGTCTCTGACAACCTACTTTATTTTTGAGGGGAAATTATGTGTCAATATATTTTTTAAATGTGTATTTTTAAGAGAGCGCACGTATTTTTAAGAACTACCTAACTTTTGTTTTACGCAGTAAATTTAACCTCACTGAAAATTATATTCCACTATGAGGAGTCTCAATACTTCATTTATAAGTGTCCCACTAACATAAAGCAACATCTCAGCAGGGGAAGAAGCTGAAAGTGCTTCAGAACAATGTGGAACTATTCTGTATTAATGGCATACAGAAACGCGAGAAGTGGAACTATTTACTCAACTATATATAAGTCTATGCAGAACCGGGAATCTAATTTAGGTAAGTTTTTTGCGCATGAGATACAGTTATTCCCTCGTCCACTGTCAGCCCACTACTACTGTAGATGCTTTCAATCAGTATGCTGATAATATATTTCTACTTTACCATCATAAGCAGCTGGAGAATGCCCAAAGGCTAGATGTTGTTGTTTCCAGACAGTTCAAAGGAATCTACCCGGGAAAGAAGTGGTGTGGGGATTCGAAGGAAAGTATCTGGCAACACCAAACTGCCACGAAATTGGATGGACTTTTTCCATGACTTAATGAACAAGAAGGAATTGTTCAACTTTTTGACTTCCAAAGTTGTACAGTTCAACTGGCCATCAGGCAAATCGGTTCGAACACACCCATGGAAAACTGCAATCATGAACAGGCAGTCACGAGGCTTGTGGTTCATGTACTCCCTTCACTACAGCAAGGGGAAACGAGTATCCTTGTGCATAGACACAGATCTGATTGTCATCCTTGCTTGCACATTCTTTGATCTAATAGTGACTCAACTTTTGGCCGATATCTGGGTGGTCTTTGGAATGGGTAAGCATTACAGGTTTTACCACATCAACGCCATCTGTACAAGCCACTGGGAGCAAAATCAGGAGCACTACCTGTATTTCACTCATTCTCTGGTTGCGATCCAACCTCCGCCTTCAAAAGTAAGAGTGAGAAGTCCATTTGGGAAGCATGGTAAGCATTTCAAAACGTCACTAAGACATTTGTGTATTGGGCCACTCGTCCATTCCAACTGCTGAAAGCCGAATCTGAACACTTCAAGAAGCTGGAACCATTGACTGTTGTTCTATATGATAAAACCACTCCTTTCGGCAGTATCAATCAGATAAGAAAAGAGCTTTTCTGTCAGAAGAATCGAGCAATGGACAAATTCCACCTACTGAGGATGTGCTTCTTCAACATATCCGGAGGGCAGTTTATCAAGCAGGTATTTGGACGACCAGCACCCAAACACAGCAAGTGATTCCTTCTCCACAGGATTTTGCATGGAATAAGGTTTAAGAGTGATAGGTACCAGTTTGGATGACAATTCCAGAGGTTTCCCGATCATGCAGGGACCTGATTAAATGTTCCTGCAAAGGAGACTGCAAAAACTGCAAAAATGCAAGTATAATTTGCAAGTATAACTATTAATGTTTTTTTGTTATTGGGAACTCTTATTAGCGTTATATTTTTACTTATATATTACTGTAATAAATGATATGGATATATTTTATTGTATTTTATTTAATATGTAGACTACCCTAAGTTAGGTGTGTAGTGTACATAGTTGGCTTAAAGCTGTAATTAAAAATTAACAGATTGTGTTAAGTGATATTTTGTCGGCCATTTTGCATTTTAGTGCCGTACACGAAAATTTTTAGAAATTCCTAGACTAACATTTATTAGTATACCCTAAGGTACCTTCATACCAAATTTGGTGATTTTATCCGTCAGGTAACGGCAATCTTGAAATACAGCTCTAAGCCACCTCACTATATGGATCAAGTGAGTGTATATTTATTTCCATTTATGTTTACTTCATTAAAAACAAAACCTTCATTCAAAGCAATTGTGTGCGCGTTTTTAATTTTAATATAGTGTTTATCCCAAACCAAGTATGGTTTTATAAGACTCTTCTGATAATCTACGAGTACAGATTAAGATTCATTAATAATAATTTTAAAAAGAGGCATGTAGGCCTTTCTCTAGATGGGCTCCTGTATTTTAATAGAAATTATTTTCATATAGTTCCAGACCATTTATGTTTTGATAAGTAGTCTTAAAAATAAGCTTTTATAATGCCTTATGGACAATTTTAAAACTAAAATTGTTACCTATGCGTCCACCAAAGGAAAGAATTCACGAGTTCTAAATACAATCATAACACATGGCTAAATCCGTTGCTAATAGATGAGTTCCATTAATGAGGAAATGATTGAATCCATAACAAAGTCACCATCGAATTTGTTCAAGCGTCATTTATATATTCATTTATAAATAGTAAACAGTAAGGGGCCTAGAATAGAACCTTGGGGAACTGCAAATATATTTATATATAGTGAAAGTTTTACTTGTATTGAACAACCTGTCGCACATTAGATAAATAATTTGATATTAATTTAATAACTGTTGGGGATAAACATATAAAATGTAAAACTGAAATTAACATACTATGGTTTAAGATATTCTTGGAATAATTTAATAAAACTAATAATATTAATTTCCTAGATCAGTTACTTTTTTAAATTTTATAATTTCTAATCAATATAGTGGTTGAATATCCCCCACAACAAGCGCCATAAATATAAGATAGTAAACATTGCAAATTATTTATTGTTATACTCTTCACAAATACGAAAACGTAGAGTATATGATCGATACATTTCTAAAACCGTAAATATCGCTCGTACAGAAAAGAAAATTATATCATTATGTTAGTGATCGAATTCTGAACAATTTTCAAAATGTCCGCCTGTCTGTCGGTCAGTCAGTCCGTCACGTTTATTGTAAATATCATAACTTAGAGTAGAAAAGTCCGATTTAATTTAGATTCGGACAGTAACTTAGTATTGGCTAGAGAAAGAACCCTATTGTTTTTGAAAAAATCTATCTGCAAATATAACAGTTATAAAACATTTTCCAAAGTAAAAATGCACATAAAGAGTGTTGTAACAGACATTTCGCCAATAAAGATGGGATCATCGGGTAGTGATTAAATCTAGAAACTCATTTTTAAAAAACTGCAAAGAATATACTATAGAATGTTCAATATTTGTTTATATAATGCAATAATTTAGCGAAGAGTATAAGGTTTATATCTAGATTTATAAAATCAATTTAATTTTTTAGTGAGAATACTCTGAATCTTTGTAATTGTGTAATTTTCAGATTTTTAAAATAATTTATACGGCCATAACATAATACCCGAATAAAGTGTACCTACATATATGTGCCATACCACTGAATCATAACCACCGTGTTCTCCTCTTCTAACCAATCAGAACCAAAACCGATGCGGCTTAGTGAAATTGACTAGAAATACACAGACGACAATGCCGTTACGAGTAATCGATTTCAGAACCTTTTTGATTTACAGTTACAATCATATAGTGTTTATGTAACTTTTTTCTGGTACGATACGTCCCATATTGAATGAAAAATACTGTCGTAAATTTGATAAACGATATGGTTGTCTTTAAGCAAAAACAGATGAAGACCGAGTGCTCGGGGTGCATATCTTATTTTCGGAGGAAAAAACAACGGCCATTACGACGGACTTTTCTTTCTGATAAATATTAAAGTTTAATTTGGCCTCGGGAAAGTTGAATAAGGGACGCTTAACGAGGTGATTTTTAATGTTTTATTTCATTTAAATTTTATTTGATTGTAAAAGCAAACGTCAGATTTTAGGCAGTGTTAGAAGTGGCCTTAAACCTAATAATTATTTAAATTTTGCTTTAGATGTACAGCAATAATGGATTTCAGCATTTGTAATTCATCAAAATTTTTCTTTCAGAAAATATTGTCCTACTAGGGATTTTTACTTATCTATTCCAAAGGACACTACAATCAAGGTAAATATTTATACTACTATCTTCAGCTAATTCTTATCAGGGTTTATGGTTCAGAAATCAGAGAAATTTTTTAAAAAAAGTCCTATACTTTCAGAGTTTGGTTCTTAGAGAGACATATTTAAATAAAAAATTTTGGAAAGAAGAACGCCTAATAAACAATTTTTGTATTATAAAGCTTCTCGAAATATCACCATCACTAAATTATAAAGCTTTTGGTAATATAAATTTGTTATACCTGAGCTTAATTTTACCTCAACTAGGAAGCAAATCAAATCAAATTTATTTCACTTTTAGAAAGATGCATATGTTATAATAGATACATGTTTTGATGTACTTCTAATTGTAACACCTGTGTGAGTACACGTCATTGTGAGCGTTGCTTTCAAATTTTTTAGTGTAAAAAGAACTATACAACAAATATCAAACTAATGTTTTAAGAAGAAAAGTTAAACTATAATTTTCAGATAAATCCTAAATACATAAACATAAAAAAATAATAATAAGAAAAAATAACGAGAACAATCACCATAACGTGATTTCAGCTTGTTAAAATATTTTAAAAAATTGATGAATTTTCTGTTATATATTTTGTAACTTTTTCGAAAAGAGGCCTGTATTATTTATTTGCCTTAGATTTATTGGTAAGAGACCGTTATGTTGTAAAATGGGCATATTATATAACGGCAATTATAAAAAATCGATTGAGGAAACCGTTACTTGGTGATAGTTAATCATAATGACATAAGAAAGAACACTTTACTTTGTTTTCTATCACTAATTTATTGTAACATGCACGTTACTGCAGTTACGGCACATTAACGTGCCATTTTCAAACGTTGATTGAAATGAATGAATTAACAAAAGGCTGTGCGTATTTATAAACAAAATCTTAGAAATATAACAATAAACATTAAGAATATTAAAATTATGCAAACAAGTTTACAAGGGATTATTTAAATACATCAGAGATTAGATTGCTATAGGTTCAACTGGTCACTTAGAAGATTATTGTCGGAAATTTTGTTAGATTTAATAATTTCTATTGATTCTAATAAATTTAATTTTTTTTTCACATGTAATAGCTTTAGATCAATTATATTAAAAAAATTGTGAGTTGTTTCTAAAATATAATTTGCAAAGGTTTAATCTGTTTTTTGAAAATTAAAAGAACGTAAGTGTTCTTTGTACCTAATTTCGAATTAACGACCAGTTTGACCTATATATAAGGCATTACAATCTGGACGTTAGTTTATAAACTCCCGATTTTTTTAGAGAATCAGTTTTATCCTTAGCGTTATATAATATACAGCGTGATCTACCATGATATGCGGAAAATAAAATGGTGTACTAGTCTTCAATGTGGGAAAGTTCCTGCAAAATTTTAGAGAATTCTGAGGTAATTCAGTATATTAAATTATTAGTAAATTTACTAAGATACACTACTAATGTTGAGTAGGTCCTGACCTACTCCTGAATAGGTCGGCGAACTTACTTGTGAAAGAACGTATTCCAGTTGTTTACATTTCCTTAATTGGCATAATAAGTGATGCCGGCCAGCGAGATCAAAGTGCCGCGTTTTTTGCTTTCGGTCGAACAATCGGGACACCGCCGTGTTATTGACCGGTTTAACTAAATATCCCGTATATCTGCTTGTCTATTCAGCATAGGGTCAATGTCTTTTCGATTTATTTCGCAATTTTTGTAGTGTGATTTGATTAAAATCAAAAAGTCACTTCTGTCCTATCCAGCTTTGCTGTCAGTAGTGTCAATCCCAAGTCTGATAAAGCGATAAGGTTGTACCACGTTACGTTAGATTAGTTAAAGTCATTGGTGGCGCATTTCTACAAAAAATACGGTAATTTTTTTGGTAATTTTTCATTTTTTTAACTCCTTGCGGTGGGAACCACTTACTGTTAAATTTTCCGCATGTCATGGTAGATCACGTTGTATTTGATCATTGGATAGCTGATTTAAAGCTTACTATCAGATTATGTGCTGACAAAATGTTATTAATTATTCTTTCTGAAACATTGCCATAATACGTTAGGGACACATATTTACCGTTACTGCACTCTTTAATATGCGGATATATATACTGAAGCAAGCTGATTTGAATTGTTTTTTGTTAATTAAATTTAATAATGTTCACTCTTGAAAACTTTTACTTAGGGCTATTGTTTTTATGGTGTCTAATTCAATTTTTAAATTTTCTTCTGAAAGAGGTAATGATAAAGCTCTATGTATCATAGAATTGTATGCTGCTAATTTATGTGATTTGGGGCTGCTTGAAAAATTTGAAATAGTTGTATTTCTGAAAGTTGACTTTCTATAAATGTTAAAATGAATTTTATTTTTGTGTGTTAGGGTTAAGAAAATTGATTTTATCTTTTTCTATCTCTACTGAAAATTTTCTGTTAGGGTGAATGTTGTTTATGTAATTTAGAAATATAGTTAGTCGTCTATGTGTACCTGTAAAGCAGGCTAATACGTTGTCTACATTTCTATACCAAAATCTTATGTGTTTTACCTAGTTGTGAATTGACTATTTGTTCTTCTAAATCAAACATAAAAATATCTACCAAAAGAGCTCACCGGAGATCCCATAGCTAACCCCATATTCTGGATGTAATATTTATTGTTGTATTGGCAATAATTTTGGCTAATGTATAAATCTAAAGCTGATATTAATTCATTTTTCGTTTCCAACGTTTAAAAATGGCACGTTAATATGGCGAAACTGCAGTAACGTGTTTGTTACAATAAATTAGTGATAGAAAGTAAAGTAAAGTGTTCTTTCTTCTAACGGTAATTATATTTTAAAATGGTATTTTGGTTTATAATCCACTACCCTTTCATTTGTCCCATAGGATACAAGAAATTCTGAAATAGGTTTAGCATAAGCTAGATAAAGCAGAAAATTCTAACATTGACAACAGTTTGAAAGTGTCATTTAACGTGCGAAAATGTATGCATGTGCACTCTCTAGCTAGATTATTTTAAACCGATTAGTGGGGTGATATGTCCCGGACACAAATCTCTACTTTTATTGACGACTGCTGCCAACTAATTCCAGATCAAATATAAAATCAGTTCCGTTTTATAAAAAAATAAGCCTCGATATTTCATTAAATTTGGGTTTAATATTATCTCATTTCTTGATTTGTATAAGGCAACATTTGAGACTTTTACAAATAACGAAAAAATATCTGAATATGGTAAAACATAGTGGTTCCTCCTCACATATTAAAAAAAACTGTTTATTTTCATGTTATTAAGAAATTATTAATAAAAATTTTTACATAATGTATTGAGTTTCTGCCTTACAATTTCAACTTATACCAAATTCTTTAGAATTTTTTAGAACAAAGGGTGGCCACGCATATTTTAGACTTTTTAAAATCATAAAGCAAATTCAAAAGGCTTTGTCTTGATCAATGTTCGTTCCAATTTTCTTATTCGCAAAAATTCTTCTGGTTGAGTAGTACTGGATCTCTGGATTGCTTGTCTGACTTCAATAAAAGATACCGACTGCGCCAATTATGCTGAGTTCGAGATCAAAACACAATAAATTTCTTGAGAGCTTTTTATTCGCTAATATTTGGTAGTGGGGGTGGATGAAGTAAAAAAATATTTTGAGGTTTCTGGTTCTTGTACACACACTAAATCACATTTTTTGTAATCCCCTTTAATAATGGGATGGGGGTGGCTAATGCTAAAAATTTTTTTAAGACCTTAGCTTCTCTTATATATACTAAATACCAATTTTATGGACTGTTACCTGCTTGATTTACCTATTTATCCCAAATTTACCAATTTACCCCCCAACCCCTCGACGGAAGAAGATGAAAATATAATCTAGTTCCAGATCTCTTTAAAGTGCATATGTGTACCAAATTTCAAGTCAATATCTTAAACGGTTCCAGAGTAAACGTGCGCACAAAAAAAGTTACAGACAGACAGACCGACAGACAGAATTTTTTTTCGCTCAAACTTAAAATCTCGACGTTTCATGACATTCTAAGCCTATTTGAACAATAAACATTTTTTAAAATTTTTTTGTCGTTACTATACTTCCACTGGATGTGGAAGTAATAAAAATAGGTGATGAGGGTCGCTCACGTGTAACTAGTGAGGCTATGACAGATGGCGTGATGCCATCAGACGTCCTATACAGCAGGCAGATACCAACTGGAAGAATGAGTGGAACATAGAACGTACGGAAAAACGTTCTGAATCAAAATAAGAAGAATACCTGATGGTCTAGTTGTATTTAGAACTCTTAAAAACTGAGGCAAGGTCACTTATCACTCAGTCGCTCATTGATGAAGTAGAAAGCACGATGAGCACGATACCTATTTTCAATAACTGTTCATTATACTTTCCTGTGAGACAACGGTTAAATGAACATTCTTCTGCGAAATGGACTGGAAGGAGAGGTATTTAAAAATTATCGCCAAGATCTCTGGATTTGATTCCACTTGTTTTTTCCGCTTAGGTTTACAAAACTCCGCAAGAAGATATTCGCAAGGTTAGAACAGAAAATTCAACCATCAGCGTTGTCGAACTTCATTTCGTCCTCAAAAACTAAAATCGACATGTTTTATTTCAAAATCATCTTCAGATCCAGTTTCGAGGTATATAATTTTAATAAAAACACGGTGTATAAATGCATAAAAAATCGTTTCATTATATAGGTATTCATTTATTTACAGAAATGTTTCAGTAAAACTAATTGAAGTCCAATGCCAGTAGGATGAATTTAGAAATTCAATAACAGACTGTTATTAAATTAGAAATTAATTTAGATATGAATTCTATTAATAAAGGGCATCCATATAAATAATCATACACAAAATAATATGCCTACGCAACTACGGTTCTTGCGTAAAGCCTTAAATAAATAAGTCAGTGAATAAGCAAAATTAATTAGAATTTTCCGACAAATATATATTTTTAGAAAAAATTGAAAAACATATTTCAACTTTAATATGCTGATAGAGAAGTATTCTGAGAGAGTCATACGTAAAATACTCCTGTAAATTTGACGACGGTCTCAATGTAAGTAACTAGTACAAATTGAGAATTTTAATTAAAATTGTTTAGATATTTATTTTAAATTAATAAATTTTGAAAAAAATTGCAGCAAGTTTTGAAAATGAAAAAAGAAATTTTTCGAAACGCTGGCGTTCAATAAGGATTGTTTTATTTCATTGGTCCTATGTACTCACTATAAAAAATGTTCGTCATAATTAAAAAAAAAGGTCGCTTTACTCCCATTAGACTGCATTTGCTTTTTTATTTTTATGTAAGATTAATAGTTTTGGAGATATTTAAGTACAAAGATGGGGCGAGCGTAGAGGCGACTTCAATGTGAATGCCAGTCGATATTCCGTTGAAGCAACGTCGAGCGCGGTTAGTACTTGGATGGGTGACCCATCTTGGGAAATACAGCGTTCTCGTCCCACCTTCTAGCGGCTTGTATATCAGTGTATACGCAGAAGCTACGTAATTTCAGACGAGGATTACGTAGTGGATATACCATCCTTCGGAGGGGATGTAAAGCAGGCGGTCCCTTGTCTACTAAATGTTAGGAAAGTAATAGATCCCTACTCTTCTTAAGGAAAGAGGTTCGGCAAAATTTCCAGGTTGGGGGTAGCTCGTCTCCTGGCGTCGGTGATAGGCCCTGGTCGCGGAAATAGGCCGACGTTAAATAAATAGATAAAAAAAAGTACAAAGATGGCGTACGAACGTATAACAGGATGAAGTATTTAGTTTAAATGTTGAATGACTTAGAAACTATGACACTTACGTCAAAAATTCCCAGGTAGCAAAGGCACGTGAAAATGACGTGATAAAATGGTCAGGAGTGACGAGAAATGACGAGTTAGATGACGTAAATGAAACGTGAAAATGACTTCCTGATGTCTCAGACGAATGACGTCTTTTTCAGGTTATATTTGATAATCCACCCACAGGTTTTTAGTAATAGGAACATATAAAACTACATACTAGTCAGTAATCTACTTGATAAAAATGAAATAATTAATGCATAAATAAGTTTTGTCCTAATGAATTTGTTTCTTAGCCATCCGTAATTTTATTCACATTAACACATCTAATATTGTTTACCATCACTCCAACTTTTTCTCACAAGAGTTTCCTGCAAATTATAGTGTTTATTAAGTCATATAAATTCATTTTTACTTACCTTTACCAATTGCGGTCCGCAGGGTTCGAACCTACATGGTCTCCCGTTGTCCGTATTACAGTACTGACGCTTCAACCAACCGAGCTAGCTTGGCGACCGCTATTTCGGATGCTAAAAGCAGTATTTATGGTGGTGAATGAAGTCTTTATTATGTGAAATTGAATTTCTTGCCTTATTTAAAATATATGAAAATCTTTCAGGTTCTCGCTTCGAGTTACTAGTATTTTTATTTATTTATAATTATTAAGAAGAACTTATTTAATTTAATTAAACTGTCACCAGTGTCACCTGAGAAGTACGAGTAGTTGTTGAACAATGTAATTATTACATTAATTAGTATTAGTGGCGGTTCGTTAAAAAAAATATATTTTCCCCAGATCTCGAAATTGAAGAGCAGAGAGGAAGAAATCCGAAAAAAAATTTTCCTTATCTCAAATTTCATGAGCGGTGGAGAGGAAGTAAGGAGTCAACTATTTTAAGAATTAAAGTTTTAAGTTGAGGTACTTATACAAACCTGGGAAGCGTGTTGGAGAAAAAACGGTGAAGGTGTAATATCGTCATCTACAACATAAATAGAATATTTAATGGTCTAAAACAGACCTAAAATTGAAAAAACCAATAAACAATTATTACCTTAAAAAAAAAACAACTAAAATTTTTTTCGCAATAAAAATAAAAACGGAATGAGCAGGGGCCGAACCGCCGACCTCATGACTTGGAAGACGACGCCTTAAGCAGTCGGCCACCAACCTTTCTGAGGCTATTTACCTAAAAACTTTATAGTTGGAACACGCAACGGATAGATTTTGCCTTTTAATGCATTTTAATCTAATTTTATTATTAAAAGAATAGATAGAAATATAATTTAAACAAATAAACTGCCGAATCTTTGCAAACTCTTTCGAATATAAATTATTTTGGATAATGTTAAAAAACATTATATCCTCGAATAAAAACGCCAATACTTATCCCTCACGACACGGTTTATTTTTTTTTAAACTTTACACCCTGCTTACGATAACAAAATGCCATTAGCGAGTTTTAAAGTTTGTAATCCGATAAAATATAAATAAATTTAACACCGAAAAAAGACGACAATATGACGTGATGTGTAGCACGTCATTTTAATGTCATTTATAAGACGTCATTCTGTCGTCGATTTTTAGTGCCCTGACGTCTTTTTGGCCAGAATCACCAGATTTTGACGTCATTATAACGTACCCTTGCTGCCTGGGTTCTAAGGACCAGAATTAAAGATAAAGTTAATCAAACTTTAAAATGATTCATTGCTTGTTTCTACATTATAAAAAATAAAGAAGTTATGTCCGAAACAATGTACGTCGTCACATTTTTTTACGTCGCAATTTTATTGCTGTAATTGTCTAAAAAATAAAGAAAAATCTCAAATACTATTTTTCGTTAGTATATAGCATCAGTTAAATGCTCATTTCTTGCCGCTCAAAACGTTTGTTTTAGAAAAAGTCATATTGAAGCCGCCATTATGAATTCATTTATTTTTAATTTTGACTTTAGATTCGTAAGCACCGATCCAAAAGTAGATTCAAGCGTTTTTGTAGACCTAAAGCGAGCATTTGAAACTATCGTTCGACGTAGTTAAAAGTGAGTATTGTGTAACAGAAACAGCTTTGACATGGATTGAAAAATTACTCAAAAAATAGGTACCGTAACACTAAAGTGAGCAATGGACATCTTCTAAATTCCTAGTTTATATGAGGTGCCACAGGGTAGTGTGTTGGGGCCCCATTTATTCATTATATATGAGAATGATATCAATCATGTCCTGAAATATTCATACGTAAATCTATTTGCGGATAACACATTAATCTGGAGAAAATCATATTGAAATCACAGATATAATGAATAAAGAGCTCTGTATGCTGTGTAGATGGTTATGTTCAAATAAATTGAAAATAAGTAATGAGAAAACTAAATGGTTTTATACCACTAAATATTTTTTATTTATCTCTATCCTTTATAATTAAAGAATATTATTCAGGTATTAAGCAAATCACAACTTACACACTTTTTTATTTATTATGAATGAAATTACCTACTTTATGTATATTGTTGCCCTAATCTAGGCACGCTAATATACTAGTTAGGTAAATACTTTAAAACACTCGTTATTGGAGAACCTAACAGAACAACTACTCTTCTGGCTAATGCTGACGAAGTATTGAATTAAATAGGATACCTAGGATTAGAATAGGATTCCTAGCATTTTAAAGCAAAATAATGTATTGAAAATACTTAAATCATTTATTTCAATTCAGTGGTTTTCACCCTTGGGGGTGAGAGCGAGTGTGAAAATCATATAGAAACTGAAGCTTAGGAAGTTTCCATTTTTCTCATTTTCTCGTAATAAATAGTCGTAAAAATCTAAAAAACATATGTAATTTTTTTTTTAAATTATCTCTATAAATAAAAAAGTTATGGTCCTTCCAAGTTTAAAATGCTGCGATCATCTGGGCTGAGGTCGATTACGTCACAATACATGATTCCACCAACAGCGAGCGGGTGCGGGCACCTTTATACTCGCTGGCAGGCACCGGCAGTTTATAGCCAGCTTGCATTTGAGAGCCGAAAAAATTGCTAAAACATGCAATTTTGGCACGTTCATATCTTTCGAAAAACACCATTGGGACGGCCGTATGATGTCGCGACGTAAAGAGGAAGTTTTCCAGATAAACCTGATCGTAAATTGCATGGAGAAATTCGAAAATTCGGCTCGGCACGAGACATTTTGTGACATTTCAGAAAATCGAGCACATACACTAAATAAAGGGAACATACGGCGGGCGCCGGCATGGCAAGTCAGCGCGTTATGTATTGTGACGTCACGGTGGACTTCAGCCGAGGCGAAGTATTCAAATAAGAAATTGAATAAGTTCGTGAGTTTTTCAGATATCGAGATAAATTTTTTTTTGTTTGACTAGTTATCTGAAAGACTACTAAATGAGGTTGAATGTACATGATATTTCTAAAGTAGGAAACTTCCTAATTATCCTAAAAATTATTATCATTGCATATAATATTATTTATAAATTTTACATATTTATTACCTCTGGGTACTGTACTATTAACGGAATTTCCAAATCTATCTAAACTGGCCGATAGGGTCCCACAAAATATCCTAAAAACAGCCAAAGTTTAACACCGAATATCCGTTTCAACCACCAAAATTCTTTGTTTGTTATATAAGAATTATAAAGATGAAAAATGACTTTATAAACTAAACTATCATATTTATTGTTATAATGCTAAATAATTGTTAGACCGGAACTTCGCTCTCATTCACTCCAAACGTATCCTTAGAAAGCAATAAATTACTATTCGTTCGCTTCAGACAGAATTTTACATTTTTTTGTACAAAAAAATATCCATTGGATGTTAGATTACCTAACCTATTTATCTGGAAGTCAAACAGGCATATTATAACGCAGATAAAATCACCCACCTACTTCCCGCGGGTAGAACAAAAACTCCGTTCGCATAAATCCTCTTTGAATTATTGGCTAAGAATGCTCACCATAAATCAAAACATCTTATTCAGAATTCTATTTTATACAAATTGTTCAGCGGTTTTTGAATTTTACCAGCTAGGCAGATTTAAAAAAATTAATTTTTGTGTAAGAAACTACCAATGATAAAAAATCAGCGTAGTTAAATTATGAATTAACTGAATAAACTAATAGTCTAATAGTGATTTTTTTGGAACTAGTTTTTCCAGTTAGCGAAACATCGATAGGATTGCTCAGTTAGTGGTTTTAAGTAAAAGATTTATTGAGGGTTGGAATCACCCTCAAATGCTGAAAAATTGATGTCTTCTAATTTTAGGAATAAAATCACGAAAATCCATATACTTATGTTTTTGAGGTCGCTGAATATGATTATGAGGTCAAAACATAGGAAAGACGAAAATACTAAGGGTTAAAACCACCGTTATATACTGAAAAATTCATAATTATTCTAATGTTACAAATAAATTCATGAAAATCCATATACTTACTTATGTTTTTTAGGTCGCTGATTGTGATCTAAATTTATTTTAAAAAAATGGTGGATTAAAAATGGTCACAAAGGAGTATAGTAATATGTCTAATTTTATTAAAAATACAGATTGTTATAAATCAGCGGTTTTCAACCTTTTTCGAACCACGACCCCCTTATAAAAAGAAAAAACAAGTTTAGCCTCTAGCGACCCCCAACCTCGATCTCTATTAATAACATCTAAAATCAATCAAATTTTAAAATTTCTTGTTAGTTTTTGGTATGATTTCTCATTAAAAATTGGTTTCATTAAAATTGTATGTGTGTAATATTTAGATGTTTAGATTTTAGAATGAATGATTTAACTTTATTGGTTTTTTTCTCAGTAGCTCGGGACCCCCTCGGAATTGCTTCGCGACCCCCCAGGGGGTCGCGACCCACAGGTTGAAAACCGCTGTTATAAATAAATCAAATGGAAACAATTAATTAAACTAATTAAACAAGATTTTTAATCTGCACTATAAACATGCTAAAGTGCAATGCAGCCCGCTTTTTCTGCATATTCTTCGAAAAATAGAGGCCTATTGCTCATTTCTCTACCTACTATATACTATATTTAAAATGCGCGTACAAACTGAAAATTTTCAACATTATTTCAAACTGTCATATCTCTGGAACAGTTTATCGTAGGAAAACAAATAAAAACCCAAATGTTTTTATCAATATTATAGTTTTTGAGATATTTGAATTTTAAATACATAACTTTCTTGGGTATGCTCTTAAGCGCCATCTTTAAACCTTTATATCTCTGGAACAGTTTGTCGTAGGAAAATTAAAAAAAAAAGAACAAACTATTCATTTTTTATAAGCTTCATTCTTGCACTCTTACCATTGTTTATTACCATTTTTCGTTATTGAAAATGGGTACAGAATGAAAAATAATTATTTCAAAAATTCTAAAAAATTTGAGCATGTCAGTAGTAATAATATGCATTAACAATATCTAGATGGATTTTTAAAAAATTTGAATTAATAAGAAATTAGAACAATAAGACTTAAAAAAAAATGGCGCCTAAATTTTTAAATGTGTTACTTTCTTGTTCGTAACTTTTTTAGTTTTCATTATAAAAGGTCGTAATATATCTCAATCGAAAAAAAATTTTTAATACCTTTAATTTTTACAAGAATACAAATTCTTCTCATAGTTGTAGATTTTGACTAATTTGAAATTTTAACGTCGAATATTTTTTCTGAACGTTTCGGCGATTTTGAAAATGTCATATTTCCAAAACTAAACATTGGAGAAAAAAACCATTCGATTTGCTTTCGTGAAAGCTTTAATTTTGTACCCTTGTATTTTTTTATTAAAGTCCACATTTTTCGAGTAATTTAAAAAAAAACGTATAGGCGTCTGAATTTAAGATGCCAGCGCCAAAGTGGGGAACTCGTAAACTAATTATAGGCTTTTTGTTTGTTTATGTGGCGAATAGTCATATTGATTTTTTCTGTGTATTGTTATTTTTGGCTATAAAAATAATAACATTAATAATATATGACCTAAAGGTTTGTAAGATTCTGTTGTAAGTGATTTGCAATATGTTAATGGCATTATTCAGCAAAATTCATATTTTTTTAGGTTATCTAATTTTTCCCTTGAAAAGTATAGTTTCTTCGACATAAACGGTGTCTGGCTAGTTAAATATTAATAAACTAAAATATTTCTTTAAAATGTGCAGTTGTAGTTTAAATCACTTTTCTTTCAGGAAACACGAGTGACATTTAGGTTAAGCATATTGCAATGTATGGAACATTTGGGAAGCACTAAAAATGTAAAAATTCTAAGTGTGTCTATGAAGGGGAATATGTTTTAAATGCGGGACATATTATTTTGTGTGGTAAAGCCCATATTCAACACAAAACTTAATAAATGTGTATGCTCTATGTTCACAAACAAGTGTCTCAGATTTAAATATCCACGAGATTAGTTGTACATTGAATATAACTAAAAAGATATTTATTAATTCTTTAAGTAAAATAAATGAAACAGTATTTTGTAAAATATGAAATAGAAATATTCAGGGGTAAAACATAATAGTGCATGGTGCAATAGTATATATCACTTTTGCAAATATACTGAAATTACATATATCCACTTATTTCAAAAATTTCACTTACAATGTGTGATTGTCCAGGTTATTATTATTTCTACTCGGGCCACGGTTATTTGCACCAGCTTTTCCCCTCTCAATGCCTGGTTAAAGGTGTCTACATTAAAGAGGGTATGCTTTGAACATTGCAGTGCAACTCAGCTTTCACGAGTTGTCCCTGCAATCTTCAAAGGATACCGTCTAGGTTGGCTCCAGCAAATTGTATCTTGTGTAGCCCCTTTAAACGCTATCATATTTTTAATAACTTAGCATCTCAGTTTATCATTTTACTTATTGTTGATATCATCGTACACTAAAGACACAATGACAGAAAGGCCCATAATTAGTTTGACTATAGACCACCAGGTGGCGTACTCCTTATTTTCAGGCGCCTCTAGGAATACTGATTTTAGGGGGTGAAAATTGGAATTTTCAATTCGCGATATCTCGAAAAATATGCATTTTAGCAAAAAAGTGTATAACACCTTTCTCTCTTATAATTTCATTCTCTATCAGATTGTGCGTATTTGTTGTTTTTTTTTGCTACAACTCCTAAGAATGGGTGGTAACCATCCCTAACCAAAAAGCAGGAAAAATGACAATATAGATTCTTATGTGCACACTTTATGAAACATGTTGGAGAAAAAAAACTTGGAAATTCATTACATCGTTTTCGGGCTGGGATTTAAAAGCTTCACTGTACTATCAGAAAATGCCTTGGAAAATACAAATGAGTTCCACTTTTTTACAGTAATGAAAATGGTTCTAATAACAATTCATACACTAAAATCAAGTAAAAAAACAGCCTGACTGATCTGCAGGCATAGCAAATATGTCTGACACGTAAAAAATTGAAAAACGTTTAAAACATAATTGCCGTTATAAGAGTAAAGTGGTAGTTTTTCTAATATTTATACCTAAGTCTTATGAATGAATCCCTAAAATTGGAGGAATTTGCAGGCTGAGACCTAACCTGATTATTTCAGGAGTGGAAGATCATAAGAAAATGGAATGGACAAGCAGATCTTCTCCTGAACCGGGCTCACATAACGTTATTGCAATACCATTAGTTGATTCATCAAAAGTTCTTCTTCCACCTCTTCACATCAAACTCGGTCTCATAAAACAGTTTGGGAAAGCTTTCGATAATGAAGGAGAATGTGTCAAATATATAGAACAGAAATTTCCGAACCTATCATATGCAAAGCTGAAGGAAGGAATCTTTGAAGTGAAAATCACAAAGAAATTATCGCTAAAATGGTTGAAAGCTTTCAAAAGCTGAGATGCAACGTGAACTTAACGCCGAATTTCTTAGATCCACACAATGAAGATTTCCCAAAAAATATTGGAGATTATAGTGAAGTGCAAGGTGAAAGATTCCAAAGATATTATGGTAACGGAGTGCCATTATCAAAGTAGATGAGATGTAAATATGATGGCAGGTTTTTGTTGGATATTGAAACGAGAACACAAACAATGAGGAATAAAGAGAAAGAAGACTCCACTACATAGAACATTTGATAGTAAAAGAGTTCGTTATCATAAAAACGAATACAAACAAGAATGAGATTTTCCATGCTTTTTGTGTTTTCTCTTCTTTCAAAATAATGATACATTGGACCTTACTTTAGCTATTTAAATTTCAATGAACACATTAATTTCGTATTTTAGATATGTTTTATAATATACATAATGTTGCCATTTATACAGTTGAGATTTTTGTTGATTTTGAGCAATTTTTTGAGGTTAGAAAAGTAATTGTGATTTGCTATTTTACGGCTCAAAATACATAGGAATATCATGTTTCATGTTTTGCACAGAACTTTTTTTCGCGGGCGAAATTTTTAAATTTAATTCTAAGTATATTTAGTGCAGCCCAGGTACCATAAAGCAGTCTGCAAGTGGTATGGGATGGCTGGCACGAGAGCTCCTTTAAGTAGGAATAAGTCTTGCGGTTGGTGTCTATTAAAATCGAAACTTTAGCGCTTTGTGGCAATACACAGTTATTGCAGTTAACACGGCCAGGCTTGTATTTCATAATTCAGCGCTCGGCGGAGCATTAGTCCGGAGAATAGCTGTTGGTTGCAGTCGGGTTTTTATTCCTTATATATTTAAGGAAACGTATAGAGGAGTTCGACAAAAATATTTCACTAGTAAATTTTTCTCATTATTTTAAGATATAAAAAAAATTAGCCAAAAGAAGAAAAAATTACGTTACTTAAAGATATGACCAAATGCGAAAAAGATAAAAGATAATCATTTTACTGGTGGCTTCGCTGAAATTTTTTTTAATATTTCTCAAATTGACTCTAACAAGTTAGACAAAATCATAGCAATGGTGAGGTGACGACGACTTGTGCAAATTCTGTGACATTTAAATCACTTGATAATCATATTTTGAACTTGTACGGACAGATAGACATAAGTAACAACAATTTACTAGGTATAGATATTTAGATACATTTTTTATTAATTCAGGTAAGACAAAAATGGTAATTAATTAATACATTAATGAAGCTACACAAGGGACGAGAAGAAAAGAAAATGGTTCGTTAGTTCAGACCTCCACATTCGAGAAACCTCTGGACAAACGTTCGGTGAGTGCTTTAAATCTCTACAATTTGAATCAAAAGATAATGAAAGAAAAATACTCACCTTACATCTCCCAGAGGTATTTCCAGCAGTAGACCTTCTGGACAGATTCGGCTTTGAGCCTGGTTCCAGCCTAGGTACCATAAAATTCCAGAAAATTACACCATCAGTTCCTGAACCAACTTTTGTGCTTTTACACAAATGTACTCTCTAATGCATCCACACCAGTACATAGTTCACCTAGAAAAACGCATCAAACAGCAGAAAAATATCTAGGATCCACAAAAGAGAATACAGGTGGTCACCACGGGTCAATCTATAATTGTCTAACATTTTTGTTACACAATTAGAGATGAAGATAAATTTGCCAAGTGGGCCGATATAATTATTTAAACATCGTTAAATAATCAAGATACATAAAGGTAATGCCAAATGGGCCGATAATAATAATTAGTTAACCTCTACGTTAAATAATTATCGATACAAACAGGTAAACATGTGTTTAACCTTTTAAAACAAAACACACGGTTTATGAAAATTATTCGGAAAAATATGTCCATTCCCAAGCTTAAAATATACATTTGATTAATACGTCTACATAAAATAATAGAAAACTTTAAGGACTGCAAAGATATAAATTGAATAAGGCACAAGTCATCTCTTCATTGCTATGAAGCCAGCCAGGATCTTCAAACACAACCACTGTCTCCAAAGGTCGGGTCAAAGATGATCAATTCTCGCCCCGATTCTACTGTCAAACTATCAAAATTTCTCACCATGGCTCTGATTGTTTTAAGTATAATTACTTACCAGATATTAAGTTAAAGGTTCACGCACACTGTAGCATATCACTTTATAACTCAAAGCTTCACGAAATATTTTAAACTGATCGCAAAACAGCGAAAAAATACTAAATATTAACAAAATACAATGTTAAAGGGAGCTGTAACAGCATTTAGACAGAAATTCCGTTACAGTGGAAATGATATTTAGAGTAGTTATAGTTGGCATAATTACCGAGATGGAACCTTTATATGCATTTAGAGAAACATGTGAAAAATAGTTAATTATAAACAAAATTGGAAATGACGAAGGAAAATAATATTTGGAATAGTTGACACTATTGCCTAGAAAAAAGATCTGGTACACTTTGAGTAAAAAAATGTACATGGTGGTCATCCAACAGAAAAAACGAAAATTAAAGGATGCCAAACGGAGAGTCTACATTTTTAACTTGAAACAATTTCAGCGATTATTCCAGCTCGATGAAATTTGCTTTTCCCATTTTGAATAAAGAAGGTTAATAACTATTTTCAACGTAAAACTTACCAAAGACGCGAAACACATTTTGTAACTCATTCATTTTTATTTTTTTCGCCATATAAATGGTAAAAATATTAATACTTATAAATATAAAAAAATTTATAAAAGTATCAAAATTATAGTGAATTTCAAGCTCTACAAAACTTTCTGTGCATTCTTTTCAAACTCTGACAAGGAGCGAGATATTTCAAAAAAAGGAAACTCAACAATTTTTTTCAAGACGGCCGGCAGCGGCAGCAGTTTTACCGGGACAACAGAGGTCATAAACTGAAACACACACTCAGAATAGACCTCCTCTATAACCTTTCAAGAAGGTATGTTGTCAAATTAATTTCCATTACCACTATTTCAGGACATACAAACTGGGCTATAAAGAAAACTGCCCAAAAAAGTATACAATTTTGATTACTACTCTATATATTTAATTCCTTGAGGCATTAACAACTCTTCCAATAGTCTTAAAATCACGATTTGAAAAATCTAGCGAACATACCAATAGTGTAAACAGAAGTAATTTAGTTCAGAGACATTTCTATTAGATCTAATTAGATTTTCTCTCGAGTGCTGTAAGCTCACAGATAAAAAAGATACCCAATCTAATAAAATCTAATCTCCGAGGCGCATTAGGCATGTAATATTAACAGAACACATTTACTTTAAATTACGTAAAAATTCTTGAAAGTTTGCTATGGCGACCAGTCCCAAGACGGCTAATAAAAGGATAATGTGTTTGTAATATTAATCAGCTTCCTCAGCAAATTTGATCTTCTGCTGATAAATAAGCAAACATGGAACATCGAATTTCGAAATTAATGAACCGTTCACTTTAATATAAACACCATTGAGGGGCAGAGAAAACTTGAAATTATATCTCTTCTTGTAGAATAATCGAATAAATTTATAACGACTACAGTAAACAACTTCCTATAGATAGATTTCGTAAATAGGATAACATTTTTTTGTTGTTAAAACAAGGGATAATCGCTGATGGGTAATTAAAGGACAAAGGGGAAAACACGATTTTTGAGTTCAGTAGGTAAAATCTGTTTTATAATAACAATAATAATACAGGCACACATAATATAAAAGGTGGTCTGTGCTTTTGACCAGACCAACGTATCTTTATTCATTTTGATGCGCTGAATTCGAATCCGGAGTCAGAATTGCCCTATAATGCCAAAAATTTTTTTGAGATATTAGGTTCTCTTGTACACAGAGTGTTTCGCGAGGAAACGGACATGCTTTAATGGTAGATAGCGGACACCTAGGGTAATCATAATCACCCATAGAGAAAGCTTGTTGGGCCCTCGTTGCTGAAATACAGGGTGTTTTATGTATTTTTGCCAATATTTCTTTTGGTTGTTACTTTGTAAAGGAATGGAATACTAAGTTCATATTTGACACATATAATACACTAGTGATCCTGAATAAGTACTTGTATCACAAACACAAAAAATCCAGGTCCGGACGCGAGAAAAAAATTTTTTGTTGTTCTTTAAGAAAACAATACCCTGTATATGTTTTTTTAAATTACAATATTAAATTCGAAAAATACATAAAAAACTGATCAAAATGTTTTGATAAAAAGTAAACTATCGAGTTTTCCTTTTTTTGCGTTATTATTGGAGCTAAATAAAAAAGACAGTTTCTTAAAGCACGTGGCAATCTTAATATTTGTATCCGACATTTCCTGTGTCAGAGTCCCTATCCGACACTCCCATACATTGCATTTTTACTCTAGATCCACACAATAACACAGGTCGACAAAAAAAATAATTCTTCTCCAAGGACTAAACCTATCATGCCTTAAGTATTTTTGTGTGCTGAATGCGAATTTTCCACTTAGATTTCGAGCAAACGTTAAACATTGTCAAAAAACCGTATTTTGACGATAAAAACCGGGATTTACTCGAAATCTACGTGGTAAAAAAAAAAAATTTAAATTGAAAATTCGGATTCAGCACACAAAAATACATAAGGAATGATAAGTTTAGTCCTTGGAACAGAACTTTTTTTCTTGTAGATCTGTGGCACAGGTGCACTTTGTACACAGGTCTACAAAAAAAGAAATTCTGTTCCAGTGATTAAATCTATCATGCCTTATGTATTTTTGTATGCTGAATCCGAATGTTCAATTAAAAAAAAATTTTACCGCGTAGATTTCGAGTAAATCCCGGTTTTTATCGTCAAAATACGGTTTTTCGACAATAAAAACCGAAATTTACTCGAAATCTACGCAGTAGAAATTTTTTTTTTATTGAAAATTCGGATTCAGCACACAAAAATACTTAAGGCAAGATAGGTTTAGTCCTTGGAGCAGAATTTTTTTTTTGTAGACCTATGAATTGAGTACACGTTACTTTGGCCTAAATAAGGTAACAAAAAAGAAAAAAACATCCTAAATTAAGTCTTTTTTAATTTCCTAATTATAGTGTCTAAACTCTGTTTCCATGGCTTGTGCACAAGTTTATCGTTTTCCTCTATTACTACGCCACATAAAATTCACTCCATTTTACAATGAAACTTAGATTGCTTATTTATCTTAAATATTTTTTAAGTAGATAATCCACGCACAATTCGCACAATGACCATACGTTCTACAATAAGAGAAAGAATATCGTTACACATGTTACTTCCACATTCAGTGGAAATATAGTATGGACAAAAATATTTTTGAAAATTTTTATTGTCCAAATAGGCTTAGAATGTCATGAAACGTCGAAATTTTAAGTTTGAGCAAAAAAAATTCTGTCTGTCGGTCTGTCTGTAACTTTTTTGTGCGCACGATTACTCTGGAACCGTTTAAGATATTGACTTGAAATTTGGTATACGTACCATGTATTTTAACGAGATCTGGAACTAGATTATTCCGTTAAAGGATTGGGGGTAAATGGAGGTAAATAGGCAAATCAAGCAAGTAAGAGTCCATAAAACTGGTATTTAGTATATATAAGAGAAGCTAAGCTCTCAAAATTTTTTTTGGGATTAACCATCCCCATTACCAACTCCCACCCCATTATTCAAGGGGGCGAAACAAATAAAATTGTCATTTAGTGTGTGTACAAGAACCAAAGACATACAATTTTTTTTTACTTTATCCACCACTACTACCACCCCCCTTCCACCACCCTCAGCCTCACTACCGATGTGGCATATCGTTTTATAGGTTTTTGGGGTAGACGATTTCAAATATTATATTATTAAAGTTCCATAAAAAATGATTTCCACATTCAATTTTTTTTCGTTCTGAGAGACTTAGATAGAAGATCTGGATGTGGAAGTAGTGATTCCTTGGGCAGCGGTTTTATAATTTGACCTTCGACGAAAACGAATAACGTTGATAGTACACCGCCCTGAGACTAGTTAGTTTTAGAGGACGCGGGCGTATTAATACTCAATTTCTGCAATTCGCGGGCTCTAGAAAAAATCACTGTACCTAAACTATAAAAGACACAATAAAAATTATGCTATCAAAAACTTTTTTGGTCTTTTGGCTTTATTTTCTTTGCAGCATGTTATACAAAATTTCCAAAAACAAAAAAGTTTGTAGCTTAGTGAAAATTTGACTGCGTATTTTCTGAACTTTCAAGGTTATCTAACAAACTTAAAAATGTTTTAGTTAACAATAATATACACAGATAGAAGCGCTTAAGTGTGTGTTTTATAACAGAAAAAAGTTCATGTGAATATCTCCATTCGTTTTTGAGTTATGGCATTAGATGTTCAAAAAAACATGATTAAAAAAAAAGAAAATTTCGCACCTTTTTAAAAATAACAATGTCGTATTTCATGATTTCTAATGAACATCGACCTACTTAACGAAATGGTATATATCTAGATTTGTTCTAAGATTAAAAAAAAAAACTCGAGAAGGAAGCGACTTTTCCTCTGTTTTTTACTCCACTAGATGTGGTTCACGAGATGTCCGATTGATCTCCTTATCCCATCTGGACTCTTTCTAAATTTCGTTGTAGTAATCAACAATGAACTAATCTCTGTCATTAGTGTCCACATTGTAGACCTCACTTTTTAAGTGAACCTATAAAAATAATCTACAGGGTTGAAATCCGGAGACCTTGTCGGCCATACATGTGGAATTCCCCGACCAATCCATCTGTTTGTATGTATATCATTTAAATGATTTCTAGTTTGGTTAGAGAAATGCGGTGGGGCTCCATCATGTTGAAAGAACATACCTCGGATATTTACATTTTCTGAAAGATTCGGTAGCGTATGTTGTAAAAAATTAAGATAAACGTTACCAGTTAGTGTAAACTGCGCCTCGTCTGTGAATAAAGTTCTGTAAATTACTTGTCGATTTTCAGATACCCAACGTCAAAAAGTCAGGCGATTGACTTTATTACCTGATGCAAGACGTTGTACTAATTGAATATGGTACGGATAAAAATGTTATTTTTTCAATATCCTCCATATCCTATTATAAAGAACACCAATCACAGAACTAATTTTTCGAGTACTTAGACTTGAAATTTGATTAACCATATGTAAAATATTATTTTCTATATTACTTCTTGCCTTAGGTTGCGTTCCGCAACTGAAGCTGTAGGAAACTTGCAATGTTCTCTGGAATACTGATATACGGACATAAAAGTTTTATGATCAGGCCGTCGCGTCATCTGTTAGAAGACCGTCTTTGATATTCCCTCTCTGCTGCCCCGCCATATTCGCTACAATATCCGTAGATCAAAATTATGTCAGCATATTCTTCGTTTAAAAATTGGTACAGTATTTTTGGAATATTAAATAAATAATTTTATTAAATAACTAAAACTATTAGAAAACTTATAAACAAGTGATATGACGTTACTCTGATCAATAGTGACAACTTTAAACAACGACTTTAAATGTTAAATCAGTTAGTTGTCCCTATTTATGAATGCATTTTATGACAATATCTGCATTTTTTGTTTTTCGTACAATTATTCTGTTGATAGTTTGTTACACTGTGCATTACTGATATGCAACTTTGTTGCTACCGTTATTCTTATTGTTAAAAGGTATGTTATGTTGCTGTTTTAGTTCTTATTAAATGAGAGAATTAAATAGATTCTTCATTTATTATCCTATTTGTTTTACCCCCTCCGTAAAAATTGGCAATAAAAACATAATAATTATTGGTGAAAAAAAAAAAGTAAACGCCTAATTTAATAGTTGAAGCATTTTCTGCAAGTAACATTCATCGATATTTGCTAAAGTCTCATATCGCTTTATTTAGGGGAATCTATTTCGAATGCGGCAAAAAAATTAATGAAGCCGTTTTGTTCAGTTTTTTATGCATTTCTAGAATTTAATATTGAAATTAAAAAAATATATATACAGGGTATTGTTTTCTTGAAGAACAACAGAAATATATTTTTTTCGAGTCCGGACCTGGATTTTTTGTATGTGTTATTCAAGTAATTATTCAGGATCACTAGTGTATTATACGTGCCAAATATGAACTTATTATTCCATTCCTTTACAAAGTAACAACCAAAAGAAATATTGGAAAAAAATCCATAAAACACCCTGTATTTCAGCAACGAGGCAACTAACTTTTTCTATGGGTGATTATGATTACCCTCGACGTCCTCTATCTGCCATTAAAGCATGTTCGTTTCCTTTTGAAACACCCTGTATACTAAATACCAATTTTATGGACTCTTACTTGCTCGATTTACCTATTTAGCCCCATTTACCCCCGAACCCTTTAACAGAGTAAGATAAAAATATAATCTCATTTCAGATCTCGTTAAAATACATACGTGTACCAAATTGCGAGTCAATATCTTAAACGGTTCCAGAGTAATCGTGCACACAAAAAAGTTACAGACAGACCGACAGACAGAATTTTTTTCAATTTTTTTTTTGTCGTTATCATACTTCCACTGGATGTGGAAGCAAAATTACATTTAGTTGTAGCATGAGGCGAGTCTGACTTAAAATAATTAATAATATTAATAATAAATGTTCTTCATTGATTAAAAACATCAAATGACCATCTACCTAAGTCCTTCAGCCAGACTGACTTAAAATAGATATGTACTAATCAATCTAAAAATAATATATTACTATTAATCAAAGGACGCAGATCAATATTAATCAATACTTTTTTTTTTATCTATTTATTTAACGTCGGCCTATTTCCGCTACCAGGGCCTATCACCGACGCCAGGAGACGAGCTACCCCCAACCTGGAAATTTTGCCGAACCTCTTCCCTTATGAAGAGTAGGGATCTTTTACTTGCCTAACATTTAATATACAAGGGACCGCCTGCTTTACATCCTTTCCGAAGGATGGTATATCCACTACGTAATCCTCGTCTGAAATTACGTAGCTTCCGCGTATACACTGATATACAAGCCGCTAGAAGGTGGGACGAGAACGCTGTATTTCCCAAGATGGGTCTCCCATCCAAGTACTAACCATGCTCGACGTTGCTTCAACGGAATATCGACTGATATTCACATTGAAGTCGCCTCTACGCTCGCCCCACTCAATACTTTAAAAACATCTATTGACTAAAATGATTTTTAAATATTTTTAAGGATATCATAACTTGCTACATTTTTTTTTTAATTAGTGAATTATAATTTGATGCAATTATATTGTGGTGAATGTTTATAGGAAGTGGTATTATGATGCGGAATACTTTAGTAATAAAAACAGGAATTACTGATAAATAAACGATAACGACTTTTAATAAATGATACACATTTGTAAACATAAATTGATGAGTCCATAAGAACTTTGTTATTTACAAAATCCTACCTACAACTTTCATTGTACCTCATATTAAAAATTAACATTAAAAGCTTCTTTTGAGATACAAACATGACTGTATCCGAAAAAAATATATCACAGGTTATTTACTAGAAATGCCTGTTACAAAAAAAATAGTTCATTTGGTTTTGGTTTTATTCATAACAAGCCTGTTTCATTCATACCTAGTGCATATCATATCATAGACAGTATTTTGGATATTTTCCAGCTATTGTGGTGTTTTTACTGATAAGGTTATAGTCGTGTCATCAGCGAACATTATAACAATCCCTAGTGATATGATTCGGAAGTCGTTGATAAATTATAAAAACATTAATGGGCCCAGTGCAAATCCTTGTGGAACGCCAAGTTTAACCTTTTGGCTGACATGATATCATTAACGTCTATGATCATATTTCACCCCTCAGGATAAATTTGAATCCAACGGACTATGTTGCCTGATAAGTTGTAACTATTAAGTTTCATTATTATAGAATTCGTGCACACAGATTCCAATGCTTTAGTCAGGTCAAGAAGTAGTGAGTCAACATATCTACTCCTATCTAGTTCTAGATAAATGAAATTCATTAAATCACACGTTAACACATGCAATAAATATACTTATTAGGTTATATACTAATTAATGAACTGCTTTTGAACAATTAATGGTATCCATAAATAAATAGCGTGAGTTATAATGAGTGATTTATTATAAATCACTAGGTACTGAGCCAATCACCTTCATGCCTAGCCTGTCCAATCGACGTAGTTAACGCGCGACACGAAGGTGGCTCTGTCCGAGAGAAATTCTTTTCCGATACGGTGAAATAGAACGGAGAGGAGGAAGGTGGTTTATCACGTTTGAATAGTTTCGACGTTTTCAAATCAAGTAATAATTGTGTCAAAAGTGATGAATTCAGTTAGTGAAGATAAACTAATATGTACACCACCAGAATGAAGACAAGTAGCTAATGATACAATACATAATTTATTACCCGAAAAATCGCAGAACAAATATAAAAGTGTGTACAAAAATTAAATTTTACAGTTAATTTTATTAACAAATTGAGTAATTTAAACAAAATTTTCTCACTTTAATATTTATTGTTATAATCGTAGATAAAGTATAGTATTCAACTTGCGGCAATGGTAATAACTCACTTGATGAATTACTTCATCTGCGTGAGTTATTACCTACATCATCACTCGTTGAAGAATATAATAATATACTACTTTGGCAATAGGCGTGCTGTCAATATTCACGCCGCTTTGTCAAAACAGCAACTTTTACTTCCACATCCAGTGGAAGTATAGTAACGACAAAAAGATTTAAAAAATTTTTTATTGTTCAAATAGGCTTAGAATGTCATGAAACGTCGAGATTTTAAGTCTGAGCGAAAAAAAAAAATTCTGTCTGTCTTTAACTTTTTTTTGTGCTCACGTTTACTCTGGAACCGTTTGAGATATTGACTTGAAATTTGGTACACGTATGTACCTTAACGAGATCTAGAACTAGATTATATTTTCATCTTATTCCGTCGAAGGGTTGGGGGGTAAATTGGGGTCAATTTGGGATAAATAGGTAAATCAAGCAGGTAAGAGTTCATAAAATTGGTATTTACTATATACAAAAGAGGCTAAGGTCTCAAAAATTAAAGTTCCATAAACAATTATTTTCACATACAAAACTTTTTCGTTGTGAGTGACTGGGATAGAAAATCTGGATGTGGAAGTAGTGATTCCTTGGGCAGCGGTTTTTACACTTGTAATATAGCTAGCGACATTGAAACCGCTACAGTTCTTTTCACCGCGGATATTCAACTAATTACGAATTCTGAGGCATAACGTTGCATGCGGATTGCATTCTTAAAAATCTATAATGTCATTGCTTTTAAAAATTCGTCATTTACAGCTTGTAATCGTATAGCACTTAATGTCAGAGTTATACATATAGAATATAAAGTTGAAAATATTTCAATTATATTTAATGAACAGCTAAAATGATAATTTCATTGCTATCAAAAAAGAACAAACTGTATACTAAAATGTATAAACTGTATACTGTAAATGTCCTTGTATTTTTCTGATAACCTAATAGCTAGAAAGCTGGTGGTAGAAACTTTTATATGATTTTATTATGTAACTGAAGCTTTAAAGTGCAAAGACATAATAAAAAGCCGGAAAAACCATTTCAGGCATTATGGCGTTGCTGAGTTTTTAATTAACAGTCAATTAAAAATGCAATTAAAAAAAACGCTCCTATATAATTTTATTGTGTCAGCCACTTGTTTTAAATGTTGCTTGTCAATATGACATTGATATAAATGCAGTCGGCGTTTTTTTGCAATTTAATTTTTTTTATTAATTTATGATATACTAAGTGAATTTATTAGCGGTGTACCTTATATCAAAAGTTTCATTTCATTGGCTGACGATTCCTAATAATTATTTTTATAAAGCCTTTATTGCTATCTATGTAGTTCCAAGAATTATTCTAATGTTTTTTGCAATTATTTTCTTTTTCCTTTACTTGTATGTATATAGTATTAGTGTGCATATATAATGCATAAAAAATATTATTTTAAATTTATTTATAAAAAAAATATAGTAAAAAAACAAGAATGAGAAATACTTTCCCATGCTTTGCGAGTAAATTGAAAATATTAGTTAATATATATTATCATATTTGTTTATTTAAATAACAAAAATAAATTTATAGTTTCATTAATTATTATATTCTCATGGGATAATTCATTATATTTATTTTCTCTTATTTTTCTTTACTCTACATAATTACCATCGATTAAATTGGATTTTTTTTATTTAAAATGACCTAAGTGTCTTAATAATGGAAGTGATGTTGAAAACTATACAGGGTGTTTTAAATATACATGCATATATTCTAATCAGCTAGTCCTTATGTAAAGTGAAAAACAATGCCACTTTTTAAATTAAAAAATTTCAACAAAAAAAGAGGCATATAAATTTGGACCCACGTTATCCCTCCTAGCTCGACGCCTCGCTTGAAATGTTGAAATGTTGCACAGCTAAGACGTACATCGAAGCGCGAGGACAAGGCCTCGTAAAACATATGATTGCACGGCTCATTGACGTAAGTGATAATTGTTCAATTTGTGCAATTTTCATTATTTATTTTCTCGGTTATTTTTGGGCATTTTGATAAAGAAATGTTTTTGCGTATATTAGGAAGATGTGAGTATTCACAGTTCTAAATATATGCATGTACCATTAAAAACCCTGTATATAAACGAAAGTATTCTTTCATTTAAATATTGGTAATAAAATGCTGTTTTCATTTAAAATTGAAGTAGATCAACTCTTCTTTTCCTTACACGTTTTTTGGAAAAAAATTTAAATAGGTATTTGAAAAGTCAGTAACGCAATCAGTAATGAAACATTCAAGAAACTGTAAAATCAAAAATAGTTTTTCTTTTTAATAATCAAAAGTAAGTAACTTGTTTGACAAATTTCAATATGATAATTCATTTTTCTTATTTTGACATTTTTTGGAGTAAATTGGGAATATTTTTGAAAACCAGCAGCGGACACGTCAGCCAATGTTTTTCTCTTTTTATGGACATAAAACTAACAAATTAAAACCAAAGCGAAGTACAATGAGAAGATTTAATAGCACTCTTTTTTTGGCAAGTTAACAATTAATTTTATATAAAAAAAAGAGATACAGACTTCCGCCAACCATTTCTTTATTTATATTTTTGATAAATGAACAATTTTATAGCAATAGCTGAAACAATAAAATAATATAGGAGCGTTTTTTTTGCGAATTTGGGATTCATTTATTTAAAAAATCAGCAGCAACCTAGCTCGGTAGCTGCTCTAATCGATCTGTTATATCAATACCTTCATTTCATATTATTGTTAGTTGCAATGAAATCATATAACCGTATTACCGCCAGCTCCCTAGCTATAAAGCAAGCTAAGCTAGAAAATGGGGAACTCAATAACTTACACAGAGTGTCAATGAATCGATGTTATAAACTTCGGGTGCTGATATCTGACGATATTTTTAGGTAAAAAGTCTATATGAGCATGTATCCCAAAATCACCCCCTGAGATGTTACAACCCTAAATAGAGTGACTACAATTCAATTTATGATTATTATCTCCGGAATGCTCAATGTCATAAAGTCCCCATTTGCTTAAAATATCGCCGGAAATCAGCACCCGAAGCTTGAAACATCGATTCATTAACACCCTGTATATTCAATGTGGTAAAACTGCGGATTTACTTTGGCTAGATTTGTATTTTTATCTTGTTTAGCAAATAATTCTTAATTTTATAACATGACCATGTTTAGGATATCACAAAGATTTTAAGGTCAATAGGCAAGTGTTCTTTTTTGAGAAAATGTCATATAAATAACATTTGATTAGCTATTTGCTAAACGCTATAACTATACCCTACTTCTAACTATAATCAAACAGAAGAAAATGATTAATTCAAAAATATAAAACATAAATTGAAAGATATATTGTTAAATTGATATCAAGTGAGCTAATTTTTTTAGATCATAGTTTTGATACATTTCAATCATAAGTTGTAGTCTGGAATATGTTTGTTCTTTTCCTAGAAATAATTATCAACTTCGGAAAAAAATTATTTAAGCATGTAATCATATCCGTACTTTCTAATGTTAAAAGTTAATGTCCTGTAATGAAAACCGTTTTTCATTCAGACTACAACTCTTCTGATATTAATTGTAAAAACGAGGAGGGATCATAATAAAAAATCTCATAAAAACTTGAGCACAGAAGCTGATTATAACCATCCTCCGGCAGTTTCCCTAACGTGGCTTGCGGATATTCTTTTTTATATTATCAAGTCTAGCGCGTTAGCTTGCTAAAATTTTTATAGACTGCTAAGCACCTTTTGTTTTCTGAGACAACCACGAAAATTGTACATAAACATTGGATTTACAAATATTTCATTTTCGGTTGTATAAGTTATAAGGGGGCTAGTACATAACATTTAAGATAATTTAATAATAAAACATTGCTCAAAATGCCTGATACTCTGACTGCTGGTCTGCAATGTAACTAAGAATCCGAATAATTTTAAAATATGCAAAGATTTACTTAAAGGATATAAAACCGCGATAAATGAGACAAGAAAAGATGCATATGTTCTGTGCATTGAAAGATGGCTGAAGGATAATAATGAGCGCAATGGAAAACAATTGATCAAATTTTAATAAGTGTATGTATATTAAGCAGACAAACAATTCGTCTAGGGTATAGCAAACTTTATTTTTACAATTAATGTTTTTTATTTATTTACTTTTATCATGATTAGAGAATATTATTTAGGTATTAAACACACTACTTACACACTTTTTTTATTTATTATAAAATTACCTACTTTCTGTATATTGTTGCCCTAATCTAGGCACGCTAATGTACTAGTTAATTAATAGCTATTTATGTAACCAGTTACGAAAGACGTTATTTTGTGTAACGAGTGGAATTTGCGGGACGAGCGAAGCGAGATCCCGCAAAATAACACGAGCTACACAAAATTGTCTTTCGAAACGTGTTACATACATGATTTTTTCTAATTTTAGAAGTCTAAAAACTTTAAACTTTAAACAAAAATGAAATAGGTGTATTTAAAGATCTTAAAAATTAAGTAATCTTTTTCATGGTTACCTTTGTTGCTATCACACATTATAACTTTAATGTCAAAAGTGACGGACGGTATTTAGCCAAGTTACAGTATTATTTGAAATCCTAATTTGATAACATAAGGTAAATCGTATTAATAAAAAAGTTTTGTTAGCATATCTTGAAGGAAAGAAGAATTTAGAAGCTTCCACGGGTGAAGTTTGACTTACCGGAAATGCGTTATGTCAAAATGGTTTCCATGGTAACGGTCGTCATGGTTACCACTACCCAATGGTACTACTCCCATGGTGGGCACTCGTTTAGTTTTGAAGTTAGGTACTCCAGAATAGTGGAAATCATCTACAAAGAAGCAGTTGCTGTGGTAATGTTTACCACGGTACCAGTACCTCTAGGGTACCACTCCCATGGTGGGCACTCGCTTAGTGACGAAATGATTAGCTGTATTAGTAATTTTTATTTTCTTTTTTTGAAATTTGACTTACCGGAAATGTGTTACGTGAAAATGGTTTTCATGGTAACGGTCGTCATGGTTACCACTACCCAATGGTGCTACTCTCATCGTGGGCACTCGCTTAGTTGCGAAGCTAGGTAGATACTCCAGAATAGTGGAAATGATCCACAAAGAAGCAGTTGCTGTGGTAACGCTTACCACGGTACCAGCCAGCACCTTAGGCTACCACTCCCATGGTGGGCACTCGCTTAGTTACGACATGATTAGCTGTATTAGTAATAAAACCCAACTTTTTTTATTGGTTATAATTAAATTAAAACAAAAATACAACTGAACTTTAAATTTTTGAACGGAAATCTTCATATTCTAGCCGTATGGCTTCTAAAAGTGAAGCAAATGGTTCCAGATTTCTTGTTTTGGTTCAACGGCGCACAGTGGAAAAAAAAGCCTTGTTTTGGACAAAAATCTACCTACAAGTCAAATCTTAATCAATTTCGATCTACCTTGACTTAAAATGTAGGTTATTGGCTACACTTTCAGAGTATTAAGCAATCCAAACCACGTGACTTTTAACATGGCGTTGAGGGCAAACATCCGGCAATCCTTTATTTTCATTCGTTAAATGAGTTTTTTTTCGGTTGCCTTGGCTACGTTTCCGCGAGTTAATTAAAATAAACCCCATGTTTGCCCTCAGCGCCATATTGAAAAATAATTTTGACAGGTCGTTGGATTGCCTAATACCGCCTAAATTGCAAACCCCGATTTCCTAACCTCAAAAAATGTATCAAATATGAGAGTAATCACTTTTTTTCTATTTCTACAAGTCAAATCTTGATCAATTTTGACAATCCTGGGGTTCATAATTTGGGCAGTATACGCTGAATGGGTAGCTAAAACCTACATTTTAAGCCCAGAATTGTCAAAATTGATCAATATTTGACTTGTAGAAATAGAAAGAAGTGATTACTCTCATATTTGATACATTTTTTGAGGTTAGGAAATCGGGATTCACAATTTAGGCAGCATGCACTTAAAGGGTAGCTAATAACCTGCCTTTTAAGCCCAGGATTGTCAAAATCGATCAAGATTTGACTTGTAGAAATAGAAAAAAGTGAGTCATATTTGATACATTTTTTGAGGATAGGAAATCGGGGTTTGCAATTTAGGCAGTATACTCTGAAAGTGTAGCCAATAACCTACATTTTAAGCCAAGGTAGATCAAAATTGATTAAGATTTGACTTGTAGGCAGATTTTTGTCCAAAAAAGGCTTTTTTTTCCACTGTGCGGCGCCAAAGGTAAACGTATAAATTCAATGCAAATGAATTCTGCGATTTTTTTTGTTTTTGTTAAAATAAAAAAACTAAGTGACTCCATCTACCGGCCAACCTAGGACGTAGCTTTTAGTATTGAATGTATATCAAGTTTGTTTGAAAATAGTTGTCAATAATATTAATTAACTGCATATTAAAATTCTGTCATTGATTTGCTTTTTTGATATCCTACTTCTGTTTTGCATATATTTGAGAAAATCTCATCAGGTTATGGGCCCGAGGACGTTCTAATACAAGTATATAAACAGTAAAGTAAAGAAACATTCAAATTCAAATTTGTAACACTGAGTAGCTTTGAAATGGCTTTAGCGAGTGACTCTACCAACATGAAGATTGTGGTCGAAAAACTCAAAAGTCCTCAAGATTGGGCAGTTTGGAAATGGCACATGAGGATGGTGTTTCGAGCAAATGAATGTGAAGACATAAGTATTCGGCATTCACAAAAGACCAGAACTTTCTGTCCAGCCAACTGTACCAGAAAAAGAAGCATTGAAGAAATGGAAAGTTGAAGACGCAAAAGCAGCAGCTCAAATTGCAGGTGCGTTGTCAAAACCCGTTGCGGATCTTGTGTTGACGAGTGAAACGTCAGCAGAAATTTGGGAAAAGCTTTGTTCACGTTTCGAGCGAAGCAGCACGCAGAGATTAAACATGCTTATCGAACAATTCTTCCAAGCAAAGCGCAACGAGACAGAAGACATAAGCTCACACGTAGCAAGGTTACAAACATTATTCACTGATTTAAATAACGAATTACAAAAACATAGCGAGAACAAGCTCTCGGAGAAAATGCTGAATGGCAGAATATTATCAACTCTTGGAAAAGAATATGATAACTTCAAGGACGTCTGGGATACCATCCCAGCACAGCAACAGACGCTGAATCTGTTAATTGAGAAGTTGTGTAATATTGAACTCAGAGAGACAAAATCTGTATCAGACAATAATGATCAACAATCGGCTTTTATGTCTGGCAAACATCAAAAGTCAAGGAATTTTAAGAAGACACAGGGAAATTCTACTTCAAGAGATCGAGGAGGTGCTCAAAGAGCCAAAATGCGTTTTCCATGTAACAAATGTAAGCAGCTGGGTCACTGGGCGGCGGAGTGTCCTCAAAAGAATTCCCAGGTTGGAAATGACGGACAAACAGCGTTCGTTGCTCATACTCTCGGAGCATCTATAGACGAAAACCTCAGTCCTGATATATGGATATGTGATAGTGGTGCATCAGTGCACATAACACCAAATAAACTTTATTTTGCAACGTACAAGAAATTTGGAGTGTCACAGACAATTTCCCTTGGAAAGCGTGACACAACCATGAAAGCGTATGGACAGGGCACAATCAATGTACAGGTGTACTGCAATGGTTCATGGCATGATAGGCAACTCAGCAATGTGTGGTACGTACCAGATGCAAATGCTCATCTGTTTTCTGTAAAAGCGGCTGCACGCCAAGGATACAAAACAGAGTTGAATGATAAAGGAGTATATATTCGAAGTAAGATGACAAATAGTATTTGTGCTACTGGTTTCCTGAGTGACAATTTGTATGTGCTCAAAATTAGAGTTATAAAACCAGCATATGCCGTTGAAGTTAATATGACGATCACAAATGAAGATGCATTGCAAATGTATCATGAGAGGCTGGCACATCAAAATAAGGACCATGTCAAGCAAATACTTAAGCGCTTTGACATCGATATGACTGGAGTGCCTGACAGTTTCTGTGATGGATGCGCCGTTGGAAAAATGCACAGACTTTCCTTTCAAAGTCGACCGAATCAATCTAAATATGTGGGTGAATTGATTCACGCAGATGTAAATGGTCCAATGTCGATATCATCAGTGGTTGGTTCAAAATATTTTGTATGTTTTAAAGACGATTTTAGTAAGTTTCGTCGAATATTCTTCATGAAGCACAAAGACGAGGTATGTGAACATCTTGAACGTTTTCTCAACGAAGCGAAAGCAAATGGACATGTAGTAAAGCGATTTCGTTGTGACGGTGGAAAAGAATTTGTTAACAAAAATGTTGCAAAATTGTTCAGTAAACATGGCATTGAGCAGTTGGTTCCTCCTCCATATACGCCACAGCAAAATGGCGCAGCTGAAAGAGAAAACCGCACTTTGGTGGAAGCAGCACGCTCAACGTTGAACGCAAGTGGACTACCCCGAAAATTGTGGCCCGAAGCATGCAATACAGCAGCGTATGCTTTGAACCACTTTGGAAAGTCTTCCGTAGAATTTCAAGCACCGTATGAACTATGGTATGAAAGAAGATTAAAGAATTCTGGATCATCTAAAAATCTTCGGCACCGAGTGTTACGTACATGTTCCAAAACAGCTGAGAACAAAATTTGAGAACAAAGCAGAACTTGGTTACGTGGTTGGATACGTCAATGAACGGGATGGATATCGTGTTTGGATTCCTTCTCAAAATAAGGTGGTTTGTTGTCATGATGTTCGCATCAAACCGGAAGTTGTATGCAATCTGCGTAGAAACAGCATCGTTGAAATTGAAAATGAACATAAAAATTCATACTGTCAAACACCAGAGTGGGATGTAAATTTACAAAGCAGTTCAAATAATACACACATCTCAGATGAAAAGGAGAGCAACACATCAAATGACGAAGAAACTTCTGATTTAATATCCAATAAACGTAAAAATGTAAAACCAAGATGGATGATCAGTGGTGACTTTGTCTATCTTACACAAGGACAAACTGTCACAACTCCAAGTTGTTACAAAGAAGCAATGGACTGTCCAGAAAGCGAAAAGTGGCTCTCTGCTATGCAAGAGGAGCTTGAATCTTTAAAAGAAAACGACACATGGAAACTGGTTCAAAGGCCTCAGAATGAGAAAGTACTGCAGAATCGTTGGATACTGTACATTAAGCAATGGATGTCGATACAAAGCTCGTCTGGTAGCCAGAGGTCATGTACAAAAACAGGGTATTGACTATGAAGAAACCTTCAGCCCCGTGGCAAGATACGACACCATTCGTACACTTCTTGCTATCGCAGCCGCAAAGCACATGAAACTTAAACAGTTTGATGTTAAAACTGCGTTCTTGTATGGTTCTCTTCAGGAGAAGGTTTTCATTGAGCAACCAGAAGGATTTCAAGATGGATCGGGACGTGTGTGTCTTTTGCAACGAAGTTTATACGGGTTGAAGTAAGCCCCACGTTGTTGGAACCAGCGATTTCTTCAATTTATGAAAAAGTCAGGTCTAGAAAATAGCAGTGCTGATCCATGCCTCTTCTACCGAAAGCGCGACGAAGGATCTTTGTATCTAGCAATTTATGTAGACGATGGTATTGTTGTTGGTGACAGCGACCATGAAATAAAAGATTTTCTTGAACAATTAAAAGAAGAATTTAAAATTACAGTTGGAGATCTTGAAAACTACCTAGGAATGAAAATTCAGCATTGTTCTGATGGTGCCATCATGGTTAGCCAAGAAGCATACACACAAAATATCCTGAATAGATTTCAGATGAACGAATGTAATCCGGTGTCTACTCCTATCGGTCGTGAAGAAGCACAGTCCAATGAAGATGTAACAGATAAAGTACCATTCAGGGAAGCAGTTGGGTGTCTTATGCATCTTATGACAACAACTCGACCGGATATCGCATTTGCTGTTAGCAAAGTGGCTCGAGTTCTAGACAAACCAACTCGAAGTGATTGGAATGCCATTAAACGCATATTTAGATACCTTAGAGGAACTCTAAAGTGTGGAATCATCTATAAAGCAGAGGATTTTTTGAAAGTATATAGTGATGCTGATTTTGGTGGAGATATACACACCAGACGTTCCACAACAGGTGTTGTAGCAATGATATCAGGAGGAGCTGTATCATGGATGAGTCAATTGCAAAAATCCGTTGCATTATCCACAACGGAAGCCGAGATAATGGCAGCTAGCGAAGGAGCAAAGGAGGTTATCTGGTTAAAACGTTTGCTCCTCGAGATAATCGATGTTAAAGAAACTCCAATACTTTTCATCGACAATGCAAGTGCTGTAAAGCTAGCGAAAAACCCAGAGTACCACAAACGTTCTAAACATATAGAGATACGTCATTTTTATGTTAGAGAGCGGTATCTTGATGGGGAAATAATTATCAAGCATATAGAAGGAAAACAGCAGTTAGCTGACATCTTAACAAAACCTTTAGATAAGGTTCGTTTTGAACTTATTCGTCAAAACATTGGTGTTTCAAAGTTGGATGGTAGAGTTTTGGAGAAGGTGTTAAAATAAAAAAACTAAGTGACTCCATCTACCGGCCAACCTAGGACGTAGCTTTTAGTATTGAATGTATATCAAGTTTGTTTGAAAATAGTTGTCAGTAATATTAATTAACTGCATATTAAAATTCTGTCATTGATTTGCTTTTTTGATATCCTACTTCTGTTTTGCATATATTTGAGAAAATCTCATCAGTTTTGAACCATAACTTGGCTGATCTCCACGTGGTCTCTATCCTCTGTGTGTAGGTATCTTCTTCAGATTATATTTATATACAAGTAAAAAAATATATGTTATTTAATACAACTATAAATGATAGGTAAATGCCTTCAACAAATTCTGCGCAGTGATTCACAGTATAGTGGGTGTAACTATGAGGAGGAAATGTTACAACAAAATGCATGACAAAAATATTAATTGCCATGGTATTTCGTTATTATTTGCCAAATATTTTGACAAATTCATTGAAAATATTCAAAAATGTATAGAACTTTCAACAGTGCTCAAGCGACTGGTATTGTTTTGAATAGTAGTTGTTTACCAAAAACAACGAATGATGGCTATTTATTCTCTGTGAATGAAGGTCTAATACAGCCCCCCCCCCCCCTCTTTGTAGAAAGAGGGCCAAAAATCATAACAGGCAAAAAGACGAACCATTTTCGCGATATGATATTGGAATTTTTGGACTTGGAAGATACCGTTGCCCTAAAAGCAAAAAATGTCGACCAGATATCGCGGTTGCTGAAGGCTCCTGGTTTGCTTTATCAAAATTTAAAGGGATTCGCCAAGAAATAAGGTAAAATTTTTAGTATTGTAGTCGAAGTCGCATTAGTAGATCGACGGGTGAGACGCAAGACGCAAAACCCTTTGTACGCGCCGGCTAATTCCTTTGTCGGCATATCCGGCACTTTTCATATCTACTAAGTGGAAATATCTTATATCTGTTACGTCAACTATAGCTCTTAATAATGCGCGCTCCCTCAACGTTTCGAAATCCGCGCGCGCGTATGTCGATATGGGGACCGGTCGCGCGTTATCAAATTGAAACTGTTTTTTTCGTATATCGTTTCCACTAGTCTGGAGTACCTAGCTTCACAACTAAGCGAGTGCCCGCCATGAGAGTTAGTACCATTGGGTAGTGGTAACTATGACGACCGTTACCATGGAAACCAGTTTAACAGATAACACATTTCCGGTCGACGTTTCGAAATCCGCGCGCGCGGATTTCGAAACGTCGGATATGCCGACAAAGGAATTAGCCGGCGCGTACAAAGGGTTTTGCGTCTTGCGTCTCACCCGTCGATCTACTAATGCGACTTCGACTACAATACTAAAAATTTTACCTTATTTCTTGGTGAATCCCTTTAAATTTTGATAAAGCAAACCAGGAGCCCTCAGCAACCACGATATCTGGTCGACATTTTTTGCTTTTTGGGCAACGGTATCTTCCAAGTCCAAAAATTCCAATATCATATCGCGAAAATGGTTCGTCTTTTTGCCTGTTATGATTTTTGGCCCTCTTTCTACAAAGAGGGGGGGGGGGGGGTGTATTAGACCTTCATTCACAGAGAATAAATAGCCATCATTCGTTGTTTTTGGTAAACAACTACTATTCAAAACAATACCAGTCGCTTGAACACTGTTGAAACTTCTATACATTTTTGAATATTTTCAATGAATTTGTCAAAATATTTGGCAAATAATAACGAAATACCATATCAATTAATATTTTTGTCATGCATTTTGTTGTAACATTTCCTCGTCATAGTTACACCCACTATACTGTGAATCACTGCGCAGAATTTGTTGAAGGCATTTACCTATCATTTATAGTTGTATTAAATAACACATATTTTTTTACTTGTATATAAATATAATCTGAAGAAGGTACCTACACACAGAGGATAGAGACCACGTGGAGATCAGCCAAGTTATGGTTCAAAACAAAAAAAATCGCAGAATTCATTTGCATTGAATTTATACGTTTACCTTTGGCGCCGTTGAACCAAAACAAGAAATCTGGAACCATTTGCTTCACTTTTAGAAGCCATACGGCTAGAATATGAAGATTTCCGTTCAAAAATTTAATGTTCAGTTGTATTTTTGTTTTAATTTAATTATAACCAATAAAAAAAGTTGGGTTTTATTACTAATACAGCTAATCATGTCGTAACTAAGCGAGTGCCCACCATGGGAGTGGTACCCTAAGGTGCTGGCTGGTACCGTGGTAAGCATTACCACAGCAACTGCTTCTTTGTGGATCATTTCCACTATTCTGGAGTATCTACCTAGCTTCGCAACTAAGCGAGTGCCCACGATGAGAGTAGCACCATTGGGTAGTGGTAACCATGGCGACCGTTACCATGAAAACCATTTTGACGTAACACATTTCCGGTAAGTCAAATTTCAAAAAAAGAAAATAAAAATTACTAATACAGCTAAACATTTCGTCACTAAGCGAGTGCCCACCATGGGAGTGGTACCCTAGAGGTACTGGTACCGTGGTAAACATTACCACAGCAACTGCTTCTTTGTAGATGATTTCCACTATTCTGGAGTACCTAACTTCAAAACTAAGCGAGTGCCCACCATGGGAGTAGTACCATTGGGTAGTGGTAACCATGACGACCGTTACCATAGAAACCATTTTGACATAACACATTTCAACTTCACCCGCTTCCACTTTATGGACTCAGTATTTCATTTTGTGTTGAATAAACATTGTTTCTTTTTCTTTTTGAGATAGATAGATTTATTAATTCTGTATGCCAATTACAAAAATTGGATAGAATAAGTCAATATACAAAAATATACAAAATACAGTTATCGCATAGAAATCTCAGTAATTTAGATTTAAATTGTCTTATGTTATTTATAAATTTTAATTCAAAAGGCAGTTTATTAAATAGATAACTACCGGCACATTTTGGAGATTTTTTATAGAGAGTTAAATTATAATGATTTATATAAAAGTTGCAGCGGTTACGTGTATTATATTAATGTTTTTCTTCAAGCGTATTAAAATGTTTAAATTATGTCATCAAAAACAGAAGTAGAAGTAGGACATTGTTTTACTAGTAACAAAATATTAGTACCGAACGCCACCGTAGTGGACATTGTTTTACTAGTAACATAATGTTAGTTCCGAAAGCGCCACCGCAGTGGGTATTGTTTTACTAGTAACATAATGTTAATACCGAAAACCACCGGTGGCGCGCTATCCACTACCCACTTGTCATATTGTGTCAACATGTAAGACTGTAGTTTGAATATTTGTACATTTATGATAAATAAATGAATTTTTGCATTTTAATACGCTTGAAGAAAAAATAATATATATTACACGGAGTAGAACGCCTTTTTTTGTGTTTCGCCCAGTTTGCGGCTTCGGCTTTGCCTCAGCCGCAAATCCTGGGCTCAACACAAAAAAAGAGTGCGTTCTACTCCTAGTAATATAATATACTATTATCTCCGTGCATTGGTAATCTGCTTTTTATGCTGTGGATACATGTAAATAATTTATATAAACAAATACTAGTGACAGTAAGCAGATTATTAATTTTAAAAGCGTCACGACAAGAATCACTGTACCCCATATTAAAAATTATTCGCAGCACTTTCTCTTGTATAACAAAAACTCTTTGTAGGTCCACACTTCGACCCCAAGTAATTATATTGTATGACAAACTTTGAATGGAATAAAGCGTAGTACACATCTATCAGCGAGGTACGATCCAAACTATTTTTCAACATGGAGATAGCAAAGCACGACTGACTCAGTTTTGCACAAAGTTGATCTCTTTGAATATATATGTAAGGAATGACTTCGATCCATACAAGCCGTGTAATTTTCAGGCAACGGAAGTAGCCATCTTGATCAATCTATTATGACTCATGTCAATTCTGTCATTTGCCATGTTGTTTGTTTGTTTTGGTTTTGATAGTGCTTCCGATTGTGATAAAAATAGGTGAATTTTCTGTGCTAATCATGTTAAATAAATCCGTATTGTGTTTTAAGTTGTAAATCGTGGTGTATGTGGTGTATTTAGTACCTATTTCTCTATTTGTTATTGAACTTGGCAAGGTTATCCGCCATATTGATCAACCTTTAATCAAAAATCTATATGCATTTCCGTCGCCGCTTATTTGAATTGCGCTCTCTCCTTTCCTATATACTCAAAGGTTGATCTACTTGGTTGGTCCAAGAGAGATTTTCATCTAATAATATACCTAGAAAGTTTGTATGGGTATGTGTGCTTAGTTGATTACCATTTAGGGAAATTTTTATATTTTTAGAAATATGTTTTGATCGCGTTTTAAATAGGACACATGCCGTTTTGATCAGCCTGTTTTTATAGCACCATGTATTAAATTGGTCGAGTGCTTTATTAGCTAGTTCTTCTAGTTCTTCGAAACTCTTGGCCGAAATAATCATTGATGTGTCGTCCGCATACATGAAAACTTTCCCGTAGTTAACATATTCGGGTAGATCGTTTATAAATAGAAGGAATAACAATGGTCCGAGTACGCTACCCTGAGGGGTTCCTATTGATGATTTATATTCATCCGAAAGAGAGTCTATCATTTTAACAAAAAGTTTTCTGTCAGATAAATATGATGTCAACCAATTGTTTATATTACCGCGTATCCCAAGTTTCTCTAATTTATTTGTCATGAAGGGTATATTCAGTGTGTCAAACGCACATGAGAGATCAAAAAATAAACCCAATACGTACTCTCTTGCATCTAATTTTTCATTTATAATTTGAACCAATTCGATTGCTGCCGTTTCAGTTGAAAATTTACTCCTAAAGTCATGTTGACAATTTGTCAATAAGTCATATTTTTCTAAAAAAATTGTCAACTTGTTAGCTATAACCTTTTCTATAATTTTCGAGAACACACTTAATGAGAGTTGCTTATCTTTCCTAATTGAAGACATAACGAACTTTTCCTCACCAGTTACGTAAAATTTTACTTTTCATAACTGGTTACATAAAATAGGACATTTTGACACTCACGTCAGTTTTGAAAAGTGTCACTTTATATGTCAAAAGTAGAAAAATACTTTTATCTACTCCTATTAGGTTATAGAATAGAATAGAATAGAATAGAATAAGTTTTATTTGTGCAAAAATGTATAGAAATTGTACAAAAATAAACAGTTAAGTCACAGAAACCTAGTAAAAGGTTTGTTCGTGACTCCTGTAATATTTACAATTTGTTGATATGGCAGTAATAATATTACATATAAAAAGTTTCTAAAAAACAATAAAATAGTACTTACAACTAAAGTAAATCTAAATGAAATAACACAAGGTACATTCTTACAATAAAATAATATAAAGTGTTAAGTTACTAATTTTACAAGTTTCTTAAATACAATTAAATAGTACTTTTTACTAAAGTAAAATTGAAAATAAAATTCTTACACTAAAATAATATAAGGTTTTAAGTAATTTACTAATTATACAAGTTAGGGTATTCTATAATTACAAAAATGTAGGACGCTAGATAAATATGTGATCAAGATTTATATTTGAATTTTTAATCCACATTTTAATTTTTTTACTGTATAAAATGATGCTGCCATTAAATAGTCTAAGTTCATTCGGTAGTATATTGTAAATTTTAGATAGGTAATACAGGAAATATTTTTGAGTTGTCGTTTTGTGTGAGATAGGAAGTATACATTTATGATTTTTTATGGCTCTGGTGTTATATTCATGTTCAAAACGGGTTACGGAATTTTTATGCTTATAATAATATTTCAGTATATCAAATACATACAGTTCTCTTAAAGTGAAAACATTAAAATTCGAGAACAAGATTCTAGTTGGGTAACGCATTGGTTTCCTAAGGATGGTTTTAATAATTATTTTCTGACAGACAAATACTTTTTCTAGATTATTTTTATAAGTTCCACCCCAGGACAGAATGCCATACGTTAACAACGGCTGTACAAGAGCATAGTAACAATTCCTAATCAATTTATTACTAAGAATGCCGCTTAAACTTTTAAATATGAACATGCATTTTTTTAATCTTTTTGTTAAACAGTTAATGTGTTCATGCCATTTAAGAGACTGATCAATGATTACGCCAAGGTATTTGATGTTATTAGTTTGTTCAATATACGAGGGACAATTACATGCATTTCGATTGCATATATCCTGGTGTAGAATTAATTGATTTAAATTGACTTTGTCACGAAGTGAAAAACATATAAATTTTGATTTTGATGTATTCAGTTTTAGCAAACTGCTATTCAACCATATTGTTATAACTTGTAATATGTGTTCAGATTTTGAGCGAACGTCCTCCCAAGAATCACCGCTAACGTGAATAACTGTATCGTCGGCATAAGCAAAAATGCTCACACTATCCGTATCAGTATTTATAAACAAATCATTAACGTAAATTATGAAAAGTACAGGGCCAAGAACTGTACCTTGTGGTACACCACACGTTAGTGTTGATTCGCTACTCCTTTCATTATTTGTTACAACATATTGTTGTCTGTTGCTGAGATAAGTTTTTATTAAATTATAGGAACAGCCTCGGACCCCGTACATTTCTAATTTTTCCAGAAGCTTTACATGGCTGATAGTATCAAATGCCTTTGCTAGATCTAGAAAGATAGCAGCTGTCGGTATGCTTTTATTTACATCATTATATATTTTTGTTGTCAATGCCGTAATTGCATCCTGGGTGCATTTATTTTGTCTGAATCCGAATTGATTATTTGAAAGGATGTTGTATTTTTCGAAATAATTATACAATCGTGCGGTTATTGCTTTTTCAAAAATTTTTGCTATATTTGATATGAGAGAGATTGGACGATAGTTTGCCATCTGATTACGATCGCCACCTTTATGTAATGGTTTAACAATAGCGCACTTTGATATTTGAGGAAATATTCCCGACGTCATTGAGATATTTATTAACTGAGTTAGTGGTTTCACTATATATAATAATATTTTTTTTATGGTGGGTGATTGTATGCCATCTATTCCTGGAGAGACATTATTACCTAGACTGTTAATGTAATTGGTAGTTTCTTGTTCAAGAATCGGCTCTAAAAACAGTGAATGAACAACTCGTTTAATCTTGCTTTTAGTATTATTATTAGTTTTTGGTATACTTTTTGTGATGTTTGAGCCAACATTTAGAAAATGATTGTTGAAACTTTCGGCAATTTCTTTATTTTGTGTTATAGTATGATTATCTTTTATAATTTCTTCAATTTTGTTATTATTATTATTTTTATTATGTATTACTTCATTTGTGATTTCCCAGATTTTTTTAGGATTATTTAAATTATTTTTTATTAGATTTGAAAAGTATTCTTTCTTGGTTTTTTTTAATAAACAATTTAAGTGATTTTTGTATAATTTATAGTGCTCTTTTAATTGCAGATTATTGGGTTCTTTCATTGTTTTTAGGTACATATTGTTTTTGTTGTTGATTGATGTTATTAACCCTTGCGTTACCCACTGTTTTCTTTTAATATGTTTTCTGGTCAATGTTCTAGTTTCAGTTGCTGCGTTTAGAATATCTTTTATTTTGTTTATAAACTTTTCTGTGTTAATATTTATGTCATTTGTGTTTAATACATCTACCCAGTTTACTTTAGCTATATTTTCTAGTACTTCTTTATGATTAACGTTTCGTATTATATTATGTGAGTTAGCTTTGTTGGATTCAAAATTTTTTATTTGTAATATACAGGGTAAGTGATCTGTTATTTGGAAGCTTGATACTATGACATTGAAAAATGGATCAGTTAAGTTTGATTTAATAAACATATGATCAAGACATGTTTTTGTTTGTTCTTGAATTCTAGTTGGAGTATTAATATATGATTTAAATCCGTTTAAGGCTAACGTATTTAAATAGGTTTCAGTACTATGTGAAATTGGGGCAGTTTCTATTATATTGATATTCATATCACCAACCAAGATTTCAGTATCCAGTTTGCAATATTCCGATAAGTAAGTGTCCAGATGGGTATTAAAGTCATTTACATCGCAGCTATGAGATCTGTAAATACCGGTTATTCCAATATTTTTATTTGTCTTGTCTTTAAATATTAGACGCATAAAGCTGAAATTTTCAATTTTAACAATTTTTACAGAGTGTGACAGATTACTTTTGACGTATATTATGACACCATCATTTTTATTTAATTTACTTTCATTATAATACATATTAAAATCATTTAAATGGTATAATTGTTCATTTTCTATTATAAATGTCTCCGTGAGTACAATAATCTCAAATCTATTTTCCAGATTATATAAATATGTTTCAAGTTCCTCAATATTCTTGTTTATACTTCTTATGTTTGTGTGAATGAGATTTAAATAGTTATTATCACAAATTAGGTAATTTCTTAGGTCTTGTGTAGTGCTACAGATTTTCGTTTCATAGTGTTTATCAAGTACGTTAATTAATGAGTCTGCCATAAGGAGAAAAAATGTTTATATAGCATACCACTTTAGGACTAAACTGCAGGGATGTACTTAGGACGATCGCAACTTACACAAATCAGCTTCAGTTTGGACACTTATCACTGAACTGTTGTCACTTTTCCTAACTAGCACTTGCTCTCTTCTGAACCACACATATTTAAAGTTATTTTCGCGTGCAATATTCTTCGTAAGGAATAAAAGATTTCTATAATACTGAGTAAGATTTTCATTAATATATATCTTAGTTTCCTGCGGGGTGCCTTTATTTATGACTGCATTTTTCTTACTTATAAATTCGTTCCTTTTTTTCTTTGTGGCAAATTCAACTACGATTGAGCCGGGTTTTTGTTTTTGTTTGGAATGAATTCGTCGTACACTTTCAACATCACTCTCCGTTAGTTCTACATTAATTTCTGTCGCAACTTGCTTGACAATTTCGTCCACGTTTTCATTATCTCTTTCTGGAACATTGAATATTTCCACGTTACTTTTCTTGTCATATTGTTCCAGTTTATTTATTCTTAATTTTAAATCAAAAATAACTTTATCTTTCTCTTCGTTTTCTTTAGTCATTTTCGTAATTGTGGTAGTTAATTTTGCTATTAGGTCATTGTTCTTCTCCAGAGTCTCCTTCATTTCATCGTATTGGTTGCTTATAAACTCTGTAGATTTTTTGATCTCGTTGATATCTTCCAACTTCGAGTTTATTTGATTAAGTGTTTTTTTAATTTCTAATAGTTCCTTCTTTGTAGTGTCTGAACTCATCTCCTCTTCTTTATTATTTCTTGTTCTCCTGTGGTTTACCATGAAGGTTAATACAGACCTGTGCTAGGTTTATATTTTTATCAATTATTATTAGTGCCGTTATTTCACTTGACTTTTCACAGCGTTGTAAGAAGAGGGTAAACTGATACAAAACACCACTTATATTAAGTATGTTGTTTATGTTTATGTCACCACTTGAACACTATCTTGCACACTTGCTTTATTTGCAGCCTCTTTTAAGAAAGAATATTAACTTGTATTTTTAGGGTTTATTGCTATTTTCATAACACGTGTGTATCGTCTGACTGCCCAAGATTGACTATATACTAATTAATGAACTGCCTTTGATCAATTAATAGTATCCATAAACAAACAGCGTGAGTTATAATGCGTGGGCTATTATAACTCACTACGTACAGAGCCAATCACCTTTATCTTCATGCCTAGCCTGTCCAATCGACGTAACGCGCAACACACGAAGGTGGAGCCAGGGAGGTAGTGACAGATTATTCGCGTTAATATCTGTAAAGATTTTCTGAAATGTCACCAAATGCTACTTTTGATTCGTTCGTGCCGAGCCGAATTTTAGAATTTCGCCGTGCAATTTATGATCAGGTTTATCTGGAAGTCTTTACGTCGCGACATCATACGGCCGTCCCAATGGTGTTTTTCGAAAAATATGAACGTGTCAAGATTGCATATTTTCGGAATTTTTTCGACTCGGAAATGTAAGCAGTTTTTGTTATTTTTCGCTATCCCCGAAACAGTGGGAGTTAGCTCGAAATAATAAACAAGGTCAAATAAGTATTTTCCATTACAAATCTTTTGCTACTATCAGAATTTTGATTTTTTTTTTTCGTTTCGGAGATAACCACTGAAATGTTGGCCATGTACGGCAAAAAATAGCAAATTTTGAGCTTCTACAGTTGGCAACTTTTTAATCTCGGCTCCTACGCCAAAAGACTACTCTACCCAGGTAGCAAAGGCACGTGAAAATGACGTGAAAAAATGGTCAGGAGTGACAAGAAATGACGAGTTAGATGATGTAAATGAAACGTGAAAATGACTTCCTAATGTCTCAGATGAATGACGTATTTTTCAGGTTATATTTGGTAATCCCCCCACAGGTTTTTAGTAATAGGAACATATAAAACTACATACTAGTCAGTAATCTACTTGATAAAAATAAAATAATTAATGCATAAATAAGTTTTTCCTAATGAATTTGTTTGTTAGCCATCCGTAATTTTATTTACATTAACATATCTAACATTGTTTACCATCACTCCAACTTTTTCTCACAAGGGTTGCCTGCAAATTATAATGTTTATTAAGTTATTAAATTCATTTTTACTTACCTTTACCTATTCCGGACCTTAGGATTCGAACCTACATGTCTCCCGTTGTCCGTATTACAGTACTGACGCTTCAACCAACTGAACTAGCTTGGCGACCGCTATTTCGGATGCTAAAAGCAGTATTTATAGTGATGAATGAAGTCTTTATTATGTGAAATTGAATTTCTTGCCTTATTTAAAATATACGAAAATCTTTCAGGTTCTCGCTTCGAGTTACTAGTATTTTTATTTATTTATAATTATTAAGAAGAACTTATTTAATTTAATTAAACTGTCACCAGTGTCACCTGAGAAGTACGAGTAGTTGTTGAACAATGTAATTATTACATTAATTAGTATTAGTTAAAAAAAATATATTTTCCCCAGATCTCGAAATTGAAGAGCAGAGGGGGAGAAATCCGAAAAAAAAAATTCCTTATCTCAAATTTGATGAGCGGAGAAGGGGAAGTCAGGAGTCAACTATTTTAAGAATTAAAGTTTTAAGTTGAGGTACTTATACAAACCTGGGAAGCGTGTTGGAGAAAAAACGGTAAAGGTGTAATATCGTCATCTACAACATATTTAATGGTCTAAAACAGACCTAAAATTGAAAAAAAACCAATAAGCAATTATTACCTTAAAACAGGCGCGGATTTATGGGGGGGGGGTAACGGGGTAATTACCCCCCCAAGATTCTGTAAATTATTAATTTTTGTTTTAAAATGGTATGATTTTTGTTAAGAAAAAAAATTTTAACAGGGTAATTACCCCCCAAGAAATTATTATTTTAAATTTTTTAGTATGAAAAATGTTTTTCGGATTCCCCCCCGCTCATCAAAAAATTTTGGGTTCAGTGTTACCCCCCCAAGCTCAAGGTCCAGATCCGCCCTTCCCTTAAAAAAACAACTAAAATTTTGTTCGCAATAAAAAAAACGGAATAAGCAGTGGCCGATCCGCCGACCTCAGGACTTGGAAGACGACGCCTTAAGCACTCGGCCACCAACCTTTATGAGGCTACTTCCCTAAAGTTGGAACGGATAGATTTTGCTTTTTAATGCATTTTAATCTAATTTTATTATTAAAAGAATAGATAGAAATATAATTTAAACAAATAAACTGCCGAATCTTTGCGAACTCTTTCGAATATAAATTATTTTGGATAATGTTAAAAAACATTATATCCTCGAATGAAAACGCCAATAATACTTATCCCTCACGACACGGTTTATTTTTTTTTTAAACTTTACACTCTGCTTACGATAACAAAATGCCATTAGCGAAATTTAAGTTTGTAATCCTATAAAATATAAATAAATTTAACACCAAAAAAAGACGACAATATGACGTGATGTGTAGCACGTCATTTTAATGTCATTTATAAGACGTCATTCTGTCGTCGATTTTTAGTGCCCTGACGTCTTTTTGACCAGAATCACCAGATTTTGACGACATTATAACGGACCCTTGCTAGCTGGGTAGTTAACTTACATAGAATTAAATTTGCTAAAATATTTTTTTATTTTTTGAATTCCGACAAAAATGAAGGAATTAGAGGGGGCGGGATTTGGGACTTTTTTTTTTGGTAAAATTTCTCCATTTTGTCACCGTAATTAATCGGTAATTAACTGAAATCCATCTCATATACGATGTTCACTTAATATCATGTACTACTTTGACCCTCCGTTAATCTTGGCCCTTCGAAACAAAGGTTTCTGAGAAAAATTGTTTTTTTAAGATTTACATAGACTCTATAGAAAAATGTGTAATTTCTTACATTTCCTCGAATATCTCGATAATTATCGTTTTTTTCGAAAAATTTGTAGACAGATTATGTAAAGAGAATTGATTGAGCTTTCCGATGCTTTTTTCTCTAACATGAAAAACAAGACTTTTGACCGAATAATAATAATTTTATTAATAAACAAACAGTAATTTAAACAAAATTTTCTCAATTCAATATTTATTGTTATAATCGTAGATAAAGTATCGTATTCAACTTGCGGTAATGGTAATAACTCACTTGATGAATTACAGCACTGGCCTACGGCTCGTGCTGTAAACTTTCATTTGTGTGAGTTATTACCTACATTACCGCTCGTTGAATAATATACTATTATCTTCTCTTATTAGGTTATATACTAATTAATGAACTGATTTTGAACAATTTATAGTATCCATAAACAAATAGCGTGAGTTATAATGAGTAATTATTATAAATCACTAGGTACAGAGCCAATCACCTTTATCTTCATGCCTAGCCTGTCCAGTCGACGTAACGCGCGACACAAAGAAGGTGGCTCTGTCCGAGAGAAATCCTTTTCCGATACGGTGAAATAGAACGGTCTATTATTATTGAGGGGAGGAAGGTGATTTATCATGTTTGAATAGTTTCGACGTTTTCAAATCAAGTTAAGGAATAATTGTGTCAAAAATGATGAATTCGGTTAGTGAAGATGAACTAATATATAGGTACACCACCAGAATTAAGAAAAGTAGCTACAATACATAATTTATTACCCGAAAAATCGCAGAATAAGTATAAGTATCTACAAAAATTAAATTTTACAGTTAAGTTTATTAAACAAATTGAGTAATTTAAACAAAATTTTCTCAATTTAATATTTATTGTTATAATCATAGATGAAGTATAGGATTCAACTTGCGGTAATGGTAATAACACACTTGATGAATTACAGCACGAGCCGCATGCTGTAAACTTCATCTGCGTGAGTTATTACCTACATTACCGCTCGTTGAAAAATATACTATTACCTTATAAGATATATATTTTTTTGTATTATACTTTATTGTCATATAATCTCACCCTCAATTGTTTTACTTAAGTGAGTACCTATCATGTTTATTATATCGTATTGTTTGCTCCCAATTTATGTTATTATTAAGTTATTATTACATTATCATTGTTATCATGTTGTTGTTATTTTGTTTCTAAATAATAAACAGTGTTATTATTATCATTATTATTATTAATAATACGCATGTATACGCTCATTATCTAATTAGATACTAGATAATGGCGCGGGAGCTAAGTGGCTTTTTCGGACACTCATCGTTACAAGCATTTTCTATGCGCTGATTAATTCTATCGAACTTAAATAACGACAAAATAGACTTCTGGCATATGTTAGCCCGTCGAGTTGGCCATGGTTCAAGATATAAAAATCAGTGAAATTATATCATCGTTACAAAGCCAATTCTTTTGTATGTACGCATTTTATGTTTGGAATGAATAAAATAAGATCGCCAGAAAGTGTGGGCCATCAGGGGCGCAACCAGAAAGGTCAAAGAGGTAAAAAAACGGAGTTATATAATATCATCGTTACAAACTTTTTTAAGGTTGAGCATGTTTACTTAAATGTTTTGAACACAGAAAAAAATTCCCAGAAAGAAACTCCCGTCAGTAAGGCTAGCCAGAAAGAAAATGTTTAGGATTTTTTAAGAAAATTGGATTTTTTTCGCATATTTCATCTCAGAACTCTAAACTCATCGTTACAAGTTCTTGCTCCTTTTTAAAACGTAAATATAAGCTCCTTCAACAATAGACTAGCCTCCCCGCAAAGTTCTTAGTGTCAACAAAAGTACCATAGGCTCTTAAATATACAGGAATTTAACACTTTCGGCTAACTTGACTCCGTACCGTGCCTCAGATGAATTGTATCATTATTAAACATAAACACACCACAGATAGTACAGTGTTCGTGACGCTCCTGACAGGAGTTGCCCCGCCAGAAGTCGATTTTATGAATCGTTATCATCCATTAAACCATAAAAGTATCTCAAAGTTCATAAAACGATGAGCTGCCGAAAAAGCCACCTAGCTCCAGCTCTATAAAGCCATAAAAACTATATAATCAGATAGTCAAACTAATTAATGTTCTTTTCAATTATTAATTTATATAATACATGGTGTCAAAATGTCATACTATTTACGTACCTGTTGGTTTTTAAAATCGCGACCTATAAAGTGAATGTTTGACACTAACAACCCCGGCTAAATGTAAGGCGAAGTGGTGTTCCCCCGGCCACTTCAAACGCTTATAATGCGGTTTTTCGTGCTCTAGTTTTCAGGCACTAAAATTCCTTTTTGCTGATGTTTCCAACGCATAAAAAAGAAATTTAAGAGAACGATGATATAGCCGTCAGTGCAATTCGCTTGGGAGTTTTGTTAACATTGTCGAAGACTATTATGTACCTTTTGTATGGCTCGCCCTTTTTACACAGAAAGCCTTACATAAATATCCATTTTATTTTCTTTTTAATCCTTTCGTGTGAGAGCTATACCTAGATATCTTAGTTTATCAAAATATAAATACGTTATGTCATAATATTCTACATATTTAAAATTTTGTACCGTGAATATAGTTGAATATGTTAGGTAAATTATTTCACATTAGAAAAGGTGTTTTCACCATTTCATTCATTCTGAAGTAGTGTATTTATACTTTAATAAATATAATAACAAAACAAATAATCTTTATTAGTGAAATGAGATGCATAATTTCTTTAATTCCCTATAATCCATTACAATTGTAATTTTAAATGTCAAAATTAGATAACCACGATTTTATTGTTTTAAGTTGATTGGTTGGACATCCAAAACAAGCCCTTATAGCGAGCCAACGGATGTCATACCGGATAAGGGAGGTGGGGGGATAGTAAAGTTGAAAAATCGGTTTTTCGCGTTTAAATAGAAGGCTAATAATCTGAGAGGGAAGTTCAAATGAGAAAGTTATAGGTATTAAAAAAATTATAAAATGAACCTCCGAACGTTAGTCTTATTAGGTTAGGAGTAAATTAAAAAGAAACGAAAATTTTGAAAAAAAAATTAATTTCAGCAAAGTTTTTCTTGAAATTTTACTAAGGTACGTGTTATATAGGAGGGAATATCTGGTAAAAATTTCAGATCGATACTTGCATTATTGTTCGATAAATTCAATTTTTTGGAAAAAAAGGATCTCTGAAAAATGGCTATAAGTACTTCACTTTCTGTCAAATTTTGCTATTAGAAGAAAAATTCTATTCTTCGAGAGTTGTTCAACAATTACAATTTTTTTCTATATGATCATTTTTCAGAAAAAAGTGGTGAAAATTGAACTTGAAAAAAAGATTTTTTTGCATAAAAAATTCCAATTAAAGTTAAATACCGTGCGTGTAATTTCCCGTTAGGCATGTACATTCACGTAGCGCGAGAAATATGACAACACCGGCAGCCGTAAATTCGTCCATCGATGGAGCATTCTAGCGCTGTTATTTCATTTCAGCCAGCTGGCACACGCGATGTTGTAATTCTACTCCCCATGCCTAGCCCGCGACTACACACACGGTATCCTTTGAATGGAATGCAGTGTCGAAAAATCATGTGTACCATTTTGAAGTGCTATTTCTTTAGTTCATTTAAAAAAAAAATTTACTCCATGATAATTGGTTTTCGAAAAATTATGCTTTTGTTTGTCGCCATTATAGTCCAGTAGATTAGTAAAGAAAAGACTGAAATTAATTGTAATTCGTTTCAGGATGCCACGTGGATTAAACGATAGTTTTATTGATTACGAACATGACCCTGAATTTGGTCCACTTTTTGACCGCCGGAACATTGTTTATTTAACGATTTATTGTTGAAAAATTCAAAAAAATCGACCTTTTTACAGATAACTCAAAGACCTTTGACAATAGGTTTTTCAATTTGTAAATACTGTTAGAACTTTGAAAAACGGTTAATTTGAGAGATGTTTCGTTTGAAACGCTTGAAAATTTGTTTAAATAATTGCAAAAAACCGCGAAAATTTTAGCAACTTTCAAATATTTTTCATTCTTTAACAAAAACACTTTAGTGCTTGAAACTTTGAAGAAATATGTCTTTTATTACCCCAAAGTTATCCCTAAAATTTCATCAAAAAATTTTAATTAGTTTAAGAGATATTCAATTTGTTTATTAAAAACATAAATAATGTAAAATGCAAATTCACCCAGTTCCCGTTGTCGTAGAGGGTTGATCTGGACATCTTTTTTTTTGTTGAGACTTAAACTTTATGTTTTCATTAATGGCAAATCAAATTTGCATTATTTTCAACTTCAAAATGGCGTTTGAAAAAGTGTTACATTTAGAGGTTAGGTTTTTTGCTAATAACTTTTAAACAAATGATAATTTTGCAATATCGTTCTCATATCTTTGTTGCTGCGGTCTTTTCACACATTTAAAAAAAAATGACTCTGTAGCCTTATTAGAAACCGAGATGATTTTTTTTAATAAATTCGTAAAAAAATTTTTAACAAAAAATAATTGTTTATAACAAATTATTGTTTAATTAGGAAAAAATCGACATGACATATTATCACGCTACCCCAAATTAAAAAAAAGTCAAAATCGGAGAAAGCGTAAATCTTTGGTTGACGGATTTGAACTCATCTCGATCATTTTATGAATGTGTTACAGATATGACTCATGCTTCTCACTCCTGTTCTGACGCTGATTTAAAATTAATTATTGTTATCGTTGCAAATTGAATTTCTTCCCCCAAACTCAGCTCTATTACAAAGATAGACTATTAAACTAGTTGTTTGCCAAGTTTTAGCTGTTAATGTTTATTAATAAACAAATTACGAATTTATTAAAAAAAAAATCATCTCGGCTTCTAATAAGGCTACAGTCATTTTTTTTTTGAAAATGTGTGAAAAAACCTCAGCAATAAAGATATCAGAACGATATTACAAAATCTTCATTTGTTTAAAAGTTATTAGCAAAAAACCTAACCACAAAATGTGACACTTTTTCAAACGCCATTTTGAAGTTGAAAATAATGCAAATTTGATTTACCATTAATGGAAACATAAAGTTTAAGTCTGAACAAAAAAAAATTATGTCCAGATTAACCCTCTACGACAACGGGAACTGGGTGAATTTGCATTTTACATTATTCATGTTTTTAATAAACAAATTGAATATCTCTTAAACTAATTAAAATTTTTTGATGAAATTTTACAGGTAACTTTGGGGTGATAAAAGACATATTTTGCCAAAGTTTCAACCACTAAAGTGCTTTCGTTAAAGAATGAAAAATATTTGCAAATTGCGAAAATTTTCGCGGTTTTTTGCAACTATTTAAACAAATTTTCAAGCGTTTTAAACGAAACACCTCTCAAATTGACCGTTTTTCAAAGTTCTAACAGTATCTACAAATTGAGAAACCTATCGTCAAAGGTGTTATCTTTAAAAAAGTCGATTTTGTGGAATTTTTCAACAATAAATCGTTAAATAAACAATGTTCCGGCGGTCAAAAAGTGGACCAAATTCAGGGTCATGTTCGTAATCAATAAAACTATCGTTTAATCCACGTGGCATCCTGAAACGAATTACAATATGCATATTTGCTAATTAAACTGGCCTATTAATTAACTTTAGTGTTTTTTCGATGACACGTTTTTTCGCAGCGTATTTACGTGTATATGACAGCTTAAAGTCGCACAAAGAACTTCACACCATCGAAAGACATCAGAATAATCACAAATCCACGATTTCACTGAATGAATGTTTTGAATCTAGTTTTATTCAATTTCCATGGCATACTTACTTGATAAGCGTATTTTCTCGATATTTTAATTATTATCCACCAAAGAACTTGTGTATTTGGATTAATATCAAACCGATTTTCGATTTGATGGTGTCAATGGATTTGTCGTAAAAATTAGTAAGTAACTACTGGGTGTCTAGAAGATGTTGCCATTTCAAAAAGTTGACATAATTACAGATTATTTATTTCGAAAATTTTGTTTTGTCATAACATAAAACACATAAACATAAACACACCACAGATAGTAGACAACCCCCAAATCCAAAGCCAAGGCTGTCCGGAAGGGGGTTACACATTCGAAAAAACGTAGACATACATCCACACCCACCGGTGTTGTCAATACCGGGGCTGGGGGTCGAACCCAGAGCGAGGTACCGAGTCGATCAGCGTATTCGCCACTCAATACGCCTTAACCGATTGAGCTACCGTGCCGGTCATAGCTACTAAACCAATTCGAAATATCTCACGTTTACATTTTTCTCTTATTGTTTTGGTCCATTTGATTGATTTGGGTGCATTCACTGTACTCTAGATGCAAAAATAAGAATAGCCCTAAAGAATCAAGTAGCCTCAAAATGTTTTTGAAACTACGCAGTCTTACTTAAAATCGTGTCCGAAATCCAAAAATGTAAAAACATGGTTAAAACAACAACAGGGTGTTCCATTTAAAATTTCAAAGTGAAGGTCATTTCCGGGGAAACCGAAAGTGATGAAAAAGTGTCAAATTATAGAAAATTTGCCGTTTTTTGGTATATATTACTTCTGCCAAATTTAAGGCTTATATCTAGAAAACTTTGGAAACTATGGCTTGTTTAATGATTCCGTTGACACCCTGTATTGAGTGCTCCTTTATTTCTGTTATTATTGGAAATAAAGAGAAAGATTTCGTACAAAAGTAAAGTAAAAGTAAAAAAAGCAGATAATAAATTTTTTTGAGTTGAATACTCAATGGATGGTACCATTGGATTGGTCTTGAAAAGTTGTATTTAACTGAGGAGATTGTGCAGGGTGCTGATATTTGAAAAATAATACATGTTTACCAGAAACTAATTTCGAAATATTAAAATGCACCTATAGTCGAGTAAACTTTAACTTGGCGGGTCCATCATATAAACTAAGAGAATCAGACACACGCTTCTAATTTTTCTCTGCATCATTGTAATGGCTGTATGCATCCCTTATAAAATCCTTCGTTGCGTTACCAATTTATACACACGTCAAGTTAGTTTACTCGACTATAGTTATTAAATTTGTTACTTAAAAATCTGTATTTTTCCATTATTTTTTCTGTTACTTATGATGATTTAAAGTTAATTGCAGCACTCTAGATTCAAAACAAAACTTTGGTCTAAAAAATTAAATGCGTAAAAACTCACCAAAATAGTTCAAACCTATTCAAAATTTTCTCAGGTGTTCCATTTGAAAATCAAGAACTGATGTCACAAATATGTCAAAATGTGGCATTTTACATATATATTAACTGTGCCATGTCTCATTTTGATATCTTGAAAAACTAGGAGCAAAAGAGGTGCTGGTAATAGTGTTGTCACCCAGTATATAGAAAAAACGCCAGAACTCTAAGGTATAGCTCAAAATGGCTGATCTCAATTTTTTTCATTGTCTATTAAGTTTCCCTGTCAATAAACAGATATTTGCATAATAGTAAGCATTAATTAAAGCAATGGATATTGGATACCCTGTAAGTTTAGTTGACAGACTCGTCGAGAAATGAACTGCAGCTAGTTTTAGGCAACCCAGAAGATAAAATTGCATCAAACGAAAGATTTGAGATTTACGAAATTAGTTGTAAGAATTGTAATTTGCAGTATGTTGGGAAAACGAAACATCCAATATTAACAAGATTTAGGGAACATCTAGCTCCCCTCAAAAGTAGTGAAATTGAAAAATCTAGTGTTGCTCAACATGTCTTTATTGACAATCATAGAGGAGGTGGCGCAGGGTTGTGCCATTTGAAATAACTTAAGATTCATCAGAAATGTAACAAATAACAGAGCTGGGTGCCTTTGGAAACTTAGATAATGCAAAATTTAGTATGAATAGTGACAAAGAGCCTAATTCAAATATTTGTTGTTAGGTCATGGTTCGTTGAACCGACGCAGAGTTTTGGTAGGGATGAATGTGCTGAGTGCATTCAATCATGACATTATTGTAGTATAAATTCAGTAAATTTAGTTATAATCGTATCCAGATAATGTCAAGATGGTTGGCGAAAGGCGCGTCGAGTAATAGTAATCAAGTGTTTTAGTCTTTGAGTAAACTATTTTAGAGGTTTCTATGTCGTAATAAATAATATGTGTATTTCTGACTTAATGTAAAACCACTGGTTCTCAACCTGAATAAATTATTTATTATTTTATTTATTGTGTTGTACCTTGATGCTAGATTAGCCATCCACAGGCTCTTACTGTGGCCAGATGGACCAGATAAAATTAAAAAGAATAATTACCCCAAGCCCTCCGACACAACCCAACCTTCTCAAGAATTAGACGAAGGCTTCCTTACCAATGAATAACAATTTCGATTTCCTCCAATTTTCCTACCCTTATTAAAACTGCGCTATCCTCTCCAAACCTCTTTTCCGCGCCTGAGCGTTGTATCGCTCCAAATTCGGCCCTCAATTATAGAGCCGCAACAAGCCAGTCTTCCTCAGCTACCGGTTAGGGTGAGCTGACGCCCGGCGTCGCGGCGCTAACTACGACTGGATGTGTTGAGTTGACACGAGGTGTCACATTACCCGTTACCGTGGTTACTTCAACCGATCTGAGGGTAAACAGTTGCGCTCTGGAGCCCCAGGCTCTTCGTGTTTCGATGTTCCTTTGTGGTCCTTCCGCAGTCCTTACGAGGTCCCTGTTAAAGGTGAATGTTTGCTGGCTTGCGAAGAAGGCTACGGACGTCGGTTTGTGACTTTTTTGGATCTCAGATCCGGTATGTATTTTGAATGAAATTTGGTGGATTTTGCGTTTACTGTGTTGTTCCAGAGAATAGTAACATTTTCTGCATCTGCATGATTTTTTCTACCTAATTCATAAATATTTATTTTTTATTAATGTTCCTAGTTTCGTAATTTGATTATTTACATTTTCCAACAGCTAAGAAGTTGAATATTTCTCTAAAATATAACAATAGACTTTCTTGCTTAACTTGTTCACCTCTAGCTTGCAGAAATCGACGATGAAAAAATTGTTTTCAAATTATATAGAATAAACAAATTCATCAATAAGTTTATCGCTGTATTCTTATCGAACCTTATTGAATTCGCGTGGTTGCTGAATATGACAATAGTTAATTCATGAACCGGTGCGGCGGCTGTAACAAAAAGATAGCATAGAGAAATTGAACTACCTTATTTTATAAAAATAAGCTTGTATAGGATAAATACACAAACAATACATATTTATTTGGTTTTTGGCACTTTATAGATAGTTGTGTAAAATATTAATCTCAATTTTTTCTCAGCTTCCAGTATATATTCCATTTTTCAAATGGAATCGTTGTTATATATTATGTAATATCAAAATCATCAAATCGTTTTCTAAGAGTCTTACTTTTTCAAATATGTATTAAATCAGTGATTACCGTCAAGGAAAACTTTGTGTTTTTAAATTTGTTTGTTAAATTAATGCTCTTCGATGAGTAACACAAGCAATACAGACATGATGCAATGACAAGTTAAAATGTGGAACATATTAGTATGTAATTTAGTATATGAACTGAATCATTTGGGAAATCTGTCTTGATACATTTTTGTAAAATTAGTGCTTGATACCACTGGATAGAGAAGGGACAAAGTGAAGTTAAGTTTGATTGCCTGGCTCCAGTTAATTGACATATAATTTAACTAAAAATATGCTTAAATGTAAGAAATATTCTTTTGCCTAGAATACTTTTTAATTAACGTAGTATTTAATTGACTAATCATAAAGCCACACATTTCATGGTAATTGATGATTATCGCAGAGACGCAAGAACTTGCAGTTGTCTAACACAGTTACTTAATGGGAAATACTGGAGTTTTCTGTTTTTTAGAGAAAACTACATATTGAGTTCTAGGCCCATTTTTAAGAAGAAACCTGTTTGTATTACAAGTGTAGTGCTCAGAGAACACCCATACATGAACAACTTGAGAATAACTTGAATACTTTATGAATTAACTCAGTCTTTAATTGACTTGATGTGTATCCCAGAATAATTGATGATCAATGTAAAATACTACAAACTTGCAGTTGCCTAAGCTTCCCAACACGCAATCGTTTAATTTCAGATGAAATTCTGGAGTGAGACGTAGATATTTTAGAAAAAATCGTGTACTGAGTTTTAGGCACATTTTAAGAAGAAATCTAATTCTAGTACACCAAGTGTGAAATTCAGAGAGCATCAACTGGCACTGCAATTTTTATATTTTGAAGATGGTAGACCAATTGTGGTATCATTTGCGCATAAAACTAATAATTTTATATTAACAAAATTTCCTATTTATTTTTTCACGTCATTGATGAATAATGTAAACAGGAGTGGAGATAGAACGCTGCCTTGAGGCACACCAAATTTCAAATTTCATAAATGCGGCAACTTTGAGTCTGATTTTACGACCAGTGAGAAGAGACTTTATCGAGTCACTTAGGTTTTCTAATGCTAATCATGAATAAGTCTCTTGTAAGGAATTCAATATCTACATACTCGACGAATCATGAGAATTCAAAGAAAGATATTGAAGTATAATTGTATTTATGATTCTTATATAAATTTGACAGGTTCGAAAGCATTACTATTTATTCAGTATTTTTCTCAATCCATGTTAATTTATTGATGGTACTTTATGCTCAGTTAAAAAGATTGCCAGTCTGTTGGCAACAGATTTCTAGGAAATTTTTTATAGATTATAGATCTATAGTTTTAAAACAGTTCAGAATTGCTTTTCTTGTTTATTGATAGTAATAATAATAATAATAATAATAATAATAGTCTGTATTTCTTCATTGTAAAAAAATTATATACAAATAAAAGTACACAATAAAATCAATGTAGAAAACGCCAGAAGAAAAATTAACAAACAGTTAACAGAAAAAAAACATACAATAAAATATATAAAAACAGATGAACACACAAGACATCTTGTAGTTGGTCATATAAAACAAATATATTAAATTACAAAAATTCATTTATCGTGCAGCAGTTTTTGTCTAGTAATATATTTCTTTTTAAGTTATGTTCGAAAATATGTATGTTACCCGAAGAACGAACATTTTCATCTAATGAATTATAAAGCTTGATAAAGAAAACTTTTATGGTACATAGCAGTTCTATGAGAATCAGGCAGTAGAAAATTCTTTGCTCTAGTGTCATGTGTCACTCACTTGATTTCATAAAAAGATTGATTTATGTTTATGAACATATGAGCACACCTCGAGAATGTATATGCCAGCAACTGTCAAAATTTTTAAATTTTTAAAGGCATCACGGCAACTCTGTAATTTAAATTTAATAAAATACAAATTGCATATTTCTGTAATAAAAATATTCTAGTCACATTACAACTATTGCCCCAGTTTACAATTCCGTACCTAAGATGGGATTGAAAATTAGCATAATAGAGTACTTTAAGAATTTCCTGGCTACAATGTTTAGACATAAATTTTAAAGCATAACAACTTCTTAGCTTTATACATAATTTTTCTATATGTTGAGTCCGTTGTAAGTGTTTATCAAAAGTAACACCTTAGTATACTATCAACCCAAGTTTTTATTTCCCAGTCAGTACCAGATATGACCTCACCTTTATATTATTCGAAACAAATCTTATTTTTATCGAAATATCCTTGCCAGATCACGTAAGCTCGATAATATTTTTAGTTGATTAAAACTTTTATCGTTTGAGGATAATGATTATTTAATGGATGCCTTTAATCAAACTCTTTATAAAATTAATCAAATAGAATTACAAAATTCACTATATTCACAATAGTTTACGTAAGTGTTTAAAATAATTTGATTTTAATCGCAAACATGAAATGACCTGCTGTTTTACTTATTACGCCTTTCACAGAAACTAAGATTGTATAGAGCTAGCCAGACATTTTTCTAAAACCGATAATATCGCTGTACTGGTAGAGAAAATTTTTTTTCATGTCATTGTGTTACTCATCAAATTCCGAATAATTTTCAAAATATCCGCTTATCAGTACGTCAGTCATATTCTTCTTATAAACGTGAACTAAAGAGGACAAAATTCGGTTCCATTAAAATTTAGACAGCCAGAAAGAGGAAGAATTATATTATTAATGAAATGAATTGACCAGTAAATATACAGGTTACATAAACCGATTTGAGTGTAAATCGTTGTGCTCTGGAGCCCCAGGCTCTTCGTGTTTCGATGTTCCTTTGTGGTTCTTCCGCAGTCCTTACGAGGTCCCTGTTAAAGGTGAATGTCTGCTGACTTGCGAAGACGGCTACGGACGTCGGTTTGTGATTTTTTTAATCTCAGATCCGGTATTTATTTTGAATGAAATTTGGTGGATTTTGCGTTTACTCTGTTGTTTGCGAAAATAGTAACGTTTTCTGCATCTGCATGAATTTTCATACCTAATTCATAAATATATTTTTTTCTAGTTTCATAATTTGATTATTTACATTTTCCAGCAGCTAAGAAAGTTGAATATTTATCTAAAATATAACAATGAACTTTCTTGCTTAACTTGATCACCATACTACTATCTTACAGAAATTGACGATGAAAAAATTATTTTGAAATTATATAGAATAAACAAATATATCAATAGGTTTATCGCTGTATTCTTTATCGAACCTTAAATATTGAATTCTCGTGGTTGCTGAATATGGCAATAGTTAATTCATGAACCGGTGGCTCTAGCAAAAAGTTAGAATAGAGAAATTGAACTACCTTATTCTATAAAAATAAGCTAGTATGGGATAAATACACAAACAATATATTTATTTGGTTTTTGGCACATTTTGAATAGTTGTGTAAAATATTAATCTCAATTTTTTCTCAGCTTCCAGTATATATTCCATATTTCAAATGGAATCGTTGTTATATTATGTAATATCAAAATCATCAAATCATTTTTTAAGAGTCTTAGTTTTTCAAATATACACGAAAATTCCACTTTTTCGGGCGGAAATTTAAATTTGAATATTGTGCTGCGGGGGGATTTCTTGAGTCGCCGATCATGATTTTGAGGTCCAAATTCAAGAATTTCATATTCTGTACTGGAATTTGTGCTATTTTTCGTGTCGAATTTCACTTTGAAGAAAAAAAATATGTATGAATATTACGAGTATTTCAAAATAATTTTTCAAGTCAATTTTACTTTGAAGAAAAAAAGTTATGTATGATTAATACGACCATTTCAAATTATTATATATGGCAATTTTATAAACACTGCAGGAATGCATGCAAATTTTTTCTTCTTTCAAGTGAGGTAGTAGACGAGGAAATATAACACAAAAATAGCCCCAACCTTCAATTTTTTGGGCAGTAAGTCGGATTGAGATGGGGTTTTTTGCATTCGCTTCGTTAACTCGTCCAGAAACTTTGTGCCATATTTTGGTCTTGTACTTTTTTAAATTGCATCGCTGCATCGAAAAGTGCATTCTTATAAGTGCATCTTTTGAAGTGATGAAGAAAAAATTCATATCTTCCAGAAAAAACTCCAGAATCATACGAATTTCAGCACCCGGGGGTTTTTTGAGTCGCTGGACCTGAATGTGATGTCCAAGTGAGCCCCCTGTGCACCTGGAGGTCAGGACGGCACCAGGAACGTCATCACCAGGAGTTCCCTGTAAACTCATGGAAAATCGATCGAAATTCGTTACCTGGAGGCTTTTCGGGTCGCTCGTCCCGAATCTGACATCGGCAACCTCTTCCGGAGGACCTGGTGCACGCGACCTGGCTAATAACGTCATCTCCTGGAGTTTTACTGAAATTACTTATCAAATCGGTAGAAACTCGTTACCCGGGGGTTTTTTGGGTCGCTCGTCCCGAATCTGACATCGGAGGATCTGGTGCGCCCAACCTGGCTAATAACGTCATCTCCTGGAGTTTTACTGAAATTACTGATCAAATCAATCGAAACTCGTTACCCGGGGGTTTTCCGGGTCGCTTGTCCCGAATCTGACATCGGCAACCTCCTCCGGAGGACCTGGTGCGCGCGACCTGGCTAATAACGTCATCTCCTGGAGTTTTACTGAAATTTTGTCGTCAAACTTTCTAACGTTGCTTTAATGAATTCTAGTTAGTATATTATTATGGTAGAACAAGTTTTCCACTGCAACCTTCTTCATCATTTCGACGTAAATGGTAAGATAATGATCCAATTAAATTTTTGAGGAGCTACAGAGAACCAGTAAAAAAATATTGACATTTGAAATTTTATGCTTTTAACATTGAGAAATCACAGGTTTTATCATATTTTACAAAAAGTACCGTTCAGATTTCAATTAAAAAGGAGAAAACAAGAGAAAATAATATACAAAACATTTTCGACTCTTAAAAGTACAGCTTCAGAACATGTGATAGTAGCAATTAGCGATTAAATGTTAAAAGTCTACTTTTTATATCGTAGTTTATTAGACGTGGCAACGTCGTAAAAGAAGTTACAATGCTCGCGAAATTTAAAAATGCATGGAATATGAGAATGTAGGTTTCATAAAAGTACTTTATTAAAAATAACATGAACGATGTTTGATTAGCACAGCCATATTTATTAAATCTAATAAAATATAAATGACTAATAATTTAATTAATCTTATAATAACGATTTGTTTTTTTTTCTTTATTTTCTAAAAAATTCTCTGTAATATTTTTTGTATTTGGTAACTTTAACAACACCGTTCTCAACTTTCCCTAAAATGTTTAATAAACCATTATATTTGTTTGTCTTATTTGCATCTTCAACCATTTCATCTTAAAATATAAAGTTCAGATATTTTTGAAATTGTGCCTGCATATATTTGTACCCATACCTTTCATTTATCCCTCGAATAGTTTCAATTGAATCAGCTATTCCAACTCTGGTGATAAAGTAAGTTCATTGAAAAAGAGAGAACATAAAAGTTAAGAGGTTGCCGATGTCAGATTCGGGACGAGCGATCCGAAAAACCCCCGGGTAACGAGTTTTGATCGATTTGATAAGTAATTTCAGTAAAACTCCAGGAGATGACGTTATTAGCCAGGTCGGGCGCACTAGGTCCTCCGGAGGAGGTTGCCGATGTCAGATTCGGGACGAGCAACCCGAAAAACCCCCGGGTAACGAGTTTCGATCGATTTGATAAGTAATTTCAGTAAAACTCCAGGAGATGACGTTATTAGCCAGGTCGCGCGCACCAGGTCCCCCGGAGGAGATTGCCGATGTCAGATTCGGGACGAGCGACCCGAAAAACCCCCGGGTAACGAATTTCGATCGATTTAATAAGTAATTTCAGTAAAACTCCAGGAGATGACGTTATTAGCCAGGTCGCGCGCACCAGGTCTTCCGGAGGAGGTTGCCGATACCAGATTCGGGACGAGCGACCCGAAAAACCCCCGGGTAATGAATTTCGATCGATTTTCCATGAGTTTACAGGGAACTCCAGGTGATGACGTTCCTGGTGCCGTCCTGACCTCCAGGTGCACAGGGGGCTCACTTGGACATCACATTCAGGTCCAGCGACTCAAAAAACCCCCGAGTGCTGAAATTCGTATGATTCGGGAGTTTTTTCTGGAAGATATGAATTTTTTCTTCATCACTTGAAAAGATGCACTTATAAGAATACACTTTTCGATGCAGTAATGCAATTTCAAAAAAGTACAAGACCAAAATATGGCACAAAGTTTCTAGATGAGTTAACGAAGCGAATGCAAAAAACCCCATCTCAATCCGACTTATTGCCCAAAAAATTGAAGGTTGACTGCTATATTTCCTCGCCTATAGGTAAGTGATTAAAAGATAACAATTTTTATAAAAATATAGCATTTATTGTATTGGTACAAAAGGTGGTATTCTGTGTGATAAAATAGTTATTAATTTATCATTATTTTCTTATATAATTTACACCATTTACATCAATCATAATCTGAATCATATTCGAGAACTGGTAATTCAGAATTTGTTGGTTCTTCTTCAGTGTCACTTTCATCTTCCTGTTCATCCGATATTTCAACCGGACAAACTGATTCATTTTCGTGGAAAACGTTAATATTTAATTTTTTTCTGAAAAAATGGAATTTTCCACGGCACGTATTCCAGTCTGGAATATGGAATTCTTAAATTTAGACTTCAAAATCATACTCAGCGACCAAAAAACCTCCTAGAGCACATTTTCGTGGAAAAACGTTAATATTTAAATTTTTTATGAAAAAATTGAATTTTCAATGGCACGTATTCACGTCTGAAATATGAAATTCTTAAATTTGGACCATCGAATTTTCCATAGCACGTATTCCAGTCTGGAATATGGAATTCTTAAATTTGGACCGCAAAATCATGATCATTTCGTGGAAAAACGTTAATATTTAATTCTTTTTTGAAAAATGGAATTTTACATAGCACGTATTCTAGTCTGGAATATGGAATTCTTAAATATGGACCTCAAAATCATGATCAGCGACCAAGAAAGCCTCCTAGAGTACATTTTCGTGGAAAAACGTTAATATATAAGTTTTTTCAGAAAAAATGGAATTTTCCATGGCACGTATTCCAGTATGGAATATGGAATTGCTCAATTTGGAGCGATGAGCGACCCAAAAAATTCCCTAGAGCACACTTCCGCAGCACAATATTCAGATTTAAATTTCCGCCCGAAAAAGTGGAATTTTTATTAAAAAATGGTACGAATTCCATATTGGAATATGAAATTCCTCAATTTGGACCTCGGATTCGTGACACAAAAACCTCCTAGAGCCCATTTCGAAATATTAATTTTATAAATTTTTCATGACAGCTACTTCTTGGGGCACTTCAAACCCCCCTAACTTTCTCATTTTTGGAGGTAATGCTGATGAATGTTCCTGGGGGTCTAGGGAACACGAAAAAAAAATAATTTTCCAAATCGATGCTGTTCCACCAATTTTCCACATATTACACTTTTTTCCTGCTTATTTACTGGATTGCAATACATTGTAAACAATACGAAGAAGACTAAATATTATTTTTCTACTCCCTTATGTAAATTTGCTGTTTTCTGTACAGTCTGTAGAATGGATAAGTAGGCAATTCCATTTAACTGAACGGATATATTTCATATCAGTTCTAGGGAATATTAAATGAAACCGACCAATCACAGTTCGTGTATTAAGTACATAGACAACTATTCGTTTTAAAATCAAATTAGTGCGTAAGCTGTCAAAGTAACTGTCAGTGTGTATTTGTGTAATAAATTTTGTAGTTTTTTTAAGCTGGTCGTAGAAAAAGTATACTGTACAACTCGAGTGGATTATCCATATCGCACTCAAAAGATTTGAAGAACTCCGCCTACGGCGCACAGTGGGAAAAAAATGCCCTTTTTTGGACAAAAATCTGCCAACAGTAGAGATTTCAATTAAATTAAATAAAAAAACGGAAAATACCCTTAAGACATTGTACTTTAGAGTAGTGCTGCGACAAATTGGCTTTGGGTTAACCTAACCTAAAAATCGCAGTTATTGCTTCCACAACCAGTGGAAGTATAGAAATGACAAGTTTTTAAAAATTTTTATTGTTCAGGCTTAAAATGTCATGAAACGTCGAGATTTTAAGTTTGAACAAAAAAAAATGTCTGTCTGTCTGTAACTTTTTTGTGCGCACGATTACTCTGGAATATTGACTTGAAATTTGGTATATGTATGTATTTTAACGAGATATGGAACTAGATTTTATTTTCATCTTATTTCATTGGAGGGTTGGGGGGTAAATTGGGGTAAACAGGTAAATCAAGCAGGTAAGAGTCCATAAAATTAGTATTTGGTATATACAAGAGAAGCTAATGCCTCAAAAAAATGTTGGCATTATTCACCCCCATTACTACCCCCACCTCATTATAAAAGTGGGTGAAAAAAAATTATGATTTAGTATGTGTACAAGAACCAAAGACCTCAAATTTTTTTCATTTCATCCACCCTCACTACCCCCCCTTCCCCTCCACTACCGATGAGGCATATCGTTTTATGAGTTTTTGGGATACACGATTTCAAATATTATATGATTAAAGTTCCATAAACAAATATTTCCACGTACAGGGTGATTCACCATAAATGTCCCCCCCTCTAATCTGGTTATTTTTCGACTGATTCGAGAATTTCAAAAACCAAATTAAATCATTTTCTAGCAAGTTTTTATACGTCATAGTGAGAAAATAATGACGTCCAAATCCAACCATATACAGGATGTTACTTGATTTTTTAAATGGAACACCCTATATCTAACTCGAGAATCGCAATCCTCATAGAGGTAGTGGGGGTAGTGGGGGTAGATGAAGTAAAAAAATCGAGACCTTTGGTTCTTGTACACATACTAAATCACAATTTTTTTCACCCCGTTTTATAATGGGCAGGGGGTAGTAATGGGGGTGGCTAATGCCAAAAATATTTTTGAGACATTGGCTTCTCTTGTATAAACACCAATTTTATACACTCTTACCTGCTTGATTTACCTATTTACCCATATTTACACCAATTTACCCCCCAAATCTTTAACGGAATAAGATGAAAATATGATCCAGTTCCAGATATCATTAAAATACATACGTATACCAAATTTCAAGTCAATATCTTAAACGGTTCCAAAGTAATCGTTCGCACAAAAAAAAAGTTACAGACAGATCAACAGACAGACAGACATTTTTTTCGTTTCATGACATTCTAAGCCTATCTGAAAAATAAAATTTTTTGTCGTTTCTATATTTCCACTGGATGTGGAAGTAATATCTGCGATTTTTAGGTTAGGTTAACCCAAAGCCAATTTGTCGCAGCACTACTCTAAAGTACAATGTCTTAAAGGTATTTTACATTTTTTTTTATTTAATTTGATTGAAATCTCTACTGTCGGCAGATTTTTGTCCAGAAAGGGACATATTTTTCCCACTGTGTGACGTCGTGCTCAAACTTCTTTATCGTGCGATATGGTTATCATATCCACTCTTGTTGCACAAACTACTATTTCTTCCATCAAATAATTTTCAAATATAATACCAACAAATGGACAGATGAAATTGAAATAAGTACTTAATCTTAAATGTGAAGATCTGAAGAAATTTCTGATTGTATTCTTGCAGGACTGCTTGATTTTCTAAAACCGTAGATAGTTCGTAAAATAAAAGAAAGTAGAACGGGGGCGTGAATCAGTGGCGCAGCCAGAAAATTCATCTGGGGGGGGGGGGGGGGGGGGGGGCAATAGAACCGGCCTCCTCAGATGAGGAAAATTTTTCAGGAAATGATTGAAAACGGATGTGTATGTAGATTCCTCTATTAGATAATATTGGCATTAATTACAAAATATTTATTTCAAGGGATAATTTAGATTCTGCTTTGTACTGCTTCTTTATTTTTTGGCTCCTGGAAGACAGCTTGGGGGGGGGCACCATGGCTCCCCCCTTGCTGCGCCCATGGCGTGAATATTTTTACAATAAACTAGAATTAACAGACTTGAGATATAAATGATAATGCGGTGGCTCTAGCAAACAATAATGTAGTCCATCTTCAAAAATTTAACATCAACTCTGCTTTTATACGTATAATAATGACAGTGACTATTATGTTTATTATTAAACAGAACACGCAGATAAAGAGGAAAGTTCATATCGAGTTTATAGTCTAATCCAGAGTTTCCCTAGCAAAATTAGATTGCAAGTCCAACTAGCATAACATTTTGCATAAAATAAAACAGAAATATACGCTACTGCTTAACCCATAGCAACTACAACATTTGAATTAAACAGTAATTTGCAATTTACATTTATTTGTTCAATAAAACAATGAAAATGAGCGGTTGTGGGTGGGACTTGAGGGCAGTAAACCAAAATCAACATTCCAACTTCAATTTATTCTCTTGTAACTTTCAAAATTCGGTCATAAACTTCAGCGTTTTATGTTCTGGAATTTTGGCCCATATATACAAATATATAGACAGGGCATTAATTTGGTACTGTAGAATTTATTACGTTTAACAATTTTCAGTGTTTTACGATTTAGGATAATTATCACAAATGAAAATGTATGTTAAACTATTAGTAAATTGTGGTACAATGTTGAAACTGCTATTGCACTTATTATTTTACACATCAACTACAAAAACCGCTGCCCAAGGAATCACTACTTCCACATCCAGATTCTCTATCCAAGTTACTCACAACGAAAAAACTTTGTATGTGAAAATAATTGTTTATGGAATTTTAATAATATAATATTTGAAATCCTCTACCTCAAAACCCATTAAACGATACCCCACATCGGTAGTGGGGTGGGGGGTGGTGATAGGGGGCTGATAGTGAGGAGTGGATGAAGTAAAAAAATATTTTGATGTTTCTGGTTCCTGTACATACACTAAATCACAATTTTTTTTCATCCCCTTTAATAAGGGGGTGTGGGTTGCAATGTGGGTGGCTAATGTCAAAAATTTTCTTGTATATACTAAATACCAATTTTATGGACTCTTACCTGCTTGATTGACCTATTTACCCCAAATTTACCCCAATTTACCCCCCAACCCTTCGACGGAACAAGATGAAAATATAATCTAGTTCTAGATCTCGTTAAAGTACATATGTGTACCAAGTCAATATCTTAAACGGTTCCAGAGTAAACGTGCGCACAAAAAAAAGTTACAGATAGACAGACAGACAAATCTCAACGTTTCATGACATTTTAAGTCTATTTGGACAATAAAAATTTTTAAAAATTTTTTTGTCGTTACTATACTTCCACTGGACGTGGAAGTAAAATAACATCCAGAAGTACATTGATCTAGTTTCTCCAACTGTTTCATTAAACTGTTCTCATTTTGAATCTAGACTAAAATTGCTGGATCTGATGTAGACATGATTTTGAAAAAATAATCGTCTATTTAGTTTTCGAGAGAGGGGGGGGGGGGGCACAGAAGGCCATTTGCAATTTTTAGGAGGACAAATTTCTAAATGAGCTAAACATGGTTGTTAGAAAGTCTGAAAAATTTTAGGCACACCTCTTCATTTTTAAAAGGTTGCAAAATATATTTAGATTTAAAATCCTGAAACTTTGTGAGTATGATAATATTATATCTAGTAGGTATGCTTTTTTAGATTGCAGAATATTTACTAGTAAAATATTTTTCTCGAAATCTTCTATACCATTAAATATATAAGGAATAAAAAAATAGATTGTAACCAACTCTCTCCGGACGAATGCCCCGCCGAGCGCTAAATTACGAATTACAAGCCTGGCTGCGTTAAGTGCAATAACTATGCATTACCACAAAACACTAAAGATTCGATTACAACAGACACCAGCCGAAAAATGTATTTGTTCAAAGGAGCTCTCGTGCCAGCCACTCCACATCACTTGCAGACTGCAGTTTCGAGCTATTGGCTTTCGCAAGTGCAGGTAATTTTATAATAAATAAAAAAAGTGTGTAAGTTGTAATTTGCTTAATACCTAAATAATATTCTCTAATCATGATGAAAGCAAATAAATAAAAACTAACACCGGCACACAAAAAAAAGTCGAGTGCTAGAAGGCAGACCTATGTACTCCCATGCACTTTGACCCGCTGAACACGAATCTGATGTCTGTTTTGCCCGATTGGCTCTTGCATTTTCGCTAACCTCAAAAAACACCTGAAAAATCCCAAACAAGTAAATAAAAACCTTAAATGAGCTGATCACTATATCTATACGTAATTTGGGGCGCTGAAACTGAATATGAGGTCAGAATTAGCCGATCAGTTAGGAATTTTGACATAACCTCAAAAAACACCTAAAAAATGCCCGAAAAATCCTAAACAAGTAAATAAAAACTTACATGAAGTGATCACTATATCAATACGTAATTTGGGGCACTGAAACCGAATCCAAGGTCAGAATTCATGCGCGACGATCGAATATCTTGTAAAATCCATATCTAGGATAAAACGCACCCAAAAATGACTGAATCATAGCCCGAAATTGACTTTGCTCTACGTAATATCTGAACATATAATTTCCGACGTATTTTCACGAGCTGAACACAATACCGTAGTCAGAATTCAAGCGCAATCTGCAAACTTCATAGAGAAATACATTTCAGCATATATTCTCATCAAACCTAGTAAGCCGAGATGGGTAACTTTTAAATTTTCAAGTATCTAAACGAAAATATCACTGAATAGTGACATTTTTAGGAAAAATTTTTCGGACAAAGTTTGCTCTGTTGAGAGAGGAATATTATTTGGATCTAACATTTACCAACACACCTTCCCTTGATGATTTTTTACTTTTCTTTTCTTAGAGCTGTTTAATATTATAGTTTTCTTTATTCTGTTTGATTGTCATCATGTGCCATTTGTTCCTTTTTCTATTTTTGCGACTAGGACACTTCCACGTGGTGACGGCAGGCAACGATTTATTTCGTCTTAGTTCCTCGGTAAAAAAAATGCCGCCATGGCAAAATTAGAGAAAGAGTTTACGATGCAGGGGAGAGAAACCCCAGTATCGGCGGGAAAGCGGGACCGCGGGCGTCGTCATCATGCAACCGCAGCTCTAGTGAAGTGAGAAACTTGGCTTCCTATGAGTATAGGGCTACAAGAAATTTGCACAACTGTGTAAATAATGCGAATTCCTTCTGTGTTGTTTGTAGTAAATTAAATGGCATATGACAATCAAACAAAATAAAGAAAACTATACAATTCTAAACAGCTCTAAGAAAAAAAATAAAAAATCATCAATGGAGGGTGTAGGTAAATGTTAAGTCCAAACGATATTCCTCTTTCAACAGAGCAAACTTTGTCCGAAAAATTTTTCCTAAAAATGTCACTGCTCAGTAATATTTTCGTAAGTAATATCACTATTGCTTGAAATTTTATCGGTAAAATTTTTTCGAAAGTGTTGTTGCCTGGTAATATAAAGAGTGCAAATTGACAGTTTATTATCTGATTAAATCTCGACCGCTTTAGCGGGAGGGATTTAATCTTTGATAATAAACTGTCAATTTGCACGAGTTATATTAACCTTATGGCAACTTAGCTTGAGAAAAAATTTATAGATAAAATTTAGAAGCACGAGTGGTATTTGTGGAGAATATTTCACGAATAAATAATTCATTAACTACATCTTCTATATTATGTTCAGTAATTAATTGCCTTCAGACGTTTCCTTGTTACTTTTTAGAGATTATTCACCTTTATCTTCAATTTCATCATTTACGTCACATAAAAATGCATTTCCAAAGCGACTCATCTAATAAAAAACAAAGTAGGTTTAAATTATGACAATCAAGAAAAACAATATACGTTAAACCATAGGTACTGTAACTTATAAGACTAGTCATCACAACAAAGCACGCTTCGACCAATCACATTACGGGTATAATCACACAAATTGCATATTACCAATCTATCGCTTTTACGTTCTAAGGCTGCGGCTCAGATGGTATGGTACCGCCATCTAGTAACACTAGCTTAACTTAACTGGCCTAAACAGTGAATTGAATTATTATATTAAAGTGTTTATTAATATATATTTATGTATTTAATCTTTGTTTCTAATTTGAGAAGTTTGATAGTTAAGTTAAAGTTTACTTGTTTAAGTAGACAGACTTTAAGTACAACGAATTATAATGTATATAGTGATACTGCAGAGTTTTGATTTTCCAAATAAGTGTTAGCTGCTTTGTGGTGATTGATGAATTATCATACGTAAGTACCTACATTTGTGTATTTATCTTGAAATAACTGATTTGTCTGCTTCGTAGATATTTATATTTAATTTTAGTCGTGAAAATTATTTTGTAATTACGTTAGGTATTAAGCCATTGAAAGCTGTGTATAACTAGTCCCGAACCTATATAAGTTCTACACAGCATTGGCTTTTTAGGTTATTAATACCTACAGTACTACAATTTACGTTAACAATTAGTAATAAGCTAGAGAAGATATTTATAGATAACATTTAAAAGCACGATTTGTCCTATTTGCTGAATACATTTCACGACACAAAACGTCAAAAAATTTTCGCAATATTTGCCGCTGCAGCGACCTAAAGAATTAGAGCGATAAATTTTGCATGTTGGCACTCTCAAAAGCCGACCTAGCTTGAATTATCACTAATAATGACGTTTGATTGGTGCAATGTTGTGAAAAAACGGGCTCTCATTGGCTACAGCTTTAATGAGTGAAATAATCCTTTAAATACTTGAAAATTTAAAAGTTACCTATCTCCGCTTACTAGGGTTGATGAGAGTATATGCCGGAATGATATTTCTCTATGAAGTTTGCAGATTGGGCTTTAATTATGACTACGGTATTGTGTTCAGCTCGTGAAAATACGTCGGAAATTATATGTTCAGGTATTATGTAGAGCAAAGTCAATTTCGGGCTATGATTCAGTCATTTTTGGGTACGTTTTTATCCTAAATATGGATTTTACAAGATATTCGATCGTCGCGCATAAATTCTGACCTTGGATTCGGTTTCAGTGTCCCAAATTACGTATAGATAGTGATCAGTTCATGTAAGCTTTTTATTTGCTTGTTTGGGATTTTTCGGGCATTGTGTAGGTGTTTTTTGAGGTTATGTCAAAATTCCTAACTGATCGGCTAATTCTGACCCGTATTCAGTTTCAGCGTCCCAAATTATGTATAGATATAGTAATCAGCTCATTTAAGCTTTTTATTTACTTGTTTGGGATTTTTCGGGCATTTTTAAGGTGTTTTTTGAGGTTATCAAAATTTCAAGAGCCAATCAGGCAAAACGAACTTCGGATTCGTGTTCAGCGGGTCAAAATGCATGGCAGTATATAGGTCTGCCTTCTAGCACTCGATATTTTTTTTGTGTGTGCCTGTGTAATCAATTGTAAAATAACTTTGAATTTGTATGCAATGTTATAATAGAATTCCACCCATTCAGTCGTAAAAAGACATAAATTCAGCATATTCTATTACCCAGTCATAATTGATAACCTTTTTAGCCGCAAATTCACGCGGCTTGCAAATAAAATCACCAGCTCGAGCATCTCCTCAAACTCCGGATGATTTATTCGCGTCGCATAAATTACTATCGAGCCGTGTATACATTTTTATAATGGCCGGGCCATAATCCCGCAAGCATAATCCTGCAATTCGTCAACCGAGAAGACACCTATCGCCTAATTGACGGCGATGACGCCGTCCCGCTTTTTTTCGCCCAGGGCGGCCCATTGAGCTCCTCTGTGACAAGAGCCGATAAATGAAGAGTGTCTGATTATTTTCGTTTCATTAAAATTTATTTGTAATGAAAGCTAATTTAAATGTTGTTTAATATACTCGTACACATATCTTAAATAAAATAAAATAATTTTTTAAAACGATAGTTAAATCTTTTAAGGCAAATTGGGTTCTATACTATATTAGAGCCGAGTTGAACAAAATAATACGTTGCCAACATTAAAAACACTATTTTAATAGGGAACGCAACAGCGATAGGTGTGTAATGAAGCATTCTTTAAATTCCTGCTCCATTACTAAGATTCCGGATTTACACACGACACCAATGTGCACACGGCACGCGAATCTACCAGCTCCCGTCTAGAGGCGCGGATTTGCACACGACACCAAACTATACGCAGTTCTACGTCACCAGTAAGCGAGGAGTCTTGGATATAAAAGCCGGCCACAAATCAACATAATTGAGAATGGATAATTCTGCCAATCTGTCTACAGCGTACTGAGCTGGACATATTGCAGTTTTGTGCATATCTCCCGACGCAAACACGACGGAACGAATGCAATCTGACCCTGGGAATCCTACAGCGTGTTGAGCTGTTAGTCATTCCCCGGCGCCGTTTCGCCGCCAAAACCAGAGCGAATGAGCCTGACCTGGAGACCTCCTACAGCGTGTTGAACTGGGAAACTTCTTGAGTCGACGATATTCACCCGACGCCCGATGCCACTCCCGTAGCAACAACAAACGTCGCATCGCAATCGTTACACTCTCTCTCAGATAATAGAAAATGTTGTCCTAAGAACCGTAAAAGATACGGACATATAACCTGTACCTATATGTTATGTAACACTGCCACACATTACCTGATTGGAAAAGTAACTAAATTGTTTATATCTGTGTGTGTGTGTGTGTTCTGTTAAATGGCACTGGTCATAAACCAAATAGCCAGACATTTGTTGTCTACTCTACGGATTGTTAAAATTAATCAAGAAAAAGTGGAATAAAAATTACACTTTTAACATATATACTACATACATTTAATATACATTTTCAATTAAAAATTACAATCAAATAATAATTGTTATCAGGTATAAACTAGATTTTTTTCAAATATTTGTTACTACATATTATAAGTGGGTTCAGGAAAGGTATATATATTTTTTAATTAACCTCTTTTTTTTTGTTTATATCTTTATTGGGCTGTCTTATTAACAAACCGTTACAGGTGACGTAATACTGTTAGACGTATCATTCAGCGAAGAGAGGCCGACTAAGATAATGCACGGATCACAAAACATAAATAAAGCTTATGCAACTCTTAGTCTTTAGTTAATAGACGTAGGAAGCTATCAATAGACAATAAAATATGCCTATATAAGGTAATCTTCCGACCAATGCTGACCTATACCTGTGTGTCTTGGAAGTTCATTTCAGACACACAGTGCCTTAGGTTACAGCATACTCAAAATAAGCTGCTACGACTATTAACAAGTTCGTCAATATATTACCATGGAAGATTTACATAGGCTTACAAATGACAAGACAATACATCGGCGAGACTGTCAAAAAATTCCTACTATACAAACCTCTTAACTCTGACTTAACTCGTGACCTGACACATACAAGAAGATACGACAACATTCCACACGTCCACAAAGTTCTACATGAACGATTACCACTTTACGATTTACCCAGAAATTACTGACGTAACTTCACTCCCTAAAACCCCCACCTCTCATAAACATATAAATCCAACATGCACAATTTCGTATCCACTTCCCATTTCCTGATACCCCCTTGAACCCCTCGCTGAAATTCCTTAGCACAGAAATTAGGCATATTGTGCAACAACATGTTTTTATATACTTGATTTTTTTTAATAGGGTTTTTATTGATTTTCCCTATACAATTTCTTCTATGGCAAAAGTTCTAATCGTCTCATTTTCAAAGTTCAACGTCTAAAAGAAAATGCAAGCGATCAGTACAGAAACTTGCTAATTGTCTCTATTTTCTTCATGCCTGCTACAACACCTGGCCGCTGCGTGACATCGCGTGATTCTCGCGTTGTTGTTACGTAGGTTTTTCATATATTATTAATACTAATGAAATAAATGCAATACCTTTTTGACATGTACATGTAGTTAAATAAAAATAAAAGATATTTAAACTGAAAATTGGAAAAGTTGGATTACAAAACGTCTGCCAAGACGTATGAATAAGAAAAAGAAGAATTGAAATACATGCAAAAGGTATTTTTAAATTTTCTCTTTGAGGTGAACACAAAGAGGTAGATAGTTGTGCAACGGAATATGCAGTCCGAACGGACCTACATTATGGGAAACATCTACCCGATGGTTAGCGTAGGTCAAAACGTATACCCTGGATGTATCATTTAAATTTAACCATGTACTTTCTGAAAATCTTTCCGAGATGTGGTCTTTACGCAAGTTGAAACTCAATTTAATGTAGAAATTCTGATGTTTTCGAAGAGTCATTCTGTTCCTAGCTAATAGAGCAGGCCAATATACAATATCGCAGTATGCAAGAAATATAAATAGAAATAGTTTATTGATGTTACAAACTTATAAAAGTTTTACACAAGTCAAATTAGTTAAGTTCTAATAATACAAAAATATTGATTATATAATTGAAGATGTTCAATTAATAAACACAAATAAATTACGCACATAGTTTTGACAAACACGAATTAAAATAACGGTTAAAAGTTTTACACTTTAAAATATTATTAAAATTAGTAATAAAAATTTCATACAAAAAGTAATATAAAATGGGAGTTTGTTGAAAAACGAAGGACCAAAGACCATTTTTACTTTTTTCTAATCGTAAATTATTGAATCTTGTATCATGGCAATGTATATTATGAACGACGTAATAATTTATGTTTTCTTTAACACATATCAAGGACCTATAAAAATAAGGAACTGTTAGTATTCCATGTTTAATGAATTTATATTTTACGTCAACTCTATACCCAAGACTTGAAATCGATCTTACAATACGTCTCTGTAAGCTAAATATTCTATCTAAATGAGCTGTATGCCCCCAAGTTAGAATTGTATAAGAAAAAGTGCCTTGGAATAATGAAAAACAGGCTGTCTTAATGACATTTAAGGATATGTCCCCTATGAGATTGTTTATCATATAAACACACCTTGTCAGTTTTTTTAAACATAGTCCACACGATGGCTCCAATACAGTTTTGGATCAAGAACTACTCCCAGAAATTTTACATTATCTGGGTTTTCATACTTTTCAATATAACGAGTAGAAAATACCACATTTGCTGTTTTGGTATCATTTAAACATAAGACATTGGCTTGGAACCACTGGGAAGTAGTCGACTGTGTTTGCAGCATAATATTTTCCAACTCAATCTGGTTCTCATTACAATTTACTTTAGTAGTATCATCTGCATACAACACAAATTTAGTATTTAAAACATATTATGGTAAGTCATTGACATAGATCAAGAATAACGGGGGTCCAAGAACGGATCCCTGAGGTACTCTATGATCTATGCCCGCTTGTTGATGTCATACCGTTATAAGCAGTGACTTGGTTTCTATTTTCGAAATAACTTTTAAGTAGTTTTAATGACCTTAGTTTTACACCATATTTGTTCAATTTTCGGAATAATACATTATGCCGAACACAGTCGAATGCCTTCGAAAGGTCACAGTGTCACAAAAAGTGCAGCTGCATAATATTTATTTTGATATGCATCTCTGATGTAATTCAAGAGTAGACTTATAGCATATGTGGTTGATAAAATTAATGCATCGTACAACGGCATCTTTATATAAGAGCTTAGAATATCCTTATACCGTGCGTGTAGCGGAGCGCTAGGCATAGAGAGTAAAATTACAACATCGCGCGTGCCAGCTGGCTGAAATGAAATAACAAAGCTGGGACGCTCCGCCCGACGGAGGAATTTACGGCAGCTGTGTTGCCATATCTCTCGCGCTACGTGAATGTACATGCCTAATGGGAAATTACACGCACTGTATTATATGTATTATAAATACATATTTAATTGTTTTAATTTGCCATCAGATTTTTGTGCCAATTTGGTAACGTGCGTGGAGAATTTTAACTTAATAACGTCGATATGTAAACCAAAATTTTTTGTTTTATCAACGGGGGACAAAATATAATTTTAAAATTAGAATCACTAACAACTTCGTTATAGATTCATTTAGAGCTATCCCCGAGTACTGATACACCAGCAATTGTTTCCGGAGTTAATTTTATCCTTATCTAATAAAAAACTCTTGAAATGAAATAAAAAATGTAATACAGTGTCGCCCGCAGCATGCACATGTCAACAAAAAGACAATTCTGCTCCAAGGACTGAACCTATCATGCCTTAAGTATTTTTGTGTGCTGAATCCGAATTTTCAATTAAAGAAATTTTCTACCTCGTAGATTTCGAGTAAATCCCAGTTTTTATTGTCAAAAAACCATATTTTGACGATAAAAACCGGGATTTACTCGAAATCTGTGAGGTAGAAAATTTTTTTTATTGAAAATTTGGATTCAGCACACAAAAATACTTAAGGCATGATAGGTTTAATCGTTGGAACAGAATTTTTTGAAAATTTTATGTGTTTGTAATGTTTACAATCCAGTATGATCTGTAGCCAAGCGACCCTAAATTGTTTATGCTTTTACCTACGATCACTACTGTACATAGTAAAAAAACACACTACCTGCCATATATGTAAGTTGAATTTTACATATTGTAAACAAAACGCATTGTAAACAAATCGCACGGTAAACAAAACGCGCGGGACACGTAAATATAGGTGGTTTAGTTCGCTGATGAGAGGTTTAAAAAAACAAATGCGCCTACATATTTTTCAAACGCTGTCAAAACTGACATAATATTTGTTGAATAATATTGTTGACTAGTAAACTAAATTCAAATTTTATTAAATAAATAAATATGATCGTAGGTAAAATATAGTACATAATTCGAGTTGTAAAGCAATTACGCACTCATGGAAATACGCATTCGCTGCTACACGGCATCGTGCGTAACTTTTCCATTCGTGCGTAATATGCTTCTTACAACACTCATTACGTATTATACTATTGTATTAAATATCTGTCAAATCTGACTAGTATGTTACATTATGTATGGAATTATCATTAATATCAAATATTCAGTATATGAAAAGAAATATTTTTATTTGCTACATCTGTGTGAACTTCTAGAGTCTAGTTATTTATCGTATTGTCAAGTTGACATATTTTGATTATTATTTTATCAATGAGTCTTTCAGAACCCCAAGGTATTGAGATTTCTTCTACAGCCTACATGTATTGGAAGTAAAAATAGCAAATTCTTAGTAACTTCGTCATGGATGAAGTAAAAAAATATTTTGAGGTTTCTGGTTCTTGTACACACACTAAATCACAATTTTTTTTCATCCCCTTTAATAATGGGGTGGGAATGGTAATGGGGGTGGCTAATGTCAAAAATTTTTTTGAGACCCCAGCTTCTCTTGTATATACTAAATACCAATTTTCTGGACTCTTACCTACTTGATTTAGCTATTTACCCCAAATTTACCCCAATTTACCCCCCAACCCTTCGACGGAAGAAGATGAAAATATAATCTATTTCCAGATCTCGTTAAAGTACATATGTGTACCAAATTTCAAGTCAATATCTTGAAGGGTTCCAGAGTAAACGTGCGCACAAAAGAAGTTGCAGACAGACCGACAGACAGAATTTTTTTTTGCTCAAACTTAAAATCTCGACGTTTTATGACATTCTAAGCCTATTTGAACAACAAAAATTTTTTTAAAATTTTTTGTCGTTACTATACTTCCACTGGATGTGGAAGTAAAAGATGGTAATACAATACCCCAATTTACCATCTGCCATTAGCCTGGTTCTCCATAGTGATGAACTACCTATTCCTAATCCATCTCAAGAATACAGCCTTGATTCTGTCGAAGAATCGGATGATAATGTAGATGACGACTTAGTCCAGCCATCAACATCAAGATCCCGATTTCTTTGCCGAAGTGTCCGGTGGTGACCCACACAAAATTAATCAACGCGAATTAAGTGGTCTTATAAGAGATCTTCAACACTGAAGACCTACAACAATGGAATTTACTACCAGAAAATGTTAAAGTTTCCATGTATCGAAGTCGTCAAAAAGATCTTATACCTTTTTTCAAAATGGAAAATGACTTGGTTGCCTGCAAAGACATTAACGGTTTAATGAGTGCTTTACACATTCCCTATGATCCTAGTGACTGGAGACTTTTTATTGACGCCTCTAAACTTAGTCTAAAAGCTGTGTTACTCCACAATGGAAATAAATTGCCATCAATTCCAATCGCCCATGCTGTCCACATGAAGGAAAATTACAGTAACATGAATGTATTGCTACAAACTATAGAATAAGTGGCAAGTATAAGTCGCAGATTTGTGCAGACTTAAAAGTGATAGCTATCTTACTTGGTATGCAGCAAGGGTATACCAAATATTGCTGTTTTCTTTGTGAGTGGGACAGTCGAGCGCGATTAGAACATTACAAAAGAAAAATTTGGCCGCCAAGTCTGGGTTTTGAACCAGGAGAAAAAAATGTTGCTAACATTCCATTAGTTGATTCACAAAAGGTAATACTGCCACCACTCCACATAAAACTGGGGCTTATGAAAAACTTGGTAAAAGCTATGGACAAAGAAGGACGTGCTTTCAGTTATTTAAAACAAAAATTTCCCAGACTTAGTAATGCGAAAATTAAAGAGGAAATTTTTGTGGGTCCTCAAATCAAGAACCTTTTCAAAGATGCTGAATTTGACAATATTCTAGAAGGTAATGAAAAAGCTACTTGGAATTCCTTTAAAATGGTAGCAACACACTTTCTCGGTAACAAAAGAGCAGAAAACTATAGAGACCTTGTTGGGAATCTTCTTTCTTGCTACCAGAAATTAGGATGCAATATGTCATTAAAAGTCCACTCTCTACATTCACACCTAGATTACTTCCCAGAAAACTGTGGTGCAGTAAGTGATGAGCATGGAGAGAGATTCCACCAGGATATTCAAAATATGGAAAAAAGATATCAGGGCAAAAATGGACTTCTGCGATGTTGGCAGACTACTGTTGGACATGTACAAGAGATGCTCCAGAAGTAACTTATAAGAAACGGGCTAAGAAGCGCAAGAAGAATAATTAATTTTCTAATTAAAGGGCTTATATTCTAATTAAATATATAGTATATAACATGTATTTGAAATATATATCAAAATGGCAAATATTTTTTTATATGATGTAATTAATTGCTTTTTTTTATTAAAATTATACCATAATATGTGAGTTCGGTCAGTTATTACAATTCTTAGAGCCAACAAAATTTTTTTATGACTATATTAGACGTAGCTGGGACCAAAACAATGCAAATAAGTGGTTTTGGTTAACGATACAAAATAAAAGTTAAAATTTGTAGGTGTGTGATATTATTAGGATGTGGTGATAAAACAAGAACGCAGATGCAGGTATGCGAAATCTTCAATAAAGCATTCTGACCGGCGCATTTCGTAGTCTACTGTTGAGAATAGAAGAAAAATTTCGTCAGTTTGGAAATGTCACAGATATTCCTATATCTGGTAGGAAACCATTTCAGACGATGAAAATAGATCGGATATATTGGTAGATATTCAAGATAATCCACAAAATCCTACAAGATAAGTTGCCGCCGATAATGATATTAGTAAGAGGTCCATTTGCGTCTTCCCAAAAAAAAGAATTATACCACCTATATAAAATTCATTTGATTCAAGAACTTAACTACGATGGCCTGATCTTGATTGTAATTTTGCGAAATCATGACAAATAGATGCAAACATAAAAAACATATTATTTTCTGATGAAGCAACATTTGTCTTAAATGGAACAATCAACAAACAGAACTGTAGATATCGGAGTACAGAAAATCCACATTTGATGATGAAGGACTATACTCAATATTCTAATAAAGTGAACGTTTGGGCTGCAATTGTAAATAATTCAATTTTCGGACTATAACAATAACTTCCTAGTTCGAAAAACAGGTTAAAACAGGCCAGAATAGGGTTTCAAATATTTTAAATCCCATTCTGGCCTATTTTAACCTGTTTTTCGTGGTTAACAAACCACCAAATCCTGACCTGACGGAGCAAAACTGACATCGGGATCGTGTTCAGCGGTCAAAAATACATCGAACACATGGTCTACTTATTTAAGATCTTTAATTTATATCTTAAATTCTATTCTGGCATATTTTAACCTGTTTTTCGTGGTTAACAAAAAATCCTGACCTAATTTTGTAAATCTAACATCGGGATCGTGTTCAGTGATCAAAAATACATGGGCGTATATATGTGATATTTCAGAAAATTTACTTTTTTTTTTGTATGCCTGAGTAATATTTTCATAAAGAAAGTAACTTTGCATTAGGACTCGCCTCCATGCCGGATCCTAATACCGTCAAAATGAATTATGTGCCTCGAATATTTTACAGTAAGCTTTCGGTTAAAAATAAACTGAATATTTCTATATTTATTTATGGAGGCAAAGTTCCTATTAAATATCTACTCTCAAAAACTAGAGCTGTATTCCATCCAGTTATGATAATTTTATTGTCTATGCAAATTTCCCAATGCTATCTTGCACATAAATAGAATTTGTGACAAAAGGAGGCTAAGTCGACAGGAATTACGACTTTTGAGAGCCGAGCGTGCCTGTAGCTCTATTATGCGCAAGAGAGGTATGCAGAGTTGCATCAGCTTTAATTAAATTAGGCCTTTTATTTTTACTATTATTCGTGATCCTTTAAGCCGGGCACCGACATAAGCAGCTGGAAGTTTTAAATGCGGTTTTATACTAAAATTTTTATGCGCACGTTATGTCATCTCATTTGTGTTAATGAAGGCCGGGAACGTTTTGTGAATGTTTTAATTTACTCAGAAGTATGTGGTAACCGCTTTGGATTTATTTAGAAATTCATATTTTTGGTACTAGGACCGAGTACTCTCAGTTATGTAGAAGACTATTTGCGAAGGTATTTTTCAGCTTGTACAGGGTGATTGTTTTTAAAATATGTTTGTAGGTGGGCGTCACTTTGCATACATAAAGATTATATTCTATAAAACGAAATAGACTGAAAAAATTTCGTAATTTTTTTTTTTAATGTAAAGCATACCTACAAACAAATTAAAACATAAAAGCAACAAGAAAACCGCTGCCCAAGGAATCACTACTTCCACACCCAGATTTGCTACCCAAGTATCTCACAACGAAAAAATATGTGGAAATAATTGTTTATGGAACTTTAATAATATAATATTTGAAATCGTCTACCCCAAAAACCCATAAAATGATATCCCCCATTGGTAGCGAGGTGGGGGTAGTGTTAGGGTGGTGGTAGTGGAGATGGATGGATTAAAAAAAGTATTTTGAGGCCTTTGGTTCTTGTACACACACTAAGTCACATTTTTTTTTCACCTTCTTTTATGATGGGGTGGGGGTAGTAATGTGGGGGGCTAATGCCAAAATTTTTTTTAAAACATTAGCTTCTCTAGTATATACTAATACCAATTTTATGGACTCTTACCTGCTTAATTTACCTATTTACCCCCCTTAACCCCAATTGACTCCCCAACCCTTCAACGGAATAAGAATGAAAATATAAGTTCCAGATCTCGTTAAAATACATACGTGTACAAAATTTCAAGTCAATATCTTAAATGGTTCCAGAGTAATTGTGCACAAAGAAAGTTACCGACAGACCGAAGCAGACAGAATTTGTTTTTGCTCAAACTTAAAATCTCGACGTTTCATGACATACTAAGCCTATTTGAACAATAAGAATTAAAAAAAAAATTTACTATACTTTTCACTGGATGTGGAAGTAAAACTGTGAATGTATTAATATTTAAACATAGTGAGACAAGTATTGATAAATCAAAAGATGTATAATTGTTTTAAAATTGCTCAATATGAGCACCATTGTTATCTTGAAACAATCGTAATTTTCAAATCACAAATACGGCGGCGAACGACTAGCTAATTTTATGCGGGGCTGGGTTCGTGGATCCAGTTTTTATATGGGATAGAGAGAACCAATAGTTTCACAGGTATTTGCCAAACCAGTTTTGTTTCGTCATTAAAAAAGGAGTAAAAATATAGATCTTAATAAAAAGGGCGTCATCCACAGTAAAACTGATAATGAACTGCCCCTCGTTAATCACAAAACCGACTCGACTGCTGTGGAAAAGCCTGATAAAAAGAAAGACACAAACAAATAAAGTAAACAGATCTAAATTTTAAGACAAAATGTACCATTTATTAATCATATTTTAAATCGGAAAATTTAGTGAAATACAAAAAAAAAACAATAAATTAATTCAGAATAGCAAAATTATATATAAAAATACGACTACATGGTCCAAATTATCATGGTTAGTAATGATTATTTAAAAGAACTAAATAATTAAAGTTATGGTTGGTAAATACACCGTTAATATTAGAATAATCCATGAAAGAAACAATATATATCTAAGATCAAAAATTATTACATAACTGTAAAAATATGTAAGTTGCAAAACATGAATAATTAACGAAAATAGAATGTTCATTGATATCTTGCTGTAATAAAATCGTAGCACAATAAATACTATAGAAATATACACATTTCTCACCACCTGATGGACGCATTGAGGGTGACTTCTGGTGAGGTTCATCAGCTACTACCAAATTGTTTCATACAACGTAGGAAACGGCAAGAGAGCGGCATGACATATGTCGGCTACTCTGGAGCACCTGAATAACGCTAACAGTTTTGCTTTTATGCGTGTTGAACTTGACTATTCTCCAGAAGTGAATCTACTAGACTATACTGAACTCTACTACTACTCTACTAAACTGACCTTGAACGTATCTCAAAATCAATGAAGATTACACGAATTACTTAAAGTTGTTGATCCAGTAATAGAACGAAATGCGTTGTTTGCGCATCCAGAGAATGTTTTGTTGGCAATGCTTGTCGATGAAAGAGAATATATTCGAGAGCTTGGTTGCAGAAGAATCTTAAAAGCAAGACAAACCGTCCCAAAGAAGAAGACTGTTAGAAATTTCGTACCACTGACTTTCAAGCTTCCCACCGATTACACTGAAATTATTAATTGAAATTCTTGTGTGTTGTATCCTCCCTCAATGCTGCGGGGCCTAAGTGAAGATGATATTAATTCACTCACCAATTCTGACACTAGGCCCATCAGAGAAATACAAAAGTTTCCCTGTCACACCCAGGCTGTGAAGAGGTGCGTCAAACTGGTGACAGAGGCCTCGAATAAAGTATGTGGACATGAAGCTAGAGATGGCTATATCCGAGCAACACTGAAGTTTGGATCGGTTATGCCTCATTTTTCCAAAAAATCAGCCTTTAAATGTGTACCTAGTACATCTAAAAAAGTAAAAGTAAAAACACAATAAGCCAAAGAATCCTGCTCATAGTACTCATATCTTTGGCTTACTGTGTTACCTATGGAAAATGTTTGTAAATAGTTGTAAATATAATGTCAATACCACATCCAACAATTGGATGGTTAGTTGGATAGGGTGTGGGTGGAACTCGACGTGCAACCAACTCCACGTGGTCAGTTCTGGATCGTTTTGTTCTAGCAACACGAGCGAAGAGTTGCACAGTGAAAATTGCGAAAAATTGGTAAATTTATGTTTTTTCTCAGACGTTGCGCGAACGGAAAAAATTATATTATTGATCAGAATTTAATTTATTTAGGTTATCTAAACCATAAAACAAGCTTAAAAGTTTTAACTAACAGAAAAAAATTACAAAGATATCGTGATTTTTGCCATTTTTCATAAACTGTAAGTATGATGCGCGAACGAAGGATGTTAACCGATTTTAATTTTTTTCTTGCCATTTTTCTTTTTATTCCAGTAGGCAACTTTTCCGCTCTAAATCGTTCCGAAAAAAAAATATATTTTTTTCGACCCACCCTACTATAGAGTCCTGCAGAACCTTAAATAAAATATCGGCATTAATAGTATAGAGTATATTTGTACCCTTTATTTTAAGGTATGCGTTTACGAACAAAACAACTTTCATTGCATGATAACCACAAGTAGCATCTGAAGTACTCTAATAGGATTCGGGTCGGCAAGAAAAGTTAGCAACTGTCATAATTAACCTTATCTAAGTTGAATCTCACTCACTGACATGCAGGATAGAAACATGTTGTAACGAAGAAAATATCGGGTATATTTAAGCACGCACCCGCTCTAATTAATTACCCTATCCGCGAGAATATACACTCAACTATTTGCATATTTTAACTATTGCCGAGCTACGTATCGTAACTTTGTACATAAATTACTTAATTGTGTGTGCGGGATATGGGATGAATAAACGTACATCGGGTGAATGAAAATTTGCAAAGCATAGATACAATTGGATTTTGCGAAGCTTTCTGTTCATTTCATGAAATTTTATGGTTCTCATTTATTATGCACATTAAAATACGTGAACGTGCTTCTTTCAATCATAGGGACATACTTATTTTTCTTGAGTTTAGTGAATATTTTTGACAGTCATGTCAACAAATAGTTTTGACAATGTTTCAACAGTGGGTAGCATCCAAATGGCACTAGTGGTAACATAATCGACTTAATCTTCTCAGACATCGTTGACTTAAAATGTACGGTACATCACACACCTAAAATAACTGACCACTATATAGTTTGTGTTAATCTTAATACTGGAAAAACTGACAAACAAGACAAATATCTACTTTCTCGCGTTCAAATCAATTTTGCTGAGCTCAATCAAAATCTCTCTTTAGTAAACTGGAACTATACACAGAGAAACATCGACGATAAATATAATTCTCTCATTTCTACTATCCAAAATAAGTTAGAGGAAGGTGCGCCAAAAAAAGAAGTAGTCATCAGAGCCAGGTTTCAGGAGTGGTGGAACAATAAAATATGTTACGCGACCGAACAACGAGACCTCAGTTAAAAAACTATAAACAAAATAAAACCCAACTGAATAGGGAAATATACAAACATAAGAGAAATGTAGCACAAAAGACAATACGAGAAGAGGAAAGAGTATATTATGAAAATAAAATAGATTTTTGCAAAATAGACCCCAAAAATTTATGGAATACATTAAAACCACTAAGATCTGCGACAAAAGGTTCTGACCTTGACAAAATTCAAATTAACGATGAAGAAGTATCAGATCCATCAATAGTCCCTTGAGGTAAAGCTTTTACCCCAAAAGTTCTGCGACCTGACACCAAGACCTTGTTGTCGAGGGCGGGGAACACGATGGTGACAATATTTTCCGACCTAGCGTCCAACCGCTACCCCCAAATCGAAAAAACACCCATTTTTCCGATTTTCCGGTGCTTTGCTTGCGAGAGCCAGATCGGGTTTTTTTGGTTAGTTTGAATAAAATAACTAATTGACTATTGACTATTGACCACAGGTGACCTAACCCACTCCCCGGGGTTGAAACTCCCCCCACCCCCAATAACTAGATGCCACAAAAACAGCGAAAATTAGCTAGAAAACGGTATACTCCCGTTTTCGAGAGCGAGGAATACGATAAGATAATATTTCCTGACCTACCCTTCACCAACTATCTCTAAACCTGAATACCACCCCCTTTTCTGATTTTCCGGTGCTAGGCTTGCGAGGGCCTGTCGTATCGTTATTTTTTTCGATTATAACCCGACCAGAGATTATACTTTGCTAGGCGGCAGCTCTCTCGTCGGAGGCATTGGGTGTGAGTAAGGATCTTTGAAAAATTTAATTTTAAAGTCTTCAATTACTTAAATAGGCGCCACTTAATCTTGTTTTAGTTAAGACCAAGAAAAAATGCCTATTCTAGCCTTTTGGGTTGGCGGGTGTTGCAAAAAAACAAAGTCAAGGTTGGGTCCTCAAATTGGATTTAATAAAGTTTAAAAATCTATCACAATAAGTTATCCTTATGGGGTAAGAATGTGCTCTACGAGCACCAAAATGCTTAATAATTTATTTAATTTCGCAGATGGTCCGCTTTTTGGCCCCCTCAAATAGTACTATTTGTGGTTCACAGTAACTGTGGAACTTATTAAAAATCGTAATATTAACGAAGTTATCTGACTTAAATTAGATGTAAAATTGGCTTGGTAATTTAGCAAACAAATTATTTGAAAAAATTTGTAAATTTATAATTCAACGCCGTCGTCCCACACGACGTTTATTGTATAATCAGAGGCTGGAATTTGACGTCGCCGTTTCTGAGTAAATAGAAAAGACAGTCTGACCTTATTTTCAATTTGTCGACACCTCATATAATCGTATTACAGCTCCAATTAACCTAGATCCAGGATCATAAAATCATTAAATACCAAAACAGCAAGTCTACAGGGTACGAGTTACGAAATGCGAAAATTCCAAGGTGTAAGTTGCAAAATGCAAGTTAGCCAGGTGCAAATTAATCAAATGCAAGTTAGGCCGGCAAATCTTCTCGCAGAATGGCCCTTCTTTTAAATATAGTTTAATAAAATTCTCTAAGGGGTTTATCTAGCCATGTGCTCGGTGCCCCAACAGCTTCTTAAATGGCCGTTACTTCCTTCCAAACCCTTTTTTCCGAAACCGAATCCATGAACGTTGGAAACCCGTAATGGTATTTAAAATTCATACACCTCGCAATGACGCGCTCAACCTGTACCGACAGTGCGCTCAGCCGATAACCTGATTCTAAACTAAACGTAAACAACTAACATGGCTGTTTCTGTCCGAACATTGGCGTAACAAGTGTTAACTGAAAAACGTATGACTTTCATGTAATTACATCCCAGGCATAAAGTGATTGAAAACGCACACAACGTTACGCGGCACCTAACTGCCTACATTTTACAATACTGGGAAAAGGTTTCACTACCGCTTTACCCCGTTTTAGACGCCCGCATACGCCGACAATTTATCAACAAATTAATTTAAGCAGTATGAGCCATGCTAATTACCAAACAAACTCTGAAGGTTCCTAGTACCATGAGGGAGTCGAACATTCTTCCAAGGTATAGTAATAATAAGGTAACATGCTACTTCCTTAAATTAACCGAATTAAACTTTATACCATAATGATATAATTATAAATGCGTTGCGTCGCTCCTATGCGCTCAATGAAGAAATGTTCCTACCACTTGAGTACAGGACAAGGTAAGGTATACCAAAAAGAACCACGCATACAGGGTTCGCCCCGAAAAGTACTATTTACCCGTTACACGATCAGTGAGAATAAAATAGTTAAATATTGACCACACCCGGGGGTTGAAACTACCCCCACCCCAATAACGAAATACCTCGACAACAACGATAATAAGCTATTTTATTAAAAACCGCTGCCCAAGGAATTACTACTTCCATTCAGATTTTCTATCCAAGTTTCTCACAACGAAAAAAAATTTGGTACTATATTCGCACTCCACTATGTGGAAATAATTTTTATGGAACTTTAATGATCTAATATTTGACATCGTCGACCCTAACAACACATAAAACGATATTTCACGTCGGTAGTGGGAGTGGTAGCGGAGGCCTTTGGTTCTCGTACACACACTAAATCACAATTCCATTTTTTTTTCACCCCTGTGGTCATTCAGGTTGAAGGGTAGGTCGCCCACGAAAATGGGCGTTTTCCAGCTGATTTTCGCTATTTTCATGGCATTTTAGGGGTGGAGGTATTTTCAACCCCCCGGGCGTGGATTAGGTTACCTGTGATCAGTATTTACTTATTTTATTCAAACTGACCAAAAAATACCCGATCCGGCAAGCCCTCGCAAACATAGCAACGGAAAATCGGTGGTGGCGGTTGGACGGTGTCGAAAAATATTGTCACCATCGTGTTTCCCGCCCTCGAAAACGGGGGGTGCATGCCTTGCGGTCCGGTCGCAGAACTTTTAGGGTAATAAGCTTTACCTCAAGAGATTATTGATGACTTAAGAAAACATTAAAAATCGTAACCGGAAGTGAGGTGAAAATTCCATGAGTCGGGCGAAATTAGCTTGTATAAAAGCTCCCTTTAGGTCTGTGGTAGTATTAATGACACACACAAGTTTTTCATGTATCTTATTCATAGGATATTTGACGGCCGGCTTTCCGACTATGGGCCTTTGGATTTATAAGTTTCAAAAATTTTGCTATTTTTAATGCCAGACTCCCAAATGTATTAATTTCGACAGGTTAAACAGTGCGGTGCATCTTCCGTTCTTGTGGGAATTGAACAACCGTCCGTGTGGAGTTTGCGGTGGATGCAGCCATTAATATTAACGGAATAACAATGAATCTTTTTTCTTTATCACCCCAAACGATCTTACAATGTGAGGTTTACAGTCGGGTATTTTGATGATTAAAAGATCATGTTTGTCCTCTATGTCGTCCAGACTTATTTTCGTAAATTCTTTCCTCCTGCAAGCACCCGCTATTCCGATAACCAGTGCAACCTAAAAATGTAGATAAAATCACCAGAAAGGATGAGGCTCTCTAAGGCCTGTTTTCGATCCCCTACAATTTTTGAGAAAAATAGGTTAATTTTTTGGACTTCTTGAGTAAAAATAGGTTATTTGCAGGTGAAACGGATAATTTCCAAAATTATTAATTATTCACTATAACTTGTTACAACTTTTACTTTAGTCTAATTGATCGTTACTTAACGAAGATTGAATTCTAACTGAGTTGTGATAAGAGGTCAGCTTGAATTTATATGGTCTCTTATCACGTATGATTTCATTGTTTATTTGGATCTAGGAGACCTAACATATAATATTATGCATACAGGTTGAATAATACATAAAATAAAAATGAGTACATATACCAAGTGTTAGCTATAACTCCTTCCTCCTAAAATGGAAGTGTGAGAATCGTGGGAGACAGCTGACAGGTTTGCTTCTTAATCCATATGTTTCGAGCTTTGTTGCTTCGGGAATTTAATGGATATATTTTTCTTTTAAGTCTTTCTTTCTGTCCAAAGGTATAATGCAAGTAAAATAATTAGTACTGGTATGAGAGGCCATAAATAATTAAATTTCCGTGGGCCCTGGGGTAAGTTTTTAACCATGATTGGTTGTAGTTGGTGAATTTGATGATTAATTTTGTGTAGTTCTTTAAGAGGTACATTACCGATTGATGAAGTGGGTAATGAAGAATTGTTGTATCGATTTTAGGTAACAGAAAAATAGTTGTAGATAAATGGTTCTTCATAAAGGAAAGTTTGATTATTGACGATAAATTTGCAATGTTTTGTTAGTGCAACTTTGGTGGATTGTGGGGCTTAGAAGAAAAAAAATTTACAGTTTTTAACGTTAAAAATGTAATAGTCTAAAATAAATGAGGATTAGTTGAAGCTGATTGATTATTATTTGTCTTTGAAAGTTTGTCATCTTGTGATTGTGTACTTTTTTGATATTTTAATTGACTATTATGATTGTTTTGGATTCTGTCAAGAATAATTGTGGTTTTATTATCGAAAGTTGAAAACAATGCTGTACGTAAATTTACTTCGGTTGCAATTGATTTTTCATTGGAAAGCAAAGTATAAATTTTTGTTTTTAGACGTTCAAAATCTCTTTCTGTGGTACCAAAGAGTTTTTATTGTATCTCCTACGAAGTTGAATAGTCCTCTTTTGAGTCTATTTCCGAGTTGAATTTTTTAAATTTCTTGTCTAGTCATTGTTTGTAAATTTAATAGTTGATAAATTAGTGATGCATCAATGTTTTGTTTATTTAAAGAATCTTGTTCATTAATGTCAGTTATGAGAGTTTCAATTTTATAAAATGCTTCTAAGATGGGTTCTAGGTTTAACCCATTAGCTTCCACTAATAGTTTTTCTTTAATCTTATGAGTTTTTTGCTTTAGTTGGCCACTATGCACACTTATACTAGAAACATTTTTACAAAAAAAAATGTTTTGCAAGTTTTTGAAAAAAAATGGTGTACTCAAATGGGTACAATGGGAGAATGTGTAAGAAAATAATGCAAAACTTGAAGTCATAAAAAGTTTTGTTTGTTTTAGAAATGCATTACAGATTAATATTATTTATTTCTTTGAATGAAATGCTATGAAACAATCAATACAAAAAGTGACGTCAAACTTTAGACAATTCCATCCATAGATGACATTGACGGCTCTTAGTTGTTCTTTGATTTTTTTAGGAAAATGAAAAAATGTAACAGTAGCTAGTTGAACTACAAAGCATCCAATTCTTGAAACCAAATCTTACCGGTTTTTCCATTATAAATTGTTTGCCGAAGTGGTTTCCAAAGTATTTGACCATAGCTTCATCTATTGAAAGATTTGAGTGAAGAATTCCCTACTGACGAAAATTTGTATTTAGCCAGTTCATCAGTGGACGTAGCTTATACATTTTATCAGACATCAAGTTTAGTATTGTCAGCAAAGTGTATGTACCTCTTGATTTCTTGAAATTTATTTCGAGACATACTGGGAGCTACACGAAAGGTACAGAAACATATTCGTCACGGGCACCAATATATGGGTTTACAGGGTAATTAGGTATCCGGGGTATCGAGGGCAGGGTATCCAGAAAGCAATATAATTCACATTCACATTCTTCACATCTTCTATCATTTTCTTTAGTCTTTCTTCGTAGCGCATAGTTTTATCCTTCATATAATATCTTAATAATTCTTTGTCAACTTAGGCTCCTCCTATTTACTATTGCTTTTTGAACTTCTAATTTTCTTGGTAAATACTACCGATAATGGCACGTCGTCATCGCTATCATAGTAACTTTTTTCATGCATTTCGTCGTCTGATATCACTGGGAAAGTTGAAAATACCCATATCGTTATCATCAAATTCTTCCTCATCTGTTTGCATATCTACTTCAGGCGGGAACTATTTCTGGCTCGTGCTTTGCAGAAGAAACTTCTTCCATTGCTTCTACCAATATTTTAAAACGTTTGCTGTAAAAACTTTTTGAAGCGATTGGTTGAAATTGAGAATCCATGTCGAAGCAACTTATGAAAGAATATTTCGAATTTACTTATACATATATTGCCATTGTACCCAAATGGGTACACTGCCATTTTTCTCATTTTTTTTTTAGAAATAATGCAAAGTGGTATATCTCGATATTATAAACAAGTAAAATACATACTTCAAAACCTAACTTACCACCTCAAATGGAATATTTTAACTTTCACGTTATAAAAACTGATTTTTGAAAGCACAGGATTTAGTACAACTTGTTTACTCAATCTCTTAAGTTGTTATTTACTACAAATACCCCATTCATAAAAAAACCTTGAAAGTACGTGCTTCCTACACATTGCAGAGTCTTACCAAGACATTAGTTTGTAGAAATATTTCAATAGAAGTCGCTGGGAGGCAAAAATTCACGGTGTACTTAAATGAGTACAGTGGGAGGTAATGGGTTAATCTGTGAGTAAATGTGTGGTAATGGGTAATTGTTCTAACGTTGTCCTAGGCTGAGGAAAATAGTTGGGAGTTTAACGGTTTCGAAGGTTATATCAAGGATTACTCTTCCTAGTTGTAGTAGGATGATCAGAAGAATCTCCATGGTCCTCCAACAAAGAATCATGTGTTATTTTGGTTATTGTGATAGCAGCAAAATCTTTTCTTGAATGACTTTTAATTTTCTAACCACCCGGTTAAAAGAAAAAAAATAAAGGCACTTTATTAAAAACAATTTGTTCTCAGAATTTTTCTTAAAAACATATTAAATATACTACAACATTTTGGAATAGTCCCCTGCCAAGTGTACAAAAATAGGCTCCCGTGGGCTCCTTGATGATGCAAGTGTGGTAGTGGTAGTAGTCTGAATCTCTTTGTTAGGCCTTGAAGAAACATAATTTCGATGTTGGCACTCTCAAAAATGATGCCCATGAGTACTGCGCGAGAAAAACAAAATGGCCGCCATCGCAAATACTTTTCCAATTTATCTAATTAACCATTGGGATTTCAAAAAAAAGTTTTATACAAAAAAATATTGGTAAATCAATTTTACACAAAAAAAGGTTATAAGTTATTATGCAGGACTAACCATTTTCCCAGAAACTTAACTTTTATAATTATTTCATGGCTTTATATTTATTAATAGTTATTTGTTTGAAATTATCTTTATTTTTTTTTTGAGCAACTATGAGTTCTCAGCACTACCAAAGTCATTATTTGCAGTTGACGGGAGTATCCACCATTGTCCAGCTAAGTACAAACTTATGGATGCTCTTGAATCAATGCAAGGTACACCTGCCGAAGAAAACGATGATGATCATGCTTCCACCACACCGGCAATTTTAGAAGAAAATAAGGAGCTACATGAAAAAGCCGCGATAATAGATGGCATGGCGCTTTTTCACATCTACCACAAACTTAGCACAGTGAATACATGCCGTGACCTTGGTTTAAGCTTCAGCAAATGGATCGGGCAAAAATTTAGCAATTACAGAGGTCCATGTTGTTTTCGACTCTTACAAAGAAAATTCGTTGAAGAAAGCCATGAGAGTGATTCGGCAAAAAGGCTCAGATCCAATGCAGTACAAAATCGGACCAGACACGAAAATTGGAACTATAGCAATGAATAAATTTTTGTCCCACGATAAGACGAAGGATGAACTGACAGAGTTCCTTTCCGATCAGATTCTTCAATTTGGCGTGACCAATAACAAAAGGTTTGTAATTAGTTGGAGGGACAAAGCAGCTTCATCACATGACGATGATGTATCCAGTCTTTCAAGTACGCAGAAGGAGGCGGACACAAAGATCATATTACATGCAGTATATTTAGCACAAAAAGGAATTAAAACTACTCATGTATTCTCCCCCGATACTGATGTCCTAATTTTGGCACTAAACATATATCCCCAACTTTCGAAAGAGTTTGCATTTTTCCTTGGCCATGGCATGAAAAGATTTGTTCAGCTAGGTTCAATTTACAGAGCACTTGGACCTCTGAAAGCCTCTGCACTTCCTGGATTACACGCACTTTCAGGAGCAGATGTAACAGGATCACTGGCTGGAAAAGGTAAAATAAAGTGGTGGAAAACTTTTAATTCTGCAAGTGATAAGCTGCTAGAATCTTTGGCCACATTGGGGACTACACTGTCTCTCATAGAAGATATCAGGGATAACTTGGAAGCGTTCATTTGTCAGCTTTATATCCCCAAAACAACAATGACTGATATAGGAGCTGTGAGATGGTTGTCGTTCATTCAGAAACAATTTCAAGATGAGAACCTTCCTCCAACAAGATCTGCACTGGATCCGGCTTTGCTAAGGGCCCACCTTCAGTATTTTGAGTGGAATCAGGACCTCATTCAGCATCCCAATAACCCACCACCCTCAGATTTTGGATGGAAGAAAGTAGGGAGCACATACGAGCCATTTGCTTGTACCAAACCTTGTGCTCCAGAGCTTATCTTGGAACTTTGTCGCTGCTCATGCTCCCAAAGGCGTTGCTCTCCTCCATGTACGTGTCAATCGAATGGACTCTGGTGTACCGAAATGTGTAAGTGCGAAGGTAATCTCGACCGATGTGATAATATGGAGAGTGCGAGCAAGGCGATGATGAAGATTTGGGGCTAAGTGAGATTTGCATTGAAAGTGACGATGATTTTAATTAAAAATGTGATTGTAGAAGTTAAAAGTATTGCTTGTCTGTACTTTGTCTACATAAATTTGTAACTACTGTATTTCTATAAGTTTCTTCATTAAACGTTAAAAAAATTTTTTTTTGGCCTTGGATGGGTTCCATCAGCCAGCTATACAGATGGGGGAAAGAGAAGGAAGTAAAAAGGAAAACGCTAAAATTATATCTTTCAATTTCCTGTGCCTACCTATACTGTAAAACATAGGGGAAACAGGAGTATTTGGTAATTCATTTATGTGTGTAATGTTTTAGTTATAATTATTGTCTCCAGTGGCCCGAGAAATAGTGTCAAATATGTTAATATGCACTGGCAAATCTCTCATCATTAGATATATTAATTTTTATTATTGGAAACTATGAAATGAAACTTTTTAAGAGAACGGTTAGTTCTACATAAAAAATTGTAATAACCTTTTCTCTGTACAATTGATTTAGCAATATTTTTTATATAAAACTTTTTTTCGTAATTCCAGTGGTTACTTAGATAAATGGGAAAAACTGTTTGCGACGGCGGCCATTTTGTTTTTCGCACGCAGCACTCAAACGCACCATTTTTGAGAGTGCCAACATCGAAAGTATGTTTCTCCAAGGTCAAACAAAGATATTGGGACCACTACCACACTTGCATCATCAAAGATCCCACGGATGTACATTTGATAGGGGACTAAAGTCATATCTTAATCTAATACAAAATGGTAGAAATAATGTTATAAAGGAGCAAAGTGAAAATACTCTGGATTGCTATATCCCTATAAGTGTGCAAAATAACTTTTGCTTTTATGTGAAAAAATACTATCTAAAATACAGGAAATTATTTATGTAGTCTCAAGAAATGTTTTCTTAAAATGTATATCGAAAAGCATTTCTAATATTTAAATTTGCATTTCTTCACGTTAATACAAACATGCATGTAATGATTTACACAGTTTAATGATTATAGCTTCAACTTTTATTACCTCTTCTAATAGACATGAAAATATATTTACAGCGACGACATCCAAATTAGTAGTTATCGACATTAAAATTATATGCTGCTTCAAAGAGACATTAGTTTCACTACGTTGAATGACTTGTCTGCAATAATTGTGAAAATATCTACAAGATAATTACAATGCACTTTGCAGACCGTTAAATAAATATAAATATTTGAGGGGCTTTGAATTTACCGTATGAGATAAGCCTATACATTTGTACAAAAAAGTATAGCTAAGTACATAAATCCTTGTATTTGTTGTATTTTTATATAAATTTTTTCATAAAAATACATTTATTAAAAAATTATTTTAAAGACCATATACTTATTTAATTTATTCCATAGACGTGCGGATTAAGGAAGTGAAAATGGGGACAATTTTCAGATAAACCGTATTAGTTGATATAAAATAGCTTTATATTTTACATTTTTTTTACATTCCTATTGCGTCATTTAGTATATCAAAAAAATAATTTAATATTTATAAAAAAATATTATTACCATTTTCTAGGGTGTTCTTTAAGGGTTTCCTTTAAGACCCCTTCGTGCCAAATTTTGTTAAACTATTTCGAGTAGTTTTAGAGTTATAAATAGGTAAATATGAGGTATTGTCAAGAATTAATGGCCTTTGTCTCAGTCAAGATGAAGTTAGAAATAAAGTTATCCTTTTGCTGCAAAGGGTCTCGCCGGTTAAGTATATGGAATTGAGCCCAGCGGCTTATTGGGCTATTCCTTAACATGAATGTTGCTTATGACTAGGAATGCTCAATAAAATATATAATAAACCTCTATCTCCTATATTACCAGAGTTATGGAGGTAACAACACTCAACTTTAAAATTTTTCTTTTCAAAACTGTCGAAAATAATTAAATGAAATTCATAGGAGATGTTGATATAAAATAGCTTTGTATTTTACATTTTTTTTACATTCCTATTACGTCATTTAGAATATAAAAAAAAAAAAAATAATTTTTGAGAGTGCTGTTTCTATGTCAACGCCTTGAGCGACACCTACTCAAAAAATCTATAGTATTTAACACTGACATAATTATCATGTGTAAAAATTACTGCAAGGTCAGATTGGTGGAAGATGCTTAAAAAATATATAAACCCAGGTAATGAGCAATAACATAGGCACACAAAAAAAATTAAGTGCGAAGACCTAGGCCACTGATTTCCTACTCATTTGGATGCTAATAATCAAAAAAATATACTACTACTTTAAGCTTCGCTTTTTTTTGCTTAACAAGTACCTATCGGTTTTATTAGACAATATGGTTAGGCCATTTTAATCAATCCACAGTAATATCTCCTCAGGAAGGGACACTAGCGAAAAATGTTTCAGACAACAGGCAGAACAGTTTTCTACACCCCACCCCCAATGAGCGGGGTGATGGGCTATCTCTTGAATTTTTAATGGCACCCTATATTTTTTATCGCGTATTCTGATTCTACGGAAGAAATTAGATAACTTTTGCACCAAACAGTTTTTTCTCCTCTCTACCCTGATGAGCGGGGATGGGGGTAACTTTTGAATTTTCAGAAACCTGCAGGGGAACATCTCTGAACTAGGGCATTTTTAGAAAAAAAATGTTTCAAACAAAAGTTGTTTTGTTCAGAGAGGGACATCTTTTGTTTGAAACATTGTTCCTAAAAATGCCTAGTTCAGAGATATTCGCCTGCAGGTTTTTGAAAATTTATCCATTACCGTTCATTTTTTTAAAATTTTGAAATTAAGTCAAGCTAGAAAAAAATAAAAAATATAGATGGATAGATCATGTATTTATGAACAAAAAATGTCCTAACAAAATTTTTCGCTAAAGCCACGGTTTTCCCGGAAAAAAATAGTCAAATGTAACATTATAACTCGGAGCGAGATACACGCATGCGCACGCTTGAATACGTATGACTGTGACACCGATGCACTGAATTACATGCACTGACCTCTATATATTAAATGGATAGCCTATACCATAGGGATGCGCGTGAAATTTTAGCCAAAATTGAAGAATTCAATAAAGGCGAAAGTCGTGTGCTACGGGGCTTTACGTCTTGCGCAGTTTACTTGTTTTTCGTTTTGAAGTTAGCAACACGTTGCTAGCAACGCGTTGCTAAAAAAGCAATCTGGCAACGGTCAGGTCGGAAATAAGTTTTGAGACATTATTTGGGAAACAAATTTATCCATAAACACCGCACCGATCTCAATTGTTAACCTCACTTTTTCGGTGTTTTATGTTTTAAGTCATAGATAAGAGACATACGTTTTAAGTGCTTTATTTAAAAATGCGACATTGCGTTGTACCTTTTTGTACGAACAGGGGCACCAAAAACTTTAATTTTAAATTAAATTTGTGGAGTTTTGGAGCTTATTATTCCTTCATGTAATAAATACATTCAAGTGGCATGTGTGACGTCACAACTCTAAAAAGTGAAGGAAAACAAATAGCTGCCTTCTATCCGAATTTCGAACTATTCACTAAGAAATTTAAAATGACCATGAATCATTTACCATCTGATAAACGAAAACTTTGTTCAACTTACGTATTTGGGGCCGGGATACAGTGCAAAATATAACATAAAATATGGATATAACCTATAAAATGTAGATAGAGGGATGTGCTTTTCTTCATTTATAAACAGAAATTTGAATTGATCGTATTTTGATCATTTTTCAGCCCACAGAACGGTTATTAATTTAATGTATTGAAATGTGGTATGTCATATTCATTAATAATTATTTTGTGACCAAATACTGAATTTATAATTTTCTAATCATAAATACATGATTGCCTCAAAACTTATTTCCGTTGCCAAAAACTAATTGACAGCGTGAAGTTGGCAACGTGTTGCCAGCAACAAGTGGCTAAGTTCACTCTTCTTACTGCGCAAACTCTGCAGCCCCGTGCGCAAATCGTATTTGTACCATTTCTCAGCTCACACATCGGCTATCCATTTAATATATAGAGGTCAGTGATTACATGTCACTAAATCAGAATTTGTTCAATCTGTGTCTGTTGGTTCATTTAAAAGATGGAAATTGTAGGTTTCTGATTCTTTTTTGTTTTAAACATTACAAGCAAAGGATGGATTGGAAAAATATACTTATATATATTATCACGCCCGAACTTAATCGTCTCAATAAAAAAATATAGAAAAAAATAAAAGCCCTTCAAAAAAATTATTTCTTCATTGAGAACTGTTAAAAAGTATGTACACTTCATGATTATTATGGTTTATTAAGTTGTAGTAACGTGGATTCACAAGAAAGTACATCTAAAATCATTTTCATATCCTTGCTTGATGATTTTCTTGATAAATATAAATATTGGAGGCCGTAATTTGCCGAAAAATTGACCCATTGGAAAAAATAAAAAAACACTATTTCAGAAAAAATGTATACTTTTCGAATGTTCAAACACAAATTCGTTTACTTGTATACATTTTTTCGAAAATATGATGAATAATCACATCATGACAAGAAATTGCGATTTTCACGATCTTATCCTTATAACTATGAAAATATCTTTAATCGTTTTGAATATAAATTCTGGAACTTTTCCAATACATTAAGAAATGTATAAGGAATCCATTGGATATAGCTGGAATGTGGATAGGTGTACCTGTAATAAATACAATACAGTAAAGGCACGTAAAAATTCATGCGAGCGATTCAGCGGCTATGTGTGGTGTTTGTGTATGCGTTCATAATTATATATTTTCCCTCACTATTCATTAAGAAATATGTTAAAAATGTGTAATCAGAAAGAAAAAAGCTTTATTTTACCGTTAGAACTGCTAAGAATTTTTAGAGGTTCCGTAGTATACATTTAACCGTGCGCTTGGCCGCACAGAGTGACAAAGTTACTTCACTGTTTTTTTCCAGTAATACCGTGGCTCTAGCGATAACTTTTATTAGGGCATTTTTTTATTCAGAAATACGTGGTCTATCCACCTGTATTTTTTGTTTTTTTCTTCCCTGAAAATGGATGAAAAAAAAATTGTATTTCATTTTTTCTTTGTGTTCTGCATCCAAGCGGAAAGTAAACTTTTCAGGATATTATTCTATACACTTTCACGAACTCATTAAAAAAAACTTACTCAGTTTGCAAATTTTTGTGAATTTCACTATTTCTGTCGTCTGGGCTTTCGATATCCACGTTTTTCGCTAAAACTATTATTTACTGAGATACTTGCAAATAAATAAAAATGTTACCTTCTTTTTAAAATTCCTTTACAGTTTAAAATGCATTTTTTTTCTAAAGCAAGCGCTATTCGCGTCTAGGTCATACTATATATTAACGAAAAACAGTACATGAAATATATTTCTTTAATTACTGACTACTTACATAAACAAAATGCCGACGTTTTTATTAAAAAAATGTGGAGAAGTACATTGTTTCATTTTGATTGTCGTAAGTGCCATAGTTTCTATTATATTTAACATTTAAACTAAATACTTCGTCTTATAGTCGCTCGGACGCCACCTTTATACTTCCAGATCTCCCAAACCATTAACTCTACAGAAATTAGAAAAAAAAATGAAATTTATCCTTAACTTAGTAGCTTCCTTATTTGTCTTTAGCATGCTTTCGCTCAATATAATACCTTTCGAGTTATTTGACAAAAATTGTTTTGAAATATCACTTTTTTGGGCTAAAATCCCGATCTTCCAGTCGCTATAACTTGAAGACTATCAATTTATATGAAAAGTTTTCTTCTCAAAATTTGATTCTCTTTCAGCTCCAATTTTTTTTTAGTTTCCCTATAAGTTGGCAAGCCCCCGCATAATATAGAAACTTTTCTTTGATGCATTTACTATTAAGTTGCCAAAAATAAAGGAAATTTAATTCATATGACGTTATTCAGAAGTTAAAACCTCTAATTACTGTACTAATAGTATATCAAATTATTTAGGCCAATCGATAATTATTTTTTCGAGTATTTCACATAAGTCATGTGCAGAAATTTTCTTATTGGATACAAGAAAATATTTGTGTGTATGCACAATGTGTCCCATCTGTGTCAATTCACAATAAAATTTCGCTCAAATTTTCCGACAAATTCAAAGGTAGAGATTCCGTAATTTAGTTATACGTTTAAAACTGACTACTCACTCTCATTTCATAAAAGATATTAGATTGGCCTGTAAGGCATCCTCGCTATTATCATAATAACTCTCATGGGCGTAACGGCATCTTTTCATAATAGGTGTCTGTATTAAAACGTGCGATTTAATATATCGTTACGGCGAAAAGCAATCTCTGAACATTTTCATCAATGCTATCCAACTTTTCCAATCCTTTTGAACTAGCTGAGAAACATAACACGGAGCGATCGAATGAAATGCGTATTAAAGAAAATGCATCCTATTAATAATAATAATAATAGTTTATTGGCCAAAATTGGATACACATAAGTATATATGGCAAGTGGCATAGTTGGAATACAAAGTCAAAAGAAAATAAATAAATAAGTAAGCAAAAGCTACAATACTATTAGTTATACATACATATAAGAATTCATAAATATTCAAAAATATATTACATGTATACACACATATATATATAAACACACATAAAAAAATATTAAATGGAACAGAATTAAATACAGTAAATATGAAGTATTATTTTTTATATAAATAGACATTCACACTATAAAAACAATTAATAGCCATATATTTTTTTATTTTTTTTTATATAGCACGTATTGGGAAATATTACGAATTTGTACAGGAAGGGCATTATACATGGTAATACAATTATAGTAGGGTGATCGCTTAAATGCACTTGTGCAATGGATAGGGATACTCAAGAACTCGCCATGTCTCGTTGCGTAATTATGAAAGCTCTCCTTTTAAAATAATCCAAGTTATTTTTAGTAAACGTGAGGCATTTTAAAATATAAATAGATGGAGCTGTGAGAATCCTTTTTACTTTAAATAGATGCAAGTTTCATTAAGTTTCAAATCAAAGACCAATCGGATATTTTTTTTTACCTATAAAAACCCTTTCAAATTCAGTAGCCCTACCCCATGCTAAAATATTAAATGATATGTGACTGTAAGCCATCGAGTAATAGATATTAACTAAACCATCTTATCGAGAGTTGATTTTAACTGCAACATCGCAAAATAGGTTTTATTTAATTAATAATAATAATAATAATAATAGTGTTTATTTTCAAAATATTTACAATCTAGTTAATTACAAAGTTGTACAATAATTCATATAATAATTCATATATACATACATACATGCATACACACATATATATATACATATATACATATATATACATATATATATATATATATATATATATATATATATATATACACATATATACATATATATTTTTTAGAAAAGTAAAAAATTTAATGTGTTAATTAATAACATTTGAAAAATAAACAACGAAAATTCACAAAAATAGGCACAATGCCTACTTGTTTGTGATACACACGCACGCACACACAAGAGCATGTGAGCGCGCGTTCACACACACACACACACACAAAAATATATACTACTAACTTATGTTTTTTTTATTTATTTTTATTTGTATTTTTTTTAATTTTGATTAATAAGAGTATGTATGGTTTGTCTTGGTGTAAGGAGCAACCATTTCTTTATTTCCTGTTTGTAAACATTTATTTTCTGAATATTTTTGAGATTCACTGGTAAGATGTTGTGAATACATGGTGCAAGGTAAGAAAATTGTCTTTTACCTATCGTTTTTAAGCATCTTGGTTTCTGATACGTGCTATTAGTTTTGTTCCTTGTTTGATATTTATGATCAGTTAAATTATAATGTATTTTATTTTTAAAATTGTGTATTAAAATGTTAAAACAAAATAGTTGTCGGATATCCAAAATATTGCTTATTTTATATAGTTCGTCACTTGAATACATATATGGTTTGTTATATATAATCTTTAGTATCCACTTCTGGATAGTGTTTAGGTTCTTAAGGTGACAGTCATTTACCCCTCCCCAACTGATTATTCCATATGACAATTGGCTTTGAACTAAAGCGTAGTATATAGTTTGTAATTGCTTAATATCTAGGTAATTTTTTAAATATTTAAAACGTGGTAGTAATCCTCTAAGCTTTTTTATAATATGATTTACTTGTATATCCCATCGCAGGTGTCTATCTATAACTATACCTAAATATTTAATTGACTGTGCTTCTGGAATTTCTGTATCAGCATCAATTTGTAATGGACCAAAGTCAGGAAGGTTGTTTGCGTAAGATGCAAAAGGTAGATATTTTGTTTTATTTAAGTTTACTGTAAGAAGGTTGGAATCAAACCACTTTTTTATTAGCTGAAAATCATTTTCTGCTGTATTTTTTAAATTGGTCCACGTATCTTCTTTGTATAAGATGGCCGTATCATCTGCGAAACTAACTATTGATCCCTTTGTGTATAAGGAAAAAAGACTGTTTATATAAAGTGTGAATAAAACCGGGCCAAGAACAGTTCCCTGTGGCACTCCGTATTTTATTATTCTGGGTAAACTGAATGTATCATCAATTTTTACAAATTGTTGTCTTTCCGAAAGGTAGCTTTGAAATAGACGAAGAACATGTCCCCTGATTCCATAGTTATGCAATTTTATTAACAATTTTTCATGGGACACAGTATCAAACGCTTTCGCGAGATCTACAAAAATGCATAACGTTGGCTTTCTTTCATCTAGTGCTTTGTAAATAAATTGGGTAAGATACGCGATTGCATGCTCAGTAGATTTTTTTTCTCTAAACCCAAATTGTTTTTCTGAAATAATATTATGTTTATTGATAAATTTTGTAATTCTACTTTTTAACACTTTTTCATATATTTTAGCTAAGTTGGAAATTAGCGACACTGGTCTATAATTCGATATTTGGTTAACATCTCCATTTTTATATAAAGGCTTTATAACACCTATTTTCAAAATTTTAGGAAAATATCCTCTATTAAATGTTTTATTAATTAAAAAACTTAGGTGTTTTGAAATTTCCGGTGAAATTTCTTTTAAAGTTTCTGAACGTATTTCGTCATATCCGGGAGATTTTCTAGGTTTTAATTGATTAATTATACTTTTAACTTCATTTTCGGTAGTGTTAAATAAGTACATAGAGTTTTCAATTACAATTGTTTCTCTTTGTTCAAAATTCTGTGGTGCATTTATTTTTTCAGCATACTTTTCTCCTAAGTCACTGTAGTGTTCATTAAAACAATTAGCAATATCCTCTTCATTTGTTATTTCTTCATTTTTTTCATTTATTATCTTATGTATAGTAGTTTGGTTTCTGTTTTTTTTACATAGCTCATTTACAGTGTCCCAAAGGTTTTTAGATGATTTATTATTTTGGTCTATTTTTTTCTTATAAAAGTCCTTTTTAGTTTTTTTAATTAAATGATTTAGTTTATTTCTATAGTTTTTGTAATTATTTTCAATGTTTTTGTCTGTAGGATTCTTTTTTAAGTTTCTTAACATTTGGTAATTGATTACATACATGATCTATATGCCTAGACCAAAATAATTTTGGATCGAGAATAATGCCAAGTAATTTTGCTGATTCAGACCAAATGATATTTTCATTAATCGTAAAGTTGTTGGTAATAGGTCTTTGAAGAAGAAAGTTTAAGTACACAGTTTTTCGTTCATTTAAAGTGAGTTTGTTCCTCTGGCATCATATACTTAATGACTTAATCACTTTATTAACAATACTTTGTAGTTGATCAGGAGTGTCCGCTGACACAGTAATTGTTGTGTCATCAGCAAACTTTATGACATGACCATATTTGACATGGCTGGGTAAATGATTAATAATGGACCTAATACGGAACCCTGAGGAACCCCAAGCGCAACGGCATGCACCTCAGATTTTTCCCCGTTTAAGTTTACAATCAAGGATCTATTTTCCGCATATGACATTAGCCATGAGAGAATGTTGTCTCTAATACCAACACTACATAATTTATGACTCAATATTTCTTTATTGTCAGTATCAAAAGCTTTGGTAAGATCAAACAATAGTGAGATCACGTGCTTGCCCTGATCCAAGCACTCATGTATAATTGATTGCATCAGTTTTTGCTGGGTTTATCAAAAGTTTAATATTTATTAAATTTTATGGATAACATTTTACATTGTATATCAATGCATCAAGAGAATCATGTGATAGAAAAATAATGACAGTTAGAGAGTTAGAGAGGGTCCGATGTGCACCGGTCACATTCGACTTCAGACAGCGACAAAGAGGAGTACTCTGCAGAACTGCAGAAAAATGCCGTATCTACACACTATCTGTTCAAAAGTGAGTTAATGGTATTTTTGGGATAATCAATAAATTTCCTATCTGAAAAGTCTAAATAAAATGAAAAATTGTAATTAAAATGTATTTAAAATTATTTTTCAATACATGTTAATTGTATGTATTCTTAATTATTTAACTCAATAAATACTAAATATAAATTCCGTACATATAAAAACAGTTGACAAAACTTCCGTCTTTGATACTGGAATTCATGCATTACTTAGCCGAATTTACGCGTTGATGTGTAGTAACGATTTGTGACTGTTTCAACAACGCTGATTAAGTTTAGCTTTTGTAGGAATTTATAGGAATTTTAGAATAGCTTACCGGTGAGCAGTGTTGCCAGCGTCAGCCCGTTCGTGCATTTTCTAATCCTTATTTGCAACTTTTAGCATATTAGTACCACGCTGCGAATACTAGTCCGTTTTAGTGATCGCCGCAGAGTCTCCCTCCGCTCATCAAAAAAATTTTGCCGTAGTTTTTTTGCTCGCTCATAGAAAAATCCGCCGTAGTGTCCTCCTCCGCTCACTAAAAAAAAAGAAATCGTCGCCCCCCCCCCCATCGCACTTCAAAAAAATTTTGGATTCCTCCAGTGATCTTTGTTTTTTTAATTTTAGCCAGTTTTTCTTCAATCTAGCCGTAATTTACACTAGGATTTAGCCCGAAAAATAATGCAATGCTAGCAATACTGTCGGTGAGGCAATAGTCTTTATATAACCTTAAGGCAGAGTGCTTCCAGTGATCACACGTACATTTAAAAAACTTTAAAAAAGGATTGAAAATCACACGTTGTAATAGGGTTTTTAGAAACGAGTTTACTGACCAAATATAAACATCTTTTAAACATCATAGATAACGATTAAATGAAATTAAGAAAACGCTAAATATTCGCTAATTTTCAACATTTACTAAACGAAAGTAAACATAGAATATCAACGTTTTATTAAAGGTTTAAATAACGTTAAATATTAACTAATTATGTACGCTATAATTAAACGAAATTAAACAGGCTCTGGGAGGTCGCCATTTTCCTATATATGATGGGTTACAGGATGAGCCATCTAGACAATAAATACGTTAAGCACCCACTGGTTTCATCATAAAACCAGTGTGGGTGCTTAACCTATGAAACAGATAGCATAAAACTTTTATGCTATCTCGGCCCAGCCACAGAATAATGGTCTTTAACCTGATCGTTATAAGAAGATTATAGATTTAGTCTGCATTTTAATAAGTTGAAAGCATCAGTTATTTTAACGTTGTATAAAAACGTGTTTTTCCTTCAAATAAAACTGCTATTGTTATATCAATGCAATAAAACACGTTTAATTTTTTCGTCTCATAAACGTTACATTAAGTTCTCATATTATGAACGTGTATTATACGTTAATATATCAGTAAAATAAACATTCTGATCAAAACGTTTTATTTCAGTAATCCCTTTCACTACTGTTTGGGAATGTGTGTAGAAGTAACGTATTTTATAGGTTTTATTTAAATATAATATTTTACAACCGAATTTTATGGTTGATTCCTAGAAAAACGTTTAAAAAACGTAACATCCTACCATCTATTTCACCTACTGATTTAAAATTCCCTTAGATTTTGTAAGTTGGAAACAACAGTTATTTTAACGTTGTAAAATCTACGTTTTATTTTTCTTTAAATAAAACGTTTGAATCGCCGTATTGAATATATGTAATAAAAAACGTTAAACTTTTTCGTTTCACAAACGTTACTTTTAGCGAGTCGTTAAAACTCCTTACATTATAAACGTTTTTATACGTTATTACATATTTGTGAACAAAACGTACTTATTAAAACGTTTTATTCCAGTATTTCCTTCTACTAGTGGTTAAAAATGCATGTAATAGTAACGTATTTTGAACGTCTTATTTAAACGTTGAAATGTTCAACCAATTATAACGTTGAAAATTTCAACGTAAAACGTTTAATCAACGACTACGATGTTTTAAAAACGTTTATTAAACATATGTATGCCCATTGGGCTATCTCGTGTTTTAGCTATTATAGTTTATTAAGAAAGTTTACTTTTCATTAAAGTCTTAGTTTTTCTATAAAATACGGTGTTTATGCCTAGTAAAATTTCAAATTTGCGAGTAAAGAATATCGTATGTGATTAATGTTTATATAGATCTGCGGTACTTTTGTTTGGCAGAAAAGCAGATTATGTTAATCTTCGGCAATTAACGTTATACAAGTTAATATATCCGATAGTGCAAAAATCTCTGTTTAGTACTGGATTTAGGTTTCGAGGGCATGCTATACCAAAGATATTCAGAGGGCGTATGCTGGACTTCGACTATTATATCTTCATAGGCACTACTTAAATAAAGTAACAAAAAAATTTTATATAAAACACTGATTTTGTCCCAGTTTACCTTTTGTGTCCCAGTCTATGCTCCTTGCTTAGACCATGATTTTTCTAATAGAATACAGCGGGTTCATAACTCCTGTATATATTTTATACAACGTGATCTACCATGACATGCGGAAAATTTAACAAAGGTTTTCCCCACCGAAAGGAGTTAAAAAAATGAAAAATTAAAAAAATGACCAAAAAAAAATGACCTTATTTATAGGAATGCGCCGCCAATGACGTTAACCAGTCTGACGTAACGCGGTACAACCATATCACTTTATCAGACTTGGAATTGAACCTAGTGACAGCAAAGCTGGAGGGGGTAGAAGTGACTTTTTGGTTTTAATCAAATCAGACTACAAAAATAGCGAAATAAATCGAAAAGACATTGACCCTATGTTAGTGAACTCTGAAACAACAAATAGATATAAGAGATATTTAGTTAAATCCGTCAATAACACGCCGGTGTCCTGATTGTTCGACCGAAAGCAAAAAACGCGGCACTTTGACCGCACTCGCCGGCTTCACTTTTTATGTCAATTAAGGAAATGTATTCCAATATGTTTTTTCACAAGTAAGTTCATCGCTCTAATACTGACCTAGTCAATAACAGTTGTGTATCTTCGCAAATTTACTAATAATTTAATATACTAAATTACCTCAAAACACAATTTTTCAGGGGCTTTCCCACATTGAGGACTAGTACACCATTTTATTTTCCGCATACCATGGTACATCACGTTGTATATGGAATCAGAAAGTATGATCAATATGTCACATAAATTAATGGAGTTAAAATGGCTCAATATGAAAAAGCCAAGTATACGCCTTATGTTTAATGTACAATGATTTTTATTTTATTCTTGAAAACAAACCTCGAATACGAACCACAACAACTCCTAACAAATAACTGATGATAGCAAATATTTATGTTGTCCTGATTTATTTGTAGCTTAATTTTTGACGAATAAAAAAATTGAAATTCACAAATGCCAACATTTTTAAAAGTCACTGGGTAACTAAAAAACTTTTATTACAATTTTTTTTTCATTATTGATCATTATTCATAATAATCTATCGTTTCCTAAGTTTAGGCGTATAAGTTAAAAATCACCCTATATAATTAGTGAATGCATTTTAATTGACTTATTTCTTTTCACACTAACAATGAAAAGTACGACTTTTCGATTGTGAGTGAGAAATATAAATATGAACAAAAACGGTTCCCTGGCGAATGAGAAATACAAAACTATATCCTAACAAAACATTCAATATTACACTGTGTTGTACGCCTCTGTGAAGCTTGTAATAATGCTAATGAAAGCGTAATTCTTTCCAGGTCGCGTGCCCTCCTCCCGTTCCACTCTCTTGGTTGGCATGTAGAAGAACGCACTACCGGGCGTCAAAATGACGCGACACCAATTTATTTCTCAGGGGGCGCCAGTCGCGTATTACCCCGTTCTTCTACCTCCCAGGCGGGTTCGAGATAAGATGACTTCGGTAGCCGAAAAGCGGGACCAAGGCTGCACTACCACAGATCGGAAACTACGCTCTCTCTGGACCCGAATTCCCTCGTTAGGGGTTTAGGCACCTCTTAATTTCCTGAATTTTTGCATAAAAAAATCCCAACCGAAGAATTTCTCTGCGGAGGGATTAGTTTTGGTACGCGAAAATCGCGTTTTGGTCCATTAATAACGGAATATATTTCTCAAAAAACGCATAAAAAAATCCCTATCAAACCTTCGTAAAGCAACCAGAAGGTCGAACGTTAATGCGAATTAACTCGACACATCCGGCTTTCTCTACGAAAGTTCCAGGGATTATAGACCGTCAACAGGCCTCAAGATCAATTAAGAAATATTAGTTCAAAGAATCCGTTTATTTAACAGAATTGGTTATACAAAATTCTCAAGAAAGAATCGTGCCTTCCCCAATCAAGGTAGTGACTTTCAGACCATACAAGCGAGAGCGCTCGCGCTAACGATCGATTAGGTAGAAAAGATTCATACGTACCTTCTCAGAATCAAAATGCGAGCTTTTAGAATCATTTCAGACTCTGGGTAAATGAATAATTAAGGCTGACTGAAATTAACTTAAAAAAGTTTTACTAAATGAATTTAGTTTCGCTAGAGACTACCTAGCTTTAAAGTTCTTGTATCGTGGAAATTCACGTACTCAAACACATTCAGAGGACTTATTACTGCATAAGTTGAGTGGCGTTCGATCAGTCCACGACTTACTAACCCTTATCACAGTCGATTAATAATATCGATTTGGCAGCGTCTCACCTTCGAGCGACTATTAGGCAAAATTGAATTTTTGGATTTTTATGCACAAGGCGTTTTCCTCTATAACTTTGTCATTTGAAAAGCCCCGTTATTGGCTTTTCTACCATCGCTTTGTCTGGACTACTCAACGCGCTCGATCAAATTGCGAGCCGCTGGGTCAATCCAAACTCTTTCCATGCGAGAAACCGGCCTTGTACATGTGCATTGATTTTTATCAATTTTTGCTTATCGGCACTACGCCGGCTTTGACAAAATCTTCTATTTTGCCTTTTGGATGCAGTGCATCGTTAAAATTTTATGCTCATACTTTAGAATTGGGCTTTCAATGATCGTACCTCAAAGGTCAATGTCTTTGGTTGAGGAATAAAAAATAAAAAATAATTTAAAGTATATTTTCGTGGTACTTTTTAAACTGACTTCGTGGTACTTTTGAAAAATCCAGTTTAAGACCAATTTTAGCGTACTTTTGAAAAATCGATTTTCGAGCCAAATTTCAAGGTACTTTTGAAAAACTAATCTGCGGGTGAAATTTTGGCGTACTTTTGAAAAATCGATTTTCAAGCCAAATTTCAAGGTACTTTTGAAAAGTTAATCCGCGGGTGGAATTTTGGCGTACTTTTGAAAAATCGATTTTCAAGCCAAATTTCAAGGTACTTTTGAAAAGTTAATCCGCGGGTGGAATTTTGGCGTACTTTTGAAAAATCGATTTTCAAGCCAAATTTCAACGCAGTTTTGAAAAATTAGTCTGCAAGTGAAACTTTGGCGTACTTTCGATAAATCGATTCTTAGGCCAAATTTTGACGCCCTTCCAAAAATATTATTTTTCAAAGTCCAATTTATGGTACCTTTGAAAAAGTATATTATTCATAAATCTTTGTCATTATATACTTCTACTCTGATATTCTGAACCAAAAACATTTTTCCTAAGTGAAAATTCGATGTTTCTTCGAATTTTCACCTGGTCATTTCCAACGCCTTATAGAACCCAAAACGGTCCTTGTGGACTGATCTGCGCCTCTGCAGACTCCCAAAAATGTCTTTAAATGAAATTTTTGCCTAAGTCGAATTTTGATTATGTCTTCAACTTAGGACGATTTTGGAGAGTTCTACAACACTCCCCTCCTTTGGTTGAATCTTTTCTACTCATCGATTGCCTTTAATTTCCATATTCACTTGTATGTCTGTATGCCTTCATTTGACGGTCTGACCTATGGTACAGATGTTTTAAAAATAACGGCCTTAATTGGGGCAGACGGCTGATTCGCCTATCTAACTTAAAAATAATTACATTTTTTAAACAATACGACAAGTTGATACAACATTTTTATCAACTTAATTACACCCGCGTCGAGGTGCGAAGCGTAGCACAATTTTGATTAGCGTCCACTCTCACTAATTCGTTGCACTCGCTTTTTTGCCCTGGTCTCGCTCTTGCTTAACTTCGGCCCTTTCTAGAAGAGTCTGTCTATATCTCCATGCCGCAGCTTGGACGGTCCTCGCCTTTGAGTTCCAGACTTCACCATGCCGCGCCCTTGCGACAGGCTGGGTCATCTTTCCATTTCTGCACATGGAAAATGCAGTTCTGCAACTAGATTGACTTTTTAGCAAGTCGTCGACTGGGACGCGTCGACTAACAAACACAATGTGTTGTTTTTTAATGAAATATTTTTCTAACATGAATTTTGTTAACTTATAATGGTTAGAAATTGGTTCTTCGTAAGGTAGATTGAATCGGCTTACGATACTCGTGCGGTCATCACTACTTTGTGAAAAAAGTATAAAAAAAATTGAAGCGTCTTCTTGAGCGAAGAACGGCTTCTGAAACTCGTCTCGTAGTTTCTCCTTCGTAAGGTAGATTAAATCGGCTTACGATACTCGTGCGGTCATCACGACTTGTGAAAAAAAAATATAAAAAAAAAAAAAATTGAAGCGTCTTCTTGAGCGAAGGACGGCTTCTGAAACTCGTCTCGTAGTTTCTACTTCGTAAGGTAGATTAAATCGGCTTACGATACTCGTGCGGTCATCACGACTTGTGAAAAAAGTATAAAAAAAAAATTGAAGCGTCTTCTTGAGCGAAGAACGGCTTCTGAAACTCGTAGTTTCCATTTGGGGTATACGTTAATTTTGTTGACTTAAAATGATTAAAATTGAAGTTGTCTTCTTGCATAAGAAAAAAAACAGCTTCCGAAACTCGTACTGATTCGTACTTATGCCTACGTCCATTACTCGAACTTGGCGGCTCTCGCTCTTGAGAAGCTAGGCTTACCGGATCGCGCTCTTGCGTCGGGTTCGCCGTCTTTCCATGTCTGCTCATGGGGTAGACTTTAAATTTTCGATTCGACCGCATACAGGTCAAAATCGCTACTTAGAATTTTGAGAAAAAATATAAAAAAAAAAGCGAAAACGGCTATTAGCCGTGGTCGACCTCAGAAATATCTAGAGGTGACTCTTCTATATCTGGCTCATCTCGAGCATCTTCGGGATCTCGACTTATTACATCCGGCTCATCTTGAGCACTTGCGGGAACATTGATTTGAACTAGTGTGGTATCGCTACGTCGCTCTGACCTGGGCGCGATCTCATTGTCTGATGAGGAAGCGTCGTCACTAAGATGAATTTCATCCGGACTATCTTCTGATTCTTCAGACAATTCCAATTCAACATCGGGGTCTCCCTTAGGTGCCGGCCTGATGGCATCGACATGTAATCTCGTCGAAGTTACCCCCTTGTGAATGAGGTAAACTTCATTGGACAATCTCTTTAAAACCTTGTGTGGCCCACTCCACGATGGTGTGAAGGTATGATCCTTCCTGATCCTTTTAGTCATTACCATATCTCCCACTTTATATACGATCGGCGTTACCGCCACTTTGGGCGCGTAACGCCATTGGTAATTTGTTTGATTTTTACGAATCTCCTTGACTCTTTCAAGGCGGGGAACGTCCGCTTGATTACGACGCTCTTGTCTATAAGCGAACATATTCCAATCACCAATCTGTGGTAATTCATAGCCGAGTACTACGAAACTGGGCGTATGCCCCGTAGCGGCGTTTTTTCTTGTTCTCAAGATATATGCCATCTGACTAACATGTCGATCCCACTCGTCGTTGGGTGAACCATATAATAAGGTTTTTAAGATCTTCTTAGCTTCTTGCACCCTCCTTTCTATTGGATTGGCCTGTTGGTGGTAAGCTGCTGTGAAGAATCTTTCAATATTGTTACGTGTACAGAACGTATCGTAAAAGCCGGAATTGAAGTGGCCTCCCTGGTCGGAAATGATGACCCTCGGAACGCCATATCTCGCCACTAGTTCCTCTTCGATAAATTGTGCTATTGTTTTTCCACTGACTTGGGTGAACGCCTTGGCTTCGACCCACTTACTAAATACATCCTCTACCATTAATATATATCGGTTATCTGCATCTTTGGTTCGCTGAAGTGGTCCGATTACATCGACGCTTAAAACTTCGAACGGATGCGATGGAGCATGGCTTCTGAGAGGAGCCTTCGGTTGTGACTGTCTGCTTTTTACGGAATTACAAATAATGCACTCATTTAAATATTTGTTAACTAGTCTCGACAAATTATTAAAATAATAGCGGCCCGAGATGATTCTAACAGTTTCATCGCGGCCGGGGTGACCTACTTCCGGTCGGTCGTGAAAATGAGATATTACTCTCATGACCATACGTTTTGGTACGTATAATTTTTCTTTAACATTTTCGCCTCTTGTCCAAAGTGTGCCGCCTATCACTTGTCTTGTATTGACGAATTTCACCTCTGCCTCGGTTTTATCTGCTTGTCGCACTAGAGTATTCCATCGTTCGATTTGGTCTTGGATATCTCTGGAGTGCGTTTGCGCTTCTCTGACCTGATCGTTTAATTCCAATGTGGTAATCACTGATATTCGTTCCTTGTACGAGAATTTTGGTGGATACATTCTCTCCTCTTCGTCGTCTGCTTCGACGTTTGGGCCTTGAGGATTCCTGCTAAGATAGTCAGCCAATATATTTTCCTTGCCGGGACAATGTTCTATGGTGAAGCTGTATTCCTGAAGTAATAATGACCAACGAGTAAATTTCGTTTTCTCGTCCTTATGCTTATTTAACCATAGTAAAGCTCGATTGTCGGTTTTGACTATAAATGGACGGTCTGCCAAATATATTTTGTATTTCCTTATATAATTAACGACGCTCAAACATTCCAATTCATTAATATGGTATTTTCTCTCCGTCGGAGATAACGTATTACTAGCATAAGAGACGATGTGCTTCTGGTCATTATCCCCCAATTGATATAATACTGCAGATAATCCTATTAAGGATGCGTCCGTCTGCAGTATGAACATTTTATTGAAATCTGGCCGGTGCAGTCCTAGAGGTTTATTCAATACTTCTTTTAGTAAAATAAAAGCTTCTTGGGCTTCCGGATTCCACTTGAAGCGCCAGTCTTTCGAGAGTAGTCGGGTCAAGGGCTTTGTAATTATTGCAACATTAGGGATATATTCACGTACCCAATTACATAAACCAAGGAAACTCTGAAGCTGGCGCCTCGTCGTAGGGGCCGGATAATTTTGTATCTGTAATATGTGTTTTTCTAATGGTTGAGTGGTGTTGGCATTTATTTGATGCCCGAGATAGGTTATGCTTGACGTGGCTACTACACATTTTTCCGGTGACACCTTTAAATTATGCAAACGCAGGCGTTCAAAGACGGCTCTCAGATGGTTTACATGCTGTTCTATATTTTCACTGTAGATGATAATATCATCGAGATATACTTTGCAGAAATGATGCAAGTAGCCGGTCAATACGTCTCTTGCCATAAATTTTTGGAATGTACATGGAGCGGTCTTCAATCCGAAAGGCATCACGTTAAATCGGTAAGATGCTCCATCTAATGTTGTAAACGTAGAATAGTTTTTTGACGACTCCTCAAGAGGGATTTGCCAATATCCGCTCTTGAGGTCCAACACCGTAAATATGTTGGCGTTTCCTAGATCCTTTATACTCTCGTATATCTTTGGTAAGACGGATGCTTCGTCTTCCGTTACTTCATTTAAGTGACGATAATCAATGCAGAAGCGAGGCTTCTTGCCGGGCCTTTCAATTATAATGGGAGGCGAACTGTACTGAGCGGTACTCGGTTCTATGACCCCGGCTTTCAGCATCTCTTCAATTTGATCGTACATAACTTTTTTCTTAGTAGGAGACATAGGGTAGGGTTTGATATTGAACGGGCGGTCATCTTTAATTTTTATTTTATGTTTTGTTGTCACCGTGGTAGCTTGGGTAGGCACCGCGGTGAACAATTCAGCAAATTCCTCGAATAGAGGTTTTAAATTATCGTTTTCGATGATCAGTTCTTCGGGAAGCCGGCATTGCTTCCTTGCCTGATGTGCCGCTTGATTCCAGAAGACGGTTATTCGCTCTTCGGTGCCGACGTAGACACATTTACGTTGATAATCGAATACGACATTGTGAGCATATAAAAAGGGGGCTCCCAGAATGAGCTCTTCGTTTAAATTTTGAATGACCTGAAACGTGGTCTGAAAGGGTACATCTAGTACATTAACGTTTATGGTCGTAGTCCCGAGGGATTCTACTAAACCATCGCCACAAGCCATAACAAAAGTTTGGGGAGCTGTAAGTTGATCAATGTCGTTCAAAAATTTCGGTTGGATAATATTCCTTGTCGAACCTGTATCCAATAAAGCGTTAACCGCTCGATTATTAATTATAATCTTAATGCGAGGCAGAGGGAAAGCGTCGTTGGTTTGATTGATAGATTCTAATGGAGTGAATCGGTGGGGAGATAGGTTAACTTCTTGATCCTTAAACAGGTAATTAAGGTCAGGAAGGTCATCGAAGTTTTTTAATTTAAACTTCTTGCTTCGGAGCTTCCCCGAGGGTCGCTTCGAGCCTGCTGGGGCCTGGTAGGCGGGGCTGGTACAGTTCGGCCTGGGCCATCGCCTCTGACCCCCGCTTGGTTTCCCGTATTCATATTACGATAGGGATTGTTTGGGCATTCTGCATGAAAATGCCACTGCTCCGTTGGGCAATATCTGCAAGGGCGATACGGGACTCGGGAGTTCCTTACGTCTCCAGTACCCCTTCTCGGTATATCCCCTCTAGGCAGCGAGGAAATACTATTTGCAAAATGCACCCTTGGTGCTGGCGGATGATCTCTTCTTTGAGATCCATTGAATGGTGTCCTAGATGCACCAAAGGAACTGGAGGACGGCTTCGTTAAGGCGGAGGGTTCCGTTCTCCAGTTACTGCTCGATTGCTGATTCCCTTGAGCTGAAGCGGTAGAGGTGGACGCTTCTCGGTCTTTGCTTTTCTTTGCATTTTGCAGAATCTCGAATTCTTTATTCTCATCCATGATTTTAGCCATTTGTTCGGTCATCGTCACTAGTGTATTTGTATCTGGTATGACGGCACTCTTTAGGAGCATTTTCATATCAGGTCTCAATTGATTGAAGATGGTAGCCGCCTTCATCGCCTCCGGCTTAAACGGATCGATCCTCTTGAAGAGGCATACCTTCCTTGAAATAAATACTGACGTATTTTCCTCGGCATCTTGTTTCTTGCCATATAAATTAGCTACTGCTTCGGTGAGTATTTGACCTGAATCATAACGGCTTCTGAACCGCTCGAGGAATAGAGGATACGTGGTAATTAGGGTTCGATATTGTTCGAACCATTTCTTAGCATCATCTTTGAGCTGTTCTGATATTTTATATAGTCGGTCGTTATCCTGCGTAATTCGTACTCGGACGAAAAATTCCTCCATTTGATAAATGAAGGTTTCAGGGTCTTCGTGTTCGAAGCCATGAAATTCCGCATTTGGATGCTTCGACCGATACTTATGCTCGTGCGTGGCTTCGCTTAGAGCTTTGGCAAGACCTGCTGCCATTTGGGCGAACACTTGTTCTGAGGAGGGCTGTATGACTCCTTCAGTGGTACTCGGGCCAACCCCCGAACTACCCAGTACATCCTCCGCGCACGGCCTCTCTAACCCTCTAGAGACGTTGTCCATCACAGATGTCGGCTCGTCGTAAAACTGGAAAGGCGTTGATTCATCCATATCCTTTCCAGAAAGCCCTGCTGACTAACAACGCCCCACGTTGGGCGCCATGTAGAAGAACGCACTACCGGGCGTCAAAATGACGCGACACCAATTTATTTCTCAGGGGGCGCCAGTCGCGTATTACCCCGTTCTTCTACCTCCCAGGCGGGTTCGAGATAAGATGACTTCGGTAGCCGAAAAGCGGGACCAAGGCTGCACTACCACAGATCGGAAACTACGCTCTCTCTGGACCCGAATTCCCTCGTTAGGGGTTTAGGCACCTCTTAATTTCCTGAATTTTTGCATAAAAAAATCCCAACCGAAGAATTTCTCTGCGGAGGGATTAGTTTTGGTACGCGAAAATCGCGTTTTGGTCCATTAATAACGGAATATATTTCTCAAAAAACGCATAAAAAAATCCCTATCAAACCTTCGTAAAGCAACCAGAAGGTCGAACGTTAATGCGAATTAACTCGACACATCCGGCTTTCTCTACGAAAGTTCCAGGGATTATAGACCGTCAACAGGCCTCAAGATCAATTAAGAAATATTAGTTCAAAGAATCCGTTTATTTAACAGAATTGGTTATACAAAATTCTCAAGAAAGAATCGTGCCTTCCCCAATCAAGGTAGTGACTTTCAGACCATACAAGCGAGAGCGCTCGCGCTAACGATCGATTAGGTAGAAAAGATTCATACGTACCTTCTCAGAATCAAAATGCGAGCTTTTAGAATCATTTCAGACTCTGGGTAAATGAATAATTAAGGCTGACTGAAATTAACTTAAAAAAGTTTTACTAAATGAATTTAGTTTCGCTAGAGACTACCTAGCTTTAAAGTTCTTGTATCGTGGAAATTCACGTACTCAAACACATTCAGAGGACTTATTACTGCATAAGTTGAGTGGCGTTCGATCAGTCCACGACTTACTAACCCTTATCACAGTCGATTAATAATATCGATTTGGCAGCGTCTCACCTTCGAGCGACTATTAGGCAAAATTGAATTTTTGGATTTTTATGCACAAGGCGTTTTCCTCTATAACTTTGTCATTTGAAAAGCCCCGTTATTGGCTTTTCTACCATCGCTTTGTCTGGACTACTCAACGCGCTCGATCAAATTGCGAGCCGCTGGGTCAATCCAAACTCTTTCCATGCGAGAAACCGGCCTTGTACATGTGCATTGATTTTTATCAATTTTTGCTTATCGGCACTACGCCGGCTTTGACAAAATCTTCTATTTTGCCTTTTGGATGCAGTGCATCGTTAAAATTTTATGCTCATACTTTAGAATTGGGCTTTCAATGATCGTACCTCAAAGGTCAATGTCTTTGGTTGAGGAATAAAAAATAAAAAATAATTTAAAGTATATTTTCGTGGTACTTTTTAAACTGACTTCGTGGTACTTTTGAAAAATCCAGTTTAAGACCAATTTTAGCGTACTTTTGAAAAATCGATTTTCGAGCCAAATTTCAAGGTACTTTTGAAAAACTAATCTGCGGGTGAAATTTTGGCGTACTTTTGAAAAATCGATTTTCAAGCCAAATTTCAAGGTACTTTTGAAAAGTTAATCCGCGGGTGGAATTTTGGCGTACTTTTGAAAAATCGATTTTCAAGCCAAATTTCAAGGTACTTTTGAAAAGTTAATCCGCGGGTGGAATTTTGGCGTACTTTTGAAAAATCGATTTTCAAGCCAAATTTCAACGCAGTTTTGAAAAATTAGTCTGCAAGTGAAACTTTGGCGTACTTTCGATAAATCGATTCTTAGGCCAAATTTTGACGCCCTTCCAAAAATATTATTTTTCAAAGTCCAATTTATGGTACCTTTGAAAAAGTATATTATTCATAAATCTTTGTCATTATATACTTCTACTCTGATATTCTGAACCAAAAACATTTTTCCTAAGTGAAAATTCGATGTTTCTTCGAATTTTCACCTGGTCATTTCCAACGCCTTATAGAACCCAAAACGGTCCTTGTGGACTGATCTGCGCCTCTGCAGACTCCCAAAAATGTCTTTAAATGAAATTTTTGCCTAAGTCGAATTTTGATTATGTCTTCAACTTAGGACGATTTTGGAGAGTTCTACAACAGGCACACGATCCCCATCGATTTCACCCTTCGATTTAATGCCGCCGGTGATCTTTTTCAGTCGAAGCCAGAAGGTAAGAGTTTTATTTCCTTTTTGCACGATCCGAACTATCTTAGACAATAAATTCTTGATATCGTATGATGAAGTATACTTCCTGTATGTTTGCAGCTTTCTGGACGCCAGATAAGAATATTTTGCTACGTATACAGTCTGTCCACGAATGGACTTAACTATACTTGTAAACATTTTTGGTTTTTGATAAATAATCAGGTCCCGTCAATTGCGTATATACAGGCTCTGTTTAGACAAGCATTATCTCGGAAACGATTAGACATAAAAAGAAATGTTTAATAGAAAAGTTATTCTGTTTAAAAAGACACATTTAACCATTTTATTTTCAAATGTACAGGGCGCCTCAAAAAGACGGCAGGTTATGCAACTTTACTTTTTCAAACGGAATACCCTGTATACTTTTTCGTTTTTGGATTCTCCTTTTAATTCCGAATAAATTTTATTAACCATGTTCTATTCCTATCATTAACGGTTTACGATATATCGACGGTTAAATCTTGATTCAGTCATGTTCCATATTCTTAAACTAATAAGGCAGCAAGATGGAGTACCACCGCATAATTCGAACCTTGTAACACGCTTCCTGACTGAGATATTTGGAGGGAACTAGATTGGTAATAACAGACCTGTTAAATGGCCTGCACGGTCACCTGATATGAGCTCCCTAGATTTTTTCTTATGGGGTCATTTAAAACAAGTTGTAAACGCTGAGAAGCCAAATAATCTTAATGATTTAAAAAACTGGATAACTCATGCTTGCCAAATAACCCCAGATGTCATAAGGAGTTCCTGTACACGAGTTTTAGGAGGTATGAGTTATATTAAATAGAATATGGGCGATAATTTGAGAATTTTTTATAATATTTATAATATTTACTGTTTTTTGTATTGTAGTATTCCTTATAATTACGTTAATAAAAAAATGTTATCCCAAATATTTAACTGCAAATATCTCAACAATGGTTAATGATAGGTATAGAACATGGTTAATAAAATTTGTTTGGAAATAAAAGGAGAATGAAAAAATGCAAAAATATATAGGATGCTCCATTGGAAAAAGTAAAGTTGCATAACCTGCCGTCTTTTTGAGGTACCTTGTACATTTGAAAATAAAATGCTTAAACGCATTTTTTTTACTGAATAACTTTTCTTTTAAACATTTCTTTCTATATCTAACCGTTTTCGAGACAATGCCTGTCTAAATAGAGCTGGGACACCCTGTATACGTGGTTATTTTTAATAAAGTTCATAAGCATTCTTAGGATTACAATTTACTATGCGGGGTAATCGAGAATGAGGAAAATATAAAATATTACCTAGAGTAAAGTACCTTTTTATCAATAAATATAATCAAATCTTATGTAGAAAGTTGTACATAATGCCAAGTGCAGTCCTAATACAAAATTTGATCCACATAGACAATAATTAATTTCTTTGCCAATTTTAATCTCGAAAATAATAGCCATTATTAAATAAATTTTATCAGCTAAATAAGAAAATTAGTTATGGATTATGTGGATGACATTCTGCATCAGGGTTGTATGATCTACAAATTTCTTCATGAAACTCGCTTATATTCATTAAAAGAAAGGTACTTTACTCTTGGTAAAATTTTAAAGTTTCTTTATTTTCTGCAACCCTGTATAATAAAACGTAGTCCTGAATATGACTATGGACTTTTTATAGTAAGCAGAAGTTTTTATAAGGAATGACTTTTAACCAAAAAACCAAATAGTGTAGTAAATAGGGGTTCTAAAATGACAGTAACGGTTGATTTTTAACCTCTGAATATCACTGTTTTATTTTACCAAAATTACATCTTTATATATTTTCCGTCGTAAAATATTTTAAGTCCGACCCTGTCGTACTGGAACTTTCGGTAGGAATTTTAACCTTGCGAGAAGGGAAAAAGAAAATATCTCAGTTTGGGACGAGTCGCTAACTCGGCCGCTTGGGGCGGTACACAGTTCATCAATTTGTAGTGTGAGATTATTAAATAAGAGTAAGAATTTGTCTCCCTGTTTTAAGTTTTGATAGTTACCGGTAGAATTTGATTAGAAATAGACAATCTGGGAATACTGATAGAATTTGATTACGTAGTTGCAATTTACTGAGTGTGTTGGGATTGGTAACACAGGCTTTTGATGACAAAATACATTATTGTGGCTGATGTGTTTAGTTTGCCTAAAAAATGACTTGATACAGACCTATGAAGTTTGTTTCTGTAACTAACATATAGTGAATACGTCGATTCCCTGCATTTACTTACAGAAAATAAACATTTATCTTATTTCATTGTGGCTAACAGCGATTTGCAATTTATAAGGGCCATGTTCTCTTGATTTCCGTCATACATCATGGCTTCGTTCATCTTATGTGCAGTGCGGTTTTGTTTAATTCCGCTTGTTTGTGGAGTGGTTATAACTTTTGCCACGAGCCCTTTGGTCTATAGCGAAAATTGTCAAAATAACAAAAAATAATAATAATAAATTTTAGCAAGGTGATTGTGTTTGAGCTGCCGAGGCTCGCAACATGTGTGCCGAGGGCTAGCTCAGCTCTAGTCGGTGAGAGGGGTAGGTTTAAGGTTGACACTACCAAAAAAAAAAAAAAAAAAATAACATATAAGTATCAGAACTACAAATATATGCATAAAGGGCGCCACCAGCAAAAAAAACTGCAACTTAGCTAGAAGGCTCCCAAAATTGTCTTTTAATTCCAAAATGAGGCATTAATTACAAGGGTAAGTTTTATCATGGGGTGAATTAAAAGGAACACACCTCTTCAATCAAACTACGGGCAATAAGTTTATTCAATTTGAGACATGTATTCAGGTGATAGAAATATGCATTAAGCAGACAGCCGTAAGATTACCTACTAAAATAATAGTATCAAAAATGTTAAGTATTAACTGGCTTTTCTTTACCGTACGTGATATCACGGAAGGTTCACAAATGTTGACCTTATATAATAAATAGTAAATGTACATTTAGCCTACCTAACACACAACCCAGTTAAATATTGGTAAAAGACTGGCCCTGTTAATCACAACAAAATATTTTGCTAGTTAAAAGAAAAACCCTGTATGTATAACTAACCAATTAAATAATGATAAATGACTGGCCCTGTTAATCACAACAAAATATCTTGCCGATTAAAAGGAAAAAACCCGTAAATTGCCTCATAAATTTGACACTAATCTTAATAATTGATATTAACAATAGCACCCCCCACCCCCGCCCTCCCATAATAATAATATTAATTACAATATAAATTCTGGACGATACATAAAACTTTAAATTAGTTTGACTTAGAAAGGAAAAGGTACTTAAATTAGAAAATTTAACAAGAGTTGCATAATTTAATGATTGCCGCAATAAATGTATTAAAATTATTTTTGAATTTTGAATAGCCAAACGAAAATAAGACAAAATGTGTACTAATATCTAAATATTGATTGATTGAAGTCCACAAGCATTTATATGGTACATAAAAACCTGTATGGCAAAACTGCCTTCCGGAGAGATCCTTGTCCCTCGTAGAGAATCTTCCATGTATGTTTCGGTTACCCAAAAGAAAGAAAAAGTCATCGTCGTTAAATCAATCCAGGGACCACAAGTGGTGTACAGGAAACCCAGGGTTACTCCTCTACGGAAAAGGGTTGGAGCCAAGCATAAATTAGAAAAAGTCCATACCCAAGAAGGTAATGGAACTTTCAACTAACATCGTTGAAATAGATGACGTAAAATGGAATAAAACGAGGTATAAATGAAATGGAAATAAGGTAAAGTTGAATACGTAAACGTGAAAAGGTAAAATTTGAAATTTAAATTGAAATGGAAAAACTGCAATTAAAATTGAGAGCCCTGAAAAAAATACAGGTATATAAGTACATATATAAAAAATTAAAAATCAACTTACTCAAAGGTGGAGAGCGACTCGAATCGGTGATCCAAAATATCAAACTATTTAAATATAATCAAGACACAATGGCAGGAAAATATGTTAATGAAACACGTGCTCCATAGGTTAACAAAAAAATGCTACTTACAATTTCTTAAAAATCCGTCAAAACGAACATTGTGCGGCATTCAAAATATCCATAATGCACGCACAAATTAATAAACTTCTAAAATCCCATAAATAAATTTAATGGAAAGCCTATAAAAGCCAATTAAATAGAAAATTTTCACCTGAAAAATTTACCAACGTGCTGGTCAACCATTTTGAGTAAAACTGATCTTCTAGAATGCCTTGGAACGCGCTTACCCGATGGCGCAGAAAGAAGCCACAAATATTGGAAGGGAAACATCCTTAGGAGCTGCATCCCCCTCTTTACACCATCGTGAAATGCTTGATGCCTACCTTTTGCAATGACAATAACTTAAATCCAGAAATTAAATAGCCAAGCTTGCTTTTGACATGTAACACTTTTCTGTCTGTCCTCCGTTTAAACAGTTAAACAGAATTTCTCGCCATAATTCAGCTTTATATCATTTTTGTCCCCTATTTACTAAACTGAAAAATACAACAGTTTACTAGTGTAGTTAGTCCATTCGTGGACACACTTTATATACACATAATATAAAACAATGAACACAATGATAAAATGCAAATTTGATATGATGCTTAAAATAATTATGATTTACAAAATTTATAAATTAACATTTCAAAATATTTATATAGATGGAACTTGTAGTATGTTTTTATTTTAGTCTGAACGTTAGCCGATGAGGATTTCTCTATCACACTTAGATACGAAAAATACTAGTTTTACCTTCACTAAAAATGATTAGACATGAAATTGACACATACCTTAATTTTAACTAATTAAAATTTGAAACTCTACCGTATAAAATAATTTTGTTAGTTAAAAGACAACTCTTGTTACTTTCATTTTAATTCCCACTTTTTCCACGTTTTTGTAATTATGGGAGGATATTTTACCAGACAAGTTTTCGCAATGATTCAAATTACACTGACAGAGAAAATGCTTCTAATGAAAGTAGCATGACTCATTCACACTGCAGATTATTATCCTCTCGGGTGTAATATCCAAATTTAATTTACTTGCTCAATTTTTAGTGTACGTGAAGCCATATTTTTTTAACGGCCTTATGTAAATTTTAGAATTACGACTTGAATACAGCTTTATTATCTTTTTTCACACTCTTTGCAGATATTACAAAAGTGTTGTTTCATTGTAAATGTATATAGAAAGACAATCTTTATTTTTCTGTTATACGCCGCGTCTCACTTTCCCTGAAGCCTTATATCTTACTTATCTGGAATTTAAATATTTTGAAATCCTGGTAGTGAATATATACCTATAAGGTAATTATTTTAATTTAATCAAATTTGATTCTAGTCGTAGATGTCGCGTTCCGGGATGTCAAAAAGCAATCAATTTTTCAATAATATATATATTGATTGATTGATTTACCAGCGTACGGTAGGCATTGCTACCACTTCCAAGTTCTACAGCTGGGCCTCTACGTCCACGCTGGGTTGGCCTAAGGTCATGCTTATTGCCAGCAGCGAGAGCCACATGGCGCATGGTAAAGGAATATGGGATGGGAGGTGTAGGTACTTGTGAGATGCGTTACCGCATGAGGGAACGTTTAAGCTCCCTTTTTTTGTATTTTTGGTTCTAAACTTCTGCCTATTCTGGGTCTTCTTGTGAGATATGTTGCCGCATTGTGTCGCTGCTGTTTGTGCTCCTATTTTTGTTTCTACAAGTCTTCTTCTTCTTCTTCTTTTGAGGCTTCTAATTCCTCCGTTTGTGATTCTGGTAGAGTATATATCGCTCCGATTTCTTTGTGGAATTTATTTTTCCCCTCGCTTTTCTTTCCCAGTATGTTTGGTCCTTTTCCAGTTTGTCATGATCCTCTCGATTGTTGTTTTCCACGCGTAACATGGTCTCCCAATTTTTAGTTTGCTGCTGTTCAGTGTTAGTGCTTTCTTCAGTAGGTGTGTTGGTTCCCTTCTTTGGACGTGTCCCCAGTACTTCATTGCGTATATCCTTTTTGTGATTGTCTTCCCTTCTAGTAGTGTTGATGTTTTATGTCGCTGTTTTTATCCTGCTGTATTTCTGAGTAATTGGATGATCTCTCTCTTTCAGCTCTTCTCAAACTTCTGTTGGCTTTTGCTGTTGCCGCGTTTTTAACTCCATATGTCATTGTTGGCAGTATGATGGCTATGTACAGCCATTTGGTCAGGCCCCATGATAGTTTGTTTTTCTCGATGAACGGTATAATTGCCCTTGTGATTCTGTATGCTGTTTTTATTCTCTCCTTTACTGTTTCTCTCCTTTTCAGTTGGTTCGTCAGATATGTTCCTAGGTATTTCAGTTTGTTCGTTGTTCTTAGGGAGTAGTCACCTATTTTGTATTCTTCTCCACTGATCCGACTCTCTTTTGTTGATGGGTCTCGCTCCATTATTAGACTTTTCTTGGAATTTATTTTCAGCCCAGATGTGCCCAGATGCGGTTTCATGTTTTCTAGGAAGTTGAGAATTTGTTGCTCTTCTTCTGCGACGATTAGGAGGTCATCGGCGTAAGCTAATATGATTGGGGTTCTCAGTGTTTCCGTGTCTTCGTTAAAATTTGGTGTTTCCCTTATTGCTTTTTGTATCGCTTGGTCTAGGACCGTGGTGAATAGTCGGGGGTATAGGGGGCATCCTTGTTTGACTCCTCTGTTCTTTTGTCTGGTTTCCGTTATTTGTCCGAACCATTGTATGGCGTTGTTTCATGAAGGCAGGCCTTTATTATTTTGTTTATTAGATAGTGCGGCACTCCTTTGTTATTCAGGGTGTTGACTATGGCTTCGTGACTGATGGTATCGAATGCCTTTTGGAGATCTATAGCGGCTATGTGCAGTTTTGTCCCTTCTCTCCATTTTTCTTCCGGTATTAATTCAGGGGATTTAATTTTTCGTGTTATGCAAGGTGGGCTATATACGAGTGACGTTTTAGGGTCATGCAAGATTATGCTGTCAATTTTTCAGGTGTGATTTACGACTTGCCCTCGGCTTGTACCGTAAACATCATCTTCGTGGAAAATAGCCATCATTGAATAATATACTGTTATGCAAAATTTAATAATATATTCTCACTTGGAGCTCTCAGAAATCGATTTGATCATATTTTTATTATTATTATAGGTAGGAAAGAGTTGATACACAAAAATTATTAAGCGACTATTACAACAGAGTATAAAATGATATTACAACAATTGTAAAATATGGGACATTCTATGTCAACCGGGACCCTCTTACTCCCAAAAGTAAGACCGTCGAAAACAAATATTTAGGAGCTCAAAACGAAGTGAATCTATATGATACTCCCACCTTAAATGTATTATATATATGTACTTCTTGTTTTCTGTACCTGTTTCTAAGCCTATTTCTAATAGATTGCTTTCATTTTATTACATTCTAGGAATAAGTTGTATAAATACTGTTTTATTTTTGTTTACTAACGTGTTGTAGTTAAACCACGCTGTAAGTTTGTTTCACATATTTTATGCCATATTTCTTATATCAGGGCTCACACTTAAGTAAGAGGCGTCATCGGCGAATACATTCAGTTTATTACCACCTACAATTCCTGATAGATCATTTACAATCAACACAAACAAGAGTAACCCCAAGACTAATCCTTGGGGTACTCCACAAACATATTCATTATATCAGAGAAGTGGCCATTTATTGAAACTTGCTGCCTTCGATCAGACAGATAAGATTTCAACCACTTACCGCATTGGCCTCTAAAATCATATTTATTTAAATTGAATCAATATATCGTGGTCCACAAGATTCAATGTTTTGCTTAGATTCATATATATTCCCAAACATTTATTATTATTACACAGGCCACTGAATCCGAAAATGATAAAAAAAAAATTCTGACGTATACACCCTCAATTCCCCCAAAAAATTTAAAAAATCCAAACTGGCCTCCAACCCACCTATCTTTAGTAAAATTTGCTGAATCCGAAAATGGCAAAAAAATTGTTTTACATCTTTCAAAAATAAAAATAAATACAAATCAAACGTGGCAACCGTTATAACTGTTATAAAATCTGTTGGTAAAACCAAAACTAAAAAATATTTTTGAACTACAAATTCCTTTTGCTCGTACACTTAACCTCGCCCCCAGATATCATTTGCAAATTAGATGTTTTAGCACTTTAATGGAATTAAAATGTTTTAGCATTTTAACTCAGCAATCAATCAAAATGCGAGTTCAAGCCCTGGGGCCACGTCAAGGCATCTACCACCCCAGGGTAAGTTATAACCTGGATTTAGAAAATACCGTCCGTAGGCTACTTAGCCTAAAGTTACTTAAGAGCTTAAAACATTTTGGAAAACAATAAGCTTTCACTGTAAAATTTCATCAAAGCTAGGATGCTAACCGTAATTTGCAAATGTGATCTGGAGCGAGGTTAAGTGTACGAGCAAAGGGAATTTGTAGTTCAAAAATATTTTTTAGTTTTGTTTTTAACGACAGATTTTATAAAAGTTATAACGGCTGCCACGTCCGATTTGTATTTATTTTTATTTTTGAAAGAAGCAAGTGAGAGATACGGATTCAGCGAATTTTAGTAAAGATAGGTGGGTTGGATGGCTAGTTTGGATTTTTTGAATTTTTGATGGAAATTGAGAGTGTATGAGGGTAATACATACGTCAGAAATTTTTTTTATCATTTTCTGATTCAGCGGAAAATTTTACTAAAGGCAGGTGTCTCTAAAACAACAATTTTTTTTTGTCGGTCTGTGTTATTCAAATTTTCATACAGATCACCAAGAAAGTTAAAAATGGCTGATTGAATCGATCTGTCTTTTCGAAAACCATGCTGTATATCACAGAAGATTCTATATTTTGCCATGAAAGTAGCCACTCTGTTAAACATAAAACTTTCGATAAAACTGTGAGAGGACAATAGTTACCAATAGATGATATATCATCTCTTTTATTTCCACATCCAGTGAATGTAAAGTAACGCAAAGAAATTTTTTATTGTTACAATAGATTTGTAATTCCATGAAACGTCTAGATTTTAAGTTTGGGAAAAAAATCTGTACTACAATGAAATTCAACTGAAATGAAACTTAAAAAACAATACCTTCTCTTACAAAACAAGGATAAATATAAAACAATTATTCAATCTATCTGAGATGGGAGTGTCATAAAATGTTTCATAGTATATAAAATAGGGTCAGCGACTTACATCAGTGAAAGGAGAAAGGGTTCATATATTATTTCATTTCATATTAAATTAAAAGTGAATGATATAGATAATTGTAAAGACGTATAGATTTAAATATATTTCGATTTTTAAATTTTAAATAATATATACAGGTAAAAGTTACAATGGAGAGAATGTTTATGTTTATCAAAACAGGAAACAAGATCGTAATGATCAACTTACATTTTGGTTCTTCAAGCAAATCTAAAGCTGCTTGATGGACAAAAACTTTTTTCACAAAAAACAACGTGCATAAAATTTTCTACAATTTTGTTTTTATACAATATTTTGATAGGAGTTACCATTTTCCAGATAAATGAGTCCATAATCAAGAAAACATGGAAATTCACATATCGGTAAATCACTTAGAGGAAATAACTCTGAAAATTATTGTATGGCGCATAATATAACTTTATATTATTAACATAACAAAAAATAAAATAAACTAACAAATAATAATAATAATAATAATATAATTTGCGGATATTTATCTCGAAAACGGCAACAATGGTATCTGGAAAATGGTATCTCCTATCCAAATTTTTTTTTTTTTTTAAATATTGTATAGGAACAAAATTGTAGAAAATTTTATGCACTTTGTTTTTTGTGCAGAAAATTTTTCTCCATTTTTTTTTAGTTTTTGTGTTAAATGACAAAAACAGTATTTGCATTTTTTTTAAACGGACGCCATTTTGAAAATAGAGTCATTTTTTGGGGGGGGGGCATGTCTTAAATTGTTCCTTGGGCTTTAATCTTTATGAAAAACATTGTCCCCAAGGATCTGCGGGTGCACGGACACTTAGGGTGGGCTCCCGTAGTATTACATTTTATATTAAATTTTATACTTTATTTTAAGAGCTGAATCATCTATCTGAAAAATGGAAACTCCTATCCAAATGTTGCATAAGAACAAAATTGTAGGAAATTTTATGCACTTTGTTTTTTGTGCAGAAAGTTTTTCTCCATCTTTTTTAGTTTTTGTGTTAAATGACAAAAACAATATTTGCAATTTTTTTTTAACGGACGCCATTTTGAAAGTGCAGCCAATTTTTTTTTTTGGGGGACATGCCCAAAATTGTTCCTTAGGCTTTAATATTCATGAAAAACATTGTCCCCAAGGATCGAGGGGGTGGTGCACGGGCACTTAAGGTGGGCTCCCGTAGTATTGGTCAATCATAAATTATGATATATAATAAGTCATAATAAAGTTAGGTATAATGACGCCAAATGTAAAAAATTATATTTTCAAATGTGCTTAAAATAGTTAAGGTCATTTCTATATACATATAAGGAATTCGAAATCGCTGTCCAAGGAATCACTACTTCCACCAGATTTTCTATCCAAGTCTCTCAAAACGAAAATAATTTTGATACTATATTTACACTCCACTATGTGGAAATAATTTTATGGAACTTTAATAACACAATATTTGAAACCGTCGTCCCCAAAAAATCCATAAAATAATATGCCACATCCGTAGTGGGGGTGAGGTTGGTGGTAAGGAAGGTGGCAAGTAAAAAAATGTTGAGGCCCTTGGTTCTTGTACACGCACTAAATCACAGTTTTATTTTTTTCACTTCCTTTTATAATAATAATATAATTATATAATTATAATAGGGTGGGTGGTAATTGGGGGGTGATTATATATAATAAATACCAATTTCATGGACTCTTACTTGCTCGATTTATCTATTTACCCCCATCTACTCTCCATCCCTTCAACGGAATAAGATAAAAATATAATATAAATTGATTCCAGATCTCGTTAAAATACATATGTGTAAAAGTATTCTTTTAAAAGACGATTATTAAAAGAGCAATCTGTCAAATGAAATTGTATTATTTAGAGTATTTTCCTCTGTTAGTATATTTATCAAGTCGTTATTTACAGTACCAAATCGTAATTATGACATTGTCAAAAATAAATTTTAAATTATTGAACTGTCAAACTGGATGACATAAGTGAAAATTGTCCTAGGGAGATTATCGTATGTAATATCACTAGTGCTTAAAATTTTATCGAAAATTTTTTCGAATGCGTGTTGCCTGGTAATATAAAGAGTGCAAATTGGCAGTTTATTATCTGATTAAATCCGGACCGCTTTAGCGGGAGGGATTTAATCTTCGATAATAAACTGCCAATTTGCACGAGTTATATTAACTAGGGGCAACTTAGCTTGAGAAAAAATTTTTTGATAAAATTTAAAGCACGAGTGGTATTTGAGGAAAATACCTATTTCACGAATAAATAATTCATTAAGTACATCTTCAATATTATATTTTTTAAATAATTGCCCTCAGACATTTTATTGTCACTTTTTAGATTTTACTGACCTTTATTTTCAATTTCATCATTTAAATATCATCATAAAAATGCATTTCCAAAGCGACTCATCTAATAAAAAACAAAGTAGGTTTAAATTACGACAATCAAGAAAAACAATATACGTTAAACCATAGGTACTGTAACTTATAAGACTAGTCATCACAACAAATCACGCTTCGACCAATCACATTACGGGTAGAACCACACAAATTGCATATTACCAATCTATCGCTTTTACATTCTAAGGCTGCTCAGATGGTATTGTACCGCCATCTAGTAACGCTAGCTTAACTGCTAACTGGCCTAAATAGTGAATTGAATTATTATATTAAAGTGTTTATTAATATATATTTATGTATTTAATCCTTGTTTCTAATTTGAGAAGTTTAATAGTTAAGTTAAGGTTTACTTATTTAAATAGCGAGACTTTAAGTACAACGAATTATAATGTATATAGTGATACTGCAGTTTTGATTTTCTAAATAAGTGTTAGCTGCTTTGTGATGATTGATGAATTACCATACGTAAGTACCTACATTTGTGTATTTATCATGAAATAACTGATTTGTCTGCCTCGTAGATATTTATATTTAATTTTAGTTGTGAAAATTATTTTGTAATTACGTTAGGTATTAAGCCATTGAAAGCTGTGTAGGTATAACTTGTCCCGAACCTATATAAGTTCCGCACAGCATTGGCTTTTTAGGTTATTATAATACAATACTACAATTTACAATTTACGTTAACAATTAGTAATAAGCTAGAGAAGATATTTATAGATAACATTTAAAAGCACGATTTGTCCTATTTGCCGGAAACCTTTCAAGACACAGAACGTCAAAAAATTTTCGTAATATTTGCCGCTGCAGCGACCTAAAAAATTAGACCGATAAATTTTGCATGTTGGTACTGTCAAAAGCCGATCTAGCTTGAATTACCACTAATAATGACGTTTGACTGGTGCAATGTTGTGAAAAAACGGGCTCTCATTGGCTATAGCGTTAATGAGTGAAATAAACACTTATAATATCCTAAAGCTTAAATTATTTCCGGAAATTTTTTCGAGGTCATGAATATTTTGAAAATTAATAATTTTCTTAAAATATTCATGAACGGGGAAAAATTTCTGGATATTAATTTAAGCTCGTGGGATATTCGGTAAGAAAATTTCATACCTAAATAAATTAAATAAATACTAATTTCAACTGACATTAAGATTATTCTAAGACAACAGGTATACGATTAGTAGGCCATAAATGGGTTTTGTAGATAAAATGACAGAAACACATCTGAATTAGTATTGTTGTGTCATAAATCATAAGTATGAGTTAGTAAAATGTCGCGTTTTGGAAACAAAAGTGAAAATAGTATATTACATACCGTGGTGGAAAGTGTTTCATTATTGTCGAGAGATAAGATAGTTGACCGAGGCGCGCAGCGGCGAGGTCAACTAATTCTCGAGACAGCAATGAAATGTTCCACCAAGGTATGTATACTATTTTATTTACAAATATCTCCCTTAAAGAACAAAACCAACAAAATCGTTTACTAAATTTTTAAATAGCATTTTATGTTTTTATTAAGCAGGCAATGAACAAAGAATTCTTGTCAGACGACAAATGTCAAAGTCGTTTGTGTTTGTCCCTTGCCTCTATTTATAAAAAATGCAGGATAATAATACCGATAGTGAAATGGGATGTACTCCTAAACTCAGGGAAGTTGCCGAGCAAGCAACAGAAAATTTATTGCCAGAAAAAAGTAAAAAAGTAAGGAACGCAGGTTGGCAAATGCTCACTTTCCAACCCGAAAACTGGTAAGAAAGTGGCTACTTTCCAAGCTAAAAACGTAGTCTTCGCCTGTTATTTGAACTTTTTATATAATTGTTACACATTCTATAGGATACTCTGCGCAGTTTTTTGTAAATAATGTTAGTTTTAGACATTTTTAGACATTTTTTATTTTATAGTACGAACTTAGTCGGTAAAAGACTCAGTGTAAAATAAAGTAAAAATTAAAAACCCATTTGGGTTTCGAACTCGGGACCCTTGGATCCTAAGTCAAAAGCGTAAGAACTACACCAATAATTTTTTTATAAATGCGCCATATGAGACAATAAATAAAATAACTGGCCAAAACCCCACTACAAATCTTGCTGGAGATGTAAGAAAAATTGAGATTCCTCACAGCATATTTCTTTCGTATATAACAGAGCAAGAAATACTTTTTATTATAAAACATAAATTAAAAAATAAACATTCAACTGGACCCGATGATATTTCCAGTATTTTAATTTAAAAAATTGCTGAGTTTATCATTAAACCTCTAACTCACATTATAAATGAATCTTTTATGGAAGGAATATTTCCTTCTATATTAAAAACTGCTTTGGTCTCCCCAGTTTTTAAAAAAGGTGATACCCGTAATACGGAAAACTACCGACCGATATCTGTTCCTCCTGTAATCTCCAAAATATATGAATACGCGATGTTAGATCAGCTTCTTAAATTTTTTGATGTAAACAACGTTTTAAATGATGGACAGCATGGTTTCCGTTCTGGACACTCTACTATTACTGCAATTCACTCTCTTTATGAACAAATTTTAGAGGCAGTTGAGGCGGGCGAAAGTCCAACTGGGATCTTCTGTGACCTCAGTCGGGCATTTGACTGCGTTCAGCATGACCTATTACTTAAAAAACTATACGAATATGGAATATAAGGTAAATCATATGATTGGTTTGCCTCCTATCTTAGTGATAGAAAACAAATGGTAAAAATACAGCACACAGAGCAAAATCAAAAAACTTTTTATACGTCAAACATACTAGATAATAAAGTTGGAGTGCCGCAAGGTTCTGTTTTGGGGCCTATACTGTTTATCATTTATATTAATGAACTTCCAGATATACTTACTGAGGCGTTTGTTTCATTATACGCTGATGACGCCAATCTTCTTCTCTCTGATAGATCTTCCGCTATACTTCAAAACTTAATACTACTGTCACCCACTCATGTAGTTGGTTTAGTAGTCAAAATAATAATATTACTTCTAGCCTAAATATTAAAATCAATAACGTGAATATTGAGGAAAGTAATTGCACAACGTTTCTTGGCATAGTTTTTGACAATACACTTACATTTAGTAATCACTGTAGCAAACTAGTTACTAGTACCTTGCACTCTAAATGTTTTCAAATTAGGACGTTGAAAAGTGTTTTGGACACGTCTGGTTTATTAATATTTTATTTTGGACAAATTCAGTCTAGATTAGCTTACGGAATTACTCTATGGGGAGGCTCCTCTAGTGCTCAAGAAGTATTTATTGCGCAAAAACGCTTTATAAGATGTATAGCGAGTGTACCACCAATTCATTCATGTCGTAATCTGTTTAAACAATATAAAATTCTTCCTCTTCCGTGTCTATACATTCTAGAATTGTTACTATATGTATACAAAAACCAAGGTACATTTGATAAAAATGAAATGATTCATTTTCATAATACACGTCACAAAAAAAAATTTCATATACCAACTAAACGTTTAAATATATCAGTAAAAGCACATAATATCCTCGGACTGAGATTATATAATAATCTACCAGAAACCTATAAAAACTTAAATAATATATATTTGTTTAGGAAACATATTAAAGAATATCTTTTAAATATGTGTGCATACTCTGTTCAAGAATATTTTGAATGGGATAATAATTGTTGATATGTAACGTGCCTATATTTTATTATTTTAATATGTGATTATTTGAACAATAATTCTTGTGTACACTTTAGCTTAATGTATATAAGTATGTATTTATTTTATTTATTATACATTTGCATATTGTTTAAATATGTATTTATATATTTTTTGACTGATTGTTTTATTGTATGTATTTGTCTATTTCTGTATTGTTAAAATATTGTCGTATGTGAATGTGTGTCTATTGTATGTATATGCGATTTGACATGTTATTATGTGCACGCGTATATATTTTATTTATACAAGTACATACTCTGGTACTGTTATTATACAAATTTGACTTATCCTATAGCACACTGTATTGCTCTTACTGGATCAATAAAACATTCTATTCTATTCTATTCTATTCTACCACCACCTTACGCGTAAAAAAATGTAGATATTTAGATTATGAGACACGAGCTAAAATCATATTTTCAAGGTTGTTGTATAATACATTATGAAATGTATATTTGTAAAATATATAAATATTTAGATATTAAAAAGAATTATCATTCCACCAGATTTCTATTCAATGACAAAAACATAAAAAACAAAAAAATTTGTTTTCAAATTTAAATCATTAATAACATTTTTATTTACCGATCGATTTTGTTCAAAAACAATAGGGTTCTTCCCCTAGCTAACACTAACTTACTGTCCAAGTTTCAGTACAATCGAATTTTTCTATCTCGAGTTATCGTGCTTACAAGAAACGGGACTATCGGACGAACAGACGGACATTTTGAAAGTTGTTCAGAATTCGTTCAAATGTGCCGATCAAATGCAATATACTCTTCGTTTTCGTATTTTCGTGGCTACTTTCTAACCTGAAACGTCACATTTCAGTTCAATTATCAAATGAAGTAGAAATGTCATACTTTCCAACTTTTGACATGTAAGACAATTTGATTATTTCTGTATGACTGTGAATAAAAATATTTCCACCCATTTTATTTGCAAAAAAGTACTACATGAGGGGTTAAATACAGTATAGGCAAGTCCTGGATTAGTTTCAACGACTTAACCGACCGCATAAAACAATTATTTTTCCGCTTAACTATTTTTTTTTCTAAGGCTATGTCGAAATTCCAACCGTGAAGAAGTGACACTTTTAGAGATTGAAGTGGGAATACATGCAAAACCTATTTAATGATACAAAGATCGTAAAGAACGTGGACATCTAATAGCAATTAATTGCAGTACTTGGCCAACAATCACTCGTTTACAATTTTCTCGAAAACTGCTAATTTTAGAAAAAAAAGTTTCAAATAAAAAAGTTACGTCCATCTTTTATCTTCGTTACTTCTCGATACACTTGGTGTTTATTTCGAAAGATAAAAAAGTTTCCCGCATGTTACATTTGAGAATGCAAATTTTCGACATAGCTTTAAAAAAAAATAATGCTTTCTACAATTATTAAAATTTGACCTACATATTAACACATTATGTTAACAAATATATAGTGATAACACGATAAAAATTTGAGAGTAATCCATTGTGCCGTTTTTGAGTTAAAGCGAGTTAAACGGAAAAATAATTGTTTTATGCGGTCGCTTAAATCGTTGAAACTATACATACCTAATCCAGGACTTGCCGATAGTGTATATATATTCACTGAAATGTTTGATATTACGTTTTCTTCACTAAAATGTGCGGAATTCTGTTTTTCTTCTATTTTCTAATGTTACAACAGTTTGGGTGAACCGGAATACCTATATTCGTATAATAGATAAATAATATCTTTTTCACCCATTTTAGTTTCAAAAAATTACTGAAAATTGTTTAAGACAACTCTATTTGTGTGTTATGAAATAAGTTTTGTTCACTAAAAGAGGTGGAACAATTGTTTCAAAATATTATATTTATGTAGTCAAGCATAGACATTTAATTGATACAGATTCTTCACCGATGTATTCACCATTGAAATGCGAGGAGTTTTTAAAGGATTTTCAAACACATTTGAAATATTCAGTATCATAATTAAACATGAAATAAAATGTTGTTTCACGGGCTCAATAATTTTTTTATAATTATCTCGTTTAATATGACAAATAAAATTCCAGTTTTATATAAAAGCAAATGTCAAATATGATCATATGTCAATAATTTGACAGAATAATTTCCACTTAATAAATTTCGCCCAGGGTACCTCGGAGAATAAAAATTTCCGGAAATTTTTTGGGTTGCTATGGTAACGAAACCAAGAACAAACTTCTGATTGGCTAAAAAAGTGAGGTATGAAATTTTCAGTGTAATGTTGTTCCGAGGGGGCAACCGCTGGCGAAATTTTGTACACCTAATACCTATTCTAGAAAAATACCCTTTATTTCCCCTTTAATTCCTTGTAATTCCTCAAATACCTTTATTTCCTCCTAATACCTTAATATTTTCTAGATTATCTCGGGAACGGTGCACTTTTTGATAAAAACACCTATATACAAAATTGTTCCTTATAAAATTTCTTTATCAAAAATGTCTCTAAACTTTTTTCCTAAAATTAATAGTACCGTGGGAAATAAGGCGCACACATAAGGTTCCGGTCAACACAATAAATTGTAATCTTTACTATAATCTACTTTAAAGTTCAATACTTAATGCTAAAGCAGTAGTTACTAAAGTCCGCCTAAAATTATAATAAATTGCTCTCACCCCTATAAAATAACGCAATTTTTGATGAAGCGAGAATATTGTACACCGGGTCGCTCAGCAGATAGGGACACTTTTGTAACTTTTGAATGGGCGAATGGATTTTTTTCAAATTTGATGTAGTGATATGAGATATAATTTCCAATTATACAATGTAAAGAACCAAAATGGCCGACTTCCGGTTTCGATTTTACCCGAAAGTGGGTTCTAAATACCCGGTTTTTGCGTAAAATCCCGCACATTGGCAACCCTGAACAGTAACAGCGTTTACAGTAAGCTCTAAAATAATGCAGTGACCTTGGGTCGTCTGAGATATAGTGGGAGAAATTGAAATTTTTTACATTGTGGTGGTGTATAGATATTTATACTTTGTTCGCGTAAAGACAGCTGTGGAAATAGCCATAAGGATATTTAGCGAATTATATGACCTGCGCTGATTACATTTGCATCTCATTTACCAAAGTACTATTAATTTTAGGAAAAAAGTTTAGAGAAGTTTTTTATAGAGAATTTTGTAAGGAATAATTCTGTATATAGGTTTTTTATGGAAAAATGCACCGTTCCAGAAATAATCTAGAAAACCTCAAAATGGGGGTAGAAAACGACGTACTCTAGGGGATGAAGCACGCAATTTTTGAAACTTTATGAATTTTGTCCAATATATTACAATTTTAACTGTTATATTACTGAAGTATTACAAGACATCGTGCACAGTTTTAATAATGAAAAAGCTAGTCATGGAGAAATTGTAGACGTAGGAGACCGATTTGTTCTAGCTTTATACAACTCTATCTCCGCAGAAAAAAGTCTATACAGATTCATGACTTTTAACAAACTTGTTGGTAAAGCGAACAATACTGTAATATTATCAAAACTACCAACAACTTCTACTGCTGCTCGGCAACACTCATATCGCGTTTTTTACCAAATTCAAACATGGAAAAATGTTGCACTAGAATCTACTGATTGGGGATGGAAAAAAGTTGGCGGTATATTAACCCGAACTATGACAACCAAAGAACCGGCTCCCGAATCTGCTATACCACTAATTTCTTGTTCATGCAAATTAGGGTGCGAAAACAGGTGCAGTTGCAGAAGAGCAGGCTTACATTGCTCCACAATGTGTTACCATTACCACGGACAAGCATGCATGAATGTCGAATCTATGGAAGACGATGAAGATTAATTAACGTAGGTAACCTTTTGATAATTAGTGGATTCGGCCTACAGGGGACACCACACGCCAAGTACTTTACCTCTAGGGTGGCGTGGAAACAAGTACAATATACAATATTCTCGCTTCTTTAAAAATCGCGTTATTTTATAGAGGTGAGAAGGTGGAAGTGGTATATTTATTATAATTTTAGGTGGAGTTTAGTAGCTACTGCTTTAGCGTTAAGCATTGAACTTTAAAGTATATTATAGTAAAGATTACAATTTATTGTGTTGACCGGAACCAATCCTTATGTGTGCGCCTTATTTCCCACGGTACTATTAATTTTAGGAAAAAAAGTGTAGAGGCGTTTTTTATAGAGAATTTTATAAGCAATACTTGTTCAAAAAGTGCACCGTTCCCGAGATAATCTAGAAAACCTCAAAATGGGGGTGGAAACGGCGTCCTAGGGGATGAAGCACACTATTTGGGAGTGGGAACTTTTCGGTTTAGTAATTCTTATGCTATCCTTAACATTTCTACCAATTTTCAAAACTTTATGAATTTTGTCCGATATAAATCTTTATATTACTGAACTAGAAGTCCATAGTATCATCGGTAGTTTAATTAAATTAAATATTTTTTCTTTACTAGATATTTTTAGCGCTAATCTCGACGCTAATGTTTTTACAACACTGACGTTCTTTATATAAGAATTGGTATGTAATTCTTCAAGATAAACATTCCATTTCAATATTTTTACGCTCTAATTCCCTCCCTAATACCTTTTATTTCCTCTTAATTCCCTTCTGATACCTCGTAATAATATTTATTTCCTCCAAATTCCCCTGTAATTCCCTTAATACCTAATAATTCCTTCCGAAATACCTTCAATTTCTTCCTAATTCCTCCGATTTGTACACTATTTCCTCTCAGCGGTTGCCCCCTCGTGTTGTTCTGATTGGTTGTTTCCATACACGTGATTAGAAATGGGTGAATTTCATAGGATTTATATTTGAGCAAAAAATTTTCATTGTAATGTTGTTCTGATTGCCTGTTTCTGCACAGAAATGGGCGAATTTTATAGGATTTCTATTCGAGTGAAAAAAACCGCTGCCCAAGGAATCACTTCTTCCACTCGCAACGAAAAAATTTTGTATGTGGAAATAATTGTTTATGGAACTTTAATAATATAATATTTGAAATCCTCTATCCCAAAAACCCATAAAACGATACCCCACATCGGTAGCGGGGTGGAGGTGGCGATAGGGGGTGGTAGTGGGGGTGGATGAAGTAAAAAAACATTTTGAGGTTTCTGGTTATTGTACAGACCCTAAATTACAATTTTTTTATCCTCTTTAATAATGGGGTGGGGCTGGTATTGGGGGTGGCTAATGGTAATTTTTTTTTTTTGAGACCTCAGCTTCTCTTGTATATACTAAATACCAATTTTATGGACTCTTACCTGCTTGATTTACCTATTTTCCCCAAATTTACCTCCCAACCCTTCGACGGAACAAGATGAAAATATAATCTAGTTCTAGATCTCATTAAAGTACCAAATTTCAAGTCAATATCTCAAACGGTTCCAGAGTAAACGTGCGCACAAACAAAAGTTACAGACAGACAGATCGACAGACAGAATTTTTTTTTCGCTCAAACTTAAAATCTCGACGTTTCGTGACATTCTAAGCCTATTTGAACAATTAAAATTTTTTAAATTTTTTTTTGTCGTACTATACTTCCACTGGATGTGGAAGTATATAATATATATTTAAAAACCGCTGCCCAACGAATCACTACTTCCACATCCAGATTCTCTATCCAAGTCACTCACAACGAAAAAACTTTGTATGTGAAAATAATTGTTTATGGAACTTTAATAATATAATATTTGAAATCTTCTACCCCAAAAACCCATAAAACGATACCCCACATCGGTAGTGGGGTGAAGGTGGTGATATGGGGGTGGTAGTGGGGGGTGGACGAAGTAAAAAAATATTTTGAGGTTTCTGGTTCCTGTACATACACTAAATCACAATTTCTTTTCATCCCCTTTAATAAGGGGGTGGGGGTGGCAACGGGGGTGGCTAATGCCAATTTTTTTTTTGAGACCTTAGCTTCTCTTGTATATACTAAATGCCAATTTCGTGGACTCTTACCTGCTTGATTTACCCATTTACCCCAAATTTACCCCAATTTACACCCCAACCCTTCGACGGAACAAGATGAAAATATAATCTAGTTCTAGATTTCGTTAAAGTACATATGTGTACCAAATTTCAAGTCAATATCTTAAACGGTTCCAGAGTAAACGTGCGCACAAAAAAAAGTTACAGACAGACAGACCGACAGACAGACAGACCGAGAGACAGAAATTTTTTTTCGCTCAAACTTAAAATCTCGACGTTTCATGACATTTTAAGACTATTTGGACAATACAAATTTAAAAAAAAATTTTTGTCGTTACTATACTTCCACTGGACGTGGAAGTAATTGTCGTACTGTAACGTATTGATTTCAGTCCTGACAAAATAACATTTAAAACTGACGACTGCGTAATTTATAGAAAGAGTATACTTAAAACAACTTTATGTTAATTAAAATTTTTTATTGATATCTGTCGTCACAGAAAAATTAATTCATTTGCAGTTATTTTTAGTGCAATAAAACATTAGTATCTACTCTTTCATAATCGTAATGCAAATAATTAACAAATAAAAGAAAACATGAGAAAGAGGAGATGCTAAAGACATTAATTGCGAGACATAAAGTTTATTGTCATTGTCTCGAAATACACTTTGCTATGTATTTCCTGTTTAATTAGTTATTGAAATACAAGAACAAGTAAAAGTAAGCACATTTCTACGAAGGTTTTTATAGTGTTTATAGACAAAGAGTAGATTGTGTTCTTATAAGGCGATTTAGATCAATATTTAAGAACAATTACTTTTTCCACTTTCGATGTTTGACATTCACTTTCCCATTTTCGTGGAATCTCCTGGGGGCATTTACAAAAAATACAAAGGTTTGTATTTAACTCGGTTTTATAAATATGTACAGAAATCACACATGATATACCTATTAGATTTTGTTATTTATTACTTTTACTTATGTTCATAATATTTATGTAGTATGTCGAATGATAAAGATCAATAGAGAAAGCAAAACATTTTTAATGAACCCGTAAAAAATAAAGGTGTTATTTAGTTTTACTGCCTAATAAAACGTTGACGACCATACAATTTATTCATACATACGTATTTACATATTTTATTCGACATATCTTCAATTCTAATAAAATTGGAGGAGCTTTTTACGTTGACTTAAGAAAAATTAAGAATAAATAACTAATCAGTGAAAATGCCTTAAATATCTTATCTATCTAATCAATTAACAATGTGTTAACTTAATAGGTGGGAGCTCGTGGCATCGAAAGTACCGTCATCGCGAATTTAAAAAATTCTAGTGAAAATTGACTGTAGAAAATCATACGAACAAAATGAGCTCGGTATGACGAGTTTTTCTTGTCGGAAGTATTTTTAATTAAATCAATTACCATTAAAAAACAATAATCTTTTACCGTTTTCGTGGAAATTTTAAGTAGAGCATTTTTTAGTAAATTTCATGCTCTTTCAGAAAAACCTGAACCTGAACCACTGAACTCTACTATATAAATGGAAGGCCACTATAGGTATATGCGCGTGAACAAAATACGGTAATTGCGGATTCAAAAAGTGTAGCCATGCGTCGACACAATAGAGAAATTTATGTCTGTACTTGAACCAAACGGCTGTCTACGGGAGTTATGCGCTGACGCAATTTTGTGTTTTATTTGTTTTCCATAGAATCTGTAGCGTACGTCTTTAGATTAGATACAATTTCCAGAGTCGGTGTCACTCATTTTATTCTTGGCTTATTTCTGTCGTTTGTATAAACTTGTTTAAATTGATTATTTTGTGTTATATTTTGTGACTGTTATAAACAGTCAATTGAGACAGTATGGTGCAATCTTGTATGGTACGTTTTGCAAGATTTGGGGCAAAGTCCCGGGTTTTAAACAGTTGTAATAATAATAGGTCGGCTCTGGCGTATTTTGTAGTGCGATTGCGCTGCTCCTGACGGTCGCTATAGTTGACTCGGAATCACGAACGGGTTTTTTCGTTGAGATTTTCCCGTAACAGCAATCAGATCTCCTAAAATAGAGCTCGTGTGCGTCAGTGCGCGCGTGCTAACAAAAACTCATTTCCTTAATTTTTAAGTGTTTTTAAAACTGTTCTAGTTATAGTAATGAAACTGTAAGTCTTTTCCCTTGGATACGAGTCCTAACTTCGCATTCGACCTGTTGTTCCAGCTTGGGTCGAACCCGTTTCATCCGACCGTACGTTCACCACGACGCTGTGCGATGTGGTTGTGCGGTCGGCTCTGAACCGGAATTAGACTCGGGCGCATATTTGTATGTCTAATTTAATAAATTTGTTTAAATTTAATTGAAATTGACGGCCGCCATAGTTGCGCGAGGTTCAATTTCACGTAAAAAATGGTATGGATATTAACCTTCCATTTATATAGTACAGTTCAGTGGGTATCACAACCTCTACTCTGCCGAAAATGTCTGTCATACCTATTTGGAGTTAATAGGTAATAAAATTTTACCGTTATGGCGTGGAACCATTTTTTTTTTAAATTTTGTTCGTTTTTGTGCGCTCTTTCAGAATATTATGGTATGACAGCCCAAAAACTGCCGGAAATACCTGTCATACTGGTTTATTGTATAATTCTGACTCTCGGAGTTAAGAAAAGTAGCGAATTGAATAAATTTGTTTTGGAGCCAATGTTTCTTGTCTGCTTTTCTTACACCCAGCTCAGTATAGTGTGGAATACTATATTACAAAGGTGGGCAAACTAGGGCCCAGCGTGCTAGTACAGTATTTATGGTCTCCGTGAGAATAAGTGAAAGAGATTTGGGGTTCACTTTGAAACCCTGCATAACTCTTTCTCTCTCTAGCTCCCAAAAAGTTGAAATTTACCTATTTTTGCTACATTACATGCACAGTACATTGCAGTAAGCTCTACGTGTAGTGTTAATAGTGCAAGCTTTGAACTATTTTTAAAATTGTTTGCTAGTACAAGTGACAGCTATGCATTTTATAAAGTGGTAAACTTTAATTCCAAAAATATTCCTCTATTCTGGAAGACTTTATCACAAAAAATTCTACGGACCATATTTGTAAATGCAATGTGGCAAAATGCGACTGAACCAACCTGTATTTTGTATGACCCGACAAAGTTTGGATGGCAACCTCCGATTAAAGAACTTATATCTAGATACATAACAGGCTATCTTTTCACTATATACCTTGTTTGCTCCTAACATAGTCACATTATATGTCCATTAAAATGGATAGATGAACATCACATCCCATAGGCAACAGTGGCGTTGTGTGTGTAGAAAATGTGTAGAATGGTAAATATTTTCATTAAAATGAATTATTGCAATTCCTGCATTACCGGCTCTTTATATAACGTGATGTAGGCATACGATATTACAGTAAGATAAAAGAGTAAGATAAAACAGTAAGATAAATACGTATTGAAAGGATATTAAAATTTAATTGCTATTTACTTTATAACTGTAAACTGAACTTCATCATGTTACGACTATGGAACGATCGATTTTCTTCTTTTCTAAACTGCTTTCTGCAAACGGCATAGCACTTCACTATTTATTTGCACAAAATATATTGTCACTAAACTGTGTAAATATGAATAGAGAATATTATTTAGGTATTAAGCAAATCACAACTTAAAATAAAATTACTTTTTCACCAGTTTTTGGTCGGAGAACACGAAAAACATTTATTGACATTAATGGCCGAACTGTCAACTGAGATTATGATAATCGAACTGAAGCCGATCGTGTACGAGCGGCCGCGAATACGCCGATGGGCCAATCAGCAACTTATAGGAAGAAGTGCCTTAGAATGGGAGTCTTTCGGGATCATAAAATTCATGCCATTATGTATCTAGATATAAGTTCTTTAATCGGAGATGGCAACTTAATGAAAAAAATAGACTTGAACCATTATGGTATGTTGGCCAAGCAGTTGCACTAAAAGTCAAAGAAATTGTTAGTAATAATGAAAATGAAGACAGAAGTGAAGAATTAGAGGACGGCAGATATTATGATTGGGATGATATTAACTTTGAAGATTATTAATAAATACTATTTCCCAAAAATGAACAATTATTAATTATATAACTTTCATTGCTCCTCTTGTTAGCAAAAGCATTGTTTTTTCTTATTCTTGACTTTTATTTTTATTATTGATATAATAATTCTAGAATGATTGGTTTTTGATATTTTACTTTATATAATTCGCAACTTCAGAAAAAATATATTATAATTCTTTTAGTAAAATTTGAGCGTAATATTTCAAAATCCAAAAAATTATATGTAGATTAACGGCTCTAAAAATTAGCCTCGCCTCCTATTTGCACTTGTTTAAACGTATAAAGCTTCAAATATAAGACAAAAATTAGTCGTTTGCTTCATAAAATTTACTCAAAAAAAGGTTTTCTATTCATTAAATAATTTGGAAAATATTGATATGAAGATCATGGGGGTGTTATATATATATATTTTTAAATCTACTCTCAGACAGTCCACTCAGGACAACTTGTATGACAGGTATTTCCGGCAGTTTTTGGGCTGTGATATTCTGAAAAAGTGCACAAAAACGAACAAAATGTAAAAAAAATATTTCCACGCCATAACGGTAAAACTTTGTTACCTATCACCTCCTTCAAATAGGTATGACAGACAATTTCGGCAGAGTAAAGGTTGTCATACCAGGTTTTTCTGAAAGAGCGTGAAATTTCCTAAAATATGCTCTAATTGAAATCATTGTGCGCGAAAACAGTGAAACATTATTGTTTTTTAATGGTAATTAATTTAATTAAAAATACTTATGTTGTTCATATGGTTTTCTACAGTCAATTTTCATTAGAATTTTTCAAATCCGCGATGACGCTACTTTCGATGTCAGGGGCTCCTGGACTATGAGATTAAAAGTAATATGTAGTCACCATGTAGTACCACAGTGGTCTTTGCTAAAACTTGTACTGTTCTTCTCTTCTTTTTCTTCCTCTTTTGATCCACAACGTCTTGGTGGCAAACATTTTATGATCCATGAATTATTCTAATGGGCTTCTCTTTGCTGCATAGCACGACCGACAGCTTCACGCCATCTGTCTCCAAAACTTGTTAAGTGCAGAGCCTTGCCAAAGCTTTTTTCCATCAGACATGGTGATATCAGTTCAACGTTTAGGAAGGCCTTGTCATCTGCTTCAGTTCCCAGCACCGGCATCCACAATGTTGGTGGGTAACGGATGTTATAATAAATAATAATAATAATAACTGTCTTTATTTCTGCACGATACAAATTTTATTACAGTGAACCAATAAAGGGGATGGCGATATTCAACTGGGTTGCTCTTCCATTTAACCATCTCTACAAATAAACTAATTTATGATTAGGTTGGTTTCTATAAGTCAGCAAACGGTTCCCAAACCATCAGGAGTCCGCACACAATGACTTTACAGCATCGAAAATCACATACGCAAACTCCCGATGCATGGTCCTATTATTTGTACATTATATGCGCACAATTTACAAAACAGCATAGTTTCTTTTACTAAGTATATAGGTTTTGATCTGCTTTCAGAAGTTTATCACGGAAGTGAGTTCTTTAGGTTTTTCAGAAAAATCGTTAAAAAAAATTACGGCGTTATAGCTAAATGTTGTCTGTGTAACCCCTTTCCAGACAGCATTAACGATTTCATATAAAATATGTCCCCGTCAAAATATTGTTGTCCTTCTTGAATAATCAGTTTTGGGCGGACTAGTTTAGCTGGTACGCTCTGTATATAATTTTAATGTATTACGTGATAGAAGACATTTATTCAGTTCCATTACCTATAGACAATTTATAGTTGTATCTGCATTTAAAGAATTGTACGCACATTGAGACAAAAGGAAAGAAACTTTCATAACCAATTAAACTTGCATTTAAGATTCAGGAAGGAAACGGAATTGGTGTCGGCTACCGTTGTCCAACAAAGGAATAATTACCATGCATAAAAGTTTACTCTTTTGCATTTTAAAAACGCACATATGACAAAATTATATACAATCAGTTTTTTAGTTAATTCTTGTTTTTATTTATATACATTTGATTGTTATACGCATATTTTTGCTCTCATACAATTATACCCACGTAGTGGAACGGAAGTACAGGGTGAACCAAATTAGATGGGATTTGGGGTTTTCTCTAAAACTATGGCAGGTAGACAAAAACCAATATAGGTGTCCTGAGCTAGATTTTCGAGAAACAAACAATGGCGTAAACCGCGATCGTCTATCTTTTTCGTCTAGCGAGCTACAGAGCGTTTTTTGAAAATTGGTATTTTTGGATGACATCTATATCTCAATTACCAAGTGTCAAATCGAAAATCGAGTAACACATTCTTAAGGCACTGAGTAGAATCCGTTGCTGATAAGAAGAAAATTATGCATGCCTCAGTTTTCGAGATATAGACATAACTTGTGTTTTTATAAATAGAACACCCTGTAAAATATTTCATTATTCGATCACAACTTAAATTAGCTATCCAACGGTATATCATATGTCATATTTATCTCTAGAAAAGTGGCTAATTTTAATATATTTGTGAGGAAAACTATTAACAACCTTGTGGAACACAACACACCATCACTCGACATATTGCTCTCTAAATGAGGGGTAAAAAATAATGTTTAACACGAAATTTTGTTATTTATTTAATAACAAAGTATGATCAATTTTATGGGAAGCCTTCTATAAGTCTGCATACACCGCATCAACCTAGCCAAGATTGTCAATATGATCAGAGATATACTATACTACTCATTCTAAGCGAAATTTAATACTCGTAAAATTTTATAATAGATGACTTTTCGATTGTATTCATTGTTTTTAAGTTATAGGCCACAAACTGAAAAAAGTGCCAAAAATTTGTGGTTTTTTCGTCCACACAAAAATTTGCCAAGGGTTTGGAGGTTTAAAACTTAGATTCTACATACTCCCTACAATACATACAAGATAAAAAAAATCTACTACCTTGTTTAAAGTAACTATCACCCCCTTTCGATGACGCCGTTCCTGAACTATTATAAATTTACAAGGTTTAGGAAAGTAATTTTTTTCAGTGCCATATTATTTGTAATCTGCCTGCAAAAACAAAGGCACAATTTTTAATTGTAAACGATAGAATCATATCAAAACCAGATGTAATTTTATTTTTAAGTTTCTTAATAGCATCAGTTATCTCTGAACTGAAACATAACTTATGTTATGATATCAGTTATCGATAATGACTTAATATTAAATAAATTAAGTTAAAATTACGTTTAAAAAAGTATAGTACTGACCTTTCTGGTTTGATGTTGTCTCTCATTTCGGCGACATTAATTATTTCCACATCCAGTGGAAGTATAGTACTAACAAAAAAAATTTGAAAATTTTTATTGTTCAAATAGGCTTAGAATGTCATGAAACGTTGAGACTTTAAGTTTGAGAGAGAAAAAAAAATCTATCTGTCTGAGAACTAGTATGTATTTTAACATGATCTGGAACTGGATTAAAGTTTCATCTTATTCCGTTGAAGGGGTACATGACGGTAAATATGTAAATCAAGCAGGTGAGAGTCCTTAAAATTGTATTTAATATATACAAGAGAAGCTATAAGGTCTCAAAAAGTTTTTGGCATTAGCCACCTCCATTAATACCCCACTCCATTATTAAAAGTGGTGAAAAAAAAAAAGTGATTTAGTGCGTGTAAAGAACGATAAACCTCAAAATATTTTTTACTTTATTAGTATCAACAGAAGGCCTGTTTAGGGCCGTGACAAGATCATTTTATATGTCTTCAAGCTACTACAGAAAAATCAACATACAACCCTGCGGGATATACGTGCTGGCATTCCGTTGCACTCAAATTATATAACCCATACATCTCCGACTTTCCAACGTTTCCGAATACGCAACTTACCAAGTACGCCGCAACTTACCAAGCACGCTCACAGCCACAATGGACAAGCTGAAAACATGCTGCTAAAAGCTCACATGCCACGGCTCACTACGATAAGTGCAATATTCTGGTAAATGCTGCCAAATCGTAAGCAATGGTCTTCAGACAGAACGTCACCAAGAATAAAGTAATAACGTCAATCTTGAACGGGAGTCCAAATTCCAACGAGAAAGTGTGTGAAGTACTTAAAAGTGTGCCTTGACAAAAGACTGACATTTAACAAAGACGTGAACGAAACTGTACGGATAGTTTATTCCCCATTCAGGAGTCTGTACCCGCCCATGGCTACGAATAGCAAACTCAATAAACATAATGAAAAATTGCCGACCCCAATATAAGTCGGTGGTGCAGCGCGTCGGCCGCGATATTAAGAAAACTCATAGTTTTTGAGAATAAGTTTCTCCGTCTCATTTCCAATTTTTTTTAAGGTACGCCTTCAAAGAACACTACACAAATAAGACAGTATAATGCACCATTTCGATTTAGACATAAACTACCATGCCAGGCGTTGCCCATTTTCTGGCAGCGTCTTTAACGAACTGTTTTCTCATTCTCTAACGTGTGAAATTACTACAACCTTCACTCTGTCTTCCTTTTTTTCCTATCCATTTCTCCTTCTCTTTGTACCTTTTTGGACCTTGTGTTTGTTGTTCTAAATTATTCTTTCTAATCATAAAATTTTAATAGAGCCAAAAATTTAAATAGAATAGAATAGAATAAAATATTTATTTATTTATATAGGTTAACAAAAGATACAATGATTAATTTTAATATAAAGGTATAGGCATAGGTGTAAATAAATAAATGAGTGATTGCTTAGACTCGTTAGAGTCTGTGAGCAATGGGTAGTTTGATAAGAGTGTGCGTACATATGCGAAATACCCAACTAAGTTCTATTTATTTTGCGAAGGGTCCTAAGAACCTGAATGCAAAGGCAATAGACCCGTGTTGGGTATTATCAATATAAGTTTTCATGGATTTTATAAAACATGTATTTTCATTTAATTGTAAAAGTATTTGCAGTGAGTGAATTTTCAGGTATTAATATTAAGAACAATATTAAAATTAAAATATTAGAAGTTAACTTAAAAACGAAAATTTACAAAAAGGAAAAAAAACATAAATTTGAGGAATTAGAAAACTTAAAGACTAAAAGAAAGCTTAAAGACTTCCAGTATTAATAAATGTATCAATTTCTGTGTAATTTATGTTCAGCAGCCATTTTTTTATTTCTCTTTTATATTTTATTACAGATCTGATTTGTTAAATATCTTCTGGGAGCTTATTGTATAATCTAGGACCTACGTAGACAAAACATTTTGTTCCTATAGTCTTTTGTGCAACGACTACCTTTATTTGTTTTTTATCTTTACCTCTTGTGAAGTATCAACGAGTGTTGTTTCTGAGTATATTTTGTATTGGTACATTAATAAACATTGCGAATATAGCTTACGGACATTTAATAATTCTGACTCTTTGTATAATAATTCAGTAGGATAAAGGTTGGGTTTTCCATATAAGATCTTTAAATATATATTTTGGATTAATATTAATGGTGTAATGTTAGTTTTGTTTGCACCTCCCCATGCTACAATACCATATTTTAAAATCGATTCAATCATACCAAATAAACGTCAATATTTTAAAATCAAGTTTAAACGTCTGGCATCGTCGCTTCCGTCCTAGTGAATTATTCTAAGGAGATTTTTCGGGGAAAGCCAATGTCATTACTACCATTTTAATTAGCCTCAGAGGAAAGAAGCCTGGTCAACATATTTATTTTTAGTTGATCTAGTTCCGTCCCGACCAGTACATCAGTTTCCACGGAACTATGCCTCGTGGATGTCTGAGCGGCTTCGGACATTGCTGTCAGAAAAAATTCTGCTGTAATATTTAATTAAAAATAAACTCTTTTTGAATTGAATTGTTAGAGTGAAGTAATATTTAATCAGGTGTGTTGTAGATTGTTGTCCATTTCATCATTGTAGAGCCCTGATCTCCCTAAATGATGTCAAATGGTGCGAGCATGTGTAATTTCAAAAATATATTTGGTTACGTTCCTCGTTAATTATTGCACAAACTTCAAAGTCATTGGAAAATAAGAGGTACGATAAATCCAATGCCACCTTCTTCTAATATAGCTTGGTACTGTTAAACTGTGTTAAATTTTATTGCATTTATTGATAAAAACGACACATACTTCCACGAAACTAGACCAAACTCAAATCTTTTGAAAATATTGAATAAGGTAACTGCAAATAAATGTTGAAGCATGTTAAAAGCATGTTAAAAGCATGTTAAAAGCAAATTCATTCTTTATTATTAATATAATTAGTTCGGAGAATTGGGAACAAACATACTAAATGCTTTCGTCCCTATTCGAAAAAGGAAAACCCAGCGAGCTGTAAACAACACAAATTAACATATGTATCAAAGAAAATGGAAACCATTTTGAACATTTGCTGCAGGATTGTTTATCAAGTCGTGAATTATATTTTATGTACTTGTTCATTTTAGTTTTTTAGTCACTTTTAAATTATTTGAACAGAAAATAGGATATATTTATCAACAGAAATAGATTATTTTATAGACACTGTGTATTTCAATTAAAAATTAAAACAAGTAAAACCAACACAAATTCAAGCATTCCTTTGTCTGTTGTTTGAGTCAGTTACACAATCACACGATACACAATCCTATACGACAATATTATTAAGATTTAAAGTGTAGTATTTTTTTTTATAATATTTTTGCCATTTTTTGTTGCTATAACAATTTATTACGTAAATTTACAAAATCATATTTAATTTAAAATCATGCATATACCTCATGGTCATGTTCACGTAACATAATTTGGAAAATATATGATTCACTAAAGAATAAATCGCACGATTTTACTCCGAAGTGCATATCATTCTCGACTTAAAATCAAGTAACGTCAATTTCATTGCATAAAGCAGCATTCATATATTAGTTTTATACTGTTTTCCATAAAATTGTTAACACAGAGGGGCATACGTGACTCACCAATTTATCTCTCTCATCGGAACCTACCCAGTTAGAAGACTTCATCTAGTTAGTGTCTCGTCTGAAATGTGATTCCACATTGCTACATTACTTAGCAGTCATAGAGAGGTGTACGTGTTCAACGCGATATTAATTTCATCCCTACGAATGTCTAGTTGGGTTTCACGCTTCAGGAGAGCTCCACCGCAGAAGACGTATAAAACCGTTGCTGCTACAACTCAAAACTGAAATGATGAAAATTCCGTTGAATTATGTTTTATTGCGAGGATTATGCAACGATGACATTTCCAACGAAATACGAATTGCCTTGAATTAAAGATAGGCAGACATTATCAACGGAACACCCATGTACAGTGTTCATGTTTAATTAAAATAATCGTGCCAAAGGATAATTTGTATTAATTATTTCACATCGTCTATACCCAGAATATACTAGCATTCACTCCTCTTCTAATATCTCTGGTATGGAGTTGAAGAATGATACATGCGATTCACTTGTTTTATTTTCAATTAATCATGTGGATAAAAAACTATCCTTATTTTTACATGTCAGTAAAATAATATTTACAAGTCTAAACGCAACTAGTAACGGGAATTTGGAATATCGTAATTTTTAGATCAACTCCTGTTTTCATTTCTTTGAAGGATCGATAGGATGCGAGTAAGATTAAAGATGAGATCAGCATCAAAAAACCTTGAAGAAAAACTTTTGATCATTTAAACTTTATTTCATTTGAATCTCGAATTTTCACCACCTTAAACCTTCGACTCCTATTTTAAAGCCTTAAATGGGTTATGGTTCATACATTAAAAACGATTCAAGAAACTTAAGCAATTAACTTATGATCCCATAAAAATGAATTTGGTATCCAATCTACATGAACACTACTTGGTTTGTTTGTGACTCTCGACCAAGGAGGTAAACGCAGATTAAAGAGAAAAAAAATCGCTGCTCAGCGAATCACTACTTCCACATCCAGTTTTTCTACCCAAGTCTCTCACAACGAAAAAAAAATTGTACGTGGAAATAATTGTTTATGGAACTTTAATAATGTAATATTTGAAATCGTCTACCCCAAAAGCCCATAAAAAGATATGCCACATCGGTAGTGGGGTGTGGAGGTGATAGTGGGGGTAAATGAAGTAAAAAAAATGAGGCCTTTGGTTCATGTACATATACTAAATCAATTTTTTTTCCATCTCCTTTTTTAATGGGGTGGGAGTAGTAATGAAGTTGCTAATGCCAAAATTTTTTTGAGACATTAGCTTCTCTTGTATATAATAAATATCAATTTTATGGACTCTTACCTCCTTGATTTACCTATTTACCCTAATTTACCCCCCTAACCCTTCAACGGAATAAGATGAAAATATAATCTAGTTCCAGATTTCGTTAAAATACATACGTGTACCAAGTTTCAAGTCAATATCTTACACGGTTCCAGAGTAATCGTGCCCTCAAAAAAATTTACAGACAGATCAACAGACAGACAGAATTTTTTTTCTCAAACTTAAAATCTCGACGTTTCATTGACATTCTAAGCCTATTTGAACAATAAGAATTAAAAAAAAACTATACTTCGACTAGATGTGGAAGTAACATCTGCGATTTTTAGGTTAGGTTAACACAAAGTCACTTGTCGCAGCACTACTGTAAAGTACAATGTCTTAATTGTATTTTCCATTTATTCAACATGCTTTTATCAGGTCGACCCGTATCTATCTATCTATGTAATAATATAATAATAATAATATAATAATATAATGTTTATTTTTAAAAATAAGAGTATAATACAATTAGTATAAAGCATAGAATTAAAAATTTTTATAAAGGTTTTATCAAAGGTATTTTTAATAAGGTCTAAGGAACTGAATTTCACCCACTTCTAATTGTTGTACCATCATGAAATTTGGCAATTGTGTGTAGCTCTGATGACAATATAATATAGTGTACTCAATATTATAATATGTTCAAAATGGCCGCCGCCCCAAGATGGCGGATTATCATTTTCTTCACAATCCCATGGATATGGGTACCAAAGAAAACGGTTTGATAAGTAGAAAACAAATATTTGATCAAAACTTAAAAATTCAAAATGGCGGTGTCAACATGGCGGATAGGTTTTTATCAATTATCGTCGGATTTCCTTGATATGGGTATCAAAAGAAAGGACTTGATAAGTAGAAAACAAATATGTGATCAAAACTAAAAAATTCAAAATGGCGGCGTCAACATGGCGGATAGATTTCATCAATTGTCGTCGGATTCGACTGAAAGTCGGTATCTGTGGGTTATCTAGGTTGCAGTTTACAATTATCCAGTCCAAATTTAACAAATTGTTTGTTTTTTCGAAAGTGTTCTCTCTCTCTCTCTGCTCCGTAAGGGCCTTTTTTTTACATTACTCTGAAGGAGCGGGCGATTGGCCTTCCCCCACTGCGACCTATAAGGTCTATTGTAGAACTCCTTTTTTGTGCCTTGGGGCTCCCCATCCAAACATGATCCTTCCTAGACTTCGAGTCTGTTGATAAAGAGCACCAAGTACGGTTATCAGCCCCTGTCTTTCTCTCGCCGAGCCACCTCAGTCCAGTCAGACTTTTACAGCTCAGCATATGGACTGAGATCTCCAACGAGAACTTGGGTCACCAATCCAAGCGCTGTACTTGACCTACGTTGCTTAACTTCGCTGATCGTAAGGGCCTTAGTGTTAGCCGTGTTTGTAATTAAGTATAATATTTGAGTATCGAAGTGTGGGGCGCTTTTCATTTAATTAATTATACTTAATTACAAACACAACTTACACTAAGGCCCTTACGGGGTAGAAGAGAGAACAGGTTCGATGATTATTTTTTGCTTTTCAGTGCAGTATTTATAAAAGCACGTTTTGTTAGTTTTTTTATTTACATTGACTGATATCTCTGTCGGCAGATTTTTGTCCAAAAAGGGCACATTTCTCCACTGTTCCCGTGACGGGGTGGTTGAAATATTCGCTTGGCACATAAGGGGGTTTGAATTTAGGAATTAAATGAATACTGTATAAATGAAACATGGTGGTAAAAACAACAAGGTACAAGTTTATTAACACAAAACAATACAACAAAACAGAATAATTTGTACTTACATTAATTACCCTCTGGGGCTACTCCCTAAGAGGGGAGTTGAGCTATGCACCAAGCCACCGTATATCCGCCCAAAGAACCAAAACTCAACTGACGTTCAACATTCACATAAACGAGACAATACGCAAGGTTTACTCCATGTCCAGGAGTCTGTATCCACTCCTGGCAAGGAGTAGCGGACTCAACAGGACAAATAAAAAATTGTTGATGGTGATCAGGCCGGCCATCACATACGCGGCGCCGGTGTGGTGCAGCATACCGACCACGACAATGAGAAAACTCCGAGTTCTCGAACACAAATTTATGCGCCTCATCTCTGATTCGGGCAGATACACCTCCCTCAGAGATCTATATAATCGTTGCCACGACATAACGCCACTAGCGGAGAAATCCAAGAAATCTCCCAAAAATTCTATCAATTCAAACTGGGCGATAGTCCGCTAACCCGCAACATAACACGAATTAGACAGCATAATGCGATCCTTTTCGATATCCGACACCGCCTACCATACCAGGCGTTGCCTATCTTTCGGCAACCTCTCTAGCCACACTTTCCTCTAGGACAACTTCTCCTTTCCCCACCTTTAATCTTCACCAAAACCTACAACCAACCTCTCTCTTTCCCTCTGTTTGTTTTTACCTTTTTTGTTCCTTGTCCATTTTTGTCTCTAAATTCAGTCTCGACCAATAAACTCTTAATAAACCAAAATTGCACATAACATTACACACTTTTAACTATCCACGACACTTTCCTGGCGTCAGGAAGACTACCAGGGTGCAATTGCCTCAAACGGGTTTTTCGTTGAGTTTTGTTTTCCCGTACCAGCAATCGAAATTTTTAAGTGTTCGCGTGTGCGTGAAATCGATAGTTTTTCAGTTTTAATTTTAATTATTTTTAAGTACCCTCGTGTACTACGTTGCACGATATTGTTAAATTTAATCCTTTTTCCATTAGGCAGGAGTTTTAACTCACCAAATAATTTTCGTCACCGCCAAACCGGACCCTCCCCGCCCAGCCTCACACCCACCTCGGCGATGTTCGCCGTGGTTGACTGGCTGGCTCCGGGCCGGACTCCGTAATGGGGCATATTGTATCCTGTAACATTAATAAATGCTTGTTGTTGTTGACTTTCGAAATTAAAATATTTTCCAGTTGTTATCATTATACAACTCAGCAGTTACCTAGTTACCAAATAACTTGTGTTAATGTACCAGCTTCCTGCTGTCTCATCAATTTCTGTTTTTAAGTGGAACGATATTAATGTCCATGTACGAGTAAAATGATGTACTGAGTATCACAAATAAAAAAGTGACCCAAAATTTCGCCCCTTTTGGGGACATCATGAATTTGATTCAAAAGTGATCTAAATGATAGCTTACTACTACTACTTTAAAGTAGGCAAAATTTTAAGTTGAGCATAGTTTTTTTTGGAGATATGATGAGTCGAACATGTTAGTTGACCTGTTCACGGCAAGATGAATCCAACATTCTTGGAAATCTCGTTCATTATGTTCAAGATTCTCAAATACGCAAAGTGTGTCATTTTCTACGTACATATATAAAATCTTTCGTTCTTTTCGAATCTGTCATTGTATTTTATCAAAACGTTGCGTTGTTCAAGTGAGATATATACAGCCGATTTTACAGGAAAAAATCAGGATTTTTGCTGATGATTTTCGATTAACTGGTATTTGTATACTGGAGCCAAATCCCGATAGATACTCCAAACCTTGTATCCGACAGCCTTTGAATTAGAAAGTAAATGTATATTTCTAAGAGAGATTAGATTTGGTTATATTACTAACATGCATTCAATAATATGTAGTAAGCCTTTTGACCACTCACGGTACCAATCTAGAAAGAGGTTTATGTTTTTTAATTTTTTTCTAGTTTTTTCTTTAATTTTTTTACTTTTTATCTTTTTTTAGCTTTTTTTCATTTTTTTTAATTCACAAATAAATTCAGCAGCACCCGAATTCGGCAGAGGTCAACGAGAATGTCGGATTCGCCTTGGCTTGGATGAATCAAATAACGAGTTTAACTCGTCATATCTCCAAAACAAAAACTACCCAGGCAACAAGGTCACGTCATTTTGACGTCATTTTTTTGGTTATTACTCGTCGGCGACGTCATGTTACCAAAAAGTGACGTCTTAATGACGTCTGCATTTGTACGTCATAACGCCGTACATTAAATTCGTCATTATTACGTTTTTATTTACTGATTTTAAACACCAGTGACGTCTGCATTTGTACGTCATAATGCCGTACATTAAATTCGTCATTATTACGTTTTATTTAGTGATTTTAAACACCAGTGACGTCTTAAAGACGTCTTCATTTGTACGTCATAATGCCGTACATTAAATTCGTCATTATTACGTTTTTATTTAGCGATTTTAAACACCAGTGACGTCTTAAAGACGTCTGCATTTGTACGGCATTATGGCGTAGATTAAATTCGTCATTATTACGTTTTTATTTAGTGATTAAACACCGGACAAAAAACATTAGTTTTATAAAATTACCACCCCAATAATTATTTACAGAATCTTTAAAAATACAATAATAATAAGTGGATCTTTAGCATTAATTACATGGTAATAATAAACGTCTTATTAGGTCGGAATAATTACAATTATATTTTTTTGGCTGTATATTAATATCATCAACAGTATATAATTTTTTTCGATCTAGGGTTCATTGGCCAATAGCCATTAGCCAGTGTCATATATTGGTTTTGTCAAAAAGTGATCTAAATGAATCCCACATTGGTCGACGACGTTGAGTGACGAAAAAATGACGTCTCAGTAACGTCACATTGTGACTAAATTATGACGTCATGTTGAGACGTCGATGCGACGTTTGGTGACGTAATTTTTTCATTGCAGAAATTATTTCTAGTTGGCGCCACATGCAAACTATGCATTACCACGTTGTTTGTTGCATAAATTATTTCTAGATGGCGCCACATACAAACCACTGAAACTAATCAGTCCTTCTTTATACCTTATACTCTAATGAATTTATAGAAAATAAATAAAAACATAAATCGGAATGTTGAAACACATTCAGGAAACGTTGATTGATTTGGATGGATCCTATAATGGTCAGGTTAAAGATCATTATTATGTGGTTGGGCCGAGATAGCATAAAAGCCAGTGAGTGCTTCACTAATTGTCCATTCATCTACATCGTACATGGGAGCTTATCCTGTAATGCATATCATACATCGGAAAATGGAAAAATCTTAGAGCCCTTAAGATTTACATGCTATATTGCACCAAATTGGCTTATTTATTATATTTCTCATATACATTTATTAATTAATCAAAAATAGCTTACATATGTAAGCCCATCAACGTTATTTAAGGGACGTCTGTTGACGTCACTTAAGTGACGTCAATGGGCTGTGATATTTTGCTCTCATATTTCACGTCATTTTCACGTCATATTTAACGTCGCATTGGTGATAAAGGTACCGAAAAAATAACGTCAAAATGACGTGACCGTGTTGCCTGGGTATGCTCAACTTGAAATTTCGGCTACTTTAAAGTATCATAAACATAAACTATCATATAGACCACTTTTAAGTAAAATTCATGAGGTCCTCAAAAGGGGCGAAAAATGGGGGTTTTCTGAGACACTCTTTTACATAAATTATAAATACTGCGTGACAATATTTCAAGAGGTTCAAGAGCTTAAATTTATTGTTGAAACTCCAAAGGAAGATCATTACATGTTTTTACATGTGCTGGTTTTTCAACCATTATAGCTCTGCCATTTCATGAAGATCAGCCTCACAATAGCTTCGTACATTCAGATACTTATTACATTTGAGCTCTCCAAGGGTTCAGGCAATGGAGTGTATATAACGGTATCAAGTTCTGTGGACTCTTGCTCTTCTAGAATCTTCAATAGTTTAGCTTTAATTGTGGACAAATCTATTGTTCCATCTGGATTAAACATTGACTGGGGAACTGCATATAACTCATAATTACTTAATGATGTTTTTAAGTCAATGCCAGTGCGGTTTCTCGATATTATTAACAAGCGCGTAAATAATGAGCGATCAGCTTTTAATTGCACTACTCTGTCAGGATCTGATGTCATAGATTTCCTCACAAATATAGAAAACGATTATTTGGAAAGTGTATAAGATACCAAGAAAGGACGTACTTGATGCCCTCGGGAAACTTACATGATTTGAAGAGTTTAGTGATGGATATAATACTAGCATTGAAAAGTTCTCTTGTATGGTGTATGTACCGGGGACGAAAATTTCATACATTGGTGAGCTTTGTTGGTGAATATTTTCCAAACACGAGACGTAAAGTTAATATCTCGGCCCCTTTCAAGGCATCCTTGTCACATTTTACTCTTAGATCACATTACCATAGTATGGAATGGCATCGTTCTGATCAGCAACACTCTAATCTACCACGACCATATGAATTTGAATGAGAGACAATATGTATTTCCCTATTATGTGTGGGATTCAATGTACACCTCAATCGATTTCGAAACTAATACAGTGTTCCTGTGTAAAAGGAAAATGTTCTGTATGCTGTTAGTGCAGAGATCAAAACATTTTATGCACTGAGTTATGCGTGCGTGGCGGCGATGAAGATCTATGTGAAAATTACGATTAAGAATTAGATATTGATGATATTACAGATGACGAATATTAATTTGGAGATCTCCGATCGCGCTTAATGATATTTTAATTAGATGTTGAAATAAATAATGTATTGATTAATAATTGCTATTTTCCGATATGTGTGTGTGTTTAACATAGAGTTTAGATAGTTATAACTCACTGACGGTAAACATATCTAGAAATCTTTAATACAGAAAGTAAAATTTTATTGTGAATAAGCAAAGTTAAGTGCAAACCCCTAGTAGGACGTACGTGAAAGAAGTTATGTTCAATTACTCTCGGCAGAGTCTGAACCAACCGCCATCTTTGATTTATGACATCGCACAGACCTATTGCCATAAATTCAAGCAAAACACCTGGTAAGGTCTGAATGACATTACAGTGTGTAACGAACGTATTCCAGGTAGTCCTACAATTCCATCATTCAAAATCCCATGGAATACTATTTAAGTATGCCACTTCCGTAGCTTATTAAGGTTACTGGGCACCGAATCATTTTGTCACCCCCACATTCGAGATAGGACGGACTTTGTAGTCATAAAATAAAAGAGTGTAGGTAAGGCTTAACCTGTATAATCGTCCAAACCGACAATTGGGAAAATATTCTCATGCTTGCCTCTTCCAACAATTCTCTCATTAAATATATATTCGTTATCAGAACTATTCATTCAGCATTTCATGCAATATTTCTTGTTAAATAAGTGTTAATAGTCCAGCAAAAGTAATAGCAATGAACAAAGAAAAAATAAACTCATAACAGACGGATTACCTGGTACAAACCTCACAATGTATGCCATAGAAATTGTAGAGACAAGTAAACATAGCGAATTGCCAATATATTTCGTGCAACCTTATATCTGAAGCAAGTTTAATAGTTCTAACAGCAGAAAGAGCATCAAAAGGACATACTAAATATAATAAAAAGCTGTTTCTTTATGAAATTTGACTACGACACACGACAAAGGCATGAATAAGGTGCATTTTTGCTAATTTCATAGTTAATCCTCCTATGAAAGCTTAAGAAACATGTAGTGAAAAAATATAATGGAACTTTATATACAGGGTATTCGGAAAATGCATCAGGAATCTTTTGAAGTGATTATACCAGTTAAAAAACGGTAGTAGCTACTTAAAAAAATGTAAATCTCAATATTCCCAAAGTCTTTTTTTTTCTTTTTGACATAATTCACTTAATTTTGTACAAATCAAGTTAATTTTTGGCACACACATTAAGCCCAACGAGCTATCTCTTTAAATAAAATGGATTAATAAACAGCGAGAAATTAACCAATAAATTTTGAAATTACATTCTATTATATAATACATGTTCAAAATGCCCTCCATTAACTCCAATACACCTTCTAACGCATCTTAAATATGATCTTCAGCGATTTCGCTAAAAACATCCTCTTAAAACCTCCTCGACAAATGTTTTGATGGAACTGTTGTAAAGAAGAAAGGCATCTATAAATCTAAAACGCAAATCTTAATTCCATAAAACACATTCTAAAAACTCAATTCATGACAACAAATGTGTTAGAAACGTTTCACGACTTGTAATTATGTCTTTTTTGGAAATGTGGACGAAAATATAAGAGTGGCTAAAAAGCAGAGAGCTGTGTGATGCTGCCGCTTTGGTGCATTTGTTTATTTGAAAAAAATAAAACATCGAGTTTCTCTTAAAGTATATTTCTGTATGTGATGAGAGTGAAACAGGCAACCTATTGAGTTTCAAAATAAAAAACATTTGCTACTAAACGAAGAACGCGAAATGGAAAAAAATTCACTTAACTTTTTTGAATGGCATTTGTGATTAATATGTGAAATGGAAAGGTTAAAATGTTGTTTTTATTAATATAAATGCGTGATATTACTTTATAATTAAATATTTCTAGGTTCTGAAAGCACCAAATAAAAACATCCAAAGAAAATGATGTTATAAAAATGTGTTAGTTTTTAATTAGTAGGTATGCTTTTAGAGGGCAGAATATTTACTAGTGAAATATTTTTTCGAACTCCTCTTTACGTTTCCTTAAATATATATAAGGAATAAAAAACCAGACTGCAACCAACAGCTGTTCTCCTGACTAATGCCCTGCTGAGCGCTGAATTACGAATTACAAGCCTGGCCGCGTTAAGTGCAATAACTATGTATTGCCACAAAACGCTAAAGTTTCGATTGTATTGGACACCAGCCGAAAGACTTATTCCTACTCAAAGGAGCTCTCGTGTCAGCCACTACACACCACTTGCAGACTGTAGTTTCGAGCTATTGGCTCTCGTCAGTGCAAGGTAGGTCTGAGATAGCTGGAACGAGGCATTTGTTCACTCTTGGTTCATAACGAGATTTATAAAACCACGACATACAACAAAAATAGCAGGTTGCATCTAGCGGCTGATCCCCATTATAATCGAAACAGCCTTTTTAGTCTAGAAGCTGTTTTATGATGGTGTTAAGGATGTTGTTCCAGCAATATGGATTTTTCAAGGCATTTTATAAATAGCTTTATAGCACCCTTGTAGATATTTAAGGAACCAAAATTGTTTATTGGGTCTGTCACTATTGAGTTTTACATTCGCAACATAATGGAACCATTACCATTATTTTAACTCGTATTATAGACAGATATATTCAAATTATAGACTGGCGGTACATGACCAGTCAGGTGCAACGTTTTTAAAATGCATACCAATCATATATATGAATGAAATTACCATGAATATGCCAGAAAAGCAAATTTTAGGCAGTCAGTCGTCGCGTGCAGAAGGGTGTGCAAATCGATTTCTTTTGGGTTTTTTTTGAGTTTTTTTTTTTATTTTAAAATGGATGCCAATAGTGCCAAACGAAAAGTCTTGAAAAAAAATCCAAAATCAAGAACACCAAAAAATTTTACGATTTAATGTACGCATCAAAAGTTGCTTTGCGCGCGGAAACTGCATGCCAATGGATTTCCGCTGGATTCTTTTTCACGGATTTTCGTTTGGCACGATTGGCATCCATTTTAAAATAAAAAAAACATAAAAAAAATCGATTTGCACACACTTCTGGACGCGACGAATGCCTAAAATTTGCGTTTCTGGCATATTCATGGTAATTTCATTCATATACAGTATCAGCAAGTCCTGGATTATGTATAGTTTCAACGACTTAACCGACCGCATAAAACAATTATTTTTCCGCTTAACTAATCTTTTTTTTCTAAGGCTATGTCGAAATTCCAACCGTGAAGGAGTGACACTTTTAGAGATTGAAGTGGGAATACCTGCAAAACCTATTTAATGATAAAGAGATCATAAAGAACGTGGCCATCTAATAGCAATTAATTGCAGTACCTAGCCAACAATCACTCATTTACAATTTTCTCGAAAACTGATGCTAATTTTAGAAAAAAAAGTTTCAAACAAAAAAGTTAGGTCCATCTTTTATCTTCGTTACTTCTCGATACACTTGGTGTCTATTTCGAAAGTTAAAAAATTTCCCGCATGTTACATTTGAGAATTCAAATTTTCGACATAGCTTTAGAAAAAAAATAATGCTTTCTACACTTATTAAAATTTGGCCTACATATTAACACATTATGTTAACAAATATCTAGTGATTATACGATAAAAATTTGAGAGTAATCCATTGTGCCGTTTTTGAGTTAGAGCGAGTTAAGCGGAAAAATAATTGTTTTATGCGGTCGGTTAAGCCGTTCAAACTATACATACCTAATCCAGGACTTGCCGATAGTATATATGATTGGCATGCATTTTAAAAACGTTGCACCTAACTGGTCATGTACCGCCAATCTATTATTATTTGGGTTCATTGACTGTGATTTTCTGAAACACACTGTAAAGCTTGAATTTTGTACTCTACATCTATCTCATTTTGGACCTTTCTTATTTTTTTGTGTATTTCAATATCTTGAATTATTTTAATTATCCTCTCCTTCTACTTGTTCTACTCTTTGCAAGCTTTTATTTAAATTGCTTTGTATATATATTAAGTTAAAATCTTGCAAGTCAATTTTGAATTACTTAACGAGATCCAGTTGAGCAAATGTATGCAAATATTTACATACACATGTAGTTAAGGTGACAATACAATAATATGGCCGTAAAAGTGTGTTTTTTAGTTTTTTAGTTTTTTTTTAACTATAATTTGATAGCATAATGTATTCACTCAGACGTTGTATTCTAAGAAATGGCGAAGGTTCCGGTATTATTTTAATTAACAAAAAACAAAAAAAATAAGTTATGTTCAATCAATTATCTTAAAAGCTTGTTGCGTGAATAGAAAATTAAAATACTTACTTAGGAACTTTAATAATATTTTTTTTTACATTTAATTTTATTAAAGATAGTTACGAAATGTTCTTCTACATACATAGATAGACATTTACTTCATTTCATGGCAACATTAAAAAAGCTATGTTTATTCAAAGACTTGTTTATTAAAAAAACAGTAACAAAAAAAATCAACAAATAACAACACTTAAGGTAGAAAAGATGACTATGATGAGAGGTGATGAAAATGATGATGTATCAGTCTTGTAGCTTCGAATTAATGTTTGCTATGATGGTAGACGACCTTGTAAACTGGTACCTTGACGGGTACTGGCTTAGGGATCTTGATTGGTACATGTTTCTCTACTGGTACTGGTACAGGTTTCTCAATGTGGTAATGAACTATCTTTTCTACCTTGTAGGGTACTGGTTTTTCGACGGGGATAGTGATTGTCTTGATGACGGGAACGGCAACGGGTTGGGGTACTTTAATGTGGACGGGATAGGGTTGCGGGACGGGGACTGCCACTGGCTTGGGTATTGGAACTGGGACTGTGTGGGGAATGGGGACCGCTTCGTGCTTGTAAACGGGTATGGGGATGTGCTTGGTGATTTCTACTGTATGCGAGATATCATGTCCGCCTCCATCATGCCCTCCGTAACTGCCTGAAAAGCCGGCATTTACGGTCGCGAGAGCGCACAAGAGAGATATACACACCTGGAAAAGAAAGATTTGATTTACTTTTTAATCATTAGAGGAATAAATATTTTTTATTACAGTAAAATTACATATTTATTTGTACAAAATTATCTATGACATAAAAAAATTATTACGAATTTTGTTCTTTATTTGGCGTTTTTTCAATTAAATTTATCGTATTTTTAATTAATTAACAAAAATCAACTATGCCGCAAGTAATCGATCTTATGTGTAAAATGCTATCAGACAATTACGAAAGACTTTTTGCCATTATTTACGAATTTTTACTTATTGAACATTTTGTCGTAAGTAATATCACTAGTGATATTAGAATTGTATCGGAAAAATTTTTTCTGATGCGTTGTTGCCTGGTAGTATAAAGAGTGTAAATTGACAGTTTATTATCTGATTAAATCTCGAGTGCTTTAGCGGGAGGGATTTAATCTTTGATAATAAACTGAAAATTTACACGAATTATGTTACCTTTTAGCAACTTAGGTTGAGAAAAAATTTCTAGACAAAATTTAAAAGCACGAGTGGTATTTGAGGAGAATATTTTACGAATAAATAAAGTACGTGAAACATATTTAATATTAAGTTTGCCATTAACTGCCTCCAGACGTTTTCTTATAATTTTTTAGTGTTTACTGACCTTTATTTTCAATTTCATTATATACGTCATATAAAAATGAATTTCCGAACAGACTCATCTAACAAAGAACAAAGTAGGCATGATTATTTAACAATCGCAGCCGCAGATACTTAAAAGTCCACGGGATTTGCCATATTTTAAATATAATGACAATCAATAAACCAATATAACTTGAACTGTAGGTATTGTAATGCATAGACTGGTCCAGAACTGCTGAGAGTCGTCACTGTAAACAATTCTTAGGCATACTTCGACCAATTACATTATGCATAAAGACGGAAAGACTAAATGTTGCGCTCTCATGTTCTATTTTAAGCTGATCAAAGAGAAATGAAATATGGTTCTGGTACCGCCATCTAGTAACAGTAACGCTAAACGCTACATACATAGAATCGTCAGACAGCGTAATATACAAGAATTATTATATAAAGTATTTATTGATATATATTTACTTATTTTATTCTTATTTTCAATTTAGGGAGTGTAAGAATTAAGTTATGGTTGTTTAGTTAAGCAGAGGTTATTTATATTCTGAGAGTTGAGTTGGAATAAGTGTTATGAATTATTGTAGTGTACATAGTTTTGATTTCCTGAATTATTAACGTGTTGTTAACTTTGTGGTGGATTATCGTACATAAGTACAATTGTGCTTAACTTGAAATATTTGACTTGCCTGCTCGTTGGGCATTTGTAATTAATTTGCGATAATTATTATTTTGTAATTGCGTTATTATAATCTGAGTTATAATCCATTGAAAGTTGTGTATAACTTCTCCCTAGCCTATATATTCCACACAGCCTTGGGAGTTGTCAACTTATGAGGTGTATTTATGTTATGTTTATATTATTATATTACCACATACATAATACACTACTGCAATTTACAAGTTACGTTAACAATTGACAATAAGCTAGAGGAGAAACTTATAGATAAAACTTAAAAGCGAGTGGTCCTATTTGCGGGAAACATTCCACGAAACAAAACGTCAAAATATTACCGCAATATTTGTCGACGCGTCGATCAAAGAAATTAGAACGATAAATTTTTCGTGTTGGTACTGTCAAAAGCCACTAATAATGATACTTGATTGGTGCAATGTTGTCAAAAAAACAGGCTTTCACTGGCTATTGTGAGTGAAGTAATCGTACATAATATCACTAGTGCTTATAATTTTATTGGTAAATGTCTTCGAAATAGAAAGAGAATTATCTACGTGAAATTCACGATATTTTAAATGTAATGTAGTAAATGACTAGCATTAAAAGGCCTATTTCCAGAATATACGGCAGTAAAAATGATGTAAGAATTATTATTAGATTTTTATTTACCTACTAATTCTTATTTTTAATTTAAAGAATTTGAAAATGACTGATAAGTTCTACAAATTGTAATATATAGTGCATCGTTTTGATTATTAACATATTGTTACTTTGTGATGGATTATATTATTCGTCTCATATCTTACCAGAGTGAGTGTGTCTTGTCTTGTCTTTATATGTAAGTTTATGTCATTTTTGCTTGCTTGGTAGGTATTTCCATTCAGTTTTAATTACCATTTGAGTTATTTTATATGTTATTTTTGTCTGAAGGATCTTCTATATGATTAAATTGCAAGAGTTTAGCTACCTATTTATGAATTCGAAATAAAAAGTAGCAAAATTCAAATACTTAGTAACAGATGGAAAAGGCGTATTACTATATATTACCGCAATATACACGAGTTATGTTAATTTTACGTAACAGCTCGAAAAAAAAAAAATTATGTGAAAAAATCACCCTCCGAAATTTTGTTCAGATTTTCACGTATCAGATTATGTAGATTTCGAAAATTAAGGTCTTTCAATGCCGTCAGTTAGTCTGTCTGTCGGACAGTTGCCTATCTGTCGGTTTATTTGTTGGTTCTAAAAAAATTATTCAACGAAGAAAAATAATATTTGCTGGGAAGTTGACGAAAATGCCAATGAAGAAATGAGATATACTTTTAGTGAAAAAGATCCTGGATGGTCCCCTTAAAAATATATTTATTTAAAGAATTGTGACAGACCACTACTTTTAGTGAAAAATATACATGGTAGTTACTCTAAAAAAGTAATTAATCAGAAAATAATAATGAAAAATAATATTTGAAATTTTATCACTACTCTCAGGGAGAAAACCTAATATACTTTTAGTTAAAAAAATATACAGGATGATTATCCAATAGAAAAAAATTAATAATAAATAAAAGGAGTCATATAAAGTGGGAAGTTTCATGTAAGTACCAGATTTTTATCTCTTTTTGTGTAAAGAATTAAAAAATAGTAATTCATATTGCCAGATATTCCTACAGTCCTAATAATTATTATTTTCTTTATTCTTATATGGAGTAAGAAATTGTCATTTAGATTGATATAAAAATTTCAAAACAGAAAAAAAAACTTGATGGTAATAATTATTGAATATGCCCTGCTTAAGTTATGTTAATATTCATCTTACCATTTTTTTCAAAATACAGGTGTTTGTATAGAATACCACCGCATATTCCTGAGACCAACATATTACGATTTAACTAAATTAATCTCTATCTAAGAGTGTTTCTTTAAGGCACTGTCAAACAACAAATACCTTCAATTTTTTTTTTTAATAAAAAGAATTCTTCCATTTCGCTATCTGCCGTAGTTTGGTGGAAAAAAAATAACTTGATTTTCTACATTCCATGCACTGCAGATGCAATGTAACTAATTTAAATTTTATTGGCGTTCAAAGAAGTTAATAAGTCAAAAACCTAATAGGCGAGTTTAACGTAAAGTTGACTACAGACTTATTCTGCTTATAAAAAATGTCAGCGTCTTTGATCTTTACCGTACCATCAAAGACGCCGACTTTTTTTATACGCAGAATAAGTGTGTGGTCAACTATAATAAAAACACAGCAATTGTTCAAAATAATCCCCGCTTACAGTCATACAAAGATTAAGGTGGCACCTTTTACTTCCACGTCCAGTGGAAGTATAGTAACGACAAAAAAAATTTGAAAATTTTTATTGTACAGATAGGCTTAGAGCTGTGTATTTAATATACACAGCCCACAAACATTATAATACGCTTTGAGAAACGAAACAGATTCGTTTTTCCGAAACGTCAGCAAAATACGTCATTTTTATATTTTTGTTCTTATTCATTATTTGTCAAAACCACCCTCTAACTGATCCTTTGACGTAAAAGTCACAGGCGTAGAGGTTACTTTCCAGTAAAATACTGGTTAATTGTATTATTTTGTAGATTTCAGACATTGTTTAGAAGAATACATGTGGCAGAGCATCCCAATAAGAATAGAGAAAAATAGGCTTAGAATTCATGAAACGTCGAGATTTTAAGTTTGGATTTGGGAAATTGGATTACATGTTCAATTCTTTTCTGCCATAACATAGACAGCCTCAAAGTTTAATGGCATTCGTCTCTAATACACCTTAGAAGGAACTCCATCGTTGTCATTTGCAGGGAAAACGTGGCATCACGTCGAAGCCGTTAGTAAGAACCGATCTGACACTTGAAAATATGTTTTTGTCACCTCATTAATCTATACAAAACTTTTTACGTAATATATAAGAGGTACATTGCCCTTGCCTTTGTTATACATGTTTTATGGAGCCGAATTTTTGTGTCTTGAAGTTAACTATCTAAAGCGACCTCTGATAAAACTATTACTCATATGGGTGTTTCAGTTGTATGACTCAATACATTTGGAGAATATAGTTTGAGTCAAGATAGCATTAAAACTACCTATGACTTTTTTCTACGATACAATATCGCTTCATATATGATTCGAAATGGCATTTATTCTAGTTTTTATTATTTTATTACTATTTATTATCTAATTACCATATTTATTTATATGTTGTCAGCTATCAAGGTTAATTAGTGTGGGTTTTTTTCATGAACCGATACTAAAAGGTACAAAAAAGTTTCAGTTTTTGATGATTTTGAAAATAATAGGTTTTCATTATCACTTGTTTATGACGTTCCTCTCATACCCCCCCCCCCAAAAAAAATCTTAATTATCCACATTCTGAGAATTTATTAAGGTCCAAATTACAAAGTGATGATCCATCCATTAGCTTTGATTTTGCCATGACATAATGGATTCCTCCTCCCCCCTCAAGTGCTGATTTTTAAAAATTGTCTAGTTTTCTCGATTAATAAAACAGTCAATAATTTTATGATGTTATTATACAACTAAAAAACAAGTCTTTCTTTATATGTCTACAAAATGATGATTGAGGTTTTTGCTTATAATTTTCAAACTACTATATCGATTGAAATAAAATTTGAAGGCTATATACAGTAAGTGAGTATCTATGATTAAGTTATAACAATTTTTGCATATCAAAGCCAAGGGTGGAGCACTCCTAATTCTTTTCACCCCTAAATTTTTACATAGAAACATTTTTGAATGAGGTAATATTTTAAAATTACTTGAACTATTTTCCAAATAAAAGATGCATTGATTAATGCTGATAGGACCCACTATCGACAAAAATTGATCTTACTGAAAAGTTCGGTATATTTCGAACCAAACTGAACGACATTCATAAAAAAATACTAAATTGTCAGAGGTAAAAGTTAAATTAGTGGACACGCGAAAGGAAGTGCTGTAGTTGACAGTTAGTAAAGAATTCAAAAAAATAATTGAAAAGTATAATTGATTAATTTAGACCGATCGCTTTTACTTCGCACTCCACTGCATTTAATGTGCAGATTCATCTCAAATCTAGCTAGGAGCAAACAACTGTCGGAGTTATTAAAATGGGATTAGGAAAAGAAAGTAGCTTAACGTGTTCTACTATAGTGAAAGTATATCATATCATATGCACTTCTTTTTATTCCAAGTTTCTGAAATATATATTAATAATAGTGTGAGAAGTTGAATGAAAGTCGAATTATGCTACTGGGATTTCCAGCCCGGATTTTACAGTTAAGATTTATTTAATATGTACAGAAATCAGTTGAGCGTGCCATTGACATTTCTTCACAAAATCGTTTTTTACTAGCTCGGCGTAGATGAAATTTTCTTAAAAAATATTTTAATTATAGTTTTAACAAAAGCTATTATTAATAGGATAAGGCGCACTCAGTGGCGTGGAAATGGGGAAAGTAAAGTTTTTTTGTTCGGTTTTATAAATGTTTATTGAAGATATGTACTGATTCTTTCTCTTTCTTTTTTCGATTACAGTTTAGACAGAGTAGATTGTCCCTTTGTATATGAAATAACTGCACTTTAAGTCTTAATACAACAAATATTTTAAATATATTGAAAAATTTATGAAGGTATTTAAACACCGTAATTTTTATTTATTTAAATATATATTAATTTACAATTTCAAATATAATTTGGTATACTAATAAATAAAGTGATTTTACCCTTGAATTTTCAATAAAAGTAAAATCGTCCGTTTAGTTTCGGAGTAATCGATTCGGAAAGTTTAACAAATACGCCTTACTTGACATAGTAGAGCTCGGATGCACGCTAGGCTAAGTTAATTTTCTCTCTTATTACCACAATTTTTTAAAAATATGCTTCAAAAACTAGCATAACAATAAGTAGTTGCTTATTAACACTCTGTAAAAAACTTGAAAAAGTCGTCCGCCTAGTATAAAAGTTATTAAAAGTTTAATCGATTTTAAGTCCAAAATTTGTTAACAAGCAACGGCTGTTGAAATTGATATGCAACGCTGCATATTTGGTAACGTGAATATTTAAATTTTTAAAAAGTATAAAATTAATTGCAGTAGTATCATTGTGTTGTATTTTTTTATTTATTTTTGGAGTTGCAGAATTTTGTTTACACTCGTTTCGTTGCACTTTTCCTGTATGTACAACCAAAACGAATGAGCATTTTTTACAAAAAACATTCCAAATTAAGAGTAAACCACAATGTTTTTCGCTTTTTATGTCTTCCAAAGAAAGAATTAATGAACACTCTAAACATTTTAGATTTTTATCAAGCTCCTTTACCTTAATCATGCGATTTCCTTCACGAACGTGATCTTGGCATTCGGTTGAAAGGTTAGAATTGGGTTTATTATTTCTAATACCTTTTTTAAGTCTTAATTGTTCTTTTAGGGCACTTTTTTAAATAAGTTTGCCTATATATTTTAGTTGTTCTGATATTTTTAAATATGTTGTATTATTATTTAAGATTATCTATTTCTAACTTAATCTAAACTGAAAATACATTTTACAAACATTAATAAGCAGTGACAAGCAGATTAGTATATGTGGCAGTCGCATTTACTACAGTGTTGCCAAATATTTTTATTGTATCTCTCTCGCGTTTTAATTTATGAAAGCCACCACTAGATTTGCTCTTATCATTATACAAGTACCTTTTAATACAATGTGTTCATGGGTAGATGGATGAATTAAGAGGAAAAATTTCTTTATTTTCGATTTTTCGAAGATAAATAATTCCTCGTATTTTGCTTTTCATTAAAAGAAGGTTAATACGGTCAAATGTGCAAAAATCACTTCCGGATGCTCAAGAATATGGAATATACAAAATATTATCCTTATTTTTCACTTTGGAGCAAGACAAAGTTGTTTGAAATAAGCCTCTATCCAAAATTTCACTAATCCTTTTTTTTAATATTAAAAGGTTAAGGCGCGGGAAAATGTTTTGTTAATATAAATATAATACTTATAATGTTATTTCCGGTTATTATTTAATTTGTAAATAAGGAAAAAATTTCAGCAAAGAAATTGACATTTTTCAAAATGAAACTTTTGTGAGAAAAAGATACTTTATTGGAATAAAAATCAATGAATTTTATTGTAGAGTCTGATCTTAATACCTCAAAGAACTTTTTCTAATAACATTTCCTTTCATTTCCAAAATGAAAAATAAGGGATATTTCTCTCTTTCGGATTTTCCTTGTATTGAGCATTCGTTATATATTTTTGGACTTTTTACCATTGAACAAAATATCTTGCTTGCTAGCTTGCACCCTGGGCATATCTAGCGAAGTGGGTCGAGCCCCACTGCGAGCCCATACAGCCAAATAATAAATATTCCCAAGAAGTTATTCAAATTTCACACTATTCTATTTAACCCCATTTCATTATTCAGACGAATACAAATGTTCTGGACTTACGAGGATTATTGATGCCTGGAGGGCGGTTAAAAAATGCTTCCAAACATAAGGTCTGGTAATTTTGCAAAAAAATTGACACTATCAAATATCCACTGTGTTTTATTTAGGACCTCATAGTTTTTTTTTGGCAATATAATATGTATTAAGAAAGAAGACGATGAAAAGCAATTAATATTTTGTCTTCCTAGCCGGGGATAAGGTACGGTCATTGGTTTAAATTGACGACCAATACACCCATCCATCCAATTGGATGGATAACCCAGTCTCTCATCTAAGAGTTGGTGGGTTATGAACTAAGACAATATCGAGAGATACATTAGCCCACTAGAAAGGCGGTGGAGTGAGCGCAGAGGTAGGTTTAGTTGGCAGCCGAGGACTATGGTTTGAAATCCATGCTAAGCTATAGATCCCTAGGTTATTTAGTAGCTACTACTACTACTATTACTATCTCTATTACTATCCCTTTCATAGTCTCCTTTCTATTGGGAAGTCGCAATGAAAGAGATACTATTTTGTGATATAATTTATTGTCGTTTTATACCCACTACGTGAATGATTTTATACACCGGTTTTACCCATATAATTGCCCACCAAATTTGAGATTTATGGAAACTGAACTAATCAACACTAGAAGCTTCAGAGCAATTTATAATTCTCTTAAATGCCTGCTAAAAAAATATTTTAAATAATTTTCAACGGTATCATATTCCTGCAACAAACCATTTTATTATTTTACCTAAATTGATTAAAATATTTTTAATAATTATTAAACGTCTCAAACCACTTTAATATTTCTTAAAAAAATGTTTTTTTTTTTATTTTTACATACTTTTCTACATTAGAAAAATAGCATTTAGGTATTAAGTAAATGCTACTTTTACTTCCACATCCAGTGGAAGTATAGTAACGACAAAAAAAATTTTAAAATTTTTTATTGTTCAAATAGGCTTAGAATGTCATGAAACGTCGAGATTTCAAGTTTGAGCGAAAAAAAAATTTCTGTCTGTCTGTCGGTCTGTCGGTCTGTAACTTTTATTGTGCGCACGTTTACTCTGGAACCGTTTGAGATATTGACTTGAAATTTGGTACACATATGTGCTTTAACGAGATCTAGAACTAGATTATATTTTCATCTTGTTCCGTCGAAGGGTTGGGGGGTAAATTGGGGTAAATTTGGAGTAAATAGGTAAATCAAGCAGCTAAGAGTTCATAAAATTGATATTTAGTATAGAAAAGAGAAGCTAAGGTCTCAAAAAAAATGTTGGCATTAGCCACCCCCATTACCACCCCCACCCCATTATTAAATGGGATGAAAAAAAAAGTGATTTAGTGTGTATACAAGAACCAGAAACCTCAAAATCTCTTTTTACTTTATCCACCCCCTACTCGCACCCCCTGTCACCACCCCCACCCCACTACCGATGTGGGGTATCGTTTTATGGGTTTTTGGGGTAGAGGATTTCAAATGTTATATTATTAAAGTTCCATAAACAATTATTTCCAGATACAAAATTTTTTCGTTGTGTGACTTTGATAGAAAATCCGGATGTGGAAGTAGTGATTCCTTGGGCAGCGGTTTTTCAATTTAATTGTTATAAATTTCATCGTATAATTCAATGCTTCTTGGAATTACACAGAAGAGTAGTTGTTTAGATTGCTTTTCCAGTAATTATTTCAAGGTTTCGGTGCGGGCTATCTTTATCTAATTTGTAAGTGTGGATAAATTGAAGCAACAGTAATACAAACAATTAGGTAATTTCATATTAAACATGAAACATTCTAAAAGTGTTCACTTATTTAATACCTGAATAACATTTTTCTAATAACAAATAGCACACAAATAAAAAACATTTGCTTCCCACATCATTTTTGTGAAATTTTATAAACACACTGTTTAATTTTGGGAACTAATCAATAATATTTGTTTCAAAAATTAAATATGAAGTTCGCATTTTAATTTCATAAAAATATTCCGAAAATATGGAGATCAATATGCATTATATTTCAAATAATTAGCAAAAAAACGGTTACTCTAACTACTGCATTATAAAAAATTATTTTCTATACAAACTAAGGGAATATTTTATCTAAACGATTTTATACTATTTTTCTAGCCTTATACAAATGCCAATAATACATTTGAGAGAGACTCAATGAAGTTTTAGGCAAGGTTGGGCAAAGTCATTGAAAATAAAGTCTTTGATTTAAATGGAAAATAAAAAAATCATGATTTATTTGATTGTTTCCTTATTTACATTTCTAACCAGCTATTTTGCTGACTATTCTTCTTTCTGCTTTAAAGTCATCAATTTCTATTTTGTTCATTATAAGCAGAGCAAATTATTTATCACACAGTATATCTAGTCTCTTCTAACTTTTAATTTACCATATTTTTTTGTAGTATGTATTCCAAATTTAAAAAATTAGTTCCCTTATATATTTGTTTTTTTTTTGTTCCAGGTTCATTAATTTTATTTTTATTATTTGAAATGTTTTAAAAAATATTCGAGTTTAGTATAAATTGTGATTTTAAATTAAAAAATTTGCTGATTTAAATCAGTTTTTAAAATTCGAAAATATTGAAACCAATGATTCCCTAAAAATGCTTTACCTTTCATTAACCACCAAGTATGTAAAGATTTTTAAGAAATTCTTCTACATCTAAAATCTGAATATACCTAAACAAATTATATGATAATTTTTTGATGTGATATTCAACATATTTTACTATTTCAAATATTATGGAGAAAACAAAAAATGATTAACTTTAAAACATTCATAGAGTATATACTCTCCATTACTAGGTGAATTCTATTTTTTTTATCTGTGAATGGTTTGCCTGTGGCACATTTGACAATTAAATGCAAAATTTCAATTTTTATGAAAAAAATTTTTGATTCATGTCTGAAATATCTTGAGAATGGCTTTATGTCTTTCTGAAGAGCTCATAACAAGAAGGAACATGCATTTCAAAGGCTAAGCGTGTAGAAAAATTTTAGAATAACAGTTTAATTTTTCCAGGTGAGTCCTGTTGTATTAAAAATTTTAAGATATGTTTTTCACTTTACAGCTCTTTGTCTCTAACACAACCTGAGAATTACAAGATTAAAAATGTATGTTGCTAATTGAAACATAAATCATTTTCATTATTGGATGAGAAGATTGATATTTTGTAAATAAATTAATTTTAGGACCTTCTTTATAGCATAACTAGAAGTAGGTTATCGAAATAATGCAAAGATTTGAGATTAATATTTTCTTAGATAGATTGTCTCTTGATTTTTCATATATTATTCCTTCTGCTGTTTGCCAAGTCCTATAAGAAAATATTATTTACTGTAACTATAAGCAAGCACAAAATGATTTACTTTAAAACATTGTGAACAATTATCTTGATCTAAAAAACTAGAAAATTGTATAAAATAATTTGAATAAAAATAAAACCGTAATAAAAATTTTATTTTATGACTAGTATTGTTTCTTTTGCAACGTAGACCATCAAACCCGCGTATTTGCAAAAAAATATGAACATTGTAGGCGCACATAGATGCCACAGTACACTTCGGACACTAAACTGTTCACAAAATCATCACAATCACGAATTTAGATATCTAAAATAATAAACTTACAAGAGTATTCATTGTAGACTGGCATGGGATGTGTACAGCTACAATGTAGATGAATGAACTGATGAATTATTTTGGGAAAGCACGATATATATACTACTCTGCTCTTTCACTACTTTCACTACATCCCCAGAGATTGTCCATCCTGACATACAGAGTGATATAATAATCAAAAATATATCAATTACAATTATTTACATTAGAAATTCATTAAGAATCGATCGATGACTTAATTCACACGTGAATCGACTCGAATTAATGGAATTGTTGGGTTGTTTTAGATAAGACTTTGTTAAATCGGCTTATAAGTTTGGTTTCTGTTTTATTATGAGCGCTTCGTGACCAGCGGTTCAAGTATATAACACAGTTCTTAAATTGGAAAATAATATCGCAGATGGTTTTTTTGCAAAGATTCCATTCATCTTTGGCGACAAAAAATATTCTTTCATATAACATTTAAATATAGAGTTCGCTATAAAAATTCAAATCCAAGCCAGAGGAAGAGAATTCATCACAGAAAAATTTTTGGTTATCTTCTGCATTAAAACTATATTAAAACTACAAGGGGTTCTAACTAACCGACTTTAAATAAAATTAAAAAGAAGCAGGTTCTCAATTCAACCCGTATGTATTTTTTTACGTACATGAAGAGGCCGCGTACATGAAGAGCCCCCCCCTCCCCTTGAATAATTTCAAAATTTTGAAATTCTAAAAAAATCACAATAACCTTCAACATTCTCAAACAGCTTGACATCCTTGTGCACAACTTTTACAGGAAGGCCCCCCCCCAAACAAAAATTCTATGTACGCCACTCTTTTTCTATATACAAGGTGTTTGGTACATCGATAGACAGTTTTAATGAAGTGGTACAAGGAGTCGTTATACCGTGTGTGTAGCGGCTCGCTAGGCTAGGTAAAAATTACAACATCGCGTGTGCCAGCTGGCTGAAATGAAATAACTGAGAGCTGGGATACTCCCATAACGGACGAGTTTACAGTGCCATATACATGGTGTCCAGAAATTCTACTGACAAATGAAAACTGCAAATGCTAGACGTGATTTTATGTGGATTTGACGTAAAGCATCTTATCCAAAAATGCTTCCTAATGGTGCTACAGCCTTTTAAGAAAGGAAACCTGTCATAAAATTTTTTAAAATATTTTCAAAACGCTTTTGTCTAAAAAAATAAAATGTTTATTAAACATTTATTAACCTAAGAATGACCCGTCGCGTCGTTTGCTGTAAAAAATATGATTTTTCTATTTCAATCATTTTAGGGGAGGCCAATGGACATTTTTTAATATATTTTTTTTACATTTTTGATATCAGATTTAAAAAATGTCTGATTTTGGTACCAGGGGCTCTAATGTATGGTTTTAACTAATATTATATTATTTCTTTTACAATACATATTATTTTTTCAACAACAAAAACAGAAAACTTAATCTACAATAAATGCTCCACATGACGGGCATTAGTTTCAATGCTTAAATTTATCATTTTATTTAATGATCCCGAATTCTTGCAAAAATGCCCCTATTTGTTCCTATAACTCACTACAGGCATCTTGAATTCGTGTCCAAAACTGATCGCGTGTTTCTATTGGTTGAGAATAAGCTAATGATTAATTTTCGGCAACACCCGACTGCAACTTTATTTATTTCATAATAGTCTTACTAAAAATACCATATACCATATTATAGGGTAAAATTGATATGTCATCTAATTTACATAAAGTTGGTTCGAACCTGAGAGACATCCTGTATATTGTGGTTTAGATATTTTGTGTGCTTAATCAAAAATCGTAGTAAGATTTTACCCTAAACTTAAAATAAAAGTTGTTTCACATAAAAATGAGAGTTTGGTGGTCACCATGTATGAGGGACATGGCCCAATTTCAATAGGCAGTATTCTACTATGCTGTTTTATATATCTTCCAAAGACCCCGCACACATTATAGGGGAAAAACGGCTTGCGTTAAATTGGCCGAATTTTTGATATGACGTTGAGTCATCATCCCTATAAAAATTTCTAGTAACATTGGCGTCCAAAAAGCTCTCGTTTTTAAACTAGATCACAAAAAGTTGACAAAATCGGGATTTTTCGATTTCGGTGTATGTCACGGGAGATCGGCGTATTTTGTCGCTACTATTCACATCAGCGCAGGCAATGTGGTGTTCTTTGTATATACATATTTAAGTTTATGTAAAATATAGAGTTGTGCTCCGCGAAAATAATATTTGCTCGTTGATCCTGGGCAAGGCAGAGAGCGGAGTACAACCCTATATTTTACATAAACTTAAATGTGTATATACAAAAAACACCACATTGCCTGCGCCGAGGTGATTAGTAGCGACAAAATACGCCGATCTCCCGTGACATACGCGAAATCGAAAAATCCCGATTTTGTCAACTCTTGTCAACTTGACGGAAGCCATTTTTCCCCTATAATGTGTGCAGGGTCCTTTGAATTAAAAATTTTAAATCTAACAGAAGTTATCGTGTTCACAAGAAACTGTCTACACACACGCACACGTACATACAGATATATTTTATTTGATATTTGAATTCAGTATTTTATGAAACGGATTTCTTTACAAACATATTTTTTCTACGACGATGACTAATAATTTTTGTCCGGTTATAAAATACCTATTTGATTGATTAAATCATATTTGATGAAATCAAATAACAATAGTCCAATCAAATGGGTCGAGAAATCAAAATTTTGAGGTAAATACTTCAATTTTTGATATAAGTTACTTTGAAGTATTTGAACACGGTTAATGAAAGAATTTTTTTCTTCAACCACCGAGAAGGGGTGAAAAAAATATAATAAAATGTTTATTCAAAATTACTCAAAATGTGTAAAAACTAGTAAAAAAGTTTCAAATAAAAATTGTAAAGCATAAAATTTTACATAAAAATGATCTCTTGACTTTTTTAGTATTATTAAAATTAATAGAGTTAGGGTGGTTAGAAGTTAAGGGATGATATGTACAACTTTAAAAAATCATAGCGTGCTGAAAAGTTAATGAATTTATTTATTTTTCTATTTACTCAGAAAAATATAAACTTTCGTTTCAGAGAAATGGATTTTTTTTTTAAATTGTTAATAAAAAAGTTATAACAATTTTAATTTTTTTATTTTCAATTAATACCACTTTAAATGGTGAAACGAATTTTTTTTATACCATTCTGTTCATATTTAATATATTGAACGTTTTTGGTGAAACAAATTACTACCCCGATTTTAATTCTTTCAGTTTACAAATATATTTCGAAGGCCTGCGAATATACATCTGAAATGTGGTGGACAATGTATCATGAATTGAATGAAAAAAGTGAGTAAAGGTAAAACCTAAATGCCGCATTCAAGATGCCAGTTTTATTTTATTTTAAACGTCGAGGAATTTTCCCCACGATTTTCAGCGGGTTTGTTTTTAAAACTTAATTTGGACTTTAAGGAAACAGTTAAGTTAATATAAACTATACATTACTTCGACGAAATAGGTGCACAATGACCTCTTTTCCATTTCAGCTCAGCTCCACGTATCCTTTTAGTAATTTTCCACTTTTGGGAGCTATTGCTATGCTATGGACTCAATAAAAAAATCAAGTTTCTATCTCTTTTGGATGGGGTCAAAACGTGGGAAGTACTTTTTCCCTTAAGGCCGTCATATTGGGTCCGCCATATTGAATTTTCCGTATATGGAATTATTTCATCAACCTTTTCTCAGATACCAAGGAATGTGTGTAGAGGATTTCAAGTTTCTTGGTGATCAGGAAGTACAATAAAATGTCCTCGGCAGAGAACCAGATATCAGGGATTTTAAATTATAGAAAAAAATATATAGTTTGAAAATTATCCAATTATCATTTACAACTTCGATGTTCTTGAATAATTCGAACATAACAAGCTTTTTTTTTGTAATTTTGGTTCATATCATCAGATATGCCAGATTATCGGAATCACAGCCATGATAAACAGGAAAATACAGTAGCATCTTTACTAGTATAAAAATAAAACCTATGAATCTCTCTTGGGTGAAAATCGTGCACTGTGTATATTCTTTAACAAAAGAATTATGTAGGTGTAAATAATATCTACAAAAGCTTTTTGATATTTGTATGTAAACTTTTTGCATTATTTCCATTACATTGCATGCAGCCCGAGACGTATTTCAATATATATGAATCTGATTCAGATTGCAGGGAGATATTTCAATTTTATTTATCAAAATTTATTATATAATTGTTACACATTCCATAGGATACTCTTCGCAGTTTTCTTGTAAATAATGTTAGTTTTGGACATCTTAAATTGTGATACCATCTTTGTTGTGAACAAAATTATATGAAAAAAAAAATGAAAAATATCTGTATTCTTGTACACACACTAAATCACATTTTTTTTTTCATCCTCTTTAATAATGGGGTGGGAGTGGTAATGGGGGTGGCTAATGCCAAATTTTTTTTTGAGACCTTAGCTTCTCTTGTATATACTAAATACCAATATTATGAACTCTTACCTGCTTGATTTACCTATTTACCCCAAATTTACCCCAATTTACCCCCCAACCCTTCGACGGAACAAGATGAAAATATAATCTAGTTCTAGATCTCGTTAAAGTACATATGTGTACCAAATTTCAAGTCAATATCTCAAACGGTTCCAGAGCAAACGTGCGCACAAAAAACAGTTACAGACAGACAGACAGACCCACAGAGAGACAGACCGACAGACCGACAGAGAGACAGACCGACAGACAGACAGGCAGAATTTTTTTCCCTCAAACTTAAAATCTCGACGTTTCATGACATTCTAAGCCTATATGAACAATACAAATTTTAAAAAATTTTTTTGTCGTTACTATACTTCCACTGGATGTGGAAGTAAAATTAAAGATTTTGGCATTTTTGTTTATTAGGTATTGTTTAATTTTTACGTCATGTTTATGTTTTATGTTCGACTAAATTTTGCACTGTAAATTTTAGACATATGAAAAAAAAATGCGATTTTTGTTACTTGAAAAATTACACTGAAGTCAAATATCTCGAAAACCAGTGATTTTTTGAAAATTGTTCTTATTTAAAAAGTTGCTTAGAACATAATTCTCCACTTCATGCACCTCATTTCAACGTACCTAAGATCGAACAGTTTCTTTGCATCGCACCGCCATCTATACCTCAATGTGTAAAATAACTATTTTTACTCAAAACTGAACTCATTTATATATTCTAGTGGATATCTTCTACAGAATTCATATACCGCTTTTGGTTATCGCGAAAATGGCGTCGGGAATTTTAAGTAGGACAATAGTTCCTAATTTCATTATTAAAGCATCGCATTTAACTGTATACAAAATTTATGATATTCCCTAGAGCAATGGGAAGTACCGGAAACTATTTTAAAGATTATGCCATCTATAATTTTTTAAATCATGTTCTATAATAATCTGTCATAATAACAACTTTATCTATTATTGCATTATTTGACAATTACATTTTACCTAAAATATTATATATTAGCTTTTTAATATGTTCGTGGCCAAAACACTGAGCTTGTAAGACCATAGAAAAAAAGAAAAAAACTTAAATATTTACAATAAACCGAAAATAAACGAATATTTCCCTCGCAGTCTTCTAAATCCTATTGTTAATGTTTGACCAGACGGATGTACGAACCTATAATTGTTTCATTTTCCACGTTTGAGTACGAAACCCTAAAACTGAACATTTATTGTTCAAAATAGGTGTTAATTTCTTGTTATAATAATAAAAATAGTAACAAATTTAAAGAATTGACCTCTGATAAATGAAGACCATAGCGTCCTACCTAAAATTAGGCCAAATGCATTCTGAAAACCTTTATTTGTTAAGAGCACACGAATGGGGTATCTGCAGTCACTATCCCCCAAGACTTGGGGAATGAAATAAAAATAAAGAAAAAAAAATACTATTTAATTTGCAAATCCTAAGTCATGAAAGTAACCTGAAGTCTCGAATTTATTTTATGAATAAGATTGGAGGCTACAAGGCCAAGAATTCGAACAACAAAGTTAGACATATTCTTTACGATAGTGTAAATAAATGGAACACTTAAAAAACTTCATTTACTTATCTTTTTACCTGTTAAGTAACTGGTTTAAGAATTTAGTAAAATAACTAATTTATGATAGTTTCCACAAAAAACGTAGAAAGTTAGAAGTAACCTAGTTATTCCAAAATCCCGTGGTGTAGAACGATATTTCAAGTTAGGAGGCTTCCTTTGACCTTCTTTAATGATGCAGATCCCTTTCATTCATTATTTACTACAAATCACATTCAACCATTTCTAATTTAATTGTGACACAGATGAGAATAAAATAATCATAAAGTATAAATTTCAGATTTGTTATGGTATGACATAAATTTATACTAATTTAGGCATGTTTGCGAAGACACAAATATACAGAGTGTGCAAAAATGCGTGGCACACGTTCTTGATCTCCTAAATAACGTTTCATTTTCGAGATGCAAGGTAATGAAGGTGACAAAAAACGGTTTTGTGAACTTCCATGAAATATATCAATCAATTATTGTCGGTCTGTCTGTCTGTAACTTTTTTTTGTGCCCACAATTACTCTGGAACCGTTTAAGATATGGACTTGAAATTTGGTACACGTATGTGTTTTAACGGGATCTGGAACTAGATTATTTTGACCTTATCCGTTGAAAGGTTGTTGATAAATTGAGGTAAATGGGGATAAATTGGTAAATCAAGTAAGAGTCCATAAAATTGGTATTTAGTACAGGGTGGACCAAATTAGACGGAATTTGGACTTTTCTCTAAAACTATGGCAGATAGACAAAAACCAATATAGGTACTTTGAGCTCGATTTTCGAGAAACAAACAATGGCGCGAACCGCGATCGTCTGTCATTTTCGACTACCGAGTTATAGAGCGTTTTTGGAAAATTGGCATTTTTGGAAGACATAACTTTTTTTTTTTTTAATGGAACACCCTGTAAATTGTTTCATTATTCGATTACAACTTTAATTAGCTACCCAACGATATATGATATATAATATTTATCTCTAGAAAAAGTGGTTAATTTTCGAAAAATTTTATATATTTGTGAGGAGGCCATGGAAAACTTTTAACAACAACAACACTTATAATATAAAATAATTTTGCCAAAAATATGAAAAGGTAAACTATAATAAATGTTCGAATTATCTTCCATTGACATCTATTTATCGCATTTCTAATATTTATTCAGAAGGCCATGGTAAAAAAAAGAACATCGAAATAATCGTAAATTTCAAAAAATAATTTGTGAGTTAATTGTGAGTGAGCAATGTTAAAAATGGTTCGATTTAGTAGTAATGAAAAATATGATAAGTGTTTTATAGAATGCGGAGAAGATTCGAATTTAGCTTCCAAGCTTTATTTTAATAGGTAAGTTATAGACAGCAAAACTTTGTGCCAAAAGTGCTGCCTAAACAATATTTTTAGATATCCAGAAAAGAGACAGCCAGACATAAAATATTCAAAAGGATACAACAAAATTTAAAAGAGTTTGGATCATTTGTAAAACCTCGAGCAAAAATATATAATAAACCAGGTAGAGAAGCTGTAGAAAATATTATTTTAGAAACTGTAAGAGAAAATCCTAATGTCGTCTCGCGAAATACAGGAAAATTTAGGAATCCCAAAATAATCTGCGTTGCGTTGCTTAAAAAAAAATAAATTTAATCCCTACAAAATTAGAATTAGTCACCATCTATACCCAAACGCCTTTTAAAGGCGTCTCGGTTTTTGACAGTGGTTTTTGCGTCAGTAAAATGAAGTTCCAAGATTTGAAACAATTATATGAACAGACGAGGCCCATATAAGCAGTACCAAAATTTTTAATCGGCACAATAACTACCAATGGGCTCATGAAAATGTACTTCAAATCCTGACACTTCATTGCACTGACGCAAAAACCACTGGCAAAAATCGAAGCGCCTTTGAAAGTAAAAAAAAACACAAGTTATGTCTATATCTCGAAAACTGAGGCATGCATAATTTTCTCCTTATCAGCAACGGATTTTACTCGAAAAAGTGCCTTAAGAATATACTACTCGATTTTCGATTCGACACTTGGTAATTGAGATATAGAGGTCATTCAAAAATGTCAATTCTCCAAAAACGCTCTGTAGCTCGGAAGTCGAGAGAGATAGACGATCGCGGCTTACGCCATTGTTTGCTTCTAGAAAATCGAGCTCAGGACACCTATATTGATTTTTGTCTATCTGCCATAGTTTTAGAGAAAACCTCAAGTTCCATCTAATTTGGTCGACCCTGTATATATAAGAGAATCTAGAAAGCAAAGAAAGATGCTGAAGTTCCACTCTTTAGGGCCGAACCGTCTTGTAGCTTATCTGAGGGTCACATAATGGAGGAAGTCCTAAAATGGGAGAAGGAACATCAATCAATCTTCTTTATTCACCATTTCAGATACAAAAAATGTATATATGGTATGTCAGTGTACAATTACATGTCATTTAAAAAATTTAAAAATGTATAAAAAAAAGGGGGGAAAATATATGTCTACATTACAATAAGTAAAACTGTCCTTAATGTATAAGGACATCAAGTCTTATATATACATACAAGCAAGAGATACAAATCTACATATAAACCGAATAATATAACACAAAACATAACATAGAAAATATAAAAGAGCAAAAACAACTACAAATTTAAAGCTCGTTATCACTGAAATATTCATAAGTTGAGTAGTAACACTTATTCAATAATAATTCTTTGAAATTTTGTTTCTTTTATTTAAGCTTTTGTATTTATTAGGTAATTTATTGCAAACTTTAATAGCAACATATTCAGGGCTTTTTTCAAGGAGATGTAAATTATGTTGAGGAATTTCTAGCATTAAGTTATTTCGAGTGTTATAATCATGATTTTTATTTATATGACTCAGCTGGTTAATTTCAGATTTTGCATATATTAATAACTGTAGTAGGTAGATAAGGTAATGTCAATATTGCCAACTCAGCAAAGATAGGTTTACAATGTGTTCTTTGATTCACCCCCACTATATGTCTTATTGCCCTTTTCTGCATTTTAAAAATCCTCTCACTTTCCTTAGAACTACCTCAAGCAATAATACTATACGAAATCACTGAATGAAAGTGAGCATAATAGTAAATCAGAAGTATAGATTGATCAATAATTTTTCTCAACTGATTTATACAATAGCAAACGGATGCAATTCTTTTACATACAGTCTCTATATGTACACTCCAAGAGCAGTTATCAGATATATGTATTCCTAAGAATTTTATACTGTTCTTTTGTTCCACAGATCTACCATCGATTTTTATTAACAAACTATTATCTAGTTTATTATTGGATACATTCAATCTCACGAAGCTAGATTTTCTACTGCTTAGTAGTAAATCATTTTTATTGTACCACTGTTGCATGTTTTGGAGTTGGCTATTTGCATTACTAGTTACCTCCACATATTAACAAAGATGTATCATCAGCATACATTATAGAGTTGTTAAACCTGAAATCATTTACATATATTATGTAAAGTAGTGGCCCAAGGATAGACCCTTGTGGTACACCAATGTTGATTCGAGATTGTCCGACTTACTATCATTAATATATACGTAGTGTCTTCTATTATCTAAGTAACTCTTGAACCAGTCTAAAGCTTTACCTCTAACAACATAACATTCTAGTTTGTCTATAAGACTTTCATGATTTACTAGATCAAAGGCTTTGCTTAGATCTAAGAAAATTCCCACACATTTTTTATGTTGATCTAAATTCTTGTACAATAGATTTAATACGTGAATAAATGATGTAGTTGTAGATAGACCTTTTCGAAACCCAAACTGATTGCAGTTAAATATATTATATTTATCAAAGAAATTTACAATTCTCTTAGCAACAACTTTTTCAGACTTTCGCCAAAGAACTAAGAATAGAAACAGGTCTGTAGTTTTCCAATTTACTTTTATCGCCTGATTTGTATATGGGTATAATTTTGGCTAATTTTAGCTTATCTAGAAATATACCTTGACTTAATGAACTATTTATTAAATCTGTTAAAGGTTTACTTATCAGGTTCTTACATTTCTTTAATAAGTTGTTACTAATATTATCCTCCCCTGACGAATTTGAATTTTTTAGCTGCGAGATTACTTCCAAAACTTCTGCTTCTGTAACAGGCTTAAAGAAGGAGTTTGGATTTCTTCTATTAATAGTTAGGGTTTTTATTCTTGCATCTGAACTTTGGAGTAGATTTTTCAGAACATTATTGAAATAATTATTAAATTGATTTGTTACTTCCTTATTATTATTCAAAGTCAGCTTAATTTCCTTGTTATTTGCTTGGTAACTTTTTTTATTGCTATTTAGTGTCGCCCATGCTGCTTTTGATTTATTTTCAGCTCTTAATATAACAGAAATATTATACATTTTTTTTGCTTTATTAATTACTTGTCTATACACAGATTTATATCTTTTATAATAATTTCTTAATTCCTCGTCTCCCTGTGCTGCTAAAATATGCAGATCTTTTAACTTTTGAGCTGAAACTTGTATGCCCTTTGTCATCCAATTTTTCTTTATGTTTTTTACTGATGTTTTTTTCGTTAGGGGAAAAGCTATTTCAATATAGTAAGTAAGAAGTTCTGAAAATAAATGAAATTTTTCATTTACATCCAAATCCGTAACAAGTATTTCTTCCCAAGAGAAAGAGTTCTACTGGAGGAATACTCCGGGCCAAAGACAAGCGAAAAAGTTCATCACTTATTCGTCAATGAATGCCACAAGGCTTCTCGAACTCGAAAAGTCCGACTTAAGGCCGATGACAGCCCTTTTAACATTCCATTACCCCTTGAGATACCATCTTAAGAACAAAGCAGACAACGATTCGTGCAGATACCGCGATACTGCAATAGAAACTGCGGAACATATTCTTTGCGAATGCAAGATGATAGTCCGCACTAGGCTAAAGTACCTAGAAAAGGTGGAATTAACGCCTGAAGACGGGGAAATTAGCCCCCAGGAAAATCACAAGCTTTGTAAAAAGCTTGGGAGTCCTGGGCAACAACTAATTGTAGGATAAGTCACAAAAGATCTTTTCAGGTCGATGTAAAGAAGGGCTGAAAGAGCCGAGCGACCTCTTGAACAATCTACATCATTTACAATCTATAAGAGAATTTAAGGTCTCAATTTTTTTTTTGGCATCAGCCAATTCCATTACCACTCTTACCCCATTATTAGAGGGATAAGGTGTAAATAAATTTGTGATTTAGTGTGTATACAAGAACCAAAGGCTTCAAAATTTTATTTACTTTACGTCACCAACTAGCTTTTTCTGTGGGTGATACTGATTACCCTCAGTCTCCTCTATCTGCAATTAATCAGTGTCCATTTTCTAGTGAAACATCCTGTATAGCGTCAACAGACACCAAGCCGACAGACAACGGACAGACAGATTGAAATTTAACTTGAAATTAGTGATCTATATAATCTGAAACATGAGAGTGATTTCACGATTATAATACTGTAAGCGAGGGAAGTATAAGTATAAGTATATGATTCCTGAAAAATTATTAAACATGTGCTGGTGTATTTTTTATATTACTTCGCTGACTTAACAAAAAAATGATTAGATTCCGTGTTCAAGAACCTTGACTAATTAATACTATTTATAACTTGCTAATCCTCACTTAACTTGTTTTTTAATTTTAAATTTATTTGAATAGATGTAAAAATAATTTATGAAAGGAAAATCAGAGTATGTAGCCCACATATTTAATTATACATATTTTTATTAAATTATATTGAAATTTTTTGCAGGATATCATTATTTCAAGTAATTATATTTTTTTCGGTATAGAATTTAATTAGTAATAATTTTGCTTGTATAAAGCTCTCTGATGTATGTAATAAGTTTTCTTTATGATTTTAATAATAAAGAGAGTAGGCGGTAAGTGAGTAATTGTAATAAAAACACAAACATTCTCATGTAAATACAGAGTGTCCAGTAAACAATGTCAGGAAATTCGAGACTGAACAAAATGTTACTATAGTATTTTATTAAATACAAGAGTACGAAGATGTACAAGATATCGAACCTGCACTTTACAGGGTGTGTCTCACAGATGTCAGCGAATTTTGCGATAATTAAGGGTGAAATATCAATTTCATAAAAGATACCTTAATAGCAACTAAAAAGTTGCTATTATGGTATCTTTTATGAAACTATACAAACCGAATTAAAATTGCAGTCGAGCTGCCAACTGAGAATAATTATTCAGGCACACAAAAAAAATTCTGAACTGATTACCAGACATATCATTTTATATGTATTTTGGTGAGCTGAATCCAAAAGTCTAAGGACTGCTTATGAGTACTAAAGTTCACAATATCTATAACTTTCTATCGAAACGTATTTTTTATGTATTTTGGTGCGTTGAATCTAAATCTGTTCATAGAAAAACTATAAGTTATAACGATTTTTAAGTAATTCATGACTCGTATTAGGCCATAAGAGAGCCAGCATATTTTTAAACAACCACTTTATTAAAAATAATAAAAATAGGAAGAAATAATATTCTTGAATATTGTTGAGAGTTAAGAATAATTACACAAAGGAAGAAACTTTGAACAATATACTAAACTTTCAATAAAAGTTATAATTTCTTTACAACATTTAAAATATAATGACTTTATGACTAGAAAACAGAATGAAAATGAAGCAAAAGGTAATAAAAATTTGACAGATTAAATTGATACAAAATTGTGACCGGTTTTTACAAAAAATCTTCTGACCAAAATTGTTGACAGTAGAGACAGTACAGGCGACTCTCCTTTTAAAACCCTAGCTTGTTTCAGTATGTCAGGAAAACAGCCCTGATCAACTGATATATTAAACAGATGGACTAAATACGGTAGTATGCCTTCCCTGACACTTTTTAATAAATTTAATATATTTGCTTATGATGTAAAATTTCACCGTTAACCAGTTAATTGAACCTTATCTAATATCGATATTGAGGTCGGTGTAAAAATGAACAAATAACGAATTCAAACGTATTTTTAACCGTCTTTAATACTGATATTAGGTAGTAAGGTTAAATTAACTGAGCGACTGTGAAATTTTGTTTCATAATTTTTAGCGACCTTTTTTGAAAATATTTTATACAACTATTTTCTTACTATATTGTGCTAATATATTCTTATATCTAGAAAATACATATTTTGCGTGGGTAAAATTGACAATTACTTCCACGTCCAGTGGAAGTATAGCAACGCAAAAAAATTTTTAAAAATTTTTATTTTCCAAAGAGGCTTAAAATGTCATGAAACGTCGAGATTTTAAGTTTGAGCGAAAAAAATTTCTGTCTGTCTGTCTGTCTGTCGGTCTGTCTGTCGGTCTGTCTGTCGGTCTGTCTGTCGGTCTGTCTGTCGGTCTGTCTGTCGGTCGGTCTGTCTGTCGGTCTGCCTGTCGGTCTGTCTGTCGGTCTGTCTGTCGGTCTGTCTGTCGGTCTGTATGTCTGTCTGTAACTTTTTTTTTGTGCGCACGTTTACTCTGGAACCGTTTAAGATATTGACTTGAAATTTGGTACACATATGTACTTTAACGAGACGAGATCTAGAACTAGATTATATTTTCATCTTGTTCCGTCGAAAGGTTGGGGGGTAAATTGGGGTAAATTTGGGGTAAATAGGTCAATCAAGCAGGTAAGAGTCCATAAAATTGGTATTTAGTATATACAAGAGAAGCTAAGGTCTCAAAAAAATGTTTGGCATTAGCCACCCCCATTAGCCACCCCCATTACCACCCCCACCCCCTTATTAAAGGGGATGAAAACAAATTGTGATTTAGTGTATGTACAGTAACCATAAACCTCAAAATATTCTTTTACTTCATCCACCCCCCCACTATCACCCCCCTATCACCACCCTCCACCCCACTACCGATATGGGGTATCGTTTTATGGGTTTTTGGGGTAGAGGATTTCAAATATTATATTATTAAAGTTCCATAAACAATTATTTTCACATACAAAGTTTTTTCGTTGTGAGTGACTTGGATAGAGAATCTGGATGTGGAAGTAGTGATTCCTTGGGCAGCGGTTTTTTTTGTTGGAATGATTGTATTGCCCCTTCCTCCCCCAATAATTTCACTTCGGTTCGCCCGTGATCAAAGTAAATTTCTTCTGAATCTTAGAGACACATTGTATATTTTACAGTTGTAATATCTCGTATATTTTCGTACCCTTGTGTTGTTAATAAAGAACCTTAGTAACATTTTGCTCTAAAATTATAATATAACAGAAATTCTAAGTTTTACAGATTTATCGTGTTTACAAGAGTTTACATACAGATACGCAGACATTTTAACCTCCCCACAATAAAATTGTGGGAGGTTACTGAAATTGGTCCAAAATCGAAAATTGAGATAACATCAAATCTTTACGTTTTGAGGTTCCAGAGACCCAAAAAAAGTGGTTTTTGAAAAATGTCTGTGTGTGTGTGTATGTGTGTATGTATGTTAGCACGATAGCGGCGAAACTACTAAACGGATTTGCATGAAACTTTGCATGGGGGTATCCTTAGTACTCCAGAAGATCTGAAAATTTTGGTTGAAATATCACACTTGCACCCTTTCGAATTGGTTTCCGTGAAAAAAATTAAAAAGAATTCGTTATATGTGCACACATGACAGCATCTAAAAAATATTATTGGTATTAATGTTAGGGGAAAATGTATTTTCTGTCAAAAACATTTGGGTTGGTAACCTTTGTGAATGTCGATTTATAGGTTATGGTACATTTATCCATGTGACGTCACAGCTAACCTCAAAAATATATATTTCTTAAGATTTAAGAATATTACGTAGCTAATATTAAAATTTCTGCTGGTTCCCGTACTTTCAACTAAAATCTAGTACAGTGTAATATTTATGAAGTTCTAAATACTTTGTCCTAATAAAATAGGACTCTAAAAATGCGTATACAAACACTAAAAATGAGAATAAACTTGAAAAACTTGATGCAGATGCCCTATTGTATAGGTTATGTTCATAAATATATTTCATAACCTAAAAATCAACATTTGTAGTTTACCGACCCAAATATTTTTGACAATGTCTTATTTTAGTTGTTTTTTTTTAAAGGTAATAATTGTTTATAGCCATGTTCGGATATTACGTCTGATTGATGGGACGCGTCACAATCGTTCATTTTATGCAAATCGAGCTAACCGAGCTAAATCTGAAACGTTCGAATATTACAAAATAAAGGCCGCGGACGAAGCTCGACTTGCTCGGACCTTTTTGATCGAGCAGGAAGATTTTAATTTGACGCATGCGTAGTCTGCTTGAATTGTCCATAATGTTATTGACTCGGGGTCATTTGGGCTAAATTCTGTGTTATTATTTTTTTTTTCGCTATCCAATGTTCTACAAAATCTTCGAAACGTTATCTGTTAATACCCTTATAATATCCGGCAATTGATTAATATGCAACATAAATAAACATGAGAGGTTATGTTTTAACAGATTGCTTGTAGTCCACTTCAGTTCGTTCGATATTTGTTCATGAAAAAAATGGCTCCAAAGTCACGTGTAATTTATCTGTTTGCTCAGTGCTCTGATTTCCGATGTAATATCCAAACATAGCTTATAAAGATCCACCGTGTGGGGAGGTTCCATCCGCTTCCAGTAGCTGCCGATTTTTTAATCGGTATTTGAATTCATCCTGTTATGAAACGGACCCGTGTATAAAAATATTCTTTCTATGATGATTATTAAAAACCTTTGTCATAATGTACCTACTTATTTTATTGAGTCAAATAGGTATAAAAAGCAATAGATCTTATCAATAACAACCCGACTAGGGTTTTTTTAATTGAAAACACTAAATTTAATAACATTATAGTCAACGACATAAATTTCCCGACCTGTACTCCTGTCTCATTAATTTTTCGTTGTCTGAAACCCGCCCCACCTCCTCTTAAAGTCACTCTTTTACCCCAACTTAGACGAGGTCGATAGCTACAAAATAAATAACACCCCCTACTTCTTCCAACCACATAACTTTTACTCTCTACACGACATCTATTGAATATTTTTTTCACTTAGTGTTCCTATTACTTCAGGTAGGACGGCAGTTTATTCTTATATCGACACGGGAGGATAATTTATTAACCTTTGTTTTTCCAATAAAGACGAGTGCACCGAAGTACTTGAGAAAGTAAACATAAAACTAAAATAGATTCTTACACTCGTCTTGATTAATTTTATAGATAGGAAAATGTATAATAGTAGCTTTACTTTTCTTTGAAAATATATTTTAAAAAGTCAATATCTATGAAATAACAAAGTTGCTTATACAATTAACTATTACTGCAGTCAGTATGTCTGAAGAGGTCGACAAGCAGCCGACATCAGCGAGTTTTTGGGGCTTCGTAGAGAGTGTATTGGTGAATTGTCGACATATTGCGCAACCGGGGTTTGCCACCATCTTGAAAAAATGGTTAAAAACCGTTTTTTTCAAATATCTCGGCTTCTGTTGAGGCTACAGAAAAAACAAATGCGGCATTTTAAAGGGTGTAAAATTCCACATGTTTTATGTGCTGTGCATTTTTTTAGTAGGAGTGATAGCTTTTTGTTTATTGGGAAAGAAAGTTTGAAATGCGGACCCGGGTCACGGTTTCTCGCATTTTTCTCGACAAGGGCAATTCCTACGAAAAAATTGTCCTACATGAAAATTGGAGAACAGGAAAAAACCTACAGGTTCACCCCCCAAGTTTTCATTTTCGAACAACAGTTTTCACAACAGCGCGCCGCAAAGTCGACATGTCAACGCGTGACTGTACAGTAAAGACGAAATGCTTTAGACTAGTATTATTATGAGAAGATGCCAGGGCGGAGCCAAAATGCGCGAATATTTTTACCAGTAGCATAGCTTTATCTGGGGTATAGGAAAGTGTAATTGCAATAAAAGTTTCGCGGTCAAGGAACTGTGAAAATGGAAGTAGATTAAAACTTGCCAACTATTACGAGTAACCTTTGTTCAGGAGAAGGGTAAGAATAGTAAGTTCTACTAAACTTTGCCTAATAAAGTTGTTTTATTATTATTATTACCGTCGCCGCCGCTCTACTGCAGGGCACCGCCGCCACTGGTGTTGATATTGAATGTCACGTAATTCTTTCTCATTGGTTTAGAATGATGGAGCGCACAAACTCGTTTCTGCGCATATTTTTTGCTGGCATCTTCTCATAATAATACTACTTTACGTTAATTGTACGGTCACCGTAGAATACAACTGGTATGTAATGAAGCATGATTTTTCATACTTTACTCGGGCGATAGCTACTTTCCGGAGCGAACAGTCGAATTTACTGCTGTTTTTTTGCGCCATGAAAATCGATCAAGAATAAAATTATATAAAAAAAAAAAATCTTTCTAACGACTACAAAGGGCGAGAAATAGTACAGGGAAAAACTGAAAAAAATGACTGTAACTCGAAAAAAATTTTTGCAGTCTTTAAACTTTGGTTATAAGTTTAAAATAGGCCAAAGTTCACGAAACAAAAAAGTTTAGAAGTTTTATGGATCCGCGGGAACCTATAGGAGGTAATTTTAATTAAAAAAATCCATTTGTCTCCATTTTCTCGGGAAATATTTATAAAAAAAATAGTTCAAGTACATGTTTCTGGTAAAATTATCTTTTAATCTGATGTTTTTACATTAATTTTATAACAATAATTAACCGAAATACGGGAATACGGCCATTTTTAGATGTCGGATGGAATTTTTTTCTAAAATAAGTGTTTTAAAGGGACAAAATAAATTGAGCCTCTAGGCCTCTCGGTGATGCTATCTATATATTAAAGAAAAACAGCATTTTTGAAAGAAATATTAATTACTGAGCAATTACAACAAAAAGCCGACATTTTGTTAACAAAAATGTGAAAACGCACATTGAATCAGCCATAACTTCTTTGTTTTTGGTGATGTAGAAACAAACAAAAAATCATTTTAAAGACTGATTAACTACCTTTAAGTTACTTAGAACTTTTGATGGAAGTGTCACAGTTTCTAAGATATTCAACATTTTAAACTAAATACTTCATCTTAAAAACGGTCGGATGCCACCTATAAAATTAAATATCTTCGAAACAACCAACCCTACACAAATATATAAACAAAATGAATATATGCTCAGTTTATATGCTTCATTTTTGTTGTCCACCATATTTTCTCTTAAACTAATATTTATTGAGATATTTGCAGAGAAACAAGAATGTTACATATTTTCTAAAGATTAAAATGCATTTTTTTTACTTCGCTGTAAGCCGCGAAAAACAGTATATGGGAATATATTTTTTTAATTACTGACCACTTACACTAACAAAATTGCGACATTTTTATTTAAAAACAATGTGAAAAAGTACACTATTTCTGTCATAACTTCTTTGTTTTTTTATGCTATAAAAACAGGACAAAAATAATCATTTGAAAGCCTAATTAATAGTTTTTTATTTTGGTTATTAGCGTTTTTGGCTTAAGTGCCATAGTTTCTGAAATATTTAACATTTAAACTAAATACTTCGTCTTATAAACGTCCGGACGCCACACAGTGGGAAAAATATGCCCTTTTTGGACAAAAATCTGCCGACAGTTGAGATTTCAATCAAATTAAATGAAAAACATGGCAAATACCCTTAAGACATTGTACTTTAGAGTAGTGCTGCGGCAAAGTGGCTTTGGGTTAACATAACCTAAAAATCCCAGATATTACTTCCACATCCAGTGGAAGTTTAGAAATCACAAAATTTTTTAAAAATTTTTTATTGTTCAAATGGGCTTAGAATGTTATGAAACGTCGAGATTTTAAGTTTGAGCAAAAAAAATGTCTGTCTGTCTGTAACTTTTTTTGTGCACACGATTACTGTGGAATCGTTTAAAATATTGACTTGAAATTTGGTACACGTATGTATTTTAACGAGATCTGGAACTAGATTATATTTTCATGTTGAAGGGTTGGGGTAAATTGGGGTAAATGGGGGTAAATAGGTAAATCAAGCAGGTAAGAGTTCATAAAATTGGTATTTAGTATATACAAGAGAAGCTAATGTCTCAAAAAATATATTGGCATTTGCCACCCCCATTACTACCCCCACCTTGTTATAAAAGGGGGTGAAAACAAATTGTGATTTAGTATGTGTACAAGAACCAAAGGCTTCAATTTTTTTTTACTTCATCCACACAGGTAGAAATAAGAATAGTTTTTTATCCACATGATTTTATTCCTATGCATTCAGACAAACCAATCAACAGCTTTAAACCTATAATATAACCTATAAGTGAAAACGTACTCTTCGCCGGTTTACTAAACTTTTTATATAATTGTTACACATTCTATAGGATACTCTTCGCAGTTTTTTGTAAATAATGTTAGCTTTAGACATTTTTAATTTTATAGTTGGTGAAAGACTCAGTGTAAAATAAAGCAAAAATAAAACAAAACTATACCATACCCCATGCGGGGTTCGAACCTGGATTCCGAGTCAAAAGCGTAAGAACTACCTAACACGTAAAAAAATGTAAAAAATGTAAATTTTTACAAAAACATAAAAATCAAACAAAAAAATTCTCAAATTGAAATCATTAATGACATTTTTATTTACTGATCCATTTTATTCAGTAGGGTTCTTCCCATAACTAACACACTAACTTACTGTCCAATTTCAGTATAATCGGATGTTTCTTTCTTGAGTTATCGTGCTTACAAGAAACGTGACAGACAGACAGACGGACGGACATTTTGAAAGTTGTTCAGAATTCTTTCACTAACACAATGATGAAATGAAATTTTTTGTCTGCGAGCGATATTTCCGGTTTTAGAAATGTGCCGATCAAATACAATATACTCTTCGTTTGCGTACTTGCGAAGAGTATAATAACAGCCATAAACCTAAAAGTATTAAACGTAACATTATCATGAATGTTATTGGGCAGCTGAGGGTCATTTCTGAAGTAATTTTTCACGCGGAATCCGAATCTGACCTCAGAATTGCCCCATCATATCATCAATAAAAGCGTGTTTTTTTAGTTTTTTAAACTATTAATTTTATTTTGTAACTTTTTAGTCTTAAATAAACTTAGAGCTTTGCCCATATCGAGGAGGTTATAAAGAAAAAAATAGTCCGTCATCTTGGCGACAGACGCCATTTTGAATTTTTGATGATGTAATATTGTGTGTTGCATTGTCACCTGACTTACAGGCGTATGCAAAATTTCAAACCTCTAACTTACCAAGAAGTGGGTATGTGCGTTTTAGATGAAACACCCTGTATATATAGCAACGCTACATAGCTTATTGTATTTTACTTGCCAAGCCCTTTCATCTGATAGCCATATCAAGGAGGTTATAAAGAAAAAAGTAGTCCGCCATCTTGGCTACAGACGCCATTTTGAATTTCTGATGATGTAATAAAGCCTATGTTGCATTGTCACCTGACTTACAGGCGTATGCAAAATTTCAAATCTCTAACTTACCAAGAAGTGGGTATGAGCGCTTTAGATAAAACATCCTGTATATATAGCAACGCTACATAGCTTATTGTATTTTACTTGCCAAGCCCTTTCATCTGATAGCCATATCAAGGAGGTTATAAAGAGAAAAGTAGTCCGCCATCTTGGCGACAGCTGCCATTTTGAATTTTTGATGATGTAATATGGCATATGTTGCATTGTCAATTAACTTATGATACCATAAAAATGAATTTGGTACATGAACACTACTTCGTTTGTGGATCTCGACCAAGGAGGAAAACGAGGAATAATTTTTAGGTTAGGTTAACCCAAAGCTACTTTACGCAGCACTACTCTAAAGTACAATGTCTCAAGGGTATTTGCCATTTTTTGATTGAAATCTCTACTGTAGGCAGATTTTTGTCCAAAAAAGGGCATATTTTTCCCACTGTGCGCCACCTTTAGACTTGCATATCTCCGAAACAATTAACCCTACAAAAATTAGAGAAAAACGACATTCATCCTAAATTTAGTAGTTTCCTTATTTGTCTCTAGCATGTTTTTGCTCAATGTAATACCTTTCGAGTTATTTGACAAAAACGTATTTGAAATACCACTTTTTCATGCTAAAATCCCAAAGGACCCCGCACCTTTCTTATGGAAAGTGGGTTTCGGTAAAATTGGCTGAATTTTTAACATGTTGTACATTTCGACTATCTGATCGAAAGCTCTAATGGGCCCAACTCGATCCTAGTTTTCGAGATAGAGCTCAAGAAATGTACAAAAATGGCCCTTTCTACATTTAAAAAAACCTCTGTCCAAGGAATCACTACTTCCACATCCAGATTTTCTATCCAAGTCACTCACAACAAAAAAATTTTGTATGTGGAAATAATTATTTATGGAACTTTAATAATATAATATTTGAAATCCTCTACCCCAAAAACCGACATCGGTAGTGGGGCGGGGTGGCGATAGGGGGTGGTAGTGGGGGGTGGATGAAGTAAAAAAATATTTTGAGGTTTCTGGTTCTTGTACACACACTAAATCACAAATTTTTTTCATCCCCTTTAATAATGGGGTGGGGGTGGTAATGGGGGTGGCTAATGTCAAAATTTTTTTTTAGACCTTAGCTTCTCTCATATATACTAAATACCAATTTTATGGACTCTTACCGGCTTGATTTACGTATTTACCCCAAATTTACCCCAATTTACCCCCCAACCCTTCGACGGAACAAGATGAAAATATAATCTAGTTCTTGTTAAAGTACATATGTGTACCAAATTTCAAGTCAATATATCAAACGGTTCCTGAGTAAACGTGTGCACAAAAAAAGTTATAGACAGACAGACCGACAGACAGACAGAAATTTTTTTTCGCTCAAACTTAAAATCTCGACGTTTCATGACATTCTAAGCCTATTTGAACAATAACAATTTTAAAAAAATTTTTTGTCGTTACTATACTTCCACTGGATGTGGAAGTAAAATTACCGTAATAAGAGCCCTTTATAATGTAGTGCACCAAAGATATTTGTTCTCTGAGTAAAAATAGTGCAGAAAAAAAATAAAGTTTGAAAAATGTTGGCGAAGGCGACGGGCCGTCTATACAGAACCATTAATAATAGGCCATAGTTCAAAGGTAGATTCTTTAGACCAAAATATGCGGATATAACCAAACATACTTTAGTAAATTGTCGCTGTGGAAAAAGATATAGGGTGTCAAAATTTTAATTTTCTTTTCTTTTTGTTGCAATATCTCAACTATCTCTCGACCGATCTTATCCCAATTTGGTAAGGGAACTGGTGACGCGCCTTTGGAAATTTATTTGGGAAATTAGAAATTTAATTTAGGATAGAAAAAACATGATAAAAAGAAAGACAAAAACGTTCAGTTTGTGTGCACCATTAGTAGAACGAGTTAGATTCTCGCTGTCCTCTCAAACGTTAGTAGCTCCCGCATATTGGTTAAAATTAGTTGAAATTTGTAGTGAATTGCAATATTGTTTATCTTAGTGGAATATCCGAGTTTAGTTGTATTGTGTCGAAAATTATTTCCTTCCCTACCCGTCCTGTCCTAATTCAGTTAAAAACATCAGGAACATCCGAACATCACAGCAGCAAAAATTTGTAAGTTTTCGACATAATTTGGATTTTTTGATTTTTAGTAAATATTTAGCATTTTGGAAATACAGTCCCACATGTTTGAACATTTTTTAAGTTAAGAAACAATAATTTGTGTATTACATTACGCCAGCCCCTGGAGGGCGCCTCATGAGCTATACCTGATGATGAATATTTTTTCTCTTTTTGTTACGAAACGTTGTGGCACTATTGACTAGAAAATTTCATGTAGGAGTCAGTTCTACGTAAAAAAAGGTACACTTGATAGAATTTGATAATTCCAACCGTTTTCGATAAAATTGCCACATAGATCTCAAAAATTCTTTGAAAACGAACTAAAGGAAAAATTGTATTTATTGAAAAATGTGCTTTGGTGACGTCATTTACGTACAATTTCATTAGTTATAAAAATAACAAGTGAAAAAAATATTCGGTCAAATTGGCTAAAACATTTTTTACATAAAGTATGTGGCTTACTGATCAAAAAACTTTAATTGAAAAACTTTCGGTAATGGCTCCTTTGACCTCTAAAACCCTATCAATGAATCAAAAGATCGACAAGATACAGAATTTTACAAGAATTTATAGCTGTATCTCAGAAAGTAGATGTAGGATCGAGTTGGACCATGAGAGCTTCTGATCAGAAAGTCGAAATCTACAACATATTTAAAATTTAGCCAATTTTACCGAAACCCAATTTCCATAAGAAAGGTGCGGAGTCCTTTATTAGTAGTTATTATTAAATTAACTTAAATCTATCAATGTATATGAAAAGTTGCATAAAACCTTTTCTTCTTAAAATTTAATTCTCTCTCAGCTACAAAGTTTTTATTTATTTATTTATTTTTAGGTGCAAATTAGCAAGCCCTCGCATAATAGAGAAACTTCTGCATTTACTTTACTTTTATGCATTTACTATTAAACTGCCACAAATGGACGAGATCTAATTCATATGACATTATTCCGAAGTGTGTGTGTGTGAAATGGATATTTGGCTTCAGAAAAAAAGATTTCTCAGCCACAGAAAATTATTTTGTTACTAATATTATATTTTTATGTTATTTGTTCTAATAAAATGTACGATTAAGTAAAAAAAATCCTTTCTATTATAACTTAGCAAGCTTGTTATATTTATGGGTAAATTCACTTTGAGTTTAATCAGGTCACTTAAAAATTTTTCTATTTGGGCAGTATAATTCTTACACGCAAAGAATAAATGGTTAAGATCTCCCAAGGACGTATTGTCACATGGGCATGTTGAGGTGTTCTGAACGCCTATCCTGCACAAATGTGCAGGGAAGGCGCCGTGATTCAATTTGAGTCTAGCTATGGTAGAAGAATAAAGCTTTGGAGCGGAGTATTCTTCGATATAAGGAATACTCTTTGGGAGATTATTCCGAAGTTAAAACCTCTAGTATTTCGGTTAATTATTGCTATAATATTAAATTTTAGAAACACCAAATTAAAGATAATTTTGTTAGAAACAACTTTTATTTGAACTATTTTTTTTTTGTAAATGCCATAAATATTTACCGAGAAAATTGAGAAAAATCGATTTTTTTTTAACCCTGCAGGTTCCCGCGTATCCGCAAAACTTCTAAACTTTTTTGTTTCGTGAACTTTGGCCTATTTTGAACCTATAACCAAAGTTTAAGGTCTGCACAAATTTTTTTCGAGTTAAAGTAAAGTTTTTCTGACCTAAAAACAACGTTGTAGAGATTACTCATTCAATGACGACGACGACTCAAGAAAACTTTTTAACCGACGAAAAAAAAAAAAAAGGATAAATTTATAAAAATGTTTCAGAAATACTTAAACCATAACCGCTATTTGGGATGCTAGTCCATACGAAACTTGCAAAAAAGTCTAAAACCCCAAAAGTGCAAGGGTAGCGACAAAATATCTCTACTCCCCCGTTTTCGAGGACGGCCAACACGATGGTGATACTCGCGTGGTCCCTACCCCTCTCGAACTACCCCTAAACGCAAAAAACCACCCCTTTTCTTCCATTTTTTGGTGTTAGACATGCGAGGACTGGTTGGATCGGTTTTTTTTTGAGGAAACTCGATATGTCCTGTAAAATTTCTCAATCAGACATCCTAACGACTTTATCAATTGAAACCACCCCCTCCCTGGAACATGCAAAAAAAACCATCCAAACGTGCCGAAAATTGTTTTCTACACGTTTTCAAACGGAACACGATGCTGATATTATTTAGCTTCCCATCCTTAACCAACTACCACTAAATAGGGGTAGTTGGAGTGGTGGGAGGCTAAATGATATCAGCATCGTGTTCCCCGCCTTAAAAGCGTGTAAAAAATAATTTTCGGCACGTTCGGATGTTTTTTGCATGTTCCGGTATTGAGGGAGGGGGTGGTTTCAACCCCCGGGGGGTCGTTAGGATATCTGGTTGCGAAATTTTACAGGACATATTGAGTTTCCTCGAAAAAAACCGATCCAATAAGTCCTCGCATGCTTAACAATGAAAAATGGAAGAAAAGGGGTAGTTGGTTGGGGTGGGAAACTAAATAATATCAGCACCGTGTTTCCCGCCCTTGAAAACGCGTAAAAAACAATTTTCGGCACGTTTGAATGTTTTTATATTCCGGTATTGAGGGAGGGGGTGGCTTCAACCCCCAGGGGTCGTTAGGATGTCTGGTTGCGAAATTTTACAGGACATATTGAGTTTCCCCAAAAAAAAGCCGATCCAACAAGTCCTCGCATGCCTAACAACGAAAAATGGAAGAAAAGGGGTGGTTTTTTGTGTTTAAGAGTAGATCGATAGGGGTAGAGACCGCGCGAGTATCACCATCGTGTTGGCCGTCCTGAAAAATGGGGGAGTAGGCATATTTTGTCGCTACCCTTGCACTTTTGGGGTTTTTGCAACTTTCGCATGATTCATATCATTCAAATTATGATTCCGTAGCAATCGTAGGCGAGGACATCGATCTTCTCGTGTTACTAACAGAACTGGAACGAGATAAATCAATCGTGTTTTTTAAAAAACCCACAAGGACACATTGCCGGGAAACTGTACTTAATATCAGGCCTTCGATGCGACGTCATAAGCGCCAACATCCTGTTTCTACACGCCTTCAGCGGGTGCGGCACAACTTCCTCTGTTTTTGGATTTGGATAATCAAAATTTATCATCTCTTTGAAGAACAACAATCATCTCTGAAGAAAAAAAATGTTCCCCTAATTTCTCGATACCGCAGGAGAAACATTCTTTCTTGCTTTGTGCAAAGAAAACGAAGCACAAGAAAAGTTAAATTCGTCACAAACGTTTGTAACAGCAACTACAAAACCAAAAGCTATTATTTCCACCGATATCGGATGCGGCCCGGCAACATACTTTCAGGACGTAGCTTCAAGTGCAAACGTGGCTTGGAAACTTTCACTATCCTGGAAAAATTTTGAGCTAAAACCGAAAACCATCACAAGAAAAGTTGCAGCCGACCTACTTCTAAAATTAATAGCCTGTAAATGCAAAAGAAACTGCTGAACAGCCTGTGGTTGCCGCATTGCTGGAATGAAATGCTCCGTTATATGTCAAAGCTGCAGTGGTAAAATTTGTGATAACGTTACAGAATTCCCGAAAATCTGAGTGCAGGACATCAACAACAAATCCGACGAAGTGGAGAGCCAGTACGGGTCCAGCGGTAAAATCAAACTGGCGTCCCCTCCTCGGCTGGGACAAATGAAAAGTACTAATTTTCAATACACATAATATTTGTATATATACGGATCTCTACGACTGTCGCCGAATCTCCGTCCCCAGTTTTCATATTCTCCAAGCATTTCTCCTCCGTTAAGTCCCTTGTTTCCATCGCCTCGTCTATTCCATCTCTCCAGCTTCTTCTGGGCTTTTCTCTCTTCCTCCTCTCCATTGGTATCCACTCTAATACTTTACTGGGCCACGTATTTTCACCCATTCTCTTCGTATATCCAAACCAAATCAACTGTTTCTTCTCTGCTTCCTCCGAGATAGTCCAGAGATAGTATTTCATGTCCATTCTATTTCGAATGTCGTCATTTTACTTCCACATCCAGTGGAAGTACAGTAACGACAAAAAAATTTTTAAAAATTTTTATTGTTCAAATAGGCTTAGAATGTCATGAAACGTCGAGATTTTAAGTTTGAGCGAAAAAAAATTTTCTGTCTGTAACTTTTTTTTGTGCGCACGTTTACTCTGGAACCGTTTAAGATATTGACTTGAAATTTGGTACACGTATGTATTTTAACGTGATCTGGAACTAGATTATATTTTCATGTTCTTGTTCCATCGAAGGGTTGGGGGTAAATTGGGGTAAATTTGGGGTAAATAGGTAAATTAAGCAGGTAAGAGTCCAGAAAATTGGTATTTAGTATATTAAAAAGAAGCTAAGGTCTCAAAAAAATTTTTGGCATTAGCCATCCCCATTACCACCCCCACCCCATTATTAAAGAGGATGAAAAAAAATTGTGATTTAGTGTGTGTGTACAAGAACCAGAAACCTCAAAATATTTTTTTACTTCATCCACTCCCACTACCACCCCCTAGCACCACCCCCACCCCATTACCGATGTGGGGTATCGTTTTGTAGGTTTTTGGGGTAGAGGATTTCAAATATTATATTATTAAAGTTCCATAAGCAATTATTTCCACATACAAAATTTTTTCGTTGTGAGTGACTTGGATAGAAAATCTGGATGTGGAAGTAGTGATTCCTTGGGCAGCGGTTTTTTAACTCTATCCCTCCTTGAAAGTCCACAACTTTTCTCATTTCTGTGGCATGTAATTTATGTTTTATTCTTTTTGTTATATCCTATACTTCTGTTCCATATATCATTACACTTTGGACAATACTTTCATATTCATGTTATTCTTGTAATATCTTGTAATATCTTTTTTCCACAGAATTGAATTTAGCGCTCCTATGATGTTCCTGCCTTTATTATTTCTTTCCATAATTCCATCCTTGCTATTACCTTGTTTGTTAAATATGACCAATAAATGTTTAGATTTTTCCACTCCTTTTATACTTTCATTTTCTAAATTGAGGTCATTACGGTTGTGTGCTGTATTTGTATTCTACACTGTTATTCTTCTGTAATCATCTGTACCTTGTGTTGAATTGATGTTGAGGAGTATTGATAAAGTCATATTCCATCCCTATCGAAATGACAATTTTTGACCTGAGGGCTGTCTTTGGACTATTTGGGAGGTAAACATATTGGGACATGCTTACACCTTTTTGTAAACACCCTGTATCGTGGGTTCGGAAATTATAACAGCAGGGTAACACTAAACACTAATTTATTAACCTACTAATTACAACCAATAATTTACTTGGCTAATAATACACTGTGTACTACAATTCAATTATTCAGTCACTTTATCACTGTGTTTACTCCTTACTCTCTGACCATCTCAACTGACCATTAGAACTGTACTAACTTCCCCACTATGGTTTACTCCATGCCTTATATACCTAAAGATGAGGGATCCCGAATTTTCTGTATGACGTCACCATTCTCTAGATAGTTCCAGATGTCATCATTCTTTCTCTAGTAGGTGCAAATCTCTACATTCAGACATCCGAACTAATTGAATCTGTGTTGCTTACATTCTAGGGTTTGCAACACATCACAATATCTAAAGTCACCGAACACAGGAGGTGCGGGGGTGCAGGGGGGCACGAAAAAGGTCCCGGTTTTTGGTTTTTCGCTCATATCTCGAAAACGGTTAGCCATAATCAAAAAGTGGCTATATGCAAAATTAAAGCTGACTAAATTTTCTACAATAATGTTTCTATTAATTTTTTTCGTTTCTGTTATGGTTCAGTAATGGATTGTATATCTTTTAACTGTATTCCAACTTTATTATAAATTGAAAAAAATTTAATAATCATCGTAGAAAAAATTGTTTTCATAGCAGACTGAACTCAAATATCGAATAGAAAATGTATTTGTGTCTGTAAGTGTATGTGTGTGCGTGTTCTGTTTCTTGTAAACACGATAACTTCTGTTAGACTTAAAATATTTAATTACGATTTGGAACATATGTAAAACAGCATAGTAGAATAATCCCTATTGAAATTGGGCCATGTCTGTAATACACGGTGATAATCAGATGCCTACAAACACTCACAACATAATAATCTTATTAAAAACACCATGTTCCAAATTTTAGGATAACATTGATATAACATCTAATTTAAATAAAGTTGGTTTGAACGTAACATACACCCGGTATATTGTGGTTTTTAAATCTTATACATCTACATATTTTTGAATGCTGAATCAAAAATTCAGCTTCCATTGCTCAAGGCAGGTTTTGCTTTTGCTCCATGTGTTCCTTATTGTTCTGTCGTCTCTACCCTAATTTTTTGAAATAATTTTTTTCTATTTTCTGTTTTATTTGAAATTTGAATGTTTTTGCAAAGGATGTTTTGGCTTTAGTTTGGGCATTTGAAATATACATTGCTATTTAAAGTATTATATTTGAAACAAATCTGTTATTTGAAATAGCAATTTAAAAGTTATTTATTAGAAATCAGATAGTTTAAACAGATTTTTTGCCTGCGAGAAGTTTTATTTACTACTTTAAATATCAAAATTTACATCTCATTATTTGTATTTAAAACCTCAGGGAATGAGTGACAATTGTGGAAAACTGCAGTAGACTGTTCAATTAGGTAACTTGATAGGCAATACGCGTATAGCGTTCAGTCTTTGGGGCTTATGAAAACTATTTGAATATTATATACAGTAATATAATTATTTTTTTCCATATATTTCATATTATTAAGCGGCTTGTACGCCTCATCCGCAATATCTGCTGCATTGCATTTATATCGATATTGTTAACCCTAAGCCTACCATTATCCATTTTCAATTAAACTCTAGCACATAGTGTTTATTAGTAATTCTGCATAAAATCACACCGTTGCGTTTCATTAAAGTACATTTTTGTTCTATGGATTCATGTGAAAAACAATTTAATTCATAGTTGTACAAACCTAAAAATAAATTATTATTTATATCACAACGAAACCTTTTAATAATTCACTGTAGAGTAGGAAGCAACACTATTTGCGACTTGTATACAGTTACATAATTCATTAGGATAACTCGAATTAAGGTACGGCATCTAATAAAAAATTAACGAGGGGCTTTAAGGGAATTAATAGCTTGGACAAATGACAGACGTGACATTTTGTATTAATATTGTGAGAAAGACAATTACCTTATGATAAATTATTTATGTACATTGATTCGAAGTTCTCAGACGTCACTATTAAAACTATAAATAGAATAATATCAATGTAGTGCTAGTGTAGCAGAGAACACGCACAGGTATGATACAATGTACCAGAAAATGTATTATTCAATATTGCACCAGCTCTCATATACCAGATGGAAACGAAACATGAAGCATCCCCCATAATTCATTGACTGGCTTGCTTAGGGATCACGGGTGCATAAAAAGTACCACCATGGCAGCCACGAGCCCTACTAAACCTCCCAGCTTCTAGTATAGTGATCAAGAGGGAAGCCAGAATGGGGTCGGGGCACATGTAAGCAAAAAAAACTGCACTTTTTGCAGAGAACACCAAAGGACCCCACACAAAAGCAATGGAAAATGACTACCCGTCGATTTGACTGAAACTTTTAGAAAATGTTCTTCTCGGCATCCCGAACAAAAGTCTCCATGGGCACAACAAAATTCTATGATTAGTTTTCGAGTTATGGGACGTTGACGTCCCAGATTTTACGGGATCCTAGGAGTGCAAGTAGCATATGGTAGGTATAATACTGCTGATAATTGAGTTATTATTAATTCCAAACGCAAGGAGTCATGTCCAAGGATTTTTTGTGGTACATACGAACTACAAATTGTTCTAGCTCATGGAGCACATCCGTTTGCAGTTCTGGAAGTGGAGTTGAAATTGCAATAAAATCGGAAGTAACTTTATCGTGGTACTCCAATGTGTTCCCCAGAACTATGGTATGTAAATGCTGAAGCAGTGTCACATCCTGTGAATGCGTGGAAGCCCCTCAGAGCGACCGATTTCTCTGAACCAAGCGCCAGGAAAGTCCTTTACATGGATGGTGGCAAGATAGCTATCTTGCATAGTGAACATGGTCTAGTAGAAAAAAACACTGAAACGTTGCCTTGATACACTCCTTGAAAATAAATTAAAAAAAAAATTAAAACATTAATTGTTAATGAAACATAAAATTTAAATTTTGTGGCGGCCATTTTGGTCGCTACGTTGAATATTTCATTCTATGGATTTCTGACAATGTTTTAGAGCCATTTTTTTAATTCAGCAGAAACATATAACTAGACGCCTAAGTTTACTATATTAAAATAATTTAAATTTTATGGGGGCCATTTTGGGAAACATAACCGCCATTTTGTTAGGGGGATAGGTTTCAGGTGGCTCCCCTTCCTAAACGTTGGCAATGGATCTTGACATGATGCACGGCAAGTTTGGTGACTTCTGCAAGAAGTGCAGTTTTTTTGTAAAATATGTTGCTTAAATAGACGAATAATGTTGATAATCAACATAGTTGCAGATCCTCTACTAAACATGAGGTTAACAGGAGCTCCTGATACACTACGAAAGGGTCTAATCCGGTATACTGACGGAAACAGGAGCTGGAGTAGGAATACATGGGGAAAGGCCAAGGGCGAGTATAAGTATAAGCCTATGTCTTGGAAACCAATCCACTGTATTCCAGACTGAAATTCTGGCAATACTTAAATGTATACACGAGATGATGTGTTAACCAGCATCCACCAGCACTATCAACAGTATCATCTCCATCACTAATCTTTATTATATCAGATAGTCAGGTGGCACTAAAGGCATTAGCCTCTAACAAGACTGATATGTGACTGCCAAGAATAGCTCAAAATTCTGAGTGACCGAGTTAAATTACTCTGAGCATCATAACATTCCAAAGTAGACTGCAATAAAAAAATCTGATGAACTTGCTAGACAAGAAGCAGCTAACACATTCTATGGTCCAGAACATGTGCTAGGAATCACCAAAATCTCAGTCAAGGGGTCATTAAAGACTGGGTTATGAACAAATATAAAAACCACCGGAGGAATGTTCCGAGAAATAGACATGGGAAAACACTCATTAAATCCAGTTGAGTTGATCATACAGACGTGGATTAAAGTGCGTAGAATGAAACGGGAGAAGGAGGGCAAAATAAACACAGGTGGCTGCAGTATCCTCAGATTTTTCAACAGGCGAGTCCTGAGTTAAAAAAAATCCCCCATTATTTTTCCATTTATTTCCATCAATTTTTAAAAAAGTTAATGGAAACCCGGAGACAAAAACAATAACATTGCGGTTTAATTCTTATTCCGTTAAAATTTATTTAAACATAAATCGCAGTAAGTGCATTAATTAGATATTACTACCTTGAAGGATGATCCTCTTGAAGTGGAATCCTCCAGTTGAAATTCATCTATTGACAAAACAGATAGATTTTCTCAATTGTTGGTAGCAACTTTCATTGAAATTAGTAAAAGAAATGATAAGAGTGCTAAACACATTATATTTCATCTTTTAAATCATCTGAATTATTTTTCTAGATCCTGATGAGCGTACTTCGTAACTGAGAAGAGTGACCCTAATTATGCGGTGCATGCTGTTTTAGTATATTACTTTCAACAACAAAGATTCTCGGTGGCTCTTTCTAGAGAAATACGAAAAAAAAACTCAATATTGACCTGGAAAGAGTGACAGGATATAATGAAAAAGCCTCAGATAGTATATCAGAGGTAGACAGACTGCTCACAAATGATAACTTCAATGATGAGTCTATGGAAAGAGAAGCTTATATCAGAAATAAGTACTGCGCACTGAATGTAACTGATATCGAAAAAGTAAAATTTGTGTTGGTGAAGATATTGAGCACGTAAGAAAATATAGGATAGGTAATAATTAATACTGGAAAGTAATTAGACATTTAAGTGTCCATTCTTGTGTAATAGTAAAACGATCGGGGAAGACCTCTATCTTTATAAATACAAGAGGACCAATATCTAATAAGTATTATTTACTTGGTATATTTTTAACTTAATCGTTTTCAATAAATATAATTTCTAAGTCCAGTTATAGGGAGTGCTTGTTGGTCAATATTAGTAAACACTCAAACTATTTTTTATTAAAGGAAGTTTTATTGATTTCTGATACAATATTTGTCTAAAATGTTTACCCCACGTGTTTCTGTCATTTTTGTCCTTTGTATGGCATACCTTCTTTGAGAAATACCGGGTGTCAACGAGATTACTTTCCGGCCTCCATTTCTTTATCTCTTAACGGATCGAGATAAAACTAGACATGTATCACATGTTACCAAAGCTACAATTTTTAATCCATCTGTAGGGTTTCCACGACTTTCGGTTTTACCACTTTTGATTTTCAAATGGGACGCCTTGAATATTTTTGCATTTTTGGAATGCATATAACTAATTTCATGACTCTTTTCCTCATTTTAAATCATTTGTACCCAGTTTTAATTTTGATCCACCAGAAATTGTTCTAATATTCATAAATAATACAGCTACATAAAAAAAGTGCCGTGCAAACGACCAAAATATAGTATTCCTATGTATTTTGAGCCGTTGAATACGAATCCCAAGTCGAAATTCCCCCAGCAAATCACCGGAATTTTCTAACCTCAAAAAAACGCTTAAAATCGTCAATATTGTGAAAAAAAGAAAAGAAACACTTATGCAAATGACTAAAATAGTGTATTCCTATGAAAAAGCTACCAGAAATAGCTAAAAATCTACAATATTGTAAAAAAAGAGAAAATAAATACCTATGAAAACGTCTAAAATATCTTATACCCATGTAATTTGAGACGCTGAATGCGAGCTTGATGTCAGATTTCCCCTAACAAATCACCAGAATTTTCTAACCTCAAAATAATAGCTTTAAATCTACAATGTTGTCAAAAAACTCCCACCACTTCACATCAAACTTGGTCTTATGAAACATTTTGTGAAAGCTTTAAATAAGAAAGGAGAAACATTCAAATACATAGAACAGAAATATCCAAATGTTTCATATGCAAAGTGAAAGGAAGGAATATTTGATGGACGTCAAATACGTACAATGCTCAGAGATGATATTTTTGTAACAAAAATGAATGATACAGAAATATCAGCTTGGCTTAGTTTTAAAGAAGTTACTATAAATTTTCTTGGGAATCAAAAAAGTCATAACTACAGAGAAATTGTCACTAATCTGGTAGAAAACTTTCGTAAGCTAGGTTTTAATATGAACCTGAAGCTCCACTCCTTAGATTCTCATATTGATGACTTTTCTCAAAACCTTGGGGATTATAGTGAAGACCAGGGAGAAAGATTCGATCAGGACATGGAAATGGAGCAGCGTTATCAAGGAAGATGGGATATAAATATGATGGCACATTTTTGTTGGACGTTAAAAAGAGAAGTCAAAAAAAAAGGGAGTCAAACGAGCGCGAAATCCACTGCATAGAACTTTTCATAGTAAAAGGGTTCATTACGACAAAATGGAATAAGATCTTTAACCCTGTGACACCCAAACTCTCTCAACGCTTTTAAAAACTTTAAAAGCTATCTTGAATTACTACTTTAAGTGTTAAGATGTGGTCGTTTGCACAAGACTTCTTTAATTTTTTTGACAATATTGTAGATTTAAAGCTATTTTTAAGGTTAGAAAAGTCTGGTGATTTGCTGGGGAAAATCTGACATTAAGTTCGTATTCAGCGTCTCAAATTACATGGGTATACAATATTTTTAGATATTTTCATAGGTATTTATTTTCTTTTTTTTTGACAATATTGTAGATTTAAAGCTATTTTTTGAGGTTAGGAAACTCTGGTGATTTGCTGGGGAAATCTGACATCAAGTTCGTATTCAGCGTCTCAAACATTGGTATACAATATTTTAGATGTTTTCATAGGTATTTATTTTCTTTTTTTTTTACAATACTGTAGATTTTAAGCTATTTTTTGAGGTTAGAAAATTCTGGTAATTTTCTGGTTGAATTCCGACATTGATTTCTTATTCGGCGCATCAAAATTCATAGGAACACACATTTGCATAAGTATTTTTTTTTTCACAATATTGACGATTTCAAGCGGTTTTTTGAGGTTAGAAAATTCTGATGATTTGCTGGGAGAATTTCGACATCGGATTCGTATTTAGCGGCCCAAAGTACATAGGAATACTATATTTTGTGTGTGACTGTGTAATTAAAGAAATATTAGGTTTTTGTTGTTGTTAATTTGTGTCACTGAGAGATCGGAAGTTAACAAAATCACTTTTTCGAAAATTTTACATATTTTCTCCTTTTAGTCTTTCACACTATACCATGTCACTAAAAGTTAAGAATTCATCTACTATCTGTGGTGTGTGTTGTTATATAAGCTGACCTGAAGTTAATGGAAGATATTGATCTTTCATTATTATGATTACATAGTGCTTGCTTATTATTATACAGTTTATTTCAATTTTCATTGAATATTATTTATAAACATCGGTCGTTCTATAAGTTCCAACGGAACAGTTAGTTGAACATAATCACACAGCTATTACAAATTACTACGTACTACCAATATGTTCCATATACACATTAAACCTAACATACTAACTAACATTACTTAAATGAGACAGGATATAAATTACTATTATAACTTAAATTGTCTCCTAGCTATTTTAAGTTTGCTAGTTTTAGAAAAGCTGTGTTTATATCTTGAAAATTTATTGATCAATGTGGTTGGTGACAGTAACTTTACGCCTGATTTGTTATTACTGTTATTAATTAATGGGGATTATTTTGTATAATGAGCTTTGACTTTCCATTTAATTTTGAGTGAATATTATGTTCATAAAGTCATTGACTCTATGCTGATGACTTGGCCATAACGGTGACTGGAAGGTGGACTGTCCAAATAATGGAAGCAGCCAACGAGGCCATCAGAAAGATTAAGAGATGACTAGAAAGAATGCAGCTTGAGCTAGCTGCCGGAAAAACGGAGCTCCTGGTTATCACCAGGAAAAGAAATCTTCGACCCATGAAAGTTAGGGTGGGTCAGGTGGAGATATCGCCAGGGAACCACCTGAAATACCTAGGGGTTTGGCTGGACTCCAAGCTGAACTTCGGTGTCCATGCCACAAAGACGGCCGAGAAGGCGGGAAAGGCAGCCACAGCCATTGGGAGGCTTATTGCTAATACTTATGGACCGAGAGCGAGCAAGAGGAGACTGCTGTGCAGCGTCGTGCACTCTATCCTCTTGTATGCAGCTCCGGTCTGGAAAAGTGCAATGAAAGTGGATAGAACAAGGGGATCCAGCGATGTGCCGCACTAAAGGTATGCAGTGCATATAAAACGATTTCGTACGAGGCGGCGTTGGTAGTGGCGGGGATCCCCCCTTCGGAACTGATGGCCAAAGAGCGGCTGGAAATCTTTGAAGAAGCCGGGAGGGTAAAGGCGAGGGGCAGGCTGCTTGAAAGATGGCAGAGGTGGTGGGACACTGCAGACTAGGGAAGGTGGACGAGACGCTTCATCCCGAACATCAGAGCGTGGATGAAACGAAGGCATGGGTGCTTCATGGAGTACTTATATGATATTGGCAAGACTGTCAGCAGAGAGTGTCCATACTGTAGAGAGGTCGATGACGTGGAGCACACCGTGTTCGCATGCAACAGATGGAGAGAAGAGAGACGAGACGGTGGGGCATCGTTATTGTCTCCAGAAGATATGGTAGGGAGGATGTTAGAAACGGAAGAGAACTGGAGAAGGGCGGAGGAGGGAATAATCCGCATTATCAAAAAGAAGGAAGAGGAGCAAAGAGAGATGTTTGAACCCATGGAGAAACGCCAATTAACACCGACAAACTTAAATGACCTGTGGGTCCGATGAAAAGCGAAAGCAGTCCCAGGCTAACAGGAAACACTGAAGATAGGGCTGGTTGGAGTCCAGCACTACCCGTCCGCGATAGACTCCAAGCGATGGGTGTCCATGATGATTTCCCCTCACAAAAAAAGTACTAAAAATTAAGGTGAAATAATCGAAGTAAACTTATCACTGAAACTTTATCTTGTTGCTGAAGGCTTCTGAGTAGCACTTCTCATTTTTGTGTCTTGCTTCGTAATTAGCAGTTTTCTTAAAGTTAGTAAAATCTTCGCTATCTTCGCCCATATAAGTGTCATGAGTGATTTTGTAACTACTTTTTTACCCAAAAATCTCTCTTTTTTCTCATCTCTGTGCCCATAATTATCAATAACGCCCATATTTTTTCCGCATACACGCAGTTTTCAGATTGTATTAATGCCTTTTAGGTCGGGATTCGCATAGGGGTCTAGGGTAAATTCTCTGTGTACCATAAACGATTTAATTATTGTCTATAGCCTTCAGCTACTTAATCTAATCTTCAGTCCTGGTTTACAAATCATTGTCTCCCCAATATTTGCAAGGGGCTGAGGGATTGTTAACGAATACCGGGTGTCAACGGAATTATTGGACAAGTCATAGTTTCCAGAGTTTTCAAGATATAAGTCCAGGGCTTATATATACCAAAAGCGGCAAATTTTTCGTGATTTGACACTTTTCCGTCACTTCCGGTTTCTCCGGAAATAACTCCAACTTTGAAATTTTAAATGGAACACCCTGTATATTTTTACATTTTTGGATTCCGGAGACTATTTTAAGTAGGACTACGTAGTTTTAAACATTTTTTGAGACTACTTGATTTTCTAGGGCTATTTTAATTTTTGCATCTAGAGTACAATGAATGCACTCAAATCAATCAAATGCACCAAAACAATAAGATGAAAATGTAAATGTGTCATTTTTCGAATTGGTTTAGTGGCTACGACAAACCAAAATTTCCGAAATCACTAATTTGTAGTTATGTTAATTTTTCCAAATGGCAACATCTTATAGACGCCCAGTAGTTATATACTAATTTTCACGATAAATCCATTGATACCTTCAAATCGAAAATCGGTTTGATATTAACCCACATACACAAGTCCTTTGGTGGATAATGATTAAAATATCGAGAAAATACGTTTATCAAGTAAGTATGCCGTGGAAATTGAATAAAACTAGATTCGAAACATTCATTTCTTCAATAAAGCAACGCTGCAAATAAAAGAAGTGTGCTGTGGAAACAAAAAGAAGTTTGACAGATAATAATACGTGTGTATTGTTAACTTAATAAGTTTGCTCTTTATCTTTAAATTTGTTGTTGTTTGTTGTTTGTTAATTCACGCACCTACAAATTTTAACTTTTATTTTGTATCGTTAACCAAAACCACTTATTTGCTTTGTTTTGGTCCCAGCTACGTCTAACATAGTCATAATAGTATATTATATTACTAGGAGTAGAACGCACTCTTTTTTTGTGTTGAGCCCAGGATTTGCAAACTGGGCGAAACACAAAAAAGGCGTTCTACTCCGTGTAATATATACTATTTTTTCTTCAAGCGTATTAAAATGCAAAAATTCATTTATTTATCATAAATGTACAAATATTCAAACTACAGTCTTACATGTTGACACAATATGACAAGTGGCTAGTGGATAGCACGCCACCGGTGGCTTTCGGTATTAACATTATGTTACTAGTAAAACAATACCCACTGCGGTGGCGCTTTCGAAACTAACATTATGTTACTAGTAAAACAATGTCCTACTTCTACTTCTGTTTTTGGTGACATAATTTAAACATTTTAATACGCTTGAAGAAAAAAGAAATTTGTTGACTCTAAAAATTGTAATAACTGACCTAACTCACATATTATGGTATAATTTTAATAAAAAAAGCAATTAATTACATCATGCGAAAAAATATTTGCCATTTTGATATATATTTCAAATACATGTTATATACTAAATATTTAATTAGAATATAATCCCATTAATCATAAAATTAATTATTCTTCTTGCGCTTCTTAGCCCGTCTCTTATAAGTTACTTCTGGAGCATCTCCAACAGTAGTCTGCCAACATCGCAGAAGTCCAATTGCCCTGATATATTTTTTCCATATTTTGAATATCCTGGTGGAATCTCTCTCCATGCTCATCACTTACTGCACCACTGTTTTCTGGGAAGTAATCTAGGTGTGAATGAAGAAAGTGGACTTTTAATGACATATTGCATCCTAATTTCTGGTAGCAAGAAAGAAGATTCCCAACAAGGTCTCTATATTTGTCTGCTCTTTTGTTACCAAGAAAGTGTGTTGCTACCATTTTAAAGGAATTCCAAACAGCTTTTTCATTACCTTCTAGAATGTTGTCAAATTCAGTATCTTTGAAAAGGTTCTTGATTTGAGGACCCACAAAAATTCCCTCTTTAATTTTCGCGTTACTAAGTCTGGGACATTTTTATTTTAAATAACTGAAAGCACGTCCTTCTTCGTCCATAGCTTTTACCAAGTTTTTCATAAGCCCCAGTTTTATGTGGAGTGGTGGCAGTATTACTTTTTGTGAATCAACTAATGAAAGGTTAGCAACATTTTTTTCTCCTGGTTCAAAACCCAGTCTTGGCGGCCAAATTTTTCTTTTGTAATGTTCTAGTCGCGCTCGACTGTCCCACTCACAAAGAAAACAGCAATATTTGGTATACCCTTGCTGCATACCAAGTAATAGAGCTGTCACTTTTAAATCTGCACAAATCTGCCACTTATACTTGTTATATTCTATAGTTTGTAGTAATACATTCATGTTACTGTAATTTTCCTTCATGTGGACAGTATGGGCGATTGGAATTGATGGCAATTTATTTCCATTGTGGAGTAACACAGCTTTTAGACTAAGTTTCGAGGCGTCAATAAAAAGTCTCCAGTCACTAGGATCGTGGGGAATGTGTAAAGCACTCATTAAACCGTCAATATCCTTGCAGGCAACCAAGTCATTTTCCATTTTGAAAAAAGGTATAAGATCTTTTTGACGACTTCGATACATGGAAACGTTAACATTTTCTTGAAGTAAATTCCATTGTTGTGATAGAGATGCCAAAAGCTCCGCTTTTGCCTTGGATAGATCAAGGTCTCTTATAAGATCACTTAATTCGCGTTGATTAATTTTGTGTGGTTCACCACCGGACACTTCGGCAGAGAAATCGGGATCTTGTGATGTTGATGGCTGGACTAAGTCGTCATCTACATTATCATCCGATTCTTCCTCAGAATGAAGGCTGTATTCTTGAGGTGGATTAGGAATAGGTAGTTCATCACTATGGAGGACCGGGCGAATGGCAGATGGTAAATTGGGGTATTGTATTACCATCCTTTTTTCTTGTTAATACCCTGTATAATAGAAGGTATCATGCAAAAATAACAATCGGTAACATGATCTGTAGGTTCTCGCCAGATCATGGGCACAGCAAAAGCCATTGAACGTCCTCTTCCACTTAGCCAACTGCAAAGATTGTTCGCACAATTGCTGCAACATATATGAGGTGCCCATTTTTTGTCTACATCTCCAACTGTACAACCAAAATACAACTGGTATGCCTTCTTAGTTTTGGGAGTAAAATTACGTTTTTGATGCGCAAAAGTCACTTCACCACAAATATAATGATAATAATAATAATAATAATAATAATAATAATAATAATAATAATAATAATAATAATAATAATAATAATAATAATAATAATAATAATAATAATAATAATAATAATAATAATAATAATAATAATAATAATAATAATAATAATAATAATAATAATAATAATAATAATAATAATAATAATAATACGAGCAACGTGGTCCTAAGAAGGGTGTCGCTGGCTGCAAGGAGAACCTGCTTATTGACAGATGTGTTACGCAGGACTCCGTGCAGTATAAGCGGAACCTTTCTATGGCCTGGATCGATTACCGCAAGGCATTTGATATGACATCTCATGAGCTAATTGTTCACTTGCTCCAATGTCTTGCGGTGCCCGGTCCCGTAGTGAGATGCATAGAACAACTCATGCCGCTCTGGAGGACTCGCTTTACCATAACATCTCGTAATGCTCGAGTCCAAACAGAGCCAGTTATGTTTAAGAGGGGTGTGTTTCAGGGAGACTCTCTCAGCCCCTTTCTATTTTGCATCTCGCTACTGCCGTTATCCGTTGAACTTCGCAGAACTCGTGGTTACAATTGCGGTACCCCCGGAGATAGGAGGCATAAGGTCACCCATCAGTTTTACATGGATGACCTTAAACTTTATGCCTCCAGCGAGAGAGATTTACGCCAATCTCTCAGGGTGGTACATGAGTACACTCAGGCTGTCGGTATGGAGTTCGGCTTGGACAAATGTGCACTGGTTTACCTCAAGAGAGGACGATGCGGTGACTACGGAGAGGATGCGCAGCTTGTAGATGGAAGCATCTTGCACCACCTAGATGCCGGAGAGACGTATAAATACTTGGGTGTTGAGCAACGCTCCACCCAAGAAGTGTCAACAGTTAAAAACGCTCTCCGCGGCAAGTACCAGCACCTCCTCCGGCAGATTTGGTCTTCCGAACTGTCGGGGAAGAATAAGGTGTCTGCAACTAACATGCTTGCCGTTCCGATCCTTCTACACTCCTTTGGGGTAGTGAAATGGACACAAGGCGAGTTGCGCCAACTCGATGTAGGAACCCGAAAGATGATGCATCTCAACAGAAGTTTGCATCCAAAATCGTCCGTTCCGCGGTTATATCTCTCACGACAGCAGGGAGGCCGTGGACTCTTGAGTTTGGAGTATCTACATAGCAGGTCGGCTCTGGATGGAGCTTGCAAGATCATCAAGAGTTCGGATCCCCTTCTCTGCATGGTTCGTGACCATGAAAACGCAGGGACAGGAGCGTTCTTATTCAAGGCAGCACAACGAGCAGCCGATGAACTTGGTCTCGACTTCGACACTGGGCGGGTAAACCCGAGTTCTGTCACCGAGCTGGAACCCGCTCAGCTAAAAGCCCATACAAAAGCAGCAGAGCAACGTAAATTTCTGCAGCTGCATAAAGATAAGCCCTTGCATGGAGTCTTCTACAAGAACATCGAAGACAGGGGCTTATCTGAGAAGCTGATCTTTGCTTTCCTAAGGTCAGCTGGGCTGAAGTCTGAGACCGAAGGGTTCATTATGGCTTGCCAGGATGGTGTCTTTAACACACTCGTCTATCGAAGTCATGTCCTGGGTATAGAGGTCCCTGATGTAAACTGTAGGGCCTGCCGAAGGGCGCCGGAGACACTTATGCACCTGTTGTCGGCTTGTCCGACATACGCTGTCTCGGCCTATATCCACAGACATGATGGAGCATTACGTGTGCTGTACTATCATCTGCGGCATACGTATGGGATAGACGAGACACCAGTGCTGCCTTACGCTCCGGGGGATATTGAGTCCGTAGTGGGGAATGAGCGGTGCCTAATTTATTGGAACTACTCGTTTCCCACCCTCAGGCAAATACAGGCCAATAAACCTGATTTAGTCCTCCTCGACCACCAACTTAGGACAATGTTTGTCATTGAATTCTCCGCCCCAGGGGATACAAACATTGTTCTGAAAGAGGAGGAAAAACGGACTAAATATCGAGATCTTCTCTTCGAACTCCGTAGACTCTGTCCGGACCACATTGTTAAACTAGTTTTTCTTATCATAGGATGCCTAGGTGGGGTGAGGCGCACACTGCTTTCGGAATTGGAGACGATACCAGCATGCCGAAACTCGGCAGAAATCTTAGCCGGAAGAATGCAGAAGGCTAGCTGGTTGCCGATCCTCAGAGACGAAGTAAGTAAAAATAAAATAAATATAATTTAATGTCTCACGTGACTATGGAAATACATAAACAACAAACTGTCTGGTTTGACATTCTCAAAAGTGAAAGTTTTGATAACGGAAAAAGAACTATTTTCCGAAACGTCAACTGCCTACGTTTTAATTTTTCAATTTATCATTTAACAATTTTGTTTCAGTTTATATATTTTTAGGTGTGAGACATTTTGTAATAGAAGTATAAAAAACCAACCTCTGTCTGATCCTTTTGGCGCAGAGGTTTATTTCATCAAAATTTTTAAATATTTTTACAGTGGCAAAATACCCAACAAACTAAGAAATGCAGAAGGCCGTTATCCTTGGCTCGTTACGCCTGCTCAGAGCACACGATTCGCGGACCCAGTGACCACTGACCCTACGGCGTAGGGAGTGGTCTCTGGTATTACCAGCGTACCCTCTCTGGCATCGGAGACAGAGAGAAGGGCGACTGGCTTCAAAAAAAAAATAATAATAATAATAAGCGCACTGCTTTCGGAATTGAAGACGATACCGGCATGCCGAAACTCGGCAGAAATCTTAGCCGGAAGAATGCAGAAGGCCGTTATCCTTGGCTCGTTACGCCTGCTCAGAGCACACGATTCGCGGACCCAGTGACCACTGACCCTACGGCGTAGGGAGTGGTCTCTGGTATTACCAGCGTACCCTCTCTGGCATCGGAGACAGAGAGAAGGGCGACTGGCTTCACAAAAAAAAAAAATAATAATAATAATAATAGTGACTTTATTAGGCAGAGTTCAGTCCAAAGACTGCTCTTACACTCAACAATATAACAAAAGTTGTTAGGTGTATTTACACAATCTCGTGGCATATTTTCAAAATAGCACTATTTACTTTCGAAAATGAACACTTATCATGCATAAGGTACAAATACGACTACCTAAGAATGAATATTAGTTTTAGTGACAAATAAAGACATAGTAGTAGTTAGTATGTCTATTTTTCGTAGAATTTTATTCTACCTGTTATTTGTGATAGGTCACCGCCCATAAACTAGGGTTTATAAGGGGTCTACACACGATACAGCGGCTGGGAGCCAGCCTTGTCGGCATGGTTGAACTCATTCGTAAAAGTGAACTGGTCCGCTGGAATTCCAATTATCTTCAAAGCGTACCGACAATGTCTGGTCCCAGCAGCTGGATCGTCTGTAGACCCCCAAACTTGCATTACACTTTATTACCTGTATTGGGAAAACCAGAGCCAACTTGAACTTTTGCTTTTTATATTGTTATTTAGCATGACGAAGTTACTGAGAATTTGCTATTTTTACTTCCAATACATGTAGGCTGTAGAATAGTGATTATTGTTACTATTGTTTAACATGTACAAACAGACAGACGACAGAAATTAACGGGTTGGCTTTTGTAGAAGTGAATGCTATTAATTGCCCACGAGGTGCAAATTAGTCAAATTAGTCATGAATCAGCAAGAAAGATTCTCAAAAAATACGGTTACCGCTCATTTAAATACCAAGTGCACCAGCATTTGTACAAATATGATGGTAACCGAAGATAAGGTTATTGTGACTGGCTACTTCAGAACAATAGCTAACCCGAATTTTGTTTGCTTGATATTGTTTTCTGATGAGTCGAGAATCACTAACAATTAAATGTTCAGTAAACAAAACAATAGTTATTGGGCGCAGGAATATCAAGACTTAACGAGGAAAAGTAATTTTCAGGAAAGATTTGTAGTAAATGTGTGGGCTGGGGTGACTGGAACAAGAATTATTGGACCTATTTTCTTTCAAGGACCTTTGTTTGTTAAGGGAGAGATATTTGGAATTCCTACAAAATGATATTAAAAAAATGTTGATGTACTTACCACTTGCAGTTTCTGAACAAATGTATTTCCAACAAGATGGGGCTCCACTTCATAATGCCGCTCGAGTTATGGCCCATTTAGTGAACTGGGTGAGTAATTGCAACATATGGACCTGTACGTTGACCTGCCCGCTCACCAGATCTAAGAATTTTCTTTTTGTGTGTGTGTGTGGGGTTATGTGAAAGAACGAGTTTTTTATACACCTCCGCAAACACTTCAAATTTTACAAAATAGTATCAGCGAAGTTTTTGCAAGTGTACCTCCTACTATGTTGCGAAATGTTTTGCGAAACACCATTGACCGAGCCAGACAAAGTCAAGAAGAAGGGGGATGCACTTTGAATATTTGCTACTATTTAATTAATCTTTTAATGTTTTTTATTGTTAAAATAAATCATTTCGAACAGCAAACGTCTTTTATTTGCAGCGTTGTTTTGTTGACAAAGTAAATGTTTTGAATCTAGTTTTAATCACTTTGCACGGCATACTTACTTGATAAGCGTATTTTCTCGATATTTTAATTATTATCCACCAAAGGACATGTGTATTTGGGTTAATATCAAACCAAATTTCGATTTGAAGGTATCAATGGATTTGCCGTGAAAATTAGTACTTAACTACTGGGTGTTTAAAAGATGTTGCCATTTGAAAAAATTGACATAATTACAAATTAGTGATTTCGGAAATTTTGGTTTATCGTAGTTACTAAACCAATTCGAAAAATCTCACGTTTACATTTTTCTCTTATTGTTTTGGTCCATTTTATTGATTTAAGTGCATTCACTGTACTCTAGATGCAAAACCTAAAAAAATCAAGTAGTCTCAAAAAATTCTTAAAACTACGCAGCCGTACTTAAAATCGCCTCCAGAATCAAAAAATTTAAAAATATACAGAGTGTTCAATTTAAAATTTTAAAGTTAGGGTCATTTCCGGGAAACCAAAGTGCCCAATTATGAAAAATTTGCCGTTTTTTGATATATATTACCACTTCCAATTTAAGACTTATATCTTGAAACCTCTGGAAACTATGGCTTGTCTAATGATTCCGTTGACACCCGGTATACAGAAAGTTTTCTTCTTTACTTTTACTTTCTTTCCTTTCTTAAACAAAGATCTCTGATATTCAAACCTATTTCTCCAGATTATTAATTTTTGTCTCTGTCCACTGCAAAATTTAATTATTATTATTTTATTTAATTTGAGCAGTCCCACATGCAAAGTCTGTATAATAAAATTGTTATGAATAATAATCATTTTATATCTCTGTCCTGATTTGCATGCACTCATGTAAAACAAGAATTATGAGTAATTTCAATTCATTTATTCAGATTTATAAATTAATTTATTAAAAATTGCATAGAGAAGAGTTATTTACACACTTTTAATTGGACACATGTCTACTTTAAAATTCATATCAAAATGATATTTAAAATAATATAACTAACTAAATGAATCTTGCATGGGGACACAATATCAGTATTGTTATAAAATTAAACTAAATATTTCATGTTTTAATCTGGACATAGCTAATAAAATTTTAATTTATATTCCATTCAGATATATCGAACCTACAATAATAACAAATATTTAAACACAGTAAGTGCTTTGAAATAACATTTTTGTTGCAAACTGGTCGGATTCCATTTTGTTTCCATTGTTTGCATATGAAAATGAGTTGTGTCAGAAATTTGGAATAAGTCAACTAGAAAATTAAACCATATGCTGTTCAATTTTATTAAACGTGCACATTTAATCTTACCCACAAATGATATTTACTCCCTTACAGGGAGAAATTTCTCTTTTACCAGTTTAATTTTGTTAATTTATTTAACGAACCTACAAAGTGCTGCCCATTATTTTATACAAACCGTAAGTTGCCGGATACCAAGCCTAAATTTGAACAAAATAAAGAACGGTCTGTGTTAATGCCGGGGTTAATGCCGTGTTCCTTTTGAGGGTTAAATTGGCTCGCAAAATGATGTCCATTCCGTTTGAGTTCCAAGGATTTTTTTCTAATTGGAGGAATTAGGAGGCACGTGAAAGAGTTAAAATCAAAGGTCGTATATTAACGATATATGGATTAAAATTTTAGATGACAAATCGATTTATTTCTTTATTTAATTTATTTCATAACTATACAGGTGAACCCAATAACAAAGTAAAAACATGAACAAGAACAAACTCAGAAACACACGCAGACTGAAGTGGCCGCTTTACAGTGGTGTGCAAAAGGGATTGCAATGGATTGCCTTTTCTTCAGAAAATCAGATCAAAGTCCATGCGTGGATACCAGGATGCACAGTTGAAATAAAAAGGCTGATGAATTGGCCTGGGAAGGCGCGTCTAAGGCTTTAGACCAGAGCCCTTTTCCAATGTTGCTAAGCTATCCATACGAGCATCCATTAATAAATGGATACAAAATAAATCTCTGAAATAGTGGAAGAGTTTCCTGAGACAGAAGCAGGTCAAAGAGTTCGTTAAAGAACGATCGGCCAAATTTACGAAAGATATACTACGCCAAAATAGAAAGGAAATTAGAATAATGGTAGGTCTTCTAACTGAACAATGTAGGCTTAATATACGTATGAGTCTAATGTGCTTGGCAAAGAATGCAATATGCAGATTCTGTCAAGAGGAAGAAGAGAAAACCTTATTCGCGCAAATCACGAAGTGTGCTATATCTTTTTTTTGTGGAGGATGGAAAATCTTGCATAGACTCCGACAAGGAGTGTCAGGAGTGTCAGATTCCTACTGACTAAAACCCCTCCCCCTTCATCTCGCTTCGCCCACTGGATACCGCTTTCGCATTACTTCAGTGGGGAGCCGCTCTTTTACTTCCTTTATCGGCTTTCTACTTCCTTCGTCTCTATTATTGTACGGACTGTTCCGTATGCTTGTTGCCATGATTGCTCGGATGTACATAAGCTTGCCATCATGTTTATGTAGTTGAAGGTTGATCCAGTTTGTAAGGAATAGTTCCTCCTGGTCTCTTTCCACCTAATACAAGTAAATAGGGTATGCTCTACGTCATCCACCTCGTCGCAGTAGCTGCATCTGTCTGTTTCTGCCCTTCTACGATCGTAGAGATACTTCTTAAAACACCCTGAGAGAGCTTGGATTAAGTAGTAATTCACTTCTCCGTAGGGGCGATTTATCCATGTATGAATGATAAGTATTAAATTATAGGTCCATGGTCCATACGTTGCGGTTTTCCATTTTTGTTGCCAACTCGTGCAAACGTTCTCTTTTGCTACTCTGTCCTCCACTCCATTGTATTTTCTGTCCTTTCTTGTATTAGAAATTCTATAGGTGGGACTCCCACTATGACTCCCTCTGCCTCAGTTGAAATGGTGCGGTATGCACTGCCAATTCTGATTGACATCAGCATTTGGAGTCTTGCCAGCTTTGCTGTTAATTTTTTATTTCGAGTTACCGTATGCCAGACTGGTGTGGCAAACAGTACTTGAGAGTGGACCACACTTGCCATTACTCTCCTTTTTGATGCTCTTGGCCCTCCTATGTTGGGCATAAGGCTCGTCAATGCTACGACCGTTTTTTCCACTTTCTCGGTAGTATTGTTGACGTGCTCCACGAAGATTAGTTTGATATCAAGCCACACTCCCAGGTATTGTATTGCCCTGCTGCGCCTGATCGAAGTATCCAGGATGGTGAACCAGATCGGTGCTATTTTTCTTTTAGTGGTAAGGAGGACTGCCTCCGATTTATCCGAAGCTACTGTCCACTTATTGCAACGTTTAAGAAAACTGTATTGACACGGCTTCTGAACTATATGTACTGATACACTGAGGCCTGAGCATTATCTTTTAATCTTACTAGTAATTTTAGAACTTTAGTTGATATTTTGAAGTAATTTTGCACTCTTACAAATGTTGAACTTTTATTATTCTTTGAAAAACATTACCAGGTAAGTAAACAGACAAAAAATAATTGATAAAAATGCTTATAATTTCTTATTCAACCTTGCGTTGTGAATGGTTTTGCATTTGAAAAGAACATATGAATTCGAGTTCATAAGTGTCGGTCTTAGAGACCTCTGTGTTTTGAGACCAATTTGATTTAAATCAGATAAAAACAAAAAAAGTTATATGAATGTTAAGTGAATCACTCCGTATTTGGTCATTTAATACACCATAAAATTGCATAGTTCTTACATGGCGTTATTTACACTTGAAATTAATTGATACAGATATTATATTTGGTGATTCACCTAGTTGTAAGACCGTATTATTATTAACGAATATTAATTTGATATAGTACTGAAATAAAACATGATTTAAACATCTCGTTTTTTCAAATTCCTTTTCTTATTCACAATATATGTGTAGCATATGGTTAAAATAATTCCTAGTTTGCTTACAATGTTTGGATTGGGCTGCTGTACAACTGCACAAGCATTTAGATTTATCAACATCACTATCTAAATTAATTCTAACTTCATGGGAAGCAAACAAGGGGCAAAGATTTGCTTTTTCATGACGTCTTCGACTTGGCAAATAGTATGACGGCAAACAGTAAAAATCCTTAGAAAACGGCTATTAGTGAAACAATTTTGTGATATCCTTGATTATTTCGTCCGCCATCTTTAGAACCGTAAGAACTTTATTTCAAATTAGCCAGTATTTTTAAAATTCTCATCCGATTACTAAGATACAATAATACAAGATATATTAAGCAGATAAGTTAAAAATGCGTTAAAGCCCGTCAAAAAGTGCATATAACTTTTGACGCGCAAGGAATTTTTGGGTGGAAATATTTTTCTCGTAATCAGGAGATCATAATTCAACAATAAAATTTCAGGTGGAATGTTGTCGCCGAAAAAAAATAAATTAAATCAATTCGACTGTACTATATGGAGGTGTGGGAAAGAGTTTTATATGGAATAATTTTTAGCGCCACGTAAAACCACGGGAAACATTTTTAAAGTTCCGCGCCTATCTAACGACCTTTGCAACGCTGTAAAAGTATAAATATTCATATGAATTGTATGAAATTGTGTATGACGTTTATACATTTTTTTCATGCTCTGCAAATTGATAATACTTAATGTAAAACTTACCAAAGACGCCAAAAAGTAGAAAAACATTATTCAACTCATTCATTTTTACCTTTCTCGAACTATAAATCATAAAATATTAATTTTACAAAAAAAAGTAAGTTCACTCCCATAATGTTGACTTTAGTATAATATATTTAAACGAACATAAATCAGCCTAAGATCTTGAATTCCCATTAAATTAGATATATATCGATATAGAACAAAAAATTATTTTTACTGGTGACACCGGTGTTTTATATCCAGAATCTTGAACTAACAGAAGTATTTGTTTCAACTGTAAAAAATTATATTGACCATATTAATTTCGACTAAGCTTCATTTTAAATATTTTTCGTTTCTTTTCCCTTGGTACATAGTGACTACTTTGGTAGCTACATGTTTGACCAGTGATATGCCCAACATTAAAAGAATTTACTTAATTCATCACTTTGTCGTGGGGTAGGAATATTTAATGCAGACCACATCGTTGACATTTGGAATTCGTAGTTTTATAGCTTATCTAAATGAACCTTATCGACTGAAGATAGGTTCGTCCTACATTTAAATTCGTGACACACCACCTAAGGCGATAAAATGTTTTAAAAAATATATATCTTGGGAATTCCAACATACGAGATTTGAATTGTTGTATTGATATATACATAAACTAAAATAGATAGCACTACTACTACTAACTAATAACAGTAGATTTGAGTGAAATAAAAACTACTTATGGTAATGTAAACGGATATTTTAAAAATTCAGGTCGATATTAATTAACAAAAACTTAAAAAATGACCCAGAAGATGTTCTTAAGTTTTATTTTTCAATACACACTCTTCGTCAACAGAAACTGTGAGATTAGAATATTAGATATTTTTATGATTTCACTTAACAGAACTTAAAGAAGACTTTAGAATAATGACTCTACTTAAGCTAAGAGAATGTTTCGGACAATATTCGTTACTACTTAATCTAAGTTTTCATTTATTTAGTTGAAAAGTAGAGATCTATTATATTTAACACTTGATATAAGAAGAATTTCATTTCGTTCAACAACTATGTTTATTAAATAAAACTGATGAATTACTTGAATCAATAAATATTTGGTGTTGACTGAAATCTTTCTTTCTCGATATAAGTATCTACGTTAAATGAGTAGATTTTAAAAATGCAATGTTTTTTATTTTTAGAATGAGGGAAAAAAATGTTTTTATCAATTTAAAAGAAAAACTGTACCTAATTCCATGGTTATCAATATTTAGCTTTTATTTTTTTTATTATACAGGGAAATATAAAAAACTGTCTTGAAGGAGATGGTCTCCAACAAACCTTCGATTAAACTGCTAAATATTTTTTCTTCATTTTAAATGCAAAAACCGCAACCCAGGGAATCACTTCTTCCACATCCAGATTTTCTATCCGAGTGTCTCACAACGCGAGAAAAATTTGATACTATATTTGTACTCCACTGTGGAAATAATTGTTTATGGAACTTTAATAATACAGGGTGTCCCGAAACTCCCGCCTTCCCCTTTAGGTGCTAATTCTCCATGCAAAAATAGTAAGAAAAGTTCCTATAAACATGTGTCCGGAAATGCTTCCTAAGGGAGCTACGGCCCTCTAAGGATGGCGCAAAAATACTTTTGCTAATTATCTCGGAAATTATTTGGGACAACTTTATGAAACTTAGTTAACTTTTTTCGATTAATAAAGGTTATTGTTTTACGCCTACTTTGAAAAATAAATAATGCGCATTTAGCAAACGAATACGCAATATTTCGGTTAGACCGCTTTTACTCGAAAACGGCTTGCCATATGGCTAATTGTAAAGAGGCCCTTTTTTATGCAGAATTAACCAGGGAATCATAATCAGGGATTAAAATACTAAAAATGTCAAATGGCAAAATTAATATGTATAAACAAAGAACACCGACCCCTCGTTTCTCCGCCCCTGGATAAAATTAATTTTGGCTAATACTATAAAACAATAACCTATAATAATCGAAAAAAGTTAACCAAGTTTCATAAAGTTGTCCCAAATCATTTCCGATATAATTAGTAAAAACACCTATTTTTCGCCATTCTTAGAGAGCCGTAGCTCCCTTAGGAAGCATTTCCGGACACATGTTTATAGGAACTTTTCTTACTAATTTTGCATGGAGAATTGGCACCTAAAGGGGAAGGCGGGAGTTTCGGGACATCCTGTATAATACTTGAAATCGTCAACCCCAAAAATCCATAAAACGATATGCCACATCGGTAATGGGAGTGGGGGTGGTATTAAGGAGGTGGTAGTGGGGGTGAATGAAGTAAAAAAAAATGTTGAGACCTTTGGTTCTTGTACACATACTATAAATCACATTTTATTTTTTTCACCATCTTTAATAATGGGGTGATGGTGGTAATGGGAAAATTTTTTTGAGACCTTAGCTTCTCTTATATATTCTAAATACCAATTCTACGTACTATTACTTGCTTGATTTAAATATTTACCCCCGTTTACCCCAATTTAAAAAAATAGATTTTTTTTTTGTTCAAATAAGCTTAGAATGTCAGGAAACGTCGATATTTTCAATTTAAGCAAAAAAAAATTGTCGGTCTGTAACTTTTATTATTATTAATATATTTATTGTGCGCACGATTACTCTGGAACCGTTTATAATATTGAATTTGGTACACCTATGTATTGTAACGAGATATGGAACTAGATTATATTTTGATTCGGGGGTAAATGAGGGTAAATTGGTAAAGCAAGCAAGTAGAAGTCCATAGAATTGGAATTTCGGGTATGTACAAATTTTTTTTTAGCATCAGTCACCCTCACTATCACCGCCCCATTACCACCCCCACACAATTATTAGAGGGAGTAAAGAATAAAATTATGATTTAGTATGTATACAGGAACCAAAGCCCTCAACAAAATTTGGCATTAGCCACCCCTTCTATCGCCCCTATTGTCATCCCCACCCTATTACTAAAGGGGGTAAAAAATAAAATTGAGATTTAGTGTGTATACAGGAACCAAGAGCCTCAACATTTTTTTTTTTTTTTGTATTAGCCACCTCCTCTACCATCCCCAGTACCACCACAACTACCATGTGACATATCGATTTATGGGTTTTTGGGGTAGACGATTTAAAATATTATATTATGAAAGTTATTTCGTTACAATAGACTTGGATAGGAAATCTCGGTGTGGAAGTAGTGATTCCTTCGGCAGCGGCTTCTTAAGAAGATATCGTGTAGACTTTAAAGAGGGTTTAGAATTGTATCAAGTTTTCTTTATATATGAATTTGATACCAAAAAGAAACGAAATACAAATTATGTGGAAACAAAAAATGTTTTTATTAATTAAGCAACAGTATTACTTCAACATCCAGTGGAAGTATAGTAACAACTAAAAAAATTTGGAAATTTTTATTGTTCAAATAGGCTTAAAATGTCATGAAACGTCGATATTTTAAGTTTGAGCGAAAAAAATTTTCTGTCTGTCTGTCGGTCTGTAACTTTTTTTGTGCGCACGATTACTCTGGAACCGTTGAAGATATTTACTTGAAATTTGGTACACATATGTACTTTAACGGGGTCTGGAACTAGATTATATTTTCATGTTATTCCGGGGGGTAAATTGAGATAAATGGGGTGTAAATAGGTAAATCAAGCTGGTAAAGATCCATAAAATTGGCATTTAGTATATACAAGGGAAGCTAAGGTCTCAAAAAATTTTTTGGCATTAGCCACTCTTATTATCACCCCCACCCCATTATTTAAGGGATGAAAAAAAAATGTGATTTAGTGTGTGTACAAGAACCAAAAACCTTAAAAATATTTTACTTCATCCACCCCCACTACCACCCCTTATCACCTCCCCTACCCCACTACAGATGTGGGATATCGTTTTATGGGTTTTTGGGGTAGATGATTTCAAATATTATATTATTAAAGTTCAATAAGCAATTATTTCCACATACAAAATTTTTTCGTTGTGAGAGACTTAAATAGAAAATCTGGATGTGGAAGTAGTAATTCCTTGGGCAGCGGTTGTTTTATATTATGGATGAAATACTTTTAGTTACCAAATACTTCATTTAATAAAAAAAAAAAAAAAAAAAAGGTGTCTGTCGGTCTGTCGGTCTGTCGGTCTGTCGGTCTGTAACTTTTTTTTGTGCGCACGTTTACTCTGGAACCGTTTAAGATATTGATTTGAAATTTGGTACACGTATGTATTTTAACGTGATCTGGAACTAGATTATATTTTTATCTTATTCCATCGAAGGGTTGGGGGTAAATTGGGGTAAATTTGGGGCAAATAGGTAAATTAAGCAAGTAAGAGTCCAGAAAATTGGTATTTAGTATATTAAAGAGAAGCTAAGGTCTCAAAAAAATTTTCTGGCATTAGCCACCCCCATTACCACCCCCATTATTAAAGTGGGTGAAAAAAAATTGTGATTTAGTGTGTGTGTACAAGAACCAGAAACCTCAAAATATTTTTTTACTTCATCCACCCCCACTACCACCCCCTAGCACCACCCCCACCCCACTACCGATGTGGGGTATCGTTTTATAGGTTTTTGGGGTAGAGGATTTCAAATATTATAAGCAATTATTTCCACATACAAAATTTTTTCGTTGTGAGTGACTTGGATAGAAAATCTGGATGTGGAAGTAGTGATTCCTTGGGCAGCGGTTTTTCATGATATCGTGAATCAAAAAATTCATATATAAGCTCCACTTCGGATGGAATTAATTTAAGCACCTGACTTGACACCTTACTATTGACATTTAATACACCCTGCTATTGACATATTTAACTGATTATAGACAAAATTATTTTATCCATTTATATTGATTCATACATAGTTCACATAGAAGTATATCTTTATTCATAAGTTTCTTCTGTTTATACAAATTATTTCAATTATTCAAATTATATATTTAAATTATGTATTATTATATATATATATATATATATGATAATTCACTAAATTGGCAAGTTCATATTAATGTATTGTGTAAAAAGCTTTCATCTATATGTTTTGCGTTGTATAGGTTAAAACCAATTACTAATCAAAGTGTGTTGCTGTCATATTATTATGCACAGTTTTATTCAAGGTTAACATATGGTATCATATTTTGGGGCTCTTCTCACTACAGTGAAAGAGTATTTATATTTCAAAAAAGAGCATTACGTAATATAGTAGGAGTAAACCGTTTGACTTCCTGTAGAAATATATTCAAACAATTGCAAATATTACCACTGGCTTGTATTTATATTTTAGAAATAGTAACATACGTAAAGTCTAATATACATGAATTTTTAAGGAATAATCATAACCATAGTTATGACACTCGGCATCAAGATAATTTAATAATTCCAAGTCATACATTATCATTGTATGAAAAGAGTCCTAAGTATATGGGTGTTAAATTATATAATAAATTACCGGAACATTTGAAAGAGTTGAACAATGTAAAACATTTCAAGAGCAAAGTACGTCTATTTCTATTAGATCATATTTTCTATAACACTAGTGAATACATGGACTGTGTTTTTTAAATAAGTACCTAATGTTTTTTTTTATTATTGTTTGTTTTATCTTTTATCTTTTAACCTAGTGACGTCAATGTAATGTAACATAAGTTGTAAGGATTCCATATTGTAAAAATTTAAAATGTTTTATTATAAATGTATTTTTTTTTCCTTGACGAGTTCAGTACCACTGTAACTGGTCTTATGAACAATAAATATTATTATTATTATTATTATTATTATTATACTCAAACTATGGATTATTATATATTAATATTCAAATTATAGTCCAGTGCAATTAGTCATTATAAATGAAAAATGACGGAACCCAGCTATAGTGAATGGATTTGAATGATTTTTTTGTTGGATTTCTAATGCTACTAAGAAGTTTACCCATTGAAGATTACCGCAATTTCGAAAATCTGTAAATAAAAAAAAATAAAATTTTTAGAAATCTCAACGAAAAATACAATTGTCGGAATTTTTTAATATTTCTTTTAAGAAAATAATGATTGTTATAGTTTTCGAGGTTGTTTATAAAGAATTTGTAAAAAAATTAAACTAGGTATTATTACATATTGAAATTATTATTGAAACTATTATTCAAATTATGATTATACATATTATTCTCTCCCCCCCCTTTAATCACGCATAAGTAGATATGTATATCTACTTCAGTGATAATCTATTTTGTATATTTACGGTATCTACTTACCTATGTATTGTTTATCTCTTTATAATTATTTTCTTGGTATTATAATATTATTATTAAAACTTACCTTGACTTAAATAATTGCTCTTATAAAATTCAAAACTATATCGTTTCTCATATGTTTTTGAATTTAATAATAATTTATTCTGCCAAATAGAAATATTTTTCTAGTGGCAAGTATAAAATTTCAAGTATAATGATTTGGAATAGTTTTCTTTCCGTGTATAGTTTTGTCAGAATGGATGAGTTTGAGTGCATAGTAAATAAGAGGAAATAAAACGGAACCCAATTAATATCCGATAACCGTATAAACTAAAAAGCGTAATAAGAATAAAAAGCAAAGATCCTCGCGAAGCGTATATAAAATCTAATATAAGGAAACCGAAATACGGGAGACGGGCGTAATAAATATAGCGATTGCTTAAACTATAAAGACGCGGGCGATTTCAGTTTGCAGTTCACAAGTTCTCTAGTACTTTACATCGTATCTGGGTGATTACACCGATATTTCTTTTAAGATAATAAAAGTTTCCGATTGCACTATACATATAGGGGCGAAACGCAGCCGCCGTTCCACAGAGTCATAACCCGTTATCTGCGCGTTGCAGGGCTGCCAACAATATAAAGTAATGCAGGAGTGACAAGCTGCACTTTTACGACGGCTCGTCTGTATCCCATCCAAGATGGCACTATGTGTTGCTCGCTGATGGGTCGCCATATGGTCGCGTCGACGAATACTTTTATTAAAGCTTATCAAAAATTTTATCTCCTCCTCATCTCAACTATATTGGAGAATTATTACTAATAAATTTTCAAGAATAGGGATGGAAATTCATAACTCATCTGGAACGGTTTGGCAAGCGAAGTCGCGTTTTATAAGGCGGGTAATTATTGCAAGATCAATGCCTTGTGCTCCTTTGTAATAAGGCCATATAAATTTAAAATGACTGGTATAATTTAGATATCCTCGTAATTACCATAAATACTTCTAAAATTCCATAAAAGTACTTCATATTTAGTCATTTAAAAGTCGTGTTCTAATTTTGATAAACTCTACCAAGTATAATATTAGAAATAAGTCAGATTATACATTATATTCTTCAGTCGCTTTATTGAACTTTTTACATAATACCTATATGTGTCTCGAACCCGCAACCTTCTAATTTCCAATAAAAAATGCAACTACTAATTAGACGACCGTTTGTTGTTTAGATAATTACAAACTTCTAAGGGCGAGTTGTAACAACAAGATGAACTTGGCTCGCACTTAGTGCAACTCGCCCTAAAAAAATAACATTAACAAGACTTCTATTCAATTACAGAACATAAAATTTAAAAATATAATTTTCAAAACTTTCAATGATTAATAATTTTTGTATTTACTGATAAATTTTGTTCAAACACAGCAAGGTTCTTATTCCAGCTAACACTAACTTACTGTTATTTTCAATACAACAGGACTTTTTTCTTAAATTATCGTCCTTACAATAAAAGTGACTAATACAATGAGTTCTTCTAACAAGTGACATTTACGGCATTAAAAATATGGCGACCAAATGCAATATATACTTTTCATTTTCGTACTTCCGAAGAGTTTAATAAGCTATGAGGAGGTTCCTTGAACATGATGTCCAGTGTCCACTGACTTATGTAGTGGAGTTGCCAGCGTTGACCAATTTTTAGTTTCATTTTAAATATACGCCAAAGCTTACCTTTTGGTATCATCTTGAAGATTGAGGATTATATAATATTTTTCATTTCAGTGGACAACAATCGAGTCCTCATTGGAATCAGTGGGAGCACCTGGGGCAACAGAGCCATGGTAAGATAAACATTTAATTTTGATAATTGTTTAACTTTCGAATCTAATTTTGACAAAATATCAAAAGCTGTGCAATAACTAGTAACAATTAATAATAATAATAATAATAATAATATTTTTTTATTTCCACATTTAAAATGTAACTGTTACAACAAAATGTAGAATACGTCAGCTCTTAAAAATTAATGTATACATGTAAATATAATAGTAACAAACAATAAAAAAAAAAAAACAACAATTATTGTCAACGAAGAAGATTAAAAACAAATAAATAACATAAAGCATGTAAATGTAAAATGGCGAAATATCAGCATTAAATAAAAAATTCGTCTAGGGTATAGCAAACTTTATTTACTAGAAAATTTTTGAGTTTTGTTTTAAAAATCTGAACATTTGGAGATGATTTAATTTCATCTGTTAAAATGTTGAAACACTTACAGCCATTATATATAAAACTTTTTTGAAACATTGTTGTCCGAAAGGAATTGGTTTGAAGCTGCTCCCTATGCCGTGTTTCGTACCCATGGCCTCTTCGATTGTTTAAGAATATAGACTTGTTTTTATAAACATACGTACAGATCTCCAATATATAAATACTCACTAAAGTCAAGATTCTAAGATTTTTAAAAGAATTTCTGCAAGTTTCCAAACATTTTATGCCTGCAATTATACGTACTGCATATTTTTGTAGAATGAAAACTCTGCTTACTTGTGAGCTATTTCCCCAATTAACTATACCATATTTTAAGCTCGAATGAAAGTTAGCATAATAAAGAGTAAGTAGGATGTCAACACTACAATGATTGGACATAAATTTTAGCCCAAAACAAGTGCTTCTTAATTTCTCACACAGCGTCTGTATATGCTGATTCCATTGTAGATGCATATCTACAGTAATGCCCAACATTTTAATGGATTCTGTAGGTAATATTTGAAAATTTTCAGAGAAATGCAATTTATCTGGATTTTTCTTTAAGCTAAACAGTACTGAAGTGGTCTTACTTTTGTTTAAATATAATTTATTTTTATCGGTCCATTTAGTTATTTCATTGTAAACTTTTTCAGTGGTAACTTTTAATCTATCTAAATTATCTTCTACTATAAGAACATTAGTGTCATCAGCATAACAAATTGTCAAAACGTTAGGTATTTTATTCAAGTACAGAATCAAATCGTTGGCAAAGAGTATAAAAAGGAGAGGCCCAAGTATAGATCCCTGCGGAACACCTTGTTTTACCTCTAAACTATTGCTAGATGCACCATTAGAAATTTGTACAATTTGTTTCCTTTCCTTTAGATATGTTGATCAGTGTAAAGTTCAAGGTTATCTTGGTGTTAACGGAGACTCATGAAAAAAGTAATTGTTGCTTTGAATCTGTTTAAAATTATTGATGATATTCTACGCTACAATTTAAACTCCTCAAAGAGGAGCAACAAGAGCCGATGGAGGATGAAACTCGTCATCCCAAAATGCATTTTTAAATAATAAAATAAATGCATGCGATTAGTGATTCGCTAAACTAGTTAAATTTCGAAAATCCTTTGATTTTGCAATTATTGTCATATTCTAGAACCGTTTCGCGTAAAATTGATGCTGGTAGGTTATTCTTGTACGTGATGATTTCTCTCTGGCGTTTGACTCGCTTTCTTATGTCGTACTCTTTAACCTTTCTGCCATCATTTCAGGTACCGAGAACATGCGCACCATCTTGAAAATTCTTCTTGTATCAATTGAAACAACTCATTTTGTATGGTAGCTTCGACATTCAGTTTCACCTAAGTGTTTACTTTGTATCGTCTCGCGATATCGGTGATTAAATTCAATACAGCATCTACATAATTTACTGACGTAATATTTTGTCGAACTCCTCTATACATTTCCTTAAATATATAAGGAACAAAAACCAGACTATAACCAGTAGCTATTATCCGGACTAATGCCCCGCCGAGCTAATTACAAGCATGGCCGCAAGTGTATCTATTGCCACAAAATGCTAAAGTTTCGATTGCAGCAAACCCCAGCCGAAAGATTTATCCCTACATAATGTTTACCACAGTCACGTTATCTAGGCGAGTAAACATATAAATTATGCTAGACGGGGAGATTCTAGAAATAACAAATTTAACACGCGTGATAATCATATATTCCAGTAGGACTCTGGAGTGTGTAAAAATAAAATAGATATAATTTACAATCGGTGTTATCAACAATTTTAAAGGGGATTTTAACTCAATAAAGTGTATTACCAACAAAACTTAGCTTAGATTTAGCTTAAATGTCACATATTTAAGTTAAAAACCGCTTCCCAAAGAATTATTACTTCCACATCCAGATTTACCACCCAAGTCTCTCACAATGAAAAAAAATTGTGTGTGGAAAAAATTGTTTATGGAAGTTTAATAATATAATATTTGAAATCGTCTACCCTAAAACCATAAAACGATATCCCACATCGATGGTGGGGTGGGGATAGTGATACACTAAATCACATTTTTTTTTGCCGCCTTTTATAATGGGGTGGAGGTAGTAATGGGGATGACTAATGCCAATTTTTTTTTTAACATTAGCTTCTCTTGTATATACTAAATACCAATTTTATGGGGTCCTACCTGGTTGATTTACCTATTTACCCCTATTTACCCCAATTTACCCCCCAACCCTTCAAGACAATAAGATGAAATATAATCTAGTTCTAGATCTCATTAAAATACATATACGTGTACCAAATTTCAAGTCAATTTCTTAAACGGTTCCAGAGTAATCGTGCGCACAAAAAAAAACCGCTGCCCAAAGAATCACTACTTCCACATCCGGATTTTCTATCCAAGTCACACAACGAAAAAATTTTGAATCTGGAAATAATTGTTTATGGAACTTTAATAATATAATATTTGAAATCCTCTACCACAAAAACCCATAAAACGATACCCTACATCGGTAGTAGGGTGGGGGTGGTGACAGGGGGTGAGAGTGGGGGGTGGATACAGTAAAAAAATATTTTAAGGTTTCTGGTTCTTGTACACACACTAAATCACATTTTTTTTTCGTCCCCTTTAATAATGAGGTGGGGGTGGTAATGGGGGTGGTAATGGGGGTGGCCAATGCCAAAATTTTTTTTGAGACCTTAGCTTCTCTTGTATATACTAAATACCAATTTTATGGACTCTTACCTGCTTGATTTACCTATTTTCCCCAAATTTACCACAATTTACCCCCCAACCCTTCGACGGAACAAGATGAAAATATAATCTAGTTCTAGATCTCGTTAAAGTACATATGTGTACCAAATTTCAAGTCAATATCTCAAACGGTTCCAGAGTAAACGTGCGCACAAAGATAGTTACAGACTGACAGACCGACAGACAGAATTTTTTTCCGCTCAAACTTGAAATCTCGACGTTTCATGACATTCTAAGCCCATTTGAACAATGAAAATTTTTTAAAAATTTTTTTGTCGTTACTATACTTCCATTGCATGTGGAAGTAATTTAGACAGACCAACAGACAGAAGTTTTTTTTTGCTCAAACTTAAAATCTCGACCGTTTCATGACATTCTAAGCCTAGTTGAACAATAAAAATTTTAAAAAATTAATTTATTGATTTTAAAAATACTTCCACTTTTTGTGGAAGTAAAAAAGAGTGCTTTAAACCTATAGAAACCAACCTAAAGTTGGAACTTAATTGTATTTTATAGGCCAAAAAAGTTTTGCATTTTGTATTTAAATCTAAGTGACTCTTCCAGTTAATGACAATAAATTGTTTAGTTATTTATTTAAATTACACCCAGAAAAAGGCTGCAAAATTGCAGCAGATTAAAAATAAAATAAATTTGAAAAAAAAAATGTTAATGGAACGAAACTGATTTTTTTTTCCAAAACGTTAATAATATTTTAATTTTTATACATTTTTAAATGTGAGACATTTTGTAGTAATCGAAACTATTAAAAAGCGAACCTCTGTCTGATCTGCAGTGTGATCATTTAAAATGAAAACACCTTCATGATTTTTTTATTTTTTGTCCGACTTGACCCAAATTTTACCAAAATACAAACAAATTAAGATCTACTATAGCCAAAAAAAAAAAAACATTCGCCTCCTACAAATGTAAAGCCACCTGCGGTACCAAAATAAATGGAAAAAATAAAAAAATCATATTAGGCATTTTTTATCGGAAAACTTTATTATGAAAGTTGTTCAGAATTATCCAAAAACCTAGAGTCCAGAGTTTCAGCAATATTAAAAAATATTGAATTTTGTTTTTGAAGTCCAAAATTTCGACGAAATTAAAAAAAAATACAAATCACTTGACAACTACCTGACAGCTTGCGTTTAATTTCAAACAAGATTGTCAGAGCACAATTTTATAAAGAGAAAAAACCAATTCAAATGATATTTTCGGACTTGAACCAAATTTTACCAAAGTATAGAACAAATTATGGTAAAAAAAAACCATTCGTCTCCTACAAATGTAAAGCCACCTGCGGTACCAAAATAAACGAAAAAAAAAAATCATATTAGGCATTTTTTATCGGAAAACTTTATTATGAAAGTTGTTCAGAATTTGAAATCTAAGTTTTTGAACAATTCTGAACAACTTTTCGATTAAGAAATGCCTAATATGATTTCTTTATTTTTTCCATTTATTTTGGTACCGCAGGCGAATGTTTTTTTGGCCATAAGTAGATCCTAATTTGTTCTATCTTTTGGTAACATTTGGTTCAAGTCGGACCAAAAATAAAAAAGTTATAAAGGTGTTTCCATTTTAAATGTGTCACACTGTATTTGGCGTAGAGGTTTCTATTGTTAAATTTTTAAATATTTCTGCAGAAATTGCAAAATGCACAATGAAGAATAAGAAATTATGAATGTGCTACAAATAAATATTAATAGACAATAGTCCTAGTATACCCAGGCACTGGTTGTGTGTCCCTTGTCTAGAAATGTGTAGCCATCTCCCGCACAAAGTTAGTTTGGACTTTTGTATATGGAGTGTGTAGTATTACCTGCGTTATTATTATTCATATTATTAATCAATTTCTAATAAATAGTGCTATTTCCCATAACGTAAATGATTACTATACAAATCTACCCTTTTGTTGTTAATTTAGGTGAGAGAAAAAAATTCAATTTCCACACAAACTGCCTACATGCCTCCAGACAAAGAATACTTACACATAGCTTAAACTCATCCTTTTTGAGGCGATTGTAGACGGTTTATTAAGCATCTTCCTGAACTGAATGCGTTATTTCCCATTTTGTAGCTTGTTATTTACGATTTTCATAAGGCAACATAGTGGCCTTTATAAGAATTTCATAAGGTCGATGAAAGAGGTGAAGAATACACATGGCAAAGTGATGTAAAATCCATAGTTATCAGAAAGGTGGGCGGAGGCTCTTATAAGGCGATTCAGAATTGGCCACACAGTCAGGAGAAGGTTTCAAAACTTCTTTATATAAGGAAAATATATTGTTTACAGCACAGGAAAATCTCTCACAAGTAATTTACATATTTAACATGACAGCATCTAATATAAACTTGATAATATTTATAACCAAAAATAGCACAATCAATAATGTTTGGTTTTAACTCATCACAACATACCTGAGTTTCGAAATGTATTGTATGTACAGTGGAAGTATAGTAACGACAAACAAATTTTAAAAATTTTTATTGTTCAAATAGGCTTAAAATGTCATGAAACGTGAAGATTTTAAGTTTGAGCGAAAAAAATTTCTGTCTGTCGGTCTGTCTGTAACTTTTTTCTTGTGCGCACGTTTACTCTGGAACCGTTTAAGATATTGACTTGAAATTTGCTACACATATGTACTTTAACGAGACCTGGAACTAGATCATATTTTCATCTTGTTCCGTCGAAGGGTTGGTGGGGTAGATTGCAGTGGCGGCTGGTGAAATTTCACTATTTTTTTTCTCGTCTGTGGCGCATGGGACCCATACGAAACTTGGGAAATAACATCTAGAGAAGCACTTCTCTAATGACCCCTAAAAAATTTTGAAAAAGCAGTTTGCGAAAAAAATTTTGAAAATTCGCTAGCCTCCCCTGGGTCTAGGGACCCCTGTTTACTTTTATTTTTTTTTGTCATATGCATTTGACTTTTCATAAAAATGCATCGACAGATTTTGGAGTTTGTGAAAATATTTTCATTACTAACTGAGATACAACGAATTGAAATATTGTAATTTGTTAAATTGTAAATTACAAAATTTCAGTTCATTGTATTTCAGTTAGTAATGAAAATATTTTCACAAACTCTAAAATCTGTCGATGCATTTTTATGAAAAGTCAAATGCATATGACAAAAAAAAAATAAAAGTAAACAGGGGTCCCTAGACCCAGGGGAGGCTAGCAAATTTTCAAAAATGTTTTCGCAAACTGCTTTTTCAAAATTTTTTAGGGGTCATTAGAGAAGTGCTTCTCTAGATGTTATTTCCCAAATTTCGTATGGGTCCCATGCGCCACAGACGAGAAAAAAAATATTGAAATTTCACCAGCCGCCGCTGGTAGATTGGAGTAAATTTGGGGTAAATAGGTAAATCAAGCAGGTAAGAGTCCATAAAATTGGTATTTAGTATATACAAGAGAAGCTGAGGTCTCAAAAAAATTTTTGGCATTAGCCACCCCCCATTACCACCCCCACCCCATTATTAGGCGGGATGAAAAAAATTTGTGATTTAGTGTGTGTGTACAAGAACCAGAAACCTCAAAACATTTTTTTACTTCATCCACCCCCACTACCACCTCCCATCACCACCCCTATACCACAACCGATGTGGGGTATCATTTTATGGGTTTTTGGGGTAGAGGACTTCAAATACTATATTATTAAAGTTCCATATACAAAATTTTTTCGTTGTGAGTGACTTGGATAGAAAATCTGGATGTGGAAGTAGTGATTCCTTGGGCAGCGGTTTTTTAATTATTTGAGATGTAGGTGCTTTTCTGAAATAATAAATAAATAATACTATTATGAAATATTGACCACACTATTCTTATTATTCCCGAAAGTGAAGTAAATATTATTTAGAATTAGTTTGACGAATGTAAGGCCGGCATACAATTTGCTATAAATAGAATAAAAAACCGCTGTCGAAGGAATTACTACTTCCACATCCAGATTTTCTATCCAAGTCACTCACAACGAAAAAATTTTGTATGTGGAAATACTTGTTTATGGAACTTTAATAATATAATATTTGAAATCCTCTAAAATCCCAAAAACCCATAAAACAATACCCCATATCGGTAGTGGGGTGGTGATAGGGGGTGGTAGTGGGGGTGGATGAAGTAAAAAAATATTTTAAGGTTTCTGGTTCTTGTACACTAAATCACAATTTTTTTTCATCCCCTTTAATAATGGGGTGGAGGTGGTAATGGGGATGGCTAATGCCAAAATTTTTTTTAAGACCTTAGCTTCTCCTGCATCTACTAAATACCAATTTTATGGACTCTTACCTGCTTTATTTACCTATTTACCCCAAATTTACCCCAATTTACCCCCCAACCCTTCGACGGAACAAGATGAAAATATAATCTAGTTCTAGATCTCGATAAAGTACATATGTGTACCAAATTTCAAGTCAATATCTCAAACGGTTCCAGAGTAAACGTGCACACAAAAAAGTTACAGACCGACAAACAGAATTTTTTTTTTCGCTCAAACTTAAAATCTCGATGTTTCATGACATTTTAAGCCTATTTGAACAAGAAATAATTTTTAAAATTTTCTTTGTCGTTACTGTACTTCCACTGGATGTGGAAATAATTAAAAGTCTTAATTAAAAAGGAACAAGGAAACTCATCATGAACATTACAATTTTTAACAATAATGCATTTATTTTGTCGAAGCCTTAGGAAAATATACCACCAATGGATCTAAATCATCAGGCCACATTTCAAGTTCACATGTTTATAACAACGCGATGCCTAAGAAACAATGACAAAGATGAAAACTGAATCGTCGATTTTTTGAGTGGATCAAGTCATACATATTTTTAATCAGATTTTAGTTTTTAGTTGTATTAAAAAAAAATCTTTTAAAACCAGTTTCCTTTATATTTGATAATTTTTTTTTAAATCAAATACATTTTTATTATCAATGAAAAAATAAACAATTTGCAACAAATGATTTTGTCTGCTTCAATTGTGAACCGAGATGTGGCATTTTTTTCCATTTAGATGTTTATAGACAAAGCGACAAAGACAATAACCAGGGCCGTAGCCAAGGGGAGAACGTTACGTCCCAAATTTGTCAGACTTGTATTGGCAAAAGTTGGAAATTTGAGATAGAAGTTGGCAAGGCAAGGAATATTTTTTTATATATTTTGTTTAGATTTTGTCCCCCCGTTCATCAATTTTTGGGAATTATTATCTATTTATTTACAGAGTTGGCTTCTTAAGTTTATGAAGTTGGAAAATTTAAAAAATAACCCCCCAAAATGTTGGCTCGCTACGGCTCTGGCACTAATCATTTTCTAAGTGTAGAACTTTTTGCTGAATATAGTACAATTTTTTAACCACGTTTAGAAAATTTTCGAGTTGAAGTTGCCCAACATCGCGCTGCGGCAAAGTCACTACTTCCGCGATTTAAGACACTCGAGCTCTCGCTCGCTATAATCTGCTTCATCACACTTCAATAATGGACATTATATTATTTCACGGAAGAACGTTTGATGAAAATTGTCATGCAGGAAACTAGATTGGTATCACTAAATCATGACAATCAACATTCTTTTTTATCATTTACGAATATGACAACCATGATTATTAACAGTTTTACCAATTTCTAACTGATAGTTGGCAATAATGGTGATAAGGTGATAAAGTGTATAACTTGATTTTTTTTTTTTTTAATATTGTAGATGCAAAAAAAAACTGATAAAGATGGTCTCCAATCAAACAAAGTAAGCAAAGCGTTAAAGATAATGTATAATAATAATATGATTGTTATGTTATAGGTATTTCATTTTTACAAAGACGAAGAGTTGGTCTACACGTGCAGTGACTTTTAGTGATACCAATTTAATTTTCCCCACGATACTTTTTTCAAAATTTATTTCTCGATGTTTTTTTGTTATTTTTAAACAATTGTTTTGTAGATTTTAGTTTTACTGCCAAATTTTTAGATGATCTATTTATTTCAATAATTCAAACTAAAATTTTGCTTTCTGTTTTTATTAATCGCTCTTTTATCAATTTAATAAAAGTGTTTTTTACATTTTTTAAACTAAGTTCTGTTATACCTGTAATAATTTTTATTTTCGGTCAAAATATCGACTGATTTATTCGAAGGGATGTTGAATACCTTCGAATAAATCCCTTCTTGTACATACACTAAATGACAATTTAATTTCTTTACCCCCTTTAGTAATCGAATGGTAGAGAGGGTGGCTGATGCCAAAAAATATTTTGAGGTTTTTGGTTCTTGTACACACACTAAATCACAATTTCAATTTTTTCCCCCTTTCAATAATTATATGGGAGTGATGGCGGAGGTTTTGGTCCCTGTACTCACACTAAATCACAGTACAGACAGAATTTTTTGTTTGTTTCCAAATTGTGTTAGGTCAGGGCATCTCGCAGGCCAAGGAATTGGTCCTCCCTTACCCATCCAATTATTTGGATACTCTTCATCGAGCCAATGACGTATTGTGATCCAAAAATGGGCAGGACAGTCATCGTGCTGGAACACCACATTTTGAATAACAATGAAAAAAAAATAAAATGGAGTGTGTGCTTGTATAAAGCGTAGTGCTGATCCCGAAGCTTGTCAAAATATTTAACTATTCATTATACCGTTAAAAGCAGGTAAATGGCACTCTCTAAAATATCTAATAATTAACGAGCTCTACCTGCTCACCTGTTATTGAACTTTTTCGTGAAACTAGTTTTTGTTTTACCTCTTTGAAAAGCTAATAAAAAGATGTTATTTACATGATTTTTAAGTAAGATAAGTAAGGAAATTAAGATCTCTGCCGTTGATTTAGTGATAATTTTTAAATTTAATTTTGAATATGCAAATTTGGCGTTTTTCAATAAAAAGTGAAAAATTGGAATATCTCGAAAACTAAAAACTTTTATATATAACACATGTGACTTGAAATGATTGCAGCTAACTCTAACACTCCTTGACAGGAATGCGTCGAGTTACCTGTATACAGATATATTTATATTATCACATCTAAGATTCTTTCTCGCCCTATATGCAAGATGTAGTCGAGGGGCGAATATTTCCGACGCTAGTCATGTGTGAAACATTGTTGCCGTGTCGGGCGTATCCGGCTTAAACGGCAGAGGGAAATGGCTTTTATAAAATGCTCCACTGGACGACATAACTTGCATTCGCTTTCTTGGATCCCTCCACCGCCAATCAAATAAATATTCATAGCTGTATTCCGATCAGACCGAGATCGAGACATTTAATAAAGGCATCCAATAATACATTTATTGTGCAATATTTCTCTCATCCCCCATTTATTAGGCATTATTGTCTTTTTCTAACATTTACCTTCCGAAAGATTCACCATTTTGCCTTTTCTCAAATAGCATTAGAAATAATGTAATACTGATAAAAATAATGATAATAATAATAATAACAATAATTTGCTGGAATCTGGAATCTGCTTATGACTCCTATATCGTGGGACTGAGCGCGTATATCGGACAGCGGAAGGACAGATTCACTCGGATAGTTAAAGAGCATGATAAAGATAAGAAGTTATATTCTATCCAGAAAGAAGCTAAAAAAATTCAAGCAGAATACCTGGGTACCGAGACCACTGACGAGGACGCTAAGGAGAAAATTAAAACCAGCATCGAAAAGAGGAAAATAGAAGTACTCTGCTCAAAGCCGATGCATGGACAATTCTTCCGCGACCTCGATCGACCAGCAGTGGAGAAGATGGCGTCTACGAAGTGGCTGAACGGCTCAGGCCTGAAGGGGGAAATGGAAAGCCTGATAATAGCAGCGCAGGATCAAGCGCTAAACACTAGATACCACCAGAGAATAATCTTGAAACAACCTGTTGACAGCAAGTGCAGAATGTGCGGAGTAGCAGAAGAACATGTCAGTCACGTGGTGGCAGGATGTACTACGCTGGCACCATCAGAGTACACTCATCGACATAACATAGTGGCCAGATATATCCACTGGGTCATGTGCAAGCACTTTGATATACTGGTGCCGCAAAAATATTATGAATATACGCCTGAGACGGTTGTCAGTACCAACGACGTTACAATTATGTGGAACGTGCCAATTATAACAGACAGAGAAATTCGCGCAAATCGACCAGACATCGTCGTACACAATAAAAAGGAGAAGTCCTGTTTACTGATCGATGTATCCATCCCTAATGACATCAATATAATGCTCAAGGAAACAGAGAAGTTGAGCAAGTACAAAGACCTCCAAATAGAAGTTAGCAGAATGTGGAATGCAAAGACCACAGTCGTGCCAATAATTGTAGGAGCCCTTGGAACTATCAAAAAGGGCTATGACCGGAGTCTACAACAACTGCCTGGTCAACCGAGCGCACAAGAAGTGCAGAAGATCGCCCTTTTGGGTACAGCGCATATCTTAAGGAAAGTTTTGGATTAGGAGTCTCTGTGATCCCTTGTTGGGATCTGGACTCTGAGCTGTTGGAGCCGACATCACCAACGTCACCTGAAGGGCCCAAAAACCTGGAACGGGCTCCAACAGAGCCGAATTTCAATCGCGCGCGAGGGATTCGGTGAATAATTTCCAGCTACGGCTGAGAAAGTGTGTCGCTGTTAAGTCTATAATAACAATAATGATAAGACAGATGTATCACGCTGCACTCTGTGCCGTATAAGCGTAACCTCTCTATGGCCTAGATCGATTACCGCAAGGCATTTGACGTGACATCCCATGAGCTTATTGTCCACTTGCTCCAATGCCTTGCGGTGTCCGGTCCCGTAGTGAGATGTATCGAAGAACTCATGCCGCTCTGGAGTACTCGCTTTACCCCAACATCGAGTAATAGCAGAGTCCGGACAAAGCCGGTATTGTTCAGAAGGGGAGTATTTCAGGGAGATTCCCTAAGCCCCTTTCTGTTTTGCATCTCGCTACTGCCATTACCCGTTTCGCTTCGAGATACCCGTGGATACAATTGCGGTACCCCCGGCGACAGGAGGCATAAGGTCACCCATCTGTTTTACATGGATGACCTTAAACTTTATGCCTTCGGAGAGGCTACAAATTCAATACCATTATTACCGTAGATATATTACATTTTAAGTTGTTTTTTAGGTTTTCGCGGGTGTTGTATGAAGTGTTGTTGGGCTTCCGGGTATTTTCCCGCGTAGTTGATGGACTCCTGTAGGAGACACGGTTGTCTAAACAACGTTTCGGCAGAATCCCATCTGCCATCTTCAGGTTCTCGCTAAGAGCTGTCTCCTCGTTGCTCGAACTGAATTACATTTTAAGTCTCCACCATTCAGATCAATCATAAAAGTACACAACACAAACAATTAATATATGCACCTAACTTTAAAAAATACAACAAACATAGATACTGAACACACCATCAAACATAATTAACTAACATTATTAAAATCCAATATTAGAAGACTATTAGAAGACTAATATCAACCAAGCCAATGAGGAAATTATCTGTATAGTGCCAAACTACAACCCAAGGCAAGCATCACAGATGGAGAGAATCAAAAATCTGCAAACACTACTCGCATATCAAATAAATTTAATTTTTCGTAACCGAAAAGAGAAATAAGGGTAGTTAGTTACAAACTGGCTTCATTTATATGGCGTTATATATATTATAGAAACAATTATTGTTCCAAAAAGAAAGCTTTTTTCTTTGTTTACTGTTGAGTAATTTTGAAACCGAACAGATAAGCTGTTATACAGTTTATATGAGGCATTGTTTAAACATGGCGGTGGAATGCAGTGAATACAGATTTGTTGCGGGTATTGAAAGTATTCACATCTCTAAACCGATTTAATTTGAGATATAAACATGATAAGTTTTTTAGACAGCAAAACCTTATGAACCAGAGACAGCAAGTGAACATTTCTAAGTTTGTAAAGTTTTAGTTTATTTGTTTCGGCTATCCTAATGGTATGTTCAATTTTTTTATGCCATAGACAAGTCTAAAACATGAATTTTGGACTTTTTGTCATCTGTTGTAGTCAAATTTTGACAGAACTGGCCCATAAATCGCATCGCAATATGATAATTTTGACATAATATATTATTTAGTTTCAATTTTGAATTTAAAATTCGTCTATTATGATGAAGCTGCTTCAATATATTATATGTTTGATAAATAGTATATCTGAGTCAATCCACAGGCCTTCTTCCTTCGTTACAATGAGTAAGTCTTCGTCATTTAATTTTATTTAAAAAAAAAATAATTTACATAATCTCTTTTATACTTTGATCCAAACAACCTAAGACATGTTTTTTTAGCGTTTAACTTAAGATTATAAGCTGTCGATATATAAATCAATTGGAGTCATTATTGATTTTTCCCTACTTGGTCAGCTATCGTCAACGGTAAAAGAAAAATAAGTGTCATCAGCATAGTTATGTATATTGAAGTTTTAATGATTTTGTGAAAGTCTGATATGTATATTGGAAACAGCAAGGGTCCAAGTATGGATCCCCGAAGAACACCCAAATTAACATTGACGTAACATTGAAATGTTGTCAGGTACCGTATACTATACGTTGTCACCTATCGTGTAAGTAGCTCTTAATTAAGGTTATAGAATTATGAGAGAAACCGTAATATTATAGTTTATCGCACAAGATATTGGGATCCATAGTGTCAAATGCCTTGCTGTAGTCTAATAAAATCAAGCAGCTTATTTTGCCTTCATCTGAGGCTCGTATAAGTTCGTCGGTAATCTTAGCTAGCGCTGTAGCTCTGCTGTGCTGTTCCCTAAAACCTGACTATGAGTTAGGCACTATGTTATTTTGAGTAACATATTGGGTGATCTGAGTTTTTATTAATCCTTCTAGAACTTTCGATAACGTGGGAAGCACAGTGATTGATCGTAAATGGCTCAATTCTGTGGGAATGAGAATTTTAGCCAAAGGTACGACGTTGGCCTGTTTCCATAGCTCTGGAAATACTGCAGTTATAAGATCATAGTTCTTAATAAAGGTGAAGTGATCGATTACGTAAGCGCTTATTAGTCTAAGGCAAATGGGATCAGCGCCTACCGAATTGCCCTTAGTAGAATTTAAGCATTTAATAACACCTTTTTTTTTTAGTGCTAGCAAATTTAAAGGATAGATTTTGCGGCTTTTGTACGGTTTTATATTATTCTGTAATATTAATTTATCTTGCTGTTTTATTAATTAGATGTGGATTTGGAAAGTGGGTATTTATTAAGTTTAGATTTAATAAGTTATTTTGTATATCATACTTATCTTCCTTATTTAGTCCTTATTATGTGACCACTGGCGAGCCATACCTTGCAGTTTGAGAAAGATTTCATGGAAATTACCTAAGCTAGTCCTGAGTAATGAGAAAAAACTGCTGCCCAAGAAATCATTACTTCCACATCTAGATTTTCTATCTAAGTCACTGAAATCCTCTACTTCAAAAACCCATACGGATAAAGTAAAAAAATATTTTGAGGTTTCTGGTTCTTGTACACACACTAAATCACATTTTTTTTTCATCCCCTTTAATAATGGGGTGGGAGTGCCAACATTTTTTTTGAGACCTTAGCTTCTCTTGTCTATACTAAATATCAATTTTATGAACTCTTACCTGCTTGATTTACCTATTTACTCCAAATTTACCCCAATTTACCCCCAAACCCTTCGACGGAACAAGATGAAAATATAATCTAGTTCTAGATCTCGTTAAAGTACATATGTGTACCAAATTTCAAGTCAATATCTCAAATGGTTCCAGAGTAAACGTGCACACAAAAAAAGTTACAGACCGACAGACAGAGAGACCGACAGAAATTTTTTTTTCGCTCAAACTTGAAATCTCGACGTTTCATGACATTCTAAGCCTATTTGAACAATAAAAATTTTTAAAAATTTTTTTGTCTTTACTATACTTCCACTGGATGTGGAAGTAAAATATATATATATTTTCAGTTTATGAACTGTTATCAGGTTTGTCGAAATAAACAATAAAAGAAACAGCTTTTATACAAGAACTCTATCGACCTCAAATGAAGCGTCAAATATCCTGTTAGAACCGGGAGAAGTGCGTGCATGTGAATGTGCGACAGCACAGATAATTCCGCTAGAGTGACATGTCTAAAACATTTAGGCGTTTTCGCAAGAGTGGATTGAAACTATACTGTGCGGTTTATCTCTCTGGAGGCACGCAGATCATCGGTAAGCTACATTCGAGTCTTCTCCGTTGCCGAGAGGGAAGTATGGATACGAGTTATTGGTAAACTCCAATCCTTTTTCACGAGAAACTTCCCTGCTTTTCGACTATAACCTCGAACAAAAAACCAATTGATGAGAATGATGTTGAACGTCTGAACGTCATTAAGGATTTTTACACGAAAGATAACTTGCGGTGAAAATGTCAACTTTATCCTGTGATTCAGTTAATACTTCCGCCATGCTGCATATCAATAATGTTTGATCCGTTCATTCTTTAATTCGAGTAGGTGTGATCAAATGGCTAACGTTTCATAAAATAATAATTTTTTGATTGCTTGTAGTTAAAGAATATATTGTTATAGTATTTTGCAAACGAAAATCTACCTATACAGGGTATCCTACTTAAAATTTCCGGGACAATTTTCTCGATAAATAACAGAGATATTTCAATTCTATAAAAGATATCCACTAAAATACATAAATAACTTCAGTTTTGAGTAAAAGTTTTTTTGAGATATTTCAATATAATTTTTTTAAGAACAAAATTCGCATTTTTTTTTCCAAATGTAACCATATGTCTACAATTTACAGTATAAGATTCAGTCGAACATACAACTTAAACATATCACAGAAATTAGACAATACACAATAAACAGTGATGTCAAAATCTTTAATTTCCAAATAGCGGTTTATTTATAATAATAATAATTTACCACCACAATTTTACATATGTTAGTAAGCATACACACACAAAGATACTAAACATATTATGGTTCCATCTTTTATGGCTCAGCCTGTAAAACTTTGTTATCCCGATTAGATTTTGTCAAAAATAAGGCCATTAGAATCTGTCTCAGAGCTATGAATTCTTCACCTCGAAACTATGGAAGTTGAGGCGAGAGAACCCCCTCTTAATCTTAGAAGAGAATATCTTAGCGCAAAATTTGTCTTAAAATTTCGTTGTTTTAAAAGTATGGGTAACATATGCAATAATATATCAGATCTTTGTATACAAGATCTCATTAATCTCTTCTGCCGAAAAAATGCGTCTCTGATGCAGATACTTTCGATGAATTAATATACAACCAGTGCTCCACAGAACATTCCAATTGCACCCTTGATGTCAGTCAATATTCACGTAAAGTAGAATTTCACAACTTTACCTTCACTTAATAAAAACATTTATGACTATATTCTTTTGATGTTTATAAAGAAAACCCCAAATCCTGTAGTGGTGTTGGTTGTGCTGTGTACATTCAAAACACCCAAGACTCGTTTAAGTATAGATTAAATAATATGTGCTCTATGTATACTGCCGAATCTATAGGAATAAGCAGAGCCTTAGATTGGGCCATGTGTAACTAAAATAATTTTGTAAACTTTTAATTATGACAGACTCGATCTCAGTTTTGGCCGCTATTTCTAATCCATCAAATCACATATATTCAAATTCAAGTATTGTAGAAATTATGGAAAAGCAAGCCAAGTTAAAAGATCTCATTAAAAATGTTATATTTCTTTGGGCTAAAGGACACTCTGATATCAGAGGGAATATTATAGCAGACAAATTCGCCAAGTCTTTAAGTATTGACGGAGATCCTATCGATAATTTACCTTACCCTGACATAATACCAGTCTTGAAAACAATTATGAAACAACTATGGGAAGAGGAGTGAACTAAAGTTTGTAATAACAACAACTATATATATTGTAAAATGAACGACAAATTACCTAGTTCCCCTTTGGCTAATAGAAGTCATCCAAACAAAAATATTAACATCAAGTATATCAGATGTGTATTTGGGCATGGAGCTGTCAACTCTCATTTATTCTAGGAAATAGCGTGCAAATTCGACGACGAGTGGTTACCGTCTGCCAGTCGGTAATCGAAGAGATCATATAAATACAATTTTTTTTTCTCTCTGGAACTTTTTGGTATGGTGGGAGGATAGGGAGGGGTGAGGGGTCATTTATTTTTAAATCGAATGATTATCGATATCTGTCCGCATAGGTCGTTAGAATATGTACTTCACATACCCCAATTACGCTGGCAGACGAAACTTCCGAACGGCGCGCGCGCTAACCGGAAAAAGAAAAAAAAATTTTTTGTTTCTTTTTCTGGTTAGCGCGCGCGCCGTTCGGAAGTTTCGTCTGCCAGCGTAATTGGGGTACGTGAAGTACATATACTAACTACCTATGCGGACAGATATCGATAATCATTCGATTTAAAAATAAATGCCCCCCCCCCCCCCTTCCCCCATCCCTCCACCATACCAAAAAGTTCCAGAGAGAAAAAAAAATTGTATTTATATAGTCTCTTCGATTACCGACTGGCAGACGGTAACCACTCGTCGTCGAATTTGCACGCTATTTCCTATACTAATTTATTTAAAATGAAATTATCGGGAACATCCTCTTGTGATTGCAATGGAAACTTGGATAACATCAATCACTGGATCTTCCAGTGCCATCATAATTCACGTACAACAACCTTATTATTGCAAGAACTAATTAAATCATTCCTTATAGACAGGAATGATCATTTAAAAACCGATGCCCAAGGAATCACTACTTCCACATCCAGATTTTGTATCCAAGTCACTCACAACGAAAAAATTTTGTAATTGTTTATGGAACTTTAATAATGTAATATTGAAATCCTCTACCCCAAAAACCCATAAAACGATACCCCACATCGGTAGCGGGGTGGTGGTGGTGATAGGGGGTGGTAGTGGGGGTGGATGAAGTAAAAAAACATTTTGAGGTTTCTGGTTATTGTACACACTAAATTACAATTTTTTTCATCCCCTTTAATAATGGGATGGGGGTGATAATGGGGGTGGCTAATGCCAAAATTTTGAGACCTTAGCTTCTCTTGTATATTCTAAATACCAATTTTATGGACTCTCACCTGCTTGATTTACCTATTTTCCCCAAATTTACCCCAATTTACCCCCCAACCCTTCGACGGTAAAAGATGAAAATATAATCTAGTTCCAGATCTCGTTAAAGTACATATGTGTACCAAGTTTCAAGTCAATATCTCAAACATTTCCAGAGTAAACATGCGCACAAAAAAAGGTACAGTCCGACAGACAGACAGACAGACAGAAATTTTTTTCGCTCAAACTTAAAATCTCAATGTTTCGTGACATTCTAAGCCAATTTGAACAATAAAATTTTTTTGTCGTTACTATACTTCCACTGGATGTGGAAGTAAAATAATGTTTTATAATTTTCTAAAACATACTGAACGTAAAATTTGATAGTTTAGCTGTTGTCTCCTTATGTGGACATCCTTTGGGCGTTATCCCATTTACCGTTGCCTACTTTGTTTTGTTGAGAAAAAAGAGTCGCCATGAACAGCACCTATTATCCTTTGTTATTGTTTTTTCTGGGTCTTGTGTTAGATAGGATACAACAATAAATTTTCGTGTCTGGATGGGCGCAGCTCAAAGCTCAACTAATTGGAAATAAAAAATAAAGAAATAAATAAATAAAACCTCCCAGTTTTCACTGATGGCTCTAAAATCGATTTTGGTACGGGATGTCCTAGAATGTAAATTTAATCTGCCTATACAGCCTACCCTGTAGCTAGTCAGGAATTTTTGAGCTTTGCCGATTCACTTAACTTTTTGAATATACTTAATTATTTATTCTAATTCTAAGAATATCTTGAGTAGTATAGATAACTACAAAGAACAATCGTCAACAATCGTGTGATTGTGAATACTATTGCAAAACTGGCTTCCTTGTCACAGAAACCCCCCCTGTTTCTGTTAATCTTATCTGAATTAAAGCACATTGTGATCTGTAACAAAATGAAGTGGTCGATAAAATTGCTAAGGAAGCCACGATAAGTGCCCCCTTCAGTTAAAATACCAGCGACTGATTTATTTACCATGTATAAGAAGAAATGGCAATATCAATACGATCAGAAGTACACAGAGCGAGGTACAAATTATTATCAATTAAACCCCCTGATTGCTGTACTAGATGGCATGACGAGTATCCTGTTTCAAGACCTTCAAAAACAATAATCTGTACGCTTGAGGAAAGAGCAATATCGTCTTCAGCAGAGTTAGATCTATCAGCTATTTCACCCTCATGGCATGAAGAAGCGGACGGACGCCTTCGTCGTCATGCTAAGCATGTAGCTGATAATGGCCACAACTGCGTTAGCATTCAAACGGTAGACTCGGATGTTGTGGTCATTGCAGTATCTGCCTTTTCAAATTTTGAAAATATTCAACAACTTTGGATTGATTTTGGAAATGGGAAAAATCGTGGGTTAATAAGCATCCATGACCCATGTTCTCATTTATCACAGGAGATCTGTAGCTTTTTGCCGATATTTCATTCTGCAATAGGTTACGATACCGTATCTTCATTTTGCGGAGTAGGCAAGGAAGGAGCTTGGAAGATGTGGATGGCAGATCCTAATATTAATTCCGCTTTTGAGCAGCTGCTAATGGGAAGACACGCAGATGAAGAAATCATGCGTAGCGTGCAAAGATTTGTGATTCTTTTGTATGATGTAACATCTCCCTTAAACACAGTTAATGAGTGTAGATGATTCCTTTTCATTAAAAAAAGTAGACCAATTGAGAATATACCTCCAAAGAAAAATGCAGCATATTTACTTCAGCATATCAAGCGAGCCACTCTTCAAGCTCTTATAGGGAAGCACTGTCTGGAAAAAGACTATCAAACTCCTTCGCTCGATACTTGGAGATGGGAAAAAACAATAAGCCAATGTGGTCTACTATTCCCGATGTCGCAAAAAGTCGTGAAGAACTAATTGCTTGTAGCTGAAAACAAAGGTGTTCTGTGTGCAAATGCGTCAGAAACGATCTTGAGTGTACGCAATTCTGCGCATGTGAAGGATATTCCCGCGATGGCGGAAAGTGAGGACGATGTGTCTGAACGCTCATATACAAAGTGTAATGAATCTATTGTAGATGATAATTTCATAAAGTGCGATGGTTTGTGTAATTCTATTTTTCACGTGGATTGCAGTGATCTAAAAAAAAGTGTGGCAAAAACTGTAAAAGCTTATAACTCCATAAAATGGTTATGCGAGGTATGCAGCAAAAATTCCGTTATTCTTCAACCTTTTCGCAATACAATTGAAAATTTGTTAAATGTAAAATTTTCCGAACTCTACGATAAGTTTGAAACCGAAAAAATGGTTATGTTAGAAACTATTTTGAATAATACAGTAAATGTCCCAGATAAACTAGTATCAACAAATAAAACAGCCTGGAATAAAAAACCATCCGATACCGCAGAGCAACAAAACATTATAATCCCTGGTCAAGATAATTCATATCACGCTCAAGTAAATAAAGAAAGTTATAGTACAGTCGCTAAGTCTAGAACAATTCAAACCAACCATTCTTTGTTTATTAAACCGAGAAGCTCCAATCAAAGTCCAGATGAACTTTGTAAACAAATCAAATCTGAAATAAATCCTGCAAAATTATCTATCTCTGTAAACCGAATAAAATCAACAAACAATGGTGTTATAATAAATTGTGAAAATACAGAGTCAGTAAAAAAATTAAAAGAAACATTGGAAACCAAATTTGAGGAAAACTGTGACCTTACTATTTCCAAAAATATTAGTCCTAAAATAATTATTTATGGCACTGAAAAAAATGATGAAACAACAGATGACGTCACCATGGCAAATGACATAATTTTAGCAAACAACATTCCTTCGACTGGAAAAAATTTTGTGTTCAAAATTGTTAGAAAAATCAACAGCAATGGCCTTATAAACCTTATTGTAACTGTAGATCCACAGACAAGATTGTTTATTCTAAAAAAGGGGCATCTTTTTGTAAATTGGAGTAAATGTCGAGCTGATGATTCTTATCATATAAAAAGATGCAATACATGTTGTGGTCTCGGCCACCTTTCGACAATGTGTAGTAACAAATTCCCTATCTGTAATATATGTGCTGAGGGCCACCAATCAAAAGTTTGCAGTTCCAGTTTCAATAGGTGTGCAAATTGTATACAGTCAAATAAAAATTTTAAGACATCTTATGACATAAATCACTCGGCGAAATCAAATAAGTGCCCATACTATTTAAATAAATTGTATATTGTGAAACAAAAAACTATGTTATTGTTAAACAGTGAATAGCAACTAAGACAAACAAATACATTATGTGTAGTACATCGCAACTTACAGTGTATAAAAAACAAAATCTAAGAAACTGAACTTCTCTTATCTCAAGAAAACATTGATGTCCTGTGTATCTCTGAGACTTGGATTGATCCTGGTTAAATAAAGTATGTACATTTTCCTGGCTACAACATATCTAGTTATTATTGTAGAAAATCATTCTTACATGGAGGTACCCTTATTTTGACTAAAAATTTTCTTAAGACAACAGAAAATAAACGACTGGTAAATTTAAGCATAGATAAATTATATGAATGTTCTGCTATTGAAATTACACTAGGTGACAAAGTTTATTGTATTGTATGTTTATACAGAACGCCTAATTCAGATGTAAATGTGTTTTTATCCAAACTAGAAGAATGTTTAGATATAATATGTAGTAACGATAACATCTCTAATATAATTATATGTGGTGATATTAACATTAATTTTTTATGTAAGAACAGAGACACTATGAATCTTATCGACATTGTAAATTCTTATTGTGTTAATCCTGTACTAGACAAACCTACTTATATTCAGAATACTAGGGCATCAGCTATTGATTATATAATGACAAATTTTAACAATAATTTGATAGAAAAATGTATCCTAGAAACGGGTCTGTCAGATCACACTGCCCAAAAAATTGTCTTTAATGTAAATACCTCACATAGCAAAAACCCATATACCTTTAGATCTTTCTCAAAAGCAAACATTTTAAAATTTAAAGAATTTTTAAATAACGAATCATGGGATAGCGTTTATCATAAACAAACTGTTGAAGCTAAGTATATAGCTTTCAACAGCATCTTGCATGGTTACTATAACTCAAGTTTTAAATTTGTCACCAAAAACCTCGACCCAAAGAATAATAAGAGCTGGATCACGAAGGGTATTAGGATATCATCTGTACGGCTTAAAGAGTTATTTAAAATGCAAAAACAAAATGGTATCTTTAAAGACTATTATAAATCATATAAAAAAGTGTATAAAGGAGTCATAAGACAAGCAAAAAAGATGTATTTCGACAATATTATCATAAACTCCGCAAACAAATCTAGAACCGTATGGAAAATAATAAACAGTTGTACTAAAAATGAGCTAAACATGCACCGTAACTTAGAAATGGAAATAAAAAATGAAACCACCACAGATAAAGAAATAATATCCAATGAATTTAACAACTTTTTTATTAATTTACCAAAAACTTTAGTTTCTAAACACAGAGATAATGTTAATACTTCTGCAAACAATTTATTACCTGTCACTGATGACTCAATTTGTCTAGAACCTGTCACTCTCCATGAGACAATTGATGTTATAAATAACTTAAAATTAACAAATTCGGTTGGTCCAGATGACTATTCTGTAAAAATTATCAAACAATGTACAAGACAACTTGCGGAACCACTAACACATATTATTAATGAATGTTTTAAGAGTGGATCTTTCCCTAGCCTCTTAAAACTTTCAAAAGTTAAAAAATGGAGACAGTAAGCAATTCTCTAATTATCGTCCGATATCATTATTATCAGTGTTTTCTAAAATTTTTGAAAAATTGTTAGCTAAACGTATAATTGCATTTTTAGAGAGTAAGAAATTCTTATCATCAAATCAACATGGTTTTAGACAAGATAGATCAACAACATCAGCACTTACAAATATTTTAGACTTTGTGTATAAAAATCTAGACCAAGGAAATAAAGTTATAGCTTTATTTATTGATCTGTCCAAAGCCTTTGACTGTGTTGATCATGGTATCCTGTTAAAAAATTTAGAGCGTTATGGCCTGCAAGGAACATGTAACAAACTTTTAACATCATATTTAGGTAATCGTAAACAATTTGTTGATTTTTTTGGTGTAAGATCTAAGGAATTGGAGGTGGACATTGGAGTTCCCCAAGGGAGTGTGCTGGGCCCTCTTCTGTTTATTTTATACACAAATGACTTAGATAATTACCTGTCTACATTCTTTTGTGCTTTTGCAGATGATATCTCAATCATTGCTAATGGTAAAGCCTTAACTGATGCAACACACTTATTGAACACTAACTTGCTCTCCATTTCGGAGTATTTCATAAATAAAAAACTTGTGTTAAATCAAAATAAAACTTTTGTTTTGGAGTTTCATCCTATTGGATCACATTACACATCAAGTGTATATGTGAAAAATGATGGGAAATCGATTCAACAGGTGAAGTCATTCAAATTATTAGGTATTAATATAGATCAGTCTCTAGATTGGAAAACTCATGTAACTTATCTATGTGGTAAATGTGCAAGCAGCTGTTTCGCCTTGAAAAGATTACGAAAAATTACAAACATAAGTACGGTAAAAACTTTTTATTTTTCTAACATTGAATCCCGTCTCCGATATGGGATTACTATGTGGGGTAATTCAACATGGGCAAATAGAGTATTTGTGTTACAAAAAAGGGCCATACGTTGTATGTTTGGAATTAAATATAGGGAATCTTGTAAAATGACATTCAAGCAACAAAAAATGTTTACTCTGCCATGTTTATATATTTTTGAAATTTTGAAATTGGTAAAAAAGAATTTATCCAACTTTAATTCTTTAAATATGCACCACAGTTATCAAACTCGTCATGGTTCTGATTTGCAACATGAAATACACAGACGAATTATACAAATCTAATCCATATTATATGGGCCCTGTGCTCTATAATAAACTTAGTCCAAATTTAAAAAATGTTGCTAGCATAAAAACATTCTTGGCAAAGTTAAAAGTATTTCTTACTTCCAATGCATTTTATTCTGTGGATGAATTTCTAATGTATTAATTTATACTACACACTTACTTATGCATATTTTTATTTTGCAATACTGTTTTACTGTTATCATATATGTATATATATATATATATATATATGTGTGTATGTGTGTGTATGTATATATGTGTATATATGTATGTGTATATATATGTGTATTAATAAATTTTTCACACGTGTCAAAATTTATTATTTAAGGGGGAAATGTCGCAATATTCTCCCCAAACAATATAATATATTGGAACAATTCACTTTAAACAATAAAATTAGTAATCTATATCAAATTAAACTCAGAAACGCCACTGATGGTGGTTACTTTATGCACGAGTGCTTGTGAGATGCAGAGGCACTCCAATCACATGCTGAAGGCAGGTTTATGTCGTTAAAATAAAGCACTGCAGTTGAATTTAGTAATAAGTGTTTGAATTGTAAATAAATTTATCAATATATCTAGCAGTAAGAAAATAGTGCATACCTGTACATTGGAAGACTTTATTTGTAAATAAGACCAAAACAAGGTATCGATAAAGTGCAACGATGCTTAAACAAACTTTTGCACAAAGCCAAACGGTGGCAAACCAACAGGAACTCTTGACACACATGAGAGGATGGTTTGAACCTAAAAACAATAAAAATTTATCAATAAATAAAAAGTGTAATCATAAATTTAACAATAAACAATTAAAAAGGTGATAATTTGTAAGCTTAAACAAGCACAAACTTATAATAAAAGGACTACATAAGCAGGGTAGAAAATAACAAAAAGTTTAAACGGGAGGTTACGCTTGGAACCAAACTTCACAAGTATTTCATAAAAATACCTATCGTAATAGGATAAAATTTGTCAAAACAGAAACAATATGGTTTATACTTACTCTACGACGTAAGTTCCCTTGAATTAAACTTCAAATGGGGCCCACAGTGAGAAAATCACATAGCTGTCAGATGAACTTTTCTTAAAAATGTGTAAAATAGTTTGTAAAAAGGTTTTTTCTTAGAGTATTTCACTTTGTTGTTATAGAGTTTGGCCAGGTCCATAGAATTAGTGTAGTTTTGTCCAACACGTCATGTAGTATTTTGTAGGGGGTGACAAGTTTCTCCTCAAACGACATGCTAAAATGCATAGTTCAGTATTAGTAAGAATAATAGAGTAAGGTGTTGAAATTGTGTTAATAAATGTTAAATGTATCTTAAACTATAAGCAGGAATATGGTTTGGTAGCTAAAATTAGGTATTAAGGCTAGAAAGTGTTAAAATATGTCCGAGTTCACATAACCATGAAAAATTGCAATTGAGGCACAAATCAATATGTACCGCATATCAAAATACTCAGAAAAGCATGAGAAATAAAACTCAAGTAGTGAAATAAACATTTAATAAAACACAAAGCTAAAAAAAGTAAATTCATAAATTAAATTTTTCTTTCAAAAATATCAAGACGTAAAATCCTGTCAAATACTTCATTTTGGCCCAATAGAAAGCCAGAATTTACAATTCAGTCATTATTCAACAACGAAACTAACCGCACGCAAATTTTTAGCGGAAGACATAACCTAAAAATATTTAAAAGAAGAAAATTGAAATTTTGAAGTAAAGTAAATGTATTAAGTATTCAAATCAAAGTAAGAGTAGTGTAATGACTCAAAAATAGTTTCCTTGGTTATATGAAAACGAGAATTAAGAAAATAAATCTCAAATTTTGTAAAATTGTAATTTGTAAACAAGGGCAGTTTCCCTATATGTAAAAGTCGTCTTCGAAAATATATTTTGGTACTCACCTCGGCACAAAGTAAAGTGCAACGAAATAGTGCATCGTTTCAACAATAATCCAGTATCCAGAGAAGTTTTAATTTGCAACAAAACAAGAACGAAACAGAAGGATCGCCCATATCACATCAGCTGTACCGTCGATTGTCAACACTGCAGCCAAGTTAGCAACGACAACTAGAAGCGGATTTCTCTCCACAATCTTGGTATTTGCGGTCGCGCGGTAGCTACCGATCGGATGTAAGGTAAACAGTCTCACTAGTACGTAAGAATAAAACCACATCAGAGTTTTCTTTTTGTAAACTAATTTCATGTCAGATTTTTAAATAATTATATGTTTTAAACGGCGCCCAACATTCATTTTTGTAAAATTTAACACTGTAAAAAAATTCTTGCAAAACAACCATATTCCAGTAAATTTAATAAAACAAATCTATTCTCAACTACAGTGTTTTATTGATCGTAAAACTCCTGATTTGTATAATTTGAACCTACTTTAACCCTGAGAGGAGTAAGTCTGCAAGAACAGACACTAATGCTAAACAAATAAAATAAAAATTTATTATCGCTTTCCACACACAAAATAGTGGGAAACATAATAGTATATATATATTTTTTTCTTTCATTTGATATCTGTAATGTTTTTTGACTTGTCCTATATCATGTATGTGATCTATTGGATGAATAAATGTATTCTATTCTATTCTATTCTATTCTATTGTTCTCAAAATTATTAGTTATAAATATTTTCTTTTTTATATGAAAAACAATTTTTTATTAAAATGGTTACACAAACTTTTTTGCTTTTTTTCTTGACTCAAAGGATGGAAGACTTAAGGGGGAGGGGTAACTATCTCTTTACAGATCTATCTCATCAAACTTTGACTACAACCACTAAATTTATTGACCACAAGAACAAAAATTTATACCAAATACAAATATGGAGATAAAATGTCAAATTTTTGCCACCATATTTAAAAAAATAATAAAAAACATTATAGACATCACGTTAGTATACAACACATATTTAAAAGTGGGTTTTATAAAAAAATACGGCGTTTAAGTGGATCAGTCTATGCCTAAAACTAGTTTCTCGACCCCTCATTTCATGACGTCATTACCGGTGGTGGGTAGTCCGAAATTTTGGGGTCTGGGGCATTTTTTCATCATTGTTATATATAGTATCTATATCCAAAAGGGCACGTTCGCCGCAAGCACTGAAATATTTTTATGATTTTTAATGCTATCCGACCGCACTATTAACACCATGTATTCAATGATTCTATTATATATTATTTATTCTATTACGAAGCGCCACGGATGTATCATCTGACACGGTAATTGCAGTATCATCCACAAACATTGTTCCACGGCCATGTTTTATGTAGCTTGGTAAATCATGTATATATAGCATGAACGGTAATAGGCCGAACACTGAACCCCAAGGAACTCCAAGTGTGACATCAAGTATATCCGACTTCTGGTCATTTAACTTAATCAATTTTCCATGTAGAAAATTAGCCACAGTCAAATGTCGACACTACATAATTTAATGTTTAATATTTCTTTATTGACAGTGTCAAATGCTTTGGAAAGATCGAACAGCAGTGAGACAACATACCTGCCTCCATCCGAGCGTTGATAAACATACTCCTGGAGATGATAGCAAGCCGTCTTAATTGATCTGTTCGACCTAAACTCATGCTGCGAAACTGTTAGTATCTTATTATTTTCCAGATAATTAGAAATTCTGTTGTATGCCACCCGTTCAGGTGTTTTAGAGAGAATACTGAACAGGGATATTTGCCTCTACTTCTCTAAATCGGTGGGATCTGGTTACCATTCGAATGTTAAACGTAAACACATTTCAAGCTACTTAACAATTTTAGGACATGGCAGTCCACACCCTTCTTATGTGAACTACATAAATAAATCAAAATTATTATCAAATTTGTTATGAAATATTGCCGCTATTTGAAAATAAATGTCTCGTAAATCAAAAACACACTTACAAAAGTAAATGTTTATCCTCTTAAGCGTTTCCCAATATTTTTAAACACACCACCCCTAAAATTTCATTATTCTTAATGGTTCCACCGCGAACATACAGAAGAAATATAATATTGAAAGTAAACACTGGCTTGTTTATTCAATTTTCTTGCTATTATTAACTGAGAAAATAAACAATTTAAACACTTATTCACTTTGTATTGGCGTATGAGTGTGAATGTTACGCAAAAAGAGTAACAAGTTGATTCTCTGTTGTGATTAACAGAAGGTAATTAACTTTTTGTTTCGTTAATGGTTAATTCCTATTTAATGCACAGCGAAATCTGGTTTTAAAAGTGGTAATGATCCAAGACGAAAATACAGAAATTAACATTAAATATTAAAATGGAATTAAGTGATTAGATTAATATCTATGCTAAAAATCACAATGATACAGAGCTGCAACGAATCATTTGAAAGAAGATTTAAATAAAAAATCAAAGATGCTTTACTTTTTATCAAATGATTTAAATCAAACATGCTTTTGTCTATAAAGCAGTATTCAAATTATAAATCTTTTTCAGATGTAAGTCTTGATAATATTTAAAATCATTTTGCAAAAGATTTAAATATTTTTTACCATTTTCCTGATTTAAATCAATGGAGTATGATCTAAATATGAGAAAGATTTAAATTACTGAAAATCGAATCCTTTTTAGCTTGATTTTTTCTTTTTCGAGTATTTAAATATTTTTTAAATATTGAGGAATGGTGTTGTGACAAAAATAACACTAGTATAATTTATAAATGTATAAAATTAATCCAGCAAACACGTTATAGGTGGCAAAGCAATGGGCCATTAGATTCATGACTGGTACAGTGTTGGCAACTTTTGCCAGTATACCTGAAAAGCGAATACAAAGTATTGTTCAACATCGTTGGTACGTTAAATATATAACACCACTCTTTTGTCAACACCATTAAAAAGCTAATGCTAACCATTATAGCTCTCGTGTTGTAATTGTAAATTGATGACCCTATGTGTTTAAGACGCCATTTTGTTATTGTGCATTTGGAAATATTTAACCATCTCTGATTGATTGATTGATTTTCCAGCGTACGGTAGGCATTGCTGCCACTCCCAGATATACAGCTGGGCCTGCTACGTCCACTCTGGGTTGGACTAAGGTCATGCTTGTTGCCAGTAAGATGCGTTACCGCATTATGTCGTGAAGGAGAGTTCAAGCTCCCTTTTTTGTGTTTTTGGTTCTGGACTTCTGCCTATTCTGAGTCTTCTTATGGTAGAGTACATATCGTTGCGATTTCTTTGTGGTGTTCATTTTTTGATCTTGATCCTCTCAATTATTGTTCTCCGCTGTAGCATAGTCTCCCTGTCTTTGGTTTGTCGATGTTCGATGCTAGCGCTTGCTTCAGCAGAGATGGTGGGTCCTTTCTTTGTACTTCATTGCATACATCTCTATCCATTTTAATTGTCTTTCCTCCTAATTCTGCTCTTCTCAAAAGCTTCTTCTGTTGGCTTTTATTGTTGCCACGTTTTTTGGCTCAATTTGTCATCATTGGACGTTGTGGTGTATTGTTGTTTCCTTTACGTCTTTTCTATTCTTTTATTTCCAATTTTCCGCATAGAATTTTGAGGTCTGTATTGACTTCTGCTGTCCTTTTTGCTTTAACGTATTTGACCCTTTTCCTTATCTCTCTACCTAGTAGACAGGTTTGTCTTTTGCTCCACGTGTTTGTTATTGTTAAATCAGATATGTGTGCTTGACTTTCCAACGCGTGTTCATTTTCATAAACCATGTGTGGAATAGAGTTTTTCCAATGATGCTTTTATATTCCATTCCATCTGGTCGTCTTTTCCTATATATGCGTTGAAGCCTTCTAATATTATAATCGGCATTTTTCTTTTTTCGTTTGGGAGAAAAATTGTACCACATGAATTTCCATTATCCATTTATGCAATGTAAAGAATTCAGTTTTCGGACGGTATACTAGTAAACTAATAGAACGCCACTCACCAGTAAATAAAATAAAGTAAAAATTAAAAATTATTAAGAAATTATTGACCTGTAAGAAAATGTGTTTATTTAGGGTTGGATTGCACTATTTTATGGATGCATGTGTTTACTTACTGATAGCTTTAATCCATTATTACCTCGCTATAAATTTATGGTGTCAGCGGTCGACATTTTCAATGTATATGTATAATTACTTCTCAGATTTTCTAAGAAAGTCGTTTGAATCAGCCTCTCAGCAGTTTGTTACAGCATTTGTAATGCGAAGAATATGCAACACATCACAAAAACACACTTTTTTTTTTCAAATACAGATTATGTACGAAATTAATCACTACTCACAGAATCACTAATTGCACGTAAGATATGTATTATTCCTCAAAGCTATCTCACTTGACACCTTAAAATTATATTAGTAGAGTAAAGTCTGGAAGTAAAGTCGCTTAGTTTTCGAGAAAAAAAAAACCGGCGTAGAACCAAACCAGACTTAGTGGGATTCTTTAGTAAGATAATCGTGTATACGAAATCGTTTTTTACGACATTTTTCGGTGGTCGAGAACTTTTTTATTTCGGAAAAACTCAAAAAAATAGATTTGTAATGAAATATGTTTTTTAACGTCGCCACCGCTATATCTCTGAAAATATTTGTGCTCTCAAGCTATTTTTTTTAGATTAAAGTAGACACAATAGCGCTTCGAAAAACGTCCCACGTGAACCCGATTAATTTTTTTTTATGTTGGTAAAATAATAGGAAACTCAAACTTGTTATTTTCAGTAGCGTAATTTTAGGCAATCGAGAAAAAAGTTTATTTATGAAAATTTGTATATACATGCTGCGTACAAATTGAAGCTAATAGTTGAAAAAAGTTTTTAGGATAAAAATTTTTCATGTCTCGTTCATAGTATTGAGTCAGCGATTTTTTTTAACGGGCCAAAGTCATATTCTTGCGCGCTCGGCTGTAGCAAGCCTGCCGACTGCAACGATCTGACGATCCCGGTCGGGGTGTATATAATAGTTTAACTTATATCAATAGGTACAAAACCAGTAGTGATCAAAAGCATCTAGGGGATCAATATTATTGTTCGATATTTCATATATTGTACAGCAGTATTGATCATATGTTGTTAATATTAAGAAATTGTATAATAAATATTAAATAAACTCCTTTTAATAATAAAAAGACAGGTGGTAGTAGTACAGTACCTAGAGGTAAAAAATATGCAAAACTTCGAAGTAATGTCATATTGAACGGATTTCGTTCATTTTTGGCAATATAATAGTAAATGTTTCACAGAAAAGTTTCTATATTGAGCGGGGGCCTGTTAATTTATAGGGGGTGGATGCCACCCCCTTTGAGGGGGTGGCACTTAAAAAATATATGAAGTACAATCATATTTTAAGAAGAAAAGGTTCTATGCAATTTTTCATATAAATTAATAGTTACAACGACTTGCGATTTTAGCTTAAAAAAAGGTATTTCTAAACGGCTTTCGTCAAGTATCTCAAAAAGTATTACTTTATCGAAAAAATGTTATAGACCAATTACAGAAAGTACAAACTGGGAATTAATTATATTTTTTGTTTATTGATGTAGGATTAATAATTTCGGAGATATTTAAGTTTACATTTGGCATCCAAGTGTTCGTAAGATAACTATTTAGAGTGAGAGTTAAATATCTCAGAAACTGTGACACCTACGCCAAGGATACTAATAGATACAACAATAGGTTATTAATTAAGCTCTTAACTATTTTTTTATTTGTTTATGTAGCATAAAAAACAAAGAAGTTATGATCGAAGCAATGTCCGTCCACACATTATTTTCATAACAACGTCGCCATTTTGCTACTGCAATTAGCCAGTAATTAAAAAAAAAATTAATTTTGAAATTAATTTTTTTTTTAATTACTGGCTAATACGGTTTCTCATTAATATGCAGCATGACGCAGTTGCTCAAATTTTTTGGTTCGTATACAGCACTTGCTTTAGAAAAAATACAGTTTAAACTATAAAGGTATTTTCGACAAAAAGCATTTTTTTTCCTATTCCAAATATCTCAATAAATATTAGTTTTGTTCAAAAATGTGTAGAGACCAAAAATAAAGCTCATAAACTAATAATGAATTTCGCTTGTTTATTTATTTACATAGATTTCTTAGTTTTGGAGATATGAGTTTACAAATGGCATCCGAACGTTCATAAGACGAAAAATGCAGTTTAAATGTTAAATATTTCAGAAATTGTGACGCATGCTAAGAAAGGAAATTAAAGACAATTAATTGCGCTTTCAAATTATTTTTTACTCGTTTTGTTACTCTAATTAGCCAATAATTTAAAAAAATTATCTCAAATACAGTTTTTCGTTAAAATGTAGCATTACCTAAATGCTCAAATTCTTTTTTGGTCATTTAAAGCACTTGCTTTAGAAAAAAATGCATTTTAAACTTTAAAGGTAATTTCGAAACCCTTGGATACCAAATATAAACTTAAATATTTCCGAAATTATTAATCCTACATCAATAAACAAAAAATATAATTAATTCCCAGTTTGTAGGGTGCTTTCTGTAATTGGTCTATAACATTTTTTCAATAAAGTAATACTTTTCGAGATACTTGACGAAAGCCGTTTGAAAATACCTTTTCTAAAAGCTTTTATTTTAAGCTAAAATCGCAATTTTGAAGTCGTTATAACTTAAAAACTATCAATTTATGTGAAAAAATGCATGGAACCTTTCCTTCTTAAAATTTGATTCTATTTCAGCTCCAATAAATATATATATTTCTTAAGTGCTACCCCCTGAGAGGGGGTGGCACATTTTTTCTGAATGATATCTAATTTTTTAGATGACAGTAAGCAACTCCACCCCAACCTAGAATGCCATATATTAATCTATATTCAACTAACGCTACTTCTACTCGACTAATCTGACCAACCCTGCATGCGAGGTGTATTAATTGCGTCCCAATGTCGCGTTTAGCGCTGATAAAAAAAATCGCTGTTGCCAAACGGTACACTTTAGGAAAAAACATATTGTTTCAAAAACTTTTGTGATTATTAGGCTTTATTTTCTTCGCTGCATGTATGCAAATATTTTCAAAAATAAAAAAGTTTATCGATTGGTGAAGATTTCAATACACAAAATATGTATTTTTAGTTTATTTGATTTTTAAAGAAATGAAAGTGCGAATTGTGCCCAAACCGTTTATATTGGTAAAAGCGCTACAGTGTGTGCTTTAATTTGATACAAAACAAATTTCGGTAGCTTTAATAGTTTTAAAGATATGGCGGTGGAAACAAAAAAAAACAATTTTCTTTAAAAATACATTTTTTTCACTTTTTATTGATTTAAAAAGTTCGAGACCACAAAAAAATGTCGTAAAATATGATTTCATATGCCCGGTGACATACTCAAAGGAACCTAATATGTTTGACCTGGTTCTACGCCAAAAAAAAAAAACTACACGATAGACTTACGAAATCGCTGCTCTATATCTTTTACACTTTGTATTTGGCTAGGGTTTGGACCTAAAAAAGCACTGCAATGTTTTTATGGGAATTAGTCATTAAGACATCAATAAACTTGGATAAATAAACTTGGGTGGTACTTTAATAATGAGAGGATACTTAGTATATTAGGTTTTGAGTTAATAAATTAGATTAATAGAGATTAAGTTGATAAAGTTATTAAAGTAATTAAATTCAATAAAATAAAATAAACTAGTTTATAACTTAGCTTTCCGTGGCGTTTGGCGTTGTGATTGCTGTTTTTATTCTCTCTTCTTTTTGGGCTTAGTACACTTAAACCACTACTACCACTGCATACACAAATTTATTATTTATTTATTTTCACTTTTACGCCTAGTATGTCTGTACCTATTGCTTTGCTTTATAAACACGTGTTGTTCGCTTTTGACATTGAATACTTATTGGTTTCTTTAACGCAATAAAGCACTTGAAAGGGTCTTTTAGGTCTATAGATAGGCCTATTCCCGTCGACCGTCAACTAAGGCACAGCTTAACACTTAATTTTTGGTACTATTTAATAAACACTAATAGTAATTTTCAGTTTATTAATTGTATATGAACTTTTTTTTCCTATTATGACATGTCACGTTATGAGGAATTTCTTGGCCCACCGGTGGCCTAAATTTGAGTTTAAACCGATTTTTTAGTACTTATTTCGGGAGCGTCTTACGATGCGTCTGTACACACCGTTTGTCCTTGGAAATATTTAACCATATCTGGTATATTAAGTATATAAAAGCACTTTTTTGCCAATATCTGAAAAGCGAATACAAATTACTTGTCTATAATCATTATTCAGACCTTTAGGACAAGATGGGAGGCATCCATGTTTTCATTCGATCGAAAAATAGATCTAGTAAAATTTATATTATTTTCTTAAATGCTTGTCCAAAGTCACATTTTAATTCACTAAATCAATGTATTAACTACTAATGATTACTCTTGATGACCCTGCCATCTTGAAATTTTGCAAAAAAATAAATATTCAGATTCTGTTTATTGGGGCCTAGACTAATAAAAAAAATGGTGTTCTTTAGTTCTAGCTATAAATTTGAAGAAATATAAACAGTTCATCATGAAAAATAAGGAATTTGTTATTTTTGCTTTTTATTTGCAAATATTTGATATACCTCCCTCAAATGCTCAAATCTTCAAATAAAATGGTATTTTGTGGCCACTCTGTATATTGCTTTTACGTACAAAATAATAATGTTATATGCAATGAAAATACATTTAGATATTATTAATTTCATGAAAACAGGTTATCTAGTATTAACACATGAAAGCTATTCATATTCTATTATCTTTAAATAGGTTAGAGCCAGTAATAAGAAATTTCAGATCGTTTCTAAAACAATCCATTTCGCACAAAGCCGATCGAATCGAATTGTCGTGTAAAGACAATATTCCCCTTTGCTACCATTTGATTTACAGCTGCTTATTGTACCGTAACAATACCAAAATACATATATTTCACAAATCTTAAATACGAAACATTTTATTTATCGACGTCTCGATGCAACACGACGCCGTTAAGCATTTGATTCGATAATAATCGAATCGATAAGGCGCAGCGTGTCTCAAAGTAAGAAACACCAGTAGTCCAGTCCTCAGAGGCTAAATACAAGGTCAATAAGGAATTGGTTGGGCAAAGTAATTTTATTGCATTTTTGGATGTATTTAGTAATGTATTTCATTTTACGGAAACAAACTTAAAGGGGAACATAAAAATCTGAAAATGGTCGACTATTTTACGAATAGTATAAACGTATACAAACCATTTTGCAATCAATATAAAAAACAATTACTTCACTAATTATTTACTAATTGGTTTAAAACTTCTTTATATAAACGTTCAACTTAATACACTCAAAGAAAATGATAGGTAAATTCAACCAAAAAGAGCATATGAAATCGCGCCTATCTAGTTTCATAGTTAAATCAATCAGTAAAGAATAGTCATACAACTTTATTTGTTTTCGTAAACAAATAGTAGTTTAATAATCATATCTTCTTGTAACAAATTAAATAGTACAATGCCTTTTTTTTATGTTCACTAACCATTTTCAATTTGGTCTACAATTAAATAGTACAACGACTTTGTTTTTTGTTCACCAACTAATTTTTAGGTTGATCTACACTTTATTGTATGATGAAGTTTTTTTTGGTTAGCCAAAATCTCAGTATTGAGACATCAGACCACCCAAACCAAAGATTAGAGATCGTTTATAAGATCCATCCAAATATATCGATGATGCCCGAGAGCATTTGAACACTGCAATCATGTTATTAATTTTCTATAAATTCATAAGAGTGCAAGATAATGCATGATGGATTATTGTTAGTGATTTGTATGTGGCGTCATCTGGGAATAATTTCTGTAATAGACTACGTGGTAAGCAAGCAAATTTTATGGTAATTCTTTTAGAACTTCTAGAAGACGACAATAATATTGGTTTGTCTACCAAGTACAATAGTACAGCGAACTAATACTGGGTTAGAATTACAATTCGATAATAGTTAAAAATAAAATATACTATTATCTAGTTTAATTTGACAGAATTCAACAAAATAATAGTCAGACGAACAAAATAATAGTCTTATTCATCTATTTTTTAAGTTAATGTTTGTTTTGTTGTACGACAACTTTTTATTAATTAAAATAACAATCACCTCTTGTTTAAAAATACCATCAATATAGTTTGGTTTAACAAAATTAACGATATTGTTAGTTAACCATTTTTTTTTTGTTGAATTTACCCATACTATTTCTTTGAGTGTACATGGCTGTTAATAATGTTTGCAGATTGCAGTGTGTTATTGTCGAATGTTCAATAGTAATGCAGATAGATATAGGCAAATCTCGTAGCTATGGCCATCACGCCCATTTCCTGTTAAAAATGAATACACTCTAAATACGTAATATTTGTAAACTATTTATGTGAATAATGCATAAAGAGTGAGAAAGATAAACAACGTAAGAAAACTTTTCTTAAAATCTCTCGATTCCTTCAGAGGATAAAGCGAACTTACGATTACTGATTTTCAGAAGATACAATTTGATGGTACAGAACTATATTGCACAAGCTGTTAAGAAATAAATTTGTGCAACGCCAAAGCAACCATTAAGAGACATATGGTTAGTCCATATAAATAAATATATTTTCAAATTTGAAAAGGTATATATATTAAATGTATTCAAAATCTTTTACATTCTAATATATCATATTTTGTGCATATACAGGGTGACCCACTTAAAACTCCCGGCGCCATTGTCTCGATATAATAACCAAAAGCGATATTTGAATTCTGTAAAAGGTATCTACTAGAATATATAAATGACTTTTGAGTAAAAGTGGTTATTTTACACATTGAGATATAGATGGCGTTGCGATGCAAAGAAATGTTTAGATCCTAGGTATGATGAAATGTGTTGCATGAGATGGAGAATTATATTCTAAGCAACTTTTTTAATATGAACAATTTTCGAAAAATCACTGGTTTTCGAGATAGTTGAACTTCAATGTAATTTTTCAAGTAACAAAAATCCCATTTAGTGTTCTTTCAAAATTATGATTAAATTTCAATGAAACTTAGAGAACATGTAGTTCTTCTAGAGTACTATAATCGCTTAATGTCTTAAATTAAAATATGTACTAAAACTGCTAAAAAACCGTAATTGTTGCTAAAATTTTGCATTCATATGAAATCCTGACATCAAAATTTAGAAATGTGCACAATGGCTCATATTTGTAGCTTTTAAGAGTACTTTAAGACGACAGTGAGAAACAAAATTTCTCATTTAAACCTTCTCTGAATTTGTTTATAATTTTTGAAATTGTAGTTATAAACAAATTCAAATAACTGTGGATTTTTTATAAAACAAAAAACGGTAAAGGAATTAGAAACAAGATAAAAAAAGCTTACATTAAAAAAAATGCTCTGCTTGCATTTGAAGCCGAGATACGTTAGTTATTGCTTTTCGGTCGTTTATGAGTAAACAAATTAATATTTCTACTCGAAATTTGGACTCTTTCTTCCCCAGTGCTTATATTTTTGTCAGCTGAATACAATACAGAACTACGACTTTTAAAATTGCATCGATAAAGCTTCTTTGAAAATATAACGAATGGTTGACACGGAAAATATGCTTCCCCCACTCCTCGAATTTTACAACTAGGCAAGTAAGATAAGTGGTTTCTTCCGGGTGTTGCCGTGGACGTTAAATTTGACTTGACATTTCGCTGATCATGCTCTTCAGAAGAATTCTAAAGACTGAACTTGTTGTGTTCCACTCTTGGCGCAGCTGATCGTGACTGTTCAAACTACAAGACTACTAGTGCTTAACATGTTACTCAGTCGATAACTCTCTTCTCTGCTAAAGTAATGATTCTCCAGTTGTCCTTGTGTAATAGCGCATATTTCTATTCAATATTTTGATATTCTCGTAGTCGATTTTATGTTTCTGCCACTGCCGACTTATCTGTGTACCCTGTGTAAGTCTTATTTCTTTGGTGTTCCTTGATTCTACACTGCATACTACGCCCTGTCTGTTCGATGTAACTCTTGCCACCTAAACACTACAATTGGTAAACACACTTGGATAGCAGTTAATTTAACGTGGAATGATTTGTTTAAAAAAAATTATACATTTTTCAATTTTTGTCTTATTGAAACTTCATTTTTTTAAAATTGTTTATTTTTTACTTAGATTCTGTTTGTTCACTTTAATTAAACTTAAACCAATTTGTTTAGCTTAAAAATTAAATTGGTTAAACAAATAATACGCGGACCTCACTGAAACTACAAAACTGAACTGTGAACTTAAGTTGGCCCCCTGAACACGTTAAAACAAAAATCTGCGATGACCAGACAATTCACATTTCGAAATTTTTAGTCTTAATTTAACTCCACTATAAAAACAGCAAAAGACATCAAATCATACTATTTGAGATATAACGCAAAAACTGATTTATTTTTATTTTTCCCATTTGGGTTCTTAAGAGCAAAATGAAACACGTTAATTTTAGTTCAAATACTTGCTAAAATTGCTTTATCCAACCAATTCCTTATTCAAACCGCTAGAGACTGGACTATAACACCGCGTAACACTGACAAATTGTAACACATACAGCGCCATCTCTCAGTGGCATATGTCGTTGACAGGTAACGTTATCAGAAACGAAGCATGAGATATGTGCTTATACATTTGAAAAGGATATCAGTGTGTTCTTTTCGTATTGGAAATATATTTGCTTTGAAATTGCCGACTTGTTTGACAATTTATATAAGAATCAATGATACGTTATTTCTTTTCGAATCTTATTGCATCACACGCTTCTGTGACTGATAAAATAGACGGTATGTTTTTCACTTGTGTGCATTCGCTGTGTGCGTTACCAGGTAACACGAGAAAATGCATATTTACTTGTTGTTTTAGAAATTGAATTATAATGCCCACTAGGCTCAAATAATACAATAAAGTATTGCACAATTTACTGAGACAGTGCGAGATCATTAACATAAGTGTTAACAGAAATTTTTCATAATAATTTTGTCGTACATTTTTTCGAAAGGTAATATATAGAGTGTAAATTGACAGATTATTATCTGTCTCAAGCGCTTTAGAGGGGGAAGATTCAAACTTTGATAGTAAACTGCCAATTTACATGAATTATATTACCTTTTGGCAACTTAGCTTGAAAAAAAAATTTGTCAAATAAGAAAGATGTGAACCAACTATTTAATTGTCTTCTAATACCTAATGCATGCAACTTCACGGAAACAAAATCTCTGTCAACCATGTCAAATGCGCGAGTAAAGTCAAAAAGCAATGCGATTACTATTTCATTTTGATCCACTTTATCATAGACGTATTGCACAAAGTCTGCGCAGCTAGCTTCTGTCGATCAACCTCTTCGATAACCGTGCTGGCATGATGATGAAATGTTATTGGTATCTAAAAATTCTAGTGTTTTATTATAGATGACTTTTCGAAAATTTTAGAAAAAACGCTCAACGATAGGTCTATTATGGTGATTACATTTTTTATATATTGGTACTATGGTTGCGTATTTTAGAAGATCTGGAAACTTACCACAAGCAATTGATACATTAATCAGATCTGCCAGAATTTGAGATAATTATTTACAGAATTTTTTTACAATGTTAATAGGGATCATATCAGGACCTGTAGATTCTTTATTTGGTATTTATTTATGCACACAAGGGCTAAGCTTTGAGGGTAAGTGGCAGATGATATTTTTTAAATTTCGGTATTATTCTGGTAGTAGATATGCTGTAGTTATATAACGTTGCAACTGAAAAATAATTCAGAGGATTTGAGAACATTTTCAGGATTTCGTTAAAAATCAAGATGGCCTAACTTCCGACTGGACCAGAAATGGAAGTTGCAGACTCCTGTAGCTAAAAAACATGTATTACGAAATAGAATCAACAGCAAATTTCATAAAGGTACCCCAAATAATAAACAAATATAGTGTCTCCATGCATCGTAGTCAATCGATATAATATGCTTGAAGTTCTAAAACCCAAGTACATACAACAATGTATAACAAATTTATTTTTGGTCTAATGATTGCGCATAATGATGATTGTATCCTCTCCTACAAGTAAATTTCATAAAGAAACAGAGCATACATACATTATCATTCGACTTTTATTCGAATAAAGAACGTAATCCTTGAGATTCGGTTCTGCGAGGTATATGGCCACTAAAATTAATAATTTATAGTGAAAGGCACTCCTTTTGCTGAAATGAGAGGCCATTAAAACAATGTTTACGCTGGAGCGCGTCTAAGTATATAAAAAATGCATTCTCTTGGAACAATGTATCATAATATTTTGTGCGGTAACAGTTGATAGTCACATGAAAGAAGATATTAGATGTATAATCAATTCAAAAATTATGATGCTATCTTTTACATCCATCAGAGTTTTTTGCGGCTAAATTTCATTAATAAAATAATAGTGAGGTCATATTTTCTATAATACACAGATAACTGATAGCAAAATTTAATAAAAGCCGATTAAATTATAGCCGATAATTTATTTCACTACGGTTGGGTCAAGGATAACAAAGTAGTCTACAAAATACCGTGGATAATAATTTTAACAAAATTGATTGTTTCCATTTTATAATTACTTAGCAGAAGTCCGCAACTAAACTAAAAATAACTCTAGGCAATTACTGTATCATTTCACTCCTCATAAAATATGTATCTATAATTTATACCACTCATATTTTTGATGAAAACAAACATTTGATGGAGAAATAGTATAAAAACACATTAAAAGAGACCAGAAGAGAGAACATTACGTGTGCATCTTTATTTTGTAGGCTACAGCAAAGCTTTTGATAATGAAGAAATGTGGGCTGGTGTTATTGGAGATGGTGGCACTCAACCATCTGGTTATTCACCAACCGTATGAAGAAAACTCTTTTTAGTGAAAGTAGATAGTACTAACTTCAATAAAAGTAATGTTGACGAAGGCGTCAGATAGTTGCGTTCTGTCACCAATTTTCTTTAACAAACTGAAGATAATCCGCTGCAAATTGTGTTGGATGTTATAATAATCAAAATTAAATATTTCTATAAATACTGAACATATTAAAGATATTTTTCATTTAGAGGAAAGAACTGATAAACAGCAAAGACCCACTCTTGTGGACTTACAATCTTACTTTTTAAAAAACGAATTAATTCACAGAAGAACATATGGAGAACAAGAGGTGAAAAGGACTCCCTCCAGAACGTTGGGCTGATGTTGTTTAAGTTTAAGGTAAATACTTCTAATTAAGAAAATTCTTGGACTCTCTTCTACAGAAAACTTTTAATATTTATTTACCTTAAACTTAGACAGACTATGGGCCCAGAAGCGCTGGAGTAGAGAAGTAATTGTGATTTTCTGAATTTACGTTTGTAAGGAAAAATCATGGAAACAATTAAGACACAGATTGGTTTACTCGAAGGTAAAACTAATTGGTCGACGTGGTAGTACAAAGTTTGCATTATGCTTCAAGGAGTCACAGGTGCAATGGAAGTTATTGAAGGAAGAATGGTGCCACTTGATCCAGTCGAGTCCGGTGCATCCATAGAAGAGAAAACCCAATATGAAACTCAACTGATGAAATATTATAAAGCTGATAGTAATGTGCGTCTTGTTCTTACTACGAATATGACTAAAGGGACCCTACAGAAAGTAATGAGATTATCAACTGCTAGGGAGGTGTGGCTAGAATTAGATAGGTTGTATGATGGAAGTTCTGAAGACAAAACTTATGATTTGTGTACACAATTCTTTAGCTTCAAAAAGGAACCTGCAGATAATATTGCTACACACACTTTAGAATGAACTACAATCTCTGGAATGAACTACAGGTTGAAATTGCTAAGGAACAATTTTCTGTTAATAATCAGTGCAAATGCAATTTACCTGATCTTTTGTTAATATGTAAGATCTTGGATACTTTATCAGAAGATTATTTTTCATTTAAGTCAAGTTGGATGCTGTTGGAAAAATCAGAGAGAACAATCGATTATCTTCCATATTAGTTATGTATGTATGTATGAAAAAGCATTATCTTGCAAGTGATGAGAATCAAAAAGCCATGGTTGCTGAAAGAAAAGATTTTTCCAAGGTAAAATATCGGAAAAATCTAATTTGTTACTACTGTAAGAAGCCTGGACGTATCGTGAGACAGTGTTTAAAGTGGAAAGCTGACAGTAGACTCCAGAAGGATAAAACTATTTAAAAGGAAACAAATATTACTCTAATAGCTGTAACAAGTAATGTACTTGCTGTTGGGTGTGATAAAGATAATTGGTTTGTTAATAATGGAGCTACTCATCATATTACCCATCGAAACGATCTTTTTGAGACATTCGAAAATTTTGATGGTTCTTATAAAGGAACCACTGCAAATGGAGATTTGATAGATGCTGGTTCAATTACAGTAGAAGCATTTGTTAATGGACAGTCGGAGAGAATTACACTTTCTGATGTCTGAAATGTTCCTGGCATAAAGAACAATCTTTTTTCTGCCTTATCTGCACAGGACGAGCATCCAGAAAGCGAATTTAAATCAAGATCTCAAGTTTGTAAGCTTATAATTAATGAAAAAGTAAAACTCGTTGGTAAACGATGTCGATTTGGTGGATTGTTTAAGTTTGTTTAGCAGAGAGTCAAACAGAGAGAGTTACATGTAATGAGAATTAATTGCAATTGTACCATGAAAGGCTAGGTCATCAAAATAAAAGACACATAAAAGCCTTTTTATCGCATGAACTAGGTATTCATGTTGAATTAGACAGTGAAATATGTTAAGGATGCATTTATGGTAAAGCCCGTAAACGAAGATTTGGAACCAGAGAACGAGCAAAAGTACAGGATGAACGTATGCATTCTGATGTTTGTGGACCTTTTGTCAATTCTATGTCAGGTTATCTTTTTTTTTTTAACTATTTATTTTAACTATTTCTTTATCGTCGGCCTATTTCCGCTACCAGGGCCTATTACCGGCGCCAGGAGACGAGCTATCCCCAACCTGTAAATTTTGCCGAACCTCTTCCCTTGAGAAAAGTAGGGATCTTTTACTTGCCTAACATTTAATAGACAAAGGACCGCCTGCTGTACATCCTCTCCGAAGGATGGTGTATCCACTACGTAATCCTCGTCTTGAAATTACTTAGCTTTCGCATATAAACTGATATACAAGCCGCTAGACGGTGGGACGAGATCGCTGTGTTTCCCAAGAAGGATTTCACCCATCCAAGTACTAACCACGCTGCACGTTGCTTCACTGGAGTATCGAAATACAGCACAGTCAAGATGCATCTACGCTCGCCCCTCAGGTTATCGTTACTTCGTGATTTTTAAAAACGATTATAGTAAACTTCGATGTTTATTTTATTAAAGAAAAGTCTGAGAAACATCATGGGAAAAAACTTTAATGAGGATCTGTGCCTAACAGACAACCGTAACAGATCGGGTGTTGTCAGACGTACTATGCAACAAACTGAGGCCATCTGAGGCAACGTATGGATCATAAAACGTCTGGTAAGATGTTATGAATAAGGAAATATATATAGCAGAACGAATGCTGACATATTTCCATAAAACATCATTCACATGTTCCCTCCAGTCTGATGATAAGCCGATATATACACCCTAATATTTTACGTTCTGAATCGTGATTTATGGATTTACCATTTATTTTATGAGATGAGTATATTTTATTCCAATTGGGTGAAATTGCATGGAATAAGTTTATTCCAAGTTCATTATCAAATTATTTTCCATAGAAAATGTTGAAAAGGAAACAGAGCTTATGAATTTGAATCGATTTGATTTGAAACTGAACGCTCAATGATATTTATTGTTTATGGTAACCATAACTATGTACCCCACAAGATAATGTCTTGGTAACTACAGCAAATATGGCTTTGAAGGGAAGAAAATAGGGAGCAGCTCATGTGAAACTCCTTAAATGCTAATCGATATTATTTTCTCATCTAATTTAGATTTAATCTTGTGTTGTCTTGAAGGTAGGCGTATCTTATAATATATAACTCAACATCGCCTACCTATTGTCTGTTCGCTAGATCAGCTAAGTTTAACAAAAAAATTAGACGGTATTTATGAAAGGTAATCCGCACCACCAAATATGTAAAGCAGCACGTAATATTTGTGTAAAGGGAGAGCACTGTTGTCACGCATTTTAACGCTATTTAGTTGATAATATCCCCAGCTAGGTTAAGTTTAGGGAATGGCATCTAGTAGTTTATGTACAAGATTAAAATTAATTGCAAATTATTACTGCACTATACCTAAAGGCGCGTTTACACGCATCCAGTAATTTAGTCGAGTCGTTTAGTAATTTAGTACTCGACCAATGCGGACAGCGCTTTCCACTAAAGTCACTCGACTAAAACACGCTGTCTGCATTGATCGAGTACTAAAATACTAAACGATTCGACTAAATTACTGGATGCGTGCAAACGCGCCTTAAAATTCTTATTGATTTAACTGGATAGTAACTAGGCAAAAATAAGTTTGGCAAAATTGTTTTTAATATTATGTCATGTCATATAATCTACAAATTATCTACAATAAAGAAATAAAGATAATCTAAATAATGTTTTATTGAACTTTTTAATCAAAAGTGTAAGAATTAATAGTTTATATTTATTAAGCAGTTTCTGTTAATGAGACGAATGAAATGAAACTTCTGTTAAAATTATTTACTCATCGAAGTCAAATTCAAAAGTTATAGACTGGTGGTACATGACCAGTCAGGTGCAATGTTTTTAAAATGCATGCCAATCATATATATGAATGAAATTACCATGAATATGCTAGAAACGCAAATTCTAGACCGTCGTCGCGTGCAGAAGGGTGTGCAAATCGATTTTTTTTGTTCTTTTTGTCCTTAATCATCATTTTTTAATTTGACCTCATATGACCGCGAAATGAGTTTGAAATAACCTCTAGGGTATCCTTCAATGTCAAAATGACAACTGATTCGAACTGAGCAAAAACATACAAAAACTTTTTCTCAGTTTAACCTTCAAATGACGTTGAATCCGTTGTGATAGAGTAGAGCCAACCACGGATTTGAGGTCAGCGACCCAAAAAACCCATGTAAGCATTTTTCCAGATTTTTTAGCCGCCATTTCCAATTTAACCTCAAAATGCCTTTAAATGACCTTTAGATGTTCTTGAAGGGTAAAAATAATAGCAAATTTGAATTCAACGACCCACAGATTCGAGATCAGCGACCCAAAAACCCATGTAAGCATTTTTCAAGATTTTTTTAGTCCCTTTTTCTCAATTTGATCTCAAAATGATCTCAAAATAACTTGAAATGACCTCTAGATGTTCTGATGTTCTTGAAGGGTAAAAATAACAGCGGATTTGAATTCAGCGATCTCAGAAACATAAACATAAATTTTTTCAAATTTTTTACAACACTTTTTCTCAGTCTGACCTTCAAATGACCAAGAACCTGACATGATGAAGCTTAACCAACCTCGGATTCGGAATCAGTGAGCCAAAAAACCTATGTATACTCTGGTAAAGTCTGGTGATTGTTCTTAGATCAAATGTGTTATCTTCAATAGTTTTGAATAAAAATAATTTTAAAGTCGATGGTGTTACCCCCATAATTCTGGTAATATAGAAGTTTATTATATATTTAATTGAGCAATCCTAGTCATAAGCAACATTCATGTGAATGAATAGCCCAAAAAGCCGCTGGACCCAATTCCACATACTTAGACAAGACTCTTTAGTTTTTTTAATGCCATTTTTCATACATTCGTTTTCCGATACTGAAAAATCCGACGAGACTCTTTAGTTTTTTTAATATCATTGTTCATACATTCGTTTTCCGACACTGAAAAATCATCGTTCAAAGTGTGACTTTCTTCATCAATGTTTATTATAATTTTTTCATTTCATCAAAAAAAAAGACAGGACAAAAAATTTTATTATATTAAGAAATACGTTTCATTGCACGGTGAAACTAATATCGCTAATATCGAATGAAAAATGTCTACGTGAGTGTATGTATGTATGTGTGTCTGTGTGTAGTAAATTTCTTATAAACATGATAGTTTCTGTTAAGCTTAAAATTCTTATTTTGAATTTGGTTCATAATATAATGTACCGTGGTCGAAAAGTAGAAAACGCTCTATTAATTGAAATCCGTGAAACACAGGGATTGCCAGAGGTGTATGAACTGTCATGTTTTACGAAAACTGTTCCATTATAATATTAGAGCAAAATGTTGTCAAGGATTTTGATTAAGCACATAAAAATACGAAGATGTACAAGATATCGAAACTACAATATGCAGTATCTCAGGTTCGCTACAGTATTTAGCGCGTTCGATGTACAACGATAATTTGTTTGCCAATTCTCATTATATGCGGAGATACAAGAATATAATAACTTCTCTCGTCACAATACAATGGTTATTAGGGTAAAAGTATTTAGGCAAAACAAAAGCAAATGCTCAAAATAATTTTTGGTTTCTCCATTCCTTTATATACCTAAATACAGTGGTGCAGCCAGAAAATTCATCTGGGGGGGCCAATAGAATCGGTCTCTCCAGAGGATGAGGAAAACTTTTCAGAAAATTGTTGTAAATGGATGTGTATAGATTCCTCTACTAGATAATATTAGCATTATTACAAAATATTTATTTCAAGATAGTTTGAATATTGCTTTGTACTGATAGAGATTATGCGTCTTTATTTTTGGTTCATGGAGGACGGCTTGGGGGGGGGGCATGGCTCCCCCCCTGGCTGCGCCCCTGCCTAAATATGAGAGCTTCAGAATGTTCTCTCCTTGTTCTGTAATTTTCTAGGAAGCTCTCTGCAATTTCCAGATTCTGACACCGCGCGCCATCTCTGGGCCGACTGCCAATCTAACTAACTAACTTAATTGTTTTCCTTTAGTTATATATGGAGGGGGTAAAAATATATAACAATATTAACACAGTGTCTTGACTTATTAATTGATACAGTTTTTTTGTTTTCAGGCCCTGACATAAGTTGCTTAATGTAGGTAAGTTTTAACACTCTGACTCTAATTCGTGAATTTAACTTTATTTTGTCCAAAAGGATAATCATTTAATCATTGGTATTATTACTGCTGTAATAACTAGAAGTATTAATTTAGAAAAATTGTCATATGAATTAAATTTCTTTTTTTTATAAGTAAATAGTAAATGCATCAGAGAAACGTTTCTAGATTATGCGAGGAATGACTAATATTCTTTTCAGGGGCAGCATAAAAAAAATCACTGGAATTGAAAGTGAATCAGATTTTGAGGAGGCTGAAAAAGGCGATTAGTTTTTCAACGATAACTTCCTTCATTTTTATTCAATCGCTCCAAAAAGCATTTTGCAGAGTACAGTTGAACTTCCTTGAACCCTTCGTATTTGAGATTTTTTAGTTTAAAGGGTTCGGGGAAGGTGGTCCTCGCACTCAAATGCAAACTTATAACGGTGTTATCTCATTTAATTTTTATCCTAAAGAAATTAAAAAAAAAAAAAATAAAATTTTCAGCAAAAGAAAAACTTAATTTTTGTACTCTAATATTTTTAGTTTTTGAATTATTGTGAAAAAATGAAATTTTTTTAAGAAATTTTAAAAATCATTTCAAATTTGAATCAAACTTTTTTCAAATCTATTAATTCCAAACCGATCAAACTTCTAAAACATGTTGTTAGTACTTAAATAAAGTAAATTGTATTAAATTACTGTCCAAATTTTACGTCAATCGGTTTTGTACGAAAGAATTCTGAGCGAAAAACAGTCAAACAGTGGACTACTAGGATCACTAACATTTTGCATGGACTTTCCCACATATAAGACTAGAACGCCATTTTATTTTCCGCATATTGTGGTGAATCACCCTGTATATACTTATTTATTTATCTGGATAAAAAGACTAAATTTGTGCATGATCGATGTCCCCATTTCCATAAAATTTACCCCGATTTTATAAGAAAAGCAAAAGTCATTGTGCTAGGAATGTAATGTATACAGAGAGAGATTATGTTGACTCGAAAACTTCCAATTCGCGGGTAAAAAACAACCAATTGTAATTCAAAAACAGTTTAAACAACCGGAGCCTTACTCCGCCAGCAGAATTCAAGAAGAAAATAAACATTTATCCGGTACAAATGATAAGAGGTAAAAATTTGAATTTAAACATTGCTTGTACCAACAAAATAATAATTGCTCAGAGCTTTATCGAGAATCGTGTAAACAGTGGGAACTGGGAATAAATACGTTCCCTCGTTAGAAAAACATCCGTACGTTCATTTAGCGTCATCGTTCCACAGGGATATGATGAATAAGACGAAGTGGTGGGGACCGAGAACGTTTCCACAGCCTTTCACAGTCGGAAGTTCACAAATCTTCAGGGAATTCTATTGGGGACTTGCACATCTAGCTACACTATTTAAGTGTCTGCCAGAAATAAATTTTCTTTGAGTTTCAATAAAGGTTTGCTTGTAGATAAAGGAAGTTATTTTGTCTAGTGGTGGATTTTGCTGATATATGTTCACTTCTAATGCTAAATAATTGCTAAAGTGAACATCAATATTTATACAAACATACGCAACTTGACAAAAAGTGAATATCGACATATAAACATTTTCGGAAACAATTTTAAATTGACTTGGAAGTTGAATATATTATCTTATATACAATGCCACCTGTAAATTGTTGCTAAATTAAAATAGTATATTATATGAGCTGAAAGTCCATTTTTGCTGCTTGTGCATGAATATTGCTACTTAAGAGTATAATTTGCGGTCAGTGAAATGAAGAAACGAATTATTCGGCTTATTTTTGAAGATAGAAACTTCAAATTTTGTACGTATGTATTAAAATATATATTCTAGTTCGTCACGTTTTTAATTTTTTGTTTTAATCAAAAACACGTGATCAACGAAAAAATTGACGTCGAAAAATTGGAATTTACAAAAAACGAAATCGTGACGCCCTAGATAGTCCTTAATTAATTACGTGGATAAAATATAACCTCTTAATTTTCAAACATAGATTCAATAAATAGTTTCCAATTTTGCCGTCAATAGATGGCACTCGCCTCGGCATTCGCATAGATTTACACGCTCTCAGACTTTAGGGAGGAACTTGTTGTCATGGAGACCAGACGCGAATGAATGCTTGCCAGGGAAGCATTTAGCAGTTCTGGTAATTGTAATCTTAAATTTATTTATAAATTATTTTATCTTACAGGATACAGGAATGACTTAATAGATGAAATTCTTGAAAATGTTAATACATAAATAAAAGGTGCCAAATAGAGAGGTCCGTTTTGTATAAACACTCCTACAAATTTTATTATGAAAATTTGAATTCGGTTTTTAGTTATTATTATAATTATATAGTTTTTATTCGAAATTATTACCAAGCAAAATGTACAGGGTGTCCCAGTCAACGCGCTATGCTCGGTTTTCACGGTAGTTTCTGAGATAAGTTTATGGTTCAAAATCCAGTCTGACGTAGGTTTTCCGAGGAATCTCATACTGCTAAGATATTTAGGAATCCAAGATGGCAGACGAATTTCGTCATCTATGATCCTATTCGACTGAAAATCGATATCTGGGGGTTTTCGGGGATGCGGTTTACGAATTTTTGGGCAAAATTTAGGAATCCAAGATGGCGGACGAATTTCGTCATCTATGGACCTATTCGACTGAAAATCGATATCTGGGGGTTTTCGGGGATGCGGGTTATGAATTTTGTATCAAAATTTAGGACTCCAAGATGGCGGACGAATTTCGCGATCTATAGTCCTATTCGACTGAAAATCGATATATGGGGGTTTTCGGGGATACGGGTTACGAATTTTTGGTCAAAATTTAAGACTCCAAGATGGCGGACGAATTTCGTCATCTATGGTCCTATTCGACTGAAAATCGATACCTCGGGGTTGTCGGGGATGCGGGTTACGAATTTTTGGTCAAAATTTAGGAATCCAAGATGGTGGACGAATTTCGTCATCTATGGTCCTATTTGGCTGAAAATCGATACCTCGGGGTTGTCGGGGATGCGGGTTACGAATTTTTGGTCAAAATTTAGGAAACCAAGATGGCGGATGAATTTCGTCATTTGTGGCCCTATTCGACTGAAAATCGATATCTGGAGGTTTTCGGGGATGCGGGTTACGAATTTTTGGTCAAAATGTAGGAATCCAAGATGGCGGACGAATTTTGTCTTCTGTGGTCCTATTCGAATGAAAATCGATATCTGGGGATTTTCTGGGATGCGGGTTACGAATTTTTGGTAAAAATTTAGGAATCCAAGACAGCGGGCGAATTATAACTATATTTTGACCCCCCCTTTATTTATGTTATTATTGGAGATAAAAAAAAGTTTCGTATAAGAGTTGTATACATATTTTTTTAAATGCAATTAAAAAACAATTGCTTGCATATGTCACGTGATATAACAATGAAGGTTGCTTTTTAAATGAAAACCCTGTATATTTTTACATATTCTTTTAGATCCTTTATCCCTAATTTCAAACATATAAAGATTGATAGATCTAGTTGTAATATTTTTTGATATATCGGACATTAAATATGCTCAAAACATGCATATAGGTATTTTAGGGTTTCTGACGGAGCGCAGTCAGTGGCGGATTTAGGGCGGGGGGGGGGGCTATAGAGGCTATAGCGGCAAAATCCAAGGGCGGCAATTTTTTTGAAAAACACTAAAGACATAAAAACAAAAAATTATTATTATTAATATGTTATTATTATTAATATGTGTTATTATTAATATGTGTTATTATTAACATGTTTAATTTATTTGAGAACGTGTTTTTTATATTAACTAGACTAAAGTTCCTTATTATAGTCAACAGTACAGGGTGGTTGTGCAAACGTTAGAACCTCATTTAACTTCTTTATTTTTGGAGTTACGTAAATAAGTTCAAAAATAAAAGTTATGAGATATCACATGTATTTTCCAAACATCATTTCAGCAAAACAATTCAAACAAGTCGAATTTCGGAGATATGAGCTTTACCTTGGTTTTTTTAAATAGAACACCCCCATATATTTTTACACCATTTGAAAGGCCATAGAAAAATCTTTTCAATGATATATGACACAGTATTTTTCTTAAAAACAATAGTAGATATTAAGTTTTATATTTTCTTACATTAAGTCATGGTAGTCCGAAAAATATATACAGTGTATTTCACTTTTTAATTTGTTTTTCTGATTTGAATCAAATTTTACTTAAGTATAGAACAAATTAGGATCTATTTATAACCAGAAAAAAATTCACCGCCTACAAATGCAAAGCCACCTGCGTTACCAAAATATGCGGATAAAATCAAAAAATCATATTAGGCATATTTTTATTGGAAAATTTTGTTAATGAAACTTGTTCAGAATTGTTCAGAAACCTTAAGTCCAAAATTTAATCAAAATAAAAAATATATAAATTTTTATTAAAATAATGTCCAAGTCCAAAAATATCATTTTAATGGGTTTTTTCGTTTAGAAAACTGTACTGTGACAATTTTATTTGAAATTAAACCCAAGCTGCAAGGTAGTTGTAAAGCAATTTACAGTTTTTTTTTAAATAATTATTTTCAAAATTTTTAAAGTTTCAAGTTTTTCATTTTTTAATTTTGATTAAATTTTGGCCATTTTGGCCATTTTGGCCATTTTGGCCATTTTGGGCAATTCTGAACAAGTTTTATTAACAAAATTTTCGGATAAAAAAATGCCTAATATGATTTTTCAATTTTCTCCACATATTTTGGTACCGCAGGTGGCTTTGGTACCTACCGTAGGAGGCGAATGTTTTTCTGGTCATAAGTAGATACTAATTTGTTCTATACTTAAGTAAAATGTGATTCAAATCGGAAAAAAAAATAAAAAAGTTATTGGGGGGTTACCATTTCAAGTGAAACACACTGTATCAATTATTGAAATTCTCCATTTTATTTAAAATAAAGTAAAATTAGACAGAACTAACATATTGTTTATTTTAATTTGCATACTTTTGTTTTCCATGGCTAATTTGATAAATTGTAAATTTATAGTAAATTAGACAAAATTTGTTTAAGATAAGCACCATGTATTATATTATAAATACAAAGCTTTTTTTATGGCGTTTCAAATGATACATATATGGAGTGTTCCTTTAAAAAAAAAGCAAAGTAAAGTTCATATTTCCGAAATGCGACTTTCAATAGGCATGTCCACAAAATTTTAATTTAAATTGTAAATGATAGAATTATCGATATTGTACACTAATTTAACAATAAAAAAAAAACCGCTGCCCAAGGAATCACTACTTCCACATCCAGATTTTCTATCCAAGTCACTCACAACGATAAAATGTTGTATGTGGAAATAATTGTTTAATAATATAATATTTGAAATCGTCTACCTCAAAAACCCATAAAAACCCCCACATCGGTAGTGGGGTGGGGGTGGTGATAGAGGGTGGTAGTGGGGGTGGATAAGGTAAAAAAATATTTTGAGGTTTCTGGTTCTTATGCACACATTAAATCAAATTTTTTTTCCATCCTCTTTAATAATGGAGTGGGGGTGGTAATGGGGGTGGCTAATGCCAAAATTTTTTTTGAGACCTTAGCTTCTCTTGTATATAGTAAATACCAATTTTATGAACTCTTACCTGCTTGATTTACCTATTTACCCCAATTTACCCCCAAATCCTTCGACGGAACAAGATGAAAATATAATCTAGTTCTAGATCTCATTAAAGTACATATGCGTACCAAATTTCAAGTCAATATCTCAAACGGTTCCAGAGTAAACGTGTGCACAAAAAAAAAGTTACAGACCGACAGACAGAAATTTTTTTTCGCTCAAACTTAAAATCTCGATGTTTCATGACATTCTAAGCCTATTTAAACAATAAAAATTTTAAAAAAATTCTTGTCGTTACTATACTACCACTGGATGTGGAAGTAATATATGTATCCTTATTTTGCCAGTTATTCGTAATAGAAATCACCCCAACATAGCAAGGATTTTTGGTAATTTTTCAATAAAAATTCTTGGCCTATGAAGTAAAAAAATATTTTGAAGTTTTTGGTTCTTGTACATACACTAAATCACACTTTTTTTTCGTCCCCTTAAAAAATGGGGGTTAGAGGTAGGGGTCGTAATGGGGGTAGCTAATGTCAAACATTTTTTTGAGACCTTAGGTTCTCTTATATATACTAAATACCAATTTTACGAACTCTTACCTGCTTGATTTACCTGTTTACCTCCCCATTTACCTCAATTTACACCCCAATCCTTCGATGGAATAAGATGAAAATATAATCTAGTTCCAGATCCCGTTAAAGTACATACGTGTACCAAATTTCAAGTCAATATCTTAAACGGTTCCAGAGTAATCGTGCGCACAAAAAAGTTAGACCGACAGACAGACAGACATTTGTTTACGCTGAAACTTAAAATGGCGACCTTTCATGACAGTCTAAGCCTATTTGAACAATAAAAATTTTCAAAAATTTTTTTGTTACTATACTTCCACTGGATGTGGAAGTAATTAATATTCTATTTTCAAGAAAAAGAACGCCATTGCCATGTAAACCGGAAGTGATATTTAAAATTTACATGCCTTTTTTTACTTTCCTTTAATAGTCAATTAAGAACATAAATAATCCGATCAATTCTTCTTTGATGTTTAATTATATGTTTCTTAGCGGCATCGATTCCCCGGAAAAAAATACTTATCTCAAAAACTACCGAGAAAATCGGACATAACGCGTTAACTAGGACACCCTGTACACTGTACATTTACATTATATATTTACAGATAGTTTTTCTGTTAATTAAAAACCACTGCCTAAGGAATCACTACCGCATTCAGTTTTCCTACTCAAATTACTTTAAATAAAAATTCTTGTGCACCCAACGCGAAATTCGACTCTGTACGACAGAAATATATTTGAACTATTTCTCTTATATTACACAATATGTTAATCTCCTCCTGTTTACGTAGACGGCATATTTCATTGGTCAAAGGGGCACGCCCACCCGTATAAACCTTTTTCATATATATCAATGAAAATATTATTTGTCGTACCACAGATTATACTCTTAAAGCGTAGCCGAAAACAGCAGTAAGGCAAAAGCCCCCAGAGCACTTTTAGCACGAAATATACATACTAATTTTTCGACAAATAAATATTGAGGCGAAAATAATTGTACATATAATTTTATTAAAAACAATTACTGAAAATATAAGCTTTTCTTATCTACATCTATTCGTTCTCTTCTGTCTTGTTAGTTTAGGTACACGACACGTGTAATTTATAGCTGTATGGAGCTACTCCTAAAGCCTTAATAATCTAAAAAAAAGAAAATGAGACTACATTTTTTAACATCTAATTATGCACTATTATTATTACTGGGAACAATATTATAATTTATGGTAACATTTTGACAGTCTTGAATACTTGAATAACTATGGGTTCATTTTTACTTCGTCATCCAGTGGAAGTAGGTATAGGTAGGTAGGTATAGTAACGACAAAAATTTTTTTAACAATTTTTATTGTTCAAATAGGCTTAGAATGTCATGAAACGTCGAAATTTTAAGTTTGAGTAAAGAAAAAAATTCTGTCTGTCGATCTGTCTGTGTGTCTGTAACTTTTTTTGAGCGCATGATTACTTTGGAACCGTTTAAGATATTGACTTGAAATTTGGTACACGTATGTATTTTAACAAAATCTGGAATTAGATTATATTTTCATCTTATTCCGTTGAAGGGAGGTGAATTGGGGTAAATGGGGGTAAATAGGTTAATCAAACAGGTAGGAGTTCACTGGTATTTAGTATATACAAGATAAGCTAATGTCTCAAAAAAAAATTTGGCATTAACTACCCCCATTACTACCACGACCTTTTTATAAAAGGGAGTGAAAAAAAAATGTGATTTAGTGTGTGTACAAGAACCAAAGACCACAAAATATTTTTTTACTTCATCTATCCCCACTACCAACCCCCTATCACTACCCCCACCCCACTACCAATGTGGGATATTGTTCTATGGGTTTTTGGGGTAGATGATTCCAAATATTATATTATTAAAGTTCCATAAACAATTATTTCCACATAGAAAATGTTTTCGTTGTGAGAGACCTGGGTAGCGAATCTGGATGTGGAAGTAGTGATTCCTTGAGCAGCGGTTTTGTTACTAGCTATAGGTTGAAGCACTCTGTTCAATAATTGCGCATTTAGACTTAGCTCTGTCAATGAACGTTCAATAAGGGGGTCTAGAGGGAAATGCTGAGATAACAATTTTTGACTTGAGGGCTGTTTTTGAACTATTTAGGAGTTAAACATACCAAACGTCTCCGAACGTAGGAGATGTGGGGGGGGGGGGCACAAATGTCTCTATTAATTTTCTTCGTATCTGTTATGGTTCGGTAATGAATTGTATATCTTTTGACTGTGTTCTAACTTTGTTATAAAGTTATAAATTGAATAAAAATTTTAATAGCCATCGTAGAAAAAAATTTCTTGTACAGATATCTGTTTCATAGCAAACTAAATCCAAATTTCGAGTAAAAAATGTCTTTGCATCTGTAAGTGTCTGTGTGCGTGTATACCGTTTCTTGTAAATATGATAACTTCTTTAGACTTAAAATATTTAATTACAATTCGGAACATATGTAAAACAGCATACAATAATCCCTATTGAAATTGGGCCATATCTATAATACATGATGATAACCAGAGGCCTACACTCTCATACGTAAAATGAGTTTTTATTTTAATTTCAGAGCAAAATATTCCTAAGGTTTTTGATTAAGCATACAAAAATAAGAAGATGTATAAGATTTATAAACCGCAATATACCGGCTCTGTGTTAGACAAACCAGCGTTATTTAAATTAGATGATATATCAATGTTATCATAAAATATGGAACGTAGTATTTTTAGTAGATTATTATGAAGTGAGAGTTTGTAGGCCTCTGGTTATCACCATGTATTACAGATATGGCTATATTTCAATAGGCATTATTATAATATGCTGTTTTACATATTAAATGTTTTAAGTCTAAGAGAAGTTATAGTGTTTGCAAGAAACGGTATACACGCACACATACATTGTATACACGCACACACACACTTACAGACGCAAAGATATTTTTTATTCGAAATTTGAGTTTAGTCTGCTGTGAATCGGATATCTCTACAAGAATTTTTTTTCTACGATGGTTATTAAAATTTCTATTCAATCTATAATTTTAGAATAAAGTTAGAATATAGTCAAAAGATATACAATTCATTAATGAACCATAACAAATACGAAGAAAATTAATAGAAGCATTATTGTAGAAAATTTAGTCAGCTTTAATTTTGCATATAGCCACTGATTAGGGCTAACCGTTTTCGAGATATGAGCGAAAAACCAAAAACCTGGACCTTCTTCCCCCCCCCTAAACTCTCCCCCCCCCCCACCTCCTACGTTCGGAGACGTTTGGTATGTTTACCTCCTAAATAGTCCAAACACAGCCCCCAAATCTAGAAACCATTCGTTGACAGGCCTAACTGTATCCGAATCACCAACCATTTTTTTTTCTCTTTGAGACTCAGGAGACAGTTCTCAATCAACCCTGCAAAACCCAGCTATTCAGCCTTTTGTTTGTATATTTCCTGAACCATAGTAAATAAATATGGTGAATGTTTTCCCAGATAATGGGCGCTGGACCGTTAAAAATTAAAGTTACAAAAAAATTTTATTAGGCAAAGTTGTAGAGAATATTACTATGTACAAGCTGGAAAAAGAAAATCTCAAAAAAACAAAAAATAAGAAACCACCCCTATTGCAACACCCCCCAAGGGGTGTGCACTGTGACTTTTTGGTCGGATACTCGGGAGACACCCCTCCATCGACCCTGAAAAAATCAGCTTGCCGGGAATTATTTGTGAGCACCCCCTATAGAGAAGGTCGACTTTTACTGTATTAATATTTAATTCGTTAATTTGACGCATTTAATAGTTATTTATGTAGCAAGCATCGTAAGTGTACCTTTTTTTTGTCGAGAATACAGTCTGCAATCCGAGGCCCGTAGGGCCGAGGTTTGCAAGTATTCGAGACCAAAAAATCGCACTGTATCGCGGTGTATATTATATTTTTCGTCATGCCCGTGAATCATTAAACTAGAAATAAAATTGAGAATGACTAGTGGGAAACTAAAATTATTTGAGTAAAATTTCATATTTTCTAAGCAAATAATAAAGGTAGCGATGCTTGGAATATCCATGCTAATAAAATAAATTTAGGACGCGGCTTCTATCAAATGGAAACTGCTGTCAAGATAAATTAAATCATATTATAATAACTTTGAACATTTTTGAAAATAATGTCGGATATAGAATATATAGAAAGTACGCTTGTCTGGATTTAATTCCAAAAAAGTTAAAACATTTAATTTAATACTTGTATAAAAAGAAAATTTTACCAGCTTTATTTCCCTATTGTCGTTATAGTCGGAGAACGAGGGATCTCTACGATGCATTTTAAGGACCCTCTATAACACTCGCGAACAACCACCTAAAAAAAAATGATTCTTATGTAAATCGACCTGCCGGATTCGATTTTGGAGTTCACCAGACAATCCGGAATTGCGAAACTGGTCAATATCGGCAATTTCCGAAAAATCTCAAATTTTATGGAAATTTTTTAATTTTTACTTATCACCCTAAGTCCGATTAAATTGAAATTTTTAGGAGAGCCAATTTAGACCTTTGTTATTATGACTGACATGACAGAAATGCAAAAAATATTACGTGTCACCAGTAATATTTTTTTTAAAAGTTGGTGACACGAAATTTGTTAAAAATGCAGCAATAAATACTCGATCGAGAAAACTTTTTTGTTTTCAAAGATAGATGTATATAGTAATCTACAAAGTTGTAGCCAAAGAACTAAAGAACCTTTTTTACTTCGGTGATTTTTTTGATAACTTACTTAGTTTTCAAGAAAACGGTGCTGCAGTATTTGACCGCCGCGCCGGGTCGCGTGGCAAGATAAAAGATTGGGTTGGCCTATACCGCGGCTTCGTTTCTCGTCTTTCAGGATGCCCCGCCCGATGTGAATAAAATAATACGTAGTTGTGAATATTGGTTTTTCTAATTTTGACGTATAAAGTGACAGTTTTCAAAACTGACGTAAGTGTCAAAACGTCCTACTTTATGTAACCAGTTATGAAAACTAAAATTTTACGTAACTGGTGACGAAATAGTATTTTATATAACAAGTGGCTAAAATGGTGTTTTTTTTACGAGTGAGGCATTTATAGTACGAGCCGAGGCGAGTGCTATAAACCACACGAGTAAAAAAAAACACATTTTAGTCTCGAGTTATATACAAAATTTTTTGTATCGCCATTCGAAACTAGAAAACAATATAATTTTGTAAAAATAGACTAAATTCTATTGCTGTTTCCATAGAAACCAGTTTTATTTCACATTGTTAAATAAAATTGCTTTATTCCACTCTTTTTTCTTTATTTTACACTTGTCAATAATGACATTGTTTTGATTCATTGAAACTGTCAAATAAACGTCGTTTTAGGACATGGCGTTACAAAATAGTATTTTATATAACAAGTGGCTAAAACATATTTTAGTCTCGAGTTGTATACAAAATTTTTTGTATCGCAATTCGAAATCAGAAAACACTGTGAAATAAAATGTCTTTATTTCACTTTTTTTTCTTTATTTTACACTTGTCAATAACGACATTGTTTTGAATCATGGAAAGTGTCAAATAAATGCCATTTTAGGATATGGCGTTACAAAAAGTTCCTTATGTCATCAGTTAGGAAAGATAAACAACTCTCAAAAAGAAACAATGTTTATTCATTACAAAATAGAATACTAAGTCCATAATGTGGAAGCTTTTAAATTCTTCTTTCCTTCAAAATACGCTAACAAAACTTTTGCATTAATACAATTTACCTTTATTTTGTTATCAAATTAGCAAAGGTAACTATGAAAAAGATTACTTAATTTTTAAGATTTTTAAATACATCCATTTCATTTATTATGTTTAAATTGTTTTTAGAATTTTAAAATTAGAAAAATCATGTATGTAACGAAAGACAATCTTGTGTAACTCGTGTTGTTACGTCTTTTGTAACTGGTTACATAAATACCTATTATAAAACGTTTATTTAGTTGTTTTTAACCGATCTACAGGAGTTGTTGTCGTCTGTGTGGTTTATGACGCTTATTCTTATTGAAAATTGATAAGTTGCAGGTATAATAATTATTATTATTGCGTTAGGAAAGTGCTATAGAGGGTAAAGTGCATATTAAAGTAACGGAATTTCTTTTCCAGACATTTAAAACTAGTTTTTAATATTTAATTTGAACAAAGAACAAGTTTTAAGCAATTTTTTTAACGTCAGCAGTTTTGTGCGCGTTTTCAACTTTTTTTTAACAGTTACACCCAGAGTTAAACTTTATGAAATGCATATTTTGCCAACAAAATAGTGAAGAAACTGTATAGGGTGTTACAGAAGAAGCACTGGACTAAGCATTTAAAGTAGTTTATATAAAGTCGGATGATATCTCTCTTAAGTTGAAATATTACACCAAAAAAAGGGATTTATTTTTGTCAAAATGTCCTGTCTATCATGCAAGACGCAGAAGAAATTACACCCGAAAAGCTTATAAACAAAAAGCAGAAAGCACAGATGTGACTAATACTGGTTATAAAAAAAGGAAGACCGTTGAAAATCCAAAACATTGTATAATTTGCGATAAAAAAAATACAAATGTGTTAACTATCTCTTAAATATTGCTCCTTAATTATACGAGTAGAAGTTAAGAGCGAAGAATGCCGATCAAACAGTGTCACCTGTGAGGAAGTGGGGTACAGAGAAGTACGGATGATGGGCGTGGCTTTATAGGCCTTCCTCACATATTTATAGTTTAAAAAGAATCAGCAAAGCAAACTATATACAATACACTGCTCGCCAATATCTGAGGTGTTACTTTATATTTATATTTTCTAAATAATTCATTGCTGCTTTGTTTTACAAATCTGTTTATAAATATTTGTATATTACGTACAATATAATTCAAATAAATACATTACAATAAAGGTTATAAGTGTATATTCAGCTTTGTTTTACATGTAGGAAGTCATGTAAAAACTTCGAATGTAATCAAAGTACCTAAGTTTTTATGAGATTATTTTATACTTACCAGTATTGCGCGCCCGGTTTGATTTTTGTTTTAATCGCTTCATATATTATCAGAATAGAACCCTATATTGAATTTTATAATAATCCGTCGGGTAATTAATTATTATAAATAATTATTCAACACCTTCACGAGTATTCGCGGACCATTTTTCTCGTTCTCGGCGTTTGCTGGACAAAGCAATTATTTTATCGTTCATCTCGCCCTAAGCCTAAAACGGAACAATACATCGATTTTAGATTTTTACCGAATTATCACAGATTTATTAACAAAGTGTGCTAATATGAGGGTTAAATATATGAAAAGGAATGAAGATAAGAGATGGACGTAACTATTTTGTTTGAATATTTTTTTCTAAAATGAACAGTTTTTGATTTTTCATACGTTCCTCCACCGTTTTACCCTGTCTTCTATCTCCACTGAATCTGCCATTCCTTCACTGTTGGTAAATTGTTTTGTAACAAAAAATGAACCACTTTAAAAAATAATTAGGGTAATGATTATACTCTATGGCCGATTTATATTTTTACTTCCACATCCAGTGGAAGTATAGTAACGACAAAAAAATTTTTTTAAATTTTTATTATCCAAATAGGCTTAGAATGTCATGAAACGTCGAGATTTCAAGTTTGAGAGAAAAAAAAATTCTGCCTGTCGGTCTGTCGGTCTGTAACTTTTTTTGTGCGCACGTTTACTCTGGAACCGTTTGAGATATTGACTTGAAATTTGGTACACATATGTACTTTAACGAGATCTAGAACTAGATTATATTTTCATCTTGTTCCGTCGAAGGGTTGGGGGGTAAATTGGGGTAAATTTGGAGTAAATAGGTAAATCAAGCAGGTAAGAGTTCATAAAATTGATATTTAGTATAGACAAGAGAAGCTAAGGTCTCAAAAAAAATTTTGGCATTAGCCACCCCCATTACCACCCTCACCCCATTATTAAAGGGGACGAAAAAAAAATGTGATTTAGTGTGTGTACAAGAACCAGAAACCTCAAAATATTTTTTTACTTTATCCACCCCCCACTTCCACCCCCTGTCACCACCCCCACCCCACTACCGATGTGGGGTATCGTTTTATGGGTTTTTGAGGTAGAGGATTTCAAATATTATATTATTAAAGTTCCATAAACAATTATTTCCAGATACAAAATTTTTTCGTTGTGTGACCTGGATAGAAAATCCGGATGTGGAAGTAGTGATTCCTTGGGCAGCGGTTTTTACTTGACATCCAGTGGAAGTATAGTAACGACCAAAAATTTTTTTAAAATTCTTATTGTTCAAATAGGCTTAAAATGTCATGAAACGTCGAGATTTTAAGTTTGAGCGAATAAAAAATTTCTGTCTGTCTGTCTGTTGGTATGTCTGTCTGTGCGCACGTTTACTCTGAAACCGTTTAGGATATTGACTTGAATTTGGTACACATATGTACTTTAACGAGATCTAGAACTATATTATATTTTCATCTTGTTCCGTCGAAGGGTTGGGGGGTAAATTGGGGTATATTTGGGGTAAATGGATAAATCAAGCAGGTAAGAGTCCATAAAATTTGTATTTAGTATATACAAGAGAAGCTAAGGTCTCAAAAAAATTTTTGGCATTAGCCACCCCCATTACCAACCTCCACCCCCTTATTAAAGGGGGTGAAAAAAAATTGTGATTTGGTGTATGTACAAGAACCAAAAACCTCAAAATATTTTTTACTTCATCCACCCCCAATACCACCCCCCTATCACCACCCCCACCCCACTACCGATATGGGGTATCGTTTTATGGGTTTTTGGGGTAGAGGTTTCAAATATTATATTATTAAAGTTCCATAAACAATTATTTCCACATACAAGGTTTTTTCGTTGTGAGTGACTTGGTTAGAGAATCTGGATGTGGAAGTAGTATTTCCTTGGGCAGCGGTTTTTACAATACTTCGAACTTGTCTTCAGTAAGCGAGGGGAGTAAAATATAAAGATGATAGACCATTTACATTAGGGTGTAATCGCTACTGGCTACATATAATCCCGAATCAAAACACAGTTTGTTAAAAAACCGCTGCCCAAGGAATCACTACTTCCACATCCAGATTTTCGATCCCTCACAATGAAAAAATTATGTATGTGGAAATAATTGTTTATGGAACCTTAATAATACAATATTTGAAATCCTCTACCCCAAAAACCCATAAAACGATACCCCACATCGGTAGTGGGGTGGGGGTGGTGATAGGGGGTGGTAGTGGGAGTGGATGAAGTAAAAAAAATATTTTGAGGTTTCTGGTTCTTGTACACACACTAAATCACAATTTTTTTTCATCCCCTTTAATAATGGGGTGGGGGTGGTAATGGGGGTGGCTAATGTCAAACTTTTTTGTGAGACATTGACTTCTCTTGTATATACTAAATACCAATTTCATAAACTCTCACCCGCTTGATTTACCTATTTACCCCAAATTTACCGCCCAACCCTTCGACGAAACAAGATAAAAATATAATCTGGTTCTAGATCTCGTTAATGTACATATGTGTACCAAATTTCAAGTCAATATATCAAACGGTTTCAGAGTAAACGTGCGCACAAAAAAGTTACAGACCGACAGGCAGACATTTTTTTTTCGCTCAAATTTAAAATCTCGACGTTTCATGACATTCTAAGCCTATTTGAACAATAAAAATTTTTTGTCGTTACTATACTTCCACTGGATGTGGAAGTAAAAAATAAATAATTACCCAGATTTTTCATGGATTTTATTGTCTCAAAGATAGAATGTATAACATAATATTCTCTACACAGCTGCATTTTTAAATATAAAGCATCCCTAGAAAATGTTACTCAGTATACTGCCGTCTTAAGTAAAAGCATCCTATCTACAAAAATTGAAAATTTTAGATTTTCACATTTTCTGTCGTATACGCATATATTCTACACTTTTTTAGTTAAAATGTGTAATATAGGTCTGGTAAGAAGAAGTTATTAGTTATGGATATTAAATATAATTTTGTTTGTTCGAAGTGCTCATAACAGTACATTTACAACTGATAGTATCCTAGTTGGATTATGCTTGAATGTGAAATAGAGGACTCTTTTACTAAGTCGGGCAGTTTATGCTGGTCGAATTGCCAGCGATAACAAGTAGGTGTGGCTAAAGAGTTATTTATATATTTCGTTTTATAGGATTTATTACTAAACAGGTTGCATAAAAAATACAGAAAACATATTTTATTATGTAGAAAAATATTGTGCTTTTCGTTACGAAGTTAGATATTTGATAAATTTACTGTTGTGGTCTAAATTAAATAAACACTTGTAATCCATTCCCTGAGTCTCTAATTGTCAAGGTGTCGCCATCTATGAAACTATGAATGAACTTTTACATGTATTCGTTTTCCCAGCTTTTTAGGCAAATGTGTGGTTTATTTAAAACAACAAAAATCTTATTTTGTGCATCGCATACTTCTAAATGTTTATTCCTTTTTAATTTTTTTTTTTGTGGGACAGGGAGCTTTGAAAAAAATCACAAAGTTTCCCATGTAAAAGCATAGGCATTGCACACTCTTAAATGTGGAAATAAAACGAGTATGTCTAAATTGCCTTTATCAAAATTTAAAACTTTATTTTTTATATTTTGCTCCTTTTTCAAAATTAAAATTTACTGAATAAACGATTTTACTAAATAGGTTATTATTAGTACAATACAAATCCTGGCGCTCTCAAGCTATGCATGGCGTTATCGCTTGTGCAGTACGTGACGCCGGCATAGTTCTTTTCTATATTTCGGGACCGTTATGTTAAAAACCAAGCCAGTTATCAAAAAAATCACTGAAATAAAAAAGTTTCTTTGGTTCTTTGGCTACAACTTTGTAGCTTACTATATACATCTGTCTTTAAAAACAAAAAAGTTTTCTCGATCGAGTATTTGTTGCTGCATTTTTAACAAATTTCGTGTCACCAACTATTAAAAAAAATATTACTGGTGACACGTAAATTTTTTTGCATTTCTGTCATATCCGTCATGATAGCAAAGATCTAAATTGACTTTCCCAAAAGTTTCAATTTAATCGGACTTAAACTAAGGGATATATAGGGTGATAAGTAAAAATTAAAAAATATCCATATAATTTGAGATTATTCGGAAATTGCCAATTTTGACCAGTTTCGCAATTCCAGATTGTCTGGCGAACTCCAAAATTGGTCAATTTACATAAGAATCAAATTTTTTTAGGTGGTTGTTCGCGAGTGTTATAGAGGGTGCATCTTAGACATTGCTCGTTCTCTGACTATTATGAAAAATAATGATTTACCACATTTAGCCCCCAAACCATTCAATAGAATAAGATCAAAATATAATCTAGTTCCAGATCACGTTAAAATACATACATACAGAGATGGGTAAAGGAAACTTTCCATTTGAAAGTACCCGGATCGAGATTTTGATAAAAATGAAAGTTTTCAATAAAATATTGGAATATTCGAATATTTGAAAGTTTCCAAAATTCCGGGAAAGTTTCCTTTGGTAACTTTCGGAATATTCAAATATTTTGCTGAAAACTTTTATTTTTATCAAAATTTCGTTTCAGAAACTTCCGAAAATTTCCTGGAACGTTTATTGGAAAGTTTCCTTTACCCATCTCTGTATACGTGTACCAAATTTCAAGTTAATATATTAAACGGTTCCGGAGTAATCGTTGCGTACAAAAAAAAAAGTTACAGACAGACCGACAGACAGTATTTTTTTTGCTCAAATTTAAAATCTCGACGTTGCATGACATTTTAAGCCTATTTAAGCAATAAAACTTTTCAAAAATTTTTTTTTGCGTTACTGTACTTACACTGGGTGTGGAAGTAATTTCACTCACCACATCCATGTATTAATTAATAAAATACTTCCTTCTACTATCTTTGGTGTGTGTTTATGTTTATGTTCATGTTTACTTTCGAGTAAACTCAAACCACCAAAAAATTGCTCAAGTTTTTTTTTCTTACCTGAAATCATCAGGGTGGTACCTAATTTACTCAAACTAAAATTACAATTACAATATAATAAGAAAATAATTTTTTTATGCAAAAACTGGCAGACAATATTTCCTATTTGATTACCCAAAATAATGTTTTTCAATAACTGTGCAAGCAAAAACAGAAAATATTATTTTTTAATATTATGAGCTTTTCTACTTCATGTAAAAAATGTTTTATTTTTTTAATTCATTAGGACTCGATATCTCACAAAATAACGGTTTTCATTTATGACGGCAAAATTCCTTGAAACGAAATTGAAAAGTACTTACCACTCATTAAAGGACTCTATTTTCTTCATCACTGTTTAATGAAACTATTATTTCTTGTTTTATGCGGCAATAAACGAAGCCGTTTTATCCGATAGGCTCTCGGCCGTTATATTTTATTGCTCATATTTATAAGATTTTTATTCTCGCCTAAAATTTCGTCTTCCCTCTCCCACACAAAGCCCACGATAAAGCGTGAAACAGACAGGAAACTGATAAAAACTAAATTGATAGATCGACAAGGAGGCAAATATTAAAAAAAGATCCTAAACGTAAGAGATTTATGGTCATGCCAGCGTATGACGTTAGCCCCGACATTAATTTAATCTGGATTCGTTCAAGAGACGTTTTTATGGGTAGGCCAAATTGACTCCATTTGAACGGGCCACCGCGCTCCTGCGTCGTTAAAGCGCCTTGATTGAAGAAAAAATGCAACTCTCTAAGTGCTCAATTATCCTGGATCGTTTAGGTGTAAATAGAGCCGGTTGCCGGTTATTACTGCTTCTTTTGGTGTTTCACAGGTTAGTTAGGAAGCATATTTATTTTCCGACTTTGCCCTTTTGACCCAAATCAAAGAGTATAACTGAAATCGATTTAGAAGTTTCGTCTGAAATTTCTTATAAGTATTGCTATATAGTTTAGGACTCAATACTTATTATTCTTTAACCTACGAACAACAGATAATTGAAGTAATCTAGAGTAATTTATTGTATTATTAAGGTTTGTGTTTTTTTATTTTCGTTGTAATAATAATAATAATAATTTATTGGCCAAAATTAGGTACATATACAGTGTGTCCTACTTTTCGTGAACCCACCCTCATATCTCTAAAAAAAATGTTAAAATTTTTATTGTTCAAATAGGCTTAGAATGTCATGAAGCGTCGAAATTTTAAGTTTGAGCGAAAAAAAATGTCTGTCTGTCTGTCGGTCTGTAACTTTTTTTTGTGCGCACATCTACTCTAAAACCGTTTGAGATATTGACTTGAAATTTGATACACATATGTACTTTAACGAGATATAGAACTAGATTATATTTTCATCTTGTTCCGTCGAAGGGTTGGGGGGGGGGGGGGTAAATTGGGGTAAATAGGTAAATCAAACAGGTAAGATTTCATAAAATTGGTATTTAGTATATACAAGAGAAGCTAAAGTCTCAAAAAAAAAATTTGGCAATAGTCACCCCCATTACCACCCCCAACCAATTATTAAAGAGGATGAAAAACAATTGTGATTTACCGTGTGTACAAAAACCAGAAACCTCAAAATATTTTTTTACTTTATCCACCTACTACCACCCCCTATCACCACCCCCCACCCCCCCTACCGATGTGGGGTATCGTTTTATGGGTTTTTGGGGAAGAGGATTTTAAATATTATATTATTAAAGTTCAATAAACAATTTTTTCGTTGTAAGTGACCTGGATAGAAAATCAGGATGTGGAAGTAGTAATTCCTTGGGCAGCGGTTTTTATCTGTAAAACGGATTCTCAAATGCAAAAAATGTATTCTTCATTTTTTGTTCAGAATAATGTATTGTACCAGTCTGAATAAAGACCTAAGTGAGCCATGAAGACAGAAATCATTGTTGAATGTAAAGAAGTTAATCAGTTAAAAATTCATGTGAATGCTGCTTTAATGTTAGATAATAAGTGATGTGTAAATTTTTGTGTGACACTGCTGTTGAATTTAATTTACGACATCCTGACCGTCAGCCTTCCATTCGCCATAAATTAGTAGCAACCATTGATAACAGTTTTAGCAATACAGGAATTTCATGTAAGTTGAGACCAAAGAATTATAATTTACAAAATCGTCAAATTGAAAACGAAGAACGCATTTTACTATATTTTAGAGAAAATCCAAGGCAAGTAGCATTAAATCTAAATATTAGTAAGAACATGGTTTGGCGTTACTTAAAAAACAGAGAAATAGATCATTCAAGCCAAAATTTTTACATACCCTAGATGATGATACAAACAGAAGATTGGATTTCTGGTTTTGGGCCCAGGATGAATTTTTAAACAATATAAATTTTCTGAAAAACGTCATTTACTGATGAGGCAACATTTACCACCAAGTGGGATAGTGTCCTACCAGAATTGCCGTTTTTGGGCTGACGAAAATACCCACTGGTTTATCAGTACTAAAAGGCAATATGTGTCAGAAGTTAACGTTTAGTGTGGTTTATGGAATGACCAGATTATTAGGCCTTTTTTCATTTCGAAATTGAATGGGGAAGCGAATTCAAATTTGTTGCAAAATGAAATTCAACCCTTTCTCAATAATCTGCGGCAAGATGTCAGAAGAGACTCGTATAATCAACTTGATGGTGTCCCGGCTCATAATGTTGCAAGGGGTTGGCTAGAAGTCAATTTTCTAGGTAGATGGATAGGTCTAAGAAGCCAAGTGCAGGAGTTTCCCCCTAGGTCTCGAGACCTGACACCACTTTATTTCTATTTGTGGGGTCGTTTAAAAAATATAGTGTATAAAAGCAGACCACGTAGCCAAGAAGAGTTAGTGATCAGAGTTAAACAGGCATGTTTGAAATCACTCCGGCTGAGATTAGAAAAATTATATGCCATATAAGAAAAAGGATTGAGCAATATATTAAGGATGATGGTGGTTACATAGAAACGCAAAGAATTATACAACTAAATTGACACTTACAATTACTTTTGTTTTTATGGCTTGCTTAGGTATTTATTGAAGATTATTTGTTAGAAAAATGGTGGGTATGTACGAATTTGAATTTTTGCTTTATTAAATAAATAATGATTTTTTTTGTAAAATCAATTGAAACTAGTACAATACATTATTCTGAACAAAAAATTAAGAATACGTTTTTTTAATTTGAGAATCCGTTTTACAGATAAAAATTATTTTCAGCTGAAAAAACTGTTTTTTTGACGGCCCCTATCTTAAACACCTTTGAACTCACTACGAATCTTGCGTTCTAAACGTGCTGATTAAGTATATCTTACTAGTTTTTTTTTTTAATCCCTAATATATATATTTTTTGAAAATCAACCCCCTTTTTCAATGGTTTTACTATATTCAGAAATCTGTATGTATGTATATTGGTCAAAAGTGATTGAGAATTCACCCACTTCCCGTTATCCAATCGAGCTGTAATTTTGCACACAGCTTTGGTTCTGATGACAATACAATATAGTATATCTAATATCGTTTTAAATTCAATATGACGGACGCCCCAAGATGGTAGCTTATCTTGTTCTTCATTTGATACCATTGGCATGGGTATTGTGCTGGATGATGAAATGAAAACAATTAGTGAAATTAATTGTTTAAATTGTTTACTAGGTCAAGTCCAGTACAGCTCCCAATATTATGTATTAGTTATTATTATTTGTATATATGTAAATACTAGGTAAGCACAACAAGTAATTTAGGTTAGCATTAGAATAAGTATAATTGATAGAAACTAGTCAACTCTCATCGAGGGTACAAGTAGTCCTAAGTACCATGATGTATCTTTAAAAATAAAATGGTAAAAACTCAAGTCAAGTTTAAATCATAGAACCCCAACGAACCAAGGTATATTACAGTATGAAATGAAGGGGTTTGACGAGTAGAATATGATAAGCTACGTGGCGTCATTCTAAACCCTCACTTTAAAGGTATATATTCACCGCCAAAATTTCAAAATATTCAGATATCAGGGTCACGAAATATGAGGGTGGCTCCATAAAAAGTGGGACACACTGTATATATATATGCCAAGTCAAAATAGAATGTCAATAATAATAATACAACATATCAAAGCTATAGTACTGAATAAATACTTACATATAAACGTATGTAAGAAAATAAAATATACCGATAATATTAATAGTAAGGTATTCAAGGGGCGTGTCATAATGGCTATCACTCAAGACGTGCATGGTTCGAGCCGAAGGCGAGTGTCGTAGTGGATTCGAGTGAGTATTATTACTATTATACGAGAGTAGATACTATTCTTTTTCTGCGATGACTCATCGCTTGAAATCATTTTTTCACAACAAACTGTACAAGTTAGTAAAAAACTTGAATATTGAGATATTTACAAATATTTGTAAATATGTCATATTTTTCGCCATTTTTCACGATAGAGATAAAATTATCAAAGGTGCAAAATTAGTATGTTTTCTGAGAATTGATTGCTTCTCAGATAGATTTAAACTAATTTTAGCTTTTTCGGAATTATTCCCATCATCTAACTAAAATGACCTGCCGACTAACCTTCTAAAATCAGAAATATTGCACTTAGTGCAAAAATGTTCATATCATTTCTAAAAAAACTGTGAAGAATGTTCATATTTATCGAAATTTTTTTCGAAAGCGTTGCTGCCTAGTAATATAAAGAGTGTAAATTGCCAGTTTAGTATCTGATTAAACCCTGAGCGCTTTAGCGGGAGGGATTTAATCTTTGATAATAAACTGCCAATTTACATGAATTATATTACCTTTTGGCAACTTAGCTTGAGCAAAAATTTTTAAAGAAAATTGAAAAGCACGAGTGGAATATGGGGAGAATATTTCACGAATAAATAATTCATTAAGTACATCTTCAATATTATGTTTTGTAATTAATTGCCTTCAGACGTTTTCTTGTCACTTTTTACAGTTTACCGATCTTGGTTTTCAATTTCATCATTAATTTGTTATAAAGAAATACTTCCAAACCGACTCATATTGTCAAAACAATAAATTTGAAACAAATGCAGTAGAAACTACGCAGAATTTTAAACATAATTAATATATAGAATATATTTTAAACATAATCTAGTGACGGTTTCTATGTAAACTAGTAAATAAAACGAGTTGAAACCTTAGATGTTATAATATATAGACTGGCTTAACACCTCTCAGGAGTTTCTGAGGTGTAATATAATGGGGAACGATAGAGACAACTCTACTTTATTGCCGATGTCCCGCTCATATATATTATGCACTCATGGTTTCATAGATTAGAAACTGAAATGGGGCGCTAGATGGCGCACCAGAGTTATATTCCAGACAGCATAATATATGTTCATTGACACATATTTACGTATTTAATCCTTATTTTTAACATAAGAAGATTAAAAATTAAGTTTGCTTTGTTGAGAGAGAACTTTAAATAAAACAAATTATAATGTTTAGTGCACAGCTTTGATTCAGCGAGTTACTTTTTAATAGATTACCGTATGTAAGTACATTTTTAGTTTGTTTCCAGAGCGAATGTGTTTAATTGTACATTTGTAATAAATGATTTGCTTACCTAGTAGGCATTTCTATTTAATTTTAGATGCTGCCAGTGATAGTTATTTTGTAACTACTTTATTGAGCTATTGAAAGCTGTGCTTGACTTTTTCGTGTATGAGCTATGATAAGTACAATTTTGTATGTAATTGTTACCTGATTGAAAAGTAGGGAAATTAAAATAGTTACAGATAGGCAAGGGTTATAGCTTATATATTTCAGACAGACTTCGTTTTGAAACTTGATGGACTATATATGTGGAGTTAATAATAAGCAATAAGCTAAAGAGAAATGTCTAGATAAAATTTAAAAGCAAGAGTGAACCTATTTGCGGAAATCACTTCATGAAACAAAACATGACATATACAGTATCGGAAAGTTTTGCTTTTGGGATTGCATAGTTTCAACGACTTAACCGACCGCCCACAATAAAGGCGTCTACCAGTACCCTAGCAGAGGCAAAGTGTGACACGCCCCTTAATGTACATCATTGCTTGCTTTCCTCTCGCTTGCTCTTATTGCCGGACCAAATCAAACACTTTCCGATACCGTATGTCAAAAAAATTTTCGCAATATTTATCGACGCAGCGACACAAAAAATTAGAGAGATAATTTTTTCATGTTGGTAATAATGACGTTTGATTGGTGCAATATTGTGAATAAACGGGCGCTCATCGGTTAGCGCGTTAATGAGTGAAATAATCTATGGAATATTATACAAAACTTCCAATAAATTGGCGAAGAGTATAATGTTTACACATAGCTATAATTTCATTTTGCCATCCACATTCCATAATACAAAAATATTAATTCCCAAGTAAACGAGTTGCATACTTCGTTTCAATTCCGCTATCTAGAAACTCATCGACATAGTCGTTAATAATAATTTCTGCCACAAATCCTCCTGCGCGGCCCCTCCGAAGAGACCGGAACTTCCGCAATAATATGTAAAGCGATAAACTTTGTCGCAGACATTGCTAAAAGTTCACTGAATTCACGGAATATCCGTAAATACAAGAACAGAAAAGTTTCCGAATGACAGAGCGGTCTGCAAGCTTTGCACCGCTCAAGTAAATATATCAGGTCGCCAGTCAGGGTTGATGGAGGAATCGGAGGGATTACAAGCCGAAATAACTGCCACTGGCTACTTTATTTTCCACTTTAAACTGAAAAATATTTACCTTTCTTTCAGCAGAATGGATTTATATTGTTTCATTCGTCAGTAGTAAAACGTTTTAATACGATTCTATTTTTCATCGCTGCTAAATTAAACTGAGGAAACATTGGTCAGACGTGACACTCATGAAAAGTTAGTGTTTATGAAAAGTAATAAGGGACTTTGGCGAGACGTTATTTATTTTATTTTCGTAAGCTTCCTACAATTCTTGTATCCATAAGTCCTAAATTCTTTAGAAAAATGTATTTATTTATTAACTCATTTCCTAAATAGACTTACAAAATAATTTCAATTCAATTTATTCAATACAGTTTAGAATAATGTTCTAAGTAATATAATAAACGAGAATATAGGTAAGGTTAGATATAAAAGAGACAAAATAGAACTAGTTATAAATTATGTACTAAATACAGATACTAATTGCAAATACTTTTGTAAATTATTTCAGTACAGTATCAGGGATTAAACTTCAAAATCACTTTAGAGAAAATTTGTCGTTGCCTTGCATTAAAATAGCAAACCAACCTAATTTTCTCTTTGTTCCCTTTATATACCAACATGAGGTGAAAAACAAAATAAATTCCTTAAAAAATAAAAAAAGCACCGGACTAGATGAGTTAAGTGTTGGTCTATTAAAATCTGTAAAAAACATAATTGGTGAACCATTGGCAAACATTGTAAATAAATCTCTCATGGCAGAAATCTTTCCAAACACACTTAAAATAGCGAACATCATACCGATATATAAAAAGAAAACCCACGTGATATTGAAAATTACAGACAAATCTCTCTTCTAAGCGCTCTATCAAAGTTGGCAGAAAAACTTGTTTGTAAAGTTATTATAAATTATTTAAATAAGCAGAAGTTATTTACACTCTATCAACATGGGTTTAGAGAAAAGAGGTTGGTAGAGCCTGCAGCCTACCATTTACTAAATTTTGTTTATAAAGAATTAGATAAAAAAAAAGTAGTAATATCACTCATGTTTGACCTTTCTCGGGCTTTCGACACAGTTGATATCAGATTTATGGAGACCAAGCCGTACGCCATGGGCATTCGTGGAAAGGTACTTTTGATTATGTCGTACATGTCTGGCAGGAGGATGTTGGTTAACTGCAATGGAGCGGTATCTGACACAAAAAAAGTTGAAATAGATGTCCCCCAAGGATCAGTTTTGGTGCCACTCTTATTTGTGTTATACGTAAATGATTTACCCCACCATGTTACAAATGGTATGGTTATAATGTTTGTAGATGACATCACAATTACGTTATCTGCAAAAAATTCAGAAGAATTGTCATCATATATTGCAGTGACTTGTGACAAATTAGGGGCTTGGTGTCAGCACAATCATTGAATCTTAAATAAAAAAAAGACCGTATATATGAATTTTAATCTAAGATCCCCTTTACCAGAAACCTTTATATCTGAAAATAATCTAACACTCTTGCAGATATCTAAATGCCTAGGTTTATAGCTAGATGATAAACTGAATTGGAATAGGCACATCAAACATGTTTGTTCTAAATTAAATTCAGCATTCTATGCTATAATGCAATTGAAATCTTGCTTAAACACTGAAGAAGTCTTAAACATCTACTACACTTTGGCCTACAGTCATATAACAAATAATATTATTTCTTGTTGCGGAGGCAATGACTTGCTTACAGTATTCATTGCTCAAAAAAGATTAATTAGATTAATTTTTTAACTTCAGCCATTAGAGACCTGTCGAAAAGCGTTTAAAGATAAAAAAATATTGACATTTCCATCTACGTTCTTATTGAAGTGCATTATGCACGTTTATAAAAATAAAAATAGTTTTGAAACACTTAATAATAATCATTCCCACAATACTTGACATGGTAATACTCTGTACATTCCAAGTCACACAACCACTTCTTTTAAACATTTCTCCACTCCACAGATGTATTACTATGTACAATAAGTTGCCAAACCATATAAAAAATTATCAAAATGAAAATAAATTCAAGAGGGTAACAAAATTAGGTTAAACGTCCATACACAAATTCATAGTATGACGTTTCCACAGCGAAGATCATGAGACAACTCCAATTGTTTTCAATGCACGCATGGATCCAACTATAAAGTGTGAAATAATATTCCTTTTTTTCACGCTCTTACTTTTTTTCACTTTTACCATAAATATATGTTTTACGCACTAAAAATAATTTAAAAAAGTACAGTTTTTTTAACAGTTGTAGATAAACGGTGTTATATTATTGCAAGTCTTGCTAATTTATGTGAGGTGGCTGTTACCCTTTTTCATGGAGTGAAACAAAAAATAACCAATGGACCTAAAGAGAATCAGATTTTAAGAAAAAAAATGTTGTATGCAATTTTTCTTATAAGCTGATCGAGTCAAGTTATAACGACGTGAAAACTGAGATTTTAACTTGAGAAAACTGGTAGAGTGAAATGACTTAGAGAAGATAACATACGTCACGCTTCGCACATCTCGTATAACAGTTGGCATAATATCAGTGCCGTAATATTAATGGTAATAGGCAGTACGACGCCCATACAGCTGTAAAAATAGGATCGTTACCTAGGTAATGAGCACGCGGTAACGATATCGGTCTCTGCGCATTCTATGACGATATTATCTTCTCTGAGTAATTTCACAAAAGTGGTGAAAAAGTGCTAAAGACCAATGGGGAAGCTGATAAACTGAAAATGAATTGTTTATTTATCTAAAGGAGTTTCGGAGATGTGGAAGTTTAAGGATGGCGTCCAAACATTTATGAAACCGAGTTTAAATGTTAAATATCTCAGAAACAATGACGATCAAAATAAAATGCTATTAATTAAGTTTTGAAATGATTTTTGCTATGTTTCTGTAGAAGACAAAGTCAGAAATAATGTGAGTTATCACATATTTTTAACAAAAAGTCCCCATTTTGTTCCTGTAATCACTAATCAGCTAGCACCTAGTTAAAAAAATGTCAAATACTATTTTTCGACAGTGGTCTAGATGATCATTTTTCTTTACCTCTTTACAGCACTTGCTTGGTATTAAATTATTATTTCTAAAAAAATCTTGTTTTTAACACTTCAATAAATATTAGTTCTACAGAAAAAATGAGGATGAATTTGATATTTTTTATTTACATAGGATTAATAATTTTGGAGATGTGGAAGTTTAGAGATGGCGTCTGAATGTTTATAAGATGAAGTATTTAGATTAAATGTTGATTATCTCAAGAAACTGACACTTACGTGAAAAATGTCGTGAAGCAAAATTAAAGAAAATAAATAAAGATAATTAATTAAGATTTTAAATTACTTTTTGTTTGTTTCTGTAGCATAAAAAACAAGAAGGCTGTGACCAGTAATTAAAAAAATCTGATATTTTTAAATTTTGACCTGCAAACAAATGTTTGACTTAAGGGTGATTTCCACTCCTTGGGGGTAAGAACAAGTGTTGGATGTAGAAACAAGTGTTGGATGTAGAAACTGAAGATGATATCTCCTACTACAAGAATTACTCATAAATATCATTACATATGACAATATTTCTAAATTTTGCACATCCACCCTCATAGAAAATTTGGATGTGGAAGTAGTGATTCCTTAGACAGAGGTTTTTTTACCTCTAGGTACTGAAGTCTTTGTAATCATTGGAAAGCATTCAACAATAGAAGGATATGGTCATTTGTTTTTGTAATTATTATAATTAATAATTAATGTACATCAATCTGTTATTATCGCCAATTGTCATTAGTTGAAATAAAACCTTTTTTACATCGAACCAAGTGTACTACAATATTCTTTCTTGCCACGATCACGAACTTCAACAGTAATAAGTCACTTTCGTTTTACCCGGAAATAATAACCATTTTGTTATATCAAATAGAGAATACTATACTTTATATCCTATACTTTATATCATATCCTACATTATACCAAAATATACCAAAACAGTAAATGTTCCGAAAATCGAACAAAGAATAATTGAAATGTTATTTCTAGTAGCATTAGTACGATTTCCAGTATAATTTCTTACGTCATTAGAATTTTTTTGTCGTTTTTTATTGTGACAATTGAGTACACTAGGGGTGAAAAGGTTGATAACAGACAATTTATCTGTTACCCTTGAATATGTCAATGTGGAAACAAACGATTCATCTCAAAGTGAGGGTAATTTTCACATGAGAAGAAATTATGTGGACGATAAAGATGAAATTTGACATAAGATTATAAACAACGTTTAAACAATCAAAGAACTTTAAAAAAATATAGTTATAGTTATTTAACAAACAAGTATGTTAATGAGAGCCATTAATAATTGAGACATCTTAACGTGTGAGCGCGTTAATTGTCGAGATTATTAATCGCTAATTAACACACGAGTTAGCTACAAAATTTTTCCGTTGATTGTATATTACTACATTGGAGAAAATCTAGTTTTATTTTATGAAACAAAATGTAATTCTAAATGTTACTTTATTTATTTAATTATGGTATTTAATTATGATAATTCCGCGTAAGTTTTCTCGTAAAGACTTCTGCTTTTATCTAGAAGTAAACTTAGAGATGCTATATTTGCACTTTCTAGCATTTCTGGGGGGGTTAATAAATGTCTGCGATGTCCATAACTGTTGACAAATTATAAAAGCTTCATAAGCGTTTTATACGTTTGACACTTAGAGTTTTGACATTAATTGTCATATTAATTGTTTTTAATGATGTCCTTGGTTACCTATACTAAAATCGTTTATAGAAAATAATTCACTAAGAGGTGTTATTAATGAACGATTTTTCATACATTAATCAAACCTATAAATAAACGATCAACGTAAAATTGAATTAATGCACTTAAACTCTGGAGGTGTGTTATCATTTTACAAATAATATGTTAGTTGCAGTGAACATGTATTTACATGTATCTACTAAATTACCAAAATGGGCTATTTTTTCATATTTTTTTATCTTTTATTTCTTTTGGTAAGAGATTATATAAAACCATTATAATATATATTTAATGAATTTGAGGAAAGCCGTTTTCGGTTTCGGCCTAGTATAATTTTTATTCATTTTTCATCACATGGAACCTTGTTCCTTTTTGTACGTTTCTGAATAAAATTTAGAGATGGTGTTATATACAGACAATTGAAATCAAATAAACCAGTTCTGTGATGCCCAGTGGAAAAAAATTTGAATTTATTAAAAATTGCTTTAATTACACGTTTATGTATATTTTTCTATGATATAAAGTAGAATCATATGCCTCGATGCATATTACCGTTTCATAATTAAAGTAGATTAAATTAGAGCTTTATGAATATTAATTAATAATTTGGTAATTATGCACTGTCTTAACTGGTGAATTTTAAATATTAGTTGTCTCATCTTATTTACTAATAGCTGTGTATACTTTCCCAGTTATAAAAATTGGTCAGTGACTATCCATAAATATATAATGTCTGTGGTTTCCATATAACTAAGGTGATTATTGCAGTTTTTTGGATCTATAATTGATTAAGTTGTAATGTTTTTATATTTAATTTTTTTAAATATTTAATGAAAAAGAAATATATTTTGTTTTTAATGTCAACTTAATTTGGTTGAGCCATTTTGTTACTTTATACAAACCCATTCCCTCTTTATTTTTAAAGCCTTTCCAATAGGTGTAATACAATACCAATGTTGTATGGTCGACACATGAGACAATTTATTTACAAATATCTAAGTTCAACAGATATACGCCTTAGATAAAGGATTATATGCTTTTGGTCCTTTTATAGATTATTCACGAGCCTTTGACTGTGTAGATTATGACTTACTTATTGCCAAGTTGTTTAGATATGGTATTAGGGTCCTGTTTTAGACTTTTTATCCAGCTATATTAGAAACCGTGTGCAAGTAGTCTATGTGAATGGAACAAAGAGCAATAAATATCTAATAAATGCCGGTGTACCACAAGACTCCATACTGGGGCCATTTATTTACCTTTCTTTGCCAACGATCTTGCGTTATACATTTAAAGCAAATACAACGTTTGTATTACTTGTTATGCTGATGATACTAACTTTTTAGTTGTTCAAAAAAGTCCCGACGCAGTAAAAAAATATAGAAAGATCTATATAGGGACGTTATAATTTGGTCAGAGAAATATGGGATTACACTTAATAAAGAAAAACCGCTGCCCAAGGAATCACTCCTTCCACATCCAATTCTCTATCCAAGTCACTCACAACGAAAAAACTTTGTATGTGGAAATAATTGTTTATGGAACTTTAATAATATAGTATTTGAAATCCTCTACCCCAAAAACCCATAAAACTATACCCCACATCGGTAGTGGGGTGGGGGTTGTGATAAGGGGGTGGTAGTGGGGGTGGATGAAGTAAAAAAATGTTTTGAGGTTTCTGGTTCTTGTACATACACTAAATCATAATTTTTTTTCATCCCCTTTAATAAGGGTAATGGGGGTGGCTAATGCCAAAAATTTTTTGAGACCTTAGCTTTTCTTGTATATACTAAATACCAATTTTATGGACTCTTACCTGCTTGATTTACCCATTTACCCCAAACTTACCCCAATTTACCCCCCAACCCTTCGGCGGAACAAGATGAAAATATAATCTAGTTCTAGATCTCGTTAAAGTACATATGTGTACCAAATTTCAAGTCAATATCTCAAACAGTTCCAGAGTAAACGTGCGCACAAAAAAAAAGTTACAGACAGACCGACAGACAGACCGACAGACCGACAGACAGACCGACAGACCGACAGACAGACCGACAGACAGACAGAAATTTTTTTTTCGCTCAAACTTAAAATCTCAACGTTTCATGACATATTTAAGCATATTTGAACAATAAAAATTTTTAAAAATTTTTTTGTCGTTACTATACTTCCACTGGATGTGAAAGTAAAATAACTACTGTATCATTTAGGTACAACATCGAGCAAAACGCTAACGACAAATTTTTAGTAACAGATTCTGCTAAAATTTTAAAAAATTACTGCGGTAAAGGTTCTTTATTGACATTTTATTACTCTAACATGCATTCCCATCTACGGTATGGAATTATGCTGTGGGGATTGAGTACTACCTATGTTCGTCTTGCATTTATTCTGCAAAAGTGTGTCATTAGGATTATGGAGAGTTTACATCCCCGACAATCGTGCAGAGAATCCTTTAAAGCCTTAATAATACTAACTCTGTCTAGTATATATATTTAAGAAATATGTTGTTGTGTTTTTAAAAACAAATCAACTTTTCTTACAAACCAAACACACCACAATTATCAAACAGGATTTAAATATCAGCTAATTCCTCATCAGCATTCAACAGCAATATATCAAAAAAGTGTGTTTTACAACGGATGTAAAATTTATAATCATTTGCTCATTGATTTAAAAAATTGTAAAAGCCTATTTAGTTTTAAAAAGAGAATAAAGAATTTACTAATTGAAAAGTGCTTGTATGGTGTTAACGAATTTGAGTCTGACTATTTATATATTTATATATTTATATATTTATATATTTATATATTTATATATTTATATATTTATATATTTATATATTTATATATTTATTGTATTTATACATTTGGCATCCAAATGTTCATAAGATAATTACTTAGAGTGAGAGTTAAATATCTCAGAAACTGTGACACCTACGTCAAGGATGCTAATAAGTAGAATAATAGGTTATTAATTAAGCTTTCAGGGGCGAGCGTAGAGGCGACTTCAATGTGAATATCAGTCGATATTCCGTTGAAGCAACGTCGAGCGCGGTTAGTACTTGGATGGGGTCCCATCTTGGGAAATACAGCGTTCTCGTCCCACCTTCTAGCGGCTTGTATATCAGTGTATACGCGGAAGCTACGTAATTTCAGACGAGGATTACGTAGTGGATATACCATCCTTCGGAGGGGATGCAAAGCAGGCGGTCCCTTGTCTATTAAATGTTAGGCAAATAAAAGATCCCTACTCTTCTTAAGGGAAGAGGTTCGGCAAAATTTCCAGGTTGGGGGTAGCTCGTCTCCTGGCGTCGGTGATAGGCCCTGGTAGCGAAAATAGGCCAACGTTAAATAGTAAAAAAAAAAAATTAAGCTTTCAACTGTTTTTTTATTTGTTTCTGAAACATAAAAAACAAAGATGTTATGACCGAAGCAATGTGCATCTACACATTTTTTTAATAACAACGTCGCCATTTTGTTACTGTAATTAGCTAGTAATAAAAAAAAGGAATTTCAAACACTGTTTCTCATTAACATATAGCATGACGTAGACGCTCAAATTTGGTTTGTATACAGCACTTGCTTTAGAAAAAAATACAGTTTAAACTATAAAGGTATTTTCGATAAAACGTAATTTTTTTCCTTTTCCAAATATCTCATTAAATATTAGTTTTATTGAAAAATGGGTAGAGACCAAAAATAAAGCTCATAAACTGATAATAAATTTCGCTTGTTTATTTATTTACATAGATTTAATAGTTTCGGAGATATGAAAGTTTACAAATGGTTTCCGAACGTTTATAAAACGAAAAGTGCAGTTTAAATGTTAATTATCTCAGAAATTATGACACCTACGTGATGCATGCTAAGAAATGAAATTAAAGACAATTAATTGCGCTTTCAAATTATTTTTTACTCGTTCCTGTAGCATAAGAAATAAAGAAGTTATGACGGAAAAATATGCGTATTTATATTTGTTTATATAAAAAGGTCGCCATTTTGTTACTCTAATTAGATAGTAATGGGGTAATTTAGTCAAATTTAATATTGCACTTTTTATTACAATTGTGCGAAGTAATCATCAAATAATTATTACACTGAAAATTTGAGCTCGATCCGATATACTGCTTTAAAATCTAATTCTTCATAAGCTGAGGAAGCCTAACAACTAAATATAATCATATTATCAAAAACACGATACTGCGACGCCCGTACCATGTCGATACGGCAAGAGGAAGACTTGTAGTCAGGGGCGGACTGGCCCACCGGGACACCGGGACGAATCCCGGTGGTCCGTTCCAATAGTGGGCCGCTGGCGCCGGCTGCTTAGCAAGATGACCGGCGCCTGCTGGTAGCTACACTGGAACGGTGATAAGATCCAGCGCCGCTAAACTGTTGTCAGTCCGCCCCTGCTTGTAGTTGATCCGCATCGTAAATCGCACGCCGAAATTCGAAAATTCGGTTCGACACGAACGAATCAAAATTGACATTTTTGGCATTTTTCGTTATATAAACTATTTCTTATCTGAATAACAGATGAGAGTATTAATTTCTTATGCCGAATCTTAGACTACTAGGCAAGCGGGTCAGCTATGTCTACGCCTCCCGATGCGATAGAGACATTGACGTCACACAGCTATAACATGATAGTGCCACGTGTTGATATGTTCTTGATTAATTTTGAAGCCTATAGAGACCCTATAGAATTCTTTTTTTTTGCATTTCGCTATAGAATTAATAGATCTTTCAGAAAATGTAATAAAAAAATGGTAAATGAGCCTATTTAAAAAAATTATCTTAAATACAGTTTTTCGTTAAGATGTAGCATTACCTAGATGCTCAAATTCGTTTGCTCATTTAAAGCACTTGCTTTAGAAAAAAATGCATTTTAAACTCTAAAGGTAATTTCGAAACACTTGGATACCAAATATAAACCTAAATATCTCCGAAATTATTAATCCTACATCAGTAAACAAAAAATATAATTAATTCCCAGTTTGTACTTTCTGTATTTGGTCTGTAACATTTTTTCGATAAAGTAATACTTTTCAAGATACTTGACGAAAGCCGTTTGAAAATACCTTTTTTTTTTAAGCTAAAATCGCAATTTTGAAGTTGTTATAACTTAAAAACTATAAATTTATGTGAAAAATTGCATAGAACCTTTTCTTCTTAAAATTTAATTCTATTTCAGCTCAAATAAATGTATATATTTTTTAAGTGCCACCCCCTGAAATGACAAGAAATAACAACCAACATTTAGACAATATTAAGAAATAACAATCGAGGATTGTTGGACAAGGATACCCATTTCACGTCAAGGTGCCCTTCATGACGACTTTACTTATTACACAACACACACCAGGCAACGGTTACTTTAATATAAAAATGTGTATACCTAAATTCACTAAGGAAAAAGTTACAGGACGAAATATAAAAAAAATAGTAAAAATTAGCAAAAAAAGTTAAAAGTTGCAAACTGAAACGCTATATCTCGGTTACTATTAATCGTAAATTTTTTTACAAAATCTCATTTTAACGGGTAAATCTCCAGCTTTATTTTTTATGCAGCAATGTCTATGCCTAAATATACCCGAAAAAAAAGATACAGGCTAAAATAAAAACATTAACAAAAAATTGCATTTTTTCGTGTTTATTTTTGTTTTGTTTTTTGGACGTATTTTTGTAAAAAAAAATTTTTTGACTCTTGAAGGTGCCATTTCGATTGGAAATTTAATTCTCTACAACTTTTCTGTTTACGTGTTTATAGGAAAAAATGCATAGTTTTAAAGCAAAACTCAAAAATATGAAAAGTGGCCCTTTTGACTTCGATCTCAAAAACGCTTTAAATGGTAGCACCTCGCAGTTTCCTCATATTTTGGGGTCAATTGAACATAAGAAACAATAAAAACCCTTTAACGTTTTAGTTCCTTTCTACAGTACATAGACAATAGACTATAAAGGGAACACTGAGATAGAGTCTTGTTTATTCAATATAATAAAAGAAGTATTAATAGTTGAAAATGGTGAAAAAGTGTTATCCTGTGAATGTCCTGTCGTGTCTGTCAATTCGGTAAAGCTAGAAAGAGACAAACACTTATACGTACAATCTGCTCATATGTAGCCTCTACTGAGGGTGCTAGAGTGTACTGATTGGTCCGTCCGCCGAATGTGTCATTAGTGGAGAAATAATGCCGCCGATGTTAAATCATATAACATACAACATAATAATTCTTTCTGTAGAAAAGAAGCAAATTTCGCAAAGAATAAAAAATATTAATACTTTTTTTTAAAGAGAACTCAAATATTCAATAAAAAAAACGTGGGAAAGGCCCATTACCCAATATTGGGACATAAAGATAACAACACGATTGACCAATAACTGAATTTTCAGAAAACTTTTTCATTAACACTTTGATTAACAAAACCAATAACAGCAAAACACAATTATAATAATTTAATCTAGAATTCATATGTTCACGCAAAGTATTAAACTAACCTAAAATGGTTCAAATCATTTGGTTTTATTTAATATAAGGATTTCGGCTAAAGACTTAATAAAATACACACGAACGACATTAAAAATTGACTCTGAATGTGTTGAAGGAGTTTTCACAGTGATCAACAGTTCGCCTTCCTTTATCTTTAATTTAGCTAGAAAACATGGGAATTAATCTATCTCATGTCTGTCACTCGATAGTCTGTAGGAATTACTCGAGACAATTGGGAATTAGAGGTCCGAAAACTCGGCAGGGCGCTGTGAATTATACCAGAGGTGGGTGAGCTAAACGTTCAGATTTATCTTACTTTGCTTTAGATTTGATATAGGCAGGAAGCAGATTAGTTTTAGACTTGCAGCTTTTGCCGATAATTTATTAAATGCACGAAATATTTTTAAATCTGATTATTTTTATGTTTAGAGAATATTATTTAGGTATTATGCAAATCACAACTTACACACTTTTTTATTTATTATGAAAATACCTACTTTCTGTATATTGTTGCCCTAATCTGGGCACGCTAATATACTAGTTAGGTAAATACTTTAAAACACTCATTATTGGAGAACCAATCAAAACAACTACTCTTCTAGCTAATACTGACGAAGTATTGAATTACATGATAGGATTCTTAGCATTTTAAAGAAAAAAATATATTGAAAATATTTCAATCATTTATTTACATTTAGTCATCATACTTTTTTATTTAATATGAAATTATCTACTTTCTGTATATTGGTACCTTAATCGGGTCACGCTAATATACTACTTAGGACAACACTTTAAAACACTCATTATTGGAAAACCAATCAAAACAACTACTCTTCTAGCTAATACTGACGAAGTATTGAATTACATGATAGGATTCCTGGCATTTTAAAGAAAAAAAAATATTTAAACTACTTAAATTATTTATTAAAATTCAGTCATTCACAACAATTATTGAACCTTACATTCTATTTCAACTCTAGAAAAGTTGTACAAGTTTTTTCGAACTCGTTAGTTCTCATCAGTAGAGTATAGAAACATTCATTCATTATTTACAAGCCTATTCTTGATTTATTTTTTACAATTAATTATTTTTTATTTATTTGCTTTTATCATGTTTAGAGAATATTATTTAGGTATTATGCAAATCACAACTTACACACTTTTTTATTTATTATGAAAATACCTACTTTCTGTATATTAAATAAAAAAGTGTGATGACTAAATGTAAATAAATGATTGAAATATTTTCAATATATTTTTTTCTTTAAAATGCTAAGAATCCTATCATGTAATTCAATACTTCGTCAGTATTAGCTAGAAGAGTAGTTGTTTTGATTGGTTCTCCAATAATGAGTGTTTTAAAGTATTTACCTAACTAGTATATTAGCGTGCCCAGATTAGGGCAACAATATACAGAAAGTAGGTATTTTCATAATAAATAAAAAAGTGTGTAAGTTGTGATTTGCATAATACCTAAATAATATTCTCTAAACATGATAAAAGCAAATAAATAAAAAATAATTAATTATTTTTATCTTTCAACTTATTCACTATATGTATATATGTTTTCTATCAAGTAACAAAAATATTAATTTCACAAAGTGCACATGTTCGAAAATACTCCTGACTATAACAGTAGGATTTGTCTTATGTCAAGCAGGATTTGGTTGTTTCTGGGGTATTCAAACATGCAAAATGTAGTCCAAATAATTTATATTCAAATATCTACAAGAATTTCTACAAAACTAGGTCACTTAGGATATAAACTAACACAAATTAACTTGGTTCTCGAAAATTATAGCCACATGCATTGCTTAAATGCTGTTATTTTTTAATATTTTTTCACTTATGTCTTACTAACTGTAACATTTTTATAGTTATTTTCTTTTCTTATTCACGTATTTACAGACTTTTGTGATTCATGCATTATTCTCGTTGCCTCCATTTACTGTATGGCACGTCTAACAGCATCACACCATCTGCCGCGGCTGCCTGTTAGGTGCAAGAACTTACCATCATCAGCTCCTTTGTAACAATAAACCAACTTTTTGAAGGGTGTTTTCTTCATCTTTTGTCATCTGTTTTTCCTATCAATCAATTTATATTGTCATCTCTCCACTTGATGCTGCCAGTTTTATAGTAACATTATATTTAAACTATGAAAGCAGCTTAATGTAAAAACAAAATGTGGGTTCTGGTATAGAGGCGGGGCTTAAATCAATTTGGTGTCCGGTTCATATAGAAAGTTGATTTGTTTGTAAACGTATTAATAAATGTGGAAATATTTGTGCTTGGACTGGCTGATGAAGATCCTGCCCACTGTTTCTAAAGGGTAACAGCAAAAATTGAAAAGATACATAAATAGTGTTATTATGAGCGCGTGTTTATGTAGAAAAACTCACCACCATTCTCTGAAGGGACAATATTTATTTTATTAAGGACGCGAGCCGCGCTCTTTCCTTTGATTTCTATCAATATGTAAGAATCTGCCTCCCAAACATGGCATAGCGGACGCCTTCTTTGGAGAACATGTATCTCAACCACTATACAATGTAGAATATGTAGTAGCAATTGGCTTGGCGCAAAAATATTCACAATTTCCTAGAAGCGTAGGAGAGCAGACTTGGACTGACGGTAAAAATATTTTACTAAAATGTTGGTGCGCTTGTGACTAGCTTTATAGTTGCCATAATGATTAATGTGAAGTGGGATAGGACTTTGGTAAAATTATGTAAGTTTAAAAATAGTTCCTGGTAAAAACTGAATTGAGACGTAAGGTCTTCTCCACTATAGTAGTAGTCTTTACTCAGAATGTCATATCAACAAGAGCGATGAAATGTTAATATTGTAACGTGTTTCCACCCTTAGGAAACTACCCCTTGCAAAATACGTGGGTTCCAAAAATTATAACAAGAGATGTCCACTAACACACTTCATTAAATATTTACTGGATACTTCACAATACTATTATTTACACTTTACTGACTAAAAATCACAATGTTTATCACTCTGTTTATCTTTGAAGTCTTAACCTCACTTTCTATACTTTCTGAACTTTCTGAATTACTCGCCGAGAATGCCGGTCGGTCTTTTATACCCAAGAATGACAGATCTCGATTGTTCTGTGATGACGCCACCATTCTCTAGATAATTCCAGATGTCATCACTCTAGAACTAACTTCTTTCTGGTAGGTTCTTTCTCGAGTAGGTGCAAATACATCATTCTAGGGGTTGTAACACATCACAATATGTTTCCTTTTATGGTAATTTTTTTGAAACAAGTACTTACTGCTGACTTACCTGAAGTTTTGGGGCAAGTGTGTACTCAGACTGTATCTTTCACATTTATGATATTAAATAGAAGTGGGGCTACTGTGTAAAACTCAATGGGGTATTTTCCATTTTTTTTTAAATTCAGTTTTGGTGATATATATCAGGTAAAGTTATTATTTTAACAATTACTACATAATCAATTTAAACCAAAACAATAATTTCTTAAATAAAAATAAGAAATAAGAATACGCCCGTCTAGACACAGATTTCAAATGATTTTATTTAGCGGGAAATAATTTAACTAATCATAGACAACTTTCGCTTAGACTGTAACTAACTGTAACTTGTAACTAACTTATATGAATGCCAAATTGTGTATTTACTTTGCATTATTTTACCTATGACACTTCTATTTTTCTCAATATTTTGAATATCAAATATTGTACACATGTATTTAGAAGGAATTAATATTTGTTATTATGTAGAAGTTATCTTAAAAATGTAAACAAAACTTACGGCGAGGATATTTGTGGCAACATTTTATGCGTGCCGCCAACTGACACTTCTTGTCACAATACAAGTGAAAGGGATATATTGGTTAGATTTATTTGTTTAAATTCTTCGAATATCAATTTTTTCAGAACAGTTACAAATTTTTTCCGAAGCACTTTTATAAAATATCTTTTAAATGACATTGGCTACTATTTGTAAATTACAGCAAATACCTCGATGAAAGAAACTGAAATGCTTCAAATCAACACGACGGCGACGTTAGAACACATCAGTCATTTGACTAGCCGTTGACATTGTTGTCATGTTTTGCTAAATATGCTTTTAAAAATCTAATCGGCATTAAAAATTATTTATATTTAATAATTCACGCCTATTATTATTATTATTTACATAAGAACATTAAATTTCGTGGATAAATATATTAAAATTGATTTAATAAATAAGCTTTATACTCCTGTTTTCTTCAATTATCTTTGCTAGAACTAGAGAAGGAATTTCAAGTTGGCAACACCACACTGTTTTGTATAAAACCATTTTATCAACAAATCCATGCAGTCCAGCTACGTCATCGGCCAAACTACCTACGTCACCAATTTAAAACACCTGTTGCTCCACTGATTTTAACTTCTGCTTTCTCAAAAAAATTATATTTATTTTCGCGGAAATCTGTACTGGAAGACTTGTTTGTACATATTCTATGATATTATTCAATAAAAAAAAATAGGATAATACCCCATTGTATAATATTATGTAATGAATTTGTTGGAAAAAAATTAGGTTTTGTGTTACAAACTTTTATTTAGACAAGTAAAAAATGCACAAAAGTAACAAGCCTGTAATTAATACAAAATTAATAATCATAGTAAATATAAATCTCACATAATTTATAGCAATCTTGTTGTATGTTACTAGCTGAGAAATTTATTTCAAATCGTATTAAACCGCGTCCAATCAAGGTTGGTTTGGGGAGAGATAAGATGATATTATCCCTAGCATCAAGACCACGTTCAAGGACTTTTCCAAGCAAAAATTGATGCAGATACAACATAATACTTTTTCGATTTTTCTCCTGAAAAAGCCACCAACACCCAGTCATCTTTCTCTATATCTTTTGAACGCTTATCCATTTCTGTCATGCATACATCTAGGGCTTCCATCTCTCTTCTTTCTTCTTCTGTATCGTCGTCTCTGTCATCAAATACAATATTTTTTGTCTCCTCTTCTTCTTCAGTGAATTTTTGTTTTTTTTTTCTTGGTTTAGCAGATTTCACTACATCTTTGTTTTCTTCTATGCGACGCATAACTTCATCCTCTGTTATGACTTCTGATCCTGAAGCACTTTCCTTTTCTTACATTTTTCAGTTGGATTGGTTTGTTTCACCGTAGCCAAGAGCAATTCTTCTAAGTCAAGACAACTATTTTGCAGCATCTCTCGATTTAAACCTGAGGGCACTGGTTGATTGTTATCCTCATTGTTATCCGTTGGTACATGAGGCACATTATTATCTCGTTGTTGTTCTTTCATTCTCCTATATGCTGCAGGATCATATTTCTCTAGAGCTACCACAATAGAATTGAAGGGAAAAGTTCCAGTTTTTCTGAAGCCATTGCCACCAAATTTAAATGAACATAGCAACTATGTGTCGCTGACTTCTGTACTATTACCAGATTTCTAATTTCTTATTTGTATTGATTAAAATACCCATTTTTTATAAAGGACTCTAAGAATTTTCATCCATACGTATTCCTCTAGTAAAGTATTTTTTAAATACATGCAGCGTATATTCCACTTATTTTACAGAGTATTAGAGGATATAAAATTTGTGAATAGTCGGAAATCCAGTCAAAGTAAACCAAATAATACAGGGAATGATCTGAAATGCTTTGTAACTTGACAGGAAGGAAGAAACATAATATGTTAATTTTTCTAACAAAAGGTTTAACAATGAACCTGCAAACAAACAGATTCAAATAGCAAACTTTGTTTTCCTGAAAGTTGCATCGGAATTTCGTAAAGTGAACATAATACAAGTGTACAACCCAGTTTCACATTATACTATTTATTTAAAAATAAGTATCTTGTATTTCTGCATTATTGAAAAAAAAGTTATCTGCTAAATACCAAAAATAACATTTTATAATATTTTTATATCTTCAGTTTTCCATATACGAAGTAATATAAAGTCACGCCATTAAACAAAAATTCGAGTTTCAGTGTTTAGTGAATTTATATGTTTTCAGATCACACAAATTAAGAAAAGTAGTTTTCAAAAATGTTTGCTTGTTAGTGTGTCGTCTGTGGTCGCATCTTTTTTTTTTTTCGGGGTGGAAATCCTTTATGGACACCTGGACTAAAACCACCCCTCTTCGGTGTATGATGTATCCTAGAACCGCTCTCGCTTCTCTTCAGGATACACGTCAATCGTTGTTCGATGCATAGATGTTGTTTTTTTCGTGTCTTTGTTCCCTGTATTCCTTGTAGTTGTGCAAAGGGTATAGGTCGGGATTCCTCTCATCTTCTCCTTTATGCACGACGATCCGTGTAATAGCTGTTTCGGCCTTTGCCCAATTGTCTTCAGATTGCAGCATGAATTCCACAAGCTCATCCGGTCCTAGACGATTTATGCCTCGTCTCTCCTCCACCCATCTGTTGCAGTGGAAGACTGTGTGCTCTGCATCATCTATTTCGCCACAATATGCCCACTCTCGAGAATCCAGCTTTCCTATTCTCAACAGATAGTCGGCAAAGCAGCCATGACCTGTCAGGGCCTGCGTGAGATGGTACCCTTCTTCTCCGTGTTTCTTTTCCACCCACTCTTTGACTGTGGGGATCATGCGGTGAGTCCATCTTCCTTTATGGGCGTTCTCCCATCTGTTCTGCCATCTTTCAAACAGTCTTTCCCTGGCGGTTCCTCTCTCGACTCCTTCGTACACTTCTGCCCTTTTCTTGACCAGTAAATCCACTGGAGGGATCACTGCTACCACGAGACTGTCCGATAGGCGCTGCATACCCTTAGTGCCATCTGCCGTTGAATCCTTGCCAGGCTTACCATGGCATTAGCCCTTTCTTCTAAGGCGTATTTCCAGACCGGGGCGGCATATAATATGATTGAATGCACCACGTCACAAAGCACTCTTCTTTTGCTGGCTTTTGGCCTCTTCGTGTTGGACATCACTCTTCCCAGAGCGGTTGTTGAGTTTCCCGCTTTTTCCGTCGTTTTTGTTATGTGAATGTTAGTTTCGGGTCCAGCCAGATTCCGAGGTATTTAAGCCCATTCCCCGATCTAATTTCCATCTGTCCAACCCTGATGGTGACAGGCTGGACAGTTCTTCTCCTTGTGATCATCACTGCTTCGGTTTTTTCCGGGGCAAGTTTTAATTTTACGCTCCGCAGCCATTCCTCTATTCTCTCAATAGTGGCATTCGCCTTCTCTTCGATTAGCACCGTTCAGTTTCCAGTCACCGTTAAGGCAAGATCGTCGGTGTAGCCCGTAAGGGTAACCCCATTTGCGAGGGGAATCCGTAGGACGTCGTCGAACATAATGTTCCACACGGTTGGCCCGAGTACCGAACCCTGTGGGACACCGCAGGTCACGTTTCTCCATTATTATTTGCGTCCATCCCCATTTGCCTATCCCTGAAGTAACTTTTAATGATATTAATGATATAAGGTGCCACTTCCTATCTCTCTAGTTTGCTTATAGTCTCTCCCCATCCTGCAGTGTTAAATGCGTTCCTGATATCAAGGGTGACGATTAAGCACATTCTCTTTGCCTCCATAGCCTCTCTTGCCTTGCTCGTGATGCGGGTCACAGCATCCATCGTCGACATTCCTCTGCGGAATCCGAACTGGTAGTTCGACAAACCATCCCTCCGGTCAATTTCTAGCTTTAGCCTTCCCTGGATTAAGTATTCCAGCACCTTTCCCAAGGCATCCAACAAGAGATGGGCCTGTAGGAGGATCGTTCTTCAGGTTTTCTGTTCTCTTTAATAATGAGGATGAGCCTCGCTTTCCTTCATCTGGATGGAAAGTCTCCTCTCTCCAACGCTCAATTCATGACCCCTAAAACCGCTTCGGGGATTCTTCGACGACTATTTTGATCACCTCCGGGGGGATGTTATCCGGACCCGGAGATCGGCCGCTCTTTAGCCTCTCGATTGCCCCCTTCAGTTCATTTTCTGTGAATGGGGGGACATCCGCTACATCCATGTCATCCCACCTTTCTTCCTCCCTGTGGAGAAAGAGCGCGTCAGCTATCTCCCTCCAGGTTAGAATGAAAATTCGATCTACTCGTGGTTCCTCACGCTCGCTTTCGCTCGCGTTCTTCCACTCGTATCGAATTTTCATTCTAACCTTGTTACAGAATATACTATTACATTTTCTTCATTTCTAGCTGGAACTCGATGTTCGATATGTTTTAAATTGATACGTGATCTCAGTGTATCATTTTATAATCACCATAGAACATTTCAGATCACTGGGATGTATAATATGGTGTTCTCATGATTTTAACACACTGAAACTACTATATCGATCTTTTGTGCGATACAAATTGGAATATTCGTCAATTATTTGGTCTCCTCATTATAACGTATACATACAAAACATACAGAGAATGCAAAGGCTAAGTATTTAAACCACAAGAAAGATGGTGTGTATCCTTCTCTGGTTTTCCTCAGACTACACTTTTAAACATTTCTTTTTAAAGTAATACATTATATAATAGATTCTGGTGCTAACTTAAGTTTACTAAATTTTCTAACACCTAGATCAAGTTCTAGCTAAAACTCATTATGAAAGCTCATAAAGAGATTGACTCCGTAAATAAAAATTTTTGTTTGGTTTTTATCATTGTTTTGTCTGTTTATTTTACATTTTTATTTTGTACTTTTCCTTCTGATATATTTGTAAGGATTCTTATATCTCTCCTGTAATACTCTCCTGTAATTGGAATGCTCTGTTGGGCAGTGAATTATTAAATAAATGAAGAAATAAATAATATAAAGATATTTATTGGAAACGAAAAATTATAAAGATTTTTTCATATAAATCCCTTGATCAATAATATTTTCCGGTACTGGCATTGTTCTTATTAATATGTGTAATTTTAACATTCTTTGTATGGTTTAATGAATCATTTATAATTTGCTCCATGCCTATAACATGAAACTTGGCAATGTTTTCTTTCACCTATTTGAAAATACAGTATTTATTCGTTTCCTTTGTCTGGAAAATCCTTCCACGCAAAGGGCAGTGTAGCGGAAGCGCAACTTGTTTCAGGATGTTTCATTGTTCTGTCTTCTCTAGATAAAACCGAAGAGAGATTGACCCTACTATATCTTTTCAATGGCGGAATCTTTACACTTATAAGGTTGTCCTTTTATCTGGTGCATTTACTTCACCATAACATAATGGAATTAGCTATATCGATCTTCAAGATATCAAGATGATATCCCAGATTAGTATGAAAAATGAATTTTCCGGGACTTACCCATCACAAAGGACTTTTTATGTGATATAGTTAGAGGCTAGTCAAAGCCTCTGAATTTTTATATCGCTGAGATAAGTTCGGTAAATCACGAATTCTTGAAAAGGCAAACAATTTATCTCATTCAGAACAACCTCAACCCTGTTAGCGATTGTACTGTTGTAAACAATTACTTGTGGTAACTGCACTTGATATTGAGTGGGAGTATTTACTTGACATCTAGCTCTTAAAACATAATTTACTTATATACATTCTGTTTAAAATTGTATTCGATACTAATGAAGTGCTTTGTTGGAAAATATTGTAATTTCGTACTTCCTAAATTTTAGTTTTGCTAACAAAAGAACTAACGTTTCATTCCAAATTGTTTATAAAATTTACTAGTGTAAATAAAACATGATCATGAACAATGCAATACAGTGAACATCTAGAACTCAATTAAAGTATATAAAATAATTACACTTTTTGATGGCTTGATTACAATGTCAGACAAAACGTATTAATCTTGATTTTAAATTTCTAATAAAAATGTATTGATATAAATTAGAGCATAAATCAAAACATATTTTGAAGTACAAAAGTTGGAAGACTTATTTCCTAAAACTAGTCAATTTGATGAAATGTTCCTACTTTTCTGATCTATCTTCAAATTACGTATAATAGTGAGGTGGCTTAGAGCTATTTCAAGATTACCGTTACCTGGCGGATAAAAGCACCAAATTTGGTATGAAGGTACCTTAGAGTATACTAATAAATGTTAGTCAAGGAGCCCTCTGGAATTTCTAAAAATTGTCATATACAGCACTAAAATCCAAAATGGCCGACAAATACAACAAAACACCACTTATCACAATCTATTAGACTGTTAATTTTGAATTACAGCTTTAAGCCAACCAAGTACACTACACACCCAACTTTTAGGGTAGTTTACATATTAAGTAAAATACAATAAAATATATCCATATCATTTATTACAGTAATACGTATGTCCAAATATTATGCTAATAAGAGTTTCCAATAACAAAACAATATTTATAGTTATTCATTCGACGGAATTCAGTATGCAACAATAAATTACACTTGCACTTTCAAAGTGGTGAGCAGTCCAGATTGGCTTTCCCACATTTGCAATTTTTGCAGTATCCTTTGCAGGAACATTTAATTAATTCCCTGCATGTTAGGGAAATCTCTGGAATTGTCATCCAAACTAGTGCCCATTACTCTGAAACCTTATTCCAAGCAAAATTCCGGGAAGACTCACTTGCTGTGTTTATCTACTGGTCGTCCAAAGCTTGATAAACTGCCCTTCGAATATGTTGAAGAAGCGCATCCTCAGTCGGTGGAAGTTTGTTCATTGCTCGATTCTTCTGACAGAAAAGCTCATTTCTTATCTGATTGATACTGCTACAAGGAGTGGTTTTATCATACAGAACAACAGTCAGTCATTCCAGCTTCTTGAAATGTCGGCTTTCAGCAGTTGAAATGGATAAGTGGTCAAATACACAAATGTATCAATGACATCTTGAAATGCTTGCCATGCTTCCCAAATGGACTTCTCACTCTTACCTTTGAAGGCGGAGGGTGTGTCACAACCAGAGAATGAGAGAGTGCTCGTGATTTTATCTCCCACAGGCTTGCACAGATGGCGTTGATGTAGTAAAACCTGTAATGCTTGCCCATGCCAAGGGCCACCTAGATATCTGCCAAAGATTGAGTCACTATTAAATCATAGAATATGCCAGCAAGGATGACAATCACATCTATGCTTATGAAGGTAAGGTAGAAATATCTTATCAATATACTGATTGAAGATGTCGACACTAGTAGCGGGGAAGCAGTGGACGATGACGGCATCTTACAGAAATTTGAAGTCATAGATTGAAGGGGCTCTGATTGACCTGACTGCTCAAGACATTGCAGTATTCCAGCTTTGTTGGTTGGCAAATAAAGCTTACCAAAGTCTGAAATGGAAGGTGGGAATGACTGTATCTCACGCACAAAAAACTCATCCAAATCAGATTTCCGGTTCTGCATAGATATACATAGTTGAGTAAATATATCCACATTGTTCTGAAGCACTTTCAGCTTCTTCCCCTGAGATGTTGCTTTATACTTTGGTCTCTTGAATAGTGCAAGATAATCCCACTTTTTATGGTTTTTGCAGTAGTGGTGCCTCGAAAAGAAAGACTCACATGTGATATTTTGCCGTATTTGTCGGCCATTTTGGACTTTAGTGCTGTACATGAAAATTTTTAGAAATTTCGGAGGGCTCCTAGGCTAACATTTATTAGTATACCCTAAGGTACCCTCGTACCAAATTTGGTGCTTTTATCCGCCAGGTAACGGTAATTTCAATAATCCTAAAAATATTTCCTAAAAATAGTGAATTTGAAATCTTCCTACTTCTTTGATCTATCTTCAAATTACGTATAAGTAACAGCACCAACTATGTGTAATGAAGTGACTTTTTATATTTCCCTTCACGCCTTCAAGATTTCTAAATTTATCACTCGGTTTATTTATAGTCAATATTACGGGAGTGGTTAACGCATCTAGCTTGCTACCCCCGCCAAATTCCTCACCATTCCATGACAGTACCACAGAAGAAGCCCAAAAAATCTAACCCTACTACCCCATCCCTCTTAAACTCCTTACTGCTCTAGCCGAAATCAAAAAGATAATTAAACTCTAACCAAACAATAACGCTCCTGGGCCCGATACGATACTTAATATCCTCCTTAAAAACTTACCGCAGAAAGCTATAATCCAGTTAACATATATAGTAAACAGAATAACAAAATTGCAATATTTTCCAAAATTATGGAAAAAGCCATAGTTATACCAATCTTAAAGCCGAATAAATGCCCTCAATCTCCCAATAGCTATCGTCCTATCTCGCCCATGAACACAATGTCAAAAGTCACTGAAAGAATAATCAACATCGTAAATAATTTTAGAAACAAAAAAGACTCATACCCTCCAACCAATTCCGTTTCAGAAGAAAGTAAAAAGCAGTGCATGGTCATGTTGCTGGTAAACATTGAAAAAGCATTGGATACCGTTTGGCATAACGGTTTGGTACACAAACTAAAACTTATATGCACACATGACCGCACTAGTAAAAAATTACTAACGGTTTGGTACATAAACTAAAATTTATATGCATACATGACCGCACTAGTAAAAAATTACATTAGCGACCGCCATCTGGTGGTATGTGTAAACAATTCATTTTCGTCACCAAAACAGCTTTGGGCAAGTATTCTGCATAACACCATCCTTTCCCCTATCCCATTTAATTTCTATACCTCTGACATCCCCACCCATCCTACTACTAACCTCCTTCTCTATGCCGATGACATGGTCAGCCATTTTATGCACAAACAGTCACCCAAGAGATACGTTATCATCTCTGCAAAATCACGGATTACTATAGCAAATGGAAAATCAAAGTCAACGAAACCAAAACAGTAACTATCACCCAAAAGAAAATATGCAGCAACCATTAAAACCCTAACCAAATTAAAAACCAATAACAAAGAAATACAGGAGAAAAAGTATGTGAAGTATCTGGAAGTCCATTAGATAAAAGACTTTCTTTTAAGTCGCATATTACCAATATTATCAATAGAACACATATGACCCTCACCAAATTATATCCATTCATCAATCGTCGTTCAAAATTAACCACTAACAACAAACTGTTATTATATAAAACAATGTTTCGCCCTATCCCAACGTAGTTGCCAAATCCTGGAATCTAATCTCAGATACGCAATATAAAAGATTACCAAGTTACCTACGCAAAATAAATTACTGACGTGCTCAAATAGATACATCAGAGTAGTGAACCTGCACAACAATACAAATATTCCCTACATCAAAGACTATATCTCAGACACTTCACATACATTTTTCTCCAGCAAAGTACTTAATTCAGAAATTACCCGCGACATAGCACACATACGAAGAGATAACAAAATAAGTAAAGATTGACCACAGGTGACCTAACCCACCCCCGGGGGTTAAAACTACCCCCACCTCCAATAACGAAATGCCACGAAAACAACGATAATAAGCATTTTGTTATTTCATTTTTTAAGCAAAATAATTGTACTTGTAAAGGTGGACGTAGTGGACGTGTTAAGCGATGTGGCTGTAAAAAGTATTAAATGTAGCTCGTTCTGTAAGAATTGTAAGGGTACCGACTGTAGTAATTGCGTGCATGTGGAGGATGATGATATCTTTATTACGATATAAATTTAATTCCAGAAATAATAATGTCTTATGAAAATGGTAATGATGATAATTCTAGTGATGATGGTAATGACGATGAAGATGATTATGAATGTAACGAGAAGGACTGTGACGTCCATTTCGACTCGGACGAACAGTGTGATTATAATAATAAACGTTGAAAAATCTATTAGCATCGAATAAGAATTGTATATAATGAACCAGATGTAATGAATGATTATAATTGAATGAATACAAACGAGAATATTTTTTCATATATAATCAATGAAAAAACAAAAATGTCTATATATACCAATAACCCGTTTCATTCAATTCCCTACAAACTACTGAAGGAAAAGTTCACTTCGTGTAAAGGCTGCTTGAACCCCCGGGTTGGTTGAGTCTCGTCTGACCGAGGTTTACTTATTCGGAAAAGGAGGCTGGTTTTTCCGGTTTGGGGGTAGAGGGGATTTTCGTTGTTTTCGTGGCATTTAGTTATTGGAGTTTAGGAATAGTGAGGATTTTCGTTGTTTTCGTGGCATTTCGTTATTGGGAGTGGGGGTAATTTCATCCCCCGGTAGTGGGTTAGGTCAATCTTTACATATTTTATTCGAATTGACAAAAACAACCCGATCCGACAAGCCCTCGCAAGCCTAGAACTGAAAAATCGGAAAAAGGGTAGCGGGCAAAGGATAGCTCGGAAAATATTGTCACCATCGTGTTCCCCGCCCTCGAAAACGGGGGGGGGGGGGGAGTAAATGTCTTGCGATCCAGTCACAGAACTTTTAGAGTAAAAGCTTTACCTCAAGGGACTAATGCTGGTCGCACACTCTATCATCTAGTGGGTTCGAGCCAGAGCACCGGCACTCACAATGTCGGTGTTTACGGATGTATGTCTGCATTTTTTCAAATGCGTAACCTCCTCCGGACAGTCTCGGCTTTGGATTATATGTGGTGTGTTTATGTTTATGTTATGTTAAAGACTGAGTGTACTTGCAAAATGTTTTTTTCACAGTTTAATTTATTAGCAAATCAATCTATAATCACTTTCTTGCTATTTACACGTAAAAAATCTCATTCAATGAAAACGTTTCGCCTTTAATAAAATATTAATTTCAAAAACAAAGTATTCCGAAAGTTATACATACTGACGACCTCTTAAAATTCATTAAATGTTTTATTCAAGTGGAAAGCCGACATGACAGGCCACCCTCCTTATTACCCACCACTGGAGTTTGACTGTGGCGATTGAAGTTGAAGCACGTAATCCTATTATTTCGAATCAGTGCTTCCATATGGGTTTAATCAGCACACATTCCCCGATCCAGGTTTACGATATGTCCAACGACAACCCCACATACGCATAAACATCTGTGACACGTTATTCGTCAACAATCGGAAATGAAAATCAGGAAGTGTGCTCGGCATAACGTTATCCATTTAATAACTTTATCACATACTATTTGATTTGGAATGATGTGTTGTGCCTAAGCACATCTGTAAGGAACGACCTAAATATCGTTGGATGATTACATAACATTTAATGCTTCCTCAATTCGATCGTTAATAAGAATAAAATATAGATGTAAAAAAACAAAGATAGAAACGAAAAAGAAGATATGTCGAGAGTACACTTGTGTGAGTACTTGCGGAACTTGCCTAAGATATATGTTGGACAAACAGGTAGAAAATTTAAAATATGTATAGAAGAACATAAAAATAGCCTTTTGAAAAATAAGAAAACATCGATATTTGCTAACGATTTATTTATTGGATGATCTTTTTTTGTTTATAAATCCCTTATACAGCTAGCAAAGGGCCAAAACTCACGTTCTTGAGAACTTATTTAATAGATATAAAAAATATAATTATTTTACTTAACGATCAAATAGGCGTAAATAATTCATTTCTTGTAAACTTATTATAATTCCATTTCATAGTAATAATACCTAGAATATTATTAATTTAGGTTAGGCGATATAGAATTATTTTTCAGGTCATAAACTTTTAAGTATTTAAGCTCACTAGTTTTAATTATAAGTAGTCTTGTACTCACATCTGAAAAAGCTAATGTTTAACGAAACAATTGTCATGTTGACAAAATATATCAGCGAAAAATTCATTGTTTTATTTACTATACTACTAATGTGTTGACATGAATTTTCACCAAGTAAAGGTCGCATCTTTCACTTAACGTCCCCAAAATCGACTCTCCGGCATAGTAATCTTTTTGGCCAACTAGAATAATTTATGAATCTAAGATGTTGTGAATGAGAACAGATACAGTGATATGATATTCTTCCTAATATAAATTTATTCTTCTATTATGCACTCCCTAAATTATCATCGTATTCTCTTGCAACTTATTATTTCTTTGGCCACATTACCGGTGAGAGGACAATATAGAACAAACAATGCTGCGTGAAAACCATATCACATTAGTACTTACTACCCCAGAAAACTGATCTAGTACTACTTGCCAAGAAAAGAAAACTACCTAATACGAAAATGCCTAATTTACTCGGCACTCGACTCCACTTAGCAAGTCAGATCAAGTACCTGGGGGGGGGGGGGGGTCATACTTGACCGCACTTTAAATTGGAAGAGACATATGGAAGTTAAGATAAAATAAGGCATGTACGGCTTTCTGGTAGTGTCGCAGGGTAGTCGGTAGTCCTGAGATCTCCCTCTGGCTGAATATTGCTGTGATAAGACCGATGCTTTGCTTCGCAGCCATAGTCTGGTGATCCAGGGTAAGGCAAAAAAACAGCAGTGTCTGAACTAGAGCTTGTTGAAAGGTTGGCATGCTTCTGCGTTACTTGCGCTATGAATACCACGCCTACAGCTGCAATGGATACTATACTCTCTTGAACCTATTCATAGAGAAGGTGACGTTGAGGACTGCTCTGAGATTTCAATCTATATAGGCCAATTAAGGGAACGGCTACGAGACTTGCCCGTATTCTGGAAGAGGCTACAATACAAATTCCCCTTCTGGGAAAGGGGACTGATCGTATCCCAACTATATAATTTTCGTATCCCAACTATATAATTTTAACAAGAACTTCGAACTCGTCCGGAAATGATGAGCCGGACGTGTCAATCTACACCGATGGATCAAAAATGGACTCGGGACCCAGAGATCTACAGTCGACAATACCGCTAGGCACTATGTCACTAGTTTCCAGGCGGAACTAGTAGAAATTCTGCAAGCGGTAATGAATACAAATATTAACGGAGAGCAGAACGGCCCTGCTTGCCCTAAACAATTGCAGGACAAACTCTGGGCTGGTTCTGTAAATCAGAAAGCTCCTATATGTGGTCGCACAAAATAACTGTCCAGCTTCGCTGAGTGAAAGGACACGATGGAATTCAGGGTAACGAGGAAGCTGGTGGCTTTAGCCCGCAAGTAATCTGAGAGCTCTCTGCATGGTCCGGAACCTGCAATCGGTTTCAGACCACAGTTCCCTATTAAAGAACTATATTCTTAAACGCCACGCGAACTAGTGCAATGGTCTAAGCAGCTGCAGAAACAGCAGAATGGCTTTGACCACACTCAGTCGAAAGCTAGGCAAACACTGTCTCCAAATGTCCAGGAGTAATCTGCGTATCTATGTAGGATTGCTAACAGGATACTGCAGACTAAACAAACACCTTTACACACTGGAAGTGTAAAGTATAATAGGGAGGTCGAGAATGCCGAACATGTGTTGTGCTATTGCCCTGCTCTGTCAACGAAAAGGGAATCCATACTTGGGGACTTCTGGCCCATTATGGCCCCGCTGGGCCTTCTCCTCAAGTACATCATAGTTAGTTGATTGGCTTAAGGAGTGAGAGCTCGATGATCATGTCACCACACATGGGGGTAGTACACTTCCCGACAAATAAAAGTAGGACAACTCTTGTTCATTGAAAACTGTATTTTTTAGTTATGTAAATCGATCTTGGTAGACGATATTCGTGCGGCGGTGCCAACTCTATTATATTTTCCAAATAATACAACTGGCTCTTAGGAAAATTAGACAGTAATTTATTAAAAATATCTAAAGTAATAAATCATTTTATACATAAAAAAAAAGACTAAAAAAAATTAAATCAAAAAACAAACAAAAATATGAGAATTCAATATCTAGTCATGGTCCCGTTATTATTTATTACTTCTTGCATTCTTCTGGTCACTGAATCGATCAAAATTGTGGTAAAGTTATGACTTTCCGCCAGACTTTTCCAGGTTTCCTCAATGAGAGACCATAAATGATTTTTATTTAGGGGGATAACATTTTGTTTCTGCATTTTCGTAACCATTATTCCCCAAATGTTTTCCAACGGATTCATGTCGGGACTTTTAGCAGCACAAGGCAGAACATCAACATTATTTTCATCTAAATAATTTCTCAAACAATTGACGGTGTGTACTAAGCAATTATCATGCTGGAATATAAAATTGTCATCAGGGAAACGTTGTCTAACTGAGAGAAACATTACATTATCCAAAATTTCCAAATATTTTCTAGAATTTAGCCTTCCATCGATATTTCAGCAAACCTCTAAACCTTCCATTGACATTCACGCCCAAACGTTCACTGAAAATCTTCCAGATCTATCATTCGGTGCAATATAATTTTCATTAAACCTGGAGCGTGGCGGCCTATATACCCGAATACGACCGTCATTGTGGAATTGAAATATTTTTTCATCAGAAAAAATTACACTTCTCCAAAAATCTGCTTCATTTAATAAATGATTCAACGAAATATTATACGGCCTTGCTTTTTCTCTTCTGTTAAATTATATTTTTTTACGGCTGCACAATTTTTCAGATCAGACTCTTTTTAAAGCCGTCCTTACTGAGGCGGGGAAATTTGTTTCAACTTTAGCCTTATTTGCATTATCGAAAGGATGATTTCGTAAATAATTTACTAAAATAGTATCCTGCTCTTCCGAGGTTTTTCTTGGTCTACCTGTTCCTCCCTTTCTCTCAACAGTTCCTTAATTTTCCCATTTTCTTTTAATTTTCAAAATAGTATTCCTGTTGACATTAAATTCTTCCGCAAGAAGTCTTGTTGACCAAGCGTCCTCAAACTTCTAAACAATTCGTAATTTTTTAATGATACTTAATTGTTGTGGCACCGTGAAAATTAAAAATAATAATTTCTGACAAATAATCAATTGTCAAAACTAAATTGTCAAAGGCTATTTTACAAAACTAAAATAAAGTGTCCTAGTTTTATTTGTCGGGAAGTGTACGATAGGCTCACCCATACGCCTGCATGCATGTGAGCGCAAGCTCACCCCCCTCCAACCAATCCAGATCCAAATTGACATAGTAATAGGCGAAGAGGATACTCTCCAAAAGTTGGGCTGATATTGCCAGCTCAGTGGATTAGCGCGTCTAGCTTGCACTCTTAGTATAGTTAGCGAAGTTGGTTGGAACCCCACACAGGGAAAAAAATATCATAGTAAATTTTCCCCAAGAAGTGGTTCGGATTCCACTATAAACTGTAGGGCCCCGTCTCTTTTACTCAGACAAATCTAAATCTCCTAGAATTAAGAGAGTCATTGTAATGACATGGGAAAGGGCCGTATACTTAACAGACAACTACGATATCTTTCGAGAGGCTGTTAGACGTACCACACAACAAAGAGAGGCTGACTAGAATGATGCGTGGGTCTCAGACATTGTGAATATGGTGTGTTGCTAACACGTCGTGCAATTTAAAAATAATAATACCATAATGTATGAAAATTAGTCTCTCAGAAGGTAAAATGTTTTCAACTCTTTAAAATTAGTAGAGCTCTCAACGAACGTGAAATTTATCTAACGATAAAATAACCGTCTCCATTTTTAAACCTATTATTAAAATGCAATTAATCATTATTTAGTTTTATTTTAGCAAACTAGCTTCAGTTTATTAACTTTATAGAAGCTATAAGCCTGTCTTGGGAATTTTAAGACCTTAAGCCTCTTTATCGAGCTTGACGCTTACTGGAGGAGCTTTAAAACGAAAAGCTAAACCGTGTATTTATGCATATGAAAATGAATTATCTTTGTATATGACATACTACTAAACAATTCATATTCATCATAAAACCTCACCATGCAGAAATCCATAAAGTTATATATAATTTTATAAAATTTCTCAAATATTACAGAATTGCCAAAGTCTATCAAACAGGAAAGTCGTTTTCCACTTGATGATGTTTAATTTGATAATTTCTGCTGACGAAATGATTGACGTACACTCTAAACAACCTTTTTTCCTCCATCCTCCCCTACTCTTGGTATAATTTAAAGCATATATTAATGTTTCATATCAAAACTTTCCAGCATTTTTCCAATCAGCACCCTGTTCAAAAATAAAATTACTATTTCTCACCAAATTTAAAGACGAGAACGCATTTGAATTTTTTAATCTAAAGATATGTTAATTAATGTCTAAATGTCTAGTTGCGGTATCGTTAATTTTTTCTTTACCATAACTAGAAAATAATAGTGTTTCAGTGTATATATTATAAAACTTTTGACAATCAATTTAATAATGTAAATTCCTTATCAATTACATTTAGTGATGAAGCATGTTATCATAATAAAGCTTGAAAGTACATCATGTCTAGCCTCTTGTGTTTTCATTATAGAGATTCTTGCTGTTTATAATTATTCATCTTAACTATGTATAGCAGCTTTGCTAAAAATCTGGAAGTAGAATATGATGCCATACAGCCACAGACTTAAATTTGTTGAGGTTGGAATTTTATCCTTAAGCGTATTGTGGGTTGTCTATAACTAAAGGTATATAACACCACTTCAAGTAATATGTGTTACTACAATTTTTTTAAATACTTTTCGAGACCTTCAAGTTTTAAAACAACACTTTCAGGAGCATTATCAGGACCACTTAAGAGTATACCGGATATTTAAGAGGTCATTTCAGGACACCATTTTTTGATTTTTTAACGGATCGAGATGAAACTAGGCATGTGCCAGATGTTACCAAAACGACATTTTTCATCCATCTGTCAAGTTTATACGATTTCTGGTTTCACTGGAAGTAACCCCTACTTGTAATTTTTACTTCCACATCCAGTGGAAGTAGTTAACGACAAAAAAAATTTTTAAAAATTTTATTGTTCAAATAGGCTTAGAATGTTATGAAACGTCGAGATTTTAAGTTTGAGCGAAAAAAAAATTTCTGTTTGTCTGTCGGTCTGTAACTTTTTTTTGTGCGCACGTTTACTCTGGAACCGTTTAAGATATTGGGGTAAATTGGAGTAAATTTGGGGTAAATAAGTAAATCATAAATTAGTAGTTAGTATATACAAGAGAAACTAAGGTCTCAAAAAAAATTTTGGCATTAGCCACCCCCACCCCATTATTAAAGGGGATGAAAAAAAATGTGATTTAGTATGTGTACAAGAACCAGAAACGTCAAAATATTTTTTTATTTTATCCACCCTCACTACTACCCCCTATCACCACCCCAACCCCACTACCGATGTGGGGTATCGTTTTATGGGTTTTTGGGGTAGAGGATTTCAAATATTATATTATTAAAGTTCCATAAACAATTATTTCCACATACAAAATTTTTTCGTTGTGAGTGACTTGTGATTCCTTGGGCAGCGGTTTTTTTAAATGGAATACTCTGTATACTTCTGCATTTTTGGCATCTAGAGGTCATTCTGCATATGACTGTGCTAATTTCATGACTCTTTTCGCTATTATGAAATTTTTCAGCCAATTTTAATTTTCAATCTAATATCCCGTGGTCAATCTGAAATTGGCCCACCAGGATGTATTGTGATACATCGTTAGATTGGTATTGAGAAACCTTTAGTTGTAGTAGTATAGAAGTTATTTATAAATATCAGAACAATTTCTGGTGAGTCACGGCACACTAGATTGAAAATTAAAATTGGCTGCAAAAATTTCAAAATGGCGGAAAAAATAATGAAATTAGCAGAATGACCTCTAGATTCCCATTCAATTCTAGATACTCTGTCACAAACTCCTGACTAGAACATTCATTTCATGATATCATATTGTCGTCTTGCTAAACAAAGTGACAGTGACAATTATTTGGATCTGTGACCATTTAGTATTTTTGTGAAAATAGACAACCCAAGAAAAAACACTATTTTAATTGATCTATTTCACGAAAGAAAGTTTGGTAAAAAGTGTCATGGCGAAAACTAGATTGGTATTACTAAATCATGACAACCAACAACAGACTTTTTCTTCATTTACAAGCATGGCAACCATGATTAAAAAACAGGTGCCCAACTTTTGAACTGACAGCTGGCAGAGGTGTCTGATAATGTGATAATAGTGAGGTGGCTTAGAGCTGTATTTCAAGGTTACCGTGACCTGGAGGATAAAAGCACCAAATTTGGTATGAAGGTACCTTAGGGTATACAATAAATGTTAGCCTAGGAGCCCTCTGGAATTTCTAAAAATATTCTTGAACAGCATTAAAATTCAAAATGGCCGACAAATATGACAAAATATCACTTAACACAGTCGGATATGTCGAAGAAGCGCATCCTCAGTCGGTGAAAGTTTGTCCATTGCTCGATTCTTCTGACAGAAAAGCTCCTTTCTTATTATCTGGTTGATAATACTGAAAGGAGTGGTTTCATCATATAGAACAACAGTCAGTCGTTCCAGCTTCATGAAGTGTTCAGGGTCGGCTTTCAGCAGTTGGAATGGATGAGTGGCCAAATACATGAATATATCAGTGACGTCTTGAAATGCTTGTCATGCTTCCCAAATGGACTTATTCTCACATTTGAGGGCGGAGGTTGTGTCGCAGCCAGAGAATGAGTGAAACACACCAAAATCACAAGCACTACCTAGTGCTCGTGATATTTGCTTTCACAGATGGCGTTGATGTGGTAAAACCTGTAATGCTTGCCCATGCCAAAGGCCACCCAGGCATCGGCCAAAGGTTGAGTCACTATTAGATCATAGAATATGCCAAACACATCTGTGTCCACAGTGCGCACAAGGATACTCCTTGCCCATTGCTGTAGTAAATGGAGTACATGAACCACAAGCCTCGTGTCTACCTCTTCATGATTGCAGTTTTCCATGGTGTGTTCGAACCCCAATTTGTGCAACTGTTTTCCCTGTCTTGACATATACACCTTTGCCTGGTGGCCAGTAGAACTCTATAACTTAGGAGTCAAAAAGTTGAACCATTCCTTCTTGTTCATTGAGTCACGGAGAAAGACATTGCAATATTCCAGCCTTGTTGGTTGGCAAATGAAGCTTACTGGAGTCTGAAATGGAAGGAGAGAATGACTGTATCTCATGTATCACTGTATCACTGAAGCTCAAAAAATTCATCCAAATCAGATTCCCGGTTCTACATAGATATATATATAGTTGGCTAAACAGCTTCACATTGTTCTGAAGCACTTTCAGCTTATTACCTTCCTGATATGTTGCTTTATGCTTTGAAGAGTGCAAGAGAATCCCACGTTTTATGGTTTTTGCAGTACCGGTGCCTCGAAAAGAAAGACTCACATGTGATATTTTGTCATATTTGTCGGCCATTTTGGATTTTAGTGCTGTACATGAAAATTTTTAGAAATTCCAAAGGCTAACATTTATTAGTATATCCTAAGGTACCTTCATACCAAATTTGGTGCTTTTATCCGCCAGGTAACGGTAATTTCAATAAGCCACCTCACTATAAGTTGTTTAATTTGAATTTTTTTAAAACAAACGAATAAATATGATCTAATCAATCAAAGTGAACATTTTAAAAAGGCATTCAAGTATTTACATTACCAACTAAATTATCTTTTAGTCGTTATTGGTTTATGACTGTCTTATCAAGGTATTTGTCAAGTCTGAAATAAAACTCTTTGCCTGTTAAGTCCAACTTAGGAGAATGGAATTTTATTGCAGAATCTAGGAAATGTTGATTATGATTTAACCCCAAAAGTACCTGTACTACTTTTCTATTACAGGAATAGAGCTTAACTGTTTATTGATTATTTATTATTCAAAAAAGTTGAAATTAAATGAGGAATTGAAAATACTATACATAAAAAAATACTGACGATTGATTAAAACAATTTATAAATTGCTGGCGTAGTCACGATGTAATACGAGAAACATATTACTACAGAAACATATAAGTATAATTTAAATACAATTACCGCCCCCATTTCATCAACCCCTTTCGTATTAATTTTACAAAAACACGCAGGGAGAATTCATAAAGGAAAACCCAAACAGCATAATTGACATGTACTGTTCGAAATGTCGGGTAATTACACTTTGACACGAGGACGTAATCATAATACAATATTTGGTTATCTAAACTGGTTGTTTTTGTAACAAACGGGCCTAATGAGGGTCCGTAATTAATTTAGTTTTCAGTGAGGCCACAACTTGGTCAATTGTTCATCTTCCTTGCGGTTTAAGAGGGTCCGTACTAGGATTAATGTCCTTTCTTTAGGTGGGCGAGGCGTTGTATAAACTAAACAACGACATTTGTAGGTTGTAGGCGGAGTGACAGTCACAAATAACTGGATCACAAACTTCATTGCATTTGCTAATAACCTATCTAGCCCAGTCGATAAAGGTATTTACCCACAAAATTTTGCAAGCTAAGCAAACTTTTTTTTTAATGAGTTCGTGAAAGTGTATAGAACAATATCCTGAAAAGTTTTTATTTCGCTAGGATGCAGAACATAAAAAAAAGTGAAAAAAAAATTTTCTTCATCCGATTTTTCAAAATTTTGAAAATAAATCAAACTAAAAAAAATTAAAAATATAGATGGATAGATCACGTATTTATGAACAAAAAATGTCCTAACAAAATTTATCGTTAAAGCCACGGTTTTCCCGGAGAAAAAATAGTCAAGTGTAACTTTATAACTCGGAGCAAGATCCATGCGTGCATGCGCTTGAATACGCATGACTGTGACACCGACGCACTGAATTACATGTCACTAAATCAGAATTTGTTCAATCTATATGAGTGTTGGTTCATTTAAAATATGGAAATTGTAGCTTTCTGATGCTTTTTTGTTTTAAACAATACAAGCGATGGATGGATGGGAAAAATATACTTCATGATTATTATTGTTTATTGAGTTGTAGTAACGAGGATTCGTACATCTCAAATCATTTTAATTTCCTTGCTTGATGATTTCCTTTTGATAAATATATATATTGGAGGTTGCAACTTGCCGAGAAATTGACCCACTGGAAAAAATAAAATATCACTATTTCGGAAAAAATGTATATTTTTCTATTGTTCAAACACAAAATGGTTTACTTGTATGCATTTTTCCGAAAATATGATTAATCAGATCATGATAAGAAATTGCAATTTCTTACAATACAGTAAAAGCACGTAAAAATTCGCGAGCGATTCAGCGGCTATGTGTGGTGTCTGTGTATGCATTGATATTTATATATTTTCCCTCCATACTCACTATTTATCCTCCTATTCACTAAGAAAAATGTTTAAAACGTGTAATCAGAAAGAGAAAAAAGCTTTATTTTACTCGATAGAACAGGTAAGAATTTTTAGAGGTTCCATAGTATGTATTTAACCGTGCGCTAGCCGTGCAGTGACAAAGTTACTTCACTATTTTTTTCCAGGAATACCGTGGCATTAGCGATAAATTTTATTAGGATATTTTTTGTTTAGAAACACGTGGTCTATTCTTCTGTATTTTTTATTTTTTCTCACCCTGACTTAATTTCAAAATTTTGAAAAAATGGATAAACAAAAATTTTTTTCACTTTTTTTTTGTTCTACATCCGAGCGAAATGTAAACTTTTCAGGATATTATTCTATACACTTCCACGAACTCATTAAAAAAAATTGATCCCTTTGCAAATTTTTGTGGGTTTCACTATAAAATGTTCTCTGTGGTCTGGGCTAATCATGTATTATAGTACAGTAACTAGAGGTTTTAACTTCTGAATAATGTCATATTGAACGAATTTCGTTCATTTTTGGCAGTATAATAGTAAATGCTTCACAGAAACGTTTCAATATTATGCGGGGATTGCTAATTTGTAGGGGGTGGATGCCACCCCCTTTGTTTCTGCTTGCAGAATTATTGAAAAATCTTATTTCTTCCCTATGAGACATCTTATCAACTTTTTTCATACATTTAATATTATCTTACATTCAATGTGAAAAAACAAGAGAATAACCCTTCTTTCTATGGACTGTTGAGTACAGGAAGAGTAGTTTCGTAAAAAATATATTTATAAGGTTTTCGTACTCAAATCTCTATGCGACTGGGTTAACAACGTTATTTTGTCATATTGACGGTTTTCAAAGTTTACCAAAAAATAGAAACAGAGTTAAATTCCGTTTTAGTTCGCCAGTATTTGCTTTGAGGTAGTTTGAATGGCACTCTGTATATACACACAATTTTTACATACCTAAATTACAGCTCCTTCCTTCCCTCATGTACTTTTGACCATAATACCACAGACTGAGACATAAAGCGGCAAAAAAGGGCATCCAGTATTAAGTTGTTTACCCTCGTAAGCAATGCGTTTATTTTATCACGAAAATTTAATGAAACTGTTGTGAATTGAGGGTGATTGTATTATGCTGGGAAGAGATGTTGGAATTATGACTATGATAACCCGGAGTGATCCCTGCTTTATTCCAAGGAATTGTACCGTTTGTAAATGGCCGACGGCTACGAGAAATTGGATTACGTGCCATCAGCTACTTGCTGTCGGCGATACAGACACAACAATATTATGATGTCTTGTATGGTATGGGTGGTGGATACGAAAACTTTGAAATAAGGAATTTCAAATGCTGTATTTGCATATACGTTGGGGTAAATACATATTTTTGAATAAATGAATTTAAAATTAATTGTGTACGTTGCTACATCGAATTAATATACATGATTTTGGATGTTATTCGCGGGATATCTAAATAACGCCTTATTTTTCTCAGCCTGCATCTAAACCAATATTTGAATTTTAATGCAGAAACCACATCAATCCATATTTATTATGCATGTTATTCCAATAAACAATGTTTTTAATATACAGTGTGTCCCTGGATGGGGCACTCCTGTAAGCTCTCTTATTTTTGATTTGCCGAGAAAAAGTTTTGCTTAGGGAAGTAATAAACAAGGCTCAGGAGATTTATCTCTGCGCCAGAGACGGATCTCATATAGACATAGACATAATACTATACTGCAAACACCTACTAAAACATTTAGAAAAACGACAAAATGGTAAAATATTCATCATTGATAGCTACAATGTATTTTTGGTGATAAATTTAATCTAACAATTCTTACAAAAACATGTAATGCATATCTTGCAAATAAATAAACAATTTTGAATCAAACACACACCTTCGTGTTTCTGTTTAATATGTGTGGTGTGCTTATTATGTTTATTTTCATAATAATTAGATATAAAAACTCAATAAGCTGCTGGCAACATAAAATAGTGTTTTCCCAGTAAAGTAAACCAGTCTTATATAATATTAAATCATACATAACAAACAAAGTTAAGGATTTTGGTATTTATATAAATATCATGAATCACTGGATAGACCCCCCTATAAGATTTTGTGAAAATAGGAATATTATGATATTTAAAATCGGAATATTAAAAAAAAATTGTTTCACTTCTCGTGAAGACATCTTTTTTATTTGTGGCAGAATTCATTTCAAATTTTTATCAGCTATATAACTCCATGATTCTATCTAACACATAAAAATAACTTTTTACGGCAAATGAAAGTCATGCACAATTATTATTGAAATTATTTATTATTTAACTATACGTGTATGCAAAATTTCACCTCAATTGAATAACGGGAAGTGGGTAAATTTGATACATCATACAGATTTCCAAGTTTTAAAAAACCATTGAAAAAAAGAAAACGATATTACATTTAAGTTAATGTGTAATAATAAAAAGTGGCCCTTTTAGCGTTTTATTGAATGCCGATTTTTGTTCACAACTTTCATTTGTTGGAAAAAGTTCTCTTTAGGTGTTAGATAAACTAGAGTTGTGACGCTGATAAAAATTTGAAATGAATTCGGCCACAAATAAAAAAGATACAAGGGTGCCTTCACGAGAAGTGAAACAATTTTTTTTTTTGAAAATATTCCGATTTTTACAAAATTTTACAGGGGGGGGGCATATCAAGTGATTCCGAACAACTTTCATTAACAAAATTTTTGTCTATCTCTAAGCCTACTATGATTTCTAGAAAATTGCTATTCTCTTTTTATCGTAGTAGGCCGGCGTTTTAGATATAGGCGGCATTATCTAAGAAATTTCCGAATATATTGCAGTTCCTATGGCCTATATAATAAACAAAGCAATTGTAGAAGGGGAATGTCCATCAGCCTTTAAAGTAGCTGTTATAGAGCCCATTTACAAAAATGGGTGCAAGGAAGAAGTTACAAACTATAGACCGATATCTTTAATAAGTAATCTGGCAAAAATTTTTGAGAAAATCATTAAATCAAGAATTGTAAACTATTTAGAAAAATATAAATTGTTATCAAAATATCAATACGGATTCAGAAAAGGCAAGAGTACACAGAATGCAATTACCAGCCTTATAAGTAAAGTTTACGAGGCTTTGGATAATAGAGACAAAAGCTTAGCAGTGTTCATCGATTTAACCAAAGCATTTGATACGGTATGCCATACTGAACTTTTGGCCACACTTAATAATTTAGGTTTTAGGAATAACAGCTTAAAACTTCTTAAGTCATATCTAACTAATAGGATACAGTATACAGAAGTTAACTGTGTGAGAAGCGAGGCTGAAACCGTTGAGTATGGTGTACCGCAAGGGACAGTACTGGGGCCAATACTTTTCAGAATATATATAAACTCGTTATTTGATATACATACCAGTGCATCAATAGTAAGTTATGCAGATGACACTGCCCTCTTCTACACAGCTTCTAACTGGAAAGATTTAAAAATTAAAGTAGAACAAGATCTAAAAAACGTTAAAAAATATTTTAATAATAAATTACTCACCTTAAATGTATCAAAAACTTATTACGTACCTTTTTATCTATACCAAACTTCTGCCCCAGCTTTTCAAGAACTCACAATTGATGTGCACCTTCAAATAGCTTCTGCCACACACATGAAATATTTAGGAATAATAATTGATTCACAAGTTAAATGGGATATACATATAGGTTACATATCTAACAAATTAAGAAAAATAATATACAGATTTAAAAGTTTGAAACAAATTTTAGATATTAAGCAATTAAAGATTCTGTACCATTCTCTTGTTGAATCACATCTAGTATATGGGATTCTAGGTTGGGGAGGAGTTCTCGACTCACATTTGAAACATCTAGACTCTTTGCAAAAGAGAATATTGAAAATTATTCTCAATAAGGAACAAACGTACTCCTCAAATGACTTGTTTAAAGAGGCCAAGGTAATGGATATTAGACTATTATTCTTCTTACAGTGTGCAATATAATGCGCAAATAAACGAAGACACGCAACACCAGCAACAAGCAAGAGAAAATCGAAGAAACCACATTAGAGTCCCAAAAACAAACACTACTTGTGGTCAACGATGCTTTACATACCTTAGTACACGGGCATATAATAAAATACCTGATAATATTAAGCATACTACTGTTTTTAATAGAGCAAAAACTGAAATAAAAAAATATATTTTAGAAGTTCCTAGAGAAGAAATTCATTACGTTGTAAATCCTAAACCGTACCTCAATACATTATTTTAAATTAATAATAATATTATGGTCCTCCAATGCGTCTAAATGTTTATTTTGTATATTCATTACTGTCAAAGTCTCAGCACTGTATGTTCTTATTTATATAGTGGGTGTCATATTATATGAGTAGATGTGTTATATCTTTATTTATATATTGAGGTATTTATAGTTTTCACATTATAGTTCTTAAGCTAATATATTTATACTTGTTTGTGTTCTTCATGTACAGTGCCTGCATGGCACTTCTTTGAAATATTAAGTTTATTTACACCATTGTATAATTATTTGTATTTGTATTTGTAATTATTATTATCTGCTCGTAAATAAACTTCATTCTATTCTATTCTATTCTATTCTATTTATGTATTGAATAAAGTCGTCTTATGGAGTTGTATGGCTGATAAAAATTTAAAGTGAATTCGGTCACAAATGAAAAAGATACAGGAGTGTCTTCACGAGAAGTGAAGTATTATGTATGAACTTATTTACGGGGTGATACATCACCTAGAACCAAGCATGGATTTAATGTGATTTGTCGCTGCCTCCTGACCACTAGTTATTACAAATAAACTAACAGCCGGACAGGTCAATTGACGGACAAATAGCACCATGAAAAAACAGACTGACAAGAGTCCCTATTTCTTAAAAGCTTTTGAAGCTTTTGTCTCTCTATCCACTTGACGTCATAATGTAGCACTTTGTTATTGAGAAATTAAATTACGTACCGAAGAATTAAACCCATTTCAGATAAATGTCCTGTTTGTAATAACATACGTCCTGGATTAATTTTGCTAATATACCACTTTCAAGGCATTAGTTTGCTACACAGAGACTGTCCACAAGTCGGGTCTGACCTAACTTTGTCGTAAAACAATCCGGTCGAGCTTGGCTTGACTTGGCTTTATAGAACTAAGCTATGTTGGGTCGGTGCAAGCTGGGCTAAACTGTGTCTGCACGATTTGGAGAGATCTGACCACATCCGGTCTGGCCTAACCAAACTCTGGGTTAACTTTGCATAGCCTAGCCTACGTAAATCAATGAGTTTGCTATGATACGATAACAAACTCTTATTCTTAGTTTTTTCTGCTCTGTCAATGAATCATTAAAAATATATACAGGGTGGACCAAATTAGATGGGATTTGGGGTTTTCTCTAAAACTATGGCAGATAGACAAAAACAAATATGGGTGTTCTGAACTTGATTTTTGAGAAACAAACAATGGCGTAAACCAAGAATAGTACACTATGAAGGATAGTTTATTCCCATAAGAGTGTATGTTGGCTCTCCGATCGGCTTGCGATCTAGTTGGTGACGTCACCGTCTGGCGTACCAGCTTTGTTTATGCTTGCTTATACGTGTGTTTAGCCGTGTTTTATATCTTTTAAAGACAAACTGAACTACTTTGTGATTCTGCATGCGTTACGACTTTCGCAAATTAAGAACAATAATTATGAGGATGAAGTACAGAAATCTTCAAATGACAGAAAGAACATCAAATTTAAAAAGAATTCTTTTTAAATTTGATGCTGTCTCTGTCATAAAAAGGTCCAACGATGAAAACCGCAGAACATGTAAAAAAATGAAAAAGATTGTTAATTAAAGAACATATTATTTTATTTGTTGGTAATTAGTTTCATAAATAATTTTGAAAAATATTTGCTTTTTTTAGTTACCTTTCTTATTAGCTGTGGTGGGGGACAAATTTATTTCTCATCTGACTAAACAGATATTTTTCCATACTCACTATAAAGTTTCAACATAGTTTTGCCAAAGAAATCTCATTATTGCCTTTAAATGCAAAGCTTACCAAGGGTGGTAAATATTTTAGTTGTGATTTTATAAGTAACTAAATTTTAAAAAATCGGTATTACAAAGTACAATTCAACTTTTATCAGCTATAGAACTCCATGATTCGATCTAACACATAAAAATAGCTTTTTACGGCAAATAAAAGTCATGCACAATTATTATTGAAATTATTTATTATTTAACTATACGTATGCAAAATTGGGTAAATTAGATACATTCATACAGATTTCCAAGTATTAAAAAACCATTGAAAAAAGAAAACGTTGTTACATTTAATAGTGCAGTACCTAGAGGTAAGAAATATGCAAAACTTCGGAATAATGTCATATTGAACGGATTTCGTTCATTGTTGGCAATATAATAGTAAATGCTTCACAGAAAAGTTTCTATATTGTGCTTTGTTTATGCTTGCTTATACGTGTGTTTAGCCGTGTTTTATATCTTTTAAAGACAAACTTAACTACTTTGTGATTCTGCATGCGTTACGACTTTTGCAAATTAAGAACAATAATTATGAGGATGAAGTACAGAAATCTTCAAATGACAGAGAGAACATCAAATTTAAAAAGAATTCTTTTTAAATTTGATGCTCTCTCTGTCATAAAAAGGTCCAACGATGAAAACCGCAGAACATGTAAAAAAATGAAAAAGATTGTTAATTAAAGAACATATTTTATTTGTTGGTAATTAGTTTCATAAATAATTTTAAAAAATATTTGCTTTTTTTAGTTACCTTTCTTATTAGCTGTGGTGGGGGACAAATTTATTTCTCATCTGACTGAACAGATATTTTTCCATACTCACTATAAAGTTTCAACATAGTTTTGCCAAAGAAATCTCATTATTGCCTTTAAATGCAAAGCTTACCAAGGGTGGTAAATATTTTAGTTGTGATTTTATAAGTAACTAAATTTTAAAAAATCGGTATTATAAAGTACAATTCAACTTGCTACGAATAATGGTCGTCTCCCTAATTTTACTTCCACAACCAGTGGAAGTATAGTAACGACAAAAAATTTTTTAAAAATTTTAATTGTTCAAATAGGCTTAGAATGTCACGAAACGTTGAGATTTTAAGTTTGAGCGAAAAAAATTTTCTGTCTGTCTGTCGGTCTGTAACTTTTTTTGTGCGCACGTTTACTCTGGAACCGTTTGAGATATTGACTTGAAATTTGGTACACATAAGTACTTTAACGGGATCTAGAACTAGATTATATTTTCATCTTGTTCAGTCGAAGGGTTGGGGGGTAAATTGGGGTAAATTTGGGGAAAATAGGTAAATCAAGCAGGTAAGAGTCCATAAAATTGGTATTTAGTATATACAAGAGAAGCTAAGGTCTCAAAAAAAATTTTGGCATTAGCCACCCTCATTACCACCCCCACCCCACTATTAAAGGGGATGAAAAAAAATTGTGGTATAGTGTGTGTACAAGAACCAGAAACGTCAAAATGTTTTTTTTCTTCATACACCCCCACTACCATCCCCTATCACCACCCCCATCCCGCTACCGATGTGGGGTATCGTTTTATAGGTTTTTGGGGTAGAGGATTTCAAATATTATATTATTAAAGTTCCATAAACTATTATTTCCACGTACAAAATTTTTTCGTTCTGAGTGACTTGAATAAAAATCTGAATGTGGAAGTAGTGATTCCTTGGGCAGCGGTTTTATCTAATCTAATCGCTAATCTAATATTTTCATTAAATTTGTAAGTCATGAGCAGTCCTGACTTTTATTAACTTTTAGTGTTTTCCTGAAACTTTAATAATTACAAAATTCCCCGACTTTCAGATTTACCAGCTCCCACGGTAGTATATTTAAACTAATTATTCCTTACACCTATATACATGTTTTAAACAATAATATTTATATTCGGGCTCATATTTTTATAATATTCATAACACTTATTACCTTTGATTTTTATATTATGTTGTTCTGCAGTGTGTAAGCCAAAAATTGCAGTTTATTAGCCTATATATATTACTCTGAATTCAAATTCTCGCCAGTCGTCTACGTCATCATAGCCACGCCCCCTCGCCGATAAAATGACGCTTATGTACTGTTCTTGGGCGTAAACCGCTATCGTCCATCTTTTTAGACTACCGAACTACAGAGCGTTTTTGGAAAATTGGCATTTTTGGTTTATCTCTATATCTCAATTACCAAGTAGTGTCGAATGAATCGAAAATCGAGTAACACATTCTTAAGGCACTTTTTGAGTAGAATCTGTTGCTGATAAGAAGAAAATTATGCATGCCTCAGTTTTCGAGATATAGACATAACTTTTATTTCTTTTTTAATGGAACACCCTGTAAATTATTTCATGATTCTATCACAACTTAAATTAGCTATCCAACGATATATCATATGTCATATTTTAAAAGTAGTTAATTTTCGAAAAATTTAATATATTTGTGAGGGGGGCATGGAAAACTATTAACAACAACAACACTTCTTCTACAATAAATGTTCGAATTGTCTTCCATTGACATCTATGCATTTTTGACACCTTCATCTTACAGCATTTGTTGCATTTCCAACCATGACAGGATTTACTGTCCGAAACGCAGATAATGTTTTGTTTTCCAATTCTTCTATATATAATATTTTTTAATAACCTCAAAGTCAAAAGTCGGCAGGGGTTATATCAGGAGATCTAACTGGCCACAAAATGGGACCATTATTTACTAAAAATTAAACAATATCTAATCTACTTTGTTGTTTATTAACGTCCAGTTTGCTAAATTAATTGTTAGTTATCACTTCATTTAACTTAGCTAACTAGGCATTGATAAAGTAGTCCTGAGTGAATATAGATACCTATCCAATCCTTCCAAAATTTAGCAGTTAAATAATTTCGTATTTCATTTGACGTATGACCTGGGGCGCCATCATGTTGGTAAATTAATCTTTGAAATTGTCTTACAGGCATATTGTCTACAAAGGGCTCTATCTCTTGTCGTAGATTGTTAATAAAATTTTTGGTATTCAAATTACCGTAAAAAAAATGAGAACCTGTTATTTGGTGTCCAATAAACCCACGCCATACACCGAATCCACATCGCCCTTGACGCCTTTGAAAGTCGTTTGGTTATAGATGGTGACTAATCCTAATTTTGTATGGTTTGAATTTTTTTTTTTTTTAAGCAACGCAACGCAGTTTATTTTTGGGATTCCTAAATTTTCCTATATTTCGCGAGACCATATTAACATCTCTTACAGTTTCTAAAATAATATTTTCTACAGCTTCTCTACCTGCTTTATTATATATTCTTGCTCGAGGTTCTACAAATGATCCAAACTCTTTTAAATTTTGAATATTTTATGACTGGCTGTCTCTTTTTTGGATATCTAAAAATATTGTTTAGGCGGCACTTTTGGCACAAAGTTTTGCTGTCTATAACTTACCTTAGAATAAAGCTCGGAAGCTAAATTTGGATCTTCTGCGCATCTTATAAAATACTTAGTCATATCATATTTTTCACCATTACTAAATTCAACCATTTTTAACAATGCTCACTCACAATTAACTCACAAATTAGTTTTTGATGTTCACGATTATTTCATTTTTTTTTACCATGGCCTTCTCAATAAATATTAGAAATGCGATAAAAATACATAGATAAATGGAAGACAATTCGAACATTTATTGTAATTTGGTTTTTTCTATTTTTGGCAAGATTATTTTATATTATAAGAAGTGTTGTTAATAGTTTTCCATGGCCCCCACACAAATATATTAAATTTTTCGAAAATTAACCACTTTTTCTAGTAGTCCAGGAAATATCTTCGCACCCGTTGGGGAAAATATTCTCAGTCGGTTTTTTTTGCATAATCTCATGGAAAATGGTCACCTGAAAACAAATCTGCATGTTGCCAGGTCTAAAAATGGGTCAATAATTATTTAAACAATTTTTTTTAAACAAATTGCAAAAATTATTTATTTTGCTCCGGGCAATTTTTTTTTAGATTATGAACAAAAAAGGTCTCTTGCAACTTTTCTCTAGTTAATAGTTTTCGAGATATTAATTATTTAAAGTTCGAAAAAACGCAAAAATGGCCATTTTTAACTCTGAAAAACAATATGAAAAACAAAAATTTTTAATGTTGCTAAAGGTCTTAAACATTCCTTAAGCATCCCTCAACAAAGTCCCACAGCGTTTTAGACTATTATATTAATAGAAAACACAGGCCCACAAAAAAGAAAAGTGGTCTGCGCCGGAGTACTGACCATACCTATCCCCTGTATTCTGAGCCGCTGAACACGAATCTGGCCTTAGTTTTTCCCCAGCACGTCAGTTTTTTTTTAACAGCAAAAAAGTCTCTTGAATCGCAATACTTTTTGTAATATTTATATATTTATTTGCTGTTAAAAAAAAACCTGACGTGCTGGGAAAAAACTAAGGCCAGATTCGTGTTCAGCGGCTCAAAATACAGGGGATAGGTATGGTCTGTACCCCGGCGCAGACCACTTTTCTTTTTTGTGGGCCTGTGTTATCAATTAAAAAACAAAGGGATGCAATAACATAATAGCCCAAAACGCTCTGGGACTTTGTTGAGGGGTGTTTAATGAATATTTAAGGCCTTTAGTAACATTAAAATTTTTTGTTTTTCATATTGTTTTTCAAGGTTGAAAATGGCCATTTTTGTGTTTTTTCGAACTTTAAATAATTAATATCTCGAAAACTATCAACTTTAGAGAAAAATTGCAAGAGAGCTTTTTTGTTCATAATCGCCCAAAAAATTAAAAAAAAAATGTCCGGAGCAAAATAAATATTTTTTGCAATTTGTTTAAAAAAAATTGTTTAAACAATTTTTTACCCATTTTTAGACCTGGCAACATGCAGAATTGTTTTCAGGTGACCATTTTCCATAAGATTATGCAAAGGAACCGACTGAGAATATTTTCCCCAACGGGTGCGAAGATATTTCCTGGACTATGGAGATAAATATGGCATATGATATATCGTTGGTTAGTTAAGTTGTGATCGAATAATGAAATAATTTACAGGGTGTTCCATTTAGAAAAAATACAAGTTATGTCTATATCTCGAAAACTGAGGCATGCATAATTTTCTTCCTATCAGCAACGGATTATACTCCAAAAAGTGCCGCAAGAATATGTTACTCTATTTTAGATTGGACCCTTGGTAATTGAGATATAGAGGTCATCCAAAAATGCCAATGTTCCAAAAACGTTCTGTAGCTCGATAGTCGAGAAACAGGGACGGCTTAAGGGCCGGGCAACCTGGGCGGTTGCCCGGAGCGCCAGATTGAGGGTAAAGGACGGATTCTATTTGCACCCCCCCCCCCCTCCCCATGAGGCGATAAAAAGTAGTGATCGCGGAGTCCGAAGGAATATCCTTGTACTTCAGTATGAAGTACGTCCGTGATGACCTCAGGAAAGGGCGCCAAAAATTGCTCCCGCCCGGGTGGAAAATTTACCTTGAGCCGCCCCTGTCGAGAAAGATAGACGATCGCGGTTGCACCATTGTTTTTTTTTCCAAAAATCGAGCTCAGGAGACCTATATTGGTTTTTGTCTACCTGCCATAGTTTTAGAGAAAACCCCAAATCCCATCTAATTTGGATCACCCTGTACCTGATGTAAATGCAAAAAACACTTGTTGCTGAAATCTTATACCAAAATATTACTAGGACCAAATATAGACGCTTTTCAAAAAATGTGTCCTAGTCTATAACATATAAATAAAATATAACTGACCTTTGCATTCGTAATCGTTTAACCGATTCATTGTGAAACCAACAGGGAACATCAACCATATTATTTGTTTATTGCACCAAAATGCCTATTTCCAGTACATAGATCAGATAAATTGGTCCAATTATCAAATTTGTCAAGTCGTACCAATTACCTACTGATTTATTGAAACATTATTATTACGTGTGTCATTACTTTACGTAGACGGTAGTTCAGTGTATACTACAACCAGGCAAATAGGCACAGTATTACATCAGAATCAGAATGGTAATCAATGTGGAATATCCTGTATCTAATTGGTTATTAAGAAAAATAATATTTGAGTTGCCAATGTTTGCAATGTTGGTAAGTTTCAATTGATTCTAATTATTCACTTTTCTTTTTTTTTCTTTCAACAATGTAAAACTCCAGTTTATCTATTTACGAAAACATTTACAAAAAGAGCTGATAAATTAGAGCCACTTAACTATAATAGACCGATATCTCTGATAACGAACTTTTCAAAAATCTCCGAAAAGCCCCTATAAAAGAGATTAGATAGTTTTGTAAAAAAATATATATATAATATCCAATCAGCGGTATGATTTCCAGTCTGGTAAATTAACAAATGATGCAATTGACGTACCAACAGAGTACATATATACAGCTACAAGAATTTTTTAGAAGATGATAGATAGAAAAATTTCAAATTTTTGCCGAAAATGATTTTAAAAAAGTAAAATCTTGGTTTAACCATGTAGTCGAATAAAACTGCACATTTTTAACGATTGTTTGGGAGGGGAGGGGGGGAATAAAGAATGACTTTTTTTCGAAAAAAATTTCGTTAGCAATTTATTGATTATTTAATGTTTAAAATAGGTAATTTTAAGTGGACCGTAATTCAAAAACCAAAAATCAAAATGTTAAATTCTGGATAAAGCAGTTCTACAGCATGCCGATATTGCATTAGTTTTTCAACAAAAAAACGCCTAATATAATTTCTCGAAAAATCGACCGTTTTTTTCATAATAAAAATGCACGCCAATGGCTGAAAAGTTTTGTTTTACTTAAAAAAAGGTATAATAAAGGTCTTTGATACCCATCCAAAGTTGGTTAAAATTGGGTGACTAATAAGTAATAACAGCTACAAAGGTGTTACCGTGAAAAGTGGGACACACTGTATAAGAGAAGCTAGGGTCTCAAAAAATTTTTTGGCATTAGCCACCCCCATGACCACCCTCGTTATTAAAGGGGGTAAAAAAAAAATAAAATTGTGATTTAGTGTGTACAAGAACCAAAGGTCTCAAAAATTGTTTTTACTTCATCCACCTCCACTATCACCCCTTGGCTATTGAAAACTAAAGAAGCAAAACTTTTTTTTTCTTGATTTCAATAGGTAGTATGGTATAATTCTATCAAGTTTCCTATAAAAGCCTATCATAGGATTTTTTTCAATCGGTTCAGGGATATAGAAGAAATTTTCAAATTACGAAATCATTTTCGTAAGTACGGCACCGCCACCCTTAAGGACATGTTATTTATTTTGTAATTTCAGCTTGGGTTTATGACTTAAATGAAAGGTAACGTTAGTCAAGATGACCTTGATACATCCTTCTATGTAGAGCGACTATAAATACAAGCCTAGGTCCTTGCTCCTTCATCGAACGAAAAAGAAATAAATTCACGAAATACAGGTCGACTTCAACACGATACTAAATATTATAAGAAATACCTTTTGATAAAGATCAACATTTCGTGTCCTAATAGCTGAATACTCATTTTAAGAATAACTAAAATCCACAGAAATAAGTAGGATTATGGCCAAAACGGTTTGCCTGTAAGGTTAGTAAATTGAGAGGTACACAGGGTGATAACTATAACTCCTATCAAACTTTATGGCCTCTTGTACTATCCATAATGATGAAAAAAGTTTATATTCAAATGTGTCATGAAATGGTTCCTAAAACAGTTATACTACTCAATTTTAATACAAAATTATAATACTAACCTATGAAACTGAGAATTACGTTAAATTTTCACAACCAACATTGTTTGAAAGTGAATTTATTGTGTTTTTTTTACTTATATTTTCATTCAAATAAAGAGAACTTCTCCTAATCGTAGGTGTCCCGCAAAAAGTATGTTTTCTGTACATCGCAGGCACGAGAAACTGGTTGCTTGACATCCTCGAAACTGCGAGTAAGGGCTACCCCAGTCCGAACAATTTACATGGACGAACAAGATGGTGGAAGACGACAATAGGATCAATACCAGGAAAATAACAGCACAACTGGATATTTCTCATGTGACAGTTTGAAAAATTCTATGTGAGCAGCAATTTAGGCCATACCATGTTTAACAATTAACAAGTACAAGCTCTCATAGAAGCAAATTACCAACCTAGAGTGCAATTTTTCAACTGATTTAAGGACAATGTAATCTGCCTAATTTTCATTCAGAAAAACTTTTCACGGACGAAGCTAAATTACTCCATAACGATCACAGTGATCAGATCAAAATCCTCACGCAATTCTAGACATCAAAATTAGTTTTCTTGGAATGTTTGGACAGGCATTATAAGAGATTCTTTAATCGGTCCCTTTTTTCTGCCTCCAATTCTTAATGGTCAAAATTATAGATGTTTTTTTTGAAGGATGAATTGCCTGGGTGTTGTAGGAAGTAGTTTAAAATACAATGTGGTTTATGCACGATGATGCTCCTGAACATTTTAATATTACAGCTCGAGAATTACTAAACGAGAGGTGCCACAATCACTGGGCAGAACGGGGAGGGCCAATTGCTTGGCCAGCATGTTTCCTCTTTTTCAATCACTTAGATTATTTTCTATGGGGGCACTTAAAATCTCTTATAAACATTAATCCAATTCCTAACGCACATATGCTGAGGGAACTTATTATTCAAAATTTCGAAGTAAAAAGAAAAAGAAACATCCCAGGAATACTAGAGCATGTATGATATTCATTGATAAGACGGTTGGAAACTCAGATGAAGGAACTTATTCCTAGATACATAACAGCTATATATACCTTGTTTGCTCCTAACATAGTCATATTATATGACCATTAAAAAGGATAGATAAACATAACATCCCATAAGCAACAGTGCCGGGCATGTGTAGAAGAATAAATATTTTCATCAAAATGAATTATTGTAATTCCTCCCAATAATTTGTACAACAATGTGATGCAGGTATGCAATATCTATATCTATAAAATGTCTCATCATGCATAAAAATTACATTTCTCTATTCTTTCTGAAAGTTCACATGTAATAAGGGGGTAAATATTATACATATTTACATGGCTAAATTGTTAATACTTTTTATTTGGATGTTGGTCATTATAATTTATTATGTTTCTGCACTATTGAATGGCATATTTAATAAACGCACCCCATTTAATAATGGGGTGGGGGTGGTAATGAAGGTAGCCAATGCAAAAAAAATTTTTGAGACCTTAGCTTCTCTTATATATACTAAATACCAATTTTATTACTTGCTTGATTTTCCATTTTCCCCCATTTATCTCAATTTATCCCCCAGCCCTTCAATGGAATAAATCAGAATATATTCTAGTTCCAGATGTCGTTAAAATACATACTTGTACTAAATTTCAAGTCAATATCTTGAACGATTCCAGAGTAATCGTGCGTACAAAAAAAAAATGGAGACAGAACGACAAACAGACAGACAGAATTTTTTTGTGCTCAAACTTAAAATCTCGGCGTTTCATGACACTTCAAGCCCATTTGAACAATACAAATTATTTAAAAAAAATTGCATTGCTATACTGGATCTGGAAGTAATAACAAAATTAACATAATGCGAACATAATGTGTTGTGTGATAATCACATTCTGATTTTATATAATTTCCATACATTGAAGTTTATACAAGAAAATAAATATGTATGTATTAAAATAACGACAACATTGTACCTATTTTATGAATTAATTGTTGGTTAAATTTCCAGAACCTCTAGGTACATAACTGCGGATTTAACAAATGTAATAGGTAGAGAGTACACGTTTTATTCTAAGAGAATTATGTATTGAAAATTGAAAGGATATTAAAATTTAATTGCTATTCACCTTATTACAACTGTAAACAGAACCTCATCATGTCACGACTATAATGTTTATACTTACTTATGAACCGATCGATTTACTTTTTTTTCTAAACTGTTTTAGTGACGGACACGTCAAACGGAGATTATGATAATCGAACTGAACCGATCGTGTCCGAAACGTTACGAACAGATCGACTAGCCAAATAATAACTTATGGGATGTTTGCAACTGAAGTGCCTTAGACTGTGACTATCTTAGCAACAAACAGACCAATACACATTATGTATCTAGAGATAAGTTCTTTGATCGGAGGTTGTAAAGCGTTTATTGCTATGGGAGGGAGTAATTTTGAACAGTTACTATAATTTCTTATTATTCTGGGTATTATTTATTTTGTATTGTTGCTATAGATATAGTTTTTTGTTATTGTTTATAATCAATTTTTATAATAGTCACATTAAAACCTTTGAAGGCGTATAACTTTCTAAGGAAATATTTTCGGACACACTAGTATATAATATTTTACCAGAGTTATAGTTAACGTAGATTAAAAAATATATAACAAGAATTTAGTCCTGTCTTAGACCATTTGTGGATGTAAAAGTGGGACAGAAATATGTAACGTGAGATAATTTAAACATTCATAGCTATCGTGTTACTTCCCAACCTTATATTTATTTGTTTTTAACCACAAATTTGTCTTTGTATGAATTAGATTATCAATACTTTTAATCATATATAATTGTATCAGAATAAATATAATTCTTAACGGAACCTTGTTCCTCTGGTAATTTAACAAAGCGAACTACTTCTAATGGAATGTTGAGTTCGTAGGATCAATGATTTTATCGTGACAGCTTGTGAGTTAAGGAAATCTAGTTTGATTAATTTAATTGAAATCTGTAGCTAAATACTACCCATCAAGATGTACGTAGCCTAATATAATTAATTAGAAACTATCTGGCATTGTAGAATGAGATACAAGTAGTCTTGTCAATTTCAATCCATCCAAAATGCATTTCAGCATGATCCTCAAAAAATGTAACCACCGTGGAACAAGAGTTAATAGCATCTTCAATAATTTATTTAGCAAGAAGGACTTCGAGGAAAAGAAAATAAGCATATGTATCTCGTCATTCTACACAAAATTCTTGACCTCACGTCAGAAATACGATAAACAAGACATACAACACTTAGTAGTCCTTATCCTCTAGTAAACAGGCGAGGTGAATTAACAACCGGCAACAAATTGGCAGTCTACAAGACAATATATCGAACAATGTGAGGTATGCTTCTGTATCCTGAATATACAGAGTGTTTGGTCGAACGATGCCGACACTGAACAAGGAGGTACAGGTTGTCATTTGGAATCTATATGACCAAACGTATATGCTACTGTTTTTTTTTTTCAGTGAAAGTTTCCAGGAAATTTTCGGCAGTTTCCGGAACGAAGTTTTGATAAAAATGAATGTTTTCAATAGGTTTAAACATTGTGTGCTAGTGAATTGGAGAAGAAAAAGTAACTGGGGGGAGGGGGCAAGTTGACTGACCCTAACAAATTGCTGATACCCTTTGCACTGACTTACCCAAATGCCGCAGTTTTCCACTTCCACTTCAACAAAGAAGGAGTTCGGCAAAATTTTCAGATTGGCAATAGCTGGTCTTCTGGAGTCGGTAATTGGCTTTATTTTTGAAAATACGCCGACGTTAAAAAAAAATTTAAAAAAAACATCTCTATGACAATATTTCTTTAATTGTTACTTACTTTATATTATTGTATTCACTAACGACTCCCCATTGATTATTAGCTGAAAAAATCGACTGACTTTTATTATAAACTACAATTTGATTTATTTCCCAAGAATACATTATATTATAGGTACCAATATGTTTTAACGATAAAAACTTAAAACATTACCTTCTCTTGTCAAAAATGAACGTGTATTAGAGCAACCGCCCTTGCTATCGCATCGGCTAGATAGATAAATCCAATGCAAACACATGAAGCAAAAGAGACCAAGACAAACCGATGTCAGGCCAGACACTTTTCCTGAACGATATCTGCGGATGATGTGACTGCTGAAATAAATGTTCGTTCTTTGTTCTCGTGCTTGCAGAAAGGATTCATGAAATCTGCCTTGTCTGATATGCAATCTATTCGCTTAGTTTTATCGGGTGCGAGGTCATAGTACTTTCTATTGAAAATTACATATTTTATATCATAGTATATATCAGCAGCATGATAGTGTTTTATTTTGGTCACAATATTATTGTTTTATAAAGGAAAAGTTCCTCTTCAGAAAATACTATTCCCTAAAAGTACATAAAATAAAGTACAATCCAAAGAAAATAGTGACGTAGAATGCCTTCTTGATAACTGACGAAGAATTAAAAATTTTATTTTGTCCGCCATCTTTCACCGTTTTATTTGACATACGGTGCCCGGGATTAGTGCATTATATTTGACCATAAATAATAATAATAATAATAATAATAAATGCTTTTATTCATTGTGTATACAAATTAAAGTACAATAAACAAGATAAAAAAAATTAAACAAACACAAATGAAAGGGCGAAGTTCGGTGGTACAGTAGTACACCCGCTCTTCCACTTAACCCAGAAAAGACTATTAATTATTAAATCAAAATGTACTAAATTAATTCAGAAAGTACACATAGCAACAACTTGTGATAATGTGCAATTTATAATAATTATGTACGTGCATTAAATAAAATTAAACCTATTACCATATGTTAAATAATGTACCAAATAATGTGCTATAATGATTTAACTACAATATAGACAATGAAAATCTAACTTACAAGAAGACATATATTATGGAATTAAATAATAAGTAAACTAATAGAAGATATTCATAAGCATATGTAAGGAGGTGTAAAGGCCAAAGAGAGAGAGAAAAAAGTGAACGAGATTATTAATCAAATTAAAATCAGCAAAAAAGAAAGGAACACAAACGAATAAAAGCGGAATTTATTGAGCTTATTTATTTTAATAATATTATTTTCTAAACAACTATGATAACAACCATGAAAATGTCACAAAAATGATTTAAATTATTAGGATAAATGAACAACTAGAAAAGTAAAGTTTTATCAAATAAATGTTCTTTTAAATGTTTTTTAAAAGTATTGATAGGCATTTTTTTAAATGATCAGGTACGGCATTATAATATTTGCAGATCGAATAGGAAAATGAACTCTTATACATTGCAGTAGAATGCCTAGGTACAAATATTCTGTTACGGTGACGAGTATTAAGTTCATGCAATGCATTGCCAAATACAATTTTAGAATATAGATAAGGTGGTGTTTTATGAGTAACAACTTTATGATAAAAACAGCTGCTATGTAAAATCCTTCTTTCTTTCATGTTAAGCCATTTTAGCTCTCGAAATTTATACGATACAGACTGATACTTTCTAATTCCAAAAATAAATCTAATACATGCATTTTGCACACGTTGTATCCTTAGTTGATCAGATACAGTCAGGCATGAGTGATACACCACATCTAAATAATTAAAATGGCTTAAAACTAACGAGTTGCAGAGAATAATTTTGGTTTTTTATCTAATATGTAACTGCAACCATATAATAGTTTCAAATTACAATAAGCCCTTTTTATGCATTTGGTAATGTGGTGACTAAATTTTAAATTGGGGTCAATTTGTAACCCTAAATTCTTCGCAATATCTACAACATTTAAAGGTTCATTACCTATAACGATATTCAAATTATGTAAACACTGCTCACGTTGTAGTTTTCTTCCAAATAACATAACAGCAGATTTATTAGGATTAATTGTAAGTGAAAGATTAGATGACGCAACTATTAACGACTGCAAATCAGCATTGATTTTTAAACACGCATCATCCATATCAGTAATATCGAAAGATAAATATAATTGGGTGTCATCTGCATAGTAATGGGACTCACAGCAAGTCAAGTAAGAGTGAAAATTAGATGTATATATTGTAAACAATAAGGGACCTAAAATAGATCCCTGTGGCACCCCACTTTTAACTTCCAAACCCTCCGAGAAGATACTATTTAACAAAACCCTCTGTTTACGTCCTACTAGATAGCTATTTAACAAAGCATCGACACCAAAACCAAAGTAATGGAGTACTGCAAAGAGTAACCGATGATTAATCAAGTCAAACGCCTTAGAGTAATTTAATAATACAAGAACCGTTAATTTATTTTCGTCAATAGCAGACAAGATATCGTCGGTCACTTTTAACAGCGCAGATGCGCAGCTACGTCCAGGTCTGAAGCCTGATTGCAAAGCGGGTAAAATTTTATGTTTATCAAGGTGCTCACGAATTTGTTCATTCAATATTTTTTCAAAGAGTTTTGAAAGTACTGGCAAAATACTTATAGGCCGTAGATCTTTCATAAATGAGTTTTATTTTTGCCAATTTTGGTGAAATTACTCCTTCTTATAAAAAAGATATTAAATTTTGATTTTTTCGATTATTCTTGGTGTTTTCTATTTGTTTCCAAGATGGTGGATTGACCAATACAAATCGGACAATTTTATTTCAAATAAGCCGGTATTTTTAAAATTCCCATCCGATTACTATTACAAGATATATTAACCAGATAAGTTGAAAATCCGTGAAAGCGCGTCAAAAAGTGGATATGACTTTTGACGAACACGGAATTTTTGGGCACAAATATTTTTTTCGTAATCAGGAGGTGATAATACATAAGAATCAACAATAAAATTTCAGGTGGAATGTTGTCGTCGAAAAAAATCAGTTCAACTGCACTATCTATAGGCACTGAGCGAATTTGTAACTAGCGCCACCATCGGTGACTGTTTAAAGTTTTAGTGGTAGTGAGTTTTGAAATATTGTACTCTTTGAACGTAATTATCGTCAAAACTGGTTAAAATAGTTACGAGGGCTGGGTATCGTGTGAGCGAATAAAATTGTTATTTTATCTGTATATTTTCATGTTTAAGCAAATAACATTTAGGTTAGATTTATCTTTTTTTTTAATACAAAAAAAATAGTTCAGCAACGAAGCAAAAACTCGCCAGATTTCAGCAAGTTTTTAAAAGAAAAACTGTTGTAGATCAGAGCCGTTCCTAAGCACTCTGCTTAGTGCTTGTCTAAGCACTCTAAGCACTTTTGTGCTCGGGAGCACTGTGCTTAAGAGCACTTCTTAAAATCGGTGCTTAGTGCTTAGGGCTTCGAGCACTTTGAGAAATGGCTTAGTGCTTTAATCATCATCAGTCATCATATTATGTTATATTTTACATTACAAGCACAATAAGCATACTTAGCAAATTCACGTAAAGATGATATACCTTTATCAGTTATCATATTATTAATTATATTCTGTTCTAGTCAGAAGCAGAAATGGTGTACCTTCCTACCCTCTACCTAAAAGCATGATGTAATAGTGATAAATTGTCTCTTTCATTAATACTCCAGTCATTTTAGACAAAAATATGGCCTCTGATCTAACAAAATATATCATTCATTTTTTTTTAAATCAAATTATTTTTGTGTTTTAAAGAAAATATTAAAAATCGACAACGAGATCACTACGGCATAAAAAATTATTTAAGGTCAAAGTTCACAAAAACGTTTTTTTGCGAATATCGTGCTTTCTATGGCTCGGAGGCCAATTGAGGTTATTATGAAAGATAATGAAATTCAGCATAAAAATGATCTCTTCCATTTTCTATTAGTCCGAGAACTACGATGCATTTTAAGGCCTCTCTATAACACTCGCGAACAACCACCTAAAAAAAAATTTATTCTTGTGTAAATCGACCTTTCGGATCCGATTTTGGAGTTCGCCAGACAATCCGGAATTGCGAAACTGGTCAAAATCGGCAATTTCCGAAAAATCTCAAATTTTATGGAAAGTGTATAATGTGTAAGCACATCATACAAATTTTTATTGTACAGTACAGTAATTTTGATTTGATATTTTTTCTTGTATATATTACATTAACTAAATTTATTATGAAAATGAAAGATAATCAAATTTTGAACGAAGAATATTTTATTCATTTTTTACGTACAATTCCTAAACCGTTCGTTGTACATATAGTAGATCGAGCAATGTCTAAGATGCACCCTCTATAACACTCGCGAACAACCACCTAAAAAAATTGATTGTTATGTAAATCGACCTGGCGGCTCCGATTTTGGATTTCGCCAGACAATCCGGAATTGCGAAACTGGTCAAAATCGGCAATTTCCGAAAAATCTCAAATTTTATGGAAATTTCTTAATTTTTACTTATCACCCTATATCTCCCTTAGTTTAAGTCCGATTAAATTTAACGAAAAATATTTTATTCATTTTTTACTTACAATGCCTAAACCGTTCGTTGTCCTCCGAGCCATAGAAAGCGCTATATTCGCAAAAAACCGTTTTTGTGAACTTTGACCTTGAATAATTTTTTATGCCGCAGTGATCTCGTTGTCGATTTTTAATATTTTCTTTAAAACACCAAAATAAATCAATTAAAATGAAGGATATATTTTGTTAGATCACAAAAGTTTAATTTCACTGGGTTATAAAAAATAATTCTCCACTGAGGTGTAAATCAGAATAGTATGCAGCATTACACTGTGTCCCCGGACGGACCTACCACCTAACTATACTTGCAATCTTTGTTATTTTGCATTCTTATTTTGCATTTTTAGAGAAAAAGTCACTCTTCATAAAATGTTTTGCTTACGAGAAGTCCTCAGCCGTAGAGAAAAATAACGTACAGGATGGTTAACAAATAAGGAAATGTAAATTTGTGCCAAAAGTAAAATATAAGTATTTTGAGAGGAGATTGTTACAGGAAAAAGTTGTTTCTAATATCAACAAAAGGTCAGATATGAAATTTTAACGTCGTATCTCAAAGGTAGTATTTTTGCCAAAATTATGATTAAAATAATTTTAAAGAACCGCTGCCTAAGGAATCTACTTCCACATCCAGACTTCCTATACAAGACTTACAACGCAAATACTATATTTGCACTCCACTATGTGGAAATAATTGTTTACGGAATTTTAATAATATAATATTTGAAATCGTGTACCCCGAAAACCCAATAAATGATATGCCACATCGGTAGTAGTGGTGGGGGTGAATGAAGTGAAAAAAATTCTTGATGACTTTGATTCTTGTACATAGGTACACTAAATCAGAATATTTTTTCACCCCCTTTAATAATGAGGTGGGAGTGCTATAGGGGTGGCTAATGCAAAAAAGATTTTTTGAAACCATGGCTTCTTATATTTACTAAATAACAATTTCATGGACTCTTCCTTGCTTGATTTACCTATTTACCCCCATTTATCCCATGAGTTTACCCTCAACTCTTCAACGGAATAGGATCAAAATATAATCTCGTTCCAGATCTCCTTAAAATACATACGTGTGCCAAGTTTTAAGTCAATATCTTAAAAGGTAATTGTGAGCACCAAAAAGTTACAAGACCAACAAACAGACCGACAAGACAGGCAGAAAATGTTTTGCCCAAACTTAAAATATTGACATTTCATTGAAAATTTTCAAAAAATTTTTTCGCATCAGTATTCTTCCACTGGAGGTGGGGTAGTAGTGGGGGTGGCCGAAGTAAAAAAAAATTTGAGGCCTTAGGATCTTGCATACACGCTAAATTACAATGTCATTTTTTTTTTCACCCCATTTAATAATGGAATGGGGGATAGTAATGAGGGTGGCCAATGCCAAAAAATTTTTTGAGACCTTAACTTCTTTTATATATATACTGAATACCAATTTTACGGACTCTTATTGCTCGATTTACCTATTTATCCCCATTTACCCCAATGTATCCCCCAATCCTTCAACGAGATCAAAATATTCTAGTTCCAGATCTCGTTAAAATACATACGTGTACCAAATTTCAAGTCAATATCTTAAAAGGTTCCAGAGTAAACGAGCGCACAAAAAAGTTACAGACTGACAGATTGACCGACAGACAGAATTATTTTTATCAAACTTAAAATCTCGACGTCTCATGACATTCTAGCCTATTTGAACAATAATTTTTTTTGCGTTACTATACTTACTAGATGTGGAAGTAAAAATGAATTAAAGAAATAATAAGAAAAATAAAAATATATATATTTCTATTCTATTGATGTTTTGTTATCATGTTATTATGCACTTTGGTTCAATTTAATTATTTTAATCATAATTTTAGCAAAAATATCTACTTTGAGATATACGCCGCCGACGTTTAAATTTCACATCTGAACTTTCATTTGCACTAGAAACAAGTTTTTCCTGTAACATATTTCCTCTCAAAAATCTCTCAATTTCTTTCTAGGTTGTTTTTGTTGACTTTTTTTTATAAATAACACATAAATTCAATGAAATTCTAGCCTCAATCACTAGATACTCCATTATTTAAATTTTTAAAAAGTGCTTAGTGCTTAGTGCTCCTGAATTTAAAGCACTTTTTTAGAGTGCTTAGTAATTGCGAGCACTCTACTATTAACAGTGCTTAGTGCTCGAAAATATAAAGCACTTTTTTTGAATGCTTAGTGCTTAGTGCTCGCGAGCACTTTTTAGGAGTGCTCGCCCAGCTCTGTTGTAGATACACAACCGTCTATTGTCACAATAATGCGAAGAATAATTACAGGGTGGATATGAGCAAGCTTAAAAAAAATTCCAATCAATTTAATCAAATTTCAGAGATTGAGTTTAATTCATTTGTGCAGTTTCTCAGTGAGACTCAAAATTTCCTAATAAATTTCTCTTGTTTGTCATAAGAATAAAAGTATTGTGCAGTAGCAATGTTATTCGGATTGCGCAAAACTTCGGCATCAAAATTTTTATTTCTGTTTTGAAAGAGCTGGTCGGAAAAACTTCAATTTTCATATTTTGACCAAGCAAAGAAGCTGATGTTGTACATAGAATACCTACAGCATTTAAATTACATTACCCTCGGTGTAGAATTATTATACATTATTCTGATTCGCTAATTCGCTAAGTTCTGCTAAAAATAGGAGATATACACACATTTTCATATGAGGGAACATTTGCAGCAACATTTTAAGTGGGAATATCTCCGAATGGGTATGCATCATTTCCTTCAAAGTGCTGTGGTGGCCCAAATTCATTTATAATCAATGATTTGAGTATTTTAAACCTATGACAACTTGCAGATGTACTGCTAGGGTTTTAGACGCGCCCTCCCTAGCTATTTCATCAGCTCTTTTATTGAATTTCCCTTGTGTCCTTACACCATTGTGTCCTTACACCATAGTCACTTTGCTCTGACTTAGGTCACAAGGTCATTTATGCAGTTCCATACTAGTGGCAATTGACTGGTTAACAGTTTCTTGCCTAATTATTATTTTCTTCGCAAAAACGAAGAGTATATTGCATTTGATCGCCACGTTTCTAAAACCGGAAATATCGCTCGTAGAGAAAAAAATTTTATATCATCGTGTTAGTGAACGAATTCTAAACAACTTTTAAAATGTCCGTCTGTCTGTCCATACGTCACGTTTCTTTTAAGCACGATAACTTAACAAAGAAAAGTCCGATTGTATTGAAATTTGGAAAGTAATTTAATGTTAGCTAGAGGAAGAACCCTATTGTTTTTGAATAAAATCAATCAGTAAATAAGAAAGTTATTAAACATTTAATTTAAAGAAATAATTTCTTAATTTTTGTTGCTTGTACTTAAATAGAAATCTTGCGAAATGTTATCTCTATAATATATTTTTTTTGTTTATATATTTTACTAATATATATATTTTATAATAATATATCTAATGCATTGAAATATGATTCTCAAAAGATATATATTACATACATTCAATTTTTGTAGTAGTAGTGATGTGATGGTCCCGTGGCTAAAGTTTTGTCTTGCAATCCAAAGATCATGTGTTCGAATCCCAGATAGGCTGAATGTTTTTTTTTCAATTTTTCTTCATATATTTCATTTCACAACAAAGTTGGTATCACAAAATTTAGGATGTCCAAAAACTAACATTATTTACAAGAAAATTGCGAATCTGTAACAATTATATAACAAGCTCAGTGAATTGGCGAAGAGTACGTTTTCAGCTTGTTTCCTTTGCACACCACTGTAGCAGCCCCCACTTCAGCCTGAAGTACTGTGTCGCGACTTCCTAGACTTATAGGGATTTTCGTCCCGTAAATCCCAGCTCCGAAAAATAATAAAAACAACTGTATACATAAACAATTTATTTATACATAAACAGACTATTTATTCATATATTTAATTAAATTTAAAATTTTATAAAAAATATTAAAACATTTTTTTTTGACATGTTTATGTATGCAGTTGTTTTTGCTATTTTTTTTTCTATCTAAAAAGAATATAAACACGTTCGGCGATTGTTGATAACAAATTGTTTATTAAATAAACCAATAAATTAACAACAACAAAAATTTTTCTTTTTACCAGCTTATAGAAAATTGCAAATAATAAATTTTAAGAAAATTTTTTCTTAATAATTTGTTTAAATAATGAATAAAGGAAAAAAATGATTATAGACAATTAAAAACATTTTTTAAGAAAAAAATTTTCTTTTAATTATAGTATTTTATAACCAATAAAATGGCAAAAATTTTTTTTCAAAAATACGTAATTTATCTATTTGTTTATAAAATTTGTTTAAACAATTAGCAATGAAAATTAAAAGTTTATATTACTTTTGAATATAAAAACAGTAATAATAATTAAAATTAATAAAAAAAAATTTCAACCTATCTTTTTCATTTTTTAGTTTTTTGTTAGGTTAAATAATTAACAACTAATAGACTATAACAATTAAAAACATCGCAATGTCATAATCCCATAAAGTATAGTTGGCATAGGGTATCCACGTAGCGAAATAATTTTAGTGGCTTTTGTTTAACAATTATCCGACATGACATATAAACGCAAACTCTAAAAAAATTTATTAATTAACAATAGGCTCATTTTATGAAAAATAGGTGAAAAATTTTTTTTACAACGGGATATTGCTCCTTTAAGTGTCTAAATAATACCATAATTTTTAAAAAATTTTAATATTTAATAACATAAAAAAATATTTTTACTTGTAACGGCCGGTTTCAGAGCATCGTAACGGCTTAGTGTTCGCCGCGCGGAGCTCTATTTTCAACAGTAAATTAAAATTATTAATAAGAGAGATAGAATTTCGGGAGTCGGCACTTTTTTATTGGAAATTTATTCCTCTTTAAGAATCTCTCTTTACAATTTCTTAAATACTAAGAGTTTTCGAGTTATTTGCAAAAAACGAAACTCGTTATTTTTTCAATCTTCATTTGTTTATAACTTTTGCAATTGTTTATGTGCGGGTTTGAAATATTTGCACATTTTTCTAGACGTCATTCCGAATTCAATGAGCCCTCACTCATATTTTAACGAGCTTTATCAAGAATTAACACGGCTTTGAACTTGTGAACTAGTCTATATTATGCTCATCGCAGGATTTTCGTACGTTGAAAATTTTATTATGAAATATATTATCTTCTTAAAAATATAAGAGTATCCCCATTGCAGGAGACTATTAAAATAATAGTGTCTAACACAAATTATTCAAATGAAGTATGTACTAAATCTTATTTCCGTTCCATACAGAGAATTTAAAATTTTTATATTATATCAAGTCATTTTATGGGACATAAACCAATGCCAGACATAAAATCGGCTTTTAAATTAGACTGAAGACATATATTTAGATTTCTTATGTAAATTGCTCTCAATCTTTGCTATGTATATGAAAATGTTCCATTCATTATATGCAGAAAATTATGTTAATATACAGTTGTTGGCAGATATCAAGTCCACAAAAAATAACCGTTTTGAGGGAGCGAATATTTATATTTGAATTAAAAAGAAAATGTAAGAATTTAATACATTTATAAATACCCAGATACATACACTCTATTGCAAATTCTTGTTGAATGAGGATTATAACAAAAAAAATAGACTTTGGTAATTAATAGTGAATGCTATCAGCTATTTTTTTCTGTGTCAATATTAATTTTTCATCATTTGAGCGTATTTTGAAATCAAAATTTTGCAAGCAATAGAATTTACAATAAGGGTGGAAATTTTTTTTTGGAGACCTTAGCTTTTCTTTTATATACTAAATACCAATTTTATGGACACTTTCTTGCTTGATTTACTTATTTACCCCCAACCCTTCAGCGGAATAAGATCAAAATAAAATATAATTCCAGATCTCGTTAAAACACATACGTGTACCAAAGAACATTGTTGAAAATAGCTGATTTTTGGCCCCCATCGCGGAACGCATAAAACCCAGAGAGAAATGGTTGGAAAAAACTGAAAATTAATAAAAACACGTCTTCGTGGTATAAAAAGGCTGGAGAAAATTCTATATAATAATAATAAAAATAATAATAATAATGTTTATTTATAGAAAAATATTTCGAGTACAAGAAAAAATTGCCTGTATGATATACATAAATAAACATAATACACCACAAAATATCTCGGAAGATATTTGAGCGTGGGAAAATGGTATCCTATGCAAGAGCATAAGGTTGAGCATTGTATAAATAAATATTACATGTTAAAAACTTATCCTAAAATAGCAATAAAAATAATATTAAATAATGCCTACGTACAACAATATGAACAAAAAAAATATATGATAATATAAAATTTAGTATATATAATGAATAATTGATAATATTCGTATATGTATGTATACACGCGTACGTACATGCCCACACATACACATGTAAACCCAATACAAATACACATGAAGAAAATAGAAAAAAAAAACATTGAGATTGATTTGTTACACAGGTCTAACAGGTATGACAAAATATGACTACAGAAAATAAATCAACCTGCATCATTTAATTATTCTTAAGATCAATTTGTTGATGAATCTCTAATCTCGGTAATTCCATTATATGTTTCTTACATTGCTTTTTAAAAATAGATAAAGATTTAGTATTTTTCAAGTTATCTGGTAAGATAGATTAAATTTTTGGAGCTAGGTATGCATAATTTCTTTGCCCTACTGATTTTTTCATAAATTGAATAGTAAACTGTTCTCGGTTTTGTCTAGTTAAATAATTGTGCGGTATACGTGAAAGATTATTTTTATTTCTATATTGATGTATGCAAATAGAGTAATAAAACAGTTGTCTGATGTCAAATAAGCGGCTTTCTGAAAACAAGTCATTTGTCGGATAAATCATATCTTTGCCAAACATTATCTTTAAGATTCTTTTTTGTGAAACTTCTAAATTATACAATACTGTTTTGTTGACTCCACACCAGCCAAGTATGCCATACATTAAATGTGATTCGACTATTGCATGATAAATTATTACTAAACTTTTTAGTGGTACAATGTCATGTAAATATTTTATACAGGGTATAATGTATCTTAATTTTTTTACCAAACATTCAATATGGGCTTCCCATTTCAGATGTTGGTCAATGTATATGCCAAGATATTTTATTTTAGTTCTAATTATCTCTGTAGTGGTATTCATTTCTGTGATTAGTAAACAATTATAGCTAGGTAAACCAGATTTGTATGAGGCAAATGGTACAAAGAAAGTTTTTTGTAAATTTAATGCTAATATCTTGCTATTAAACCATTTCTTTAGTATGGAGAAATCAGATTCAACCTTTTCTTTTAGTTCATTCCATGATTTATCAACATAGTAAACTACAGTGTCGTCAGCAAACGTAATTATTTCGCCCAAACTGCTTTGCAAAAATAAGTCATTTATGTATAAGAGAAACAGCAGCGGTCCCAGAACTGTACCTTGCGGTACTCCATATTCCGGCGTTTTAAAGTTACTTCTGATTCCATCTATATCAACACATTGCTGCCTATCATATACATAACTCTCCAATAGTTTCAGTTTCCTTCCTCTTATACCTATGCATTCAAGTGATTCTATTAACAGTGCAAAATTAACAGTATCAAATGCTTTCGCTAGGTCCAGGAAAACTGCTAGTGATGGTAGAGATTTATCAATAGTGGAGTAGACTCTATTTGTTAAATACCTTATGGCGTCTTGAGTTGATAAACTTTTTTGGAATCCATATTGATTTTTAGCTATAATTTAGTATTTATTAATGTAATTATCCAGACGTATTTTCAGATTTTTTCAAAGACTTTTGAAAAATTCGTTATTATAGATATAGGTCTGTAATTTTGAGCTAGTAGCCTGTCACCTTTCTTAGAGATTGGTTTTATAACTGATGTTTTAAAGGCGCTAGGGACATGACTTGTAGAGAATATTAAATTGATAATATAAGTTAAAGGTTCTAATATATAATTTGCTACTTCTTTTGTTGTCTTAACGCTTATATTATCAATACCTGTAGATTTTTTATTTTTTAAACTTTCAATTAAATCATATACTTCGGTTTTGTCAGTATGTAACAAATAAAAGGAATTCATCAAAACTTTTTTTTAGAAGTATATACATCTGGAACTATATTGTTTGCTAGTTGAATTTCAGTATTTATAAAAGTGTTATTTAATTCATTTGCTATATCTAAATTTGAAGTTAGAATATGATTTTCAGAATCTTTTATAGAGCATATCTTGTTAGTATTATTGCAGTTTTTTATTGAATTCACTGTGTTCCACAAATACAATTTATTATGTTTGTTATTTTCATTTTTTTGTTTATAATAATCTTTTTTCGTCTTTATTATAATTTTATCTAAATATTTTTTGTAGTTATTATATTTTAATTTTATTTCATTATTTAGTGGGTTTCTTTTCATTTGTAAATATAATTCCTGCTTTTTGTTAACTGATCTCACTAAGCTGTCATTTATCCATTCTTTTCTTCTTATCAGTTTGTGTTTGATTTTTTTATAGGTTGTGCAAGAAGTTATGTGATCAGTAAGTATTTTGAGAAATGTATTTAGTGCCATTCCTGAGTAATTGCAAATATATATTTCATTCCAGTTTTGATTTATTAGTATATTTTGTAGTTTTTTATAGTTAATAAATTTTTGAAACTTTATTTTTTGTTTAACCTCATCTCTTTGTTTATTTTCCATTATTATTTGTAGTGCTATCATATAATGATCAGTTATATCAGTCTGAATTACTAATGGTAAAGTTAATGCAATGTCATGTTTAGTTTTTAAAAATATGTGGTCAATACAAGAGTTAGAGTTTTGTTGTACCCTTGTATACTCATTTATTGTTGAGGAAAATCCAAACTCCGATAGAATGTCTAAGTATTGACTTGCACGTTCTGTGTTTTCAAGATATCAATATTTATGTCGCCGATTATCAACACATAGTCAAAGTTTTTAGTACTTTGTTGTAAATGATTGTATAAATCTAAATTGAGTGGGATCCAAAGATGGTGATCTATATAATGTTAGAATGTATTTTTGCCATTAAATATTAATTGTAGTTTTATTAATGATATATCATGGAACATTATAATATCAAAATTGTATTCTATTTGTTCTTTTATATAGAAAGATAAAAACAACCTCTAAAATTGCTTTGAATAATAGCTTATACTGAATGTGAAAATTATATTTATTTTATGATTCAATAGATATAACAAAAGGGTAAAAACTACCCCATTCACACCCTCTTCATGGGGTGGAACACCATACACAGCACATAATATTAAAAAAAATAGATACCAAGGTGACTAAAAATGTACAAAATGATTTTTTAATACAATACGTACGGCGTTCCACCCCTTGAATAGGGTGTGAATATGGGGTAGTTTTTACCCTTTTGTTATTTCTATTGAATCGATAACTAATAGTTATCATAAAATAAATATACTTTTCCCATTTAGTATAAGCTATTATTCAATGCAATTTTAAGGGTTGTTTTTATGTTTTCAGGGGTGAAATAGAATTTTCGCTAGCCTTTTGATACCACGAAGACGTATTTTTGTTAATTTGGAGCCTTTTCCAATCATTTTCTCTGGGTCCTATGAGTTCCGCGATAGGGGCGAAAAATCAGTTATTTTTAACATTGTCCTTCAAGTCAATATCTTAAGCAAGTTCCAGAGTAATCATGCGCACAAAAAAGTTACAGGCAGAACGATCGACAGACAGACAGATTTTTTTTGCTCAACCTTAAAATCTCGACGTTTCATGACATTCTAAGCTTATTTGAGCAATAAATATTTTCCAAATTTTGTTTTTACTATACTTGATGCGGAAGTAATATACTATTTATCCGTATACCTATTATTACTATTATTATTAATTTTTAGGAAATCATCGTATATTGAAAACCGCATGCACATGATGTCACTACCATTTTTACTTCTTATTCCTCCATAAAAAGTATTATAATTATGATCTTTTTTATGCAAATCAAGCTAAATCTAGAGACGCCCTGCCTCATTTCATTTATACCGTCGCCTTCACCATTTCCTTCTATATGATACCGCGTCAGTTTTATTGCATTATTACATCGAGAGTCATAAACCAATAACTTAACCTTCAGTAATATTAAGCTGATCAATCCGACCATTCTTCCTACGATATACGCGATATAAATTTTATATGGAAACTAATAAAAGACGCATTCATCGTAAAGTTTTGTGGGAAAAACTCCCTTGCTGACCATCAACTTTTGATGCCGTGTAGCTTTAACCGGAAAAAAATCTCGAGAAAGCCAGGCTGTGTTAATGGGGGGCTGCTCTGGCGGCATCCCGAGATGATCATAAAAACGTTGTCATCCGAAATCCGTAAAGGATTTGCTCCGGGCGTCTCCGGAGGCCATCAGCACTGCGTGACGGCAATGTTGAAGTAGGCTGCCATCACTGGAACTGCACTTCGACCGTTACTATCTATAAATAATATATTTAACATAGTTCAGACTCGAGGAGAGGATGAAGGAATGGCTTTTTTATTTTGAGGAACAAGGGACAAATTAGATCGCGCTGTCATCAGCAAAAAGTTTGTCCGTTTGACCCTTGAAATGAGAGGAACTTTCAGTCTAGTAAATTTTAGGATTGAGAGTTCTCTTTGGCGATGAAAATGAACGGTTATGGCTTTTTGGGTTGGGTTGATGTTAAGCATTTCAACAAACTGGTATATTAAAATAAACTAAATAAATGATTTTGTTATTGCTAATAGTCTTAGATCTGTCCATTTTGTATTTTATTCACAAAATGCTGCCGAGTTCGAGGAATATTTGACTGTGCATGCACAACTCGACACAGTTTGTCATGATAAATAGATAGATATTTATTTGACTATTTTTCGTACACAATGTTCATGGCAAGCCAACCAAAAATATCTAAAATGTATATTTTAAATATTTTAGTAAAATACTCACAAACGAATACAAAAAAATTTAAAAACAATAATTTACCAACAGTTAGAAACAAACATTTACAAACAATTCCAAGCAAATATCAGAAATAAAATGACAAATATATATTATCAGATGCCATGGAGGTAGAATATAAATAAGGAGTAGCCATAAAGCTTAAATCCTACAGTGAGAAACAGCCGCAGAAGGCGTGGCTTGTGATCATATTGTCATGAACGGCTCGCCAGGTCCTGATTTAAAAAAAAGTTTATACAGTATTTGAGGAGATACGTGTTAGTTGAATTTACACATTGACACTACCATATATCAAGCCAGTAGAGTAATGAATGAGATGACGGTTTCACATTTCAAGCAATATAATATAATATAAAATACAATCTAAAATAAATAGAAAATAGTTTCAACATATCTTTTGAGTACAGACCTGTTTTAACCTATGAAAAGTGATTCCAAAACATTTCTTCTTATCGATACTACTTTGATCTGTACAGCTATTTGGCGGACACGGAATCATGTGCTATGGAGAAAATAGTATATTATTCAACGAGCGGTAATGTAGGTAATAACTCACGCAGATGAAAGTTTACAGCACTCGCCTACGGCTCGTGCTGTGAGTTAGTGAGTTATTACCATTACCCAGGGCCGGATTAAGGATTGACGCGCCCCTAGGCTAATCATGTATTTGCGCCCACTTATTCATAATGGAAGAACGGAAGAACATTAATTAGCGGGAGGGTGAAATCTGAAGAAAATATGTTTTGTCCAGATTCAAAATTGACGAACGGGGAGGCGGAGATATATAAAAAAAATGCTTGGCCCAGCTTCAAAATTGATGAGCGGGGGGAGAAATCTAAACAAAAAATTTTTAACCAACCGACCGAAATTATTTTTCTCAAAAACGAAAATAATTCGGCATTTATATAGGAGCGGAAAGATATAATATCTATCTCTTTCCGTTCCTATTTTCCTATAAATAATCCTGTAAAATGTTGATATAGTTGAAAAGGAACATATAAGGGACGTATACATTTCCTTAATTGGCACAAAAAGTTGAGCTGGCGCATGCCGGTCAAATTGCAGCGTTTTTTGTTTCCGCGTTTTTTGCTTCCGCACTTTCGGACGAACAATGAGACTGGCGCGGAATAAAGAGGTGTACAGACGATTCAACCAACCAACCAACCTTCTCGGTACACTTTGAAAATTGCCATGACAACTCATAAAAGTGAGCTGGTTTGCTGGAATTCCAGCGTCTTCAAAGCGTACCGACAATGTTGGCTCCAGCAGACCAGCTCACTTTTACGAGTTCGCATGACAATATTTAAAGTGTACCTAGGAGGTCAGTTAGTTGGTTGGATCGTCTACAGCGCAGGTCGGGTGTTTTTTTGTACTACCTTAATAGCACAACATTGTCCTATGGATATCTGAAGGACGTCCTCGACGGACATACAGGTCATCCGATGGATGTTCGTTTTTGGTTCAAAGAACACCCGACGGGCAGCCGAGGGACGTCCAAATGTCACAACTTTGAACAATGTTCGTACATCCCAATTATTTTAACAGAAAAAAACCGGAATGAGTAGGGATCGAACCGCCAGCGCCGCGCCGATCCCATGATTTATAACTCACTCGACCACTAACCTTGTTTCCTAGTACTTACTTAAAAACTGTATAGTTGAAAGGAGGTTTTAGACTAATATAGCTATATATTTCAAAATGTAGAAAGTATTTGAATGTTTAATAAATGTTTAGTATCAAATAATATCATTAATAATTTACAAAAAAAGGTCAAAATAAAATTATTAATTACAAATTACTATAAAAAATAAACTCAAAATTTTACAGAAATAACGGTCAAATATAAACAAAAACATTGTAAAATTGAAAAACTAGTTTTTTTGTTTTTATATTAAATAGACGTGTCCTGCTGCTGTCCCTATAGAGACCTAAAATGTGTGTATTTGCCGAACATAAGGACGTCTGTTGGGCACATATGTTGGACGTTCAGTGTGCCAGTATGGTATTCGCTGGTATGTATACATATCTCAGAAACGTGTTGGAGAGAAAGCGGTATGGAGATATTTTCATTTATTACAAAAATATAAAATTTAATTCAACGGACACGAAATGTATGTCCATCTCCTGTCCCTATATGGACATAAAATGTACACACTTCCCGTATATAAAATGGACATTCAGAGTACGTCTATTCTGTACAATTTCAAAGTAAATCCGATGATAGTCGTCCGGTAGACGTCCAATTTATGTCCATGGACGTACATTCATTAAATGGACATAAAACAAATAAATAATTTTCTTGTATAAAAAAGTACCGACGTAGATATAGTAAACCGCAGATTTAACAGGCATCTTTGGCTTGCGATGCAGCGTGTTTGATGGTCAAAGGCGCCGACATTATTTGATTGCCTGTTAAATCTGCGGTCAACTATATAAGGAAGGCCTCATGCTATACCCGGAAGGATTACGGCAATAAAAACTTCAGATATGGATAATTACTTTAAATGTATGAACAGAACTCTACTTAAAATTATATCGCGTTTTCTATTTCTTATTATTTACTTCTCTGTCAGATCCTGATATCTCTGAAAATTAAATATAAGTAAATGAATAGTTAGGTATTTTGGTATTTATACTTCTTAATATGGATATAATTATAAAATGTAACCAAAATAGTTACATAGAATATACATAGGCTTATAAAAACTTATTAACTTCAGCCCAGATAAAACGGTGGGTACAAAAGCTTTTTATGCTTATCTTTCCTTAAACAAACAATTTTTTACGCTCATTATCCTAACTCGATTTTGTGACTGTTTTTTTCGCCCGCCCTTATGCATTATACGACCCTGCCATTACCGCAAGTTGAATACTATACTTTATCTACGATTGTAACAATAAATATTAAATTGAGAAAATTTTGTTTAAATTACTCAGTTTGTTTATTAATAAAATTAACTGTAAAATTTAATTTTTGTTCACCCTTTTATATTTGTTATCTTCAAAGATTTAGCCACCTTTAAGCGGAGGTAGAATGTGATCAAAATAGTGCATAAACTACTTGTAGACAAAAAATCAGCTTTGTAGATTAATATTACGCGGCGGAAAATGCAAAACTTCTCCGCAAACTGCAATAGCCCGGAGCGCATATTCGGTCAAAAGTCTTGTTTTTTATGTTAGAGAAAAAATTAAAAAAACGTCGGAAAGCTCAATCAATTCTCTTTACATAAGCTATCTACAAATTTTTCGAAAAAACGATAATTATCGAGATATTCGGGGAAATGTAAGAAATTACTCGTTTTCCTATAGAGTGAATGTAAATCTTAAAAAAATAATTTTTCTCAGAAATCTTTGTTTAGAAGGGCCAAGATTTACGGAGTGTCAAAGTAGCACATGATGTTAAATGAACATCGTATATGAGATCGATTTCAGTTAATTACCGATTAATTACGGTGACAAAATGGAGAAATTTTACCGAAAAAAAAAAATCCCAAATCCTGCCCCCTCTAATTCCTTCATTTTGGTCGGAATTAAAAAATAAAAAAGGAACTTTTAGCAAATTTAATCCTTCTTAAGTTAACTAGAGTAGTCTTTTGGCGTAGGAGCCAAGATTAAAAAGTTGCCAACTGTAGAAGCTCAAAATTTGCGATTTTTTGCCGTACATGGCCAACATTTCAGTATTTATCTCCGAAACGAAAAAAAAAATAATAAAATTCTGATAGTAGCAAAAGATTCGTAATGGAAAATACTCGTGACCTTGTTTTTCATTTCGAGCTAACTCCCACCGTTTCGGAGATATCTGCGAAAAATAACAAAAAACAGCTTACATTTCGGAGTCGAAAAAATTGCAAAAACATGCAATTTTGACACGTTCATATTTTTCGAAAAAACACCATTAGGCAGCCTTACGATGTCGCGACGTAAAGAGGAAGTCTTCCAGATAAACCTGATCGTAACTTGCATGGCGAAATTCGAAAATTCGGCTCGGCACGAACGAATCAAAAGTAACATTTTGTGACATTTCAGAAAATCTTTATAGATATTAACGCGAATAATCTGTCACTACCTCCCTGGCTCCACCTTCGTGTGTTGTGCGTTACGTCGATTGGACAGGCTAGGCATGAATATAAAGGTGATTGGCTCTGTACCTAGCGTGAGTTATAATAACTCACGCATTATAACTCACGCTGTTTGTTTATGTATACAATTGTTCAAAAGCAGTTCATTAATTAGTATATAACCTAATAAGAGTAGATAAATACTATTTTATATAAAAAATATTTATTTCATAATAATATTAAACCAAGATACATGTCGCGTTTTGTTGACGTTTCGATCATACTAAAATGAGGAATGTGCTGCCACATTCTGCTTCTTATGGCGACTCTGTATTTGTTCAACCTCCTTGTTAGATGCATATGATCCAAAAGCCACAATTGACAATAGGATTGACAGGTGACCATATTGCATACCCGTTAAAGCTGTGACCGGTGACTTCAAATATATTTAAAGTAAACTAGCTTATTTTTTACTTCCACATCCAGTGGAAGTATAGTAACGACAAAAAAAAATTTAAAAATTTTTATTGTTCAAATAGGCTTAGAATGTCACGAAACGTCGAGATTTTAAGTTTGAGCGAAAAAAAAATTTCTGTCTGTCGGTCTGTCGGTCTGTCGGTCTGTCGGTCTGTCTGTCTGTAACTTTTTTTGTGCGCACGTTTACTCTGGAACCGTTTGAGATATTGACTTGAAATTTGGTACACGTATGTACTTTAACGAGATCTAGAACTAGATTATATTTTCATCTTGTTCCGTCGAAGGGTTGGGGTGTAAATTGGGGTCAGTTTGGGGAAAATAGGTAAATCAAGCAGGTAAGAGTCCATAAAATTGGTATTTAGTATATACAAGAGAAGCTAAGGTCTCAAAAAAATTTTTGACATTAGCCACCCCCCTTACCACCCCCACTCCATTATTAAAGGGGATGAAAAAAAATTGTGATTTAGTGTGTGTACAAGAACCAGAAACCTCAAAATGTTTTTTGAGGTTACTGGTTCCACCCCCACTACCACCCCTCATTACCACCCTCACCCCGCTACCGATGTGGGGTATCGTTTTATGGGTTTTTGGGGTAGAGGATTTCAAATATTATATTATTAAAGTTCCGTAAACAATTATTTCCACATACAAAAATTTTTTCGTTGTGAGTGACTTGGAAAAGAATCTGGATGTGGAAGTAGTGATTCCTTGGGCAGCGGTTTTTAAGTTCGGGAGCAATTACTTCTACATCCAGTGGAAGTATAGTAGCGACAAAAAAAATTTAGAAAATTTTTATTTTTCAAATAGATTTTAAGTTTGAGCAAAAAAAATTCTGTTTGTCGGTCTGTCTGTCTAACTTTTTTTGTGTGCACGATTACTTTGGAACCGTATAAGATATTAACTTGAAATTTGGTACACGTATGTATTTTAACCCTTTCAGGCATGGTGATGCACAGTTTGAACCATGCAAACTAACTCGTTTAATGCATGGTACAAACTACGTACCGCATATTGTATATGCATAATGGACTGTAAACACTGTATATCCTGTATACTCTGTAATGTATACTATGTAGATGGTACTACACGAAAGTATATACTTAAAACAAAAAATAAATCTCCACAAATGTAATTAAAGTATATTTTATTGCTTAGCAATCCCCAATAACAAAAAAAAACAAATGAATTGCAGCAAAGACTATTTTTGTGTGTGATTTTCTGCGCCTGAAAGGGTTAACCAGATCTGGAACTAGATTATATTTTCATCTTATTTCATTGGAGGGTTTGGGGGTAAATTGGGGTCAATGGGGGTAAATAGGTAAAAAAAGCAAGTAAGAATCCATAAAATTGGGTCCATGAAATTGGTATTTAGTATATACAATGTGTCCCACTCTTCACGCTAACACCTTTGTGGCTCAGTTATTAGTCACCTAATTTTAACCAAGTTTGGATGGCTTTTTTAAGTAAAACAAAACTTATTTCAGTGATTGGTGTGCATTTTTATTATGAAAAAAAGGGTCGATTTTTCGAGAAACTATATTAGGCATTTTTTTTTTTTTTTGGTTGAAAAACTAATGCAATATTGATCAGCATGGTGTAGAACCGCTATATCCAGAATTTAACAACATTTTGATTTTTGGTTTTTGAATTACAGCCCACTTAAAATGACCTATTTTAAACATTATATAATCAATAAATTGATAACGAAATTTTTTTCGAAAAAAAGTCATTCTTTATTTTATGGGTATACCGATGTTTCTGTTAAAGTCATATCTGAAGAATAGGCAACAATGCGTCTCACAAAACAATATGGCATCTTATTTTAGATCAATAAATCATAGAGTGCGTCAGGGATCTGTGCCGGGACCACTACTGTTTATAATTTATGTAAACGATTTATTTTATTACTTATTCCCTAACAGTATTGTTATATTTGCTGATAATACAACTCTTACAGCTAGTGCCAAGAATATTAACAGTTTACAAAATATCACTGGTGAAACTGAAAGTCGAGCGGAACTTTAGTATAATGCTAATGCACTAAAAATAAATCGTGACAAAACACAGAAACTATTTTTTTCTACCAGATATGGCGTAACGAAGGGAGAAAATGTCAATTTACTCGGTATACTTCTTGATGATACTTTAAGTTGGAGCAATTATATTGAGCAACTCAGCAATAAGCTATCAAGGAATTTATTCCTTTCACGAAAATTAAGAACTGTTCTACAACTACACACTTTGCTGTCAGTGTACTATTCATTAATCCACTCTCAAATAAGCTACGGGGTTATTCTCTGGGGGAACTCGAGCAGCACTGTAAAAATATTCCGACAACAGAAAGAGTTTATAAGAATTATAACAAGAGCAGGAGGTTTCGGAGAACACTGTCAACCATTATTTATTAAATATGGTATAATGCCCATTCCTAGTCTATATATTTACTACTTTCTTTTAGAGATTTATACAAATAATAAGAATGTGTCTATCTGAGCTGCATAACTACAATACGAAGTCGGCCAATTTGTTAAATACTCCTAAATATCGCTTAACAAAATCAATTAAAAACTCATTACACTTGAACTTAGATAATAAATTACCTAAAAATATAAAACAGCAAAATTTTCACAAATTTAAAACTATCATTAGAAACCATATCTTGAAATTTTGTTTCTATACAACTGAAGATTTTATGACTACCTCCATGACTGTTATGTAATATACTGTGTGTAAGTGACGTATGTTTTTTAAGGCAGTATTTTATTTATTATATTATTATCTTTGTTTTTTACATTTTATGTCTGTTTTATAAACTTGTATTATATTTTACACTTCATTTTTAATATCATATGTATATTATCTATAGATAATAACAAAGTAATGACTTGCTATACAAATGTATTTGTATATGTGTTTATGTTTGTGTTTATGTGTTTATGTTATGTAACGTCTATCTATCTATTCTAAAAAGAAAAAACTTTACTTCACCAAAAAAAAACTAGGTATTTCGCAGCCGGACTATATAAATAAAATAATGTAATCCGGTTCTGGCGCTTTCGGGAAGGAATGTTGTAAACCCGCGACATATTCCACAATTAATTTTCGTCAACTCGTTAACACGTTCCATGAAATTGCTGAAATAACAACTACAACTTTACAAAATCCAAGTTATCCTCGATACAGAATTACACAATATGAAATTGTAGCAAAGATATTTAATATTCTCAATCATGTCGCATCAAACTTTGACTTTGTAATTAGTTTTATATGAAAGATAACTTGAAATGTCTGCTAGGAATCATCTCGCTGAGGCGTTTATTGATTTGATTTGGTATATTGGGAGAAGTGCTCATAAACTGTCGATAAAAGATTAATTTTAACTCGAAAATTTTTACTCGCAATAATACTTTTGGAAAAGATAAAATATGGGGACATCTGCCTGTCGAACTGCTGATAGGGAAAACTTTATCGATGTGTTCCTTAAGAGCTTTTTTATGTAAATATGGAGACATGGTTTTGCCAGCCTTGGTGGGTGGTATTTTGTATGAAAGTTTTTAATGCGAGACCCCCAACAAATTTATACTAAGGATTATGAGCAAGATTAATTTTTTATGTTGTGAAACAAACAAACCTCTGGTACATTTTTACAGTTTGTTAATTAAATTTTATTTGTTTTAATGCAACAGCCCATACATTTTTCTGAATATTTGATTTGTGGAAACAAATTCAGAGAAAAATATTCATTTATTCATTTGTTATAATATTCAATTGATCAAGGTCCCTTTACACTATAAGGATAGATAAAAGAACATAGATATACAAATAAGTTGGAGACAAAAGATACCAAAAATTAAAAATGCACAATTGTAGACAGGTAAACAGTAACTTTTACTAATTAATATTGGTGAAATCCTTGATATTCTTTGAAACAAATATCAATGATTTAAAAGAAGATGTAACAGATAAATTAATGTAGTCAGCAAAAAATCTAATATATAAAAATCTGGTGTCACAGTGTTTGTTATCGAACTCCTCCGAAACGGCTTGACCCATTTTTATGAAATTTTTGGTGTATATCTGGTAGGTCTGAGAATAGGTCGTAGGCTATTTTTTATAACCCTAGGTGATAACGGTGGCCCTATCCAGAAATTTTATTTTTATTTTTTGGACAAAAATTTATAATATATATGGCAAAACAACGTTTGCTGTGTCAGCTAGTAATTATATAAATATTACTAGGTCCGTTTAGAAGATTTTAGATTATTTAGATTTTTAGAATATCTTCAAATCATCAACATATAAAAAGGTTTTATACAAATTAAGAAGCAGTTCAGGAATGAAACCCTGGAGCCAAAATGTCGCAAAAACTTGGCAGACTTATGGTCTCTGAAGCTTAAATATAATAAAAACTGACAATGGCATATTTTTTCAGTTTTCGTCATTTCTTCGACACTATGGAGTAGACTAGTTCACAAGTTCAAAGCCGTGTTATTTTTTGATAAAGCTCGTAAAAATATGAGTGTGGGCTCATTGCATTTAGAATGACGTGACGCGCGACGTCTAGAAAAATGTGCAAAAGTTTCAAACCCGCACATAAACAATTGCAAAAGTTATAAACAAATGAAGATTGGAAAAATAACGAGTTTCGTTTTTTGCAAACAACTCGAAAACTATTTTTTAAAGTGATCACCCTGTATATTTAAAAAATAAAAAAAGGGATTCTTAAAGAGGAAGAAATTTCCAATAAAAAAGTCCCGACTCCCGAAACTCTATTTCTATTATTAATAATTTTAATTTAATGTTGAAAATATGGCGATCACTAAGCCGTTGCGATGCTCTGAAACCGGCCGTTACAAGTAAAAATATTTTTTCATGTTATTAAATATTAATTTAAAATTTTTTTAAAATTGTGGTATTATTTAAACTCTGAAAGGAACAATATCCCGTAAAAAAAAACGATTTTTCATAAAAAGAGCCTATTGTTAATTAACAAATTTTTTTGTATTTCAAGTCGGATAATTGTTAAAGATACAAATACAAAATGTTTAGTACCAACAATTCCTCCTGACATTCTGCAACTAATAAAATGCTCTGGTGCCAGCACTAGTCCATGCCAAACTCAAAGATGCGACTACAGAAGTGCATCTTTATCTTGCACGATGTTTTGTGCGAATAGTCACTGTTCCAATGTAGAAGAAAATACTCCTAAGCACCAGAAGAAGATCCTTATGAAGAAGACATTTGCAATTAATATTCTTTTGTAAATTTTAAAACGGCACCTAATTTATCTGTAACACATTATTTCAAATGATCATTTTGATATCTGTAATATATTTCAAATATTCGAAACCAAAGTTCTATTTGTTTTATTTTATTTTCAAGAAATTTAACTTTTATTTGTTTCTTAAGGCAATTTATGTAAAACGTAATTACATACAGTTTTCAAACTTAAATCTACCCGTTGGCTCTTTAGATACGCAGGGTACCTTATCACAGCCATTAATTTTGAACAACCCCGTATAATTCGAGTTACCCACTGATATCTCCGTCGGATATGTAAGTATATCCACCTGGTGATTATTATTTCATATTTTTTAGAGACTTTTTTACTATACTTCCACATCCAGTGGAAGTATAGTAACGATGACAAAAAAAAATTGGAAATTTTTATTGTTCAAAAAGACTTAGAATGTCATGAAACGTCTGTTTTTTTGTGCGAAGTATTACTCTGGAACCGTTTAAGATATTGTCTTGAAATTTGGTGCACTTATGTATTTTAACGTGATCTGGAACTACAATATATTTTCATCTTATTCCGTTGAAGGGTTGGGGGGTAAATTAGGGTAAGTGGGGAGTAAACACATAAATCAAGCAGGTAAGAGTCCATAAAATTGGTATTTAGTGTATACAAGAGAAGCATTAGCCACCCCCACTACCATAATTAAAGAGGGTGAAAAAAAATTGTGATTTAGTGTATGTACAAGAACCAAAAACCTCGAAATATTTTTTACTTCATCCCACTACCACCACCCCCACCCCACTACCGATGTGGGATATCGTTTTATTGGTTTTTGAGGTAGACGATTTCAAATATTATATTATTAAAGTTCCATGAACAATTATTTCCACATACAAAACTGTTTCGTTATAAGAGACTTGTATGTAAAATCTGAATGTGGAAGTAGTGATTCCTTGGGCAGCGGTTTTTTTTTTTCAATTTTTCTTTTTACCACCAAATTTGCGGACCCATATATTTCTGTGGCTTGGTTCTAAAAGGGCCAATGTCACTTTTTCTTTGAAATAACTTATTGACACCAACGAACTACATTCGTTCAGATTGTATCTTAAAAAAGGGCCAATATCAAACTCTCATAAATGACTGAGAATTTTAAGTTTCTAGGGAAAATGTAAATTTGTAAAAAAATTTTTGTAAAACAGATAAGAGGGCCAATTGTAACATAGACTGTATTAATAAGGTATGTTTCGTTTCTAAAAAGCCCAAAGTAGACTTTGGCCGTTTTATTATAATAACTTACACAAATAATAATAATAATATGATTTTCCATAAAAACTTTAAACCTCATTTCATCAAATTGTAAATTTTTGACATTGGCCCTTTTGGAACCAAGCCACAGATTTGTAATCGAAGTTTAGATAGGTTATTTTAATACCCTGTAGATGGTCGAATTGTAATGACCTTGAATAACTTTTAAGACAAAACAAGCCTGAAATTGTATTGCCTTTGATTACACAGAAAATAATTAAAAACGAAAATTTACATTTTCTTTAATTCCTGTGCCCAATTACGCGAACATTTATCATTTATCTTTACGCTTCCCCTGTTACCCCATATAACCGTAATACCTAAGCAAGGATAATTGCCAAAATTCAGATGGAAGCCTGTATGACATAAAGTTCCCTGCTTGACACGAAAAGTGTTCTCTTTTTGCCTTTACACAGCTGAACTTCTCTGGCATAATGGGGCAACATGGAGATGAGCAGAGATAACTGCAACTTGACTTAATTATTGCGGTTGATAAGATGGCGCACACTTGATTTTTCCCACAGTAACTGTATTCCTTGCAGGGTTGGATTCACCCATTTGAGATACTTTGCATAATTTTGTTAAATATGTTTTACATTTTCAGCATCAGACACGTTATGTTAATAAGTTTTCCTAGAATGGGCACCGGTAAAAATTCTGAAGTGTTTCAGAAGGTAACATTACAAAGTGGTCCTAAAGTATTGTTGCACAAGAAAAGCAGTTACACGTCTTTGTAACTATTGTAACACAGTAATGAAAATGAAAATTGATTTTAGCGTATTATATTTAATTTTGGGGGCTAGATAAATGAAATATAACATACAGTTGAATACACTTTACTGAATTATACAATATACAAAAAAATAATTAGAGCACGAGTACTTTACAAGGGTGTGGGCAAACATAAAACACTTTCGTCAGATAAATAAGAACAGAGTTAACAGGCATGCGCAATGAAATACAATGTATAAATAAACGAAAACGTTTAGCTGGCCAGCACGCAATTAGAAGAGAATAGAATATAATTCATTTTGCCATTTTTTTGATACAAGATTATGTACATTAGGCACGTCTAAATAACAATATTTATTTACCTACGATCACTACTGTAACTAGTAAAAATCACACTACCTGCCATCTATGTAAGTTGAATTTTACATATTGTAAACAAAAAGCACTATAAACAAATCGCACTGTGAACAAAACACACGGGGCATGCAATCATAGGTGGCTTATATCGGTGACGCGGGGTTTAAAAAAACAAATGCGCCTACTTAATTTTCGAACGCTGTCAAAACTGACATAATATTTGTTGAATAATATTGTTGACTAGTAAACTAAATTCAGATTTTACTAAATAACTAAATAAATATGAATAGGGGGCTGAAGGACCTCGGTCAATTGCCCTTTGAAATGTATTAGCTCATTTCAATAAAGTTCTTTTATTATTATTATTATTATTATGATCGTAGGTAAAGTATAGTACATAATTCATGGAAATACACACTCACCGCTACGCGGCATCGTACGTAACTTTTCCATTCGTGCCTAATATGCTTCTTACATCACTCATTACGTAATATACTATTAAGTAATTCACACAAATTAAAATAAACAATTTGTCTGCATCGTTATAGCAATAAAACTTAAAATAAAACACACAAATACACATTAATAAAAGAACTTGTAAATATGTATAAAATCAACAAACTTCATATAAATACTGTGTCCACACAAATGCAACACAATAGTTTAAAAAATTAATAACAATAACAAATTTTATCTATTTAGAAATTCGTCAACACTATAAAATGCATTTGCTATTAATAATTTTCTTATTTCTTTGTAATGAAGCATTCATAAATTCATGGTCCATTACTAAAGTTTCCGGATTTACACACGACACCAATGTGCACACGGCACGCAAATCTACCCAGCTCCCGTCTAGGGCCACGGATTTGCACACGACACTAAACTATACGCAGTTCTACGTCACCAGTAAGCGAGGATTCTCGGATATAAAAGCCCGGCCCCAAATCAGCTAATTCAGAGCGGATAATTTTGTCAATCTGTCTACAGCGTGCTGAGCTGGACATATTACAGCTTTGTGCATCACCCGACGCAAACACGACGGAGCGAATGTAATCTGACCCTGGGAATCCTTCAGCGTGTTGAGTCGTTAGTCATTCCCCGACGCCGTTTCGCCGCCAGAACCAGAGCAGATGAGCCTGACCTGGAGACCTCCTACAGCGTGTTGAGCTGGGAAACTTCTTGAGTCGACGATATTCGCTTGACGCCCGATGTCACTCCAGTAGCAGCAACTAACGTCGCCTCGCATCGTTACTCTCTCTCTTTCTCTCTCTCTGATAACAGAAAATGTTATCCCAAGAACCGTAAAAGATACGGACCTGTATAACCTGTATAACCTGTATGTTATGTAATACTGTCTCGTATTACCTGTTTGAAGAAGAAAATAAATTGTTTATATTTTTATTGGGCTGTCTTATTAACTAATCTGGACCCTGATTAATCTCCAAACCAGCTACCCGACAACAAACCGTTACATATTTTTTAAATGAAGATAAGTTCAATTCTCTTATAGTTTTAGGAACGCTGTTAAATAAACTAATACAATTATAGTGCACCATCAGATCTTTATGTCTTGTATTATATAAATGATTAACTCCGGAAGTGTCGGAGATGTACAATTTTATTTTCGCAAATACCAGGCATTTGTAGAAAATTTCTTATAAGTGGATCTATTTTATTTAGGTTAAAAATTAGTCTTAGTAATCTTTTATTAATTATCAAGTAAATTGCTTTACGCTTAACATTATGCAAATAACAGAAGTGTTACCACTGCATTATTCAAACTAAAAAACAGATAAGATACACACAAATCATTAAGATACATAAATTAAAGTGACAAACGGACAAAACATTTTGCATGTCCAAGCACATCGAAAAAGGCACAAACGAACACAATTGCTTTCTACCACTCGGGTCGGGTAAGTCAAAATGTATTGGATTAGAGTTTCTAATCTGATAAGGAAAGTTATTTATAAACCGAAGCATTTAACACTGAATGCATATGTCGAAGAGACACACTTTGCTAGTCGTGGATGACGGAATTAACTTCTAATACTGGCAGCCATTATTAGACCAGTAACGAATTTTTAAAAAGTTTCATGCTTACAGATTGTCCAGAAAATATCGAAGCACTACACAAATTTATTTAACATTTTTAAAAAATTATGAAATTAATAATCATTTATCTTTAGATACCAGGAACCTAAAGGGAAATTACATAGCAGCTGGTACAATTCATCTTGAGCTTTCACGTAGTTGTTGCTTTGTCACTGTTCCCCTTGGAATTCTCTCGATTTCCTCTTTTGCTGGGAATAATTTTTTTAATATTTTCAAATGTAAGATATTATTATTATTATAAGCTCCAATATGCAATTTTTTACTTTACGTACTAGTACGTAAATTTTAACTCACTACACAGTGTGTATAATTACTTTATGCATGGTAGTAGATTTTTTTTTTATAATTTCATTTCAAACTCTTTTTTGTATTGTTTTGAGGAAGTAGGATACCCATTGAAGTTTAGAAAAAATATATTAACACAGATAAAATCTTTCAATAGTGTAAAAATATTGTTTACTATCAGAAAATCCAATAATCAATAAAAATATCTGAAAATGTCAATATTTCAGAATCTGCAATACCTTATAACAGTATATACCGGGTGGCTCAGCCGATAGGGACACTCTTGAACGGGCGAATTATTTCCAATTATATAATGTAAAGAACTAAAATAGCCGACTTCCGGATTCGATGTAATAGGGTCATTTAGTGATATGGCAGTTTTCTACTTTTTCATTTTAAAGTATAACAAACCAGTAGCCTCAGAAAAAAATTTCAGCTCAATTGAATCAATAGCCACAGAGATATTCACATTTGACTAGAAACACGCTCGGCCGGCCAACAGTCCGTAGAGTGACGTCACTTGGCGTGCGCCGATACCTATATTAGAGCATCGATTTCGTAAGTCTATCGTGTTGTTTTTTTTTTTGGCGTAGAACCAGGTCAAACATGTTAGGTTCCTTTGAGTATGTCACCGGACATATGAAAACATATTTTACGACATTTTTTTGTGGTCTCGAACTTTTTAAATCAATAAAAAGTGAAAAAAATGTATTTTAAAATAAAATTGTTTTTTTTTGTTTCCACCGCCATATCTTTAAAACTATTAAAGGTACCGAAATTTGTTTTGTGTTAAATTAAAGCACACACTTTTACCAATATAAACGGTTTGGGCACAATTCGCACTTTCATTTCTCTAAAAATCAGATAAATTAAAAATATATATTTTATATATTGAAATCTTCACCAATCAATAAACTTTTTTATTTTTGAAAATATTTACACACATGCAGCGAAGACAATAAAGCCTAATAATCACAAAAGTTTTTGAAACAATATATTTTTTTCCTAAAATGTACCGTGTGGCAACAGCGATTTTTTTTATCAGCGCTAAATGCGACATTGGGACGCAATTAATACACCTCGCATGCAGGGTTGGTCAGATTAGTCGCGTAGAAGTGGCGGTTGTCGAAAATCATTAAGTATTCATTGTTCGGATAAAAATTGTGACAATGGAAAATGTGCTTATTTTAAGGAAGCCCTAAAATGTTGCAACGAGTGCAAATGTCGTTCCTGTAACAACATTATTAAAGATTTCGAGGCAGATATGAACGAATTAGAATGCTATTAATGTAGGGCCTACATAAACAACATACTACATATTTATCTATCCAAATAGAAAATTTATTTCAACAATAAAACTCATTTTATGCGTACGTTTTTACTTTCATTCATTTAAAAATGTCTAATAAACTTACTAATTAGGTGGGTAGTTAGTAACACTGATTGATATTTATAGAATAGGTATTTATATCTACCTACCTGTCTTTATATTTATTGTACAATTTCTTAATATTAATAACATATGATCAATACTATACAATATATGAAATATTGAACAATAATATTGATCCCCTAGATGCTTTTGATCACTACTGGTTTTGTATCTATTGATATAAGTTAAATTACTACATACACCCGACCAGGACCGTCAGATCGTTGCAGTCGGCAGGCTTGCTACAGCCAAGCACGCAAGAATATGACTTTGGCCCGTTAAAAAAAATCGCTGACTCAATACTATGAACGGAACATGAAAAATTTTTATCCTAAAAACTTTTTTCAACTATTGGCTTCAATTTGTACGCAGCATGTATATACAAATTTTCATAAATAAATTTTTTCTCGATTGTCTAAAATTACGCTACTGAAAATAACAAGTTTGAGTTTCCTATTATTTTTCCAACTTAAAAAAAAATAAATCGGGTTCACGTGGGACGTTGTTCGAAGCGCTATTGTGTCTACTTTAATCAAAAAAAAAAAATAGCTTGATAGCACAAATATTTTCAGAGATGTAGCGGTGGAGATGTTAAAAAACATATTTCATTAAAAATCTATTTTTTTGAGTTTTTCCGAAATAAAAAAGTTCTCGACCACAAAAAAATGTTGTAAAAATGATTTCGTGTACACGATTATCTTACTAAAGAATCCTACTAAGTCTGGTTTGGTTCTACGCCGGTTTTTTTTTCTCGAAAACTAAGCGGCTTTACTTCCAGATTTTACTCTACTAACTTGCATTCACAGCCGTGTTCACTGGGCGGTTCAGCCATCTGACGTCACAACTCGACTACATGGTTATCCCGAGCGTTTTTAAGCGCGCCGACTTTAATAATTTTTTTATACATGAAGGCGGCGTCAGTAAATTCTAATTTTTGGCATACTTACTATACTCACCAAGCTCTTTCAGAATATGTATTAATAAAAAATTGTTAAATGAGCCTATTGTCATGAAAATCAAATTTTTAAATGGGACAATCTGTATATTTTTGCATATGGATGGATGAACTAAAAAAATATCTTTTACTTCATCCACCCCCAACCCTTCGACGGAATAAGATAAAAATATAATCTAGTGCCAGATCATGTTAAAATACATACGTGTACCAAATTTCAACTCCATATCTTAAACGGTTCCAGAGTAATCGTGCGCACATAAAAGTTACAGACAGACAGACAGAAATTTTGTTTTCTCTCAAACTTAAAATCTCGACGTTTCAAGACATTCTAAGCTTATTTGACGATAAAAATTTTCATAAATGTTTTTGTCGTTACTATACTTCCACTGGATGTGGAAGTAATTAGTAGTTTTTTCTTTAACTTCAGTTATAACAGACAGATATTTGGAAGTTAGTCAGGTTGTAAGATAATGAGACACCTGTCAGGAAAATAATGAATAACGTTACATAAAAAAGACCAAGAAATGTGACAGAAAGTAGATTAAACTCCTCTTGCTAATTTTATCATTTTACGCTCTGCGACTAACAAATTTATGGGCAGAGGAATAAGAGGGAAAATAGCTGAATATGTTAAAATCATCTCGAGACCTCGTAGATCTATTAAAAAATGTTCACACTCCATTTCACCGGAAGATAGCATATAATGGAAAAGCGACGAAACGTGCGAATATTAAGATCATTTTATGGCTTTTTCATATCAATTATTTATGACATATGACACGCCGCTGTGACATATTTCAGGGTAATTATTTTTTTATTATGCTTCTCTGCTTTCGCCATCACTTTGTGAGTTTCTTATTCATTTATCAACTTCTAATTATTAATTCTCATTTACCGAAGTTAGAAACAGGTTTTTAACTTTATTTGTTAATGTAACGATGAGTAAAAACGTTGCGTTTTGCTTCTTCACCAGATCTAACTCCGAAATTACGAAAGCTCTGAAGGACACATTATATATTTTTTAAAAGTTCATGTGCTACTTGGGCATTATGTTTTTTACCGTTTTGAGGAATTATCAATTTCGCGCGTAAAGTAGGAAAGGTCAACAAATCAGCGAAGACCTGGACAGTCTCACACAACAAAAAGCTGAATCTATTGAATGAAATATAATTAGGTGTGAACGACAATTGAACAAACGGCTGCAGTTCAGGTTCTGACTATAAGCCCACTCACACCTAACCTAACATGATCTAACCTAACCTATGGCTTGCCGAACAAACAAAAAATTGATTTTAAAATGATTTTTTATTTACATTATTAATAAAATGTCAATTCCCCTTACACCCCCAACACTCACTCTCCCGAACCATTCCCGCCATCATCATAATGCTACAAGTTTGAAAATGGTATAACGAAGACATTTCTTATACTTTTTTTATCGGCAGAAAGATATAACCTTGCGCCCGTTTTACTCCCTCTCTCTAGGTCCAAAGCAACAAAAATAAGAACAAAGTTAAGCTCTAAGTACATATACTATAAGCTCTAAATCAACAGACAAAAAACAAACAAAAATCTAACCTAAACCTCTCTACACAATAGTTCGGGAGAGTGTTGGGGGGGGGGGGGTATGAGAGGAAGTGGAATTTCATTAATAATGTAAATAAAAAGTCCTTTTAAAACTATTTTATACCTGGTAACAACATAAAGGTTTATGTTGTGGGAGGAGAGGGTGCTTGTCATTGGGGGTTGGGAGTGTTGGGGGTGTTGGGGTATTGCATAGTAGTAGGGGGTTCAGTTTATATTCATAGGAAATATAATTTTTAGGTTCAAAAACATGTTAGCATGTGTGCTAATGTAAACTGATTCTATAATAATTGTATGGGGTTACATGGAGGGGAATGGGTTTCGGGAAGTTCCGTTTGGAGTGGAATAGATTAGATATTGAATTTACAGAGTGATCCATTTAACAGCGGGGCATCTCTCTAAAATTATTATTTATTGTGCGATTTGAAGCAAATTTTACTCAAGTATAGAACAAATTAGGATCTAAGTATGACCAGAAGAACATTCTCCCCCTACAAATTCAAAGTCACCTGCGGTACCAAAATATGTGGAAAAAATCAAAAAATTATATTAGGCATTTTTTTATCGGAAAATTTTATGAATGAAACTTGTCCGGAATTGTCCAAAACTTAGTAAAATTTAAAAAAATATTGAAATTTTGATTAAACTATTGTCCAAGTCCGAAAATATCATTTTAATAGGTTTTTTATTTAGAAAACTGTACTATGACAATTTTGTTTGAAATTAAACCCAAACTGCCAGGTAGTTGTCAAGTAATTTGCAGTTTTTTTTAAATAATTATTTCTAAAATTTTTAAAATTTCAATTTTTCAATTTTTTTTATTTAGATTAAATTTTGAACAAGTTTTATTAACAAAATTTTCCGATAATGAAATGGCTAATATGATTTTTGATTTCTTCCGCATATCTTGGTACCGCAGGTAGCTTTGCATTTGTAGGAGGTGAATGTTTTTCTGATCATAATTAGGTCATATTTTGTTCTATACTTGAGTAAAATTTGATTAAAATCGCACAGTAAATAAGAATTTTAGAGAGGTGCCCCGCTTTTAAATGGGTCACTCTGTATATGATTAAAAAAAAAATTCGGAATTTTTTGACCAAAAATAAAAAGGGCCGAAAACCGGCCTTATAGGCTCTCCTTTCAACTTTTAAAAAAATTATAATGGACCATTCCGAGCTTTCGTAGGATATGAATCGTTGATTAAAAATTTTTTGACGTAAGAAATTATGTGTTAACCGACTTACACATAATTTCTGATATTTTTTTAATACACCAGGAAAACGCTGTAGGATATAAACCTTGATTTAGCCATATGAACTTCTTAGGCAAACAAAACCGGAGTGACCTACAAATTTAAGGAAAAATTCGATGAAAAACTCAGTTTCTTGTGACAGAATGGATAAAAATAAGATGTGGTTGGCAAGGCCTTTTGCCATGGAAAAAAATCTGGTATATTTTGCTCGAAAAATATAGAGACTGAACACCCCAATAAAAATGATTAAGGAAAAAATACTACAAAAAATAATAATATTTGACATGTATTTAACACAATTGCTAAGGAAGAAACCTATTTCAGTTTTAGTGAAAAAGATATACGGAGTGGTCACTAAGAGAATAAAATAATAACTGGACTAAACTCGTCAGGAGGAGGATGTATACCGGGTGCCACAGGCTAGTGGCTCCATCCCTACATTTCCTTTATTTTTTAATTTATCCATTTGAAATTTGGGGTGCATAAACTACCTGTAAAAATGAATTTTTGGACATAAAAGACGGTATGAGACCATTTCCGATTTACCCGGAAATGACCGCAACTTTCGATTTTTAAATGGAACACCCTGTACATTTTTACATATTTGGATTCAAGACAACATTCTGAGTATACCGTGAGATTTTCTCGAATTTTTGAGTCGATGTTCAGTGTTTTTTTTTAAGCATTTTAAGACATTCGTCTAGAGTACTTTGGAATACCAAAAGTTCTACGGCAGGTAAAGTCCAAGGGAAAAATATAATCTTTCGTTTAATTCAATTAATAACAATTTCCTCCCAACCCTTCGACGGAACAAGATGAAAATATAATCTAGTTCCAGATCTCATTAAAGTACATATGTGTACCAAATTTCAAGTCAATATCTTAAACGGTTCCAGAGTAAACGTGCGCACAAAAAAGTTACAGACAGACAGACAGAATTTTTTTTCGCTCAAACTTAAAATCTCGACGTTTCATGACATTCTAAGCCTATCTGAACAATAAAAAATTTAAAAAAATGTTTTGTCGTTACTATACTTCCACTAGATGTGGAAGTAAAAGTAGACCCTTCTATATTAATAGTAAGCTGGAATATAAGCTCAAAAGTGAAGCAAAAAATTTATATGTTCGGGATATGAACCGCTAACCGCATGGGAACCCTTACTTTAACCACTAGGCTATAGCCGTAAAACATTTGCAACTTCGATGAATTATGAAGCAAAACACGAAATTTTTAAATGATCAGAAGAACGGGAATTTAACCGCATCGTAAACTACATACGCTAAATCGAGAATTTGTTCCAGCCTCAGATAAACAAAGAAATATATGGATAAATAATACTTTCCGTCTCCACCTAAGATACATCACGTGTTCATTGTTTACATGTCTATCGAGGAGTTCATTGGTTCTCTTCCGAAGGACGTTGACTGTTGTTTACATTTTCTTGTGCCGCCATATTGTTTTATTGCTTTTAACGCTGTTTTTATCCAGTTATAAACAATTTTGTGTTGATTTTGCAGTTTAATCACGTTCTATACAGTTCAAAAATGACTAAGGATTGTTTAATTTACTAAAAGACCTACAAAAGGGAGTAATCTCGTTCGTTTTATATGCAAGCATAGTTGTGTACATAGTCGTAGGTTAAGGTTATAGTTACGTTTATTGTCTTATTGTTTTGCTGCAATAAATAATTTTTCCTTCTGCCTCTCTCGTCTTTACACTCAAGTAAAAAACGTAAAAAGACAGTTGTGTGATTATCATATAGATAGATAGATCAATAGATTTAGATCTATTTCTCTAAATTTAAATGTTACATAAGTATACATATTTAAATTTGGTACGAGTATTTCAAACTTAACATTATTACATAATAATAGACTGTACTAGGTATACCTATACTTATCAAAATAATAATGAACTGGGTTCGATCCCCAGCTTTAAAATTGGCAACGTTGATATGTAATGGATGTATATCTGCGTTTTTCCAAATGTATAACCCCATTCTGAACAGTCTTGACTTTGAAATTGTGGGGGTTGCCTAATATATGTGCTACGTTATGCTGTTATTCCGTAGGCTCCCAGAAAATATTACGCTTGGGAAAAAAGTGACAGGTAACTGTCCAAAATTTGAAGCATTTACAATTACGAATGCTTTAATCGTTTGATGACTTTTATTTAACCCGGACAGGAAAAAGATGTTTAAAAAATGTTTGTTTCCTAGTATTTTTACCAAGAGACTCATTTTACTTCCGTTATTGTATCAAAGGTGTCTCATATAATTGGCTTTTTAATACTAACAAGAGTGTCGAGGCTACTCTCTGCTTTATCCTTACTTTTACTGAAATTAATTCAGAATCGATACCTGTCCAGTAGGTACATATCCAAGATACAGGCCCGATGGGAGAAAGGTGCGGGGGTGATTCCCCGCTCATCAAAAAAATTTTTTAGGGGCCCGGGACTGTTTAGGGGACCCGAAAAATTTTTGTCAGGAAAATTTTTTTTTCGGATTTCTTCCCTCCGCTCATCAATTTTCAAAAAAAAAATCCCTCCCGGGCCCGTATTTTCTCTCCACGGCCCTGCCAAGATACCGATATAAATTAAATTTACCAAGTTAGAAAATTAACTGCAATTTATTATATTACTTCCACATCCAGTGGAAGTATAGTAACGACAAAAAAATTTTTAAAAATTGTTATTGTTCAAATGGGCTTAGAATGTCACGAAACGTCGAGATTTTAAGTTTGAGAGAGAAAAAAATTTCTGTCTGTCGGTCTGTCTGTCGGTCTGTCTGTCGGTCTGTCTGTCGGTCTGTCTGTCGGTCTGTCTGTAACTTTTTTTGTGCGCACGTTTACTCTGGAACCGTTTGAGATATTGACTTGAAATTTGGTACACATATGTACTTTAACGAGATCTAGAACTAGATTATATTTTCATCTTGTTCCGTCGAAGGGTTGGGAGGTAAATTGGGGTAAATTTGGGGAAAATAGGTAAATCAAGCAGGTAAGAATCCATAAAATTGGTATTTAGTATATACAAGAGAAGCTAAGGTCTCAAAAAAAAATTTGGCATTAGCTACCCCCATTACCACCCCCACCCCATTATTAAAGGGGATGAAAAAAAATTGTGATTTAGTGTGTGTAAAAGAACCAAAAACCTCAAAATGTTTTTTACTTCATCCACCCCCACTACCACCCCCTATCACCACCCCCACCCGCTACCGATGTGGGGTATCGTTTTATAGGTTTTTGGGGTAGAGGATTTCAAATATTATATTATTAATGTTCTATAAACAATTATTTCCACATACAAAATTTTTTCGTTGTGAGATACTTGGATGGAAAATCTGAATGTGGAAGTAGTGATTCCTTGGGCAGCGGTTTTTATTTATAGCCATATCAGTTTGAAATAATTTGATGCGTTGTATCGAAAAGAGATTTGATAAGGAATTTGTATTATCTTTTTCGTAACTATATTGAACAATATTAAAATTAAAAACTGGAAGTAAGGTAGTGCATTATGTAGAGTATATTTGTTTACAATACAGAGATTTAAAAGTAATATAATGTTATTTTTGTTTTATGTATATGGTACGGGTAGCGTATGACTAGGTTCATTATACAGTATCGGAAATCTTGGATTAGGCATGCAAACAGAGCTGCCCACGCACATGTGGTGAGGAAAGCAGGTGGCACGAGTAGGATGTATTATACGATAGAAAAGAATAGCCTAGTTGCTTCGCTCTCGCTTGCTCTTATTGTCATACCTAATCAAACGCTTGCCGATGCTGTAGAGTGATAAGTTTGTAAACTTTTAGATGAATATGTTATACTGTAATATGAAAAAATATTAGTTGGTTTCATTTATATGCTAACATATACATATGTTTTTATTTTCTTGTCCGTTGATATCAAATTAACTTGATGCAGTTATATCCTGGGTTATCGGTCTTTATAATAAAATTACTCTTTTCTTACGTTTGGGTTTATTCAACCATCGTCAGAGAACTACAATTAAGTGAAGACCAATATTTTTTAATTGCTATTTTTTATACACATGCAATTTAAAGCTATGTGTATAAAAAATTGCATTTATAAAAATATTTGTCTTCATTTAATCAGATATAGTATAACATAAACATTCCTCGCCAATCTGCCCCTCAGAAGTGAATTCTCCTTACACACAACTTCTGTATACTTCAAATGGGATTATTTATCCATATTTCTTTGTTTATCACATGAAATATGACAACACTGTTTCAGCAACGAGTTTTTGTGGTTTAGAATTTTTTAATCAAGAAATTTTAATTTTAATTAATTTTAATCAAGAAATTATAGATATCTAATGTAGTATCATATCCATTATACCCATTTCAGTAAAAGTGAAATAAGTAAAAATATTATGAATATAATAAGAACGGTAAAGTACGTTCATAAAAATCTTGTGTTTATAAATAGTGATGCGTTAATGGAGATCAACCCCAATTACAGTGAAAACGTTCCTTTGGTCACACAAGTGGACTTAACAGGATTATCCTTAGGTGAGGCTGAAAACTCAACACAGGTTACTCAGATTAGTGCAACTGATGACCCGGAAGATATCAGAGTCAATAATATTGTACAAACTGACATACTACGTGACTCCAGGATTACAAACAATTTTTTATACCCTCGTTTATCCCAAATGATGCTACCACTGTAATATCTAACAATTCAAATGTAGGTAAATTAAATATTCAAAATTCGAATAATCAGTCAGATATAAAAAATAATTTAATTATTATGCATCAAAATGTACAGTGTCTCTCTAATAAAATTTTGCAGATCGAAGTAATCTTAGCTAATTACAATGTTGATGTATTTTTAGCCACTGAACACTGGCAATCAAAGGAGCAAATCTCACTGCTTGCTATCAGTAATTACACCTTGCACTCATTCTATTGCCGTGAGATTGCTAGTCATGGTGGAACAGCCATTTATTTAAAAAGAGACCTCACTAATGTAAAAATGATAAACATAAGTGAGTACTGTAAGGAAGGTATTTTGGAATGTTCCTGTATTGAGCTAGTCAACCGCAATATAATTATTGCTGTCATATATAGGGCACCAACAGGAAATTTTAATGCCTTTTTGGAATTATTTTGCGATTTACTTCATGCAATTTTCAAGTCTAAAAAATATGTTGTTATAGGAGGGGATTTTAATATTAATTTTAATGTACATAATAATAATGTATCCTTACTTACTGACTTATTGACCTCCTTTGGTCTTGAAATAACAATAAATAGTCCGACTCGAGTAACCCCCACCACAAATACTTGCTTAGATAATTTTTTTATTGGTCCTTACGATACAGAATATGTGATAAATAATGTCAATTTACATTTATCTGATCATTATTCCCAATTTCTCTCTATAGAATCACATACAAGTAAAAGTATAAAAACTAAAACATATATGTATAGAAGAAAAATTAACTCCGATAATATATCTAATTTCTGCAACTATTTAGAACAGGAAACTTGGAATGATGTTTATTCGGGAAGTAATTCGAATTCTGCATTTGAAATTTTTAGTAATATAATTACTTACTATTTTGAATTGTCATTTCCTATAATTCGTTTTGTACAAAAAAAGAAAAATTCTAATCAAGAGTGGATAACAGATGCAGTAAATGATTTAAAAAATAAAAGTTCAACTATTTTCGGATTTAGCACAAAAACATCCTGAACTAAAAAACTATAGTAAACACCTAAATAATCAATACAAAGAAAAACTACGTATAGCAAAACAGGAATATTACGATAACAAAATTAATCAGTCGAATAATAAAACAAAAACTATGTGGCATATTATAAAAGAAATACAGGGAAAACAAAACCCCAAAAGGGAAATAAATATTGTGGAAAATAATGTTAAGTTAAACAATAATGAAATTGCAAATAATTTTAATAAACATTTTACGACCAGTTTAGTAGCTAATAATCAAAAAAGAGATTTTGAATTCTTGAATGCGAATGTGCCTTTGGGTAATGTTTCCTTTTTTCTCTCACCTTTAAACGAACAGGATGTAGTAGCCATAATAAACAATCTCAAACCATCTAATTCTAGTGGCTACGATAATGTATCAAATAATTTATTAAAAAATTGTAAATATCTTATCTCTCAACCTTTATCGTATCTGATAAACTTATCACTTGAACAAGGAGTATTCCCTGAAAAATTAAAGCTCTCAGTGGTTAGTCCTTTATATAAGAAAGGTGACGACAACTTGTACGAAAATTATCGAGCTATTACATTACTATCAAGCTTCTCCAAGATATACGAGTCAGCCGTAAATGGTCAACTAGCAACCTTTTGCATTCGTAATAACATAATCTCACCGAAACAACATGGTTTTGTAAAAAACAGAGGTGTGGATACGGCCTTAAGTAGTCTTCATATAGAAATTGTAAATGGACTTGACAAAAAAATGTGCCCACTTGGTCTATTCATTGATTTTTCCCGGGCTTTCGATTGCGTAGATCATCAATTGCTTTTAGAAAAATTATGCAGGTATGGAATTAGAGGGCCTCCATTAAAATTTATAAAATCATACCTAAGCAATCGAGATCAGGTTGTTCAAATCAATGATGTCAAAAGTGAACCCAGGAAGGTAACCCAGGGTGTCCCACAAGGCTCCATCCTGGGCCCTCTATTATACATTATTTTTGCCAACGATCTAGTTTATTTTTTAAAGCCAATTGAGAATTTACAAATAGTATGTTATGCTGACGATACAAATTTTCTAATCACGGAAAGCAACGGCACGGAAGCAATAAATTCGGCAGAAAAAATATATAAAAAATGCATTCTCTGGTCTGAAAAAAACCTAATAAACTTAAATAAGCAAAAAACCACCTCGATACTTTTCAAGCAACAAATTTCGCAAGCTAATTTAAATATCCAAAATTCTAACCTGTTCAACATGCATAACTCAGGTAAAATTTTAGGAGTCACTTTTGACTCTGGCTTAAAATGGGATATTCACATTGATGAATTGTGTAATAAACTACGCACTTGTTGCTATGCGTTGCGATCACTAGTAAACCACTGTAGTCAAAATATTGTAATTAGTCTTTATTATGCAAACTTTCACTCTCAGATGCGATATGGTATCATTAATTGGGGAATAAGTAGTTACTCTCAACGTGTCTTTACCCTACAAAAATATGCACTGCGAATATTAACTAAGGTGTCAAAAAGAGAATCCTGCAGAACAGCATTCAAAGATTTAAAAATTTTAACACTAATTGGTACATATATTTATGAACTGGGCTGCTTTGTTTATAAAAATTTGCAAACATTTCAAAAATATCTGTATCTATTATTAATTATTATTATTATTATTATTATTATTATTATTATTATTATTATATTATTATTATTATATCCACAAAAAATCCACTTTTAAATGTACTGAGACATCCCCATTATGAACCGTAAATATTTGTGTGACAGTGAATGAATTGATGAAATAATAAATAATGGTAATTATACTGTTTAACTTATTTATAAATTGATATTTATACTATTTATAAATAGTTGTTCATTGATTTTCATTTAATACAGGGTTGATATTCATAGAGAAAGCGACGAATGCTTTAAATTGCAAATAAAATAAAACAAACGTCATCATTACGAGAATAATTTACACGAGGTTTCAAGTATCTCAACTTCAGCCCTATATTTGAATACGTGACGCATTTCTTCATTGATTTGTCGGAAGCGGCAAGTGCTCACATCACTGAAGTTGTTTCATACAATTTTCTTGTCGCATGCATTGTTATAACAATTCAATTTAGTTATATAATAACCGGACAACAATTTCTAATAATCATCTAAAAAAAAATGTACAGGGTGGACCAAATTAGATGGGATTTGTAGAAAATTGAGACATGTGTAGGGTACTTGCTACACATATAGGAATATCAATCACTATGGATATAAAAAATAACAAAATAATGTTTTTAATGTTTAATCAGATTTTATATATTTCTTAAATACACAACTTTACAATCTATTAATATTTATTTATTCTAATGGCTTATGATGCCATATTGGTGATCCCGACGTGATATTCCTGTTGTGTGCCTCCGAGTCGATGAGTATTGGAGGAATTTGTAATAAATTTCTTCTTATCAGCAACGGATTCTACTAAAAAAGTGCCTTAAGAATGTGTTACTCGATTTTCGATTCGGCATTTGGTAATTGAGACATAGAGGTCATCCAAAAATGCCGATTTGCCGCTGGGTAGCTAGGTAGTCGAAAGAGATAGACGATCGTGGTTTGCGTCATTGTTTGTTTCTCGAAAATCGAGCTCAGGGCACCTATATTGGTTTTTGTATATCTGCCATAGTTTTAGAGAAAACCTCAAATCCCATCTAATTAGGTCCACCCTGTATATAGTACTCCATTCCATCGCATACTGAAGTCAAATATCAAATAAAGATGTCTATATGTCTGTAGGTATATATATATATATATATATATATATCTGTAGATCATTTCTTGTAAACGCGATAACTTCTGTCAGACTTAAAATTATTTCATATTTGAAAAATATTTAAAATAGCATGATACAGGGTAATCGCCAGAGCCATAGAACTATCGTGTTTTATATAAGCTCTCTTTTATTATAATTTTAGAGCAAAATGTTACTAAAGTTTCTGATTAAGCACACAAAATAGAGGATAATTAAAATATCGAAACTACTGTCAAAAAATATTTAAAAAATTTCTTGTCAATATAGGTCGGGAAATCCATATTAAGGGAGCTAGCCTTCTGAAGGAGGCACCTCTTAACTTTTATGTTAATAATGACATCACATATAGCAATAAAAAGTTATGATAAATTACACAATAAAAAGCAAACTCCATAAGTTGAGCAGTGCTGAAAGGAGAAGGTTTTTCAAATTACACAGAAGTGTGAGACATCTTTATTTCATATTTTTGAAGCCTGAGGATTGCAAGTGTTTCTTTAGGTTCATATTTCTCGAAAACGATTGGTCCTAGTGTTACAACAAGATAAGCTTTCTTGTGTACCTTGTTCAGGGAATCATAAGTCAATCACAAAAATTATGCATTAAAAAGTTTGGAGATGGAAAAGGATGCCCTTTTCCCATTTTGCGCACTCATGATTGAATTCGCTCTTGATGGATAACATAAAATTAGTGCCTTTTTCCTGAGATACTAAGTAAAATCCCAGTTCCCTTACAGTTATTTTCGGACTTATGTTTATCAGAAAGTATTTGAATATGTCTTGTCATAAAATCACCAATAAAAATTAATGACTTCATACTTGAAACATCCTGTATAGCATCACTCAGGTTTGAGTTAATGTCACATAGGTTAAAAGATAATATTAATTTTACTTTAATGTGTTAATAAAATGTTTGTGATAAGACTATTACTCTTGCAACGCTAACCAATCTTACTATCTGAACCGCGAGTTCTAATGACACCCACAGCCACAACAATTTATTTCACGTTTCGAATAATATTTTGACTGATTGATTGATTTACTAGCGTGCAGTATATATTGCTGCCACTCCCAAGATATACCGCTGGGTCGACTACATTCACGCTGGGTTGAATTTGGGTGTTTTATGCTCCTCTTTTTGTGTTTCTTCTTCTACAAATCTTCTTCTTCTGAGTCGTTTGATTCCTTCGTTTCTGACTCTGGTTGAGCATATATCGTTGCCATACATAAATAACTCCTACACTAACGAAGATAACTTAAACAAACATAATAAAAGCTTAAATGCATCGAATAAGCCATGGCCACGAAAAGTTGTCTAAGAACAAACAAACTAACAACCCATACTGTATTAAGTTTCGCTCCCGTCTATCCCCTTCAATTCGACAAACAAGCAGACACAATGCACGTTCAACCCAACCTATTAATAACCATTTTATATAAATACAACTTAAAAAAATATAAAAACTACAACCCATCTTACATAAACAACCCAAAATTTAACAGTTAGCACATTAAGCGCAATCCATGTAAGAATACTATATTTGCAACCCATGGAAAGCGTCTAGCCAGCAGAAGCCACAAAAATCCCCCACCAGGGATCAAATACTCGAAGCGTTAAAGGTCTCCGAGTCTGCTTCGTGCTGACGGGAGCCAAAAGGTTTGAAACCGGACCACGAATAACTCTGGTACGGTCGATTTTCACATTTAATAATGGCCAGAAATTTATGTACTAATTTTCGTTATTTTCCCAAATTTTATTGTGCATTTGAGCCTATTGATACCGTCTCTCGCCAATAGATATTAATAGAGTATAACTGGTTGCATAGTAGCACTACCTGGTTCATGTTGGCCATCGAATGCGTTTTGTTACAGGAAGTACGGGTGAGTTCGTTCAGATATTCATTAAGAGAGTGCATTGCAAAAACGCCCTTTTAAAGCTTCTACAATGGCTAGTATTGTTGATTAAACCTTCTTTTGGTGGGTACATTTTTGAGGGGACGGCTTTCAGAGTATATTATGATAATATTTGTGGATATAAACGAAGTTAGGAAAATCTATTCTAGTTGTGGGGTACGCCGTGGAGTGGAAATTCTGAACGTACTGAGACGGAAGACAAGAACTTGACATTTTGATAGAGGACATTTTCTTGGTCATTTTTCCTTTTGCTGCTTGAAGATTGAGTCGTCTGAATACGAGTTTTAGCAATATTGTAAGTTTTGCTCCATTTATGGGATTTAGTATTCATCACGACAAGATTAGTTGTATTTTCATTTGGTTTTGAGTATGGTTTTGGGGGAAATGAAGCTACGGATTTCCGGATAAAGTCAATTTTCAAAGCACGTGGCGTCGTCTGAATGCAAGATTTTGTAGTGCCATTTTGACAGCAAAGGACCTCTTTCAGCCCACATCACACATCTCAGGTACGTATCTGAAAACCCACTTAAAGTTTAAATAGATTTGTAATTTAGGTTATTTTATTTCAGGGCTGTTTGTTTGTTTGTTGTTGTTCGTTTGTTAGTTGTTTCCTTGCTAAGTATATTACAATTATTGGGATCTATTTGTTAGTTTATGGCTATTTGGATTGATACCTTATGGTTTTACTTGGATCTGTTACTCGTATTCTACTTGAGCTTTTATGTCACATTCTACACTTTACGAGGGACTTCCAGCCTGACTCTGGTTTCAACTTCTAGTCCAGATTTTGGTGTCTAGATGATGGATTATTGACTGACATCTTGTGTATGTATGGTACTGGGGATCTCGGCACGTTACCTTAGACTCCACGTAGATGGTCTACCACCTGCGGCTGTTATCACCTGAATTACGCTACCCTGGTAGGACGGGAAAAGGTATTCAGACACTACCAAAGGTAAGCGGAATCATATTCTCTTAACGAGGGATCCGATACATCAACTCAACGTCCACGGGACAGTAAAATAAATTTTCAAGGAATATTGGTAATATTTTGCTCGTAACGTAAATCTCAGTAACATTTTAGATTTCAGTAATATTTGGTACATTTTGTGTATTGTTACTTCACTAACTGAATTGTTTTGCCTTATTTTACAAATAGATGTCGATAATTTTAAGTAATTTTATGTTTTACCTTACCTTGGGTCACTTGTAGTTTTTTTGTCACGCTTCTGGCATATGACCTTTTGTACATTTATCAAGATTTATTATTTTGTAAGATATTTTGTGTATATTGGGTTAAGCGTGTGGGCCCCACTTATTAGTTCACTTATTGGGGTAGGTATATTGTGCTACTTGTACTGCGTATTGAGTTATCGGTGATACCTAATTGTGAAATATTTTGTACTACGTACCCTTATATTTTATTAAATGTTTAATTAGAACGACGTTGTCTTTTATATCTGACCACCTACACCACCCCAATTATCGAAGCCACCCCCAAGGACCTGACTAGTCGGCCGTGTAAGTCTCCCTCCTCACTAGTGTATTGCAGAGGTGATACTGCACGTAAAATATTAAAATTTTGTTCAGGGCACAGGGTGACTATGACTACCCTATCCTGCGTTCTAGGTTTAACAGCCTTTAGGGCCCCCTTTTATAAGTGGGCCTAGTCCCTGTAACAACTCTGGACACCTACCGAAGCAGCAGGGCTCCTCCATTTGTTGAAAGCACTGCATTTTTAGTAATGATGATCATAATGACCATTCAAAACGCATATACTCATAATAATAGGAATTCAAGAGGAATATGACAAAACCCTGCTTTATGCATAATTTACTCTGTATGTTGTTGATGTAATTCTGATCACGCTGGTATGCTAATAAAGCTAATCAGTGACATCACTCTGAAAATATAATAATTTAACATCACAATGATACATTTTATACATTGAGAATACGTAATTTCTTTTATGCATTGGTTTGATACGTTATTTCTAAACTGAGTGTCTAGTTTAGTTTAAGCTACTATTAATATTATATAGCGAGCATATTATGGTGGCTATAGTCAGTTGCTTGCTAGTTTCTGATTGGTCAAAGGTGCATTATAATGAGATTATGTTCATAATACGTTAGTTTGGAATTATGACTATTATTATTCGTCAGATGTTACACATGTATTATGTAAGGATTATACGATAGTCGCGGATAATAGTATATTACACGCGAGTAGAATACTATACTTTCTCTATGACTACTCAACAGAAAGATGTACTTTAAGATAAATTTGCCGAACATAAGAATTGTAACAAATGGCAAGATTTTTAGGGAAAATGCGAAGACGCACATTGTATCGGTCATAACTTATTTATTCTTTAAGCAGGAGAAAAAATTTTGAAAAGTAGTAGATTCTAATTGGAGAGTGTTTGCTATCTGCTATGGTTACTGTCAATAAGTTGTCAAATTGTTTTCATAATAATTTCCGCCATTCCCCACACAACACAAGACTGTCCGAGGGACGTACTATGGCAAATTCCATTTAGTATTTAGGCTTGCCTATGGACAGCCTAATATCCCAGTTTGTATCCTTTTCGGCATTCTTTTCGTCATCCCAATGTCACAACTCGGTATCAGATAAAAGTAGTACGAGGGACATCCTGAAGGATATACCGGTCCTTGTACTAAGGACGTACCAGGTCATCCCGGGACATTTTGGGATGTCCTAAGTATTACGAATAGGCTGTACAAACTACATACTGAAATGACTCAGAATATCCTACGGACTGCAAATAAATATACACGGGCAACTTAATTTTTCTGTTTCTTGGTGGGATCCTCTGCCACTTGTGTTTTCTTCTAAAACAAGGTCCGTAAAATCAACAAAATAATACAATTATCCAGTGTTTTACTGGAAGATAACCTCTACGCCTGTGACTTTTACGTCAAAGGAGCGTAGAGGTTATTTTCGAGTAAAATACTGGATAACTGCATTATTTCGTCGATTTTACGGACATTGTTTTAGAAGAAAACATGTGGCAAAGGATACCACCAAGAAATACATAAAAATTAATAAAACACGACAACCAACATTTAGACAATAATTTTATACTTACATTAAAAAAAAATGAGTTGCAAACATTTTTTGAATTTTTGTCAAATATGCACATTTTTGAAATATTTGCACTTCTTGCCTATTTTTTCTTTATAACTTATATGTAATTTCTTGGGTTTATGGTCAGTTAACAAATAAAGTATTATTTTCTTACCATCTGGCAAATAGAATTTCAAGATAAAAGATTGTAATAGGTCTCTGTATTTTCATGCAGTCTGTTGACCTGTGTTCGGCCTGATATCGTATTATATCTTTCGTTTAAAAGTGTAATAAAAGTTTCAAGTAATTATCTTAAAGCACTATATTTACTTACTTATTTTCATCCACAATTAATTGCTAGTTGGTTTTAAAATGATTAACTAAGTAGGCACATTATTTGTCATCATTCTCAAATTGAATTCCATTAGGTTTATTGTCAGATTGACAATACTTTCACGTGATTTCCATTTTCTCTTAAAGCTGATTTCAGTATTCAATTCTTGAGCCACATTAATATTTTATTTTGTAGGTTTCTCAGTGATTGTAAAATACGGGATTGTGTATAAATCCTCATTTTTTTAGCTTCCTTTGGCATTCTGAAAGTATAAAAAGTCGTATTAAATTTTCGTGGTTTCGAACACGACATTAATAACTAATTATATATTCAATCATGATCAGATAAGTTTTTCATAACATGAAGTTTAATTGAATTGAAGGTTATGTTATATTTTTATACACTGGTACTCACTTTCTATAGTCTGGAATGAAGACACTCAAATAAAACTGAACTAAACAGATAAAACACAAAGACACAATTTTAAAATATTTCATACAGCCACTAACAATAATTATTATTTAAATATTTGGGAAAATAAAAACTAATAAAGCATGGTTGCTGTATGTTTGGGGTATTTTCTATTTGCTTTGGCCTGGCCAGTTTGGCCGGCCGGAAATCAAAATGGCGCTTTATTTAAATATATTAGAAACCTAATATTGGGGTACATTTTAAGGAGATTTATCGGATGTCCGTTCTTAATCCTATGTTAGTCGACATAATTAATGCCAAAATGGAACCTATTTAGGATAGCCCATTGACATCCATAAAAGGACATCCTGGGACGTACTAAAATGGGCTGTCTTGAGGGCGTCCTAAAATAGGTTATCCTAAAGGGTACATCCGTCACTCTATTTATTTTACGTACTGGGATATCCAGATACGTCAATTTGTCATCCCATATTCCGATTGTGCTGTGTGTAGGTCAAGATATTTACGTGAGTTTTTGCAATAAAAATGGATTATGATGAAAGTACCGACATTCAGGAGGCAGCCAAAAATGCGTGTGCTTCGTTGATGCCAGAATTTCATTATTATTTTACTTGTTTGCCCTAGGGCATAAAAGTAAATTTTGTGCTTTTTTGCCTATGAGCTGTAAGTGACACTTTCATAACACTGACAGACGTTAAAAAATGACACTCACAGAGCCAGTAGTACGAAAAAAAGTATTTAATTGACTTATTTCCGAAATCACTGTGATTTTCAGTAATTCTAATAGTATACTAATGGAAATTACAATGAAATGCACGCCATCTAATGAATTTTGTAACTTACTGCATAAAATCCCATATAATAAATTAACTAGATACACGACTGTCGTACATATTACTAACTTAATTCGTATAACCATGTTAAATTATTACAGTAATATCTGCAAATGGATTTAATGTAAGAAACTCCACAGCTTAATATCCTGTTTTATTTTATGTGATCTCTCTAAGTGCTTCGACAAACTTAATAACACTATTCTTTGTTAAAGATTTTATCTCAATGTATGTATGCGGAGTGACTTAACTTTAATTTAACACAATTCTGTAAGAACTATTTCCATTACTATCTAGTTCCCAGCGATTTATGAGGCAGAGCGAAAAGCTAGACCGTCGATAAACTTTGCTACCCACACAGAGGGTTGTTATGTATGCAGACTTCACCTCATTATTTTCCTATAAATAACTCCAAGGTCGTTCGGAACGAATTTCAAAAGTGGAAAAATTAACCATTCTTAAAAGTTCAGGCGTTTGAAAAAGCATGTTTGTAAGCACAAAAAAAATATTAATAAACAGAGCTCATTTGGTTTCGTTACTGTAATAATCTTTATTTAGTTCTTTGCTATTCATTACAGAGATATATAACAGATTTTTTTGTAACAATTAGAATACATAAAATTTTATACATATACACACATTCATACATATACAGGGTGCATCACGGTTAGTGGCCTATTAGACGTTTTAGAAAACAAATAATTTTAAGCTGAAAATTAGAGAGGAGTTTTCAGGGGTGCTCTATGAAAATCACATCACGTATGTGACACTTCCGGTTATACCGGAAGTTGACATCAACTTCCTTATTTTAAACTGCATGTCTTATTTTTTATGCCGGACTAGCTGATGCCCGCGAGTTCGTCCGCGTGGAACTTCATCCGCGTGGAACTTCATCCGCGTGGAATTAGGAAAATTGACATACTAACCCACTGCACATTCATTGCATCCACACTGCGCATCCATAGTACTCGAGGAAGCCCACTGAGCATCCATAGTACTCGAGGCAACCCACTGCGCAACCTTAGTACTTGGGGAAACCCACTGCGCATCCATAGTACCCAAGGAAACTCACTGCGCATCTCTTTTTGAAAACCGTCGAATACGTGTGTCCTTATTTCATCAGAAGAGAGATACGTATACCGTTTATACCAACTACCACCCCCGTTTTTTCCCCTTTAAAATGTGAAAATCGACATTTCGTCTTACTCGTGTCTAATAGATTTCAACCAAAAATATTTCTGCCAAATTTCACGCATCTAGATCTAATCGTTTCCGAAAAAACCTAAATTTTCAACCCCCTTTCACCCTTTCAGAGGTCGAATTTCGAAAAATACTTCTTAGTGGTTGCCTACGCCATTCGAGGAACCTCTATGCAAAATTTGAAGTTTCTAGACCCAGCGGTTTGAGCTGTGCATTGATAGATCAGTGAGTCAGTCAGTCAGAGTATTCTTTTATATACATAGAATTAGAATTACAATTCTATTCATTATTTTTAGGTAACTTTCAATATCATTTTATATCTAAAAAACCAATAGTTTTTGAGATATGTCGATTTTAATGAAATCTGATGCGAAAACCAACCCACAGTCGGAAATTAATAACATTCGCTATGGTAAATTCCGATAACCAATGTTTCTCCCATGTGTCTGTAAGAGATGGAGCTATTTGGGCTCAAACTACAAATGCTCTAAGATATACAAGGTGTCAGGAAAGTGAGGTCCGACTTCTATAATTTCGGCATCCATTATATCGTTTATTTCAAATGGAACATACCTAATATATTTTATATTTTATAAGCCTGTTCGCTTCCCTTTTTATTACCTTTCAACCTATATGTACATTGCCTAGCTAAAATGTAAGTTATTGAGTTATTTAAAGTTATTTAGAAAAATGGTAAAATTAACATAAATATCGACAATAGTGTGACATGCCATGTACAGTAGTTTACAATAATTTTTGTAAAAGAATCACAGTTACAATTCATTAAAGTTGCTTAAAGTTCATCAGAGAAAAATTATTTGATTATCTAAAATCGTGTTTAATATAAGTCACACAAAAAAAAATTATTTTCCAAAGGTGAAACACACCTATCCTTATGTTTTTTGGGACGGTGATTTCAAATATCACGTCAAAATATATGTTGCACTGCTCGATTTTTCGCAAATTGACATTTCATCACTAAATTCAGGATTAAATGGCTATGAAAGCTAATAGAACGACGTGCGTTCAAATAAATCTTCTGAATCGTTTAAAATGGCTCTAGTCACATACTGCCAAGGTTCTATCGTACCACGGAAATGATGATGGTGAACTTTTCCTTCCCAAAAAAACGACTACCACCTTGTTCTGAGTTTACCATAATAGGCTTGTGAGGGCTTGACAGATCGGGGTTATTACAGGGAATATTGGTAAATCGTGTTTCTTCTGACCAGGAGACGCCTAAACAACCCCAGGGGGTTCGAACTACCCCCTCCCTGAATGACAAAACTTTCCGAAATACTGCGAAAACGCTCAAGAATAGATTCCCTTCGTTTTCAAGAGCGAGGAACACGATGGTTGCAATACTTCCTTGCCCTCGATAAATGGGTGGAAACTGTTCTTCAGCCATTTCGCCATATTATCATGTTCCTTGCCCTCGAAAACAAGAGGAGACCGTTCTTCAGCCCTTTCTCAGTATTTTCGGAATGTTTTGTCATTCAGGGAGGGGGTGGTTTCAACCTCCGGGAGTTGTTTTGGGGTCTCTTGGTCAAAATATACTCGATTTATCAGCATTCCCTGTAATGACTCCGATCTGTCAAGCCCTCACATGAGTAGCATGGATAAATCAGAACAAGGAGTAGTTTTCTTCCATTTAGGGGGAAAAATATTGCAACCATCGTGTTCCTGGCCTCGATAACTGGGGAAACCGTTCTTCAGCTCTATCGCAGTATTTTCCGAATGTTTTGTTTGTCATTCAGGGAAGGAGTGGTTACAAACCCGTTACAACCCCCGAGGTTGTTTTGGAGTCTCCTGGTCAAAAGATATTCGATTTATCAATATTCCCTGTAATAATCCCGATCTGTAAAGCCTTCACAAGGGGTAGTTCCAGAAGGGTGAGGGAAAGTATTGCAATCATCGTGTTCCTCGCCCTCGAAAACTGGAGGAAACGGTTCTTCAGCTCTTTCGCAGTAATTTCGGAACGTTTTCTCATTCAGGGAGGGGGGTGGTTTCGACCCCCGGGAGTTGTTTTGGCGTCTCCTGATCAAAAGATACTCGACTTGTCAATATTCCCTGTAATAACCCCGATCTGTCAAGTAGACTAGGCCCATAAGTAGGAAATCCATCTCTATAAAGTGCAAGAAGCATTTCATGTAACAATTGGGAAAACAACGTTTTTAGGGTATTTCGACCCCGCTGAATACAAATCTGCCTGTTGCCAAACCGAAAATTTGTACCGGAAGTCCGATATCCAAGATGGCGACCAAAACTCTGTTGCCCTATATCTCCCTTGTCCGTTGGTTTAAAATAATGATCTAAACGTCTGCTCAGGGGTTTTCTTGGATGCCAAACACATTGCAATGCTCAAAATTTACTTATCTTAAGTTTGGAGTGCATGGGTTCCAAGATGGCGTCCAAGATGGCCGCCGAAACTTTGTTGTGTTTGCCTGCGCTCCGAGCGTCTTGTTGTATTTGGAGTGTAAAATCTGTCAGATATAGAGTTTTTAGTGGTTGAATGTGTACTACTGTGTGTGTGTATTATGTGTTCTTAAGTAATATTTTATACCTTCCGAAATACAATTTGGTAACGAAATTGTGTTACTGAAGGTAGGGGAGGCGCGTGTAATAGTGGAAGTGAATTTATTTATATAAATAGCATAATTTGAAAAATGCTTTACATATGAATTGAAGTGTTAAGTTCGTGTCTTCAACATGACTTTGGGGCTGTCGAAGTCGTTGTATCCGGAGGGCTCACACATGAAGAGGATGTGCGATCAGCCAACCCCGAATCCGATATCAATGCCCTAGCGGCGGACACATGCGTTGTACTACATGCTGGCCACTCCGATGCTGACAACATCGTCGTCATGGCCAGGGATTTCGACATCTGTTTGCTGCTGATCCATCACTTCGGCAAAATGACCAGCTCTAAAGTGTGAATGATGAGTGGCACAGCGAAAGAAAGGAAGTATCTCCCAGTCCATGAGATCTGCAAAATTCTTCCCAATGCTCAAAAGAAGAACGTCTTGGAGTTCCACGCAGTCACGGGTTCCGACTCGACATCTCACCTTGCAACGATAACGAAGAAAGCAGCGTGGAAAGTCTTCAATGGAACGGCTTGCCAGCTTCTGACTCTCCACTGACTCCCTCATCAAAGGCCAATGCAGAGAAATTCCTGGTACAGCTCTACAAAGTTGGTACAGTTTTTTTTAGGTGTTTCAGCAAGTCCAACTTCGCTTTATTTAATGCTAAAACGTTTCTGCTTATCTGAACAGGTGAGCAAAGACGTATCCAGCGGGGATGAAGCCAGACATCAGCTTTTCGGTATTGTGAAAAAGCCGAAAACCTTACCTCCAACAAGCGATGCGCTACGACTACACCTCCTAAGATACCATTACCAGATAAAGACATGATGGCAAGAGGCGGCATACTGTGAGTAAAACCAGTTGCTTTTCGGCACTGACAATTTAAAAAACGTTTCACGTGAACGTGTGAGAAAATGCTCATCATGCCCAACCGGTGGTGATGGATCCTGAGTCATATGGGTGGAGGCTTCCCATTCCCATCCTTATGACCCTTGAGCCCGTCCCCAAAGCCTGTACGGATATCCTAGCCTGTAATTGGTCATCCCACTAACTGAGTACAATGTACACATGCAAGAAGAATAGACTGACTTGCTCCAAGTTGTGCCACCGCTCTGGACAATGTTTGAACTCTTTAAATGGTTGATTTCTTATCTTCCTTCCAACCTTGCCATAAGCTAAAAACACTTGAATTATTGTTTTATCTTCTTTACAATCTTGCAATAAACAATGTTTGAATTTTGAAATGTTCGTTTTATTATTTTCCTTGCTTACTTCCGAGCAACAAAGTTTCGGCGGCCATCTTGGGCGTCATCATGCACTCCAAACTTAAGGTAAGTAAATTTTGAGCATTGCAATGTGTTTGGCATCCGAGAAAATAGACGTTTAGATCATTATTTTAAGCCAACGGATAAGGGAGATATAGGGCAACAGACTTTTGGTCGTCATCTTGGATACCGAACTTCCGGTCCAAATTTCACTTTGGCAACAGGCAGATTCGTATTCAGCTGAATCCCTAAAAATGTTGTTTTCCCAATTGTTACATGAAATGCTTCTTGCTTTGTTCTTTTTTGAAAACGTGCCTAGTCTACAAGCCCCCACAAGCGTATTATGGAAAAATCAGAACGAGGGGTAGCAGTAGTTTTTTTTGAGGGGGGGGGAGTATACCACCATCATTTCCGTGGGACGATAGAACGTTGGGAGTATGTGACTAGAGCCATTTTAAATGATTCAGAAGTTTCATTTCAACGCGTGTCGTTCTATTAGATTTAATAGACATTTAACTCCGAATTTAGAAATGAAATGTCAATTTGAGAAAAATTATTGTCGCGATATTTGGAATCAGCGGCTCAAGAAACATAAAGATAGGTGTCTTTCACCTTTGGAGAATAAAATTTTTTTTTCTGAAATCGATCGGCAATGTCTACATTTTCGGCGCGATTTCAGATCAAAAAATGCACAATTCCAGTATTTTAGTCCGTTGCTAAGAAACTATCAGAAAACAGACCGGAAAAGATCCGTTGCCAAGCAACGATCAACAAAACCGTACGGGAATAATACTTTCCCGGCCTAGGCCGGGAAAGTAACATTTCCGTACGGTTTTTTATGTATATTTTAGACAGTAGGTAAATACACGCAGACAAACCAACTCACATTAAAATTGCATTTATTACTAAGCAGTTAGATTTTAATGAAGAAATGTTATGCATTAATACAAATTCCTTAATTTATAATAATATTGATTGTGATTTCAGAAAAAATAGTATGTGTATTTCGGTGTGAAAGTACATTCCCAAACTTCGATGCAACAGCAATTTGCATCGTCGTCCGGGAATGTATTGCTTTCACACCCAAATACACAATATACTATCGTGTGCCTGTGTAGTTATTGTTACGTGCCATTGAATAACATCTTTTTTGTTATGGAAAACCTGGGAAATTCCAGGGATTTTTATAGCTACGTAAATTCTGAACCCTACAATGATTCATAGAACCTCTAACATTTAATTTTTTAATGACTATTCCTTCCCCGAGTGGGGATATGACAAGAAATTGAAAACATTAGATCCCGGATTGTGGATTGTTATGCAATATTGCACAAAACGAATTTTGATTGCTTACAGCTGCCCTTTGAATCTAATGCGACCTCCCGGGGCAAAGGGCCTTTTTGTTTTCGTTTGTACGTGATTTGTGTTTATTATACCATACCAGTAACCTAAACAGTGTGCTAATGCGAGTTTGCTGCGTGTGCTGTGATTTATTTTTATGCGCTAGCAATTTTGCCTACCCCATCCGTCTCGTTGATATATTTATTGTTCTGCAAAACAAATAATTTATTATTTCAATTTTTAATCGATTGAATCGATGGAAATTCTTGAGAAGTCCAATTTAAATGTATTTATCGTTATCATCAATCAAGTAAATACACATGAATTAAAATTACTTACATCAGTGGCTAGATAACGTAGTTTTATGACACTTATTGTTTTACAATGCAATTCTTAAAAATATTCTAATATGGAAAGTATCAGTATGCCATGTGTCAGTATGCCATGTCTCAGAGGTGCAAAGAAAAATGGATAAAGCTAGTGCCGACAGTCATTTATCCTTAACATGTCTGGGTGGTTTTCATTTGCTCGGCTTAGCATTGTAATTTTCGTTTTGTTGTAATTTATACCCAAATCACAATAAGAGCGTACTGATTAAGTAGTCCATGGCAAAGTTGTAAGGGTAGCGACCAAACATGGTTACTTCAACATGATGGTGATAGTCGCGCGGTTCCTACCTCCCTCGAATTATCCCTAAACGCAAAAAAACACCCTTTTTCCCATTTTTCATTGTCAGGCATGCGAGGACTTGTTGGATCGGTTTCTTTTTTGAAGAAACTCAATATGTCCTGTAAAATTTTACAACCAGACATCCTAACCACCCCCGGGGGTTGAAGCCACCGCCTCATTCAATACCGAAACATGCAAAAAGCATCCAACCAAGAAGGTATCCCTCGTTTTCAAAGATGGAGAACACGGTCGTGGCATCACTTTCTCTCTTAGTCCTCAAAAACTACCCTTGCATGCCCAAAACCATCGATTTTTCATATAGTGAGAAAGTGAGATCACAAGCGCTCATTGGATCAGGTTTTCTAGGGAGTTTCATATGACGGGTTATGCGCATGTGTATAGTCGTGTATGTGCATAGTCGATATTTTTATTATATTTATTTTCACATTATGTACATGATTTTTATTCTTATGCTAGACATGCGTCATATGATTATTATTAAATGTTAATTTATTCTTTGGCGTTTACAAATTGAATCACATTGTGCTGGCCAAAAAATGGGAAAAAGAGTAATTTTATGTATTTAGGAGTAGTTGGTTAGGGGTGGGAGGCTAAATAATATCAGCATCGTATTCCTCGCCCTTGAAAATTTGCAGAAAATAATTTTCAGCACGTTTGGATGTTTTTTGCATGTTTGGGTATTGACGGAGGGGGTAGTTTCAACCCTCGGGGTTTGTTAGGATATCTGGTTGCGAAATTTTACAGGGCATATTGAGTTTCTCCCATGCATGGCAACGAGAAATGATGCTTTTAGGGGTAGTTCGAGGGGCTAGGGACCGCGCGACTATCACCATCGCATTGGCCGTCCTCGAGAATAGGGGGGGGCAGTCATGTTTGGCCACAACCCTTGCACTTTTGGCGCTTAACCCCCTTTTTTGCAACTTTGGTATGGACTAAAGGTTGTCCAGCAATTATGAGTTCGCCTTCCCTTGCTGCAACATAGGCAGTAAATCTCAATTAGATATCTTGGTACCGCCTATAGCTATTTCACTATAGATGTTAAAGAGGATTGGTGATAGAGCCTTTGGCGCCTTTACATTTATCAGAATTAGTGTTGTCTACTTTTACCAAAGCTGAATTTTCTTCATATAGCCGGTAAGTAGTACAGACCATCTCCAATAATATAGTCCACAGATTGTCCTTTCCCACATTGTCAAACTTATAGCGGTACTTAATGTATAAAACAAAGTTACATACACAAGTGATACACTCTCATCTTCTTGATAAGTTGTATTTGGTTTCTAATACCACGTCTTTTAACATAACCTGCTTACTTAGGAGGTATTTATCAAAATACATAATGCTAAACTCTGGATTGGAGAATATACCGCACTGGCGTGTGATATTAACACGTACACCGCCATGAGTACCACGTTTAGTGCCTCAGAAAATATACTCTTTAGGGACCGTGTCACGTCTTATGTGCCTCACTATGTATCATGCTTTAGTGGTCTGTGGTTCCGTCGCAGTGCCATGTATTTATATGGAACGATATTGTGTGTGTCCTGGGAGGCTAGAAAATATAATGTCACCGTGAAAAAATATCTCTGGTTTGGGTTTTAAGAGCAAATGTTTAATGTAATCGATTATATTACATGCTACATTCATAATATAAGAGAAATGTCGAATGATACAATTTAGACAGGAGGTTTGCAAATAATCGAGAAAGAAAAGCACAGCTTCATCAGAAATAAATAGCACGTTTTTATGAAATAAGTATAATTTATTTGAAACTTATAAAATACAGCGTATATACAAAAACTAATCTTTATTTATTTTGATGCATTTATGTACCCGAAAGAAACAGTTTACGCAATATAAGACTTACAGCAAGCCGTGCACTGCCAATTTGATCTTGGCGTGGGCGGATAAAACTGCTTTTGGTGGGCAAATATACTATGCCACAGCAAAAAAATGCAAAATAACAAAAAAAAAAAAAGATTAAGTTACTTTTTATCACATTCACGCCATCTAGACTTCAAAGAAATCGGAAATACGAAAAATCGAAATGTGGCTTGGGGGGCGTGATTTTGGTTATTTCATGGTGGCGGTGTACGTGTTAATGCCAGATTCTGTAGTTATCACAGATATCTGTAGTTCTCTTATGCAGTGGTATAAAGATTGAGGTTCTCCAATCATCGAACCAGATTCCCGTCTCCCATATTTTTAAACATATTCGATGTAAGATTCTTGTTCCAACTTCACCAACTAACTTAAACGCCTCAGCCGTGATACTGTCGATCTTAGCTGCTTTACCAATTTTTAATTTTTCTGTCGCCGCCCCACTTCTGATTTCAGTATTGAAGTTTCGTGGCTGTAGTCCTGCTGCCAGTCATGTACCTCAGAACGGTCACTTTCGAAAAGATTTTCGCATTAATGGCACCAATAACTTGACCGCTGTCAATCCTTAGTACCAATGGATTTCTTAATTGACAAGGTTTTGGATTTAAATTTACGTGCAATCGTTGTTGCTGTTCAGAAAAGATTCTTGCCATTAATGTGGTCAGCGTGTGACCCTAGCTCTTTCCAAGCGTTTTATGAATAAAAATTTAAATTCTTCGCATTAATTTCTTCAGATTCCAAGGCTTTATTGACATCTTGAGCCTTCAGACTTTTCCTGGCTTTTATTTCTCTAACTGACAGTTATTCCAATTTGTATCACATTTCTACTACGTATTTTGTTTTGTGTTTTCGTTACTGCTCCTATGATAATCTCTTTTAGAGAAAGGGCATTTTGGTCTTCGTCACTGTAATGGGTTAGTCACTGTAATGGATTAGCTTCATTTAATTTATTTTGGAAAGCTGGACCATCACTTACAATTTGCAAACCTTTTTGTATTTGACTTCAACACGTTTTCAGCTCCAACGATAAGATAGACATTGAAGATGGGTGGTATGAACCAAATACAATTTGATGCAGCTTTATTGAAGATCTCCACTGATTTACTATCATAATAATCGTATTAAAAAATCTACCGCCAAGTGAGAGCCAAGTGTAAAGGCATCGTGGATGTTAGAATGCAGTATTAACTATTGTAGTGGGCCAACTTCCTGTACCTAGTAGCCAATTTCACACTATCCTTCCTAGAAAGACGACAGTGCCAGTTATCAGCTGGAACGCGAACCCTATCTGTCCGCTAGTATACATTTTTATAGATGCTCGTGGAAAAAATTGAGTGCAATAGTTTGACCTTGCTTTCTATACTTTTAATGACAGTCGTCCACTCTGAGTCAGATGCTGGTTGTAGCTGCCCAGTTTTGGTCAAAGGCTACTGTTAATTTCAACTTATTTTCAATTTCAAGATCATTAAAGTTGTTACAACTGCGCTTTTGGTATACGAAACCGAAAAGTATTTCTTTCCAACGCATTTATACTCTGTTGCAGAATCTAGTAAAATACTGATTTTTTGTGATAGTACAGTAACTAAATATTTTAATTTAGAAATACATTTAGTTTCTTCTTATAATTTGATAGTAAGTGCATCAAAGAAACGTATTATTCTATATCATACGGGGATTTGCTAATTTATAGGGGGTCGGTGCCAAAAAAAAAAAATGTTGAGAAAAAAAGGTTCTGTGGGATTCTTTATGTAAATTAATAATCTAAGTTATAATGACTTGAATATTGCGATGTTAGGCTTGAGAAAAAATTATGTTAACAATTTTTGTCGAATAACTCGAAAAGTATTACATTTAGCGAAAAAATGCTAAAAAACAATAAGAGTGCTTATAAACGGCAAATGGATTTTTGTAGAATTGATAGTTTCGGAGATGTGGAGGTATGTATAAAGATGGCATCCGAATGTTTATAATGTTTATAATAATGAGTGGTTTACAGCTAATTGGGCCGTTTCTCGCATCCTAAGTGGATGCGAGAAACGGCCACACTCTCTCTCAAAAGTGCCACACTCTCTTATTCATGCATTCATTTTCACCCAGGTCTCATAATATGAAGTATTTAGTTTAAATGTTAAATATCTCAGAAACTATGACACTTATATAAAAGGTGCTACTAACAAAGTTAAAGATTATTAATTAACATTTTAAATAATGTTTTTCTGCTTCTTTAACATAAAGAACAAAGCAGTTTTGACAGTTATGACAGACACAATGTACGTCTCGCATTTTTTTAATAAACATATCGCCACTATGTTACATATGCAGTTACCCAGTGTTAAATACTGTTTTTCGTTAAAATGTAGCATCACAAAATTTTTTGCAAGTTTAAAATGCTTGTTTTAGAAAAAAAATGCATCCGCCACATTGGAGCCGCCATTTTGATTTTTTTTAATTGACTTCAGATTCGTATTCAGCAGTCCCATAAACAGAAATATACGAAGTTTCAAAATCAACAATAATTTTTTTGACAAAAGCACACGCTTTTTAATGGGCATTTTTATAAATGTCATTTAAAAAGTTTCATCAAAAGCGGTCTTGGTTAACCATTTTCCAAGGTATAAACGTAACATGACTCCACTAACACAGATTAATTGTATTAATTATAGATTTAAAAAAGAATCAGTAATCATCTGCAGACGTCAAGCTACAACCATCATATAATGTTGGAAAAGGGACATAACGTTGAAATAAAATTCGGTTTAGTGTTACAAAAATTAATTTTCTGTCACTCGAGGGCAGAAAAATGTCTAAAATAATCAAGAAACCCGAGATCAAATAAAGTTTCACAAATATCAGTTACATTTTTTCCTGGAAATAAAACACCGTTTTACGAAAATCTAATTTAAATTCCTAATAAGGACAGAACGTACATCCCTCGACTGAATAGAAAAATATGATTTCTTGTTTTCACAAGGCGGAATGCCTGTATGACATATTGCCGTGATACCCTTAAGGCTCACTTAAAATTCCACATACAGAATAATATAAAAATGAATTGGTAAAGCTACTCTTTGTTTCCTTCTCAGCGTCAGGGCATTCGCTGCCTCTTCTCTAACGTTGATATATCTGCTTATATTTGTATAACGAAAAGCAAATTGAAATTTTGTAAATACGGGAATATTAAAAAACTGCTTTTTTGTCTGAGAGGATCAGAGCCAACAGAAGTTTATATAATATTTATTGAGGTGAAGGAAGCTAAATACAATCTGCTCTCAATAATATGAATGTATGGAGTTTTGATTTTATATACAGGGTTACCTAGAGGTTAGGTTAGGTTAAGTTGATATGTAAGTGTGCTTATATTCCGGCTCTCCATTACGGCCATCTGGTCCATTGCGGCTCTTCTCCTTCTTCTTGTTTGATTCTAACCCAAAATCCTCCTTATTTCCTCCAGCACCGGAAAACCAATGCCGAAGTGTTTGTGCCTCAAGTTCATGAGACTCGGGCAGAAAGTTAGGAAGTTGATGAAAATTTCCTCCTCTACTGTGGCTCACTCCTAATATTCCACGTAAATTAGATATTTTAGAAGAAATAATTTATAAAGTAATAATATTTGGGATGCGTACTCTAGATGGGGTTAGAAATAGATACCCGACAAGTTCTCCCCCCAATTCAGGAGTGGAACGTCCTTTTTTTTTGCAAAAAACCATTCCCCATGGGGACTTAATGCTGGTCTTTCACTTTTATCTTGTATAAAAAATGTTCTATTAACCTTCTAGCTTATCCTCATCTATTTCGCACTAACAGCGTCCGAATAGAGGGGTAGTTTGGGGCGCCGAAGTAAAAATCGATCCTAGACCGGTTACCTTAACGAGAAAAATGCCCAGGAATGAATTTATAGAGCGGAATTCTCTCTATAAGGTGCATATATAGAGGGTTTTGACGCAAGAGATTTTTACGTAGCCCTTTTTTCCACAAAGCTGTGTTTGTCAATTTGAACTCGTTTTCATACCACCCACGAGGTAGAGCTTTCGGTGCGTTTTTTTTTAAGGTGGATTCAGAATTTAAACATCCTTGCCCATGGCAATTAGAGCACATTTTTGAGTAGTGCAATCCAACCTGAATACAGCTGCATCATTTTCCGCAACCCTTTTTGCAGCTGCAAGATTGCTGCTTTAGGGTAGAAATTGGTACTGGTAACTCGGTGGTATAAATGGGTGCTAAAATGTTGCCTACTTTCTTCCAACCCCATTCCAAGTTTTCTCCTCGCTAAATGTGAATTTGGAGAAGTACTCTGTAAGAATGTTGACGTAATGCCTCAGTGTTGGTGGCAGTCTTGGTAGAATCCCGACAGTACTAGATTGACCGACTAACTTATTGAAGATAATGAATCTTTGATGATTTAAATATGTACCTAGCTAGCGCGAATTGCTCTCCAGCACTTGTAATTTCTTTTTTCGTTGAGCTACGGTTGTTGAATATACGGACAACCTCTTCGAGATCTTTTCTTTTATTGACGCATTCCACCGTTTGCACTTTTCCTTTACCAAAGAAAGGTGGCATCGCATCCACTGAACGCGTGGACAAACAAAACTGTCTCCTTACAGCTTTTTAAAACTGCCGAGGACTGCAAGTCACGAGAACTGTAGGCTTTATTTTTTATTTTTCCCTGAGCCTCTCTTAAGAAACGGATATCTTTATCTTCAGGTGCGAGAGCGATAATCAACGCGAGAAGATCATTATCTTGTCCGACGATGACCACTGTATCATTTTCATGAGATTCATATAAGGCGGTTTGTACTATGAGTTCGTCAACGTCGTCTACAGCAGTAATTGTTTTGTTTCCCCGTTTTTAAATCTCTCCACCAATTGCGAAATAAACCGTTCCTTGTTTGTGTGTGTGTTTATCTTTTTATTTTGCGTTTCAGTCAGTGGCGTGTTCTCATTGAAAATAATTTCCGGTGAAATGCGTTTCAAAAGTCGCTGCCGTCTTTCGATGCTCTTCGTACTGCAGGCATTGTCAGCATATCCACTATAGTCACTTTTTGGCCGTAATGATTACGAATAAAGCGAACGTAGGCTGTATAAACGTCGTCAAAAGTACCCTGCTTCGGCCATACTACACGATGAATCAAATTGCCATCATCAACAATGAACTGGCAATCGGAAAAATCTATTGGTCTCTCTCGTACAGAATTGAAAATATCATACAGAGAAGATTTCTTAGTTTTTCTCATTAACCCTTTTACTTCGAAGAGAGGGAGAGGTATTGAAACAAGCTCAAAGTTGAAATATGACACCAAATATTCTTTTGAGTGAACAGTATAGATCATCCTTTGATATAATTGCGTGGAGGCAAAAAACACAGCTTTGTGGAAAATAGGGGAAAATACATAAAAATCACTTGCGTCAAAACCCGCCATATATGCATCTTATAGAGAAAATTACACTCTATAATTTCGTTCCTGAGAATTTTTCTCGTTAAAATAACCGGTTTGAAGATATTCGCTGTGAAATTTGGAATAGGACTGATTTCTACCTCTGCGCTCCAAATGCTGTTGGCGCGAAAACGTTATTAGGATATTTTTTATGCAGAATTTAACGACAAATTTTTTATTTCCTATACTTTTTTCTCTTCCGACGAACGGTTTACAAGATAAAAGTGAAAAACCAGCGTTGTGGGTAGTTTTTTTTACAAAAAAATTCGTGGGGATCTTTTCGGGTATCTATTTCTAATCCTATCTAGAGTACGCATCCCAAATATTATTACTTTATAATTTATTTCTTCTATTCACTGTTTTTTAATCTAATTTGCGTGTACTATAAATGTATTTCACCCAGTAAGTTCCGCTTTTTAATAAAACCGATAATCCTATCGGGTGAGAAACTGTCTAGGTCCTCTGACAGCAATTGACCTTTGCCAAAGAGTAAGAAACTGACTTTTTGCCGCGGGACAGGTACATAGAACTTGCTCTGCCGTTTCATCCTTCTCCAAACCCAGAAAATATTCAGCATTATCCGCTAATACAAGTCTGTTCAGGTGGTGATTTAGTCTGCAGTTGCCCAAATAAAGGCCAATTGGAATTAATAATAATAATAATAATATTTCGTTTTCACATTTAAAATATAACTGATATACAACAAAATGTAGAATACGTCAACTCTCAAAAACTAATGTAAAAACGTAAATATAAGAGTAGTAACAAACAATTAAAAAAACGCTACGGTTGTCAACGAATAAGATTAAAAACAAATAAATAAATAACATAAAGCATGTAAATGTAAAAAGACGAAATATTAGAATTAAACAAAAAATTCTTCTAGGGTATAGCAAACTTTATTTACTAAAAAATTTTTGAGTTTTGTTTTAAAAATCTGATTATTTGTAAATGATTTAATTTCATCCGTTAAAATGTTGAAACACTTATAGCCATTATATATAAAATTTTTTGAAACATTGTTGTTCGAAAGGAATTGGTTTGAAGCTGCTCCTTATGCCGTGTTTCGTACCATGGCTTGTTCGATTGTTTAAGAACATAGACTTGTTTTTATAAACGTATGTACAGATCTCCAATATAAAAATCTCACTAAAGTTGAGATTCTAAGATTTTTAAAAGCATTTCTGCAATGAAAACTCTACTTATTTCCCCAAGTAACTATACCACGTTTTAAGGTCGAATGAAAGTTAGCATAATAAAGAGTAAGTAGGAGGTCCACACTACAATGATCGGACATAAATTTTAGTCCGAAACAAGTGCCCACACAGCGTGTGTATATGCTGATTCCATTGTAGATACTTATCTACAGTAACGCCCAACATTTTAATGGATTCTGTAGGAAATATTTAAAAATTGTCAGAGAAATGCAATTTGTCTGGATTTTTTTTTAAGCTAAACAGTATTGAAGTAGTCTTACTATTTTTTAAATATAATTTGTTGTTGTCGGTCCATTTAGTTATTTCATTATAAACTTTTTCGGTGGTAAGTGTTAATCTATCTAAATTATCTTCTACTATAAGAACATAGTGTCATCAGCATAACAAATTGTCAAAACGTTAGGTATTTTATTAAGGTACAGAATTAAATCATTGGCAAAGAGTATAAAAAGAAGAGGCCCAAGTATAGAGCCCTGCAGAACACCCTGTTTTACCTCCGAACTATTGCTAGATACACCATTATAAATTTGTATAATTTTTTTCCTATCCTTTAGATATGTGGACAATAAATTTAAAGGAGTGCCTCTTACTCCATATCTACAAAGTTTAGCTTTTAATAGCTCATGGTCAACACATTCGAAAGCTCTAGAAAAATCTATAAATAGTCCTAACACATACTTCTTGTTATCTAGTGCTTTGATTATGTTCTTATGAAAGACACATAATGCTGTCTCGGTGCTTCTTCGCTTGTAAAGCCGTGTTGTGAATTGCAGAGCAAGTCATTTCGATACAAAAAAGACGTGAGAAGTTTCTTTATAGCTAACTCAGTAGCTTTTGACGCGCTAGAAGACTTATTGCTCTGTAATTTTCATACGTATTTGCGTCTCCTTTTTTAAACAGCGGTTGAACTATTGCTAATTTTAGCATCGTCGGAATTCTTAGGCGTAACCTGATTGACTCAAATAATTTTTTAGTACTTGATTTCAAAGTAATGTAATAAACTCCTTTGAATGAACTAATCCTGGTAGTTCTTACCAATATTGGAGTATTTTCCTCTCAATCCAGACCAAGATTGTTTTCGCAGTTCTTGACTTGAAATCGACTATTTAATTGCCTTCCATGCCAAAGTTGCCCAAGATCCAAACTTGTTGTTTCTATCCAATCGGATTAGATCCTTCTAGCAGTTTCAAACAGTTTTAAAATTACAACGATAGGATCCAAGAGCTTTAAGAGCTGCTTAGATATCTGGAAAAATTCTTATTGATCTGTGTCTAGGATGCGTTTATTGAAGCCTCCTTACACACAGTTCAATAGCACGTATTTCAGACTAAAAAACAGTCGTATTATTAGTTCTACCCAGGCTCGAAGTTATTATTACCTCTGGGTTGGAACTGTATACTCCTTCAGGGGTTTTGGAGCTGCCTGTGAACCAACAACTGCTCTTTGCAGGTCGGTATTATTCCAATCCCATTCGTCCCTTCCAGGAAACAGGAGGTTAAGAGGCTGCTCGTAGTTGGTCATGGTAGGCATCACATCTGTAAACATTCACATGATATTGTGAATATCTATCTTATCTAACAACCTGTTACATTCCATGATGCCAGTATGCAGCTTACCTAGAAGTCCCGCATTGAATATTTTTTTGTACGCTATTAAAAAAGAAACGCATAAACATACAAACTGTTTTTAAGTTTTACTTTCTCTCTTACAGGGGAGAAGTATTGTAATCGTGAATAAAATACTCACCAAGACTTGTTTGAAATTTCACGTGTCGGATTATTATTATTAGTAACGAGAGCAGATTCTAAGATCCGCATTACACAGGCCTGTCGACCCATTGTACGTTCGAAACATATAGGAATCTCATAGAAAAGACCTATCCACGAAGAAAGGCAGTCCAGTAGTTCTTCTGATTGTAAAAATTGCCTTTCGAGATACCTACACCTTGACTCTCCCAATGGTCAGCAATTGCATAGAATATGAGTGATGGTTTCATTGTCTGCTCCACATATCCGACAAATAGGATAATCCTTTCTTCATTATATGTAGATGCGTTTTCAAAATACTGTTCTGTTATCAGCCTCATTCATTCTCTATCGAGCCCAAACAACCACTTTACGGCAGAATCGTTGAAAACCCCCTTATATGGAGCACTGACCACCTGATTCCGAGGACTTGTGGCTAATAGTTGTTTACCATGACCCATTTTGAAGCTCTGATTAAATCAGACTCGTTGATAGACAGAAGGTTAGCTCACGGTCAGGGAAAGGAGTTCTTGTCTCCCGCCAAATGGTCTGCTTCTTCGTTGCCTTCTGCAGAGTTCATAGCAATCTGGAGAATCTGGAAAACCTCAAAAAAAAAACGGAGAATTTGAAGTTGTCTAGAAATGTCAGGGAAAAGTTAGGGAATTTGGAAAATTTATTAAGAAATCCGGAAATTTTAATAATTGTCATAAAAAGTCAGGGAATATGAAAGTTTCTAACGTTATAATATAAAACTGCAAATTATACTTTCTAACATTTCATTAAATAGTAAACATCGTCTCTTCATATTAGACCTGGAGAAAACTTCCAAGAGTCCTGGACAACCTGAAAAAGTCAGGGAATTTAAGTTTGAAAGATTGCCTGCGCTGTGTCCGGGACCTCATATGAATTTGACTGAGTGGTCTTCGCACAGCTCAGTCAAAATATTTCGACAGTTCAGCTCCAACTTAAAGGTGACTTTGTTTGATGAAGAAAGCCTTCAAAGCCATCTGGTGGCTGCTGCTGCATATATGAATATGTTTGCCTGCAGAACCTCTGCCGAAATTCTCGCTTGCGCACAGTAAAATGGCTTGTACTTTTGCTTGGAATACCTTTGGATACTTTCCAAGTGACACCGATATACGAGCCCATATGACTTGCATCTTTGTATGCCAGCACCCGTTCCCTCCTGAGTCTTTGATCCACCTGTGTATCACTCTAGATCTTCGGGACTCCATCAGGCCTTCTGTCTGCATATTGGTGCTGTATCAAAAAAAGTATTTGACGGAAAAAATTGTATTTGGCAAGTAGTTCGCGCTATTACTATGGAAGAAACAGGATATTTTTTTGGTGAATAATATACAAGGGAAGTAATTAATTCAGAAATGGGGGAAAATAATATTCAAAATGTAATTGACATTACATTTGCATTGCCAAAAATTAAAACTTCAGATAATCTTAGTTTTAAAAAATAAATAAATAAATAAAAAGCGCCAAATAGAGAGGAAAGTGTTGCGTAATAGTATATTAAGTAAAGAGTGTTGTAAGAAGCATGTTACGCACGAATGGAAAAGTTACGCACGATGCCGCGTAGCGGCGAGTGCATATTTCCATGAGTGCGAAATTGCTTTACAACTCGAATTATGTACTATACTTTACGTACGATCATATGTATTTATTTATTTAGTAAAATCTGGATTTAGTTTACCTGTCAACAATATTATTCAACAAATATTATGTCAGTTTTGACAGCGTTTGAAAATTACGTAGGCGCATTTGTTTTTTTAAACCCCGCATCAGCGATATAAGCCACCTATAATTGCGTGTCCCGTGTGTTTTGTTTACTGTGCGATTTGTTTACAGTGCGATTTGTTTAAAATATGTAAAATTCAACTAACATAGATAGCAGGTAGTGCGTTTTTTACTATTTACAGTAGTGATCGTAGATAATAGTATATTACGTAATGAGTGTTGTAAGAAGCATATCACGCACGAATGGAAAAGTTATGCACGATGCCGCGTAGCGGCGAGTGCGTATTTCCATGAGTGCGTAATTGCTTTACAACCCGAATTATGTACTATACTTTACCTACGATCATATTTCTTTATTTATTTAGTAAAATCTGGATTTAGTTTACTTGTCAACAATATTATTCAACAAATATTATGTCAGTTTTGACAGCGTTTGAAAATTAAGTAGGCGCATTTGTTTTTTTAAACCCAGCGTCAGCGATATAAGCCACCTATAATTGCGTGTCCCGTGCATTTTGTTTACTGTGCGATTTGTTTACAGTGCGATTTGTTTACAGTATGTAAAGTTCATCTTACACAGATAGCAGGTAGTGTGTTTTTTACTATTTACAATAGTGATCGTAGGTAAATACTTTTACAGACTTTTTAGTAATATATTTGGTTGCTTGCTGTCACCAACACAAGTCAAAAGACATACACATGTGTAAATTCGTACCTCGTAGTAGAAACAAAATATGATAGCTTGACTTTTGTGTTTCGGTTTAAGGAAGTGGAAATGTATGGCGAAACGCCTATGCTTAAACGAATACATGGCAAACAGTAGTTCCAAGAGAAAGAAAGCATTAAAATAAATCAGCCACTTCAATTTATCTCTTTTGTCACTCGTACAAATAATGCTCCACAAACTTTGCCAACTTTATTTAGAGACAGATTATTTTAATCAAGAGAAGAATATCACCGCATCTCGTGCTTTGTTTTAATTCAAGTAATTTGAAACTGTTAGCGATGCTCTAGGGCATTTCTTGAGATTTTTCAATAAATCCACTTTAGAAAAGCTAATAAAATACAACTACAATAAGCTAAGACACGAAAACAAGTAGCAGATTATTTGTTTTATAAATTAAATTGCACATAAGATCCGAATTAAAGATGATTAATTACTCAGGCCAACAACAAGGAAAGGGAGCTGTGCTTTTGATCTGAATCATCTTATCTCATGTTTTTTGACATGCTGAAACCGATTCTGATATCAAAAAGAAATGTATCGCATCAGTTTTTCTCTATCCCCTAAAATGGGCAGAAAAAACTTCTTATCTTAAGGTTATATTCTTACTTTTCTGAAGTATTTTGAAGCGCTGAAGACAATTTTGGACAAAAAAAAATCTATCGTGTCAGTTTCCCTTTTCACCCCTTTTTTATATCCTAGGAGTGCGGCAATTTTTTTTGTTGACCTTTGTTATTTGTCATAGAGGAAGAGTGAAAAGGCGTGACTTAAAGCATACCTAGAAACGATGCCTCAAAAAAGTTAATGCTACTAACCGAGATACAAAAATCATTAAGCGATATAAATACTTTACTAATGCAAACAAAGAATAATTATTATAAACAAATTGAAGAGACTAATAAAAATTTTATACAGATGTGGAATATTGACGCTAAAATTACGAATCGCAAACATAATTACAAAAATATAATTAATATTAACAAAATGTTAAACTTATACCAATTCAGTTCAATTCAAAAATATTTATTAGATTTCTTAGTTTGTTGGGTATTTTGCCACTGTAAAAATATTTAAAAATTTTGATGAAATAAACCTCTGCGCCAAAAGGATCAGACAGAGGTTTATTTCATCAAAATTTTTAAATATTTTTACAGTGGCAAAATACCCAACAAACTAAAAAATCATGAATATGCCACAAATAATATATTATAAACAATATTTATTAGATGTTTAACATACAGACATGCACCTGAATCGTATCCCGGAACAGAGCCGACCGCACAACCACGTCGCGCAGCGCCGCACAGTGGAAAAAAAAGCCTTTTTTGGACAAAAATCTGCCTACAAGTCAAATCTTAATCAATTTTGATCTACCTTGGCTTAAAATGTAGGTTATTGGCTACACTTTCAGAGTATAATGCCTAAATTGCAAACCCCGATCTCCTAACCTCAAAAAATGTATCAAATATGACTCACTTTTTTCTATTTCTACAAGTCAAATCTTGATCGATTTTGACAATAATGAGCTTAAAATGCAGGTTATTAGCTATCCTTTCAGTGCATACTGCCTAAATTGTGAACACCGATTTCCTAACCTCAAACAATGTATCAAATATGAGAGTAATCACTTTTTTCTATTTCTACAAGTCAACTCTTGATCAATTTTGACAATCCTGGGCTTAAAATGCAGGTTATTAGCTACCGTTTCAGGGTATACTGCCTAAATTATGAACCCCAGGATTGTCAAAATTGATCTAGTTTTGACTTGTAGAAATAGAAAAAAGGAATTACTCTCATATATGAAACATTTTTTGAGGTTAGCAAATCGGGGTTTGCAACTTAGGCAGTATACTCTGCAACTGTAGCCAATAACCTACATTTTAAGCCAAGGTAGATCGAAATTGATTAAGATTTGACTTGTAGGCAGATTTTTGTCCACTGTGCGCTGTGGTGAATGTACGGTCGGATGGAGTGGGTTCGATTCAAGCTGGGACAACACATCGAATGTGGAGTTAGGACTCCTCTCTAAAAATAAATAAGACTTAAACCTAACAATTTTTTAATTTACAACTATAGAATAGTTTTAAAACTACTTAAAGCTACTGAAATGAGTTTTTGTTCAGCATACGCACACTGACGCACACGCGCATTGTTTTGAAAGGTTGGATTGCTGGTACGGGAAAAGCTCAACGAAAAAACCCGTTCGAACAAATGACGACATTCATCCGATGGTCTGCCTGCCTTCGGAAAGGTAGGATGAGAGGGAAGTTATGATTTAAAAGGTTTTGATTTGCGAGAGGTTATTGGCCGAGAGGGGATTTTGAAAAAGACAAAAAAGGACAAAAGAACAAAAATTAACAAAATTAACAAAAATGAGACTAATAGAGGGAATAGAGAAGAGGTTTGGGAGTAAAAGGTGGTGAAAGGTAAAGGGTGATGAAATGGAAATTTTGGTATAGGAAAGATTTGGCTAGGGAGGTTGCCGAAAGATAGGCAACGCCTGGTATGGTAATGGGTGTTTAAGGTTGAACAGTATGGCGTTAAGCTGTCTGATTCGTGTAATGTCTCGGGTTAGCGGACTGTCGCCCAGTTTGAATTGATAGAATTTCTGGGATTTTTCCCGGACGAAGTCCGCTAGTGGGGTTATATCGAGGTAACATGCATAGAGATCTCTGAGAGAGGTGTACCTATCGGTGTTCGAAATGAGGCGCATAAATTTGTGCTCTAAGACTCGAAATTTATTCATTGTCGTGGCCGGGATGCTGCACCACACTGGCGCCGCGTATGTTATGGCCGGCCTAATCACCATCGTATACAATAATTTCTTATTGGTCCTGTTTAGTCCGCTACCTCGCGCCAGGAGCGAATACAGACTCCTGGACATGGAGTAGACCTTTCGTACCGTCTCGTTAACGTGCGTGTTGAACGTCAGTCTTTTGTCCAAATTTACCCCCAGATACTTCACGCACTGCTTTATTGGAATTTGGCGACCCCTTATCGAAAGTGGTGTTAGAATACGATTTTCGGTGAAGCGGCGCGTGAAGACGATTGACTCCGACTTCTCGGCGTTGATCCGAATCTTCCACTTGTCGTAATATGCCGTGGCACGGGCCATGTGCGCCTTCAGCAGCATGTTCGCTGCTTGTGCGTTGTGTGAATGCGCGTACATGGCCGTGTCGTCGGCGTACTTGCAAGGTTCGTATTCGGAAACACCGGGGTCGGAGACGTACAGATTGTATAACTTTGGTGATGATATTAAAAAGGCAGATGCTCTTAATAATTTTTTTATAAAAAAGGTGAGGAAATTATCGCACAAAATCTACATCCTGTACAACAAAAGTTTCTACCAAGATATATGCCTAAAAATTCAATGCGTCTAAATAGTCCAGTGCAATAAGTTATTAAAAATGAAAAATGACGGAATCCAGCTATAATGAATGAATTTGAATGTTTTTTTTTGTTTGCATTTCTAATGCCACAAATTACAAAGTTTTCCCATTGAAAATTTCGCAATTTCGAAAATTCGTAAATTAAAAAAAAATCAAATTTTTCAAAATCTCAACGAGAAATACAATTGTCGGAATTTTTAAATATTTCTTTTAAGAAAATAATGATGTTATAATCTTCGACGGATATCGCATCATCAACTGCACTAAATCAGCTGAAAAATGCCTCAACAGATTTATTTAACTGAAAAGGAGTAAAAATAAATTTGCTAAATTATTCGAAAATCGTACCTACTGATTTACAAGATGCTGCTATTATCTTTACTGATGAAAATGCTGACGTCACTAATATTTTGCAATTGGATATTTTATGCATTTTAACAAAGTACTCCCAAAAATCAAGAAAATATAAAGAATTTTCGATACCAACCGTTTCTTAAAGCTACAAGTAAAAATACCTGTGTCAACTTGGCTTCATTGATACCTACACTCGATAATACTTCAGAACATATAGAAAAGTGAATTTACAAGTACAGTTGTGGATGGGACATGATAAGTTGCCAAGATAATGAAGATGAAAACAAAAAAAGGGTAATTCACTAATACCAGTTACAATGAACCAAGCAGCTTCTGAAAATTTATTGAAAATGATTTTTTGTTAATGTAAAACTGGGTATGGCTCTGCTTGTGGATGTAGAAAAAGTGGCTTAAATTGTTGTATAGCATGTTTACTATGTCCACCAATGATATTAATGAATGACATCAAAAACGAAAACGTCGGACTTAATTGCCTTAAAAAAATTATAATTATTTATGTCATTAAAATTTATAATAATAATTATTATTTAGTATAAGTTGTTAATAAAATATTTTCTATAAAAAATTGATATATTTGTATTATTTAACGTTTCCTTCATTTATTTCGCTTTTTGGAGCTTCTGCTATCTTCAAATTAATTTAAAAAAGTTTCATTTTTTTACAAATTTTTTATAAACAACCTCTAAAACTAGAACAATCATTATTTTGTTAAAATAAATATTTAAAAATTCCGATAATTGTATTTTTCGTTGAGATTTCTAAAAATTCTAAATTTTTTAAACTTACAGATTTTCGAAATTGCGGTAATTTTCAATGGGTAAACTTTTTAGTTTATGGCATTAGAAATCCAAAAAAAATCCAATTCCAATTCAAATCTATTCATTATAGCTAGGTTCCGAGGTATATACGAAATTGCACTGGACTAAAACCGGATCACTGAGAATGAGCTTATAATTAGTGTTGCCTCCTTGAATACAAACTTTACACTAGGTCCTGATGGAATATCCGCAAATTGATCAAAGATATTCATTGTTACGTTTTAAAACTTCTATTATAAGTCATTACATCTAAAATACCCGCAAATTTTAAATTTCTATTGTTATTCTTGTATACAAAATGGTGGACCCCCAAAACTTAACCACTTACAAACCAATCTCAATAATAAACATCGTTGCTTAATTATTTTTTTACAGCGATCACTCTGTATATTTTGCACTAAAAGTTTGTCAGATAGGAAACCTCGATAATAGTGTCAACTACATTTGAAATAATATTTTCCACCATAGTTCTTAATTATTATTATTTTTTAGAAAGATCCCTGCACATTTCTTTTAACTGAAAGTATATTATTTTTTCTTTCTGGCAAGATCGACAACTAAATTCCAGATATTATTTTCCACCATTGGTTCTTAATTACTTTTCTTATGATGATCACTCTGTATATTATTTACTAAAAGTATATTAGGTTTCTCCCTCGAAATAGTTTCGACTACATTTCAAACATTATATTCCTGTAAAATCTGTACCAATGAAAGTACAGACCTGTTAAAAGCTGTGTAAAATTACAGACCTGTAAAAATTAGTATCAGTAAAAGTACAGGTCTGTATGTTCATGAATGTTCATTCTAGGCAGAGCTGGGAAAATACTTTGAAAAAGTATTTAAATATTAAATACTAAATACTTTCAGAAAATTGAAAGTATTTAAATATTAAGTATTTTCAAAAGATAAAAGTATTTAAATAATAAATAAGAAAAGTAATTAAAGAGTTTAAACTTAGTATTTAAATACTTTCTGAATATTTAAATACTTTGATAACACTGATAACACAATTTAAGACAATGTCCTAAAAATAAATTTGGTTGCACTTTCAAATGGCGCCACTAAGAGAAATGTTAAAAACGTGTAATCAGAAAGAGAAGAAAGCTTTATTTTACTCGTTAGAACTGCTAAGAACTTTTACAGGTTCCGTAGTATGCATTTAACCGTACGCTTGGCTGCGCAGAGTGGCAAAGTTACTTCATTATTTTTTTTGCAGGAATACCGTGGCTTTAGCGATAAATTTTATTAGAATATTTTTTGTTCAGAAATATGTGGTCAATTCTATATTTGTTATTTTCTACCCTGACTTAATTTAAAAATTTTGAAAAAATGGATGAAAACAATTTTCTTTCCCTTTTTTTTGTATGTTCTGCATCCGAGCGGAATGTACACTTTTCAGGATATTATTCTATACACTTTCACGAACTCATAAAAAAAAATTATTTAGTTTGCAAGTTTTTGTGGGTTTCACTATAAAATGTTCTCTGTCGTCTGGGCTACTTTACCAAATTGTATTTTCTATTTTTGTAGAAATCAATAAAGACTTTATTATCGTTATCATTATTATATTAAATACTATTTGACTACTTGAGGTGTCAAAATTTTAGGTTTCATGACTTTCATGAACTTCTACAACACTATTTTAATACCTCTATACTTAACCATTTTTAGTTGAGTATTGGATACTTGAGGCGCTCGCGCGCAAACCCCGATAAATCCACACACACAAAGTTGTGGGAAATTACAAAAAACTTCTCAAGCAAAAACCAGTAAGTCTTTTTTTGTTCTTTTTAAGTCAAAAAATATCTTCTAGGCTGTAGAATATAAGACCAAAAAATAAGAACAATGCTACTTATACTTATACTAAATAAAAACATTCATTGTTAACAAAAATTAATTCTCAATATCTGTTAAAATTTCAGATAAAACCGTTATAATATATTGGTAATAAAATGTCTTGCAGTTGTCTTCTTTATTTCTAGAAGAGAAGTAGGTTTTTACAGTAAATAATCATATTACAGAGAACTTTTTCAAACGTCAATCAATATTAACTTTTCTACCTCACAATGGATGACAGTGTATTGTATAAAAATGGATTTATCTGCTTTTGATCCCGATATTGGATTTATCTAGTTTTGTTCGAAACGGTCAACTTTAACATTAGATTTATATGGGATTTATGGCGTTTTGGTTACCAAAGATTATATAGGCTTGTAGAGTTTAGTCTAACATACATGAAACTATTACAAACTCAAAATTGACTTTTTGTGGATTTATCGGGGTTTGCGCGCGAGCGCCTCACTTATCCGTAGAACTAGACCTTTGCGTCTTCTGCAAATACCCAAATAAAGCACAGAGACTAGTTCAACTGTTTTCTGTCACAATCACAAAACACGTGTGTTAACATTAACAGTTAACACTTACTGTTTATGTCTGCCCTCAGCTAACATTTTGGGAATTATTAAGACGTGAATGACTAAAGACTGAATGATGCAATGTATTTATTAACTACATAGTATAGTACATATCTTGATTCTTGACGAGTATCTGCCTGTCTCCCTGGCGTATTTGATTGTATTTGTTGTATTTATTTAAATACTTTTAAGATTCAAATACTTCTGAAAGTATTTAAATACTGTCAGAAGTATTTAAATACTTCCCAGTTATTTAAATAGTTTAAGTATTTATAAATACTTTAGGATCATTTTCACAAACACTAAGTAGTAAATATTTCAGATAAAGTATTTGCAAGTATAAATACAAATACTTGTTGCAAGAAGTATTTAAATACCCGGTATTTAAATACTTTCTAGTATTTAAATACTTATGATGTATTTGTAAGTACATATTTGTCCAGCTCTGATTCTAAGGTGCTGGTATTTGATTGGTTGGGTGTGGGTTCACCGGAAGCGTGAGTTGTAGTGGTGGGGGTGGTTTTAACTTGCACCTTCTGTTTACAGTTGTACTGTCTACACTGAAGACATTGTCTATTTCTGATCAATTTTAAATCAAGAAATTGGTTTTAAGTTAAAAAAAAATTTATAAGAATTTTTTACTTCTCTTTAGTCAACAGTAAGGCAAAATATTTGTACATATACCGCAGACGTCCGTATAACAACAATATTAAACACGATTTACGTGTTGTTCCATTATGTGCGCACTTGGTGATGAATCCCTAGTAGAAATGGGTCACTCTGAAGTATACAAACTGAGACTGGAAAAACTATAGCCACATGTTCCTTGAAAAGGCTTCTTTCTGTGCAGGAACACGGTAATAAACTAGACTCTCGTATTTCAAAAATTGTTACATAATTGTAACTTTTCCCAGATAAAATTATTTTTTATTTCCGGAGGCATTATATAAAATGTATTTTTAACTTTTATTAGTTTTAGGCAACAAACCGTGCTCCGCGTTTAGTTGTCATAAATATTTACGACGGCCCGTAAAGAGAAAATGCTTATGTTCACAATTTAAAATGAGTGATAATGCCGAAATAGCCGAAGTTAGTGCAGGCGGTAAAAGTGATTACTGCAACGCAATGGAGTTTGATTTAATACGCTTTTAAACTACTGTGTCGTTCGTTATAACTCAATGAATGCCGCTGGATTTATGGTTTTATTCTGCAGTTTTAGTTGTAATTGAATGACTTTTGTCTCCCTTAAACTACTTGCAACTTTGTTTATTGTACGGATTCACTTGGAATTATATGGGACTTTGCAAACTGACAATTGAGGCAATTATGGCTTTAATTAGTTTCCTTAAACTCGAGAAGGCTTCTGGAAAACACCAGAACGTTAGTGGTTAAAATAAGTAAGTCAAACATACACTACCGTGCACTTTCAGGTTCAAAATGACTATTCAATTTAGTTATTCAGAGCAATGATAAAAATAAACTGTATTTTAGCTAAACTACTTTTAAAGTAACAATTAACCGATAATGTTGGCCGAATAGACCTACGCACTACTAATAGTCGGGTACATCAAAGAAAGCTGCACTTTTTAATTGGAATGTGCCACTTTCTGTGGTCATAGTTGATGCCAAAAGGTAACTTTTCAGATAGGGAGCCACTTGAAAATCCGTACAGAACACCAAAATGGCGGCCATTAAAGATGGCCGCCATTAAATTTTTTTTGTATCTCACTTCCTAATGGTCCGATTTCGATTTTCTTTTCTTTTTTTTGTTTAAAAGCTCTTAGAGGACGCTTTTTTGTCCTTATACATTTATCATTACACCTTAATGCGCAATTTTCAGAAATACAACTTAATTTTCACGAACTTTTGAAGAATACTGTGATACGGACTTTTGAATGATGCTGAGAGGTTCCATGCAAACAGAATACACATTTCTTGGGATACTTACTCAAAAACCTGTCTGAAGGACCGTGTACGAGATAAGAGAGGCGTTGATCTTCGTCGCCAAGTAGCAGAAGAAAATATGCTACCAAAGAATTAGAATGACTACCTCTACATACCTCTGCTGCAATCAGACTAAGACAGAATTCTTCAAGTTACTTGGAGAACATGCATTTTTGAAGTCTCATTGGGCTCACATTAGTACTGAGATTGATGGCATAATTCATTCATCTCGGTCGGATGAAACTTCAATTGATGGCGCACAATGCAGGCAACAGGAAGAAGCAGACGGCAGGATTTTTCTCCACATTAAAGACAGTGTTGAACATGGAACAAAAAAAAACAATTATTTGCATAGTAGATACTGATGTAGTTGTTTTGGTAATTTCTTTCTTTCACATTCTCAAAATTGCGGGACTTCAGGAGATGTGAATTCTCTTTGATGCTGGGAAGGGTCAGGGCTACATGAGCATTATTGCCATGTTTGAAAGTATGGGTGAACATAAAGTTATTGGATTGAGAGGATTCCATGCATTCACTGAATCAGATGTAACGTCATCATTTGCAATGAAAGGGAAACAGACTGCCTGGAATGTGTGAAAATCATTGACGAGACTTTTCAAGTTCCGGAGAAGTTTACTGTTTTGCTTTTCTACAAAGACGCAGAAGACTTCTCAGTCAATCATGTTAGAAAGCTTCTTTTTACTTCAAAAATTCGCATTCTACAAAGTCTGCCTCCAACAAAAGAGGCACTAAGACAGCCTTGTCTTCGATCAGCATAACAGGCATGACAAGTTTGCGGTCGTAGGTGCTCAGTGATGAACAACATTCCAAGGCCAGAAGGATGGGGATGGAGTATAGTTGCTGGTGAGTGGACGCCGGTCTGGTCTTCTCTTCCTTCTGTTAAAGCAGCCTGTAGAGAATTGGTTAAGTGTAGTTGCTCTGGATGCCGTACATGATGTTCCTGTTCAAAGACCAAGGTTCCATGCACGCTACTTTGCACGAACTGCATTGAGGATCGACAATGCAGCAATAAATACAATGAAAGGTATGCGTTTAAATGATTATTTTTATATTCGTTTCACAGTTTCAAGATCATAATATTGCTTTGTTGATGCAATGCCTTAACATAATAATAATGTATTATTATTCCAGAGATGAATTGGAAGATGAAGAAGATGATTGCGTGATCTAGAGTCATAAGAGCCTATATAGAAGTAGTTCATTTACATGAGTATGTCTTAGTATTTAGTCGTTTTTTGTTTATAAAAATTTGTTTCCTTATAATGTAATAAATGTTTTCGAAATAATTAAAATCACTGTTGTGTATGAAAACAAGTCTTTCTTGACATATTCGGAACCCCATAAATATGTCCCTTTTTTGTGGAGAAAGAAAGGGATATTGAGCACAATTAAAAACTTACTTATCGATAAAATTCGTGAGAAAAGTGAAATTTTTAGATTTTTGAAAATTGCGCAGAACCCTTAAGGTGTAGTGATAAATGTATAGGGACAAAAAATTGTCCTCTTCACAAGATCTTTCAAACAAAAAATAAGAAAATCGAAATCGGGCCATTAGGAGCTGAGATACAAAAAAATTTGGTGCAGCTAATAGCGGCCATCTTTAATGGCCGCCGAAATGATTAAATATTTCTGCCAGTTATATACATTATTTGATTTAATCTTCCTCATCATGTAATGTAAACAAGGCAATATTTTCAAGAGCTTTTATCGTCCCAAAATCTAAAAACATAACTAACTATCTGTTTATTAAAAAGATAGAGGAATAAAAAACCGCTCTCCTTGGCAATTCTTTGCTATTCGTCATCAGACTATTTTTTATCTGCTGTCAACTGAAACATAAAACATTGGAAGATAAAGTGGAGTAGTTTCCTCTAGAGAGCTCTAGTGGACGGTTTCGAACCTGATATAGATGGGATATATACCCTCCGCTTTTCCATGTACCGAGCTATTTGTGCAGCTCGCTGGCCATGGCTTTGGTCCGATAAATCTCGATACTGCACGTTCCCTGGCTAAGGAATGGCCTAGACCAGATTTTTACCCAATCAGGTGAGAATCTTCTGGCAACTACAATCTATTTTAGAACTGCAACGATAGGATCCAAGAGCTTCAAGAGCTGCTTGGTTGTCTGAAATGATTCTTATTAATCTGTATCTAGGATGCGTATGTTCAAGCCTTCTTACGCACTGGTCAATATCATAAATTTCAGATAGTCTCAAAGTTATTCTTACCTTTAGGTTGCAACTGCTTACTCCGGCTCCAGTCCGTAAAGGGTTTTGAAGCTGCCTATAAACCAACAACAATCTGCTCTTTGCAGCTCGGTTTATTCCGATCCCATTCATCCCTTCCAGGGAACAGGACATTAAAAGGCAGCTCGTAGTTGGGCATAACCTGAAAGCATTTCAGCGTGTTGTGATGCCATTTTACAGGCTGTTGCGTTCCATGACTAGCCTGCGGCATATTAATAACCGCTTGTTGAAATATGTATGTTGCCCACATGACCTCCCTCTCCAGGTAGATCTGGAGAGGGTGCACATCCAGAAGGATTTCCGAGGCATCAGACGGTATGGTATTTATTGCACCAGTTATTTCCAGGCATGCTTGCCTCTGTAACCCAGAGAGTTTGGCTTTGGTCATTTGTTGTGGCCCCTTCGACCACTAAACTATGGAGACATACGTTATCATTGCTCTAATGATGGCAGTTTACATCCAATACATTTATTGATGACCAATATCTCAGTATTTTCCACAAATTCGTCGGCATGTCCACAAGGACAGTCTTACTTCATGAATTATCTTTTCCAAATGATAGTTCCAGTTAAGTGATTTATCTACTCTAATGCCTAAGTATTTCACTTTACCCAGTTATCCAGTTTCCTTTTTCTGGTAAAGAGTCTTGTTACATTTTTGTTGGGATTAACAGACATCTGCTTCCTCTCACACCATATGTGAACTGTATCTAGTACCTCTTGAAGGGTACTAATTTACACTTAAGCCCTTGTCGTTTGGAGATTGTTTAGGAGTTATATAAGCTCATCCTTGCTTGCTGTACTGGAATCACCTGCAAATTTCAAGTTTGTAACCTTAGTTTCGCTTATACCTGCTCCACCCTGCTAGTTTTCCAGACCACATCTCATCACATATTCATTATAGAACAATACTTATTTTAGCCATTATAAGATATGAGGCACTGGTAAAAGTACCATAAAAACTTTAAGTCGGAATTATATAGTTAAGTAAGAGAAACTTTTGACAAAATAAGTATCGTAAAATTGATCAGACATAATTAATTAAATCCGCAACCATAATTCTGAAAATAACGGGGTTGCAGCTATTGTAACAAGTTACGGTGTTGGACCTAAACTTAAATCGCACCATTTCACACAATGAGCCAAGTGTATATTGTTGGATAGAGAGCAGGAAAACATACTGTTTAAGTTCTGGGTAATTTTACATAAGCTTCCTCATATAAAATTAATTTTAATGACACCACTCAGGTCAAGAATAGGTCTTAGAAGCATAACGATATTTGTGGAAGATTGGACGTGACTCTTCATTTGACAATTAGTAAAAAATGAGTTGCATGCTTTTTTTAAATGCAGCATCGTCATTTTTTTTTTCAGATGTATACTCATTTTCCATTTGAGAGTTTTCCGAAAATAGTTGTACAGGGTATGTATGTTAACATTAAAGCCCCATTTAACATCATTATTTTTGTAGTTGTGTATATAAAGTTCAAAAATAAAAATATAGACGAATATATGTATTTTCCAAAAATCATGTTAGAAAAACAATGAAAGTCGCAGTCCAGAGATATCTCCAAATATATCAACTTTATTTGTTATTGGGTTTTATTTTTAAAACCTCCCAAGTAAAGTTCATAGAAATTCAAGAATGGGGAGGTACTTTTTTTAAAAATTTTTAACGTCGCGTCGGTTAAAAATATAAAAAGAACAAAATGTTACTACTAAAAAAAGGGGTTTTAGTATTTGGCCAAATTCAAAGTGATCTTCAGTGATACAGCTTCACTTATTTAAATATTTTGGATTTAAGACATTACCAATGTTGTCACTTGAAAAATTAATGTAACCAAATTTTAGATCTAAGGGTGTCTTCATGTACTCTTTGAACTTGTGATGATTTTTTATGCAGACATTTATTTTAATCAATATTTCTTGTTACAGATGTTATGAAATATCTACACAACTAGAATGAATGGTAAGTTTTATATTTATGTGAATCTTGCAGATTCAAATAGCGTTACTTCTAATATAATAAAATTATCACTATAAATAACATGGCGACAACATAAATAGAATAAACGTAACAATTATGTTATTGAATGCAGAAAATTGGAAGTTTGCTTTTCGTAATCCATCGATATTCAGGGTAGCAAATTAAAAAAAAATCAGTAAGAGAAATATTAATAATTTGATAAGCCGGTATAATAATATTAATAAAATATTTTTTATGTTATAGATTGTACGACTAAACGTGTATTTTAACGTCATTAAAATGTTTTTGCACTTAAACTCAACTCACAGAAAATCGGTTTTTGCAAATAGTTCCGCTTCATAACTTCCTGAATTCAAATAAGTATAAATAAAAATACATGGGTATGTCTGAATCTGTATTTTTATTTCATGAAAACTTACCAATTTTTTTATTTATAAAAGGCGACCACATAAAAAATTTCAGATTTTATAAAGTAAGAGATTTTTAAATGAATAAATTCAAATAAATTAATTATTTACCTTTAGGGAGGAAAATGTACTGATTTTTTTTATAAAAGTGACTTTTCACGACTAGTGTTCTTTAGTCCGCTTATTAACATTGCTTTTGTAATTTTAGCATTCCAGCATTCTCTTGGACTTATTATCTTTCTCTTTTTTTATGGTTTCCATTCCCATCCCCTTCACATCTTCCGCAACATCTGCTCTCCCCCTATCGAGTTAATAATTGATGTCGCCTTTCATTATTTCTTTGCTCTCTTATTTTTCTCAGGATCTAATAATGGTATTTTGTAACACCTTCTCCAGTACATTATCTCAGCTGTTAAAGTTGTTTTGATCTAAAGCAAGGTAAAATGCAAAATATGAATATGCCGTAACAAACCGGAGCCCACGAAAATCTTATTTTATTTCCACATCCACCATCCACACAGTGGAACGGTAAAAAAAAAACTTTTTTTTTTGTTTAAAAAATATAACATAAAATGAAACATCGAGATTCTCTTCAATTTCCGTATGTCTGTCGAACTATCTATCCGCAAATTTTTTTTATACGCTCGATTACTCTGGAGCGGTTTATGATATTGACTTGAATTAAGTACACCTATGTGTCTCCAAAGTTTTCCGAAATTTTGTTTTGTGAACCAACATTTTCTTATGCAAAAAATCGCATTGCTGCATACCAGTACAGTTTTTCCAAGGGAAGAGCTACCTCAACCAATGTTTTTCTATAACCCAATATATATCTGGTGATATCGACGCTAACTCGCAAGTCAACGTAATTTACACAGGCTTCACTAAAGCATTTGACATGCTGTTAATTATAGTGTGACATTACCAGCTGCCCTTGATAAAATTAATTGGGGTGAAAAACGAACGAATCTGATAATTCTGACTTGGATTCTGTTTCAGAGGGTCCAAATACCTAAGGATACCCTGGTATCGTCCGCAGGTCAGACCACTTCTTTTGTTTTGGGGGTTAGGGTGAAAAACTAGCGAATCTACAATTCTGACTTCGGACTCGGTTTCAGAGGGTCAAAATACATAAGGGTATACCGGTACGGTCCGCAGCCCAGACCACTTTTTATTGAGGTGTTTTTTTTGGGGGGTTGGAGGTGAAAAAAGAACCAATCTGACGATTCTGACTTCGGATTCGGTTTTAGCGGGTCTAAATACATACAAGGATTCACTGGTCTGACCACTTTTTTTGTGTGTGGCTGAGTTATCATACCGGGTGGCTCAGCCGATAGTGAATGGATTTTTTTCAAATGGTGTAATGATGATATGGGATGAAATTTCCAATTATATGATTGATGTAAAGAACCAAAATGGCCGACTTCCGGTTTCGATGCAATTGACATGAAAATAAAATTTTTAAACACGACAACCTGTATATTTTTGCAATTACGTAAAAATTTATTACATAACTAGTTATGTAATGAAACTGACAGTTATGAAAAATGTGACGTTTCGTATCGTCAAAAATCAATTTAAAATTTGACATTTCATAACGGGGTTAGATAAACTACTGTTAATTATTTAAAACTATTTTTGTATGCATTTTTAGATAAATGCCTTTTTACATTAACATTTTGTTGAAAACTAAAAATTATTAGTATACAGCAAAAGTACACAAAAACCAACTATTTTTTCTGTGTCAATTATCACAGGTCTACAAGAAAATAAAACATGTCTGCACCTATCATGCCTTAAGTATTTTTGTGTGCTGAAACCGTATTTTCAATTTGAAAAAAAATTTAAAGTGAAAATTCGATTTCAGCGTACAAAAATACTTAAGACATGATAGGTTCAGTCCTTGGAGTAGAATTTTTTTTGTAGACCTCTGCACGGATCTACATAAGGACAAAATGACACATTGCATCTCTGATAATAATCAGTTGAGTTCCAAGTCAGAACAAGATATTAAAACATTTCGTCGAAAGAGCAGATTAGTTTCATTGTCTTAACTCATTTAGACTCCTACCCAACAAAGTCTTAAAGATATTGAATAAGTCGTCCAATGAGTCAATTTCAACTTGACGTGGCATTCTTATATTGTCATTATATTTTTTGAACCATCTTCAACAATAATAATAAAATAAGTATCGTCGTCAACAATGCAACTTTTAAATTACATACTACATCATGCATGTACAATAACTGTACACTGCGCTGCACTATGACACCAAACAACGTTTACATTTAATTGTTATGTAACTAAACACTAATTGTCCTAATCGTAAACAGTGTGTAAATTTCGTGGAACTACATGCTGTCATAACATAATACATGTAACTAATTTCATAAACATGTTCAAAAGCAATTAATATATTAAACTACACATCATAATAGCATTTTCCTTTTCTTCTTTACGTAAATGATTGGTTTAGGTAGTTCAATAAATTACTCTCTCATCTAAAATATTTCTCATATATACTATTCTTTCTTTCCTAGACGATTCCAATGATGTCAACAAGGCATGTGATGAATTCTATGAAAAACTATACTCAATTTTTGATGTGCATGTTCCGAAATACAAAAACACAAAGAGAAAAAAATTTCCTGTTTGGTATACAACCGAAATAATAAGAAACATTAAAGAGAGAGATAAGTACCGCAAAAACTACAAAAAATACAATGATATAAACTCATTAGAAGAGTACAAGCGCGTAAGGTCGACGATAAATCTACAGGTCAAGGAAGCATATAATGATTATTTAGAAAGTGTAGAAAATGCTTTGATAGTTGACCCTAAACATTTCTGGTCTTACGTAAATAACAAAAAAGGTACTACCACAATACCTGGCAGAATGTACACAAATGGTAAAGAAATTGAAAACCCGCAAAACATAGTAGATAATTTCAGTCAATTTTTCAAAAGTGTTTATTTACCGCTATCTGACGCTATACCAGCTCCTGATATCGTAAGTAATCTGCCGTGTATAAATATCGATCAATTATCAGAATCAGATATAAAAATAGCTATAAAAAGATTAAAAAATAAAATGACATCGGGACATGATCAGGTACCTAGCTTTTTAATCAAAGATTGCGCGAATGTGTTCACTGTACCACTGTTAACCCTATATAATACTGCACTACGAACCTCTACTTTTCCTGAGTGTTGGAAGTTAGCCAAAGTGTGTCCTATTTACAAATGTGGAAATAGGGCAGACATAGGGAACTACAGGGGTATATCAATCCTGCCCAATTTCGCAAAGGTATTTGAGGCGGCAATCTATGCTACGACTTATTCTGGTGTAAAAAATTCAGTTTCTAGTCATCAACACGGCTTTATGGAAAAACGCTCGACCTCAACAAATTTGGCCTGTTTGACACAGTTTATCTCAGAATCTCTAGACAATAGAGGTCAAGTTGACGTGGTGTATACCGATTTCTCTAAAGCCTTTGATCGCATAGATCACAAATTGCTAATAGAAAAATTAAATCACTTTGGTTTTAATGAGTTATTGTTGAATTTCTTTAAATCCTACTTAGAAAATAGGTTGCAGTATGTCCAGTATAATGGATTTAAGTCGAATACTTACCTTGCAACGTCAGGGGTGCCACAAGGTTCAAACTTGGGACCACTTTTATTCAATTTATTTATAAATGATTTATGTAAGGAATTAGAATGCGAAAAACTTTTATTTGCCGATGATCTCAAAATATATTGTAATATTAACAATATGGACGATTGCACAATGTTACAACAGGAGTTACACAAAGTGGAAGTATGGTGTACCTCTAACAAATTGGAAATGAACGTTTCGAAATGTAAGGTTATATCATACACGCGTAAAATGAATACTATCGAGTTCTCGTATACTTTTAACAACACGGAGTTGATAAGAAGTCAAACAACAAAAGACTTAGGTATTTTATTTGACTCTAAACTGGATTTCAGAAAGCACATTGATGCATCAACAAATTCGGCACTTAAGTCTCTAGGATTTATATTAAGAAACTGTAAAAAATTTTCTAATGTAGAAGCGCTCAAGACATTGTATTACTCACTTGTACGTTCAAAACTTGAGTATGGTGCGATAATTTGGGACCCGATTTATAATATTCATTCACAGTCACTGGAAAACGTTCAACGAAGGTTTATGAAGTACTTAGTTTTCAAGACAGATAATTATTATCCAGAACGGGGATACCCAAATACACTGTTATTGGTAAATCTAAACATGAAGTCGTTGGAGAATAGAAGGAGAGTGATCATTTTAGTATTCTTGTATAAACTAATCCATAATTTAATTGACTGTCCTGAGCTATTGTCAAAAATTAATTTTAGAGTCCCTAGATTGGAAGCACGTCAAAACGTTCTATTCTACTGTTCCACAAATCGTACAAATATCCTCAAAAAGTCTCCTATCTATTCTATGATGAAGTTATATAATACTGTTGGTGATCAAGTTGATATTTTCAATTCCAATTTAAATCAATACGTCAGTATGATTTCAACTGTGAACTAAGGAATGACATAAATGTAGCTATAGATTAACTTGTACTCTGTAAATATATATAATATATAATAAATAACACTTGATATGCATCAAATACATAGGTAAGGTATGATACACTGTTTTATATATAGAGTATGATAATGTGTATAGATAGTCTTAATTTAATTATTTTAATATGTGTTAAGTATAATGTGTAATTAATTTATCCCATGTATAATTATTGTAACTGTATTTTCCCATCTCATAATTGGCCTCGGCTGTTGGATGGTGTATTCAAATAAATAAATAAATAAATAAATAAATAAATAAATTAGATGTGTACACTGGGGTTTTTTGGTTAGTTTAAATTATAATTCTGTCGACACATAAAATCGAAACAGACCGAATAAGATGTGCAGAAAAATTTAATAATAATAATTTTCTCTGAATATGATTAATAAACCGAAATGTGAGAAAAACCGCTGCCCAAGGAATCCTTATTTCCACATCCAGATTTTCTATCCATGTATCTCATAACGAAAAAAATTTTGTTTGCGCAAATAATTGTTTATGGAACTTTAATAATATAATATTCGAAATCGCCAAGAACCCATAAAACGATATGCCATATCGTCAGTGGGGTGGGGGTGGTGTAAGGAGGGTGGTAGTGTGGGGTAGATGTTGTAAAAATGAAAATGAGGCTTTTGGTTCTTGTACACACACTAAATCATAATTTTACTTTTTTCACTCCCTTTAATAGTGGCGTGGGGGTGGTAATGAGGGTAGCTAATGCAGAAAATTATTTGAGATAAGGTCTCAAACAGGTTTCTCTTGTAGATATTAAATACCAATTTTATCAACTGTTACTTGTTTGATTTACCTATTTACTCCCATTTACCCCAATTTACCCGCAAACCCTTCAACGGAATAAAGTCAGAATATAATAATCTAGTTCCAGATCTCGTTAAAATATTATCGTGCCCACAAAAAAAGTTACAGACAGATCGATAGATAAAAAATTTTTTTGCTCAAACTTAAAATCTCGGTTTCGTGATATTTTAAGCTTATTTTAACAGTAAATATTTTCAAATTTTTTTTTTCTTTTCTAAACTTCTACTGGGTATGAAAGTAACATAATGATTTTCGTTTAAACTCACCGAAAATTCCACGATACACCTCAAGTTTTTACGTTCGGTAGACTAATGCGTTAAAGTGTGCAGACACCTCGAGTTAATTTAATATCAACAGCCAAGAAAATAAAAACATCTTACACTATTCGGTTTATGAATATGTTTATACCGTGTGTGTAGTCGCGGGCTAGGCATGGGGAGAAGAATTACAACATCGCGCGTGCCAGCTGGCTGAAATGAAATAACAGAGCTGGAATGCTCCATCGACGGACGAATTTACGGCTGACGGTGTTGTCAAATCTCTCGCGCTACGTGAATGTACATGCCTAATGGGAAATTACACGCACGGTATGTACTCTTCTTTACTCTATCTAAGATGTTTAGTGTATCGGCAGATGCGCATCCCTAGGTATAACTCACTGTTCCAAAAGAACAGTAGGCCAAACCAAGGATTTAGGATAGTGCCAAAAACAGTTTTGAAGCCCTTGGCTTATGTATTCAGACTAAATCACAATTTTATTTTTAACCTCCTTCAATAATAAGGTGGTCGATGTATATCTTCCGGTTGCGCTTCGCACTCAAAGTCTTGAAACATGGCGAAATTTTGCTGTTTTTCATCAGTTTTTTATAGTTATTAAACTCACTACTATCAAGACGCTATAGGTCCTAATGTGGAGTTTCGTGCATCAGGAACATGAAAAAAATTCAAAATCTTTATTTTAAAAATATTTATCGCTCGGGAAAAATGCTCAAAAAACGCAATTTTTACTAAAAATGGCAATATTTCGTAACTTCTGCTAATTTCACTTTTTTATTTTTAGTAAACAAACGGTGAATATATTTATGGTTTCTAATTTTGTTATTCAAAAAAGTATAGTTTAGAGTGAGATTTTTGGGAAAATTTTGGCATAATAGATCTTGATAGGAGGGTCGTCCTAATGAAGCTTTTGCGTCAGCACCACACACTTTTTTAGATGTTTCGGTCAGAAGTCACACCGTTCTACACCCGAATTTCCTTTGGAAATCCGCTTGCAGCCGTGTGCCAGTTTGTATTAGATTTTTTATGTCCTCATCCGTGATGTTCCTTAATAGTGGAGAAGGGGAGATATTGCTATCCCACCAAATCATGTTGACGTAATCTGTTGCTTCGAAGTTGAGTTTTGGCGTGGTGGCGTTTCGAATAGTCCTTTCCTTGCAAAGTGATCAAGCTTTCAACACTCAACGCAGCCCCAGTTCCCTGATATGTCTTCTTTCACCCACATCATTGCAAGGATCAAATTTTCCGGGTGAGCAAAGAAATCGCTTCGCTCAATTACTGGGTTGATGACTGTAGATGTTGAGTTAAGTACCGTGATATTCCGATGGCCTCAAAAACTATCTTTGGATCATCTGTGACATTTTTGCTGGTTTTAGTTTTGAACCAGAGAAACATGTAACATTTCGAAAGAAAATGTATCAACTGCCTAATTTCATCAGTAGGTTTTTCTAAGCTGCCTTATAGTCTGAGAACTGTTTGCTGCCATCAACCATCTTGAGTGTGAAAAAATTTCGCCTTTGAGTGCGATGCGCTATCGGAAGATATTTTTCGATTTGAATTTTTTTTCTTCATTTTGCTTATCTGGGCGATAGCCAACTGTTCTGGGGTATAGCAATAGAAAAATTTTTAAAAATGTTTTTTCGGCCCACCCTAATCAGGATCAATGCGATGTGTGTTGAGGTCCTCTATCACCCTGCGCCGTCTGATCCGTCCTCAATGAAACACCCTGTATATACAGATGACAAAACTAAGCAGAATACAAAGTTGAGCGAACGTGTTGGCAGATTTCCATGTAACAAATCATTAAGACTATATAAATGATAAAAAATTGTGAATGAAAACGATGCGCAAAACGCTGAGGCATATATCATGCCAAACTTAATAAAACTCTTCTAAAGCGATATAGTCTTTAGTATAGTCTCTAACATACATCTTAAAAATCACACCTTCAGCAAGACCATAGAAGTATTTTATAAATTTAACAGGGTAATATACCCACTGTATTAGATATTTTAAATCCCTACAGTGCAGAGCTTTCAAGTTTGAGTACTTCTACTAGTTATAAAAATGACGCTCAGCTAAAACCTGCCATTACAGAGAAAACTATAACTCCGATATACTAAACCAATGACATTGTCCTTTATCGGCAACGCCGCAGAGCTTGGTTTATATTCAAAGAGCACGAGACAACAAAATTGAACGTAAAATTGAGGTGAGGCGTTTAAAAAAGATGTAGCGGTTTAAGTACGTGTTTATGGGCATAAACCGGTTTAATCCACTTTTATTTGTTGCAACTGCAAACGCGTAAAATCGACACTCGTTTCGGAACGTGCGAAATCTCTATCGCCGTGTTCCACAACTTTATACTCAGACACATTTCAGCAAATATCAGCGGGAATTTATGCGCCCGTGTTCGCCAAATATTATTGCAATGGTTTTAATTTAATAGCTCGCAGTTATTCTTGTGGGAAAACTCGTCAGATTATTGGATTATTTTTACTTGTGTATTACTTGTGTGTTGGTTTAGCCAAATTTTAGCGGTGCAATAAAAAAGTTAATGTTTGTAGATGGCATATTAAGCAGTTACTTTTTATTTTTTGGGGATTGCCATACATAACACCAAATATGTAACATAATATTAAATTATAAATTTTTATATAAACCGACCATGTTTTCACTCATGGTAGTAAAGTAATAGTAAGCTATCTTAAAGAGAGAGGTCTTAAAAAAGAAAAATTAATAGTTATTCGAAAAGTTTGATTTATTAATTTACGTCATTTGTTTATTTAACAAATAAACTTTTAAAACATTTTTCTTCTATCAATATCTAAAAAACGGCTGCCTAAGGAATCACTACTTCCACATCCAGATTTTCTATTTAAGTCTTTCACAGCGAAAAAAAATTTGATACTATATTTGTACTCCACTACTTTAAAATGTAATACTGATATCGTCGTCCCCAAAAACCCATAATACGATATGCCACATCGGTAGTGGGGGTTGGTGGTGGTGATGGTTGTGTAGCATGCACATAGGTGCTTTATAAGTTTTTTTTTTTTTTAATTTTCTTTTTAATGCCTTTATTTATATTAACGTCCTGGCGATATATATGAATTTATTTGATTTATATCAGTTAATAATCATTTTAGTCAAAGCGTCACAAACGTCGCGAGAACGTGAGGCGTTTCGACCTGCCGGTGGTAGGCAAGGTAAATTCAGAAAGCCGCAGGAATTGATCAGATTGTTGCACTCCGTGATTGACGATTATGCAAATTTTGTTTGTGTTATACCTGAGTTTAAAATATTTTAAAATAAAAAGGATGCTGGCGGAAGAGGTTGAGGATTATGTTTCAAACATGCAGGAAAATAAAATGAAAAAAAAAACCTGCTTTACAACACTTTTTGTCAAGTACGTAAAAATAATAGTTTCGGCGGATAAGGGATCTATGTGGAATTAAATTTGATTTGATGTGGCTTTTATTTCTCACTGGATTCCTCGGGGGGGGGGGATTTCGAGGGGAGGATCATGGTGGGGTAAGTATTTTGTTTCGTGGCGTAAGGGATGTTTTGTGTTATTTGGTCCTCTCACTGAAACCGGTACCGTACCTTGATATTCATTTCATATATTGCGGTATCGTCACAATTTCAAAGTTTTATTTCCTTACGTACGTATTTAGAGTTGCATACTTAATAAGAAGCAGAAGAGGGATATAGGATATGACGAGTTGAAATTTGTAGCGCCATGTAAAATCGACAGTTTATACTCCGTTGCGATAACAAGAAGCTGCATTTCATTATTTCTGCTGCTTAATTTGTTTAAATTTCAATGTTGGAATAAAAAATATACCGCAATTTATGATTATTGGCAAAAGCCTTATTACCAATTTTTGCTTTTATTAGTGATGGCAAGCAACTTAGTGAATATGTAAGAACAAATTTTATTGCTTCACAAAAGATAGCGTTTAATATGGCGTCTTTCATTTCCTATAGCTGCGTTATATCTCAAATCTCAATATTCAATCCTTTACGAGTTCCATTTCGAACAGAATGAAACTGGGCGAAAATTGTTTAACACCGCAAATTATCCGTAAGTAAATAATAAAGAAATAAATTTTTAACTCACAATTGGTGGCAGCCATCTTAGAGAGCAGTCATGACATGCCTCGTTTCATTTTAGGGTGTTAATATTGGAGTAAACGTTAATGTTAATTTTGGACTTAATATTAACGTTATGTTAATGTTGTTTAAACATGTGCCAAGAAAGTTAATATCATACGTTAATTGTTAGTAGGATGTACATAGAAGGTAAATTAGGATTATTTGGGAAACAATAGAGGGTGATATGGAATCATTGGAGGAATTTTTTTATGGAAGATTCTGGGAGTATTTAATAAGACACGGGGTACTCCCTGGTTATTGTTGAAGACGTCTAGAATCCGGCGCTTAGACAAGTAGGGGATTGGATTTTCCCATTTTCATCCCGCACAATTGGTTTGGAGTTCAAATTCGTTTCCAGAAATTTTCAACTAAGTGTCGCATATAAATTATCACTTATTGTTCAAACTTATACGTATTTTTGTTTTATCATTTTCCCATCTTACCAAGTATAAACACGTATCATTCTTAAATCATTCTTAAGTTTTAAAAATTATTTTAAATTTCAATATTTTCTATTCGGTTAAACAAATAAGTTATAACATTTAAATATATTATTTATAATTGAATTATTTACGTAATGTTTATTTTTAAGTAAATATAAAGGAAGCTGTTTGTGTGGAATTTGTGATCACAATTTCTACGATATAAAGGTTGTTCATGCCATACATTAATAATCATTTAAACAGCATACTGTCAGAAATAGCACAAAACTAATTTTAAGGTATCCGTTTGATTGATTTCTAATGAAATCAATTTAATAAATAATTTTGTTGAATTATTTCAGTATTGTGATACAGACAACAATCCTGAATTTATAGTGAGATAATAACAGTCATTTTTCTTTTACCAGATGCATCTATTTATTCTTAACTTTCACCAAATTTATTGAACAAGTTTACTCCTTTCTTTTACAACTTTTAAACTTATAATAATTTGATTAATTTGTCTTTCTAATAATCAAATCTCTACTTAAAGTGTAAGTTTTATATATAGAAAAATTGGCGCCCTTATTTCTCTCTAGGTAAATTATTATCAACATTTAACTCCTCACGTTACGCCACATGAATAAAGTATTCTTGACTCATGACTCATCTACCGAGACTTTCAGCTACCGGTGATGGAACTTGTTTCCCTCTAAAAATATTTTATTAAACTGCGATGTTTCAGTGGTGGTGGGGATAGTTCAACTTTTCTTAACTCAAGTTGGTTTGTAAATATAAGTACTGTTCCAAAGACTAGTAGAAAAAAGTCTTTTCCAAATAATTGGCTTTTTCTGCTACCTTGTACTTTAAGTATTTCCAAAATGAGCGGAAGTTTTAATTAAGAGACATTTTTTCTCTAAAAATAGAATATAAAATATTTATTTTTTTGTTGTGAACCCAATAATCCGGGAAAATAATGTAGGTAACTTTTATTTTACTATTTTTAAAGCTATACGTCTTCCTTTCTTTTTTAAACATGTATCATTGTAACTGTATTTTAGAAGTAAATAAATATTATTATTAACGGATTAGAAACTTTACGTACATTTCAATATTTGGCGGAGGCGCTAGGAATAAAAGAAATTAATTATTTTTTTTATTTTATTTATCTATTTGTTTAGGATACAACTACCCAGGCAGATAAAAATCCAGTTACAGGACAGGAGAGAAAAACATTATTACAGAAAAGTATGCAATAAATACATACTCTACTTAAATAACATTAAAGTAGAATTTTAAAATATTTTTGGTTTAGATGCAATACAGATTGCTTTGTTTTCAACCTATGTACAAAATATATCAACGCCATCTTGCTGAAATGCTGAAGTATCTACATAAAACTCTTACCTTATACTGAAAGTTGATGAATGTACAATTAAATCAACACAGAGCAATTTCCAATAGTTTGTAACCTATAAGACGGTAAAGAAAACCAATGTTATAGTTGAGTAAATAGGGTTTTTTTGCTGGACGAAAATGGTATAAAGCTAAATTTTGGCATGGACGTTCAGAATTGGCCCAGAAATAATAATCCGTCGAATCTCACGAATCCGCTGTGCGCTTTCGCCGCCATATCCAAAAAAATGGCTGTAAATAGGCGCGGAGCTCTATTTCCAACATTAAATTAAAGTTATTAATAACAGAGAGAGTTTCGGGAGTCCAGACTTTTTTATTGGAAATTTCTTTCTCTTTAAGAATCTTTCTTTAAAATTTCTTAAATATTAATAGTTTTCGAGTAAAAAACGAAATTCGTTATTTTTTCAATCTGCATTTGTTTATAACTTTTGCAATTGTTTATCTGCGGATTTGAAACTTTTGCACATTTTTCTAGACGTCATTCCCAATCCAATGAGCCCTCACTCATATTTTTACGAGCTTTATCAAAAATTAACACGGCTTTGAACTTGTGAACTAGTCTATAAACTAAGCTCTTTTTAAATGTAATCAAAATTATCTTGAGTACCATTACATATATCAAAATTTTTGCGTCATCAATTTTACAACATCAAAAACTATACAACATTGCTGTGATATCAGCTTTCAAAACTGATATTAAAATACATGACACGCCCCTCTTAAAAAAAATAAATATAATATTTAATAAACACAAACTATACAAAACATTTCAGAAACCTAATCTACATGGAGGTTTAATAATTCTACCAGTTGTAGTTTTATATCTTAGGCTTGAGTTACTATCAGAACTTGGGTTCATTGAAACAATCTTTTGTGGTTTCTTTTTGTGTCGCAGCACTATTTTTCATAGGCCAGCTTCTACTAATTCGTCGTTGGGATAGTGCAATAATTTTTATTGTATCCTTGCCTCTCTAAAACCTAATACGATTTGATCACGTATTAATACATCCTTATCTTTGAATTCACAAGTAGATGCTAGCTGTCTTAATACAATTATAAATCTGTCAACGGATTCTCCTGGGAGCGGATCTCTTTTAAAAAATTTATAAGTATTAGGTTTCTGTAATGTCTTGTACAGTTTGTGTTTGTTAAGTATTTTATTTATTTTTCAATGCAATCGGAATTTTCCTAGGCGCACAAACACTTGAAATATGTAGCCCACTGTCTCACTATTATTTTCTTTAAATGTAGGATTTAGGTAGTAGAGGCAACTTATTGAATGCAACTCTTGTGACGTAGACGTTGTTAACAGAATAATTAAATACGTCATAGCTTTGTCTTTTCTAGTTGGTATAAAAATATTCGTTTCAGAATTGACGAACATTCATTTAAAGTCATCAATAAATTACGAATAACATCAGTTTATTTTATAAACATTCCTCCTTGTTACTCAAAACTAAAACAAGCAAAAAAGGTAACAGAGTATTACATGCATTTAAATGAAAAATTAGCCGAGCTACAGGGCTAACTTAGACATACTTAAAAAAATGTTGGAAAGTTCTCCCCGATTGGTATTCCAAAGATAGATAGAGTTTTAAAACTTTATTTGCCTCATTTCACTAATAAGTTTAGAATGTTGCTTGATTCTTTTTGTTTCAACTTGGGTGTTTCGTGCCGATCCGAAACAACTCCTTTATTTTCATCATTTTATTTCTTTTCTTCTTATCAATTTAATACATACTTTCCATAATAAACATGTTTGTGAATTCTTTTATAAACTTCATAACAGAAGTTAAAACTTGGAAAATCGCTTTTTAAAACAACCTCCTTCTCTACTTTTTGGTACTTCTCAGTCTTTACATAATTATGAGAAATAATTTTACTGTTAAATTTATGACACATTCTAGAGCTAAGTTGATTAAAAAAATTATAGATAACACATAAATCATGTTAATAGATATTCTGTGATACATGTATTATTCTAGTAGGCCTTCATCCACTGTCTCTCAACATCATGCTATCTGTCGCCTCTGCCTCTCAGACGCGCACGGTCTCACCTCCTTGATGATATTAGCCTAACATCAACTTCGTCAAAGCATATCGATATTTCATTTAAATGTGCTATTCATTAGGAATAAGACTCTTGAAATAGACATTTACTTAAATCTCTCTAAACAAGCATAATTTCTTTGCTTTACCGAACACTTTTCAAATTGTGAGGAAATTCGTTATTTAAATATTGTAAACGTTAAAGTGTCTCTTAGTACTGTATGAAAATCCGCTGCCCAAGGAATCACTACTTCCACATCCAGATTCTCTATCCAAGTCACTCACAACGGAAAAACTTTGTATGTGGAAATAATTGTTTATGGAACTTTAATAATATAATATTTGAAAACCTATAAAACGACACCCCACATCGATAGCGGGATGGGGGTGGTGATAGTGGGGGTGGATGAAGTAAAAAAATATTCTGAGGTTTCTGGTTCTTGTACATGCACTAAATCACGATTTTTTTTTATCCCCTTTAATAATGAGGTGGGGGTGGTAATGGTAAAATAACGGTAAAGTTTTTTTGAGATCTTAGCTTCTCTTGTATATACTAAATATCAATTTTATGGACTCTTACCTGCTTGATGTACCCATTTACCAAATTTACTCCAATTTACTCCCCAACCCTTCGACGGAACAAGATGAAAAATATAATCTAGTTCTGGATCTCGTTAAAGTACATATGTGTACCAAATTTCAAGTCAATATCTTAAACGGTTCCAGAGTAAACATGCGCACAAAAAAAGTTAGACAGACCGACAGACAGACCGACAGACAGACAGACAGAAATATTTTTTCGCTCAAACTTAAATTCTCGACGTTTCATGACATTTTAAGCTAAATAATATTCTCTAATTTTAAGCCTATTTGAACAATAAAAATTTTTTTGTCGTTACTAAACTTCCACTGGATGTGGAAGTAAAAATATGGCCACGGTGGTGCTGCTATCCTAGTTAATGATGATTTAAAACACAAAGCCAGGGATGATATTACAAAAAATTCCATCGAATTACATTGTGAATTGGTAGCTGTAGAATTGATTGACTTGGATACAATAATTATCACATCATATAGGTTATCACTGGAAGACTTAAACACTTATGTCATTTGTTTAACTAAAATATTGACCAAGCTAAATATAAAAATAGAAAAAGTAATTTTAAATGATGATTTCAATGTCAAATTAAAAAGAGTAAATTAATTTGTCATACTTTTCATTCTTTAAATATGAAACAAATAATAAATGAGAACACAAGATTCTCAAACAGCCTAGACAACATATTTGTGAGCGTTTCTGACTATGCGTATATAAAATATCAATCATATGTAATCGACCCCAAACTATACGATCATAGTGCAGTAGTTATGGACATAAGCCTGTTTAATATCAAATCAAATACACCAAGCTTCATTTACATTAGAAGCTGGCTTGCAAAAATTTTACAACTTAATAGAAAATGCAGATTTTAACACTGGTAAAACATCCCATTTATATTTATATTTATATTTATATTAGACATTTTATTACAAATTAAGAAAAAACTAATTAATCTGATTCTACATAGATTAAAGAAATACCTTACTTATTTATTTACCTGGCTAGCTCCCAAGTTAAAACTTACACTTGGCATAGTTTTGAAATAAAACTCAACATTAAAAATATAACAAATATATTACTTAAAATTGGTAGAGCAAAGAGAGATATACAGAGTGGAGGCAAATAAAATGTGCTGACGACAATAATATTCTACAAACAATTTATACAAAATGTAACGTACACATGTAACGTAAAAAAGGTAATAATATGCGGTAATTTACAAAAATAAGGCAATAATGCTTGGCAGATGGCCACAATACATAAAAACTGCAAGGAATACTCTACTGAAAAATAAGATAATAAGTTGATTAGTTGGCCAACGCAATATTACTTTTCGAAAACGTTACAGAAAATAGTACTAATAAACATGTTTTGATAATGGATATGGACATAATGTATCAGTCATGAATTAATTAACTAAACTTTTCAACTCCATTAAAAGCCCATCTGAATAAACAGATATCTTTAAACTAACAGAAATCATTCTTATTTATATAAGAGGTAAATGCAACATTCAACGAATTGAAAAAAATAAGTTTTCTGTACTTGGAAAACAAATAGCAACTTATTTGAATTTGCCAAATCCTTAATTTTACACCGGTCATTGCTTTCGGAGATCTTCGGCTACGCTATACGTGGATAAAGGTGGCAATATTACGAGGTTGAAGCGTCACGGAGGCTGGAAGTCCTCACTCGTAGCTGAAGGATGCATCGACCAATCTGTTAAAAATAAAATGATAACAGCCGAAACTATTTCAAAGCAAGTGAACAATGCTGCGGCTTCTACTTCTACAGCTGCTAGAGTCGTTAATGCTGATAGTATTACTACCGTTGAAAATAGTGCTAAGCATACTATAACACAAAATATGCCCTCATCAGTTCAGTTTATTAATTGTAGTAACATTAACTTACATTTTACTTCCACATCCAGTGGAAGTATAGTAACGACAAAAATAATTTTTAAAATTTTTTTGTTCAAATAAGCTTAGAATGTCATGAAAGGTCAAGATTTTAAGTTTGAGCGAAAAAAAAATTCTGTCTGTCTGTCTGTCTGTCGGTCTGCCTGTCTGTAACTTTTTTTTGTGCGCACGTTTACTCTGGAACCGTTTGAGATATTGACTTCAAATTTGGTACACGTATGTTCCTTAATGAGATCTAGATCATCTTGTTCCTTCGAAGGGTTGGGGGGTAAATTGGGGTAAATTTGGGGTAAATAGGTAAATCAAGCAGGTAAGAGTCCATGAAATTGGTATTTGGTATATACAAGAGAAGCTAAGGTCTCAAAAAAAAGGTTGGCATCAGCTACCCCCATTACCACCCCCACCCCATTATTAAAGGGGATGAAAAAAAAATGTGATTTAGTATGTGTACAAGAACCAGAAACCTCAAAATATTTTTTTACTTCATCCACCCCCATTACCATCCCCTATCATCACCCCCACCTCACTACCGATGTGGGGTATCGTTTTGTGGGTTTTTGGGGTAGAGGATTTCAAATATTATATTATTAAAGTTCCAAAAACAATTATTTCCGCATACAAAATTTTTTCGTTGACTTGGATAGAAAATCTGGATGTGGAAGTAGTGATTCCTTGGGCAGCGGTTTTGTTGAAAAGAAATAAATAATTTAAAAATTAACATTTTTTATGCATTTATATATTATGTATGTATCACTATATTTTATATACAGGTTAGTCGTATATAAAGTATAGTATATAACTCACTACAATGGCTATTATTACCTCGGATGGTTACAACACTCGCTTGCCGCGCTCGCGTTGTAATCTCCATCCTCAAAAATAATAGCCTTCGTTATAGCATCGTTGTATAGTATACCATTATTTATTAAACTATGTTATCTATTACCTAAAGATTCTTTGCTAGCCTGTTATTTTTCTCTCTTCCACTCCATTATTAAATTGCAATCATATTCTGGACTAACGCATCCCACAGTTCTCGAATAAATTACTTACTTATTTACTTACTAAACCGCAATCAGAGCGCATTGCTTGAAGTTTGTCCAGCAGGTATATAAGCTCATTATCATATGTAACAACCAAAATCGTATCATCTGAAAATCTCATGTTTTAATAGTAACGCTTGATTTACTATGTACAAAGCCATGATATTGGTTAATTATAACAGAGCTAACATGTGAGTAAATTCAGCGAAACTTACAACTTCTAGCTTACATATCAAAAGTAACATCTCCATCAAATTTCAGACTTCTGGATACAGGGGTTTAGACTGTACGTTGACGACTCCGTAAGTTAGGACAAACTACTTTATGTACTTATATAGATTAAGTTTTCTTCATTTACATACTGTTAATACTAGGTTTTGTTATTTCATTGAAAATGTTGTATTACAATTTATTGTATTTTATTGCGTTACAGAAATTATTGTATTATTTAGCGGAGCGGATCTGGTTTTGAAATGAAACCAACTTTAAAATTTTTTTTTGACAATTCGGTTACACGCGTTCTCTTTTATCATGTTATCAACTTAGTTCAGCTTAATCACACGGGGTGGCGGAGGAATTCGCATTTAAAATTCGCAAGAACACCTCTTTTTTACGATAACTTTGTTATTATTGACCTGACGAAAAAAAAGTAAAATTAAAAATTGAACATCTCGCAGAAGCGCATAATCGGACGGTAACTTTTCGTGAATTTTTTTTTTAAATACTCATTTTTTGCCCTAACACTAATACACAAAAAAGTAATTCCTTAATTTTTTTACGAAAAAAAGAAGATAAGATTTTTTGGGGTAGGTGAAATAGATAAGAATTAATGGAGCCGGAGGATTGGGGTGGTGGGCCAATTAGGGGAGGGGAGGGAGGTAGGGAAAGGAAAATTATTCAACCCCTCGAACTTTTTCCCTGTCGTGCGATTTTCAAAAACTAAAATGGAATTTCTTCGTTATTACGTCTAATATTTGACTGAATGATTTTTTAAATTTTTTTCAAATAAACAAATTTGTGGGAGGGGAAGAACTTTTTGAATTTTTTTAAAATGAATTTTTGAGCATGAAGGAAATTTTTTTACATACTGGAGCGGATCTGGCGAGACAAAGAGGAGTTTTGAAACCAACTTTTTTAATTTTTTTTTTTTTGACAATTCGGTTACACGCGTTCTCTTTTATCATGCTATCAACTTAGTGAGATTTTCTTTATCTTTAATTTAAACAAAAATTAGCGTAATCCAACTAATAAGAAGGGAGGGAGGGGGCATAATGCGTTTGCGCGAATAAAGAGTTAAGGAAAAGGGATAGGGACTTCGGAGCTTAATATTCGGATATATAAATCCTTTTTCCATCTTAATATTTTATCAGTCTACCCTTGATCAAATATTAAACTTATTATAAATAATTATTTAACACCGTCGCGAGTTTTCGCGGCGCATTTCTCTAGTTTTAGGTGTGTATTGAATACATAAAACAATTATTTTTCCGCTTAACTCGCTCTAACTCAAAAACGGCACAATGGATTACTCTCAAATTTTTATCGTGTTATCACTATATATTTGTTAACATAATGTGTATAATGTGTTAATATGTAGGTCAAATTTTAATAAGTGTAGGAAGCATTATTTTTTTCTAAGGCTATGTCGAAAATTTGCATTCTCAAATGTAACATGCGGGAAACTTTTTTATTTGAAACTTTTTAGATTATGCGCTTCCGCGAGATCTTCAATTTTTTATTTTACTTTTTTTCGTCAGGTCAATAATAACAAAGTTATCGTGGAAAAACATGTTTTTGCGAATTTTAAATGCGTGTAACCGAATTGTCAAAAAAAAATTTTTAAAAAGTTGGTTTCAAAACTCCTCTTTTTCTCGCCAGATCCGCTCCAGTATGTATTTCATTGTGTTTATTGTATCGACCCGATAATCGGTTTTCTCTAAGTAAATTCACTATTACTATTATTATTGCACTTATATTGCTGTATACGATAGAACATATTTACTATTTAATTAATTGATATGCATTACCATTAAATTTAATATAGCCCAGATGACAAATTTTATAGTGAAATGTCCAAAAACTTGCAAAATGAATAACTTTTTTTTTATGAGTTCGTGAAAGTATCTGGAATAATATCCTGAAAAGTTTACATTCTGCTCGGATGCAGAACATCATCCATTTTTTCAAAATTTTGAAATTATGTCACAGTAGGAGAAAATAAAAAAATACAGGTGGATAAACTGCGTATTTCTGAACAAAAAATGTCTTAATAAAATTTATCGCTAAAGCCACGGTATTCCTGGAAAAAATAGTGAAGTAACTTTGTCACTCTGCGCGGCCAAGCGCATGGTTAAATGCATGCTATGGAAGTATGGAACCTCTAAAAATTCTTAGCAGTTCTAACGAGTGAAATAAAGCCTTTTCTCTTTCTGATTACACATTTTTAACATTTTTCTTAGTGAATAGGAGAATAAATAGTATGCAGGGACAATATACAGGGTGTAACGCAACTTACCCGAAAATTTTTAAACCATACATACATAGAAGTAGATTTCATAAAAAAAAATTTAATAAAAGTCCAACACAGAAAGATACACATTGTTAAAGTTACAAATTGATGAAAATGGTGATTTATTGAACTTTTACTTAATTGAAAGACTGTTGTATTAAAAAAAAAGTAGGTACTAAAAAAATTTAAAAAAATTAACTAAAAAATTTAATTTCAAATAGTAGGTTATTTTAACATTTCCATTAATTTGTAACTTTAATAACAGGTGCATGTATGGTTAAAATTGTTAGGGAAAAATGCGTTACACCCTGTATAATTATGAACGCATACACAGACACCACACATAGCCGCTGGATCGAAGCAGATCTGCCGCGCCGTTACTCGCATGAATTTTTACCTGTCTTTACTGTATTGTATTTATTACAGGTACACCTCTCCACATTTCAACTATACCCAATCGATTCCTTATACATTTATTGATGTATTTGAAAAGATTCAGAATTTATATTCAAAACTATAGAGTTATAAGGATAAGATCGAAAAAATGCATACAAGTAAAATAATTTGTGTTTGAACATCCGAAAAGTATACATTTTTTTTCCGAAATAGTGATATTTTATTTTTTCCCATGCGTCAAGTTTTCGGCAAGTTACAGCCTCCAATATATATTTATAAAAAAATCATCAAGCAAAGAAATTAAAATGATTTGAGATGTACCTTTTTTTAATCCACGTTACTACAACTTAATAAACCATAATAATCATGAAATGTGTAGATACTTTTTAACAGTTCTCAATGAAGAAAGAATTTTTTTGAAGTGCTTTTATTTTTTTCTATATTTTTTATTGCGACGATTGAGTTCAGGCGTGATATTATGTATCTAAGTATATTTTTCGCATCCATTTTTGCTTGTATTGTTTAAAACAAAAAAGCATCGAAAATAACGTAAATAACTTTACTTGACTATTTTTCCGGGAATACCGTGGCTTTAGCGATAAATTTTGTTAGGACATTTTTTGTTCATAAACTCCATCTGTATTTTTTATTTTTTCCTGCCTTAACTTAATTTCAAAATTTTGAAAAAATGGATAAAAAGAATTCGTCCGACCAGAAAGTACATCCTTTCTGGAGACATTATGCGCCAGAAAATAACGTTTTCCCGGGCTAGGCTGGAAAGTGACAGTAGAGATCGGCAAAGTCTTTTCCGATCCCTGCTATTCTCGTTTCTATGGAAACATTTGTGTTAATTGTTGAGATAAGTGTCAAATAGATAAATAAACTTGACTTTTACGAGTTGTCAAAATAGTAGAGTGCTCGGTGCCCAGATATACGCATGAAAATAAGTTCTTTGGGGGTTTCGTTGTTACAAGCTGAATTTGATATAAAATTAATGATGATATACTGATGTTTCAAAATCTCAAAGCCGTCAAAAAATATCCTACTCAAAAAACGAGTTATTTCTTACTGAATTAGGTGTTTTGATATTTCTACTTTTGAGTAATAGCAAATCCTTTTAACCATGAATAGGGCTAGTCAAAATAAGTAGGTTTTCGAACAGACCCACCTCGAGAAATCATGCCTGCTCCCCCTGCCCCCCTCAAAGGGGCTGCCTGTATCTGCCTATATATATTTTTTTTTTTCTCAAAAACGGTATTAGCTAGAGGAATGATCTTGGCGCCATTCAATATAGTATAAAATTTTGCACAAGACTCTCCATTTGCTTTTTGCTGTTTTCTTTTTTTTAAGGCGCCACAGCAAAAAAAATGGTGAGGAGCCTTCCAACAATGACACATGTTTGGCTATACCTCTAAAACGGCCCAATAAATCAAAATTCTACAAGATATAAAAAATAAAGACCATTATTTTTTCTATCGATTGGTATATTATTTGTATATGTTATTTGTTTATATAAAGCCGTCAGTGGCGTAATTAGAGAAAGATGTACATGTGCATAATGAATTTATTTAAAATAATTTATTATTGTTGTTAAAGACAATAATGTAATAATTTTGAACAGGTACAATCAAATACTTTCGCAGTTTGTAACAACAATAATAAATTATTTTAAATAAATTCATTATGCACATGTGCATCTTTCTCTTTGTACGCCACTGACGGCTTTATATAAACAAATAACATATACAAATAATATACCAATCGATAGAAAAAATAATGGTCTTCATTTTTTATATCTTGTAGAATTTTGATTTATTGGGCCGTTTTAGAGGTATAGCCAAACATGTGTCGTTGTTGGGAGGCTCCTCACCCTTTTTTTGCTGTGGGGCCCTATAAAAAAGAAAATAGCAAAAAGCAAATGGCGCCAAGATCATTCCTCTAGCTCCTACCGTTTTTGAGAAAAAACATATATATAGGCAGATACAGGCAGCCCCTTTGAGGGGGGGGGGGGGGCAGGGGGAGCAGGTATGATTTCTCGAGGTGGGTCTTTCGGAAATCTACTTATTTTGACTAGTTCTATTCATGGTTAAAAGAATTTGCTATACTCAAAAGTAGAAATATCAAAACACCTAATTCACTAAGAAATAATTCGCTTTTTGATTATAATGACCTTTTGAGTAGGACACTTTTTGACGGTTTTGAGATTTTGAAACATCAGTATATCATCATCAATTTTATATCAAATTCAGCTTGTAACAACGAAACCCCCACGGAAGTCACAATAAGCGTATTAATGCACTCTACTAAAAGTCAATTCACAAGTTATGGAAAATATGGATTCAGATTTTGAAGTGTCGGCCGACAAAAAAATATTGTACGTTACACGAACGAAAAACAGTGTTCTGCAGGTCTCCCCAAGCTTCCAGGACTCACCTGCGGTTCGCCCTGCAAAACACCACTTTCCGGTCTTGTAACGTAAATTACTATTTTTTTCACTTTTTTTTTTGTTCTGCGTCCGACCGAAATGTAAATTTTTCAGGATATTATTCTATACACTTCCACGAACTCATTAGAAAAAAATTATTCATTTTGCAAGTCTTTGGAGGCAAATACCTTCAACGACTGGGCTAATAGACAAAAAAATGGTTAAGAAATAAACTTTCATGTGGAATATATCAGAAAGAGGGTTATTGAAGTAAACACTCTACACTTGGTGCTACCACCATAAGTAAGATGACGTTGGCCCATTACAAACGAAGCGTAGTAAAATCGCAATGCATAAAACATTGCACTTCGCTATCTTAAGAGCTTTTTTATTAATGGAAAAGTATAAATGGCACCCAAACTAATGATTTGAGTTTAAATTCATAAATCACAATGCTAAAATATATTTGCATTTTAGCATTAAACTACAAGAGGCACTTTCTTAAAACAGATATAGTGTTCTTGCGAGGAAGAAAACTCTCTCAGCTACAATAATCGAGTTCTCACAAATGGTTGTTATGAATCCTTCTATTGCAGGCATTAATACTTTTTAGAAAAATAGTAATTTTTCGAAAATTACTATACTGGAAGTTTTAAAAAATGTATCAATATTCCTGAGGCAGGTAGTAATTTTGGTGGCAAATAAAATTAAATTAATGGACAATACAAAAATACAGTCATCGATTCTTGATACACTCACACTTAGTTTAACGAAAATGATTAATATTTATATCTTAGTTTGATATAAATAAAAGTAATTCATGCCAAAGTAAGTGCGGCGGCTCGCGGCTAGCCGATCTTGTGCGGGGCGGGAACCGTGGGTCCTATTTTAACTGAACCAGAGGAAGACTCAACAATTTCGCAGAACTTGACCAAAACAGATTATCTCACTATATAAAGAAAGTTAATAAAAATGGATGTTAATTTTGGCGCCATCCACAGCGTGAGTGATATTACCTAACTTTCTCTATTATAGTGAAACCAGCTGTTGTGGAACAGCCTGGAATATTTGGGCAGCACAAACAAATATAATAAAAAAATTGAAGTTTAGATAAAAATCTACTTTTTATTAAATCTTTTAAGTGATGAAAATTTAACATAAAAGTTCAATGCAATTATCACTAAATGACATGAAAGTATGACGAAATTATCTTAATGATACTGCACAAAAGTTTATAACCATATTATGGTGAAATATTTGGAGCACTATAAAAATTGCTAGAAAAATATACACTTTCTCACCACCTGATGATGGGTGTTGTAGAGTCGAACCCTAGGTGAGGTCTCGTAGTCTCTGCTAGGATACCACGCTCCGCACTCTTTGCTGCAACCCGATGGTAAGATGTCCCGATATTGCTACGCCTAAATATTTGCCTGAAGTTCTATTATATATTTTTCACGAAGGTAAGTTGAAATATGACAAAATTCTTCTATTATCAGCTACTGATATAATGATGGTTGATTATGAGATGACCAGTCTCCACAGTTAAACTTGAATAGTTATTACGTAATGATGTAATTATGTAGTATTATAATGGTTGATTTAGAGATGACAAGTCTCCTACTGCTTGAGCAATAATTAATAGTTGTGGTTGATTACAAGATTACCAATCTCTGACTGTATAATACGTGATTGATCACAAACTTCAAGTAACTCTAAGTAACTTTATAGGAAACTTTATTACTTTAAATAGGATACTTCTTAAGAATTTCTTTTTAAGATTTTATGTAAGAATACTTCTTTTGAGAAACTATTTGAATGCTTTATTTGAGACTTTATGTAAGAATACTTCTTAAGACTTTTAGGAACTTATTGAGATACTTTTTGAGAACGGTAGAACTTCTGGCAAAGTTAAAAAAAGAGAGAAACAATTCGTTAGCACGTGGTAGTAAAATATAAAGTTATGATCAAAAAAAAATTAAATAAATTCAACAAATTGAAAAATATAGCTGAAGGCTGCAATATATTGTGAATTAAAATTATTTAAGAAAATAAATTACCTTTAAAATGTATGGATTACACTAGATGAATAATGATAATTTTAAAATTAACACTTGGCATCTGCCAATTTGAGTATCAAACGAAGTTAACTGTTATTTACCGTTGCAGAACAATCAATGATTGATTAAGTGAATGGACTCTAAAATGAAAACTATTATCCCCTCTAAGAGATCTGCGCGGTAGTCGAAAAGTTCACAAATTGACATTTGCAACCTAACATTCTACAACGAGTATAATATGATGGAAACCTTATTAATCACTACTTGAATTTATTCATTAATACAAATGCGTTTAGATATAATTAACGTCGAGAGTTTCGAGTGTGGTATGGTAGCAAGAGGCTATAACATAAAATAAATACATATTTAACAGATAATTATAATGACACAATGCTTAGAATTAACCTGTAATAAAGCATTAGATGAATACAATCATAGTCCGGGTGATTAATCTATAAAGATGGTAAAATATTGTACAGTAAGCTTAAGAAATTGAAAGGATTTAGTGTGTTTTAATTAAAAGTGCATATTATCTCAAATGGTATGCTACACTCTTGGATAGATATTAGAAGAGAGAAAGATGGAAAGGGTAATTTTACTAACCTATTCTAGAAAAAATGTGAAATATGGAAACGTTAGACTCCAAAAACTGTTATTTTAAATTTCTTTAATTTTCAAAAATTAAACAGGCGTAATAGGAGAGTCAAACAAACATTTGTAGGAAATTATCTTGCAATAATAATTTTTTTGCTGCAACTTGTAAACATTAAATGATCTAAACTAAATTACTAAATTTACAATAGGATGATATTTTAAGTTTTAAGGCGCGAAAGATGAATCTGAATGAACTTAAAGTTATTTTTTAAAACTCAGATGACACCAAAATTTTCATTTTGCTTAAGTTTCTAAAATTCAAGATAGCAAACAAAAAAATTAAAACTTGCTCTAAATTGGACAACATTCAGCATTCAGGAATGTTTGAGGTGACTGATCTAAAATTACTTTTTCAAATTCAAAATGTCAGATAATAAAAACATGAATGTAATTTTATTTTTCACAATGCAAGAAGCTAGCGGATAAAAAACGCTTCTTGGCATTTGAGTGCTACATACATATTTTCCAAAATCAATCTGATCGTTACCAACCAGATAGCAATCCTTTTTTAAATTTAGACAACATTAAGCACTTTTGCAGCTGTCTTGGATTATTAAGTCTAATTGTTGATTCTTGTAGAGAGATCCGAATGACTCGAAATTAAAATATCGTCAATCTTCCATTTGCAATTTTTTAGCTTTCATTTTTTTTAATCGTCTTATTTATATTACCGCTCTTAGTCCCTTGAGGTAAAGCTTTTGCCCCAAAAGCTCTGCGCCTGGACCGCAAGACATTTTCGAGAGCGGTGACAAAATTTTCCGATCTACCCTCTAACCACTACCCCTAAACTCGGCTTTTCGGTGCTAGGATTTTAAGGTCTCTCGGATCGGGTTTTTTTGGTCAGTTTGAATAAAATAAGTAAATATTGACCACAGGTGACCTAACCCACCCCCGAGGGTTGAAACTACCCCCACCCCCAATAACGAAGTGCCACGAAAACAACGAATATCAGCTGGAAAGCAGTATACCTCTATTTTCCTCCACTACCCCCAACCCTGAAAACCACCCCCTTTTCCGATTTCCCGGTGCAAGACTTGCAAGGGCTTGTCGGATAGGATTATTTCTCATCAACTCGAATAAAATAAGTAAACCTGGACCACACCAGACTCAACCAACCAGGGAGCTCAAGCAGCCCTTACCAGAAGTGAACTTTTTCTTCAGTGGTTTGTAGGGACTTAACTGAGACGAGTCATTGGTATATATTAAATATTTTTGTTTTTTCATTGATTATGTATGTAAAAGAATTCTCGTTTTTATTAATTCAATGATTATTCCTTACATTTGGTTCAGTATATACAATTCTTATTCTATTCTAATAGATCTTTCGACGCTTACAATAATTATTACATTGTTCGTCCGACTAGAAATGAACGTCATCTCGTTTTTTACATGTGAGGAACAGTGACATTTGTCAAATTAAGGAAAATAAATACGTAACCAAGACAAAAATAAAAACAACGCCTACTTAATTACCCCCACACCCAGCGGTATAGTGACGCACAAAAAATTTGAAAAACTTTTGTTGTTCAAATAGGCTTAGAATGTCATGAAGCGTCGAGATTTTAAGTTTGAAAAAAAATCTGTCTGTCGCTCTGTCTGTAACTTTTTTTGTGCGCACGATAACTCTGGAACCGTTTAAGATATTGAGTTGAAATTTGGTACACGTGAGTATTTTAACGAGATCTGGAACTGGATTAATTATATTTTGATCTTCTTCCGTTGAAGAGCTAGTAAGAGTCCATAAAATTGCTACTGGTATTTAGTATACATAAGAGAAGATAACGCCTCCGAAAATGGTATTAGCCAACCCCTTACCACTCCCACACCATCGTTAAAAGAGGTGAAAAAAATAAAATCGTGTTTTAGTGTGTGTATAAAAACCAAAGGCATCAACAGATTTTTTTACTTGTCGTGGTATTTTGTTATCGGAAGTGGGTTTAGTTTCAATTCCCGGAGGGGATTATTTACCTATTTTATTCGAATTGGCCAAAAAAAAATCGGACTCGATAATCCCTTGCTAGCCTAGCACCGAAAAATCGGAATCGGTGTTTTCGGTTAGGGGTAGTGGTTGGAGGGTAGGTCGGAAAACATTGTCACCATCGCATCGTGTTCCCCGTTCTCGAAAATGGGAGGGGAGATATCTTGCGGTCCAGTCGCAGAACTTTTGGGCTTTTTGCCTTTTTCTGGTTTACCTCAAGGGACTATCTGTCGATGCTTAGCCATAGCTATTCCACCACTCAACTAGGAGATATACACATAGACAACAACGCAACAATCATTTCCTTCGACATTAACAGCGACTAGCCATGTTGTCTCACCCAACAGCGGGCTAGCCCACTGCTTTTGTCTCATTAACACATCATTAACACGTCACTAAAGATCCACACCCTAATCCAGGATTCGAACCCGGGACTTCGGAGTCTCAAGCCAAGCAAGTAAGCTTGAGTCGGTGGCCAACAGTAGATAACATTGCATTTTATAGATTTATAATTACTTTGACCACCACTGTATATTTTGAAAACATTACAAAATAATTGTGCATTCATATCCAAAAATCGCCAATTACCAAATTTAATCGCATTTAGAGGGCAAGTTGAATTTTAGTGTCATCAATTTTAAATTTCCACTTTTTATTAAAAAACCGCTGCCCAAGGAATCAGTACTTCCACATCCAAGTCTCTTACAACAAAATACTATATTTGCACTCCACTATGTGGAAATAATTGCTTATGGAACTTTAATAGTGTAATGTTTGGAATCATGTACCTCAAAAACCCATAAAATTATATGCCACATCGGTAACGGGGGTGGGGTGGTGGTGAATACGCAGAAAATGGCGTGACAAAGATATAAAAAATCGTTGTATGCCTTAAACTACACGATAGAAGTAAAGCCTCTACTTCAAGCATTTTCTTCGAGGAAACCTACTACGTATCCATACTACTCAGGCATCCAATTTACTCGAGGAAAGCCACTGCGCATTCATACTCCTCGAAATAACCCACTGCGCACCCATTTTACTCGAGGAAACCCACTGCGCATCCATATCACTTGAGGTAATCTACTGCACATCTATAGCACTCGAGAAAAGCCACTGCGCATCCATACTACTTAAAGTAACCCACTGCACATCCATACTACTTGAAGTAACCTACTGCGATCTATAATACTCGAGAAAAGTCGCTGCGCATCCAAAATACTCGGGGAAACCTACTGCGCACCCATAGTAGTCGAGGAAAGCCACTGCGCATTAATACTACTCGAGGTAACTTTAACAACATAATATTTGGAATCGTCTATCCCAAAAACCTATAAAACGATATGCCACATCGGTAATGGGGTGGTGGTAGAGGGTTGGTAGTGGGGGTGGATGAAATAAAAAAATATTTTGAGGATTTTGGTTCACACACTAAATCACAATTTATTTTCATCATCCCCTTTAATAATTGGGTAGGGGTGGTAATGGGGGTGGCTAATGAAACCTTAGCTTCTTTGCATACACTAAATACCAATTTTATGAACTCTTACCTGCTTGATTTACCTGTTTACCCCCCATTTACCCCATTTTACCCCCCAACCTTTCGACTGAATAAGATGAAAATATAATCTAGTTCCATATCCCGTTAAAGTACATATGTGTACCAAATTTCAAGTCAATATCTTAAACGGTTCCAGAGTAAACGTGTGCACAAAAAGTTACAGACCGACAGACAGACAGACAGACCGACAGACAGACAGACCGACAGACAGACAGAAATTTTTTTTCGCTCAAATTTAAAATCTCGACGTTTCATGCCATTCTACAATAAAAATTTTCAAAAATTTTTTTGTCGTTACTATACTTCCACTGGATGTGGAAGTACTAACAATAGAATTCTGTTTAACAACAGTAAAATCTTTCAAATTCGTACCCAGTTAAAATATTTTTAGGCATTCCTGGAGCCACCATTTTTTAATTCCAACTTTTCGGAATTTCCCTAAAACTTGGAGACATGCATAAATAGAACAAAATTATCTGAGTATTTGTGATTCTATTGTTTTTTTTTTTGTATATTCAGATTCCTCGGAAATCTATTTTTATACATATTTGATGGATTCAGATGGTTTATGTCATACAAGTCACAGGGACTCAAAATAAATAACAATTCCTAATTCATTGCGTCAAATTGCATTGCAGGGAACCTACAGAGATTTGCCTCTAGCAGGAGGGCGTTTGCTCGTTTTCAATCCAAAGCAACTTTCATAGCAATGATTGAATAGGATCGAAAAGACGCGTTAACTTATTAAAATGTAAGTTGATAAATAAAGACCCTATGGAGTGGAGTGTGTTTGTTGAATGAAAATGTAGTTCGTCAGCTGAGTTGGGGGTCTTATTACAGATATTTACGCTGTGCTGGATGTTATAATGAGATATAGAGTTATTCAAAGTTTAGAATTCAACATGTTTTATTTTTTAATGACTGAAGTGTGGAATATTGGCCTTTGCTATTTTTACTCGTGGAAAAATATCACAAATCGTTCAAACTTGTAAATAATGCGTAAGATTGAAATAACTTGTGGTACTAAATTGTTCAAAAATGTGTGTATATTGTTTCCACATTCAGTAGAAGTATAGTAACGCAAAAAAAATGTGAAAATTTGTATTGTTCAAATAGGCTTAGAATGCTATGAAACGTCGAGATTTTAAATTTGAGCAAAAAAAATTCTGTCTCTAACTTTTTTTGTGCGCACGATTACTCTGGAACCGTTTAAGATATTGACTTGAAATTTGGTACACTTATGTACTTTAACGAGATCTGGAACTAAATTATATTTTAATATTATTCCGTTGAAGGAGGTTAAATGGGGGGTAAAAGGCAAATCAAACAAATAAGAGTCCATAAAATTGGTACTATATACAGCGTGACCTACCATGATATGCAGAAAATAAAATCGTGTACTAGTCTTCAATGTGAGAAAGCCCCTGCAAAATTTTAGAGTGTTCTGAGGTAATTTAGTATATTAAATTATTAGTAAATTTGCGAAGACACACTACTACTGTTATTGACTAAGTCAGGAATAGGTCGACGAACTTACTTGTGAAACAACGTATTCGAGTTGTTTACATTTCCTTAATTGGCATAAAAAGTGAAGCCGGCCAGTGCGATCAAAGTGTAGCGTTTTCTGCTTTCGGTCGAACAATCAGGACACTGGCGTGTTGTTGACCGGTTTAACTAAATATCTCTTATATCTGCTTGTCGTTTCAAAGTTCACCCGCATAGGGTCAATGTGTTTTCGATTTATTTCGATTTTATTTTTGTAGTATGATTTGATTAAAACCAAAAAGTCACGTCTATCCTATCCAGCTTTGCTGTCAATAGTGTCAATACCAAATCTGATAGTGATATGGTTGTACCGCGTTACGTCAGATTAGTTAAAGTCATTGGCGGTGCATTTCTACAAAAAAAAATAAGGTCATTTCTTGGTCATTTTTTTTAATTTTTCATTTTTTTAACTCCTTTCGGTGGGGACAACTTACTGTTAAATTCTCCGCATGTCATGGTAGATCACGTTGTATATAAGAGAACCTAATATCTCAAGAAATTTTTGGAATAGACCCCATTACCACCCCCACCCATTATTGAAGGAGGTGAAAATAATAAAATTGTGATTTAGTGTGTGTACAAGAACCAAAAGCCTCAACAAAAATTTTTTACTTCAATGTTAAAATACTGAATTTACGGCAACTTGTACCTTCGTTTCGTAGACTACCGCCTTTTAAGAATATAGAATGGTACAAACTGTGGATTATTTTATTGGGGATTGGAACACCCATGCATCTAGTTTGTATTATTTACTGACTAAATGAAGAAAATTCAACATAGAAAAATGTAACAATCTTGATTTACACTGGTCTAAAAATTTCAGGATACACATCAAGCTAATTTAACCCCACACCGTAATCAGTAATGCAATCGTGTACTTAATCTTTATGAATAGCACAGTCGTTTAATTGCTTCGAAGCTGAACGTTTACGTGTGTAATTAGTGCAAATTTTAATGTAGCGTAATTTGTTGCAAATGATTTTATATAAATAAAAATACAGGGTGTTTTTCAAAAGTATGTCAATCACTTAACCACAGACTCAGCGCCTCAAAAGAAGTTAATTTACCTCTATCCAAAATCACACTCCTATGAAGATACAGCCCTCTAATGTTGGAAATAAAAAAACATATTCTTTAAATATTATACAAGTGGCTAGATATATTTTTTTCAATACTGGTACGCTGTACCATATGTCAAAAAGGAGTATGGTTTAAAATAAAAATATTTTAAAATAAAGTTTTATAAATGATTTGGGGTTAAACAACAACTTTTTTGTATCTTGTGTTTTTTTCATTTCAGTGATCATTTTTAAATGAAACAAAATATTAAAAACATTGTCATGTGTTTTAATATTTTGTTTAATGTTGAAAACTGGAGAGAAATAATGAAACTTTTTATTTTATTTTTTTTGTTTTTTTTTTAATTTAATTTAGTTTCTTAACTCATACTAGGTACATATAGAACTGAAATTAAGAGGCAATAAAATAAATGATTTTCTAGAGTTTTTAACATTTCACCCTTTAAAACAGATGACAATATTTTTAGTATTCATTTGAAAATGATCACTTAAACGAAAAAAAACACAAGATGCAAAAAGGTTGAATAAAGAAGAAGAAGAATAAAATGTTCTATAAAACAGAATATACGGTATAGGTTTACCACTAAAAAAAGGAGGTTGTTTAACCCTAAATCAGCCATTTATAAAACTTTATTTTAAAATATTTTTACTTTATACTATTACACTTTGTTACAGTGTACCAGTATGGAAAAAAAATATCTCATTTGGACAATATTTAAAGATGATATTTTTTTATTTCCAACTTTAAAGGACTGTATCTTCATAGGGGTGCGATTTTGGATAGAGGTAAATTAGGTTCAATCAACTTCTTTTGAGGTGCTGAGTCTGTGGTTAAGTGATTGAAATACTTTTTAAAAACACCTTGTATAACAAAAACTAATGTGAATTCAAAATATCGCAAACTGGAAGTTTCTGCTCTAGAAGAAGGCTTAATTGAGAAAGTAAATTGTATGCGAAAAACAAACATGTGCAAAAATATATAAATGAAAGATAATATTCGGATGAAAATATAAATACAATTTGAACATGGTAAAACATAAATAACAGAGCTGCCAAACTACTTTTGAAAAAGTAGTTAACTACTAACTACAGAGTACTTATTAAAACTGCATTGTACTTGAAAAGTACTCGAGTACTTTAATTTTGAAAGAGTAGTTTAACTACGTGTCTTCAATTACATTTACAACTACTTTTGTAGGTACACTTTAGATTTACACAGCATGAAATTTTTTTCATGATGAAAGAAATTACTGTGTACTTAAGACAGTGAAACCTTTCTTTGTCACATATGTCATAACGGGAAAGTCTAATATACTTATATAATTTGTAAAATGATTGTGCCAATATGCGATAAAAAGTCACAAAATGCTTTTCTACATCTGTGTGCAAGCAAAGTGTACCTGTGGTACCTACGTAACGCCCGACAACCTAACCTACAGTTTACTCACATGTTGTTCCATTGTTGCCATTTGCATCCTTTTTAATTTCTTTAATAAATATTTAATATTATTAAGGTTTATTATTGGGGATATATCTGAAACTGTTTTTGTCACTGAGCAACTGGGCTGGATATTTATTAAGCACATTTATGAGAAAACCATAAAAACAGATTCTATAAAAACACATAAACAGTAGTTGCAACTACTTTAGTAGTTAAAATTACATTAGTAGTTTTAACTACTTTTAGAAAGTAGTTTGAGTAGTGAATACTCAATACAATACCAATGTATTCACAACTACCTATAAGTACTCGTAGTTAGTAGTTAAAATGTAGTTTAACTACAATTGTAGTTAACTACTAGGCAGCTCTGATAAATAATAACATATTTGTATAAGGGTGTCCCGAAACTCCCGCCTTCCCCTTTAGGTGCCAATTCTCCATGCAAAATTAGTAAGAAAAGTTCTTGTAAACATGTGTTCGGAAATGCTTCCTAAGGGAGCTACTGCTCTCTAAGAATGGCGCAAAAATAGGTGTTTTTACTAATTATCTCGGAAATGATTTGGGACAACTTTATGAAACTTGGTTAACTTTTTTCGATTATTAAAGGTTATTGTTTTATAGTATTAGCCAAAATTAATCTTATCCAGGGGCGGAGAAACGTGTTCTTTGTTTATACATATTAATTTTGCCATTTGACATTTTTAGTATTTTAATCCCTGATTATGATTCCCTGGTTAATTCTGCATAAAAAAGGGCCTCTCTACAATTAGCCATATGGCAAGCCGTTTTCGAGTAAAAGCGGTCTAACCGAAATATTGCGTATTCGTTTGCTAAATGCGCATTATTTATTTTTCAAAGTAGGCGTAAAACAATAACCTTTATTAATCGAAAAAAGTTAACTAAGTTTCATAAAGTTGTCCCAAATAATTTCCGAGATAATTAGCAAAAGTATTTTTGCGCCATCCTTAGAGGGCCGTAGCTCCCTTAGGAAGCATTTCCGGACACATGTTTATAGGAACTTTTCTTACTATTTTTGCATGGAGAATTAGCACCTAAAGGGGAAGGCGGGAGTTTCGGGACACCCTGTATATCTAGTTGTTGACTACAAAATTGCTACGGAGTGCACACATCACACAAAATGTCTTCTTCTACACTTGCCGGATAGGCTTCACCAAAGCTAATATTTAAAAAAAACTCAATTTTTGTTTGTAAATTCGTGGGTTGAGTATTATATTGTTCTAATAGTACAAATTGCAAATTGGAGAAACAGAGATTTAAACATTCACGAATTATTTTAATCCATTTTGAAAAGCTCTTAGTTTCCCCATGTTTGTCTATTTGTTAGAACATTGTAATATTAAAGGATATTCAAATAATGCTGATAATACAATTTAATAATCTTTCTTATTTTATTTGTAGATTGTTTGGGACAAAAATTTCTGTTCAGATAGAATAAGAATTTTCTGAACTATTTTATTTTATAAAAACCTAATTTCCCGCCAAAAGTGCTTATAGAACAATATAATACTCAACCCACGAATTATCTATGAACAAATAACGTTTTATTATTATTATCACATTTCAATATATATGCTTTTTAAATATTCATTTAATTTAATTTCAATTTATTCTATACTTTACTTTTTATATAAAACATTGTATCATCCGCAAACAATTTGAGGTTACATTTCTTGTAACAATTACAAATATCGTTAATGTATTATAAAAAGAGTATAGAAGCAAGTACCGACCTTTAAAGTATTCAATGTTTTATAGACAATTCTTCTGAATAACTGTGATTAAATTTAATAATTTGTTTCCTATTTTCGAGGTATGATGTAAACCACTGTAATACTATCTCATCAATTTCATATCCTTTTAGTTTCAATACAAGTAGATACTTACTATAATAATATAAACAATATAAAATATGTTGTTGCAAACGTACGTCATATAAAAAAAAAATTTTCTTAAATCTATTTTTCTGCCGCTCTATCTCGTCACACATTAGACTTACAATAAAAATGTAAATACAAAAAATGTAGGAAATTTGGTCCCCTTCAACTTTGTCTGGAATATTTTTCTTGTAGGATCGAGCTTTGCTGAATTACTTGGAAAGAAACAATTTTTTGCATCTTTTAATTAAGATGGCGGCTCACGCCTCCACAGGTCGAAAATTTATATTTTTCATCAGGGCCTCAACTTAAACAACATATATCAAACTCACTACTACTCCACCTTTTGCAGGGCAAAATTCCCCACTGATTGGACTATAGGTGAACATATTGTTTTTTTTTTGTAAAAAAAAGTTTCCAAAAATTGTTAATCTAGAAATTTTCGCTATTATTTTGATAATGAGGATACATGTATCAAATTATTCTATAGATTTTAGTACCAGCTGGTTACCAATCCTCAGAGACGAAGTAAGTAAAAATGAAATAAAAATAATTTGATGTCTCACGAGACTGTCGAAATCATAAACAACAAACTGTTGTACATGACGTGCTAAAAAGTTAAAGTTTTGAAAATGGAAATAAAACAAATTTTTTGCATATTTCCTACTGGAATTAAATAAGTGCAAAATTGCTGACTGTATAATTTAAGTTATTCATATAGGAGTATTAGAACATTTATTTTATGTACATATTACGGAAAATACAATTTGAATTATTCTCGCAAACATAATTCATCGTAAGCTCTGAAATTTATCAAAGGAAATGTTAATTCGGCAAGTATCCAGTGTCATTTGTCATGTGTCCTATTCAAAACACCCAGTGAATAGAAATGTCCTCAAAAGATATATAAAGAAATAGGAATATCGATCTGAAGGACCTGAAACTCGAACATATTATAAACATCTGGCGCAACGAAGTCCAGTGGTCAGGATAAATACAAAATAAAAATAGACCAAGTGAACGCAATATAATAAAATTGAAAATGGAGAGAAGCATGCTGGATTCGTGAGGGACGAAATGAAAACTGTTTTTGTTCTGCGGGATGGAATTTAAAGTCCTAGTATAGGCGTATATTCGGATGGTCGTCGTGGTCCGTTTAACGACTCAGCACACCGTGTCTATTCCCATCGTGTTATGTTTTATATTATTTTATTTTAGAAAATGAGAAAACGATCTAACGACGTTTTCCTTTTTACGTCGAAGATGGCTGGTTGATTCTACAATTTATAGTGAGGATATTTGTGGCAGATCTGGGCAGAAATCGATTACAAAATAATTCAGTTACTAATCAAGCAACTTTATGGTGAAGAGTAATTTTAATCGAACTACTTTTCACAAGGCAGTAGTTCTTATTGTAAATATAGATTTTTTTATGATGTAATTGAGAAAGTAATCAACTACTAGAGATCTGATTACATTTGTAATTCAATTAATTCTTAGTAGTCCAAGTATATTTAAAGTAGTTGACTACATGAAAGTAATTCCTTTATTCAAAATAATATTACGAGTTTGCACCCTGTACTGTGGGTTCGGAAATTATAACACCACGGCAACACTAAGCACTAATTTATTAACTATTAGTACTATACTAATTACAATATATAAATACTTCACTAATATAACACTGAGTATTATAATTCAGTAATTCAGTCACTTTATCACTTTGTTTAATTCTTCTTGATTTGTTCTGACTGATTATCTGAACTGAACTGTTCTCGCTCGTCTTCTCAATTCCTTTATATACCTAAATATGAAGGCTCTAGAATAATCCCAAACATTCTGTAATTAGTAGGCTAAGAACAGCAGCGCCATCCCTGGGGCAATTGCCGAACTAACTATCGATGCTTAGTTTCCTGTTAATACATTTAAAGGATGGGGTAAAAGCTGTAACACTGCCCCCTCCTTAAACCTGAACGTTCCGGTCAGGCAATTTAGTGTCTTCCATATACTTCGCCAGTCTATTCAAGTATACAATTTTCATCTTCGACCTTTTACTTCTTTGAATTCGATAAATAATGTCATTGATTTTTGTGATAATGGAATACAGTCCTTACCAAGGCGGTTGAGGATTCGGGAACCTTCTCTTCTTCCGCTGCGGGTTGTACAGCCAAACCAAATCTCCTGCCTTAAATCCTCCTGAACTAGCATTATGGTCATATAGAGCCTTCATTCGGTCACTAGGTATCTAAAGGGGATCAGACGTTATACTACTTAAATTGACCCCTACCCCTAGTCTGTGGTCCCTTACTGGCCGCACAAATCTTGTATTTGTGACACCAAGCCTCCACATCCTGGCGACTATTTACCCAATAAAATCGTTTTCGTACTTTACTCAACATCTTATTTTCGTCAAAGTGTCCGCTGGACGTACCATTATGCACTTCCTGCAGTACTTGTGGTACACGGCGCCTGGGAAACACTAGACGCATAGCAACTTGCTTTCGATCCGGGCTTCTCCCATGCTCTCCTCAGTAGCCCATCTATGACTCTAATGAATTTCATTGCGACCATAAAGCCCTAGGCCCCACTCCTTTGTCTGAAACACAACACAACAATTTCTGCATCGTTCAATTGCTCATGCCTTAGAGCTTCATTTGGACAGTGTTAACTTTTACCATGTCCTGCAAATTTTCCACATGATGGCAGTGCTTGCAATCTTCATTGCGTGGTCTTTTGAATAGAGCAGGAATTTTGACCGTCTGCGTTGTTTGTTGTTTTCTGGAATTGGTCGTCCATTGTCGATAGAATAAACTCTTCATTCCTAATCTTTCCTCGCTTTCCTACGTCAACAATAAATCCATACTGTTCCATAATGTCCAATCCCAAAAAGGAAGTCATACGTATCAGCCACTCTGACCCTATGGTCAAACCTTAGACGTCCAATCTGCAAATCCAAGTCTACTTGTACATGAATCGTAGCCTTGTCTTCCGTAGCTATCCAGACGATTATTTCATTTTGCTTCTTGTTAATTTTTATGCCCGATATAAATCCTGGCCGCACTATTGATGACGTAGTGCCTGTGTCGATGGTAAACACACAATTCCTTTGGTTCACATAGCCTTGTAACAGTAGACTTTTCAGAATTCTTCGAAGCTGGGAAACCTTTATTTCTCTGGGGACAACGCATTCTCTAGCCAGCAACGCCCCCAGTGACATTCACCCTCTCCACTGTCGACAATCTCGTTTGATATGTCCTAGTTCTCCGCTCTTATAACATCGGATACCTCCACCTTGACTTGACTTTCCACCTTCTTGTTTTTCTCGTTTCGTCGGAGAATCCGATTTAGTCAGTAATTGACTCATTATTTTAAACATATCCCTCAGTAAAATGCCCATGTTCTCATGGTCCGAATGTGTCTCTTCAACTGTCACAAGCACGCACTTTCGACTTCGAGGTATCGTTAAAGGCCGCCTCTACCTCTACTCTTTTGGTGCCGCGTTAACCTGAAAGCTCCCTTGACTTCCTCATCCCTTATGCTATGTTAAAAGGCCTTATTGTTAATTGTTCCTCAAATTCTCTTGATGCACTGGGATATGTCAGATGTGCCGGTCTCTCTACCGCAACTTCGAATTCTTATAAGCTTTCCCCAGCCTTTTGCGTCCGTGATTTCAGATGAGCCTGGTGTACTTGGACGAGGGGTCGGTCACCATATCTCTAATGTCTCCAATGCAGCTTACAAAACTTTAAAGTCCCTTTGTTTCTCTACTGGGATAGTCTGAAGTAACTCTGAGGCTTGGCCCCTTAGCGCTGAAACTAATCCTATGACCTTTTCCTCGTTATTCCAGTTATTCGCAAATGCAGCTGCCTTAAACTGTCTCTTATGGGTTGTCCATGAGCTTTGGGCGTCAAGGAAGGGAGGTTTTAACCGAGGACCTGACGATGCTACCAGCTGGCCTGCTTTCTCTCTCAATTGTCATTTAAGTCGCTCTATTTCTCCTTCAAACTCGTCCATCTTTTCTTCAAACTTATTTACTTTTCCTTTTACTTGACTGAGTTCTGTCTTGACTTCACCTACTTTATCTTCGACCTTATCTACTTTTTTTTCTACCTTACTGACTTCAGCCTTTTCAACACCTATATCCTCCTTGAGTTTGTTAGTGATTGGATTCATAGCGTCCTGTTGTATTTTCATTTGATCACTCAGAATTTTCCTTCATTAATCCTGGCGTCTTTCTCTTCTTGACGTTGTCTTTCTTGTTCTTCTTTCTTCTCTTGACGTCCTCCTTCTTTTTCTACTTAACGTTGTCTCTCTTGTTATTTTTTCTCCTCTTGCCGTTGTTTTTCTTACTGTTCTTTCTCCTCTTACTGTTTTCATCATTTTCCTAAATGCTGCAAATAGGTTCTGTATTTGTTTTTCTGTTGCCATGCTTCTTGTTGGTATGGGCTTATAACCACTTTAAACAGTTTCTGGTTCAAAATTAGTCGACGCGAGGGCCTTGGTCCTAGATTCTAGTACCGCCCACGTACCCGTGGTACTCGCAATGATGATATTGTGCCACTCTACTCATGCAATTACGCTAGTTTCTGTCTTACTTAACTACTAAAAGCTAAATCGGCAAATAATAAATTAGATCTAGAATCTGCAGCATTTTACAGTCTCTAAATTAAAATTTCAGATAATAGTTTTTAAAAAATTAGCATAACACCGAAGCTCTGCAATCTCGATGATTTTTGTATTATCATCCCGTCGTGGAAATTTAATTTCTTTACGTATGCAATTTTTTATTCTGAATTGTTCAAGAGTTATAAGCGGTAATTTGATTTAAATTTTCGGTGGTGCCAACAAATGAAAAGTGAAAAGCACAACAAATTTTTGGTTAAAATGAATTATACAAAATACCTCAGTTGTCAGGTAACAGGGTAGAACTGGAAATTAATGGTAATTTGCTGTCATGTCTTCGTATCCTTTAGGCTAATTAGAAAATGATGCTCTGCAAAATAAGGAGCACGATTATTATTAAGAATCCCTATATAAATTTTCCTTTTTCTACTATTTGACCTTATTAAACAGTATATTAAATTATATTCCCTTCAAAGTATTTTATCAAATGTTTGGTAGTAAATATTATTGGCATTCTTTCATAACAACAGAAACAGTAATTTATAGTTGAGGAGCATAATGCGTATTTACCTACTCCGAGGGATTGGGAAGTGCTACTATGTGGAATCTCTTTATTATATGCTAGATAATGGTGTAGTATCGGGTGTGTACCTTAGAATTGCGCTGTTTAGTTTTTATGGCGTTATACATCCAAGATGGCCGCCATGCGAGATATTTATTCTTTACATCAAGAATCACTCCTTCTAGAGTGCTCATACACAAAATCTGCATATAATATTTTCTGTTCTACATGAGCCAAAGAACAAATTTAGTTCTTATCAATGTTTTCGTATCTTTTACCAATTAAGAGTTATGATTCATTATACATGTCACTATCGGTTTAAAACATAATTTATTCAGTTATTTATTAAAGAAAGGAAAATAATGATTCTGCTGCTATTTACTCACAAAAACTTTAATAATAACTAGTATTAATATATACAATTTGTAGTAGGACGTAGTAGTTGTATTATAAAATTGGTTCTTAAAATAAATTATGTATTGACAGAAAACAATATTTAATGATACTATGTTATTATTCTCTTCAAAACAATATATCACCATCTAAGTCATCCGATGAATCTTCATGCCTTGTATGCTCATCACAGTTGTCACACATGTCTTCGTCTTCTCCACACACACATAGTTCTGTGCACTTCAGATCGTAGGAAAGACATTTATAAGGTGGAGCACATTTTCTCTTAACACAAGAGCACCGAATAAGTTGAAGAACTGTCCCTGGAGCTCATGGCAGCATACACATAACAGGAGCATAATGGTCGTTTTTTAGTTCCCAGCCGAAGTTTAATGGCGAAGGCAGATTAGGGTAGGGCTGGTCAGCACGGCACCATTCTATGGTTTGATAACGAACTCTATCAACATATGGTATCAGTGATGCTCTTGTTGGTGGCAAGTTTTCTCTTTGAGTTTCTTTCTTTGTGAACATCCACCACCTCAGTTCTCCAATGTCTGATATATTTGTGCCAGGAACATAGACTTGACATATGACCTTTCTAAAATTTTCCAAGCTTCCAAGTTTGCTTACAGCTTCGAGAGTGTCATCATCTGCTTTACTGGAGACTTTTCAAAAGGAGGTTTTCGCTTTCTTTGCCAAAGTCCCTGTGGTGTCACTTCCGAATACTGCATGCAGACCTAATAATGCTGAAGTTTTCTTTGAGCCCAGGGAATCGGTTACTTTGCTGAAATTGATCATTCTTTGATTTTGGCCAACTCCAGTTACAAACATAGTGTTCAATGGAAGGAACTTATACCGCCATAAAGTCAGTATGAAGGTGAGTAAATATGAAGCTGTGTAGCACCGCGACGACAGGAGAACATGGAATGCAAAATTATTTTTGTATCTGCTTCCTCATGATTGCTTTTCAGTTCTTCTGTTTCAATCCCCATTGAACACTTTGCTCTTTCCCTCCAAGATACAAATAAACACTTGTTTCTTCCAATTGCATATGGTATTGCTTTCTCGGATAAGTAAGCTGTTAACCCATCTTTAGTCTTGACATGAGATAACAATGGCTTCATAGATGTGTTCTCAATGTACGTTGTATCACTGACCTTGTAGTGGACTGGTTGTGTGTTGCCAGTTCTTTTCTTACGCATAGAAGATTTTAGTGAATTTTCTCTGTATGTGTCGAAGACTAAGTGGGTTTCATCATAACGTGATAGTGTATGTATGTCTCTTGCATGGGCATCTCCAAGATCTGTGCAGTCACTCAAGCACACGTTCAATGTTTCACTATTAGAGCGTTGGACAGCTAACTTAAGACGCTCGCCACTTTGGTCTGTTGTTATGCAATACAGTCTCTCCTTGCTTTTCTCTCCATCACAAAAAAAACAGTTTTTTTTGTTATATGCAGGTGTTTTAGATCGCAATGTGCATGTTGCCTTGTCACTGCTGATACTCGCTTCTAAATCATCTGTAGGCTCACAACGCTTTCCTTTTTCGAAAAGTTTTTTGCTTCTATCCATGTTTGTCGTATGAGTCAGTTTTTTGTAACATTCTTTATGCCATTTTGCATTGGAGTCTTGTAGCTGTTGTATACTTGAATTCCCTATTCGACTACTAATATGCATATATCTGGATCCAACCATTATTCTCTTTGTTTCAACCTTCAATGGATTAACAAGAGGTAATTTACTTTTACCTTGACACAAAATACACAGTTTATAATCTGTTGAAAGTCAGATAGGCTAGGCAATAAATGTATACTAATACATTTGTGTTATGTGGTAAAACTGGCGTGTAACTCTTAAATGGTAAAAGATACGAAAAAATTGATAAGAACTAAATTTGTTCATTGGCTCATGTAGAACAGAAAATGTTTTATGCAGATTTTGCGTATAAGCACTCTGGAAGGAATTATTCTTGATGTAAAGAATAAATGTCTCGCATGGCGACCATCTTGGGTGTACAACGCCATAAAAACCAAACAGCGCAATTCTAAGGTAAACACCCGGTACTACATATAATAAAGAGATTCCACATGGTCGCAAAAAATCCCATGGAATACATTATGCCCCAAGACGATTATTGTCCAGGATGCATTATAACAATGTATAAGGCTGTTCAGTAGTAGAAAAAACAATACATACATATAAAATTTCAGATAAAATAATAACAAAGCAATAGCATAAGAAGGTATTTAAATGAAAAAAAAAAAATAGAATTGTATTCAAGGATATACAAACAGATGTTTTTACATGAATGTTAAATGTTACTTTTGAACATTTAGCTATTAATTAGATTAAAATTATACATTTAATTCTAAAATTTCATTAAAAATTGCACATTTTTATATAATCGTGAATTATAGTGTTAAAATTAAAATCAAGAAATTCTTGTATACCTGTATTTTCTATTAATAATTGTTTTAAGAATATATTCAGTTTATTTGTTGTTAATTATTTTAGCTGATTTGGAAGTTTGTTATACCGTTTCACAGATGTACAATTTGCTGGTTGCTGAATTCTTGTGAGTCTGTGGTAAGGAACGCTTAAATTATTTTTAATCCTAATGTTGTGGTCGTGATAGTTTCAATTTCTTGGCAACAGGTAATTTTATTTTATGTGCATAATGCACCTGTAAATTAAAATTCCTGGAAGAGTCAATAGTTCATATTTAAAAAAAAATAATCGACAGTGTTTATTAATTCCTGGAGAAGCCAAAACTCTGAAAGCTTCCTTCTCTATTTTAAATATTCTCTCAGTGTTACATGAATTATCTCAAAGAATAAAACCTTAAGCTAAAAGACTACAAACATTGCTGTAGTAAAATGTGAAATCTGTGTCTAGAGTGGTTAGATACATTGTCTTATCTGACAAACTACCTTATTTAGTTTGTTTTCTAGATGGTCAATATGTAGGTGCCAATTTAATTCTGAGTTGATGTAAATACCCAAAATTTTTACATAATTGGCTCCAAAACTTGAAAAAATGATTTTTTGTGCCTTTTCGCAATTCATTTTTAATTTGTTAGCCTCGAGCCATCTAACAACATTGTTTGAACTAGCTGTTGTGTGCTCAAGAACTACTTTTTCCTATATTTTTGTAAGTGTCATTAGCATATAATACAATTTTGTTCGACCTCACATTTACAGACAAGTCGGTTATATAAACTAAGAAAAATAGGTCCAAGTATTGAGCCCTGAGGAACACCAAACTCAGTTCGTATTATAAAATTAAAAATGTCTAAAACCAACATTATTCACAAAAACCTGCGAAGAGTGTCCTACAAATTGTGTAATAACTATATAAAAAGTTCAGTAAATCGTTGAAGAGTATATAATGCTTCCACTAGTTTATTTTTATATTTTACTTTTAAAAATCTTTATTTTCAAATACCGACAGCTACAGTAGTACCATTATTATATTCTGGGAAAGACTACTTATTAAAATAGATGACTAATTTTAATATGAATAACGAATTGCCTTAAATCTTTTGTACGTTTATTGTTGTGATATCTCCACAATTTTGAGCTTATGCTAACGAGGCTGGCTGCAGCAAAATACAGATGTGATTTATTTGATAATTGTATAGAAGTTACAAGTCTCAAATAAATTACTACCTAACTTTGTGGACTCCAAATACTTGTTTTATCAGTATTTTACTGAAATATTACAAAATCATTTAATTACAAACATCCGATCAACGGTAAGGAAATTACTGACAGACAATCCAAATATATTTATCTATAAGAAAATTATCTGATACAAAGTTTTTCTGAAGATGGCGAAAATCTTTTAAAAATATTCGTGAATAAGTCGCACCCAATAATGTATAATTTTGTCTCTAAAAAAACGTATATTTATTTTACTTCGATAATGAAAAACATGCAAGTTTGTATTCCGAAAACCAATTTTATTTTAAAAGTAAAATCTAATAAGCAACTTATTGACTGATGTGAAATTAAAGGACTCTAATAAAAAAGCTCTAAAGTGCTGGGATATAAAATGAAAGCTTATAACTTAATTTAGAAAGCTTTCAATTTTAAATATACGAATATATTTGTTCCAGTGTATCGACAACGGGACAAAATATAACTTTGCAATATTCGGTTATTCGCTGTGAAAGCAACTCAAACAGACTCCTTTTGTTAATGGGAAAATTTTTGAGTAACATTAATTAATTTTAATTAAAAACAGTTTTTCCATGTTCATCAATTAGTATAGTAACTAGAGGTTATAATTTAGAGAAATTGCCATACGAATAAAATTTAATTTTTTATATACATGCCCCAATTTTAATGCCCCTCCCTCCATATCGTAGTTATTAGTCCGATTTTAACCAAATTTGGATCTATACCAAGGACCTTTGTTATGTTTTTTTTAAGTAAAACAATAGTTATTTACATTACTGGATGCGAAAGTTTATTTTTAGGTGTGAAATATATAAAAGAAAATGTTTAAAATTTAAATAATTAACTTTTTTTTACTGATCGATTTTGTTAAAAAAAACGATAGGTTTCTTTCCTCTAGCTAACACTAACTTACTGTCCAATTTTCAATACAATCGGATTCTTATCTCTTAAGTTATCGTGCTTACCAGAAACGTGACAGACGGACGGGTAGACGGACATTTTGAAAGTTGTTCAGAATTCGATCACTAGCACAATGAGCTCCACGAGCGATATTTCCAGTTGTGTAAATGTGTCGATCAAATGCAATATACTCTTCGTTTTCGTATTTTCAAAGAGTATACAAACAAAAACAGGGGCGGCCCAAGATTGAATCCTTGAGGAACATCTGGGGAACCCATGCATATGTCTGACTTTTATGAGACGTGCTCTATTATTTACATAAGAAATTAATAAATTAATTTAATTCCTGGATAACCCAAAATTTATTAGTTTTGAAATTATGATAGAGTGATTCACAGTATTAAAAGCCTTTGAAAAAGTGTACACCACATCTACCTGTCCCTTTGAATCTATGGTTTGTGACATATTTTGCGTAATTAAGGCTAAATTAGTTATAGTTGATCTTTTTTTTTAATGAAAACTATGAATAGAAAGAGACTTGTTTACAGATGGTTAGATGCGGTTGTACAAAGATAAAATTTGCTAAATTACATTATTTTATATTTTTGTCGAAAAAATACTCTAACGCCGTCACTGTCATCAAGATATTTTGTTTACCAGGCTCTTTACGTATTCCAGAATAATGCGCGGGAAACGTTGCAAGGCTAGACATCTTTCTCCAATAGGAAAGCGCAAACATGACATAATGAATTGTGAGGGGATCGCAGTCCTAGGTGCACTTTGGTGCGAATTAATGCGCTGGATTCACTTTTCGGCCAGTCGGCCTTAGAAGTCGTCAACCTGTGTGCTATCTAATATTATGGTGAATTTTCCCAATTACTTGCAGAAGTTGAGCACAATAATTGGTTTAGTAAGGTAGTAAAGAATAATTACATGTAGAATTTGTTCGTGTAGTTTTTTTTATCGCCTTATTTATTTTAATGTCCTGACGGAGTTTAGCCAATGTCTATTCTACCACTCAACCAGGACGGACACACACACAGACCACATCACAACACCCATTCCCTGCGACATTGCCATCTGCCGCAGCTGAGACTCGAACTCAGGAGAGGATAGCGACTAGACCGTGTTGTCTCTCACACAACCGCAGTCTAGCCCACTGCTACCATCTCGGCAACACGAGAAAAACGCCACTACACATCCATACCCTAGCCAGGATTCGAACCTGGGACCCCGTGGTCGCAAGCTTAACCATTTTTTTTTTAGCATTTTTAAAGCATTTATTAAAGTGTTCACATTCTTACATGTCAAATTTCATATTTTTTACAGATATCTCATTTTTATGTTTGTTTACAATTACATAGCTACGGCGTTACAGTCGCTTGTCGCGTGAAACGGACGTAGTGGCCGGTGTTGTGGCATGATGATTACGCTATAAACATTTTGACATCGGTAGTCCGATATAAAGGCAATCATCCGAGAACTGATGCTGATTGCGTTAATTATTTTATTTATGTCGAAAGACTAAAAACGGGAAAGAAAATTAAATTGTGACATTGTTAATGGAAAATTAAATTACATTTTTTAATGTACAGGAAAAATCTATAAAAAACCTGCTTTAAGCAATTGCACTAGTCATATAGTAAAAAAAAATGAATATATTTGATGGGAACAAAATGTGATCGTGAATAACTGAAGCATTAATTTATTTTTATTATTATTTTTGTTTGTCAGATTTCCCTGTACAGGGAAAATAATTTCTATGTCCAGCTGATGGATTTTCATCAGCGTGAGTTCCTCGATATGTGAGTAGAGTTGGGGGGGAGGGAGTGGTTTGTCTGTGGTGTGTTGTTGTTAGGTTCTTCTTTCATAATATATAGGTAGTTTTTGGTGTATTAGTTTGTGTGTGTGCGTTGGGTTGTCTTGTCGTCTAATGTGCGTCAAATTGCGTGTTAATGTTGATTGCTGAGTTTTTGTTTTGAGGAATTTCTGAGAAGTCTCGACAATGAAGTCTCTAACCATTGGCATTTTAGTTAGCCTATGCAGTTCAGCAATTGTAATATATCTGCTGGAGTTGGTCAACAGGCGCAGTATTTTGTTTTGAGTTACTTGTAGACGCATGCACTGCTTGTCCGAAATTATGTTCCACGATACGCAGGCATACGTCAGTAATGGTTGGAAAATTACCTTATACATTGTTAGTTTATTATCTGTAGATAGTCTACTACGTCTGTTGACCAACGGGTAGAGCATGCTGAGTACTGCATAGGCTTTATTTATGGTTTTAGTGACATGTGGCGCGAAGCAGAGCCTTGTGTCGAGGGTGACTCCCAGAAATTTCGCTGTCTTGTTTTGTTTTATTGTTTTGTCATTGATTTTCAGTTTTGTAATGGTGCGGATGTTGGTGAATTTTCTGTTAAAAGTGATTGTCTCTGTTTTGTCTTCATTTATTTTTATTTTCCATGTTTTATAATAGTCCATCAGTTTGTCTACGTGATATCGTACTTTCTGTGTTGCCGTCTGTGCGTAGAATGATTGGCCGTAGATAGTTGTGTCGTCTGCGTATAGTAACATGTTTGTCGTAGGGTGTGTCGGTATGTCTGAAGTGTATATGTTAAATAATAACGGGGAGAGGATAGAACCTTGAGGAACTCCTGCTGATAATCTTTTTGGCGCTGAAAGTTCGTTGCCCACTCGCACCAATATATATCGGTCAAATATGTAACTCTTGATAAGCGATACGATGTAATCTGGTAATTTACATAGATTTTTAAGTTTATATATTAGACCGTTGTGCCACACGGTATCGAAAGCCTTTTCGATATCGATCAACAACATAACGGTGCACTGTTTTTTATTGTAACCTTGGAGGATGTCCTGCACGACCTTGCATAATGACAAAGTTGTACTATGACCGCTCCTAAAGCCAAATTGGTGGGCGGGGATAAGTCTCCTTTTATCAACAAATTTATTTAGAATATTTAATATGACTTTTTCCGCCAGCTTGGCCATACTGTTTAGCAGTGAGATGGGGCGATAGCTTGCTGGATTGTGGGGTGGTTTATTTGGCTTCAGGATTGGTATTATAATGGCAATTTTCCAGGTCTTTGGAAAATATTGCAGTTTCAGGATGGAATTTAGGATATAGGTTAACTGGACTAAGGATTTTTGGGGAAGGTTTTTAATGAGGATATTTGGTATGTTGTCAGGACCAGGGGCTTTATTGTTCGGAAGGTACTTGATAATTTTTTTTAATTCTGTGGGTGATGTGAGTATTTTACGTAATTTGTTTGGAGGGATAGGATGTGATGTCGGGATTTTTTGTGCCTCTCTAGTGACCTGGTCTTGGTGTGGTGTCGAATTTGGTGTTGTCGTGTTCGTGTATTGTAAGTGCCTTGAGATGGCTTCCGCTTTATCTGAATCTTTGTTGTAGTTCGTTCCGTTTTGTATAAGTGTAGGCACAGGTAGAAATTTTCTTCTAAGTATTTTAGTCATTTTCCATAGGGAATTATCCGTTCTAGTGATTTTTTTTATCTTGTCGTTCCAGGTGTCTTCCCTATGTTTACATAATTTATCTTTAATATTATTCTGCAGCTCGTTTAATCTGAGCCTGTCGATGTTACGCCTGTGTCGTTGCCATCTCTTTTTAATTTTATTTTTGAATTTGATTAAATTTTTGATTTCATCCGGTATAATGTCTTGCCAGGGTTTTATGTTTATTTGTTTTGTTGTTCTTTCTCGTGCATATTGTATGTTTTTTGTTAGTTTATCTATTTCATTATCAATGTCCTGTCTAGTTTCGATAAGATTATTTATGGTTGTCTTTTCATTTAGGATTTTTCTATATTTCTTCCAGTCTGTAGATTTATAATTAAAGATTCGTTTGGTCGTCTCATTCTTGTCAGTGGCCTGGATATACAAATGTACAGGATTGTGATCGCTCGAAAGGAGGGGAAGAGAGTCTAGGTGCAGAGGATAGGGGTAATTTTTATTAATGAGTATATCTATGTGGCTTGGGGATGCATTGTTGGTAGGGAAATGCGATGGGGTCTCAGAAGCTAAAACTGCAATGTTGTTTGCCTGTGCAAAGTCGTGCATAATGCGACCGTTTCTATTGTTGCGGCGATTATACCATGTGGTATGTTTGGCGTTCATATCGCCCATCAGGAGAACTTTGGTGTGCGAGAGCAACTCTCCCAGTTCCACTTGTGTGAATTTATTATTTGGAGGGTTGTAAACCCCTGTAATAATAGTTTTGTCCATAAGCTGGACAGATATATTCTCAATTGATATTTTCTTGGAGGGGATGGGGAGGTGTGGGATATTTTTTTTAATAAAAATAGCGACACCTCCCCCTCTTGTTAGCCTGTCGTTCCTATAAATATAAAAATTAGGAATATTAACTTTCTTTTCAGGTTTAAGTTTTGTTTCAGAAATAACGGCTATATCTATTTCCTCAGAGTATAGATACAGCCGTAATTCATTGAGTTTATTATAGAGGCCGTTCGCATTCCACATGGAGACTTTTAATTCCATTGAATTTTATACTTTGGTAAGATATTTTGTGTAAACTCTTGCATTACAGCAATAATTTCCATGGGAGCGCGAACGGACTCCAACATTCTGTTGAGATGTGCAATCGCTTTTATTGTTTCCTGCACATTAATCAATTTATTCAATTTTTCAGTTTCTTGGATGAGTCTGTTAAAATCTGAGGTGAACGCGCCACCAGTCATTGCGTCTGCTTCGTTAGGTCGCGCATGACTGCTTGGTTCTATGTTGATATGTTGCTCCTCCCTCCTGGGCTGGGCATCGGACTGATATTGGGACGGCCTGCTCGGTGGAGCCTCGTTTGTGGTAGGTAACTGCTGCTTTCGGTTCTCCCAAGCATTCGTTGTTGGTACGGGAGCCGGAACATATTGATTCGGGTTATTATTATTTTCTTGGACATTTGCTTTATGTAACTGTGCTATTCTGTATTTATATATGTTGCACTCCATGTTACTTGCAGTATGGGGGCCGCCACAATTTGCGCATTTAGCTGCGGTGGTGATGGGCTTTTCGCATTCTCGTGTCCAATGATTTTCGCCACATTTTACACATTTTGGTTGTCTGTGACAGTTTGAGGTGGCGTGCCCCCATGCTTGGCATCTTCTACATTGTGTTAGTATCCTCTCATTTTTCCTTCTCTCCCAATCTACCTTGGTATGTAGTAGAAATCTGACCTTGGTTTGAAGATCTTTTAGTGTGACTTCATGATCTGTTACGATGAGGTAGAGGGGTACGACTTTCGTCTTCATTTTGTAGATTTGTTTGGTTATGACATTGTGGTTATCCTCAAGTTCGTCCTTTATTTCTTGAATATTTGGATCGCCTTGCAATCCACGGACTACAAATGCATGTGTTTTTTCAGAGTTTATGGTGTATGTGTGAAATTCTACGTCTTGTGACACCAAATTATCCTTATATTTTATATATTCATTTTTATCAGCAATATATAGGAGTGTGCTTTTTGGTGCATATTTGATATAGAATCCATTATGGATAAATAGTTTTTCTTTTGTAAGTTCTGCGTGATTATTTACTGTCCCCTTGAGCACGATAGGTGGGTTTTTATACATATTTTCAGGTTGCTGCTGTCTTGTGTTTTTGTTATTATTTTTTGTAGTTTTAGGAGTAGATGCGGTTACTTTTTCCTTTATACTTTTTTCGGTTTCTGTTTGTAGTTTGGAAAATCTGTTTGTAGTACTTATGTTTGAGTTTTCAGTAGTTTTTAAGATATTAGCAATTTTTGTGGTCTTCCTGGGAACAATAAAACTACTATGATCGGTTTCCATCTGAATTGGGGATGGTAGTGTTGTCTCATTAGAAAATGGAACATTAAGCGTGTTGATATTAATTTTTTGGTTCCCTATATATACGTTAGAATCGTCGGTTTTTATTTTTCCCTCTTTGATCAGTTTTGATATAAGTTGCTCGCTTTGTTGTTGCTCTTCGAGGGCCTTCTGTTGTGTTTCGATGGAGGTAATAGTTATTTCAGGGTTTTTTGGTAAATTATAGTCTTCTCCTTGCGATTTCATTGTATAGGAGATATGAGGTGTATCTGGGCGTATTTCAGGTACGTTTTCAATGGGAGGTGTGTCACATTCGCTTCTGCGTGATGTTTCGTACTCCGAGTGCCGTGACGATAGAAATTCTTTAGATGCTTCGAATTCTTTTCGAGAGATTAGTGTTTTGTTGGCCGTTATCAGCTCGATGTTTTTACTGATATTTTTGTTAGTAGTATATATTCTGGGTTTAATATTTGTGAACTTATCCGCCTTTGGTTTTTTGATTTGAATGGACTTTATGTGGATACTTCTGTCCTGCTTACTCTTCTTTGCTGGGGCACTTTCTTTATCTACTTCTTCATCGGTGTCGAATTGAACGCTTTTAACGCCACCACTTATTATGATTCTGTCTCTGTCAGGTTCACTATAAATTAATTTTGTGTCTTTATCACTGTCTTTTTCACGAGTTAAGGTTGTGTCTTTGTCACTCTCGTTATTTGATATATCTGTTTTACACTCTGTCACATTTTCGGTTGCAGATGCACCTGCATGCGCATTTTCTGGTTTAGTATCCTTATGAGTATGTTTCCTTAATGTTGATCGGTTTCTCTGTTTGATCTTTTGGTCCGTAGACTTAGTTTGTTGTTTAAGAAAACTTATTTTCTGTAGTTTCACCGAATCTTGATCCACGTTGGCGCAAGTCCTCGCTGAAACTGCGCAAGCTTAACCCCTTAAGCACTGCGCCACCGAGTCGGCGAGAGCTGCTTTAAGTGCAGTTTAATAAGAAAGGACCTGTATAGTGTTTAATATACCTAAAATGGTATAGTCTTGCATTTTTTGGCATAGTTACTGTTGATACCAATCTATAATCTGTTTATGTAACCACCAAATGGTGCATTGCCAGGTTCCAGTAATTATTGTTGTTATTGTTCCAGCAGTTATTGTAAGTACAAAAACACTTGTATTTCTCCAATGTCTCAGCATTTTCATCGTACGTTTTGTGCGGTTTCGTTTAATTCCACTTCTTTGTGGAATGTGTAACTCCCGTCGTTTGACAGACAAACAAATTGTTTTCGCTAGTGCTTTTATCTTTGTTGTTAAACACTACATGCTTATTATTTGTAAACTCTTGTTAATGTTCTATTCAAGTAATATGCTATGATGCATATCATTTCATTTCTTTTGTAAATACCTTTGCTTACATTTAGAGATTTGTTTATTGAGTTAAATATCGAAACATGTTGTTTATGAATACTATGTTGGGTAATGTTTTCGTAGAGTAATATTACGTTGGCCAACTAATTATTGTTTGCTGTTAGAATATACTTGTATTTTGATGTATTGTTGCCTTTTTGCCGTTGTACATTTTTACAGTACCTTTTTAGGTATGTCTGTCTTTCTGTGTACCATTCATTTTGTATAAATTGTTTGTAGAATATTATTATCGCCAGCACATTTTATTTGTCCACACCCTGTATATCTCTTTCCTCTACATATTTTATGTAATATATTTTTCATATTTTTAATGTTGTATTTTATTTCAAAACTATTAATCCAGTCATGTAAGGTAAAATAAAATGGTAAACCTCGGAATGAAACATAATAAGCTGTAAACTTGTATAAATCTTTGTTTTGGCATTTTATAAGTTGGCTCAAAAGTCTCATAGGATCTCATGTACGCGAGTCAACATATTCAAGATCAAAGGCCGCAAGAATCGGTTTTTTTGTAAATATCTCGTTTTCTATGCTCTAAATGATTTTGATTTTAGAGAAAGAATAACACAGTTGAAATGGGACTATGCCGGACACATAGCTCGCAGCAAGGACAACAGATGGAACGCTAATATGCTTCAGTGGAGATCATGGGAGGGAAGAAGAAATAGATGTCGACCAACAACTCGATGGCACGATGACATCAAGAGAGTGGCAGGACTACCATGGATAAGAGTCACACAGGATAGAAACAAATGGAAAATGTTAAGGGAAGCCTATGCTCAATACTGGGCGCAGATAACGGGCTGAAGAAGAAGATATTATGTTTATAGATACTTTTTTTTGTTAATTTTGTTATTAATAGCAAATATGCAACTTAATTTTCTTCATCATCGTCTTTTTCTTCCGGTCGCTCAACTTGAATTTCAAATTCATTATCATCATCCTCGTTGTCTGTTACATTTGACTCTAAAGCTTCAAGGATTTCAGGTACGTATTCACTTGCTTCATCAATATCGTTTGTATAAAATGAAGCATCGATGCATGCTTGTCCATTACAATGACCACAAGCTGAAGAGCATTGCAACCCTGATTTTTCCGCATCTGCAGCGCGAACCACAACCATTCTTACAGTTGCAAAATATTGTACTGAGCAGTTCATCTGGTGCTGGTGGTAATAATGTTGTTATCGGTTCCAGGATTTCATTTTGCAGTACCCAGCCTCATTTCTGGGGTTCTAAATCATTCCCTAACCAAGTTTGAATCTGATAGTAGTTGCCAAGATACAGTTTTACAGTATTATTTACTGGATTCCACAGTTGGCCTAGCGTTATGAGATATACGCGCTCCCCACTCTTCGCACTCTATCTCAAGAACGGTTGAATGCATAAAATATTGCTTGATACAAAATTTGTAGAGAATTTTATGCTCTATAACTTTTATAATAAATCAAAATGTCATTTAGAGCATAGCAAACGAGATATTTACAAAAAAACGATTCTTGCTACCTTTGACCTTGAATATATTGACTCGCGAACACGAGATTCTATCAGACTTTTGAGTCAGCTTATAAAATGCCAAAATAAAGATGTATACAAGTTTACAGCTTATTATCTTTCATTTCGAGGTGGAATCCCTATATGACTGGACTATATGCCAATTGAAAGTTTTAACTTGGTAGCTAGCCAGGTAAATACAAAAGTAAAATTTTGATAAAGTAATAAATTTTCTATAAAAATAAATGGGATTTAACCCGTTTTAATCTCAAATTCATCTTCTTTATGAATTTCGTTTTATTATTTTAATCAATATTCAAACATGTTCTTCTCAGATAAGGCGACTCAATTATAAACTCATGAAAACTAATGATGTACATTTTTACTTTAATGACCCATTTTGAAATTATATACGTTTACAACATTGTCATTCCGCTACAGCAGCAAAGTAATTCTCCAGCGATTTGCCTCTTGATTACAGCTACACAACAGGAATAAATAACAGACTCTTTCCTTCATATTTTGTAAGCGCATAACAAATGAGCATTAATTTATCTGAAAAATGTTAAAATATGGGCAGCCAGTAACCTCAGATTAAAAGGCAGGTGCGGTGATATTAGCGGTTGTGGGAATTCTGAAAGGTACAGCTGCTCGATTTATTTAACAAATTAGGAGAATCAATCTGAGGGGAGCAGACTCTTGGAATCCTTAAAATATGATACGATTACACTCCTTGCGGCTGGCTGACTACTTTCAACTGCACTGATAACATTTTTCAACTGGTACCGTACAAGCGCAACGAAAATTAAATTAAGGGAATCTCTTTTCTTCAAAACAAGGCATCTGTCAGAGGATGATGTTCTTTTTCATCCGCACAGATATAGGAAGGACTGGTTGAAGTAGACATGAGATTACTTGAAATGTTCAGGATAATTGAGACAATTATCGTATGTAATATCACTAGTGCTTAAAATTTTATCGAAATTTTTTTCGAAAGCGTGTTGCCTGGTAATATAAAGAGTGCAAATTGACAGTTTACTATCTGATTAAATCCCGACCGCTTTAGCGGGAGGGATTTAATCTTTGATAATAAACTGCCAGTTTGCACGAGTTATATTAACTAGGGGCAACTTAGCTTAAGAAAAAATTTTTAGATAAAATTTAAAGCACGAGTGGTATTTGTGGAGAATATTTCACGAATAAATAATTCGTTAAGAATATCTTCAATATTATGTTCAGTAATTAATTGCCTTCAGACGTTTCCTTGTTGCTTTTTAGAAATTACTCACCTTTATCTTCAATTTCATCATTTACGTCACATAAAAATGCATTTCCAAAGCGACTCATCTAATAAAAAACAAAGTAGGTTTAAATTATGACAATCAAGAAAAACAATATACGTTAAACCATCTGTACTGTAACTTATAAGACTAGTCATCACAACAAAGCACGCTTCGACCAATCACATTACCGGTGAAATCACACAAATTGCATATTACCAATCTATTCTTTTACGTTCTAAGGCTGCCGGCTCAGATGGTATGGTACCGCCATCTAGTAACGCTAGCTTAACTTAGTTACTAGCCTAAACAGTGAATTGAATTGTTGTATTAAAGTGTTTATTAATATATATTTATGTATTTAATCCTTGTTTCTAATTTGAGAAGTTTGATAGTTAAGTTAAGGTTTACTTGTTTAAGTAGAGAGACTTTAAGTACAACGAATTATAATGTATATAGTGATACTGCACAGTTTTGATTTTCCAAATAAGTGTTAGCTGCTTTGTAATGATTGATGAATTACCATACGTAAGTATCTACATTTGTGTATTTATCATGAAATAACTGATTTGTCTGCTTCGTAGATATTCATATTTAATTTTAGTTGGGAAAATTATTTTGTAATTATGTTAGGTATTAAGCCATTGAAAGCTGTGTACCTATAACTTGTCCCGAACCTATATAAGTTCCACGCAGAATTGGCTTTTTAGGTTATTAATTCAGTACTACAATTTACAATTTACGTTAACAATTAGTAATAAGCTAGAAACGATATTTATAGATAACATTTAAAATCACGATTTGTCCTATTTGCCGAAAACATGTCACGACACAAAACGTCAAAAAATTTTCGCAATATTTGCCGCTGCAGCGACCTAAAGAATTAGAGCGATAAATTTTGCATGTTGCTCCTGTCACTAATAATGACATTTGATTGGTGCAATGTTGTGAAAAAACGGGCTCTCATTGGCTATAGCGTTAATGAGTGAAATAATCGGATATAAAACCAAAATTTTTTCACCGTTAAAGATGAAAGGGACGTTAAGGAATGTTAACAGAGGCATTTACTTTTTTCGCCTCACTAACACCTACCTAACATGATGGTGCTGTTCAACGGGCATTTTTGTAAAGTCGATTAAAATAAAATCAAAGTATAGCAATAATAATAATAATAATAATAATAATCATTATGTCCGTTATATCATATAAGGAAATGACATGGGACAGGTCAAATACAAACAAAATTAAATATGGTAAAGTCAATATAAAGTTATTGTAGGTGCAGTATATAATTCAGCGTTATAAAAAAGCTCCCAAAAAACCGTAAAGGGTACCAACTGCATATCAGTTTCAGTTTATTTACAAAAAAGGCCATAAAGTTCTTCGGCTTCTTTTATCATCATCACAAAAAATGGTCATACATATTTCCTAACAAAAATGTAGGTCAATCCCACTGAATATAATTAATTGAAATTTGCTCTCGCGAATTTATGATTGGTTGCAATAAGTTATCTAGTCAACGTGGACTATCAGGGACTAATTGTTTCTTTGTCATGTCATAAAAGTTTAATGAAAAGTTTTATTAAACCTTTTTGGTGAAATAAATAGTTTTACCTTGTTTGACAGTAAACTAAAGTTTACAAAAATAAATACTTGTTAAAAAGATGATCGTGATAAGATGAAAATGAAGGGTAATGAAACGGTTTTGAATTAATCCGTGAAAGAACGTTCTGCACTGTGGAATATGGAAGCAGATCAGGCGAGACCTTGCCATTTCGGTCGACAAAATATGGCTTTTGTGAGGCAATATGGCCACTCTGTTTTAAGACTACCTCCTTATTATTGTATTTTTAATCCGATAGAGCTAGTCTGGGGCCAATTAATTCATTGGAAAAACACATCTATCCTGGCAAGGGATATGCTTATATCTCCTCGTTGGTCCTTGCTGGGCAATAAGAAAAACTGGCATCGTTGAAGTTTGTATACATTTGTGAAAACATACTTAATTTACAGTTCTGATGTCAGATATCGTATTATTCACTGTTAAAAAAATATGTCCTTAAAAGAACACCCGTTTTAGTTTTTAGCTAATATGAGCATAAATACGTGGATTTAATTGTAATTTATGTAATTACTCTCTGTTTGTTATTAGTGTAGTTCACTACAGAATTCTTAAGCGTGTAAAAAATGTCGGCGTCCATGGCGGTAGGGTAAAGATCAAAGACGCTGGCATTTTTTACACGCCTAAGAATTGTGTAGTCAACTGTAATTGAACGAGAATTCAAATCTTTTAATTCATTATTTGAAACGGAAAATACATTTTAAGTCCGGTCCTGTGTACTGCTCAACCTAGCGCCGGCAGTACACATGGAACCAAAAGCGCTCGATGTCCTTTACGCTTTTTTGCGAACTTTTTTTATATCGCTGAATTATATACGGAACCTACTATACAGTTTAAATTACAAACAAGTATATCACAAAAGAAACCATTGTCTCAAAATACAGACCTCTTATGGACAAATTGACTTTGCTGAAGCAAATCAAATGCTTGAGAAACTATATTATTAAGTTGTCTAACTTAGTTTATGGTATTTTAAAGTTTGTTACTCGCCTATGGAAGGGAAGTATTATAATTGTGAAAAATCCTTTTCTGAAATGTCTTCGAATCTTAATGTTTCAGATTATGTAGTTTACGAAAATTAAGGTATTTCAATTCCTTCAATTTGTCTCTATGTCTGTTCTGTGTCTGTTTATTATTGGCGTCATTTCTAAAGCCCTATTTGACGAATAAAAGTAATATTAACACTACTGCCAAGGAATAAACCTGATACACTTTTAATGAAGTGAATACCCCAAAAAAGATATTAATTAAAGAAATGCAATGGAGGACAATAATATTTTATAGAATACTTTCGATGCCAGTCGACGAAAAACACTTTTCGTCTATTTTCTCGGAAGTTGCTGCCTTATTATACTCTTCGCAAAAACGAAGAGTATATTGTATTTGATCGGCACATTTCTAAATCAGTAAATATCGCTCGTAGAGAAAAATTTTCGTATCATTATGTTAATGAACGAATTCTGAACAACTTTCAAAATGTCCGTCTGTCCGTCCGTCCGTTACGTTTCTTGTAAGCACGATAACTTAATAAAGTAAGTTAGCGTTAGCTAGAGGAAGAACCCTGTTGTTTTTGAAAAAAATCAATCAGTAAATAAAAAAATAATTAATCATTTAAATTGAAAAAATATATTTTCTTAATTTTTGTCACTTGTACTTAAATAGAAATCTTGCGAAATTTTATTCTCTATAATTTTTTTTTGTTTAGGTATACATTTTACTAATGTATATATATTTCATAATAATATATCTAATTCGTTGAAATATGATACTCGAATATACTACAGACATTCAATTATTGTAGTGATGTGTGATGGTCCAATGGCTTAAGAAATTTCACAAAAATTCTATCAATTCAAAGTGGGCGCAACATAACTCGAATCAGACAGCATAATGCAATACTTTTCGATATCAGACACCACCTACCGTACCAGGCCGACCACTCACTTAGCCAAACTTTCCCCTACCATAACTTATATCTACCCTACTCTTTATCTTTCCTCAACTTTGGCACTTTACAATCCCCTCTTCTTTATTTATATTTGTTCAATTTTGTTCTTGTCCTTTTTGTTTCTAAATTCTGTCTAATAATCTAAACATTTTAAACCACACCTTTTATCCACCACACTTTCCTGGCAGGAAGACCAGGGTGGAATTGCTTCGAACGGATTTTTTCGTTGAGTTCTATTTTCCCGTGTCAGCAATCAAAATCCCAAAGTGTTCGTCTGTGCGCGAAACCGCTAGTTTTTTTAAGTGCTAATTTTAATTGTTTTTTAATAATTATTTTTGTGTACTATTATTGATCCAAATTGTTAATTTTACGCTTTATTTTTAGGCAGGAGTTTTAACCTTTTATATTCAGCTTTAGCCCAACCCAACACCCACCACGGCGCTACGCGTCGTGGTTGTCTGGCTGGCTCCAGGCCAGATTCCGGGGAGGCACATACATGTACCCCTAATTTTAATAAAATTGTTATAGGCGTCTGAATTTAAGATGCCAGCGCCAAAGTGGAGAACTCGTGAACTAATTATAGGCTTTTTGTTTGTTTATATGGCGAATACTTATATTGGTTTCGTTCTGTTTATTGTTGTTTTTGGCGTTAAAAATAATAACATTAATAATATATGACCTAAAGGTTTGCAAGATTTTGTTGTAAGTGATTTGCAAGATGTTAATGGCATTATTCAGCAAAATTCATATTTTTTTAGGTTATCTAGTTTTTTCCTTGAAAAGTACAGTTTCTTCGACATAAACGGTGTCTGGCTAGTTAAATATTAATAAACTTAAATATTTCTCTAAATTTATATACAGTTGTAGTTTAAATCACTTTTTTTTTCAGGAAACATGAGTGACATTTAGGTTAAGCATATTGCAATGTATGGAACATTTGTGAAGCGCTAAAAATGTAAAAATTCTAAGTGTGTGTATGAAGGGGAATATATTTTAAATGCAGGACATATTATTTTGTGTGGTACAACCCATATTCAACACAAAACTTAAAAATGTGTACGCTCTATGTTTACAAACAAGTGTCTCAGATTCAAATACCCATGAAATTAGTGGTACATTGAATATAAGTGAAAAGATATTTATTAATTCTTTAAGTAAAATAAATGAAACATATTTTGTAAAATATGAAACAGAAATATTCAGGGGTCTTGTGCAATAGTATATATTATTACTTTTAAATATACTGGAATTACATATATTTACTTATTTCAAAAATTTCACTTACAATGTGTGATTGTCTAGGACATTATTATTGCTACTCAGGCCACGATTATTTGCACCAGTTTTTCCCCTCTCAATGCCTGGTTAAAGGTGTCTACATTAAAGAGGGTATGCTTTGAACATTGCAATGCAACTCAACTTTCACGAGTTGTCCCTGCAATCTACAAAGGATATCGACTGGGTTGGCTCCAGCCAATTGTAGCCCCTTTAAACGCTATCACATTTTTAATAACTTAGCATCTCAGTTTATCATTTACTTATTGTTGATATCATCGTACACTAAAGAGAAAATGACAGAAAAGCCCATAATTAGTTTGACTATAGACCACCAGGTGGCGTACTCCTCATTTTCAGACGCCTATTGCTTGATTGATTGCTTGCTTTGTCTGGCAATCCAAAGGTCTTGTGTTCGAATCCCTGAGAGGGTGTTTTCTTTTTAATTTTTTTTTTCATATATTTTTTTTTCACATCAAAGTTGGTATCACAAAATTTAGAATATCCAAAAACTAACATTATTTACAAGAAAACTGCGAAGAGTATCCTATAGAATGTGTAACAATTATATAAAAAGCTCAATAAATCGGCGAAGAGTATAATAGTACAGTAACTAGAGGTTTTAACTTCGGAATAATGTCATATTGAACGGATTTCGTTCATTTTTGGCAGTATAATAGCAAATGCTTCACAGAAAAGTTTCTATATTGTGCGGGGGCTTGCTAATTTACAGGGGGTGGATGCCACGCCTTCTCAGGGGGTGACACTTAAAAAATATATATATATTCATTGGAGCTGAAATAGAATCAAATTTTAAGAAGAAAAGGTTCTATGCAATTTTTCACACGCATTGATAGTTTTTAAGTAATAACGACTTCAAAATTGCGATTTTTAGCTTAAAAAAAGGGTATTTCCAAACGGCTTTCGTCAAGTATCTCGAAAAGTATCACTTTATCGAAAAAATGTTACAGACCAATTACAGAAAGTACAAACTGGTAATTAATTATATTTTTTGTTTATTCATGTAGGATTAATAATTTCGGAGATATTTAAGTTTATATTTGGTATCCAAGTGTTTCGAAATTGCCTTTAAAGTATAAAATGAATTTTTTTCTAAAGCAAATGCTTTAAATGAGCAAAAAAATTTGAGCATCTAGGTAATATTAACGAAAAACTGTATTTGAGATAATTTTTTAAAATTATTGGCTAATTAGAAACATACTGGCGGCCTTTCTATATAAAAAAATATAAACACGCACATTTTTCTTTCATAACTTCTTTATTTCTTATGCCACAGGAACGAGTAAAAAATAATTTGAAATCGCAATTAATAGTCTTTAATTTAATTTCTGAGCATGCGTGACGTAGGTATCACAATTTCTGAGATATTTAACATTTAAACTGCATTTTTCGTCTTATAAACGTTCAGACGCAATTTGTAAACTTTCATATCTCCTAAACTAATAAATCTATGTAAATAAATAAACAAGCGAAATCCATTGTCAGTTTATGAGCTTTTTTTGGTCTCTTTCAATAAAACTAATATTTATTGAAATATTTGGAAAAGAAAAAAAATTACGTTTTATGGAAAATACCTTTATAGTTTAAACTGTATTTTATTTCTAAAGCAAGTGTTGTGTATAAATCAAAAAATTTGAGCATCTACGTCATGCTATATATTAATGAGAAACAGTGTTTGAAATTCCTTTTTTTTTAATTACTGGCTAATTACAGTAACAAAATGGCGACGTTGTTATTAAAAAAATGTGTAGACGCACATTGCTTCGGTCATAATTTCTTTGTTTTTTATGCTACAGAAACAAATAAAAAAACAGTTGAAAGCTTAATTAATAACCTATTATTCTACCTATTATCATCCTTGACGTAGGTGTCACAGTTTCTGAGATAGTTAACTCTCACTCTAAATAATTATCTTATGAACACTTGGATGCCAAATGTAAACTTAAATATCTCCGAAATTATTAATCTTGCATCAATAAACAAAAAATATAATTAATTCCCAATTTGTACTTTCTGTAATTGGTCTGTAACATTTTTTCGATAAAATAATATTTTTCGAGAAACTTGACGAAAGCCGTTTGGAAATACTTTTTTTTTAAGCTAAAATCGCAATTTTGAAGTCGTTATAACTATCAATTTATGTGAAAAATTGCATAGAACGTTTTCTTCTTAAAATCTGATTCTACTTCAGCTCCAATAAATATATATATTTTTTAAGAGCCACCCCTGAGAGGGTGGCATCCACCCCCTATAAATTAGCAAGCCCCCGCACAATATAGAAACTTTTCTGTGAAGCATTTACTATTATACTGCCAAAAATGAACGAAATCCGTTCAATATGACATTATTCCAAAGTTTTGCTTATTTTTTACCTAGGTACTGTACTATAATGTACTGTACTAGTTTTTGCTTGCTTTACTGAGCTAATCCATGCACGAATATTCTATATTTTTATATTTTGATACGCATCTCAAGAACTTAGCCTACGCTGGGTCCTTCAGAACAAATGAAAGGAAGAGGGTTTCACAGAGTGGTGTCAGGATGCGTAAGGTAAGGACACTCGAATGGGAAACGGAAGTGGAGCGACTCCGTTCAATTTCCATCGGTACAGTTTGTTGACTAGTAACATAACCAGGATATTAAGCTGGTGGGTTATCTGGACATTTTGTGTATATTTTTAACGTAATGTTATATAATGGAGTGTTCAGTGCTGAAATATACGCATAAAAATAAGTTCTATGGGGGTTTCGTTGTTACAAGCTGAATTTTATATAAAATGGATGATTATATACTGGCTCGAACGCCAGAGATAGAGTTGGGGACTTTTAGTGTGTTTGACAGTAGGACTTAATGAACATCTTTGCCAAGTTTCAAGACTTTTTTTTTCCTCTAAGTTCCTTGTTTGGCGGGAGTACGCATTGAGATTTTTTAAACTTATTGTGACCATTGTTATGTCGTATTTGCAAACCAATAATTATTATAGGCTGATTTAATATCAAGCCTATTAGACAGAATATTACGACGTATTTTAATATGTTATAATGATGGGCAAGTATACAATTTTTTTTAAATAATTTTAATAACATCAACACATAAAAACAGTTGACCCGTATTTTATATTTTATTTTTTTAATAATGTCTTATAGTAAGAAAAAAATTATGAACTTTAAACTGTGTTTAAACGGTTAGATATTGCAGCCAGTTTTCGAACTATTCTATTGGCTATGACGTAATAGCGTAATCACCAGATTCCAATTTGTGCTTGGACAGAGAAACTAGTGCTACGTTGCTATATTTCGATAAATAATGTAAGATATTCTGTACTGCTATACGGAATTCTCTGTAATATTACAATTCTGTATTAGCAAGTTATCAATCACCCTTGAAAATATATAAAATATTTACTTTCTGGGTATTTGAAACAGTGTTAAAAATTAATATCAAAATTTATTTCAGACATTGCAATAGTCCACATTCTTTTTTAGAAATGTGGCAATGTAGCCAGTTACTGTCAAATGTGAAGTGCCTCTGTTTTAGAGGTTATTACGCTATTACGTCACGAGATATCCGGCAAACTACCTTATTTTAAATCCACTCTGATTTTAAGCATATTCATTTTACAATAAAATCAATAATAATCGGTAAAATTACCTTGAAATTATATTTATAACATATTGGATAGTCATACTATAAAGCTATATTATTAATATTGCCGTTTTCATTATTGTCTACTAGCCCATTATGATATATTGAAATTTTCTTTAAAAATAGTTTTCCTACAGTTATGTTTCTTTTGACAAGTTTGTCAATGTACAACTCGCTTACTGCACTGCATTTATTATTCTCCAGAATAATTGGAGTTCGATAATTCTTCGCAAGAACGACCGTTTGATTTATAATTAATTTTCGAGAAGAAAAACTGCAAATGTAACCTTTTAATAAGCAATCAATTAAAAACTTCTCAACTCTTCCATAATCTATTTTCTTTGGTGCGCAGATATTCCTTATTAAAATGTCAGTTGACACCAGTTGACATTAATTAAATCACAGAAACGCTTTTAACGAGCTAATTAAAAGCCCTGGATGTTCATAACTGTAGGAACGAATTAAAATAAGAAAAGATCGAATAAGATGAGATGTACCTACTCAGAATCATCGTCCTTACTTAAAAGAATAAATTCGCACTTATTTAATATCTGTCGCTTTGTTCGGATAAAAGATACGCCGTAATGTCTCTTAAAGTTAATTTCCAGCAGATACCAAATTAGCTCGACTACGCCAGGTTGTACTTATTAAGGTGTACTTTAAATAAATTGAAGAAAAGGCTGAAAACAAATTTAAAGATGATTTAAGCATTTATAACTTCCAAAATTTAATGTATTATTTATGAGGGTTCCTTTAAGGGTGACTAATTGCTGTTAGATAGGACAAATCGATGCCAAAGAAAGTGAAATTTGGTATATACTGGGTAAACTTGTAGATCGAATATTCCTACAACTTACAACCAAAATTTTTGAAATAAATTGAACTGTCTTCAAAAAAAAGTCACTAAAAATTATGAAATATATTAGGTCCGATTTTCCACGAAAAAGTATTACTTAGGAGTTTTTTCGTGTCGCTAATTATTACGCATACGTTGTCAAAATAGGGATTTCCCTTGAATTTTCCTGAAATTTTCCAGAAATGTTTACAAACTGTTACAGCCATTTGCACCATTTACATTTTAAGCGATGAATAACTAATCGAGGTTTAATTTTTAAACCAGGTTTAACTTGCGCCCCATTTCACCGTGCTTTATTGTTTGTGGTTTACTTAAATCCGCTCTCGTATAGAGAACGCAAGAAGCGCATTCCTTAAAATGAACAAACTCATAACAAACCCCACGCTGTCGCTAAACATAAGATACAGATTTGTGAAAGCCTATATACCTATACTCAATCCTTCTATATTATGGTAGTGAAGCCTGGACCATGGGAAACCGCTCGATGCGCAGACTAGAAGCTTTTGAAATGATAATGCGCAGAATGCTCAAAATATCATGGACAGAACATGTCTCCAATGAAACTGTCTTAAGAAGGATGAATGCAGACAGAGAGATTCTTGGAATTGTCAAAAGACGAAAGACAAGCTATCTGGGACATATATACAGAAGCAGGAGATACGACTTTCTAAAACTAATAATGGAAGGCAAGATCGAGAGTAGAAGAGGCCGGGGCAGGAGACAAGGTTCGTAGTTGAAGAATGTTAGGAACTGGACTAAATTCACAGTCATTACTAAGAATAGCTCAAGGCAGAGAGAGATTTGCCGAAATAGCACTAGGAAGATGGCACCTTAAGAAGAAGAAGGTTTACTTAAGTTGATAGTTAACTTGTGCTTTTAGGGAATTTGGTATTCTGCTATTTTCTCTTTCAAAATTATAACTTTATTTCTGTCAACTATTGTCAATTACTTGTCCTTTCCAGAAATAACGTGGTTCTATGTGTGTATATTTTTATTACTATTTATCTGTTTGCAAAATCTTTATAAATATGGAAAACCATTATAAAAATAAAAGAGCATGATCCATTAATTTTTTATTAGATGAAAAACTTTTGCTAATAAATACGGCCACAAAATGCAAGCATGTATTGGAAAATTAACAAACAAATAACGTAACGTCTCAAAAAAAAGCCAATATTTGAGTAAAAATAGTTGAGCAATAGAAATCTATTATCTCAATTATATCTAAGTCGTCATTGAAGATATCAATGTGGGAGTCGGAATTCATCTCACGATGCGTAAATTTTTGTTAATAAAAATAAGGCGTCAAAATAATGATAATATTATGCACAACATCGACAACTGCGCAGAAAGTACGATTAAAAATCGCCCTTTAAGCGGCCAACTTTGGGGGTTTAAGTTAACGCAAGTTTAAGCTAATTTAATACGAGGACTAAAAAAAGCAAATTTTAAATTTAACGGAGGTTTAAGATTAATCCTCTGTTAAACAATACGCTTCAATCGGCTGTAAGAGTTTTTTGACAGTTTTGTGTATTTTTTGAGTTTTGCAAAAATTTTCCGGAAATTTGACTTAACATTTGGAAATTGTAAAGAAATCATTTATTTTTCAATAAAATTATATCCAGGGAATTTTTGAGATTGCTGATTGCAAACTTTCTAAAATTTTGCATGAATTTTAATTCTTTTTATTATTTTTACTTCCACATCCAGTGGAAGTATAGTAACAACAAAATTTTCGAAAATTTTTATTGTTCATATAGGCTTAAAATGTAACGAAACGTCGAGATTTTAAGTTTGAGCGAAAAAAAATCCTGTCTGTCTCTCTGTAACTTTTTTGTGCGCACGATTACTCTGGAACCGTTTAAGATATTGACTTGAAATTTGGTACACTTATGTACTTTATTGGGATCTGGAACTATATTATATTTTCACCATATTTCGTCGAAGAGTTGGGGGGTAGATTGGGATAAATTTGGGGTAAATAGGTAAATCAAGCAAATAAGTGTCCACAAAATTGTTATTTAGTATATCCAAGAGAAGCTAAGGTCTCAAAAAAATTTTTGGCATTAGCCATCCCCACCCCATTATTAAAGGGGATGAAAATTGTGATTTAGTGTGTGTGCAAGAACCAAAAACCTCAAAATATTTTTTTTCACCCACCCCCACTACCACCCTCCTATCACCGCCCCCGCCCCACTACCGATGTGGGATATCGTTTTATGAGTTTTTGAGGTAGACGATTTCAAATATTATGTTATTAAAGTTCCATAAACAGTTATTTCCACATACAAAATTTTTTCGTTGTGAGATACTTGGATAGAAAATGTTGATGTGGAAGTAGTGATTCCTTGGGCAGCGGTTTACATATTTCATACTAAATGTTGATCTATAACGATAAGATAAACTGAGAGCACAAGACTGACCAATCACTTAGAGATAATTAATTGTCGAGGTTGACGTCTTCGTTTGAAACATGAATGACCAATATAAAATTTATATTGCTTTTCTATGAACAGGAATAACTTTCCCAATTTTTAAAATTTCTGGAAAAACTCCAGCAGAAAATGATAGGTTTACAATATAAACTAAAGGTTTGATTATTTCCATCATTACTCTTTTAATGAGAAATTCGGGTACATCGTCATGTCCTGATGAGTGTTTATTTTACTTCCACATCCAGTGGAAGTATAGTAACGACAAAAAAATAAAAAAAATTTTTTATTGTTCAAATAGACTTAGAATGTCATGAAACGTCGAGATTTTAAGTTTGAGCGAAAAAAAATTTCTGTCTGTCGGTCTGTCTGTAACTTTTTTTGTGCGCACGTTTACTCTGGAACCGTTTAAAATATTGACTTGAAATTTGGTACACATATGTATTTTAACGAGATCTGGAACTAGATTATATTTTCATCTTGTTCCATCGAAGGGTAAATTCCGTTGGGGGGCAAATTGGGGTAAATAAAGGTAAAGGTAAATCAAGCAGGTAAGAGGCCATTAACTTGATATTTAGTATATAAAAGAGAAGCTAAGGTCTCAAAAAAATTTTTGGCATTAGCCACCCCAATTAGCCATCCCCATTACCACCCCCACCCGATTATTAAAGGGGGTGAAAAAAATGTAATTTAGTGTGTGTGTACAAGAACCAGAAACCTCAAAATTTTTTTTACTTCATCCACCCCCACTACCACCCCCTATCACCACCCCCACCCCACTACCGATGTGGGGTATCGTTTTGTGGATTTTTGGGGTAGAGGATTTCAAATATGATATTATTAAAGTTCCATAAACAATTATTTCCGCATATAAAATTTTTTCGTTGTGAGTAACTTGGGCAGCGGTTTTGAAATTACTAAAACTTTGTGTGAGAACTATAAATAATTTTTGTAACGCCATATCCTAAAGTGGCATTTATTTGACAGTTTCAATGAATCAAAACAATGTCATTATTGACAAGTGTAAAATAAAGAAAAGGGTGTGAAATAATAGTATATTATTCAACGAGCGGTAATGTAGGTAATAACTCACGCAGATGAAAGTTTACAGCACGAGTCGTAGGCGAGTGCTGTAATTCATCAAGTGAGTTATTACCATTACCGCAAGTTGAATACTATACTTTATCTACGATTATAACAATAAATATTAAATTGAGAAAATTTTGTTTAAATTACTCAGTTTGTTTATTAATAAAATTAGCTGTAAAATTTAATTTTTGTTCACCCTTTTATATTTGTTGTCTTCAAAGATTTAGCCACCTTTAAGCGGAGGTAGAATGTGATTTTTAATCGAAATAGTGTATAAACTGCTTGTAGACAAAAAAATCAGCTTTGTAGATTAATATTACGCGGCGATAAATGCAAAACTTCTCCGCAAACTGCAATAGCCCGGAGCGCGTATTCGGTCAAATTCTTATTTTTTATGTTTGAGAAAAAATTTAAAAAGCGTCGGAAAACTCAATCAATTCTCTTCACATAAGCTATCTACAAATTTTTCGAAAAAAAAGATAATTATCGAGATATTCGAGAAAATGTAAGAAATTACACGTTTTCCTATAGTGTACGTAAATCTTAAAAAAATAATTTTTCTCAGAAACCTTTGTTTCGAAGGGCCAACATTAACGGAGCGTCAAAGTAGTACACGATATTAAGTGAGATCGATTTTAGTTAATTACCGATTAATTACGGTGACAAAATGGAGAAATTTTACCGAAGAAAAAATGTCCCAAATCCCGCCCCCTCTAATTCCTTCATTTTTGTCGGAATTCAAAAAAATAAAAAATAGGGTTTTAGCAGATTTAATCCTAATTAAGTTAACTAGAGTAGTCTTTTGGCGTAGGAGCCAAGATTAAAAAGTTGCCAACTGTAGAAGCTCAAAATTTGCGATTTTTTGCCGTACATGACCAACATTTCAGTGGTTATCTCCTAAATGAAAAAGAAAAAGTCCAAACTCTGATAGTAGCATAAGATTCGTAATGGAAAATACTCTTCGACCTTGTTTTTTTTTTTTTTTTTTCGAGCTAACTCCCACCGTTTTGGAGATATCTGCGAATAATAACAAAAACAGCTTACATTTCGGAGTCGCAAAAATTGCAAAAACATGCAATCTTGACACGTTCATATTTTTCGAAAAACACCATTGGGATGGCTAATGCATTCTTGCCAAATACATAAAGAATACAACTGATATGGTCCGCCAGACAGGCCATTTTTGGGGGGCATGTTTCTTTAGAGTTAGGGGTGAAAAACGAGCCAATCTGACAATTCTGACTTCGGATTCGGTTTCAGCGGGTCCAAATACATAAGGACACACTAGCCTGGTCCGCAGGCAAAACCACTTTTTTTTGTGTGGCTGTCATTAAACAAAAAAAGTAAAATACTTGTAAAAAAAAAATTTCTGCGATGAATGATTTTAAATATCATGGAAATTGGTTCTATATACACCTAAGAATGTGTTAAAGAAAATCCGAGAGGCAACAACTTTTATTTAAATTTGGTTGTAGGCCACCGTGGACATAAATCACAAACATTATAAAATTAATACACATTATACACTTTTCTATGAAGTAATTTGTTTATTTTGCTCGGAGAAGGATATAAATTCTTCAACTGAATAGAATATATTTTCGAGTAAAAGCTTCTTTAATTTTGATTTGAAGCTAGTCAGTGTGGTTGCACTACTTATTTCCCGAGGTAGCATATTAAAAAAGTAATAGCCAGCGTACTGGGGTGCTTTTTTTAAAACTTAATAGTTAAATCTTTCCAGGTGTATTTGGTTATTTTTTCTAGTTAAGTGGTCACGAATATCTGAGTTTTTTCTAAATTGGTCTTTGTTTACATAGATATAAACTAATATTCTAAACAAGAAAATAATAATTATACATTCGCCGTATAATTCGCTTTTAAGCAATTAATACTCTGCTACTCTCGGTAGCTAGTCCCTAAACAATTATATTGCAGCTAATTGTTGAATATATTAGTGAATAATAAGCAGTGAAAAGTCCTTGTTCATTCAGGCAGTTTTTCAGGGTTAGTATGGTAAAATACTGTTCATTTATTTTGGAGCATATGCAGTTAATACAATCATTATAACTTAAATATTCATCTATGATAGCTCCATGAAATTTACATTGACTACCTGTTGTAATGGGATGATTATTTATGCTTATATTTAAGTCTGCTATGTTTGGTCTTGAATATTTGTGAAACTCGATAGCCATAGTTTTGAAATAATTTATGATGAGCCTATTTTTTTGACACCAATAATCAAATTGCATGAGGACATGATTTCCTTTTTCAATTACCTTTGGAATGCTTGGGTCAGAAATTATAATGTTTGTATCATCAGCAAGAATAAAAACTTCTATGGTCTGGAAGATCGTTAATGAACATCAGGAAATTTAGGGGTCCAAGGACACTCTCCTGGGGGATGCCCGAATTGACCTCAAATTCTGCCGACGTTTTATCATGAATTCTGACTAATATTTTACGGTTATTTAAAAATGAATATATCCATTGCTGCAGCGAGCTCTGTATACCAAGTTTTGATAATTTTTCTGCTATCAAAAACGCGGGATAAATAAAAAATAACCCTACTATATACTCTTTTTTTTTTTCATTTTTTCATGAATACATTGGACAAAATTTAGGGTGGCGGTTTCCGTAGAGCGCCCTTCCCTGAATCCGTGTTGGTTATGAGCGAAGATTTTGTGTGTTTCTAGGAATTTGGTTATTGTCATGTAGATAGCTTTTTCCGTAATATTTTATGTAATACTTAAAAGGGCAATAGGTCTATACTTTTGAATCAGCAGAGGATCGTCTTTTTTATAAACGGCCATAATAACTTTTAGGAGTTTGGGAAATTCCCCAAGTTCAATAGATTTGTTTAAAATAGTTGCTATAATTTCGGACAGTTCACCACTGCATTTTTCATTAATATTGTGGGTACCTCATCGTGACCTTTATTTTTTAAATTAGATATTATTTGGCTACTTTCTTCCGCTGTAAAGGATTCTAACAGGAATGTGTCATTCATAAGATTTAATGATGTTTTACAAGAGTTCGAAATGTTATTACCAAAGGTTTTTAATTGGTCATTTGTTACAGAGACCAGATATTCTCCAAAAATATTTGAAATATCTGTAACATTGAAAATATATATAGCTAAGAATATGGTTCTGGAATTCTCTACCAATATTCTACAATGCTTTACATAGATGTCTGTAATATGCCGACACCGCGCGCTATCTCTGGTACGATCGCCGAACTAACTAACTATGTTTAGTTTTCTGTTACTTATACATGGAACTTAGAAGGAGTCCCTACAGATATCTATAGGGGTATAAAGCTGTAACACTATGTTGTTCGGCCGCATCTTCTATTAGAAGTTGCACACGTCTATGTTTAGAATCTAAAGCGATTAGTAGTTTGAATCTTAATTCATTCAAATCATTAACTGCCTTTGCGCCATATAGTGCAAGAATACATTTAGTACCATCATTAAATAGTTATTCTTCGTCCTGTTCTTTAGTCATAAATGTCTCAGATGCTTTACGCAACTTTTCTTCATTGTTAAAAATACTTTCTGATCTCAAATAATGTATTATAACAATCATTTTAAAAGGTCGTCAAAATTGGTTCCATTCTTTTGGGTTCCGATTATTATTACCTAATATCCATGTTGATGTCTGTAAAAAAAGCGAATGAGTCACAATTTCCAACGTACTTTTTAACCGACCTCAATATGAATAGAAATAAGGTTCAATTAACTGAACAACGGTGAAATTTTATTTAATAATTTCTAAAGCGACCTTTTTTTCCAATATTTTTAGTTCAAAATGAAGATTCTGTGTATTCAATAAATAATTACTGTCTATTTTAATTTTAGCTGTTGTTTTCATCTAAATATTCAATTTCCACAAAATCATGCAGCATAAGGGTCAGTTGGTATTCAAACCCATACTAATTATGTACCCATTGCTACTTCCAGTTATCTCACCTGGCAAGTAACATCAACAACTTGGATATTAGCATCAGGGTGTAATTTGAAGCTGCGGGCTGGGTTGGCACGACGGCGCGGTTACGCCGACATCCCATGTTGATATTAAGTTGCTCTTGCAGGTGTTTATGTTGTTATAATTTGGGTAATGGACTTATTTACGACCACTTGAAGCGTGATAAATGGAAATCTAGGTTTATGTTCACCCGCTCATAACAACCCGTATTACCAGAATTATCCGATTTTCGAGCGGTTTACTGCAACAGTTTCTTAAATTATCCAAAATAAACGTAATTTTGCCATCTACCGGCAAATTGTTATTGTTTTGAACGTAAATAATCGAGAAATACTTTCAGTGCCTTTTATTAAATTCAGTCAACCGTTTCAAAACATTGAATACTTTGTTAAACCTTCATTTTTTCAATAATTATCCTTATTTGAAGTCGTGAAATACTTTAGTGTACAGGTTGTTAGAAAAATAGGTCCATTTAGGAGCTATTTTTTATGTGTAAAAATTGTAAAAAAAGTTCCTATAAACATGTGAGTGGAAATGCTTCTTAGGAGGCCTACGGTTCCTCAAGAATGACACCTAATTTTTATTGGTTATAGCGAAGTCAAAATATATTTTGAATAGAATTCTTTTGCTAGCTTTGCTGGTTTTGGATTATATCTGTTTATTTGATGCTTCAAATACTATTTCGACATATTCTGTTGTAACATTTTTATTAGTCTAGGAGATAGCTACATATATGGGGCCTGGGATATAACCTGTTGGCATTGCTGTTATGTTCTAGCAAATATTTTTCTTAGTATTTTATCTTATGTGAGTCAGACCTCCCATCTGACCGTTTTGGCGCTAGCCGCGCCCGAAAATATTCAATTGTGGAACATAGTATAACACTTTGGCGCTTGGTGTTAGTTGAAGAAAGGGTATCTTGGATCAACATTCGATATATGCCAACATTTTTTCTTCGTGCCATTGGCAAAATTGGAACGTAGTATAACCATTTCTGACCAGGCGGAAAATTTTCATTGTCAATCCTCATTGCTGGAAAACCATATGCCCACATATTCTGCTTGCCCATTTTCTAGATTTTTTTGGCCAAAAATTGGACTTTTGGCCTAAAACGGGCTAAAACTGGTGCTTTTAAAAAGAAAAATGTTGGCACCTCAAACTTGTAGTTTTTGTACCAAAGAATAGTCTCTGTGAGTGCCAACATTTTTTTCTCAATGTCGCCGAATTAGTGAGAGTTTTTGTCTGTTGCGTACTTGCTATTTGGCAATTTAAATAAATTAAATACAGTGCGTTTTATCATTCTGAACTTTTGGTAAATTATGATTTCTTTATTATCGCATTTTATTTGCGTATTTTTCGAATTATTCTGATATAAGCTACTAAAAATACCATTCGTTAATTAACACAATTTTCATTATTATTAGATATTTTTAACAATATTCCATAAATGTATTTAAGCAATCTAATACTCAAATCGAGTTTTGAAGAATTTTATTTTATCTTTATTTAAATTTTATTATTGAAACCTAGGTACCTTCAGACTCATCTGTAGGAATCTGTTCTGGTAGAAAGGAGGTTGGGTAAAATCAGGTGGCGCCGTCTATAATTATCATTATGTAATTAGCCTTCTTTCTACCAGAACAGATTGCAAAGTGAGTACATCAATTGAGTGCGGCACCATAATAGTTTCTCCTCACTATTGAATTCACCTCTATCAGTAACCTAACTAGCCGTGAACAGAGCTTTCTCATGTCCCTGTTTTGTTTGTGATTTATTCTGAGCATCTGAATATCAGACGGGGTGAGAATGTTACACTGTATTATGTGACTGATCTCTTGGAATTATTATCATTATTATAACATCTACTAATATCAGTTCTTTGTTGCAGGGTTAAAGGTTGTCAAATAATGGCGGCCCATATGATGCAAAACTTCAGTGACACACAATTAATATTATGGTAAGTTATAACTGTAGTTTTTACGGAAATATAAATTTTCTTTAATGAACTTTATTCAAAAACAAATACTACGGGAGCCCACCCTAAGAGTCCGTGCACACCCCCCCCCCCCCCCCCCCGATCCTTGGGGACAATGTTTTTCATAAAGATTAAAGCCTAAGGAACAATTTAAGACATGTCCCAAAAAAAAACTGGCTGTACTTTCAAAATGGAGTCCGTTTAAAAAAAAATGCAAAAATTGTTTTTGTCATTTACGAAAACTAAAAAAGATGGAGAAAAACTTTCTGCACAAAAAACAAAGTGCATAAAATTTTCTACAATTTTGTTCCTATACAATATTTGGGTAGGAGTTACCATTTTCCAGATACCATTGTTGCCGTTTTCGAGATAAATATCTGCAAATTATAATATTATTATTATTATTAATTTTTTTCAGTTTATTTTATTTTTTGTTATGTCAATAATAACTTTGTGTTAAATGACAAAAACAGCATTTGCAACAGTTTTTTTAACATATGGCCGCCATTTTGAAAGTACAGCCAGTTTTTTTTAGGACATATCTTAAATTGTTCCTTAGGCTTTAATCTTTATGAAAAACATTGTCCCCAAGGATGGGGGGGGGGGATGGAAGGAGGTGCACGTACAGCTAAAAGGCAACTAAAAATTATGAATTAAAAACTTCTTCGCCCAGTCATCCAATGATTACCTAATATAGAAGTCTGTTTAGAAACACCAATGTAATGCAACCAAATCATTTTTGCCCAACTTCAGTATCAATATTGGGTACCAAGATTCAACTGACTGTGTAAGTGGGTGAAATTTTATTTCATATTTTTCTGTGGCATTTTCTAAATATACGGTTCGTTTACAGAAAAAATGTTCCTTAAACTTTGTTAGTGGTAATAGATTGAGAACTCCTGACATGGACATGCCCAATATCTTCCTTCGAACCACAAGATTCGTTTAGCAAAAATTTCGTATAGAAATACAAAGATATACGAATAAAATGGGGAACTTGCCCATTTCTTTTTATTTCATTAAAGTGTGTGTTTATGTATAAAAACACGTCACACAGAATATCAGCTCTTAAACCGCTTTGCAATAAATAATTAATGTTGAAATCCTCGCGAAAAGCACTGTGACGTTACTTCGAGAAAACTAGCCTCGCGTGGTGTCCTTCACACTAGGCGGCGGTTGACTTTGTGTTTTAGTTTTGTCCTAACCTAACTTTCGTGTTCATGTTTGCTGTGACTCTATACTCGCTGCATTTGCTTGAGCGAAAACGTTGTATTGTGTATTCACGTGTGCTATTTGGCGTATTTTGAAGATTTTGTTTAGTTTCTGATTTTGTTTTGTGTTGAAAAATGGAAAATACTTATTATAAATACTGCATAGTGTCATTGTGTAATAATACAACTATTAAATCAGTAAATGAAATTTTTATTCGCATGCTTAAAGATAAAAATAGCCGATCAAAATGTCATGCAGCATGCAGAAGAAATAATATAGGGGATATTTCTGAAAAGAACCACGCCATTTATGTATGTGAAGATCATTTTAATGTAAGTACTTATATTAAGTATAGCCAAAGTACCAAGAACTGAATTTTTAAATAATATATTATATTACAGGTTACAGGTCGGTGTTAAAGCCTATTTTATTTTACCATTTAATAGGTGTCATGAACTTTAGTTTCTTTAAATACTATGTTTATTTCTAACTCTCAGTGCTTTTAATGTATGAAGCCACCATAAACATATCTGCAAAGGTAAATCGTCTGATTGTCCTTTTGAAAAACCTGCATCCGTAATTTTTAACTAACATGTTTACCACATAAGCTTATATAAAAACAACAAATACCACTCAAAATCAACGAATATTGGAGATGTTTTTCCAACGAATACGTATCTGGCTATGGGATTTTACACGGAATAGTATTTAAATGTTGGGTTGTGTTCACTGCTAGTTGTTTCTGGCAAATGCGCATACGCATGCGGAATTATCAAAGCCAAAACAGAATCGGTGTTGCTTGACGCCGTCGTCCGACTTGCTCTATCTGACGTCACGTTTCAAGACTAGGTAAAATCAGGCAGATTTTAATCACTTATATTTCTGGAAGAGATTTTTTTTTAATTTTTTGTTGTCTATAGGGTTTTTAATGATGTTAGTTTACAATTTTGAGTATTTTAATACAATTTTATTTTTTGGGCAAATTCCTTATTACAATCGAAGTTAAAACCTCATTTTTGAGGTCGGTTAAAAATTGAAACAGTATTCCTACAACATTTTATTATCTAAAATTATCCTTTAAAATTGGTGCTCCAAATATCTGGATAGTGATCATTACTTATTTATGATATGGAACCTGCTACATCAATAAAAGCTTTTTCAAAAATAGTGATTTAACCATAATACACTTCGTTAGTAATTAACTTTATAGTTTTTAGGGGAAAAAAATCGGCAGCTACGGAAAGCGGCTGAAACCTCCCCAGCCGGTGGACCTTTGAAGCCGAAAAGAGCACTAAAAAATATGAACGATCTCATTTAATTTTATTTTTTTATTTATTTTTAAAAACCATATAATTCTTTGTGCACAGCTTCTCTGCCAGCTGTGGCCGGTGAAGTGTTTATAGTGGACCGTTTCAATTTGAGCTGATAAATATTATTTTTTATCTTCTACCCTCGACCGATTTCTCACTAAATCGGTCGGGGAAGGTTGTTGCTTGGTTGCTTGTCACTGATGTGAGATGTCAAACCGACAGATGCCAAAAGGTTTCAGGAGAAGATTTTTTGACAGCTGTCAAACTTTTTGTTGCTAAACTTTGTTAGTTCTAAATCTGTCAAACTGACAGCTGTCAATAATTCTGGTTCCAAACGTTGCTGGAGATTTTATTCCTTGACAGTTGTCGAAAATTTTTAGGTTGGTATTGCACTTGGTTTGGTTTTTAAGTTATGTTAATGTTTTTTAGGTTGTGATTGCCGGACATTTTTCTGGCGTTATGCTGGAAATGGATTCAAGTTTCTCAGACTTTTAATGTCACTGTCACTTTTAATAGTTCTAAGCAAAAAACTTATTTTGGGCCCAGTTAAGGACCGTCCGTAACCACACGGGCTCCTTACGGGTTGTGTAGGCCTTACACAGCTATCACTAACTTTAACTGCACTTTTCTCGCGAAATATCACAATTAGTATGACGTCTTCAGAGAAAACACGTGTATAGTCTACACGCTTTTGTAACACACTAGTCTACCGGACGTTGGGTTAGAATATAAAATATATTGTCACGACCGCCAAATTAAGACGGCCACAATAAGGGCCACTTGGCCTGCGAGAGGTTTTTCTGTTAGAAAATTATTAAACACAATTAAATAGTCAATAATATTTATTAATTAAATAATGGTTGCAGCCAAACAACAAAGTCACAAAATATGAATTAAATAACAAATAAAGTTTTCTTACCACAAGCACATGTCAGGAGGAGATGGGTCCCCAGAATGGACTGCCACTGTCCATTCATTCTGGACTATTTATATGTTTGAGAAATGTTTAATCAGCATATTCCCTTCATACGTCATAGAGAGTTCCGAAGCTTACGGCCTGATGTTATTAATTAGTAATTGTAATCCGACACTCTATATCCTTGAATGCTTTACTACTGTATGTTTTATAGATTGAAAAATAATAAATGGCAATGAATTTAATTTATTTATTACAGATTTAAATTTGGAAATCCTTTAATTTAGGTTTTCTATTTTTGTATTTATTTATAGGGAATATGCTAATAAGATAATTTGCCAAATTTGCATAGAAAAATGGTTATTTATTTTTTGACATGTGACAATATCTTACACAAGAAGCGTGACTGCTATCTATAGATTGTTATTTTGTTTTTTAATTTTTTTCACGGAAACAAAATCGAAAGGGTGCAAGTGTGATATATCGTTGAAATCAGAATTTTTAGTGCTTTTCAATGGTTCGATTACAAATTGTAAGTAATCATAAAATAAACATCTTGTTGTATCAAAACGGCACTAAACGTAATCCGATCTCAGCCAAAACCTTTTCAGATCTTCTGGAGCATTAAAGAAATCCTCATGCAAAGTTTAATCCAAATCCGTCTGGTAGTTTCGCCGCTATCGTGTTAACATACATACGCACATACATATATACACACAGACATTTTTCAAAAACTACTTTTTTGGGTTCCTGGGACCTCAAAACCTAAAAATTTGATGTCTCAATTTTTGATTTTGGACTAATTTTAGTAACCTCCCATAATTTTATTGTGGGAAAGTTAATAAATGTGTTTTAAATAAATTCATTACTCTCACCATCTTATAAATTCAATAAAAAATATCAGTTAGCTATCTACACCAAATACATTACTTTGGTCATTTATAACGTCATGTTTAGACCCAGGTAGTTTTTTAAACATTTATAAACCTGCTTTGCATTTTATCTCAATCGTTTTAAAACGTGACTTTTCTAAATGACAAAAAAATCGTCTGGCTGCAAAGTCTGTTATTAACTTTTACTCATATAATTTGTTCTTTTTATTCACATCTTCTCGGATATTTTGTGCTCCATTCATCTATACCAACGCAACATGACATACTTTTAACATTTCAAAGAAAATATTTCCATTGTACAATAAATCTGACAATAGAACATCGTGCGTAAATTACGTGAGTATTTCCGAAAATAAAAATGTGACTAAATATTCCCCATAAATAAACTCACCTTTAATCATGTTTAAAGTATCTCTATATTTAAATATATGGTTAATATCCTGGATTACAGTAACAGGATTAATTTTGAAACTTTATCATCCTATTGATGTTATGTTAAACAGTACCAGATTCAAGCTATAATTACATCTATTACAGCGCAGTCTGATTTATGGTAATGAGTAATGAATAGTCATTATCGATCATCAATACAGATTAAATCAAACAGGATCATATCAGACGCAACATAAATTACTCGTCACAGTTGAAATATACGCCAACTTCATATAAATAAAGGTCGATTCTAAAATGGAGGCGTATTCACGTTGTCGATATAATTGAAACTTCAATTACTTTGTCTTTACCCAGATCTCCTCCCCCTTATCATCCCCCAAACCTCAGATTAGTTACAATCAAAGCAATTGCCTTTGAAAATGTAATTCATTGCAGCTAGAGAACTAAATAGTTGGTGATAGGATTTTTATGTCTCATAAACCAGTGCTTAACATGCTATTCAGGTAAGTATGTAGTGATGTGTTAGAGAGGTGGTGGATGAAGTAAAAAAAAAAAATTTGAGGCCTTAGGTTCTTATATACACGCTAAATTACAATTTTATTTTTTTCACCTTCTTTAATAATGAGGTGGGGGTAGTAATGAGGGTGGCTAAGCCAAAAAATTTATACCAATTTTATGGACTCTTATTGCGTGATTTACCTATTTACCATTTACCCCAATTTATCCCCCAACCGAACGAAATAAGGTCAAAATATAATCCAGTTCCGGATCTCGTTAAAATACATATATGTACAAATTTCAAGTCAATATCTTAAACGGTTCCAGAGTAAACGTGCGCACAAAAAAGTTAAAGACAGGCCGACAGACAGACATTTTTCTTTTTGTTCAAACTTAAAATCGCGACGTGACATTCTAAGCCTATTTGAACAATAAAAATTATCAAAAATTTTTTTGGGTTACTATACTTCCGCTGGATGTGGAAGTAAAAATTAAATGTTTTATTTTGTTTGGTAAGTTTTCTTGAATATGTAGGCATTAGATCGAATCGTTCTGTTTTGTTAATAATAATCGAAGATTCTTCTTTAAAATGGAATAATGAAACATGAAGTGGAAAATCCCGATAACAAATATTACAGAGTAATTGAATACATTCATTGTGCTAATCAAATACCTAATATTAAATATATGGAATACGTATTTCCAAAATTCGAAATGTCAAGCAATTGTGCAAAAAGTCTACTGCATTATTTGCAATCAAACGAAGATTTGACGCAGCTAGTCACTGTGGCTAGATTGAACTTCTACCAACGCTGGTACAAAAAGGGGATTGAGAAGACTTATGGATATGAAATTATACTTACACTGGTTTAGCTGCAGGGAAACAAGCCTAGGAATTAGAGGAAAGTTGGCTTACGTTCTAATGAAATATTACTGTATTTTGTTTTCGAAAATATGACAGAACTCACGATATGTGTGGTAAAGGTAAAAGTGCTGTTTTGTTCCATTTTAAAATGAATTATTTACTTACATAATATCGTGCAAGGAGCACGTGACATTCAAAAATTTTGCTGCTAGAACGCCATTAGATGCAGCAATCCAAGACAATTCATACTTTGCATGTTTCATTGGGCCTGCACTATGAAGTTATAGGATGTTTTATAATTTTTGACAAAACTAGTTTTTGTTATTGCTTTCACAGGGAAAGAAATAATGAATAATTAATTCATATTTGGTACAGCTAATACATTAACGATCCTTGACATGAAGAAAAATCCAGGTCCAGAGTCATTAAAATTTATGTTTCTTCTTTACCTTTAAAAACATGACCCTGTAAAGAACACAAAAAAATAAGCAAAATGGCTTATTTCATTTTTTCGTTACACCTTTGTGGTTATTTAAATACGGTGTTAAATGTACAAGAACATGGATTTCAGAAAAATATTAAATGAAAGTCACGTGAAATAAACAATTTTGTAACTAAAATTTACAAAAATTTTATTGAGGCTAGATGGACTGGGTGAGTCCTAATTCTGACACGTTTTAAAGATTAATTTTTGTAAAAAATGTGGCCCTAATAAGAAATCGGGTATAATTTAACAAAATATTTAATCAAACATAGTATAGGCTTATTCAAAGTGACAGATAATAAAAAGAAATCTTCGAAAGAGTTGAATTGTTTGTAATTTAATGTGTCAATAATCCGCATTTAATTTGTGAAGTACATTAAATTGTGAAAATTTGTTTAAAATATTTTAACTATGCCACTAAAATTTACAAACGTGGAATATGCTAACATCTATGGTTTCTGTAATGGAAATGGTAGGTCATCTTGACAAGTTCATTCGTTGCATATTCTGTATGAAACCCATGCATAAAACCATACCGATGCTCGTCTAGAATTTTAACTTTTTCTAAATAATCGAGTAATCTTTGTTTCAAGCAATATTCAAAAATTTTTACCGTATTATTGATTAGCGATGGGTCTGTAATTAGTAGTTTTTTTATTGTCACGACCACCCGTTCTGATGGTCACAACTAGGGGCCACTTGGCTTTTGGAGAGGTTTAGGTTGTCAGGAGAAATCATTCAATCGGATAAAAAATAACATAATTTATTAACAAATAATATTAAGAGTAAATGGACATCAAACAAAACAATAAACTATATAAGATCTTACCCTATGCACATCATGGAGGAGAGGAGTCAACTTAACACTGCCCAAAGGGCGATGTCGGTCTATTACCAATTAGTCTATACTAGACTTTTGACTCTGAGTAGACTCTCGGTAGACTCCCTGTTACAACTGATCGCCGAATATTTATATTCTTAGTGAATGCTTACTTAGCAATTTTCAGACATACCAAGAGTGTAGAGTTTGGACAAGCTTATTGTTTATTATTGTTTAATGATCTCAATATTGTTTAATGTTATTAGTTGGTAATCATCGTTGTCATAACTTTACATTCTTTATTGATTAAATAAATTAATGAGATTGAATTTGTTTTATTATTTCAAATTTGGAACTAAGTTATTTATTAGGCTTTTGTAATGCTAATTAGAAATTCTATAGATTTTGCATGAATGAATATTTGCTACATGACATTATAATCACCAGCTTTGAAAATCGGCGTAACAATGGAGGTTTTTCAGGCCACAGGTAACTTGCTTTTTGAAAAAACTAAGTGTGTCATATAGCTAAGAGGGCTTTTTATATAATGGGACATTCCACGTCAACCGGATCACTGCTGCGGCCAAAATTTGAAGCGACAAAAAAATACGTATGAGGGCTCAATTTGGAGCTTGAACTCAGAACTACGAAAAGCCGAATGCACCTTTGCAAAAATCAAGAAGGCGGCATCAATATGGCGGCCATAAACTCAAAAATTGATGATAAATGACCAAGAAGTTAAATTTTAGAGTCGTCAAAATGAACTATCCAGTTTGAAACTACTCAAAAATAGTAACCGGAGTTATTGATAAAAAATATTTTATAATAACTTTGAAATCACAAAATGGCGGATCCAAGATTGCGGACTTTTTGCCAAAACCTAATGGAAATGCCTTTAAAACCATCAGATTTGTTTGAAAATGGACTGATAGGGATTTTTAAGGTCACTTATCTCAAATCTGGTGTGGCAGATTCCAAATCACAAAATGGCGGACCCAAGATGGCGGACGTATGGCCGAAACTCTCATCATTTGCCTTTAGAAACACTGAATCCTATTAAAGACGAATTTATGAAGGTTTTTAAGATTTCTCATTATAAATCTGACATGAGTAATCCCAAATTACAAAATGACGGATTCAAAATTGTCGACTTTTTGCCAAAACCTGATGTAAATGCCTTTAAAAGCACCAGATGTTTGAAAATTAATTGGCAGGAATTCTTATCTCAAATCTGGTGTGATAGATTCCAAGTCACAAAATGGCGGACCCAAGATGGCGGACGTATGGTCGAAACACCCATCAATTGCCTTTAGGAACACTGAATTCCATTGAAAATGGATTTACGGAGGTTTTTAAGATCGCTCAGTAATATTGGATCCGCTGTTTTATAATTTCGGATTATTCATGTCAGATTTAACATGAATAATCCGAAATTATAAAATAGCGGATCCAATATTGCGGACTTTTTGCCAAAACATGATGTAAATACCTTTAAAAACACATTTGTTTGAAAATGGATTGGCAAGTATTTTTAAGATCACTTATTTGAAATCTGGCGGACGTATGGCCGAAACTCCTATCAATTGCCTTTAGGAAACCTGAATTCCGTTGAAAACGGATTTACGGAAGTTTTTAAGATCGCTCGTTATAAATCTGACATGAATAAACTCAAGTTACAAAGAGGCGGATCCAAAATGGCGGTCTTATGACACAAATCAAATTGCAGATGTTTCAACAATTTTAATTAGATTTGAGAATTCTCGTTTTCAGGAGTATGTGATTGTAAATGTAGTCTTACGAAATCAAAATCAAACAATCGCGAATTCATGATAGCAATTCATTTATTTAGATTAGAAATACTTTAAATAATAAATGTTGAGCTGCGTAATGATGAAATCTATGATCTGCTTTTCCACATTGCTTTTTAGATCAGTTGCATTGCGTGATTCCAATGCTTTAGGTGAAACTCAGCAACGGTCTTTTTCAAGATAGTTGTTGACTCTTTCATTTGTTGCTAGGAGAGCAGCTTTGATTAATTGCTCGTCCAACGGTTCTTTTCAGAATAGTTGGCGAGTTCTTCAATAGTGTGTTGCAGGAGAACGGTGATAAGTTTTCAACGGTCTTTCTCGGGATAGTTGGAGACTTTTTCTTCAATATTGGTTCTCTTCTGAAAATTCTTTATAAAATTGCTGTACATTTTTCATTCAATTACACAGGTCAACAAGAAAAATGTTCTGCTCCAAGAACTAAACCGATAACACCTTAAGTATGTTTTGCGTGCTGAAACCAAATTTTCAATTTAAAAAATTTTCCGACGCGTAGATTTCGAGTAAATTTCGGTTGTTATTATCAAAATCCTGTTTTTTGACGATAAAGACTAGGACTTACTCGAAATCTACGAGGTGGAAAAAATTTTAAATTGAAAATTCGTTTCCAGCACACAAACACTTTTTTTTTTGTTGACCTGTGTAATTGAATGAAACATGTACAGCAGTTTTATAAAAAAATTTCAGAAGAAAACCAATATTAAAGAAAAAGTCACTAACTATTCTGAGAAATACTGTTGAGACTTATCACCGTTCTCCTGCAAGACGCCATTGAAAAACTCGCCAAATATTCTGAAAAGCACCGTTGGACAAGCGATTAATCGAGGCTGCTCTCCAAGCAACAAATGAAAGTGTCAACAACTATCTTGAAAAAGACCGTTGCTGAGTTTCACCTAAAACATTGGGATTACGCAATGCATTGATCTAAAAAGTAATGTCGAAAAGTAGACCATAGCTCTCATCATTATGCAGCGCAACATTTATTGTTTGAAGCATTTCTAATCTAAATAAATGAATTGCTCTATCATGAATTCGCCATTGTTTGATTATGATACTACATTTATAGTCAGATACTTCTGAAAACGAGCATTCTCAAATCTAATCAAAATTGTTGAAACATCTGCAATTTGATTTGTGTCATAAGTCCGCTATTTTGGATCCGCCATTTTGTAATTTGGGGTTATTCATGTCAGATTTATAAGGAGCGATCTTAAAAACCTCCGGAAATCCGTTTTCAACGGGATTCAGTGTTCTCAAAGGCAATTTGATGGGACTTTCGGCCATACGTCCGCCATTTTGTAATTTTGAATCTATCACACCAGATTTGAGAACTTAAGAATCCCTGCAAATCTATTTTCAAACAAATCTGATGATTTTAAAGGCATTTTCATTAGGTTTTGGCAAAAAGTCCGCAATCTTGAATCCGCCATTTTGTGATTTCAAAGTTATTGTACCAAATTTTTTATCATTAACTCCGGTTACTACTTTTGAGTAGTTTCCAGATAGTTCATTTTGACGACTCTAAAATTGAACTTCTTGGTCATTTATCATCAATTTTTAAGTTTATGGCCTCCATATTGATGCCGTCTTCTTGATTTTTGCAAAGGCGCATACGGCTTTTTGTAGTTCTGAGTTCAGGCTCCAAATTGAGCCCTCGCAGGTATTTTTTCGTCTCTTCAAATTTTGGCCGCAGCAGTGATCCGGTTGACGTGGAATGTCCCGTATTTATTTGTAATTTTAAGAATTTTAGCCTATAATCCATCTGGTCCGGTGCCGTGTTATTTTTTAATTTTTGTATGTGTATTATGATTTCTATTTCTGTTATTGGAGTTATATAAAATGACTATGGCAGCCTATTTACATTCAGATTAGTTTCTTTGCGGTTTTATTTAACATTTTTTGCCAAATTGGTCCCTATGTTGACAAAAAAGCCTGTAGCCTCGTTTATTATATTCCATACTTTTTCGTAGTCATTTTTTGCTTCAATTATTTGGTTTTTATAATATTCATTTTTAGTTGTTTTAATTAATTTGTTTAATTTGTTTCTATATTTATTAAACTGTGCTTTACTTTCTCTTGAAAAATTTTGTAATAGCTGCCGTTTTAACTTATCTTTTTGTTTTATAGAATGTAGTAATCCATAATACAACATAATATGCAACATTGTGACATTCGTTGACAAAATACCTATAAAGCACTGAAATAACTCACGTATCGAGAGAGGTCAACACAACTCCACTCGAATAGTCCAATTCAGTGAAAATTTAGATTTAATTAATACGAAATAATTCGCAACGGTCACAGAATATCACATCTAGAGATACCGCATTGTTTGACGAGCCACCGTAGAGTCGCACATTTGCTGCCATGAATATTTCACGATTCAATTAGTATATCGAATTTCGTGTACGCAAAACACATTGTTCTGGCTAAGAGTTATACATATCCCCAAACAAGCGTGGGATTACTTTTCATGTATAAGTTGGTCGATGTGGATTGTGGAGTATGCGTGACATTTACGAGTATGATGAAAAAAACAAATACTATTCGGATTCAGTCAGGCATTTATGTGAAGTGAAAAATAAAAATTAGTAGTTTTCTGTTAAACGTCGAATTAAGCTACTGATTACAATGTTTGCGACAATGATAATAATAATAGTAACTTATGCAACAAGTGCATAGAGTGGTACTTTTTTTACGAATGGGAAGTTTGACGCACGAGCTATAGGTGAGTGTGGCAATCTCATGAGTGAAAAAAATACTTTTTATCTACTCTTATTTTGTTATATTAGTTATTAAGGTATCGAGGGTGTTATAAGGATAATAACGCACCGAGGTCGGCAGTGTACTTCCCGAGGGCCTCTGGACCGAGGAAATGTACGTCGACCGAGGGCGTCATTATCCTATAACACCCGTGGTGCTTTCAATGTTTAATGTCCTACAAGTCTGTTATTTAATTCGAAATTTTTTTTTGGCATTTAATATTTATTAATTTGACATCTGTTATGTTCAGAACGATTTGGTTTAAAAGATAGTAAAAATCAAAATTGTTTGTAAACGCCGCCGTTGCATGGCGACGCATTTTGTTTGTCAATAACATTATCATAATTTACTTGTTTTGGGTTGTGTTATAATTTTATAATGCCCTAGGGCGTTATAGATATTCATAACGCCCTAGGGCGTTATTTTTCATTTAATGTATCTCAAAAGGGGTGGTTATTGTAAAATAACAGACTTGTAGGACATTAACTAATTAATGAACTGCTTTTGATCAATTAATAGTATCCATAAACAAACAGCCTGAGTTATAATGCGTGAGTTATTATAACTCACTAGGTACAGAGCCAATCACCTTTATCTTCATGCCTAGCCTGTCCAATCGACGTAACGCGCAACACACGAAGGTGGAGCCAGGGAGGTAGTGACAGATTATTCGCGTTAATATCTATGGGTCGCGTGCGCGTGACGTCACAGGTCCCAGACCTTAGGAAAAACAAACCGCTGTCATTAGCTGTCAAATGGCGACTGACTGAATCTCAAAATTAAATTTTTCGTAATCCTAGAGTTTTCATCGATATTATATCATACAACATGGCTAGTTTTTATTGTATTATTAATTGTGGAAGTGTGGCAATCCGACACAACATCAGTTTTTATAAAATAACGTCGATTTACGGCCAGAAGAGGTTAGGTTAAACAATTCTAGGCAATTAAAATAAATGCTTTAAGTTATTGCATGTTAATGCAAGAATGATTGTGATAGTAATAACTGCTGCTCAAACAAGCAATAAACAATCCATGGTAAAGAAAATTAACATTTTATATTGATTTGTCTCTATTTTTAATAACTATTTCTTATTTAAATTTTATTTGAACGAAGCATAAACTGCACGGAGGGAGAGTATATTATTTAAGAGAATACAAGTCATAATTAACAATTGACCCACATAAAATAGTAAAATACATGTTAGACATTTTATATAATATATTATAATAAAAAATGTACAAAAACTACAACGGTTTGCGTAGTCCGATCTATAGGTATATAAGGTATAGACGATGAGGGGTTAACCGCTGGAAGAAATTGTGAACATCTTATTACATACTTCAAATAGTTTACAGTAGGTACGTCAGTCTTTCATGGTTTATTTTATAAAGTGTCTTTTTCACAAAATTTACAGCGGTTAATCTCCAACCATAGCCGCATGTTCATTGCTAAAAAACTAAAAGGAAAGATTTCCTGTTAAGTGCGGTGAACAATCCCAGTGAGCATTAAGGAACCATCTGAATCTGCAATAGTCCAAGGAAGTCAATGACTTTTATTCATGATGCTAAGAGTTCATATCCTGAAAAATTAATTTCTGCATTAGTAATTATTTATAAAACAACATTTAATTAGGCAAGCATATATGAAAAAAATGGTTGATAACTAATTCTTACCGTTGTAACAAGCTTTTATCCTGCAAATTTCTTGCAGAGTACTTCTTTCACCTAACCACAAACAGCTTCAAGACTTTTCAATGCCTTGAATTCGTCCTTCTGTCTACGTAATTCTTTTAAAAATCAAGTAATTCGCAACATCCTTATGTGTAACATTTGGAAATACATCAATATTTGTACTAAAGTATTTTTTTCTCAAAATATAAGGATTTAATTCGATGGCAGCCGTATACCTAACCTCTACATCAGGAGACAATTCTGCAAAATACGAACTAACCGTCATCCTGACGAACAAAATTATTTATATAAGAGTATTAAGAATAGTTGTAGATGTTAAATAATCCAACAACAAGTTCTTAAATGGCACAAACAATGCAAAATTCACTTTAAAGAAACACGTTTAATCGGCGGATTTCTCAATGACAGCTGTTTGTTTTTCCTAAGGTCTCGCAATCTGTGACGTCGGCGCACGCGACCCATAAAGATTTTCTGAAATGTCACAAAATTCTACTTTTGATTCGTTCGTGCCGAGCCGAATTTTCAAATTTCGCCGTGCAATTTACGATCCGGTTTATCTGGAAGACTTCCTCTTTCTGTCGCGACATCGTACGGCCGTCCCAATGGTGTTATTCGAAAAATATGAACGTGTCAAGATTGCATGTTTTTGCAATTTTTTCGACTCCGAACTGTAATCTGTTTCTTGTTATTTTTCTCCGAAACGGTGGGAGTTAGCTCGAAATAAAAAATAAGGTCAAACGAGTATTTCCCATTACGAATCTTTTCCTACTATGAGAATTTTTATTTAGGTATTTATTTTTCGTTTCGGAGATAACTACTGAAATGTTGGTCATGCACTGCAAAAAATCGCAAATTTTGAGCTTCTACAGTTGGCAACTTTTTAATCTTGGCTCCTACGCCAAAAGATTACTTCTAACTAACTTATATAGAATTAGATTTGCTAAAACTTTTTTTTTATTTTTTGAATTCCTACAAAAATGAAGGAATTAGAGGGGGCGGGATTTGGAACTTTTTTTTTCGGTAAAATTTCTCCATTTTGTCACCGTAATTAATCGGCAATTAACTGAAATCGATCTCATATAATTATTATCATGTGCTACTTTGACGTTCCGTTAACCTTGGCCCTTCGAAACAAAGGTTTCTGAGAAAAATTATTTTTTTAAGATTTACATACACTCTATAGGAAAACATGTAATTTCTTACATTTCCTCGAATATCTCGATAATTATCGTTTTTTTTTTTTTTTTTCGAAAAATTTGTAGACAACTTATGTAAAGAGAATTGATTGAGCTTTCCGAGGCTTTTTTAATTTTTTCTCTAACATAAAAAACAAGACTTTTGACCGAATATGCGCTCCGGGCTATTGCAGTTCGCGGAGAATTTTTGCATTTTCCGCCGCGTAATATTAATCTACAAAGCTGATTTTTTGCCTACAAGCAGTTTACGCACTATTTCGATTAAAAATCACATTCTACCTCCGCTTAAAGGTGGCTAAATCTTTGAAGACAACAAATATAAAAGGTGAACAAAAATTAAATTTTACAGTTAATTTTATTAATAAACAAACTGAATAATTTAAACAAAATTTTCTCGATTTACAGCACTCTTCTACGGCTTGTGCTGTAAACTTTCATCTGCGTGAGTTATTATCTACATTACCGCTCGTTGAATAATATACTACTTTTCACCCTCTTTACTTTTTTTCACTTTCTCCATAAACATGTGTTTACTGTTTATGCACTAAAAATGAGGAAAAGAAGTGCAGTTTTTTTAACAGTCGTAGAAAAATATATATTTTTGGAGAGATTTTTTGATAGTTTTTTGTTTTTGCTTCATTGCAAACAAAGGTTATTAGGAAAATGAATCATAGTATGTTTCAAGCAGCGCATGGAAATGATCAAATTTGAAAATAAAGTAATTTCTTTAATCCACAGAGTTTATAGTAGTCATTCAATAATAGAATCTTACTATCTGGATCCATGATTTATCGCCTGTTGAGAGATTTTGGGCCGTAGAATGTAGTTAGTAACCGTTCATAAGTTGAATTACCAGATTTAGTCTTAATCTTTTTTTTTTTAGAACAGAAAAAATCTTAGAAATAGATCTTTCAAGACAGAGTGGTATTAGAGTTGTACTCATTAAAATTCGTCTATGTCATAAAAAATGGAATTGTTTAAAGTACCATACTTATTGTGAGTTATGTATAGTCTGGTCGCTGATAGAGTCTCGGTGTGATGTCACGAACGTCTGAACTAAGCAGGCTGTGTGCACTGTGTGCACTCCCATTGTTTTTCAACACGCTGTTCAGTTTTCCATTACGCCGCTCGTGCGCTACTTGCATTCTTGAATCATACGACGGCTGCGCAAATCTGCATCTTGCCCGACTTTACTACTGTCAATTGTCACGCCATTATTGTTTACATATCTGTGCTTTGTGTTCTGAACATTAAGCTAATAATTATTAAATCGATAATGCAGCAGTCCGTTTGCTTATTTTTAAATTACGTGAATTTCCAATGAAATTGGCTAGAAACGACGCTGTTCTGTTGAATATTAAAAACTTTAACTGCAAATGGTTTTAAGTGTTGTGACTTCTAGAAATGCTAACAAGGACATAAACATGCATTGGTATTATTGATTTGCAAAGAACGTGAGTCCCAAGAAATTGACTAAAAACGAAAGACTGATGGGTTGCACACTTATGTGCAATGAGATCCCGTACACCCATTTTTCGCTTGATTAAATCATTCTTTATTTATTTGTCAGCGTCGGTGTCATGAACATGAAAAAATTATTTCCCTCTAAAATTGAAGAGAGATGGTCTATCAGAGCAGTTGCTAACCATTATCAATTGAATAAGTTCAAATCTTGTTCAAGATGAAGCACTCCTTGGCTATTTGAAGGAAAATCCGACATCCGTTTAAAACAGTAGGAGATGCTGTGTTCATGACAAATTTTCCGGCATCGAGTTCAACAGCTAGCCGAAGGATAGGAAAATTGGAAATAAAAAACTGTACAAGTGCCAAGAAGACCATATTAACAGAGGCAAGCCCGCATTATGTTTTGTTTAAATTGTGTCTATCGCCCCCCGTTTGAGTTTTGGAACAATGTTGTGTTTACCGATGAAAAAGTTTTTCAGTCTTGTAATGACGGACATATGTACAAAATATTAGGTTACGTTATTTACACAATAAATACAATCGCAGTTATATGCAGTCATATCTGTGAATTTTTCAACGTCAATTTTTGCATTTGTTATAAATCAAAATCATTCCCATCGAATGGTGTAAAAAGCAAAAAAAAAACAAAAATACGTATGTTTTTTTTCTGGATTAACATTATTAAAATACATTACTTATGATATTTCACAATCAATGTCAAATATGATAAAAAATCTAAATTCCAAAAAGACTGATTCACACCGCTTAATATTAGTGAAAACTGGATTGCTTGATTTCTCAAGTGAACGGGATTTCATTGCACAGAAGTGTACGTGTTGTGTTGCTACTTCTAAAAATTCTATCAAGGACGTGAAAATGCATATTAATTTGTAAAGAACGTGGCCCCAAGAAATTAACAAAAACGACTGGTATTATTGGATTTTAAAGACTGATGGGTTCTACGTGTTGTGGTTTATACTTCTAAAAATTTTAATAAGGACGTGAAAATGTCATTTAATTGTATTACAGGTATTTTGATACATTAGATACTTTAACACTTTACTTATTTCAACGCAGCTTCAACATCTTAATACTTTTGTAATGATTTTACTTTCGTTAGGTACTTTTTAAATGTATTTTTAAATGTTAATGTATTTATTGTAATGATTTTCCGTTAAGGTAATAAATGATCAATTTCTAGTTTCGAAATGACTTATTTAATTTTAAATCCACCAGACTATAAAAGTTATTTGACAAAGATGTTTTATAAAAGATATTTTATGAGTAATTTGATACATATTTTATCTCATCAAATATCTTTTATAAAAGATCTTTGTCAAAAAACTTTTATAGTCTAATGATGGCCTAAGTAATTTGTTTGAAAATCGTTTAAAATTCCCGCCTGTATCAATCCCACCTGTATTAAAAAGGCGGGAATACAGCGTTGCCTGCGACGTAATGTTTACAGTTTGAAAAAATACTGAGTTACCTATCTATATAATATAAGTCTTTAATATGGAACTAAGATGCCGTAGGTTCGTTGGTGTTTTCGAATGCACAGTGGCGTCGCTTCGTTTTATATTTTACTTGATGTATTTAATTAGATTTATTTAAAGGAAATTGAACTATAAGCGTATATAATACATCTGCTGTAAATTTATAGTAATTTAAGTTAAATAAATAAATTATAATATTGAATTGTTTTGGTTTCAAGTCAAAAATATGATAGAGCAAATATACAAAATAAATACACTTAAATAGTTGCAGCAAAATCTTTTTTATTCATTGGTAGAATTTTGTCAAATAAGTATATATGTAATCTTAAAATAAAAATAAATACTTAATACTAATTATGCCAAACCCTATATAAAACAAATATGGCGGTAAAATACAAATACCTATAATATAACATAATACTAGTATAAGATAAATAAATAAATTTAGTTTTCTTCGTCAATGTCTAATTCTTCCGAGTCCTTATCATCGCTTTCATTGTTAACACTTACAATGAGTGGCATAAGTTCTTCAGTATGAACCTCTCGATCATATCTCTCTAAAATCAATGTATTTGTTTGATTTACACACTTGGACCAAATTGAGCTCGACACTTGAAATAAAGCCTCATTCCACGTAGCAAGAACGGCTTCTTCACTAAAACCATCTTTCCCGATGTGTTTGTCGTAATACTCCTTACAAATTCCCCAAACAAGTTCTATTGGGTTGAACCGACAGTGATATGGTGGAAGCCACAATACTTCGTGTCCATACTCTCTAGGCAAATTGTCGACAATCAGAGCTGGGTCGAATCCTCTGAAAATGGATTCGAATCACGGATCCAAATCATCAAAAATGTCAAAATCACGAATACCAAGTTCGGATCCTTTTGGTATAAAAAAATGATTCGAATCGCAGGGTTCGAATCCTTTATTTCGAATCACGAATCCTAATCCTCAAGTTTAACTTCAAAATTATTGTTACAGTTCCAGATATCGGTTTTGAGTCGAATCGGATCATAAGTGACAAAACTCGGTCGCCATCTTAGCACCGTAATTTTGATGTCTGAATTTTGATAAAAACTTTGTAATCCGCGTTTGAACTTTTAATTTTTGTCTAAAAATTCGATATTCGCGGTCCTGAAAACACCCAATTTTTGATTCTAAGTCGAATCGAATCATACACGGCAACATCGTTCCATTCATTTTAGAGTGCCATCTTGATTTTGATTTTTTGTGATGGGAATCATGTACGCATGCCAAATTTCAAGTTGATCGGATGTGTGGAAGTGGGTGAAAACTGAAAATCGAGTGCTAGAATCATTTTACTCATATGTATTTAATTCAAATTTACTTGGGATTGTAATTCCCAAGAAAACAACTAAGTTATAGTGGTAATCCCAGTTTCGTTTATATCGAGTATATCATATCTCCTTTTTAAAAACAATGACAGACGAACTTGATTTCATCTAATTCGGTAACTTATTGAACTGATCAAAAAAACTTGAAAAACAAAGAATTTCATGCAACCCTGTTGAGAGGGGGGAGGGGGGGGATTTCCACCTGGTCCGGGCTCGGTTTTAAAATGTTGAAAATTTGTATTATAATTTTTTCTTGGAGTATTTTATTTCTCCTCCCTGCTCATCCAAAAATTTTTTCGGATTTCTTCACCCCGCTCATCAATTTTCAAAAAAAAAAAAATTCCACCGGGCTCGTATTTTCTCTCCACGACCCTGATTTCATGCTACTTTTATAATTATGTCTAGCAGTGTACATGTTATTAATTAATAATCACACTCATCGTGATATTTTTCACTTTGCTAATTTATCAACAACAAATACACATACACACTATGACCTATGACAATCAATAATCAACTCACGTAGGGCGTCGGCCGGTTGTGGTAATGGAAACAAAAACAAATGTCTTATTCTATATGCATGTCAACATGTGACAATCCTGCGCAAAAAGAACGTGAACCTCAAAAAAGGATTCGTGTCATCAACAAAAGGATTCGAATACGAATTCTTTTTCGTTTGTGTTACGAATCCGGATCACGAATCCTTTTAAATGAAAGTATTCAATATTGCTTTCGAATACTCAAAAAGGATTCGAATCCTGGATTCGAATACTGAGTGATTCGAATCCTGGATTCGAATACTGAGTGATTCGAATCCTACCCAGCTCTGTCGACAACACAGTGTTGCTGTGTTCTGTTAGCTCCAGCGTTTTGGAGCAATTCGAATTTCTGGTCTTTAACCAAGTTTGTATTTTTTCTTTCGTCCAAGATCGGGCTGGTTGTTTTTCTTGAACCCGAGAGTGGTACTTAGCATTATCTAAAACAATAATGCTTGGATTTTTTAACCACGGCAAAAGTCTCTCTGTCGGGCACTTTTGAAAATTTTCAGAGTTCATGTTGCCATGGCAATCTGCTGACTTATTCTTGGTGAAGAAAACTAAACTTGCGTCTTCAGCAAAGCCATGAATAAATCCTGCATGTGCAACTATAAATCTTTTATCTTCTGTAGCTGTACGACGCCTTTTCGATTTACTGGAATCTTGCCAAGAACGTTTTAATCCTCCTCTGCTAAAGATCCAAGTTTCGTCTAAAAACACTACATCTTTGGGGGTCATTACTTTTCAAATTTTTTACGTATTTGCGTAAAAAATCTAGTCGCTTTAGAAAAATTTGTGGTCTTTCACACAGTACTTTTCTATCGTCATCTTTTTTAAGGGAAAAGCCTAACTCTTTAATCACTTTATACAGTGTGTCCAACTAAGTCTGCACCATATAGGAAACTTTTTTATTATCGGTTTTATGAAAAAAAGTTATTCTTGATAAAAAGTTTTGCATGGCCTAAAACCCAAAATAAAATAATCAATTTTTTGCAGTCATATTGTCGAAAAATGTAAATTTTGCTCAAGAGTAAAGTACCTTTATTTATTACAATATCGACAATCGTTATTAAGAAAAGTTGATCCTAATTGAAAACTACGATCAGATATCCAATATTATCCATCTACCACGAAAAGACGATTTTTAATAATTTTTGGGTATAATATCTATTTTTTCATGGTAGATGGATAATACTGGATATCTGACCGTAGTTTTCAATTAGAATCAATTTTTCTTAATAACGATTGTCGATATTAAGGAAAGTCGATCCTAATTGAAAACTACGGTCAGATATCCAGTATTAACCATCTACCATGAAAAAATAGATATTATACCCAAAAATTATTAAAGATCATTTTTTCATGGTAGATGGATAATATTGGATATCTGACCGTAGTTTTCAATTAGGATCAACTTTTCTTAATAACGATTGTCGATATTGTAATAAATAAAGGTACTTTACTCTTGAGCAAAATTTACATTTTTCGACAAACCCCGTATTCGACTGCAAAAAATTGATATCTGATTATTTCATTTCAAGTTTTAGGCCTTGCAAAACTTTTTATCAAGAATAACTTTTTTTCATAAAACCAATAATAAAAAAGTTTCCCATATGGTGCCGACTTAGTTGGACACACTGTATAAACTAATAATAATAATAATACTTTATTAATAGCATAAGCTAGATTTCACATTTTACATTATTGTATATCAACGAAATTAATTCTATAAATGAAATTTGAAACTAATCATGTGGTATAAACTTAAATATTAAATAGTGACATTCGATAAAACATATTTATAACAAACATTTTTAAATAACATGAGGCTTTCGCAGTTTCTTACAGAAATTGGTAGTTCATTATATTGTTTAAATCCATTGTGGAATAGGTTAACCTGGCTATATTTTGTATGTACTGTTGGAATATATAAATTTTCTCTTGATCTTTTGTCGTGTTCATGAATGTTTCTCACGAAGGTACAATATTCTGATAAATGTTTTGGAACTAATCCATGTAATATTTTGTAAATAAAAGTCATTGTATTTAAAGTTATGATTTGTTTCACTCCCAGTAACTTCGTAGCATTAAGCATTAATTTTATGTTTGTATATTTGTTACAATTTAGAATAATTCGTAATGCTTGGTTTTGCTTCTTCTGTAGCATATTTATTTCAGCATTACTAAGTAGAAAAAGTATTGTTGAGCAGAAGTTGAAATGAGGTAAAATAATTGTTTTATATATGGTTATTTTCGTCCATGTACTAAGATCTTTTCCTATACGTCCCAACAAATTAACTTTTTTAGCTATTTTTTTGGTAATATAATGAGCATGTCCGGAGAACGTTAAATGATCATCAATAATTACACCTAAATACTTGAATTCATTAACTTGCTCAATATTTGTTCCATTTATGGTTACTCGTTATTTACTGTGTTTACTCGGCTGTATTTACTTTTAATTACCATAAACTTAGTTTTGTCTGTATTTAAGCTAAGGCTATTCGTGTCCAACCATTTTTCTATTTCTCTAAGCTCACTATTTATTATGTTTATAGTCGAGTCTACATTATCACCAACTAAGTATATCAATGTGTCGTCAGCAAATAGTTGTATGTTGCACTTTTTAACGTATTTCATAATATCATTTATGTATAGAACAAACAGATTAGGTCCCATAACGGTTCCTTGCGGTACACCGAATATTGTCTCTTTTGGTAAGGATGTATCATTTTTATATTTGGTAGTTTGTGTTCTATTTTCTAAATAACTGGTCATCCATTTCACAATGTTATGTCCAAATCCGTAATTTTTTAACTTCAATAGTAATAATTGTCTATCTATTGTCTCAAAGGCTCTGCGGAAATCTAAAAAAACTACCACTATGATTTGTTTCTCATTTAAGGCGTTTTTCCAACTTGATAATGTTGTTTGTAAAGCAGTGTCGCACGAATTTAGTTTTCGAAATCCAGCTTGATATTTCGATAGTAGGTTATTGGTTTCTATATATTCTATTATTTGTTCATTAGCAGATAATTCCAGTAATTTCTCATAGACTGGTACCATATTTATGGGTCTATGCTCCTCACATCGAATTGTTTTATTTTTCTTTTCAATAGGTATTACTGTTGACGTCTTCCAAGTGTCTGGGAATATTCCTGTTTCTAAACTGGTGTTTATAACTTGTAAAAATTGATTGCCTATTGCTTCAAATGATAATTTTAAAATGTGTACATTTATGCCGTCTATACCACTGGGTTTATTTTTCATTTGATTTATAATGTTTTTTAAATTTTTTATTTCCAGTACTTTGAACTTTTCCATTTTACAATTGGTCTTCTCCATGTTGTTCAATATTGTATCATAATGTTTATTTGGATTCAAATGTACCGTAATTTGTTCTATACTTTCCAGAAAGAACTCGTTAAATTTCTCAGCGTTTACTTTATTATCTGTAGTTAGTTCGTTGTCAAAAATTATTCCATTATTGTTGTCATTTCTTTTTTCATTTAAAAGTAGTTTTAGTGTCTTCCACATTTCATTTGAGTTTCCTTTAACTTCATCAATTTTTCTCTGATAATATATTTGTTTTTGTTGTCTAATGAGTGTCACTACCATGTTTCTTTTTTCTTTAAATTCATTCCAGTGTTGCTCGTTACCTATTCTTATTGCTGTTTTATACAAATGATCTCTTTCTTTGATTTTTTTACCTATCTCATTCGTCCACCACTTTTTATTTCCCTCTTTATTTGTAATTCTTATCTCTTTTACTGGCGCATGCTCGTTTAATGTTTGAGTTAGATTAATTACTAATTTTTCGGCTAATGTGTTTACATCATTACAATTTGGTATCCATTGTGTGTCCATTAAATCTAATTGAAAATGTATTTCATTAAAGTCATTGAAGTCTCTGATTACTTTTTTTTGTGGTTCTGCCATAGCATTATTATTTAATTGTACAGTTATTATTGAGTGGTCTGTGATTTTTGGTGTAGATAGAACCTCGAATTTAATGTATTTGGAATTAGTAATTATTAGGTCTATGATTATCGAACTGTTTTCTGTAATGCGAGTGAATTGATCCATTATTTGATATAGTCCTAGATTTTGTACAGTGTTTATTAAATTTCGAGAATAGTGAGAATTTGTAGCGATATTTATGGTGAAGTCTCCTATTACAATCAATGTACCAGTTTTTGTTGAAAAATCACTTAAAATTTCTTCTAATTTGGTCACAAAATCTATGTGGTTAGAGTTAGGTGAGTGATAAAGACTGAATATAAAATACTTATGCCTGTTTATAGTTATTTCTACACCGATTACCCACTAGTACGGCCAATATCAACTATTGCTCTAGATTTTAGCTGTTCTAAGAGGAGCTGTTCTAAGAGGGCCAAGGAAATATGTTTATGATCAGACACCATATCGTAAATAACATTTTTCATTTCATATTTTGCAGCATCGGGTAACTCTGATTTGGACTTTTTACGATTCCGTTTAACCGAAGCTTGAGCTTCTACATTTTCTTTGTCGTTTTTAGCTATTTTTCTTACCGTCTTTTCATCGATTTCTAAAGCCTCACCCACTCGACTTTGAACAGCTTTTATTGACAATAAAGGTCCACCGTTTTCATTTTCCTTTTGAAAATATTCCAACAAATTCAAAACTGCTGTGATTGCGGATTTAAAAATTCATCAGGATGCATGATTACTATTTTAACAATAGAATAAGACTTAGGCATTAAATGAAATAAGTATATCTGCAATACCCAACTTCCAAGAAAATCGACCCGCCTCCAAAATCGCCAGCCGCACTTGACGACGACACGCGTTACGCAAATTGCTTTGATGTCGAACAATAGAAATGCCGCACGTCGACCAGAAAGATTAAAACTTACGTTACAGATTAGGTTACAAACAATATTTCAATAAAGACAAGGAAGGATAGAGCTCCGGACGATATTCCTCACAGTATACGACCGGGATTCTATCAGCGAACAGACTTTATCCCCCTTTTTCGGAGTTAAAATGTTATTAACAATAAGAGCAACAAAAAAAGGGCACTTGTTTTTTCATCAGTAAGTATATCGAAAACTGTTGAAAATGTCAAAAGCTGTACGTACCTTTTTGGCATAGCACAAAATTTTCTAAAATATTGGTTATAACACAGCAACGGTACAGTTGATAGCTAAATATCCTAACAATTTTCTCGATCGTTTAAAATGCAATTAAAAATTTGAAAAAGATACAAGATACAGGGTGGCAAAGTAAAAAAATTGTATTCGTAATTTGTCTCTATCTTGGAGACTATTATACGTATCTACTTCAAAGTTGGTAACGACATGTTTTTCAGGTCGCTAATTACAATGGTGATATTGCCGATGCCATATTTTATAGATGGCGCTAGTTACAGGACTTTTACGTGACACTTTAAGCCATAACTTTTTTGAGGTTAGGTTTTGGACATCATCTTCTACTATAATCGAAACGCAATTTCGTTTCCTAAAGAAAAGGTGTATTTGTTTAAACGCGAGAAAAAAGCGATTTACAACTTTGTCACACTCCAGTTCGAAGAAATTCAACACCCCGGGTGTTATGAAAAGATTGAGACAACGCTTAGCGTAGACTCTTGATATCAAAACAAGTTGATTTAACCCATAAAGTAGCGTTCTAACTCTTTTCGTTTTCAAGATACAGAGTGGTATAGTAAAAATATTGTTTTCATATTTTGTTTCTGTCTTGGAGAATATTATATTATATCTACAACAAGCACTATTGACGACTTCAAGACATCATACTTGACGTACACCTACTAGATAAGAAAACCGCTTTTAGGTATAATTGAATTTCCTGGAACTGGTGTGTGATAAAATTGTAAATCACATATTTCTCTGAAAGGGTGCATTTTATCGCGTTTAAACAAGTACACCTCTTCTTTAGGAAACTAAATTGCGTTTCGATTATAGTAGAAGACGATGTCCAAAACCTAACCTCAAAAAAATTATGGCTTAAAGTGTCACGTAAAAGTCCTGTAACTAGCGCCATCTATAGCACCATTGTAATTAGCGACCTGAAAAACATGACGTTACCAACTTTGAAGTAGATACGTATAGTAGTCTCTAAGATAGAGACAAATTACGAATACAATTTTTTTACTTTGCCACCCTGTATCTTGAAAACGAAAAGAGTTAGACCACTACTTTTTGAGTTAAATCGACTTGTTTTGATGTCAAGAATCTACGGCTAAGCGTTGTCCCAATCTTTTCGAAACACCCTGTATATTTCTTAGGCCTTTTTGTTTATGTTGTTGCTATACATATAAAGTTAAAAAATTGTTTTATCATGTTTTTTCGGGTCTTAGGCATCATCTTAGACAGTTTTCATTATATAAATCTTGATTGCGACGAAATTTTCGACAAAAAGATATTCATTATTTCTGTGTGCAACGAACAGTGATTTTTGTATTTAAGGATAGAATTTTGCAGAGTGGGAGGGAAACATGCGTTTATATTCGATTTATTATAAATATAAAAAAATCGAACATAATATAATCTTTAAAACTGTTTTAGATACTTGCTATTGTTCTAACTAATACATTATTTATTGTAAATTTCTGTTGTATTGTACTTTGTCAATGAAAATAGTTCCTAATTTCATTATTAAAGCATGGCATTTAACTATATACAAAAATGATAAAAACTGTATACTGTTGTATTCCTTAGAGCAATAAGAAGTATTTTAAAGATTATACCACTTATGATTCTTTAAATATTTATAATAAACGGAATACAAACGCATATTTCCTCTCACTCTGCAAAATCCTATTCTTAAGCGCGTAGTCATGATATCGTGATATACTGCGGCCAAGGCAAGAAATGCGTGTTTTACTGAAAAAAATGCTTTTGCATTATAATTTGTGGTTTTTTTTTTGTATGAAACTTGTGAATACTAATGTACGCAGATACCCTTTTATATTTATTTAATATACTTGGACTATTACGTGATTTTCAACTGTAATATCATTAAAAACACAATCCGGCGTGAAATGCGTCTTTCGGGAAACGGACTTTTAATTTCAGACTATTATCATTATAAAACCGTTGTTCTCAGAGTTAACCTGAACAAAAAAAAATGTATACATAAAAATTCAGAAATAAACACTATCAGTAATTCCACTTCTTTCTTACCTAAAAAGACCAAGATAATGCTAATCAATGTTCACATCTAGCAAAGCTCTTGAGGCGCACTTAATCACCGGGCAGTAAAAAGACCATTCCCAAAATGCATCTGAGCCATTTGAGACCATCAGCATTAGCCTTGGCGTGCCTGTTGGTAACAACGGTCGAACTAGTGTAATGACTACGACCAGATTTTAATCGCTCCCACGGGACATATATCCTAGTTTACATCAACCGCAACGGGTCCAGGACGCCACAATACTTAAAAACCACTGACGGCACTGACTCATGTCTATTACTTGATGCTGCATTTAATCCTAGCCGTGCATGCGAACGCTTGCTTTGTAATCTACCCGCTTCCGGGTAATGGAAATAGAAGTCGATGGCGTGATCGGGCAGATTTCATTTAAACAAAAGAGGATAATTTGAGCTAGGGAAACCGGACAATCTTATCGAGTGAAAATACTTAAAATAGTAATTATAAATTACTTAAAATATTCATGTTCGGGTGTAGGCAAGTAATATAAGAGTACGCCTAGACTTGAGGCCAGTTGCATTGGTATAATTATCAGAATTTAATAATTCGTCGTTATATCTGTCAAAAATGGTTTTGTTTTTGTAAAAATTCTATTGAATTGCATAAAAAAAGTACAAATTTATATTGTAATGAAGAAATGCCCCCGAAAACTTGTGGCAAGTCTCTAAAAAGAAAAAGAGGAGATGATAAATAATAATTATTACCTTACATTGTGATATTTTGAATAATAAATTACTACTTTTCATTAAATTTTGTTGTTTTATTCTTAAAGTTGAAATAGCTCAGTGGGAGAGCGAAAGACTGAAAATCTAGAGGTCCTAGGTTCAATCCCTGGTTTCAACACAAATTTATTTTGGCCCCACCTGAGAAAAAAAAATACGTCAGATGTGGGAATCTAACCCACAATTCCACCCGGGAAAAGCGTGGCGCCGAGACCACTCGGCCAATCTGACCTCCATCTGCAGACGGTAGTTTTTTGTATTCAACATTCTTCTTTGACCCCCGTCTGCAGATTTCAGGTAAGCAGACGCAGACAATGCCTGGTCAGGTAGCAGATAATGCCTGCTCACCTGAAATCTGCAGATTGCAGACTACACACCTCCTTGAGTCTGGGAACATAAGAATTCTATGTCTGGGAACTTAGGGCGTGGCGCCAGGTAATGTTGTAGAACTCTCCAAAATCGTCCTAAGTTGAAGACATAATCAAAATTCGACTTAGGCAAAAATTTCATTTAAAGACATTTTCGGGAGTCTGCAGAGGCGCAGATCAGTCCACAAGGACCGTTTTGGGTTCTATAAGGCGTTGGAAATGACCAGGCGAAAATTCGAAGAAACACCGAATTTTCACTTAGGAAAAATGTTTTTGGTTCAGAATATCAGAGTAGAAGTATATAATGACAAAGATTTATGAATAATATACTTTTTCAAAGGTACCATAAATTGGACTTTGAAAAATAATATTTTTGGAAGGGCGTCAAAATTTGGCCCAAGAATCGATTTATCGAAAGTACGCCAAAGTTTCACTTGCAGACTAATTTTTCAAAACTGCGTTGAAATTTGGCTTGAAGATCGATTTTTCAAAAGTACGCCAAAATTTCACCCGCAGATTAACTTTTCAAAAGTACCTTGAAATTTGGCTTGAAAATCAATTTTTCAAAAGTACGCCAAAATTTCACCCGCAGATTAACTTTTCAAAAGTACCTTGAAATTTGGCTTGAAAATCGATTTTTCAAAAGTACGCCAAAATTTCACCCGCAGATTAGTTTTTCAAAAGTACCTTGAAATTTGGCTCGAAAATCGATTTTTCAAAAGTACGCTAAAATTGGTCTTAAACTGGATTTTTCAAAAGTACCACGAAGTCAGTTTAAAAAGTACCACGAAAATATACTTTAAATTATTTTTTATTTTTTATTCCTCAACCAAAGACATTGACCTTTGAGGTACGATCATTGAAAGCCCAATTCTAAAGTATGAGCATAAAATTTTAACGATGCACTGCATCCAAAAGGCAAAATAGAAGATTTTGTCAAAGCCGGCGTAGTGCCGATAAGCAAAAATTGATAAAAATCAATGCACATGTACAAGGCCGGTTTCTCGCATGGAAAGAGTTTGGATTGACCCAGCGGCTCGCAATTTGGTCGAGCGCGTTGAGTAGTCCAGACAAAGCGATGGTAGAAAAGCCAATAACGGGGCTTTTCAAATGACAAAGTTATAGAGGAAAACGCCTTGTGCATAAAAATCCAAAAGTTCAATTTTACCTAATAGTCGCTCGAAGGTGAGACGCTGCCAAATCGATATTATTAATCGACTGTGATAAGGGTTAGTAAGTCGTGGACTGATCGAACGCCACTCAACTTATGCAGTAATAAGTCCTCTGAATGTGTTTGAGTACGTGAATCTCCACGATACAAGAACTTTAAAGCTAGGTAGTCTCTAGCGAAACTAAATTCATTTAGTAAAACTTTTTTAAGTTAATTTCAGTCAGCCTTAATTATTCATTTACCCAGAGTCTGAAATGATTCTAAAAGCTCGCATTTTGATTCTGAGAAGGTACGTATGAATCTTTTCTACCTAATCGATCGTTAGCGCGAGCGCTCTCGCTTGTATGGTCTGAAAGTCACTACCTTGATTGGGGAAGGCACGATTCTTTCTTGAGAATTTTGTATAACCAATTCTGTTAAATAAACGGATTCTTTGAACTAATATTTCTTAATTGATCTTGAGGCCTGTTGACGGTCTATAATCCCTGGAACTTTCGTATAGAAAACCGGATGTGTCGAGTTAATTCGCATTAACGTTCGACCTTCTGGTTGTTTTACGGAGGTTCGATAGGGATTTTTTTATGCGTTTTTTGAGAAATATATTCCGTTATTAATGGACCAAAACGCGATTTTCGCGTACCAAAACTAATCCCTCCGCAGAGAAATTCTTCGGTTGGGATTTTTTTATGCAAAAATTCAGGAAATTAAGAGGTGCCTAAACCCCTAACGAGGGAATTCGGGTCCAGAGAGAGCGTAGTTTCCGATCTGTGGTAGTGCAGCCTTGGTCCCGCTTTTCGGCTACCGAAGTCATCTTATCTCGAACCCGCCTGGGAGGTAGAAGAACGGGGTAATACGCGACTGGCGCCCCCTGAGAAATAAATTGGTGTCGCGTCATTTTGACGCCCGGTAGTGCGTTCTTCTACATGGCGCCCAACGTGGGGCGTTGTTAGTCAGCAGGGCTTTCTGGAAAGGATATGGATGAATCAACGCCTTTCCAGTTTTACGACGAGCCGACATCTGTGATGGACAACGTCTCTAGAGGGTTAGAGAGGCCGTGCGCGGAGGATGTACTGGGTAGTTCGGGGGTTGGCCCGAGTACCACTGAAGGAGTCATACAGCCCTCCTCAGAACAAGTGTTCGCCCAAATGGCAGCAGGTCTTGCCAAAGCTCTAAGCGAAGCCACGCACGAGCATAAGTATCGGTCGAAGCATCCAAATGCGGAATTTCATGGCTTCGAACACGAAGACCCTGAAACCTTCATTTATCAAATGGAGGAATTTTTCGTCCGAGTACGAATTACGCAGGATAACGACCGACTATATAAAATATCAGAACAGCTCAAAGATGATGCTAAGAAATGGTTCGAACAATATCGAACCCTAATTACCACGTATCCTCTATTCCTCGAGCGGTTCAGAAGCCGTTATGATTCAGGTGAAGTACTCACCGAAGCAGTAGCTAATTTATATGGCAAGAAACAAGATGCCGAGGAAAATACGTCAGTATTTATTTCAAGGAAGGTATGCCTCTTCAAGAGGATCGATCCGTTTAAGCCGGAGGCGATGAAGGCGGCTACCATCTTCAATCAGTTGAGACCTGATATGAAAATGCTCCTAAAGAGTGCCGTCATACTAGATACAAATACACTAGTGACGATGACCGAACAAATGGCCAAAATCATGGATGAGAATAAAGAATTCGAGATTCTGCAAAATGCAAAGAAAAGCAAAGACCGAGAAGCGTCCACCTCTACCGCTTCAGCTCAAGGGAATCAGCAATCGAGCAGTAACTGGAGAACGGAACCCTCCGCATTAGCGAAGCCGTCCTCCAGTTCCTTTGGTGCATCTAGGACACCATTCAATGGATCTCAAAGAAGAGATAATCCGCCAGCACCAAGGGTGCATTTTGCAAATAATATTTCCTCGCTGCCTAGAGGGGATATACCGAGAAGGGGTACTGGAGACGTAAGGAACTCCCGAGTCCCGTATCGCCCTTGCAGATATTGCCCAACGGAGCAGTGGCATTTTCATGCGGAATGCCCAAACAATCCCTATCGTAATATGAATACGGGAAACCAAGCGGGGGTCAGAGGCGATGGCCCAGGCCGAACTGTACCAGCCCCGCCTACCAGGCCCCAGCAGGCTCGAAGCGACCCTCGAGGAAGCTCCGAAGCAAGAAGTTTAAATTAAAAAACTTCGATGACCTTCCTGACCTTAATTACCTGTTTAAGGATCAAGAAGTCAACCTATCTCCCCACCGATTCACTCCATTAGAATCTATCAATCAAACCAACGACGCTTTCCCTCTGCCTCGCATTAAGATTATAATTAATAATCGAGCGGTTAACGCTTTATTGGATACAGGTTCGACAAGGAATATTATCCAACCGAAATTTTTGAACGACATTGATCAACTTACAGCTCCCCAAACTTTTGTTATGGCTTGTGGCGATGGTTTAGTAGAATCCCTCGGGACTACGACCATAAACGTTAATGTACTAGATGTACCCTTTCAGACCACGTTTCAGGTCATTCAAAATTTAAACGAAGAGCTCATTCTGGGAGCCCCCTTTTTATATGCTCACAATGTCGTATTCGATTATCAACGTAAATGTGTCTACGTCGGCACCGAAGAGCGAATAACCGTCTTCTGGAATCAAGCGGCACATCAGGCAAGGAAGCAATGCCGGCTTCCCGAAGAACTGATCATCGAAAACGATAATTTAAAACCTCTATTCGAGGAATTTGCTGAATTGTTCACCGCGGTGCCTACCCAAGCTACCACGGTGACAACAAAACATAAAATAAAAATTAAAGATGACCGCCCGTTCAATATCAAACCCTACCCCATGTCTCCTTCTAAGAAAAAAGTTATGTACGATCAAATTGAAGAGATGCTGAAAGCCGGGGTCATAGAACCGAGTACCGCTCAGTACAGTTCGCCTCCCATTATAATTGAAAGGCCCGGCAAGAAGCCTCGCTTCTGCATTGATTATCGTCACTTAAATGAAGTAACGGAAGACGAAGCATCCGTCTTACCAAAGATATACGAGAGTATAAAGGATCTAGGAAACGCCAACATATTTACGGTGTTGGACCTCAAGAGCGGATATTGGCAAATCCCTCTTGAGGAGTCGTCAAAAAACTATTCTACGTTTACAACATTAGATGGAGCATCTTACCGATTTAACGTGATGCCTTTCGGATTGAAGACCGCTCCATGTACATTCCAAAAATTTATGGCAAGAGACGTATTGACCGGCTACTTGCATCATTTCTGCAAAGTATATCTCGATGATATTATCATCTACAGCGAAAATATAGAACAGCATGTAAACCATCTGAGAGCCGTCTTTGAACGCCTGCGTTTGCATAATTTAAAGGTGTCACCGGAAAAATGTGTGGTAGCCACGTCAAGCATAACCTATCTCGGGCATCAAATAAATGCCAACACCACTCAACCATTAGAAAAACACATATTACAGATACAAAATTATCCGGCCCCTACGACAAGGCGCCAGCTTCAGAGTTTCCTTGGTCTATGTAATTGGGTACGTGAATATATCCCTAATGTTGCAATAATTACAAAGCCCTTGACCCGACTACTCTCGAAAGACTGGCGCTTCAAGTGGAATCCGGAAGCCCAAGAAGCTTTTATTTTACTAAAAGAAGTATTGAATAAACCTCTAGGACTGCACCGGCCAGATTTCAATAAAATGTTCATACTGCAGACGGACGCATCCTTAATAGGATTATCTGCAGTATTATATCAATTGGGGGATAATGACCAGAAGCACATCGTCTCTTATGCTAGTAATACGTTATCTCCGACGGAGAGAAAATACCATATTAATGAATTGGAATGTTTGAGCGTCGTTAATTATATAAGAAAATACAAAATATATTTGGCAGACCGTCCATTTATAGTCAAAACCGACAATCGAGCTTTACTATGGTTAAATAAGCATAAGGACGAGAAAACGAAATTTACTCGTTGGTCATTATTACTTCAGGAATACAGCTTCACCATAGAACATTGTCCCGGCAAGGAAAATATATTGGCTGACTATCTTAGCAGGAATCCTCAAGGCCCAAACGTCGAAGCAGACGACGAAGAGGAGAGAATGTACCCACCAAAATTCTCGTACAAGGAACGAATATCAGTGATTACCACATTGGAATTAAACGATCAGGTCAGAGAAGCGCAAACGCACTCCAGAGATATCCAAGACCAAATTGAACGATGGAATACTCTAGTGCGACAAGCAGATAAAACCGAGGCAGAGGTGAAATTCGTCAATACAAGACAAGTGATAGGCGGCACACTTTGGACGAGAGGCGAAAATGTTATAGAAAAATTATACGTACCAAAACGTATGGTCATGAGAGTAATATCTCATTTTCACGACCGACCGGAAGTAGGTCACCCCGGCCGCGATGAAACTGTTAGAATCATCTCGGGCCGCTATTATTTTAATAATTTGTCGAGACTAGTTAACAAATATTTAAATGAGTGCATTATTTGTAATTCCGTAAAAAGCAGACAGTCACAACCGAAGGCTCCTCTCAGAAGCCATGCTCCATCGCATCCGTTCGAAGTTCTAAGCGTCGATGTAATCGGACCGCTTCAGCGAACCAAAGATGCAGATAACCGATATATATTAATGGTAGAGGATGTATTTAGTAAGTGGGTCGAAGCCAAGGCGTTCACCCAAGTCAGTGGAAAAACAATAGCACAATTTATCGAAGAGGAACTAGTGGCGAGATATGGCGTTCCGAGGGTCATCATTTCCGACCAGGGAGGCCACTTCAATTCCGGCTTTTACGATACGTTCTGTACACGTAACAATATTGAAAGATTCTTCACAGCAGCTTACCACCAACAGGCTAATCCAATAGAAAGGAGGGTGCAAGAAGCTAAGAAGATCTTAAAAACCTTATTATATGGTTCACCCAACGACGAGTGGGATCGACATGTTAGTCAGATGGCATATATCTTGAGAACAAGAAAAAACGCCGCTACGGGGCATACGCCCAGTTTCGTAGTGCTCGGCTATGAATTACCGCAGATTGGTGATTGGAATATGTTCGCTTATAGACAAGAACGTCGTAATCAAGCGGACGTTCCCCGCCTTGAAAGAGTCAAGGAAATTCGTAAAAATCAAACAAATTACCAATGGCGTTACGCGCCCAAAGTGGCGGTAACGCCGGTCGTATATAAAGTGGGAGATATGGTAATGACTAAAAGGATCAGGAAGGATCATACCTTCACACCGTCGTGGAGTGGGCCACACAAGGTTTTAAAGAGATTGTCTAATGAAGTTTACCTCATTCACAAGGGGGTAACTTCGACGAGATTACATGTCGATGCCATCAGGCCGGCACCTAAGGGAGACCCCGATGTTGAATTGGAATTGTCTGAAGAATCAGAAGATAGTCCGGATGAAATTCATCTTAGTGACGACGCTTCCTCATCAGACAATGAGATCGCGCCCAGGTCAGAGCGACGTAGCGATACCACACTAGTTCAAATCAATGTTCCCGCAAGTGCTCAAGATGAGCCGGATGTAATAAGTCGAGATCCCGAAGATGCTCGAGATGAGCCAGATATAGAAGAGTCACCTCTAGATATTTCTGAGGTCGACCACGGCTAATAGCCGTTTTCGCTTTTTTTTTATATTTTTTCTCAAAATTCTAAGTGGCGATTTTGACCTGTATGCGGTCGAATCGAAAATTTAAAGTCTACCCCATGAGCAGACATGGAAAGACGGCGAACCCGACGCAAGAGCGCGATCCGGTAAGCCTAGCTTCTCAAGAGCGAGAGCCGCCAAGTTCGAGTAATGGACGTAGGCATAAGTACGAATCAGTACGAGTTTCGGAAGCTGTTTTTCTTATGCAAGAAGACAACTTCAATTTTAATCATTTTAAGTCAACAAAATTAACGTATACCCCAAATGGAAACTACGAGTTTCAGAAGCCGTTCTTCGCTCAAGAAGACGCTTCAATTTTTTTTTTTTATACTTTTTTCACAAGTCGTGATGACCGCACGAATATCGTAAGCCGATTTAATCTACCTTACGAAGTAGAAACTACGAGACGAGTTTCAGAAGCCGTCCTTCGCTCAAGAAGACGCTTCAATTTTTTTTTTTTATACTTTTTTCACAAGTCGTGATGACCGCACGAGTATCGTAAGCCGATTTAATCTACCTTACGAAGTAGAAACTACGAGACGAGTTTCAGAAGCCGTCCTTCGCTCAAGAAGACGCTTCAATTTTTTTTATATTTTTTTCACAAGTCGTGATGACCGCACGAGTATCGTAAGCCGATTTAATCTACCTTACGAAGGAGAAACTACGAGACGAGTTTCAGAAGCCGTTCTTCGCTCAAGAAGACGCTTCAATTTTTTTTTTATACTTTTTTCACAAAGTAGTGATGACCGCACGAGTATCGTAAGCCGATTCAATCTACCTTACGAAGAACCAATTTCTAACCATTATAAGTTAACAAAATTCATGTTAGAAAAATATTTCATTAAAAACAACACATTGTGTTTGTTAGTCGACGCGTTCCAGTCGACGACTTGCTAAAAAGTCAATCTAGTTGCAGAACTGCATTTTCCATGTGCAAAAAATGGAAAGATGACCCAGCCTGTCGCAAGGGCGCGGCATGGTGAAGTCTGGAACTCAAAGGCGAGGACCGTCCAAGCTGCGGCATGGAGATATAGACAGCCTCTTCTAGAAAGGACCGAAGTTAAGCAAGAGCGAGACCAGGGCAAAAAAGCGAGTGCAACGAGTTAGTGAGAGTGGACGCTAATCAAAATTGTGCTACGCTTCGCTTCGCTTCGCACCTCGACGCGGGTGTAATTAAGTTGATAAAAATGTTGTATCAACTTGTCGTATTGTTTAAAAAATGTATTTATTTTAAGTTAGATAGGCGAATCAGCCGTCTGGCCCAATTAAGGCCGTTATTTTTAAAACATCTGTACCATAGGTCAGACCGTCAAATGAAGGCATACAGACATACAAGTGAATATGGAAATTAAAGGCAATCGATGAGTAGAAAAGATTCAACCAAAGGAGGGGAGTGTTGTAGAACTCTCCAAAATCGTCCTAAGTTGAAGACATAATCAAAATTCGACTTAGGCAAAAATTTCATTTAAAGACATTTTCGGGAGTCTGCAGAGGCGCAGATCAGTCCACAAGGACCGTTTTGGGTTCTATAAGGCGTTGGAAATGACCAGGCGAAAATTCGAAGAAACACCGAATTTTCACTTAGGAAAAATGTTTTTGGTTCAGAATATCAGAGTAGAAGTATATAATGACAAAGATTTATGAATAATATACTTTTTCAAAGGTACCATAAATTGGACTTTGAAAAATAATATTTTTGGAAGGGCGTCAAAATTTGGCCCAAGAATCGATTTATCGAAAGTACGCCAAAGTTTCACTTGCAGACTAATTTTTCAAAACTGCGTTGAAATTTGGCTTGAAGATCGATTTTTCAAAAGTACGCCAAAATTTCACCCGCAGATTAACTTTTCAAAAGTACCTTGAAATTTGGCTTGAAAATCAATTTTTCAAAAGTACGCCAAAATTTCACCCGCAGATTAACTTTTCAAAAGTACCTTGAAATTTGGCTTGAAAATCGATTTTTCAAAAGTACGCCAAAATTTCACCCGCAGATTAGTTTTTCAAAAGTACCTTGAAATTTGGCTCGAAAATCGATTTTTCAAAAGTACGCTAAAATTGGTCTTAAACTGGATTTTTCAAAAGTACCACGAAGTCAGTTTAAAAAGTACCACGAAAATATACTTTAAATTATTTTTTATTTTTTATTCCTCAACCAAAGACATTGACCTTTGAGGTACGATCATTGAAAGCCCAATTCTAAAGTATGAGCATAAAATTTTAACGATGCACTGCATCCAAAAGGCAAAATAGAAGATTTTGTCAAAGCCGGCGTAGTGCCGATAAGCAAAAATTGATAAAAATCAATGCACATGTACAAGGCCGGTTTCTCGCATGGAAAGAGTTTGGATTGACCCAGCGGCTCGCAATTTGGTCGAGCGCGTTGAGTAGTCCAGACAAAGCGATGGTAGAAAAGCCAATAACGGGGCTTTTCAAATGACAAAGTTATAGAGGAAAACGCCTTGTGCATAAAAATCCAAAAGTTCAATTTTACCTAATAGTCGCTCGAAGGTGAGACGCTGCCAAATCGATATTATTAATCGACTGTGATAAGGGTTAGTAAGTCGTGGACTGATCGAACGCCACTCAACTTATGCAGTAATAAGTCCTCTGAATGTGTTTGAGTACGTGAATCTCCACGATACAAGAACTTTAAAGCTAGGTAGTCTCTAGCGAAACTAAATTCATTTAGTAAAACTTTTTTAAGTTAATTTCAGTCAGCCTTAATTATTCATTTACCCAGAGTCTGAAATGATTCTAAAAGCTCGCATTTTGATTCTGAGAAGGTACGTATGAATCTTTTCTACCTAATCGATCGTTAGCGCGAGCGCTCTCGCTTGTATGGTCTGAAAGTCACTACCTTGATTGGGGAAGGCACGATTCTTTCTTGAGAATTTTGTATAACCAATTCTGTTAAATAAACGGATTCTTTGAACTAATATTTCTTAATTGATCTTGAGGCCTGTTGACGGTCTATAATCCCTGGAACTTTCGTATAGAAAACCGGATGTGTCGAGTTAATTCGCATTAACGTTCGACCTTCTGGTTGTTTTACGGAGGTTCGATAGGGATTTTTTTATGCGTTTTTTGAGAAATATATTCCGTTATTAATGGACCAAAACGCGATTTTCGCGTACCAAAACTAATCCCTCCGCAGAGAAATTCTTCGGTTGGGATTTTTTTATGCAAAAATTCAGGAAATTAAGAGGTGCCTAAACCCCTAACGAGGGAATTCGGGTCCAGAGAGAGCGTAGTTTCCGATCTGTGGTAGTGCAGCCTTGGTCCCGCTTTTCGGCTACCGAAGTCATCTTATCTCGAACCCGCCTGGGAGGTAGAAGAACGGGGTAATACGCGACTGGCGCCCCCTGAGAAATAAATTGGTGTCGCGTCATTTTGACGCCCGGTAGTGCGTTCTTCTACAGTAACAGGTGACATCTGCAGACTACACGAGACTCCGCACACCTGAAATCCAGGTGAGACGGACAGGTGACAGGTGACAGGTAACCAGGTAGCCGGACCGGTGACAGGTGACAGATGACAGGTGACAGGTAACAGGTAGCAGGTAACAGGTAACAAGTTACAGGTGACATCTGCAGGCTACACCAGAAGCTCTTGCACCTCCGCACACCCGAAATCTGCAGACTTCACACCAACAATAACCGGAAGCTCTTCAGCACACCTTCTCACACCGTCTCTTCTTTTCTACCTCCGCATGCCTGAAATCTCCAGATTGCAATCTGCAGACCACACCACCAACAATAACCACAAGCTCTGCACGTTCTCTTCAGCGACAACAATCACCAGAAGGTCATCTTCATGGTCTCTCTCGATGGACACATGGCATCCATTCATCCACCAGAAATCCTATTGCTTATCTACTAAGGTGATAATGTAGTTTTAAGGATAACATTTTGCAGAGTGAGAGGGAAATATGCGTTTATTTTCGATTTATTATAAATATTTAAAAAAACAAACATAGTATAATATTTAAAACTGTTTTAGATACTTGCTATTGTTCTAACAAATGGAACCATGTATATTTTTTTATTGTAAATTTTTGTTGTATTTGAATATTGTAATTTGTCAATGAAAATGGTTCCTAATTTCATTATTAAAGCATGGCATTTACACAAGATTTATGGTTCTATTCCTTAGAGCAATGGGAAGTACTTCGAACTATTTTAAGGATTATACCAATTATGATTTTTTAAATATTTACAATAAACCAAAAATAAACGCACATTTCCCTCTCACTCTGCAAAATCCTATCCTTAAGAGGACAATCTGCAGTAAGACAAAACATATTTTCATTGATATATATGAAAAAGGTATATACGGGTGGGCGTGCACCTTTGACCAATGAAATATGCCGACCAAGTAAAAAGGCGGAGAATAACATATTGTGTAATATATAAGAGAAATAGTTCAAATATATTTCTGTCGTACAGAGTCGAATTTCGCGTTGGGTGCACAAGAATTTTTATTTAAAATAATTTGAGTAGGAAAACTGAATGCGGTTGTAGTGATTCCTTAGGCAGTGGTTTTTAATTAAAAGAAAAAACTATCTGTAGGTACATAATGTATATTTACAGTGTACAGGGTGTCCTAGTTAACGTGTTATGTCCGATTTTCTCGGTAGTTTTTGAGATAAGTATTTTTTTTTTTTTTGGGGAATCTATGCCGCTAAGAAACATATAATTGAACATCAAAGAAGAATTGATCGGATTATTTATGTTCTTAATTGACTATTAAAGCATTAAAGGAAAGTAAAAAAAGGCATGTAAATTTTAAATATCACTTCCGGTTTACATGGCAATGGCGTTCTTTTTCTTGAAAATAGAATATTGATTACTTCCACATCCAGTGGTAGTATAGTAACAAAAAATTTTTGAATGTTTTTATTGTTCAAATAGGCTTAGACTGTCATGAAAGGTCGACATTTTAAGTTTGAGCAAAAAAAAAATTCTGCCTGTCTGTCTAACTTTTTTGTGCGCACGATTACTCTGGAACCGTTTAAGATATTGACTTGAAATTTGGTACACTTATGTACTTTAACGGGATCTGGAACTAGATTATATTTTCATCTTATTCCATCGAAGGGTTGGGTTGTAAATTGGGGTAAATGGGGAGGTAAACAGGTAAATCAAGCAGGTAAGAGTCCGTAAAATTGGTATTTAGTATATATAAGAGAAGCTAGGGTCTCGAAAAAATTTTTGACATTAGCTACCCCCATTACCACCCCTACCCCACTTTTTAAGGGGACGAAAAAAAAGTGTGATTTAGTGTATGTACAAGAACCAAAAACCTCAAAATATTTTTTTACCATAGGCCAAGAATTTTTATTGAAAAATTACCAAAAATCCTCGTTATGTTGGGGCGATGCCTATTACGAATAACTGGCAAAATAAGGATACATATATTACTTCAACATCCAGTGGAAGTATAGTAACGACAAAAAAATTTTTTAAAAATTTTTATTGTTCAAATAGGCTTAGAATGTCATGAAACGTCGAGATTTTAAGTTTGAGCAAAAAAAATTCTGTCTGTCTGTCGGTCTAACTTTTTTTTTGTGCGCACGTTTACTCTGGAACCGTTTGAGATACTCACTTGAAATTTAGTACACTTATGTACTTTAACGAGATCTAGAACTAGATTATATTTTCATCTTGTTCCGTCGAAGAGTTGGGGGTAAATTGGGGTAAATTTGGGGTAAATAGGTAAATCAAGCAGGTAAGAGTTCATAAAATTGGTATTTACTATATACAAGAGAAGCTAAGGTCTCAAAAAAAATTTTGGCATTAGCCCCCACCCCATTATTAAAGGGGATGAAAAAAAATTTAATTTAGTGTGTGTACAAGAACTAGAAACCTCAAAATATTTTTTTACCTTATCCACCCCCATTACCACCCTCTATCACCACCCTCACCCCATTACCGATGTGGGGTATCGTTTTATGGGTTTTTGAGGTAGAGAATTTCAAATATTATATTATTAAACAATTATTTCCACATACAACATTTTTTCGTTGTGAGTGACTTGGATAGAAAATCTGGATGTGGAAGTTGGGCAGCGGTTTTTTTTATTGTTAAATTAGTGTACAATATCGATAATTCTATCATTCCCAATTGAAATTAAAATTTTGTGGACATGCCTATTGAAAGTCGCATTTCGGAGATATGAACTTTACTTTGCTTTTTTTTAAAGGAACACTCCATATATGTACCATTTGAAACGCCATAAAAAAAGCTTTGTATTTATAATATAATACATGGTACTTATCTTAAACAAATTTTGTCTAATTTACTATAAATTTACAATTTATCAAATTAGCCATGGAAAACAAAAGTATGTAAATTAAAATAAACAATATGTTAGTTCTGTCTAATTTCACTTTATTTTAAATAAAATGGAGAATTTCAATAATTGATACAGTGTGTTTCACTTGAAATGGTAACACCCCAATAACTTTATTTTTTTTCCGATTTGAATCGCATTTTACTTAAGTATAGAACAAACTAGTATCTACTTATGATCAGAAAAACATTCGCCTCCTACGGTACCAAAGCCACCTGCGGTACCAAAATATGTGGAGAAAATCGGAAAATCATATTAGGCATTTTTTTATCGGAAAATTTTGTTAATAAAACTTGTTAAGAATTGTCCAAAATGGCCAAAATTTAATCAAAATTAAAAAATGAAAAACTTGAAATTTAAAAAATTTTGAAAATAATTAGGTATTTAAAAAAAACTGTTTTACAACTACCTGCAGCTTGGGTTTAATTTCAAACAAAAATTGTCATAGTACAGTTTTCTAAACGAAAAAACCCATTCAAATGATATTTTCGGACTTCGACATTATTTTAATAAAAATTTATATATTTTTTTTGATTAAATTTTGGACTTAAGGTTTCTGAACAATTCTTTCATTAACAAAATTTTCCAATAAAAATATGCCTAATATGATTTTTTGATTTTATCCGCATATTTTGGTACCGCAGGTGGCTTTGCATTTGTAGGACGTGAATTTTTTTCTGGTAATAAGTAGATCCTAATTTGTTCCATAAGTAAAATTAGATTCAAATCGGAAAAAAAATTTAAAAAGTGAACAGACTGGGTCATATATCATTGAAAAGATTTTTCTATGGCCTTTCAAATAGTGTAAAAATATATGGGGGTGTTCTATTTAAAAAAACCGCTGCCCAAGGAATCATTACTTCCGCATCCAGATTTTCGATCCAACTCATTCACAACGAAAAAATTTAGTAATGGGGTGGGGGTGGCTAATGCCAAACATTTTTTGAGACCTTAGCTTCTCTTGTATATACTAAATACCAATTTTCTGGACTATTAGCTGCTTGATTTAGCTGGTTACCCCAAATTTACCCCAATTTACCCCCCAACCCTCTGACGGAACAAAATGAAAATATAATCTAGTTCCAGATCTCGTTAAAGTACATTTGTGTACCAAATTTCAAGTCAATATCTTAAACGGTTACAGAGTAAACGTGCGCACAAAAAAGTTACAGACCGACAGACAGAAATTTTTTTTTCGCTCAAACTTAAAATCTCGACGTTTCATGACATTCTGAGCCTATTTGAACAATAAAAATTTAAAAAAATTTTTTTGTCGTTACTATACTTCCACTGGATGTGGAAGTAAAACCAAGGTAAAGCTCATATCTCCGAAATTCGACTTGTTTGAATTGTTTTGCTGAAATGATGTTTGGAAAATACATGTGATATCTCATAACTTTTATTTTTGAACGTATTTACGTAACTCCAAAAATAAAGAAGTTAAATGAGGTTTTAACGTTTGCACAACCACCCTGTACTGTTGACTATAATAAGGAACTTTAGTCTAGTTATTATAAAAAACACGTTCTCAAATAAATTAAACATGTTCTGATAGAACATATTAATAATAATAATTTTTTGTTTTTATGTCTTTGGTGTTTTTCAAAAAAATTGCCGCGCTTGGATTTTACCCTATAGCCCCCCCCCCCTAAATCCGCCACTGACTGCGCTCCGTCAGAAACCCTAAAATACCTATAAGCATGTTTGGAGCATATTTAATGTCCGATATATCAAAAAATATTACAGCTAGATCCTTATATGTTTGAAATCAGGGATAAAGGATCTAAAAGAATATGTAAAAATATACAGGGTTTTTCATTTAAAAAGCAACCTTCATTGTTATATCACGTGACATATCCAAGCAATTGTTTTTTAATTGCATTTAAAAAAATATGTATACAACCTTACAACTCTTATACGAAACTTTTTTTTGTCTCCAATAATAACATAAATAAAGGGGGTCAAAATATAGTTATAATTCGTCCGCTGTCTTGGATTCCTAAATTTTTACCAAAAATTCGTAACCCGCATCCCGAAAATCCCCAGATATCGATTTTCATTCGAATAGGATCACAGATGACAAAATTCATCCGCCATCTTGGTTTTCTAAATTTTGACCGAAAATTCGTAACCCGCATCCCCGAAAACCCCCAGACATCGATTTTCAGCCAAATAGGACCATAGATGACGAAATTCGTCCGCCATCTTGGAGTCCTAAATTTTGATAAAAAATTCGTAACCCGCATCCCCGAAAACCCCCAGATATCGATTTTCAGCCAAATAGGACCATAGATGACGAAATTCATCCGCCATCTTGGAGTCCTAAATTTTGATAAAAAATTCGTAACCCGCATCCCCGAAAACCCCCAGATATCGATTTTCAGCCAAATAGGACCATAGATGACGAAATTCGTCCGCCATCTTGGAGTCCTAAATTTTGATCAAAAATTCGTAACCCGCATCCCCGAAAACCCCCAGATATCGATTTTCAGTCGAATAGGACTATAGATCACGAAATTCGTCCGCCATCTTAGATTCCTAAATTTTGACCAAAAATTCGTAACCCGCATCCCCGAAAACCCTCCGATATCGATTTTTAGTCAAATAGGACCATAGATGACGAAATTCGTCCGCCATCTTGGAGTCCTAAATTTTGATCAAAAATTCATAACCCGCATCCCCGAAAACCCCCAGATATCGATTTTCAGTCGAATAGGTCCATAGATGACGAAATTCGTCCGCCATCTTGGATTCCTAAATTTTGACCAAAAATTCGTAACCCGCATCCCCGAAAACCATCCGATATCGATTTTTAGTCAAATAGGACCATAGATGACGAAATTCGTCCGCCATCTTGGAGTCCTAAATTTTGATCAAAAATTCATAACCCGCATCCCCGAAAACCCCCAGATATCGATTTTCAGTCGAATAGGTCCATAGATGACGAAATTCGTCCGCCATCTTGGATTCCTAAATTTTGACCAAAAATTCGTAAACCGCATCCCCGAAAACCCCCAGATATCGATTTTCAGTCGAATAGGATCGTAGATGACGAAATTCGTCCGTCATTTTGGATTCCTAAATATCTTAGCAGTATGAGATTCCTCGGAAAACCTACGTCAGATTGGATTTTGAACCATAAACTTATCTCAGAAACTACCGAGAAAACCCAGCATAGCGCGTTGACTGGGACACCCTGTACATTTTGCTTGGTAATAATTTCGAATAAATTGATTTCTGACCTAACTAAAAACCGCATTCAAATTTTCATAATAAAATTTGTAGGAGTGTTTATACAAAACCGGTCCTCTCTATTTGGCACCTTTTATTTATGTATTAACATTTTCAAGAATTTCATCTATTAAGTAATTCCTGTAAGATAAAATAATTTATAAATAAATTTAAGATATTACCAGAACTCCTAAATGCTTCCCTGGCAAGCATTCATTCGCGTCAGGTCTCCATGACAACAAGTTCCTCCCTAAAGTCTGAGAGCGTGTAAAGCTATGCGAATGCCGAGGCGAGTGCCATCTATTGACGGCAAAATTGGAAACTATTTATTGAATCTATGTTTGAAAATTAAGAGGTTATATTTTATCCACGTAATTAATTATGGACTATCTAGGTCGTCACGATTTCGTTTTTTGTAAATTCCAATTTTTCGACGTCCATTTTTTCGTTGATCACGTGTTTTTGACTAAAACAAAAAAATAAAAACGTGACGAACTAGAATATATATTTTAATACATACGTACAAAATTTGAAGTTTCTATCTTCAAAAATAAGCCGAATAATTCGTTTCTTCATTTCACTGACCGCAGATTATACTCTTAATTCTGAAGATTATCGATAGAAGTTGAACCTTACTAACAGCAAATGAAATAATAAAAAATTACTGTCCCTTGAACATAACCTAAAATTAAATTCAAATTGATAATTTTTAATACTTTTTGAGAAGAATAATACTCAGTATCTAAGAAATCATTTAAATATATTATACAGTGTGTCTCCGGATGGGGTACTGCACTCTTGTAAACTTTCTTCATTTTGATTTTCCGAGAAAAAGACATTCTATATAAAAAGTTTTTCTTGTCCTAGCAAGTCAACAGTTGTCAAACTTAAGATAAATTATACAGGGCATTCTAAAAATTAAAAAATATGAAATCGACTTTAAGCAAACTGCCTTTTTTACATTTTTATTGAAAATTTTATTTAACAAGGTTTTTTTCAATTATGAAGAAAAGCTTAAATACGAAGTTGCATAATAAGGAAATAACAATTTTCAAAAAAAAAATTACATTTTATTCAACTAAGTTGAAAATTATTCCACATGTAGACTTCCTACTAGTACACATTTTTCTAATCTTTTTCTAAATTCTTCATAGACAGATGAGATCACTTCAACAATATAAGAATAACGTATTTTGCTGACGTTTCGGAAACCGAACCTGTTTCCTTTCTCAAAGGGTATTATAAGTGTTTGTGTGCTGTGTACGTTGTTTTTATATTTTTGTTCTTATTCATTATTTGTCAAAAACGCCCTCTAACTGCTCCTTTGACGTAAAAGTCACAGGCATAGAGGTTATTTTCCAGTAAAATACTGGATAATTGTTTTATTTTGTGGATTTCACGGACATTGTTTAGAAGAAAATGCATGTGGCAGAGCCTTCCAATAAGAAACACAGAAAACTTAAAAAAATGCCACAACCAACATTTAGACAATAATTCGTAAATTGTTTCCCTAATTTTTTTTTTAGTTATTTCAATATTACGATTAAAATTATAATTCACTTTGCCCTTTGACAAAAATGCATCCAAAGGTGTTAAATCAGGGCTGTTTGCTGGCCATGGAATTGTTCCGCCATTACCAATCCAAATGTCAAATTGACCATTTAAATGCCCCCTAACTTCCAAAACACTGTGTGGAGTCGCTCCGTCCTGTTGCCAAATTACTTCATTAAGTTCCTCATCAGCAGAATTATTTCTAAATATGTTTCCCGTGTTAGGGTAAAATTGAAAAAAATTGGCCCTACAATTTTATCTCTAAAAATTCCACATTTTCTACCGGATTTTTTAATTTCAACAACTTTGCTCCCACGAACGTCTATTTTTCCTATGGAAAACACCTGCTGTAGAAAACGACGATTCATCTGTCCATAATATATATTTAATAAAATTGGAGTTTGCACCCTGTCTTTGGAGCATTTGCTGACAAAATTCTAACAGTTTTCGCTTGTGATCTTCTGTAAGCTCCTGTACTGATAATAATTTATATAAGTTACTGTTTGGCACGGCCGTTACAGGTCTAAAATCATTAAGCCCGCCAAAGTACTAACCCACATATTTGATGTAACTAATGTAACCATCACCAATAAAGAAAATAGTAACTATGACTAATGTTTCGTGTATCACCACAAACAATTTCATACAGATAAATGCTTTTATATAACTTTTGCTTAGATAAATCATAGATATTTATACTTTACTTGGCTGACCAATATGGGTTACATCAGCTTTTTTTTAACTATGTTCGGCCAAGTTCATACTCCTAAGGATTGCTATAAAAACCACCCCCAAAAAATAATTGCTTATTTTGCACTCCTAAAAATGGACAAAAATTACAATAAAATATATAATTAAAACTCATACTCCTGCAATTTTTATGTATAATAACTAACAGGTGATTACACATGATTTTTTTGGTAGGCGTATCTCTAAGGATTGCTAAAAAAACCACCCCCAAAAAATAATTTCTTATTTTGCACCTCTAAAAATGAACAAAAATTACAATAAAATATATAATTAGAACTAACTAATGGAAGCATTATACTCTTCGCCGACTTACTGAGCTTTCTATATAATTCTTACACAATCTATAGGATACTCTTCGCAGTGTTCTTGTAAATAATGTTAGTTTTTGGACATTCTAAATTTCGTGATACCAAGTTTGTTGTGAAAAAAAATATATGAAAAAAAAAATGAAAAAAAATACCCTGTCAGGGGTTCGAACAGAAGACCTTTGGATTGCCAACAACAACAACAAACAAAATTTATTAAATATTATATGGTACAAGAATGCGTCTCATCGGATCCCGGCCCGGAGCCAGTCCGATAACCACGGCTCGTAGCGTCGTGGTAAGTGTGGGGCTGGGCGGGGCGGGACCGGTTCGGCTTAACGATACTTAAGTTATTATTAGTAACTCCTGTCTGCCGCAGGCAGACTTAAAAACTGAATTAATATTAGGAAATATACCTACGTGGGTCTAAAGACTAGTTGAAACACTATAACACTATAAAACTATACTTACTGGATAACGCACTTTAAAATTTTGATTGCTGATATGGGAAAACAGAATTAGACGAAAAAACCCAATCGAGCAACTGACGTCCTTGTGGGCCGACCGTCGTCAAGGAAGATAAAAGGATATGTAGTTAAAAAGATATGATTTAAAAAGTTTGGATTTATAGGATGTTATCGGCCTAGAGGGAATTTAGAAAGACAAAAAGAGGACAAAAGAACAAACAGGATAAAAGAACAAAATTGTACAAACATAAAGAGGCTGGAAAGAGGGATTAAAACGATAAAGAGCAGAGTAGATGTAAGTTTTCGTAGAAGGAAGTGTGACTAAGGAAGTTGTCGGAAGATAGGCAACGCCTGGTATGGTAGGGTGGGTCGAATATCGAAAAGTATTGCGTTATGCTGTCTGATTCGGGTAATGTTGTGGGTTAGCGGGCTACCGTCCAATTTCAACTGGTAGAATCTTTGTGAGATTTCTTAGACGTAGTACATCCATTATAATATGACCTAAGTATGAATAAAGTTATTATTATTATTATTATTATTATTGTTATTATAGTCCGCTAGTGGGGTTATGTCGTGGCAACGTGCATAGACATGAGCATGTACCTACCAGAGTCTGAAACGAGACGCATAAATTTGTGTTCTAAAACATTTAATTTCCGCATTGTTGTGGCCGGGATGCTGCACCACACCGGCGCCGTGTATGTAATGGCCGGCCTGACTACCATTGTGTACAACAATTTTTTATTAGTTCTGTTAAGTCCGCTACTCCGCGCAAGAAGTGGATACAGACTCCTGGACATGGAGTAGACCTTACGTACTGTCACTACTCTCTCGTTAATGTGAGTGTTAAACATCAGTCTTTTGTCTAGATTCACTCCCAAGTACTTCACCCACCGCTTATATTTCAACGAATTAGACATATTATGAAATATATACAGTGTGTTTCATTTAACTAACGCTAACTTACTTTCCAAATTTTAATACGATCGGACTTTTGTTTCTTAAGTTATCGTGCTTACAAGAAACGTGACGGACGGACGGACAGACGAACATTTTGAAAGTTGTTCAGAATTTGTTCACTAACATAATGATAAGAAAATGTTTTCTCTACGAGCGATATTTACTGATTTAGAAATGTACCGATCAAATACAATATACTCTTCGATTTTGCGAAGAGTATAGTAAATATCTGACGTTTCGTTTTTGTTTCATTCAAATATCATTCATAGTTATAAAGAAAAACGACTTTAACCAGAGGTCTGAAATTAGTTATAGGAGTAGTTTAGATAAGGAGCAATGCACAAAAGACTAAATTAAATATGCTTTTAATGCTTTTTTCATATACCAAACCGTCTAGACCCTTTAAACTTTGCAGGTGGCCTAAGTTCGCTTATTAGCTGAGGACATGCGTTATTTACAGTCGTCCTATTGAATTGATTTAGGTAACCGACATCGGAGAAAAGATATCAAAGCGTCTTTATTAGAGAATAGAGCTAAATTATTACAGCTGATTGTTGGCATTATTATTTGCTTTGAAACTCAGCAAGCAAATCATAATCAACGTAGCTTTGTTGTAGTGTATATTTTATAATGATCATATATAAAGTAAACAGAAAAACAAGACTAAAGTAATTGTAATTAGACATGTCAATTTAGTAAAAAGAAAAGCCGCTAACCGAAGACAAATTCGAACAAAAGGTCTGTGAACGATTTTTGTCATTATTAGGTGTGCTGATCAACAGAAAAAAAGTCTAGCAATATCTGACAACCGGAAGTGGATTATTTTCAAGATGGCAGCCGCTGAAAATCTGCAAAACTCCTCTAACTTTGTTATTATTAAGCGTGGAACAATTACTTTTCTGTCAAACTTACAGTTTTTGTGGTCAAACAATTCATTTCAACTTATAAATTCGACCGACTCTGTGGCGCAGTGCTTAAGGTGCTAGGCTTGCGACCACGGGGGTCCCGGGTTCGAATCCTGGCTAGGGTATGGATGTGTAGTGGCGTTTTTCACGTGTTGCCGAAACGGTAGCAGTGGGCTAGACAGCGGTTGTGTGAGAGACAACACGGTCTAGTCGCTCTCCTCCCCTGACTTCGAGTCTCAGCTGCGGCAGATGACAATGTCGCAGGGAATGGATGTTGTGATGTTGGGTATGTGTGGTTTCCGTGCTGGTTGAGTGGTAGAATAGCCTACGGCTAAACTTCGTCAGGACATTAATAAAAATAAGGCGATAAAATTTTTTTTTAAAAATTGGTCCATGGGATCAAAAATGTGGGCCAACAATGAACAGTATAGGTACAATCCCAGTTATTAGGTCTAATAACATGAATATTAAGTTGTATGCTTCTATTATAGTAACACATTTTAATTATACATTACAATTTTTTTCTAAAAAATATCTAAGTACACTTCAAATTAGGTTAAGAAAAAGTGCTACAATATGGGGGTAAAAGAAAGTGACTCCTTCATTGTCTGCTAGTTCTCGTCACTGTCCTATAGTTCATTTGACACCTCTGGTTACCATATTGATCTAATCAGCAAGATTTTTCAATATTTTCCTTAGCGATTGTTCACTGATATTCAATTATGAAGAGTATTTGGTAAAAAAGAATGTTAAGAAGTCAAATACTTCTCAGATTTCGCATAAGAGAAGCTACAGATAAGATGTGGTTTACAGAAGAAAATATATTTCATATTTCACTACCATGAGAAATGTATGTCACCGACACACAAACACAAAGACATTATACCAATTTATTTAAATTATCTATCAATAGATAAGAATGATATTATCAACATACATTTCAAAGATGTTGAAAGAATATATGGAGAAGAGTATACGACAAATTCAATTTAAAATATTCAGAAGAAGCAACCTGTAGAAAATATCTTCCGCAGAAAGCTGTACTTATTTTAGAACTAAAGGACCCCGCACGTTTCTTATGTAAAATAATGCCCGGTAGATTTGGTTGAAATTGAAATATGTTATTTATGAAATCATCCTGATTAAAAGTCTCCATGGGAGCAATGCCGAAAAATTAATAGATTTTAAGTTATGTAGCTTTGAATTTGGCTATCCGTGGTATATTAAATTCGGAACGAATTATGATGTAACTGAAGAACAGCTCGAGTTTGGCACGAATTTTCAAAATTAGAAATCCAACAAACTAGTTAGCCTCCTCCATAGATATGGACCACAATACGAACCGGAAATTGCATGATTAAGTCCAATTTTTAGAGTGAAAACTTTTTCTTTTTCAGTCTCAGTATAGACCTGCGTGTTAAGTACGTATAAAGGGTAAATAAATAGATTTCAGGCCTCCTCGCTAGATATGGACCACAAATAACATAGGGCTGAAGTCCGAACTGGAAGTTGCATAATTAAGTCCATCTGAAAACTTTTTGAGCATATATATATATACTGCCCTGCTAAGACAAGAAGTCGTAACTGCAAAAAAATAATTTTTGAGATTTTAATTGCATTTGCACTGTATTAGTGATCCTCACCACTGTACAAAATGTAGAAGTCGTATCTAAAACAAAACTAGTGAATATACATAATGAATATGTGTCGTATCTACAAAATAGACCTATTCACTAAGCTCAAAAATCATATCCGATCATTACCAGATTTATTTGTCGTAACTTAACATATATACAATGTTTTGTTATATGGTTACACTGATAAAAGGGACACATATTTATTTGCCTAAAATGAAAATCATGATTTATGAAATGTAAATGGCATAACATAATTCAGAAAATAGTTGATTTCTCTAAAATTATATTTTCTCAGATACGACTTCTTGTCATAGCAGAGCAGTATAGACCTGCATAATAATTACGTATTTCATAGTAAATGAACGGATTTCAGGCTCTCTCGTTAGATATGGACCACAATAACACAGCGCTGAAGTGTGAACCGGAAGGTATTACCCAGGTCTATATACAGACTGCATAAGTTTTCACCCTTCAAAATGAACTTAATCATGCAACTTCCGGTTCGCACTTCAACGCTGTGTTATTGAGGTCCATATCTAGCGAGGGAGCCTGAAACCCGTTCATTTACCATGAATACGTAATTATTACGCAGGTCTATATATACGCTGAAATACTTTTCACCCTTCAAAATGGACTTAATTACGCTACTTCCGGTCCAGACTCCAGTCCTGTGTTATTGTGGTCCATATCTAGTGAGGGGGCCTGAAATCCATTTATTTACCCTTTATTCCAACTTAATAAGCAGGTCTATACTGAAACTAAAAAATTTTTCACCCTTAAACATGGACTTAATCATGCAACTTCCGGTTCGTACTTCTACGCTGATATTGTGGTCCATATCTAGCGTGGAGGCCTGAAACTCGTCCATTTACCCTGAATACGTAATTATTACGCAGGTCTATATATACGCTGAAAAAGTTTTCACCATTAAAAATGGACTTAATTATGCAACTTCCAGTTCGAACATCAGCCCTGTGTTATTGTGGTCCGTATCTAGCGAGGAGGCCAGGTCTATACTGAGACTGAAAAAAAAAGTTTTCACTCTAAAAAATGGACTTAGGGCCGGTTTTATAGGTACAGTTTAAACCTAAGTTTAATTAGAAGATTCTGTTGAGGTCCGAAATAAAAGTAAATAGCGTATTTAGCAAAGTGTATATTAGGCATATTCATCAAATAGGAAATTATTAATTAAATTTGAATAAAGATTCTGTGGTATTGATAGTTGTTATTGAGTTATTATCGATAGTTATCGAATGATTTTTGTAGTAAAAAAACTGCTGTGAGAAGCGTCTTTTTGAGTTCTTATTAAAAGTTTCTTGTTAATTTCCTGTTTGATGAGTGTGCTTAATATACACTTTGCTAAACACGCTATTTACTTTTATTTCGAACCTCAACAGAATCTTCTAGTTAAACCTAGGTTTAAACTGTACTACCTATAAAACCGGCCGTTAATCATGCAACTTCGGTTCGTATTTCCGGTTCGTATTGTGGTCCATATCTAGGGAGGAAGTTAATTAGTTTGTTGGATTTCTAATTTTGAAAATTCGTGTCAAACTCGAGCTGTTCTTCAGCCACATCATAATTCGTTCCGAATTTGATATACCACGGATAGACAACTTCAAAGCTTCATAACTTAAAAACTATTAATTTTTCGGCCTTGCTCCCATGGAGACTTTTATTCAGGATGATTTCATAAATAACATAATATTTCAATTTCAACCAAATCTACCGGGCATTATTTTACATAAGAAATGTACGTTTATTATCATCCAGTATTAGTGGAAACATTGTCTACATTAACATTCGTAATATTAGTTTACGACGAATAAACAGAAGTTCATGGCTGTGTAAACAGATCGATTTTATTAAAATCCCGATAATCTGTTACGTTTCTAAATAATAACGGATGAAATCTTCCAACGTATCGTTCTTTTCAATCTACTCAGGGTATAAGTAAGTTGAAAACATCTAATTATACACAAATTTATTAAATTTGCGACGCCAATATAAGCATTGAGTATCTGCTCCCTTCATAATGATTAATACATCTTCATTGAAATCGTGAGGCGGCGCGGCGGGCCAATGCTGTAAACTTGCTCGAGCACAAATTGTTAATTCTTAGCGGCAAGAGGTGCCATTCTGTGGCAAAGAGTGTAAAACACCATTGGCAGATTCATTGGAAATTCGTCGGGAAACGTTTCAACGGCAAACAAGCGTGATAGGAAATAGGGAACGATTAAAACCAGTGGCGTGGAGAAGAAACCGATATGAAAAATATCCAGATGAAACAGTTTCTTACAAATCCAAAAAAGGTATTTCTATTGATTGTTTTATTGATAATAACGTTCTACACACCTTCTTCGCAATAAATACAGGGTTATAACAAAAGAAGTAGATACTTTTAATGTTTGATAAAACAAAAATTATCTGGACAGGTACTCTCTTTCAAACCAGAAGACCTGGTTGGTTACCTGAGGATTCTAGGAACAATTGAACTAGAATCCATGACCAAACCCACTGACTTTATGCCAATTCAGCGAGACTGACTGCCCGTTTGATGTGCCAATCGAGAGCCGCCAGATGAGCAAAGTCGAAGTCCTGCAGTTGGAGAAGAGATCTGGTACACAAATGGATCGAAGATGGCTGAAGGGGTTGGCGCCGGCGTAGCGGGGCCTAACTGCAGGCTATCGATAGCCCAAGCAGAAATCTATGCTATAGATCTAGGTGCCCAGGAATGCGTAAATAAAGGCATTCGAAAAGCATTCGAATGCAGAGGTCTCAGACAGCCAAGCAGAGTTAAAAGTTCTCAGGTCCTCCTCTAAAATTGACTGGGAATGCAGACAATACATGAATCAACTGACAAAATACAACAAGGCTACCTTGATGTGGGTATCAGGGCATGAGAGAATAGAAGGAAACGAATTAGCTGACGCTCTTGCAAAAAAAAAAAAAGATGCAGAAGCGTTTTATGGCTTATCTAAGGGACACATAAGGGAAAAGGAACAAAAAGAGTCATACTGGACGAATACTCCGGGCCAAGGACAAGCGAAAAAGTTCATCATTTATTCGTCAAAGAATGCCACGAGGCTTCTCGAACTCGGCTGATGACAGGCCTTTTAACAGGTCATTGCTCCTTAATATACCATTTTAAGAACATGGGTAAGGCAGACAACCATTCGTGCAGATACTACGATACTACAATAGACACTGGGGAACAGTTGCGAATGCAAGATGCTAGTACGCACTAGGCTAAAGTACCTAGAAAAGGTGGAACTAACGTCCGATTTTTTTTCTCTGAATTTCTGGCCTTAGAAACTAGTCCTTTAGCCAGAACTAACGCCTGAAGACATAGGGAAATTCACAGGAAAATCGCAAGCTTTGCAAAAAACTTGGGAGTCCTAGGCAACTTGGGAGTCCTAATTGTAGGGTTATTCACAAAAGATCTTTTCAGGTCGATGTGAAGTAGGGCTGAAAGAGCCGAGCGACTCCTTAAACAATCTACGATCTACAATGCACCGAGAATGTCAGCATTTTCCCCAAAATATATATTTGGTCAAAGAAGTACTGTTAAAAGTTCTTCAAAGTGGATTTTAATCCATTACTTAGGCTGAAACTATTAAATAGAGATAATTGTTAATAACAGAAAAATATTAAAAAATATGGTTCAGGAATTATACGTAAAAAAGTGGAAACAACATAACAGCCAAATTTGATATCTTGGTATGGCTTCGCATTATAAGCAACTTCTTTAAATAACATTTTTCGATATCTTCAAAAATAAAAGTAATTTACTCTTGAGGCAAGTTCAAAAAAAATAATTTTCCGACTTAAGCTCCAGAACTAGTACACATTTGTGCAGCCCCTGTTTCGTTTGGGAATATGCACTAACTTTTGTCAAAAATAAAATTTTTCAGGAAGTCAATAAAACGAAGTTTCCCATATAGTGCAGTCTTTTTGGCGGACACTGTATAGTTGTAAGATCTTATATATCTTCATATTTTGTGTACTTAATCAAAAACCTTAGAAATATTTTGCATTAAAACTATAGCATGAGACAGTTTATATAAGATATCATAATTCCTACATCTCTGGCGATCGCTCTGTATGACGGATATCGACCAATTTCAATAGGAAGTAATTCCACCATGTCATTTTACATACGTACCTTTTAAACTAAAATTTTAAGATGGAAAGAAGTTATTGTGTTTACAAGAAACGGTCTACACACATGCACACACACAGTCACAGATATTTTGTGTTCGATATTTGAGTTCACTCTGTTTTAAAATGCATTTCTGTATACAAAAATTTTTTCTATGATGATTACACCCCAATAAACAAATTTATTTTATAATTGTCATTTCTATAACAATTTTGTTTTATTGCTATTTTATTACATTTATAAAATTGCAATAAAACAAAATAGTTTTATAACATTTAAATTTTGCTTGATGGGACAGGCACACAAAATAAAAAAATGGTTTCTACTTCTGACTAGACCAACTTATCTTTATGTATTTTGATGCGCTAAATTCGAATCCGGAGTCAGAATTGCCAACCCAAGGAACAATTTTGGTTTCTTAGATATATATATAAAACTTTTTATAAAATGCCTTGAAAAATCTATTTTGCTGTAACAATATCCTTAATACCATCATAGAGCGACTTGTAGACTAAAATGGCCCACCCTTTGAAGGTTGTTAAGGCCTTTTTAAATTCCATCATATAAAACTCCTTAGTGAGGCATAGTGCCGCTCTTGAAAACCTTGTTCGGGACGTTTTAAAACCTTTCTTAAAACCTATTTTACGATGTCGGAAGCTTTTTTATTAGCTTCCTGCATTTCTAAAAAACACCTAGAAGGCTGCCTTAAAACTGGTTTTTAAAATTCTTATAAGTCCATGAACTGAGAAGCTATAAGAATGTCCACGAAGGAATCCAAATAATTTTATTATTGCAATTATTTTTTCTAAACTGTTTTAAGCAAACACACCATCAGACTTATTGAAGATAAAAAGGAATTTGAAATTTATAAAGCGTAGAGTGGCACTATAATCTCTTTAAGGCCGATTTAAAAGGTAATAAAAAGACATCAGGCATGACAAACAAATTAAAACCAACGGCAGTTTATCGTTAAAACTACAAAAGAAAAGCCCAAAAAACAAGGGCGCCTCAGAAATAATAATGATTTTAATATCCATACAAAATTTGCATAGACGCGTAATCAGCAAATTTAGAAAAGTAGGCTGCTTCCCGTGGTAATTTTCAATCGTTTCTTGTAATTCTACCTTAATTTGCTAAAGTGATAATTATTAATAATTATGATTGTGAGATTGACCTTGAATATTTTTATATAACAAGAAAAATATGGCCGGCCAACCAAAAACCTAATTGTCATTTTACAGTCCTCTCATTAATTTGCTAAAGTGATAATTATTAATAATTATGATTGTGAGATTGACCTTGAATATTTTTATATAACAAGAAAAATATGGCCGGCCAACCAAAAACCTAATTGTCATTTTACAGTCCTCTCATTAAACTATATATTCTAATAATGGTAATGATCTAGAACATTTACTCTAAATGAAGTCCTTTTCGTATACTATCACAAATAACCCCTTCCTTACATAAATTCAAATGCACTTGGTGAAGATCACATGGACTTGATAAAAGCTACAATAAAACGTTTGGGATTTAAAAGAACCGCCTCCAAGACGAACCGCTTTGACATTTGTCCTTTTGGACAAATGGCCACTCTTTTTTATTTTCTTTCACCTTTCCAAAAAAGACATAATTACACATTACACATCAGTAAGTCGTGAAATGCTTTTAATTAACACACACATGCACCAACGACTCTTCAGGCAGACATATTGTTTATTATTTTTATAATAAATGTTTTATTGAGGTTTTAAAAAGTTTTGTATGGAATTAAAATTTGCCATTTAGATTCATAGAGGCCTCTTTATCTTCATAACGGTTTCATCACAACATTTGTGAAGAATGTTTTAAGAGTCTAGTTTTGTAGTGGCCTTTAATAAGCGCTAATAGGCATTGAAAATGTCCAGTTTTAAAAAGGATTTAAAATGCATTTATTGCAAATTTGTTAAAACCATAAAGAATAATTTAAAACCTCTTTAAATCTAAATGGAATTTACGACGTTAATAAAACTAATTCGCTTTATGGAGAGTTTTATGTAGGTATGATAAACCCATTACAAATACATATTATCCTAGAAGCAAATTAGCTTTATAATTAGGTCTTACAGAATGCTTTAACACTTACCATATAAGAGCAAGTTTACTTGACGCCTAAAAGGCTTTAACTACAATACCAATAAAGCACAAGACTATTTCCTAACCTTGACAAACCTTCCTTAAAACCTCCTCAAGTCCAAATGACTTTTAAATTGTTCCTTGGGAAACCTCATAATTTAGGTTATTTTCGGGATTTACTAAAAATTGGTGGGTGATGGGGCTAAGCGGAACCCGATTCGTATTCAGCATGTCGAAATAAATAAGGGTTGCCCAATGAAGTCCTAGAAACAGACCACTTTTCACTTTTTTTGTGTGTGTCTGTGTAATATATTTGCTTGCATACGCAGTTTTCTAGGAAATGGCGGAGGAGCCGGGGATATTCATACATTACACATTCACGCACAAAAAAAAGTCTGTTTCTGAGACTCCATTGGGCAACCCCCATGTATTTTGACGTGCGGAATACGAATCAAGTGTCCGTGTAGCTCCATCACCCACCAATTTGTGTAAATCTCGAAAATAACCTAAACTGTGTTTTTTTTTTAGGTTATTCTCGCGACTTACAAAAAAATTGTGGGTGATGGAGCAATTCCGACTCAGGATTCGAGTTCATCGCATCAAAATACATAAAGATAAGATGGTCTAGTCAGAACAAGAAACCACTTTTTTTATTTTGTGTACCTGTGTTATTAACAAATTTTGTCCAGTTACAATAAACCTATTTGTTTAAATCATATAAGTTTTATAAAACTATTACGACACAAGTGCAAGTTGCAGTAGGGAGTTGCCGACTGCGAATCATATTTAAGCAACAAAAATAAAAAATACTGGCTCTGTACTCAATCTCAGTAGTACCACATAATTGAATTGAGCCGTATTGGAGCAAAATGTTAATCAAACAAATAGGTATTCTGTCACGCCCGGCTGCAACTTCCGCTCGTTTTCTGATCTAATAGAATAGATAGATCATCCGAAACTAAATAATTGAAAAAGCTGTGAAATACCCCAGCATTGCAGCGGCGATGAGATGAAAATGGACATTTAAAAAGAGGCATGCAATCGGACGGAAAGTGACAGCCTGAGAAATCGAGAGGTGGTTGCCAGGCACGCCAATTCCAGCAAATAAAGCATCTGGAAAAAAGCAAATTGAAATTTCGTACAAGAATGTGAATTAATACCTTGTCGTTAGGGTGTTTAACAGAATTTTCCTGTGTGGTGGCGAAAATACTGGGAATCAAGACAAGCCATTAATTAGAGCGGTTTTTTATTAAAGCTTGTGTGAGCTTTGGACTGGAAACAGATATTGCATAACAGCTGGAGTTGAAAATATCAAATTTTAACTGATGTATGTTTATTAAGATAAAACTGTAAACACTTTTAGTTGAGAGTAATTTAGCCACATTCAAGTAAATATTTTAAAATTGTTAATACTGGGAAATGCACACCGAGCAGTGTCACTTTATTAAATGTAAATAAAGACTCCCACAGAAGTTTTAACAAAAATGAGCTAAGCCATGAAATTATTAATACAATTACGAGTGCTAAGTTCCTCCAAAAAAATCTAGTGTTTATTCAGATTAATGGATCTGCTGATATTAATTCTACCTGCATTAACATCAATTCCACAAGGGAATCGAACGAAATATTTGAGTTGGAATCAAATTTAGATAATGATAATGAAGCACCTGTGTACAGTAACTTCCCAAGCATAGTTATTAATGCGAAGAATTCAACGTTGTGCGATGCTGATGATTCAATAAGTGTGATAAATAATATAGAATCTTATGACAATGATCAACTTGGTAATACATCACTAAATTCTAGTACAAACAATTTTTTATACCCAAGATTGTCTCAAATGTCACAAATAATGTAAAATCAAATGTTATTAATGTTGCTCATGTAAATGTGCAAAGTCTAGTTAATAAAATAAATAATGTTGAGATTTTTGCTGTTGAAAAGAATCTAGACATTCTATGTATATCTGAACACTGGATTACTAACTCAAATATTCATCATATTGTATTACCTAATTTCAAACTTGCTTCGCATTTTTCCCGAAGTAATCACATTCATGGTGGCTCTGTAATATATGCTAGATCTAGTTCTAAGTTAGATTTTAATGAAATGTGTATATTCAAGGAATTATCAGAAGAATGTCACATTGAAATGTGTGGTATATTGGTTATTTTGGAGCAAAATATCAAAGCTGTAATATGCTGTGTATATAGACCCCCTAATGGAGATATCAATATTTTCTTTAATAACTTGACATCAGCTTTAAATTTTGTTACCAAAAAGAAATATGACTTCACTGTATTGTGTGGGGACCTAAATATTAATCTGTTTGACAAATGCTTATCAACTAAATTATTATGTGACATGTTTGAATCATTTCAATTAGAAATTACCACAAAGGAACCAACTCGTACATTTCATAATATAAATGGTCACATGAGTTCTACAGCCTTAGATTACTTAGTAACTAATATTCCGAGCTCAAACTATAAGGTACAAGTATACGACGCATTATTAGCAGATCACGCTGCTCATTTGTTCTCATTTGGCATTAGAACTGTAGTAAACAGTAATAATTATGACAAAATTTCCAAGCTAAAAAGAATTGTTACAGAAGAAAACATTTATGAATTCAATGTGCGTCTGGCCAACCTCAACTGGGATTATATCTCAGCATTAGATCTAAACGAAGCTTTTAATACTTTCTTGAGAGATGTACAATGGTGTTTTGACGTAGCATGTCCCCTCAAATATAAAAAAAATAAAATCAATAACGACAGGGACAATGGTTGGATAAGTGATGAAATAATTCAAGAAGGGCTAGCCCTTAAAACCCTACATAATAACTTGAAAAGTGTCCACAATCAAAACAACTTTGTCATATATAGCGATGGGAAAAGACAGCACAGAATAAACATTAGAAACGCTAAAAAAAAATTTTATAACAACCAAATAAATAACGCTGAAAACAGGTCGAAAAAAACTTGGAATATTGTAAACCAAAGACTTGGAAAAAATAAAGTTTTAAGAAAACCCATCGAACTAATTATTGATAATGAAAGAATATCTGATAATAATAGAATTGCTAACAGTTTTGCTTCTCACTTTGTTACCGCAGCCCCAATGAATGCTAAAAGACATTTTGGATATAATTTATCATTGCCTCATACAGTATCTGAAAATAACGTAAATTCAATGTTTTTCTATGACATTACAAAATTAGAACTAAGTGAAGCCATAAATAATCTCAAAAACAAAAAGTCGTCAGGCTTGGATGGCTTAACCATACAAATAATCAAAAGTATATCATCAAATATAATTGATCCTTTGTTATACCTATTTAATAAATCAATCTCAAATGGCCACTTCCCTGATGCACTAAAAATCTCGTCTGTTATTCCGGTATTTAAAAAAGGGTCCGAACTTGATCTGGAAAATTATCGTCAAATATCATTACTGAGTGTAATATCCAAAATGTTTGAACATATTATCAGTAATAGAGTAACAATATTCTTAGAAAAATATAATGTATTAACAGATTCCCAACATGGCTTCAGAAAGGAGAGATCGGTAGAGAGTGCCTCTTCTAAATTGTTTGATTTTATTTATAAAGAATTAGATAATGGCAAGTATATTGTGACAGTTCTTTTTGACCTCTCAAAAGCTTTCGACTCTGTCAATAAAGATATCTTAGCTGATAAGCTGCAGGCTATTGGTATAAGAGGTAAATTACTGGAGTGTCTCGTTTCATTCATGCAAAACAGATCTCTTCGTGTAAAATGCAATGAAGTGCAATCGGATATTTTTGATATTCTTTTGGGAGTTCCTCAAGGATCTATTTTAGGCCCACTACTGTTTTTAATTTATATTAACGATCTTCCAGATTTTATCAAAAATGGCTTTACCATCATGTATGCAGATGACACAACCATTACGGTAACTGCTGATAGCCCTGAAGAACTATCTGAAAAAGTTCATAATGTATTAAATGAGATGAGTACTTGGTGCGATTGAAACAGACTAATGCTGAATGTGAATAAAACCATATTTTTAAATTTTAACCTAAGACGTACAGTTACTTTACCTGAAATAGTTTTAAGTGATTGCTCGAAATTTCTTGGCACCCTTGTAAACAGCAATTTATCTTGGGAACAGCATACTAATCATGTATGCAGAAAGCTAAATCAAGCTTACTTTGCATTACTTCAACTAAAAGATATGTTGAATGAAGTAGGACTTACTAGTGTGTACTATGCTTTAGCCTACTCACACATGTCACTTAATATTTGTATCTGGGGTCGATCATCCTATGCCAGGAGAGTATTTATTGTACAGAAACGAATATTGAGACTAATATTCAACTTAGACTGCAGAGAAAGCTGCAAAGCTAGTTTTATAAACAAACAAATCCTGACGATGCCTTGTATCTATATTTATAAATGTTTACTTAATACAAAAAAAAATACGGATACTCTTAAGAGTCTATCTGAACATCATTTGTATAATACTCGTAACAAGAATACTTTAACAATCCCCCTACATAGGACGTCGACTTTCAAAGAATCCCTTCAATATAATTCTATTACATTATACAACAAACTGCCAAGTAATATCCAAAATATGGACATCGGCAAATTTAAAATTACTATTAAAAAAATTCTTGTACAAAAAGGATATTACACTATTGAAGAGTTTTTAAACGATATTATGTAAACTACTATATAGTTCAGTCTGTTTTTTTATTACTATTATTAATGGATCATTCTTTTTAACTTTTGACAATTATATTTATTTTTCTTTTATATAATGTGTTCTCTTGTATACGTGTTGTTTTTTTATCTTGTTGTTGTTTGTTTATTCATTGTTAATATTGTACCATTTTTTTATTTATCTGTTCTTGACTTACCATATATACATAATCTGTATCATTACAAATGGTGAATAAAGATTATTATTATTATTATTATTAATGATAATTAGATTCACATTATATTTAAATAAAAGCATTATATTTGAATTTAAATTAAAATCATCTTTGCGAACAGCATTGACATAGTTGGAACAAATAAAAGGTAGTAAAAGTACCTTCTAGAAGCAACTTCCTTTTTGTATGAATAAGGTTATATAGTTTACTTCCACATATGCGTAATGGAGTGGAATGAAGTGCGCCAGTGAGGCCACTTCTTCTTCTTTGGCATTACAACCCTTGGTGGGTTTTAGTCTGCTTCACTAGTTGTCGCCATTCGTCCCTATCATCTGCATTTCTTCTCCAATTCCTTACTATCATAACTTCCAGATCCTCTCTAACATCATCTAACCAACTTTTCCTAGGTCTTCCTCTTGTTCTCCTTCCTGGGGGTTTCCACTCCACCACTTTTCTTGGCCACCTTTCCTCTCTCATTCTCTCCACATGTCCTGACCATCGTATTCGTTGTGCTTTAATAAACCGTACTATATCTGCCCCGTCTATCAGCCTATCTATTTCACGGTTCATCCTGATTCTCCAGCCGTCTTCTTCCCGTACCGGGCCAAATATTTTCCTTAATATTTTCCTCTCGAATATTCTGAGGTGCACTTCATCGTTGATTGCCAAGGTCCAAGATTCACAGCCATATGTAACTACAGGCCTTATTATAGTGTTGTGAATTTTTAGCTTAGATCCTTTGTTCCGAGTTGTACTTTTCATGAGCTCCCTGCACGCATGATAGCACCTATTGCCACTCATGATTCCAGCTTTGATATCATAGGTACTGTTATTATTTTCATTAATTGTTGAGCCAAGGTATGTAAAAGTTCCAACTTGCTCAAACTGATATCCTTCGATGTTAAGGTTATCCCTGTTGTTGAAGTTTCTGCTGCAATGCATATATTTCGTATTAGACTGATTTATTCGAAGGCCTTTCTTTTGTGTCTCATTACCCAGTGTTATTAGACTTTGGGTTTACTGCCTTGGCTCCCGAGCTATAATTGCGACATCATCAGCATAGGCGCAAATTTGGATATTTTTTGTGGTAATTAAGCCCTCTGGGTCCACATTTCTGATGGCCGCTTCCAGTACTAAATTAAATAAGACAGTAGAGAGCGCATCTCCCTGTCCTACACCGCTACTAATATCAACATGCTTCTGTCAGCTTTCCTTGTACCCTGACAGTTGCTCTAGAACCAGCTAGAGTAGCTTCAACCATCCTCACCAGTTTTGCCGGGATACCTAATAAGGTTAAATCTCGGAACATTATAGTCCTGTTTATCTTATCAAAAGCCTGCTTAAAATCTATATACAGTTTATATAAGTCTATATCATTCTCGTAGCACTTTTCTTGTATTTGCATTATAGTAAAGACATGATCAGTGGTAGATCGGCCAGTTTTAAAACCGCATTGGTATTCACCAAGAATTTCTTCCGAATATGTAACTAGCCTATTATGTATTACACCAAAGAGTATCTTATAGGTGACATTTAGAAGAGTTATTTACATACTATTTTGTCACCCTTTTTATGTATGGGCTGTATTATCCCAACTTTCCACTCATTTGGAATTCGTTCTTCTCTCCATATCCGTAAAATCATTATATATATTCTATTCCACAGTCCGGCCGTGATTCCATCTCGCCCTGATGCTTTGTGGTCCTTTAAATATTTAATGACTTTTTCTACCACAGGCCACTGGGGCCATAAAAACTGCTCCCACGGCTGCATATTTATCCAAGGAGAAGCTCGTTCAGTGGTAGACAGGCTAATGCAAGGCACAACGCCCATAAGGCAACAACACGGAACAGAACACCAAAAGTTATACTCATAGCTAAAGGCAGATTCCATTTTGGGAATGCCCAAGGACATTATGGTACCAAAGTATAACTTCTATATAAATTTTCAAATGAAAATACCAGACAGAGAGGAATGAGAAAACGGTCCTCCAATATCGGCGCAAACGATGTGGTATACGGACGGCTCCAAGACAGAACAAGGAGTCAGAGTTAGGATTTATGGAATAAGGTCGAAAACGAAAATCCCGATAAGTCTAGGAATACACGCCACAACATTTCAGGCCGAAATGGCCGCTATACAGTAGTGCTTAAAGGAAGTAATGAGGCAAAAGGAACTGTGAACCAGTTAATTGCCATTTTTGCCGACAGCCAAGTAGCGCTAAAAGCACTCGATTCCATACAGGTCGATTCAAAACTAGTATGGGATTGTATAAATGCCCTTACGGACCTAGGAAGTCAGAACAAAGTGACTGTAGCATAGGTGTCAGGACACGAGGGACACAGGACGATGACCTGGCCCGAGAAGCTTATACGTAATCTGCAGACGCATAAGGCATAGCTGACCGCTTCGGGTTTTTAAGAATAATAGGACCAATGAAAACGAGGTTATCCAAGTACGTCTACAGTTTACTACATTTGCAGGTGATGGGCTGTGTGTTTATTTTATTTTGCAATAATTTTAAACACCTCTAGATTTTTTTATTTTTCTTTTAGAGATAAAAATATGAATTAACATACTATTCTTATAAAATTTCATCTGTTTGTTATATTGATATAATTGGAAAAAAATGAGCTATAAAACTGTCAGTTAACTGCAGATGCTTGAGGCTTTTCTGTGCACATTCGACAACCCCTCTTTACCAATAAGCAGTGAGACATATAAGCCGATGACGATTATGTCCGAATATTACCGAATCATTTTGACTCTGCCTTATGCGTCTGCAGACTACGTTTATGCGCCCGGGAAGGCGCGTCTAAAGCCCTAGTAGGACCCGAACCCTTTTGCGGTGTGGCTAAGCCATGCATACGAACATCCGTTAATGAATGGGTTCAAAATAAATCTCTAAAGTGGTGGAAGAATTTCCCACGACCTACTACGGTAAAATAGAAAGGCTATTAAAATAGTTGTAGGTCTTCTAACTGGACATTGTAGGCTTAATAGACATATGAGTCTAAAGGGCCTGGCAGAGGATGCAACATTCAGATTCTGTCAAGTGGAAGAGGAAACCTCAGTACATGTGCTGTGCCACTGCGAAGGCCTAGCCAGACTGAGGTTCCATTTACTTGGCGAAGACAAATCAAGGGCAGATAGCTACACCAAGAAGCCCTTATCGAGACTATGGGGTCTGATACAAAAGACAAAGTTGGATAAGAAGCTCTAAGTAAAATTACACAAGAAGCGCCACAATAAATCCAAGGAGTCGCGGTGGTTAAGGCCAATCAGCCAGCTCCTTTTTCAAATCTAATCTAATCTAATGGATATAGTAACGGTTTATTCAAGTGGACTTAGAATGTCATGACATGACACGTCAAGAATTTAAGTTTGGTACAAAAATTTTCTGGGCTCCTTTTTTATAAGAAATGGTTGAAATTAATTGGTAAATCCTTGTCTCTATGCTGAAAATCAATCGTTGAAAGAGTAATGTTAACGGTATTTCCACGTTTTTCAGCAATAAAAATGAAATGTTTTATGAACAATATATATAACGCTGTACAAAATTAATATTTGTAGATAATGAGGATTGTAATTTCATCAGTTTATCATGGACACAAAAGCATTTAAATGACATAAATATGCAATTAAATTTGATTGAACTAGTAATATAATTCATGACAAAATACAAAGGATTATATTGCACAATATACAACGGGATTTTAAAAACAAAATTAATTCATTTGCATATTTATATACTTCCTCTGTCATTGAAATTTTATGTAAATTCATCCTATAACTATAAATTCGATTTTCAGTTTCCTGTACTGGATGGGTTATGCGTATAAGATATCTTACTGTTCGGGTTCGTCTATATTTTTAATTTTTTAAAGTTCATAAAATTTTTAAAAAATTGTAAAAATATTTACAAAAAACTTCCCTCTCTGTTTGGCATCTTTTATTTGTAAATAATTTTTTCCGTTGCAGGACTACTCTGCATACAGAGTGTCTAATTTTTAATGTCCCCTTTCCATATCTCAGTTAATTACTGATTCGATTTCAACTAAATTTATATTGGTACTAACGAACCTGCGTATTTTCTGAGTAAAACAAAACTTATTTCAGTTATTTGCGTGTATTTTTATTAAGAATATATTAATAGTTTAAAAAACTAAAAAAACACGCTTTTATAAATACTGCACTAAAAAGCAAAAAATAATCGTCGAACCTGTTCTCTTTCTTTTAGGTCGACCTAATAAAAGCATGTTAAAAATAGGGTCGATTTTTCGAGAAGTTATATTAGGCATTTTTTTAGTGACAAACGAATACAATATTATTGATCAGCATGCTTTAGAATATCTAAATTTAGCAATATTCTGAAATTACATTTTTTTAAATATTATTTTGGGTTTTCAGCAGATAACTTTCAAAGAAATCATTCGTTCCTTTCATATATCATTCAAAAGCAATTCGTTTCCAAGTTATTTATTATTTAATGTTTAAAAAATGCAATTTTAAGGGGACCATAAATAACCGGGCAACGATGAAATCTCATTTCATAATCTTTAGCTATCTTCTTTGAAGGTGGTTCAGTAATTTTTACTTGTCAATATTATCAACAGGGCCGTCCTTGGGAGGGGGGGGACAGTGCCCCATATGAGAGCGCCGTACCCACAAGTTCCAGATAAGTGGTGACCCGAGCTTAATATACCTTTTTTTTCGAGTAAAATTTATCAGAACGAAACATTTTTTTTTATTTTACCCCGCCGCTCATCAATTTTGAGATGCGCCTTTCAAAATTTCATACGAGGGCGCTTGAGGAACTAATGCCGGCCCTGATTATCAAATACGTTACTTTCAAATTACTGGAAATTAATAGTCCACTCAAGTTAGGAAAAAAACGCGAAAGATTTTGAACAGCAGTTTCTTTGCATAGATGGTAAGTACTCAACTTTTAGAACAATTTTTTGCTCATGCGCAGAAAAAAAAGACATGCTTTTTGAGATATATACATACATATACGTTTTTTCGTGTTTTTTTCATTTAGACTTTCATATCTCGAAAAGTACACGTTTTTAAGGCTAAACCAACATAGGTAAAAATGTTCAGAATACGATTTCTTACGAAAAAGGCTTTATGCATTTTCCCGATTATCCCACCGAACAGCACGCGATATTAGGGCTAAATGAACATAAATAAACTTATTCAGAATGAGATTTTCTACAAAAAAATCTTTATGTATTTTTCGATTATTCCATTGGTTTTTCCGGAAAAGCTTCTTGAAGAATATACTTGCTTTTTCGTATTTTTTTTTTTTTTTTTTTCATTTGGACGTATTATATATCTCGGAAAGTACGCATTTTTAAGGCTAAAGAACATTACTAAACTTGTTCAGAATGTGATTTCCTACAAAAAAGGTTCTATATATTTGAGAGATAAATACTTCAAAATGAAAAAAACACGAAAAAGCATAACCATTCTTCAAGAAGCTTTTCCGGAAAAACCAATGGGATAATCGGAAAAATGTATATTTGCAGGAAATCTCATTCTGAACAAGTTTACTTATGTTCATTTGGCCCTAAAATCGTGCCCTTTTTGAGATATTTGCATTCAAAATAAAAAAATACATGAAAGAAACACACACACACACACATATATATATATATATATATAAAGCCGCTTTTCCGGAAAAGCCAGTGGGATGATCGGAAAAAAGTATAGAACCTTTTTTATAGGAAGTCGTATTCTGAACATGTTTTCCTATGTTCGCTTAGCCTTAAAAACGCGTACTTTTCTAGATATATACGTCCAAATGAAAAAAAAAACACGAAAAAACGTATATATGTATATGTATATATCTCAAAAATCATTTCTGTTTTTTTTTCTGCGGATAAGCAAAACCTTGTTCTAAAAGTTGAATAGTTACTTCCTATGCAGAGAAACTGCTGTTCAGAATTTTTCTCCGCCAAATTCGGATCTGGACCTAGAGCTTAGGGGTAACACAGCCGCCAATTGAAATTGATAAGCGGGGGGGGGGGGGAAATCACAAACAAAATTTATAAACACAACTAAACACACAGGGACGTAACTAGACGTCATGGGGCCCCAGGGCAAAAAACTGTTGGGGGCCCTCTATTATATTATTTTCTTAATACTTAATCCTAATACGAAAATTTTTTAATGAGCGGAGGGGGAGAAAACCGAAAAAAAATTTTTTTTTATCCCAAATTTTTTTTGATGAGCGGGGAGGGAAAAATTCTCCCGGGCCATGGGCCAGCTGGCAAAAATGTAAAATAAAATAATAAAGATTATGAAATTTTAAAACGAAAGTTGGTGGTTTACAGAATCTTGGGGGGGGGGGGGGTAATTTTCCACGTTACCCCCCATAAATCCGCGCTTGTTCTCAGCTATTTTCCTAATTTGAGTGGACTATAATATCTGCATGTTTCGGATGACACTCTGTTAAAAATACTTTCCACAAACACCAAAACACTCTGCCCTTCAAAATTTGTAACGAACACCCGGTTGAAATGCTCGGTAGCATGTTTACTATACGTATTTAACATAGCGAAAAAATAAATGGAATACACCGCAAACTTGTGGCGCGCGCGCGCACAAAGTTCAAAAAAAGGGCCAATAGAAATTAGCGAGCTCCCCGACCAAACTTGGCGGAAATTGTTCATTTGGATGTCTTTTTCTTTTAAGATCACATGCTAGACAATCTATGCAGCCATTTTAATGTTATTCGCATAAGAATTTCCAAATTTGAATGCTCAATTTCAGAATCGCCAAAAAATTTATATTTTCCAATCTATTGGATGGATTCATTAATATGTTCAATAACAATATATATTGATTTGATTTTTAAATAATGAGCACATCTCCAACAACCCATAAATCAGTCATCAGCAAGACACTGCTGAGGCTCCGGTACTTAAAATTTTTATTTAAAGTTTGGAAGATAGGTAAAATAGCATAATAAAATACTTGCTGTGTAAAATATATGTCACACAGGGTGATCTCCAGAGACATAAACTGTCATGTTTTACATAAGTTATGTTTTATTGTTTTATTATAATTTTAGGGCAAAATATTTCATAAATTTTTTATTAATTACAAAAAAAAATACGGAAATGTTCAAGACAGCGAAGCTATAATACACAAGTGGCAGCTATAAATCTTGGGTCGATCCCTCTAATAAGATATAGTGAAATATAAATAGCAAAATAATGTACGCGAAAGAAAGCGATATATTAACACTGGTGCCAGGCACTTTAGAATGTTAAGAGTTACGCCGACAACTAAAACTAGCTAAGGAGAAAAGTGGCAACAGCGTAGGTTAAATCTGTTTCTTTTCAGCATATTATTTGTCCATTTCTCTTCTCTTCTACCTTGCATCGGCATCGACTCAATATTTTAACATGCCACTACTACTGTATACAGCAGTGCGTCTCTCAGGTTTGAACAAACTTTACGGAGATTAGGTTATATATGAATTTTATCTTGACATTTTATTAAAATATTTCTAATAAAACAATTAGGAATCGAATGAAAATTCCGGTAGACTACGAATACGATCACAATTATATTACTTCTGTTAATGAAATCTAGTAGTCAATCTATCATTTGATCCGTGAATAATTCCTATAAGATTTTTTCCTTTTGCAACGTAGGAAGGGCTGTTGCAATCACTAATTAAAGTTCAAAAAAAAATGTCGTTACCGCTAAGGGCGCCCCATATTGGAAAAATAACGATCATAATAGGCTTTTTTCAATTATTGCCTTTCCTGTTAGCTCTATCTTAAAATTAGTTATTATCAATAAGATCTAGCAAATAAAAAAGCCCCACAATCTGTATTGAAATAATTACTTCCACATCCAGTGGAAGTATAGTAACGATAAAAGCATTTTTGAAAATTTTTATTGTTCAAATAGGCTTAGAATGTCATAAAATGTCGAGATATTAAATTTGAGCGAAAAAAATTTTCTGTCTGTCTGTCAGTCTGTCGGTCGTCTGTCTGTCTGTAACTTTTTTGTGCGCACGATTACTCTGGAACCATTTAAGATATTGACTTGAAATTTGGTACACGTATGTAACTTTAACGGGATCTGGAACTAGATTATATTTTCATCTTATTCCGTCGAATGGTTGGGGGGTAAATTGGGGAAAATTAGGGTCAATTGGGGTAAATGTGGGGTAAGTAAGAGTCCATAAACTTGGTATTTAGTGTAAACAGGAGAGGCTAAGGTCTCAAAAAAAATTTTGGCATTAGCCACCCCCCACATCATTATTAAAGGGGATGAAAAAAATTTGCGATTTAGTGTGTACAAGAACCAAAAACCTCAAAATATTTTTTTACTTCATCCACTTCCACTACCACTCCCCTATCACGACCTCCACCCCATTACCGATGTGGGATATCGTTTTATGGGTTTTTTTCGATTTCGAATATTATATTATTAAAGTTCCATAAACAATTATTTCCACATACAAAATGTTTTCGTTGTGAGAGACTTGGATAAAAAATCTGGATGTGGAAGTAGTGATTCCTTGGGCAGCGGTTTTTTTCTCTGTTTTTAATACTTTACGATTTACAACGACCTGAAAGGTGAACAGACTCTACAAATTGTATTAAATGAATGAACAGTTTATTTTTTTGTGAACACTTTTAGCTTCACTTTTGCCAGAAAGAGTCTATTTGCAGTTTAGTTATTTTCATTTACTTACCAAAACTATTCCAGTTCAATGAAAAAGACCAATTTATATTTTATTTTTAAACATTTTTACACGTGCCTCCTATGATTAGGAATATTAAAAAACATTAAATACGCTTTTTATATATTATAATAAAACGGTACATGAAAGAATACGATTATTCTATTTCACTTTCACCCCTGGTATGTCTTTAAAAAAAATTATACCTGCTTTGTAGCCATTACAGCTGCCAAATTAGATTTTTTATCAAAGTGGATATTTTTTTGGGTTCGATATTAAATAGCACGATTCAACAAAGCCGACCTGGGTAGCTTAACCGACAGCAGCCATTAACAATACTGTTAAATTGCTAGACATCATAAAAGTGCGAAAATAAAACTCAACAAATTGATTGACTTTTTACAAAAACGTATAACAACGTGTAGCATGGCATATCGCTCTTCCATAGAATAACAAATTGGCGCCTATCAGCAAAGCGGTATTATTAAAAAGGGGCATTGACGTATGAGGACAGGGGCGTACGAAACATTTTTATTTTGCCTGTGAAAAACCTAGTCGGTTTTCGTATACATTGAGCGCTTCGCCACGGGACAAATAGCAAATCACGCTGGACAAAAAAAGGAAAATTTGCTTTTTTCAATTACCAAAAAAAAAGTACGCTCTAGTTATTTATGTACCAAGAGTCGTAAGTGCACTTTTTGTTCGAGAATACAATTTGCAATCCGAGGCCCATAGAGTCGAGGTTTGCAAGTATTCTAGACCAAAAAATCGCACTGTAAGACCCGCGATGCACATTACATTTTTTGTCGTACTCATCAATCTTTAAACTAGAAAAAAATTTGGGAAAAACTAGTAGAAGACTATAATTATTTGAGTAAGATTTCATGTTTGCTAATAGCCCGTCGGGCAGAGCGCGAAAAGCCTTCTCTTTCTTGACCTACCCAATACTGAAGTATAACCAGATGGGACCTTCACTACTTATTAAAGCATGTTATTTTACATAGGAAATCAAAATTGACGACACTCTCCATTGGTCGAGACCGAAGATATAAGAAAAAAACTAAAAAAAAAAGAAATTTAGAAATTTAAGATTTAATCAAATATAACTTTAGAACTAAAACAGATAAAAATACAATTTTTTTTTGGTTTTGACAAATAAACATTGCTTTTTAATTTGAAGTATAATTTATTGCAATAATTAAAAAATTAACATGAAAAAACTAGCAAAATTCAAAAAGATACACAAATCAGCAACATTTTTCTAATTCTTAACTCGCCATAACTCGCTTATATAACGAGGTATTCAATTTTTTCTTTCACCAAAAACTGGCAAATTTAATAGGTTTCATTTTGTCTCCATTAATGCTGGATCTATTTTTTTAACTAAAAGCGCTACAGACCTTGAAACACAACGAAGCACAGTACGGCGACGAAGACGCGAGGCTTCCTTTCCCGCCCCCGCTACTTTCTCGGCCCATCAAGAAACGTATCGGCTGCTGGCCTCATTATTGTCTGGATAAATATTAATAAGTATATACTATTTTACTTACATGTAGTCCATTACAGTTTATGTATATTGTAGATTCATTTTTATCAATGGAGAAAAACTACATGTTTGTTTTACGAAACTGCTGAAAGCAGTGAAAATCTAATGGTAAAAAACCAACTGTTACTGGCATCAGGTCTATTATTAATTGTGCAAATGAAAGAAAATATGCAATTTCATTCAAATTTTTATAAAACAAAGGGGTGGCACTTATTTGCACACCCTTCGATACCGATTTCATTATTCTTGCCCGACATCTTTTTGTAATAAATAACATTAGCAAAGATAATACGTATTGTCTCTGATATTAGTAACGCGATAAAAAAATGCAAGTGAGCCTTCATGTAGTTATAATAAAGAAAAAAAAGCAGTTTAAAATAAAATGGCATTGTCTGATTTGTGGAAAATCCAGAAAAATTAAGAATAAATTAAGAACATCTTTAAGTACCAGTTTGTACAGGAACGGGTGCGGAAACTAGAAAAAAATATATATTAAAGCTGCAGTGTCGCATTGTGATACAGAAATACAAGGCAGGTTACACATTTATTCAGATTTATTTGGGCTAATGGAAATTATAAAATTTATTATACAAAATATATTAGCAAAAAAAAATTAAATGTGTACAAACTAAACAACTGAAAGAAAAAAATGAATTTAAAGTAGCGTTAAATATTTTATTTAAGGAGGTTTATCTTGCTGTTTTGCAAAAAAGAATGATATATTTAGATTATTATAGCAGTGGAAATATAAGAAAGAGATTAGAAAAGCATTTAAGCAAACGAAGTGTTTTGTGAACACAAAGAAAATACAACAACAGTTCATTCAAGTGATAATAAAGCTAAAAGGATTTTTGTTGTCAGTCACAAGTGAATCAGGCGAAGAAAACTTGGTTCATAGAATGAATTGACAATTCCTGATAAAGCTGCCGGTATCTTAAGAGAAGCTATAGCTGAATGTTTTAAAACTATAAAAAAACACGACTACTAATCTGAATGAACATAAATGTAAACAAGAAGTTTCAAATTTGTTATAAACATTTATGTCGTGGATACTAAATATGTCAGGAGAGACAAATTTGATTTAAACGTTATTTCTATAGTAATGGAATTTATATTAATACTTATGGGAAAAAAAAACAATCAGCTTAGGCCATTTTTTTAATCCTTTACATATCACTACATGTGTTTCGTGCCGTCAGAAGAAAAAGAACTTAATGATATGCTTTATTCTTTTGGCTATGGTTATTCCTACGATGAAATACGTACATTTTTAACATCTTTAGCTAGTCACGTATTAGTAAAAACTGGTGACGACATTTTTATACCACTTGGAGTTCCTCCAGTAAGTTCTGAAGAAAACAATTACATTTATCGCAGCGATAATTTTGATCAAAACGAAGACAGGCTAGATGGTAAAAATCCCACTAGGAATAGTATTATTTAAAAAAAAGAACAGCCTATTTACACAAGCATATTTAGATCGTCTATCCAATTTTAACCGATTTTAACCCTTCCAGTTTACATGAAAACAAAAATATAGTTATGTATAAAAATCCAACTAATCGTTCAGGGCCTCTACGAGTTAGTGAAAGCATGGCAAATAATTGTTTTGATTATGTGGTTACCTCTGACATTTTATGGAAAATATTAAAATATACGAAGCAAAGTAAAAACTTTACTAGCTGGCATGATTTTACTTCCACATCTAGTGGAAGTATAGTAACGACAAAAAAATTTTTAAAAATTCTTAAAAATTTTTATTGTTCAAATAGGCTTAGAATGTCATGAAACGTCGAGATTTCAAGTTTGAGCGAAAAAAAAATTTCTGTCTGTCTGTCGGTCTGTAACTTTTTTTGTGCTCACGTGAACTCTGGAACCGTTTGAGATATTGACTTGAAATTTGGTACACATATGTACTTTAACAAGATCTAAAACTAGATTATATTTTCATCTTGTTCCGTCGAAGGGTTGGCGGGTAAATTGGGATAAATTTGGAGTAAATAGGTAAACCAAGCAGATAAGAGTTCATAAAATTGACATTTAGTATAGACAACAGAAGCTGAGGTCTCAAAAAAAATTTTGGCATTAGCCACCCCCATTACCACCCCCACCCCATTATTAAAGGGGATGAAAAAAAATGTGATTTAGTGTGTGTACAAGAACCAGAAACCTCAAAATATTTTTTTACTTTATCCACCCCCCATTCCCACCCCCTGTCACCACCCCCACCCCACTACCGATGTGGGGTATCGTTTTATGGGTTTTTGGGGTAGAGGATTTCAAATATTATATTATTAAAGTTCCATAAATAATTATTTCCAGATACAAAATTTTTTCGTTGTGTCACTTGGATAGAAAATCCGGATATGGAAGTAGTGATTCCTTGGGCAGCGGTTTTTACAATGATATATCTGAAAATCAGTTATATCTGTCTGATACCTGATTTTCACTTTATTAATGCACCACCCGCGTAGTACGACACCATATATAGCAGATTATTACAACTAATATCATATTATTCAATTTGATTTGTTAATTTTATCATCTTACAATAAAGGAAGATAATTCTAAAGCTTTTGTTACGGCCGCTGATTTTAGCCTTGCGCGATTTATGGTGAACGCGGGATGTACCGGGAACGAGTGGGGAAGCCTCGCGACTCCATCGCCGTAGCGCGCTTCGTTGTGTTTAAAAGGCTGTACCGCTTTTATTTACAGTGTTAGACCCAGCATTAATTGAGACAAAATGAAGTCTATGAAATTTGACAGTTTTTGGTGAATAAAACATTCGAATAGCTCAATACATAAGCGAGTTACAATGAGTTAGACCTTTCAAAAAAATTGACAATTTGTGTACCATCTAAATCAACGTCAATTTTTTAATGTTAAAGTTATTATTTTTGTAATAAATTATACATCAAATTAAAGAGAATCGTTTGTACTATAAAACTAAAAAAATATATATAATTTGATTTTTTTTCGTTTGAAAGTTATTCGTGGTTGAATTTGAATGTTGTTATTTTCATTTTTTTTTTGTTTTTTTCTTGTAACTTCAGTCTCGACCAATGGAGAGTGTCGTCAAAAGTGATTTCCTATGTAAAAAAACCTGCTGAATAAAATGAAATAGGTTTTATTTGGTTATACCTCGGTATTGGGTTAGTGAACGATAGAGCCAGCCATCCGACGTACTATAAGCAAATAGTAAAGGTAGCGATGCTTAAAATATCTATGGCAACCGTCAATAAAACAAATTTAGGACGCGGCTTCTATTCAAATGACAACTACTGTCAAGATAAATTAATAGTTATTTATTAGGCTAGTGAGTTATGTTACATATAAGTCACGCAAGAAAAGTTTAGCCCGCGAGCCCGAAGGGCGAGTGGGCTATTTTTTTTAAGTGACTTATATGTAATAACTCACGTGTCTAATACAACATTTTATCCAATACTTTCATATAAATGCTATTTCAGTGACAAACAACAAAATTATTAAAATGTCATGTCATCGATTTTTTGTCAGTTGTCAATGTCAAAGTCAACAGTGTTTCTCTAAAAATATAAAATACATGTAGCTTATTGCTAAGTAGATTTTGAATGGATGTGCCGAGAAAGCTGTGGTTGTTATCCATTTGTAACCATTGGTTTGTTTAATAAACATTATGTAATTAGCATCAAAATCGGAAAATCGTGAAAGATATAATATGGAAATTCCGACCGATATTTTGCAAGTAGCCAAAGAAGCTACAGCCAATTTAATTCCAGAAAAGTTCAAAGTAACCTATTTTAAAGAATATTTACAATTTGAAAACTGAATGAAAAAAAGTGCTTCTCGCTTGCTTTCTACATTTGAGTAAAGAAATTGCACCTTCTTCGATGTGGACTAAATATTCTGTGATAAAGGCGACTTTGTAAGTATACAGGAACTTTGATATAACAAGATATGGAAAACTTGTGGCATACTTAAAAAGCCGATCAAGAAATTTCAGACCCAATAAGGCCAAAATTTTGGAAAGAGCACATGTCGAACAATATTTGATGGATGCCCCTGACGATGAGCATCTTATGTCAAAGGTAGGTGTTTATTATGATGTTCTTGCTTTTATGTATTTAATTGTTTGGGTTTTTTAGGTTGCATTGATATTAGGAGTTTGCGGTGCCTGCCGTTGCGGTGAACTGACCTACTTAAGCGTCGAAGATTAAAAGAAAAAGAAAAAAAATCTATATATATCCATACCAGATACCAAGACGAATAAATCAAGAAGTTTCCCAGTTTTAAATGAAGGATTTTCAGTAAACCCACTTGATTTGATTAGGAAATATGTGTCTTGAGGACCGCAAGATGTGTCTCACAAAAGATTTTTCGTAAATTTTCAAAGGGGAAAGTGCACTGTCCAATGCGTTGGATTAAATCGGCTCTCAAAAATTCCAAGAATTTTAGCTGATTATTTGCTATCGCCAGATGCAGATTTGTATACTGGCCATAGCATTAGTGATGCCGCCGAGACGAGACATTTCTCGGTCTCGTCTCGTCTCGTCTCGTCTCGTCTCGTCTCGTCCCGACTTGTCGAAACGAGACCAAATATTTTTCTCGTCTCGAAAAATCGAGACGAGACGAGATTTTTAAAGTCGAGATCTCGCTGAGACGAGAATTTCTCGACTTTTTTTATTGTAAAATTGTTCTACATTTGACCTTCTAATGAATAATATAAACCTGAATTAAATTGAGGATATAAATATTTACAAAAATAATATACATATCAGAAAAATTTCACTTTTTATTTTTTTAAAAAAGCAAATATTACAAACATTAAAGTAAACAAAAGGATCACTGTCTATAGTCAACTCAAGATTTATTTCATAAAATTTATTTCATGCCTTTTACTATTTGGGCATATTGTAAATATTTTAAGAAAAAAAATTATAATAATAAACTTAATAACTACACCTACCACCTACTACCTAATTATAGTTAGGTATTATTTTGCATTTACATGTTTTTTACATATTGATGCGAATTGTATCTTTTATCGGCGAAGACCCCATTTATTCATACACAATAAAACCCTTGCAGATTCGTTATTAAGGCGATTTCGATGTTTTCTGATAATAAGTCCCGCTTTTGAGAACAACCTTTCGGCTGGCTGGTGTGCTTAAATAATTCCTTGTCATACGGGCCAAATTAGGGTATATTTTATCATGGTCTTTCCACCATTTTAAAATATCTTCTTTATGATCTGCCACTTTATAAAAATAAACAGAGATTTCACTTGTGAAAAAAAAGGGAAAAATGGGAAATTTCACATTTGTCGAGACGAGACGAGATCTCGGCCTCGAGACGAGATTTTGGGTAGACGAGAATATGTCGAGACGAGAGGCTGAAAGATCTCGTCCAGACAATGTCGAGACGAGACGAGAAAAACTAATTTCTCGACGAGACGAGTCTCGCGGCAACACTACATAGCATGCGCCGTTCCTCGGCAACTCTTTTGGCCAATGCTGGGGGTGAAATTACCACCCTTAAACGTCACGGTGGGTGGAAATCATCCACCGTGGCGGAGGGTTATTTGGAAGATTCAGACTCAAACAAGATTGTTATTGCTAAAAAAAATACAGGGAGAGCAGCGCAACGAGTCAGGCGATACAGACGTCGTTAGTAGTATAAAAAAAATTGTGTACAGGAGAGCAGTTTTCTTTGTGAAAAATCGAATATGATGACAATAAATGTTAACATAAATATAAATAAATAAGTGTTAGTGCATGGATTCTTTGTTTTGTTAATTTTCCGTATAATAAAGACAATAAATAAATTGCTTGGACTTTTTTATATTAAAATTACTCTTTAGTGACTAAATCACTTTACCTCACTAGTGATCTAAAGTATACTTTAGCTCACTACTTTATATCACTAGTGACTTATGGGCCACTTTATACCTTCAAAATCTCATCAATAAAGATCACTTTATATGAAAGTGTTGGATAAATAATATTATTATGATATCATTTTTTATTGCACTGTTTTTTTTTTAAATTAGCTTACTAGCATAACCATTATTTATAACGGGTCGTTATTTTTCATAACGTCCCTAGGGAAATAAAGTAAATTTGGGAGAATTTTCTTCTTTTCAATCATCGCTACCTTTACTATTAGCAAATATGAAATCTTACTCAAATAATTATAGTTTCCCACTAGTTTTTCTCAATTTTTTTCTAGTTTAATGATTCATGGGTATCACGAAAAATATAATATGCACCGCAGGCAGGTCGTAAAGTGCGATTTTTTGGTCTCGAATACTTGCAAACCTCGACCCTACGGGCCTCGGATTGCAAACTGTATTCTCGACCAAAAAAATAACACTTACAACCTTTGGTACATAAATAACTATATTTTAACCCTTTGCATCATTTAGAATAGTTGTTTCTCATGTATGATTTTGAGTACATTACACTAATAAAAAATTAATAAATTAGTAATGTGTATTTCAACAGATTTTTTAAAAACTAGGTAGGTAATAAATTCTTCTACAAGACCATTGCGTTAAATCATCGCTGTGAATTCTTTAGAATTATGACTACTGGGAGTAAGTTCAAAAGTTTTCTTCTAAAAAATAATTTCTGGGGTGCATTTTCAAACATACCCACTGCGTCGATTTTGGCAGGGTTAGTGTAGTACTATTTTTTAAATAAATATTAGAGTTATAATAGTAAAATTCGTACGGATTTGATACGCCTTTATTTTTTTGCGTTAACATGTTCTATAAATTATTAGAACATGTATTTCAGAGCCAAAATGTTCCTATATCTCAGCAATTATGTTGTTTTAGGCCTAGACATAACGACATGATAAACATTACGAACATTATCTGTAATAAATTATTTCGAATTCAAACATACATTTTTGCGACAACTAATGGATTTTCTTTTCTAAATATGAGTCAGAAAATGGTTCTTAATGGAACTACAGTCTCTCAAGTTTTCTGCATATTTAAAAATACTCTAGATCCTTTTGTTTCACCTTTTAGGATATTCTACAACATTACGAGAAAGAAATATTTATGGCCCAAATAACATTCACATAATCCAATAGTCATCCTAAGAGCTTTTCTCCCCCTATTACACTTAAGGAATAAACATCTTTTGTACTAAGAGTTCATGAAATTATAAGAAACCGGGAAACAAAGAAATATTTTTATTTAATATATTTTAGGTAAATTATTTAAAATAAATAACCATTTTTTTCTGTATTCCCTAATTCACGTACTAAGTATATATTATTGGTCTTGGCTTATTGTATATCGAATAAAAATATATCACAAAGTCAGAATTTATGAAATACTAAGGGTGTTTGGTATGTATGCCCGAGCGTCACATATTATTTGATATGAATATTTGTAAAATGTATGCGAGCTGCTTTCATAAATGATTATAAACCATGTGAACAATTAGTTTCATTTAAACTAATGATTTTGTGGTGCTCATTAGGTATAATTACACATACACATATATCTAAAATTGCATTACAAATATTCACCCTGCCAGTATATTCCGCCCCAGCCATCTAGAATATTCTATATAAACAAAAAAACTAAGAGATGGTGTATCTGTCATTCAGTAAATTTAATTGCTTAATTTTTGGTTGGTGGTATAGATCATAAAATTACATAATTAAGTTTTTCATAAATTTGTTATCTTCTACAGGCATGTGAAGTTAATGCCAGCAACATGTAGTTATCACAGACATACGTCGTTCCCTTCTTATGTATTGGCACGAATATTGAGGTTCTATCGAGCCATCTTGTCTCCCATATTTTGCAAAGGTATTTATGATATAAATAGTTAATCTAGCTTACCATAGATGGCACAACTAGACTTGTTCTGACTTTTTTCAGTCTGGTTTATACTCTTCCCTTTAAGTGCAGCAAACCATAGAACCACAAATGTCAGGAGAGCTGATTGACCCCATTGTACAGGCTTCTCAGTGCCACACGGTAGAGAAAGAACGAAAATACAAACGCTTCAACCTATACTCCATAACTTTCCTATGGAGTGTGACCACTAGGCACTAACGGTGCCATATATCCAAGATGGTAAAGATTGTTCAGAAGTATGATATAAACATAAAAATAATAAAACATTTAAAACCTTTATTAATTATACGACTGGCTATCCATTTCAAATTAAGCAGGAATGTACGCTGAATTGTCTTCAAGAGGCAAAAACTGCGCCACTCTATGGATAAAACAATTATGTTAACAGTTATCGACTCTGACAGAAATATGTGATGAAAATAGGGAGTATTTTAAGTTATATAATTAATAAAAGTATTAGTACTGGACTTTTCCAAAAGCGCTTAAAACGGGCATTATAAAACCAATGACAGACGTGAACAACCTCAGCTAAACCTTAAAATACACAACTGTCAACTATAAAAATCTTCAAATATAAAAGTTCTAGGTATTATGATTGACGAAAAACTGAATTGGGAGGAACATATTAACCTTATAAGTAATAAATTAAATTCAGCCTTTTTGCAATTAGGAACTTAAAAAATATTTTATCTCAAGCCCAGTTAATAAACGTGTACTATAGCCTTGCCTATAGCCACCTCAAATACTTAGTTATCCTTTGGGGTTCTAGTTCTGCATCACATAGAGTTTTTATCCAACAGAAAAGAATTATTCGTTTAATCTGCTCCCTCGGTCCTTTAGAATCATGTAGGTCAACTTTCACAGAAAACAATATTCTAACACTGACGTCCATATTAATTTTCGAGGCCGCTACCTTCGTACATGTAAATAAAAATAAATTTATATAGGGAAGTAATATTCACTCTTACAATATCAGATCCGCAAATGAAATTCATATTAACCACTACAACTTAGCACTTCTTAGAAAAAGTCTTTACTATACTTGCGCAACCGTGTACAATAAACTACCACAAAGAATAAAATCCTACGATATTATTCATAAGTTTAAAAGAAATTTAAAAAAGTTTCTTATAAGCAATTGTTTTTATAAGCAATGTGGATTAATTTAGCCTACTAGTATCACTTATAAATAATGCGTCTTCTAGCTCTATGAAAATAAACAAACCATTCTCACCAAAGGCACCTCGTCCCATCTGGTGGGACGATAATTGTACTCGCTTGGATATTTCTCGTCGAGAAGCACTGACCAAATACAAAGCACAGTCTAACTTAGAAAATTATTTATCTTTTAAAAATATAGATGCATAAACTAAACGATTATTCAGAATTAAACAAAAAAAAAGTTGGAAAATATTTTTAAATAAACTAAATAAAAATACCCACCCTTCAGAAATATGGAAGTTCGTTAAAAAAATTAACAATCAAAATTATTAGACTAAAAAAAACCCTTTAACAAATAAACCCGAATAACTACCACACACCAACATCAAACAACCAACTAATTGAAAAATTTACTATAAGCGAATTAGATATTCCTCTAGAAAACACAAGCAACTCTTCACCCGGGATAGATAGTTTTTCATACAAAATGTTGAGAAACTTGCCAGACTCTGCAAAACAGTTACTTCTACAAATTTATAATAACTGATGGGTAAACGGAGATTATATTCCGCAGTTTAAAGAAAACTAGCAATAATTCTATTGTTAAAATCAAATAAGGACACGCTAGTACCTTCATCATATCGACCTATATCACTTATGTCCTGCCTAGTTAAAACTTTCGAAAGAATAATTAGATTAAGACTCGAATGGCAAGTAGAAAATAGATCACTGTTACCTCATGCTCAATATGGATTTCTTAAGGGAAATGGCACTATAGACGCAGGTGCACAATTAGTATCCGACGTACAATTATCTTTCTCACAAAATACGTACTTAGCTTGTTTATATGTTGATTTAAAAGGTGCATATGATGCAGTTGACTTGGATATATTAAATAATAAGTTATACAATTTGGGAATCGGAATGAATGTAGCTGCTAGAATTACCGATTTATATACTAATAGAAAAATCTTTATTAAAGACCATAACAATAATTTGCTTGGGCCTAGAGTTGTTTCTAAAGGACTTCCACAGGGTTCTGTCTTGAGTCCCCTTTTATTTAATGTATACACTCAGGATTTGCATGGTATGTTTAGCCTCCCAATAAAAACAATTCAGTATGCAGCTGACATATGCATATACACCAACCAAAAAACATATAACGAATGTATGAAAGACCTAAAGTACATAATGTACTGCCTAAAACAGTGGTTATTTGATAATGGATTTACCATATCCCCGGAAAAGTCGGCGGATATGATTTTTACCAGGCATAGACTCAGGACACCAAATATTATTACACTCTGCGATCTTGATATTCCAATAGTAGACCATTATAAATACTAAGGTATAGTTTTGGACAATAAATTGAAATGGTCTAAACACATCGAACATATCAAGAATAAGTGCGAGAAAGGCAAAAATATGCTAAAGTGTGTCTCTAAAAGCAAATATGGTGCAGATCCGAACGTTAGTCTAACCTTCTACAGGTCTTACATTCGATCTATTTAGATTATGGTTGTGTGCTATATGGGTCGTCATCTAATACAAATTTAGAAATATTAGATCGTATTCAGTATAAAGCTATCCGCATATGCATCGGTGCTATGAAGAGCTCTCCATGCCCTGCTATTCTGGCTGAGGTCCAAGAAGCTCCCTTGAACCTAAGACCACAATTCTTAGCCTGTAAATTTATTATTAAATTAAGATCGTATAATAGTAATATAATTCTGAATAATATATACAGTCTTTCAATAGAAAATTTTACTAATAAATTTTGGAACATAAAAAATAGTCCTCCTCCACTAGCAGATGCATTTACAAACACAAGCAAACATGAAAAGTTTATGACACGTAGTGATAAACATCCGATTTTCATGTTAGAGTATGTTTTATTATTCAAGCCAACAGGCATATTTCCTAGCTTCACAACTATTCCCAGAGTCAATAATAACCTTCTGAGTTCCTTATTGAGCAGCCACAATAAAGACATAATCATTTATACTGACGGTTCCAAATGCAGTGAGGGTACAGGGTGTGCTTTCTTTGTATCTAATAACAAACAATCTTTTAAGTTTGCACTGCCGGATATAAGCTCCATTTATACAGCCGAAGCTTACGCAATACTGCGTAGTTTGAGTTGGATAACAGAAAATAATTTAAGTAGATGGAATTATGTAATTGTGTCGGACTCACAATCGGTTCTAAAAGCTATTAGTAATGCCTGTTATAAGTCATGCAACAATCATGTAATTTTTGATATTAAAAAGAAGGTAGTGGATCTTCAAAAAAGAGGTACCAGTGTACTTTTCATATGGACGAAGGGACATTCCGGGATTGCAGGAAATGAAATTGCGGACAAACTCGCTAAAGAAGCTACATCTCTTCGGGAAATTAATAACGTAGTTACTAATGAGGATTTAATCAACATATACAAGCATGATATTCGCGCAAAGTGGGAAATATACTGGTCCGATTTTACAAAAACGTCTCATAACCACTATACGCTAATTCACACGAAACTTCCAAAGACAATCCCTCACATATTCAACTACTCAGTCTCAAAGTTCTATTCATCCACGATTACTAGATTAAAGCTAAACCATGGCTGTTTTCCCTCTCACTTACACAAAATTGGTGTAGAAAATTCTCCTCTTTGCACTTGTGATGGCGTTTCCATTGGAGATCTAAATCACATCTTTTTTTATTGCGAATATTTCAGACAGCCTAGAACAATCCTTTTTAAAAAATTGATACTTAACAATGTTCAATTACCGGTAAGCATCACCCATTTAATAAGCCTGAGTTGTAAAGATATTTTCGATATCCTAGTTGAGTTTATTAGAGCAACAAATTTAAAAATATAAACTAAAATTACATACAAATTCTGTGACTAAAGGACTATGTCCAATGACAACCCCCTCCCCTCACCACCATCACCACCAATTGTTTTTATACATTACGGGAATATTTTGACCTGAACGAACAGACAGACCTCTTACAACCATAGTCATATTTTTATATGTGTACATATCATGATATGCACACATATAAAAATTAATTGTAACAAAGACTTGTCTCTTTTATTGCTTTCAGACTTTGAACTTTATATAAATTTTATAGACGCCAAATGTTCTGTTATAGTTTTAGCCTATTATTTTGTTTATCGTATTTATTATTGTGCTTTATTTTATAAATGTGTACTTCCGTCTAATTTATAAGCAATTATTATTTACATACTATGTACTATTTTGACTTGTCCTATCCATTTGTTGGCAAACTGGAATCAATAAATGAATTATTATTATTATTGTTATTAAATTAATGCATATAGGTGGCGATACTGCAGATTTAGTTAATTATAGACCCATAATTTCCAATTTTGTCAAGATTTTTGTAAATATCATAAAACTAACAACATTTTTTAACAAAATAGTATCTTATGATCTATATAGTTTGGTTTTCGCGAAAACAGGTCAACTAAAGACGCAATAGCTTGCTTAACACGATACCTTTACAGTGCACTGGATGAACGGACTCCTTGCTTTTGCATATCGTAGACTTCGCGAAAGCATTTGACACAGTCAACTCTTACATAGGTAAGACTGTGGCTTAAGGAAAACTATCTATGACTTAATAGAAAACTATTTCTCTAGTCGTACCCAGTACATGAAGATAGATGATACACTTAGTAAACCTGCGCATTTAAAATCTGGCGTCCTTCGAGGTACAGTTTTGGGACCTATCCTGTTTTCCTTTTATATACTAATACTGCTTACTAAGTTTCAACAGTGTGAGGAAATATACTTAGCTTTGCTCATACAGCTGTTGTCTTTAAATTAAACTCATGAGAATACATGAAACGGATTAATACGAATTTTAAAAAATTGGTTTCATGCAAATAAGCTTAGTAAATTTGAATAATATTTTACCATTTACCTCCTACTCAAGCAGCTCATCTAACGTTGGTTCATTATGTTTTGATAATAACTTTAGTATGTTTAAGGTAGAATCAATAAAATGTTAGAGGATAGTTGTTGACGGACATTTCCGATGGCATTTATAAAATAAGTATTTAGTAGAAAAGTTGAGAGGAATGTTTTCAAGAATTAAATACCTAGAAAAGAATGATATGGCCACTCGAAAATTCCTAAAATTGGTGGGAAATGTAAAAGTTGAAAAAAAAATCTGAAAAAATTCAAGTGAATTTATCATCCGAAATACAAGACTTTTTTTATTTGCAACTTTTCTGTAAAGTGTGTTTTCATCGAGTTTTTCCGAGAAAATATGAAAAAAATATGCATTTTTCGAAAAATTCACAAGAGTAAAAACATCTTATTTTGGGCCAAAAAAGGTAAATAAATTGTTTGTTTTTTTTTCATTTTTGACCTAATTCTACATGTTACGGAAACCGATTATTTCCTACTCTAATCTTCTTTTCAACTTTTTATTAACATCATTACAAACACATTGCACAAGGCTTCATGAAAATCCATCCATTGGCACTTAAATTGACTGGACTATAATCCCAGATCGGCAAATACTATTAAAAATAATACTCAATATTATAAATCAAAATTTTATTACTTAACTCAATTTCGATGACCTCTACATTTTGTAAACAAAAAGATTTCCCTGACGGTATCAGTAACTGACCACACATCAATAATTATGCTTCGGTTCCCGAGAGGACTTGTAGACCAGGCCGCTAATTGTCTATAATAATAGGTTAACGAATGTGGTTTACGGGAATCGAAAAATAATGGAAAAATAATCTGACGGACGCGGCTCGCCAGCTCTGAATTCTGAAACACTGAAGTTAGGTAAAAAGATCATAATTTTATTCTTGAAAATTTGAAGTTATTTCAATCACAAAAGTCGAGAATTTACTGTTGCCATCGAAAATTTTAGTACGGGCGACGCTAAACAGGCGATATTTTGTAAAAAAAAAAATCACAAGTTTATGAATGGCATTCATTTGGTATGTGTGAAGTATGAGCCTACTGAGTACAAAGATACCTCCGCTATCTTTGAACAGTGGTACATACGAGGGCCCGCTAGAATGGTTGAATGGACTAAGCGCCTGATTCCAACTATAATTATTAGTTTTTGTACCACTTTTCAAAGATGGTGAATGTATTTTCGCACTCAGTAGGTTCATATATACCGAATTTCTGATTGCCATTCATAAATTTATGATTTTTTTCATCTCACTTTTTTTACAAAGTGGGGCGAGCCTTAGATCATCCAAAATGAATGGGAATCGAGATTTATGATGTTTGGGGGTAAATTAATAAATTCGTCCAATCTCCATGAGTAAACCTATAATGTTTTGGGGGTGTTCTTTTATAAATTTGCAGCGGGTTAGCGTCCCAAAATTCACAGCTGGATAGCCACTCACCAGATTATATCCTCATTTATCAATTCCCGCTAGACCCATTCTTACTCCTCTTATACTTATACAAGCCACTTCTTTCTGCGCATTCAGTGATTTTCCCCACATCCCTGTACCAAGAAAAAACGCTGAGATGGGAATTTCTGTGCTGTACGACCCCACATTAATAACACAGGCCCACAAAAAAAATTCTTGAGCGAGAATTAAGGCCCACTTTTCTTTATATTTTTGGGGCGCTGAACACGAATCTGAAGTTAGAGTAGCATGTTTGCGGACGAATTTTCGAGGTAGAGGTCAAAATTGGACGAAAATCATGAAAAATCGTGATTTGTCATATTTCCAGGTTCGAAATGAATAGAAAATTTTGGGAGACATGGAAATATCATTTTTAGGAGAAAATACAGTATTTTCCAATGTATTCCATTACTTGATAGAGCCGGATGTACGGTGAGGACACTTTAGACCCCACTATTATACAAAATTTCCGAGGATATTGCTCCCAACGGTGGTTTATAAACATGTTTTTTTTTTATTATTATTATTTTTTTTAATCGCCTTATTTATATTAATGTCCTGGCGGAGTTTAGCCGTAGGCTATTCTACCACTCAACCAGGACGGACACACACACACATAGACAATATCACAACACCCATTCCCTGCGACATTGCCATCTGCCGTAGCTGAGACTCGAACTCAGGAGAGGAGAGCGACTAGATTGTGTTGTCTCTCACACAACGGCAATCTAGTTCACTGCTACCATCTCGGCAACACATGAAAAACGCCACTACACATCCATACCCTAGCCAGGATTCGAACCTGGGACCCCGTGGTCGCAAGCTTAACACCTTAAGCACTGCGCCACCGAGCCGGTAAGAGGCACGTGTTCATGTGGATTAATTCGGGATTGTACTTATGTTCGCGGTGCCGAGCAGAACTGCATACTCGAAAAGAACAATGAAAAGAGGTGGGAATTAAATCTCGGGAATGTATGGAACACTCAGCCTGTGATATTGGACCCTGGCCGGCATCAACTTGTGATGAAACATTTTGACGTTTACCTTCGGACGACCTTGCACCCCTATTACAATCATCTTTTTATTTGAGCGTTTTAACATTTATCGGTCCGAATTTATCTGTCTATTTTCAGTGTAGTAACTTAATTCGTTTATCAAAACGCATTCCTCTAAATTTTTAGATCAGTTATTTTTTGCTCGTTTCCGGACTCTTTTATCATCGAATGATCTATACAATAAAATTTATTTTTCGTTCATGTGCCCCTTGGACTGTTTCTCTCTTTAATGACCAACAAAAGTCTGCCATCATATAGATATCCCACCTTCCTTGATACCGTTTCTCCATTTCCTTGATATCTTGATGAAATTGCTCGCTTTGCACTTCACTGAAGTCACCTAGATTGCCAGGGAAATAACTTAGATGCGAGTCAAGGAAATGTAATTTTAAATTCATTGAACAACCAAATTTTTGGTAATTCTTCTCAGCTACAATGCTTTCGTAGTCATCACTTCTATGATTTCCTAGGAACTGATAGACTAGTGCCTTAAAGCTTTTCCATGCAGCTTTCTCTTTTGGAGTCATCGTTGTAATGAACATATCCTTCAAAATCTTTCGAATCTGGGGTCCATCAAATATTCAAAGCAGTCACCCTGTTTATCAATCGCTTTCACAAACTGCTTCATCAAGCCTAATTTTATATGGAGGGGAGGAGGATTTTCGACGGTTCAACCCATGGTTGCTCTATTATATTTTTATCACCCGGTAAGAGGCACGATCGTGTGAGACAGATCGTTTTTGTGGTATATTTAAAATAACTTATCGGAAAACCAACGCGGATATTTTGTCCACCATCCTCAATGGTTCTAAACCCATGTGTTCATCTTTTACATTTGAATGCGACGTCCTTGAAAAGGACCTGTTGAATGCGACAACCTTGAAAAGGAGAAACGGCTCTAAATTTTTAAATTTAACACAATTAAAATGCGTACACCACAAGCTCTTAACCAAATGTAACTAATAAATAAATCAAAATTTAGCAAAACAGAAAGGCTTACAGGAATGCGTTTTCATAAACGAGTTAAGTTACTAATCTCACTCACTGTACATGAGGTTTTATCAAGTAATGGAATACATTGGAAAACACTGTATTTTCTCCCAGAATAGTATATTGTGTATTTAGGTGCGAAAGCAATACATTCCCGGACGACGATGCAAATTGTTGGCCGAGGCGCTAGCCGAGGCCAACAAGCATCGTCCGGGAATGTGCTTTCACACCGAAGTACACATACTATTTTTTCTGAAATCACAATTAATATTATTATAAATTAAGGTATTAATGCATAACATTTCTTCATTACAATCTAACTGCTTACTAATAAATGCAATTTTAATGTGAGTTGGTTTGTCTGCATGTATTTATTTACTGTCTAAAATATACATTAAAAACCGTACAGGAATGTTACTTTCCCGGCCTAGGCCGGGAAAGTAACATTCCCGTACGGTTTTGTTGATCGTTGCTTAGCAACGGATCTTTTCCGGTCTGTTTTTTGATAGTTTCTTAGCAACGGACTAAAATACTGGAATTGTGCATTTTTCGGTCTGAAATCGCGCCGAAAATGTAGACATTGCCAATAGATTTCAGAAAAATTATATTTCCATGTCTCTCAATTTTTTTCTGTTCATTTCGAACCTGGAAATATCACAAATTCCGAGTTTCCATGATTTTTGTCCAATTTCGACCTCTAGCTTGAAAATTCGTCCACAAGCATGCTATTCTCACTTTAGATTCGTGTTCAGCGCCCCGAAAAGTATAAAGAAAAGTGAGTCTTAATTTTCGCTCAAGAATTTTTTTTTTGTGGGCCTGTGTAATAGACATATTTTAAACAGTTAGTGGTCTCGAAATCACCTATAATCACTAATAAGAAGTTTACAGGCTCGAGTGAAATATGAAATACCTACACAAACATTTCCTCAAGATAAATAGCCAATTTTTACCTCCCTATCCGCGTCGATGCAATCCGTCTCTGTGCCTCTATAATGGGGATCAAAGGGCCGATACGCGCATCAATATTTCGAGTTAATTTAGAGCCTTTGTGCGTGGTATCTTAACGAGCGGGCCCTATCGTTTAGGGCCGGCGACCTATCTGCCGTATTTATGGGTATGTTTTACGGGCGGCGCGCCATCGATAATTGCGGTCAGATACCGATGCGTGGCCCGTGAGTTAATGCAACTGCAATTGCACGGATTGCCTCGATAATGTACAGCCGGTGCTGATTTACGGGAGCCCGCCAAGCCGATCCAACCAATACACTTGAGTTATGCTGTTAGATATTGTCCGAATATGAATGAGGGGGCGCTAAATCATATTCCTTCTGAAAACATACACACTTGTCGAAAATATCACTATGTACTTGCATAAAATATATTATCAAAGAGAGGGAAAATGCCTGTACTTGAAAGCCGATAGAGATAACCACCTTATGGTGATTATTTTAGATAAAGATGATTATTATGAAAGAGTAGATAACTTGATTAGTAATGGTCCTTATTAAAAACTTCATAGAAATCCGTTGCCAAAAAAGATATAAACAAGCTAAAAACGTACTCTTCGCCAATTTACTGAGCTTTTTATATATAATTGTTACACATTCTATAGGATACTCTTCGCAGTTTTCTTGTAAATAATGTTAGATTTTGGATATCCTAAATTTTGTAATACCATCTTTATTGTGAAAAAAATTGTAAAAAAAAAAAAATTAAAAAAAAATATCCAACCTGTGGGATTCGAACACGGGACCTTTGGATTGCAACGCAATGTTTTAGCCGCTGCGCCACCACCTATTCCTACAAAAATTGATTGTCTGTGATATATATCTTTCGACATTCATACATATTTCACTTCTATGAAATATATATTAGTAAACTTCATAAACAAAAAAAAATTTATTATGAAAATAATATCTCGCAAGATTTCCATTTTAGTACAAGCGACAAAAATTAAGAGAATTTGTTTTTTTTAATTAAATAATTAATAACTTTTTTATTTACTGATCGATTTTCTTGAAAAACAATAGGGTTCTTCCTCTAGTTAACACTAACTTACTTTCTAAATTTCAATACACTCGGACTTTTCTTTCTTAAGTTATCGTGCTTACAAGAAACGTGACGGACGGACGGACGGACGGACGGACGGACGGACAGACGGACAGACAGACGGACATTTTGAAAGCTGTTCAGAATTCGTTCACTAACACAATAATATGAAAATGTTTTCTCTACGAGCGATATTTACGATTTTAGAAATGTGCCGATCAAATACAATATACTCTTCGTTTTTGCGAAGAGTATAATAAGTATATGTATATGTAAAAAGATGTAGAGGTCAGAGCATTCTGTAAATATGAGCATTTAAAGACTTGAGTGTGGATTGGCACCCTAAAAAATTCATCAACTAATGGACCGGCGGTACATGACCAATCATCCAAAATCAAAAATACCAGAAAATTTTGCGATTTAATGTGCGCACCAAAATTTGTTTTGCGCGCGGAAACTGCATGCCAATGAATTTGCGCTGGATTTTTTTTCACGGCTTTTCGTTTGGCACTATTGGCATCCATTTTAAAATTAAAAAAACACACAAAAAAAATCGATTTGCACATCCTTCTGCACGCGACGACTGCCTAATATTTGCGATTCTGGCATATTCATGGTAATTACATTCATATATATGATTGGCATGCATGTTAAAAACGTTGCACCTGACTGGTCATGTACCGCCAGTCTATAAGTAAAAATAGTATTTTAGAATGAAATTTTGCACATTCTTTTTGAAGAACAGTAAGTTTAGTTGCTTTATATAACATTTAGGTTGGGGGAATTTTTAGCGCTTAGAGTTAACCTGTAGTGAGGTACTCTACGAAGTCTAGCAGCGCATGTGTTGTTTTGATGGTAATCAGACTGTATAGAGAGACTGGGCGCACTCATGTGAATCTCTACAAGGCTATAATAAATTAAAAGTGAATGAAGGGGCATAATATTTTATGAAAATAAGTTGACAGTATTCCGTAAATTAAGCACTAACGAGTGTTCTTATAATCTTCTGTTCTTGTCGGAAAACTTTTAATGCGTGGTAGGACCACTGCATAGGAAAGTCTAGAATGGAAGACGGAAAAATAAGTATTTTTTAAGATGTCGAATTCGAGAATGCCTTTTAATTTTCTGAGGAGGAAGATCGTGCCTGAAAGCCTTCTATTTAACTGATCAATATGGTTTACCCAGCTAAGGTTATCGTCTAGATATAAACTAGGAATTTAATGTGCTCACCTATGGATACATTTTTGTTAGTTGATATTATAAATCTCTGAGTTTTTTCTTGATTGAGTCTTAGTTTGTTTAAAGTGAACCAGTTTTTTTGCCTGGAGTTCTATGTCAGAGCTTAGTTGGATCAGACTGGCAATGTTGCAGTCAGAGCACAGGAGAGTGGTATCATCAGCAAACAAAGTTAATTTGCTAGGCAACATAAATTGTGGAAAGTCATTCATCTGGATTAGAAATAACAGTGCCCCAGGACAGAGCCCTGGGGTACACCATGATTAATATCCAAAAAATCTGACTTGTAATTTCCTATAACTACGCATTGCTGACACTTTAGCTCCTTACAATTGCGTTTTTTTGATTAGTTTATCGTGGGAGACACAGTCGACGACTTTGGAAAGATCACAGTAATCGCCAGTAACTTTCCCGGTCTTCTATATATAAAGGTTCCCGGACGGTTTTTTGTATATATTTTAGATAGTAAATAATAAGTACTGAATCTCTGATTTTTATCTCAACAATAATTAATAAACAGTGATTGTCAAAGAAACGATTTCATAAGCAATAAGATTGTAATGAGGAAATGTTATGCATTAATAAAAATTCCGTAATTTATAATAATATTGATTGCGATTTCAGAAAAAATAGTATGTGTACCTCATAGTAGAACCACACTCCCAGACTTCAGTGCTTGTTGGCCTCGGCTTAACGCCTCGGCCAGCAATTTACATCGTCATCCAAGAATGCATTGCTTTTGCTACTAGATACACAATGTACTATTATTTTGCCGACGCTATTTAAGAGACGAAGAACGATTTTTATTTAATGTATGTATTGCATAAATTAGATTCTGGTGAATTTTTTAAAAAAGAATTTTTCCTTCTAAATATCGTTATTATATTTTGTAGTCCTGAAAGAAGACAATAGAGGTCGTCAAAACGTCGAATTAGAAGATATAAGGTTTTCTTTTATTATTCATCGAAATAACCGACTGAATACCTAGTCTTTTACTTCTTAACCTAGATAAAATTTAAATTGACCCTAAAATTTATTTCGAAAGCTTATTTATCCCGCAGTAGTGTACCTCAAGATTTTTCGCCATCAGTTACACTTTTTAGCTTCTGTCAGCCTTCGCAATGAGATTTTATAAAGTTATAAAATATAGCGTGTAAACAGTATGTTTTCAGTCATACATGTAATGAAATGGTGCTCTAAGAATCTGGCGTTCGTGCTGGCAGACTTCGAGTTTTATTTTTAAAGACAGCAGCCATACATCTTGGTAACTGCTTCATTGTTATTACTTTTCCCAGTTTACCATATGTCTTGGAAAAGAAAAAAGCAAGGATATAATACGTTTAGTTTTACTGAAACTACATTTAATTTGAATATGATTGCCGTTAACTTTTTCATTTCAAAACTTAAATTGTGTGCGGTGTTAATTTTATTAAGTGTCGTTAAAACTAATTTTCATCTGAATTATATGTCTAACAATTAGTAGAACTAAGCACAAGAAGGGATGAGTAAGAGTCCATAAAGGAAATACCCTCCCACTCCGATTCTGTATTTTACGTCAATGTCATTTAAAATACGCCCTACGATAATTACTGATAGTTGGAAGTACCGACTTCAGTCTTGGCAGGGAAAAATGTTTTTTTTTTTTGACCGACCAGAAAGTACACCCTTTCTGGGGAAATTATCCGCCAGAAATTAACGTTTTCCGGGCTAAACCGGGGAGTGACATTAGACATTACAATAGTATACTGTAATACATGTGTGGCAAGGGCTTCATTGCAAAACGATGTATGAAAGTAGGTACAGCGAGAGCAGCGAGTGTTCCTATCATACGAGTTTTGCAATAAAGCTTGCCACATGTGTTACTTACTATTTTTTTCTACGGTTGTGAAGTTATTTCCCTTAAAGTCTTTCCAAAATATTCAATTTGTGAAGATGTAATCGAGGCGTGTGGCAAATTCTTTGCCGCACAGCGTGCGGCAAAGTGATATTTTCCGCACTCATTTTAAAGTTAGAAAATTTGACTTTCAACACAATCGTAAAAAAAAGCTTTTCCGATCTCTGTTATTCTCGTTCTATGGAAACGAATTTGTGTTAATTGTTGAGATAAGTGTCAATTAGATAAATACACTTAACTTTTACAGATTTTCAAAAGTCAATTCACAAGTTATGGAAAATATGGATTCATATTTTGAAGCATTACAATCAGAAATTCAAGTTGTATAATAGTGTCGGTCGTAAAAATATTTTATTTAATTAGTTATTATTGTTTGTCGTTGTATTTGTTAGAAAATTTATTAAAAAAAATAATAGAAAATTGATTTTGTATGACAGCGTCGGCCAATAAAAAAAAAATTGTACGTTACACAATCGAAAAACAGTGTTTGCAGTTCTCCCCAAGCTTCCAGCACTCAATCTGCTTGGGTCGACCTGCAAAACACCTAATTTCGGTCTTCTAACGTAAATTACTATTTTATGGTAACTAGTAGTAATACATGAATTGTTTCATAAAAAACTAACCATTAGTGGCATCGAAGTTAGAGCGAGTTGGGATGATAGAATCTTACAGAAAAAAGTTATTTGCAACCGAACGGATTTTTGTTTTGTTGATTTGGATGCACCATTTATAACTAAAACTATTGTTCCCCTTGTCATTCATTCATTCATGCCTTGCTTATTAGGGGCGGTTTTTAGAGGGGAAGTGTTTACTACCGCCTTGGAAACTCTTTTGCTTCTGAGAATTAGCTCCCTTACGCGTATGTTTTCCAAACGGCAAGACGTCATAATTTATTTCTTATATTTTTCCTGATACCGTGCGTGTAATTTCCCATTAGGCATGTACATTCACGTAGCGCGAGAGATCTGACAACACCGGCAGCCGTAAATTCGTCCGTCGATGGAGTATCCCAGCTCGGTTATTTCATTTCAGCCAGCTGGCACACGCGATGTTGTAATTCTACTCCCCATGCCTAGCCCGCGACTACACACACGGTATCAGTGGACTATATACATTCCTACCGACATTGCCAATTGACACAGCTACCAAATGAGGAAGTTTAGCATCAGTCATAGATAATGGTTTCAATCTCAAAATAAAGAAAATATATTTGTTACACATTAAATCACAATAAATGTCCCCTAGTTGGAGCCAGTCAAACGTCCATGGTGATGAAGCTCCATGGTCCTGGACAATTGATACTAATGCATTGAATCACGTGTCAAAAATATTTTACTTAAGAGAACCCAAACTGAACTGCACACACAAATATTGTAGATGATAATCCTATATTTACGAAAAAATTGGAAAATTACAATTTTTTTCCGCATTAAAATTGTTGTCCTATACAATATTGGAAAGTTATTTAACGAGTTTTTGCAGTTTTAAAATCATTATATTTTATTTCACAGTAATCTGTTTTAAAATAATGTTTAACTTTGGAAAATGCGTATTCAGTTCTTAAACGTTAATTTAACAAATGACATAGTTTCTGGAAAATCATCAAGTATATTTTGTTTCAGAAGTGGTGCTGTGAAGTAGAGGAAAATACTGAGTTATTCGTAAAAAGTGGCTTCAATCATTCCAGTAGGTAAGCATTCTTTCATTTTTGATTTGGTTTCGGTTTGGACGGCGAGTTTTAAACAGTAATTCCGATTGCGGTGGATGGAAACTATTATATTTCATTATCCTTAGCGTATTTGGTTCATAGCAGGGCAAATAGAGGCATATATGTCCGGGCTGAAATAGTCCAACATTTTTGTGGCCTTTGGTTCTTGTACATACACTAAACCACAATTTTATTTTTTCACTCCCTTTAATTATGAGGTAGGGGTAGTAATGGGGTGGTAGTGGGGGTGGCTGACACCAAAAAATCTTTTGAGGCCTTTGGTTCTTGTACATATACTAAATCCCAATTTTATGGACTCTTACTTGCATGCTTTACCTAGTTCCAGATCTCACTGTAATACATATTTGTACCGAATTTCAAGTCAGTATCATAAACCGTTCCAAAGTAATCGTGCACATAAAAAAAGTTACATAGAGGCAGGCAAGTACGTACATCAGGCCGGGTTAATATGCGAAATAAATGGGCAACCGTCTCGATCGAGCCCCCGCCATTTAAATTCCTTGATATCGCTGCGCATTCAATCTGCGTCGCACCCATAAATATGAAATATCTAGTTACCTATAAATTCGTATGTGTATGTACTTTGCTGCCGTTATCTGTATTTAGTCATGCGCAAATCGTTCTAAAATCGCCGGAAAACTGTTGTTCCTCTAGGAATCGAAGGGTTTACGTTTAAATGCACAATTACTTCCACATCCAGTGGAAGTAGGTATAGTAACGACAAGAAATATTTTAATTTTTTTTTTCCTCAAATATGCTTAGAATGTCATGAAACATCGAGATTTTAAGTTTGTGCAAAAAAAAATTTCTGTCTGTCGGTCTGTCTGTAACTTTTTTTGTGCGCACGATTATTCGTGAGCCGTTTAATGTATTGATTTGAAGTTTGGTGCATGTATGTATTTTAATGAGATACGCAACTAAATTATATTTTCATCTTATTCCGTTGGAGGGATGGGGGGTAAATTGGGGTAAATTAGGGTAAATGGGGGTAAATAGGTAAATCAAGCAGGTAAGAGTCCATAAAATTGGTATTTAGTATATACAAGAGAGGCTAATTTCTCAAAATAATGTTTGGCATTAGCCACCCCCATTACTAACCCTCCCCAAAAAAATTGTGATTTAGTGTGTGTACAAGAACCAAAGGCCTCAAAATATTTTTTTTACTTCGTCCATCCCCACTACGACCCCCCCCTGTCACTAGCGATGTGGGATATCGTTTTATGGGTTTTTTGGGGTAGACGATTTCAAATATTATATTATTAAAATTCCATAAACAATTATTTCCACATACAACATTTTTTCGTTGTGTTTTTTTTGGATGTGGAAGTAGTGATTCCTTCGGCAGCGGTTTTTTTGTACTAAAATTAAAATGGTTGAAAATTCGACATGTGGTGTTTCTCAGCTGACCGATTCAACTTTTGTAATTATGATTAAAAGTCATTAGAGGTCGTTCGTGAATGTTTCCATTTTTTTGAGTAATTACGCAAATTCCTCTTAAAATCAGCTCCATATATTATGTCTGACACTGTTTTTCCCGTTCACCGGACAATGAACAACAAATTAAAAAAAACTAAAGACGAATAAATGATCTATTACGCCTTTTTTTACATGTAAACAATTATTGTTGTTAAAAAAGCAGCGACCTGGACTTCTGGCAGTTGTATTTTTAGTATATCTGCAGTTAATGCAACACAGTGAATAAATGCCAGACATGAACCAATAATATAGGAGACTTTCTTCTTCAATTTTGAATATTATTTTTTCGAGAAATCAGCGACAACCGAGCTCATAACCCTGATTATCTATTCGCACCCACAAAAATTCTATTACCTATTTTCCCAACGACAAACAAACCATATTAGTAGAGCAGCAACCCAGAAAGAAACGGCTATTAGTGAAACAATTTTGTAATTTAATATAGTGATTTCTGTCATTAAAACGACTATTTTTCCGAGCAACGCCAAATCTAAATGGCGTCTGATTTCAAGATGGCGGCCGATTTAGAAAATTTAAAAGAACAAGTTCTCTATTTAAACTGTTGATGTTACAAAAAAAAAAAAAAGAAAAATTATTTCAAATTAAATTCTGAATAAAAAGTTTAATTCAGCTTTTTATCTAAAACTAATAATAAAGACAGTTACATGGAAAAATATAAAAAAGTTTATTTATCTACTCTTATTAGGTTATATACTAATTAATGAACTGCTTTTGAACAATTAATAGTATCCATAAACCAATAGCGTGAGTTATTATAACTCACTAGGTACAGAGCCATTCATCTTCATGCCTAGCCTGTCTAATCGACGTAATAACCAGGAAGGTAGCGACCGATTTTTCGCGTTAATATATATGCTAGAGTTTTTTCCCATGATAACTTAGACAATATCAATGATGAAGGGGCAATTCTACTAATCTATAAGTCCTGCAGAAATGAGTAAAAAATTAAATAACATGTTGCAAAAAGAGATATCGATTTTCTGAAATGTCACAAAATGTCACTTTTGATTCGTTCGTGCCGAGCCGAATTTTCAAATTTCGCCGTGCAACTTACGATCAGGTTTATCTGGAAGACTTCCCCTATACGTCGCGACATCGTACGGCCGTCCCAATGATGCTTTTCGAAAAATATGAACGTGACAAGATTGAATGTTTTTGAAATTTTTTCGGCGCCGAAAGGCAAGCACGTGCCATTTGACAGAGCCAAATATTCTAAAATTATCCAATATGCGTTTTACAGTGTATGGTGGATGGTTTCTGTTCTTGTAGGTATCGAGTAGCAAATGTGTTACATGTTCTTGGTATTACTTTATCATATTCTTTATAAATAATAAACAAACCTAAAAGTCTTCGTGGGTGTAACTTAAACGTGCTGGCGTTTTTTAACATAAAAGAATGACTGACATTAATGATTGTTTCTAATCATGGGTAAGTTGATGGCAACTTTTATTCAAAATTTTTGGAAATTTAAAAAAATCTCCAATATTTCGAAAAGTTGTATCTTTAACCACTACAATGCTCATACTGGAAAAAAGGGAATTTAATTCAACATAATTTGATGTAAAAAAAAATGCAGGGTGTTCCATTTGAAATAAAAAGTTTTTGAGGTTTGAATTTGACAAAATGTAACGTGAAAAATAAAACACTTGGTATACTACTATGGAATTTATTTTTTTTTTGTGAAGAGTAGCTCATTTTGTGTTCTTTCTACGTACCAAAGAGCAAATTAGGATCTCCTACACGAAGAAAGTTATAACGGTTCTTGGAAACCGTTGCACCTGTCAATTTTTTTATAAAATGTCAAATATCTTCGAAACTGCTCGGTTTAGGTATAGTGTGTACATGTCTTGACTCAGAATTTTACGGTCATTTCGAAAAGTCGAAAATATATAGGGTGTTCCATTTAAAATAAGCAAGTTGGTATCGACCTGAAGGTATTTCCGGAAGTGCCGCCATTTTGAAATTATCATTTTCGGACTCGTAATGGTCGACTATGGTAAGGTACCAAATCCCAAATGTCTATCTCGTCTGCAAGTGGGAAATATTCTAATGGCCACCTTAAAAGAATCACCCTGTGTACCTAAATTGCCACCAACCCCTAGCTATTGTACCATAAATATCTATTAAACGATATCCTGACAAGCCATGGTTTTCATGGAAAAATGTATAAGAGGCTTTCAGATTATTGTTGGAATTTTAGAACTTTTTATATTTTCGTTCATGTTTGCGTTAAATTATTAAGCAATTTTGTTTTATAATTCTGTCACAGCTTTGCAAGCAACGTGTTCAGATGGTTTGAATTTCCCATTGGCACCTCCCCGCGCTTGAATTGGCCGTATCAACGCTCTAGAATCGCAGTGTGCTGTATTTTGGCAAACAATAACCCTCCATAATGTATTTAATTATTTGAAAATTTCATGCATTTTCAGTTAATGAAGGGATTAAAACGAAAAGCAAACATACGGATCTGAAATAATACGGATTAAATTAATACCGTTATGAAATTAGCATCACATTTGCTGTATTATTATTTTTAATGGGCCATATAATTAGTATATAAAATATTGGACACCTATATGCACTCCACAGAGAGAGAGCACAACTAAAGCTGGACGTGATTTAATTAAATTTCATCAAATGTTTAATGTAATTAACGCATTCGCTTTATTTAGATTTATTATGTCGACAATATTTTGTTACATTTTGTTGGTTCACAAAATATATACGTTGATTAAATCAATGTTAAATTTTTTAATACTTATAGTACGGCAGCCCGTTACCAAGATTTTCGAGTTACGTTAGCGAAGGTCATTCCAGCGTTTCTCATCAGTTGTGGGAAAACTGAGAAGAAAAGTTCACGGTGACGGAACTTTTTACCTGTCCTAAAGGGTTCAAATCGGGCATTGAACATGTAAAGAAGACGAAAAAAATAAGAACTGAAATTTTTCCCATTTCACATTTTAGAAAAATGATTACCGCCGCGACAAAAAAAAAGCAATTTAAGGCTGTTTGTAGGCACAAGCTCTCAGACAATTTATTTAAATGGAATTGGAATTGAATTTCAAGATTCCAGACATACAGTAATGCTAAAAGAAGGATTAAAATTGTCAGGTTTATTATTGTAGTTTTAAACATTAAATACATCGTCATCTGATGAGCTTTCACTCTCATTGTCTGATTCGTCTCCACGTCCTTCGTAGTCCACGTCTTCATCTTGTTCCTCTTCTTCTTTTTCTTCTTCTTCACCTTGGTCTAAAATAAATAAGAAAATAAACCTTAATAACATGGCATCAACCGATAGAGAGCATATAATTAAGTGACGCTTATCTGTAAATAGTCCTGGTATAGAGTCATGTATTATTAGATCAGCGCAGAAGAGAAGTTGGTCACTCTCGAACCATTTGAATGTCAATCTTCCATCTTCCTCGCTCCAGCCAGCATTTGTCGGTGTCAGGTTGCTTGGTCGACGTAGATGAGCACCTGCCCATATCTGAGCAATGTATCTAGTCGGAATAGATGCTGTCGGAGCTCTGATTTACAAGGTGGCAATGAACATACTGGTCATGTCGACGTGGAGACGGCCATTTATATCTTGGCTGTCGTACGTATGCTGGAATATTTGCATTCTCGCTTCATTAACATCACCGATCTTTGGTTCTTTATAAAGATGGCATACATAATTTCCGAGTACTGGAAAAGCTTCTTCGTTTGAGCTTTCTCCGAGGGCAGCAAGGGCTTTTTGAAATTCTTCTGATTTCTCCAAGATTTTGGATGGTCGGACTTTGCCTTTTCGATAAAAAGCTGGATTGTGATCACAGCCTGTTAACGCATGAAACGCTGCTAGAAAGCGAGCTAAGAGAGGAGTCATAGTTTTATATAAAGCTGTTACATCTATCCATCTTCTGTACTTTCCAACACCAACGTCTAGCCATACATGGGAATTGTTATTCTTTAAAAACTGCATGTTGCTCAACAATAATATGAGAACATCTGTGTCATTACATCGTACGGAAATATTTGATATTTCTTCAATTTGACAGGCATGGAAAATCATCTTCGTATCTGCCTCCTCATGTTGTGCACAATCTAGAGCCTCTTCAATCGTTCTAACAATTTGGCCGTCAACAACAGAAAATTTGTAACAGGTGTCGTGATTTACATAAATAGTTTTTCCACCTTTTAGACTAGGGTCCTCATGTCGCCATTGATTAATAAGGAAGTCTAGGAAAGCAATTTTGAAGTTTATATATTTCAGCTCTTTGTGGAAATTACTGACACGTTGATTAGGTTGTGCAATGTGAAGAGCTGCCCCCTCTGACATACCACGTATCTCATGTTCTACATCTTTGATTGACGGTTTGAAATAACGGTCAAATACTAGATGAATTTCTTGTGATTCATAACTATCTAATAGGCGAAGTATCCTTCTTGAAATATCGCCGTATGTGCTACCAGCGTCTTTCAATGAATATAGCAAGAAAAACCCATCAATGATTATAATTCCCGGATAATCTGGGCCTTCAGCTCTTTTCCAACAGCCGAAGCAGAGTAACCTTCTCGGACTTGCGATGTAATACTTTAATAAAAGTCAAGATGGCGGGAGCTGAGAGTCCGTGTGCGGTATCACAGATGGCGAATATTGATTTCTACTAAAATTCTTAAATTTTTATATCGATTTCGCGTAGCCTCGGCCAATGGAAAACGGCAGTTCGCATTTTTTAACGTTTTATACACCCTACTCTATAAATAAAAAAAAAATTAGTCTCGCTGCTTTGATAATTTTAGCCTTCACTTTGATACAACTTTGACTGATATTATTGGAACTTAGGCCAATGACGGCAGTTCTCGATTAATTCATCTATTGTTCATCATTTTTAACGAGAATTAATCGAGAACTGCCTCGCCGCGGTATAAAAATTACGACATTTTTTTCGACTGACGGAAAGTCGTTTGCTAGCCGACCGTATCGTTTTTCCAACTTTTCTCATATGAAAAAGTATCTTAGAATTTCATAATCTATAGATACAGCTCGCTATTATGACGTGGGTTTTTGGTAACGGGCTGCCGTACTATTAAAAAGAATTTACCTTTCCCTTGCAATCGACAATATCGACATTTAATATTATCCGATGGATTTATAACCCGCATTTTCATTTCGTTAATTATTTTAGGTTTTAAAATGCAGTCAAGCATCGAGTAAAAGTATCAGCAGTCCCCGGATGGGGTTCCGGACTCTTGTAAACTTTCTTATTTTTGATTTGTCGAGAAAAAGATATTCTTTATCAGAAGTTTTGCTTGTCTTAGGAAGTCATAAACAGTTGTCAAACTTAAGGTAAATTATACAGGGTATTCTAAAAATTAGAAAGCATGAAATCGACTTTAAACAAACTACCTTTCTTTTACATTTTTATTGAAAATTTTATTTGACAGTGTTTTTAATTATGAAGAAAAGCTTAAATACGGAATTTAGTTGCAAAATAAGGAAATAACAATTTTCGAAAGAAATAACATTTTATTCAACTAAGTTGAATAGTAGTATTTTATATAACAAGTGGCTAAAATGATTGAATGTTTTTTTTACAAGTGGGGTGTTTATAAACGTTTATGAACCACACGAGTAAAAAAAAACACATTTTAGTCTCGAGTTATAAAAAAATATTTTATATTGCCATTCGAAATTAGAAAGCAATTGACCAGTCGGAGTAGCTTTTTTGTGCGAAATGTCGTCTACCCGTAACTTTTTTTTAAGTATAGTTTGGGATGTCCAGAAACATATGCCAACTATCCGCACGCGTGAAAGGTGGGGCAACACATTTTAAAATTCAAAAATCCTTGATTTTTTGCCATTTCTCGCTTCATTTGCAATATAACTAGTAAATGAAGCATTGTTCGAAAATATATCAAAAGATAGAGAGAGGCGAAACAATAATACATTCAATTTCTCTAATTTCTTCATCTTCATCAATATGGTTACAAACAAAATGGATAACAATCACAGCTTTCTCGGCACATCCATTCAGAATCTACTTAGCAATAAGCTACTTGTATTTTATATTTTTAGAGAAGCACTGTTGACTTTGACATTGACAACTGACATAAATCGATGACATCACATTTTAATAATTTTATTGTTTGTCACTGAAAAAGCTTTTATATGAAAATGTTGGATAAAATGTTGTATTAGACACGTGAGTTATTACATATAAGTCACTTAAGAAAATTAGACTAAACTTTTCTTGCGTGACTTATATGTAACATATCTCACTAGCATAATAAATCACTATTATTTCACTCGTATTTGTTTATTTTACACTTATCAATAATGACATTGTTTTGTTTCATTGAAACTGTTAAATAAATGTCATTTTAGGATATGGCGTTACAAAAAATATAAAATAAAATATAAAATAGCATGGTAGAATACTTCCTACTGAAATTGGATCATATCGGTCATATAGGGTAATCGCCAGAAGCGTGATGTAGATTGTGTCACGTTTATATAAACTATATTTTATTACAACTTTAGAGGCCAAAGGTTCTTGATTAAGAACATAAAAGAACAGGTGCATGATATCTAAACTACAATACAGTACCTCTTTCAGGTTCAAGTGAACTGTTCACAGGTTAGACGATATATCAGTTTTGTCTTAAAATGTAGTTGAGGTATTTTTAATAAGACTATTATGAAAAGAATAAAAGTTGCGGTCAGGCGTTGCCGACTGCGAATGTATTATTAAACACGATAATCTCTGTTGAACTTAAAATGTTTGATACATACGCAAAAAACAAAACATATATAAAATAGCATGGTAGAACACTTCCTAATGAAATTGGGTGGTCTCCGTCATACAGGGTGATCAACAGGTCATTTTATATATACTGTGAGTTATTTTTTATTAAAAATATAAAAATGCAGAAATGTACAAGATATCACCTTCCTTTGGCTCTAGGGCAAATGTTGAGCAAAGAAAATCATTTAACGCCCTTTAGTCACCTTATATAGTTGTTCTTGTTGTTGCCCCCACTGAGAAATTAGCTAGTCAAAATAGAAAAGTACAATACTGTTCTCCCTTATGAACATTATTTCATTCGTTTAAACAAACAGAACAGGGTAGGTAATAAGAGATAGGAAAATCTGATTTAAAAGATTAAATAACCTTCTTTGAAAAAATATACGTTATAATGATCAATTGTTTAAAATTTAAATAATAATAATAAATGTTTCATCGCAACAGATGCAAAAAGAACAAACCTATCGTTTTGGGAGCTGGCTTTGGGCTAAATTCCGTGCAAGGCATTTAAATTTTGTTAGTTAAAGAGAAACAAATAAAAAGCAAATAAATCACTTTATTGCATACTTGCCCGTTTAAGCACTGGTTTAAAATGCAGTTAGTTTAATTATTTAATTTCCATTAGTTTTATTACCATGGTTAACGTTATTGCGAAAATAGCCATTTCTTCACCATTAAATAAAGTGTATTATTCATAATATTACACGTAAATTCTAAATGGTCTCTGGTATAACTCTATTAATTTAATGGAGTCTTCCGTTCATTTACGTAGATGCACTGTAACTGTAGCTCGAATCCTTCAGTGGTCCTGATTTCTAGTTTCATGCATTTTATTTCTCTTAGATCATCCATTAGTACAATACCTAGGTAAAAAATACGTAAAATTTAGGAATAACCTCAAATGTAATAATAATTTTTCTTTATGAGTTATTATTGTAATAAAAAGTATCATCTTTAGTTTCTATATGGTCCGGACACTTGCTTTTACCTTCAAAGGGTGAAAACCATCCTTAGGTTTAGATGTTTAATATTTGACAAATTTATTTTTGAAACGCAAGATATTTAGGTATGTTTTTGGAATCGCTGATTACGAATCTGAAGACAGAATAAACAAAATAAAAATGGCGGCTCCAAAATGGCGGATGGAAATTTTCTCTAGAGCAAGTGTTTTAAACAGACAAAAAAATGAGCATCTAGGTGATGCTATTATATTAACGAGAAACAGTCTTTTCGAAAAAAGAATGTAATTACTGGACAATTACAATAACAAAGTGGTAACACTTTTTTTATGTGAAGACGCACATTGTTTCTTCCATATTTTTAATGAAGCAGAAACAAACAAAAAATCATTTTAAAAATTTATTAAACACAGGCCTGCAACAAAATGGCGCTTTTAAAATCAACTATCATTTTGAGTTAACTTTGATGTGTGAAATACGAAAATGGCAGCCAATTATTTCTATCACGTATAACATAAAGTGTTTGCAATATATAATAGTACAGTCGAATTGATTTAATTTTTTTTTTTTTTTTTTTTTTTCGGTGACAACATTCCACCCGAAGTTTTATTGTCGATTCTTATGTATTATGGCCTCCTGGTTACCAGAAAATATTTGTGCCCAAAAATTCCTTGTGCGTCAAAAGTTATATACACTTTTTGACGCGCTTTCGCGCATTTTCTATACTTATCTTGTACTAGTAATCGGATGGGAATTTTAAAAATACTGGCTTATTTGAAATAAAATTCTTAAAAAATATAGACCTGTCCGATATGTATTGGTCAATCCGCCATCTTGGAAAAAAATAGAAAACACCAAAAATCGTCGAAAAAAATCAAAATTTAATATTTTTTCTATAAGAAGGAGTAATTTCACTAAAGTTGGTAAAAATAAAACTTATTTATGGTCAAATATAATGCACCAATCTCGGAAGCCGCATGTCCAATAGAATGGTCGAAGATGGCGGAAGAAATACAATTTTTAATTCTTCGTCAATTATATTATCAAGGAAACATTGTACGTCACTTTTTTTTCTTCGATTGTACGTACTTTTATTTACTTTTGGGGGATACAGTTCATTTTTTTTTTAATTTCCAAAAACAGTGCATTTTTTTTATTTTCAAAAAAGTGCAATTGTACAATTTTCAAAAATTCATTTTCTTTGTCCCTCCTTTTTTTGACCCAATTTGCTTACTATTGAAAGTCTCGTATAACTTCAAAAATTTAATACAAAATGAAACTTCATTAATATGAAAATGAACTTTATTAAGCATACGCATGGTAATAATAATATCTTGTAGGTTGGTTTATGACAATTTGGATATCAGATTCATAATCAGCGACCTCAAAAACCTCCAGAGTAACAAGATTTATGTAAATTGGATTAGAAAAAAAATATATTTTTTTATAAGTTTTATTAAAATTTAAATAAAAAATGGACATTTTGATTAAGCTCAATAATTTTGGTTAGCATAATTCAAAAATTGGCTCTCTTACGTTGTTTTGCAATTAAATAACGAGTATTTAAATAAAAATTATCCCAATCGGTTGCGAAGTGCTCTAGATAATTTTGAACGAAAAAATTACAATTCGTGCTACTGTGCGCCATATGAAATAGATATTTACGTGACAATTATTTATATTTTCATTCAATTTCTCTTCTAACAATAATTCCAATAAAATATTTATATGTGTGTCCCATGTCAAGTTTGTATCCTTATATGATGTAGTGCGCATCGAATTTTATTTCTTTTCGTGTTGCACCAACTTTTTTCTAACGCAACTTTTATGAGTAATAGTGCATATAAACAACATATATTATTCCAGTAATTGTAAGTCACAGAGAACACGGAAATATTAATTATTATATTTTTTATTTATTTTTTAATGATGTGCGTAATTATTCTAAAAATTCAAAAAAAATATGAAATATACTCTTTAAGGTTACCTGAAACCTCCCGTTAGATTTACCTCTCTAGCTCAATTAGTTTTCGAGATATGTCTCTTTGAACGATAGTCATGCATGCGCTCATTTTTTTCCATATCTCAAGGGCAAAGCGGAGTAAAGCGGCAAAACACATATAAATCGCGTTCATACATCAAGTCGATATTAAAACATAAGTTTCGATACAGGTTGCCATTTGGAGGCCGACTCGTCATGCTTATCCGGCTAAACGCTTTCAGATGGAATGTAGTCGCCAAAAAAAAATCAATTCAACTGCACTATAAGGTGCATTTGCGGCACTATAAAGGCAGATTCATGTCCAATAACAAAATATAGAAATTAAGAAGACAATCTTTTAAGATTTAAATGATAAATAACTTTTTTCTTCAAGCGTATTAAAATGTTTAAATTATGTCACCAAAAACAGAAGTAGAAGTAGGACATTGTTTTACTAGTAACAAAATGTTAGTACCGAACGCCACCGTAGTGGACATTGTTTTACTAGTAACATAATGTTAGTTCCGAAAGCGCCACCGCAGTGGGTATTGTTTTACTAGTAACATAATGTTAATACCGAAAGCCACCGGTGGCGCGCTATCCACTAGCCACTTGTCATATTGTGTCAACATGTAAGACTGTAGTTTGAATATTTGTACATTTATGATAAATAAATGAATTTTTGCATTTTAATACGCTTGAAGAAAAAATAGTATATATTACACGGAGTAGAACGCCTTTTTTTGTGTTTCGCCCAGTTTGCGGCTTCGGCTTCGCCTCAGCCGCAAATCCTGGGCTCAACACAAAAAAAGAATGCGTTCTACTCCTAGTAATATAATATACCATTTTATTTACTGATCGATTTTGTTAAAGAACAATATAGTAAAACAATACCCACTACGGCGGCGCTTTCGGAACTAACATTATGTTACTAGTAAAACAATGTCCACTACGGTGGCGTTCGGTACTAACATTTTGTTACTAGTAAAACAATGTCCTACTTCTACTTCTGTTTTTGGTGACATAATTTAAACATTTTAATACGCTTGAAGAAAAAGGTATTTCTTCTAGCTAACACTAACTTATTGTCCTTTCTTATGTTCTCGGGTCTACAACAGATGTGACAGAAGAAGGCAAATACAAACAGACGGGCAGGCAGACATTTTCAAAGTTGTTTAGGATTTGTTCACTAACACAACGATATGCATTTTATTGTCTGTACTGGCGATATTTACAATTTTAGAAATGTGCCAATCAATTGCAAAATTCGTTTTCGTATTTGCGATGAGCATAATAATTTATTTTGATTAGTGGTCTGTGCTTTAATGCTAGTAACGGTTAACGGGTATAGACCAAAAGGTGTTAGGAAAAGACTTTTTCAAGTAGCCGACGTGTCGTCAAAATTTATTTACATCCTCAGGACTCTACAAGTGAACCTATTGATGTAGTTATTTATAAGACAATATCATATTATTATTAAAAAACGTTGTGATTGTTTATCACTGAATAAAATATGTAACAATTAATTAAATAAACCAAATTCATAAAGGTTTATCCATTTTCTATTAATTCTTATTTTCTACTAAAAATGTTATTTATAACAAGGGAAGATACTAAATTAAAAAAGTAATGTTGGAAAGTGAAAATGAAGTAAATTTTCGTGTATAATGATTAGGTTTAAAAACTTTAATTATCTAATGAAATTAAACTAATAAAAAATTTATTAACTTACATTTAGGTGAGTTTTCCTTTGTTATATTAGATTTAAAAAATAAAACAGAACACACTGATGTTAACAAATACCACAACTCCTCAACGTATGAGTAACCTAGTCTATATTGATAAGAATTATCTGAAACTTATTTAGGTAAAAAATATTCTCCCACCTACTTTACAAAAAAGAAACCCATAACAAAAAGAAGAACTATTTAGCTATTTTAACTTACCAACAATTAAATAACAATTAAATAATAATAGATTGTGAATAAAATAACTTGTTAAAATTAAAAAATAAAAAACGGACTTTAAATTATTATAAGGAAAACAAGCAAAAATTGCAACGGAAAAAAAACAATAATAATAAGATGTACACATACAGAGTGACGCATTTAAAAGCAGAACACCTCTCTAAAATTTTTAATTATTGTGCGATTTGAATCAAATTTTACTCAAGTATAGAACATATTAGGATCTAATTATGATAATGTCAAGCAGGAATCATTCATATATATAGAATGCCTAATTAGCAGGATGAGCCATATAAGAAAAAACACTAGAAAAGCCTAATAAATAACTTATTTCCAAATTTGAAGTAATAAAACAAAGTCAACCTCACCACCACCATCATGAACATTTTAAAATTCAGAAGTTTTAAATTTTAATAATTTGTGAATGCCTAAAGATACGTAATTTTATACTGACAGCAACCACGTCTCATTCAGGAGTTGCCTGTTAGGGAGAACTAGGCTAATGGCTTCTTGTTAATGGCTCAAACTTGATTTGGGCTGTTTGCTTTTTGTTGAAAACTTTCCTGGCGACTTTTTGCACGGCTTCCCGAAACAATGGACAATAATAAGTATGCGAGTCTTGCGCACAACTTGAAAGGACGACGTATTTCCTATTCTCTTTTTACCGAAACATCGAAAAGCTGGCATCATCCATTATCTTGCTTCGTAAATTTAAAGTCAATAATAACGTTAAACAGCTTAAAGTTCCGATACGAGACTCAGAACTTTTCTTCCAAGACTTTTAAATCGATCGGCGATCTTTTATTCCATAATAAATGGTTTATTTACAGACGGCAATATACATGATCGAGCGATGACAAAAAGTACTTAGGAGATGATAAAGTTTATGCCAGGGTAAAGACGGAAGAATATTGCAGGAAAGAGACAGTTTCCGGCCTCAATGTGAAATCGCAAGGTTTTGCGTAAGCGATGCTCATAAAGTGGTAGATTACGGACCTCCATTTTTTCGTTTATTTTAGCAATTTTTCATTCCTTGCATAATTCTATAATTTTACTCTCACATCCACGTAGTCGAGTGGAAGTAAGAATTTTAAAAAAGTTTCCAAATGAAATGCTGTATAACCTGAAATAAAACTTTTGCGGAATGAAAACACTATGCGAAATTCAACCCCAAATAATTTTGGTTGAGAATTTGGAAGGTCATATTTCTCAAGGTTTATTAATGCAAGGATAAATTTGCGGGTTAACTAATCCCTGGATAATTTAAACCTCAGGTTAAAGTGAGTGTTAAACCAATTCAATTCAATTCAAAAAAATTTTAGTCAAAATATACATGCGCCTAGCCGGAAACTTGGCCCGGATCCAACCAAACAACCTCCTCGTGTAGCGTCGTGGTGAGTAAGGTTGGACGGGGCAGATCTAGTTCGGCAAAGAACGACAATGGGATGATAAGTTGGTACTCCCATTCGCCGGTGTCGGTCTTAAAAACAGCAATATCCTTAACTATACTGACCACAAGGGCATAAAACTAATTAAAATTACACTTGAAATTGTCGCACTGTGCGCGCATAGATCACTAAAAAATTTTGATTACTGCCACGGGAAAACAGAACACAACAAAAACCCCTGGTGGTCTTCCTGCCACCATGAAAATAGGGGGGAAGAATAAAAGTTATGGTTTTAAAAGTTATTATATTTAACGGGTTATCGGCCGAGAGGTAAATTTTGGGACAAAATGAGGACAAAAAGGCAAAACAGTGAATAAACAGAAAACGAATAAAAGGGGGTTAAAATTGTAAAATTGATAGGTAAAGATAGTAGGGACGAAATTGGCTAAGGTGGAAGTTGCCTGGAAATAGGCCAACGATATGGTAATGGGTGTTTCAGATTAAATAGAATTGTATTATGCTGTATGATGTGTATTATGTTGCGGGTTAGCGGACTATCGCCCTGTTTGAATTCGTAGAATGTTTGCGAAATCTCTTGGACGTAGTCCTCTAGTGGGGTTATGTCATTATAGTGGGCGTACAGATCTCTAAGTGAGGTGTGTTTGTTCAAATCAGAAATGAGGCTCATAAATTTGTGTTCTAATACACGGAGTTTTTTCATTGTCGTGGCCGGGATGCTGCACCACACCGACGCCGCGTATATCATGGCCAGCCTGATCACCATCGTGTATAGCAATTTTTTATTGGTCCTGTTTATTCCGCTACCTACCGCCAGGAGCGGATACTCCTGGACATTAGGATGGGCCGAAAAACATAAAAATTTGAATTTACAAATGATATAGTTAATAACTTGTTGCTATGTATCTAAAACTAATTCTGTTAAATTTTTAGCAAAATCGGTTAATATCTAGCCGGCCTCCCACGGCCTTGAAACTGAAGGAAAAAGCCGATTTTTCAATTTTCAACATTTTTCAAATTGACGTTTGGAATATGACTATACGTGTGCGGCAAGAGTTTTCCCAATAAAAAATTTTTTACTTGCTTGAAAATTAGAAATTTGTCACTAAAAAGTAGAATTTGATGAAAATATAACATTCCTAATTTCCCTGGAACTGAAAAATGTTTTATGCGGAAAACTCACACACGTTTAGACATTAATAAAGACTCATAGAAAAATTTCAAACGTCAATTTGAAAAATGTTAAAAATCGAAAAATCGGCCTTTTCCTTCATTCTCAAGGCCGGGGGCAGCTAGATATTAACCGATTTTGCTAAAAATTTAACCGAATTAGTTTCAGATACATATCAACAAATTATAAACTATGTCGTTCGCAAATTCAAATTTTTATGTTTTTCGGCCCACCCTACTGGTATCCACTTATCGTAATACGCCGTGGCACGAGCCATGTGCGCCTTCAGTAGCATATTCGCTGCCTGAGCTTAGTGCGAGTGAGCGTACATGGCCGTGTCGTCGGCATACTTGGCAAGTTTCTTATTCGTAAACTTCGGAAAGTCGGAGACGTATAGGTTATACAGTTTTGGGAGACGCCCGCGCGAATGTCCCGCCGCGTTGATAAATTATTATTCACCCTGACCTGCACCGATCTGAGTGTTAAATCCGTATCTGTTTATCCACTACATTTTATAGTGTGGGTTAGGAAGCCCTTGAAAAACCTTTGATTGGTAACGCCTCCCACAGAGTTGCTAGCTCGAGGTTGATTGCGATTGGTCGAAAGATGGCAGTTTATAATATAAACTATTTTCTGAACAATGGTTTTATTTCTTTTTTTGTAAAAAAAATTACTGACACCAACAAAGGCAGGTAGAGGCCCCAATTTTTCATCAGCAGAGTAGTTGCTATTAATGTAGCATATAAACATAAACGTAATATCTCAATGTTATAAGCAATTGATTTATAGGAGAAACTGAAGGATTTCTACAATAAAATAAAATATATTTTATTTACAATCAACATAATAAAGTAGGCTTTCTTGCTCACATTTATTAACGCAAAGTTGACGTTTACCGAGGATGTTACTTTAACGCTCATCTCCGCTCATCTCCCATGACAACGAGTAAAGTTAGTATTTCAACGATTACTTACGTGCGTCTGCCCTTACACAAGTTTGGTCAGAAAATTGACAATATATTGTTACTTCCACATCCAGTGGAAGTAGTTATAGTAACGCGAGGGGAAAACCGTGAAAAAAATCTGGTGTACACTCAGAAGGAAATCCGGGGAAATCTCAGGAAATCTTTTTTTTCTGATTTCTCCCCCCGCTCATCAATTTTTTTTTATCAAAAAGGAAATCCGGAGGAAATCCAAAAAGTTTGGGTGCTTCGTAACGCAAAAGAATTTTGAAATTTTTTATTGTTTAACCCTTTCAGGCACAGAAAATCATGCACAAAAATAGCCTTTGCTGCACGGGATATTTTGTTCTAATTCATCTGTTTTTTTTTTGTTATTGAGGATTGCTAAGCAATAAAATATACTTTAGTTGCATTTGTGGAGATTTATTCTTTGTTTTAAGTATGTACTTTGGCGTGGTACCCGTATACATAGTATACATTACAGTGTACAGAGTATATACAGTGTATACAGTCCACTATGCATATACAATATGAGGTACGTAATTTGTACCACCATGCAATAAACGAGTCAGTTTGCATAGTGTACAACCATGCCTGAAAGGGTTAAATAGGCTTAGAATGTCATGAAACTTCGAGATTTTAAGTTCGAGCAAAAAATATTTCTGTCTGTCTGTAACTTTTTTGTGCGCATCATTACTCTGGAACAGTTTAAGATATTGCCTTGAAATTTGATGTATTTTAATGAGATCTGGAACTAGAATATATTTTGATCTTATTTCATTGAAAGGTTTGGGGGTAAATTAGGGTAAATGTGAGTAAATAGGTAAATCAAGCAAGTAAGAGTCCATAAAATTGGTATTTAGTATATATAAGAGAAGCTTATGTCAAAATTTTTTTTGGCATTACCCACCCCCATTACCACACCACTATTAAAGATGTGAAAAAAATAAAATTGTGATTTAGTGTGTGTACAAGAACCTTCTTTTTTTTTACTTCATCCACCCCCACCGCCACTACCGAGTTACTATATCGTTTTATGGGTTTTTGGGGTAGGTGATTTCAAATATTGTATTATTAAAGTTCCATAAACAATTATTTTATGAATTTATAATGCTCTAAAACTGAGTATGAAAATTATGATTATTCCTTTATAATTGAAAATATTGTGATATTACCGCCAAACGAACAATATCGTAATTTGCTAAAACGAGGCGTGCTCCTTATTTCGGTCATATCTCCTTTGCCATTAACGGTAAAAATTATCCAAGAAGAGCATTTTGAAGGTCTCTTAATCCTCTTTAATGTGAGGTAGGTCAAAATAGTACAAAGGTTGTCAGTTTTTCTATATTCATCTTAAATGCGTCAATTAAAAAAAAAAGTGGAGAGTTAATTTCAAACACTTCTATCTCCTAAGCTATTATATTTGTCAAAAAAATAAAAAAGCAACATTTTCCTTAGTCCATTGCTATAATTTTTTGCCTCTAGTATCATTCAGCTAAGATACTTCCCTGCTAAGTTATTTAACCTTAAAGCCAAGAAAATTCATTTTTTCAATAATTCTCAAAATACATTAAGTGTAAAATCTTTTAGATTATGCATCGATCACTATCAACAAATGAGCGTACACGTAATAGTTATGACTAAAAAAAAACATTATTTGGATTTTTTTTTTAATTTGGAATTTACTGGAACCAAAAACGGGCACTTTTTTGTGTAAAAAATCAAAATTTTGACTTTATTTTCCTTGTATCATTTTTGATTTTGCAGATATCAAAATTTGCTAAAAGAAAATTTTAAGCTACTGTAATAAGCTTTAATTTGTTTCAAGGTACATGTTATAAGTTTTTTTAAACCAAAGTTATGACTGTTTGAAGAGCATAACCATTTCATGGCTACGTTCAGAGGCACCTAACATCGACTGTATCTCAGCAACGATAAGTCTAAACAAATTTTTATTTCATGGATTATTTTTGTTATTTTTTCATAAGCTAACTTTTTTGTTATTACAATTTTTTTCGAAAATGTGACGCTCTTTGAGTAATTTGCTTAAAACCTTGAAAAATCAGTGTTTTTTTTTGCTTAAAAATCAACATTTTTCAACCCCCTGTAACTCAGCGGGTATTAAAGCAAAAATAATGTTATATGATTTTTTTGGAAGAAATGATGATCTACACATTCTAATAGTAGTCTATGTAATAAAGCAAAAAGTAACGTAAATATTTCGTGCAAAGACGAGATTACCTCCCCCCCCCCCGTTTTCGAGGGTGCTGAACACGATAAAAGTGGTGGGAAAAGTTTTTGACCGCCGCAATCCCCTGAAACCGCCAAAAACCACCCCTTTTATGGATCCCTTTTTATCTTTATATATAAACGGGGAGTGATTTATCGACGGGTTATACTTGAAATAACATGGAAGGGGGTTCTAGAGTAAGTGGAATCCAGACAGCAGGCCTAGGGGGTTGATTAAACCCTTCCGAAGAGTGGAAAATCTATTTTTTTAATGTTTCGGTTCAAACGACTATCCCCCGTTCTCGGGGTCGCTGATCTCGGGAAAAATATTAATTTTTTGCTCCTTATCCCTCAAACGTGCATAAACCACCTCTCTTATGATCGCTACTCAGTGGGGGTGGATAATGAAAAATAATTTTTTGGAGCCAAAATTTTCAGAAAGCAAATTGATACCAGATTTCTTTTTAAAGATTACCACTGTACTTGTAAAAACAGCTGTTCGAAGCGATGCAGTTTAAAATTAGGGTTAATACTGTTTTCTGTAAAAACTGCAAAGGCGAAATGTGTGAAAATTATACGCAAAATAATAAAGATGTATGTATAGAGGTAAGAGCAGATGAAGATGACGATAATGATGATCTTTATTTTAATTTAATCCCTGCAATTGTAAGCGATTCCGATTCAGATTCGCTGACTGAAACGGCGGATGATGAAGAGGAAGAGATTGTGTGCGATGTGCATTATAAGGAATATGATAATTGTTATGCTATTTGTAAACGACGTAGGTATTTTTAATTAATTGTAAGTACCCTAATCAGCAACCTACACAATCATTACCTCGGCGATAACTGGTGGATGAGGGTAAGTTTCTGTCCATTATGGGGGTTGAGGAGAGTCGGAGATGAAGGTGAATATTTTTATCGTGGTCAGCGCCTGCGAAAACGGGGGAGGGCGTATTGACGATCCAAAGTGTAATTAATGAATTTTACACCCCTTGGAAGGGTTGAAGCAACCCCCGAGGTCGCTACCACCTTCTCTTCCGTGAAAAATGAAAGGATATGCACAGGAATAACGATAATGTGTCGAAAAACATGTAAATCCTAGATAGCATGCTTTCTGGTGAGTGAGGGGTGATTCTGCACGTTTGAGGGATGAACCGAAACATTTAAGAGAACCAAAACATTAAAAAAAAAATTTCACCCCTCGGGACGGTTTAATCAACCCCCTAGGCCTGCTGTCTGGATTCTACTTACTCTATAACCCCCTTCCAAGTTATTTCAAGTACAAGCCGTCGATAAATCACACCCCAGACCAGTTTATATGTAAAGATAAAACAGGGATCCATAAAAGGGGTGGTTAAAGGGGTGGTTTTTGGCCGTTTCAGGGGGTTGTGGCGGTCAAAAATTTCACCCACCACTTCCATCGTGCTCAGCATCTTCGAAAACAGGGGGGAAAGGTAATCTCGTCTTTGCACGAAATATTTACAGAAAACTCGTCAAATAATGCTTCATTATATAGACTATAGTCACTTTTTTTGTTTTCGAAACGAGTTGAAGTGAAACTCACTCACAACGAAAAAGCACCCTTATTCCTTTTTAATATTTCATATTTGATCCATTTTGAATCAAACTATCCAAAAATATTTGAATTTAAAACTGCTATAGAATTAGTCCCAAGTGAAATCACCAAGTTGTTCTACATACTACTAAAGTTGATTTTCATCTTAAAATGACTGCAATGAAATTTCCCCGTATGGCTCCTTATTACCTATTGCCTAAACATATTTTACAATTTCTCTAGATGTTTTATACAAAGTAAACAGTTTTTTGTGTCGGTATGTAATGAACCCTTGAATAGTGTAATTAGGTCGTAGACAAGAGCGGGTCATTTATTATTACGCGTCAATTATTTGGTATATAATTCAATCGAGATCAGAATTAGATGCTTTGATATGCTAATTATGATGGCACAGTTTGACAAATGAACCGTGTGGAATTGATCCACGTAATTGCGGCCATAGATAAATTTCTGCTGTGCCACGTCAATACAAGCCTCCTTGATTATATCAATCTGCACCCGGCGCGGCCACCACTTTTCACCGAGTTCCATGTCAGCCTGATGGTCGCTTGAATTGCTGAGTTATTGCTCTAGAAAACATGTTATGAAACATTGTTAAATACGAAACTCAAATGCCAGCTTTAGAAGTCATACTCAACTGAATAAGCGTAATGTCTAAGCTTTTGCTCTTATCTGAATACATCTCGCTGTTACTAATAAGGAGCTGCTCTGAGATTTGTAAAGTCGTTAATAATGATAATAATAGTAATAAACGGTGTTAGTGGAAGAATATAGATTAGGGTGCATCGATTTTCTTTTTTTTACCTAATCCAAAATGGCGGGCGCCCAAAAGTTGTGTTATAGGGTTGTAAATAATACGTTAAAATTTCAAATTAAAATATTAACCCTTGGGGGTAGCGAGTTGGGGTCAAAGGTAAACATTTTTGATATTCTATATATTCAAAAAGGTGGGTGTGAAAGAGGTGTGCTTTACAGTTATATATAAGAGGTAAAAACTTAAGATACAAATATTAAGATTTAAGGCGGGTTAGGGTTAAAAGTCAACTTGATATTTTCTTTGTTCTGCATCAGATCCATTTCTATTCCCTACAAGCTCAAAGGTCCCATTTTTTTTAAGGGAAATTATTTGTTTTATCATCATAGTGTGACACAATAAACTTTATTTTTACTTTAATTTCTTTATTGGAGGTTTGATAACAAACTTGATTTTATAAACTTGATTTTATTAAAGTGAAAAATAAACTTGATTTTATTAAAGACTAAAAAGTAAAAATAAAAATACTATAAACATTATGCTAAAACTTGCTTGTAGTAATCTTTCTTTGTGTTGAATTTGGGAATTTTGTCACAGGATCTAATCGTTGTTCTAATTAATCCATCCAGCGCTGAAGCTTCAGTTACAAGCTTTACTGCCCTTTTCACAACTTTTGTGTGATTAGGAAATTCCTTTATTTCAATTGTCAGACAATTCAGGATTATTTATAATTTGATTAAGGTCCTCTTCGGATAAATCAACTGTTAATGGTGGCTCACTATATTCACATTCTTGCCAATCAATCATCTCATACTAATTTGTAGCATTTAGCTTCAAGGGAGCAAGTGTAAACTTTCTTAAGTCGGTATTGTTGCCTTTTCTAGCTTTTAATATTCTGCGAGCAGCCAACTCCCTAATACACCGGTTTTCATCGCCCAGCATTCCCAGTAGTATGTTCTCAGGGTGTGCAAAATATCCATTTCGTATTACGACGGGATCAACTACCTATTCCTTTCAACTCTTCTGATAAATATCTGGATAATTGTATGGTCTTCCATACATTTGAAGCACCTTGCAGACATGATGGATTGATGGATGTGCTTCTATATGCTTCATATAAGCGAAGTATTCTATTTGCTATCGTCAGCCATCGCGAGTGGACTATTTTGCCAGGTTCTCGTTTTGAAAGATTAATAGAAACATATCCCGTTATTACTGCTTGGCATATTTCATAAAAATATAACTGATATGTGTTAAGATCTTTCACCTTAACTATAGGAATTTCGGATTTAATAATCTTAAATGCATCTACTGGCATCTGCTCGCATTTGACTAACGACTCTCCTATTATACCTGAAATTCCTGAAATACAGTTCCGTCAATATGTTCGATCAAGTGCCTTTTAGTGGAAGTTCATTTGCATGCAGTTGGCAAATGAACCACTGAAGTGGTCTCTTAAAATGTTTTTCAAGTAGATCTATAACACCAGTATTTGTAGCCGTTCCATCACATCCGACGACTTTTAAGGTGTTAGTTGGGATTCGAGAGTTTTCAAAATAACTGATAATGGCGTTAATGATGTTTACAGCTGAACCTGTAGAAGGTGTGACATGTCCCAAATATGATGATCCGGGCTCTCCAATTAAAACTATATGTTCTTCGGTTGTTATCTTTCGACGGTTATCTATTAATTTCATGGGCTTGTCTTTACGCCCATCGAAATAAAGTCCACGTAATGATATTGGCGTACCACATGATGATAATTCACCTCTCTTCTTGCTTATAGCTCTCCTAATTCTGTTTTTATTAATTACATGCATTGTGTTAGATTCATTAATTAAACCAAAATCTTGGAGTACTGAAGAAGCAATCAGTGCTCCAGCTCTATCGGAAATACCGCATCTATCTAAAGTTTCGGCTAAAACTTACAGTGTTCACTGTTCACCGAGCTTTCATGTATGCAGAACACAGCGCATGCTATATTATGGGCATGCGTACATTAGATAACAAATACGTAGGTAGTAATAAGTAATTTAAATTTAATATCGTAATTAAACATAGTTTAAAAATATTACTAATTGATAAGTATCGATAATATTTGTAAGGGTACGTACTATCTTTTTGGTCTTTGATACTAACCCGCTACCCTTGAGTCTTAATATTTTGGTTTAAAATTTTTACCAGCAAATTTCAACCCCAAGACCAAACTTTTCCGCGCCCGCCATTTTAGATATGCACAAAATAAAAAAAATGACTTTTAACCCTCACCCGCTACCCCTAAACCTAAATATTTTTGACTAAAATTTCTACCTATTGCTTATAACCTCAAAACACAACTTCTGCGCACCCGTAATTTTGAATATATAGAATATCAAAAATGTTTACCTTTGACCCCAACCTACTACCCCTAAGGGATAATATTTTAATTTGAAATTTTAACGTATTATTTACAACCCTATAACATAACTTTTGGGCGCCCGTCATTTTGGATTAGGTAAAAAAAAAAAATCGATGCACCCTAATATAGATGTACAAATACAAGCACATTACATATAGCAATTTACAAGGCGAAGTTTAACCATCAGTAGCGGATTTAGGGGGGCCATAGGGACTATAACCTAGAGCGGCAAAATCCAAGGGGCCAATTTTTTTGAAAATTACCAAAGGCACATAAAAACAAAAAAATATTATTATCAATATGTACTATCAGAAAATTTTTAATTTATTTGGGAACATGTTTTTTATTTTAACTAGACTAGAGTTCCTTATTATGGTCAACTATACTGGGTGGTCGCGCGAACTTTAGAACCTCATTTAACTTCGTTATTTTTGTAGTTACGTAAAAAAGTTCAAAAAGAAAAGTTATGAAAAATCACATGTATTTTCCAAAAATCATTTCAGAAAAACAATTAAAAGTCGCATTTCGGAGATATGAGCTTTACTTTGTTTTTTTTTAATGGAACACCCCATATATTTTTACATCATTTGAAAGACCGTAGAAAAACCTTTTCAACGATGTATGATATATAGTATTTTTCTTAAAAACTATAGTAGATATTAAATTTTATATTTTCTTACATTAAGTCATGGTAGTTCGAGAAATATACAGTGTGTTTCATTTGAAATGGTAAAACCCCAATAACTTTTTTATTTTTGTTCCGATTTGAATCAAATTTTACTTAAGTATAGAACAAATTAAGATCTACTTATGACCAGAAAAACATTCGCCTCCTACAAATGCAAAGCTACCAATATATGTGGAGAAAATCAAAAAATCATATTAGGCATTTTTTTATCGGAAAATTTTGTTAATGAAACTTGTTCAGAATTGTCCAAAACCCATATGCCTAAAATGTAATCAAAATAAAAAGGTTGAAAAACTAAATAATTTTAATAATAATTATTTTAAAAAAACTGCAAATTGCTTGACAAATACCTGGCAGCTTGGGTTTAATTTCAAACAAAATTGTCATAGAACAGGTTTCTAAACAAGAATCCCATTATATGATATTTTCGGACATTATTTTAATCAAAATTTATATATTTTTCTATTTTGATTAAATTTTGATCCTAAGGTTTTTGTACAATTCTGAACAAGTTTCATTAACAAAATTTTCCGATAAAAATATGTCCAATATGATTTTTTTATTTTCTCCGCATATTTTGGTACCGCAGGTGGCTTTGCATTTGTAGGAGGTTAATGTTTTTCCGGTCATGAGTAGATCCTAATTTGTTTCATACTTAAGTAAAATTTTATTCTAGTCTGAAAAAAATAAAAGTGAAACACACTGTATATCAATTATTGAAATTCTCCATTTTATTTAAAATAAAGTGAAATTAGATACTGACAGGTATGTTTTCCATGGCTAATTTAATAAATTGTAAACTTATAGTAAATTAGACAAACAAATGTTAAGATAAGTATCATGTATTGTATATAATTAAAAATCTTTTTTATGGCCTTTCAAATGGTGTAAATATATGTGGAGTGTTCCATTTAAAAACACCAAAGTAAAGTTCATATTTCCAAAATACGACTTTCAGTTGCCATTCTGAATGAAATAATTTTTGGAAAATGCATGTGATTTTCTATAACTTTTATTTTTGTACTTTTTTACGTAAGTCCAAAAATAACGAAGTTAAATGAGATTCAAACGTTCGCGCAACCACCCTGTACATAGAATTTTCTCAGTGTCTATTATAGAACGATGTCTAAAGTTTATATATGTACTGCCGATCTGAAAATTAACTTGTCTCTTAAATAGCTTGGAACAGAATATTCTATTAAACAAAAAAAAAACTGCGAAGTGAAACTTAACGATTTGTTCCATCTTTAACCAACGTAAATCAATATATTTATATACGACTTTTAAAGAGGGACTTGGAAGTGCGGTGCGACCAACATCGTGACGTCAGAGAATAGTAATATAAATCGGTGAAAATAGTTGATAAATTGAAATTCTTCACAAACACGCATAAGTTTCAAAACACACTGCTTGAGTTAACGATTTGTAATGAAGCTATAAAGACGCGCTGTAGTTAACCGCTTCGGCTAGTGGGTTCCTATCAAGTGACGTCACGGCCGATAGATACTCGACAAGGCGGGTGTGGTCCATTTTCATGACTTTTTTTAGACGATTTACAGGTCTCACAAAATTCTGTTTTTTTGCACAGAGTCTTAAAATTATAAGATCTTTCCGATAATCAAATTTAAAAAAGTGCTAAATGAGCCCATTCTCTGAATTTACTAAGCCTGGTATTTTGCCAGTTGATTACAGTAGTTGTGTACACTAACATACTGCGGTCAGTCAAGCGAAATCAGGTGAGAGAGAACAGGTGTCTCAGGTACACCATCAAAGGTGTCATAATTACGGAGGTAATAAAATGAATTTACTAAGGCTGAAAATCGTTATGCAAATTAGATATTTAATATAAATAACAGTTATGTCAGTCAGTCAGTTGAATGTGGGGACGGAGCTGGTCAGTCAGCTCCAATGTACGTACAAAAAATAGATAGCGTGCAATTCATTAACTAAACTTCAAAATCTTTGTAAAGGTATTAAATGATATATTAATCATAAATGAAATGGTCAGTCAACCATTTTGTGGGACAACGCCCGTCAGTCAGCGAAATAAAAAAAAAATTCGCGCGCGCGATCGGTGTGGCAAGCGGCGCGGCGGCTCGCTCTTTTCCTTATTATTAATTAACGAAATATTAACTAACTTTATTTTAAAGTATAATTGACAGCAATGTTAATAATACACATTTTGTAAATAAATAAATTTGTCCTAATTACATTGAATAGACCATTATGAAAGAAATATTAAAAAATGTATGCACTTAAAATATTATATTTAACATATATTATTATTATAAAAAAACTATTACAACACTATTACAACTGTTACAACAAGATAAATCAATAAAATATTTGTAAGACATAAAATATTTAAAAAAACTGTTAGAATAATCACAAACTGGGACATAGGGATGGCATGAGGCAAAAATTTATTGAACTGCAAATTCTAACATGCCCCTCACTTTACATATTTCATTGCTTACTATATATGTATAAAGACATACACTCTTATAAAAAACAAGAGGAAATGCATAACTACAATACAAGGAATCTAGATAATATTGCAATTGATTTTAATAGATTTAAAATATAGTGGTTTTAATTGTTACGGCCCCAAATTTTATAATAAAATTCCCGGCTGGGTAAAAGTCTTACCGGAGGTGAGATATAAGCAGCTGCTGAAAGAATTTTTAATAAAGGAAGCCTTCTACAGTATAGATGAATTCTTAAAAGACATTTGATCAAAGTTGACGGAGATCAAATAATTTTACTATTACGCCAGTCACTAAAGTAAAAAAGGTATGAAAAATTGCGAAAGTTTTTAAATTTTAAGACAACATTGGAGAAGGTAAAAAAATAATTAATCCTGTTTTTGCACTATTTTCCGCCCCCCCCCCTCCGTAACATTGTTTAACTGATAAAATACGACGTAACTTTTTGAAAAAAATTCCGAAATTTATGCAAACCTTGAAGAACATTTTAATAATTATTAGACATCTCCTATCAAGTTTGCACCCTGCCACGATGACCGGAACATTGCACATAGTTGTTTATTAACTTTAGTTCGATATATTTAGTCGAATAAAAATTTCGAAAATTATGCAAATGGAACTTTGTTTACAATTGCATTTTTCGCATCCAATTTTTTTTTTTTTAGAAATATTTTTATTTACTTACATGAATTTTTTTTCCGGTCATCGTAGCAGGGTGCAAACTTGATAGAAGGTGTCTAATAATTAATAGAATGTTCTCAAAGTTTGCATAAATTTCGGAATTTTTTTCAAAAAGTTACGTCGTTTTTTGTTAATTTAACAATGTTCCGGGGGACGGAAAAGGGTGCAAAACCAAATTTATTATTTTTTTACCTCCCCCAATGTTGTTACAAAATTTAAAAACTTTCGCAATTTTTGTCTAACTTTGCACTATGGAAGTCCCTAGTGACTGGCCTATATGTATTTTACTATTGTCAATGTAATTAGGACAAATTTAATTATTTACAAAATGCATATTATTAACATTGCTGTCAATTACACTTTAAAATAAAGTTAGTTAATAGTTCGTTAAGTAATAATAAGGAAAAGAGCGATCCGCCGCCTGCTACACCGATCGCGCGTGCGATTTTTTTTTTTTTTATTTCGCTGACTGACGGGCGTTGTCCCACAAAATGGTTGACTGACCATTTTATTTATGATTAATATATCATTTAATACCTTTAGTAAATGAATTGCACGCTATTTATTTTTCGTACATACTTTGGGGCTGACTGACCAGTTCCGTCCCCACATTCAACTGATTGACTAACATAACTGTTATTTATATTCAATATCTAATTTGCATAACGATTTTCAGCCTTAGTAAATTCATTTTATTACCTCCGTAATTATGACACCTTTGATGGCATACCTGAGACACCTGTTCTCGATTTCGCTTGACTGACCGCAGTATGTTAGTGTACACAACTATTGTAACTAAAAAACCAGGCTTAGTAAATTCAGAGAATTGTTTTGGGTCTGGCTCTCCGTCTATAACGTCGAATACGTTGTTTAAAACATAATTTATTGCCCATAAGTAAATAAGTATTTGTATGTTCAACTTCTTGTCCTTCAATATATATTTTAACTTGATATACGGCTTCATCATTTAACCTGTCTCCACAAACAACTATTACAGATGAACCTCCTACATCATCAACAAAATTAGATAGTAAAATGGGTGTCCCTCAAGGCTCTGTATTAGAACCTATTATGTTTATTATTTATATTAATGAGCTACCCGATATACTGACTGAGGACTTCATTTCATTGTATGCTGACGATCACCCTCCTTTTTTCTTATATGTTTCATGATTCGCTCCAACGTAAAATTGACACTACTGCTGATCGTTTATGTAGCTGGTTTAGTAACAATTTGTTGTTCTTTAATGCTTCAAAGACAAGTTATATGACATTTCATACTCATCAATATACTACCATTCCTGATCTTATGTAAATATAAATAACTGCAACATTGAAGAAGGTGGCTGTACGACATTTCTTGGCATAGATTTCGATAATACGCTGACATTTAGTAATCACTGCAGCAGACTTACTAGTACCTTACACTCTAAATGTCTCCAGATTAGAACATTGAACACAGTCTTTGATATGTCTGCTCTATTGCTGTTTTATTTTGGAGAAATTCATTCTAGATTAGCTCATGATATCACTCTATGGGGAAATTCCCCTTATGCACATAACATTTTTGTTGCACAATAGCGCGTTATAAGGTGTATATACCTCAAATTTATTCGTGTCGTAACCTTTTCCGACAGTTTAAAATTTCCCCTTTACCAAGTATACATATTTAAGAATTCCTACTATATGTTTATAAAAACCAACATAAATTCGATAAAAATGAACCCATACATTCTTATAATACGCGCGATAAATGTAATTTTCACGTTCCATTCAAACATTTAAATATGTCGTCAAGAGCCCACAATATCTTAGGCCTGAAATTGTATAACCACTTACCTTCATTATACAAAAATTTAATTTTTATTTTTAAGGTCAAAAAAATTTCTTTTAAAAATTTGTGTTTATTCTGTTCAAGAATATCTTGATATAATATTAATGTTTAAAAAAATTAACATTAAGATTTTGAATATTTCTGTGAATGTTGTATATACTTTTATGATCTCTTATGCATGTTTTACTTTTATACCTAGGTACATGTATATATTTATGTGTTTTAATATTTCTTTTATATACTTCTATGTACTGACTTGTCCCATAGCATGTATGTAATGCTCTTTTTTGATTAATAAACATTCTATTCTATTCTATTCTATTCTATTCTATTCTATGACTTATTGAGTTATATGAGTTTATCCTCAAAGCGTATTTCTCTTAATTTGGAAATATTTAAGTTAATGCTTTCCGCGTGTCTTGCAATATTTTTAAAATTAATTCTAAGGATTAGATAATCACTACCCGTGCGTTTTCCTATAATTTTAACTCGCTAACTTTTTCGAGACTCGTTGTGACTTAGGCCCTTATTTCTTAAACAAATCATGATGTCATCTCTAAAAATGGGACTTTTCGGCAATATCTAAGAAACATTTTCAGATTTACAATACTTTTCTCTAGATCAAAACCTTGGTCCTGGACTATCAGCATTCTGCAAATGTTCCCTCGCCCCCATTTAAAATACGTGCATTTGTAATTATTCTCTTGAGAATTATCTCTGATATAAGTTGGCAATGAAATTGTGTCGAATCCATTCTACTCGTGGAATTAGTGATACATAAATATTAAATAAAAGTAGATATCCTTTCCATTTACAAGAATTCTTTAGCAATAAAGATAAAACTTTTGCAAAGTTGCCCAGAAAAAACCTCTTCAAAAGGTAACCATGTAGAAACTGAAAACTTCAGTATAGAAGATATCGATTCAGAAAGCGTGCAAATTAAATAAAGTTGGAAAACACAGAGGTCCTTTTATCTTTCCATAATATCTGATTCGAACTCAATCATTCCGCAGTCCAATCAGAATTAATTGAAAAGACATTTCGCCGGAGTATTTACATTACAAAGCGTTCCCTTCCTTGTAGCGAGTCTTGCACAAATAAAATTAATACCTTTCTAATCGCCGTCTAGGTTAAATTTCAGAGACCCATTTTAGGTGTGAGTATTTGTGGAATCCCAACTCGGAACGATTTTATAAATTCGATTCAGCTAGCTGAAAATTCGAATACAATGGCCAAAATCTTTCAGAGGCGAATTCTCGACGATTCAGATAAAGCGTTTGATTGGAGCGTCGCTTTTCACCGCGATTGTCACTATGGTTACTTTTGTGTGTGAAAAAAATAAGTTAAAAATTGCAAGGCACAACATTTCGAGGTATAATTAAGATGTTTGTCGACGTTTTCGGCATTTTGTTCTAATTGGCCCGTCGAGGATCAATAACGTTATTTGCGTGGAACTTATGAGAATGTTTCTGATGACGTGACGAATGGCTCGAATTATATATTCAGCTGTAAATGTTAGTTAATGGAGGTCTATTTTAACTTTCCTACATAATTATATGTTTCGAATAACGAGACGCTCTATATTTCTATCCAGGCTTTCAGTGAAAAAGTTATTACGTGATGTATAAATAAACTAGTTTCTATTTAGACAGAGTACAGGGTAGTTCCATAAATATGAAATTTCCGTTTCTTTTTAAATTTTCTCATTCATTCTGAAAGTTAATGGCTCAAGTACGTCATTAAACAGATTGAATTATGATTTAAGCTCATTACCCAAGTAACAATTTTGGTTTTAAAATGATGTATAAGCTATTCCAAATGCTTATTTCTAAGACCACTTATAGACGCAAATGGTCTGGAAGGACTCTACAAAACTCTTTAAAACCCTTACAAAAATATAAGGGCCCATCTAGAGACATTACTCTTTTTAAAACTACTATTATAACGTGGTTATTTCTTAAAAGGGAATTTCTTAATAGAAGTCCTCAAAAAGAGAGAAATAGCATATCCTGGCTATTTTATAAAAAAAACTATATTTTAAAGAAAAAAATAAGCAAAAGAGAATATTATATAAACCTAGCTTATTATTTTAAATAAAATAAATCCTAGCGCGGGACATACTAAGGTAAAATTCGTAAATATACAAGGGGATTTTTTAAATAAAAACATAATAAACAATACAAAATGTATTGCAAAGATAAACGAAATGGTGAAGCAATTGACAAATTAGGGCGTGGATAAATAAAACTTGTGCTTGGATTACGTTTACAAAAATCAAACAGAATGAAAAATATACGGAAAACAGACATATTTATCATATGCAAAAAAGGTACATCGATACGGAAACGTACAAAGATAAAACCATTATTATTGGCAGAAGGCCACAATACACAACGATTACTATAAATATTGCAAAAAGATAAATAACTAAATTATTAAGTGATTAATTGATCAACTTAGTTATTACTAAATAAATAGATTAAGTAACATTTTACAAATATTGATATTGATAGTTATATCATAAGCAAATCTTTAAACGTAAATGAAGGTAATAACATACAAAATGAAATACATAGTAGCATTTTAGGCTACAAGATGCATACAAAATGAAAGGTACTATAACGTAAAATGATTTACAACTATTAAATAAGAAATTGTATTAATAGTCTTTAAAAGATGACACTAGCACTCGCGATAGCAACGAAATGCCGCACAAAGCACTGAAGGTCGAACTCAATAGGCTTCTTTGGTCACGATGCAAAGGAAAGTTAATGGAATTTCGCCAAAGGTTGTTGCCAGTGGCTGATACACAAAACAGGAATATAAAATACTTACAGAACATCGGTAAACGGGACGAAGGCAGCGCTATGAGTTACAAGCTCAAATTATAAGTTGGTACCAGCCAGTGGCGGTCTGGTCAGGTTGGCGAGTCGGCCTTTTGCCTTTTGAGTACGTAATGCACTTATATACATGCGAAGCAAAAACATTCAAATCGCTGACGAACTGCGTTTGAATGTTTATTTATTTTTAAAAGTTTTGGCATATGTGGTGAGCTGGTGAGTGTGAGTACTTTTGGTTTCTTTTAGCCGTTCCGCCGGCTAAGAAGTAATAGAGCGGGAGCTGGTGGCTTTTTCGGCAGCTCATCGTTTTATGAACTTTTTTAGTTTGGGTCGGCCGATCAATTCGTTTTATAGATAACTTGTTAATGTAATAAGTAACTTTAGTCATGACATGACATATTTTCTGTGGTTTATTTGTTTAACTCCATTCATGGATAATTTTTGGTTAATACTATAAGTAGCCTTATTCAGAAATTATGAAATTTTTATGTGTTTTGTATTTGTTTAAGCAAAACCGATACCTATTGTTTTGCCCTGACCTATAGAATGTTTCTTGCCCCACCGATATAATTGTTGTTAAAGTAATATGTGGTTTATTATTATCACAGAGTTTTATTTATAATCTTCATAAGTAATAGTCCTAGACCTTTATGGTTATTTTAAATTTTGAGCTAGCCAGGTAAAGTAAAGTAAAGTGATTTCTTTGGTCTTGGAGTAATTTGCCTTATTAAGGAGTTTAAAATAAAGTTCCTCATAAGTTAATTAATATAATTTATTAAATAATAACTTCCAAAAATGTGAACGTCTCACAAGTCATTCATATTTTTGTAAAAAAGGCTTATACTGCAAATAAATAAATAAATAACAATCGTTTCTCAAAATTGAGGTTATACCACATTTTATCATAAAGCCAAGAGACACTCCCAAAGGTCCAGGGAAAACAGTTTGAATAGTCGGATGGTTCGAATGCACTCGATCGTGACCGTTATGCATGAACGAACCTTCAATACGTATAAAAGTAGAAGATTTTGGCTCTTTTGTCATTCCGATTTTTGTACTCGAAGAAAGATGTTCTCGCTGCTACCATTTACGCTTAGCTGTCAACTAGTAATTCTTCCTGTGGAGATGTGGTCGACCATATTCAGGTAAGTGTTTTCTATTTTTTTATATTTCAATTCTTGTACTTGTTTTTGGATATTTAATACTTTTTTTTCTTTTAGACACTTGGATCCTAAGTCACTGTTGACTGGAGCCAGAAGTCATAAGTTGTGGCTGAATGTCTGTCGTGGAGATCCTGTTTTAAGGCAAAGATTGCACGAGGCTCTGAAGGAGGAGAAGAATTGTTTCCGAAAAGTATTTCTCGACCCAAAAATGTTCATAAGCATTTCAAGGCAGTCTACTTCAAGAGAATACCGGATTAACAACAAGAAAACTGTAAGCAAAAGTGACCGTTTGTTACCCGTACTCTTTGATGCAAAACCTTGTGCTTCCGAACAACATAATTTTGGGAAAAAAACGAATAAAATGTATTCTAAGAAACGATTTTCTCCATATCGTCTTTAAATATAATACTTGGACATCCTATTTTTTTATGTTTAGAATTTGAGGCTGATCTATAAAATGTTGATAATGATGATAACAATTGTTATAATTTTATATTTTTTTCAAAATAGTTATTTACATTACTAGATGCGAAAGTTTAGTTTTAGGTGTGAGGTGAGACCTTTAAGAAAACACCGAACACCTAAAAGGGCTTTCGCATTGTGTAATGTATTATATTTTTTCTACTGTCGAAAGATATTATAACATTTAATAATTTAAAACCAATTATTTCATGAAATTATTTGACGTTTTCAATAAATTTTATAGTTTAGGAGGCTGTCTGTGAAAATTGTTTCCTTGCAAACGAAACAATTACTATCTGTCATCGAGGTTATGTTGGTTTCAAGCTAAAATAAACTAATATGTTTGGTAGCGATGAAAATGGGATACAAGAAACAGCCAATATTGCTTGTGAGTCGCTTTACCCCAAGAAATCCAAAGCATGTGCATGTGCCATATATGGCACACCATGCAACGAGGACATTATATAATGGTCATTCTGTGTGACACATAATATAATCAATTTGGCACTTTCTACAGAACACAAAAAATTTCCAGCACAATTATTGGAATATTTGCAGCGCTTGCCTGCTTTCGCTACTGCAAATTCCCATATTCAATTTTATTGATTATTTCCCTCATAATAAATAAATTATAGACCAATGACATTTGAAGAATTTTTAAAATCCATCCAATGACAACACTTTTACACTGAATAAACGCAAGCTAGCTTTTTTCAAAATTAACAGCTAATAAATTACCTCTAGCTTTTAAATGCAGATAAATGATTTAATTTACTCTCAACTGGACTAAAGAAGGGAACTTTGTGTGGGTAAAGTTCCATATAGAATTGAAGGATAACGAACACGTGGACGATCTAGGTAAGGAGAGTATTGATATAGGAAATAATTGTAATTATAAAGTATGTATGACGGATGTAACGGTAATATTTAGATCGAAACTAAGGAATAATTGGGATTACATGTGGAAAGAATCAGCTTTCATAAAACGGACTCGATATTCTCTTATTCACCCTGACTTGCCGTATAAGTTTTGGCATGAAAACTATAACTGCTCACGAAAATACATCACAATGATTATCCGTTTGAAAATTGGTCCGTGGTCTTATTTCGTATGTTAGAAAAATGCCCTGAAAGAACCCTGGGCGAGAAGTTTGTGACCTATGTACATCTTTTGTTTTGTTTCTGACAGTATGTCATGTAGTTTATTGGTTATTGTTTAGGTTAGATGTAGGTTTGTAATTTCTCTTCTTTGGCTGGCTGTATGACTTCGGCCTTTATGCCAAAAAAAAACTGGACTAAAAATAAAATAAAACAAATTACAAATTCAAGAATTATTATTTTTGTTTATAATTACTATGTACCAACGGTGTATTTATGCAATTTTACAAAAATATTTTTGATATGAAACTGTCAGATTTACAATCACGATCGCGTAACAAAAGTTAAATAAGCATCTAGCGCGTCCATGGCTACGAAACAAAAGTCGTTTATAGAGCGCGTCAGTTAATTAATAATAAGGTATGTTTTTCAAATCAATAATTCATCGTTTTAGGAAGATAGAATTAGTTAAAATTAATAAAGAAAAGAAGTACGTAAGGAATTTGTTCATTTGGGAAATAATCTTGACATATACTCCTCGAGCTCTAAATCTTGTCACACAAACGCGTAAAATTTGTAAAATTTTGCTTTTAAGCAAATTTTCTCGACTTAATAGTTTACACAAAAAGGTAAATTATTAAGTCTCGAACATTTTCTAAGCAAAATTTTACAAAAGAGAAGCTAGTTTATCCGATAAAATTCAGAGCTCTCGGGATATAACCTGTGAGTATTTCATCGGTGAAAAGAAATTTGAAAAACTGGCCCTCAGTTTTTTGAGGCAGTTTCTTATTTCCAAGGAATTTCATATCTTTCTCAGCTACTAAAAGATCTGATTATGTCGAAATCGGAGGTTCTGGTTTTGTTCTGGCTTGTTTGTACGCCTTTACAAAATAACTTAGAAGAATGTCATCCTCATTATCCGGGTCGTTTTCTTCGGTCTCTCTCTCAACATAATCAGTTTCCTCAATAACACCATTTTGAGCTGTCGGATGATCATCGTCGGACAGATCATCTCTTTTATTAACATATCTATTCGATATATCTACATGCCTATATAATTTTCTTACATCCATTATTTCTGAAGTGATAATTCAACTGAAAACAAAATTCAATATTATTACCCGATTGCTTTACTGCATGTTGTGCCATATATGGCACGTACCTAATTTCCTACAAATAATTATGTCTAAAAAACATACCTGCTTTATTTTACTTATACACCACTTGATTATAGTCAAACTTCCCCACAATATTTAATTTGTTGAAAAATATTCACTAAAAACACTTCCAAATAAATTGACAAATTGACGGTTAGGAAAGATCAGCCATTGAACAAAAGTCATCAAATTAGTTCATAGAATATATTTAGTTGGTAGTAGATATCGGTAATAGTTCTTTATTAATATGGGCAGCATATTCGAATGATATTTGATAGATGGCACCAAATACATTGAAAATAATTCACTCTGCCATATATGAGACGGTATGCGGTAAGGAGTTAAGACTGATTTATTACAGGTGTTCTATTTAAAATGTCAAAGTTGGCGTCATTGCCGGGGAAATAGGAAGTGATGAAAGAATGTCAAATAATGAAAAATGATCATTTTTGCCAAGTTTGAGTCTTATACCTTGAAAACTATGGAACTAAATATGGCTATACATGCAGGTCGATTCAAGACTATGGGATTGTATAAATGCCCTTATGGACCTAGAAAGTCAGAACAAAATTACCGTGGCATGGGTACCAGGACACGAGGCACACAGGGGAAATGAGAAGGCCGATGATCTGGTCCGGGAAGGCGCGTTTAAAGCCCTAGTAGGACCCGGACTCTTTTGCGGTTTGGCTAAGCCTTGCATGCGAACATCCATTAAGAATGGGTTGAAAATAAATCTCTAGAGTGGAAGAACAGTTTCCCACGACAGCGACAGGCCAAAAAGTTCATTAAAGAACGGTCGGTCAAAGTCACGAAACACATACTACGCCAAAATAGAAAGGTCATTAGGACAATGTTGGGTCTTCTAACTGGACACTGCCGGATTAATAGACATATGGTCTAATGGGCTTGACATAGGATGAAACATGCAGATTCTGTCAAGAAGAAGAGGAAACCTCAGTACATGTACTATGCCATTGCGAAGGCCTAGCCAGACTGAGATTTCAAATACTTAGCGAAGAGAAACCAAGGGCAGATAGCTATACCAAGGAGTTCTTATCAAGGCTATGGAATCTGATACAAAAGACAAAGCTAGACAAAGAGCTCCAAGTAAAATTAGATTAGGAGTGCCACAATGGCTCTGCAAGGGTCGTGGTGGTCAAGGCTAATCAGCGAGCTCCTTTTTAAAATCTAATCTAAATATATGGCTTGTCTAATGAATCCATTAACATCCAGTATACATATTATTAAATTTTTATCATAAGGAAAAGAAATAATTGAGCAGTGTGCTGTCACAATGAATTCTAAGGAATCTTTAACAAAACCTCAGAAGGGACCTAAAAAAACATATACAACCTGATTTACACAACAATGTTGAACATATGAAGGAAAAGAGCACGTTAAAGAACAGATTTTATAAAGTCGTTATGCTACATGACGCGACCGAGAAAGAAATTATATAATAGTCCTATAACTCATCTCGAGACTGAAAAAAGAAAAAAATCTGTCATATTTATGATGAGAGGAGAATCAAATTGTTAAATATAACGAAGTGAAAACATTACGAAACGACATTGTTTACGATGATTCGTGTTTATGTTTAATCTTGTCGTTGACACAACGAGACGCTACAAATATTTCAAACCCAAACTTGATTAGGAAAAACACTCTAGGTTTATATATTCCACTGCTACGTAAAAAAGACCAGTAATCTTATGCAAAGTGTTCTTGTGAAAATGCATAACGACATAACAGTAAACAAGCGCGTGTAGAGGAGCTTGCAATAAAAAAAAGGGCTAATGGAATGCATGAACCAGCATCGGGGGGAAGCGGGGCTGATGAAATGGAAGCCACAGAATAGAAAAACTTTATTTCATCTGATTAGTATTTGAAATTCTTTAAAGGATATTAGATTAAATACACTTTTTTTATAAATTTAGTAGAGAAAAAACTAATTGTTAGGGAAAAAACTAATTAACTTAATTTTTAAAGCGAATAATTGCTTACAAAATTTCAGAAACAAATAATTTATATGAATATTTAAATAGACAATATAGTTCTAGGGTGTAATGTATTCCGTGGGATTTTTTGTGAAGGGAAGGTGCGACTATGTGGAATCTCTTTATTATATGCTAGATAATGGTCTAGTACCGGGTGTTTACCATAGAATTGCGCTGTTTGGTTTTTATGACGTTATACATCCAATATGGGTGCCATGCGAGACATTTATTTAAAAGCTTTTATTTAACTTGCAATGTTTGTTTGTTTGTTTGTTTGTTTGTTTGTTGGTTTAGGTCAAATCTTGCAAGCTGAATTTCGACTAGTTCTAATTAAGCTAGAGCTTTGAAATTTGGCACACGTGTATAAGTCCGGTGACAATGCAACATAGTATATCCATTATCGGTCTAAATCCAATGTGGCGGACGTCCTAAGATGGCGGATCGGCTTTTTAGTCATAACCCCCTGATATGGGTATCAAATGAAAGGGTTTGACGAGTAAAATACGATAAACAATGTGACGTCATTCTAATTCCAATATGGAGGACGTCCCAAGATGGCGGATCGGCTTTTTAGTCACAACCCCCCTGATATGGGTATCAAATGAAAGGGTTTGACGAGTAAAATACGATAAACAATGTGACGTCATTCCAAATCCAATATGGAGGACGTCCCAAGATGGCGGATCGGCTTTTTAGTCACAACCCCCCTGATATGGGTATCAAATGAAAGGGTTTGACGAGTAAAATACGATAAACAATGTGACATCATTTTAAATCCAATATAGCGGACGTCCCAAGATGGCGGATCTGCTTTTTAGTCACAACCCCGTTGATATGGATGTCAAATGAAAGGGTTTGATGAGTAAAATACGATAAAGTGTGCGACGTCATTCTAAATTCAATATGGCGGACATTGGAGAGGTGGGGAAGAGGTGGGAAAAAGTGGGGAAGAGGTGGGAAGAAGTGGGAAAGGGGTGGAAAGGGGTGGGAAGGGGTGGAAAGAAGTGGGGAAGAGGTGGGAAGAAGTGGGGAAGAGGTGGGAAGGGGTGGAAAGAAGTGGGGAAGAGGTGGGAAGAAGTGGGGAAGAGGTGGGAAGAAGTGGGAAGAGGTGGGGAAGGGGTGGGAAGAGATGAGGAAGGGATGGGACGAGGTAGGAAAAGGGTGGGAAGAGGTGGGAAGAGGTGGGAAGGGGCGGGAAGAGGTGGGAAAAGATGGGAATAGGACGGAAAGAGGTGGAGAGAGATGGGGAAGGGCAGGGGAAGTGGTGGAAAGAGGGAAGAAGTGGGAAGTAGTGTGAGGGGTGAGAAGACGGGAGAGGGGAGGGGTGGATGGCGGTGACAAATGAAAGGGTTTTGTCTGTCTGTTTGTAAAATAAGTGGACTAAAAAGTGAAAAATAAAATTATATAAAAAAAGTATTTTTAGAAAAAGCTTTTATCTGAAAAAACTACTAAAAAGTAAAAATATATTTTTTTAAATTCATACACATGGAAACCAAAAGCTTTGGGGGTGGTCAATTGAGCAAGGTAACTATGCAATATCACTATATGACCGCCCCCAAAGCTTTTGGTTTCCATATGTATGAATTTAAAAAAATTATTTTTACTTTTTAGTAGTTTTTTCAGATAAAAGCTTTTTCTTAAAAATACTTTTTTTATATAATTTTATTTTTTATATTAAGAATGACTCCTTCCAGAGTGCTCATACGTAAAATCTGCATATAACATTTTCTGGTCTACATGAGCCAAAGAACAAATTTAGTTTTTATCAATTTTTTCGTATCTTTTACCATTTAAGAGTTACACGCCAGTTTTACCACATAACACAAATTGATTAGTATACATTTATTGCCTAGCCTATTTAATGCCCTATTTCTCTGCAGCAAATGTAATAAATAATCTACTACATTTATTGCCCATCTATCGAATATACAGAAAATCAGACATCTTCCACATTAAGTTCCGCAGTAGTAGATGTATCTAATAAACTCACAGTAGTTGTTCTTGATGGTATGGCAGAAGTACAAGCCCTGAAACAAAAACCTACTGTTGAAACCTGTAGTGATCTTGCAAATTAATTTAACAGAAAACTGGAATATACACTATCACGTTATGATGAAACCCACTTAGTCTTCGACATATACACAAATCACTTGAAATTTCTACAAACGATTATTTAACCAATATATTAAATGAAAATGTACGTCAGCTATTGATATAAAGAGGGAAAGATCGTCAGTTAGATCATACATTGGATTGCACCATACTCAGATTAAAAGCTCGCTCAGCACTTATAATCCCTCAGCTGACGATCTTACCCCCATTGAAAGAATAGCTGACGATTGTTTTTATCATTTTATTAATATAAAGAATTAGCTGCGTAAGTTTCATTGAACCTGAAATGGTTTTACATCAATTGTTTTTTATACAGGTTTATATAAGCGGCTGACGTATAATCCCCCATTATCTACGCAGGTGACTTTTTTTTAAATTATTATTATCATGTAAACATTTGTTGTACAAAGGACAATGTTAAAAATAGCTGATTTTTGGCCCCCATTGCGGAACGTATAGGAACTTGAGAAAATGGTTGGAAAAGGCTCAAAATTAATAAAAATACGTCTTCGTGGTATCAAAAGGCTGGGGAAAATTCTATTTCACCCCTATAACATAAAAGAAAACCTAAAATTGCTTTAAATAATAGCTCATACTGAATGTGAAAATTATATTTATTTTATGATAACTATTAGATATCGATTCAATAGAGATAACAAAAGGGTAAAAATTACCCCCATTCACACCCTATTCAGGGGGTGGAACGTTATACACATCACCTAATATTAAAAAAATAGGTACCAAGGTGATTAAAACACTCAGAATGTAAAAAGCATCGCCTCCTTGTGGTGCATTCTGGAACACAGTAAGTGGCCAAATGATCCTCCTTTGCAAGTATCCCTTTGCATATTACTGTATCCTTTTCTCCAACAAATGAAGTTCTATAGCTTACCCAGAAGTACCTTTACATAGAATAATATAACAGAATAACAATATGATTTTCAGCTTCTTACAGTGATTAGCCATCTTTAATATCTATCTATTAAATGCAGACATAAGAACCGATAGAAACCTTTCATTTTATTTTAATTTGTTCTATAAATATTCTGTACTAGATGCTGTTCTAACATCTCAGCATAACGGCAGTTTCTCTTTATAGAGATACTATTAAGTAATCAGTATAAGTGTTGGCATAATATATTATTATGATTCTATATATTTCATAAATTGAAAATCTTTTTTTTTCTAATGTTACATTATCTAAAGTGCCTGTCGTCCCTAAACTGGAGTAGATTTCGATTCATTTTAGTCACCTTGTTTCCTATTTTTTAATATTTGAAACGGTGAATACGATTCTACCACCTGAATAGGGTAGTTTGGTTGCTTTCGAAGTTGCTAAATAACTCACTATTATTAAAACTCACTCTTTATTAAAAAAACGTGTTGACTAAAACCATACAGATCTATTGTAATATTACGTGCTGTAGTTATATTCTTAATATTCATATAGAATAGTCTTTCGTCAAGACAAAGTAGATGTCTGTCCCGTTTACTAGTAGAAAATAATTTGTTGTAAGTGCCGTGGCATTTTTTTAGTATTCGAGACTGTGTATAGAATTGCACTCGCGAATAGGGTAGTTTGGTGGTTTCCAGGGTCGCTAAATAAAGCGCTTTTTTGTAATAATACTTGTTGTGAATATTATTTCATACCTTTATAGAGGTTGTTTTTGAAAATAAGAGGTCAGGATTAGTTGAAGGTCTGGCTCAACTAGTATTAAAAAATCATTTTGTATATTTTTAATCACCTTGGTACCTATTTTTTTAATATTAGGTGCTGTGTATGGCGTTTCACCCCCTGAATAGGGTGCAAAGAGTTTTCACTCTTTTGTTATTTCTATTGAATCGATATCTAATAGTTATCATAAAACAAATATAATTTTCACATTCGGTATAAGCTATTATTCAAAGCAATTTTAGGAATTGTTTTATATTTCTGGGAGTGAAATAGAACTTTCCCCAGCCTCTTGATACCACGAAGACGCATTTTTATTAATTGTGAGACTTTTCCAACCATTTTCTCTGGGTTTTATGCGTTCCGCGATGGGGGCCAAAAATCAGCTATTTTTAACATTGTCCTTTCCAAACGACTTGGAATCATGTTTGATTTTTTTTTTTTTTTTCGACATAGGTCCACCACGATACTGACAGCTGACGCTTGTTTCGATTACTAGCCATATCTAGACTATCGATTACACACAAGAACAAGCGGCGTGAAATCACCATCAAAAATGCAACGCTGCCTCCCGGGCTAAGTTTGAGTAATCTGTAATTTGTTTTTGTGCGCACAATTACTCTGGATATGATATTGACTTGAAGTTTGATACACTTATGTATTATAATGATATCTGGAATTAGATTATATTTTGATCTTATTCCGTTGAAAGGTGGGGGGTAAATGGGGATACATAAGTTGAGCAAGTAACGAGAAGACAAGGTCTCAACATTTTTTTGGTTTCAGCCACAATGGATGGGGCCCATTAATATTTTTTTTTTTTTTTTAATTTAGATTTGTTGGGCCCATTAATAAAGGAGGTAAAAAATAAAATTGTGACTTAGTGTGTGTACAAATACCAAAGGCTTCAAAGACATTTTTTCGTCAACCACCTCCATCACCACCCACTTTAATAATGGAGTAGGGATAGTAGTGAGGGATTTGGATAGGCACTGAGCGAATTTGTAACTAGCGCCACCATCGGGGACTGTCTGAAGTTTTAGTGGTAGTCAACTTTCTTTGATGAATAATAATTAAGAAATCGAGAAAATACCGCTACCAAGTATGCCATGGAAATTGAATGAAATTAGATTCAAAACGTTCAACAACACACACGTCTTTATTGGTAAAACTACTTTTTCTTTCCACAGCAAACTTTTTATTTGCAGTATTGTTTTGTTGACAGAATGAACATTCTTGAAAGTTATCTGCTGAATATCTAAAATAATATTTTTCAGTCAAGGTCAAAGTGTTACATTTAAAGTTGAAAATATGTTTTGGATAAGCAAAGCTGAGTACAAATTTAAACTTAAAAGGGTTTTGTTTGTAAAAGTAACCAAGGTATGTTATTCTTGTAAAGTTTTCAGTTACTGGTTCCTTATAAACAGCTTATAAAATATACTGAAATTGATTTTACGAGAAAATAAGTTTTACCACGAAAATTGGTTTTCTGAATCCAACGTCCACTGCATACACTTACCTTAAATGCGAGTAAAATATGAAAAATATTTCTTGGAAAAAGAATAAATTACGAAGTTAGTCAAATTTTGAGGTTTGTAAGATGTATCCTTAACATTAAAAAATCGATGCGTCCCCGACTCCAAAGGATGCAGAAGGGTGTTTTTTAGTAGTGTAAACTGGTGGAAAATGAATTTTTTAAAAATATTTCAGAAAATATTGTTGCTTTTTTTTTAATCTCTTATTTTGCTGATAGCTTAGTCAAATACCTTTTATTTCGTTCTTTACCCTGTACGATAGGAATTTACTGAAATAGAGAAAGTTGAAGTTTAGGTATTTTCACATCCCTCTTTAAAACTATGCTTTTTAGCAATTGTTAGTTTATTTATAGAATACATAAATTAACAATGTTTGTGTGTGGAAGTTTATTACAATCAACAATATCAACATACTTGTTCATATTGTCTGGCAGACACTTGAAATCGAGTAACGGAAATAACTGAGAGAGTATTGAAAATTTAGGGAGATGTTCATTTGGACGTCCCGAATAAAAATTTAGGCTTTCTAGGTCGTGATGACTGCTCGCGATGGGGGGGGGGAGGTGCTCCATAACGGTTTTCGGCTTTAACTCAAGGACGCTTAGAAATATCAAAGTGGAGGTATTATGAAAAATGTAAACGTTGGGGTGGTATCACTAACAAGTTGATGAGAAAGAGATTTCGTCAGGCCGTGCGCCTAACAGACAACCGCGAGAGATGGCGTGATGCTGTCAGATATGTCATACAGCAAAGGAAGATCAACTAGAATGATTAATGCTTCCCGAAACTTCTGCAAAACGTCGTGAATAAGATAAATATTTCATTACACATCAATTGTAAGTTGCTTTATTAGTTTTTTTATTCATATTATAATCATTCATTTATATATTTTACTAATAGGCATTTCACAATAATATAATAACCAATCGTTAATATGATTTTCAAGTTGATAACCTATATTAAAGTTTACGGATATATAGTTTATGACTAGTGATGTATCTTTGCGTAAGATACTACCACAAAAAGTTTTGACCTCAAAAACTTCATAATATCTGGGAAAACATTTTTTTTTCGAAAATTCGAAAACAAATTTTTTTTTCTTAATCAAGTGAACCAATTTTTTTGTATTTCACATATATTGTAAATCTACTCAAGACAATTTATTAATGATATTTTCAGGAAATCTTTTCATGAAGAAAACAAAAAATTGATGCTTTTGAAATACGTACTTACACGTTAGCGACCACTATCATTTTTTTACTAATTATACACCATACAATAAGCTATGGCATATATTTTTCACAAAACTCTATCGAAAGGTAGTCAAATTGGCAAAGATAATGTTACGCGCTTACACCCCCTCCCACCCCCCTTAGTAAACACCCTGTATCGTGTGTTCAGAAATTGTAACACCAGGGTAACACTAAACAATAATGTATTTACTTACGAACTAATTACAACAAGGAAAAAGAGTATAAATTATAGAAACTCGATATATTAATAAATATATAAAAACCGCTGCCCAAGGAATCACTACTTCCACATCCAGATTCTCTATCCAAGTCACTCACAACGAAAAAAACTTTGCATGTGAAAATAACTGTTTATGGAACTTTAATAATATAATATTTGAAATCCTCTACCCCAAAAACCCATAAAACGATACCCCACATCGGTAGTGGGGTGGGGGGTGGTGATAGGGGGGTGGTAGTGGGGGTGAATGAAGTAAAAAAATATTTTGAGATTTCTGGTTTCTGTACATAGGTACACGAAATCACATTTTTTTTCATCCCCTTTAATAAGGGGGTGGGGGTAGTAATGGGGGTGGCTAATGCCAAAAATTTTTTGAGACCTTAGCTTCTCTTGTATATACTAAATACCAATTTTATGGATTATTACCTGCTTGATTGACCTATTTACCCCATATTTACCCCAATTTACCCCCCAAACTTTCGACGGAACAAGATGAAAATATAATCTAGTTCTAGATCTCGTTAAAGTACATACGTGTGCCAAATTTCAAGTCAATATCTTAAACGGTTCCAGATTAAACGTGCGCACAAAAAAAAAGTTACAGACAGACCGACAGACAGAAATTTTTTTTTCGCTCAAACTTAAAATTTCAACGTTTCATGACATTTTAAGCCTATTTGGACAATAAAAATTTTAAAAAATTTTTTTGTCGTTACTATACTTCCACTGGACGTGGAAGTAATTAACAACAACTGCTTGGATTACACGTATTGAACATTTTTTGGAGCAGCCTACGTATTTTTTTGAAATAACGAGATGTATTTTTCACAATACATACCTATATTTTCTACAAAACTCCATCGAAACGGTAATACATAAAAAAATTATGTGTTTATTAATAAGAATAAATAATAAAAAAACATGTTATGCTAATGATATATGATAATATTAGTTGTCTTCATCGATGTCCTCATTTATTGTAACACTGATATCTTTTACTGATAGTTTCGAAATATCGTCAACAAACCTTGCATATGATAAATTCATTTATAAGTAACAGAAAACTAAGTTAGTTAGTTTTCTGATTTGTTAGCTAGATTTGACTTAAACGACTTGGCATCTCGGCGGGTCTAGTTTTCTATACTGTTTTACATAAATTTTTGACAAATCAGACTAACTGCCTGGATATTTTCACCTCTATACATTTCAATTTCTGACCTTTCCATACTCGCTCATACGCCTTATTTCATTTAGCTACTTCAAGAACGAATTTACTAAAATTTTCACCTATTTATAATATGTGTCTAAATTATTTAGATTATCAGTCAAACCTTGATTTTTTTAACTGTAATGTTAATAATATAAAACAATGTATTTTCAGTCACCCTTGATAGTTTTTAGAATATAATATGCTGTTTATTAATTAAGTCTTTAATTTTCACTTTGCTTTCATCATGTAATTGACTATTCGCTTATCTCTAATTTTAATACTGATATGTTTATATTTTTTATAAACAATTTTTGTTTTTATTATTAGGTTTGTATTGTGTACCTATATTATCTACATTTGTTTGTATATTTCCTGCCCTGGATCTGGATCTGGATTGTTTGGCGGGGGGTGAGCATACGCTCACGTGCACTCAGGCCTCATAAGCGGGCCCATTGTGCTGCCCCCGTAAGTGGTGGCATGTCCACCGAGCCTCTCATTCCTCAAGCCAACCAACACTTGTGATGTATTTGAGGAAAAGACCAGGTGAGACGCCACCTATGCTGGCCATACTGGGCCAGAAATCCCCCAGTATGGATCCTCTTTTCGTTGAGAGAGCAGGGCAGTGACAGAGCACATGCTCGGCGGTCTCGTCATCCAGGTTACACCCCCTACACTTGGGGTTGTCTATAACTCCCAGTGTATGGAGGTGTTTGTTTAGTCTGCAGTGTCCTGTTAGCAATCCTACATAAATGCGCAGATTACTCCTGGACATCTGGAGACAGTGTTTGCCTAGCTTACGACTGGGTGTGGCCAAAGCCATTCTGCTATGTCTGCAGCTGCTCAGACCACCCCAACAGTCCGCATGGCGTTTAAGTGTATAGTTCTTTAGCAGCGAACTGTGGACTGAATCTGAGAGCGCTATTGCAGGTTCTGGACCATGCAGGGCGCTCTCAGATCCCTTGCGGGCTAAAGCGTCCGCTTCTTCGTTACCCTGAATTCCGTCATGTCCTTTTACCCAATGGAGCTGGACACTATTATTTTGTGCGAGCACATCTAGGGCCTTTCTAATATCCAGAACCAGCCCCGAGCCTGTCCTACAATTGTTTAGGGCAAGCAGGGCTGCTCTGCTGTCCATTAATATGCGCACCGTTTTACCACTGACGTTTGCCTTCGTGGTTTCTATTACCGCTTGCAGGATCCCCACTAGTTCCGCCTGGAAGATAGTGGCATGTGTGCCTAGCGGTATTATCGAATGTAGATCTAGGTCTTCTGAGTAAACCCCAGCTCCTGATCCACAGTCCATTTTTGAACCATCGGTATAGATTGATATGTCCGGCTCGTCATTACCGGACACGTTCAAACTCACCTCAAATTTCTTGTTGAAGTTATATATAGGGGGGATACGGTCAGTTCCCATTCCCAGAAGAGGAATTTGTTTTGTAGCCTCTTCTAGGATGCGGGCATGTCTCGTAGCCGTGCCCTTAATATACCATTGGCCTACAGATTGCAATCTCAGAGCAGTCCTCAACGCCACCTCCTCTATGTACAGATTTAGAGGGGGGATACAGAGTATAGTCTCCATTGCAGCTGTAGGCGTCGTTTTCATCGCACCAGTAACGCAGAGACATGCCAGTCTTTGAACATGCTCCAGTTGAGATGCTGCTGTTTTTTGCCTTACTCTGGGCCACCAGACTATGGCTGCGTAACAAAGCATGGGTCTTATCACAGCAGTGTACAGCCAGAGGGAGATTCTGGGTGAGAAACCCCAAGACCTACCGACCGCCCTGCGACACTGCCAGAAAGCCGCACATGCCTTGTTTATCTTAACTTCCAAATGTCTCTTCCAATTCAGAGTGCGATCAAGTTTGACCCCCAGGTACTTGACCTCACTCGCTAAGTGGAGTTGACTGCCCGATAATTTGGGCATTTTCATATTTGGTAGTTTCCTTTTCTTGGTGAATAGTACTAGCTCAGTTTTCTGGGGGTTAACTGAGAGAAAGTGTTCTGTGCACCAATTATCGACCAACTTGCATAAGTTCGCATAGCAAGCCCTCAAAGTTTCCATTTAGCAAGATGGTAATGTCATCTGCATAACCTATTGTGAAGAAACCAGAGTTATTGAGGCGGTGTACGAGGCTGTCGGCGACCATAACCCACAGTCTCTCCAGACCTTTCAATAGGAAGGAGGAGAGGCTGATGGGCCGATATGATTTTGGTAGGGAGTAGTCCGTACGTCCTGGTTTGGGTATGAATATTACCTTTATTTCCCTCCACTTCACCGGGGTGTATTTAAAAGCAATACACGCCCGGTAAATATGCACCAGGTGGTGGTGTATGTATTCCAGCCCCCACTGGAGTAGAGCTGGAAAGACACCGTCCATACCTGGTGATTTAAAGGGGAGGAAGGTGTTGATCGCCCAGGCTACTTTTGCATCGTCCACTGTCCCATTCGCGACCTCCCAGTCAGCTGCAGTAGCGACTGGGTGAGGTACGTTGGGCCAGTCCATACAGGACGACACAGTGCTGCCTGGAAACATTGTTTTTAGCAGGAGTTCAGAAGTTTCAGAGAGGTTGGTTGTAAAGGAGCCATCCTCTCGTTTCATGAGTCCTGGTTGCTGTTGGGGATCTTTGGAGAGTATCTTATTGAGCCGAGCTGCTGAGGCAGTAGATGCAACCCCGCTACAGAAAGATCTCCAAGACGCTCTTCGACTTTCGCGAATGGTCTTTTTCTACAGCCTTTGACTGTTCTTGTATGCCTCCCAGTCTTCGGCACTTTTAGACTCCATCGCTTTATTGACAAGTTTTCTTGTCTTCTTTCTCAGCCGGTCGAGTTCTTTGCTCCACCAGGGTGTTGCATGCCCCGTTCCGACTTCTCTTAAGGGACAAGAGTCCTCATAACTTGAAACGAGGGCTTCCTGTAACTTAACCACGTTACTATCAATATCCTCTATCGTTTCTATGTTATTTGTGTTGAGGGGCCCCAGGCGGCTAATAAGAAGTTCTTGGAACTGTGTCTTATTTGTCCGCCTAGGATTCCGGTAGAGGGTTCTTTCTACCAACCCCCCTTCCAAATTAAAGTGAATCCACCTATGATCTGACATGGAAACTTCCGTAGATACATGCCAGCTCTTGATGTATTTTGAGATGTCCCGAGATGCCAGAGTGATATCAATCACCGTCTGACTGCGCGAGGTAACGAAAGTGGCTTCGCTGCCTCGGTTGAGAATCTCTAAGTTAGTGGTTGCCAGGTATTCCACTACCGATTTTCCTCTGTTATTGGTATGTTCGCTGCCCCATAGGACATGGTGCGCATTGGAGTCACCACCAATGACGAGGTGTAGTTTCATTGCCTCACAGTACTCTACCAGCCTCACCATCTCTTGAGATGGGGGTGGTTCTACCGAGTCGCTTGGGAGGTAAAAAGACGTTATTAAAACTTGTTCTTTGCCGTTGCCCAAATCACAGTCCAAGCTCACTGTTGTCATATCCCGTGAGCTGAACTGTGGTGTGAGACTAGCTTGTATACCCTTTGGTACATATATACATGTCCTGGGTTTTTCTGCGGAAGGCAGATAAAATATTCTTCCGTTCAATTTGCCCAATCCAGCAACCCTGGACTTGATTATCCAAGGTTCCTGGATAAGGGCTATAATGTTTGGTCCACTGTCGAGGGAGCGACATATGGTAGCCACTGCCGCTCGACAGTGCTGTAAATTGGCCTGGACGAAGGCCAGCCGACTGGACGAAGCCGTTTTATCAGCTGGCGTCCGCTCCGGAGTGATCCGCAACGGCGTTGACTCCTGAGGGCCCCGCCGCCACAAGGGCGCCCAAACTTTCGGGCACCTCCATGGCTTCGGGAGCAGCAGGAGTCGTTGTCTCAGCCGCGTCTGAGGACTTATGCAGCCTAATAGTTAGGGAGGTGAATTTATAATTAATTCGTCCTCCCTTCTCATTTATGGCTGCACGGTCCTCATCCCCGACACCGAAAATGAGCAGCCGGCCTATCGGCTCCTTCCTTACGGCATCGTGAAAACGCAGCCATTTATTTACGTTAGCCCAGGTGTTCTCCGCCTGCAGGCGTCGCATCACCACCTCCGTTTCTTCCGGTACTCCCGGAATGAACAGGGCCGCTTTGCTCAGCCTGGGGAGCTGACCTACCTGGACTACGTGTAGGTTTGCCCCTTCCCATGGGTTGGGGTTCTTTGCAATATTTGCCGACAGCCACTCCAACGACCGCTCATCTCCGCATATGACTCTCATTTTCTAAGGCCCTGGATACACTTTCATCCAGTGCCTTACTAAGAATGTTTTCGATCAAATCCGCCTGGTCTTTAGTAATTCTACCAAGCGGATTCGATCTGTCAATGATAGCTACACGGAGGTGCGAAGTTGCAGCCTCCTTGTAGCTAAGTTTCTTCGAGGACGAGGAAGGGGAAGGGCCTGCCCTGTGAACCTTGGCCCTCCTACCGGTATTAGTTTCCGGCGAGGGCCCCGATCCAACAGAGCGACCCCTCTTCCTTCCTCCTGTCTGAAGGTTGGGATTTTGTCTGGGGTTACCAGACTGTTGGGGTTTGGTGTGCCTCTTACCCCTCCTACCAGTGCTAGCAAGAGTTGCCAGCCCACGGTTGGAAGAGGAAGAGGGCGCCTCGCCCCTTGAAGAGGTTTGAGGGACCTCTCCAGCTGCCCTAGTGCTAGCAGTGGCTGCCAGCCCATGGGAAGAGGAGAGAGCCCCCCTAGTTACTGAGGGCTCCCCAGCCCCCACTCCGGTGCCGACAGTGCTACCTGTCAGCTCCCGAGCAGGGGAAGGAGAATCCTCAGGGACTCTTTTTAGAGGCGAAATCCCGGAGCCAGTGGAGGTGGTTGCAGATGCCTCCGCCTCCGCCAGCTGACGGGCTTTACGCCTCCTTCTTACTTCGGCCCCACAGAGCCGTTTTCTCGGCCTTGTAGGGGCCTGATTTGTTTCGCTAGAAGGGTTCGAGGAACCCTCTAGCGTTTTTTTTTTGTTTTGTGTTTGTATTGAATCCATAATGGTTTTTTTTATATTCATCTCTCTGGCTCCCCACCCGCCATGGAGCCCAACTAGGGGATGTCGAACTTCGACATCAGGGCTACCAGAGAGATATAGCCTCGAGAGACGTGTTACACTAAGACGAGTGACAGATCCTGGGACGTGCCACTCCCCCGTGCCCCAACGTCTCACAGAGACTCACCCTGCCGGCCCTCTGACGGGACGGCGCAGCCGGTTGATCGTGGTGGGTTAGTCACAACCTCCCATTTAGGTGGAAATCCAGGCCGAAGTGGCGTGTTGCCCTGCCTGGCTAGGTGGGCTCAACCACCAGGATTCCTTCATCCCACCGTACGGGTCTCCACGCACGGCACAAACACGCGGGTGACCATAAAAAATACCCCCTCCAACTCGGTCACTAAGCGGAGAGGGGTTTCCTGCCCTTTAATTGGATGCTTCTCTGTGGGCAGCTGTATCTTTAAATAAATAAATAAACTATCGGCAAGAAGAGATTTTTTTTTTAGAAATAATATTTTCCGAGATATATTTAAAAAACACATTTTTAACCTCTTTACGCCCCTAGAAAACACCCTTCTGTACCCTTTGGAGTTAGAGACACATCGGTTTATTAATACTAAGAATGAAAACTGCAAAATCCCAAATATTCACTGACTACCTCATTTTTTCTTTTCTAAAATCTATTTTTCCTATACCATTATTCTATACTTTACATATAACAGTAACGATCTCATAGCAGTACATCAAAATTTACTGCCGGTCAATAATATGACAAGGTAATATTTATATACCTTGTAAAATAGCTTTTAAAATGAACCGATCTTCTCTTTGACTGCACCATCGCTCCAATAATCGTTCGACATGCAACTCAGGCACTGCAGCTTCTGCATCAGAAGGCCAGTTCCGTAATCTATAAATTTACTCGTAGAATATTCGGCAATTACCCCCGGGCAGTTGGAAGACCATTGTTGTAGGAAACGTTCACTGGAACGTAATTATTTTATGATGGTGGATAATTTATATAACACGTGACCTGAAATTTATTATTCTCCCAAAGAAATTAAACAGGCATTAAAATTATCTTAGGGACAAAGTAAAACTGGAACTATTCTCTGTAGCTATTGTACTGTTAACGAAAAATGTTTATTATGCAAAAAATTTAATAACTACTTAATAACTATTTAATAACTGGAATAATACAAACATAACTTTGACGTTTATGTCAAAGCCTGCTTTAAATCGTTAATGTGTCGTTCAAAAATGTATGATTTTTCTGTTTTTAATCGACTTCTCAGTCAGTTTTTAACCAATTTTAAAAAACTAAACATCGTTGGACAGTTCAGGAGTATAAATTCCAAAAAATTCGGAAATGTACAGGGCGATTAAAAATACTTGACAAAAACAATGTGATAAGACGCTATTTTGTTCTAGAGATTTCCAGAACTGCGAAAAAAAAATCTAGTGAAACCCGCACATGTTTTTCTCAATCCGTTTAAAAGTTATGAGGTATTAAAATGGGGGAAAATATAATAGGGCGCCCGGTGCTATACGGGGGCTTGCTAATATATAGGGTGTCCCTCTTTTATGGCCCCAATCTTCAGTTATTATTCATTCGATTTCAACCAAATTTGGATCGGTATCAAAGACCTTCATTATGACTTTTTCGAGTAAAACAAAACTTATTTCAGTAATTGGGGTGCATTTTTATTAATTAAGTAATTTTTCTAGAAGTCTTATTAGACATTTACTTTACTGAAAAACTAACGCAAGCTTTATCCAAGATTTAAAATTAAACTATAAACAATTCTTATCGGGACTCTTACGCAGCCGTTTATAGATATAATTGAAGTAGATATAATAGAATATAACAGATACGGATATAAATTTTACATATAAATAAGATATAAAAAAAATAATAAAGACATAGCAAGAGAAAAAAAGGTAAACACACACATGCCTAAATATACTGATACTGGTAGCTCAGGTGGAGTCTAAAAGTAGTTGGGAATTGAGAATTAAATACCTGTAATTGGATTAAGTACCTGTATCCATTTTATTACATTAATGTATTACAAATAATTATTTTATTCTAGTTTTGCGATGTTAAAGCACTACTTAATTTTCGACGGTGCTATGAAGGTGTGGTGGTAGCTAGTAGCCGAAATATTCATTATTGAGGATTCTGCCCATGGAGACTTTTGTTCAAGATAACAATATAAAAAAAAATCCAGACAATTTCGCTGAAACCCAAGAAGATTATGGCGGGGTTCTTTAGTTAATAAAATAAGGGAACAAAATACATGCTAACGTGCTAACCAAAATAAATTGCTTGGAAAATAAATGGCTTGAAAACTAATTGAATTATTTCTGAAAGAAAAAGAAATAATGATAAATTATTATGAGCTTTTATTTCAAGAGATGTTTATTAAATTAATATTTATAAATAGTAATTTATACAAATGTTTTTATTTCATTGATGAGAAGTTTGAAACGGCAATCCCATGTGTGGAAAAAAGACACTTTATGCATGAGTTTTGTAAAATATATTTTCTGTTCTTAATTTCCATATTTAGATAAATAAATGAAACCCGCACAATAAATATCAACATTCAGTGTGTTTCACTTCTCGTGAAGACACCCCCGTGTCTTTTTTATTTGTGGCCCAATTCATTTCAAATTTTTATTAGCCATACAACTCCATAAGACGCCGACCTACTGCGATAAAAAGAAAATCGCAATATTCGAGAAATCATAGTAGGCTAGAGATAGACAAAAATTTTATTACCGAAAGTTGTTCAGAATCAATGGATATGCCCCCTGTAAAATTTTGTGAAAATCTGAATATTTTAAAAAAAAATTCTCGTGAAGAAACCTCTCTTATTTTATTTATTTGTGGTCGAATTCATTTCAAATTTGTATTAGTTATAGAACTCCATGAGACGATTTTATCTAACATATAAAGAGAACTTTTTACAGCAAACGAAACTCATGCACATTGCACAATTATTATTGAAATTATTTGTTATTTAACTACACGTGTTTGCAAAATTTCAGCTCGATTTGATAACGGGAAGTGGGTAAATTTGATACATACATACGTACAGATTCCCAAGTATTATAAAACCACTGAAAAAAAGAAAACGATATTACATTTAAGTTGATGTGTAATAATAAAAAGTGGCCCTTTTAGAGTTTTATTGAATGCCGATTTTTGTTCACAACTTTCTTTTATTGGAAAAAGTTATCTTTAGGTGTTAGATAAAATAATCTCATGGAGTTGTATATCTGATAAAAATTTGAAATAAATTCGGCCACCAATAAAAAAGATACACGAGAAGTGAAACAAATTTTTTTTTTTTGAAAATATTCCGATTTTCGCAAAAGGAGGCATATCAAGTGATTTCGAATAACTTTCATTAACAAAATATTTGTCTATCTCCAAGCCTACTATGGTTTCTCGAAAATTGCGATTTTATTTTTATCGCAGTAGGCCGGCGTTTTAGGTCTAGGCGGCATTAATTTATTGAATAAAGTCGTCTTATGGAATTGTATGGCTGATAAAAATTTGAAATAAATTCGGCCACAAATAAAAAAGATACATTGATGTCTTCACGAGAAGTGAAATACACTGTTTATTTAAACGTCAACACACAAATCCATAATCTGATATCAATTGTTTTCAATATACTCTGAGACCCGACTATACTGATGTATTAAATAATGGGTAAAGGAAACTTTCCATTTGAAAGTTTCCGAAACGAAATTTTGATAAAAATGAAAGTTTTCAATAAAATATTGGAATATTCGAATATTCGAAATTTTCCAAAATTCCGGAAAAATTTTCTTTGGGAACTTTCGGAATATTCAAATATTTTACTGAAAACGTTCATTTTTATCAAAACTTCGTTCCGGAAACTTCCAAAAATTCCCTGGAAACGTTTATTGGAAAGTTTCCTTTACCCATCTCTAAAAATAATGTTACCTTTTTTCACATTTCTTAGTGCTTTTATAATAATAATAATATGTCTTTATTTATCAGTTGCAAAAAGTAACAACAAAAGTAGGGATTGCATTACCGGTTAACCAGTAAACAGGACAAAAAACACATGACGATAATTACCGGTTATTTTAATTTTTTACCGGTTATTTCGGTAAAGTCTGAACTTACGATATGTCACGTATTCAACGTTTCTATTTATGTCAGTGACTAGTATTCTCTAAATATAGAGTGACTGTCCCAACACTGAGCACTTTTAACAATAAATAAATAATATTATAAAAAGTAAAACCCAAACACCAAGCCCTAAGTAAGACAAGTAAGAGAGACAGGAAATTGAATATTTCACTGCCTTAAATATCCGTGGAAAACATTTAGAAGAATGTTATTACCAATTCTTATTAACTTATTGACCTACCAATATCGATAGAGGAAGGGCATTTTCAGTTGGTGGTATTCTATGTACAAATATCAGACGACTAACAGAAACAGCTTTGAAAAACTAGCTCTTTTAATGGGCTATTTTTAAAAATATTGTATTTTTAGATTAGGTATTCAGTAAATGCCCTATTTGAGTTTATGTTTGTAATTTTTGTTATTTACAGAATAATTATTTATTTAAATTTATTTCATTTATATTTTTTCCTTTTGATAAAAAAAACCTTTTGTTTGTTCATTATAATAATAATAATAATACATTTATTTTACTCAAAATAAAAATGGTACAAATTGAACTGTAGAGCTCTTCTTCCATTTGCCCAAATACAAGTAACCTAAATCTAAGATTATAAAAAGATTATAAAAAAATATTAATATATAGAAATCTAAAATTTCAAGAACAAAATAATTATTTTATTTGTTAATATTCATTAATGAATTGTAATAATCTAACAAATGTTATATTTTATAATAATAATAACAATAATAACAACAGCAGCACTCAGACATGCGAGCAGACAAGGGGAACGGGTAGACCCCACGAAGCGAAACAAAAAGGTTAAAAGTAAATAAAATTATATCGGAAAAAGAAAAAGAAATATACGCGCATCCACAACTCAGTATCAAGTCTCCTGCTTCTGATCAGCCAAAATGTAATTTTTGACAACTTTAATAAAACAAATTTTTGATTTATATTGTTTATATTCATTTGGAAGTTCATTCCAAAGATGAGATGCAAAATACGTAAATGATCTTTGAAAAATCGCAGTTTCATGCTGAGGCACCAAAAAATTTTGTATGTATCTTGTATTATGCAAGTGATCTCGGGAAATTAACTTATTTCTTAAGTACTGAGGTTCGTCATTATGAATTATTCGCCAAATAAGTGTGAGCATGTGTAAACGTCTACGGTTTTCCATGTTTAATATGGTGTGTTTATTTAGATGTGGTGATATATGTTGTCTATATGGGATACTGTAAATATAACGCATACATGAATTTTGAGGTTTTTGAATTTTCTTTTTTGCTGTCGCCGATAATAACTTTCCATATACAACATCACCATAATCAACTAAAGATAATACGAGTGAATCACAAAATTTTGATTTACACTCTCTAGATATGTTTTTCGGAAAACTGTATAATTTTTTCAACCAACTGTAAGCGAATTTCAATTTGGAAAAAATATGTTTCTCAAAGCCTAATTATATTAATTATACGTATATAAAAATGTTTTTTGTTAAATTTAGATAATTTTGTACATGGAAAAAGACAATTGCCATTTTCGCCACCTTAACCGTTCATTCTAAAAATTACCGGTAAATACCGGTTAACCGGTTATTTACATTTTTATTTACCGATTTACCGGTTATTAAAACTTCCGGTAAATTGCAATCCCTAAACAAAAGAATATATGATGGGAGGTGGCGGTATCCAACAGAGCTGCTCATACAACCACCCCATTGCAAATTAATACATAGAAGCCACTATTTTAATAATAACAAATGCGAACTCTTACTAACTAAACAAGTGAGTGTTCTATTACGTCAGATCTCGTTTGTTGTAAATTAATGTTCTAAATTTATTCCGAAAAACAGCAGTGTTGGAAGCTGCCTTGATGTCGTCCGGTATAGAATTAAATATTTTTACAGAGTTATAAGAAAAGCTACGCTGGAACATAGCCGAATTGTGTCTAGGAACAGTGAATAGTTCTTGATGTCGTGTGATACGTTGATGAGTGTCACTGCCTTTAATAAGTTTATTGTGGAGGTATTGAGGTAGCTTAAGACTATCTGTTTTGTAGATTAAGCAGGCCATGTGAATTTGAAAGCGTTCTTCGAGCTTGAACCACTTAGAATTCTTCAATGCCCCTGATATATGATCGAATTTTCTAATATTATAACTAAACCTAATGCACATATTTTGTATTTTCTGAAGGCTATTTTTATCCCTCTGTAGTAGGGCTGGCCAGTATACAATATTACAGTATTCAAGATGCGGGAGTATCAAAGAATTAGATAATCTCAACTTGACCTTGGTACTAAAAATATCCTTATACATATACAAAATTTTTAATTTATTAATTGAAGCTTGAATTACATCTGATACATGAGAGGTAAATCTAAGATCAACATCCATGTTAAGACCGAGATTTTTACAATTTTTGACTGGTTCAAGCTCAACATTGTTAAGAACAATTTTAAACAAGGTTTTTGAATTTTCTTTTTGAGGGATTATTGACAATAAAGTCACTGCTTCGACCAAACACCAAAACCTTCATCTTTCTCTCATCAAGGATTAACCCATGTGCACCGGAATATCTACCAATCATGTCTAAATCTGAGTTGATATGAAGAACGGCTGATCATAAGTAAAGGAGTAATATACTTGCGTATCATCAGCGTATTGATGCGATTGACAGAATTTTGAATGCTTATATAGATCTGTAGTATAAAGGGAAAACAGTAAGGGTCCTAATATACTACCCTGAGGCACACCTTTTTTTAAAGCAATGAATTCGGAAAACTTGTTATTTAAAATAACCCTTTAATGTCTATTATTTAAATAGTTTTGAAAAAACTGAAGTGCTATGTCGCTGACAGCAAAATATTTAAGTTTAGTTCTCAGGGTAGTATGATCTAAAGCAGTGGTTTTCAACCTGTGGGTCGCGACCCCCTGGGGGGTCGCGGAGCAATCCCAAGGGGGTCCTGAGTTATTGAGAAAAAAAAACAATAAAGTTAAATCATTTATTGTAAAATCTAAGAAAAAGTTTGGGACGGGAAAACATTTTTTTTTTCGGAATTTGGATCCCCCCCGTTCTTTAGAAAAATTTTGGGATAAAAAATTTTTTTTTCGGATTTCTCTCCGTTCATTAAAAAAATTTTTTGTTATATGCACGCTGCTGTGTTACCCCCTCCCCCCCCCAAGCTCAAGGTCCAGATCCGCCCTTGATCCAGGTTGGGGGGTCGCGAGAGGGTAAACTTGTTTTTTCTTTTTGTAAGGGGGTCGTGGTTCGAAAAAGGTTGAAAACCGCTGATCTAAAGTATCAAAAGCCTTACTGTAGTCCAGTAAAATTAGACATGAATTCTTATTGTTGTCGCTAGTTCGAAACAGATTATCAGTTACATTAAGTAAAGCAGTAGCTGTACTATGATGACGACGAAAACCAGACTGAGTCGGAGCTAAAACTTTATTTTTATTTACGAAGTCACTTAACTGTCTCTGTACAATTTTTTCTAGTAACTTAGACATGACTGGTAGAATACTAATAGGCCTAAAATCAGAAAGACGCGAAGGATTGGTGTTCTTAGGTACAGGAATGACGTTTGCATTTTTCCAAGACTTCACCTGTTAACAAACATTTATTAATAATAAAGGTAATATGATTGCTTAAATGTGGAATTAGAAATAATAACATTTTAATAGATATGCAAATTAAATACACATACATATATATTTTTTCTCTATATATAGTAACGCAGGTAAAAATTAAAAAAAAAGTTCTTATTTCTTTTTTTAAGTGAATCATTCTTTTTCCTTCTCTTTTTTTTTATTATTAATATTACAACTGTTTGGAATTTACTATTGCTTTTAAATGTTCTTGAATTATAATACTTTATGGAACCTATTTATAAAGTATTTATAATATGTAATTATACATGTTGTAAAATGTAGGAACCATATTCTGCAAAATTTTTGGAACAGAATTTGTTCATTTGGACTACTTAAATCTTACGGCAAATGTATTAATATACCATTTCGCTTTTTGTAATTGTAGTCAGATTTTTGTTGTTTTTTTTTTAACCGTTTTTATTTATAAGAAATATAATATAAGTAATTATATAAAAATTTAGTTTAATAGGTTTTCTCGGTGTAATGTACAGTATTAATTACGTACAGTATTAATTTTTTTTTCTAATGTATATGGGGAGGTGGAAGATAGCTTAGGCTAACCTCTTCCTTTTGTGTAAACTATTTTGTGCACAATAAACGTTTATTTATTTATTTATTTTATATGCCATCGGATCCCACTGCATTAGATTTAATTTTAAATAATATTTTTTCAACATGATCCACGGTTACAGTTGTAATATGAAATTGCTCCGATAAACCTGGCTAGTTTATTTACATAGGTAGTTTGAATAAAATTCTCGTTAATGACATTTGGTTGCGGTAAGTTATTCACAAAAAAATTATTAAAGTTATCAGGTGAGTCACTGTCAAGAAATGAAGAAAAATATCTGCATTAAAGCAGATGTTTAAATATTTAAGAGTTCGCCAGAAATTTTTCGGGTCTTTTTTAAATGCATGTTGTAGATATGCTTTCTTTTCTGATTTAACAGCCATATTTACAATATTCCTAAGATTTGTATATTCACTCCTTGCCTCCTGTTTTTAATCTTTTATACTTAGTTAATGCTTTGTCTCGCAATTTCATCATAAATATGAGATTGTCTGTTAGCCAGGGAGCTGGCGGTTTAGTTATTCTAGCAGTTTTATAGGGAGCATGAATATCAAATAGGTTCAAAATGTTATTATTAAAAAAATTAACAATGTCATCAGTTTCCTCTAAATCATAAATATAATCCCAATAAACACCTTGTAAATCTTGTAAAAATATGTCGTAATTAAATTTCGAGAAGTCTCTGTATCGGTTATTCGAGTAGGTTCGGTAATAATTTGGTTTAATCCGTATTTAAGTAAAAGTTTGCTGAACATTGAAAAATTATGGCATTTAAGAAGTCTACATTAAAATCACCTCCAAATATTACATAATCAAATTCCGGCAATAGACTTACTAAAACATTTTCTAAGTGATCCAAGCATACATTAAAATTCATATTTGGTGGCCTATACAGACACAATTTTTTACCTGCAATTTTAAGGCTGAATCCAGAGCTGTTCCAACGGGCTATCCTGATTACCAACATCTACAATAGTATATTTATAGCATTTTTTTAAGTAAAATGCTACACCTCCGCCTCTGCCCTCACGATCCTTTCTAACGATTTGATAACCTGGAATAGATATACCATAGTCCGACAGAGCAGGGTTGAGCCAAGTTTCATGGGAGCTACCAGCTGTTAATTCGGAGAAAAAATAGATAAAACAGAGAGTAATGAAATACCGGTGACATATAAGTACATACCTATTTAGAAAAATATAATAAAAGTATATAATATACAAATGTGAATACAAGTTTACATACATATACCTATATCCTACTAATAGAACACATCTGCACGTACTAAAAATTAACGCTTCTCCAAGTAGAAGTAAGATTAAGCTCAGTAGTAATTCATTTATTTACAAAAAATAAACATAATTTTCTGCTTGTAAGTATAAATTTATGATTAACAAATACGATAGAATATCACATAAAATGCATGAAAGTAAAAAACACAATGTACATTGCAGAGCTGTAGAATGAAGTTACAAAAAACACAACATTATAAAAATAGTAAAAAGTACGGTGGAGTACAAAAAATATACTCACGTATAAAATGTGCAAAAATACATGAGGTTTAAGATTAGCTGGTTGGAGTTGGTGCTACCAGTTCAATTAAATTTAAGACAATATTTTATAAATTAAAAATATAAATAGCTCATTATTACATTCCACATTTTGAGAGAAAATGATGAAAATGATGTAATTACCAGATCCATTATTTTCGCTTTTAAGCAGTGGAATACAAATCATTTTTAGAGTTTATCACAACCTTCTTATTTTCACTGGAGTTCCATACATAAACTTTTCCACCAGCAGACCATACCTTGGTATTGCCAAACTTCTTCTTCGCAGCAACGAGAATTTCATACCGCCTGGGAGTCAGGTCCTCGAATATAGTAAATTGCGATTTTTGAGCAATTTTTTAGCATTGAAAACTTCATTTCTTATAATACTATAAACAAAGTTTACCACAATGGTTCGTGACCTGACAGAAGAATTATCATATCTTCCCACGCGAAATACATAGTCGATATCACGTACACTACAGGGAACTTTAAGTTGTGTATTAATAAACGCAATTATTATATCATAAACATTCTCTCCTTCAGCCTCGGCAAAACCATGAAATCTAAGCGAATTTTTCTTGAGGGACTGCTCAATAAAATCATAATTTTCTTCAATATATGCAATTGTTTTAGAATTCGATTCGACCTTAGCATTGAGGGTTTTCAAAAAATCAGTGATTTCACACAGTTGATCTTCTAGTTTTTCAAACTGTTTGCTCATTTTACCTTCTAATTGATTAGCAAAATTGGCACATACCTTACTGATTATTTTTTCGATAGAAGCATCAGTATTAGAGTTACTATCATCGCAATTGTTAGCAGCACTTCTGGTACTTTTGCTCCCTCCACCCATGATAGCCACGAGTTTATTGACGAGGTACAACTAGACCTGCACACTGTGCACACTATAAGAGGTTAGGATTATTTTCAGATAATTATTAGAAAATGTAATCGAGGTAATTTCAAACTGCACATAATTTTATTTAGGTGTGTCCCAAAAGAAAGATAATTGTGGATAAAACACCGTTCACTTAATAAACTTTATACGGAGGATAAAGACGAGTTTACTCATGCATGGCTAGCAGCTTACTTTTATTATTATTATTATTATTACGTCGACCTGTAACTAATAGCGAAATAGCGCTCGAAAAACGCCCCACGCTTTTATATTCAAATATTAATTACAAACACTGCCTATACTAAGGCCCTTACGGGGTAGACAGAGAGAACAGGTTAGATGATTATTTTTTGTTTTTAAGTGCATTGTTTATAAAAGCATGTTTTTTTAGTTTTTTAAACTATTGATTTATTTGATGTTACCATAAACATTGCATAAAGTGCATAAAGTGGTACTTTTTTCACGGGTGAAAAAAGGGACTTTATGTATAGTTTTTCAACAAAAAAATGCCTAATATGATTTCTCGAAAAATCGACTCTTTTTTTCTTAATAAAAATGCACGCCACTGACTGAAACAAGTTTTGTTTCACTCAAAAAATAAGTATTTAAGATCTTTGATACCGATCTAAATTTGGTTGAAATAGAATGACCAATAACTGAGTTACGAAGGTGTTTCCACTTGAATGGGTCACACTGTACATAAAAGTGAAATTTCTTACTCTAGAGTAACCGGTTAACCGGTTAACAGGACAAAAAACACATGGCGATAATTACCGGTAATTTTAATTTTTTACCGGTTATTTAGGTAAACTCTGAACTTACGATGTCACGTATTCAACGTTTCTATTTATGTCACTGACTAGTATTCACTAAATACAGTGTGACTTTCCCAACACCGAGCACTTTTAACAATAAATAAATAATATTATAAAAAGTAAACTCCAAACATCAAAAAAAATCGAGAAAAATGTATGTTACTTTTTTCGTAGTAGCCATGTGTCAAACTAAAAAAGTCATTGAAATTATTAAAATCTGACATTTCACGTTTTCATCTTGATTTCTGTACACAAAATGAATTAGAAAAAGCGATTTGGTGATGTTTCACAAGAAAATATTAACGAAGCTATGAATGAAAGTGTCCCAGTTAAAACGAGAAACTAAAAATTCTATATGGAAACAATTTAAAGCTTTTTGCAAAGAGCATTATTCCCTTGAAAAAGATACGGCTACTATGATGAAGAACTTGCAAATATTTTGACTGACTGGGGTCATAACATGATAAAAAACATCAGAAAATGTTTTTATTTTTTATTATAAATCGTTATTTTTAAAACATTAAATAAACAGTTTTGTTGTTTTAATAATTATTTTAGATAATATTTTTTAATCATATATTAATCTTCTGTAATACACACGAGGTTGATTTTCAACTTGGGTAAATTTTTTTTTGAGTGACTCAAACCTATTTTCCATGAAAATTATGCTCGAATTAAGGGACATAGAAAAAATCGCTCCACTTCGTGTCGCAATTTTTTCATGCCCTTAATTTTCGAATAATTTTCATGCGAAAACAGGTCGTTAATATAAATAAGGCATTTAAAATAAAATAAAAATAAAAAAAAAATTTTAATTGTTGTTGTTCGTTCACGTATTCTGTCGTTAATTTATCTTGCCGAAAAACACTCGATCTTTTCTTTTATGGATAAATTTCTTTTTAACTCAAAATTTTTCCGATCAGTAATTTTGCTCGAAAAACTGACATTTGACAAAATCGCTCGACCTCCGGTCTCGCGATCTTTTCATGTCAGTTTTTCTTATAAAATCAGTGATTGGCTGAATTATTTCGTTACAAAGAAAAATTTATCCGATAAAAAAAAAGTTCTTGTGATTTTACTGTTGATAAAAAACCTTTTGTTTATTCATTATATTAAATATACGTATATGAAAATGTTTTTTGTTAAATTTAGATAATTTTGTACACGAAAAAAGACAATTGCCATTTTCGCCACCCTAATCATCCATTCTAAAAATTACAACAACAACAACAACAACAAGCATTTATTAATATTCACATACAATAATGCGTCATTCCAGAGTCCGGCCCGGAGCCAGCCAGACAACCACGGCGAACATCGCCGAGGTGGGTGTGAGGTTGGGCGGGGAGGGTCCGGTTTGGCGGTGACGAAAATTAATTGTAAGTTGAAACCCCTGCCTAATGGGGAAAGGCTTAAATTTAACAGTATCGTGCAACGTAGTACACGAGGGTACTTAAAAATAATTAAAATTAAAACTGTAAAACTATCGATTTCGCGCACACGCGAACACTTACAAATTTTGATTGCTGGCACGGGAAAACAAAACTCAACGAAAAAACCCGTTTGAGACAATTCCACCCTGGTAGTCTTCCTAACGCCAGGAAAGTGTCATGGATAGTTAAAAGTGTGTAATGTTATGTGAAATTGTTGTTTGTTAAAAATTTATTGGTCGAGACTGAATTTATTCTAAAAATTACCGGTAAATACCGGTTAACCGGTTATTTACATTTTTATATCCGATTTACCGGTTATTAAAACTTCCGATAAATTGCAATCCCTACTTTAGAGATGAAAATATTTTCATCTCCAAAAGTTAAAATGAAAGAAATCATGTCAAATTATGTCAAATTTGACATTTTCATTTTCACTTCTAGAGATGAAAATATTTTCATCTCTAGAGTAAAAAATTGTCACTTTCATATAGAGTAGACAGTGGAAACATTGTTATTTCCATACATATGTAAATGAGTAGAATTTATTTAGTCGTCGATTTCTATATTATCTATGGGGATTAGACATCAAAGATATAGGTAGACAGTTTGAACATAGAACATTATCACCTGCAATAAATAAGGATAAACATAATCACTCAATGTAGTTTAAACTGTAATACAATCTTATTTAAATCCGGAAAGAAAACGAAAAAGCATTAGATAAATGGGTTGTTGATAGAATAATTTATAATTCATCCCTCTAGGGGATTTTCCGGTCGCCTGATAACAAATAAAAAATGTGGCTAGATCTTTATAACCCTAACGGGCCAGCGTTTCGGATAGGCCGGAGAGAGATAGCGACACTAGAAAATCCCCTCGAGACGGCATCTTCACGGCCAATTCATCCATCTTAGTCTTGTCTTGTCCATATTTAGTTGGCCACTAATTTATCTTATGTACATGACGATCCCTAATGGCCTCATCTATTCGATGTCGATAAGAGACGGTCAGAGATTTCTAGCTGCGTTTTAATGGATTTTCAGGATTTTACGCTGAAACTGGAGGGTTTTCAAATATTTTACCAGGGATATCAATGTCCCATTTACTTACTCGCCAACTCGTATAACTGTATTAGACCGGGTGCTAGCGACAGACTTGGCGGACTCATTTTATTAACTTTGTTAAGCTGTTAAGAGCAATCTCGCGTTGTACATCAATACGCTAACCTTGAATTTTAAGGTTATCGGGTGCAGTTAAACCCGTAAAACTTAGGTTGTACTTGGAGTTGCACCAAACTACCCGGTGTTAAGCTAACCCCATATTAAAATTTAACACTGGTTTAAAATTTCGCGAGTTGTACCATTTGAATTAACCCCGGTGTTAACAACACAGAGATAACTAATTATAATAATAATAATAATAATAATAATCTTTATTGGCCACTTGTGATACATAGTAGTATATATATGGCAAGTCATGATATAATATAAATATAAATAAATATATAATACTAATAATATTAAACAAACATTATTACAACGAAATAAATGACAATACAAAACAAATGGAACAATAAATATAAGGTAGGTACGTCAATCAGTCAAGAAATATTTAAAAGAAAAAAAAATTATCTGGATACAAATTCATCAACGCTATAGAAACCATTTTCTAGAGAATTTACAGATGTACAACTTTTATAATAGGTGTTGTTCCAGTTTGGGCCATAAAAACTGAGTTAATCGCGAATCTGTGGTTTCCGCGACCTTCCGACGCGGTTTTCACGAACTCCTCCAGGTTTATCTTGGCGTAACTACCAAGTGTTATTCAAGACGTCCAAATAAACACAATAAAAAGAAAATTGTAGTACCTGATTTTGGCAGCAAAAGTCTAATTCGCCTGGAGTATAAACCTTAAAATAAATAAGAACAACAAAGAGCAGCCATTTTTAAACAATCGATGATAACTTAAACAATGATGTAACTATTTTGACAAAATTTTAGGAAACGATATTTCCAGTGAAGCTAAATCGTCGTACCAAATTTTAAGTTGGTATGTATGTTGGTATGTTGACAACAACGCCTAGAAAACAAAAGCAAAGTTTGTTTAATTTTTTCTTTAAACAAATTCACTTTTCTTATCAATATTTTGCCCAAAAAGAATATCATATCTCGGCTTCCAATTGGCGTAGGAATAACTTTTTTGGTTTAAATTGTTTCTTTCTTTATGTGCTTTCAGCACATGCTAATAATTTTTATTTCAAATATGCAAAAAATTTCATAAACTTCACTAGAGTTTAAATCAACACTTGATGAAGAGTTTCCTTTTTCTACATGCAAATGCCTTTTTGGGGTAATAGTCGATCATCCAATAATTTACAGAAGCTATTTTATTGTAAATTAAGTGAAAACTCTGTAAAAATTACCACCGAGAAATGAAAAAATGTGCATTCTTGCTGAAATACTTACTACCTAAGTACAATCCATAACTTGTATAATGAACTGAAACACAAGAGGGAGAAAAACAAAACCTCAACAATTATTACCAAAGGAAACAAGAAAAAATGGGTTCTATTGTGAGCACTACTTCCAAGCGAAAGATAATGTGACTCATGACACCTCTGATTCGAATTTTGACATGGATAACAGAGAGATAATGATTTATGATTATGAGAATATTAAGTAATATTATATTTGTTTTTTGTTACTTTTAGTTTTTGGAATATAAGTTTGCTTTTAATTTTTTGTATTTTTTACTAAAATAAATAATGTAACTGTTTAGTATAAACAAAACATTTGTATAATACTGTTGCTGCTATTGAAATCCTATCAATTTTGATCACTAAACCACCAATTTTTTATAATCAGTACACTTTAAACTCAGTTATCTCAAATGTTACTTGTATCCTTTTTATTCCAACCCCTTCAATTTATTTAAAAAAATCGTTAATGATTTCAGTCAACGACACTATCTTTTCACATAATTGAAACGCCCCTGTTGGGCCTTATCCCACTACAGCAGAAGTTTGTGGAGTAATCTCGCAGCTAAAAAATTCAAATTCGTCAGGGGATGATAATATTAGTAACAACTTATTAAAGAAATGTAAGAACCTTAACAAATTTGATAAATAGTTCATTAAGTCAAGGTATATTTCCAGATAAGCTAAATCTAGCCAAAATTATACCCAGGCCTGTTTCTATTCTTAGTTCTTTGGCGAAAGTCTTTGAAAAAGTTGTTGCTAAAAGAATTTTAAATTTCTTTGATAAATATAATCTATGTAACTGCAATCAGTTTGGGTTTCGAAAGGGTCTACCTATAACTACAGCCATTATTCATGTACTAAACCTATTGTACAAGAATTTAGATTAACATAATTCAGTTGTACTAAAATGAAAATAATAATTTTATCCAAGGGTTGTGCTGAATGTTATTTATATAGGTGAATATATAATAAAATAGATCGATCGATATCCTGTATAAAAGTACCTACTTATATAGGCACGATGTTAGGATAATCACTGAAAAAATACATATTCATAGTTATACCTAATATTCTGTTACATCAAATAATTTTAAAACCTTGTAACGCGCAAGAAATTAATTTAGTTTAAATTATTTCTCCCCTTTTTATCTGCGCTTCAAGCTTTTCAAATTATTTTATGTAACAGGATATTAGGTATAACTATGAGTATTTATTTTTTCAGTGATTATCCTAACATCGTGCCTATATAAGTAGGTACTTTTATACAGGATCTCGATCGATCTATTTTATTATATTCACCTATATAAATAACATTCAGCACATCCCTTGCATAAAATTATTATTTTTATTTTAATACAACTGAAATATTGAATAAAAGCTTGTTTTTAAAAAGTTTTTAATAATTTCATTTTCAACTTTTTAGTTTTGTCTTAATCTGTGCAGTTCAGTGTAACCGTCCGCCATATTGAATTTAATGTGTCATTTTATTTTTCATATTCTTCTCAGCAAACCCTTTCATTTGATACCCATATCATTTGGGTGCATAGAAAATAACTCGGTTCGCCATCTTTGGGAGTCCGCCATATTGGATTTAGAATGACGTCACTTGTATGCAAAATTTCAGCTCAATCGGTTGGGGATAACTGTTTTAAAATTCAGTTGCAAGATTTGACCCATACTGACAAGGCAAGTTAAATAAAAGCTTGTAAAAAATATGTGGGGATTTTCTCAGATCTAAGCAAAGCCTTTGATTTAGTAAATCATGAAATTCTTATAGACAAACTAGAATGTTATGGTGTCACAGGTGTTAGACTAGTTCAAAAGTTACTTAGATATTCAGGCCTATGATGGAACGTTTACGTTATTCATAACAATCATAACAGCCATGTTACCGTCATCTGTCTCTCTCTCATATATTTTCTGGTAAGCTCTCAATATAAGAATAACGTAAACGTTCCATCATAGGCCTCAATAGAAGATACTACGTATATGTTAATGATAGTAAGTCGAACAACCTCGAATCAATTATTGGTGTACCACAAGGTTCTATCCTTGGGCCACTACTTTATGTAATACAAGTAAATGACAACTCTATAATGTATGCTGATGATACATCCTTGTTAATATGTGAATATGTGAACCAAAAATAGTGGAGGTAACTAGTAATGCAAATACACAACTCCAAAACATACAACAGTGATACAATAATAATTATTTAATACTAAACAGTAGAAAATCTAGCTTCATAAGATTTAATGTATCGAATAATAAACTAGATAATAGTTTGTTAATAAAAATCGATAGTAGATCTGTGGAACAAAGGAACAGTATAAAATTTTTAGGAATACATATCTGATAACTGCCCTTGGAGTGTACATATAGAGGAGTGTACATATAGAGGCTGTATGTAAAAGAATTTCACCTGTTTGCTATTGTATAAATCAGTTGAGAAAAATTATTGATTAATCTACACTTCTGATTTACTATTATGCTCACTTTCACTCAGTGATTTCGTATAGTATTATTGCTTGGAGTAGTTCTAAAGAAAGTGAAAGAATTTTTAAAATGCAGAAAGAGGTAATAAGACATAAAGTAGGGGTGAATCAAAGAACAAATTGTAAATCTATCTTTACTGAGTTGGCAATATTAACATTACCTTGTGTCTACATACTACAGTTATTAATATATGCTAAATCCGAAATTAACCAGCTGAGTCATTTAAATAAAAATGATTATAACACTCGAATAATAATAATAATAATAATAATAATGTTTATTTGAATTTAAAAGATTAGATACATCATTTGACAAAGAAAGAAATTTTCCAAATAAACACTCAGGTTTCACAGAAGTATTCTAGTAGATACTTGTTTGTGATGTTGGGAGTGTGGACATTTTATTATTACATTTATATCTAATATCTATGTATAATATAATATTTACACATAATTACACATATACATTTACTTACATACTAGACACTATAAAATCAAATATACACATACCACATAACTTAATAAATAACGATAAGTAAATAAACACATCATATAAATCTCAATAACTTCTCAAAAAATTGCCTTGCAGGATATTATTCATTTGGTTCCTAGGAAATTCCAAAATCCATGTTTTTACTTTCTTTTTAAACATAAACATATTTTTCACATTTCTTATATCATCAGGTAAGTAGTCATATAATTTTACAGATAAATAAGTGTGATTCTTTACACCAACTGTTTTATAAACTTTTGGTTTTACTGTAATTATATTTTTTAGTCTGGTGTCATAACCATGCTTCTTAAAAATCTATATTTTTTGTTTTTTGAAGGTTCATTAGAAGAGAGTAACCATATAATTGATGGATGTCCATAACAGTCATTTCTTGTAGCAAACTATTACTTGAATAAGTATATTCTTTATTTAATATAATTTTTAAAAACCACTTTTGTAAAACCATTAATTTATTCAAATAACAATTTGCCACTGCTCTCCAACCTATTATTCCATAGGTGAAATGCGTCTGTATTAATGCAAAATATAATGTCTTTAATTGACTAATACTTAGGTACTGTTTCAGGAATCTGAAACGTGATAATAAATATCTAGTTTTATTTGTAATATAATTTACTTGCAAATCCCAACGAAGGTGTTTGTCAATCTCAATACCTAAGTATTTCATCGATTTTGCTTCCTCAATGATTAGATTTGATGATATGTTCAAAGGACCGAAATTTGGGAGATTATTCACTAAGGATGTAAAAGGAAGGTATTTGGTTTTCATGTTATTTATAGTTAAGATATTTGTGTCAAACCAATTTTTGATGTTTTTGAAATCCTTCTCTACTATTTGTTTTAGGTCCTGCCACGGGTCTGCACTATAAAATATAGCGGTGTCATCAGCAAAGCTCAAAATTTCTCCTGCACTATTAAGGGTAAGTAGACTATTTATATAAATAATAAATAAAATCGCCCCTAAAACAGTTCCTTGAGGGACACCCCAATTTATAATTCGTGAATTACTTAGAGCCTCATTAATTCGTACATATTGGGTCCTCCCTGTAAGATAACTAACTTGATACTAGAAATTCCTCAACATAATTTACATATCCTTGAAAAAAGTCCTGAATATGTTGCCATTAAAGCTTACAATAAATTACCTAACAAATACAAAAGAACAAATGACAGAATTTTTAAACAAAATATCAAAAAATTATTATTGAATAAGTGTTACTATTCAACTGATGAATATTTTAGCGATAACGAACTGTAAAATTTGTACTTTTTTTACTCTTTTATGTTTTTTAAATTTTGTATATTATTCGGTATATATATATATAAATATATATATATATATATATATATATATATATATATATATATATATATATATATATATATATATATATATATATATATATATATATATATATATATATATATATATATCTCTCTTTCTTGTATGTATATATAATACTTGATGTCCTTATACATTAGGGTGTATAAAGAACCGTTTTACTTATTGTTATGTAGACATAATTTTCCCTCTTTTTATACATTTTTAATGTTTTAATTCACATTGTAATTGTTCACTGACATGCCATATATACATTTTTTTTCATCTGAAATGGTAAATAAAGATGATTATGATTATAATTACTCGCTCGGCAAACTTTTCATTCTCCAATTCGGAGGACATACACTAGAAAAAACAGCATAACAAAGGTAATAAGAAAACTCAAGAAAATCTAACGCCCGGTCTATACCTACTAACTTGTATAATTGTATGGGATGTTTACGAAATGGCGGAGGCGCGAGTGAAAATAATACGTGGGTGGCAAATTCAATATTCCCCGTATGAGAAGAGTCAAGAAGCAAAGCAAACAACTTTATTTTATTACTGCCTGCTTTCCAGCACAGTTCTTTGTATAAACACAGGGTGATCCAGTTTCGAGGGGATTAAGAGTTTTTACTTGTTTTCACTTTGGCCGACTGGGAACATATTACTTGAACAAACGTTTTAATGACGTTGTGTTAGTTCGATATACGTGAGACTTGAAAAAACAGCATATTCTGAATGGTGTTCAATCATTCGCTTACGGATTATTTTACGGAAGTTCCTAACTTTTGCTTAATATTGCTTAATATTTGTTAAATATTATTCTCCAAGTTATATTAATTTTGAATTGTAACAGACGTATTGATGAAACGTATGTTATAATAACACTATTGCACATTTTATGTAAACGTGTATTAGCATTTTCGAAAAATGCTTACTATAATCTTGGCAGAAACTAAGAATACGTTGTATTTGACAGAAAAACTTTGCTTTTTAATGTTTCAAAATAATTATTTTGAAACATTAAAAAGCAAGTTTTTCTTGTAATTAGAATTATTTATAAAATGTTTCACAAGAAACCAACCACAAATTCAGTTAAATATACTAATAGTCTCGAAAAATTCTCCTTTCACAACCTCCCCTTTTTCCCCGCCAAATGTGCACATTTTTATATTTTGGCTATTTCCTCGAAGACCATTGACTCTATAAAAAATCACAAAAATACTTTGTTATAACAGACAAAATTTCCTTTCCTATTTTTTTCTATAACAGCTCCAGTGGCGTTTGAATTGGGGGTTTGATTTAAAAATAAACAAAAAAAAAACACTTTTTCTACGATTTTTTTAAAATATAAATACTTTTACTACTACTATGCGTAAAGTACTTAGTCTACGCATGCTGTGCAGTGCGTAAAGTTAAACTTTACGCAAAATTTCACATTGGAGCCTATAATCCCACACAACACAAGGCTGTCCGAGGGACGTACTATGGCAAATCCCATTTAGTATTTGAGCTTGCCTATGGACATCCTAATATCCCAGTTTGTATGCTTTTCGGCCCTTTTTTGGTCATCCCAATGTCACTACTCGGTATCAGATAAAAGTAGTACGAGGGACGTCCTGAAGTATATACCGGCACTTGCACTAAGGACGTACCAGGACTTCCCGGGATATTTTGGGGTCCTAAGTATTACGAATAGGCTGTATAAACTACATATTGAAATCTCCCGGGATATCCTACGGACTGCAAATAGATATCCACGGCCAACTTAATTTTTCTCTTTCTTGGTGGGATCCTCTACCTCATGAGTTTTCTTCTAAAACAATGTCCGTAAAATCAACAAGATAATACAATTATCCAGTATTTTACTGGAAAATAACCTCTACGCCTGTGATTCTTACGTTAGTAGAAGCGTAGAGGTTTTTTTCGAGTAAAATACTGGATAATTGCATTATTTTGTAGACTTTGCGGACATTGTTTTAGAAGAAAACATGTGGCAAAGGATCCCACCAAGAAACATAAAAATTAAGAAAATGTCACAACCAACATTTAGACAATAACGTTATACTTACATTTAAAAAAATTGAATTGTAAACATTTTTAGAATTTATGTCAAATATGCACGTTTTTGAAATATTTGCATTTGCCTATTTTTCCTTATAACTTATACGTAATTTCTTGGGTTTATGGTCAGTTAAAAAATTAAATATTATTTTCTTACGATTCGGTTTATTAACCATCGTCGAAGACACTACAATTTTATAAAACAGAAATATTTTGTATGGAATTAATGGAACATTTGTAGTGCTAAAAAGCAAATTTTTTAGAAAAATGTAAAATAAATACCTATATTACTTTTTCAAATTTAATAATAGCTGAACGTGAATTTTTAGGATGTAGCGCACTCCTTCTTCTCTATTCTCTTCTTTGCCTCGCTTCTCTCTTTTGCACTTCTTAGTTAATCTTTTAATAGCTTCTCTGCTTCCTTTTCCATCTGCTTCCTCATTCATGGGTGCAGTTAAAATAAACGTAATTATTATTATTTGAACCACTATTATTAAAAATATATATGAAAAAGTGGGCAAGATAAAAATAATAGATATTATTGAAGGATATATAGCACTCAGTGAATAATAATAATTTACCGAATTATAAATTAAAATCCATAAAGTACACTCTAGCAAATAGAATTTCAAGATAAAAGATTGTAATAGGTCTCTGTATTTTCATGCGGTCTGTGCAGCTGTGTTCGGCCTGTTATTGTATCATATCTTTCGTTTAAAAGTGTAATAAACGTTTCAAATAATTATCTTAAAGCTCAATATTTACTTACTTATTTTCATCCTCAGTTGCTAGTTGATTTTAAAATTATTAACTAACATTATTTGTCGTCATTCTCAAATTCAATTTCATCAGGTTTACTGTCACATTTGACAATACTTTCACGTGATTCACATTTTCTCTCCAAGCTGATTTCAGTATTCAATTCTTGAGCCAAATTAATATTTTATTTTGTATTAGTGAATGTAAAATACGGGAATATGTATAAATCCTCATTTTTTTAGCTTCCTTTGGTATTCTGAAAGTATAAAAAATCGTATTAAATTTTCATGGTTTCGAACACGACATTAATAACTAATTAAATATTCAATCATAATCAAATAAGTTTTTCATAACATGAAGTTTAATAGGTTATGTTATATTTTTATACATTTGTACTCACTTTTTATAAACTGGAATGAAAACTCTCAAATAAAGCTGAACTAAATAAATAAAACACAAAGATACAACTTTAAAATATTTCATACAGCCACTAACAATAATTATTATTTAAATATTTGAGAAAATAAAGCATGGTTGCTGTGTATTTGGGGTATTTTCTAGTTGCTTTGGCTTGGCCAGTTTGGCCGGCCGGAAACCAAAATGGCGCTTTATTTAAATATATTAGAGACCTAATATTAGGGTACATTTTAGGGAGATTTAGGGCTCTTCATCGGATGTCCGTTCTTAATCCCGATGTTAGTCGACATAGTTAATGCCACAATGGAACCTATTCAGGATAGCCCATTGACATCCATAAAAGGATATCCTGGGACGTACTAAAATGGGCTGTCTTGAGGACGTCCTAAAATCGGATATCCTAAAAGGTACATCCATTTCTCTATTTATTTTACGTACTGGGATATACAGGTACGTCAATTTGTCATCCCATATCCCGATTGTGCAGTGTGGTTTATTTGTCTTATTTTTAACGATTAAGAATTAGTTATTTAATTTGATGTACTAGTATTAGTACTGCTATTTTTACTAGACGACCAGGCCTTTATGGCCCATTTTGCCCTAGGGATCTACAGTTTAGCGTAGACTCCAAACCACGGTCCACCCACCACCTTTCATGGCGGCGCAATAGCCCGAGGTTCCCGGGTCTCCTGGACCTAGCCACCGCCTTTCAAGGTGGTTCACTAGCCCTAGGATTGTCTCTATTGGTAGCCTACCGACTATTAGATGAGATCATGGGTCATCCATCCAAGTACCGGACTTGCACAACGTTGCTGTGCCTCGCTGATCGAGCGACGGAACTTAAACCGGTGATCGTACCTCATCCCCTTTAATTTGATGTAGTCTATATATTTATTATCTATTTATTATCTCTGGATATATCATTATAGAATATACCAATTTTTCAGTTTTCTTTAACAGTAATACTTGAGATATTCGATTTTGATTTATTTTACCTTTTAGGTCTTCTAAACTTAAGAGAACCATTGAGGTGACATGGAAGGCTGTTAAAACATTTGTTTACTTGAAGACTAGATTGGAAGGATTTACTAATTTTTTTAAGGATGAAAGTTTTTCGGAAAGTGCGTTAAGTGATTTATGTTTAGTAATAATCTAACATTTATTTTTTCAGCATTGACTTCCAACCATTGTGAAAAGACGAGGTATGAAAGTACAAAGAGACTACTTACAATTACAACGAAAATTGTCCTTTGAAAAGTGTTGGATTTTCTCTTCCAGCTAGTAAATATCAAAGGATCCATCGGAGGAGGATAATCAGTTTCAGGCCCTGATTGTCCAAACGCAATTCTTGTGTTTTTTATATCAAGGACTGTGTCTGGACATCATCGCTCGAGACGATTAACTACATTTGAAACTCACTCGCAGAAAAAACTGGATTAACACTGAGAAGACAGTTAGAGATTAAGGAACAGGTTCTGTTGTATGTAAATTTTAATAAAGTTTTATTTCAAGAAATAATTTCTCAAAATTATATATGATAAACAAACAGAAATATACAGAAAAACTTTTCAGTGAAACTAAAAAGTTAGACACAATTATTTTGTCAAAAAAATATTAGTTAATACATTTAGAAACACAAAATTATAAATAGACAAGGCAAAACCCTCGCATTCATGTGAAAAAATTTTCCCATTCGATTTTTTTGCATATTCACGTTCGGGACATGCCCTTGAATAAGGATCAAGAGTTTGCCGGACAAAAATCTAGTACCAATTTAATTAAACTATTTTTTTTTTTAAACAAATTGCAAAAATCGCCTTTTTTACCCGAATGATTTTTTTTTAGGCTTTCTTGATCATTTTAAACAAAAAAGGTCTCCTGTCATTTTTTTGTAAAGTTCGCGGTTTCCGATTTATAAACAATTTAATGTTTGAAAAACGCAAAAACGGACATTTTCAAGGTTGAAACATAATATCAAAAAACCGCTAAGAACGTCACTGCAAACATATATCTGGAAAAATTCCTTAAACCGTAGATATGAAACTTTAAATTTTGAAGATTTTGGATACATCCTGCATGAAACAGGTGTATTGTTACCTAGATTCAAGTTAAAAAAAGTTAAAAAAAGTTCAGAAAACATTTGAAATATTCGCACTAAAAATGTATTCACTGAAAAGCCTATTCCAAAAAAAAACGGTAAGACAAAGAAATCATTCGTATCTAGCTCCAAGGTTAATCGATATGCTACCTACCACAATTGAATACATTAAATCATAGACACTGTACAAAAATAAATTTAAGTGTTGGATAGAAAACAGTGAATGCTCATACATTAAATAGTCGACTCAAGAGTAAGAAACGCCAAAATATGATAATAAAAAATACCATTAATCATTGTTAATTAGCTTTACTTACCTGATTGAAACAAATTTAAATTAAATAAATAAATAACGGACAGGTGAGAGTTTAATTATGATTTAAATTTACCTGACTGCATAGTGGTATCCTTGACATCCAAAGTGCGACAAAACTTATTTTGGCAATTTATTTTTGATAAAATATATATTAGGGTTGAATAATAATTATTATAATAATAATAAAAGCCATTGCATATATTTGGTATTTTTCTCAAAATAATAATTTTCTATTGAATAAATTGATTTTTTTAAATAAGGTGCCAAATTGAACCCAACGTATTCTACTAAACACTGTACATATTATGTTTATTGACTATCACTATTACTGCTATTGTCGACATCAGAGTCATTGCAGCTAATATCAAACCTCTTTCAACGTTTTCTCTATTAGGTGCTGCTTCAAATGACAATAGAAGGGCCAAAACAAATTATTTTTCCCTCTTGTTGGTAGGACGTTCAGAAATACTTTTCCGGTATTAATGTACCACCTTAAATAATATTATATTTTAACCCTAGGATCTCGTTTTTAGAAGAGAAAGAGTTGTGGAATATTTTTTCACTTCATTCTTTTTAACTGTGATTTATAAAAAAAACAGCAAAATCGAGAAACGTTTTTATAAAGCCTAATTTGCCAAGCATATATAGCACCGGAAAGTATTAAAATCTAAAAGTACCATGGGTTCCTCCCAAAGGAACAATTTAAAAGTCATTTGGACTTGAGGAGGTTTTAAGAAAGGTTTGTCAGGGTTAGGAAATAGTCATGTGCTTTATTGATGTTGTAGTTAAGGCTTTTTAGGCTTTAAGTATACTTGCTCTTAATAGTAAGTTTTAAAGCATTCTGTAAGACCTAATTATAAAGCTAATTTGCTTCTAGGATAATATGTATTTGTAATGGATTTATCATAACCTACATAAAACTCTCCATAAAGCTAGTTAGTTTTATGAATGTCTTAAATTCCATTTAGATTTAAAGAGGCTTTAAATTATTCTTCATGGTTTTAACATATTTGCAATAAATGCATTTTAAATCCTTTTTAAAACTAGACATTTTCAATGCCTATTAGTACTTATTAAATTACAAAACTAGACTCTTAAAACATCCTTGATAAATGTTGTGATGAAACCGTTATGAAGAAAAAAAGGCCTCTATAAATCTAAAAGGCAAATTTTAATTCCATAAAACACTTTCCAAAACCTCAATAAAACATTTATTATAAAAATAATAAACAATATGTCTGCTTGAAGTGTCGTTGATGCATGTGTGTGTGTGTGTGTGTGTGTGTGTGTTAATTAAAAGCATTTCACGACTTACTGATGTGTAATTAAGTCTTTTTTTCAAAGGTGGAAGAAAATAAAAAAGAGTGGCCATTTTAAAAGGACTGTTAAAACACACACACATACAAATTATTTTGAGGTTCAGTTTTAAATTTTTTGTATCAAATGTCAACGTCCCAAACGTTTTATTACAGCTTTTATCAAGTCCATGTGATCTTCGCCCAGTGCATTTGCATTTTTGTAAGGAAGGGATTATTTGTGATAGTATACAAAAAGACTAAAAGGGCTTCATTTAGAGTCAATGTTCTAGGTCATTACTATTATTAGAATATATAGTTTAATGAGAGGACAAGTCTTGCTAGATCAAAATTTTAAAAGTTATCAGACGACGCTTTAAAAAGTTACTAAATTTTACTAAAATTTCACTAGATTTGAAATTAAAGCTCTCATCTTTAATTTTCAAAAGTTGCAGTGTCTGTAGGACACGTAATTTTCTTGAGCTCTCTGAGCACAGCATAGCTTTGAGCGTCCTCTATCAGATTATTTCGTTGCCAGACTTCGTACTCTGTATTGTATTAAATGGTTTGTAACTAAAAAGTACTGTTTGTCCACGAGACGCTTGAGGGCAACGAGCCCAGGCAATTCGATTATAGCGATTCACGGTCAATAAACTATACGGTTACCTCAATTAGCAGCTTTTAGACGAGAGAGACGCGCGGAGCGGGGAATCGAATGAAAAATATTCAGTTAGGGTCTACAGCCTATGTCAGCTGTAGACACTACAGGCATCTTTGTCTGTGTCTTTTGCACGGAAATCAGATATGTCATTCGATTCCCCGCTCCGCGCGTCTCTCTCGTCCAAGAGCTGCTGATCGAGGTAACCGTAGAGTTTACTGACCGTGGTAGCGATTAACGTGAACAGTTCTGTATTAAATGGATCGCAACTCGAATTTAATGTTTGTCTACCTACCAGTAGATGGCAATAAATTGGATGATTCAAAAATCATTAAAAATGGGCATTTTCATAAAAGTTTTCACTAAATCACTAGATTTTAAAAAATCACCAGATCTAGTGAAATTTCACTAGAACTGGCAACACTGAAGAGGACTGTAAAATGACAATTAGGTTTTTAGTTGGCCGGCCATGTTTTTCTTGTTATATAAAAACATTCAAGGTCAATCTCACAATTATAATTATCAATAATTATCACTTTTTCGTTAGCAAATTAAGGTAGAATTACAAGAAACGACTGAAAATTACCGTGAGAACCGAGAAGCAGCCCACTTTTTTAAATTAGCTGATTACGTGTGTCTATGCAAATTTTGTATGGATATTAAAATCATTATTATTTCTGAGGGGCTCTTGTTTTTTGGGCCTTTCTTATGTAGTTTTAACGATAAACTGCCGTTGGTTTTAATTGTTTTGACATACCTGATGGCTTTTTATTACCTTTTAAATCGGCCTTAGAGAGTGCTCTACGCTTTATACATTTCAAATTCCATTTTATCTTCAATAAGTCTGATGGTGTGTTTGCTTAAATCAGTTTAGAAAAAATAAATGCGGTAATAAAATTATTTGGATTCCTTCGTGGACATTCTTATAGCTTCTCAGTTCTAATATGGTTTTAAAAACCAGTTTTAAGGTAGCCTTCTAGATGTTTTCTAGAAATGCAGGAAGCTAATAGAAAAGCTTCTGACAGCTTTAAAATAGGTTTTAAGAAATGTTTTAAAACGGCCCGAACAAGGTTTTCAAGAGCAGCGCTATGCCTCACTAAGGAGTTTTATGATGGAATTTAAAAAGGCCTTAACAACCTTCATAAGGGTGGGCCCTTTTAGTCTACAAGTCGCTTTATGATGGTATTAAGGATATTGTTACAGCAAAATAGATTTTTCAAGGCATTTTATAAATAGTTTTATAGCAACCTTGTATACATTTAAGAAACTAAAATTGTTCCTTGGGTAATAACCAGGGCTCGGAAATTTTATCTCGACGCCAGAGACGGCGCTCATATAGACATGATATTATATTGCAAACAGCTACTGAAATATTCATAAAAACGACGAAATGGTGAAATATTCGTCATTGCCAGCCACAATGTATTTTTGGTAATAAATTTAACCTAAGAACGGTAATGGTTCTTACAAAAACACGTAATACATATCCAGCAAATAAGAAAACAATTTTTAATCAAGCACATACTTTCCTGTTCTGTTTAATATTAAATATAAAAACCCAATAAGCCGCTGGCAACAAAAAATATTTTTTTCCCAATAAAATGAACCAGTTTTATATAATATTAAATCATACTTAACAAACAGAGTTAAGGATTAATGGCATAAAACTGCCACGTACTGTGTGCATCAAAAATGTACATACACAACGTGATAAAGTAAATTTTGTTTCATTTTAAAATGTTAATATGTAACCTACTTTTATCGGAAATTACTACATTTGTGAAACGTACTGATAATTGCCTAAAGACGTAGTTGATTCTTTTACAATTGCAGTGTTGAAGGTATTCGATGTGTCAACATTAGATTCCAGTATACTTTTATATGTTTTTCACTAATGCGGTGTTATTCTCTTTATTCTCTCTTTTATTTTCTCCTTTAATTAAACGACGCCGCCGAAAATGTGAAACATTGCTTTGACAAAATCCCTTTTACTATACCTACACTGTCGCAATTCTACGCATTTACGTCAACATTTAATAAAGGTAAAGGATAAACCATTTGAGATTGCAGTTTCGCAATCCGTAGTACAAATCTAGCCTTATGTATGATGAATCTACAAACCTAGCATGAAATTATACAGAGTCGACGGTATACAAAAATATGTGTGTGTTATTTTAAGGTAGTGAAAAATACATGTGCGTGCGTGTTTAATGTTACATCCCCCAATACCTCCTCTTTGAGTGAGTGTTTATAATAAACTCACCTTATTAACTTTGGGTATTACGTAATTCCCCAAAAAAGTACAAGGTAAGATATATTGTGTCATACTTGCATAAAAATCTTTCCGCGCTGACCTAGAGCCAACCCTGATTTTGACGTCACAGAGATAAAATTCCCGAGCTCTGTTTATAACTCAATATGAAGTTCAGAACAACAAAAATAGAAATGACATTTATACACATACTAGCTGACCCAGCAAACGTTGTTTTGCCATATAAATTATAAATTTTTGTCCAAAAAATAAAAAGAAAATTTCTGGATAGGGCCACCATTATCACCTAGGGGTATAAAAAATAGCCTACGACCTATTCTCAGACCTACCAAATATACACCAAAAATTTCATAAAAATCGGTCAAGCCATTTCGAAGGAGTTCGATAACAAACATTGTGACACGAGATTTTTATATATTAGATGACACAATTGCATATTTTTACTGATATAAAACTGATAACAGGAATTATATAAATTACAAAAATATGTGTTTGACTGTAGAAATGCCCTCCCAAGGGCGGATCTGGACCTTGAGCTTGGGGGGGTAACACTGAACCCAAAATTTTTTGATGAGCGGGAGGGGGGGGGGAAATCCGAAAAAAATTTTTTCATCCCAAAATTTTTTTGAAGAGCGGGAGGAAGAAATCCAAAAAAAAAATTTTTTCGTCCCAAAATTTTTTGAAGAACGGGGGGGGGGAATCCAAAAATTTTGAAGAGTTGGAGACAAAAATCCGAAAAAATTTTTTCATCCTAAAAAATAAAATTTTACAATAAATGTTTCTTTGGGGGGGGAGGGGTAATTACCCTGTTAAAAAAATTTTCTTCCCAAAATTAACAAAAATCAACATTTTAAAACAAAATTTGATGATTTACAGAATCTTGGGGAGGTAATTACCCCGTTACCCCCCCCCCATAAATCCGCGCCTGTGCCCTCCATAATGAAATTTACTAGAAGATACTTGATTAATAAAATAACACAATACAAAATACATCTACTTAGAACAAAGTTTGATAATCGCCCACTTTAAATATCCACAAAATTTAAACTCTTGTTATCAGCTAGAAGAGTAGTTGTTTGACTGAGCTGAAATAAATTTGAACAGTATATAATATACAAAGAGATATAAATATAAATATTGATGATACGTATTTTCAGAACTAGAATATTATTATGTAAGTATGTTTTATTTATATCTCTAATTTTATTATCATTTACTTTTCCACTTCAACGCATGCATATTCTCACGTTTTACTCTGAATATATAATTCAAAAAGTAAGTCCAGTCGAATTAAGCTAACTTAAAATTATTATTACCGTTATTTTAATTTTTAAATAAACACTTAATAGCATTACAAAAATATCTCGGCAGATGGAATTGCATCTGAAAATCATAAATCAACAAACCGCATAAATATGTTATTAATATAAGCATAAACGAAGCCATTAGACTAACAAATACAGGCGGAGGAACTCGCAAGGGATATTATTATATAAACAATATTTAAATGATTCAAGCTAAACACAACCCCAAGGATTAACTGTACAACACGTCCATGATTTCTGAATGTTCGTACATATGCTTGTTTCTTGTAATTGCACAACGGCGTAGTTTTGGGGAGATTCCTACAAATTGAATTTCAATGTATGAAATAACTTTATAACTACAAAGGATCCTCCTCTTCCCCTTTCTTCGTTTTAGGATATAGTACAGTAACTAGAGGTTTTAACTTTGGAATAATGTCATATTGGACGGATTTCGTTCATTTTTGGCAGTATAATAGTAAATGCTTCATAAAAAAGTTTCTATATTGTCCGAGGGCCACCCCCTTCTCAGGGGGTGGCACTTAAAATATATATATTTATTGGAGATGAAAAAGAATCAAATTTTAAGAAGCAATGCAATTTTTCACATGAATTGATAGTTTTTAAGTTATAACGACTTCAAAATTGCGACTTTAGCTTAAAAAAAAGGTATTTCCAAATGGCTTTCGTCAAATATCTCGAAAAGTATTACTTTATCGAAAAAATGTTACAGGCCAATTACAGAAAGCACAAACTGGGAATTAATTATATTTTTTGTTTATTGATGTAGGATTAATAATTTCGGAAATATTTAAGTTTATATTTGGGATCCAAGTGTTCATGAGATAATTATTTAGAGTGAGAGTTAAATATCTCAGAATCTGTGACACGACACTTACGTCAAAAATGCTAATAGGTAGAATAATAGATTATTGATTAAGCTCTCAACTATTTGTTTATGTAGCATAAATAACAAAGAAGTTATGACCGAAGCAATGTGCATCTTCACATTTTTTTTAATAACCATCGCCATTTTGTTACTGTAATTAGGCAGTAATTAAAAGAGAGGAATTTCAAACACTATTTCTCAATAATATGACGTAGATGATCAAATTTTTTCGTTTGTATTGAGCACTTGCTTTAGAAGAAATTAAAGTTTAAACTATAAAGATATTTTCCATAAAACGTATTTTTTTTCCTTTTCCAAATATGTCAATAAATATTAATTCTAGTGAAAAGTGAATAGAGACCAAAAATAAAGCTGATGAACTGATAATGAATTTCGTTTTTTTAATTATTTACATAGATTTAATAGTTTCGGAGATATGAAAGTTCACAAATGGCATCCAAACGTTTATAAGACGAAAAATTTAATTTAAATGTTAAATATCTCAGAAATTGTGACACCTACGTCACGCATGCTAAGAAATGAAATTAAAGATAATTAGTTGCACTTTCAAATTATTTTTTACTCGTTTCTGTAGAATAAGAAATAAAGAAAATAAACAAAATTCAACAAAACGTCGGATCATAATCACATCTCTAATAATTTTTAAAATGATAAGTAGAGAATAAGATAAAACAAAAATATAAAACTTAAAAAAAAGATAATAAAAAAACCAACTGTACAAGTATTTGTTAAGTTACATTTACTTCTCAAATTATCATAATTTACTATGTTAGAAAATGCTATCGATTAAAAATTGTTTTGGTCCGTTTTTAATTTTTTTATAATTAATCGTATTTCTAATGTCATTTGATAAAGCATTAAATAATATATAGTTATAGGAATAGACAATAAATTCGTATTGTAGTTGTGATGATCAGAACATATTTCAAAAAATAAATGACAAAATGTTATAGTGAATTATCTATTTTATTCCTTTTTACTTACCAAAATTATAACGAGAAATTATTATAATAATCACAACATTACATCCTATAATCTAAATTTTTTAAATTTGACTTCAGATTCGTAATCAACGACACCAAAAACCTATTTGCATAAATTAAAACGCGAAATAAAGCAATTTGTTACATTTGCCATATCGAATCCGCTATTTTCAGTTTTCTAATTTTGACTTCTTATTCATAATTAGTGACCCCCAAAACCTATGTACATAAATTAAACGCGAAATGAAGCATTTTGTTACATCTGCCCTGTTTACCTCCGCCATATCGGAGCCGCTAGTTTTCAATTTTCTAATTTTGACTTCATATCCGTAATTAGCGACCCCAGAAACTTATAAGCATAAATTAGAATGCAAAATCAAGCAATTGTTTACATTTTGCCTCTTTTCCGTCCGCCATATTGAAGCCGCCATTTTGATTTTTTTAATTTGACTTCAGATTCGTAATCAGCGACCCCAACAACATAAATATACTGCATTTCAAAAAATAATAATCAATACTTACCTATATATTATTTTTTTTATTGGGTGGAAAACACCCCTAAATCAAATCATGAGTAAGAGCAAGCACCGGGACCACATAGAAACTGAAGATGATACCTTTTGCTACAAGAATCACCAGAAAAAGAAATTATCATTCAATATGAGATTATTCCGAAATTTTGCATATTTTTTACCTACTGGACATAATTCATTATTATTATTACACAGAGGGAAAAAATCCTGAAGAAACTAAGTAAATACATTAATACTGTTTCGTCCATAATTTATTATTTCATCTATATCTATAGAATACCCTGACTGACTGACTCACTGATCTATCATCGCACAGCTCAAACCGCTGGGTCTAGGAACTTCAAGTTTCACTAAGAAGGAATTTCTCGAAATTCGACCGAAAAAGAGGGTTGAAATTTTAGGCTTTTTCTAGATGCTTGAAATTTGGAATAAATATTTTTTGTTGAAACTATTAGATACGTGTAAGAAATTTCGATTTTCACTTTTTGAAGCGGTGAAAACGAGGGTGGTAGATGGTTTAAAGCGCACCCTATTTTTGAAATTGCTGAAGTCAGAAACATGATTATTCGAGCGATGGACTCTTCTGAGGAATAAGAAGACACGTATTCGACGGTTTTCAAAAAGGGTGAACGGAGAGGGGGAGGTTTTTAAGCTTTTCGGAAACAGTTAGACCTAGAAGCGTGAAATTTGGCAAAAATACCCTTTATGGGAATCTATTAGACACGAGTAAGACGAAATTTCGATTTTCACTTTTTAAATGTGAAAACGGGAGTGGTAGATGGTCTAAAGGGTACCCTCATCTCTGAAATAGCGTAAGTCAGAAACGTGATATTCCAGCGACGGGTTCTTCTGAGGAAATAAGGAGACATGTATTCGACGGTTTTCAAAAAGAGCCCCCCCCCCCCCCCGAACGGGTAAACGGAGAGGCATATTTTACTTCCACGTCCAGTGGAAGTATAGTAACGACAAAAAAACTTTAAAAAATTTTTATTGTCTGTCTGTCGGTCTGCCTGTAACTTTTTTTTGTGCGCACGTTTACTCTGGAACCGTTTAAGATATTGATTTGAAATTTGGTACACATATGTACTTTAACGAGATCTAGAACTAGATTATATTTTCATCTTGTTCCGTCGAAGGGTTGGGGGGTAAATTGGGGTAAATTTGGGGTAAATGGGTCAATCAAGCAGGTAAGAGTCCATAAAATTGGTATTTAGCATATGCAAGAGAAGCTAAGGTCTCAAAAAAATTTTTGGCATTAGCCACCCCCATTACCATCCCCTTATTAAAGGGGATGAAAAAAATTGTGATTTAGTGTATGAACAGGAACCAGAAACCTCAAAATATTTTTTTACTTCATCCACCCCCACTATCACCCTCTATCACCACCTCCCTCCCCACTACCGATGTGGGGTATCGTTTTATGGGTTTTTATGGTAGAGGATTTCAAATATTATTTTATTAAAGTTCCATAAACAATTATTTTCACATACAAAGTTTTTTCGTTGTGAGTGACTTGGATAGAGAATCTGGATGTGGAAGTAGTGATTCCTTGGGCAGCGGTTTTTAAGCATGGAATTTGACACACCTGCCCATGTACTTTACTGTCAAAATAATTATTTTTTCGTTTAACTTGCTCTAACACAAAAATAGAAAAATGAATTGTTATCAAATTGCGAAACGCAGTGGGTTTCCCCGAGTACTATGGATGCGCAGTGGGTTTCCTCGAGTACGATGGATGCGCAGTGGGTTTTCCCGAGTACTTTGGACGCGCAGTGGGTTTCCTCGAGTACAGTAGATGCGCAGTAGGTTTCCCCGAGTGCTATGGATACGCAGTTGGTTTCCTCGAGTACAGTGGATGCGCAGTGGTTTTCACCGAGTACTATGGATGCGCAGTGGGTTTCCGAATATGTTACCGGTGAAAGTGGTGATCCCATAGCTGCTCCATACTTTTGCTCGTAGACAAGGCTGAATTAAAAAGTGCTATAAACTAACTTGAAATTATATAATGCAGACACAAAAGAATTTATACTCGAAATCCCAAACCGCATATAATTTGGTCGACCCTGTACATCAAGAGACAGAATTCAAAGATTCTAATACGAACAAATCTCCTGTTTACCTAGTGACATCCAGATGCCCTTGCAGCTCCTGCTACGACCATTAGCGGAACAACACTAATATGCAATTGATTAAATACAATTTAACTTGCAAATGATTAGAGGTTAAAGGATCCCTTTACCGGTATCGCGAACTTCCGAAGACACGAGACCCCGACAGGGGAAAATTTTACTTGCAAAACAGATCAGTTGTCAGCCGAGAGAGTGGCCGCCCCTCCCCGCCTCCATTTTGCACGCCAACCAGACCGAGTTACAGTTAAATTGAGTTTGCTGCACAAACTTTTACCGGGGAATTTTGTTAAAGTCATTTCTAAGTTGCTCTCCAGACTATCTTTACTCACCGACTGGCCGTTCCGTTAGGACGCTAATCAAATACTTACTTAAATGATTCTCTTTCCCCGAAACAAGTGCACTGAGAGAATTTTTAATTTGATTGTAAACATTCAAGGTTTCCAAATTAATTTTTTTTCTCTTTAGTAGCTAATGTTGTTACGGTAGGTTTATTCCGTAAATAGCCCAGTAACTTGAGGGTTTCACTTCTCAAAAATTCTCAGCAAGCTGAATTTTTCAAACACCTTTATTTAACCGTTATAAATAATGTGTAAAAAGTCTCCATCGATATTGTGTATGCTTCAAAAGTTATACGAGGGTCAAAGGTCAAAAAATTGGTTTCACGTTAATATCTCGCTTGGTATTGGTCGGGCGATAATTTTTGCAGTTACAAAAGTTGTTGATAAGGAAATGCTCTATAAAAAAGGTTCTTTACATTTTCCGCGTAGGAGCTACCGCTTCCACTTTATACGCCGCGTTATACGCCGCACAAAGAGTCAACATGATGAAATAGTGCTGCAATAGTGATGCATTCATTTCCCCACCACCTTCGGTAGAATGCAAGGCGTGCTTTTTTTGACATGGTTTCCCGAATAGGCCTAATCCATATCTTAGTCAAAATAGGTGGAAAATCAACACTCCTCTTCTTCATCCTCTTCTACCGGGAGCAATGATTCCTCTTCTACGTTTGCTTTAGTGTCGCCATCATCAATTTCCTCAAAAAGGTTTGTTCCATCTTATCAAAAATCTTGCGGGTTGATATCTTCAGACGTATCTGCCGAATCATCAGTGGGAGGTACATTGAGAGAGTATCACCGACCGAGAGGGATTTACCACAAATAAAGCAATTATCCACCATTGGAATAATTTTACTATATTACACCCGAAACAAAACATCAGACGTTGACTATAATTTGCTTTATACTGAGTTGATTACCAACTGCACCTGCCACCCGCCTCGAAGGTGGTGGGGAAACGAATTACTATTGCAGTACTATTTCATCGTGTTGACTCTTTGTGCGGTGTATAACGTGGAAACGGTAGCTCCTACGTGGAAAATGTAAAGAACCTTTTTTATAGGGTTCGACCCCCAGCCCCGGTATTGGCAACACCGGTGGGTGTGGATGTATGTATGCGTTTTTTCAAATGTGTAACCCCCTTCCGCACAGCCTTGGCTATGGATTTGGGGGGTTGTCTACTATCTGTGATGTGTTTATGTTTATGTTATAGAGAATTTTCTTATCGACAATATTTGTAACTGCAAAAATTATCGTCCGACCAATAGCAAGCGGGATATTAACGTGAAACCAATTTTTTAACCTTTTACCTCCGTATAACTTTTGAAGCGTACACGATATCGATGTGGACTTTTTACGCATTATTTATAATGGTTAAATAAAGGTGTATGCAAAAATTCAGCTTACTGCGAATTTTTGAAAAACAACCAATTGTTTCCTCCTAAAGTTACTGGTCTAAAATGGGTGAGGCGAGTGAATTATATGCATGCTTGTATTTTTAAAATTCAGAGGAAAAGCAAGTGTTTAATATTAATAAGTTGTTTTATACAAATACCTAACAATAGGGAACCAAAAAATAAAATTGAATTAAAATACTCAAAATACATCAAAATATTCAAAATCGTAAACTAACATCAAAACCTCATAGATAACAAAATTTTTTTAAAAAGAAGTCTCTTCCAGAAATATAAGCGATTAAAATCTGATTTTACCGTCTTGAAACGTGACGTCAAAGAGAGAAAGTCGTACGACGGCGTCAAGCGACACCGATTCTGCTTTGGCTTTGACAATTCCGTATGCGCATTTGTCTGAAACAACTAGCAGTAAACACAACCTAACCTAAAATTTAAATACTACTCCGTGTAAAAGCCCATAGCTAGATACGTATTCGTTGAAAAAACAACTTCAATATTCGTTGATTTTGAGTGATATTTGTTATTTTTATGTAAGCTTGTGTGGTAAAAATTTTAGTTAAAAATGACTGATGTAGGTGTTTCAAAAGGACAATCAGACAATTTACCTAGTATTGATATGTTTATGGTGGCTTCATACATTAAAAACACTGAGAGTTTCTCTATTGCTGAAGTACGTGGTGTTAAAACTAGCAAGTAATTATTAAAATGTTCATAATATTATAGTTTCAATTAATAAACATATAAATAAATATATACTGTTACCACAGAAGACCTATACCTATACCTATAGGTCTTCTGTGCTGTTACCATGTATACCTAAACAGTTTGTTTCATTTTAGTTCATCTTTGTTTATAGCTCTTCTTTCTGGTCGTTTTAAAGGAGTCAATTTAATATGGGTTATTTACACGCATATTATATTGTGTTCTATACTTCTGTATATGAAATCAGAAAAACATTTTCAATAGAAAAGTAATATGCATTATCTTTAGAAATAACCATAGTATTTATTAAAGAAACGAAAGTTTATGACACTCATAGATCTTTTCATCATAAGCGCGCGCATATGCTGCTGCTATGTTTGTTTGCGGGAACTATGAAATGTTCGGACACTTGGTTGTCAAAATGGCTGGACCGGTATCATTTTTCCACATTAATTTAGACGAAAGTGTGATTGACGGTGCAAAATTAGTACACAACATTGTGGAAGAACACACTTGTGCTCAATTAAGGCGCTAGCTCAAGTATCCTGGCCGTAAAATTACTGGAAGCAAGAATAAAGAACGGGTTGCAAGGTTAGAATTCAACTATCAACTTATCAATTTATATACAAGTGCATTAAAAGAAAACAAATGTGTTTAGTCTACAATATGCTTAATAACATTCTTCGTGCAGTAATTGATAATGCAGTAAAAATATTTTCTGTTTTTTATGAAAATGTAGAGTTAAAAATGCAATTAAAAATGAGGTTTTTTGTCGATCAAATAGGTAAACTATACGATATTGCACTACCTATTTTCAAAAAATTAGTAACAGATTCATCATTATTTGTTTAAAAAACGTCGAGTTCTGCCATGTTTCTTCGGATAGTTTTCTCATGTCAATATTGGATTTGACATAAACATTACGTTTTTTAACCAAATAATGATGAATCTGTTACCAATTTTCTGAAAATTGGTAGTGCCATTTCGTATAGTTTACCTATTTGAAAAAATTAGAAAAAAAGGAGTCAGCTTTATCCACAGAAGGATCGACAAAAAACCTCATTTTCAATTGCATTTTTGACCCTACATTTTCGTAAAAAAAACAGAAAATATTTTTACTGCATTATCAATTACTGCACGAAGAATGTTATTAAGCATATTGTAGGCTAAACACATTTGTTTTTTTTTTAATGCACTTGTATATAAATTGTTAAGTTGATAGTTTAATTCTAACCTTGCAACCAGTTTTTTATTCTTGCTTCCAGTCATTTTACGGCCAGGGTACTTGAGCTAGCGCTTTAATTGAACACAAGTGTGTTCTTCCACAATGTTGTGTACTAATTTTGCACCGTCAATCACCCTTCCGTCTAAATTAATGTGAAAAAATGATACCGGTCCAGCCATTTTGACAACCAAGTGTCCGAACATTTCATAGTTTCCGCAAACAAACATAGCGGCAGCACATGCGCGCACTTATGATGAAAAGGTCTATTAAGCTTTAACACTAACCTGTAACCTATAATATAATATCTTATCTAAAAATTCAATTCTTGGTATTTTGGCTATACTTAATATTCTTACATTAAAATGATCTTCACATACATAAATGGCGTTGTTCTTTTCAGAAATGTCCCCTATATTATTTCTTCTGCATGCTGTTAGCCATTTTGATCGCCGATTTTTATCTTTAGGCACGCGAATAAAAATTTTATTTGGTGATTTAATAGTAGTTGTATTATTACACAGTGACACTATACAGTGTTTATAATAAGTATGTTCCATTTCTCAACACAAAACAGAATCATAAACTAATCAAAATCTTCAAAATACGCCGAATAGCACACGTGAATTAACAAACGTTTTCACACAAGCAAACGTAAACACGAGGAGGTGAAGGATGAAGGGGACACCACGCGAGACACCACGTTTTCACTCAGTGACGTCACAATGCTTTTCGCAAGGATTTCAACTTTAACTATTTGTTGCAAAGTAAGTATGTAGGTACTGCGATTTAAGAGCTGATATTTGGTGTGGCGTGTTTTTATACATAAAGACACACTTTAATGGAATAAAAAAAATGATCAAGTTCCCCATTATTGGCGATGAAGAGTGAAAACGTTGCACCAGCATTGAGGTAAATAATTTTGCAAAGAAAAATACCAGAATTGTATGACTAAAAAGAATTGTATACAATACTAAATAATTATTATTGGAGTAATAGTATCCGTTTCGATAGTCTATTTATTTTTCACTTTTTTACTAGCACATTATTTGCTCATTAAAAATGTAGGTAATTTAAAAAATCTACTTGGATTTTTTTCTCATTCGAATTATTTGATATTGTTGGAGTCATATTTTGTGGAAGATATTGGAAAATGTAATATATTTAGGTAAGATATTTACTATTTTAGATGTAAGTATGTTTTTATATAGAAACTTTCTTATACCTTACAAAAAGTCGCCAGCGCGGTAAAAAGGTATAAACGAGGATTTGTAATTCAGTCTGTATCGGCGATGTAAAGTTTTAACTGTGAATAAATTGTTAAGTGTAAACTACTATTTTATTTCAAGACAAGAGTTCATAATTCAAGTGGCAATATGTTACAGAAAAGGCATTGACCATTTGGTTCGGTGAATCAAGAATTTCATTTATGTTACTAATTTTTTCTGGAATGCGAGATTTGTTCTTGTTTGTATTTATAAATGAGCAAAGTGTGAACAAAGTGGACTTAAAAGTTTCTAATTCAATCATTTTAATTGGTCCGAAAACATACGCTACCTCGAAAACTGAGTTATTTCCATCAGCAATCTTTGAAAAGTCATATGGGGAACTGGTTGCTGTTTTGACGAAACAGTTTGTTCCTGTGACAAGTTTAATAGTTGAATGATTTAAATTTTATAATTGGAAACAAGAATTAACATAAACGGTAAGTCAGCACGTTGCCTGTTAAAAGATTTATCGAAATCTTGTAAGTTTGGCAAGTTTCTATATCAAATTCAAATTCAAAATTCTTTATTCTCAAAGACAAACAGTTGTATAAAAAGCGTTAAAATTTTAGACTTAACTGTTAAAACAAAACAAGCCAACAAAAAATAGAGGTATGCAAAACATGGAGACACTATATATATGTACATATTGTTATATATGTCACAAATCATTAGACCAAACAAGATGCTGGTAAGGTGTTCAATCAATTAAAATACCGCATTTATCCATTTATAGGCATTTATCAACCAGTTCAAGCTATAATGCCTTATTTTCTTTTTAAAATATATTTTCCTTGTCTACAGATTTTATGGTATTTGGAAGACAATTAAATATTTTGGCTAGGAGCTTTAAAGGTGATATATTTTACTCTAGAGAATGGTATATGTAAATAATTTTTTTGGCGAGTATTTACCTGATGATAAGTACTATTAATTAAAACCAACAATTTTATTGGTGAAGACAAATAAATAAATTTCGAAAATATATAGACTATATAATGTTTGAGTGCTGGGTACGCCAGCTGTACGCCTCAAAATTCGTTTTTGAGCCGCCACAAATACGTGTGAGAGGGTTAAGTCCCTCTCAAAAGCAGATACCATAACAGGTAACTTTCTTCTTGAGCGTAATATAATGTAATTAGTTGGTGATTTGTTAAAATGGGTTTTAATTTGTAAATAAAAAATAAATCGAGGATATTTCGAAGACAGAAACTTACATTGTGCCTCCCAATTTAGGCATGGTTCGATGTGCAGCCCTATAAATTTATGGTTATTGTTTTCTTTCGCTTAAATATAAAATGTGTCTGTGTTATTGACAGATAAATTGATGTTAGATGTCTTATTTTAGTATGAATGAAACCTGCTCAACTGGGTTTTGTCCGTAATAAAATATAGTGAAATGCTGTTGAACCAATTTATTAAATGTACAAGAGTATCTTCGCATTTATTCTTTAAAGTAATATCACATTTGTCTGAAATTAAAATGGAGGTATCGTCAGCATATAAAATAAATTGAACATCGTTAGAAAGTGTAATAATTTCGTTGATATACAAAATAAACAGAATTCAACCCATTACAGACTCCTGGACTACGCCCATGTTTATTTGTCTTGATTCAGAAGCATAGATTAGATTAGATGTGAAAAGGAGCTGGCTGATTGGCCTTGGCCACATCGACCTCTGTGGATCTATTGTGGCACTCCTTGTCTAATTTTACTTAAAAGCTCCTTATCCAGCTTTGTCTTTTGTATCAAACTCTATAGCTTTGATAAGGGCTCCTTTGTATAATTATCTGCCCCTGGTTTCCTCTTCCTCTTGGCAGAATCTGCATGTTGCATCCTCTGCCAGGCCCATTAGACTCATGTGTCTATTAAGCCTACAATGTCCAGTTAGAAGCATAAGTACCTATTTCATTCTGACTTGCAAGATGTAGGAGATAAAATAGAAAGTGTAGTGCACGGTACATACATCCAACAAAAACTACTAAGGCAACCAGAGCTGTTGATTGTTACAAATGCCTGTATAATTGTATTATGCCTCGAAACAACTGGAGCTCAAGTAATTCAAAATTCCGCAGCGTTGACTGATGCCAAACTACAATATGACATATTCAAGAGTGATTCAGAATTTAAGTCGGAACGAATAAAGAAATTGGTTCAGAAGTAGACACTGTTACCAGAGTCGGTTCAGTCAAAGTCAGTAAGTCAGTGCTTTAGATGTATAAGAAGGTATGACACAAGAATTTGTGAGAAAAGGGGCCATACCAGTAGTGCTTGCAGGAAGCACAAAGTTCATCAGCTGAGTGAAGATCAGGCTTGCAGTAAACAAAGTGGTACATCTGATGGTTCTATGGATTTAGGTTTCTTAGCCAGGATGAATCATAACAGAAATGATAACTCATTAGATAATGTTGTAATGTTATGTTATAATACCGTAATATATTTTTTTTAGTTGTCTTCAAAGTACGAATATTTCGAGGTGTAAACGAACTCGCTAGTTCAAAGGGTTACCAAGTTATACAATATATGAATATTTCGCGTTTCGAAGAGGTGCAGGGGGTGAACGACGCTGACTTGGGGTGGCCAAAAAATTACTAAGTGTTGTATATTAGACCTCCTAATAGAGTAAATAGGTCCCATATTTCCATTATTCCAATACCTCGAAATTACATAAGCCCTCCCACTATTGCGTATTAGAAATAAAAACAGGTTAATAATCAGAGTTTAAACAATTCATGCTCTAAATGATTATTCCATATTCAAAAACAATTGCTCGTTGTTCCTTACCTGCTTGCTATACTATTGTTGTTAAACTCTTTTGATTTTAAAGAAAAGACTTCAATTTCAAAATGTTTGTTTGACTTCAATTTTGCCCCGTTGCGTGCCAATGAGAATATCCAACAATTTCCGCCAGTAACTGCAAAGGTCAAAGTATTATATCTAGATTTGTTTTCGGAGCAGAATTTGTAGGTTTTTATTAACTTTTAATGAATATGTACGACCAGAATTAATTTATTACCTAGTGGAGTTACAGAGTAGGAGTTCTGTAATACTGAGCTACTGGGATTAAATGAAATCTTGGATTTTATAATTTTTACTCTCTTCTCACACAAATCCGCATTCGATGTAAATCGTAAATAGAGACTATATTATGCATTGAGAATTTTATATAATCATAACGTTTATAACTTTAAAACTTAAATCTAGAGAACGTAAATAATAATAAATAATAATAATAATTAAAAATTTAATTTTTGTTCACCCTTTTATATTTGTCGTCTTCAAAGATTTAGCCACCTTTAAGCGGAGGTAGAATGTGATTTTTAATCGAAATAGTGCATTAACGGCTTGTAGACAAAAAATCAGCTTTGTAGATTAATATTACGCGGCGGAAAACGCAAAACTTCTCCGCAAACTGCAATAGCCCGGAGCGAATATTCGGTCTTGTTTTTTATGTTAGAGAAAAAATTAAAAAAGCGTCGGAAAGCTCAATTAATTCTCTTTACATAAGCTGTCTACAAATTTTTCGAAAAAAACGATAATTATCGAGATATTCGAGGAAATGTAAGAAATTCCACGTTTTCCTCCAGAGTGAATCTTAACAAAACAATTTTTCTCGGAAACTTTTGTTTCGAAGGGCCAAGATAACGGAGCGTCAAAGTAGTACATGATATTAAGTGAACATCGTATATGAGATCGATTTCAGTTAATTACCGATTAATTACGGTGACAAAATGGAGAAATTTTACCAAAAAAAAAAAAAAAAACTGTAGAATTTCAAAATTTGCGATTTTTTGCTGTACATGGCCAACATTTCAGTAGTTATCTCCGAAACGAAAAAAAAGATCAAAATTCTGATGGTAGTAAAAGATTCGTAATGGAAAATACTCGTTTGACCTAGTTTTTTATTTCGAGCTAACTCCCACCGTTTCGGAGATATTTGCGAAAAATAACAAAAAACAGCTTACATTTCGGAGTCGAAAAAATCTTGACACGTTTATAATTTTCAAAAGACACCATTGGGACGGCCGTACGATGTCGCGAAGTAAAGAGGAAGTCTTCCAGATAAACCTAATCGTAAATTGCACGGCGAAATTCGAAAATTCGGCTCGGTACGAACGAATCAAAAGTAGCATTTTGTGACATTTCAGAAAATCTTAATAGATATTAACGCGAATAATATGTCACTACCTCCCTGGCTCCACCTTCGTGTGTTGCGCGTTACGTCGATTGGACAGGCTAGGCATGAAGATAAAGGTACAATTGGCTCTGTACCTAGTTAGTTATAATAACTCACGCATTATAACTCACGCTGTTTGCTTATGGGTACTATTAATTGATCAAAAGCAGTTCATTAATTAGTATATAATCTAATAAGAGTAGATAAATGGTTTTTATTTCAGTAGTTCAGTACAAAAACTGTTCTTCCACTAAAAACTTAATTAATCAATGTACAGAAAAAACCATTAAAAATATATACAATAAATAATTATTCAATTATAATAATAAAAAAAATCTAAACCGTTTTCAACTGCATTAAATACGATTTAATAAATAAATTTTATATTTACGTTTGAATGAAGATATACTGAGATCTTTGATATTATCAAGATTATAGATAGATACACCGGTATACGAAAAACCTCTTAGGAGAATTGTAGTTTTGTGAGGACGTGTTTTTAACTTATAATTAAATCGGGTATTCCGACTGTGCATGTTTAGGTTCTTTTTAAATTTTTGTAACAGATATTTAGGTTGCTGATTAATCACAATCGAATGTATGCAACTTAAATGTATCCTAACCTATAACCATGACAGTTTCTTGATTTTGTTGCTTCCATGCTCACTACTTTCACTTCCACATCCAGTGGAAGTACAGTAACGACTAAAAAATTTTGAAAATTTTTATTCTTTAAATAGGCTTAGATTAGAATGCCATGAAACGTCGAGATTTTAAATTTAAGCGAATAAAAAATTTCTGTCTGTCTGTCGGTCTGTAACTTTTTTTTGTGTGCACGTTTACTCTGGAACCGTTTAAGATATTCACTTGAAATTTGGTACACGTATGTACTTTAACGGGATCTAGAACTAGATTATATTTTAATAAAATATGGTATTTAGTGTATTCAAGAGAAGCTAAGGTTTCAAAAAATTTTTTGGCATTAGCCACCCCCATTAGCATTCCTACCTCATTATTAAAAGGGATGAAAAAAAATTGTGGTTTAGTGTATATACAAGAACCAAAAGCCTCAAAATATTTTTTTACTACATCCAGAAATATAAATTTTTGTGTCATCAGCGTAATTATGCATTTTGCATTTATTTAATACCTTATTAAAATCAGAAGTATATATTGTAAAAAATAAGGGTCCAAGAATAGAGCCTTGATCAACTCCTTTTTCAATAACTTTTCCAGATGAGAGTGTATTATCTAAATACGTTCTTTGTGTACGATTGGCCAAGTAAGATTTGACAAAGTGAACGCTTTCAGGATTAAATCCGTAATAAAACAATTTTAGGCGTAACAATTCATAGTCCACTGTGGCAAATGCTTTAAGTAAAGCAATTGTTGTGCTGTGATGTCTATATCCAGACTGGCTAACAGGAAATAAATTATGCAGATCAATAAAATATTTCATTTGATGTACGACTACTTTTTCTAGAATTTTTGATAATACCGCCAATATACTGATTGGTCTAATATCATTATTTGATTCGGGTTTTGGAATTTTTGCAATAGGATGAACAACTACTGCTTTCCATATATGCGGAAATATATTAGTTGTTAATGAATAATTTATTAAATGTTTTATATAAGGCAAGATATATGGAACACGGAGTTTGATCATATGCAGTGATATCCTGTCAGATCCCATGACGATGTTAAAAATGATGATAATGAAAATTTATAAATGATTTTGTAACTTATTTTATATCTACCTACTTAATTTAAGCTAAGATATTGTCATAAATATTATTTTAGGTCGAAATGAACTAACTATAAAGGTGCACAGTACTAAAAGACAGCCAACGCTATCATGAAAATGTAATGAATCGTCAATGTTTTATTTTTAACCGAATTTAAAAGTCTTTATTTACCGGATATCAATGTACGTATGTTCGCGATTATTTCGGGAACCAGTGAACCTATTATAGGATATCCTAAACGATGAACCTGAAATTCAGTTTGAGAATGACGACGATATAGTCAATCATTTTAAGTTAATTAACCAACTGCGGATGAAAATAGGGAAGTATTTTGCTTCAAGATAATTGTTTGAAACTTTGATTATGCTTCAAAGAAAAATATGATATCATACAGAACACAAGTGAATCCTGATTCTGTTTCCCGGAGCTGGAACTAGAGATTGGCAAATTAGTGGCCGCCAAGGGCCAAAATTTGTTTCACTGAGGCGCTCTGGTCTTCAATCTCAGTTAGCACCCAAAGAGGTGCGCCAAAACCAAAAATTTCAAAGTTGCAATGTACTCTAGTTCCAGTTCTGTTGTTTCTCCTATCCTGACTAGGATTGCTAGTTGAGAGAAATGATCGCCACTAACCATGTCACTGTACATAGAGAGCAAATCACACAAAACAACTGTTGTTTTACGAAGACGGATACAAAAATACAGCCCCACTTCTTCATTTTGCAGTCCTATTTGAGAGTAATTTATGGTCACTGAGTGTTACAGCTCAAATCTGTATCCTTCAATCCTTTCTATTATTTTCTTCTTATCCGGTTTTCATATACAGGACTTTTTTTATTATACTAATCCAAATAATAACGAGTACGTGTTTTAGCTGCGACCATGAATAGGCAGAATATTACGGAAAACGAAGTGGAAAAATTGTTAAAAGATACCTGAGAATGGCAAAAGAGGGGAACGAGGCAGAGAAGAGATTATAGAAGTAGCAGTGTATTACATGACTAAAATCCTATTCTATATTCTTATACTGTTTGAAAAAGAAATAATAATAATTATATTTTTCTAAGTAGTTTACTTTTTGACAATACAAAATGAGTTTGTCCTCAAATATTGAATGCGTTTAGCTAGTTTTCTTAGCCCAGATCTGCAGATTGGAGGCTGGCCAATAAGGTAGTAAAACCCGACAAAATCAGATGGGCAATTAGCAAGTTCCAACCATTCAAGTCTCCTGGAATAGATGGAATTTACCCAATTCTGCTCCAAAAAGGGCAGAATATACTAATACCACACTTGTGTAAAATATTCAGAGCCTGTCTGGCCTGGAAGTACATACCACACATATGGCGGAAGGTGAAGGTCACCTACCTACCAAAGATAGGTAGGATATCAGACCAAACGCCCAAGTCATATAGACCCATAAGCCTGTCCTCTTTCCTACTTAAAACGTTGGAAAGACTACTGGACAGGTACATTAGAGACGAAATACTAAGGGAAAACCCCCTTAGTGAGCGTCAATATGCATACCAGCCGGGAAAGTCAACAGACCTCGCGCCGGATGATTTAAATAGGCTACTAACAAGTCATTAGATGACAAAGAAATGGCAGTGGCAACATTTCTAGATATAGAAGGAGCGTCCAATAACGCGACAACGCAATCTTTAACGAATGCATTGTTAAATAGAGGAGTTCCAACAGTACTCTGCCAGTGGATTAAAGCCAGCCTAGAAAAGAGGATAATAGTATCCAATCTAGGCGAGGCTACCATTGGGGCAAAAGTGAGTACAGGCTGCCCTCAAGGAGGGGTATTATCTCCACTGCTGTGGGCAACCCTTGTTGACGAACTCCTCCGAAAAATTTCCACAGAAGGCTTTTACTGCCTAGGATATGCTGACGATCTAGCGATAGTAGTCAAGGGGCGATTTGCGAACACGATATCAGAGCGTCGACAGGTGGTGTAGTGAGGAAGGACTTTCCATAAATCCTCACAAAACTACAGTCGTCACCTTTACACGGAAAAGAGCCTTGGGAGGCCTAAAACCCCTGAGGCTCAATGGAGTGGAAATTTCATTTGCCAGCGAGGTTAAATACCTAGGAGTCATTTTTGACCAAAAGCTGACATGGAATTCCCACATCCAAAAAGTCACACAGAAAGCAACAATTGCCCTGGGAAGGTGCAGGCAGATGTGTGGAAAAAACTGGGGGTTAAACCCCAAGATGACCCTATGGTTATACACTAGGGTTGTAAGACCCATGATAACCTATGGATCGGTGGTATGGTGGACCAAGACACTGCAGCTTGGAGCAGTAAGGCTATTAAGTGGCGTACAAAGGCTTGCTTGCCTGTGCGCCACTGGGGCCATAAAAACTGCTCCCACGGCTGCATTGGAAGTCCTTTTAGACCTGACACCACTACACATATTTATCCAAGGAGAAGCTCGTTTAGTGGTACATAGGCTAATGCAAGGCACAACGCCCATAAGGCAACAACACGGAACAGAGCACCAAAAGTTATACTCAGAGCTGAAGGCAGATCCCATTCTGGGAATGCCCAAGGACACTATGGTCCCAAAGTATAACTTCTACAAAAATTTTCAAATCAATATACCAGACAGAGAGGACTGGAAAAACGGTCCTCCAATATCGGCGCAAACGATCTGGTATACGGACGGCTCCAAGACAGAACAAGGAGTCGGAGCTGGGATTTACGGGATAAGGTCGAAAACGAAAATCCCGATAAGTCTAGGAATACACGCCACAATATTTCAGGCTAAAGTGGCCGCTATACAGTGGTGTGTAAAGGAAATAATGAGGCAAGGAAGTGTAAACCAGTCAATTGCCATTTTTTCCGATAGCCAAGCAGCGCTAAAGGCACTCGATTCCATGCAGGTCGATTCAAGACTAGTATGGGATTGTATAAATGCCCTTACAGACCTAGGAAGTCAGAACAAAGTGACCGTGGCATGGGTACCAGGACACGAGGGACACAGGGGAAATGAGAAGGCTGACGAACTGGCCCGAGAAGGCGCATCTAAGGCCCTAGTAGGACCCGAACTCTTTTGCGGTGTGGCTAAGCCACGCATACGAACATCCATTAACGAATTGGTACAAAATAAATCTCTAGAGTGGTGGAAGAATTTCCCACAACAGAGACAGGCCAAAAAGTTCATTAAAGAACGATCGGCTAAATTCACGGAAGACCTGCTACGCCAAAATAGAAAGGCCATTAGGATAATAGTAGGTCTTCTAACTGGACATTGTAGGCTTAATAGACATAAGAGTCTAATGGGCCTGGCAGAGGATGCAACATGCAGATTCTGTCAAGAGAAAGAGGAAACCTCAGTACATGTGCTGTGTCATTGCGAAGGCTTAGCCAGACTGAGGTTCCAACTACCTGGCGAAGAGAAACCAAGGGCAGATAGCTATACCAAGGAGCCCTCATCAAGGCTGTGGAGTCTGATACAAAAGACAAAGTTGGATAAGGAGCTCTAAGTAAAATTAGACAAGGAGAGCCACAATAGATCCACAGAGGTCGCGGTGGCCAAGGCGAATCAGCCAGCTCCTTTTTCAATCTAATCTAATCTAATCTAGTTTTCTTACGAACTCCTAGGTGCTTTTATTTGCTTGATCGTTGATAACAAATGACAAATGACGTGTAATTTCTTGGGTTTTTTGGTAAGTTCAATGAAAAGACTGCTGCCTAAGGAATCCACCCTTGCACTATCCAAGTATCCAAAAAAAATGTTGATACTATATGTGCGCTCCACTATATGGAAAATGTGGATAGGTGTACCTGTAATAAATACAATACAGTAAAGACACGTAAAAATTCATGTGAGCGATTCATCGGCTGTGTGGTGTCTGTGTATGCATTCATAATTATATATTTTCCCTCCATACTCAATACTTATCCTCCTATTCACTAAGAAAAATGTTAAAAATGTCTAATCAGAAAGAGAGTGCTAAGAATTTTTAGAGGTTCCATATATGCATTTGCATTATATGCATTCTATTACGTTTTTCTACGCCACAAAAGTGACTTAGTCACTTTTTGAGACCAAAACTTATGGGGCTTTAAAAAATACAACGAACTGAAAATAATTATTTAAAATATTACTGGTAAGTTCTGAATATATTATATAATCAGTGTTTAGTGTTACTCTGGTGTTATAATTTCCGGATCCACGGTACAGGGTGTTTACAAAAGGGAAGTAAACTAATAATATTGTAAATAATTCAAGCTTTATTGTTAAATATCACTAAAAAAATAAGTACATTCTATTATAATACACTCAGCGATAGGAAATAAGTGGACTATGAAAAATAAAATAACTAGTTTTCAACCTTCAAGAATAAGATATGATTCCACAGAGTGGCTGCGCTTTTCTTATCCTATGTTTTTTGAAACCGATATTAAAAAAAAATCTATCGCATCAGCTTTTGTCAACCACTCTAAAAAGGGCAGAAGAAGGTCTTCTCCTGAGATTATGATCTAACTTATTTTGATGCGCTAAAGTCAATTTTGGACAAAAAAAATATATCTTGTGAGTTTCCCTCTACCACCCCCTTTTATCTCTTAGAGGAAAACTGACAGGATAGAATTTTTTTTAACAAAATTAGCTTCAGCACATCAAAATACTTCAGAAAAGTTATATCAGAACCTTAGGACAAGACCTTTCTTTTGCCTATTTTAGGGAATAAAAGGGGTGGTAGATAAAAACTTATGCGATAAATTTTTTTTAATATCAGACTCGATTTCGACATGTGCAAAAACATAGGAAAAGATGGTTCTCATCAAAAGCGCAGACCCCCCCATTTTGTTAACCTATGTTATTATAGGCAATTTTTACCTTTTTTACTTTACACCCTAAGGAGTAAAATTTAACTTTACGCATTACACAGCGGCGTATAGTTATTTATGTACCAAGGGTCGTAAGTGGACTTTTTTTAGTCGAGAATACAGTTTGTAAGCCGAGGCCCGTAGAGGTTTGCAAGTATTCGAGACCAAGAAATCGCACTGTACTACCCGTGGTGCATATTATATTTTTCGTCATACCCATGAATCATTAAACTAGAAAAAAACTTGACAAAACCAGTGGAAAACTATATTTATTTGAGTCAGGTTTCCGGTTTGCTAAGCAAACAGCAAAGGTAGCGATGCTTGGCATATCCATGGCAACTGTCAATAAAATAAATTTAGGACGCGGCTTCTATTCAAATGTCAACTACTGTCAAGATAAATTAAATCATATTATTATGATAGCTTTGAACATTTTTGAAAATAATGTCGGATATAGAAGATATAGCAAGTAAGGCTTATCTGGATTTACTTTCAAAAAAGTTAAAACATTTAATACTTGTTATACAAAAGAGAAAGTTTTCCAAAATTTACTTTATTTCCCTAGGGATGTTATGAAAAATAAAAACCCGTTGCCAATGACAACAAGTATTTGGTACATCAAGCGTCACTTACGATCGACAAGACAATGGAATTAAAGTATACTTACGGGGGAGTAGAAAAAATTTCTTTTTCAGCACCGGAAAATTCAGGGGTGGCTCAAGGTAAATTTTTCACCCGGGCGGGAGCATTTTTTGGCGCCCCTCCCTGAGAAAATCATAGAAATTTCACGGACGTACTATGTACTAAAGGGCTAGGATATCCTTTCGAACCCCGCGATCACTCTAATTTTTAACTTAACACATGGAGTAACATAACCGTGTGTACACGGTGGTCCAAAATTGTCTCTGGATATTTATGTGGCTGATAGTAGATACATCCCAAAATAAAGGTACTCTAAATAGATAATAAGGAAATTATTAAAGGGGATTGTAAATATCAGTTTTTCTACGATAACTTTATAATATATAATTCATGTTTTAAAATATGTGGGCATCAATTTACATAGTACCAGTCAAACCCTCTCTTCTGCGTGAGAGGTAGTTTTAGGGAGTGGCTACCAATATTTTACCCTTAACTTTTTTATTTTTAAATATTTATAAAAATTCTTATAAATACATTATTTTCATATCACTAGAAATCAAAATATGTGCTTGGGGGGGGGGGTGATTCCTCCAAGCCCGGGCTCGTTTTGCACTCGGACTTGTTTGAGGGCCCGGTTTTGAAATGTTGAAATTTTTTTCCCACCGGGGCCCGTATTTCCTCTCCATGGCCCTGCTCAAGTAATTTATGTTTACACATCAATGTGCATTTACAACATATCATTAATAACAATTAATTTTTAATATATATGTTAGATCACGGTTCACATGAATGACTTTTTAAAAAAGATTTATTTATTTAATGGAGCCAACGTTGGCTCTTGGAGAAGGAATATAATAATAATTAGAAGTGTTTCATTCTAAGTGAGTTTAATAACTGATTCAACAAAGCGTGTTTAGTCATATTTATAACATACAGAACCTGAGTAAGCAAAATATAGAACAAAGGAATTGAAGTTCTGCAGTCATCACAAGTTATGAGAAACAAAGGTGTAATATGATATCTTGAAGATAAGCAATTAATAAGAGAAGTCGTTATCATGTAATATGATACACCTGTGAAGGTTTTTTATGGCTAAGTCTTGGTAATAAGCGTATAATTTTATATAACATATATACATTTTTTTGTTTACACCATCTGAACGCCTTTATAATGAGAGTATCCCCGACACAAGTTTACTTACAGGAAGGTTCTTCTTTATTGTTTTAATATTTCATATAAAACAAATTGCCATTTATTTATTTATTTATAAGCAGTAAATTATGTAAGATATGAAATACGTACAGCTAATGTTGGTATAACAATTTTCTGAAAATACTGATTTTTTTCTAAACGAAAAGTGCACGTTGCCTGCCTTCATTTATGCAAAATTTTTAACGATCGACTCCGTGTGCGTGAATAATAGGGCAAGAAGCTTGAGGCATGAGTAGTAAGGTGTCTCATAGCTAAACAAACATATTTGCATTACATTTTTTAATTATTTAGACGGCTTTAATGTCATTCAACTGTTCTGCATCATTACAATTATAACTGATATATATTTTGATATAGATTCTGATATTATTTGATATTATATTATTATTATTTTTAATATTTTTCGACAAAAACTATTATTAAATTAAAAAAGGTATATAAAAAAAAAATTAACGATTTTTGCCCTCAGTTTGGCGCCCCTCAAGCTGGCGCCCCAGGCAGTCGCTCCGGTTTCCCGGCCCTTAAGCCGCCCCTGGGGAAATGAATGCAAGCAATTATCTAGGAGACCATCTAATTGCACCGGTCTACAAGTCGAAATGTCTGTTCGTGTACAACATCCAAATTAATAACAAGCAGGCACGGGCATTCAACTAAAGAAAGTGAAATAGAAAAGGAAACTCGAATGTACCTTTCTATCCTTTTTTCGCTTGCGTACAGATGGTTAACGTTTCCTACCACTGGTTTCTTTCAACCAATCAGATCTTGTTAGGAAAGGACAGAAAAGTACACTCATGTTTCTCTTTCTGCTTCAATTATTTCCTATACTTAAAGCATTGAGTGCGCGTTACAGTTTGTTATTAATTTTGATGGTGTACAATAAACGTAAATATTTGAACTGAAGTGTCACGTGAAAGCATGCCCATTTTTATGCGATTTTTCTATGATCTTTCAGTGTGACATTCAAATATCACTTAAACTCAGGCGGGCATGTAAATAATTTCACGTGATATTGCAATTAAAACATGTACACATATTTCCTTTTTTTCAGGAAGTGATTTATAGCTAATGTTAATATGTCACAGATTTGTTATAAAATCGGAATTTGTTTGACAACAGCATAAAAGGGGAAAATTAAATTGGGAACATATTGTCGCATATGCCGTACAAAAAGCACGAAAACCTACGATGTATACCCTAATTTACTGAAAATATAAATGTATCCCCACACTTGGTGCATGATTATCCTGCTCGGATGCCATTTGGCATTTGGGTGTCGTTTGATTAACAAATTTGTGGACACATCATTTTAACACAATTTTTCACAGAGAAACCTAAAAAGTATGTTTTTATCTTGTAAAGGGATTTAAAGGTTCACGATTTTGAAATTTACAGTTTACAGAGATTATTAATCGGTAGCAATTAAAAATCGAGTTACAGTTTTATTCATAGAGTGTAATCCAAAACAAATTGACCAATATTTAATTGTGAGCATCTCATTTGTTCATCAGAATATATTTACTATATTCATGATTTTATTCACTTTTAATTATTCACTTTATGCGTATCATGTGAAGCAAACAAGTTCATTTTAATATATCCATTTGTATATTATAACCAGACAAATATTTTTAATAATCGTTATGCAACAAGTGCATAAAGTGGTACCTTTTTTCACGAATGGGAAGTTTGATGCAGGAGCTGTAGGTGAGTGCGGCAAAGCTATGAGTGAAAAAAAGGCACCTTATGCATGAGTTTCATACAATATTTTTTCTTCGACTGCTTAATTTCCACATTTATATAAATAAATCTGAAAATTAACTTCAAAACAAAAATCCGTAATTTGACATTTCTAAAGTCATCAATTCAAAACAAGAACTCTGCAACCAAGTGCAAGTCACAGCTAATTTTATTAGAGAATAGCAAAATATATTTTTCAATATAAGAAAAATATCTTATCTAAAGAATTAGAAAATGTATAGAAGTAGGTGAAGCAGAGGTGTATTGAATATTTACTCTAAGTTGCAATAATTGGTTCATAAGAGAGTGAGAGAGAGTTTGAGCACTTGACACATTTTAGGTTTTACTTACGCTATGTAATTTTTTTAATAAATACAATTTGTCATTTTCCACAACATCTCGTCAAAAACAGGTAAGAAAAACATTCATCATCAGTTAAGCTATGGCGCCCTCCGCGGCTTACCGCGATGTGATGTATAAATTATTGTTTCATAGCTTAAAAAATGTTTCTTTAATACATTTGGAGAAGAGATCGGTCAAGAGGTTGTTGAGTTATTGCAAACAACAAAACAAGAATTTTCAACTTTGACACCCTGTACTTACCTTTTCCCACAGCAACAATTTACCAAAGCATATTTGGTTATATTCTCATATTTTTGTCCAAATAATCTACCCTTGAACTATGGCCCATTATTAATAGTCCACCAAAATTTAAAAATATTCGGATTGGATTTCAGATAACCAAGATATGAACAAGGAAGCTCCATGAAAAGTGGAACGCGGCTTTTATTAAATATTAAATTGTCTGTAAACAGCTGCTTTGATATTTCTACATCGCCGTTTTAAGTCTATTTATTCTACTTATTTTTTTCCTCTCTACACCCGACAAATGAAATTTAATTTAGGAATCCCCGGAAAGTGCTTAATAACTAATTATGATTGGATTTTTTCAAAGCAAAACCTAATTTCAACATTTTTGAAATTTCCATTAACTGTCCAAAACAAATTTTCCCAGGAGAATTTATAATAATTCTAAAATACCAGGAATGTGCCCCTTGCTGCTCTACAAGTCAGTTACTGGAACACTGTGAAATGTATTTATTAATAAATCATTAGTGTAATAAATAACATTCAACTTTTCAAATCTGAAATTACATTCAATAAATTTAAATAAATTTTCGTCGTTGTGAAATTATATTAAAATTCTAAATTCTCCTTAACACCCGTATATTTAATTTAGAATGATTCATTTGTGTTTAATATAAAACGGAAAGCGTAGGTACAGGAAAGGGATAAAATGTATTCTCATAAATTGGATTACTTAAAATGGAACTTTACACGTCGTTACATAAATTTCCACTTTCCGCAAAGTATAAAAATAAAAATTATACAGATTTAGCTATAAATTAAAGGATACATGCATTCAGTTTTTTGTTTGAATAGGATAATCGAAAATATTTCATTTTATACGTGAATTTTAAACGAGATTGTGTTTTAAATAGATAAATTTTTCCTTTGTTTGTTACCAGTGTATGCAAATAGAGGAGATTGAAATATTTAAAATTTTTACATTTACAATTTTCTGTATTTGCTCATTTGGTTTTGTGTAATCCATACATATAAAGGAAAGTGTTACATTGTTTTCACCTATATTTATCTGTCCGGTGAATGGCTTGAATTCGGGAGTTCCTTTCCGACCTACAGAAAATTGCAAAATTTGCAAAATTCAAAATTGCGGCTCTGATATGACAACTTTCTGCAGCATACTCACCATTTTACATACTGTTGTCGTGCGGCCACTTAGGCATTTGAAGCAAAATTTGCTAGCACGCGTATTAAACATGCTCGTTTTCTTTTTCTTGTTACGTGTTTAATATTATATCTGTAATACTTCTACAATCCCATGATTGTTTTGTAGTAACCCTGTATAGTACAATAACTAGAGGTTTTAACTTCGGAATAATGTCAAATGAATCAGATTTCATTTTTGGCAACTTAATAGTAAATGCAACAAGTAAAAGTTTCTGTATTATGAGAGGACTTGCTAATTTATAGGTGGTGAATGCCACTTATCTGAAAGAGAATCAAATTTTGAGAAGAAAAAGTTCTATGCAACTTTTCATACAAATTGATAACTTTTATAATCTGGGTGCCAAATAAAGATTTTTATCCTAACCTGGAAGTAGGGTATAGTATAGTAAAGGTTTTTTTGTCTGTTTTTGGTTCTTCAAAGGGTCAACATTACGATTCCGATTGATGCCACTTTGGCACCCTTGGGCACTTTGAGATATTCAAGATGGCGACTGTCTTAGAGTGAAAAAACAGGTTTTTCCAAATATTTCATCTTATGGATGTGTGGCGCGTTGTTTTATATGTTTTTAAGATCTGTGAATTAGTATTTGTGGTTAAGAATCATGTAGGAAGTAATCTTTAAGTCTTGCTAAATTACTTTATTAAGTGGGCGGCCCGTTTTATGCAGTCTTCTGTGCTTACAGGAGGCTCTGGGCACGTCGACCTTTAATTCCCCCTTACTCGTGGGAACCTTATGGAAGACCAATCAGAAAAAGCCAAACCAATAACCTCGGGAGGAGGTCCTGCAAAGAAGGAAGAAATTAAAAATAAATTTTTAGTTCCTTACGGAAGAAAATTTTATATTAAATAAAGAGGGAATTATTTGTTGCAAAACTTAATTGCATCTTATTTCTGAGATATGTTTCTTTTTGTATCGAGTTTGTTTTTAACACCCACAATTGACACCTACTCTATATTTTGATAGGGCAACACAGAAGGAATTGGCCCTAAGTCTTCTTAGACCTCATATTTGTGTTCTCGAACCTGAAAAACATAGAAAACGATGTAACCAAAGTGCCGATGGTTGTAACAAAACCTCTACAATACCTTACTTCCACCTTTTTTGATTGGCACCCAAACTATTAAGTTATAACGATTTGATAATTGGAATTTTAGCTCGATTTTCGTGAAATAACTCGAAAAGTATCACATTGCGCGAAAACATGCTAGAGACAAATAAGAAAGCTACTAAATTGAGGATGAATTTCGTTTTTATCTAATTTATGTAGAATTAATGGTTTCGAAGATCTGGAAGTATAAAGATGGCGTCCAAACGTCTGCAAAACGAATATTTCAATGAATATCAGTTTTAGTGAAAAAATAGTAGACATCAAAAATAAAGCTTATAAACTGACAATTAATTCGTTTTATTTTAATATTTAGTTTAAATATTGAATATCTTTGAAACTATGGCACATTAATAACATCAATAGAAAGTTCTAAGGAACAGAATTAAAGATAATTTGTCAGTCTTTCAAATGATTCTTTGTTTGTTTCTGTGTCATAAAAAAAGATTATAGCCGAAACAATGTGCGTCTTCACATTTTTTTTTTGTTTGACAAAATGTGGCCATTTAATTATTGTAATTGTCCAGTTATTAAATTTTCTGTTCAAAAATGCAGTTTTTCATTAATATCATCACCTACACGCTTAATTTTGAATTTTTCAATTTTAGAGGAATTAGATATAACCTCATATCAATCACAAAACCTCATGACCTCGTGTTATGTCCAAAGAGACGTGCCTTGGTGGAATAGGGATCTCAGCCGCCTCAGGGCTGAGACCAGGAAAACTTTTAATAGAGCTAAGAACTCTGAAAACTGGGAAGACCATAAAAAAGCCCTCACGGAGTACAACAAAGAATTGAGAAGGTCTAAAAGAAGATCATGGAGACGGTTCTGCGAGGGGATAGACGAATTCGCCCCAGCAGTCCGTCTACAAAAAGTCCTTGCAAAAGACCACTCAAATGGAATAGGGCTATTCAAAAAGCCCGATGATCAACATGCAGAGGGTCAGCAGGAAAACATAAGAGTACTTTTAGGTACTCACTTCCGTGGCTCCCATGTAATCGAAGGTGAACTTCCACAGGCCTTCTTGGAAGAGGATGCACATCATCCTACCAGGGAAGGGAAAAGGCTAGCTGGAAAAATATTCAACCCTAGCAGAATTAAATGGGCGATATCGACCTTCAAGCCCTTTAAAGCACCGGGCAGGGACGGTATTTTTCCTGCCCTGCTTCAACATGGAATTGAGGAACTTATCCCATGCTTAAGAAGCATATTCATAGCAAGTTATACTCTTGGGTATATTCCTCAAGCTTGGAGGGAAGTTAAGGTAGCGTTTATCCCAAAAATAAGCAGACGTCCACCAGACGAGCCTAAATCTTATCACCCCATCAGCTTAACCTCTTTTCTCCTTAAAACAATGGAAAAAATACTAGATCAATAGATTAGAAGCGAAATCATTACAGAGAAACCGCTTCACTCGAAACAATTTGCCTATCAACCTGGAAAATCAACAATAAATGCTTTACATGACCTGGTCTGTGTGCTTTAATTGATATAGAAGGTGCTTTTGACAACACCTCCTATGAATCCATACAAAGAGCCGCGGAAAAAATATGGGGAACGAGTCGGCCACCGTGACTGCATTTAGAGGTTGTCCAAAAGGTGGAGTCTTATCGCCCTTACTGTGGTCAATGATGGTCGACGAGCTTCTCCATAAGCTGAGTAATTATGGCTTCAACGTTCAGGGCTACACTGATGACCTGGTCGTTATGATCTCAAACCACATGCAAATTGCTTTAAACATAATATCTAAATGGTGCTCGTCAGAGGGTCTTAGTGTCAATCCGAGTAAAACAGTTATTGTTGAGAAAACTCAATTTGAAAGCTCCTATGTTAAATGGAACAGTACTGAATTTTTCCAGTGAAGTCAAGTATCTAGGAATAATCCTGGAACTCACACTTTGAAAGGACACTTACCAAAGCAACGACGGCTATTTAGACGTACCGTAGGCTGTTTGATAGGACTTGGGATCTGAAGCCGAAAATGATATATTGGTCCTACCTTTCGGTTGTGAGACCCATGGTTACCTACGTACGCATCATGTGTATGGTGGCCAAAAACAGAAGAAAATATAGCACAAGGAAAGTAGCAGAAATTGTAACGACTTGCCTGTCTAGGGACTACAGGAGCAATGCGCTCGTGTCCCACAGCAGCTATGGAGGCAATGCTGGACTTACTTCCTCTGCATTTGCATGTAAGGAAGGAGGCAGCCTTAGTGCCTTAAGGCTGCATCAGGTGCTTAAATTCAGACCAGGAGACCTGGTTGGTCACTTAAGGATTCTGGAGTTAATCCAATTCGAATCCATGACCAAACCCACTGACTCAATGCCAATCAAGCATGACTTTGACTGCCCGTTTGATGTGCTGATTGAAAGCCGTCAGGCGGGCAGGGTCGAAGCACTACGGTTGGAGAAAGAGTCACACATCTGGTACACAGATGGATCCAAGATGGATGCAGGGGTTGGTGTGGGCGTAGCAGCACCTAAATGCAGGCTATCTAAAGCCCTTGGTGGCCCTCATCCCACCATCTTCCAGGCAGAAATCTATGCTATAGATTAATGTGCCCAGGAATGCCTAAATAGAGGCACTCGAAGGGCAAAGATCTATATACTTTCAGATAACCGGGCAGCATCAAAGGCTCTCAGGTCCTATACCTTCGAGTCAAAAATTGCCTGGGAATGCAGACAATCACAACAAGGTTACCTTGATGTGGGTGCCAGGGCATGAGGGAATAGAAGGCAACGAATTGGCTGACATCCTCGCAAGAAAAGGGGCTGAAGCCCCGTTTTTTGGACTCGAACCGTTCTGTGGCTTATCCAAGGGACACATAACGGAGGAGGTCCTAAAATGGGAAAAGGAACAAAAGAAGTTCTACTGGAGGACACTCCAGGTCAAAGACAAGCGAAAAGGTTTATAACCTATTCAACAAAGAATGCCACAAGGTTTCTCGAACATGAAAAGTCCGACCTAAGGCTAATCACAGGTCTTCTAACTGGCCATTGCCCGTTGAGATATCATCTCAGGAACATGGGCATGGTAGAAGATGACAAATAGATACCGTGGCAGATACTGTGAAGCTGCAACTGAAACTGCGGAACATATACTTTGTGAATGCAAGGTGCTAATCCGCATTAGGCTAAAGTACCTAGAACAGGCGGAATTAACTCCTGAAGACATAGGGAAAGTAGCTCCCAGGAAAATCGCAAGCTTTGCAAAAAGTCTTGGAATCCTGGGCAACAACTAGATGCAGGGTAATTCACAAAAAAGACCTTTTAGGTTGAGGTGAAGAAAGGCCAACCCAGGGCCAAGCGACCCCTTAAACAATCTACAATCTAGGGGTGATTTCCTCCCCTTGAGGGTAAGAACAAGTGCCCGGACCATATAGAAACTGAAGTTGATACCTTTTACTACAATAATAACCCATAAAGAAAAATTATGATTACTATGAGATTATTCCGAAATTTTGCATATTTTTTACCTCTAGATACTGTACTAGTATTTGTTTTTATGTATTTATATTAGATATAAGGAAATTACCTTGTTGTTTAATTTAAAATTTAATTTATATAGAAATAAAAATTAGAGTTGAATAATTATTGCTGCTATGCATTTCCTATGAGACTAAGCGAATATTCGATATGACTTTCGTAATTTAAAATTTTCATCCGCCTATCTGAAACTCTATTTAAACTGAAGCACGGCGTATCTATTTTATTTTTATTTCCAATCAGAAGACGTTTTATTTTATGTTCCTCGTAAAGAAACAATTTGCATTTTACACTTTCAACCCGGTCGTAAAGGGGTGCTGGCTGGAAAGCAAATCAATTGAATTGGGCAGAAAGGAAACAAGTAATTATGCTGGTTTAGCTAATTACCTTTTTCCGCATGAAGTAATTTTTAGTTCTGCACAACATTAACTGCGAAAATAAAATTCTCTATGCAAATTTAATTCTTGGAGAATCGCTAACAGCTTTCCATGGGCGTTAAATTAATTAATATATGGCTCGGTCTTATTCGGTTAATGTTTTTATGTTTCACAGAGGTGGAATTTTTACTTTTGTTAGGTGCTTGTTGCTAGGCTATACGAAAAAGTTTTGAGACGCGTCAAAGGGATAACAGACCGAATACCATTTTTCATTTTAACTTCCAGAATGGCAAAAGTCAAAAGTGCCAAGGGAATACTTAAATGTTTTTAAACAGAGCCGGGGTACCTTGAACATATTTGAATGCAGTAAACGAATTTTGTAATAGGCCCAACTGAGTTGATTAAATATTTGACCGCCATATTCTGGCAGACTGTTAGTACTTAGAGGTGAAATACAAGATCGTTAAGCTAAATGGGTATTGTAATGTGTATAAAAAGTAATAATTTACAGTTTACAATTAGTCCTTCTTACAAATATCAAGCAGCCATTAAACAATAATATCATTACAGTGCTTAGAGTAGAATGAAATAGAACCAAACGGAACGGAACGGACCGAAATAGGACGCGACGGAACGGGACGTAACAGAACAATAATAGGAAACCTGCACATTAATTAATTTCATGAGAGTGTGGAGAGAGGTGAGGGAATGTCCATGACGTCACACTGTGTGTCGAACACAGAAAAACCTAATGAGCCCCCAGCGTCGGGGACGTCGTGAAGCGACGCTCCAGGCCGGTGGGCAGAGTGGTCTTGGGGCCCACCTAAGTGTAGCGTAGCTGGAGTGCCTTGGTTGGGCGCCGAGAGCCCCGGGAACAGCAAACGACAGCCATTGAATTCGCATTGACATCGAAGTTGAAAATTGGCATTTGTTTATGTTTTTTTGTTTATTTTATATTTCAAAAAGCTCCAATAATGGGAAGATACTCATAAAAATACGTATTACAAATACTAGTACCAATGTGTTCCAATACGTGTTTTAAAATGCCAAATAAAATATTAGAACTCAAATATTTTTTTCGTTTTTGAAGTCGTTAATTACTAGAGGAATCTTCATGAAAGAGACATTTTCAAAAAATAATTAGTAACTACTAAATAATATTTATTTATTATTTTTAAGGTATATTATAGACGAGCATTGTCTATTTTTATGGAAATATTCAAAATACCGAATAATAAAAATGTATTCTTATTTAAAAAAATAATGAAGTATTGCAGCATAATGTCCGTTTTAATGCACCTCATGTATTGAAAGGGATACGCTTATTGTTGAAAGTGACAACAATAAATGCATGCATTTAAGCATTAAATAAAAACAACTAATTTTATTAATTCTTTCAATTCCTTAGAACAGTAATAACTCGCTTGTATTAACAAAACAGCACTCCAGTACAATCAATGGAGAGGGAGTAAAATTTTTTAACGAGTTATGATCCGGTATTTAAACGAGGCTTTGGCAATTTCATTTCAATGTCGGTAACATTTATGGATAATATCGTCTGTATCACTGGATACACCAAATGAAACGAATAATAGTATTTTATATAACAAGTGGCTAAAATGGTGTTTTGTTTTACAAGTGGGGCGTTTATAGTACGAGCTGAAGGCGAGTGCTATAAACCACACGAGTAAATAAAACACATTTTATTCTCGACTTATATACAAAATTTTTTGTATCGTCATTCGAAATTGGGAAATAATATAATTTTGTAAAAATAGACTAAATTCTATTGCTGTTTCCATAGACACCAATAAGTTTTATATCACACTGTGAAATAAAATTTCTTTATTTCACTCTTTTTTTCTTTATTTTACACTTAGTCGGCTTGGTATTACAAGGTTGTATGTGCATAATTTAGATTTGACAAATCCATTTTAATCCATTTTGTTAATGAACTGGGGATTGAAATTTGACATACACTTCTGTGCAATAAAATCCAGTACGCCTATTTTTCGCTATATTAAATCATTCTTTATTTATTTGTCAGTGTCATATTTCCGAAATGCGGAAATTATCTGAACATGAAAAAATTCTGATTCTCTATAAAATTGAAGAGGGATAGTCTATCAGAGCAGTTGCTAACCGCATTCTGTTTTGTTTAAATTATGTCTATCGCCCGTTGGAACAATGTTGTGTTTACCGATGAAAAAGTTTTTCAGTCTTCTAATGGCGAACATATTCGGGTGTACCGTCCCGCAAATACCAGGTTTCACAAACGCTACGTGTCTCCGCGGAACAGGTCCGGGCGATTTTCTGTTAATATTTGGGCATGGATAAGCGTGTATGGCCCTGGTGTAGCGTGGTGTATCATGGGTAATTGTAGATTAATATATTTCCACTGGATGTGGAAGTAAAATTATCACAGGCAGACACGTGCAGAACAGCCATGCAGAAAACCGTTTTTTAATGTTTTGAGCTTTCAGAATCTGGCCTTATTTCGGACACAATTTTTCAACGTCAATTTTTACATTTGTTATAAATCGAAATCATTAAATCATTAACATTTTTCCAAATACCCTACTTATGACATTTCTCAATCTATGTCACTTTTTTATAACCTATATGATAAATGTAACGGTCATTTTTATTTCCAGTCATAAAAGCCCTTAAATTACATTATTTTATATTTTCCGTGCATAAATTACCTGTAAACAAATAAATTACCGCCGCTACTGTCGGAACCTCAATATTGTTTACTAGAAATGATCTTCTAGAACGTTATAATTTACGCCGGATACTTATATTCCAACGCGATGCATTTCCTCCAATGAGAAGGCATAATTTAAACTCGCTGGGCGTCGTTTATCCACTGAGTAGGGATGATATAAATTGAGACTTCAGCGGGCGGACATTATCTTTCACCTGAATTTGAGGAACAAAAGTAATCGTTCCAGTGTTAGAATGGTTTAGTCTTTCTAAACCCTTATTATACTACATTTATTATATCTTTTGTCTCGTGAATTTAACCATATCTTGTTAATAAGAATTAGCCAAGTGGTTATGTTTGCTTTTCGAAAAGTAGAATATAAAAATATTCTTGTGTATGGCAAATTATACGTAAAAATGTTTTAATGATGTTTGAATCTACGTACCCGTTGGTACTCAACTATAAAGGTGTACCGCATTCCAGCGAAAATGTTTCCTGTTCATCCTGAGCTTCGTAAGTAGAAAAACAATTTATTTTCTGGCCAACGATTCAAGAATTAATTCTCCAGTGCACGGTTTTTGTACATCACAACGTGATAAAAACTGTACCTTTTACCTTTTTCGTTTTCGCGTAAACAGACAAACTTGCCTCGCGAGTGATACATTTTAATCTCTTGATACGTATATCTGTTTATTTAAAAAGAAAGTATGTAAATAATAGCTGGTGTATATACACTATATTTTGTATGTTTTTAGTTAAGCTTTATTAGACTATTTTTGGATTCACGATTAGATAAGTATTTTATTATTCATTCGAAAACAGTTTGTTTTGCATTTTCTTTTAGTAAGCGAAGAACAATTATTTATTTATAGCTGTTTTGCATTTGAATACTTGCGGAATTGGCCAATATCCCTTATATTGCTTTTAGTATTTTATTACCTTTTAAATACGTATATAATTTATTTGTGTAGAGTTTTTTTTTTAACTATTTAACGTCGGCCTATTTCCGCTACCAGGGCCTATCACCGACGCCAGGAGACGAGCTACCCCCAACCTGGAAATTTTGCCGAACCTCTTCCATTAAGAAGAGTAGGGATCTTTTACTTGCCTAACATTTAATAGACAAGGGACCGCCTGCTTTACATCCCCTCCGAGTATACACTGATATACAAGCCTCTAGAAGGTGGGACGAGAACGCTGTATTTCCCAAGATGGGACCCCATCCAAGTACTAACCGCGTTCGACATTGCTTCAACGGAATATCGACTGATATTCACATTGAAGTCGCCTCTATGCTCGCCCCTTTGTGTACAGTTATGTTTGCCTCTCTGTGCATCTATACCTTTATTTGATTATTTGTTTGTAACTTTTCTTATTCGTTAGCACAAATTTATTCGTCTATACCCTGTAGTGTTCTCATTTGCTCTACCAAATTGTTAATAAATTCATTTATTGTTAATTTCGTATTTTTACTTATTTCTTATTCATTTTAAATAACCCCTATAGAGTCAGAGCGTTATATAATAAAAAATTTAAATTCCAAAAAGACTGATTTACATCACTTAATATTAGTAAAAACTGGATTACTTGATTTTTCAAGTGTACGGGATTTTATTGCACAGAAGTACACTTTTGTTTACCTGCCTATAAAAATGACTATCTGTGCTCTACCATCTAGCGAAGAGTAGCTGAAGGTACCTACGGTAACATCCAACCTTTTCATTCTGAAGAGGCAAAATCTCAAAAAATGTAACATGCAACGTTGTAATACTAAGCTGACGACTTGTCAATAATGACATTGTTTTGATTCATTGAAAGTGTCAAATAAATGCCAATTTAGGACATGATATAATATAGTTATAATAATATAAGTTATAGTTATAGTATATTATAGTAATAGAAGTTATAATATTTTTCCCGCAGCAAATTTTACATTTTTCTTTGTTTTCTTTGTTGCAAATATAAGCCAATTTCATATTGTTTGTTGTCCTCATCTTCAAAATTTTCCTCGAAATTTTCATATTCCTCACAATAATCACTACCACTGTCTGCATATTCCAAAGATACTTCACTATTAAAAGGATCATCTGCCATTACCTTTCTTTTACAGCTGTTTTTCGAACTTGCTATTGACGCTTCATATATTCTTTCATTTGCTTTTCCTCATATGCTTGCTTTAATTTATCTCTCTCAGGTGTGCTCCTTTTTACGTCCTCTCGCTACTTTCGTTCAAGGCATCGCCTTAGGAAACAGCCTTATAGATCGATAGTATGTTTGCATATGAATTTGAAGTGGAAGAAAGGCTTTGATCGTGCGGTGGCATTTTGTTATCCTCCAAACTATGAATTAGTTGGGTATTTAGAGTTTCGCTAGTTGGAGAAGAGCGAGCATTTTCGGCGTTTACAATGGTTGCTTCTTCTGAAATAGTTGATCACTAACATAAGATGTCAGAGAATCATCCGATGTGAAATTATTCGGACTGAAAGGATAAATTCCGGTTTTTGCAAATCCACTGCGATTGTTTTTCGTAGTAAACGCACTCTCAAAGGCAAACCTAGCTAACTTTGGAAGATGGTATATGTTCACTGCTTTGTTAGGATTTGAAGCCATCCAATTGGTTAATTCCACTTTAAAATTTGTCTTAAACGGACCATAAACAGCCACGTCTAAAGGTTGGAGCTTGTGACTGCAATGATGAGGGAATATGACAATTAAAACTCCGTTATCTCTTGCACGAGATATAAAATCTAAGTTCATATGACTTTCATGGTTATCGATTATGAGTAGCAGTAGAGCTTCTTTAGATGATTTAGTATGTTTAGTTAAGTGACTAAGTGCAGCCTTTATCATTCAACCTATCATCCAACCACTTTTGTGGAGGGAGAACAAAAACGGTGGGAGCGGTATTTCCTGTAACTGTTATAAACGAAAGCATTGTAACTAGCTGAAAATCGAGAATTCGCCTCCAATAGGTGCCGTACCTTGTACTATAAGTGGGAAAATATGATTCAGCTTTTCTTCCTAACAGAGGATTTCTGAAAGGTGTAAAGGGGCAAAAATTATATATGTGGATGCTTTTTATTGTTTATTTTATAAATGTACCACTCTAACAGACTTAATTTAAACTTTCTACTGCGAGGTAAATTTAAATCCAAGCCTGCAGAACATTAGATTTATTTACTGCCTCAAAAGCAATCAAAACTGCTTTAATATGTTGAGAAAATATATATTATTAGATTAGAGGTTTAGCATCTACCATTTAATAAATAATTAATGCACCCATAAAAAGAGGATATTACCGTATAATAAAATTTAAAAATGGGCTTCTTAATCATCTAAGTGCGTTATAATAGCGCATAAAACCGTTCATCGACGAAATTTAATATTCAGTCTCTCCTGAGAAGCGAATAGCTCCAACGCAATACCACCTCTATTTTTAGAGCGAATATGTTTGTTGAGATATTTGTACTTGATGAAATTCAGAAGTTTTTGTGACGCTTTATAAAGTAGTTTGACTGTATATATTTTATTTTCGTTTCATGTACTTACTTTGAGAAAAGAGTGGCTGATATTATTTTAAACGCAGCTTATGCAAAAAAAATATAGATGACAGAAAGCAACATAAGACGGGCGCCATGGCAGCATTTAAATCGATTTGTCTACTAGCTTGAAAGCTTCAATTTATTTCCTTTCACGAATATTCTATTATACTACAATAAGTCTATTACGGCACTTATTTTTTGCAATGATACGGTTTCTGTCTGAACAAAATACTAGGCTTGGAAACATAGTTCAGATTGAATTTTAATTAAAACTAATATGTGGCAACAACCGTAACTAGACATCTTGAACCTGCTTACAAATTAACTGTAATTTGCTTACCCCAAATTTATATTGGACTCTTGTTGCCCTTGTCACTAACAACACAGGCCCACAGGTCTGCTGAATTCGAATCCTAATCAGAATTGTCAGATTGACTCGTTTTTTATCACTAACTTCAAAAAACACCAGTAAAAAGCCGGTTTTTCGCTCTTCGCACTCAAATGAGTAGTTAGGATTTTTTTTAAATATGTTTACTTCATAATCCCATAACGCCATAGCCTCATATTATTGTAACCCCATAAACTTACAACTTCTTAAACCTATAACCCTATTAATCTTCTTATACTTCTATAACTGCAAAACTCAGAGTAAATAGGAATTTTACACATTTGACTTCAAAAACCATATAACTCGGAGTGTGCAGGCTTTTAAAACCCCATAATCTCGTAACTTCATAACCGCAAACTCCATAACCTGACAACCCGAGGCATCCTTTAATGTCCATACTCCGGGGCAAGCGGACTTTTTTGTCAATACACCACCAGGGAATATTTACTTTTCAGCTCAAATCTGAGCTTCTGCGCGTGAACAAATCGTATACAATTCGCTCTTTTTTTTGTGATATCGAGTTCTCTTATTCTCGAAGATTTGTGTAATAGACGTTCTTTACGTTTTCGTCCTCTTTAAATTTCTATTAAAATCTGCTAAATTGCATTATTTTATATTTCTAGTAACAAAAATACCTAACGCCGCCACTGTTTTCAAGGCACTTTAGACATTCCAGAATATTGCGCGTAAATAAATGCTTTGAAGGTCTCAATGTTAGGCATATTTCTCCAATATTGGAGACCATAAATTTAAAATATTGAATTGAGATTGTTTTGTAGTCCTACGCTCCTCTTGAGTACATACCCATAAGGCAGTGCGATAAATGAGGAATATAAAATGACGACCCAACGTCTTTGGGTTACTTTTCGCCGGGCTTTGGCCCTGGAAGTCGTTTATTTGTGGTGTTATCTAATTAACTATTATGGTGAATTTTACCAATTAGTTTTGAGATTTTAACACGAGATTTTGTCTAATATAGAGACGTCAAGAACTACATGAAAATATAATATTGTAATTGTAGCTGCTCTTAGTGCAGTTTAATAATAAAGGATATTACGGTAATAGTAATATTCTAAAATGATATAGTTTTACATTTTGGTATGGTTATAAAATTATATAAAAAAAATATTTTTAAGAAAAAGCTTTTAATTGAAAAAGCTACTAAAAAGTAAAAATAATTTTTTTAAAATTCATACACCTGGAAACCAAAAGCTTTGGGGGCGGTCATATAGCGCTATTGCATAGTTACTTTGCTCAATTGACCGCCCCCAAAGCTTTTGGTTTCCAGGTGTATGAATTTTAAAAATTTTCCTTTTTAGTAGTTTTTTCAAATAAAAGCTTTTTCTTAAAAATATTTTTTTTATATATAATTTTATTTTTTACTTTTTAGTCTACTTATTTTGCAGACAAGACCCTTTCATTTGCCGCCGCCATCCACCCCGTCCTTCTCCCGTCTTCTCACCTATCTAATACTACTTCCCACCCCTTTCCCACCTCTTCCCACCTCTTCCCCTGCCTTTTCCCATCGCTCCCCGCCTCTTTCCACTCCATCCCCACCTCTTTCTACCACTTTCCCACCTTTCCCCACTCCTTCCCACCCCATTCCCACCTCTTCCTCACCTCTTCCCACCCCTTTTCCTAATGGCTACATTTCCTAGAATTTCGTCGGATACTAGCTGTGGATGTTATAATGTGCGTCATTTAGCATGTGCTGTGCGTTTCTCGTTTAATTTCACGCCGTTGTAAAATTATTGTAACTTTCGTGTCTTATCCCGTTGTTTGAACAGAAAAGCAAAATTATTTTCGTGAGTGCTTCGTCTATGTTGTTCAAGAACTTTTGTTGATATTTCTTGTTTAGTCCCTGTAAAGTAATCTTGTGTCCTAGGTCATTATCTTTATCTATGTAAATTTTAGTTGAACGTGCTACTATGCATTTCATCTCCTTTGTTAATATCTCTACCTACATGTAAAGATTTATTTGTTGATTTAATGTATCACATGTTTTTTATTTGTAAACTTTTATTAATGTTTTCTTCAAGTAATATGCTACGATGCATTTCATTTCATTTCATTTATAATTACCTTTACTTACATTTAGAGATTTGTTTATTGATTTAAGTATCAAAGCATGTTGTTTATTAATACTATTTTGTGTAATGTTTTCGTAAAGTAATATTCGTTGGCCAACTAAGTAGGTATCTATTTTTTTATTAGAGTATGCCTTGTAAGTTTTTATGTATTGTGGCCTTTTGCCGAGCATTAGTGTCTTACATTTTTAGATTATCATGTACCAGTACTTTTCACGTCTATCTGTCTCTCTGGGTAATATTCATTTTGTGTAAATCGTTAAGTATAAGTTTCATTTCGTCAGCACAAGTTTTTTCCCCTCACCTTTATTTGTCTCCTTGCTTTACCGTTACCTTTATCTTTGCAATAAATGAGATTATTGTTACACAGCTATTTTTATTTCAAAAGTCCCTTAGTTTATTTACTAGTTTACCTCTTTATATCCAGGGACGTGGTGGGGGGTCGCTTCCCCCAATAATCGTTGTCGAGTTGGGAAATTCAAGCTTCAAGTTGGGAGAATTTTCTTCTCACAAAATGGTAGATTCAAAAAAGGGTATTTTTCTTACTGCTCCTAAGTATCTATATTTCACTCCGATTAAAGAACTTATATCTAGATACATAACAGGCTATCTTTTCACTATATACCTTGTTTGCTCCTAACATAGTCACATTATATGTCCATTAAAAAAATAGATGAACATCACATCCCATAGGCAACAGTGGCGTTTTGTGTGTAGAAAATGTGTAGAATGGTAAATATTTTCATTAAAATGAATTATTGCAATTCCTGCATTACCGGCTCTTTATATAACGTGATGTAGGCACGCGATATTACAGTAAGATAAAACAGTAAGATAAATATGTATTGAAAGGATATTAAAATTTAATTGCTATTTACTTTATAACTGTAAACTGAACTTCATCATGTTACGACTATGGAACGATCGATTTTCTTATTTCCTAAACTGCTTTCTGCAAACGGCACAGCACTTCACTATTTATTTGTACTAAATATATTGCCACTAAACTGTGTAAATATGAATAGAGAATATTATTTAGGTATTAAGCAAATCACAACTTAAAATAAAAAGACTTCTTCACCACATTTTGATCGAAAAACACGAAAAACGCTTATTAACATTAATGGCGGATATACCTACTGCCAAAAGTGTCAAACTGAGATTATGATAATCAAACTGAACCGATGGTGCCCGAATTGGCCGCGAATAGATCGACTAGCCAATCAAGAACTTATGGGAAGAAGTGCCTTAGATTGTGAATCTTTCAAGATCACACAAACTAATGCCATTATGTATCTAGGTATAAGTTCTTTAATCGGAGATATCTCAATATTACAATATATAAATATGGGAAAATTTCTGTAATGAGAGTTGGGAATTATTAACCTACCCACCCCCTCCCCCAAAAAAAATATCTAAACCAAAAAATATTTGTCTAAATTGATTAAATTTATAAGTGGATGTTTGCAATGATAAACATTTTCTTGTAGTTTCCTGTAATAAAATTGCCTTAATTACAAGGAAATGACCATAAGGCACACATAATAAGCCCAACCTAATAAAAATGAAGTAGAATGAATAAATTTTTGTAATTCCTCGACTTTCCGTTGACAAATGTTCAATAACTAGACGCTATAAAAAGTAAAGGGAGGTTTAACTTGAGCTTGGAAATCCTAACGAAGGAATAATGGCGTGTCTTTGCTGTCCACCGCAATATGTCGTGATAGCACGCTAGCACGGTCATTTTGGACAAAGTTAAGTTTTTGTCGAATTCGGAACTTTCCTTATGGTTCACTAAACAGAAATTACATTATGACAAGCGGATAAAGGATAGTTTATAATTTTTATTTTTTTATATACTATGAACAATATACGAACATCTACTTGGTGGATCTTCTAACCAGACACTGGCTTAATATACATACGAAAAAGTAAATTACAATGAATTAGGATAGTCTGAAGTAGCCAATTATGATAAATTGTTGAAATTCATGGATAAAGAAAATTTATTGCAAAATTTAAACAACCTATATCAATTAAAAAATAAGCACAAGGCTTACAAAAATACAATCATAGAATTAATATCAGTTCCCAACTTCTTGTTTTATATCCGATTTCAGAAAATGAAATAGTCAATGCTATCAATAGCTTAAAAAGTCACAGTGCTCCTGGACTCGATAATATTACAGTGAATGATATTTAAAAAACTAGCCGCTTTCTAATTCTACAACATATCATCAATCTAATATTTAAACGTGGAAAGTTCACCAATATACTGAAAAAGAGTAAAATCAAACCAATATACAGCGTAATCTACCATGATATGCGAAAAACAAAATGGTGTACTAGTCTTCAATGTGGGAAATAGGGAGTGTGGGAGTGTTCTGAAGTAATTTAGTATATTAAATTATTAATAAATTTGCGAAGATACACTACTGTTATTGCCAGGAATACGTCAACGAACTTATTTGTGAAAGAACGTATTGGAGTTGTTTACATTTCCTTCATTGGCATAAAAAGTGAAGCCGCCAAGTGCGGTCAAAGCACAGATCAAAGTGCCACGTTTTTTTGCTTTCGGTCGAACAGTCAAGACGCCGGCGTGTTATTGACGGATTTAACTAAATATCTCGTATATCTGCTTGTCGTTTCAGAGTTCACCAGCATAGGGTCAATGTCTTTTCGATTTATTTCGGTATTTTTGTAGTGTGATTTGATTAAAACCAAAAAGTCACTTCTATCCTCTCCAGCTTTGCTGTCAATAGTGTCAATCCCAAGCCTGATAAAGTGATGGTTGTACCGCGTTATGTCAGATTAGTTAAAGCAAGCACAGATTTATGGGGGGGGGGGTTAACGAGATTCTGTAAACCATCAACTTTCGTTTTAAAATTTCATAATTTTTATTATTTTATTTTATATTTTTGAATACCTATATATTCTATTTAGTTGCTTATAATTTTTTTTTTGTAATTTTCTTCCCCCCGCTCATAAATTTTAATTTTCGAGGAAAAACATTTTTGTTATTTTCAGTACGCGGCTGTGTTACCAGTAGATAAGGTAATTTTTTTTTAATTTTTAATTTTTTTAACTCCTTTCGGTGGGGACAACCTTAAATTGTCTGCATGTCATGGTAGATCACGTTGTATAAATTTGGTGATATTCTAGAAGCAACTAATTATCGTCGTATCTCTCTTATTAGTAGTATTTCTAAAATAATAGAAAAATGTATAGAAATAGACTTTTAGAACAATTTAACAAATACCTATGACATTATTATTATAACTCAGTTTGGATTTAGAGAGAAACTATCAACAGTAGATTTTCCTGTACTCATTAGTACAGGAAAAGATTGAAAAAAATCACTGTAACTCGAAAAAATTTGTGCAGACTTTAAACTTTGGTTATAGATTCAAAATAGGCCAATGTTCACAAATCAAAAAAGTTTAGGAGTTTTACGAATCCACGGGAACCTATAGCAGAGTGAAAATGGGTATTTTTAATAAGAAAAATCGATTTTTCTTTATTTTCTCGGGAAATATAGCATTTACAGAAAAATAGTTCAAATAAAAGTTGTTTCTGGCAAAATTATCTTTAATTTTGTGTTAAATTAATTTCATAGCAATAATTAGCCGAAATACGGCAATTTTTCGATGGTGGGATGGCGGATGGGCTTTGTTCTAAAAAAGTTTTTTAAATGGACAAAATAAATTGAGCATCTAGGTGGTGCTATGTATTAACGAAAAACAACATTTTTGATAGAAAATTAATTACTGAGCAATTGCAATAACAAAATGTCGACATTTTATTACTTAACAAAAATGTGAAAACAGGCATTGATTCGGTCATAACTTCTTTATTTTTTGTGAGGTGGAAACAAACAAAAAATCATTTTAAAGATTGATTAATTATCTTTAATTTTGTTTCTTAGATCTTTTGATGGAAGTGTCAAAGTTTCAAGATATTCAACATTTTAAACTAAATACTTCATCCTAAAAAGGGTCGGATGCGTCGGATGCCATCTATAAAATTAAATATCTCCAAAACAATCAACCCTACACAAATATGTATACAAAATAAATTTATTCTCAGTTTATATGCTTCATTGTTGATGTCCTCTATATTTTCTCTTAAACTAATATTTATTGAGATATTTGCAGAGAAACAAGAATGCTACGTTTTTTCTAAAATCCCTTTACAGTTTGAAATGCGTTTTTATTTAGCAAGCGCTATAAGCCGATGAAAAAATTTGAGCGTCTAGGTTACACTATATATTAACAAAAAACAGTATATGGGAATATATTTTTTTACTACTTACATTAACAAAATTGCGACGTTTTTATTTAAACAAATGTGAAAAAGTACATTGTTTCTGTCATAACTTCTTTGTTTTTTTATGCTATAAAAATGGGAAATAAATCATTTGAAAGCCTAATTACTAGTTTATCATTTTAGTTATTAGCGCTTTTGGTTTAAGTGCCATAGTTTCTGAGATATTTAACATTTAAACTAAATACTTCGTCTTATAAACGTTGTGTCTTTAGACTTCTAGATCTCCGAAACCATTAACTCTACAATAATTAGAAAAAAACGAAATTCATCGTTAATTTAGTAGCTTTCTTATTTGTCTGTAGCATGTTTTTGTTCAATGTAATACCTTTCGAGTTATTCGATGAAAACGTATTTGAAATACCACTTTTTCAAGCTGAAATCCCAAATTGTTAATCTTTTTAGATCACGTACAGTATCTCAATCAAGATTATTAGAGAAGCTCAGAAAAATATGGCATTTGAGGCATAAATAATGAATTATTCAGGAATTACTTGACGGATAGGTATCAAATTGTTTCAAATAGTGGTAAAAATAGTGAAGAAATACACATAAAACAATCAAACATATATAAACGATATGTTGAAATTAAGGATACCTGGGAAATTTGTTGCTTGCGCCGACGACGCAGCATTATTCTTCTCTAGTGAAAATTGGAATTATGTCAGAAGAAAGGTTGTATTGGGATTATATCTGGTAAAAGAATGGCTTAACTTAAACTTATTAACAAAAACAAAACCAGAAACCTTCTTTTCGCTGAACAAAACTAATAAATCTAACATAGACAATCAATCCAGCAAACGCCCAATAACAATTCTCTCAGCAGGTCCCAAAGTATTAGAAAAGATAGTTACAAACTTTCGAACGCATCAGTTCAAGAATGTTATTATTAACGACCAGTACGGATTTAAGTCGGGTAAGTCTACTGTAGCAAACATGGTTCCACTTGTAAAATTCTATAGAAGCGGGCGACGAGATACATGCAATTCATACCGATTTCGGTGAGGCTTTCGACAAAGTAAATATAGAATTGTTATTCCAAAAGATATCTATCTTGGTAGGAATTGTTAGCATGTTGCTGGAGTGGTTATCCTCATACTTATTAAATAGGCATCACCAGGTGAGAATTAATGGCGACTTATCAAACTTATTCACACCTACATCTGGCGTGCCTCAAGGTTCTCACCTAAGACTATACTTATTTAATATGTTCATTAACGATATTTATGAATGCTTTAAGAAGACCTTGATAAATTTACTTGTTGATGCTATGAGAATGAGATGTCATTGAAAGGTAATAAATATCGTTTTATTAAATTTTCGCATGTAATATCACTAGTGCTTAAAATTTTATTGAAAATTTTTTCGAGTGCAAATTGACAGTTTATTATCTGATTAAATCCCGACCTCTTTAGCGGGAGAGATTTAATCTTTGATAATAAACTACCAATTTGCACCAGTTATATTAACTTTTAGCAAATTAGCTTGAAAAAAATTATAGATAAAATTTAGAAGCACGAGTGGTATTTGGGGAAAATATTTCACGAATAAATAATTCATTAAGTATATCTTCAATATTATGTTTTGTAATTAATTGCCTTCAGACGTTTTCTTGTCACTTTTTAGAGTTTACTGACCTTTATTTTCAATTTCATCATTTACGTTACATAAAAATGCATTTCCAAAACGACTCATCTAATAAAAAACAAACTAGGTATAAATGATGTAATGGCAATAAAAAATATGATAATCAAGATACGTTAAACCATAGGTATTGTAACTTATAGACTGGTATTCCCAACAAAGATTCCTCTAGCACGCTTCGACCAATCACACTACGAGTAACGCCAGACAATATGGCATTTTACCAATCTCTCGCTTTTACGTTCTAAGGTTGCGGATACCAGATGAACTGATACCGCCATCTAGTAACGCTAGCTTAACACTATGTAAAGTCAAGAATTATTATATTAAAGTGTTTCTTAATATATATTTATGTATTTAATCCCCATTTTTAATATAAGAAGTTTAATAATTAAGTTAAGGTTTGCTTGTTTAAGTAGAGTGAACTTTACAACGAATAAGGTGTTAACCTTTTTTGTGATGAGTTACCATACGTAAGTACATTTGTGTATATAACATGAAATAATTGATTTGTTTGCTTCGTAGGCACTTTTGTATTTAATTTTAGTTGTGAAAATTGTTTTGAAATTACGTTAGGTAATATAAGCCATTGATAGCTATGTATAACTTGTTCCGAACCTGTAAATAAAGGTTCAGCCTTCGCTTTGAAAATAAGAGCTGTCAACTTATGTGGTGTTTTTAGGTGCTATTTTTATATTACTACGTATATAACACAATACTACAATTTACATTAACAATTAGTAATAAGCTGGAGAAGATATTTATAGATAAAATTTAAAAGCTCGAGTTGCCCTATTTGCCGAAAACATTTCACGAAACAAAACGTCAAAAAATTATCGCAAAATTTGCCGCTGTAGCGACACAAAAAATTAGAGCGATAATGGTTGGTACTGTCAAAAACCGATCTAGATTGGATTACCACTAATAATGACGTTTGATTGGTGCAATGTTTTGAAAAAACGGGCTCTCATTGGCTATAGCATTAATGAGTGAAATAATCAAAGAAAATAAATAGAGTTGCCAATGTTATATATCAACTTAATGACCATGACATATCCTTCATGAAATCAATCCTTGAGGTTTTACTTGATCCTAAATTAAATTTTAACAATAATATCGATGTGATCTCAAGGGTAAACAATATCTTAAGTTTCATAAAGAGATCTACTTCAAGTTTTAGGAGTGTTCAAGCTTTTTGTATGTTATATATATTTCGCTGGTGAGATAGGTACTTGAATATTGTGTAGTGTCATGGGCACCTTCATATGAAACTCGTACCTCCTAGGAACACCAAGAATCCACACATTTTTACACCAATGCTTCACAGCTATATCAATGTTCAATGTATGTCAGTTGGTTTATTCAAAATAATGGGTCGCGTGAGCTGAAGTCACAGATTTTGAGACCTTAGGAAAAACAAAGAGCTCTCATTGAATCAGAATGTCTTCCTTTAAAGTGAATTTTGTTGTGTTTGTGCTTTTTAAAAGCTTAATGTTGGATTATTTAATATATGCAACTATTCTTATTACTTCTATATCCTCAATTTTGTTCATCAGGGTGACGGTTAGTTCGTATTTTGCAAAATTGTCTCATGATGTAGAGGTTAGGTATACTGCTGCCATCGAATTAAATCCTTATATTTTGAGAAAAAAATGCTTTAATATAAATTTCCAAACATTACACATATATACTGGCGATGACTTGGGGGGGTGGATGAAGTAGAAAAATATTTTGAGGTTTCTGGTTCTTGTACACACATTAAATCACAATTTTTTTTCATCCCCTTTAATAATGGGGTGGGGGTGGTAATGGGGGTGGCTAATGCCAAAATTTTTTTGAGACCTTAGCCTTTCTTGTATATACTAAATACCAATTTTATGGACTCTTACCTGCTTGATTTACCTATTTACCCCAAATTTACCCCCCCCCCCCCCTCCTAACCCTTCGTCGGAACAAGATGAAAACATAATTTAGTTCTAGATCTCGTTAAAGTACATATGTATACCAAATTTCAAGTCAATATCTCAAACAGTTCCAGAGTAAACGTGCGCACAAAAAAGTTACACACGGACCGACAGACAGAAACATTTTTTCACCCAAACTTAAAATCTCGACATTTCATGACATTCTAAGCCTATTTGAACAATAAAAATTTTTGTCATTACTATACTTCCACTGGATGTGAAAGTAATAGAGCAGTGAAGATTGAGGTGCTATAAACTACTTGAAATACCTATGTAATAAATTTCTTCCAGCGGTTAACCTCTCGTCTTAATGTATCTATAAATTGGACTATACAATCCATTGCAATTTCCGTAAGAATTTTATTTTTCATATATTATTGTGTTTTATAATTTTATGTCATGTGTCATTTGTTCATTATTATTTTATAAATATTCCTTTTTTGTTATGTTTTATTTATCACTCCTACTGCTATATATTGTTAGCAGTAAATTGAAATAGTCAATTACGTCGAACTTGTACATAGGTACATGCATGTAACTGAAAGTAAAACAAAATATCTTTACTAAATAAATTATTTATTATCCAAGGTTCAATAGTGCTTCTAAGAAGAATCAACAAGAAAGCTATAAGAGATATAAAGGATATTGTAACAAAAAATAAATGATTGTAACATAGCGTATATACTTTATATTAATAATATATCTAAGGAATAAGTACCATCATTTATAGTTTATATGTATAATTCAAAGGGCTTTTATAATTCAACACTTTCATAGCCCATACAGAATTTGTTTGTGTTCATTGACCTTAGACCACTTCAAAGTTTTAATTTTATACGTTTTCAATGTTCAACAGTCCAATATTGAGTTTTTAAACACCACACGATATACTTTAAAAGGGCACATTGTATCACTTGTTGACAACGGTAAGTACTTTGGAATTTCCCTTCTTATTTTATGTATTTCATCAAATAACTTTATGAAGCCTGCAAATTTTCCTCCTGGTGTGTATTTAAAACGATTTCTGCCATTGCACTTTTCTCTTCCTCGGTACACCTCCACACCTTCGCTTAACTAAAATTTAAACAAGAAATGATTATTAAAAATATTAACAAACCAATATAAAATGTTAATTTTCTTTACCATGAATTGTTTATTGCTTGTTTGAGCAGCAGTTATTGTTACCATAAGCACAGTTTCACATATAAGTTTTAAATTATGCCCAACTGAATGTATCATCATGGTCTTGTAATACCGCTGTTTTTCCTACGACATAAACCCACATTAAAAATCAAATTCTTACATTAATATGCAACAACGTACCACTAATAAAATCCTTGGAAAACTCTTGTAAAATCATTCCTTTTAATTGTTTGAAATCAGTTGCAGTCTTTTAATCCCCAACTTGTTCTGGTTGTAAATTGAGGTTATTTTATAAAAACTGGCATTATTTCGGATTGTCACACTTCCACAATAATAATAAACCAAAAACTTGTCATTTTGTATATATAATATACATAACAACAATAATACGAAAAGTTCAATAGTTGCCATTTGACAGTTAAAGAATTTCAGTTTGTTTTTCCTAAGCTCTCAGATCTGTGAGGTCATGCGCACGCGTCAGTGTTTAAATATTTTGTTATATTTGTATGTTTTTATCTGTTTTAATAAATAAATGAAAAATATTGTGTACATACTCAGTTATTGTAAACGCAAATGTATGGTATTGTAATGGGTATATATGTGTCTGTAAATAAAGTATTATAAAGTATTATAATTCCAGCTGCTACAAAATAATGCGCATTATTTGAAAATTAAAAAAATCCCTGAAAATTTACCGTACTAACGCATCTCCCATATCACTTTGACACGGGAACATCTGCCTATCTTTCTCCCTTCGCTGGGGCGCCATGCAGCTGGAAAAACGATGCATACAGGCGGTGTGTCGACGCGCCGCACTTTCCTAATAAACGGCCGACAACTATTATACAAGATGCCGTAATATCTTGTAGGACTTTGCGAAGTTTCTTTCCGGACGAGCCAGCGGTTCCTTTATTACTTTTGAAGGACGTGCACATTGCGCCAGGACGTTTCTTCACAATCTTCACCGATATGTGCACGAAGAAAAGAAGCTGCTTGAGACAAGGCGGATATTGTTTCATCTAAAAGTTGGCGAGAGCCACTTTTCCGCGAAGGGGAAGCTGACCAACTTCATAAGTACGAACACAATATTGTTTGATTTCAGGAGTTTAGAGAGGTAATCACGGGAAAATAATTATGAAACTTTAGTTTTAATAAGACGTTTTATGTAAGCAATATAAAAACGACATTTGGGAACGAGATATTAACTAAAAATAAAGTATTAAGAGCATAAAGTTTCTTCGTACAAAATTGAATCGAAATATTGCAGTGGCTGTTTAATTAAGTTTAGTAATATAAAAAATGTGAAAATATGTGTGAAACTAGAAGAAACAAATATTTTAGTTTTTTTCACTAATTACTTCCACGTCGCGGAAGTATATCAATGGTAAAAAAAAAGTTAAAATTTTTTTTGTTAAATTTTGTGCTCACGATTACTCTGGAATTATTTATGATATTGACTTAAAATTACACCTATGTAATAATATAATGAAATCTACAACCAGTGGCGGATTTAGCAGTAGGCATAGTAGGCACGTGCCTAGGGCGGCAGCAAGATGGGGGCGGCAAAATTCAGGTGACGATTGAAGTAGGAGCACAGGAGATTCCGCGTTTTTATTAAAAATTTTTTTTAAGCAAAACAGTTTTATTTTATTGGTAGTATTGACTCTTCAGGGGCGGCAAATTTAACCATGCCTTGGGCGACACAAAACCAAGGGCGGATCCAGAAAGGTTACGGGGGGGGCACTGCGACCGTACGATTAATAATATATCGACATTTTCAATATTCAATAATAAATTATATTAGATCCTATTCTTCTCGAGGCCGTCGGGGGGGGGGGGGAGGGCAATTGCCCCCAGTACCCCCCTGGATCCACCCTTGCATAAAATCCAAATCCGTCGCTGTCTCTAACTACTCCGGAAACACTAACTCGTATGAAATACGTGAAATATACGTTCTAGTGGTATAAAAATGGTTTTGGTATAATAAATATACGTTTATCGTGTACGACGTTAAGATTTTGCGTTTTTGTTTTAAAGTCTGTTCACTGATAGAATCCCGGTCGTATAGTGTAAGAAATATCGTCCGGAGCTCTATCCTTCCTTGTCTTTATTGAAATAATGTTTGTAACCTAATCTGTAACGTAAGTTTTAATCTTTGTGGTCAAGTTATGACCGACGTGCGGCATTTCTATTGTTCGACAGCAAAAAATTTTTGCGTAACGCGTGTCGTCGTCGAATGCGGCTGGCGATTTTCTCAATTTGATCCAAGTGTGTAAATCACACAAATAAATTGATTTTAGCGACATATGACCGAGAGGTTCATACTGAAGAAGTTATGCCACTCATTATAAGTGTTAATAGAATAGAATAGAATAGAATAGAATTTTATTAATGCTATACATATATATATAATGTTTGCATTTGTCAGAGATAGAAAACTAATTACTTAATTTAAAAACAGTTATAAAAAAAACAGAGTAACGATAACACAATATAAAATAAGTAGTAGTCATAAAAACTAGTACCGCAAGTAGAGGGAAAAACGAAAAATATAACATTGTCAAAAACACAAAAAAAAAACAATTAATGCAGAAATGCTAAAATATAACGTTAAATATAATGGATCTAATTAGACGGACGATAAATTGGGCACGGAGCCAAAATATTCAAAATATTCGTCATATGAGTAGAAGGCATTCTGTAAATAATTATTGTATCTAGGGTGCAAAATACTAGTTTGGTGATCGAGAACGAAAGTCGAGATGACCAAAGAATTTTGCACTCGAGATGCAAACAATATTTTTTCTACAACAACTTTCATTTGATTAAACTAAAACCATAGTTAAAAAAATCATACTATTTTTAATAAAATAATTTAAAAAATTCTACTTTCAGTTGATTTACTTGATAAAACAATAAATATTTTTGAACTATGTTCGTGTATACATTAAAAATTATAAAAAATAGGCAATATTAGTATGTGATGTGCAAAATATTTTGCACCCTAATGCGCAAAATATTTTGCGCACGGTGTCATGGTAACGCAAAAAAATAATGTCAATGAAAAAATATTTCATTTTAGACACTGACATTAATGCGCAAACATAGCTTTTTTTGACAGTTGTAGAAAAAGGATATTTTTATTTTTATCTTAAACGTGTTTACACTCATATCAAGATTTTGTAAATCTTTAGGTAATACATTAAAAATTTTTATTGATAGATATAGGTAGGAATTTTGAGATTTACTTAGTCTATATTTGGGCAATCTTAAATTTGTTTTTGTCCTAGTGTCATGATTATGTATGTCCTCCTGCTTGGTGATTTTGTTACTTTTTAATTTTTTAATATGACACAAGCATTCATATATATAACATGACGGCAGTGTTAATATATGGAGTCTTTTAAAAAGAGGTTTACAGTGGTCATCATATTTAGCTTGAGTCATTATTCTTATAACTTTTTTTTGTAATTTAAAGATTTTGCTCGAATGACATGATGACCCCCATACTATCACTCCGTAGGTCATTATGCTGTGAAAAATGGAAAAATAGGCTACTCTTAAGCAATCTGCTGTAATTTTGTTGCTGAGTTGTCTTATTATATATCGTCGACAACCGTATCGTGTATAAGTCGACAACCGTTTTGATAAACTCTTCAATGAATTATCCAAATGCACACCAAGGAGTTTATTAGGTTCGTGATTTATTTCCCTTTTTTTCGCCATCAAGTTTCAGTATTTAAGCTGAAAACTATTTCAACAATTAATAGATTATTAGGCGCGAAAATTTTCTTGACGTATTTTATTTTGGGAGGGAGGGAGATGCACAAATTAGAGACATGCCACAAGCACCAGCAAGTCTAGCTATGGCCCTGGGAGGAATACCTAAGTAATGGAGGAATGCTTCTCATACATCTTTGACTCTTGTACCTTTAACCAGAAAGACGTTGGATGCCTACAGATCTATACATTTTTAACCAGTTTATTTGTTCAATAATAGCATGGAAACTGTTTTACTTTGATTTTATGAACATTTAGCGTTTACTGAACAAAATGATTAATGTAGAACAGCGGGTAAGTCTTGTATAGCAAATATTAATTAACATTTAATTAACTAAAATTCAGACGAGTAAAGGAAGTACTTGGAAGTTTTACGCTTAAGAATTAACGAGTACAACTAGGAGAAAAAGTTTCCGAATAAATGAACTAGATAGGGCGAGATGGAAAATGGAGAGATTGGACGAGAGAGCATACGCAGCTTATTACAGTGGCGGCTACAGCATGGGATCATATGATCATATGCCTTTAATTCAAATATGATGGTGCAGAAATTATACAGGGTATATCGTAGATAAATGGACGTAGCAACTACGTGTAAATCATTTCAAAATATAGTGATTTACCTAACTTATCTTTATACAAAGTTGTACGCCTCGGATATAGCCCTTCAAGGTCTTTTACTGGTTTCCCTTCTAAAATTTGACAGTATTTTTTGATCCACTCATTAGTCCGTAAAAATATTATTTCAGATTATGAAGAATATAATTTTGAAACTTGTTTCATTCTTAAAAATGTTTGAGTTTTTGAGAAACACATATAACTTAAACAAGATTTTAATTGATGTATTCAACAAGGAATTAAGTTAAGTAATAAAGTAATTAAAATTTTTCTTAAATTACAAATCAAAAACTACCAACTGTCATTAATATTACAAGATTGAAAAGAGTTTCAAAATTAAATTCTAAATAACTTGAAATATGCAAAAACAATCATGTCTAGACCCTCAGGTTTGGGTATCCTTGATATAAAAATAAGGATACATCAAATAACTGCTGCTACCGTTTTTAAGAACACATTTAAATCAATATATAAAAATCTCGTGTCACAGTGTTTGTTATCGAACTCCTCCGAAACGGCTTGACCGATTTTTATGAAATTTTTGGTGTATATTTGATAGGTCTGAGAATAGGTCGTAGGCTATTTTTTATACCCCTAGGGGGGTATAAAATATATTTTCTTTTTATATTTTGGACAAAAACTTATAATTTATATGACAAAACAACGTTTGCCGGGTCAGCTAGTAACTATATATTTTTCAAAATACATTGAAGAATGCGCGGTATATCAAAATGCGTAATACAAAAAAAAATTGAATGCAATAAGTTCCAGGAAAAATATTTATCCCATGTGGCGAATATTGTACTATCTTTTACTGCAATTTCTGGCTTATTGTCCGACATACCAAATTTTGACGTATTTGAAGATTCCGTAGCCGGAAGTAATACTAATTCTCGATTTTTAAACGGAAATCCTTGTATATTATTGCAATTTCAGAATCCTGAGAAAATTCTGAATATGTTTGAATTATTTTTGTGAGTGTTTACGCTGACTTGATTTTTTTAGAGCCAAATTTTGGCTCATAAGTGACAAAAACAAAATAAAATATACTCTTCGCCGATTTCATATTTAAATAATTAATAACTTTCTTATTTACTGATCGATCGTTCAAAAACACAACACAACACATTTGGCGCCAAATATTGTGATAAAATGTTTTTATGATTATATTATATAAAAAATATTTTATTTGAAAATATTATTTTTATAAAAATATTTATTTTTGATAATTTAAATTTATTATAACCCACCTTTATTAATATATTTACCAGGGTAGCCAATGCCTTTCGGTACACCTAATTATAGAGCATGAGATAACCGTGCATAGCCTGCATAACAGTTACTCTAATTTAAGGAGCAGTTTCAATATGGGTTTAAACAAATAAAGAAATGTAGAAAAGTTCAGGTAGATAACAATATATTAAAACATTGTTGTAAATATATTATAAACAATAAATACCTTAAAAATCAAAATAAAATGGGCAACGCGGCTTATATTTGCATACATTATTAACTTATTTTGGTTATAGATATCAATATCAATATCACATTGTCTTTTTAAATATTTGAAGAAACCTTTTCCTGAAAACGAAAGAAACATTTTAAGTTATTTAAGTTTATTTAGTGAATTTTTTCATATATTTAACTATTATTTCTCTGTTACTCTTTTTAAAAGTTTATTAACATTGTTTATGATTTTAAGCATCGTAAACATAAAGTTTATTCTGTTACATATGTATCCAATTATAAATTTATAATTTGTGGTAAATACTTATAAATAACAATTAGTACATTTATAATAATTTGTTTTATTTATCATTTCTTCATTTCTCAAACCACATATTGATGTAAGCCATGTGAGTTACACACAAAGCTAAATTAAAGTGATTATATTATGTATAGCAATAAGGATATTATGACAATATATACATACATACATACACACAGACATTTTTTATTCGATGTTTGACTTCAGCCTGTCATGAAACGGATTTTCTGCATAAACATTTTGTGCCACGACAATTATCAATAAATTTGTCCAGTTTTAATATACCTATGTATTTCATTAAATTTAATAAGCATCTAAACGTCAAATTATAAACTTTCCTTGTTCTTATATGTACTTTAGAACACCAAGTCAGAATATATCCTGTATGTTCCCTCCTCAATAAACGTCTGAATTATTTACGTATTCCATAAAATGAATCCGTCTTCGTTGATTGCAATACTTGAAATTAAGCTAAATACGAAGTAAAGTGGCACAATAAAATGAAAATACCATCAACAGACGGTCGGATTGGTGATTTATTTAAAGTGCCTGCATTAAATTTCCATACATAGAATAGAGAGAGGGTTACTGAATACGAATATAATACAAATTAGGCTTAAGTTTACGAGAGAGGGATAAGGCGGTCAGGGAACCGACTGGATAATGGTGTCGTTTATATGGAGATTTAGCCCGAAGATTTGCAAGAAAAATTGCAAATTGACAAAGGTACAATGCGATAAATATCTACCAACAACCATTACCGGTTTTTGCTCATACCGCAAGCCTACCCACAGAAAAAAATGTTTTACGTTATGTGATGCGGATATGAGCAAGATAACTGGAAATTTTCAACGGTATCGTTGACAAATATTTAAAACGGTTAATTGTAGTAGTAGTAACTAGTAACGAAAAATGTATCTACTCGTATGAAAGTGACTATCTATTATTTGCACAATCATAATCAGGAAAATCAAGGATTTATTAAACCTGATTTAAAACCCTTATAAAAGTACAAAACCCACCTAAAAAAAGGCCTACATTCCTCTTTTTAATAAGATCAAAATATAATCTAGTTCCAGATCTCGTTAAAATACATACGTGTACCAAATTTCAAGTTAATATCTTAAACGGTGCCACAGTAATCGTGCGCACAAAAAAAAGTTATTGAAAGCTATTTGAACAATAACAATTTTCAAAAATGTTTCTTTCAGTGACTTAAAGATAAATAAATCGGTAGGAACCGCCCACAATATAGTTCAGTATTAATGAATTGTTTTTAGGAAACATTTTTATCAGAAATAAATTACATGTTTTGTTCAATCTGTAAGATAGGTAATAGCAGAGCTGCCTAGTAGTTAACTACAATTGTAGTTAAACTACATTTTAACTACTAACTACGAGTACTTATAGGTAGTTGTGAATACATTGGTATTGTATTGAGTATTCACTACTCAAACTACTTTTTAAAAGTAGTTAAAACTGCTAATGTAATTTTAACTACTAAAGTAGTTGCAACTACTGTTTATGTGTTTTCATAGAATCTGTTTTTATATGTTTTTCTCATAAATGTGCTTAATAAATATCCAGCCCAGTTGCTCAGTGACAAAAACAGTTTCAGATATATCCCCAATAATAAACTTAATAATATTAAATATTTATTAAAGAAATTAAAAAGGTTGCAAATGGCAACAATGGAACAACATGTAAGTAAACTGTAGGGTAGGTTGTCGGGCGTTATGTAGGTACCATAGGTACACGGTCATTAAACCATACGGTTGTCTCAATCAGCAGCTTGAAGGCGAGAGAGACGCGGGGGGCGGGAAATAGAATGAAAGAGACAGACATATCTGATTTCCGTGCAAAAGGCAGAGACAAAGATGCTTGTAGTGTCTACAGGTGACGTAGGCTGTAGACCCTACCGGAATCTCTGTCTCTGTCTTCTGCACGGAAATCAGATATGTCTGTCTCTTTCATTCGATTTCCCGCCCCCCGCGTCTCTCTCGTCCTAAAGCTGCTGATTGATGTAAAGGTATCGTTTATTGACCGTGCCATAGGTACACTTTGCTTGCACCCAGACGTAGAAAAGCATTTTGTGACTTTTTGTCGCGTATTGGCACAATCGCATTTTACAAAATATATAAGTAAATTAGACTTTCCCGTTATGATATATGTGACAAAGAAAGGTTTCAGTGTCTTAGGTACACAGTTTAGTGACCTAATTTCTTTCATCATGAAAAAAATTTCATGCTGTGTAAATCTAAAGTGTACCTACAAAAGTAGTTGTAAATGTAATTGAAGACACGTAGTTAAACTACTCTTTCAAAATTAAAGTACTCGAGTACTTTTCAACTACAATGCAGTTTTAATAAGTACTCTGTAGTTAGTAGTCAACTACTTTTTCAAAAGTAGTTTGGCAGCTCTGGGTAATAGGTAAACTGCTGGTGCATTTTGGTGTATAAAACCTCTGGATTGCGACGTATTGCTATGCGCGGTTTGTGCATTTAAATACCGGCAGTACATTTAAATGCATTGTTGCATTGCGCGGAATTGTGATGCATTGCATTTAGCGGTGCATTGTGCATTGTGTAGCATTTTCGTGTATGTATTTCGATGAATTGTGAGGGAATTACGCTGCATTTTGTTATGATTAAGGTGGACAACGCATCCCCATGGATAAGTTTCGTAGCGACCTTCGACAGGGCCCACGTCTCTTTTGAGGGCCCGTGCCCGGACCCACTCAAGTATAGTTTCGCACTTAAGAATTTTTAATACGTATTCCTATTTTATTTTTAAAATTAAATTATCTTATTATTTCACAAACTAGGTATATAAAATTCATACAAAATATAAGGTGCTAGTTTTATCACTTTGGGAGGCCTACAATCCCAAAGGCTCAATGGAGTGGAAATTCCATTTGCCAGCGAGGTTAAATACCTAGGAGTCATTTTCGACCAAAAGCTGACATGGAACTCCCACATCCAAAAAGTCACACTGAAAGCAACCATTGCCCTAGGAAGGTGCAGGCAGATGTGTGGAAAAAGCCCAAGATGGTTATACACTAGGGTTGTAATACCCATGAAAACCTATGGATCGGTGGTACGGTGGACCAAGACACTGCAGCTTGGAGCAATAAGGTTATTAATGGCCGTACAAAGGCTTGCTTGCCTGTACGCTATTGGGGCCATAAAAACTGCTCCCACGGCTTCACTGGAAGTCCTTTTAGACCTGACACCACTAAACATATTTATGCAAGGCACAACGCAACGCCCATAAGGCAACAACACGGAACAGAGCACCAAAAGTTATACTCAGAGCTGAAGGCAGATCCCATTTTGGGAATGCGAAAGGACACTATGGTCCCGCAAATTATCAAGTAACTTCTACAAAAATTTTCAAATCAAAATACCAGACAGGGAAGACTGGAAAAACGGTCTTTCAATATCGGCCCAACCGATCTGGTATAAGGACGACATCAAGACGGGAGTCGGAGCTGGGACTTGCGGGATAAGGTCGAAAACGAAAATTCCGATAAGTCTAGGAATAGACGCCACAATATTTTAGACTAAAGTGGCCGCTATACAGTGGTGTGCAAAGGAAATAATGAGGCAAGGAACTGTAAACCAGTCAATTGCCATTTTTTCCGATTGCCAAGCAGCGCTAAAGGCACTCGATTCCATGCAGGTCGATTCAAGACTGGTATGGGATTGTATAAATGCCCTTACAGACCTAGGTAAGTCAAAACAAAGTGATCGTGGCATGGGTACCAGGACACAAGAGACACAGGAGAAATGAGAAGGCTGATGAACTGGCCCGGGAAGGCGCATCTAAGGCCCTTGCTTGTGATGTGGCTAAGCCATGCATACGAACATCCATTAATGAAAGGGTTCAAAATAAATCTCTAGAGTGGTGGAAGAATTTCCCACAACAGAGACAGGCCAAAAAGTTCATTAAAAAACGAAGACCTACTACGTCAAAATAGAAAGGCCATTAAGATAATGGTAGGTCTTCTAACTGGACATTGTAGGCTTAATAGACATATGAGTCTAATGGGCCCGGCAGAGAATGCAACATGCAGATTCTGTCAAGAAGAAGAGGAAACTTCAGTACATGTGCTGTGCATTGCGAAGGCCTAGCCAGATTGAAGTTCTAACTACTTGGCGAAGAGAAACCAAGGGCAGATAGCTATATCAAGGCTGTGGAGTCTGATACAAAAGACAAAGCTGGATAAGAAGCTCAAAGTAAAATTGGACAGGGAATGCCACAATAGATCCACAGAGATCGCGGTCCCCAGGCCAATCAGTCAGCTCCTTTTTCAAATAAAATCTAATCTATCACTTTGGGAAATAAATGCCCAATAACATGTAACAACAGAATTATGCGATACCTACATAACTGATCCTAAAACCACGATAAACCGTTTGTTACAAATAAATATTTAGTTGCCGTTATGTGTGCTTAACTATGTTCAGGCCCGACAAATTGATACCAGATACCACAAATGATCAATATTTTAATGGCGTTATGTAGCCTTAAATAGATTTAAAGGGTTAGAAGAATTGAATGATCTTGAAATTCCTGAAAAATTTTCGGCTGCGGCGCTTCCTACCACCTCCTGCCCCCGGACCCCCCGCAGCTCGCCACCTATATTGACAGTGTTGGGGCCCGGAAAAACCTTTTGTCCCGGGACCCGCTCTGGCTCTTGAAGGATAAAATTAAACTGCTATTGTTAGTAAATTATACTCAAATTCGGGATTCAAATACACAATATCTCGAAAGTATGGAGCAAAACTTGGAAGCCAATTGTTTGGGTGAACGTAATACAAAAGTGTTTGTAATGGTTTTCCCTAGAACACAGCTGTATAGCTAGGGGGATAGGTCGGCCCTCTGCTACCCCACCTCCATGATGTGGCGCCCCTGCTGCAATTAAAAATCCGTATTTTATTTTTATTTGCAACTTTTTCAAAATTACTGTTAGAATCACAATATTTGGTATAGTTTATTACACTCAGTAAGTTAAAAAACCACCTGCCCAAGGAATCACTACTTCCACATCCAAATTTTTTATCCAAGTCACTCATAACGAAAAAAATTTGTATGTGGAAATAATTGTTTATGTAACTTTAATAATATGATATTTGAAATCCTCTACCCCAAAAACCTATAAAACGATACCCCACATCGGTAGCGGGGTGAGGGTGGTGATGGGGGGTGGTAGTGGGGGTGGATGAAGTAAAAAAATATTTTGAGGTTTCTGGTTCTTGTACACACACTAAATCACAATTTTTTTTCATCCCCTTTTAATGGGGTGGGGGTGGTAATGGGGGTGGCTAATGCCAAAACTTTTTTTGAGACCTTAGCTTCTCTTGTATATACTAAATACCAATTTTATGGACTCTTACCTGCTTGATTTACCTATTTTCCCCAAATTTACCCCAATTTACACCCCAACCCTTCGACGGAACAAGATGAAAATATAATCTAGTTCTAGATCTCGTTAAAGTACATATGTGTACCAAATTTCAAGTCAATATCTCAAACGGTTCCAGAGTAAACGTGCGCACAAAAAAGTTATAGACAGACCGACAGACAGAAATTTTCTTTTCGTTCAAACTTAAAATCTCGACGTTTCGTGACATTCTAAGCCTATTTGAACAATAATAGTTTTTTAAAATTTTTTTGTCGTTACTATACTTCCACTGGATGTGGAAGTAATTAAACTGCTATTGTTAGTAGATTATCTTCAAATTGAGGATTCAAATACAAAATGTATAGGGCATAACTTGCAAGCTAATAGTTTGGGTCAACGTAATACAAAAAGTACTTGTAATGTTTTTCCTAGATCACAGCGGCATAGCTAGGGGGCTAGGAGGGCACTCACTCCTTTGTGAAACACGATTCATAAAAACACAAATAACTATATAGGTATAATTGATCATCAAGTGATCATCTGATCATCTATCTGTTAGTGATATATGCAGATTTCATATCATAGAAGTATATCTGCAATATTAGTAGAAGCAGTGGAAGTATAGTAACGACAAAAAACTTTTTAAAAATTTTGATTGTTCAAGTAGGCTTTTAGAATGTCGAGATTTTAAGTTTGAACAGAAAAAAATTTCTGTCTGTAACTTTTTTATGCGCACGATTACTTTGGAATCGTTTAAGATATTGACTTGAAATTTGGTATACGTATGTATTTTAACGAGATCTGGAACTAGATTATATTTTTATTTTATTCCGTTGAAGAGTTGGGGGTAAATTGGGGTAAATGAGGTGAATCAATCAAGTGAGAGTCCATAAAATTGGTATTTAGTATATACAAGAGAAACTAATAGCTCAAAAAAAAAATTGGCATTAGCCACCCCCATTGCTACCCCCACTCCATTGTAAAAGGGGGTGAAAAAAAAAATTGTGATTTAGTGTTTGTACAGAGCCAAAGGCCCTAAAATATTTTTTTTACTTCATCCATCCCCACTACCTCTCCCCTCCTATCACTACCCCCACCCCACTACCGATGTGGGATATCACTTTATGGGGTAGACGATTTCAAGTATTATATTATTAAAGTTCCATAAGCAATTATTTCCACATACAAATTTTTTTCGTTTTGAGAAACTTGGGTAGCAAATCTGGATGTGGAAGTAGTCATTCCTTGAGGAGCGGTTTTTTTAAATGCTTCGACGCTGAAATGTATACTGCACCATTCTGGTATGCTTTGTTTAAATAATTTCTGTAGCATTTGTTAACAGCATTTGTTAGGTTAAAACAATAAAGCGAGGTAAATGACAGTCTGTGACATAATACCGAAATAAGTTCTTAAAAGGTTTTAGTGTTATTGTGCTGTGTTAATAGTAATTTTTATTAGCGATATGAGTAAACGAGGTGGAACCGTTTGCGCTGTTAAGGAATGTACAAGTAGTACGACAGGAAAATCCATTAGTTTATTTAGGTTTCCTAAGGATTCCCAAAGGTATTTTATTATTGATGTAATAAATTATAAGACATTTCCAAGTAGTTGTGAACCTTTCTTCTTTTAAGGTCCGTATTGTGGTTGGAAGCATGCGATCGTGGGGATTTGGCAAGTAAAAGTTCAACCGAACTTTATAACAATTTTAAGTTGTGTGCACTACAAATAGGTATCAAAATAGATTGCTACCAATAGGCCTTTTCATCATAGAAGCGCGCATGTGCTACCACTATGTTTGTTTGCGGGAACTATGAAATGTTCGGACATTTGATTGTCAAAATGGCTGGACCGGTACCATTTTTTCACATTAATTTAGACGAAAGAGTATGATTGACGGTGCAAAATTAGTACACAACATTGTGGAAGAACACACTTGCGCTGAATTAAGGCGCTGGCTCAAGTATCCTGGCCGTAAAATGACTGGAAACAAGAACAAAGAACTGGTTGCAAGGTTAGAATTCAACTATTAACTTATCAATTTATAGGCAAGTGCATTAAAAGAAAACAAATGTGTTTAGTCTGCAATATGCTTAATAACATTCTTCGTGCAGTAATTGATAATGCAGTAAAAATGTTTTATGTTTTTTTACGAAAATGTAGGGCCAAAAATGCAATTAAAAATGAGGTTTTTTGTCAATCCTTCTGTGGATAAAGCTGGCTCCTTTTTTTTATATTTTTTTCAAATAGGTAAACTATACGATATGGCACTACCTATTTTCAGGAAATTGGTAACAGATTCATCATTATTTGGTTAAAAAACGTAATGTTTATGTCAAATCCAATATTGACATGCGAAAACTGTCAGAACATGGCGAAACTCGACGTTTTTTAAACAAATAATGATGAATCTGTTACCAATTTTTTGAAAATAGGTAGTGCCATATCGTATAGTTTACCTATTTGAAAAAATTGGAAAAAAAGAAGCCAGCTTTATTCACAGAAAACCTCATTTTCAAATGCATTTTTGACCCTACATTTCAGTAAAAAAAATAGAAAATATTTTTACAGCATTATCAATTACTGCACCAAGAATGTTATTAAGCATATTGTAGACTAAACACATTTGTTTTCTCTTAAAGCACTTGTATATAAATTGATGTGTTAATAGTTGAATTCTAACCTTGCAACCAGTTCTTTATTCTTGCTTCCAGTCATTTTACGGCCAGGATACTTGAGCCAGCGCCTTAATTGAGCGCAAGTGTGTTCTTCCACAATGTTGTGCACTAATTTTGCACCGTCAATCACACTTTTCGTCTAAATTAATATGAAAACATGATACCGGTCCAGCCATTTTGACAATCAAGTGTCCGAACATTTCATAGTTCCCGCAAATAAACATAGTGGCAGCACATGCGCGTTTCTATGATGAAAAGGCCTATACTGCCGTTCTAATTTAAAAAGCCAAAGATGTTTTAACTAATAGATCGCTCAACCCTACCTCAATTCTGTGTACAACATATCCTACCTTTTCAAGCAAAGAACCGCCCATTATCTCTCCCACTTTGCTTCCACTTCGGGCCCAAGTCCAAATACGCGTGTTGGCTATGCGCATGCCTCGCTTCTAGTTGGTGTCCTGTCGCAAACCTTCGCGACGTTGTCAAAGATCAGAGACAAAAGCGGGGAATTTTGAAGTGGTCAAACGCAATAACGTTGAGCGATCGGAAAATGTACAGAAATTGGTGACAGTCTGGCAACACCGGTGGTTGCTCCGGTCAGTTGCAAGATTGGTAGACTATGAGGTTCCTTAATATACAGCTTTTAGGCGAAGAAGTCAGTGCGGGGGTGAAAGGTCAGACTATCTTTGTTCTTCGAACGCGCAGTAGCGGCGCAGTTATCTCACTCTAGAAGAACCATCCGTACTGACCCGAAATATGGTCTGACGTTACTATGATCTGTAGTGTTACATTCTACAACTTATCCTCCTTACCAGCATGCAGAACAGTGACTCAAAATGCGAGGATAATTACCACCGACCTCAAAAGCGGGTTATTGCGAGCCCGTTCCAGTTACGAGTTCTTTGCTTAATTAACATTACACAAATTTTTACAATATTTTGAATAAGGCTCTGCATCTGGCGTGATCTCACACCAGCTGTTCATTGGCTAATGCCATTTTTTTGTGGGGATTGTGAGTTATTAGGCCAGCTTAAAGTATACCAACCTTGGGTCAGTTGTTAGTGCCGGTTAAAATTTGATTGCGTTTGCGCTTTAAGAGCATAAAATCTTGAGAAACTCGAACTGACCCAACACTAGCAATGGTAAAGTCCGGCAATTTCAGCATTGCTGTCTCGCTTTTTGAGGCGTGTTAATATTGCTCTCTTCGTTGAGATGTTTGCAGCTTTGTCATATACGAATTTCTATGGGTTAAACCATCTAGTAGTTAAAGATCTTTGTAAAAAGCAGTAACTCCAGATTTTGTCAATTTCGAGTTGCTGCGTTTTTAGTATGTTTCGGGCATTTGTACTTTGACTAAGTTAGAAAGTAGTATTGACCATATATTGCAACACTTAAAACAAATTTCAAAAATTTTCATTAAGTTTTTTGTGGTGGCCCAGCTAAATAAACTAAAAAAGACGTTTTCTCAAAACCAGTAAAGGTGGAGATACTGCTTTCTAAGTTAGGAGGGCAGTATAGCACCTACCTACTATTTTCCGTCAACTTGCTAGTTTAAACTGAAAAAAAATTAATATTTCCTCAGAACAACCTCCCACTAAGAAATTACGGATTTTCTCAGGCGAGATATTGTATTGATTTTAATACATTTTGTGACTTTATATTATTAAGAATACTATTGTTCGTAGAGACAATTTTATCCAGTTTACTTTAATAGTTTTAATGTCCATTATAAGTAGAATTCTTCGAATAAGGTTTATAGGTGTTTATAAACATGCTGTTTAAATTTCCCGCCAAAATTACCAAAAACAAAATGGCGAAGGTCACAAAAAACATCAAAGGCGGTGCTGAGAGTGCCGCTTCTGGTAGTTCCTTATTCTGTGCCACAGCGCTAGCGTACATTTTAAATTGATTCCATTTATGGCCGTTGCCCTTGTAATAACTTGATAGTAGAGCGAATAGACCATAAAAGTCTCTCAGTTCTCGAAAAAAAAAATCAGCGTAGAACCTTATAAAGTGAACAATTCTACATAAGAAATGGCTATTTACGATATTTTTTTGTTGTACAAATATTTTTTATTTCGAAAAAACTTGAGGAATTGATTGATTATAAAAATCGTAATTTTTAAAATTTACACCGCCATATCTTCAAATCTAATCTAGCTATCCATCTGACTTTTTTTAAATTCAAGTACACAAACAAGCGCTTCCAACGGTCTTTTTGTTTCTATCGATTATTGTTTATTATTTTCTATAAATAACAATGAACTTATTACTTCGCTAAGAATGTACTCATATTTTGACTAAGCGACAAACTTTTTTATTTTGGCAAATTTTCATATACATGCAGCGAAGCGAGCGAAGCGATTGAAGCCAAGATACAGAAGTTTTTGAAAAAAAAAAAATTTCAACTAGGACTAGTATTTTACTTATGAATATTTTCGTGACGCAGTGGCATATGGCATACACCCGGTAGGCGTACGGCATAAATTATCCGACTGACCTTTGAAATAACCTTTTTCAGTCATGTTTAAAACAATTTAAACCCTTTTAAATATAGTACACTTAAATACACACTACAATTTAATATCACAGACCGAATACAATTAGATAATTTTAGGACATAACCGCAAACTGCACGAATTGCGTGTCCGAATCATTGCACTCGCAGAGATAAACTGTTACATGACGTCCAATATGAGTGTGTTCTCAGACACGGCCCTCCTCCCGGATATTACTCGGTGATTTAAATATTTTTCAGTCAGATTTGATAATTGCTAATATTTAGTAACGCTATATTAATATATATAAATTATTTTAAAACATATGGCACGTGCAAGGGGCCTATTATGATTATACCTAATTTAGAGGTTAGCGTGTGATTCGATATTTACACATCATACTCACTATCACGACTAAACCATTCATATCTCATTGGTCACGATCCTATCGTAGATTTCACTTAAAGATTATTGTAGTCGTCCCTACCGATTTGGAATATCTAATGCCTCCTTTCTTGCCGCCATGTCTCGAAGAATTAACATAAAATATCATAAAAGGCATTGCGATTTTGGTTGTAAGGTGATATGGATTGGCTTTATGTCATCTTCATAGGTGCTTCCTTCGTATTTATCGTCATTTTACATCTACAATTTAAACGTGTGCGGAATATTCCTCCAAATTTTATGATTATGTCTCTTAGATGATATATATAATTTATGACATTTTAATAATGGTAATTATTTATTTATATATTCTCCATTTGTTTAAATATATACGGTAAGTCGAAAAGAACAGGGGAAAAGTAACTTTAATAATAACAATGAGGAAATAAATAACAAAAAAATTATATAAATTTATAAAAATGTATCAGAAGAAAGATTGATAACAAAAACAAACATAGCACAAATGCCAACAAACAAATAAATAGAATTATGCAGGGTGATTTTGGTCGTCTATTAGAAGTGTATATTTTGAGGAAGAGAAATAATATCGATTTGAAAATTTGGCTATAGTCCTAATTGGGTAGGACTTATTCAACGAGAATATTTTCATAATACCTAGTAGCATTTCCGTTTATCTGGAAGTTCATACACAATTGGTTGCTTTAAACAGTGGCGGATTTAGGAAAGGACTATAGGAGCTACAGCCCAGGGCGGCGAAATCCAGGGGCGGCAAATTTTTTGAAAAATACCAAAGGCATATCATCACCAAAAAACCAAAAAATATTATAATCAGTATGTACTATAAGAACATAATTAATTCATCTGAGAACGTGTTTTTTATTTTAACTAGACTAGAGTTCTTTATTATGATCAGCTCTGTATAGGGTGGTCCCGCGAACGTTAGAACCTCATTTAACTTCGTTATTTTTGGAGTTACGTAAAAAAGTTCAAAAATAAAAGTTATGAGAAATCACGTGTGTTTTCCAGGAAAACAATTAAAAGTCGAATTCTAACGTTCGCGCGACTCCCCTTTACATGGAGGTACGTACGCACTTGTAACAGAACCTTGATGCGTAACTCCGTCGCGAACAGGGTCAAAGCTAGGTCATGATACACGTTAACATGCGACAAAAAAATTCTCCCCGAACAAAACTCCGTTGCGTCGCGAATATTCCGTTTTCCATATTGTTCGCAGTCCTGCCAGTGACTTGTGTTTGGAAAAGAGATGAAGACATACGTTTATCGAAACCACGGACAATAATAAACTGCAAATTGCGGCTGCGGCATATATTTATATTCATTAGCTGACAGCCACTTTACTCTATTTGCCGACGACACCACTATTTCAAATCCTTCTTCCAATCTTAATGAATTAATAGATAATGTAAATATATCACAGTCAAAAGTTTTGAAATGGTTCCTAGCCAATCAGTTGTGTTTAAATCAGAATAAAACTGAGAAAGTAATATTTAGCCTAAAAAATGTAAATGACATAGACAACTCTACTTTTAGTAATACAATTAAATTTTTAGGAGTCTTCCTTGACACAAAATTATCGTGGGAACCTCAAACAACGCATGTATGTAAAAAAGTATCGAAAAGTGTATATCTATTACGGAGTCTGTCTTACAAAGTCTCACAAAAAACTCTCCTAACTGCTTACCATGGATTAATACATACCACTCTTTCTTACGCAATTCTGACCTGGGGTCATGCCCCATCTGCCAGTTCCGTTTTCTCATTACAAAGAAAATCAGTTAGAGTGATCGCTGGTCTGAATTATAGAGATGATTGCAAAAACGCATTTATTAAACTTAAAATTCTTACATTGCCTTGTATGTACATTCTTCATTGTCTAATGCATATAAAAGAAAATGAAAGCAAATATGCAACCCATGGCCAATTACATAGCTACTCCACAAGAAGGTGTAATTCAATTTTGCCAGACTATCTGAGGTTAACTAAATCTAGGAACAGCATCAATTATTACGGTATAAAGTTTTTTAATGCATTACCCACCCACATCAAACAGTCAAACTGTAAGAAATTTAAAGAAACGGTGAAACGTTTTTTGCTCGGGCAAGCGTTCTATTCATTTGAGGAATTTCTGTGTGCAGATTTTAGTCACTTTGACGTGTGTTAGTTCTCACTTATGTACGCTGTTATGTATTTCGTTTGTTTTTTATCTGTGTTATAATAATTTTATGATTTTTACTTATAACATCTTATGTAATACTTTTTGATATTACTTCTTTTAATTTGTTCTCAAACTGTACCTTGACTTGTGTAAATACTTATTGTATACTAGCACCAATAAACTATTATTATTATTATTATTATTATTATTATTATTCATTATGCGACAAAAACGGAAAAGCCGAAAAGATGGTGGGAGACACGTTTGTATTCTAGAAATGGAGTATAGTGGTTGTAAGTTGCTGAATGATTGAAAGTTTCAACATATTAGCGGCCTGTACAAAAAAGAATCGAGTTTTCTTCCGTCCACTCCACATTTAGAACACGACTGTGCAGTGGCGCAGCCAGAAAATTCATCTGGGGGGGGGGGCAATAGAACCGGCCTCCCCAGAGGATGAGGAAAATTTTTCAGAAAATGGTTGAAAACGGATGTGTATCTAAATTCCTCTATTAGATAATATTGGCATTAATTACAAAATATTTATTTCAAGGGATAATTTAGATACTGCTTTGTACTGCTTCTTTATTTTTTGGCCCATGGAAGACGGCTTGGGGGGGGGGCATGGCTCCCCCCCTGGCTGCGCCCATGCGACTGTGACTGTCTATTCTATACGTAGAGAATATGAAAATATTTAAACACCTCATAAGATGGTACACGAAGAAGCTCTGACCGTCCAGACTTTGCGTAACCGCATACAGTAACATCCTTTGAAGTGACGCGGAATACCGACAAGTGATGAGAAAGCTGCGAATCTCGCCGCGAACACCCATGTTCGCTCTGACGTTACGCAACGAGGTTACAGGGTCCCGTCAACAGTCCTTGGGTCCCGTGCACGTGGTTACACGACGAGGTTCGCAACGAAGTTCTGATACAACCCAGATAGCATTTATTATTCCACGAATGTACATTTTGCATTCCCAATGTTCTAATTGCATTCTGTACTTGCCATGTATGTTCCCTCAACATTCCCATATAAATAATATTTTCACATATACAATATGATTATACATATGATATAAATGGAATATACAGAAAAGTTTATATTCACAGTCGCATATACTGTGTACACGTATCAGGGAACGTTCTTCGTATATGTGTTCACGTACATCGTATAAACATTCGTCAATGATTTTATCTGTATAATACAGGTATATTTTTTGTAGAAATATTTGCATCGCCCGAGCGCCGCGCCGACAGTAATATCATCAAAAGTTCAGCACTTTTAACGCGAACGCTGATTGGTTCGATTTTTGAACTAATGAAAATAAACCTGCATCACAACTGATGAGACAGCAATGCTAGTTTTATAGTACCTATCTACCCACGGTCAATTATCGTTTATTGACCGTGCTATCTACCTACCTACCTACAAAAATAATAATGATATTTCTCTATCTATATAGATTTGATTTAAGTACATTTATAATCATCCCCTGTGCGGTGTATGACGTTTTATAAATTTTAAATCGTTCGTCAATATTATTGTATATATGAAATATGTTTTAAATTTTGAATCCAGACTTTAGATTTGTGATCGAATATTGAATAATAATGAATATGAAATATTAAATAATAATGAATGAAATATTAAATAATAATGAATAATAACCCTTTTTTAATTTATGTACTGTGTTCAATTAATTAGTAACTATCTCGGTAACTATCGGCATTTCTTAAGCAGATAGTTCAGACTTAGAATGGGTATTTAATTACTTTTTATCTTTTATATTTAGATTTCCGTTTTCCATGTCATTACAATCCCCTTGTAGAATTTTTTAAATGCGCGCCACGGTCATTAGGTTAGTGCGCATGCTCACCGTACTGCTATTAGTAACGTCACGCTTTTGCTGTCAAATGTATGTTTTGTTTTTTGTTTTCCCCTGATTTATTATAATTATTCCAAGTATATACATTAATTGCATTGCTGTAAGTATTTTACAATTGTATACAATATAACTACCACATAGTTTTGTTGTCATTTGCAGATATTTTATATTTAGACACTAAAGTTTAATGTGTATCCCTTTGTACATATTATACTAAGCATACCACCTATATTAGTTATAATAATTACGGCGTTTGTAGGTATCGATTTTTAGAAAAGAAACAGGTGTCTTTGTAATGGTCTCGGTCCTTGAAAAGGAAGCTTGGTGGTCACCATTCAAACAATTGACTGATCATTGAAATTGAAAAACAGGTGAAAATGCAGATGAAATGTGAACACTTTACGGGGTGTTTAAATCTTATTTTCAAGAAGGTAGGTTCGATCTATTTCAATATTAAGGAGCTTTTATTTATTTAAATCACAACCATTGGATTTGATTACAACATACGAGTTTTGACCTATTTGTAGTAATTTGCTTTTTACCTATTTCAGAGCATTATAGAAGAGCTGCAATTAATTGAAAAGGGCAGAGATCTGATGTACAGAGTGAATAAAAACAAATCAAAGGACTATGTACAAAAAGCACATTATTCCTCCCGTCAGATGATATCGAAGAACAAATTGGAAGCCGTCGACTTCCCAAGAAATTTTGTCTTTACTAGAAGTTGAAAGAAGATAGGTATGTTGTTCTTTTAATAACTCTGGTAGGCATTTAAAATCAAGTACCTGAAATTTCGAACGTTCACTTGAACGAATTTCATATGAAAAAGAAAAATTAATAAAAGCCACACTTCGATTTAGGTGTAAAAACTTAAGTATTGTGGATATTTATTGTCAGCAAATGTGGCAATGAAGTGTTTATGCCTAAATCGATGTGTGGTTTTTATAAACTTTTCTTTTTCATCTAAAATTCATTCAAGTGAATGTTCGAAACTTCAGGTACATTTAAAATCACACGTTAAACAAATCCTCGTCATAATATGATACTCTCAACTATGACAGCGGGTACCGATATTTCTGATCTTTGACATTTCATATCTCAAAAACTGGCGATTTTCAGATATTGTGCCCATGAAAACTTTTGATCAGGATATTATGAAGTACAACATACTACAGTTTCAGCCCATTTGACTGTACCTTATTTTCCATTTATTTTGTGCCTGCCGTGTCCTTTCTCGTATATACAAAAAAATGTTGAGTATTATTAATTAATTAATTAATTAATTAACATTTTTAACAAATTGCCGGACAACATAAAAAATCTCACTTTAAAAACATTAAAACTAGAACTCAGACGGATACTAATAAAAAAGGCTTACTATACGGTGGACGAATATTTCACTGATGTTTTAATACATTAATAAAAAACTTACTTTTGTACTCTCAAACTAGGCTGTTCTCAAATTTATCATTGTATTGTATTGTTATACCATTTTAATATTTTAACCAAACACATTTTTATCCAAACTAGGCATATTATCTATTTTAAAATTAACTTTAATTACTGTTGTCGTCCTCTATTTATTTTCACTGTTACCATTTGTTAGTGTTTCAATTTTATTATGATATGTATTTTTTACATTAATATTAACTATATTCTTTTTTTCTGTTGTATTCTCTTAATGTTTTTGACGTGTTCTACATCCAATGAGGTATTGTATGTAAAAAGGAACAAATAAATGTATCTATCTATCTATCTATCTATCTATGATAATATCAATTTGTTTAATTTATGTTTGATCAGTTTTATTTTTTCTGTAAGATCTTTGTAAGATGTTTTTATATTTTTCAACTTTATCATGGCCAGTTTTTAAAGAGAAATAAGTACCTATTCAAATATAATACAATGTATTTTCTTTTGTAGTTGGACTAGCACGTGTATCTCCTCCTCTGGACAGGAAGGAAATACCTTCTTAAAAATTGGAAAAGCCAAAAGAAAGTATTCAGCCAATAGGATCAGTCACAGATGATGTGTTGAGAATGAAAAGTGGACTTTCGCAATTACAAGTATCACCATCGGCAACACCTGGACATTTGGTTTTGAAAATGTAAGCCCTCCAATTTTTACTATTTTTTACTTACTGACAAAAAATTCGTTATAGTAAAATATGACAGTTCATAAGTTGCAAAGAAAATTTTTTTGTTAAAAAAAATCTGAATTGAAATTTTTGTCACAAGTGTTTTTTATTATTACAATTCATTTTTGTAACAAAAAATAAAAATATATTTAAAGTAACACAACTGTTTTATTTATACCTCTTCCTATTTTATAATTTAAGATGCATACTTAATTGTTACAACAATGTAAAGTAATTAATAAAATAAAATCATGTTTTGTTCTTGGCAATTTAAAACACGATTTGAAATAGATAAAACTTTAAGGTAGGGTAATATGATCATTAGATTTTTTCATAAATAACACGTTAAATATGATTTTTAAGCTGAAGTTTTAGAGTGATAAATGTTTGATCCATTTTAAAATGGTTTTTAACAGATCTTATTAACGTAAAACTATTTTTTTTACATATATTCGTGGACCTTTGTAAAGTATTGTTATAGCAAATACAGTTTTATTTAAGTTTATTTAGCATTTGTGTGCTCCATTCAATAAAATTTGATGAATAAAACATTTGACTTTAGTGGAAAACTGATAGTAAAAACAAATTTTCTGTGCATATATTCCACATTTACTTACATAATATTCTTCACAAGGAATATGAAATGTGGAAAATTAGAGTAAGTACCTAATAATTGACTGTAACAATTAAACTTTAAAATTAGATATTGGATTTATTATATGCAAGTACTTCACTCATATCATGTATTCTCTTGAGTTTAATTATTATAATAATTTATTATTTGCTATAATCATAGATGAGTCGCTGCGTCATACTGAACATATTCAGAATGAAGCAGCGACTTATCAATGATTACAATAAGTAATAAATTTTTATAATAATTAAACTTTGAAGAAAATACATGACATGAGTGAAGTACTTATAGCTGCCACTGATACTTAATGTTCATTCCTACAATATACATGCATCATAGATTTATGATCCATGTGTAACATACCAGGCACCTACGGCTTAATTCCTGCGAAGGTAGTACTCATATACCATGAACATGCAGTGTACATTGTGAATGTAGGATGGACCTTCCTCCTATATACCTCATGTATCTATCAGTATGTCAATTTACGTTTCTGGTTCATATCAAGTTCCGTTTTGGTCTATGGGTACGTTGTAGGAATCTTACTCGTATATCGAGAGGCGGTCATCTGTACGTCTCTCTGACATTCAGATTTTCTACACGGAATACAAAATGAATATTCATTCTTAGTTCCATGGGTACATAAAGTACGTTCCGAGCACATGTTCTGAATGTAAAAATGCTATCTGGGAAGTGCGTACGTACCTTAGAATTTTCTCAATATCTGTTATAGAACTTAAATTAGTAGGAGTTGTTTTGCTGATTGCTGATAATATAAGCCTATATGGCCTGGGCCTATTTGGCTTATGTCTAAATGAATAATATTTTAAATGCATACCAAAGTTTATTTCAAATTTTATTTTGTTCTCGTTCTCATATGATAAAATAAACAATATTATATATCAATCTGGTTTTTAATTTATCCAAAACCACTGTTGCTAGTACTAATGATTTTGTGCTTTGTGCTATTGACAAACCTATGGGGAAAAAGCGTAAAAGGGACCGAGCGAGGAGGGAATTGACCCTTTAAAAGGGGAGGTGAGGTGTAGAGGGAATATCATGTTCTACTGCTGAGGCAAGGAGCAGAGAGTGGGAAGAGGGTGGAAGGGCGGCAAATTTCCGCCTAGGCGGCAGAAGTATAAATCCGCCACTGGTTAAAAAATGAACTTTTGAGAAAAATAATGGAGAGTCATTAAATATTTGTAATAATTACATGACAGTAATTTTTGTTGCATTAAAACTTGCAAAGATACGCGACTGTTACTTGTCTGTGGTCAGTATAGAGCAATGAACTTACTTCGGAAAGAACATATTCGGGATAAAAAGTTAAGATGACGCGTGCGGTCAAAGTGCCGCGTTTTTTGCTCTCGGTCGAACAATCAGGACACCAGCGGGTACAAAGTGCCGCCAAAGTTTGATGTTTTTGTGTTATCGACGGGTTTAAGTAAATATCTCTTATATCTACTTGTAGAGTTCACTAGCATAGGGTCAATGTCTTTTCGACATATTTTGCTATTTTTGTAGTGTGGTTTGATTAAAACCAAAAAGTCACTTCTACCCTCTCCAGCGTTGCTGTCAATCCCAAGTCTGATAAAGAGGGAGGGGAAGTGATATGGTTGTACCGCGTTATGTCAGATTGGTTAACGTCATTAGCGGCGCATTTCTACAAAAAATAAGGTAATTTTTTTTTGGTCATATTTTTTTAATTTTTCTTTTTTTTTAACTCCTTTGGTGGGGACAACCTACTGATAAATTTTCCGCATGTCATGGTAGATCACCCTGTATAGTAGTAATACGAGCAGTACTTATTTTATTTATTTGTGTTGTAATGTAATTTAAATTATTGTATTATATTTTTATATTTTATTTCCACACCCAGTGGAAGTATAGTAATGACAAAAAAATGTTTCAAATTTTTATTGTTCAAATACGCTTAGAAGGTTATGAAACGTCGAGATTTTACGTTTGAGCGAAAACAAATTTTCTGTCTGTCTGTCTGTCTAACTTTTTCTTGGGTGCACGTTTACTCTGGAACCGTTTGAGATATTGACTTGAAATTTGGTACACATATGTACTTTAACGAGATCTAGAACTAGATTATATTTTCATCTTGTTCCGTCGAAGGGTTGGGGGGTAAATTGGAGTAAATTTGGGGTAAATAGATAAATCAAGCAAGTAAGAGTCCATAAAACTGGTATTTAGTATATACAAGAGAAGCTAAGGTCTCAAAAAAAATTTTGGCATTAGCCACCCCCACCTCATTACTAAAGGGGATGAAAAAAAATTGTGATTTAGTGTGTGTACAAGACAAAATATTTTTTTACCTCATCCACCCCCACTACCACCCTATCACCACCCCCACCCCACTACAGATGTGGGGTATCGTTTTATGGGTTTTTGGGGTAGAGAATTTCAAATATTATATTATTAAAGTTCCATAAACAATTATTTCCACGTACTAAATTTTTTCGTTGTGAGTGACTTGGATAGAAAATCTGGATGTGGAAGTAGTGATTCCTTGGGCAGCGGTTTTTTATAAACTGAAGATTGCAACTTTTTAGATCTTAGAAATGAATTATTCTTGTTCTTCTTATTTTAATTCTTTATTTACCTTTTCCCAGTGTGCAGTGGGCAGTGATTAGGATTTTTTTCTCCCAATTTGTCCTGCAGCCTCTACACATTGTACATTAATCATCTTTGAGTTAAATCACGGGCTGTTAACTATATAATATTAATTACAACAGCGATGCAACAAGTTAGATTACCTGAAGTCTTGGCGATTATGAACATGCAAGTCATGTAAGTGCTGAAGTTTCAGGATTCAGAAACTCAACTACTCTAATTGTAATGCATGGTGTTCACTACAAAGATTCCTCCTAAATTTGAGAAGCGCCCTTACGGTCATTATTATGACTGCTTATCACTGCAGGAATTGAAGCTTTCATTGCATAACAGCAATGCATCCTAAACTATTAAACTATTTGCAAGTATTCATTCCACCTATCCGTATTGTTTGTATGATTGTTCTGTACAACCAGTGGCGTAGCCGGGGGGGGGGGGGGCAACCTCTCGTCCCCCGAAATTGTCAGCATAGCACTAATTCTAATTTGATAATTTATTAAGATAAATACAAAAAGTAAGAGGCAACTGAAATTTGCAGTGTAGGGTATAGATACCTCTCATCTATAATACCAATGGGAACGCATACATTAAAAAAACTTTAAAAAAGGATTAAAAACACACGTTTTTATATGGTTTTTAGAAACGCGTTGATTCAAAGAGAAAATGTCGCACGAAAACAAGTTTTTATTAATCAAATATACAGTCTTTTGAACATCATAGATAACGATTAACTAACATTAAAAAAGCAATAAATATTGGTTAATTTTCAACGTTTCAATATTTCTTCTTATCACAGCTTTAATACTATCTATTTTAAAACACTATAATCTGGACAAATTCTTTTATACTTTTATGCTTAAGACTGATTGCTACAGTTTCCGTCATCTGGAGCCCATTTAAACTAAGATTGTAAATATCTCCAGATGACACCAACTTGTCTGGAAAAATCAGGGGCGTAGTGAAGGGGGGGGGGGTATGGGGGATAACCCCCCAACTTTGTCAGACTTGGCAAAAGTTGCAAATTTGAGACGCAAGTTGGCAATCTTTACCCGTTCATCAACTTTTATTTCGACGGAATTTGGCAAAAGTTGTAAATTTGAGATGTAAGTTTTTTTTTATTGAAAAAATTTTTTTTAGATTTTCTCCACCCGCTCATCAAGTTTTCTTTCTGCGGAACTTGGAAAAAGTTGGGTAACAGTTAGAAATTCGAGATGCAAGGTGGCAGTTTTTATTGAAAAATTTTTTTTTGGAATTTCTTCCCTGCGCTCATTAATTTTTTTTTTTGGAGGAATTATTACTTAGTTATTTACAGAGTTGGCTTTTTAAGTTTTATGAAGTTGGCAAATTTGAAATATAACCCCCAAAAAAAGTTGGCTCGCTACGCCCCTGGGCAAAATGTTCATCTAGTGATAGTATTCGAGTACAATGTTCCAATAATGCCTCTGAAATAATTTCCACAAACACAAAAACACTTGAACAATCAGTAAATTGAATAAATATAACATCTTTTTAATATTTTGTTAAAGACGAAACAAAGTTACGTTTCCCTCCAGTATTATTTTGGTAGAGCCAAGGCCGCCCTTTTAGCACTCCGGCTGGCTTAGTGGAATATGTGGTGGGTCTTTGTGTTTAGAATTTGATTACGTATCTAGGTTGCTTTGGGTTGCTTATTCGAAGATTAAAGGAGTAAGCCGACGACGGGGTTCGGTAAACTATAAGCGTGAGTCGGTGTTGCGGTTTCATCCTCGTATTAATAGTTTAAAAGAGATTGCAAATATGGTCGAAATAGATAAGGTTGTTGTAAATTGTGTCCGAAATTGTCTATACTCTTTTCGTAAAGTGTTGACCGTGAAGCAAAAAATGAGCGGTATTTTTATCAAACAAAATAGGAGCTATATTTATTGAAGCGGCACTCTTCTTGACTATGGTCTACTACAGACCTATATTTAAGATTATTATGGTTTTGCCGCTTATAAGGAATTAACAGTCTCTCTTATTAATCCGACAGTCAACCAAATGTGACGAATGTATGAAGCGGTCGCTTTGATATCTTGTACTTTCTTAGACTGGTGGGCAAAAAATATTTAATAGGCAGTGGCGACATTGCTGGCGGCATGACACAGTGGCGTGTCCCTCTGGATAGTTTTGTATATTATGTACGCTATTATGTTATAGAGTAAATAATTAAATAATTAAACTCAACAAACACAATAGATGCAATAAACTTAAAATTAGTAAGAAAATAAGTAGCACTTTACCAAAAATAAAATAAATGAAATAAAAATATTTCTTGAAATAAAACATTTTAAATTTATCATAAATAATAGACAAGGGACCGCCTGCTTTACATCCCCTCCGAAAGATGGTATATCCACTATGTAATCCTCATCTGAAATTACGTAGCTTCCGCGTATACACTGATATACAAGCCGCTAGAAGGTGGGACGAGAACGCTTCAACGGAATATCGACTGACATTCACATTGAAATCGCCTCTACGCCCGCCCCGGGCGTCCGTTTAATATCCAAAATACATCCTTACGTCCATGAACCTATTTTAGATGTACAGTGTGGACATCATAAATCCTATCTATAAAAGATGTACATCAATGTACGTCCACTGTATATACATTTTTCATCCTTCTACGGCTTAGTACATTATGGTACGTCCACTGTACGTCCACAAAAGTACGTCATTTGACCATTACAAATGAACTTTCACTGTACGTACATTTTCCGCCATATAAGGGATATACATCAACGTACTTCCAGTGTACGTCCATTTTTTATCCTTCTATAGTTTAGCACATTTGGTACGTCCAGTGAACGTCCACAAAAGTTCTACATTTTACAATTAGAAATGGACTCCCATTGTACGTACATTTTCCTCCATATGCACATCAATGTACGTCTACTGTACATCCATTTTTCATCCTTCTACAGCTTAATAAATTTTGGTACGTCCTCTGTACGTCCATAAAAGTTCGACATTTGACCATTACAAATGGACATTTTACGTACATTTTCTGCCATCTAAGTCCAGTGGACGTCCACAAAAGTTCTACATTTTACCATTAGAAATGGACTCCCATTGTACGTACATTTTCCTCCATATAAGGGATGCACATCAATGTACGTCTACTGTACATCCATTTTTCATCCTACAGCTTAGTAAATTTTAGTACGTCCTCTGTACGTCCATAAAAGGTCGACATTTGACCACTACAAATGAGCTTTCAATGTACGTACATTTTCTGCCGTCTAAGGGATGTACATCAACGTACTTCCATTGTACATCCATCCTTCTTCGGCTTTAGTACATTTTCGATGTCCGATTTTGGCAAGAACTAAGTGGCGCATCAAATGCCAATTGTGTAATAATGTCGCTACACAGAGAAGGCAATTAACTGTTATAAGTCACGTTTATCTAGAGTTCGTATTTATTGGTATTTGACTCATTTCGAAGCCTTTCCAAGTTTGCAATAGATTTTGGTAGATAAATTTGGTTATAAGTCTCTGACTTGGTTCTACTACTGGTCTATGAGTATTTACTTAATAATTCGTATTTGCAATCTAACATAAAATTCTCCGGTATGACAACTTGAGACAATCTTACATGCAATATGCGCTGCACTGATGATTCTGACGATAATCAACAGTTAGAAATCGATAGTTGTAAGCAATTATCGTGTCTCTTAGGATCCATATACATACTTCGTCCAGTAAACTACCGTTTTAAGTGCGACTGTACGTATTTTGGTCATCCAGTGGATGTACAAGTGCGTACATACGTCCAATATTCGTCCAAAGTTGTGACACCGGGGCGTCCATTGGACGTCTATTGTACCAAAATCGGAACAAAATTGGACATCGACTGTACGTACATTATGTCCAAATATAGTCCAAAAGTATGTACTTTTTACGTCCATTGGATGTACATGTGCTACGTCCAGTAAGTGTAAATAAAGTACGTGCGTGGTACATAGCCAGGACCTATATTTCAACACTTACTGGACGTAATTAGGATCCATATATATACTTCGTCCAGTGAACTACAGTTTTAAGTGCGACTGTACGTACTTTGGACATCCAGTGGATGTACAAGTACGTACATACGTCCAATATTCGTCCAAAGTTGTGACACCGGGACGTCCATTGGACGTCTATTGTACCAAAATCGGAACAAAATTGGACATCAACTGTACGTACATTATGCCCAAATATAGTCCAAAAGTATGTACTTTTTACGTTCATTGGATGTACTTGTGCTACGTCCAGTAAGTGTAAATAAAATACATACGTGGGACATAGCCAGGACCTATATGTCAATACCTACTGGACGTAATTAGGATCCATATACATACTTCGTCCAGTAAACTACCGTTTTAAGTGCGACTGTACGTACTTTGGACATCCAGTGAATGTACAAGTACGTACATACGTCCAATATTCATCCAAAGTTGTGACACCGGGACGTCCATTGGACGTCTATTGTACCAAAATCGAATGTACGTACATTATGTCCAAATATAGTCCAAAAGTATGTACATTTTACGTCCATTGGATGTACTTGTGCTGTTTGGGAGGATAGCGAGATATGGGGGCAATTTTAACTGTCTTTTTAATATTTTGAGAGAGATTGGGTAAAATTTTTTTAATTTTTTCGGATTAAAAAAAATTTTTTTTTGGATTTCTACCCCCCCCCCCCGCTCACCAAAGCACTTTCTAGCTACAGGCCTGCCACGTGGTGACTTTGAATTTTACCTTGAAGGGCATTTTCAAGGTAATTTTAAGGTCGACTTTCGTTGGTTAAATAGGAACCGTTATTTTTGACCCCGGATTCTGAAAGAACGAAAAATTTTTCATTAGAGTTGTAAGGATTGACATCTAAAGGTCAAATGTCTCTCGAATTTCAGGATAGCGAGATATGAAGAAAATAGAAGACATAAGTTATTGAAGTCTTCGGGGGGCACCACTCGGTGACCTTGGATTTTTTCTTGAAGGGAATGTGCAAGGTCATTTGAAGGTCAACTTTCGTTTTTTAAATAGGAACACCTATTTTTGACTATGGATTCTGAAATTTTGTATTAGAGTTGTCAAGGGTCAAATTGACTGAAGGCAGGCAATGGTGATCGTGATGACCTTACAGATAGATTTTAAGGTCAAATCTAGGTCATTTCATGATCGACTTCGGCGACTAGGGAGTTCCCATTTGATAAACGAAAGTTGACCTCCAAATGGCTTTGAAAGAGGCAATTTTTTTTTCGAGTTAAGTTGCCAAAAGTAATATATTTCATGAAAATGTTTTCAATTAAATTTTTTTTATTAAACCAGATAATAAACTGTCAATTCACACTCTTGATATTACTTCTCGAAAAAGTTTTAGTGATGAAATTCTAAGCACTATAGTCTGTTTTTAAACCAGGAGGACCGTTTCAAATTTACCGCGCTAAATCATACATCTGTGATTGGATCCGCCTTCGCCAGTTTTACATGGGGCAATAGTCGTAAATTTTGACATATAATAAATTTTAATTTCATGTCATAAATTATTTTGTTTAAATTTAAATTTGATCGTTTGCACATTATATATCAGTTTTTAATCCCTTTTGTATAAATCTGAAGGTAAAAGTGGCTAATTACTTAGTGCCTTTATATTGCGTAAATGGTATGGATGGTGTATCAAATACAAGAGGTCAAACAGAGGTCGATGCATTATATAATGTAATAAAATGCACACAAATATACTGTAGTGGTGTATTGTTGGTTGCTCAAAACGCCAAAAAGGTTTTAGTGTATTTTCTGGTAATTTCTATGGTGTGAACGGGACTTCTATATTCAGTCCACCTGGTTTAAAAACAGACTATAGTGGTATTGAACTTTCTTTATGCCTTTGACATATAGGCTGTTAGGGGAGCAGAAACACATGGCGTATTGATGATTTCGAGAAGTAGATCTGGAGACGTTTTTGCTACGATTCCCCACTTGGATAGCCCTTCACACCAACGACTCGATCCTTTAAGAGATACGCCCTTAAAGCGGCTCTCCAGCATCGTATTATCTCGCATCTTATCATCTTTTGACCACATCAATAACCCAGGGTAGTTTTTGGAGATTTGATCCTGGTGCAGAAAATCTAAAATGCTGCCTCCTGCATCAATTTTTCTCCGAAATAATAATTTATGAGCGGGGAGAGAAAAATATAAAAAAAAATTCCACAGAAATAAAAATCGATAAGGGAAATCTAAAAAAAAATTCCCTAATCTAGCCACCTACCGCCTCCCCAAAAATAGGCGAAGGTGTGCGGTGCACACCTCGCACACCCGCTCTACACGGCCCTGCATCAACCGAAAAGAAGTAAATACACAGAATGATATTATTGGTTCAGGGAAAACCAGATGGGAAATGGCCAAAAGGACGCCCTCTAAATCATTGGATTTAAGTCCGGGTGTCACCAGAGAGAAAAGTGATGGGTGATGGAACTTTGGTGGGGCCATACGGCTAACAGATGAACGTGATAAATGGCGGGATACTGTCAGGCGTGTCATACATCAAATGCAGACCGAGTAGAGATATGGGTCACAAAACGTCTGTTAATATATTGTGAATACGAACAATACTAAAATATGTATTTTTTAAGCATATCTCGTATGTTATTGTCAGTGGCGGATCTAAGGTAAAAGGCTCAGGTGGCAAACGCTTTGAAGGGCCCATTTTTTCGGATGATAACCTATATAATCTACAGTGCACAGAGGGCCCAGGTGGCATTTGCTCATTGGCCTCCCAGTTAGATCCACCACTGGTTATTGTACATTCAAATAGAACACTTCGGTTATAAATCTATTTCAAGAGAAAGTTCATAATTTTAACATTTAAAACAATTTACTACAAAATGCACTTCCTATATGATGTTTTAAAAGAGATCAGGAAGTAAGGAGGAGTCCCCGCATCTCAAATATGTAGAAAATGCAGGTATTTGGCCATATAGTAGGTATAATGGAACAGTGGCGCATCCAGAAAATTCATCTGGGGGGGCTAATAGAACCGGCCTCCCCAGAGGATGGGGAAAATTTTCCAAAAAATGGATGTGATAGATTCCTCTATTAGATAATATTGGTATTAATTCCGAAATATTTATTTCAAGGGATAATTTAGATACTGCTTTGTACTGCTTCTTTATTTTTTGGCTCATGGAAGACGGCTTGGGGGGAGCCCGGGCGCCAGGGCTCCCCCCCCTGGCTGCGCCCATGTAATGGAAATGGTTATAGAGTGGTAAACGTAAAATATCAGATCTTTAAAATATCTCTAGATTTGTTTCACCTCTTAGAATTTTATGAACAAATTTAAGTAGGTATATTAAATATTATTAAATATAAAATAAATAATTATGTAATAATTTTCATTCTAAATCTAACAATACCTGCCATCTATTGAGCTATTGAAGAAATATAAGATACACTCGTAGCTATTCGTACTGTACACTGCAACATTTAGTACTTTCTTAATGACGAATACTTGCTTCGGCTTGTCATTCACAGATGTCGCTCCAAAAATAATAAAATAATATTTACAACTCTGTGAATTTTTCTATTGTTAAATATTGTTGAAGATTTACGTGTGGCAAACTGTAGAAATGTTACAATATTGATTAATTTTTATATCAGGACTTATTCTCGGAGGCGAGAGATCTCCCACTAAAGGCAAAGAAGTTTCCTTTGCTAACAGACAAACAAGTCTTTGTTGGCGATGGCGTTAAATCTACTTAGTAAAAGATGGCGCTTTGGAATTGATCTTGAAATTATTTTATTTTTAATATATATCTATGAATGTTTTGACATAAATATTATAAATCAAGCTAATTTCTATATATGATGTTAATGAATTATATCAATAAGGTGTGCAGGTTTAGATTTTAGAATGTTTCTCATTACCACTTAAACGAATCCAATAACCGGAAATAATAGTACATATTTTAACAAACCCTTAGCTTTAACCAAACCCAAAACAAAGTGTACGTTAAGAATTTTCTTTCTAATTCTCTTGCAAAAAGATAACTTTTGAATGTCCTGTTAATTTTAAAAAGTATTATTTATTTATGCTTATGACTAGCTACAAATGATTGCACCATTTACCACTAGTGATGAAATTGTGTAATTCATTGCAAAAGTAAGTTAAATGTGTAGCGGCCATTTTTCTTTAATTAAGCAATAGGCGTCTGAATTTAAGATACCAGCGCCAAAGTGGAGAACTCGTGAACTAATTATAGGCTTTTTGTTTGTTTATATGGCGAATACTTATATTAATTTTGTTCTGTTTATTGTTATTTTTGGCGTTCAAAATAATAACATTAATAATATATGACCTAAAGGTTTGTAAGATTTTGTTGTAAGTGATTTGCAAGATGTTAATGGCATTATTCAGCAAAATTCATATTTTTTTAGGTTATCTAGTTTTTCCCTTGAAAAGTAGTTTCTTCGACATAAACGGTGTCTGGCTAATTATTTATTAATAAACTTAAACATTTCTTTAAATTTATGTACAGTTGTAGTTTAAATCACTTTTTTTTTCAGGAAACATGAGTGGCATTTAGGTTAAGCATATTGCAATGTATGGAACATTTGTGAAGCATTAAAAATGTAAAAATTCTAAGTGTGTGTATGAAGGGGAATATGATTTAAATGCAGGACATATTATTTTGTGTGGTACAACCCATATTCAACACAAAACTTAGGAAATGTGTATGCTCTATGTTTACAAACAAGTGTCTCAGATTCAAATGCCCATGAAATTAGTGGTACATTGAATATAACTATTTATTAATTCTTTAAGTAAAATAAATGAAACAGTATTTTGTAAAATATGAAATAGAAACATTCAGGGGTAAAACATAATAGTGCATGGTGCAATAGTATATATTACTTTTAAATATACTGGAATTACATATATTTACTTATTTCAAAAATTTCACTTACAAGGTGTGATTTTCTAAGATACTATTATTGTTACTCGGGTCACGGTTATTTGCACCAGCTTTTTCCCTCTCAATGCATGGTTAAAGGTGTCTACATCAAAGAGGGTATGCTTTGAACATTGCTGTGCCAACTCAACTTTCACGCGCCAATATTCTTGGCTATAGATGTCGGTCTCGGATGTCTGGGGCCGGGCAGGACTATTGCCCTTTACCCCAGTACATCGCTGTAGACCGGGGACCAGCCTCGTGCAGGGCGGGCGAACTTACTTTACGTCGGCCCCACTCACAATTGTGAGCGGTGCAGACGATTTCGGTCCACCTCCCTGGGTCCTGGCTCGTTGGACCTTGCTGGCTAAGGCCTCTTCTGGCGTTCTTCTTTCTTCGTCTTCTGCTCTTCGCCAGCTTGTTTGCCCCCCGGGGGGTAGTCATCGGTCTGTTGGGTGTTTTGGGTTTGTGGCGGGAGTGACTGCCGGTACACAAGATGCCAAGAGGCATCCTGTCATCCGGATCATCGGTAGGGTAAGGATGAGCTGTGTAGCTCGAGGAAGGGCAGACCTAACTGCTTTGGTAGCATTTTTGGTCTGCCCGGAGCTAGGGGGACTACAGGTACTGGACGGTTGTTTGTCCGGTACCCGCAGGGTCTTGGGTGGGTGGTTGGGTGTCGTCATGTCTCTTCCGTGGGGGTGGATCGTCGGTTGGTGGTATCAACTTTCACCAGTTGTCCCTGCAATTTACAAAGGATACCGAGTAGGTTGACGCCAGCAACTTGTAGCCCCTTTAAACGCTATCATATTTTTAATAACTTAGCATCTCAGTTTATCATTTACTTATTGTTGATATCATCGTACACTAAAGATGCAATGACAGAAAAGCCCATAATTCGTTTGACTATAGACCACCAGGTGGCGTACTCCTTATTTTCAGACGCCTATCCAAACCACTTGACTTTTAACATGGCGTCGTGGACAAACATCCGGCAAACGTTTGTTTTCATTTGTTAAACGTTTGTTAGAGTTTGCTTTTTGGTTGCCTTGGCTATATACGTTTCCGCGAGTTAATTAAAATAAACCCCGTGTTTGCCCACAACGCCATATTACCAAAATAATTTGACAGGTTGTTGGATTGCCTAATATAAATATTTACAGGACAATGTTTCCTTTTTTATACGATTAGTTTCAAAATACAATGGCGATGGCTGTAATAATTTTCTTTATCTATAATTAATAATAGCAAAAGTGCTATGTAAATTAAACTTTAAAATTATCCTATTTTGGCTATATTTTTATTATTATTATTGTTCCTAAGTATTACAACAGATTTAAAATCTGTTATTACCACAATTTCATTACAACCACTTATCGATGGCAACTCGTGAAAACTATCCTATGTCAAACCGATAAAAGGAAGTAACAATCGGCCATCTTTCTTTTGGTTGTTGATTGTCAAATTGTAATAGCACGCGGTTATTGAAAAGAATTTATTCCATTTAAAAGGTACATGTTTTTGTTATATTAGATAATAAACTGAACCAAATATATTGTCTAAATATTATATTAATATAATTTTAAATTAAGCGACAATTTTAACCATTTTTTTTTTGCAGCATGGCCCCAAGGTATGAAATTGCAGTGGGTCTCCAAAGAGGCCACAAAACAACAAAAATTCCCTCTGGAAAGACCAAGGCAGACAAAGTCCGCCCCGCAAGGTTGAAGGGGATCCAAACTAAACACACCAAGTTCGTTCGAGATCTTATCCGTGAAGTAGTAGGACATGCTCCTTATGAAAAGAGAGCTATGGAATTGTTGAAGGTATCAAAGGACAAGAGGGCTCTTAAATTCCTCAAACGTCGTCTTGGCACACACATTCGTGCCAAAAGGAAGCGTGAGGAATTATCCAACATCTTGACTCAAATGCGTAAAGCGCAGGCCACCCATAAGTAAAATGTATTTTTTTTAAACTACGTTAATAAAATATTAAATAAGTAAGGTAATGTTTGATTTGCGCAATAACAAAGCTCACATTTCATTTAGGCATTTTGCACAAACCAATATGATTCAGTTTTCAAACTTTGAAGTATCTAATCTAGTGTTAAATTATGATATTGTAATCGCACTCTCAAATTTGGTGAGGACAAAATTTGTGAAGTGAAGAATGCAATGGAAAAAGAAATAAGATTATTTCAAAATATTAGGGTATAAAAAGTAACTTTGATTTATTTATTTCTTTAAATTAACAAGTTGGTAAGTTAACAGAACTCAACTACAGGACGGGAGGGTTAAAATGTGATGATAAAATTATATAGATATATCATGGAGATTAAATCTTGATTACTTGCACTAAATAAAAGATTACATTATACATGCGAGCCAAAAGTATTGACAGTGAAAGATTTTAAGTTGGGGCTACGAAGAGTGTAGTGGCACGCCTGTGCACAATGCTGTACGTATCCTAAAGCGCGTACCGCTCCACTTTTGATATCCCAACTCGCATTTCTTCACTGTCGATGCTTTACAATACTTTCGGTGTTTGATACTACCTTTAAGAGTATTTATATTGCAACTGAACATATCAAAGTTATGATGGCTCTTGTCGTAATTGTTGCAGATAGTGTAAAGAAGAGAGAACTTTAAGATATTTGTGTGTGATCGCGGTAGGTAAAAGCTATGACTGGAAGATATACACGGAATATGAAAATTTCTCTAAAATAGTGTAGGACAATCAATCAGCATATTATTAATGACTGCAAAATAGCATTTCAGAAAAATATACACACCTGTCAAAAAGTGGTAAATTTTTGTAATAGTTCTCATTCAGAAAAGCCTATTAGAGGATAAAAACCTTCAAATTTGAATCACAGCAGTTTTGAAAATTTTCTTTGTACCAATTCCAGATAATCGATAAGCACATTATACCTGGGACACCAAACAACTGATGCATATTCTAGTTTTCATCTAATAAATGAAAATAACAGGGTAATTAAGGTATCGGTATTGTGTACGTTGAATCCATGTCTTATTACAGTCACTCGTAATAGGTTCAATGTGATTAGCAAAGGAAAGTTCAAAGGTAACGAGGTCGAGAAATATGTCAGATCTTACTAAAGTCGTATCACCAAGTTAATAGTCAAACATTACTAAACAATTCTTTGTAGAATAGAACATTACTTAAAAACATTTAAATAGAAGTTGATTAGCTAAATTATTTTGAGGGCACAGATAGTCTTCATTTCATTTGACGGTGAAAAATGTTTTTATGTCATCAGGATAGAGCAGATAGTTATCATCTAATTCTGTGGTACTAGCATTAATAAACATTCTACAGAGGTCCAAGAATAGATCCTTGTGAACACCAGATGGAGCAAAGTAGTCAGAAAAAAGTCACAAATTGTGAACAATTTGATAGATGATATTGAAAGAATAACCGAGTAGAGAATCAAAATGCCAAAGTTTCATAATTTGTTAAATAGAATAGAGTGGTCAAGTCAATCGAAGTTAATGTAAATGACATCGGTCAGTGTACCTAAGTCGATAGTTTCAGTGATGAACTGCGTAATAATCAATAAATAGAATTGTACAGCAATATTTCAAATGCTTTGGCAAAATTACAAATTATAGTAATCGCATGGAAATTCGTAATCAGTCAGTTATCGCCCTTGTTAAATACTGGACATACTCTAGCGCATTCATGAAAATGAATGATAGCAAGGTCTCGGACAGGCTTCGCACTCCGCTTTTGGCAACTGGTGCTGTCCAGTTTCCATGGAGGATAGTGTCAAATTGGTTGCTGGGCGCAGAGATTGCTACCTAGAATGTAAGAGGACTCTTACAGCTGGGAATATGTCTACTGGAGAAAGAACTGGCAGACTTGAACATCAAAATAGCAGATCTTTCCGAGATGCTTTATAGGGACTTCGGACATTTTACATCCACGATTGGAAGCATGGTATGCTTCTCTGGAAATAATAACATCAGGCGAAATAGAGTGGGATTCTGAATCTCGAAAGAAATAACTGGATCAGTCCTCAGATACAGATCTGCCAGTGGTCGGATAATCTCTCCAAGGATCAATACCAAGCTGTCAGTAGTAAATTTGGTGCAAGTATATACACCTAGACTGCTGCTGAAGAGGAGAACTTGGAAGCATTCTACGAAGATCTAGAAATGTTATTCACACTATTCCAAACAGGGAAATTACCATTGTTATGGGCAATTTCAACGCCAAAGTCGGTTCCACACTGGAGGATGATCACCTGCGAGCTGTTGTTGGCAAGTTTGGCATCGGACAATGAAACGAAAGGGGAAAAAGGCTAATTCAATTTTGCCTAGACAATACTTATGCAATGGTATAGTAGAATACTACATTTCAACAACATCCACGGCACCTTTACACTTGGCCTTAGATATCAGAACCAGATTAACTATGTTATCGGTGGAGATCTTCAAGGAGTGGTTTACTCGCGCTGATACACATTTACATATCACGAACCGCAATTGCTGAATCTGTATATGCATATGTACTACACATGCCTCCCCTGTCGTTTATTTTGGCAAAAAGGGTGGAGCACGAAAAATTAGTTGATTTTTTGCTCTCGCTCATCAATTATCATTTTTTAAGTGAAAAAAAATTTTTGTGATTTCTTCCCCGTGCTCATCAATTTTCATTTCAGAGTGAAAACAATTTTTTGTGATTATATACTTTAGAACGAGGTGTACCACAAGGTTCCATAATTGGACCAGTGGTATTCCTCTTGTACGTGAATGAACTACAAATATCGCAAATCACTCAATATCATTATTTGCCGATGATACATCCATTGTAATAAGAACCTCAGAAGTCATGGAAGGAAAAATAACACAAGTATTAGAAAAACTACATGATTGATACCTACAAAATAATCTTAAACTAAACGAATCAAAAACAACCCTATTAGAGTTTAATAAAAATACTTATGAATCGACTTTGAAAATGAAGTTCTCGTGACAACTAATAGCACAATATTTCCAGGAATAAATATAGATGTCAAATTAAACTGGAAATCCCACATAAACTACATCTCACTCAAATTAAGTTTTAACTACACATTAAAAATATTATCTTCATCGGTAAATGAAGAAACGAGTTGAAACGAATAATACGCTTTCATTCACTATCGCATAAAATATGGCATCATTTTTTGGGGTAGAGGCACATTGAATATTTAAAATCCAAAAATCATCCATCAGAGGCATATTTCACTTAAAACGCTATGAATCATGCAAAAATATATTCAAGGAAAAAAATATACTTACCTTACCATCCATTTATAAATATGAAAGTGCATGTTTTGTAAAATCCAATTAGGAATTACTCAGCAAGCAAGTACTAGTGCATACATATGACACAACGACAAATCCTTATTTAAATTCTATCCAAACAACAAGAACTAAAGCACAAAAAAGTGTTATAGCCCAGTCACTTTATACAAAAAGAAGTCCAAACCTCTAAAAAAATCTAACCTAAGATTTTCCAGCAGGATTCTCTTTATTTTGACGTCATAAATAATTTCTCAAAAGTCCATAAAACCAACTGGACGGCTACAAAAGTTACAGAAGGTTAAAGGTCATGAAAATCAGTTTTTCTCAAATATGAAATCGATCATATACGAGATATCGTATATGATCGATTTCACGTTAATTTTGGCTATTATGAAATTTATTCGTGAGATAAATCTGCATAAAAAAGGTTCTATACAAAATTTATGTAGAACCAATAGTTTTTGAGATAATGGGCTGAGACACTTCGGAGCAAAGTGCACGCGCCACTATTCTATACATTAGAAAATGAAAATATGAGCAAAACAAAGAAGTCTCCTCTGTTTGATCTTTTCGAACAAATTTGTATGGAAATAAGTAGTAGTGAAATTGCTTATATTATTGACGGAGGATTTTTTCTCCATCGTGTTATTTGACAAAAAGACTCAACTTTCGGTTGTGTTATTGATCAGTACATTAATTATCTCCTAAATCATTATGGGATTAATATAGTCGATGGCTATACTGACAATAGTAAAAATATTAAAGCAATGGAGCAAGTTCGACATATGAAAATAACTCAAAAATCCACTGATATGCTTTTCGAAGAGGCAACGCCAATAGCTTCTAATCAAGAACAATTCTTGTCCAATAAATTGAATAAAAAATAGATTTATTTCTTTACTAATGACCAAATTACAAATGTTTGAAATTAATAGCATACGGGCCCCGGATGATGCTGATGTTTTAATCATAGAAACAGTTTTGAAGCAGTCAATTGAGCGCACTACAGTTGTTGTTGGAGAAGATATTAATCTCTTCATAATTTTAATAGGACGCGCTCCGATTACTCACAATATCTGTTTTTTTAAACCAGAAAAAGTAAACGTCCAATCGAAGATCTACAATCCCTGGACAATCCAGAAGTATAGATTGTAGAGAACATATTCTATTTTTACATATCGTTAGTGGTTGCGATACCACTAGTGCTTTATTTCGAAAAGGAAAAATAAACGCATTTAAAATATTACAAAAAAGACCAGATTTACAGGAAGCATTGGCGGCATTCAAAATAGAAAACTGTTCGAAAAATTTGCTAATAAATAGTGGCACATTGTTTATTTTAGCTATGTACAGAGCTACAAAAAAAAAGACTTTATAGATATTTTAGTTTTGAAAAATGCACTAGACTAAATAAGCCTATGCAATTGTCGTCACTTCCACCCACAGCACCAGCTACTCAACAACATCCACTCAGGGTATATACCAGGTGCAAACTTGGCTAAGACTCTCAGCAATGGGGTTGGACTTTAAACAATAATTTATTAGAGCCAACAACTACTCTGACTCCTCCTGCATCAGATGAACTTCTCAATTGAATTTTCTGCAGTTGCACAAAAGTTTGAGGCATCAATTGTAGATGTAGAAAAATAGGATTGCCATGTTGGCTCTTGTCGGGGCCAGTCGTGTCTCAATACGATGTCCGAGGATACAACCGTTGAATCTGAGTTCAACGATGATGAAGCCGACCTCATTTTGTTATTTTCCGTTGAGATGATTGTTGATGAAAATGAAAAAACCGCTGCCCAAGGAATCACTACTTCCACATCCAGCTTCTCTATCCAAGTCACTCACAACGAAAAAACTTTGTATGTGAAAATAATTGCTTATGGAACTTTAATAATATAATATTTGAAATCCTCTACCCCAAAAACCCATAAAACGATACCCCACATCGGTAGTGGGGTGGGGGTGGTGATAGGGGGGTGGTAGTGGGGGGTGGATGAAGTAAAAAAATATTTTGAGGTTTCTGGTTCCTGTACATACACTAAATCACAATTTTTTTTCATCCCATTTAATAAGGAGGTGGGGGTGGTAATGGGGGTGGCTAAAGCCAAAAATTTTTTTGAGACCTTAGCTTCTCTTGTATATACCAAATGCCAATTTCATGGACTCTTACCTGCTTGATTTACCCATTTACCCCAAATTTACCCCAATTTACCCCCCAACCCTTCGACGGAACAAGATGAAAATATAATCTAGTTCTAGATCTCGTTAAAGTACATATGTGTACCAAATTTCAAGTCAATATCTTAAACGGTTCCAGAGTAAACGTGCGCACAAAAAAAAGTTACAGACAGACCGACAGACAGACCGACAGACAAACAGAAATTTTTTTTTCGCTCAAACTTAAAATCTCGACGTTTCATGACATTTTAAACCTATTTGGACAATAAAAATTTTTTTAAATTTTTTTGTCGTTACTATACTTCCACTGGACGTGGAAGTAATATTGAAGAAGTCAGCAAAGACGAACATTAATCAACAAAATTATAATATAACTTGTAACCCATGAATTTGGCTTACAGGGGACACCATGTAAGAAAAACCTATATCTCAAAAACTATTGGTTCTACGTAAATTTTGTATAGAACCTTTTTTTATGCAGATTTATCTCACAAACAAATTTTATAATAGATAAAATTAACGTAAAACCGATAATTTACGAGATATTTGAAAAAAACTTATTTAAGTGACCTTTGACCTTCTGTAACTTTTGTAGCTGTCCAGTTGGCTTTATGGACTTTTGAGAAATTATTTGCTACACCAAAATCAAAAGAATCCCGTTGGAAAATCTTCGGTTGGATATTTTTAGAGGTTCATGTATAAAGTGATTGGGCTATTAACTCGCATCTATAATACACTACCAAACCATTTAACCATTATAAAAAATACCTAAAAGACGTTTCATGTAAAAATGCAATTTACAAAATTGCAAATATTACCAGAAAAATTGTATGCTCAAGTCTGTTAATCGTTCCTTTTCATATGAAATGCGTTCAAGTGAACGTTCGAAACTTCCATAGACAGCAGGTTAACATGGGAACTGCATATAGAGCACATTTGTAAATTGCTTAATAAAGCCTACTTCGCTGTTCTACAGCTAAAGGATACAATTGCCCAGACGGGTCTGATAAGTGTGTATTATGCTTTAGCTTATCCACATTTATCATTGAATATATTAGTCTGGGGCCGTTCAAGTCATATACAACGAGTATTTGTTTCCCAGAAGAGATTACTAAGACTAATTTTTAACCTAAGTAATAGATCCAGTTGTAAGGAATTATTTAAAAAATATAATATTTTTACAGTTCCTAGTATCTATATCTACAAATGTCTGGTATTTGCAAAAACAAATTTATACACCTTCTCCACTTCCGGAGATAATCATTTATATAATACAAGACATAAAGATCTGTTGTTGATCCCAGTGCATAAAACAGCGACATTTCAAAACTCACTGCACTATAATTGTATTATTTTATTTAACAGCGTTCCTAAAACTATGAAAGAATTGAACTTATCTTTATTTAAAAAAGAAATAAGAAAACTATTAATAGAAAATGCATTTTATAGTGTTGACGAATTTTTAAATAGATAAAATTTGATATTATTATTATTATTTTTAATCTGTTGTGTTTCATTTGTATGGACAGAGCTCTTATAAGAGGTTTGTTTGTTTTTATACATATTTATAAGTTCTTTTATTAATGTGTATTTTTGTGTATTTGTGTATTTTATTTTAAGTTTTATTGCTGTAATGAGACAGACAAATTGTTTATTTCAATTTGTATCAATTATTGTAACTAAATATTGTTATTTTGACGTGCCAAATGTACATAATCTATGTATCAAAAAAATGGCAAAATAAATTCTATTCTATTCTATTCTATTCTTCAAGTACATGGTGGATCATCTCTTATTTCTTACATAATTCAAAAATTTGTTTGCGTGCTATTTTCAGTAGACTTTATAAAATTCCGATAAGAAACATTTATGTCCCTAATTCTCATAAAACTTCCATGCACAACAATTTAAGTGCATTTTATTTATTATACAATTTTTTTTAACAGATGCATTATTTGTCACAGTAGCAGGAGCCAGTGATGTTACTTATTTATTATGCAAAATTTAAAGATTTCTTTCTTTTATTATTGACATTCTTCCTACTTTTGATGAAAATGATTCGTCGTTTTGAAAGTTAATTAAAACTACTTAAAAAATGAAAAGCAATTTTCATAATAAATAATTTTAATAAGAAATAACTGTCATAAGTAAATTGTAGTACAGGAAATTATAAAACTAACGATAAGTTTTCGATATCATCCACTATTGCCTCGTCCCAAGGTCCGTATATATTATCCTTATACTTTTGATATCTCACAAAAAGTAATGGGCAAACCACTATTATTATAAAAGTAGTAACCATAAATAAAATCGTTACAAGACTGCCAATTTGAATTAAGTAGTAAACATCAAATAACAGTACAATCAAAGTCATCATCACAGGCCTACGAATTTCATTTCGTAACAACGGAAAGAGAACAAATGTTTCAGTTGCAATTGTCATTAGAATAAATGCATGATGGGCTGATGACAATCTAGAAGCCAAACAAATTGAGGAGAAAACTGCTGCACTAAGCGATAAACTCTTGGAGACAATCGCTGCACTTACTCCATAATCGAAAAACACCAAGTGTATTAACATCATAAAGAATGTCATGGTGTATATCGTATCAGTACTTATGGTATCCGTTAGAGTATGTAGAACGGGTGAAAACAATTGTCCAAACACAATAAATGTAAGTACAGTTCTTAGATCGTGTCCTAGTTTCTGTTTTATACCGGCACTAAATACTAGTAGATAATAAATAAAGCCAAGGACAGTTAAAAGACTGGACCAATTTAATATTACCGAAGGCTCGACCCACTCATTAACCAAGTAAATATATATAACGACGAAACCCACAACAGTACAAAATTCTTGTAAGAGTAAGTTAGCTCCTAGGACAGCTTCTAAAAGGGTTACTTCCTTAAATTCTATATTTTTGCGTAGGTCCCTCAGAAAGATTTTTTTATCTGTGTAATTATCTGGATAACCTTGTTTTTCGTAGAGAACTTTCTTCCACGGTTTTCTCGCAGACATTTTCATAAAGATGATAATTTTCTGGTAAGCAAGATGAAGATGAGGGAGGCGCTTCTTTCATAGAGAAAATTAAAGATTTAAATTACCGTTCCATATTTAACTAAGATTATTTTATTCCCAATATTTACATTTTTTTTCAAGATAGTTTAGTCTTCTTCTTCTTCTTCTATGTCGGACAGTCGGACCAAGAGCACAGAGTAGTAGATCCAAGAGATGAAAAGATCATTTAACTATTCGGGCAACTCAGACAAAAGAATCCCCTGAGGGCTTTCCTTGGTTATATACAAATTCACGCAATTCGTATTGTTGATAGCGGCCCCTGGCTTGGGACGGGAGACATCGAGCTTGAATGAAACATTGATGTTGATCTTAACATCGCAAGGAAATATCGATATGCCCAAAACGTCGAATGCAAACCATCGATGTTTACCAACATCGCTATTCGATTTTTCGTTCAATTTTCTATAAAATGAACTTTTTTGCACTCCCTACCTACACGCATAGATAATACTTGTAAAATTAACCGAAAAAAAATCCAAAATCCTTAAAATTTTAATCCGAGGCGAGATTTAGCGGTTGAAAAAATATAATTCCAATAGTTTTGTGTTCATTTATACGATATTATATAATAACATCGATATTTCATCGATGTTTTCATAATGTAATATCGATGGAGAAAACATCGAACATCGAAAGCAGAACATCGATGTTTTTGAAACATCGATGAACATTGAACATCGTCCATCCCTTCACTTACCGATGAATTTGTTTGTACCCTCACTGGATTCATTTGTCAGATTTGTCCCAATTAGGCAATCCAACAACCTGTCAAATTATTTTGTTGTGGGCAAACACGGGGTTTATTTTAATTAACTCACGGAAACGTAGCCAAGGCAACCGAAAAACAAACTCTTTAACAAACGTTTAACGAATGAAAACAAACGTTTGCCCACAACGCCTTGTTAAAAGTCACGTGGTTTGGATTGCTTAATAGTTCAATGGAAAAGATTGACTAATCAAGGAAGACTTTCATCTGTTTTCATTTTTGATTTGAGGATCAGAATACATTACTAATAAATAATAAATAAACTTTGTTCGCGAAAATGGAATGAAGAATAAAGAAGTTGCAGCTGTTGTTAAGAAGACCAGAAATGTGAGAAAATGTACGGTTAAATGTAGTGATGAGCGATATCGCGATTTTTCAATCACTCCGCGATCAGTGACTGCTATTTTTGAATCACGGTGATTTTAAACAGTGACTGCGATCGCGGTTTAGCGCAAACATCTGTAAACAGTTATAAGTTTGCCGTGACCTGCTTACATTACATATCTGCACTGCGTTTTAAACAGTGACGACTACGATCGCGGTTTAGAATGAAAGCGAACAGAATCTGCGAGCTTGATATAAGTTTGCCGTGATTTGGCATAAATCGCTGCCTCTGCATAAATAATATAGGAAAAGAAAATAAAACGTGAATACATTTTACTATTTATAGCATCAAATTGTATAATGAAAAATAAATAAATAAATAAATGCTTATGAGTCAAAAGTATTAGAACTTAAAACAGGATTCATAATTCAATTTAAAAATAACAACAACTTTGATTTTTTGTCGTTTAATCGACTTTTTCTGTTATTATAAGTACTTGTCCAGCTTTAGAAAATAATCGTTCGCATGGCACGGAAGTTGTTAGCGCACACAGTTTTTCTTTTGCTACCATTGACAATTTTGGGTAATTATCATGCGCAATTAAAATCACTAATCGCCGTGACTTTGTTTACTTCGTCACTGTTGCTATCGGTGATTTTCTAATCACGGTGATTTAATCACCGGCAGTAAAATATCGCCCATCACTAGTTAAATGGACACTCCGTTGTACTTGTTGATATGAGCGCCACATTGTCATTTTGTTTTGCAGTCTTTACCTTAAAGCGTGCTTACTCCTCTGTATTCTTCATCATGAAATGAAATGACAGATCAGTTTGAAGGAAACGTCATCGGATTCGATTCTCGGAAACGTCAAATTTAAGTATACTTCTAGAACTGACGTGTAACTACAACAATTTTATTTTTTTGAGAACTATATAAATAACATGGTCTATATAAACGGTGAGCTTATTTATATTTCTTAAGAAGGTACCTACGATTTATAAAAATAAATTGTTTCAGGTGGTAAGGTGTACGAAAGTCCCCCTTGGAGTGTGGATAGGGTGGTCAAAATATTTTATGGAGTGATAGCATTTATCATACTTTTGTAAGTTGTATTTTCACAAGTAGTAAGAATAACATACCAGATACATACATTATGCAGAAGTTATTTTCTCATGTACCTACCATATTAAACGAAGGGTCAACCGCTGCCAGATCTTTGTTCACAATATTTCGTACTTCAAATATCTCACAGTAGTGCTGTAAGTCCTTGATCTTTTAATTTATGTGATGTCTTTTATGTTTTGCTTATTTTTTAGTATGTAGTATGTCACAAGTAGTTTCCAACATAATTTTATCATATTGCGTAGCGGTTAACCTGTCATTACACCCTAGTATATCAGCATAATAAATTTGATTTGTTATCGCTGGCGACCATGTTTCGTATTAGGCTTATTGTCAAATTTTGTTTCAAGCAAAAAAAAAAAAATTACCTGTGTATGTGACAACATATATAGCTAAAAACTCTGAATGTGATTTTGTATCGTTCCGTATAATCCTTCAATATGATAAGGTAGGATGCCGAGAAACGCTGAAATCACTTTAAATTATTAATACTTAGTCATATTAATGCACTTTTATTTTTAGCTTTAAATCATTAATTGGTTTAGACACGAGTGACTTCAAAGCAAGCAGTTCGAGAGGGAGGGGATTTGGCGGTTCATTCTTTGGAGGCAGTGGTGGCGGCGGCGGAGGAGGAGGAGGTGGAGGTGGACGGTAAATGAACCTTAATATTCCCTATTTCATCTACTGTGTATAGAACTTTTTCTGTTTAAGAAATGCCGAGATCATACACAAATTTCATTATTTATTTAATTACAACTATCCAACCGTTTCTGATATTCAAGCTTAAGGTTATGTTTTTCATTTTCAGGCCTGGTGGTGGTGGTGGCGGTGGCGGTGGAGGTGGTCCAAGAATAAAGACTATGAAAGATATAAATCCTCCGACTGTAAGAGGTGTTGGAGGATGCCCAGGAGGATCATGTGGAATGTAATCTCGATATAAATTTATTGTACGTTATGTATGTTAGAAATAGGTATATGTTCGTTAATTCATTGTGCATTTTTATGGGTACCAGGAGTAATTATAGATTTTAAAAAATACTTTAAATTAGATTAATCCTATGAAAATATAGTAGGCACTCTATCTACTAAATACTATTTAGCTAATAAATAATTTATTCAAACTGATACATTTTTTTATTAGATAAATTTTACATTGATTTTTTACACATATACTTAGCTGCTACTTAATTATATATGCACAATTAAATATTGCTTATAAATAACTACATATAGTTTCTGTATTCGCCCATTATGAAGAAGCCACAAGACGCAGATAAATCCGACTAATTATTTCTAAAACTGTATGTGATTGGTACAACAAATTTATTACACCAATCAGATAAATTCCACCGGTGGCTTTTTCATAATTGACCATTACAGTAACTGAAGGCAATATATTGTAAAGTCCTGACAAAAGTCACTAAGACCAAATATACAGGGTAAGTTACAAACTACACAAGAGGATTCCAAAATCAAGCCTAAAATCCTATAGAAGGAAATATCCTAAAACCTGTAAATGAGTAAGTTTCGATTGAAAGAAATTAATCTCCTAATTATGGAAGACCATTTAACCATACCGAGAGCTAATTTATTGGAAAATTTTCTTAAAATGCTCCATTTTTGGACGTACAATTAATATTGAAAATTAAATGAAAATTGACTGGAAAATATCCTAAACTAAATTAGTACGCATCGTTAAACTACCTTAAAGAAACTATTCAAGATGAGGTCTGCCTCTGACGCAAATATTACACTGTTTTACCATGAAAGGTCGTACTCATGTAAAGGTTAGGACACTGTCCCAAGCAGATCCAATTATTTTCCTTAACTCATCCGTGATGTTAACTGGTGTCACAGAGAAAATACTTTCTGACGTAACCCCCAAGGAAAAAATCAAGTGATGTAAGGTCTGGCGACAGCTCTCACCAAGTAAAGGAATCTTCCCCACCAATCTATCTAGCTAAAAAATGCGTATCTAAATATTTGTAAATATGGCAGTGTTATTCTCTAATGGGGCTCCATTGTGTTTGAATCACAATGATTGCGGGTAAGTGATATGTATCGACCAGTACTTTCAGCAGTTTCTGGTTCATGTACAGTGGCGGCTGGTGAAATTTCAACATTTTTTTTCTCATACTGCTCTGGAACTATAGAAAACCGATTGCTCCAATAAAAAACATGTATCATTAAAGAAGTAACGAAGCCTTTAGGACATTGTTGTATGCATGTCTATAAAATTTTAGGCTTCATTTTGGCAGAGTAAGTTTGTACATAATTACAGAGAAATATTCTGTATAATTTTGAGGAAAATGAGTTCATGTGTTGCTGTTAAATTCAGTAGGCAGGCATATATTAAGAACTGAAAATATTGCAAGAATTAAATTTTAACCACAATAAATTATGATCATGTACTGAAACATTTCTTCATATTTTAAACAAACTTGAGTGAAATCATTATTAGTCAATATTTGACATACAGGATGGGGGATTAAGCGTATTATATTAATTTCAAATACAAATTATATACTCCAGGCATTAGAGATCATATAGGCCCCTTATCTGGAAAAATTCATGGTAGTTCTGCAGATAGACTTACTTTACGTTTTTTGGAGCGCTGAATCCGAATTTTTAACTTCCCACCAAATATTCCCTCCGGAACTCCCTCAAATTTATAGAAAAAAAGCAAAAAAATCGTTTTTTTTAATATATTTTTTTTCTTTTTGGGAAAAAGATACCTAAAAATTAGGAAAGTAGACAAAATTTGCAACAAAAATGGTCCTTTGACATTTTAATGTTGAACGAACGGGGAAACGCTAGCACGCCTCGAAACATGAGCCTTGGCGCATGTTTCGCTCCCCTCCCGTTCGTCGTGTGTCAAAATGTCGAAGGACCTTTATTGTTGTAAATTTTGTGCTTTCTGAATATCCGGGTATTTTTTATCTAAAACAAAAAAAAAGAAAGAAAATAAAAACCCTTTTTTTTTTTTTCTAAATTTGAGGGGGTTCTGGAGGGAATTTTTGGTGGGAAAATTTGGATTCAGCGAGCCAGAAAACATAAAGTGAGCCTATTTCCAGCAAACTACCATGAATTTTTCTAGGTAAAATTCTCTAATGGCTGGAGTATTAATAGATGAAAATTTTCGTATTTGAAATAGTGGACAAAAAATGGCGCGCTATACACGCAAGAAATTTCAATTATTTTATTTAAAATAAAAATATAATTTTATATTTCAAATGATCAAATGAAAGCAAAAATTAAAAAGTCTTTTAAAACATTTTATTAGCCACAGAATGGTATAATGTATATAATAATGGGAACGAAAAAAATATCGGGTCCAAAAGTGACCAAATAATGAAAAACAGATTTCGCACCCTATATTTTTTACTATTCTGCTAAGGCGTTGAGTGAAAATAGACTCTTCAATCAACGACTGAGGCGTACTGGTCAATTGTTGAACGCCGCTAACAACGAACACTTTTAAAATGAGACTGAGGAATGGATGTAATATGGTCGAAGGATGTAATTCATTCAATGTATCATCTACTAAAACATAGAGGGCTCTTAAACTCGGAATCGGTTTTATAACACATATAATTTCGTCTTTTATTTATTATTTGAATAAATTATATATTTTAAATATAAAATTAAACATTTCAAATAAGAATTACTCTTAGAATACACCAAACAAACAAGTATGATTATAAACCTAAAACCCACCGTTATTTTGATATTTATTAATAGCAGTTTTGAGAGTAAATTTTGAATTAATTTTTGGTTTATCTGGTTTTAAGCAAAACGATTATATACAATTTTCTCGTAACTTCTAATCAGTCTCTATTATATTATGTTATAATTTTGACTTATAAGGTCACTTCAACTTCCTCTTGGGTCATGCTAAAGATAATTATGAAATATTATCTGGACAAATATATTTTTCCATAACAAGAATTTACATAAATCCTGACTATTGTACCAGTAGTCCAATGCAATTAGGTTTTTACCTCGGAACCCCGCTATAGTGAATGGATTTTAATGATTTTTTTTATTGGATTTCTATTGCCATAAACTAAAAAGTTTACCCATTGAAAATTACCGCAATTCCGAAAATCCGTAAATAAATATAAAAAAATTACAATTTTTTGGAATCTCAACGAAAAAGAAATTATCGGTATTTTTAAATATTTATTTTAAGAAAATAATGATTGTTCTAGTTTTCTAGGTTACTTTATAAAGAATTTGTAAAAAAATGAAACTTTTTAAAATTAATTTGAAGATAGCAGAAGCTCCAAAAAGCGAAATAAATGAAAGAAACGTTAAATAATACAAATACATCAATTTTTTATAGAAAATAATTTATTAACAATTTATGCTAAATAATAATTATTATAAATAATGATATAAATAATTATAAATTTTTATTACAAGGATAATCATGTAAACTAATTGTCTCCGACGTTTTCGATTTCATTCATTAATATCTAAAAATAAATTAACTACTGGTCCTGATAGAATTCCATCTTTTCTACTAAAAGACAGCAATTATCTTCGCGTTACCGCTGACTACTATCTTTAATCTGTCTCTTAAAACAGAAACATTTCCTCAAATTTGGTGTAGGCCAAAAATTTGCCCTATATTCAAAAAAGGTGATAAGGATGCAATTGAGAACTATAATCCGCTGCCCAAGGAATCACTACTTCCACATCCAGATTCTCTATTCAAGTCACTCACAACGAAAAAACTTTGTATGTGAAAATAATTGTTTATGGAACTTTAATAATATAATATTTGAAATCCTCTACCCCAAAAACCCATAAAACGATACCCCACATCGGTAGTGGGGTGGGGGTGGTAATGGGGGGGTGGATGAAGTAAAAAAAATATTTTGAGGTTTCTGGTTCCTGTACATACACTAAATCACAATTTTTTTTCATCCCCTTTAATAAGGAGGTGGGGGTGGTAATGGGGGTGGCTAATGCCAAAAATTTTTTTGAGACCTTAGCTTCTCTTATATATACTAAATACCAATTTCATGGACTTTTACCTGCTTGATTTACCCATTTACCCCAAATTTACCCCAATTTACTCCGCAACCCTTCGATGGAACAAGATGAAAATATAATCTAGTTCTAGATCTCGTTAAAGTACATATGTGTACCAAATTTCAAGTCAATATCTTAAACGGTTCCAGGGTAAACGTGCGCACAAAAAAAAGTTACAGACAGACCGACAGACAGACAGACCGACAGACAGACAGACCGACAGACAGACAGAAATTTTGTTTTCGCTCAAACTTAAAATCTCGACGTTTCATGATATTTTAAGCCTATTTGGACAATAAAAATTTTTTAAAATTTTTTTGTCGTTACTGTACTTCCACTGGACGTGGAAGTAATATAATAGACAATAGTCATCCTACGAGACTCATTTTAGCAGCAAAACAAAAAATGTTTTGTTTACATTTTTGAATACACATATTCGTAGATAATGATAATATCAACATTTTTACCTAGAAATTATGATCCTAGAGCTAATAAGAAGGCTATTAGCTTCAAATTGTCAAAATAATTTTGGCAACGCGTATTTTTCAGGTAAAACTCGTATTTAAAAAAATAGTAACCTGGCCTTTTCGGACCGATTTTAATCGAAAGGTGGGCTCTTTAGCTTTAATTTAAAAAAAAATGAAGTCTCTAATACATCTAACATATAAGTTTACCGCAAAACACACGACAGCGTTTTCACTGCAAGAGCGTAATTTCTCACGTAATATGTTAATAAAAAAAAATTGAATAGCCTGGCCCATTTTAGAACACTTTTCATAGAAAGGTCTCTGCTAGATTAAGGTACGTAGCTCGATACGTATTTAATCCACTAAATTCATGTTCAAATATGTCATAATATCATATAGTTTGTTTTAGAAGTTATGCCCTTTATTATGCCGTGTTGCCCAAGCGCGGATCTAGAAATTTCAATAATTTTTTTCTCGTCTGTGGCGCATGGGACCCATACGAAATATGGGAAATAACAGAGAAGCACTTCTCTAACGACCCCTAAAAAATTTTGGAAAAGCAGTTTGCGAAAATTTTTTTCAAAATTCGATTACCCCCCCCCCAGGTTTAGAGACTCCTGTTTAAAATCATTTTTTTTGTCATATGCATTTTACTTTTCGTAAAAATACAACACTGTGTTTTGAAGTTTATGAAAATATTTTCGTTACTAACTGAAATACAACGAATTGAAATTTTGTGATTTACAATTTAACAAATCACAAAATTTCAATTCTCAGTTAGTAATGAAAATATTTTCATAAACTTCAAAACTGATTGTTGTATTTTTATGAAAAGTAAAATGCATATGACAAAAAAAAATAATTTTAAACATGAATCACAGACGAGAAAAAAATTATGAAATTTCTAGATCCGCGCTTGGTGTTGCCAAACTTAAATATCCGTGGTAGCAATTTGCCCTTGTATTTTTTTGAATATCTAACTTGCAGTAAAATAATTAAAATTCTGCCGGAATATGTCGAAGATCAAAGTCGTGGGATGTTTTACAGTCTATCATTTTTGATTTTTGTGAATTTTTTGTTTTTTATTTTATTGAAAATTCCATAAAAATTTTATTTTATGTAATACCTATTTATTACATTTCGTTACAAATAAACGATATGAAAACATGCTGTAAAATTTTTATTTCTGTAAGATGTAATGAAACGAAAAAATTCGGTGAACTTTGTCGTTATATACGATTTAAATGCGAAGGCAAAGTTCCCCATTTAACGGATAGGTATGACGTTTATAAATCTTATAATTTTTTACTAATATAAACGTAACTTTTTAACGTGATATATACGTGTACTCGTACGTGTATAAATTCTAATGAATATAACGTTGCACTAAGCGTTCATTTTCACGTATAGTACACATGCAAATAGAATTGTTGGTAAATTAATGCGCATTATCAACGTTTACAAAAGGTCAAATCACTTCGACCTAACGTATTTTTTCAACGTTAAAATAAGGTTGTAACGTTAAAATTTCGTAAAATTTAACGTTAAAAAAACGTCTAAAAATGTGGTTGAATATTTAACCAATTCGTGTAAAAATCAACCTATTAACGTGTATTTAACCAAATTACGTTAGATACACGTAAAATACACGTGTGTGTGATTACTGTGCTGTATATATTAACACGTAGATGTAGATCAAACAATTTTGTATGTATCTAAATATTTTGTTGTTCCATCCTTTTGTGTAAAATTGTTATATTCTTACACAATAAACATTTTTTAATTTTAATTTTGTGCCTGTTATCTCATTTCTAAATAAATACCCATTAATTTCATTTTATATATGCAAAACGTGACCACGTCACGCTTTAAAATCGCTGACATAAAAAAAATCATGTTCCTTAGTTGGCATGATAAATTTTATGTACCGAAAAATTAACAATTTGGATAATTTGCCGTAAATTATCCGTGGAGTGAGATTTTTTGCAGCGACTTATTTAAAAATAAAATCGTATACGTCTGCCATCTGTTGACAGCAAGCAAGTTGGATACATCTCAAAAAACAATGAACGAAAAATGATAGAATAATGCAGTGTTTACAATTTTCCTAGAAATTTTGATGGAAGTTTCATAGCTTTTTAAGATATTCAACATTTAAACTAAATACTTCATCCTATAATCTTTCGGATGCCATCGGGGCCGCCGACAGCTTACCGCGCCCTGGGGTTGCTTATTATTGAGGTCCCTTTCCTCTTTCAAGGTTTTGTCAGTATTATGATAGTTATGAATATGAACAGTTAAAAGGCTAAAATTCATTAAAATTGAAATATTTATATGATTTTGTTTTTTTTTGAGAATCGCGAAATGTGCACAACTAAATGCCTAGCCTATATGACGTAATATAGCCGGAGCCCCCCTGCGGGTGCCCGGGCCCTGGGGATTTATCACCCCCCGCCTCCCCTATCGGCGGCCCTGGATGCCATCTATAAACTTAAATATCTCCGAAACTATTAATCCTACATAAATATTAAAGTAAAACAAATTCATTCTCAGTTTATAAGCATTTTTTCGCCTAAACTAATATTTATTGAGATATACCTATGCTAAGAAAAAAAAATTACGTCTTTTCGAAAATCCGTTTATAATTTAAAATGCAATTTTTTTCTGAAGCAAATGCTGTAAACAGACGAAAAATTTTGAGCGTCTAGATTATATATAGTATAACCTAGACGCTCAAAATTTTTAACGAAAAGCAGTATATGAGAACATATTTTTTTAATTAATTTAACATTTTAAAAAAAGATTAATCAAAATCGGTTCTCTTTTTGAGAGTTTAGAAATAACATCCTTCATTGATTCGGCTATGCTTAAACAATTTCTCTAGTATTTGTCAACAATTTCGAGAGTAATGGGGAAGTTGCATTATTTTTTTCTGTAATGAAAATCGATATAGCATCAAAAGAAATTCTAAAAATGTAAAATTTACGATTTTTTTAATGTTAATACATCAAGAAGAAAAATAATTTGTTCGGTGAAGAATTTGGATATTTCAAAATGGCAGCTATTTGGCGCAGTAACCATAGGATTCGGGGGGAAGACGTCAAAATTATGTTTATATAAAAAATGAAGCTTATAAAATTATCTGCAAAAAATATTATCGAAATTAGTCGGTAATTAACTGAAATCGATCTCAAATACGATGTCCACTTAATATTATGTATTACCTAGACACTCCATTAGAAACGAATGTTTCTGAAAAAAATGTTTTTTTTTAAGATTTACATGCATTTTCTAGGAAAACGTGAAACTTCCATTTTCTCGAATATCTCAATAATTATCAGTTTTTTCGAAAAATTCTTAGATACCAATATTAAATAGATTCGATTCAGCTTTATTTTTTATCTAGCATAGAAAATAACAAAATTACGACCGAGAGAATGCACGACCTTGTTCGATTAATAAATGATATTCTTTCACGTTATCACAATGCAAGATTTGAAGTGTACAAATCTTGATCACAATGCCGGCTGGAACGGCTGACGCCATTGACTCCAAGAAATCGTTTGCAGTCACGTGGTTTTGTTTACAAATTACGGCATCTAAATAGTTAATTTAGCGAAATTTGAATTTCTTTTGTTATAATCGTTTTCTGCATAATGGAAATTAGGAGCAAATCACTTTTTCAAGCATCTTAAAATTTCGTACAATTTCCCAATTGAGCAGCACCTGAATCTGGAAAGAATATATAGGATTTGCATAGGTCTAATAATCATTAATAAGAAACAGCGGCGCAACGACGTGGGGGGTGGCTAAGGGGGCTGAAGCCCCCCCTAACCAATGCATATAGGGTCTAAAATAATAGGCAGCTATCACACAAACTATAATGCCCTACACTATAGGTACCCAAATTTTTATGCATTTCTCCCTAACACTGAAAACCATCAGTTGCCAAAAAAAGGGTGATTTTATTAACTTGAGTACATTCTACGCAAGCAAGTATTCAAATAAATAAGTAAAGTTTTGTTTTTATCTTGAAGCATAGATTAATATTATTTCAGCCCCCCCCCCAGAACGAAGTCCTGGTTGCGCCACTGATACGAAATGTCTAGGAATAATCCTGCAAATGCAATGTAAATATAAAATTAATCAATTTTCAGTACTTAAGTAATATAAAAATTTTCGGAATTTTTTTTTTTACAATTTACTGCAATCGCGGACAGAATAGCACCCTCTATATTTAGATGCGCACTGTCGTTCCAGACAGTGTACGTATTTCTCCAAAAATTTCTAAGAAACATGAATTCTGGCAAAAAGTCTCGACAACTTTATAGGACAGGCGAAGAACGAATGATACAGATGTAAAAACCGTAAATTTTCACTATGGATGCAGTTATATTCATGAGCCAACAGTTCCGGCCATCTCCCTAGCCCGCAACCAGTGGCGTTGCTAAAGGGCCTACACCCCCGTTATGTTGTGTCGATATTGTAGATAAAAAAAATTATGTTTTATTTTATACTGGCAAATTTTTATACCACCCCTGTAATCGACTGCCCCTCTGCCTCAAACAGCTGGCTAGGCCACCGCTCAGAAGTCCAAATATTCACTATACCGATTATTATGTAGGATACAAAATATACCACATTGCGACGTACATGTATTATTATTTATTTAGTTTTTCTATATTTCATTTCAACTTTCTGGTACATACAGAGACCAGCATGAAATAATTCCATTTGAAATGCGTCCTTGGTTCTTTTATTCAATGTTGCTTTAAAAAAAAATGTGTATCAATTGTTAATTACTCGACGATCTTGAAACTGAATCTATATTAAATATGTCTATAAAAAAATTTCACTGGAAATTATAGCAGTTTTTAATAATGTTCGAACTATGTTTCATTAATACAATATATAATACTCCACTGCAATTTAAAATTCATGCTAGTCACGAATTGCATGAAACATTTTTTTTACAACTGTACTTTAATACTAAAGAGATGGGCAGCTACTACCATCAAAACGGACAAATTCATTTAGTTATTAGCTGAACTAGCTACCGCTGAGTTATGCGATGCAGGCCTCCGTTCTACGGGTGCTACAATTTATACTTAATGACCCACAGTCGCGTGGCGAGAGTTGGACAATTTTTTTTTTTTTTATGAAGATGGTAATGTCTATTTTCGGATAATACTGTCGTGCGCAAAAAAATAGGACAAGTCTTATAAAGTATTTTTGCTAAAATCCAGTTGTGTACATCTAACTTTCATTTTTGTGACATTGTCAGTTATTTGTCAAAATTCATCTCTTAGAGAGATGGTAATGTCTATTTTCGGATGATACTGTCGTGCGCAAAAAAAATGGGACAAGTCTTAATAAGAGATGGGCAGCTACTACCATCAAAACTGCCAAATTCATTTAATTAATAGATGAACTAGCTACCGCTGAGTTATGCGATGCAGGCCTCCGTTCTGCAGCTGCTACAATTTATACTTAATGACCCACTATCACGTGGCGAGAGTTGGAAAATTTTTTTTTTCTTAGGGAGATGGTAATGTCTATTTTCGGATGATACTGTCGTGCGCAAATAAAATGCGACAAGTCTTATAACGTATTTTTGCTAAAATTCAGTTGTGTACATCTAACTTTAATTTTTGTGACATTGTCAGTTATTTGTCAAAATTCATTGCAAGTGAGACAGATGTACATTAGAAAAAAATAGTTGTCCTATATTTTTGCTTACGACAGTACAGGTCTTCTGTGACAGTACAATAAAAAATAGATAATATATTAAGAAACAAAAAAGTGTCAAAAGTGCACTAAACGTCATCCGATCTGCATCACCATTTCAGTTCAATATATGGTACCAATATTACCAATTACCCTTGTACCAAATTTCATCAAAATCGCTAGTTCATGCCCATACTTAGATACAGACATTTTTAAAAAACCACTTTTTCCTGTTTCTGGGGCCTCAAAACGTCTGATTTACCTCAATTTAGATTTTTGCAAAATTACTGCAATAGGCATGTTCACAAAATTTTAATTTTAATTGAAAATGATAGATTTATCGGCATTATAAACTAATGTAACAATAAAAAAATATATGTATTTATATTTTGCCAGTTATTCGTAACAGGAATGACCCCAATGCAGCGAGGCTAAGAAACGTTCCCAGACAGAGGCTAGATGCATATGACGTCACTTATAGTAGGGGAGCCCTCCCTATTCTTGGGGACAATGTTTTTCATAAAGATTAAAGTCTTAGGAACAATTTAAGACATGTCCCCCCCAAAAAAAAAAAAAAAACTGGCTGTACTTTCAAAATGGCGGCCATATGTTAAAAAAAGTGTTGAAAATGTAGTTTTTGTCATTTAACACAAAAACTAAAAAAGATGGACAAAAACTTTTGTTCCTATACAATATTTTGATAGGAGTTACCATTTTCCAGATAAATGAGTCCAAAAGTTAGAAAACATGGAAATTCAGTTATCGGTAAATCACTTAGAGGAAATACAGTTATTGTAAGGCGTATAATATAACTTTATATTATTAACATAACAAAAAATAAAATAAACTGAAAAGAGTTAATAATAATAATAATATTACAATTTGCGGACATTTATCTCGAAAACGGCAACAATGGTATCTGGAAAATTGTAACTCCTATCCAAATATTGTATAGACACAAAATTGTAGGAAGTTTTATGCACTTTGTTTTTTGTGCAGAAAGTTTTTCTCCATCTTTTTTAGTTTTCGTGTTAAATGACAAAAACAATATTTGCAATTTTTTTTTAAACGGACGCCATTTTGAAAGTAGAGCCAGTTTTTTTTTTGGGGAAATGTCTTAAATTATTCCTTAGGCTTTAATCTTTATGAAAAACATTGTCCACAATGATTTGGAGGTGCACGGACACTTAGGGTGGGCTCCCGTAGTATTACATTTTATATTCAATTTTATATTTTATTTTAAGAGCTGAATCATTTATCTGGAAAATGGTATCCAAATATTGTATAGGAACAAAATTGTAGGAAATTTTATGCACCTTGTTTTTTGTGCAGAAAGTTTTTCTCCATCTTTTTCAGTTTTTGTGTTAAATGACAAAAACAATATTTGCAAATTTTTGTTTTTTTAGCGGACGCCATTTTGAAAGTACAGCCAATTTTTTTTGGGGGGGACATGTCCAAAATTGTTCCTTAGACTTTAATCTTTATGAAAAACCTTGTCCCCAAGGATCGGGGTGGGGGGGTGCACGGGTACTTAGGGCGGGCTACCGTAGTATTACTTACAGGCACGCCGGCCTGTGTGTAATGTAAGCCCGTTGTTTTTTATTGAGACTGATATAATATCATTGATCAGCATGTTTTAGAACCCCTATATCCAAATTTTGAAGACATTTTGATTTATGATTTTCAAATTACGGCCCCCTAAAATTATATTTTTCAAATATTAAATTATTAATAACTTTTAAACGAATTGTTTTTCGAAAAAAGTCATTCTTCATTTTCTTTTTAAATTCACTTTTTCCACAACATGGTGTCATCCATACTTTCAAATTTCATAAGCTAAGAATTTTCATTGAAAAATTGTCAACATTTTGAACCAGCAGCCCTGTAAACTATACGAGCATTAAGGATTGCCGAATTTGAAAGAATGGACGACAGTGGGTGATAGAAAAAGCGATTTTAAATAGAAAAAGAGGAATGACTTTTTTTCGAAAAAAAATTCGTTTCCAAGTTATAAATTGTTTGATATTACTTTTGGTAATTTTTCAATAAAAATTCTTCGCCAATGAAATTTGAAACTATAGACGAGGCTTAGTTGTAGAAAAAGTGAATTTAAATAGAAAATGAACAATGACTTTTTTCGAAATACAATTCGTTTAAAAGTTATTAATTATTTAATATAAAACTATAATTTTAGGGGGCTGTAATTCGAAAATCATAAATCAAAATGTCTAAATTTTGGATATAGGAGGTTCTAAAACATGCTGATCAACTAGCCTCTGCCTGGGAACGTTTCTTAGCCTCGCTGCATAGGGGTGATTGGGGTGATTTTTGTTACGAATAATTGACAAAATTAAAATATTTATTAATAAAAAAAAATCTGATTTTGGTACTAGGGACTCTAATGTACGGTTTTAACTAATATTAATGAATATTATTTTTTTTGTGAACATCCCTATTGCATTTTTATGGGCGGAGAGGTTAAAATAGGTTTTTCTTGATTGTCTCCTTTCTTGTTAGTTAAAAGAAACGTGTTTTAAACACGTTCCATATCACCTCAATGACCCTCTTGAGCCCAGAATATCCAAATTTGTCAAGGGACGGGGACCTACAGTTACTAGTAGAATCCGATCCACTTCTTGGGGAAAATTAACTATGAAAAATGTTTTCGCTGTGTGGAGCTCGAACCCACTTCGCTAGACAGGAGCAAATGCCCGTTGGGCCGGTGGCTTTAGGGGCGGGCCGAGGTAAATAGGCATTTGTTGCGGCGGATAAAAAAACCAGACGGCCAAAAAAATTTAAATGGCAGCTCTTTTCCTTCCTTAGTCCTTACTTAGAACGGAAGAAATCTCATGTGATTTTCATGCTGTAAAATGCTAAAAAACTTGGCCACTGACATAAATACCAGATGTCATTTTTTATAAAAATGTATTAACCCAATAACTTGCATGTTCGTCCCAAATTCTGCAAAATAGATCGATATTGTCAGACAGCAGCAGTCTGTTCTAGACTGTGGTTGAGTCAGACTACGTGTTAGTACTTTGAACCTTTAAATAATTTTTGAAAAAGGAAAATCGTTTGACGAAACCTATTTTTCGAAGAAAATGTTTTTGCAATTCGAGTTTCTAACTCCTCATCTTAGAACGTTTGTGACCTTGAATAATATTAAATTTTCACCTGCGGCTCAGTTTTTCCCCTTTTGCCTTGGCCCACAAAAAAAAACAAAAATTGATCCTGCCCTGGCCCACCCAAAATTGAGGTTCTAGTTCCGTGCCTGATTGAGCAGTTTCTCTCAAATTGCCAGGGCCGGTTGGACTGACCCTATCCGCCCCTGTCGCTAGGTATGCCCAGAGTGCAAGCTAGACGTGCTAACCCACCGACCCTTAACCTAAAATCATTATTTATTACCAATATTGTGTGGATACAAAAGGTACAACTTTAATTTAAATAATTTTTCTATATTGTTAATACTTTACGATTTTCTGCGGCTATAGGTGAAAATTCGTGCTCACTGTAGTTTGTGAATATTATACACCTCATCGAAATCGACGAAATCTAATTCAGTAAAATTTTTCCAAACTACAACGAAATCTGACTTGATCTAAAAAGTGTTTAATCCCAAAGGACGTCCATCAATGTAAAATTTTGGGAGGTGTAATAAAATCCGACCAAATTTTTCAAACTACAATTAAATCTGACATAAAATTTTCAATGTTTCATTGATTGCAAAGTATTAACAATAGAGAAAATTGTTTGAATAAAAGTTATAGCTTGTTTTATTATGTACAATATTGTTAATAACGAATGTTTTGGTAGTACTAACAAGAAAGAAGATAATTGAGAAAAATCTTTTTCCCTTCTTTCCAACATTGCGTAATATTTTTGTGGAAAACTTGAATTAACCCCCACTTCATTGTAGAAAAGAAAATTTCTTGTAGAAAGTATTCACGGATCAAATGGCACATTGTGTAACATCGCAAAATGGGAATGCACATATTGAAACTAACATATTTCTACCTACCTATACTATAATAACCTGGTCAATGATGTAGGTTTCATCCTTACTAAAATAACCAGGATTTGAAACCCATTAGATGCCTGGCTAAACAGTATGTTAAACAATTAATAAAACAATGTATGTAACTTCAAAATCAGTAGATTTTGTCAAAATGTTTGGATTTGACTTTTTAATTGCCTGCTTTTTGGTGGTCATTGATATTCGAGATGTGATGTCATCGGAAATTGTTTTATAGAAAAGATAACGTTTTGTTGCATTTTTTAATACTTAAAGTTTTACACGTTTGATAATCACAATTAATTTTAAGTACAGAAAGTAACAACGCAATTTAACATATAGGTAATTGATTGTTCCCAGGTTTAGGCTTTATTTTTTATTACTAATGGCAGAACAACTAGTGGTTCATTCTTCTTCGGTTCATCAGAATACAAACTCCATGTCCTCTCCACGCAGTCGAAAATACCTAAAAAATTATATTGATCACAGCATAGGCACATTTTAAAAATTAATAGAATGTAAAAATAACTAACTAAAACTTTTAAACTCTTACCAACGGCTATGGTTTTAACATGATCGCCTGGTATATCTCGAAAAACTGGCTGTTCAGCATTACTATGGTCGCTTAACATATTTATTACATCTTGTTTAGTTTTTGGTATAGGGTACTTGTTAAAGGTCTCCATTCTACAGACGCTACTTCTCAACATAAACTCATTTTGCTCTTCTACTTTCGCACGTAGATACCTGAAGGAAGAAACTTAGTTATTTAGATAATCCTAGCCAAATATCGTCGGTAAAGCAAATCAAGTTCTTTTCATATTTTCTTGTTCACTACTATTTGATTCTAGCAAACGAAATAATTTATTCCTTCATATTTTTGAAATGGACTTACATATTTGGATGAAATGTGATAGAAATAATTATACTCTTTTAGTCCAATAGAAAGAATAATGTATTTGGGAAAAATTCCAGGACCGGATTCAATGTTTATATTGTTGGCCTCAGTGCCGTTACATTATAAGTCATTTTTTGGGAAATGTTAGTAAACGTATGAAGTCAATAGAGCAGTGTCTAAAATAATGTTATATTTGTTTGAAATTTTCGAAAATATTGATTAATAAAATTTTAAATTCTAAAAATAATGAAGTCAACTAGCATTAGCATCAGCATTAAAATATCTTTATTTAGCTGTTTTAAAATAAGTACGTACAGGTCATTTTATTTCACATATAGTGTACAATATTTATATTGTTACGCAATGAGTCGGGCGAAACCTCGCAACAGCCGGATGTTGCGGCAGGAGAAATGTGAACACTGTAGTTGATATTTTATTAAGCGATATTTCCAAAGTTTAATCGCATTATTTTTGTTTATTAAATTCAATTTTATTTGTTATCATATAAGATGATCTTGTAGGGAAAATCTACAAAAATCCTACTTCGATGTCAACTAGCTAACGCCATTATATTATTAATTTGGCTTAATAAATATCCTACAGAAGAACTTGATATGATTTTTTTCGCATAACACTTACTTATTACAATGGAATATATTTTCACCAGGGCTGGCCGTCAAAATATTCAACTGGGACTCGTCGCATTTTTCGGCAGGACCCATTTCCGCATTATGAAATAGCCTATTTCCTTCTTGATTCAAAAACGTCATGTTCACTGAACATCCATCCCCTGCTCCGCAGCCAGAATCTCTTAAAATTTGCTGGGCCTGGATGAAATTTTCAGCAGATAGTAAAGCTCTCGTTATGAAGTGCCTTGCTAAAAATAGGAAATATATGTTATAGTTAAAGATCAGATAGAATATCAGTTGCGGCAATGAATGGCCAAATGAGACGTATAACTTCCACATCCAGTGGAACTTTAGTAGGTAACGCAAAAAAAAAATTTGAAAACTTTTATTGTTTAAAATGTCATGAAACGTCGAGACTTTAAGTTTGAGTAAAAAAAAATCTGTCTGTCGGTCGGTCTGTGAGTTTTTTTTGCGCACATTTACTCTGGAACCGTTTAAGATATTGACTTGAAATTTGGTACGCGGATATATTTTAACGAAATCTAAAACCAGTTTGATTTTATTCCGTTGGAGGATTGGGGGGTAAATTGGGGTAAATGACGGTAAATAGGTAAATCAAGCAAGAGTCCATAAAATTGGTATTTAGTATATATAAGAGATGCCAAGGCGTCAAAAAATTTTTTGGCATTAGCCACCTTCATTACTACCCCCCACCTCGTTATTGAAGGGGTGAAAAACATAAAATTGTCATTTAGTGTGTGTACAAGAACCAAAGGCCTCAAATTTTTTTTTTACTTTATCCACTCCCACTACCACCCCCCTTCCACCACCACCACCCTCAGTACCGATGTACCATATCGTTTTATGGGTTTTTGGGGTAGACGATTTCAAATATTATATTATTAAAGTTCCATAAACAATTATTCCCACACACAAATTTATTTCGTTGTGAGAGACTTGGATAGAAAATCTGGATGTGGAAGTAATGATTCCTTGGGCAGCGGTTTTTTTGAACCTAGATTTTGAACCGAGACAACATTGTTGTTTCAAGACATGACGAACTATGATAAATCAAATGAAATCGTTTATTGGTGGTTGGCGGTTTTGAAATGTTGAAAATTTGTATTATAATAAATTTCTTTTTGGATTTCTGCATCCGCTCATCAAAAAATTTTTTTTCGGATTTTCCCCCGCCGCTCATCAAGAATTTTTTCTGATTTCTGACCCTTGCTCATCAATTTTTTTTTTGGGATTTCCCCTCCTCGCTCATCAATTTTAAAACAATTTCCACCCGGCCTTTATTTTCTCTCCACGGCCCTGGTGCTATATGCGAAAATGCTATTTGCACAGGTTAATATTTAAATTAAGAATATATATGTCATATAAAACATATAGAGTTAAAGACAGACGTTAGAATTTAACAAACAACATTCAACTACTATATTAAAATTGTATGATAGACATATGAATAAAAAGTTGTTTTAAGCAAGGTATATTACTTCCACATCCGGTGGAAGTATGGTTACGACAAAAAATTTCTTAAAAATTGTTATTGTTCAAATAGGCTTAGAATGTCATGAAACGTCGAGATTTTAAGTTTGAACGAAAAAAAAAAATGTCTGTCTCTGTCGGTCTGTCTGTCTGTAACTTTTTTTGTGCGCACGTTTACTCTGGAACCGTTTGAGATATTGACTTGAAATTTGGTACACATATGTACTTTAACAAAATCTAGAACTATTATATTTTCATCTTGTTCCGTCGAAGGGTTGGGGGGTAAATTGGGGTAAATTTGGGGTAAATAGGTAAATCAAGCAGGTAAGACTCCATTAAAATTGGTATTTATTATATACATGAGAAGCTATCAAAAAAAATGTTGGCATTAGCCATCCCATTACCACCCCCACCCTATTATTAAAGGGGATGAAAAAAAATTGTGATTTAGTGTGTGTACAAGAACCAGAAACCTCAAAATATTTTTTTACTTCATCCACCCCCACCCCACTACCGATGTGGGGTATCGTTTTATGAGTTTTGGGGGTAGAGGATTTCAAATATTATATTATTAAAGTTCCATAAACAATTATTTCCACATACAAAATTTTTTCGTTGTGAGTGACTTAGATAGAAAATCTGGATGTGGAAATAAAGATTCCTTGGGGAGCGGTTTTTTTCTCTTAAATCCAAAATCTGATAGGCTTTTTATATAGGCTGGTAATTTATTGTGAAATTTGGGTGCAAAAACTTGAATACCTTTTTGACTTTTTGTTGATCTTAAATAAAGTGTTGTTAACATATATTTGTATCTTATATTATAATGATACGCATTCTCTGTTTGCACTTTGAGCATACAAAATCTTTTTAACGTACAAAAGCAAATCATTATAGATATATATTGATGGTAATGTAAATATATCTTTCAAAATTTTTTTATTCAATCCTTACAATTTAAGCGAAATATGCGTATTGCTCGTCTTTGTACGGCAAAAATTCTCGACCAATTTGACGCTTTTGTCCCCATACTAAAACAGCACAGAAACGCAAAGAGTGACATAGTGCAAAGTATTATTTTTCAGAACAACTTTACCTACTTTATCTGCTAGATTTCTCATGATAAATGTATTTATTGAAAAAATGTTCTGTGTACTTGCCAAGTCAATTTGACATCTAAACAAACTCCCAAGAATTTTGTTCATTCCTGGGGACGGGACCATTCCCAATGGGCACAAGTACGTTTAATAAACGTTTTTAAAACATTGTACTTAGTCGTTGATTAAACGTTTTACGTTGAAATTTTTAACGTTGCATTTGATTGAAAATTTCAACGTTTAAATAAGACGTTTAAAATACTACACGCATTTTTAACCATTAGTAGAAGAAAATGCTCTAATAAAACGTTTTAGTAAGCACGTTTTTTTCACAAATATTTAATAACGTATAAAACACGTTTATAATGTAAGGAGTTTTAACGACTCGCTAAAGGTGATGTTTATGAAACGAAACAGTTTAACGTATTTTATTATGTATATTTAATACGGCGATTCAAACGTTTTATTTAAAGAAAAAAAAACGTATATTTTACAACGTTAAAATAATAACTGTTGTTTCCAACTCACTAAATGCAAGAGAAATTTAAATCCACAGATGAAATAGATGGTAGAATATTACGTTATTTAAACGTTTTTCTACGAATCTATATCAACGTATAAAATTAGGCTGTAAAATTTTATATTTAAATAAAGCGTATAAAATACGTTACTCCTACAAACATTCCCAACCTGTATTGGAAGGGAATACTGAAATAAAACATTTTAATTACAACGTTTCTTTTACTGATATATTAACGTATAATACACGTTCATAATTTGAGAAATTGTAACAACCCCGGTTGTGAAACGAGAAAATTAAACGGTTTTTTTATTGTATTAATCACATACAGAGTCAGAAAATTTTTCATTTGGGTCGGCAATGAGAGCAAGCGAGAGCGAAGCAACTAGGCTATTCTTTTTTATCGTATAACACATCCTTCTGATGCCACCTGCTTTCCCCACCACATGTGCGTGGGCAACTCTGCTTGCGGAATTTCAATTTGTTTCCGTCTTCCACTTGCAATGTAAAGAATTATTTGACTCGTTTTGAAAGTAAAACGGGTTAAATAATTTCAGTTATTAAAGCACGTAATAATATTACCTATACTGAACAGAGCCAACTACATCCTTCCTTTGAATAAATGGTACTGAAATTTTTAATAGCAATAATGATGTATGTACGTGTTTTCTTGATAGCGCGTCATTATTTGCTCCCTCTACTAGAGCACTGGTACACGCCTTTATTGTAGGCGGGTCTGTCAGGCCGTTGAAACTATGCGTGCCACCCAAATCCAACATTTTCCGAATGTGTATAGCAATTGAAATATGTTTTATTTAAAGGAAATTTTTTTTTTCTATACAATGTTAACGTAACTGATGCTTTCAACTTATTAAAATGCACTGACATTCTAAATCTACAGGTGAAATAAGTGGTAGATGATGACGTTTTTTTGACGTTTTTCTACTCAGCTATATTAATGCATAAAATTTGCCTACTTACCATGTAGTTTGCTGCAGAGATTATTTGTAGATGGCGCCACATGCAAACCACTGACAATAATCACTCATGCCTCATCTTATATTCTTATGAACTTATATAAAATAAATATAACATAGTTTGCAATGTTTATATTCTTTCAGGGAGCATCGATTTATTTGGATGGATCTTATAACGATCAGGTTAAAGACCATTATTCTGTGGCTGGGCCGAGATAGCATAAAAGAGTTTTATGCTATCTGTTTAATAGGTTAAGCACCCACTGGTTTTATGATAAAACCCAGCGGGTGTTTAACCGATTAATTGCCCATTTATCTACATGGCGGTTCATCCTGTAACATATCATATAAATGTATATTGGAAAATGGAGACCTAGAGCCTGTTTAATTTCGTTTAATTAACCTACATAATTAGTGAATATTTAACGTTATTAAAACCTTTAATAAAACGTTTATATTCTACATTTACTTTCGTTTCATAAACGTTGAATATTAACGAATATTTATCGTTTTTTTTAATGTTATTCAATCGTTATCTATGATGTTTAAAAGACGTTACTAAAAACCCTAGAACAACGTGTGGTTTTCAATCCTTTTTTAACGTTTATTAAACGTACGTGTGCCGTATTTTGTCACGCAATGAGAAGATCATGTGAACTATTTCATCTCTATTTAATAAGAGTTTATTTGTTTTGAACCATTGTTCTGCCCTTGACCCTCATCACACGCCTATGCTGAAAATTGTTCAATGTTTTTATTTTGAACCGAAATAGTCCTGTCATTTGGAAAAAATATGTCACTAGAGTATTCATTAGATTTTGGAAAATCGTTTACGCATATTAAAAAGAGAAGGGGGCCAAGTACTGAGCCTTGGGGCACTCCATGAATTATTTTTATTCTATTCGAATATTCATTATTTATTTTAATGCAATATTGTTATGACAAAATTTATATTTCTTTAATTTTTCTAGCAGTATATCGTGTGGGACCCAATTAAGCGCTTTACTTAGGTCGCAAAATATAGTGCACATATGTGCCTGACCTCCAAAAGCCCCCAAAGCCTGATCCACCGAGTCGAGAACCGCAGAGGTGGTATTTTTTGATTTTCTAAAACTAAATTGCTGAGTATAAAATATGTTATAATTCTCAAATTAATTTATTATTTGCTTTACAGTGCATTTTTCAACTAACTTTGAAAAGATTCGTAGCAGCGACAGATGTCTATAGTTATGTACATAATTTACATCTCCCTTTTTGCATATAAGTATTATAGTGATATATAAGTTATGACAATATCAATGGTCATTCGGTCATCATATTATTCATCTTGTTTAGGATAAAAGCGTTACATAATATTTGTTAACCGCAAATCGCAATAAATAATACACTCAATGTACTTCATTCCAAAATATACACAGCTGTCATTTAATTCCCTCGTGACTATACATGGTCATACAGATTAAATTTTGTTCAATATATTGTGCACAGAGGCGAAAAAGAAGTAGGTCAGAAGTAGATTCACTGCAGATGTGATATTCTTTTATTTCAAAATGACCGCTTACTTTATAGTGAAGAAATCCGAATTCTTGGAATTTTGTCCATATACAAGGTGATTTACCAGGACATGCGGAAAATTTATAGGTTGTCCCCACCGAAAGGAGTTAAATAAATTAAAAATTAGAAAAATATGACCTTATTTTTTTGTAGAAATGCCCCGCCAATGACTTTAACCAATCTGAAGTAACGCGATACAACCACATCACTTCCAATAAAAGTTTCGCGGTCAAGGAACTGTCAAAATGGAGTAGATTAAAACTTGCCAACTGTTACGAGTAACCTTTGTTCAGGAGAAGTGTAAGAATCGTAAGTTCTACTAAACTTTGCCTAATAAAGTTGTTTTATTATTATTATTACCGTCGCCGCCGCTCAACTGCAGGGCACCGCCGCCACTGGTGTTGACACTGAATGTCACGTAATTCTTTCTCATTGGCTTAGAATGATGGAGTGCACAAACTCGTTTCTGCGCATATTTTTTGCTGGCATCTTCTCATAGTAATACTACTTTACACCTTTTTATTTTCCGCCTGTCGTGGTAAATCACGTTGTATAAGTCGACGCACTATGCGGCATCCGCTACTTCTCAAATTTTACCGCTGAGAGTGTAATACAAGATCAAACATTATCTTCTTCGTCTGTTTACTGAACTTTTTGTACAGGGTGTTGCATTGAGGATGGATCAGCTGGCGCAAGCTATAATTGACCTCTATATGCATTTTGATTTGACCCCCGTGTATGTTATGTGAAATTTGTTATCTTAGGAGTTTTTTAGGTGTTCGTGTATTTTCAGCTATAAGCTCCGGTTTGCCTACAAATTCGTTATTCTGATTTAACTATTAGTACCTACTAGTGTCATGATTTTTTAGTATTTCCTTACATCCAACCTGTGTGTATGTCTCGAACCCATGACCCTTGGCTTTTGTCTTTAACAGATTTATTGGATATTTTTCATATTCTGACGATACATTTACTTAGTCATCTCAATATTTCATTCACGCTTTATATGAAAACATTGTAACAATGTACATACGTAAGTAACTTTTCGCGTTCGCGGATAACGCATGCTGGCCGCCGATGGTAGGGGCAACTGAATCTTGAATTATTTAAATGATTTAATGACACTATCTGTTCACGTTTGAGTGTATGGATTGAATTAATGCCATGTGTTTAAGTAATCATTTTAACTATTGCATGCAGTTCGGAGCCCTTTCGTAGGATATGAAAGACACATTTTTTTAAATTTCTTTTACTTAATTCTGAGGATTTCAAGTTTAAAGTGTACACCATCATTCCTTAATTTAATAGGCGTTAATATCATAATATAATGTGTCTAGCGGAAAATCATATTTCGGCATTATATTATTATGAAATATATATTAGTAAAATATAAATAAATAGTGTTGGGAGGTCACATTTCACATGATTCCTACTTTCCAATAAAAAAAAACATTTTTTTTATTTAAATTATTATTAAACTTTTTTATTCACTGGAAAAAAAGATTATTGCCCCAGTCAACACTAACTTACTACAGTCGTTCTTGAGTTATCGTGTTTACAAGAAACCCATTAAATAGTGGGGGGTGCAGTGCAGTGCGATGTTTAGTGGGTGGATGGTGGGGGTGTATAATTATACTGTAAAATGTCAATTATTGCTCGTGTATATCAGACTTACGAGTTTTTCCACTCCTCAAGTTCTTCGCCGCCAGTGTATTTATGGAAAACACCAACCCGTGATGGTTGTAGTTCATGGTATAGCCAGGTAGATGTCCAGCGTAGCAGAGGGATGTGAATCTTTCTTCTGTGACTTTCCAGCGTCCTTGCGGTTTGTCGGAGATAATGTGGGCCGACACAAAGTAAAAATGGTTGAGTGTTTCAGTCAATGCGTCTTCAGTGTGCCCAAGCACCTCCTTGAACAAAACAAATAATTACATTTCATTCAAGAGGAGGTCTCTTAAAAGTATACCATGTAATAACCAAGATTTTTAAGTGAAGATAATCACTTCTACTTAAATTTTATGAAAAGAAAAAGATTCAAGAACTTTATTTTTAAATTTTTTTTAAAGTAGTAGGCGGAAAATGTTTATGATTTTTTCATGAAATTCCTCAAAATTCTATTTCTTTCATATCTTCGTGAAAAACTATGTTCAGGCATAATATAATGTTCATAATGTCAATATAATTTATTGTAACTTCAGAATTATTATATGGCCATGTTTCAAAGACTTTTTTCATAAAATGTTGTGATCATGTATAGTAGTTTAATTGTCAGTTTAAAAAGTTGCCATTAAAGAAGTTCAGAAAACAAGTAAACTTTTATTTCTGTTCTCTTCAAATGTAACTCGCGTTCCAGTCACTGTAGCTTTTTTCTTTTTTCACTTCATCTATCACAACCAGTTATGTTGTATTTTTATTCGTTTTTTAGATATATAGGATACAGATACAGATACAGGGTGTCCCACTTAAATCTCCCGGGGCTATTTTCTCGATAATTTGAATTCCGTAACAGGTATCCCCTAGAATGTATAAAAGTGCCACCCTAGCTACACCGCTGCTTGTACTCCCTTCTTAAAATCAAAGAACCTTTGCTTGAAACATTTTTTAATACGCTGTTCTCGAGTTATCTCGTCAACTTTACCTGATACACCTGTACACCTAAGAACCAAAATGGCCGACTTCCAGTTTCGATGCAATTTACATGAAAATCAAATGTTTAAATAGTACAACCTGTATATTTTTGCATATTTGGACTGACCCTCAAATATTATTTTGATTTTCAAAAAATATTAAAAGAAAAAAAATGTATTATTATTTATTTAATTGTAAATTTAGTACAAAGAGAAGGTAGATATTATGCATATCATTTTCTTCGTAATTTAAAGATCTAATTAAGTAACAGGTTGTCCCATAGTAGTTCCATTAAAAAGAATAGTTTTCGTTGAAAAACCAATATCGTTTAACTTAATAAAGAATAAATCGCGTTTAATGTTAGTATTTGAAATGGTAATATTTTAAAAGTACTTTCAGACTGATTTTTAACAATTTTGGCAAAATCGCCGCCTCCTATGTTTAAAACTAAAAATTAAAAAATCTAAATTTTTGGAAATCAAAATAATATTTGAGGATTGGATCATATGTATTTTGACCAGCAGCATCCAAATATGCAAAAATATGCAGGTTGTCCCATTTAAAAATTTGATTTTCATATCAATTGCATCGAAACCGGAAGTCGGTAATTTTGGTTTTGTACATCATATAATTGGAAACTTCATCCAATATCACTACACCAAATTTGAAAAAAAATCCATTCACCCGTTGGAGAGTTATAAGAGTGTCCCTATCGGCTGAGCCACCCGCTATACCGTGTGTCCCACTTTTCACGGTAACACCTTTGTAGCTTAATTAATAGTCATCCAGTTTCAACTAAATTTGGATCGGTATCAAGGACTTTTATTGTACCTTTTTTGAATAAAATAAAACTTATTTCAGCCTTTTACATGCATTTTTATCAAGAAAAAAATTGTCTACTTTTCGAGAAGTCATGTTAGGTATTTTTTTGCTGAAAAACTAATGCAATGTTACTGATTAGCATGCTTTAGCACCCCTATATCAAAAATTTAACGACATTTCGATTTATGGATTTCGCTCTTAAAATTACATTTTTCAAATATTAAATAATGAATAAATTGAAAACGAATTTTAAATAGAAAATGAGAGACGACTTTCATTCGTTTCCAAGTTACTAATTATTTAATATTTGAGAAATGTAATTTTAAAGGGGCCGCAATTCAAAAACCATAATAAAAATGTCGTTAAATGGATATAGGAGTTCTAAAGCATGCTGATCAATTGTACTACATTAAAAAATTGAATGGTGGAAGCCGTTACTTTGTGATAATTAATCATAATGAAACATATGAAAACACTTTTCTTCATTTTTTATCACTAATTTATTATAACTAAACGTTACTGCAGTTTCGACAACATTTTATAATTTATACCTACTAGGAAATATAGTTCAACAACAAAGAGATTATCTAGAAAGGTACAGTAATAAGATTTTTGTTGTTGAAACTATGATTTTAATACATCAAAAAGGGGGCTATAATAAAGTTCTACTTGATTATTAAATAAGTGGTTATTCTGAACTAATTTAGATTTGTATATTTCAATAGACTCCAATACATTTAATTTAATACTCTCTTCCTGTCTGTTAGGGATTGCAATTTACCGGAAGTTTTAATAACCGGTAAATCGGTAAATAAAAATGTAAATAACCGGTTAACCGGTATTTACCGGTAATTTTAATAATAATAATAATACGTATATTTAATATAACAAACAAACAAAAGGTTTTTTTATCAACAGTAAGATCACAAGAGCTTTTTTTATCGGATAAATTTCTCTTTGTAACGAAATAATTTTGCCAAATCAGTGATTTTATAAGAAAAACTGACATGAAAAAATCGCGGGACCGGAGGTCTAGCGATTTTGTCAAATGTCAGTTTTTCGAGCAAAATTACAAATTGGCAAAATTTTGAGTTAAAAAGTATCCATAAAAGAAAAGCTCGAATGTTTTTTGGCAAGATAAATTAACGACAGAATATGTGAACGAACAACAACAATAATTTATTAAAAATAATTATAGTTTTCCCAAAACGACTCATATTGTACAGTATAGTTTCCACAATACTTAAAAATTATAGCTGACAGTACAGATTTCAAAGTGACGTGCGACTACTACATGTACTCTGCTTTTGAGGAACAGGCATTTTTATCGTATGAAATATCACTAGTGCTTAAAATTTTATCGAAAATTTTTCCGAAAGCGTGTTGCCTGGTAATATAAAGAGTGCAAATTGGCAGTTTATTATCTGATTAAATCCCGACCGCTTTAGCGGGAGGGATTTAATCTTTGATAATAAACTGCCAATTTGCACGAGTTATATTAACTAGGGGCGACTTAGCTTGAGAAAAAATTTTTAGATAAAATTTAAAGCACGAGTGGTATTTGAGGAGAATATTTCACGAATAAATAATTCATTAAGTACATCTCCAATATTATGTTTTCTCATTAACTGCCTTCAGACGCTTTCTTGTCACTTTTTGGAGTTTACTGACCTTTATTTTCAATTTCATCATTAATTTGATATACAGAAATATTTCCAAACCGACTCATATTGTCAAAACAGCAAATCTGAAACAAACGCAGTAGAAACAACGGAGATTCGCTATATTTTAAAATAATCTAGTGACGTTTCCATGGCAACTAGTAAATAAAACGAGTTGAAACCTTAGATATCATAATATATAGACTGGCTTAACACCTTTCAGGCGTTTCTGAGGTGCAATACGACGAGGAACGATAGAGAGAGCACTACTTTAGTACCGATGTCTCGCCCAAATAAAATATACACCCATGGTTCCGAGATTGACATAGAGAGCGCCATCTAGCGCTACAAGTTATATTCCATAATAAATAAATGTTCATCGACTCATATTTACGTATTTAATCCTTACTTTTAACTTACGAAGTTTATGAATTATGTTGAGGTTTGCTTTGTTAAGCAAAGAGAATTTTAAATACAACAAATTATAATGTTTGATGCACAGCTTTGATTCAACGAGTTACTTTTTGGTAGATTACCATAATATGTAAGTACTATACATTTTTAGTTTGTTCCAGAGCGAATGTGTACTTGACATTTATAATAATTGATTTGCTTACCTTTGTAACTACGTTATTGAGCTATTGAAAGCTGTGCTTGACTTGTTCCTGTATTATGAGCTATATTAAGTACAATCTTTGTGTGTAATTGTTACCTGATTGAACACTAGGAAAACTGAAATAGTTACAGATAGGCAAAAGTTACAGCCTATATATTTCAGACAAGATTCGCTTTGGAATTGAGGTGTGTTTTTGTTTGCTACTACATAATACAATATTACAATTTACAAGGTAAGTACGTTAACAATTAATAATAAGCTAGAGAAGATATTTATAGATAAAGCTCGAGTTGCCCTATTTGCCAAAAATATTTCACGACAAAAACGTCAAAAAATTTTCGCATATTTGCCGCTGCAGCGACCTAAAAAATTAGAGCGATAAATTTTGCATGTTGGTCCTGTCAATAGCCGATCTAGCTTGAATTACCACTAATAATGACGTTTGATTGGTGCAATGTTTTGAAAAAACGGGCTCTCATTGGCTATAGCGTTAATGAGTGAAATAATCGGTGATTAAAAACGAAGCATCTTTTTTATCGCTGTCAAAGTGACAAAAATGTGACTGTCAAACAGACTTTTTTATATAGGAGTTAATTTATCAAAAGGAAAAAAATATAAATGAAACAAATTTAAATAAATAATTATTCTGTAAATAACAAAAATATCCACTTAAATAACAAAAATTATAAACATAAACTCAAATATGGCATTTACTGAATAACTAATCTAAAAATATTATTTTAAAAATAGCCTGTTAAAAGGGTTAGTTTTTCAAAGCTATATCTGTTAGTCGTCTGATATTTGTGGATAGAATACCCCAGCTGAAGATGCTCTTCTTCAATCGGTGGGTCAATAAGTTAATAAAAATTGGTAATAACATAATTCTAAATGTATTCCAAGATATTTGCGGCAGTGAAATATTCAATTTTCTGTCGTAAGATATTGTCAATGTCTCTCTTGTATTTCTTGGGGCTTGGTGTTTGGAGTTTTCTTTTTATAATATTATTTATTTATTGTTAAAAGTGCTCGGTGTTGGAACAATCACTCTGTATTTAGTGAATACTAGTCAGTGACATAAATAGAAACGTTGAATACGTGACATATCGTAAGTTCAGAATTTACCGAAATAACCGGTAAAAAATTAAAATAACCGGTAATTATCGTCATGTGTTTTTTGTCCTAATAACCGGTTAACCGGTTAACCGGTTAACCGGTAATGCAATCCCTACTGTCTGTGTAATATATTGATTATGGAAAAGCGTGACGTGATTCTAATGTGTAGTTTGAAAAAGTTGAATCGTAATTATTAAGTATAAAGGAGCGTTCGTGTTCATTGTATCTAACTTTAAATGGACGCCCTGTTTGCCCTATATAGAAGGCATTAAAGTCTGGGCACTTTAACTTATAAACTTCAGATTTTTGCAAGTCATTAGTTGCATCATTAGCATTATAGAAAAAATGTGAGAGTTTTGACTCTGTGATCTGAAAGCAATTTTTAGATTATAATGAGATAAAATGTTCGCATTTTTTTATGAAATGTTGCCGTAATATGTTATGTTAGAGCTTTATATTTTGATCGCATCACTTGAACTAACTTTTCCTAAAGTTACAGACACTTGGATTTGTGCAGGATCCTTTGTGGGAATGCCCAGGGCCGCTGACAGCTTTCCGGGCCCCGGGGTTGCTTATTATTGAGGGTCCCTTCCACAACAAATCATGGACCCCGATACCAAAATCATTGACGGGCCCCTCTGAAGCCAAAGGCCCCCCGCGCTTAATAATTGATGAGCGGGGAAGAAATTTGAAAAAAAAAATTCTGTCAAAATTTCTGGCGGGCCCCCGCGCTTAATAATTGATGAGCGGGGAAGAAATTTGAAAAAAAAAATTCTGTCAAAATTTCTGGCGGGCCCCCGCGCTAAATAATTGATGAGCGAGGGGGGAGAAATTAAAAGAAAAATGTCAAAATCTCTGACAGGCCTCTCGGAAGCCAACGGACCCCTGCGCTAAATAGTTGATGAGCGGGGGGTAGAAATTTGAAAAAAAAAATTGTTAAAATCTCTGTGGGCCGCCGCGCTTAATAATTGATCAGCAGGGGGCAGAAATTGAAATTCATTAAAATTGAAATATTTATATAATTTTGTTTTTTTGAGAATTGCCAAATGAGCACAACTGAATGCCTAGCCTATATGACGTAATATAGCCGGAGCTCCGGCCCCCCTGCGGGTGCTCGGGCTCCGAGAATTTATCCCCCGTGCCATATTTACCAACAGAAAAAAATATATTCGGGAATAAAGGCAGGGAATTATAGTAATAAACAAGCTAAAAACGTACTCTTCGCCTGCTCACTGAACTTTTTATGTAATTGTTACACATTCTATAGGATACGCTTCGCTGTTTTTTGTAAATAATGTTAGTTTTAGGCATTTTTAATTTTATAGCACGAACTTAGTTGATAAAATACTCCGTGTAAAATAAATTAAAAATAAAAAAAAACTATACCATACCCCATTTGGGTTTCGAACCCGGGACCCTTGGATTTCGAGTCAAAAGCGTAAGAACTACACCACCACCTTACACGTAAAAAAATGTAAATTTTTACATTATAAGACACGAGCTAAAATCATATTTTCATGGTTGTATATTACATTATGAAATGTATATTTGTAAAATATATAAATATTTAGATATTAAAATGAAATATCATTTCACCAGATTTCTATTCAATTACAAAAACATAAAAATTAAAAAAAAAAAATTTTCAAATTCAAATCATTAATAACATTTTTATTTACCTATCGATTTTGTTCAAAAACAATACGGTTCTTCCTCTCACCGTTTGAGGGATGAGGAGGGGTTGGACCTAAAAATGAATATTTTTCCCGTGATCAGCGACCCTGAAAACAGGGGGATACGCGTTTGAACCGAATTATTAAAAAAAAAATAAAATTTCCACCCCTCGGGAGAGTTTAATCAACCCCCTAGGCCTGCTGTCTGAATTCCACTTACTCGATAACCCCCTTAAATGTTATTTCAAGTATAATCCGCCGATAAATCATACCCGTTTAAATATGAAAACATGAAGGGATCCATAAAAGGGGGGGTTGCGGCGGTCAAAAACTTCTCCCACCACTTGCATCGTATTCAGCACCCTCGAAATGGGGGGAGAAGGTAATCTCGCCTTTGCACGAAATATTTACACTATTTCTTCCTTCATTACATAGACTATATTTCCTAGTCAAATCAATAAACCACCGAGTTTGAGTTAAAAATGAAAAAATACTCTGCCAAAAATAGAACCTCGAGTCGTATTTGTTGAGAAAATTTCACAAGTTAATAACATTATTTCTAAATCAAAATTAAATATGTATGGTTTATTAAAAATATACTAACAAGAATGAAAACAGAAAAGTAATTAGATTATATGTATCTCATTTTACAATATGTTAAGTCATAAATGTCAGTCTAATTTATATATTTGACATTTCAATACAAAAAAAGAACAGCTTGCTAGGGAAACATAAAAGGTAAATAAAAAATTTTCACTTTTTTGATCAGTTATATTTTCTGTTCCTTCTTCTTTGCCCATCACCAAACATACTTTCTGACAGTTATTACTGGGTGAAATTTGACAAGATTATCAAGCACGGGTGTTTTTTTTTTAATGTTTAAGGAATTTAAGAATGTCTGCTTAATTTTCAGAAATGTATGTAAGTGAAAGTTTAGGAGTAAAAATTTGAGGTATTCCACCTTTGACTTCCTAAACGAAAGGTGTCCTATTCATCAATAACCGATACTTACTTATAATGTCCAAATATATTAGTCAATAATAATTTGGAACTTATGAAAAAAAATTTTTTTCAAAATTTAACCTTAAAGGCGAATAGTTACGTATTGCCCCATATTCATGAGACACCCTGTATTTTTAGTAGATAATGAACTTCAGACAGAAAAGTGGCCCCTGGGTTTGGAGCCTCAGGTGAATTGTCTCGTCTGGGAGGCCCTGATGGTCAACGATAGTAGCATAAAATTATATAATACCTATTAATTTTATGCAGCATTGTACGGTATCAGATTTACTAGAAAATATAATATAGAATATAAAAAATAAGAGACTTTTTACAATTTTATAAGGAAACAGTAAGGTGACCGTGGAATTTCGCTCAAATTACTTTCTAGCACAGGAATTATTATTCATAGACAACGTAGAAGAAACAATTTGTAGTTTTTATTTAAAAAAGTGGCATATCAAGTAGGCCTTGAACACTTACACCAATAAAATATTTATTATATATTTAAATATACCAACACATACGGAATTATACATGGTGCAAGCAGTTGCTACTTTTGATTATGCATTGAAAAGTTTTAGGAAAATACGGTTTAAAAGTTTAGGTTTAAAAAACTTGATTATTTTTAAAACAAATCCATGATAATTCCCAGGCAGCATTCTGCTATCATATTGACGTCATAGGAGATTGTTGGCTGTTGACTTTTACAACGAATAAGTGACGTCTATGTAACGTCATCAATATGACGAAATTTGACGTCAGTTTGTTCTGCAAATTTGAAGTACCTGTAACTCAATTTCTTCATTTTGAATGATTTTATACATTAACACGTGGTTTTTTGTAGAAATTATTTACAGATGGCTCCACATATAAGTCATTAACAATAGGCACCCAGGTAGCAAGGGTACGTTATAATGACGTCAAAATCTAGTAATACTGGTCAGAAAGACGTCAGTGGACTAAAAATTACGACATAATGACGTCTCATAAATGACATTATAATGATGTGCTACATATCACGTCATATTGTCGTCTTTTATCGGTGTTAAATTTATTTCTATTTTATCGGATTACAAGCATTCTAAATCTACAGGTGAAATAAATGGTAAATGATGAGGTTTTTTTAACGTTTTTCTACTCATCTATATTAATACATAAAATTTGCTTGCTTACCACGTAGTTTGTTGCAGAAATTATTTCTAGATAGCGCCACATACACAACACTGACAATAACTAGTCATACTTTATCTTATACTCTTATGAAATTATAGAAAATAAATAACATCGACTGCATTGTTCAAATTCTTTCAGGGAACATCGATTTATTTGGATGGATCTTATAACAATCAGATGTTAAGGATCATTTATTCTGTAGCTGGGCTGAGGCAGCATACAAGTTTTATGCTATCCGTTTAATGGGTTAAGCACTCACTGGTGTGATGATAAAACCAGTGGGTGCTTAACCTATGAATTGTCCATTCATCTACATAGCGGCTCATCCTATAACCCATCATATTTTGGAAAATGGAAACCTCCTAGAGCCTGTTTAATTTCGTTTAATTAATGTAAATATAACCTGAAAAAGACATCAAATTAACGTCTAGCATAAGACGTCATTCATCTGAGACACTAGGAAGTCATTTTCACGTTTCATTTACGTCATCTAACTCGTCATTTCTCGTCACTCACTGACCATTTTTTCACATCATTTGCACGTGCCTTTGCTACCTAGGCAGTCACACTTTATCTTATATTCTGATAAAGTTACGCTAAGTTATTTCAATTGCAAACTTCATTCTGGAAATATCGAATAGTGATCTACTTGGAACTGATGGTCAGAGTAAATGTCTCACTCACCGTGTGATTACTTACTAATCATAAAAATACCCTACATCCCAGTAAACACGAAACATTTATGAAACGTTTCGAAAAAATTGTAATCTGGAAGAAATGAAACATTTCCTAGAAACATATCTGTTTATATTTTTGACACATTTCAGAAATTCATAATATTTGTTATTTTGCAGAAACATTTCATATATATCCCACTAAACACGAAACATTTGTGAAACGTTTGGAAAAAATTGTAATCTGGAAGAAATGAAATATTTCCTAGAAACATATCTGTTATATTTCTGACACATTTCAGAAATTCATAATATTTGTTATTTTGCAGAAATATTTCATATATATTGTTCCGTCGGTAAAATATATATGAAATGAAATCATGAATTCAAATTACATCGGTAACAATATGTCCATTCCCCGCAATTTTTAAAATGCCTTGTTTGTAAAATTACAACTATTCTCGACTTAGATTCCGTCTGGAATACTGAATGCTTGGTTATTAATAAGTAATTACTCGAAAACTAGACGTCAACGGATAATGTGGAGAATACAATAATATATATAAAGATCTCAAATATTGATATTTGTAAACTCTGCAAAGCATAAAAACTTTGGGCATGTTCTTTATTTCAACAGTTGAGGCCATCAGGTGGCACCAGACATGTTGCTATCTCTTTATCACTTGTGTTGTAAGAAAGAGAAGCATACTGTGGTGGAACTCAACTGTTGAAATAAAGAATACGAAGGGATAGTATACAGTCGTTTACGATCGATACGATTCTGCCTATTTGTTTTACAGCAACTAATTAGTAATTATAATTACTGGAAATTTCAACTCCAAATCGAGAAGTCAACATACCCGTATTGGTAGATTATTGCACAGAATACGCATCAATTAAAACGTCAAATTGTAGAAATTCATTTATTAAAATGAGAAATGAAAACATACGACCGATGACGATTCTAACATGGACAAATGTACAGAGCAGAGAAGCTAGCCGCCATTTGCATTTTGCTATTGTTGCAGTTAAATAAGTTCTATCTTTATGCCTGGAAGGACACTGTGTGCATCAAAAATTTTAAAAAAATAGTGCGGGTGTCGGGTCAGTTAATTATTATTAATACTTAAAGTGCTGTGGTTTTTGAAAGATACATTGTTTTTCCAGAAATGGACGAGAAGAAGGTTAAAACATATTCATTTGTGTTCTGTACATTCAATTTGTTATTGTTTTTATGACTTTTTCAGCCCCTGGTGAAGGCTTAGTACCAGCATGAACAAAACATTCGAAACTTAGTATCGGCGTGGTTCATATCAGGCCCAATAGCGGTTCATCAAATAGAAGACAAGATGATATACCTAATGGTTAACCACTTTTGAGGGCAACTGCCAACTTGATTTTATGAAGCTGATATTTTATTTTATGGAGGAATAAGATATACTTTTGTTATATATTTTTATATTTATATACTATGTTTTTTTTTAGATATTTACAGTTTACAAATATTTAAAAGTGTTTCTAATACATGTTTTTTTTTATATTTACTGGGTAATTTTATTTATTTGTAGACATCTAAATGCCAAGGAGAGATTGATGGGATCGACAGCCCAGTGAAGATAAGTAAAGATGAAGACACTAGAAAGTTAAAAAGAAAATTGAACCCCTTCCAAAAAGGTCGCTAAAAATTATGAAATAAAATTTTACGGTCGCCCAGTTAACTGAACCTTAATATTGTTATTGAAGTCGCCTAAAAATATATTTCAATTCATTATTTGTTTATTTTTACACCGGCTTCAATTTCGACATTAGGTAATAAAGTTCAGTTAACTAGGTGATATTGAAATTTTATGTCTCATAATGTTTATAGCAGAGATGTGCCGAGGATACTCCATATTTGATAAAAGTCTGTAAAAGGCATTAAATAATATAACTGTATGCACTTATTTGGTATCAAAATGAAGCTTGCATCATCACGAATCAGATTTCACCATCTTATCAATATACCCAATGGAAAATTAGAAGGAAAACTTCCTGGAAACTTTCCATTTTGAAAACTCCGAAAGTTTCAGGAAGTTTTCCTTCTAACTTTCCATGGGGTATATTGATAGTCTATTTTATGGTGAAATCTGATTCAAGATGATGCAAGCTTCATTTTGATACTAAATGAGTGCATACAATTATATTATTTACATGACTTTTACAGACTTTTATTAAATATGGAAAGTTCTCTCAGCACATCTCTGGTTTATAGCGACCTTTCCTGAAGGAAATGTTTCTTTGAAACGTTTCTTGGGTAGGACATCTCTAGTATCTACAATATATCTGAAACGTTTCTGTAACAGTTCCAGGAACGTTTCATATTTTATATGCATTTTTTGAGACGTCGGAAACATTTTTGTAAATATTCATAAATGTGTCGGGCACATGTCTTTTGAAATGTTTCATTGAAACGTTTCTTAGGTAGGACATCTTAAGTTTCTGCAATTAGTCTAGAACGTTTCTGTCGTACTTCTAGAAACGTTTCATGTTTCAGTACATTCATTTCAGAAACATTTCCAGAACAGAAAAATGTTTAGTGGGATGTGGTCGGATAAACGTTGCTAGATGTCGACTTCACAGAATGACGTATTTGGGGTATGACATTAGGCCGTCATGTTTCAGGTCATCTTTACGTCATATGTAACGTCACATTTGTGGTAAAGGTGACATAAAATTAACGTTAAAAAAAAATTGGCATGACCATGTTGCCTGGATTTCAACCAAATAACTGTTTAGTATTTCTGTGGTTTATTAAAAATTTTACACTTTTTAATACAAAATAAAGCATACAATATACAACGTGATCTACCATGATATGCGGAAAATAAAATGGTGTACTAGTCTTCAATGTGGGAAAGCCGTTGCAAAATTTTAGAGCGCCCCGAGGTAATTTAGTATATTAAAAATGATTAAAATTTACGAAGATATACTACTGTTGTTGAGTAGGTCAAAATTAGGGCGACGAATTTACTTGTGAAATAACACATTGGAGATGTTTACATTTCCTTAATTGGCATAAAAAGTTAAGCCGGCTGGTGAGATCAAAGTACCGCGTTTTTTGCTTTCGGTCGAAAAATCAGGACACCGACGTGTTATTGACTTCTTTTAAGTAAATATCTCTTGCTATTGCAGAGTTGACTGGCATAAGGTCAATGTCTTTTCGATTTATTTCGATTTATTTTGCTATTTTTATAGTGTGATTTGATTAAAACCAAAAAGTCACTTCTTATTTCTACCCTCTCCAGCTTTGCTGTCAATAGTGTCAATCCCAAGTCTGATAAAGTGATATGGTTGTACCGCGTTACGTCAGATTGATTAAAGTCATTGGTGGCGCATTTCTACAAAAAAAATAAGGCAACTTTTTTGGTCATTTTTTTTATTTTTTAATTTTTAACTCCTTTCGGTGGGGACAACCCACTGTTAAATTTTCCGCATGTCATGGCAAATCACGTTGTATATCAATATGTACAACAATATTAGAGAATTGGTTTGAAAATTGAGGCGTATTGCATTTTGCATTCTGCATACAGTGGCCGTTCCAGATGGTGGGCATAATTCACGGCCGCCCAGGGCGCTAGAATTGTAAGGGCGGCATTTTCGGCGTAGCGATACGAATATTTTAAGAATCGCAAATCATAGAGACAAAAGTGCAGGGAGGAGAGCGGCAAAATGCCTTTTCGGCCAGGGCGGCAAGAGCTAGAGCGGCCCCTGTTTGCATAGAGAGGACAAGATGTAAAATACAGTCGTATAATACCACTGTATTATACGTATTTTATGTATGGTACGATATAAAACTTTTCCCTACATAACACAAAAATAACACAAAACACAGCATTCTAACTAAAGCGATTTTATATGGAAATTAAGTCTATGACAAACAAAAAGTAAAATACGATTGAACTAAATCAGAAGATCGTCAATCAAAATACATGACATGATCTGAAAATCTCGTGCCGACAACACCTGGCCGTTGTGTCACTTCCACGTGCTTAGCCGCGTTTCTGTGACGCAACGTTATAGAAATTGTAATCATAAAACTAAATGAGATAAATGAAATGATATGTAAAACCAGCTAAACAAAATAAAAGTACATTAATTTGGTAATTGGGTATAAAATTATTGGTCAAACAGAGGACCCCTCCTCACACCACCATTTGAGTTTATGCGCATGATTATTTTAGCATATCTACAAAACTGCGGAAGAGGATTTAGGGAAAACAAACCTACTAAGTTTTTTTTATTTTATTAAAAATTGTGAAATTTCTGTTTTTGCATTTCACAACGTGGAATACTTAAATGTTTTTAAAATATTTGCACCAGTTCCCGCCAATATTTAAATAAAAGAGCATTTTCTAATTGGTATTATACGAGATTTTATACACCGAAAAATAAAATACGGTATTTTTACATCTCTAATTCTGCAAAATGCAAATGCATACAGTTCTGCAATGTCAGTTATATTTCTGCACTATCGATCGTCCTCCATTTATAACAACTAAACTACAGAATAAATTCAAAAATATTCTTCTCCAAACCATAACGAAACTTTCAAATCTAATGATTTTCACTATGTTACATTGGGTCTATCTTTCTACCGATCTTCTGACGACCCTGTCTCGCCTATTTTTTTTTTAATGAATTGATTGAATACATTTGTTTGTTGTTTAAAAACAACTTTTAAATGCCTTTTGGAGAGTATAGCGACTATAGCGACTCACTCACTGGAAATCGAGAAGTTCCAAAAGCGAGAAGTTTTCATGGAGTCGCTAAGAAACAAAAAGGAAAACTCGATCCATAATGGAGAAGTTTCCATGGAGTCGCTAAGAAAAATAAAAAACATTCGATAAAAATATAATATCAATATACTAAAAAATACCAAACCACACATAAAATATGAACATGTATTTAAAACAAATATACGAATATTAACTTCGATTTTAATTTTATTTATAGCGATAACGCTATAAATTTGGTGACCCCGGCGACGTGATCATTTTATGTCCAACGTGATAAATATATGCCAGAAGTGAAAATTTTATGTCCAACGTCATAAATATATGCCAGACGTGATCATTTTATGTCCAACGTGATAAATATATACCAGAAGAGATTCAATATATCAACTACCGTTATAAATTGACCATTTTATGAAGAGAAGAATTTTCCAGATGAATTTTGAATAGAGGTTCCAAAGTTGAATAGATGTTATGGTAATTTCCTAATTCAATCAACTGAAGTTGTACACATTACAAGTACTGTCATCTGTCGGTGAGTGAGTTAAAGTACATTCCTTTTTTATCTAAGAGAGTAATCAATCAATCAATCAATCACAATCGATTAGTTATGCAAAGACAACCTTCAGACGAGGATTTTCCTCAAACCCATTATGTCACCTCTGTCAAATTACCCCCATTCTGGAAATCAAAACCAGAAATTTGGTTTACCCAGATCGAATCACAGTTTTCTGTTGCAAAAATTGTCAATGACAAGAAAAAGTATGATCAGGTTATAGCTAATTTGCCATTAGATGTGATAGATAATATATACGATATAATATCTAATCCCCCGGAAACGGATCTCTATATAAATTTAAAGAAAGTTTTAATCTCACGTTTATCATCGAGTGAGGAAAAACGTCTGAATGATCTGTTATCAGGTTCCCAAATGGGCGATCTGAAACCTTCAGATTTCTATAGATCCATGCTGAATATGGTTGGAGGATTCAGCATGGTTAGTCAAGATTTATTGATAAAGCTATGGAAAAGACGTTTACCTCAAACAGTATATATTGCCATTACAGCTTCAGGGAAAACAGACATAAAAGAGATTCTAGATATTGCAGATCAGATCTGGGAGTCCTGTCAAAATTCAATGGTTGCATCGTACTCCAAAAATCCTCTTGAATCTGAGTCAACCCCGTTATCAGATTTAACTACAACTATCAAAAATTTTTCAATCACTTTCCATGATTCAATTAATCAAGTATTACAAAAACAAGAAATTTTTAATTCCCGATTAAACTCTTTAGAATCCAGACTTTCCAATCAATCCTTCGAGCCTCAACCTTCTACTTCATGCTGCAACAATTGCAAAAGTAGAAGCAATTCACAAACTCGTACCACTAATCGCAATCGTTCACCCAGCCGTAATAATGTTTCCAATAAATTTGATCGTACAGACAATACTATTTGTTACTACCATCAACTTTATGGTACCAATGCCTATCGTTGTGGAGGTGAATGGTGCAAATTCAGTAAGAATTGTAAAAAATCTGATAATTCTCAAAGATGACTGAAGTTTGATAATTCTATGACGTCTGATTTTGACATTTCTAACAGCAAACGTCGTCGACTTTTTATTTACGATAGATCTAACAACCAGAACTTCCTAATTGACACTGGTGCCGATTTATCTGTGGTGCCACGCAATGCTTTCACAGATTTAAAAAAGAATTTCAATACGATATTAACCGCGGCTAACGGTTCAACCATTTTTACACACGGTAAGAAATTGTTAAAAGTCAATCTAAACTTACGTAGATTATTTCCTTTCGTTTTCAATATAGCAGACGTTGACATACCGATAGTCGGAGCAGATTTCTTGTCTCATTTTGGTTTAGTTGTCGATCTTAAAGGAGCTCGAATAATTGATAACAAGACTAATTTGTCAGTTAATTGTTTTATTAAAAATAGTCCTTTAGACAATTGTAGATTAGATTCACTTAAATTATTTCCTTTGACAGATAAATATAACAAATTACTTTTACAATTTCCTAATTTAATTAGTTCCCCAGATTACAATTTACCTATTAAACATTCTATTGTACATCATATAGTTACTGAAGGTCATTTACCTTTTTCACGACCTCGTAGATTAGACAATCTTAAATTTAAAATAGCTCAAACAGAATTTAATAACATGGTAGAATTAGGTATCTGCAAACCATCATCTTCTCAAGTTTCCTCTCCACTCCATCTAGTGGCGAAAAAAGAGAATGACTGGAGACCTTGTGGAGATTATCGACAACTAAATACGATTACCATTCCAGACAGATATCCATTACCTCATATCCACGACTTTAGCTCTCAGTTGCACGGCTGCACTATTTTCTCCAAGATTGATTTAGTGCGAGCGTACCATCAGATACCTGTCGCTGAAAATGACGTTTATAAGACAGCTATAACAACTCCATTCGGACTGTTTGAATTTTCCCGCATGCCTTTTGGTCTCCGCAATGCCGGTCAAACTTTCCAACGTTTTATGAATGAAGTACTTGTCAATTTACCTTTCGTTTTCGTCTATTTGGATGATATATTAATCGCAAGTCAATCAGATGTACAACATTTGGAACATTTGGAAAAGGTTTTCAAGAGATTAGACACATACGGAATTAACATTAAACCATCTAAATGTATCTTGGGAGTTGACAATTTAACCTTTTTAGGTCATCACATCTCTTCATCAGGTATTTTACCATCAACTGAGAGAGTCGAAGTCATTAATAATTTCCCTTTACCGACAACTCTCAAACAACTACAACGTTTCATAGGTATGGTGAATTTTTATCATCGTTTCATACCTCATTTTGCTGAAATATTACTTCCCCTATATTCTCTTTGTAACAGTTTATCTCATGATAAAATTACAAAGATTAATAGTTGGCCTGATCAATGTTTAGACGGATTTTCGAAAGCCAAAGATGCAATAAGTAATGCAGTAGTTTTAGCTCATCCTTGCAATAATGACGATACTATCTTATCTCTCTCAGTCGATTGTTCTAACCTTGCCATGGGTGCAGTTTTAGAGCAAAAAGATAATAAAGGATTTCTTGCTCCTTTAGCATTCTTTTCCCGTAAATTAACCACAGCACAAACCAATTATTCGGTTTTTGACAAAGAACTTTTAGCATTATATACTGCAATTAAACATTTTAAGTTTATACTTGAAGGTCGAAAGTTTAATTGTTTTACAGATCACAAACCTTTAATCAACGCTTTATTCACAAAAGCAGAAAGATCTCCTCGTCAAATACGTCATTTAGAATACATAGCTCAATTTTCTTGTAAAATACAACATGTTAAAGGAAAACATAATGTAATAGCTGACAGCTTGTCACGTATTTACGACACTTCTTCCTTAAAACAAGATATTTTACCACTTCAACTTAAAAATTCTCCCTTCCTTAATGTTAACTTTGACCTAAAGTTGCTTAGTGAAGCTCAGGAGAAAGATTCAAATCTCAACTATTTATTGTCAGATAAATCATCACTAACTAAAACCAATTTCATTTTAAAAAAGATACAAATTCCAGATTCAAATGATTTTATTTGGTGTGATGTTTCTCGTGCAAAAGTCAGACCTTTTGTCCCACTTGTTTACAGACGAACGATATTCGATATTTTTCACAACTTATCTCATCCTGGTATTAAAGCCACTAGACTGTTGATTTCAAATAACTATTTTTGGCCGAAAATGAACACAGATTGCAATTTATGGTCAAAATCGTGCATTAACTGTCAAGCTGTCAAAGTCAGTCGACATACGCGAAGTGCTCTCGGGAACTTTTCCATTCCGAAAATCAGATTCGACCACATCCACATAGATTTGGTAGGACCATTACCTCCATCCAAAGGTAACTCTTACATTCTTACGGTGATTGAACGATTCACTAGGTGGCCGGAAGCGTACCCTCTTCGCGACATCACAGCAGAAACAGTTGCGCGTACTTTATTTCAAAACTTTGTTTGTCGATTCGGTGTTCCCTTGTCAGTAACGACTGATCAAGGAGTACAATTCGAGTCAAGATTATTTAATGAATTTGCAAAGTTTTTAGGTTTTCATAGAATACGTACAACTCCATATCACCCAGAAGGCAACTCTTTAGTTGAAAGATTTCATCGCTCACTTAAAACTTCCTTGTTAACTAGAGCCAATACATCACATTGGACAGATGAATTACCCATCATTTTATTAGCATTTAGAACAACTCCCAAGGAAGATCTGCAATGTTCACCTGCTGAACTCATTTATGGTCAAACCCTTCGTTTACCTGGCGAATTTTTCGTTGAATCGTATAATTCCCCAGATATTCCTTATTTCATTGACAAATTACGCATTTATTTTAATAATTTAAAATTTGTTCCTCCAACTTCGCATGGCAATTACAAAACTTTTGTTAGTTCAGATCTTGCCTCTTGCGATTTTATTTTCGTTCGCATTGAACGTTTAAAACGTTCATTTACTCCTTTATATGAAGGACCGTTTAAAGTTTTATCTCGTTCAGATAAGTTATTTACCTTTAAGAAAGGAGACAAAGTCATAACTGTCAATATTGATAGAGTTAAACCTTTTGTATTAGTTGACAGATGTGACACTTTGCCTACCCCGATTAAAAAAGTACGTTTTGCAATCGACACGTTGATTGATTGACTATTTTCTTTTTTAACGAGGGGGTGTATATAGCGACTATAGCGACTCACTCACTGGAAATCGAGAAGTTCCAAAAGCGAGAAGTTTTCATGGAGTCGCTAAGAAACAAAAAGGAAAACTCGATCCATAATGGAGAAGTTTCCATGGAGTCGCTAAGAAAAATAAAAAACATTCGATAAAAATATAATATCAATATACTAAAAAATACCAAACCACACATAAAATATGAACATGTATTTAAAACAAATGTACGAATATTAACTTCGATTTTAATTTTATTTATAGCGATAACGCTATAGAGAGTTATCTTAGAGAAACAGTTTTAAGTAATCTGCATACAATATCCTGACTGCTTATAAAAACTCTCGAAAAAAAAAGACTACCGAAAATTATTTTCGATAAGTTTGAACCTTAACTATCGAATAAGTGCATACATTGTTATTCAACACCTCGACTTATACTGCATGAATACCAGTTAGTGATGGGCGATATATCACGAACTGTGATTTAATCACTGATATTAAGAAATCACAGGTAACGACTGTTAGTAAAGTTGGCAGAAAAGCGTGACGTGATCACGACTTTCCTTCCGTATTTCGTTCACTTGCCGTGGTTCAACCAAGACCAATATAATAAAATTAACAATTTCTCCCGTACGTCGTATTATGAAAGTCGTGATCACATCACGTTTTAAATTCACTGATATGAGAAAATCACAGTAACGATTTACGTTGTGATTGAAAAATCACGATATCGCCCATCACTAATACCAGTGGCGGATCTACAGGGGTTTCGAAATTATTTTCGATAAGTTTGAACCTTAACTATCGAATAAGTGCATACATTGTTATTCAACACCTCGACTTATACTGCATGAATACCAGTTAGTGATGGGCGATATATCACGAACTGTGATTTAATCACTGATATTAAGAAATCACAGGTAACGACTGTTAGTAAAGTTGGCAGAAAAGCGTGACGTGATCACGACTTTCCTTCCGTATTTCGTTCACTTGCCGTGGTTCAACCAAGACCAATATAATAAAATTAACAATTTCTCCCGTACGTCGTATTATGAAAGTCGTGATCACATCACGTTTTAAATTCACTGATATGAGAAAATCACAGTAACGATTTACGTTGTGATTGAAAAATCACGATATCGCCCATCACTAATACCAGTGGCGGATCTACAGGGGTTTCGCGGAACCCGGGCCCGTGAGCTTTAGAGGCCCGGAACGGGCCAACCCAGATACTTCAACACCTCACACTTCACAAAACGAAAGTCAAGTCAAATTAATCACAAAATAAAGATCGGGGGCCCGCAGAAAACTATTCGAATCCAGGCCAGTAACAACAACGCGCTCCGCCTCTGATGAATACACGTTTATTTTCGAAATAACTGCAAAGTGTAACATTGATATATAAATATTAATGCAAAAAATACCCAGAAATCACTATATTAAGAGTACTTGTTTGTGATTATGTAGACCTAACACTAATACGTATATAAATAGTAGTTCAATGTTATAAAGCAGTCATTAATTTAATTGCTAGTTTTTATTAAGCAATGAGGTTTTATAATGAAATACATTTATTTTATTCAATTATTATTAATATTAATACTTGATACTTCCCTAATCTACTCATACACGTATATAACTATGAATATGTTGAAAATTAATTTCTATTTGTTGTATTAATATGGAAATAAGTACATGAACTTTTTAATTTTTTATACAACAATGCCAAATTTAGAAATACTTATATAAGATTGCAGCCCAAAATAAGGAAAATAGTTTCTATGACTATTGGTCCGATAGCGCTTCTATCCCAAATTACAGGATGATGGGTGAAAAAAATATATAGATACACTATTTTATTAGTCAAAAAGGCATACCACTTGCATTTCATATTTATTATAACAACTTTGATTCTACATCAAAAAAGGCCAGTCGGGTTATTTTATAGGAGTTACTTAGAGTTACTTTACATTTATTTATTCATCTGTGGACTAGTACACAAGACATTATTTGTGCATTTATTCATTTTTTAAGTAAAATAATTTCAAAACGGTCCATTTTATGCAAAATATCTAAAATACCTTTTTTGTGGTAGATTCAAAATCTGTTTTTCTGTTTTTCAAAGGCCCTTGACGCATACCAGTGTTGATTATTATTAGGATATCCACAACTTCCTAGAAATACTTCCATCAAAATTGCATACTAAAATTTAAAAATTTGACGAAGCAGTTAGTTACGTGAAAGGTGTCCATTAGCTTCCATAGAGTGAGTAATCAGGCCCTCCACATCAAATCATAGGCCCCTGTATCAAATTCACTGGCGCCCCCCCTCGCTTAATAATTGAGAACGGGGTGGAGAAATGTGAAAAAAAAATTTTGTCAACATCTCTGGCGAGCCCCTTGGAAGCCCGGGCTTCTAAACTCAGTACCCAATGGCCCCCATACGGGGGCTATTGGATACCCTCAGTCCCCCCGTACGGGGTCTGAGAGAAGTAAAGATTTTGTTTAAAACGTAGCATATTCTACAGGATTTGTGGAGTGATTTGACGACCTTCGTTGACTATTTATTATTTTTCGAAAGTAATATTTTTGCGGAAAATTTTGTGGAAAATAATATTAGTAGCTTAATTTACAAACCTATGTAGTAGCGCAGTGGTATGTAGATGACAAGTAGTTTTATATATCCTGAGGTAAACGAATGCAAGAAAGAGAGCAAGAGAAATTAGGAAAATAATGACGGATATGCTGCTTCAAGCACTCTCCACACTTCGTGAAATCTTATTTTTTCACCTTGTGTATCAATGCAGGGCATCGGTACCTATCGCTTCTAATCGCATGCGCATTGTAGTGGGAGTATATCCGTCTTTCTTTTGCTAATTTCCCTGTTTTCTTTCTTGCGCTCATTTATCTCAGATTTGAGGGAAATTTTCAAAAAAAAAAATAAAACAATAATATCTCAAAAACGGTGATACTTTGGATAGAGGTCATTGGGGCTAACTAACTTCTAAATGGCCCCACCTATCCACCATTCCTGTTTGGCACACCTTCTACCAAACACCCTGTATAAAACTACATTTTCCGAATCTGTATGTATCCTGAGATAAATAAGAACAAGAAAGAAACAGAGAAATTAGAAAAAATAAGACGGATCTACTCCCACTACAAAGCATATGCGGTTAGAGGCGATAGGTACCGATGCCCTGCGTTGATACACGACAAGATGAAAAAAATAAGATTTCACGAAGTGTGGAACGTGCTGAGAGCAGTATATCTTTCTTTCTTTTCCTAATTTCTTTGTTTTCTTTCTTGCACTCGTTTATCTCAAGATATGTATACAACTACATTTACCCAATATGCTTACATGGTTCATCGGATAAATTACGAAAAATCGGAAATAGGTTTACTTATTTACAATCGGGGCACCACATTCTGTATTATCAAAAACTAAGCCGGTAAATATTGTTCAAAATTTCAAAAATGGTATTTATAGTGTTCCGTTGAGTGCGGTAAACATTATGTAGGTGAGTCACCTAGACCTTTCAACGTAAAGCTCGGTGAACAAAGAGATTATATTAGAAAGGGAGAATTCCAGAAGTTAAAAATTTATGAACACGCGTGGGATAACAATCATAGGATCCAATGGGAAAATTTTAGTCAAAGAAGAACATAATGAAAAGAAAACGCTATTATTTTGTTAAATGAGGATAAATCTGTGTCAGATTTATTATTTAAATTTCTGTACCAGCTGGTTGCCAATCCCTGATAGCACACGATGTCCGCCGGACGTCCGTTTTATATCCATTTAATGTACTGACGTGTATGGACATAAATTGGACGTCCACCGGACGTCTATCATCGGATTTACTTTGAAATTATAAATAATGGACGTCCTCTGAATGTCCATTTTATGTACGGGAAGTATATACATTTTAAGTCCATATAGAGACACGAGATGGATGTCCATTTCGTGTCCGTTGATTTAAATATTATATTTTTGTAATAAATGATAATATCTACATACCGCTTTCTTTTTAACACGTTTCCGAGATATGTATACATACCAGCGAATACCACACTGAACGTCTATCATATGTACCGCAACGGACGTCCTCTGGATGGCCAATTTATATACGGCAAGTACACACATTTTAGGTCCCTATAGGGACAGCAGTAGGACGTCTATTTAATATTCGCTGATGTAAATATCCTATTTATGTTGTAGATGACGATATTATTCCTTTACCGTTTTTTTCTCCAACACGTTTCCCAGGTTTGTATAAGTAACCATAAAACTTAACCCTTAAAATAGTTGACTCCTCATTAAATTTGAGATGTGAATAAAAATTTTTTTTTCGGATTTCTCTCCCCCCCATCTGCTTTTTCATTTTGAGGTCTCAGGAAAACATTTTTTTCAAACGGACCGCCCCAAAAAGCTGAATCAGTGTAATATAATATTACAATGTTCAATAACTACTCGTACTTCTCAGGTGACACTGGCGACAGTTCGATCACAATATCACAGTTTTTTCGTTAGAAATTAAATAAGTTCTTCTTATTAATTATAAATAAATATAAATGCTAGTAACTGAAAAAATTCAGGTTTGGGAGCACAATAAAAAAATAGAAAAAAAAAGAGAACCTGAACGATTTTCACATATTTTAAATAAGACTAGAAATTCAATTTCACATAATAAAGACTTATTATTACTGATAATTCCATTAAATACATTTCCCACACATTATACTATACTACTTTTAGCATCCAAAATAACGGACATGATAGTCCAGTGGATAAGTGAGTAGAACTGTTCTAGAGATAACGCAGGCATGCAGATTCGATCCTTACAGACAGCAATTGATAAAAAGGTAAGTAAGTAAAGTAAAATGAATTTAATAATTTAATAAACATTATAATTTGCAGGCAACCCATGTGAGAATAAATTGGAGTTATGGTAAACAATATTACATATGTTAATGTAAATAAAATATACAGATGCTAACAAAAATGTCCTTCGGATATCCATAGGACAATGTTTATATGCATTACTTCATTTTTATCAAGTAAAGTACTTACATGTCGAAGTTGTACTTTTTTGAAAAACGCCCCGAATAATATGTGAGGCGGAAAGCAAAAAGGGACCTCTTGTCGGCGATGTCAATTTTTCAGTACAGTCGAATTAGTGGTTAGGGTCAAAATAATCGATTTTCGGATTTTTGCGATTTATTACCTTTACAAGTTGTAATCGATTACAAAACCGATATAATTGGATGAGACACTTAAAATAATCGATAAAGCAGTCGATGTTCAGCCCTGGAAAAGGTACCTCTTGTCGCTTATGGAGAAATAACATGGGACCGACAAGAGGTCTCTTTTCATAAACGCACTAGTAACTTAAACAAAAAAAAACATAGAGATATGATTTTTGCACCAAATTGTTCGGAATTAAAGCTTAATTCATTTAATATCAATAACTAAAAACTGAAATTTGCCGACAAGAGGTCCCTTTTTGCTTTCCGCCTCACATATATCTATATAAATAAAGTAGAATGTCCATTTATCGTACTTTATAGACATTCGTATGATATCCCTCAGGGATGTACAAATACTGTTCAAAGTTGTGACATTTGGACGTCCCTGGGTTGTCCGTCGGATGTACTTTTAACCAAAAACGAACGTCCATCAGATGTCCTGTATGTCCGTCGAGGACGTCCTTCGGATATCCATACGACGATGTTGTGTTATTAGGGATCCTCAGAGACGAAGTAAGTAAAAATGAGATAAATATAATTTAATGTCTCACGTGATTATGAAAATATATAAAATATATAAATAACAAACTGTCATGTTTGACGTGCTCAGAAGTCAAAGTTTTGATAACAGAAATATAACGAATTTCTCCGAAACATTAACAGCCATCAATTTATTTTTTAATTATAGGATTATCATATCACATTTTTGTTTCAGTTTATATATTTTTATGAGGGAGAAATCAGAAATTTGACAAATAAAATTGTCAAAATCTCTGGCGGGACCCGCTACAGGCTCCTCGGAAGCCAACAGGCCCTCGCGCTTAATAATTGATGAGCGGGGGGGAGAAATTTGAAAAAAAAATTGTCAAATCTCTGGCGGGCCCCTAAACTTAGTACCCAATACCCCCATACCCCATACGGGGGACCTGTCGACAATATCCAATGGGAGTGCTCCCCTTGATAATAATAAAATCGACTGATTCTCCGCGTCAGTCTGTTATGCTCATACGAATTTTTTGAAAAAATGATCATATAAGCAAAAACACGCCTGTTTCGTTTTCGGTAGGCCACGTTGTATCTGTTTCATTTAGATTTTTAGTAGGCACACTCTCTGGATATCAGTTTACGACTACATATTACAGATAAGTGAACCCGATCCCAGTTAACTGTCGCATTGCTTATACCCTTTTACATCTATTGTAGAAATTGCCCACAATACAAATTTTTATTAGAACTAAACTATTTGCAGAGGTGGACCCAGTATTTTAGATCCTTTATAACTCGAACCTGCGTCGTGTAAGTTCTAATTCTATCAAATATTGATAAAACCAGTAAATTCAAATGACTAATTAATACGAGACATGTCCTTATGCTTATCTATGTACAATTAACTAAATTACACAACAATTAATGAGCTTGAGTACTGATAGGTTTACCTAATAAACCAGATAACACATAACATATATAATTAATAAATAATAATATAATACAATAATGTTCAATCCTACATTAACTTTAACAGTAAGAAAATAAATAATAATAGGCTTTATTCCCAAATGGCAACATATTTTCTGTTCTGTGAATCAATGACGCAATTTTACAACTAGCTGTTTGTTTGCTCTTCCGTACGAAACTAAATAACTCATACTAATGCCGTCAAGAGATTAAAAGCCTCTCTTTCTTTATAGAACATTCTTCTCCCATTAAAGGATGCTCGATGCATAATCCATCACCTAAAAGGAAAAGAAGAAAATTCCTTCAGGGTGGCCATCTCCGAGCTGATTAGCAGCATTTACAAAGTACCTATATAAAGTAGCAGGGTCGGATTAAGAATTGGCGCGCCCCTAGACTAAGGATATACTTGTGCCCTCTTATTTGAAGCGCCTTTTTATGAAAATTGATGAGAGAGAGGTATAAGATGGTGGAAAAATTTTTTTTTGAAAAAACAAATTTAATGAGCGGAGAGCGTAAAATAGGACCCTCATGCCCTGCTAAAGCCCCATTTCACGCATTGGCGCCTATAGCCAGGGCCGGGCCCAAGGGGAGGGGTAGGGGGGAGCCTCCCCCCAAAGTTCGGGCAGTTGGTTCCAAACGCGGTTGGTGTTGGCAAAATCTAACTAATCATCAGATACAAATATATAATTTGAATTTTACATTAACTCCCACAATCGCGAAATTAACACAATAATTATTATTAAGCGATTGGCAACCCTGTAAATATTTTATTTTATTAGTAGTGTGTTTTCCATTGAAGGTAGGGAAGCAAAGCTTCCCTTACACGACACGGAATCGCTATTTTTAATATTAATTTATTATAAGTACATAAATTCATTTACTAAAAATACTAGAACTAGCAATGATTTTTAAATAGAATCTATATGTTTCTACTACTGATCTAATATAATATTATCTATCAGGTCTACATACCTACTAGTTTTGTTTGGTAGTGTGATGTTAGACAACAAAGTCTAACTTGGTATTTACGGAACTTTTTCCTGTTTCTACCTATTGTAATAATTTGTTTATTGTATTGACGACTTTGGTCAATCATTTCGACGTGTACCACACATGTTACTGTATGGTCTTTTGGACAATAAAGTTTATTATTATTATGATTCTTTTTCTTTACTTTATTTAGGCTAATTTTTTTTTTTTTCATTTTTAATATGATCAAAGACCTATTTTTGTTTAACAGTTCTAGTCCAATCAATGAATGCCCAAAAGGGGATTGTAGAGAACATTTTGGAGGGGAGAATTTTTCTCTTCAGGGATGTGTTGGGGGTAGTCAGGAGATAAACATACTAAAAGTCCCCGCCCCTAGCCCCACCGCTTCAGGGGGGAGGGGGGTGGAAAGGTTCCTTTTTTCGATTTTTCGCTTATAACTCGGAAACGATGCGCCGTATGGGAAAAGGTAATCTATGCAAAATTAAACGTAATTAAATTTTCTACAAGAATGTTTATATTCATTTTCTTCCTATGTGTTATAGTTTACGAGATGTTCGTCAGCGAAAATCGATAATTAAAAAAAATATATATTATGTTCCTTGTATATTTCTATCAAAGCGGTTACCGTGGTCTGCTAATAAATCACAGTCACAAAACAATCTTTATTTTACAACACTGGACGTATTTACTAACGTAATATTTTATCGAAATGTATACATTTCCTTAAATATACAGTGTGAGTCACTTGAAATGAAGATACCCTTATAACTTTTTCATTTTGTTTCCGATTTGAATCAAATTTTACTCAAGTATAGAACAAATTAGGATCTAATTATGACCAGAAAATCATTCACCTGCTATAAAGGCAAAGCCACCTGCGGTACAAAAATATGCTGAAAAAAATAAAACATTTTGAATGTTAGAAATTCTAAAAAATGCATCCGATCGGCGCCACAAACGTACATACACCAAAATTTGATTGAATTATTGATGGGGGATATCTCATACATAATCTCATCTGGCAAAGGGGGTCCACAGTTTCCGCAATTTGTGGTGACTACGTAAAATTCATCGTTCATAAGATTAAAAATCAATATGATTTTTAATCTTTTTCCTCATATTTTGGTACCGCCGGTAGCTTTGCCTTTATAGCAGGTGAATGATTTTCTGGTCATAAGTAGATCCTAATTTATTCTATACTTGAGTAAAATTTGATTCAAATCGGAAACAAAATGAAAAAGTTATAAGGGTATCTTCATTTTAAGTGAGTCACACTGTATATTTAAGGAAATGTCTAGTTTCGACAAAATATTACGTTAGTAAATACGTCCAGTGTTGTAAAATAAAGATTGTTTTGTGACTGTGATTTATTAGCAGACCACGGTAAACCGCTTTGTTAGAAATATACAAGGTACATAATTTATTTTTTTTATTAATTATCGATTTTCGCTGGCGAATATCTCGTAAAATATAATACATAGGAAGAAAATGAATATAAAAGTTCTTGTGGGAAATTTAATTACGTTTAATTTTCCATAGATTACCTTTTTTCGTACGACGCATCGTTTCCGAGTTATAAGCGAAGAATCGAAAAAAGGAACCTTTCCACCCCCCTCTCCTACTGAAGCGGCGGGGCTAGGGGCGGGGACTTTTAGTATGTTTACCTCCCAACTACCCCCAACACATCCCTGAAGAGAAAAATTCTCCCCTCCAAAATGTTCTCTACAACTCTTTCATTGACTGGACTATTCTTATTTTTTTATTTTATTAAACCAAGGATTCTTTTAATTTCTTTTAAGTAGTAAGTATTAGGTTTAGGTACATGGTGATCCAACAATGATTGAACAAGGCCATTTTTCAAACGATACAAATGTTTATGTCGAAAACCAAAAGAGCCATTCGATATATTTTTTTCCGCAGAAACCAAAAATTATCATAAACGAAAACAAATAAACTGAAAACAAAAGATTTATGATACAAAAATACAGGATTCGGGCTCATATGGAAAACCTGAAGAGTGTAGAAAATTCAGGGAATTTTAAAAATCCTAAGAAAATCATGGAAATCTCAGTGAAATTTAAATATTTCGCAAAAATCATGGAATTTTGAGTCACAATATGAAAAACAATAAACTATTTACGAGTTCCTACTGTTATTATACTCTTCGCAAATACGAAAACGAAGTGTTATATTGTATTTGATCGGTACATTTCTAAAACTGTAAATATCTCCCGCAGACAAAAAATTTTCATACCATTGTGTTAGTGAACGAATTCTGAACAACTTTCAAAATGTCCGTCCGTCCGTCCGCCCGTCCCTCACGTTTCTTGTAAGCACGATAACTCGAGAAAGAAAAATCCGATCGAGAAAGAAAAATCCGATTGTACTGAAATTTGGACAGTAAGTTAGTGTTAGCTATTGTTTTTGAACAAAATCGATCAGTAAAAAAATGTTATTATTGATTAAAATTTGAAATTTTTTATTTTTATATTTTTGTAATTGAATAGAAATCTGGTGAAATGATATTTCATTTTAATATTTAAATATTTATATATTTTACAAATATACATTTCATAATGTAATATATAACCGAGGAAATATGATTTTAGCTCGTCTCTTATAATGTAAAAATTTACGTTTTTTTACGTGTTAAGTGGTGGTGTAGTTCTCACGCTTTTGACTCGGAATCCAAAGGTCCCGGGTTCGAAACCCAAACGGGGTACGGTATAGTTTTTTTTTATTTTTACTTTATTTTACATTGAGTCTTTTACCAGCTAAGTTAGTACTATAAAATTAAAAATGTCTAAAACTGACATTATTTACAAACAACTGCGAAGAGTATCCTATAGAATGAGTGACAATTATATAAAAAGTTCAGTGAACAGGCGAAGAGTACGTTTTTAGCTTGTTTTAAATTATTTTTAAATTGCAACCTTCTATTATATTCGCTGACGATTTTATGAAACAATTTTTTTTTTATAAAATCGAAAATTAAAGTAAAAATCACCTTTACCATATTAATAATAATTATTATTTGTCATTGAAAAACATTTTTTTTGTCATGGAAAGCCTGGAAAATTCAGGGATTTTTTTTCAACTATGTGAGGTCAGAACCATGAAATAGCATATTATATTCGTTTTTGGATTCGGCGGAAAAAATACATCAAATGGTAATTTTAGTTTTTGTTATAAACGTTTCTATCGCCGGAAAAATGTCCTTGTTCCGTCTTTGGTTGGGGTACCCTGTACATTGTACATAGTAAATTTGAATTCGATTTAAATTTTCTAGTTTTAGTAGCTTTTACCATATAAAGTTTTTATTTTATTGAAATTATGCAATGTAAAGGTATATGAGTTGGGTTTTTTTTCATCTTCGGTACGGCCCTGTCCATAGCCTAGTTAGCCTGTTGGATAATCCGGATTTGAGTACATGACATTCTTAGAATAAAAAAGTTGTATTTTAATAAAACTTTTTGAAGTTCAAAATGTTATTGTTACTTTGGAGTCAGATGAGTATAACAGACTGACACGATGAATTCAGACTCGAAGAAATAAGAATTCTTATCTGTAAGACGTCTATAAAGAATTGGAACCACGTGTTGGTCGCATCATTTATGGGAATTTGTAGAACAACATATGTCATTTTAAATTCCGATGGAATTAAAATAGACGCCAGTCTAGACGCTAAACGAACATAATGGACAGGCTGCTCTTCCGTTGTTTAGGATCTAAAACTTCGGTTTCTTCCCACACAGCACGGGACGTCCTATGTATATGCGTAAAATGTACATAATATTCAAAAGTATGTCTTTTGTATATATTGAAGATACTAGGTATATACACGTATGAATGTCCATGGTGTACATATACCAGCGACATACATGTAATGGACATTCCAACGATGTACATTCTTACGATATCCCTTGGCGCATGTCACAGAAATATCCTTGCATGGACGTACCTACCACAAAGATAATTGTACATACTAGTACACACCATATATTTAATATTAATGATGTAACAAATATTGTCAAGTATAGAAAAAACTGGAGTAACAAGGAAATACGAGTCAATTATAGAAAGCTCCCAATGTAGAAGACTCCTTTTGTAAACTATTTCCATCCAGGGCATTTGTAACTTTATATTGTCTTAGTTTATATGGCAAAAAGACGAATATAATCTTATTATTAGTTCTCTTTAAATTTAGCGAAGAAACAGAAGTTTTAAGACTTCCTTAGATAGGTATATTATTTTAATATATGTTCTATTTTTAAGTTATATAGTCTTTTAATTCTTATGATTATAAATTATTTAAATCATGGTGTATTATAATTTTAATAAATTATTTAAATTATGGAATTGGGTCTGTAAATAAATCGAAATCTGTTGAATTGAATTATAGCTAATCTGTGATCCGATCTGATCTGGCACAGCTAAAACAAGATGCCGTCATTTAATTTACTTTAACTAAAGAGAGACAAACAAATCATGTTCTGTTTAGGTGGGGGATGTGCACTCGCCAGTTTCGGCATTTAGTGTCGTTGTCGTACAAGAACAGCAAGTGTACCATTCTTGGTTGTCGTATACGTTTGTAATCATTATGACAATTTTAACTATTCTACAACATTCTTTGATGGAATGTCCATTAAAGTTCCAGGAAATTAGTGAAATGTTTTTTAAACTTGCCGGCAACAAGATTTCACTACCTACAAATCTAACCAATTTATTAGCATTAGAAAACAAAGATGTGTAAAAAATACTCTACGCGTTTATAATGAAAAACAAAATAGAGCTGTAAAACTAGTTAAGTAAAAGTATATATCTAATATAAGTATGTGCATATGTGTGAAAATATACGTATGTATGTGTATAATGTATATATTATATTTTAGGAGAGTATTGTCGTAGGTGTTTCGGAAAAAAGCAATTAAAAAAAATGAATAAGAACTAAAAAAAAATGGGGAAATATATTAGTATAATAGAAGTATAAAGTAGGGCTGAAAGAAATCACAAAAAAGGGAACGTACTACCCAAGGAACAATTTTAGTTTCTTAAATGTATACAAGGGTGCTATAAAACTATTTATAAAATGCCTTGAAAAATCTATTTTGCTGTAACAATATCCTTAATACCATCATAAAGCGACTTGTAGACTAAAAGGGCCCACCCTTATGAAGGTTGTTAAGGCCTTTTTAAATTCCATCATAAAACTCCTTAGTGAGGCATAGTGCTGCTCTTGAAAACCTTGTTCGGGCCGTTTTAAAACCTTTCTTAAAACCTATTTTAAAGCTGTCAGAAGCTTTTCTATTAGCTTTCTGCATTTCTAGAAAACACCTAGAAGGCTATATCTCAAAACTGGTTTTTAAAACTCTTATAAGTCCATATTAGAACTTAGAAGCTATAAGAATGTCCACGAAAAAATCCAAATAATTTTATTATTGCATTTATTTTTTCTAAACTGATTTAAGCAAACACACCATCAGACTTATTGAAGATAAAATGGAATTTGAAATTTATAAAGCGTAGACTGGCACTATAACCTCTCTAAGGCCGATTTAAAAGGTAATAAAAAGACATCAGTTTATCGTTAAAACTACATAAGAAAGGCCCAAAAAACAAGGGCCCCTCAGAAATAATAATGATTTTAATATCCATACAAAATTTGCATAGATACGTAATCAGCAAATTCAAAAAAGTGGGCTGCTTCTCGGTTCCCACAGTAATTTTCAGTCGTTTCTTGTAATTCTACCTCAATTTGCTAAAGAAAAAGTGATAATTATTGATAATTATAATCGTGAGATTGACCTTGAATATTTGTATATAACAAGAAAAACATGGCCGGCCAACTAAAAACCTAATTGTCATTTTACAGTCCTCTAATTAAACTATATATTCTAAGAACATTTACTCTAAATGAAGTACTTTTAGTCTTTTTGTATACTATCACAAATAATCCTTTACAAAAATGCAAATGCACTTGGCGAAGATCACATGGACTTGATAAAAGCTGGATTAAAACATTTGGGACGTTGACATTTGATACAAAAAACTTAAAACTTAACCTCAAAATAATTTGTATGTGTGTGTGTTTTAACAGTCCTTTTAAAATGGCCACTCTTTTTTATTTTCTTCCACCTTTCCAAAAAAGACTTAATTACACATCAGTAAGTCGTGAAATGCTTTTAATTAACACACACACACATGCATTAACGACATTTCAGGCAGACATATTGTTTATTATTTTTATAATAAATGTTTTATTGAGGTTTTGGAAAGTGTTTTAGGGAATTAAAATTTGCCTTTTAGATTTATAGGGGCCTTTTTTTCTACATAACGGTTTCATCACAAAATTTATCAAGGATGTTTTAAGAGTTTAGTTTTGTAATGGCCTTTAATAAGTACTAATAGGCATTGAAAATGTCTAGTTTTAAAAAGGATTTAAAATGCATTTATTGCAAATATGTTAAAACCATAAAGAATAATTTAAAGCCTCTTTAAATCTAAATGGAATTTAAGGCTTTCATAAAACTAATTAGCTTTATGGAGAGTTTTATGTAGGTTATGATAAACCCATTACAAATACATATTATCCTAGAAGCGAATTAGCTTTATAATTAGGTCTTACAGAATGCTTTAAAACTTACCATATAAGAGCAAGTATACTTGAAGCCTAAAAGGCCTTAACTACAACATCAATAAAGCACAAGATTATTTCCTAACCCTGACAAACCTTTCTTAAAACCTCCTCAAGTCCAAATGACTTTTAAATTATTCCTTGGGTAAGGCCATTGAAGGATAATTTAAAAAAATAAATAAGAATAATAATAATAATAAAAAAAGAAGTTAATTAAAATATATATACACCTTTCCTGAACCCAGACTACATACAATCTAGTTTATACCTGATAATAATTATTTGATTGTAATTTTTTATAGAAAATTGTTTTAATAATTTTTATATCCATGTCGCCAAGGAATTTAGGTAGGTACCTAGAATGTTTAATAACATTTTTTAACAATTTCAGTTTATTTTATTTTAATCTGCAGAATATAACTAAATTACATTAACCTAGTTACACAACTAGGAAACAGATTAACTATCTTATGATATTAAGAAAAGTTGTTATTCTTAAGGCGGTCTTTCATAATATGTTGTAAGGAATAGGTATGCGTGAGTAAAAATATAAAAGGCATCACGACTCTCAATGTCGCTACAAAGTGATAATGAAGTTCATAGAGACCACATATGTATATTAAAATAATGTACATATAACAACCATAGTAAATACATAAACATATGCACCAGTACGTATTATGGACATCAAATGAACCAGTTACGAATATACGTATAATATACACGTGTAGTTCATGCAGGCTACACGTGTATATATATATAGGTAGTTCATACATACACGTATACAAGCCCCTATATACTATGTATGTTCATACACAATGCTATTTATGTACGTCCCTACGATGTCCATTATCCACGTATGTATATCATCGGTATATACAATATACATAGGATGCCCTTGTACTAAGTCGCGCATTGGTATGATTGTATAGTCCGTCGTTTGTCTGTCTGGAAGATTGGAATAAATGCATGAAGAAAAGGAAATCGTATTTGATTTGACACAGAAAGCTCTGAACTACTTGTTAGGGCAGTGCTCCAAAGAGAATGAAGGAACAATATAAACAATACAGAGAAGAGTTACCAGAGTTGTAGTACAAGGGACATCCTATACAAAAACCAAGAAACTTCTTGTGTCCTTATATCTACTTACAGAAAAACGATAAATGGTTCATCTGATTCATATGAGAAAAATGCTTATTTTTGACTTCAAGCTTCTCAAAGAGGCTCAGAGTGATATTTTGCGTACCTATCGTAAATGGGACCCATCCTTTTAAGTGTCACTTCTTTCAACATCTTATAGAATTACTTGGTGCTACGTTCTACCTCAACCGAAAGAATGGCGGAACGATGTTCATGGGATGCTCTGTAGTCCGTAGGGGGTTGGGTAATTCTGCAACAACTTATATCTAGTGATACAAGGATGTTTACTGGTTTGATGAAGTCTAAGCAGAATATTCTTGAGCATTTCTCAAGTACGTCAATGTATTTATTCAAATAACACTGTACGTACGGTAAGTGAAGCATTGATTTTTATAAATTTCATAAACTTGGAAAATATGCATATAAACAAGTCACGTATAGATTAAATGCAGCTCTTAAGTAAAAGAGCAAGTTGATGTGAATTTAAATTGCAGAATTAGAATCCAATAATAAAATGAGCAAAATTTGCAGTCGGACGTGGCCGACTTCGAATATCTATATAATTAACATTTGTCTCGAGCACGGCACAACCCGCTTTTATTAATGCATAATTTAATTCAAGAATATTTAAAAAAAAACAAGCTAGAAACGTAGTTAGTCTTCGCCAATTTACTGAGCTTTTTATATAATTGTTACACATTTTATAGGATACTCTTCGCAGTTTTCTTGTAAATAATGTTAGTTTTTGGACATCCTAAATTTTGTGATACCAACTTTATTGTGAAAAAATATATGAAAAAAAAATTGAAAAAAAAACCTCCAACCTTTGTGGGATTCGAACACACGATCTTTGAGTTGCAAGCAAAGCTTAGCCACTAGATCACCACAGATTACTTCGAAAATTAAATGTCTGTAATATATATCTTACGAGAATCACATTTCAACGCATTAACAGCCATATGCACCATTAAGGATGATTTATATTATAGCTCAGGTTACGCTCCGCTCACGCTACACTCACACAACGCTCAACGCTCCTGCACATTCACATTATGTGTTCAAATTTCGCTCAGATATTGCTCAGATTTGTACTTGGTTTGTGCGGTTCTGTTGTTAAACATGTTTAAAAAATTTTCGAATGAAGATTTAATGACAATAGCATTGTTGCTGGACGAGGACGAAAAAAAGAAAAGAAAAAGAAAATTTAGTGTGCAACCTCTTTTACAACGTAGAAAATTAGAAGGATAGTTTCACACATTATTCAATCAACTTGAAAGTCCTGAGAGCATTGCTGAAATCGTAAAGTTCGGAATTTGCTCTAACTCTATAATTTGTTCATCCATATTCATAAATCATAATGTCTAATCATTCGAAAAACATCAAAAACACTGACGCTCACATTCAAAAGATCGTTGCTGTGTTGATCGCTATCAAGAGTGCGCGTGACTGGGGCGTATCTATAGCACAGAAGACCTATACCAGAAACGACTCTCTGCCTTCCCGCCAATATTGAATTTTTATGAAGACAGCCATCTTGCTGGTGGTATTGTCAACCTATAGGTCGTGTGCGCTGACGTCACAGATTCTGATACCTTAGGAAAACAAACAGCTGTCATCGAGTGACGTACCGATTGAACATGTTTTAAAGTATATTTTGCCGTTTTTGTAATATTTTACAACTTAATTTTGGATAACTTAACATCCACAACTATCCTTAATTATTTCGTGTTGTGAATTTTGTTCGTTAATATGGAGATAAGTTTATATTTTACGAAATCGTCTCATAATGGAAAAAGTTGGTGTCATCGAGTTAAATCGCTTATATTTTGAAAAATGATGAGTTCACAACAAATATCGGTGTATTTCATAATATTTCATATAGAGATATTGTAAATTTCTTGGTTTTTGTGAGAAATGCATAGACAAAAGGCTGAGTTCAAGACATTAAAAAATCTTGAAGCTATTTGTGGTTGGGTGAAAGAAGTAGGTACCTACTATCCAAGAAATTTACAGGATAAAAGCTTTTTGCAAAGGTAGGAATAAGTTGTCGATGATGAACACTTTTTTCAATATATGTTTACCTAATTAAATGTTGCTTAATGAATAATTGCTAACATACAAATTCATTTTTCAGGTTATGAACTCTTAGCTTCGCATCTTCAACAAAAGCCATCGACTTCTTGGACTATTGCTGATCTAGATGATCCCCTTCAGTACTCATTGTGATTATGTTACTACTCTAGACAAGATTCTTTTACTATCCAGTCTTTCCTTTCAATTTTTTAACAGTAAACAATGGCTATGGCCGAAGGCTAAACTGTTATGAATTTTGTGAAAAATATCATATAAACTAAAGTACTGTGAACTACTTGAAATATGTAAAAAGGTGTACACAATTTCTTCCAGTGGTTGACCCATTACCTATGATACACCTATAGATTGAACTATACAAACCATTGTAATTTGCGCAAGAACTTTTTCTTATCGTGTGTTATTAATGTCATAAATATGTCTAACGTGTATTTTATTAAATACGTTTATTCACTTTTTATTGTTTTATTTATCACTCGTATTATTGCTGTTAGCAGTGAATTGAAATAATCGATTGTGTTGAACCTATATATACATGTATCTTTGCATCTAACTGAAATTAGAACAAAATATACTTACTAAATAACGAATTATTTATTATCCAAGGTTCCATTAGTACTTATAATTTGAATCAATAAGAAACTTCAGGAGATACAAAGAAAGATCTATTATTGCAATAAAAAAATAAATGATTATGTTATACATTTAAGTATACTAATATCTAAGTAGTAAGTAACATTTGTAATTACATAATTCAACGAAATTTACAGCTACAATTTGACAGTTTCAAAGCCCATCCGGGCATTATTTATGTGCTCACTGACTTTAGATCACTTTCAGTCTTAGTTTCATAGTTTTTGAACGTTAAACAATCCAGCACTGGGTTTTTAAACACCACACAACATAAGTACTTTAAATGGATGTTTAGCTGCCAGATCAATCGCTAACGGCACTACTTTGAATTTCCTTAATTTATGCACTACATCAGATATCTGTGTATTTTCCTCTTGATGTGATTTAAAACAATGTTTGCTATTACATTTCTTTCTCCCTCGGCATCAACTCTACCCTCGCTCAACTAAAATTTAAACACAAGAAATTGTTATTAAAAATGCTGACAAATCAATATAAAGTGTTATTTTTTTACCATGAATTGTTTAGTGTTTGCTTTAGCAGTAGTTATTATCACAAGTACTTTTACTTTCACATTTGGGTTTTAAGTTGTATCTGATATTAACAAAGAATACCTAACTGGACGGATCATCGTAGTCTTGAATTACGGCCGTCTTTTCTATAACATAAATCCACACTAAAAATCGAAGTCTTAAATCAACAAGCAACAATTTACCATTAAAAAAATGCTTGGAATATACCCAGTAAAATAATTTCTTTTAATTGCTTTATTCAAAGAGATTATTGTTCGTATTGACATTGGATCTAACATAACCTCAACAGTGCGAACAACCCACATTCCAAGAGAGGCATGTGAAACAACCGAAAACGGCTGCTGCACTCTGGCGGAAATAATGACACTATCTGTTCCCATTATGGGATATTTGAATTTCCCGCTTAATACCACCAACAAGATGGCCGAAGGTCACCCCAATTTACCAATGGAAGGGTGCATTTACAAGCATCCAGTAATTTAGTCGAGTCGCTTAGTAATTTAGTACTCGACCAATGCGGACAGCGTGTTTTAGTCAAGTAATTTAGTGGAAAGCAATTACTAAATTACTGGACCGTCTCTCTACTCGACTAAATTACTGGATGCGTGCAAACGCACCCAAACATCGAACGTGCCTCCGACAGTGACGCTTCTGGTATAGGTCTTCTGTGTCTATAGTGTGAATGCTTCCATGTATTTACACGTTAACAATTTCTGACTGCACCTTGAGTGTAGCATGAGCGGAGCGTAACCTGAGCTATAATATAAATCATCCTTAACTCAGTTAAATCCGTTGTTAACTATCAAACTGATAAAATTTATCAGTCAGCTAAGCATAATTCGTATGCACCATGTGTTTGACAGTTTCAGTTAGTAAACAGTTGGATTATTAAAAGTTACCAGTAATATTAGGTGGGCTTTACTGATGTGACTAATTTCACTCAGATTTAAATTTTCATTTAACCTTAAAAATAATTGTTTTCTATCAAAGTTTTTTGCTTTTAGTTTAAAACGAATATGGAGAAAAACAAGAAACGTTCCCCAAATTTTACCGACCGGAAAAAAGTCATCATTGCTCTGATCAAAAGCAATATTCACATAATAGAGAATAAAAAAAAACAATTTAGAATTCAATCTCTCCATTATCTAATTAACTATTCTGAAATATTTGTCTTGTATTGAAGACCGTTGGTTCAATCTATATAGATTAAGCTGACATAAACCTCTTGTCGTTTTTTATTTCTTGGCTTATCAGACTGATACGATTCTAACAGGCCAAATTTGGTTTGTTAAACTATCCGACACTTTACAGTTTGTTAAGTATCTTTTATGTGTGGTGCATACCAGACCTTACACTTAGCAGACTGTTACAAAGTTAACTCTCTGAGACAGCCATATTCACCATTTTCAACTTAACAGTTTGTTAACAAACAGAGCGATAAAGATTAACAGCCTGACAAAGAAATACCCTATTCACCATCACATTTGAGACCGCTGATAGTAAACAGGCAGTTAAATGAAAGTTATCAGAAATATGTTGGTAGTTTTTTGTTGTAGCTAATGTCACCATTACTATTTACTACAAAATAATAAGTTTTTTATTTTATAGATGCAAAAATGTCGCGTTCAAGATCTAAAAAAAGAAAAGATGTACATTTTATTAAATAAATATTTTATTGAAGAACTGTATTAATTAGTAAATAAATAACCGTACAATTTTCTTCATTTACATTATTATTATAAACAATGCCCATATCATTTTCTAGGTCGTGTTCAATTTCGTCCAATATATTTTCTAATTCATCATTTTCATCTACACAAATATTATGTAAAACCGCAGTGGCTAAAATCACCTCACATATTGTTTCCATTTTCAACCTCATGCCCTGAGATAAACACGGAAAACGTCTTTTCCATACCCCAAATAATCGTTCCACTGGATTTCTTGTTCGAATTTGTGAAGAATTGTAACGTTGTTCTGCATCTGTTCTAGTTTCGCCTAATGGTGTCAGTAAGTAGGTTCTACAGGGATAACCACCATCTTCGACAAGGCAATAAGGTACAAATTCACCAGTTTCAAATCGTGCCCTTACGTTCGAGTCATTGAATATGGTAGTACATGGACGGACCCAGGCCAACGAGAAACTACATATCAGTAATTTTTAACTTTGAGTCACAGACAACTTGAACGTTTATGCTAAAATTCCTTTTTCTATTTCTAAAGACTTCTGCCTGGTTTCCACCTGGAGACTGCATTTTTATGTGCGTGCAATCTACAGCACCGATTACCCCTGAATGAAATCCTAAAACTGTTCGTCGTTTTTCTTCATATTTCAGACATTTTAATAAACTCGGGACGTAATCTTGCTATCTGTCTGGTAATATTTCGCACAATCCGGGATACCATTGACTGGGATACATTGAAATGATCTCCAATATTAATTTGAAATGTCCCCGTTGCGTAGAACCATAGGCAAATTAAAAGTTGATTCAACTTCGATACCGGGTTATTTTTCTTTTCCAAAGGTCCGTGCAACATGTTAGAGATTCCTACTACAGTATCTTTGTTCATCCTAAATCTTTTTTTAAAGCCCAGGTCATCTAATTCATTTATGAAATTATTATGTTGCTTTATAATTCTTGGCCGTTTGATTTGATCATCGCTGTCGTCTGAAGATGAATTTAAAATGTTATTGAATTCAACTATATTAATTCTTTCCATTTTTATTTACTTTTTTTTTTTCATAAACAAGGATTATTTGACAGTTGACGTTTCGATATCAGTCTGTGAGGGTTTAACAGCTCGAATTTCTCCTGTTAACTTATCAGAGGATTTAACTGACTGTTAAGCCCTAATCATCTATGGTGAATAGTAACTTTATCAGACTGTTGGAGACTTAACTCCCTGATACTAATTTAACAGACATTGGTGAATACGGCCGTGATAACGGTAAACTAAGGAATGGTGCATAAAGCTGTAAATATATTATTATGAAATATATATTAGTAAAATGTATAAACAAAAAAAATATTATAGAGATAACATTTCGCAAGATTTCTATTTAAGTACAAGCGACAAAAATGAAGAAAATTATTTTTTTTAAATTAAATGATTAATAACTTTCTTATTTACTGATTTTGATTTTCTTCAATAGGGTTCTTCCTCTAGCTAACACTAACTTACTTTCCAAATTTCAATACAATCGGATTTTTCTTTCTTAAGTTATCGTGCTTACAAGAAATGCGACGGACGGACAGACGGACGGACATTTTGAAAGTTGTTCAGAATTTGTTCACTAATACAATGATATGAAATTTTTTCTCTACGAGCGATATTTACGGTTTTAGAAATGTGCCGATCAGATGCAATATACTCTTCGTTTTTTGCGAAGAGTTATAAAAAGAATTAGCATCTACAGTGTGTTTCACTTGAAATGGTAACAACCCAATAACTTTTTTATTTTTTTTTCCGATATGAATCAAATTGTATTTAAGTATAAAACAAATTAGAATCTATAAGTAGACCAGAAAAACATTCGCGTCCTACAAATGCAAAGCCACCTGCGATACCAAAATATGTGGAGAAAATCAAAAAATCATATTAGGCATTTTTTATCGGAAAATTTTGTTAATGAAACTTGTTCGGAATTATTCAAAAACCTTATGCCCAAGATTTAATCAAAATTAAAAAATTGAAAAATTTAAATTTTGAAAATTTTAAAAATAATTATTGAAAAAAAAAACTCTAAATTGCTTGACAACTACCTAGCAGCTTGGATTTAATTTCAAGCAAAATTGTCATTGTACAGTTTTCTTAACGAAAAAACCCATTAAAATAATATTTTCGGACTGACATTATTTTAATCAAAATTTATATATTTTTTTATTCACTCAATGGTGAAGAACAGATTAACAAAAAATCAATATATTGCCCTGTATAGAGATATATTGTTGATATTGTTAAGGAATATTATACTGACAGTGAATAAATTTTCCTAAACACACCAATTGATTTATTTTTACGCACCTAAATTATTTCGTTTGCCTGACTGTTTCGTTATCTAATCTTATTTGTTGCGTACGGCTCAGAAGTCTAAATGAAAACCTATTATCTTCATACCTCATTGAAGTATGACTTTTATTTCGGGTCTACATAGCAGATTATATTTTTGTCCACCATAAATCCGAAAATCGACCACTGTGCGGCGTGGTCCCTCCTATCATTAACATAAATAGGTATGTAATTAAAATAAAGTCAATTGACAAAAATGTTTAAAACTGACATTTTTTTTGCTAGTAGTTTATTACCTGCAATTGTTAAAAAAAAAACTTGTGCTGCCGGCCGTCAATTCGGTGGAACATAGTTTTGGCAGCAACAAAAAAGTCTTGCCAGGCGTTAGCCCGCTGGTGCGCCCACAGTCGATTTTGTGAAAACAGCCTAAATATAACACAAAAAATCGCTGCCCAAGGAATCACTACTTCCACATCCAGATTTTCTATCCAAGTCACTCACAACGTTTATGGAACTTTAATAATATAATATTTGAAATCCTCTACCCCAAAAACCCATATAACGATACCCCACATCGGTAGTGGGGCGGGGGTGGTGATAAGAGGGTGGTAGTGGGGGTGGAAGAAGTAAAAAATATTTTGAGGGTTCTAGTTTTTGTACACACACTAAATCAAATTTTTCTTTCATCCCCTTTAGTAATGGGGTGGGGGTGGCTAATGCCAAAATTTTTTTTGAGACCTTAGCTTCTCTTGTATATACTAAAGACCAATTTTATGGACTCTTACCTGCTTGATTTACGTATTTACCCCAAATTTACCCCAATTTACCCCCAAGATGAAAATATAATCTAGTTCTAAATCTCGTTAAAGTACATATGTGTACCCAATTTCAAGTCAATATCTTAAACGGTTCCAGAGTAAACGTGCACACAAAAAAAAGTTACAGACAGACAGAAATTTTTTTTCGCTCAAACTTAAAATCTCGACGTTTCATGACATTTTAAGCCTATTTGGACAATAAAAATTTTTAAAAATTTCTTTGTCGTTACTATACTTCCACTGGATGTGGAAGTAATAATGTGACTGGTTCCCGTACTATTATACCTATTTGATTAAATTAGACACGTCTAATAACAGAATGGGATCTATTTTACTTCCACATCCAGTGGAAGTATAGTAACGACAAAAAAATTTTTAAACATTTTTATGGTTCAAATAAGCTTAAAATGTCATGAAACGTCGAGATTTTAAGTTTGAGCGAAAGAAAATTTCTGTCTGTCTGTCTATCTGTCGGTCCCTCGGTCTGTCGGTCTGTCTGTAACTTTTTTTGTGCGCACGTTTACTCTGGAACCGTTTAAGATATTAACTTGAAATTTGGTACACATATGTACTTTAACGAGATCTGGAACTAGATTATATTTTCATCTTGTTCCGTCGAAGGGTTGGGGGGTAAATTGGGGTAAATTTAGGGTAAATGGGTAAATCAAGCAGGTAAGAGTCCATAAAATTGGTATTTAGTATATACAAGAGAAGCTAAGGTCTCAAAAAAATGTTTGGCATTAGCCACCCCCATTACCACCCCCACCCCCTTATTAAAGGAGATGAAAAAAAAATGTGATTTAGTGTATGTATAAGAGCCAGAGACCTCAAAATATTTTTTTACTTCATCCACCCCCACTACCACCCCCCTATCACCACCCCACTACCGATGTGGGGGTATCGTTTTATGGGATTTTGGGGTAGAGGATTTCAAATATTATATTATTAAAGTTCCATAAACAATTATTTCCACATACAAAGTTTTTTCGTTGTGAGTGACTTGGATAGAGAATCTAGATGTGGAGGTAGTGATTCCTTGGGCAGCGGTTTTTTATAACTTAAAACAACATAAATTGAAAAAATACCATTTTAAAATAAAATACAACTAATGCATTGCATTCCGCCTCTGCTTCTTTGTTACAGTATTGACAATTTTTATTGCTGCACTGAATAAATTCTACTCCAGTTACTAATTAACATAAGTTGTTTTTTTAAATAATTTAAAAAAGTATTGTAAGGTGATCAGCCCAGTAATGATATTTTACTTGTAACATATATTCTACCTTATTTACATATATGAAGTATTACTAATGAATGTAATGAAAATTATTATTTCGATTTTAATAGTATAATATACATATATTTAATAATCCTAATTTACAACAATAATTACCTGCATTATAATCATATATGTATTATCAATATAATATAATACCTATATTTGTAATACTTAATACATATTTTATCTACCACACCCATTTAAACTTTGTCTTTGTGACAATATTGTTCCAGCTTTTTACATTATTAGTAAACATCATTTTTTTGGAGAAAATAAATCTAAATAGATTATTAATTTAGAAAATTCAAGTTATTTGTTCGAATATATATGACGGAAAATTTATAAATCGATTGGAATTGATTTCGTTTCCTTATTTTCACATTGACCTAATTTCATTATATACTTAATACGATTTGCCACGTTTCTAGTAAGGGTGTAATGTAGAGCTTCTGTAATTCAATTTTCGGATTATACATTATAACGCTATTATATCATCACTATTCATGTAAATAACAGTTTAAAAAAGATATACCTACAATATAGTACAGTAAGTGAAAATGATGGAATGAATTTCCATATTTTCTTCTCCAACGTGCTTCATAAAGAGCATAAGAATCTAATATTGTCATTTTTTCTGCTTTTCGGTTCTTAAGGGTTGTCGCAAAAAAACAATCTGATAGAGAATCGAGCTATAAGAAAGAAAGGTCTTATATACTTTTTTGCTAAAATGCATATTTTTCGAGATGTTGCGAACTGAAAATTGCCCCCTAAAATCCTTATTCTTAGACTAGTCCAATCAATGAATGCCCAAAAGGGGATTGTAGAGAACATGGAGGAGGGGAGAATTTTCCTCTTCAGGAATGTGTTGGGCGTAGCTAGGAGGTAAACATATTAAAAGTCCTCACCCTAGCCCCGCCGCTTCAGGGAGGGAGGGATGGAAAGGTTCTTTTTTTCGATTTTTTGCTTATAACTCGGAAACGATGCGTCGTACAGAAAAAGGTAATCTATGCAAAATTAAAGATAATTAAATTTACTAGAAGAATATCATTTTCTTCCTATGTTTAAAACTGACATTTTTTTGCTAGTAGTTTATTACTTGCAATTGTTAAAAAAAACTTGTGCTGCCGGCCGTCAATTCGATGGAACATAGTTTTGGCAGCAACAAAAACGCACCAGCGGGCTAACACCTGGCAAGTGTTAGCCCGCTGGTGCGCCTACAACAGGAGTCGATTTTGTGGAAACAGCCTAAATATACCTAACACAAAAAACAGCCTAAATATAACACAAAAAATGAGAAATTAGTTTTAAGCAAATCTTACAAAAAATAGTGTGACTGGTTCCCGTACCTACTATTATACCTATTTGATTAAATTAGACACGTCTAATAACAGAATGGGATCTGTCCCAAGTAGCACAGAATTCTTTAAGATATCTTTAAGAAGTTCTATTTACTGCCCGCGAGGATATCTTGTATTTATGTACTCTAGAAGTCCTTCCGAAATCAAAATGAGAAATCTTTATATGTGCTCAACTTTTACGCACTGGGGAAAACTGAACTGGGCATTATATAAGAATTTCAACTTGTTAACCCACAGACATCTACTAGAAGTTCTAAAAGGGAATTACCATACAGCTCAATTTTCTAAGTATTATAGAAATCAAATAAAGTATTAAAAGGGAAATAGTATTATATCCTTAACAGAATACTTGTAGATACCTTTTAGAAGTTCTAAAAGGGAATTACCATACAGCTCAATTTTCTATGTATTACAGAGATCAATTAAAGTATTAAAATGGAAATATTATTATTATCGCTAATAGAACACCTATAGAAATCGCAAGAAGAAATTATTTTAATGCATAAAATATGTTTGCTTACCACGTAGTTTGTTACAGAAATTATTCCTAGATGACGCCACGTACAAACCACTGACGATAATCAGTCATGCATTATCTTATACTCATGAATTTATAGAACATTAATAACATTACTGCAACGTTCAAAAAATTCTCTCAGGGATCATCGATTTATTTTCTTTGGTTTGGTTTGGGCCTGATGTCTCATACTGAGATTTTGATTAACCAACATTTCACCAGCTGCCGCTGGAAATTCTATAAGAAGTGTGTGTTGGTACATCTAATAGAAATCCTATAAAGATGTTTTCAGTACCGTTTATATTGGGAAGCGATAAAATACCCGAAAGATTACTACAGGAATTAAATCTGTTTGCAGGATCGATGCGGTACATCTAACAGAAATCCTATAAAGATGTCCTCGGGACCATTTATATTGGCAAACGATAAGATATCCTAAAGATTACTATGGGAATTCTATAGGTATGCAAAAGGCTGCTCACAGGATTCTATACTAATAGCTTTTTTCGATTACCGTGGGAAGTACTATTTAATACTGATATGCTGACATTTACCCATCTTAGGGAACTCTTACAGACCTCTAGAAGATATTTACTAATTCCTAAATTTTTATCCTCAGGATATCTTGAGGAATTAATTGTGCTACTTGGGGTTTTACTTCCACATCCACTGGAAGTATAGTAACGACAAAAATTTTTTTTAAATTTTTTATGGTTCAAATAAATATTCGCCATCCAAAATAGATACTTAATTAATAAATAAATTAATTAGGTACAATGAATATTTCTATCAAAATGGTTTACCGTGGTCGGCTTATAAATCACAGTCACAAAACAATCTTTATTTTACGATACTCGACGTATTTACTAAATAATATTTTGTCATAATATATACATTTCCTTAAATATAAGGCGTGAGTCACTCATAATATATACATTTCCTTAAATATACGGTGTGACTCACTTAAAATGAAGCCACATTTATAACTTTTGTATTTTTTTTTCCGATTTGAATCAAATTTGACTCAAGTATAGAACAAATTAAGATCTACTTAGGACCAGAAAAACATTCGCCTACTACAAAGGCAAAGCCACCTGCGGTACTTACATCAAAATTTGTTTTGGTTATTGATGAGGGATTTCTCATACATAGGCTAATCTGAAAAAGGGCATCCTCAGTTTCTGTAATTTGTGGTGGATGCGTGAAATACATCAAGACCTGCTATATGATTTTTAATTTTTTTCAGCATATTTTGGTACCGCAGGTGCCTTTGTAGCAGGCAGATGTTTTTCTGGTTATAAGTATATCCTAATTTGTTCTATACTTGAGTAAAATTTGATTCAAATCGGAAACAAAATAAAAAACCGCTGCCCAAGGAATCACTACTTCCACATCCAGATTCTCTATCCAAGTCACTCACAACGAAAAAACTTTGTATGTGAAAATAATTGTTTATGGTACTTTAATAATATAATATTTGAAATTTTCTACCCCAAAAACCCATAAAACGATACCCCACATCGGTAGTGGGGAGGGGGGTGGTGATAGGGGGGTGATAGTGAGGGTGGATGAAGTAAAAAAATATTTTGGGGTTTCTGGTTCCTGTACATACACTAAATCACATTTTTGTTTCATCCCCTTTAATAAGGGGGTGGGGGTGGTAATGGGGGTGGCTAATGCTAAAAATTTTTTTGAGACCTTAGCTTCTCTTGTATATACTAAATACCAATTTCATGGACTCTTACCTGCTTGATTGACCTATTTACCCCAAATTTACCCCAATTTACCCCCCAACCCTTCGACGGAACAAGATGAAAATATAATCTAGTTCTAGATCTCGTTAAAGTACATATGTGTACCAAATTTCAAGTCAATATCTTAAACGGTTCCAGAGTAAACGTGCGCACAAAAAAAAGTTGCAGACCGACAGACAGACAGACAGAAATTTCTTTTTTTCGCTCAAACTTAAAATCTCGACGTTTCATGACATTTTAAGCCTATTTGGACAATAAAAATTTTTTTAAATTTTTTTTGTCGTTGCTATACTTCCACTGGACGTGGAAGTAAAAGTTATTCATTTTAAGTGAGTCGCACTGTATATTTAAGGAAATGTATAGATTCGACAAAATATTCCGTTAGTAAATACGTCGAGTGTTGTAAAATAAAGATTGTTTCGTGACTGTGTTTTGTTAGCAGACCACGGTAAACCGCTTTGATAGAAATATTCAAGGTACCTAATTAATTTATTTTACTTCCACATCCAGTGGAAGTATAGTAACGACATAAAAAATTTTAAAAATTTTTATTGCTCAAATAGGCTTAGAATGTCACGAAACGTCGAGATTTTAAGTTTGAGCGAAAAAAAAATTCTGTCTGTCGGTCTGTCGGTCTGTCGGTCTGTCGGTCTGTCGGTCTGTCGGTCTGTCTGCAACTTTTTTTGTGCGCACGTTTACTCTGGAACCGTTTGAGATATTGACTTAAAATTTGGTACACATATGTACTTTAACGAGATCTAGAACTAGATTATATTTTGATCTTGTTCCGTCGAAGGGTTGGGGGGTAAATTGGGGTAAATTTGGGGAAAATAGGTAAATCAAGCAACTAAGAGTCCATAAAATTGATATTTAGTATATACAAGAGAAGCTAAGGTCTCAAAAAAAATGTTGGCATTAGCCACCCCCCATTACCACCCCCACCCCATTATTAAAGGGGATGAAAAAAAAATGTTATTTAGTGTACAAGAACCAGACACCTCAAAACGTTTTTTTACTTCATCCACCCCCCACTACCACCCCCTATCACCACCCCCACCCCGCTACCGATGTGGGGTATCGTTTTATGGGTTTTTGGGATAGAGGATTTCAAATATTATCTTATTAAAGTTCCATAAACAATTATTTCCACATACAAAATTTTTTCGTTGTGAGTGACTTGGATAAAAAATGGGAATGTGGAAGTAGTGATTCCTTGGCAGCGGTTTTTTATTAATTATTTATTTTGGAACCTTTTCACCCCACGTAGCACATTTAAAAATTTAGGAAGCATTTTTTTCTTAGTTTTATTGCTCTAATTTTTCATTAATTCATAATTTTTAAGAATCCTTTTAGATATTGTTAATGGATATTATTACTAACATGCTCCAATTTTTTAGAATCTTTAAAGTAATTATTTTTCATTCTGTATGCATTTTCAATAAGTAATGAAAATTTTCATAATTTTTTTGGAAATTTCACAAAAAATATATATTTTTTAAAAATAATAAGAGTTTAAAAATGAAGCTTATATTTTCCTACGACAAACTGTTCCAGAGATATAAAGGTTTAAAGATGGCGCTTGAGCTCATCCGCAAGAAAGTGTTGAAAATTGAAATGTATCAAAAACTATAAGATTGATAAAAACATGAGAATAAAATGAGACTTATAAAAAAACGAAGAGTATAGGTTTTTATTTTTTTTCCTGGGACAATCTGTTTGAAAAAATTTTGAAACTTTGTCCGTTTGTACGCACATTTGTACTCTTGTCAGTATATAATAGCACCGACTTTGATATTTTTATGGCCTTTTTAATTCACGCTAAACATTTGTAGATAACTATACCACAAGATTTATCCATATATTAAAGATAAAGAAAATATTAAATATGTTTTGCTAACATATCTGGCAAAATATCGCTAAGACCTAGCCAAGTCATAATATAAAAATTGGTTTTAAATCACAGCCAAAACTCTCACATATCTTGTCTAAAGCTAAAAATAAGACTAATAGTCTGGAAAATTTAGTGTTTATAAGTTAACATGTCCGGGTTGTGAGCCTTTTATCTAGTTCAAACTGGTCATGCATTTAAGATAAGATATACTAAACATTTAAGTTTTTTTTGGACTTAAGTTAAATTATATTAAATTGGTTATGTTAAGTAACTTAACATAACCAATTTAATGCTTTCAAATAATTTCTTAGAATCCGATCACTCCTTTCTTGATTTAGAAACTCTAAATAGATTATACATGCAAGAAGGAAGTTTTAAATTAAATTTACTGGAATCACTTTAACCTTCGTAGCTTTGAAGCAATTAAATCGTAATCACCTAATTGTTGTTAAATCATAATCGCGTGTTCAGCGAAGTTTTTTCTATTAACCATTTATGTCCGACTCAGTGGCGCAGTGCTTACGGCGTTAGGCGTGCGACCATGGGATGCCGGGTTCGAATCCTGGCTAGGGTATGGTGTGTGGCGTTTTTCACGTGGACTAGTTCGCGGTTGTGTGAGAGAGAACACAGCTAGTCGCTCTTCTCTCCTGAGTTCGAATCTCAGCTGCGGAAGATGGCAATGTCGTAGGGAATGGTTGTTGTCTATGTGTGCATGTCCTGGGTAAGTGGTGGAATAGCTATAGCTAAACTCCGCCAGGATGTAAATATGACTAAGGTCATTATAAAAATGACACGCTGAGTGTAGAAATTGCAGTAACACTTTAGTTTAGTGACAAAAACAAAATAGAAATTGTTTTAACACACCATTATTAATATTTTTACCTGTCCATTTTGGTTAATGCATATCGTAGAACAGCCAACAGGTAATTTTTCTCCTTCTCTCTTGGTGGCACTTAAAATTATATCGTCCATGTGTAACAAGAATAACTGAAACAAAAACAATTATTTTGTAATCACTATTCTATCCTAAGATTGTTTGTCTTTAGTACTGTTTTCGACGACAGTAAATTCAATATGTCAATACTTTTAACATAATGAAATTATGTGAGAAAGACAGGGCCGGCCTTTAGGGGGTGCGCGAAAAATATTGTTTTGGATTTTACCCCCCAACTCATCAAGTTTGAGATGAACACGAAAAATATTTTTCTTTTGACTTGACCAGAAAAATGGGCGCCTTTTAAAATTTCGCACGAGGCTGCTTGAGGAACTAAGGCCAGCCCTGAAAAAAGATGAGTATAAATTAGTGATTACAGGGGATCAGGGGGTCTAGACTTCGTAGCTCTGTTAAAAACTCCAACCGAAAAATAATATATTTTTTGTTTTGGCCGAATCCAAAATAAATCAATAATAGTTTGGGGGCAAGTGTCTCTCCGTGGGCTACTTAATGATAGAAGGATGGGAGAAGTGTCAATCGCTTCGTTTTAATTTTCTTAATATAGTTCCATTATAAATGATTTTTTTTTTGGCCGCCATCTTGATTTTGGGGCTCTGAGCAATATTTCATCTTATTACCATTGATATTCTTATTCTACAAGTCAAAACGAAGCGATTGACACCACTCCCATAATTCTATCATCAAGAAGCCCACGGGTCCTGATTTTTAAACACTTGCACCCAAACTATAAAACAAATAGATCTAAATGAGAATAATAACGACAGGAAATGGCGGAGATACATACTTCCCATCATGAGGTAGATCAGAATATTTCTGTAACCCAGACAATACGGAGGAGACCTTAAAAAGTAGTGCAAACTAATATAAGGAGAGATACAGGGTTTAGAGGATTAACCCAGAGAAGCTTAATTTTAGTTTATTTTAGAAAATTCATAATACTGTTGTATCTTCTCCTTGATCTAATTGGCATTAGACTTAGTAAATTAAACTTAAGCAATATTTGGTGTTAACAAGTACCTTTGTATTTTGTACAACCAAAGAACACGTAATCAAGATGTTGCGCTACTTATATTTATTTCGGATAAAACTCAGATTTTAAATATGTGAGCATGGTGCGAAAACTTATATTGAACATGTATTTTAGGTCACAATGGGGTCTAAGAGTAAGAGTGACACAAACGGTAGCACATTTGAAACAAGATGCAGACGACAAAAGTTATCCCGGTGTTTACAAGAATTGCAGCACAAGATAACATTGTTTCTGACGCATTGATTTTCCTGAATTTAGTATTATATAGTGCTACAAAAAGAACAACTTATTATGCGAATTGTAATATTTATAAAAAGGAAAAAAATATATTTAAAAACCTGCTTTTAGACTAGTTCACAAGTTCAAAGCCGTGTTAATTCTTGATAATGCTCATAAAAATATGAGTGAGGACTCATTGGATTCGGAACGACATCCAGAAAAATGTGCAAAAGTTTCAAACCCGCACATAAACAATTGCAAAAGTTATAAACAAATGAATATTGAAAAAATAACGATTTTTTTTGCAAATAACTCGAAAACTATTAATATTTAAGAAATTTTAAAGAAAGGTTCTTAAACAGGAAGAAATATCCAATAAAGAAAAAGTCCCAACTCCCGAAACTTTATCTGTATTATTAATAGTTCTAATTTAATGTTGAAAACAGAGCTCTGCGAGGCGAACACTAAGCCGTTACGATGTTCTGAAACCGGCCGTAATAAGTAAAAATATTTCTTTATGTTATTAAATATTAATTCAAAAATTTTTAAAAATTATGGTATTATTTAGACACTTAAAGGAACAATATCTCGTTGGAAAAAAATTTTTTCACCGATTTTTCATAAAATGAGCCTAGTGTTATTTCACAATTTTTTTTAGAATTTGCGTTTATATTTCGAGTCCGATAACTGTTAAACAAAAGCCACTAAAATTATTTTGCTTCATGGAGACCTTATGTCAACTATACTTTATGGTATTATGACATTGCGATGTTTTTAACTGTTATAGTCTATTAGTTATTAATTATTTAACCTAACAAGAAACTAAAAAATGAAAAAGGGAGGTGGAAATTATTTTTTTATTAATTTTAATTATTATTACTGCTTTTATGGTCAAAAATACTATAAGATTACATAAACTTTAAATTTTTGTTGCTATTTGTTTAAACAAATTTTATAAACAGATAGATAAATTACGTATTTTTGAAAAAAAATTTTTGCCATTTTATTTGTTTTAAAATATGACTAAAAAAAAAGAATTTTTCGTAACAATTTTTTTTATTTGTTTATAGTCATTTTTTTCCTTTTTTCATTATTTAAACGAATTATGAAGGAAAAATTTTATTCTTAAAATTTATTATTTGCAATTCTCTACAAGATGGAAAAAATAAAAAATGTTGTTGTTGTTAATTTATTTGTTTATTTAATAAACAGTTTGTTATTAACAATCGCTGAATGTGTTTATATTCTTTTGTAGATAAAAAAAATAACAAAAACAACCATAAATATCTCAAAAAAAAAAATAATATTTTTTATAAAATTATAAATTTAATTTTTTTTGACATGTTTATATATACAACTATTTTTGTTATTTTTTTTTCTATCTAAAAAAAATATAAACACATTCGGCGATTGTTAATAACAAATTGTTTATTAAATAAACAAATAAATTAACAACAACAAAATTTCTTTTTTCCACCTTGCAGAGAATTGCAAATAATGAATTTTAAGAATAAATTTTTTTTCTTAATAATTTGTTTAAATAATGAAAAATTGAGAAAAAAATGATTATAAACAATTAAACAAATTTTTTAAGATTTTTTTTTTAATCATAACATTTTATAACAATTAAAATGGCAAAAATTTCAAACACGTAATTTATCTATTTCTTTATAAAATTTATTTAAACAAATAGCAATAAAAATTTAAAGTTTATGTAATCTTATAGTATTTTTTAATATAAAAACAGTAGGTAATAATAATTAAAATCAATAAAAAAAAAATTCAACCTCTCTTTTTCATTTTTTAATTTTTTGTTAGGTTAAATAATTAATAACTAATAGATTATAACAATTAAAAACACCGCAATTTCATAATCCCATAAAGTATAGTTGACATAAGGTCTCCATGAAGCGAAATAATTTTAGTGGCTTTTGTTTAACAATTATACGACTTGAAATATAAACGCAAACTCTAAAAAAATGTGTTAATTAACAATAGGCTAATTTTATCAAAAATAGGTGAAAAAATTTTTTTCCAACGGGATATTGTTCATTTAAGTGTCTAAATAATGCCATAATTATTAAAAAATTTTAAATTAATATTTAATAACATAAAAAAATATTTTTACTTATTACGGCCGGTTTCAGAGCATCGTAACGGCTTAGTGTTCGCCTCGCAGAGCAATATTAAATTAAAATTATTAATATTAGAGTCCGAAGTCGGAACTTTTTTATTGAAAATTTGGTGTTCTCTTTAAAAAATCTCTTTTTAAAATTTCTTAAATATTAATAGTTTTCGAGTTATTTGCAAAAGACGAAACTCGTTATTCAATCTTAATTTGTTTATAACTTTTGCAATTGTTTATGTGCGGGTGTGAAACTTTTGCACATTTTACTTCCAATCCAGTGGAAGTATAGTAACGACAAAAAAATTTTTTAAAAAATTTTATTGTTCAAATAGGCTTAGAATGTCATGAAACGTCGAGATTTTAAGTTCGAGCAAACAAAAATTCTGTCTGTCTGTAACTTTTTTTGTGCGCACGTTTACTCTGGAACCGTTTGAGATATTGACTTGAAATTTGGTACACATATGTACTTTAATGAGATCTAGAACTAAATTATATTTTCATCTTGTTCCGTCGAAGGGTTGGGGGGTAAATTGGGGTAAATTTGAGGTAAATAGGTAAATCAAGCAGGTAAGAGTCCATAAAATTGGTATTTAGTATATACAAGAGAAGCTAAGGTCTCAAAAAAAATGTTGGCATTAGCCCATTACCACCCCCACTCCATTGTTAAAGGGGATGAAAAAAACATGTGATTTAGTGTGTGTACAAGAACCAGAAACCTCAAAATATTTTTTTTCTTCATCCACCCCCCACTACCACCCCCCACCCCACTACCGATGTGGGGTATTGTTTTGTGGGTTTTTGGGGTAGAGGACTTCAAATATTATATTATTAAAGTTCCATAAACAATTATTTCCACATACAAAATTTTTTCGTTGTGAGTGACTTGGACAGAAAATCTGGATGTGGAAGTAGTGATTCCTTGGGCAGCGGTTTTTCTGGACGTCGCTTCGTTCCGAATCCAATGAGCCGTCACTCGTATTTTTACGAGCTTTATCAAGAATTAACACGGCTTTGAACTTGTGAACGAATCTATTTAAACAATTTCAGAGTCATACATTTAAAACTATTGAGTTTTTCTAGGAAACCAGGTTTTTCCTTGACAATACTTATCAGCAGGGGATGATATTCTGGTTTGAAGGGGGGGTGTAAGTATATTGTATCCATCTGAGGAAAGGTTGTGAGGGAAATATCAGAGAAGAAGAAATTTTTTTTTTGATTTTCGCACAAGTAAATTTTTTTTCTTTTTTTAGTTTTAAATAGCCTAGTATCATTCTATAAAGCTGTCTCTAAAAGAATATCAAACAAATTTTTCAATCTGTTTAGGGATATAGGAGAAATCCTCGAATTACGTTCACGAAACCGCTCACCTTAATCTATCGAACATGATTACCTTATAGAACGGTATATTCGCTCCATCTGCCGTTCCTTCTAGTTCTCTGACGTACTGCGGAAAATTTGCCTTTAAACAGTTCAATGTATCCTCATAAGCTTTCCGGCCTTCCGGTGTTTCATATGCTGGTATATATTCTTCATTTAGGGTTTTAGAGCTGTTCACGAAGCTGTGAATGAGGCCTGAGAATGTTCTTCCCTGAAATAAGAAAGTAAATTAAAGGAAAATAATAGTTATTAAAAGTTTATTTGGCTGTGTATTTCAGAAGCGCTGTCGACAATAATAGTTATTCTGACAGTTTTGAACAGCTTATGTCTAATTTTAAATCTGCAGCGGTTTTCTTCAGTGAGCTTTTCCTGCCACAGCAGTGAACAAACTAGCCATTGCTTTATTGCTTTATTATTAGTTTATCATATTCTTAATATTTAAGATTTATTTGTTAAGCACGTGGAAATCTTATATACGCCATGCCCCAATAAATCTGCTACGCTGGTAAGAGTAGGGCCTTTTTAAAAATGTATCTCGGGCTCGCTGCCCTCCGGCCCTTCATTTTGCCACGGCTCCCCGATATCGTATATGTTCGATTGCAAGGTCATGTTATTAAACAAAATCAACATTGACCTTACTAAATGCCGACTTATCAATTATCTGGAGTATTTAAACAATAAAGAAATGAAGGTCGAAGAGTGTCCACCCTGACAAAAAGGAGTTGTATAGGTACTGAAATGTCTATCCGGGCACCGAATAAGATAAGATAAGGAAAAGAAGCCCAAGGTGCTGCCCATTGGAAGCGTCTCCAAGAGCCCCGCTGCGTGGTGGATTTGTATTTCGGATTGTATAGATATTAAATAATAATAATAAATGGTCTTTTATTAGGCGAAGTTTAGTTAATACAACTATTCTTACACTTGACCTAAAACGTACATAAAATATAATTTCAAAAAATATAAACAAGTAATAAAAATGCAGACATAAAGATTGCACAACTGAGTAGGTAATAAATTAAATTGAATTGCAAAATAACTCACTTGGCCAAACGGCAAACAGAAAAAAGAAATGAAAGAAAGGGGAAATATGAATATATGTACACAGCAATACACACACATATATATATATATATATATATATATATATATATATATATATATATAAAAGAATTATTATAATCATTATTATTTCTTCAACAAACATTTTTTAAGATTTCTCTTAAAGCTACTAATGCCAAGTTCTTTAAAATTTTCATTGATATCATTAATTATATTTGGTACCTGGTATGAAAAGGAAGACCGAAATTTGGTTGTCGAATTTAGAGGTATATTAAATTGGTTAGGGGTGCGGATATTGACATTATGCAGAGTTGTGAATTTAAGTTTACTATCTATATGCAAACCAAGGATTTTAGCAGAATCTACGATAAGCAAATTATGTTCTCCTCTTATTATATTAATATGTTCTGCTACCTGCAGTCTACTATTCTTGTTACCAAATAATAGTAACTTAGATTTTACAGGGTTTATATGTAAATTATGATTTTTAGATTGCGATATAATATTTATTAAATCCTATTGGCGAACTCGACATCTTTTAGATAAAAAAATTTATAAACTTGAAAATCATCAGCATAAAAATGATAATTACAATGACGAATCGAATGAAATATATCTGATGTGTATAATATAAAAAGCAATGGTCCTAGTATTGACCCTTGAGGAACACCCTTATTTGGAAGGCGCGATGGAGAAGAGTTATTGTTGACAACTACTCTTTGTTTCCGACACGTTATTACAATTAAAAAAAAAGATATGCTTATATCATTAAATCAGTAATATACTAGAAATTAATAATTCATGATTAATTGTGTCAGATGCCCTTGAAAAGTTGAGCAGGACAAGAGCTGTAACCTGCTTAGTATCCCATGCCTTAAAAATTTCATCCCCAACTTCCATATTTGTAAGTTTTGTGCATTTTTATTGTTTTTGTTTCATTTGTTTATTAAATAAATATTGCTTTGTTAAAATTGGTTGGATTTAATCCGCCGTCTTCCATCAGATCCCATTAACTTTATAGTCCGGGAGCCCGTGTATAAAATGGCTGACTATCCGGCGAACTTTGAAAATATGAAAAATGGATTGTTCTTATATAAGTTAGCAATTAATGGACCGTCAGCTGGTTGGGTGGCGGTGGGGGTGACTGTCAAAGGGTTGAAAACGTAAGAAAAATTAAGAAAAAAAACTATCCGGCGAACGCTGAAACTTATATGAGGGGAAGATTATGTTATATAATGAAAGTAGAACATAGTCAGCTGGACGGGGGGCGGTGGATTTACCGTCAGCTGATCGATCAAACAGGTCCAAAAACATGAAAAATTTAAATTATTCGGCGAACTTTAAAATTTGGGTATAAGATAATACTTACACTTAGATTCACGAAAAAATAGTCAGCTGCAAGTATGTGGGTGGAAAAGTCGTCAGCTGGTTAAAAACAGTGCCGAGTGTTGATCACCTGCGAGGCAGCGCGCATCACCTTTCTTGCATCAGCTGACGACTTTTCCACCCACATACTTGCAGCTGACTGCGTTTATCGTTAATCTTAGTATGAATATTATCATATACCTGAATTTCAAAGTTCGCAATAAAGATTTAATTAGTAATATCGATATTGATAACATGTTAGAAAACGTGCGTGCGGCACTCCCGAGTTTATTTTTTTTAATTTGATTAAATATCCAATTTATTATTAATATACATTATTTTATGAGAATACAAATTAATACATTCTATATTTCAAAATTATACAGGATGATCTGCTCAGAAAATTTATTTAGCTTACTGAAAATAAAAATAAATTTATTCGGCTTCCGATAACAGATCTTCCTCATTCTCATTTTCATCCAACTCATCACTCTCTTGATGCTCAGTGGGTGAAAGATCGTTTTTTTCTTTGTCACTCGCATCTAAAAAAAATTATTATTTATAAAAAATTGATTAAGATTATAATAGGATGAAAAGTGAAAAGCACAAAAGTTTGAATAATTTACCAGAGGAGAACCTAAATAATGTCGTTAACATAATAGGGAAGTTTGTTTGCACGGTGTATGGGTTTAAAGCTATAAAAAACGTTAATGATGCTCGTGTAGCTACCTTCACTAGGGTGTATAAATTTTAGAGTAAATGATAACGAATTTCGGTTACCACACAAAAATTTTGATGCATCTCTCTCGCCTCCGTCGAAATCGGAACTTGTACAGCACGTTTTAAGAACTGTATATGTATGTATACGATTTGGAACAGCGCACACAAACAAGTGCCAAACAAGTGCCATCTACATTAGATCCCTTAGTTATGGGTGACAGCTTGAGGAAAACAAATTTAACTTGCAAGTGGTTTGATGGAGATCAATTACTTCCGTAAGTGGAAATGATTATCCAAGATGCCACAAATACTGAAGGTATTATATCATTTGTGCTTTTCACTTTTCATCCTATTATAATCTTAATCAATTTTTTATATATAATAATTTTTTTTAGATGCGAGTGACAAAGAGAAAAATGATCTTTCACCCACTGAGCATCAAGAGAGTGATGAGTTGGATGAAAATGAGAATGAGGAAGATCTGTTATTGGAAGCCGAATAAATTTATTTTTATTTTCAGTAAACTAAATAAATTTTCTGAGCAGATCATCCTGTATAATTTTGAAATGTAGAATGTATTAATTTGTATTCTCATAAAATAATGTATATTAATAATAACTTGAATATTTAATCAAATTAAGAAAAGAAACTCGTGAGTGCCGCACGCACGTTTTCTAACATTAAGTTATCAATATCGATATTACTAATTAAATCTTTATGGCGAACTTTGGAATTCGGGTATATGATAATTTTCATACTAAGATTAACGATAAACATAGTCAGTCACATACTTGCAAGTATGTGGGTGGAAAAGTCGTCAGCTAATGCAAGAAATGTGATGCGCGCTGCCTCGCAGGTGATCAACACTCGGCACTGTTCTGTACCAGCTGACGACTTTTCCACCCACATACTTACAGCTGACTATGTTTTTCGTGAATTTCAGTGTAAATATTATCTTATACCCAAATTTTAAAGTTTGCCGAATAATTTAAATTTTTCATGTTTTTGGACCTGTTTGATCGATCAGCTGACGGTAAATCCACCGCCCCCCGTCCAGCTGACTATGTTCTACTTTCATTATATAACATAATCTTCCCCTCATATAAGTTTCAGCGTTCGCCGGATAGTTTTTTTTCTCAATTTTTTTTACGTGTTTTCAACCCTTTGACAGCCACCCCCACCGCCACCCAACCAGCTGACGGTCCATTCATTGCTAACTTATATAAGAACAATCCATTTTTCATATTTTCAAAGTTCGCCGGATAGTCAGCCATTTTATACACGGGCTCCCGGCCTATTACAGTTATAGCACGTTTTAGGTGTGACAATGTAAATGACCAATAAATTTGATTTGATTTATCTAGTTTTAAATATATAGGATTACGTAGTGGATATACCATCCTTCGGAGGGGATGTAAAGCAGGCGGTCCCTTGTCTATTAAATGTTAGGCAAGTAAAAGATCCCTACTTTTCGAAAGAGAAGAGGTTCGGAAAAGTTTCCAGGCAAAATTTCCTCCTGGCGTCTGTGATAGGCCCTGGTAGCGGAAATAAGCTGACGTTAAATAAATAGATTTAAAAAAACATTCAGTTCTAAATGTTCCTGTTTTTACTATGTGTTAAGTGAATCCATAAACCTTTAGAAGAAAAGGTCTTGTATTATGCATATTTGGTATATCCATCATTCATAGAATGCAACATACCAGTTCCCAAGTATAAATTTGTAATAAACTTTGTTTAATGCTAATGAAAGACAGTAATTAATCTTTGGTTAAGTATATTATTGCTATATTAGGGCAAACAAACCGAAATAGATGTGTAAATATTTTTCACAATGTCCTGGCTTTGAACTTAATCTATTACAAATAGATTTTAAATTTATTATCAGACCTTCAACAAATACCTCGTATTTAATATTCATTCTGTATCATTGTACACATAAAGTCTCTAATAAAACGTAAGTGTTTAAACTGTATTATATTCATGTTATACTACCAAAGGTACCCATTCTTCGAACGGACAAAGTATTTGGTCGTTCAAAATGATAGAATATCTCTTTTAGATACCTACTATCATCATTTTTATTACAGTCAAATTGGTTTTAATTAATTTTTCATTCCACTAGAAATATTATTGTTGATTCTTATGTATTATGACCTCCAAATTACGAAAAAAATATTTGCGCACAAAAATTCCTGATATGCACTTTTTGACGAGCTTTAACGGATTTTCTACTTATCTGCTTAATATATCTTGTACTAGTAATCGAATAGGAATATTAAAAATACTGGCTTATTTGAAATAAAATTCTTAAAATATATAGACCTGTCTGATATGTATCTTGGAAAAAAAATGGAAAACACCAAAAATGGCCGAAAAAGTCAATATTGAAAATATTGATAACAAAAAGTAAGTAGTTTCTTTATCAAAGTTGACAAAAATAAAACTGATCTATGGTCGAATATAATGCACCAAACCCAGACGCTGTAAGTTAAATAGAACGGTCAAAGATGACGGACGAAATAAAAATTTTAATTCTTCGTCAAGTATCAAGGAGGCATTGTGCGTCACTTTTTTTTCCTTCGATTATAGGTTTTGTTTATGTACTTTAAGAGAATAAATTTCAGATTTTACTCGTAAAAGTGTGTTACGTATGATATTGATAAACGGAAAGAAAAATAACAGGAGTAATAGTTTTAGATTTAAAAAAGAGCATTTGAGACAATTGACAGAAGTATTTTGTTAGGTAAGCCGAATAAGTTTGGAATTAATAGTGTGGCATTTAAATGGTATAAAGGGTGTCCCGCCGGGAACTGCATCCATCGATCGATATTAGGCTAGTGCCAATACCTTTTTGAAATTATTAACAGGCAAGGACCAGCCGGAGAATTTAATTAAGGTTATAAAGAAGAGAAAAAACAAAAATTAAACACGAGATAAAGTGAAATTGTGAAATGGGGTGCTGTTTGGGGGTTGAAAGTATTTTTTTGCGATTTTTGGCGAAACGTGACCTTCCAGCGGAAAATGTCTTTCACAAAAGTTGTAGATAATAAAAGAATCTAAAACTTTTATATAAGGCATTTTCCATCATAACCTCAAATTTTTCGAAAAAATGGCGGAAAACCGATTTTTCGGTTTTTTATTTTTCTCTCTTGTAAAAATAATTCAATTTATATGAAATTTTGTGAAAGTATACACCTTTTTGCATTGAATAAGCATGATTTTTTTGGAATCTGGGAAATAAGTAGTTTCCGAGATATTTACATTTTTCGAAAAAAAAAACAAAATCTTCCACGAAAAACTTTATTGGTGTTTTTTTTCGATTTAAATATTCTATCTTAGCTCATTTTAACCGTTGAAATGTCTACTTTAAAATGGTCTTACATGTTGATGGTTTGTTTTTCATGAAACCGTTTAAAATTGAGAAAAACCAAAAACATGACTTTTCGGATCACGAATTTTTCAATATTATATATTATTTTCAATACTTTTTAATTATTTATGTAAATAATAGATTAAATTTCAATAACAGAATTTACTTCAATGTAATATTACTAAAGTTAATGAATTTAATTGAAGAAAGTGGGCAAAAACATTCTGAAATTTAAGTTTTTCATGGCAATGCACGTACCTACTGAAAGTCGTATAGCTCATTAAAAATTTGCAAAATGAATAGTACATTTCGCTCAGATGCAGAACATAAAAAAAAAAGTGAAAAAAAATCAAAATTCAAATTCAAAATTTTGAAATTAAGTCAAGCTAGGAAAAAATAAAAATTACAAATGGATAGATTACTTATTTATGAACAAAAAATGTCCTAACAAAATTTATCGCTAAAGCCACGGTATTCCCGGAAAAAAAAAATAGTCAAGTAACGTTAAACCTCGGAGCGAGATCCATGGCTGCACGCGCTTAAATACGCATGACTGTGACATCTACGCACTGAATTACATGTCACTAAATCAGAATTTGTTCAATCTATATGAGTTTTGGTTCATTTAAAAGATGGAAATTGTAGCTTTCCGATGCTTTTTTGTTTTAAAGGATACAAGCAAAGGATGGATACGAAAAATATACTTCAGATCATGATAAGAAATTGCAATTTTCATGATCTTATCCTTACAACTATGAAAATATCGTTGATTGTTTTGAATATAAATTCTTGGATTTTTCCAATACATTAACAAATGTATAAGGAATCCATTGGATATAGCAGAAATGTGGATATGTGTACCTGTAATAAATATAATACGGTAAAGGCACGTCAAAATTCATTCGAGCGATTCAGAGGCCATGTGTGGTGCCTGTGTGTGCATTAGTAATTATATATTTTCCCTCCATACTAACTATTTATCCTCCTATTCACTAAGAAAAATGTGTATTCGTTAGAACAGCTAAGAATTTTTAGAGGTGCAATAGTATGCATTTAACCGCGCTTGGCCGCGCAGTTACTTCACTATTTTTTTTTCAGGAATACCGTGGCTTTAACGAAAAATTTTATTACGAAATTTTTTGTTCGGAAACACATGGTCTATCTACCTGTATTTTTTATTGTTTCCTACCCTGACTTAACTTCAAGATTTTGAAAAAATGGATGAACAAATTTTTTTTTGTACTTTTTTTTATGTTCTGCACCCGAGCGGATATTCTATACACCTTCACGAACTCATTAAAAAAAAATTATTCAATTTGCAAATTTTTTAGGTAAATACCTTCATCGACAGGGCTATACGACTTTCAGTACCTACGGTGCATTGCCATGAAAAACTTAAGTTTCAGAATGTTTTTGCCCACTTCCTTCAATTAAATTCATTCAACTTTAGTAACATTACATTGAAGTAAATTCTGTCATTGAAATTTAATCCATTATTTACTTAATAAAAAAATATTGAAAATAATATATAATATTGAAAAATTTGTGATCCGAAAAGTCATTTTTTTGGTTTCTCTCAATTTTAAGCGGTTTCATGAAAAATAAACCATCCACATGTATAGACCATTTTAAAGTAGACATTTCAACGGTTAAAATGAGCTGAGATAGAATATCGAAACCGAAAAAAACACCAATAAAGTTTTCCGTGGAAGATTTTTTTTTTTTTTTTTTAGAAAAATATAAATATCTCAGAAACTATTTGTTTCTCAGATTTCAAAAAAATTATACTTATTAAATGCAAAATAATGTATACTTTCACAAAATTTTATGTAAATTGAGTTATTTTTACGAAAGAAAAAAATAAAAAACCGAAAGAGGTTTTTCGCCATTTTCTCGGAAAATTTGTGGTTATGATGAAAAATGTCTTATACAAAAATTTTGGATTTTCTTATTATCTACAACTTTTGTGCAGGACATTTTTCGCTAGGAGGTCACGTTTCACCGAAAGTCGCAAAAAACCACTACAGCACAATTTCACTTTATCTCGTGTTTAATTTTTGTTTTTTCTCTTCTTTATAACCTTAACTAAACTAAACTCTCCGGATGGTCCTTGCCTGTTTTTTTTCAGCATTCAGAATCCGCTTTGGCACCAGCCTATATAGAAAAAGTACGTACCGGAAAATTTTGAAAATTTAGAGAATTACAAGTGTCAGTATGGCCAATCCAAAGAAAATAATTGCAAGCATTTGGTGCTTCCGCTTCTACCGGAAGTCGATACCAACTTGCTCTATATTTTGAAGTTTTTGAAAACAGTCGAAAACATGTAGCATACCTACTCTATCCCCAAACCCAGCTGTTTCAGAGATAACTGACATTTTATTAAAAATTGTAACGATTTGCAATAACCTTTATAACTTTTTTCGCGTAAAAGATCCTCATTTACTTTTTGGCACGCAGAAAGACCAAGGGCGGATCTGGACCTTGAGCTTGGGGGGGTAACACTGAACCCAAAATTTTTTTGAAGAGCGGGGGGAAGTCCGAAAAAAAAATTTTTCATCCCAAAATTTTTTGAAGAGCGGAGGGGAGAAAATTTTAAAATGAAAGTTTCTTGGGGGGGGGGGTAATTACCCTGTTAAAAAATTTTTCTTCCCAAAATTAACAAAAATCATAACATTTTAAAACAAAAGTTGATGATTTACAGAATCTTGGGGGGGTAATTACCCCGTTACCCCCCCCATAAATCCGCGCCTGAGAAAGACCATAAGGTGAGCTACGTTCTACAGTTTAAAGAAACTCAATAACAATATACCAAGTATTGGGTTTCTTACGTTACATATTGTCAACTTCGAACAGCGAAAACTTGTTTAAATGCAACACCCTGTACTTTTTGCATTAAATTTTGTAAAATTAAATTCCGCTTTTTCCCCGTGTAGGAGATTAACTAACGACTTTTTGAATTATTTACGATTTTCTTAGAAATTCTGCAGTTCCCGGTGGAACACCCTGTATATGATCATATAGACTCTAGACGACCTCCCTATCACCTCTTTAAAAACTTAAACCTGTATATTGACGCATATCAATAAATAATAAATTATTAACTTTATAACTTCGACATTTATTAAACATTTTAATAGCCAACGTTGAGACAATTATTAGAGGCATAATTACTAAAATCATTATAATGAAAATTTTGAATATTAAATGACGATAATTAAGTGACACGTGTTTAAAAGAAGTTTGTTTTGCGGTCAGAGCGTGTTTCACAGTGATAATACAATGTTGTATTGGCACTTTTTAATAGCTATGTAACTAGGTGATTTAGTAAATTAGCAATGTCACGTGATATTAATTATATTCTCATAATTTGAATAATTTTATGTAATAGTTGTCTGCAACTGCCGACTACTGTTATTAAAACTACTTAAATCATAAGCTGGCTCTCATCAGTATAATGAAAATTAACTGGATTAATTGGTGTACTCATATAGGTTGTTCCGAAGATTAACTATTTCCATGTTCATTACTAGTCTTGAATCGTAATTTGATGGCAAAATTCTTACATATTCCTTAGGGTGGAGTCAAAATAAATTTTGAATGGAGTTATGCGATTTCATTATTTTAATTTGTTTTCGATGTGACAAGAGCAATGAGAAGTTTTGGATTAAATCTGTTCATTGCTTTATATAAAATTTAGACAATTTAGTCGGGAATCTCAGCTCCAATTTAAGGCTTATTTTTTGATGCCTAAGTACCTATCAAACATACGGCTGAAAAGTATCGTACTCGATGTAAAATTGTCTGCTGAATGCGAATTCGGAGGGCGCATAAAAATCGGGGATTGCCTTCAACCCTTAATCGGCGAATTTGCCCTCATTTCGGAAATTGTGAAAAATTAAATTTTTAATATATAACTTGCTTTTTCTCTCACAAAAAATAAGCTAAAAATCTATTTTTTTTTTCTTCAAATTGTAGCACACAGTGCATTTAATGCAACAGTGTAGTCAAAACACATCTAATACTTATAGAAATTTTAGAAAAAAACATGTAGTGAACTTCTACGCAGCCGGCGCATTGCAAAATGTAGCCTGCGAGTTTTTTTTTATTTTGGGCAATTGACAAAAACTAGATCGTACGAAATTACAAGAAAAGACCAAAATTATTTTTAGTGATTGATTCATACTGATATTTTGAGTGAAACGGAAGATATGCTTTTTTTAAATTTGGCCGTCCTGCGAACAGTTGAACGAGTTGAAACCAACGTATGCGGGCACCCTTTTGCATTAGATTTAGTTATTTGATAGTGTATTAATAGGAACAATATTCTTGTGTTTGATTTTATCGGCTTAATTTTGTTTAAAAGATATAGTTATTAATACAGTTGTTTAGAATTCCTTAGGTTTAATTACTTCTACATCATGGAAGTAGAGTAACAATAAAAAAATGGGATTTATTTTGTTCAAATAGGATTAAAATGTCATCAAACGTTGAAATTATAAGTTGGAACAAAATTTTAAAAACCAGTCAGTCCGTCTTGTCTGTAACTTTCTTTGGGCGCACGATTACTCTGGAATAGTTCATGATATTGACTTGAAATTTGGTACTCTTACAGTACATCTACACGTTATATAATTAGATTATTATATATTGATATTATTTCGTTGAAGGGTAAATGTGGGTAAAGGGCGAAAACGAGTAAAGCAAACAAGAGTTTATAAAGTTGGGATTTAGTGTTTGTACAAGAAGCCAAGATCTCAAACATTTTTTGGCATCAGCTACCCCACTACCACCCGCATTACCACCGCCACAACATTATTAAATGTGATTTAGATTGTGTACAAAACACATCAATTTTTTTTTAACTTCAGCCAACCCCACTACGGAGGGGATGCGTGGTAATGGAGACCTGGAAGAGTCTTGGGTGGAAAATCTGGATGTGGAAGTAGTGATTCCTTAGGCAGTGGTTTGTATTTATATCAACTAAGCGAAATACATTACAATTAATAATTAGAAATGATTATAATTATAAGTACATTTAGCTAACACAATAATAATGCAACACCAGTTCTCCAGTTCTCTTGCAAAAACACCTCTTGTTGCAAATATTATTCTTACACTTGCAAACGACTACTAAGAAGTGACTGGCTTCGATTTTTTTCTTTCACATGGTAGATATCAGTACACCTTTTGTTAATGTCTAATCATACTGAAGAACATCTGGAAGTTTTGTAGACATGTTACCTGTTTTCTTCCAAATAAGAAGTGTATAGGCACATATCTTCAGTAGGTAGTAAAACTCGCTCTTGCAGTTTAAAAATAAATGTGCCCTTAGTTCTTTAAGGCTTACGTGGAAATATGTGTGACCATAGATGCATTTGAAAAATATGGAGCCAGTGTTTATAAATTCCTGATGTTGCAATCCTCCATGTCATTTATATATTTTGTCAGAGGATTAAGTGTTTCCCAATTTTCAGTTGCCGTCTTAAATTCTGTCTTTTTTCCCTCTCTAAATGTCTAGCTTGTGTTATCCCAGGTCGCTATAAGGAGAAGAGGTATGAGTGCCTGTTGCTGCGTCTTCAACTATTTTATTGCAGAAAAAAATAGAAATCGATGAACGTTTGAAGCCACAATTTTACTTTCATTTTGCTGTACAAAAACAATGACAACAAAAAAATATCTGTTACGTGCCACTATTGCTGCTCTTCCAAATCACAAAATTTTAGTATGGAGAATATAACTATATCGGCTTCCTCGTGGTTATGAATCTTCGCATTATTCAAGATATAAGCTTATTATAATTATGGTAATTTCTAATTATTAATTGTAATCAGAGCTGGGCGAGCACTCCTAAAAAGTGCTCGCGAGCACTAAGCACTAAGCATTCAAAAAAAGTGCTTTATTTTTTCGAGCACTAAGCACTGTTAATAGTAGAGCGCTCGCAATTACTAAGCACTCTAAAAAAGTGCTTTAAATTCAGGAGCACTAAGCACTAAGCACTTTTTAAAAATTTAAATAATGGAGTATCTAGTGATTGAGGCTAGAATTTCATTGAATTTATGTGTTATTTATAAAAAAAGTCAACAAAAACAACCTAGAAAGAAATTGAGAGATTTTTGAGAGGAAATATGTTACAGGAAAAACTTGTTTCTAGTGCCAATGAAAGTTCAGATGTGAAATTTAAACGTCGGCGGCGTATATCTCAAAGTAGATATTTTTGCTAAAATTATGATTAAAATAATTAAATTGAACCAAAGTGCATAATAACATGATAACAAAACATCAATAGAATAGAAATATATATATATTTTTATTTTTCATATTATTTCTTTAATTCATTTTTACTTCCACATCTAGTAAGTATAGTAACGCAAAAAAAATTATTGTTCAAATAGGCTAGAATATCATGAGACGTCGAGATTTTAAGTTTGATAAAAATAATTCTGTCTGTCGGTCAATCCGTCAGTCTGTAACTTTTTTGTGCGCTCGTTTACTCTGGAACCTTTTAAGATATTGACTTGAAATTTGGTACACGCATGTATTTTAACGAGATCTGGAACTAGAATATTTTGATCTCGTTGAAAGATTGGGGGATACATTGGGGTAAATGGGGATAAATAGGTAAATCAAGCAATAAGAGTCCGTAAAATTGGTATTTAGTATATATATAAAAAATTTTTGGCATTGGCCACCCTCATTGCTACCCCCCACTTCATTATTAAATGGGGTGAAAAAAAAAATGACATTGTAATTTAGCGAGTATGCAAGATCCTAAGGCCTCAAATTTTTTTTTACTTCGGCCACCCTCACTACTACCCCACCTCCAGTGGAAGAATACTGATGCGAAAAAATTTTTTGAAAATTTTCAATGTTCAAATAGGCTTAGAATGTCATGAAATGTCAATATTTTAAGTTTGGGCAAAACATTTTCTGCCTGTCTTGTCGGTCTATTTGTTGGTCTTGTAACTTTTTGGTGCTCACAATTACCTTTTAAGATATTGACTTAACACTTGGCACACGTATGTATTTTAAGGAGATCTGGAACTAGATTATATTTTGATCCTATTCCGTTGAAGAGTTGAGGGTAAACTCATGGGATAAATGGGGGTAAATAGGTAAATCAAGCAAGTAAGAGTCCATGAAATTGTTATTTAGTAAATATAAGAAGCCATGGTTTCAAAAAATTTTTTTGCATTAGCCACCCCTATAGCACTCCCACCTCATTATTAAAGGGGGTGAAAAAATATTCTGATTTAGTGTACCTATGTACAAGAATCAAAGTCATCAAGAATTTTTTTCACTTCATTCACCCCCACCACTACTACCGATGTGGCATATCATTTATTGGGTTTTCGGGGTACACGATTTCAAATATTATATTATTAAAATTCCGTAAACAATTATTTCCACATGGTGGTGTGCAAATATAGTATTTTCGTTGTAAGTCTTGTATAGGAAGTCTGGATGTGGAAGTAGATTCCTTAGGCAGCGGTTCTTTAAAATTATTTTAATCATAATTTTGGCAAAAATACTACCTTTGAGATACGACGTTAAAATTTTGTTGACATTAGAAACAACTTTTTCCTGTAACAATCTCCTCTCAAAATACTTATATTTTACTTTTGGCACAAATTTACATTTCCTTATTTGTTAACCATCCTGTACGTTATTTTTCTCTACGGCTGAGGACTTCTCGTAAGCAAAACATTTTATGAAGAGTGACTTTTTCTCTAAAAATGCAAAATAAGAATGCAAAATAACAAAGATTGCAAGTATAGTTAGGTGGTAGGTCCGTCTGGGGACACAGTGTAATGCTGCATACTATTCTGATTTACACCTCAGTGGAGAATTATTTTTTATAACCCAGTGAAATTAAACTTTTGTGATCTAACAAAATATATCCTTCATTTTAATTGATTTATTTTGGTGTTTTAAAGAAAATATTAAAAATCGACAACGAGATCACTGCGGCATAAAAAATTATTCAAGGTCAAAGTTCACAAAAACGGTTTTTTGCGAATATAGCGCTTTCTATGGCTCGGAGGACAACGAACGGTTTAGGCACTGTACGTAAAAAATGAATAAAATATTTTTCGTTAAATTTAATCGGACTTAAACTAAGGGAGATATAGGTGATAAGTAAAAATTAAGAAATTTCCATAAAATTTGAGATTTTTCGGAAATTGCCGATTTTGACCAGTTTCGCAATTCCGGATTGTCTGGCGAAATCCAAAATCGGATCCGCCAGGTCGATTTACATTTTAGGTGGTTGTTCGCGAGTGTTATAGAGGGTGCATCTTAGACATTGCTCGATCTACTATATGTACAACGAACGGTTTAGGAATTGTACGTAAAAAATGAATAAAATATTCTTCGTTCAAAATTTGATTATCTTTCATTTTCATAATAAATTTAGTTAATGTAATATATACAAGAAAAAATATCCAATCAAAATTACTGTACTGTACAATAAAAATTTGTATGATGTGCTTACACATTATACACTTTCCATAAAATTTGAGATTTTTCGGAAATTGCCGATTTTGACCAGTTTCGCAATTCCGGATTGTCTGGCGAACTCCAAAATCGGATCCGAAAGGTCGATTTACACAAGAATAATTTTTTTTTAGGTGGTTGTTCGCGAGTGTTATAGAGGGTCCTTAAAATGCATCGTAGTTCTCGGACTAATAAAAAATGGAAGAGATCATTTTTATGCTGAATTTCATTATCTTTCATAATAACCTCAATTGGCCTCCGAGCCATAGAAAGCACGATATTCGCAAAAAAACGTTTTTTGTGAACTTTGACCTTAAATAATTTTTTATGCCGTAGTGATCTCGTTGTCGATTTTTAATATTTTCTTTAAAACACAAAAATAATTTGATTTAAAAAAAAATGAATGATATATTTTGTTAGATCAGAAGCCATATTTTTGTCTAAAATGACTGGAGTATTAATGAAAGAGACAATTTATCACTATTACATCATGCTTTTAGGTAGAGGGTAGGAAGGTACACCATTTCTGCTTCTGACTAGAACAGAATATAGTTAATAATATGATAACTGATAGAGGTATATCATCTTTACGTGAATTTGCTAAGTATGCTTATTGTGCTTGTAATGTAAAATATAACATAATATGATGACTGATGATGATTATAGATGAATTTGATAATCCCAGCCATTTTCGAGCAAAAATGAAACAGGAAACCATCATTGACTTGGCACACACCCAATTTAGAAAAAAATGTTCGAGACTATTTTGAAAAAAATAATGAATGAAAACAATTTATTATAAAGCATTTTCTTGAGTATTATTATTATTGCACGGGATCTGATGTAAATCAAATTTTGATATAATTAATTATATATTTTTTCTTCGTCATAAAATATATTCTCTTCTCTAAAATTTTTTTTCTAAATTGGTTGTGAATTCACAAATTTCATGCAGAAATGATTCTTTTCTTGCGAAAATTTTAAAGTTCTCACGGGTCATAAAGTGCTTGGAAGCTTTTTGGAGTGCTCGCAAGCATTTTAGTGCTCGCAAGCACTTTAGTGCTCGCAAGCACTTTAGTGCTCGCGAGCGCTAAAAAAAGTGCTTACGAGCCTTTTCGAGTGCTTGCGAGCACTAAAGTGCTTGCAAGCCTTTTTTGAGTGCTTGCGAGCACTTTGTGCGATTACTAAGCACTAAGCCATTTTGCAAAGTGCTCGAAGCCCCAAGCACTAAGCACCGATTTTAAGAAGTGCTCTTAAGCACAGTGCTCCCGAGCACAAAAGTGCTTAGAGTGCTTAGACAAGCACTAAGCACAGTGCTTAGGAACGGCTCTGATTGTAATGTATTTTACTAAGCTGATATAAATACATTCATATCTATAATATTTAGAGACAATTTCATTTATACAGGTTGGATGAATACGTAATAACTTACGTGTTTCTAAAGTTATGATGAAAATTAAACCTAAGGCATTTTAAACAACTATATTAATAACTACATATTTTAAACAAAAAATCCGGTAAAACCTAACACAGGAATATTGTACCTACTAATACAGTACCAAATAACTCAATATACCGCAAATGAGTGCCCGTATCCGTCGGTTACGATTTGTAGCGCGCTCGATCACAGGACAGCCAAATTAAAAAAAATCATATCTTTCGTTGCACTCAAGATATTTGTATGAATTATTCACTAAAAATAGTTTTGGTCTTTTCTTGTAATTTCATATGATCTAGTTTTTGTTAATTTCTTAAAATAAAGAATCTCAGAGGCTACATTTTTCAATGCGCCAACTGTGTAGAGGTTCACGTGATATTTTTTTCCAAAATTTTTATTAATATTAGGCTCCGATTAAAGAACTTATATCTAGATACATAACAGGCTATCTTTTCACTATATACCTTGTTTGCTCCTAACATAGTCACATTATATGTCCATTAAAATGGATAGATGAACATCACATCCCATAGGCAACAGTGGCGTTGTGTGTGTAGAAAATGTGTAGAATGGTAAATATTTTCATTAAAATGAATTATTGCAATTCCTGCATTACCGGCTCTTTATATAACGTGATGTAGGCATACGATATTACAGTAAGATAAAACAGTAAGATAAATATGTATTGAAAGGATATTAAAATTTAATTGCTATTTACTTTATAACTGAACTTCATCATGTTACGACTATGGAACGATCGATTTTCTTCTTTTCTAAACTGCTTTCTACAAACGGCACAGCACTTCACTATTTATTTGCACAAAATATATTGTCGCTAAACTGTGTAAATATGAATAGAGAATATTATTTAGGTATTAAGCAAATCACGACTTAAAATAAAATAACTTTTTCACCAGTTTTTGGTCGGAGAACACGAAAAACATTTATTGACATTAATGGCCGAACTGTCAACTGAGATTATGATAATCGAACTGAAGCCGATCGTGTACGAGCGGCCGCGAATACGCCAATGGGCCAATCAGCAACTTATGGGAAGAAGTGCCTTAGAATGGGAGTCTTTCGGGATCATAAAATTCATGCCATTATGTATCTAGATATAAGTTCTTTAATCGGAGATATTAGGTATATTTTGACTACACTGTTACATTAAGTGCACTGTAGGCTACAATTTAAAAAAAGAATAGATTTTTAGCTTATGTTTTGTTGGAGAAAATGCAAGTTATATTTTAAAATTTCAATTTTTCACAATTTCCGAAATAAGGGTAAATTCGCGGATTAAAGGTGAAGGCAATCCTCGATTTTTATGCGCCCTCCGGATTCGAATTCAGCAGACAATTTTACATCGAGTACAACACTTTTCAGCCGTATGTCTCACAGGTACTTAGGACTGACTAATTAATATAAAATAAAAATTGTCTTATTTTCCTTATTACTCCGGCTCTGGTAGTCGCATAGCAAAAATTAAAAAAAAAAACAAATTGTTCGCAGTAAAATTTCAAATATTGTAGTGGAGTCAATAGAGATTTTCACTTCGGAAAAATTCCGGGAAGCGGTAACTTTTGAGAATACATCTCTGAACATGTCAGGAACAACATACCAAAAGTTACCAACAATAGTCCTTGAGCGTAATTTGTTATTAAACAAATTAGTTGTAAAATACCAGTCTTTGTCAGATATATTTTAAAATATTTTTTTTCTTTCAAAAAATAATTGCGCCATTCGAAGTACGGGAAATTTCACATCAAAAATGTATATGAGGTTTTTTTTTGTAGGATTAAAAATTTAGGCTCCAGATTTTTTTGTGTAACGCACGAAAATGGAACAAGGAAACACGTAATTACGGCGCGCAAAGCGCGCGCGGCCTCGGCTCAGGAGCGCTACACTAATTTTGTTGTAACTTTTGAACTAATTAATGAAATTGACCTCACAAAAGCGTAAATGAAAGAAGAAACATGTGCTATTGGATTATTATATTTTCACATATAAAGATGAATGTATGTAGGAATAGTACATATATGAAGTCGAAACATAAAGAGATTTGCGATGAAATAGGTAAAAGCTCTACCATTTCTAAAAATTTAAAGATAAAAACTTGGGTCTTTCACATTTTACTCTTGAAGTCAGGGGCGCAGCCGGAGGGGGAGCCATGCCCCCTCCCCCCAAGCCGTACTCCATGAACCAGAAATAAAGACGCATAATCTCTATCAGTACAAAGCAGTATTCAAACTATCCCGTGAAATAAATATTTTGTAATTAATGTCAATATTATCTAGTAGAGGAATCTATGCACATCAGTTTACAACAATTTTCTGAAAAGTTTTCCTCATCCTCTGGAGAGACCGGTTCTATCCCCCCCCCCCCCGGATGAATTTTCTGGCTGCACCACTGCTTGAAGTAATGTGTAAAAAGATCCAATGAGTGATAGTCCAATCAATGAATGCCCAAAAGGGGATTGTAGAGAACATTTTGGAGGGGAGAGGATTTTTCTCTTCAGGGATGTGTTGGGGGTAGTCAGGAAATAAACATACTAAAAGTTCCCGCCCCTAGCCCCGCCACTTCAGGGGGGATGCGTCGTATAGGAAAAGGTAATCTATGCAAAATTAAACGTAATTAAATTTTCCACAAGAATGTTTATATTCATTTTCTTCCTATGTGTTATAGTTTACGAGATGTTCGCCAGCGAAAATCGATAATTAATAAAAAAAAATCAATTATGTACCTTGTATATTTCTATCAAAGCGGTTTACCGTGGACTGATAATAAATCACAGTCACAACACAATCTTTATTTTACAACACTGGACGTATTCACTTGTCGAAATCTATACACTTTCTTAAATATACAATGTGACTCACTTAAAATGAAGATACCCTTATAACTTTTTCATTTGTTTCCGATTTGAATCAAATTTTACTCAAGTATAGAACAAATTAGGATCTGCTTATGACCAGAAAATCATTCATCTGCTATAAAGGCAAAGCCACCTGCGGTACCAAAATATGCTGAAAAAAATAAAATATTTTGAATGTTAGAAATTCTAACAAATGCATCCGATCGGCGCCACAAACGTATATACACCAAAATTTGATTTGGTTATTGATGGGAGATATCTCATAGATAAGCTCATCTGGCAAAGGGGGTCTTTAGTTTCCGCAATTTGTGGTGGCTCCGTAAAATTCGTCGTTCGTAAGATTAAAAATCAATATGATTTTTAATCTTTTTCCTCATATTTTGGTACAGCAGGTAGCTCTTCCTTTATTGCAGGTGAATGATTTTCTGGTCATAAGTAGATCCTAATTTGTTCTATACTTGAGTAAAATTTGATTCAAATCGGAAACAAAATGAAAAAGTTATAAGGGTATCTTCATTTTAAGTGAGTCACACTGTATATTTAAGGAAATGTTTAGATTTCGACAAAATATGACGTTAGTAAATACGTCCAGTGTTGTAAAATAAAGATTGTTTTGTGACTGTGATTTATTAGCAGACCACGGTAAACCGCTTTGATAGAAATATTCAAGGTACACAACTGATTTTTCTTTATTAATTATCGATTTTCGCTAGCGAATATCTCGTAAAATATAACACATAGGAAGCACAGTGGCGTGCAGAAATTGAGGGATACAAGAAGCAACAATATTTTTTTAATGGAACGTCCTGTGATTTGTTAAATTTTTGAATTATTCTTTTTTTTTCTGTTTAAAAATATGACATAATAGTTATATCTTTAACGGTTTTCGAGTTATTGAACCTTAAAAATCATATTTAAGCTATTTATTATACGAAGGGAAATTACATTTCTTACAGTAGTCTATGAAAATAACAAGTATTTTTTTTTAATGCCTTATTTATATTAACGTCCTGGCGAAGTTTAGCTAATGCTACTCTACCGCTTAACCAGGACGGCGAGATGAGTTACGGTCACCCATCCAAGTGTTGGACTCGCCCGGCCGTGCTTAACTTCGCCGATCGAGTCCAGTCACTGAAGCCGGTACCGTACCTCACCTCACATTCTGTTATTAAATTTGTCAGAATATAATATCAGAATACTTGCCATTTTCATAGACTACTGTAATAATTGTTTCCCTTCGTATAATAAATAGCATAAATACTATTTTCAATGTGCAATAACTCGAAAACGGTTAAAGATAGGACTATCATATGTCATATTTTTAAAAACAGAAAAAAAGAATAATTCAAAAATTCAACAATACATTAAAAAATATATTATTGCTTCCTGTACCCCTCAATTTCTGCACGCCACTGTGTTTCCATTAACTTATTAGTGGGGTTCATTTATAGCCCTACAACTTTCTTTCGAAACTTTTTTCTATCTCCAATAATAACGATAATAAAGGGTGGCCTAAATATAATGAATAACCCTACACACTTCCAAAATTTCAAAATTTTGAGAAAATGATAAAATTTTATATATATATATATATATATATATATAAAACTAACTTTAACTACCCATTTCTCTGGTTTAAATCGCGTTATTAGATATCTGTAGGTGCGATTTTTAAAGCTTGAAATGTGTACATTAAGATGATTCAAGGGGATTTACCTTAAAAATTAAATTAACCCCCTTTTTTTACGAAAATAAAAAAAAAGTTGCTGTAAAATTCGCGAAATTTTGACTTTTTTTTGGAAACGGCGTTTGATTGTTAAATTGTATCTGTTTTATCTTCTTGCTGGTTTAAAATGAGTAGTGTTTATGCAGAATGACGTCACGAGTTGGCGAAGCGCTTTATACTTTAACTTTAACTTTGAATATCTAATGATTGGATATACTTATGAAGCTGAAATTTTAGCAGCTTATCTAGACGATCGAATTCTATTGAATGCCATAAAAAAAATACGAAAAAATAATTATCGGTAACAAGCCCATTCGACAAAAATTGAAAAATTATAATGAATTAAAAAGTTTATTTCATTTTTCATAAACAAAAGCTTAACAAATCATTGTTCTTATCTATATATTGAATTAGTTACCTTAGCTGCCTAGTTGCAAAATTCTATGAGTGGAGGAGGAGAATTAACAAATAAATGGGTTGTGTTTTATATCGAAAAATCGTCATGAGTTCGAGTGCCGTTTTCAGTATTGGAGTACGGAATGTGCACCGAATATTTTCGGATTATTTATAAAACCCCATGCACGTAAAGACCTGAAGAAGTCTTTAAATATTGCAAGACGTTGCAACGCACTGCAACAATTGATTAATCTTTACGACCTTTCACTAAACAGCCTAATAAATATTCATTTCAATTTTTATCCAATATTTTTCTTGGTTATTATAGCATTCTACAAGGAAATCCCTTCAAGCAAGCACACTTCTATTCAAGGACATGAAATAAATCAATGGAATATTTAAATACACGCGACAGTTTCTGTGACAACTCGTTTGCTGGGAAATATTCGTACTATTATCAATGCGATAATTTCAGGAATGTAATTTTAATACCTTGAAGAAACATTAAATCTACAGTAGGTTTATGACTTGATATGGCGGAAATTGTTAGAGTACACAGGTAATAAGAGAGACATAGTAAAAGTTTATAATGAATTATTGAATAATTGACAGTAGTAAATATATGGGAACGTTGTAGAACCCAAGAGAATCGATCTGAATCGAAAAATTTGGAAAATACCTACGCAGAAATTTTACTTAGAAAATATTTTTAACGTCGCACAATAACGTTCGGCACAATAGGAATAAATTTCAGAAGTGCGTCGAAAGACTTGAAAATTTTTATGTCACTCCACGACGCAATCACAAAATTAGAAATTACGCTCAAGATGAACTTAATTTGGTGACTTGACCGTGAGACAGGAGCCTTTAAAGAGGGCGCGACTGGCGCCCATTAGAAGGTGAATATTGCCACGTCCGTCCTTCAGACGAACGGTGGTGAGTTCTACATCAATAATATACAAAGTACAACTACCCAGTAAACACTAATAAGTCTAGAAACGTTTTATATGCTGCAAAACCATACCTACGTCAAAAAACGGCAAATTTAAAAATTTATCATCGTGACAAATGTACTAAACCTAGAAATGTAAATTAATTATGACAATTAAAAAACGTTTGATAAATGTTTCACATATACATTTTATAAGCTGTATGTAAGTAGGAAATTAGTTAAATAATGACGTTTAATAAATGTTTTATAACTGTTTCACGGATACCTTTTTTTTTAACATTGTATATGACATTTTATAACTACCTATAAAGCGCGTACGCAGTTCCGACTACCAAAAATTATGCGAATGAGTTATCCCGTATTAGAGATAATTAAAGAGGTCAGACCGAATCTCGGTGCAGTGGAAAAGGCCTCCTCGCCCTGGGGAAACCGCCTTATTGATCACAACATCACTATGTTACGTACCGAGGTTCGTATTTGCCCATGCTTAGGGCTATCCCTCTTTCACATATATGTACCTCTCTAAAGTGTTTTATAAAAGTGATTCAAAGTTGATCAGCAACTTAAAACTAATGTAAGTAGTGCCATCTTCCCGTTTGAGACTGTACTTTTATAAGTCAATAACAACTTTGGTTTACCGAATCTCGGTGCAGTGGAAAAGGCCTCCTCGCCCTGGGGAAACCGCCTTATTGATCACAACATCACTATGTTACGTACCGAGGTTCGTATTTGCCCATGCTTAGGGCTATCCATCTTTCACATATATGTACCTCTCTAAAGTGTTTTGTAAAAGTGATTCAAAGTTGATCAGCAACTTAAAACTAATGTAAGTAGTGCCATCTTCCCGTTTGAGACTGTACTTTTATAAGTCAATAACAACTTTGGTTTACCATTTAAAATTTTGGCAAAAGTATTTTTTAATTTTATAGATTACTTTAATTATACCTATACCGTTCTTCTGATAAGTAAACTTATTTTTTTCAATTTAAAGTATTATAGGGATACATTTTTTAACACTGCATATTGCCTTTTATAAACATTTCGCAAATACGTTTATAAGCTGTTTAATTCGTTCACTGGTTTTGATGTAATAATCCACACTGTCTTGATTGCCGTTGTTTATTAGTTCTTTTGGAGTTTTTCTCCAGATTTCTCAATATATGTCAAGTCTTGTTCCAGTTATGCTTCCAGTTCGTGACTATTTGCTACCTTTCCGTCGGAAAGTTTCCAGGAAGTTTTCCTTCTAACTTTTCATTGGGTATATTGATAGCCTATTTTATGGTAAAAGATTCGTGATGATAAAAGCTTCATTTTGATGCCAAATACGTGCATACAATTATATTATTTACATGACTTTTAGAGACTTTTATCAAAGGCCATGGCAGGTTAAGATAAGTGTCCGTGCCTTTGCAACCTTTTTGCGTGTAGTTCCTTCCAGTGATGTATCTTTGCGTAAGATACTACCACAAAAAGTTTTGTCCTAAAAAACTTCATAATATCTAGGAATTTTTCTTTTTTGAAAATCCGAAAAAAATTTTTCTTAATCAAGCAAACCAATTTATTTGTCTTTCACACATATTGTAAATCTACTCAAGACAATTTATTGATGATATTTTCAGGAAACCTTTTCGTGAAGAAAAATAAAAATTGATGCTTTTGAATTTTTTGAAAAATTTAAATACGTACTTAGACGTTAGCGACCACTTCCATTTTTTAATTAATTATACACCATACAATAAGCTATAATATATATTTTTCACAAAGCTCTATCGAATGGGTAACGTAGTCAAGTTGGCAAATATAATGTTACGTGTTTACACCCTCCCTTATTAAACACCCTGTATCGTTCAGAAATTATAACACCAGGGTAACACTAAACAATAATGTATTAACTTACGTACTAATTACAACAAATTAAAAAAAAAAGAGTATAAATTGGTTAGGAACTCGATATACGTGTAAACACGTAACACTATATTTGCCTTCGATAGAGTTTTTTGAAAAATATATGTTATAGCTTATTGTATGGTGTATAATTAATAAAAAAAAATGGAGGTGGTCGTTAATGCCTAAGTACGTATTTAAATTTTTTTTTAAATTCAAAAGCATCCATTTTTATTTTTCTTCATGAAAAGATTTCCTGAAAATATCATTAATAAATTGTCTTGAGTAGATTTACAATATTTGTGAAATACAAACAAATTGGTTCACTTGATTAAGAAAAAAAATAAATAAAACTTTTTGTGGTAGTATCTTACGCAAAGATACATCACTGGAAGGAACTACACGCAAAAAGGTTGCAAAGGCACGGACACTTATCTTAACCTGCCATGGCCTTCGGAAAGTTTCCGCCACCCATCTCTGATAAATTTATTCTCTAGCTTATTGCTAATTATTAACGTAACTTGTAGTATTGTATTATATACATATACGTAGTAATATAATAATATAAACATAACAAACACACCACATAAATCGATAACTCCCAATTTAAAAGCCAAGGCTGCCTGGAATATATAGGCTAGGGACAAGTTAAACACAGCTTTCAATGACTTATAATAACGTAATTACAAAATAATTGTCATAACTAAAATTAAATACAAATGCCTACCAAACAGGCAAATCAATTATTTCATGTTAAACACACACATGTACTTATGTACGGTAATCCATCACAAAGTAACAACACGTTAATAATTCGGAAAATCAAAACCATGCACTAGCACTATACATTATAATTATTCGTTGTACTTAAGCTCCTCTCTCTACTTAAACCAGCAAACATTTACCTAATTATTAAACTACTTAAATTAAATATATAAGTATAAACACTTTAATATAGTGATTATTGAAAAATTCATTGAACACATAGTTAATTCTAATGTAGCGTTACTAGATGGCGAACTATTTCATCTGATGTCGGCAACTTTAACGTTAAGGCGGTAAAATGCAGTAGTGCCTTCACTCTGTCTTTACTCTTAGTGTGATTGGTCAAAGCATGCCCGAGAACTTTTTATAATGAAGACCAGTCTATACGTTACAATTTAACGTATATTGTTTTTCTTGATTGTCATTACATTTAAAATATTGTGAATTCCGTGGACTTTAAGTTGATGCAGCTGCCTTTGTTAAATATGTAATATACCTACTTTTTATTTTACCAAATGAGTCGCTTTGGAAATACATTTTTATGTGACGTAAATGATGAAATTGAAAATAAAGGTCAGTAAACTCTAAATAATGACAAGAAAACGTACAAAATATAATATTAAAGATGTACTTAATGGATTATTTATTCGTCTAATATTCTCCCCAAATACCGCCCATGCTTTTAAACTGTATCTATATTTGATCAGGCTAAGTTGCCAAAAGGTAATACAATTCGTGTAAATTGGCAGACTCTTTATATTACCAGGGAACAAAGCTTTCGAAAAACTTTTACCGATAAAATTCTAAGTACTAGTTATATTTCATACGATAATACCCCATAACATTCACGAAAAACTTGAATTTATTTTTATTCAATTTCCTTCATAAGGACATTTTCTCGATTTACTTCCACATCCAGTGAAAGTATAGTAACGACAAAAAAAAATGTAAACATTTTTATTGTTCAAATAGGCTTAGAATATCCTGAAACGTCGAGATTTTAAGTTTGAGCGAAAAAAAATTTCTGTCTGTCTGTCGGTCTGTCTGTCTGTAACTTTTTTGTACACACGATTACTCTGGAACCGTTTAAGATATTGACTTGAAATCTGGAACTAGATTATATTTTCAATTTATTTCGTTGAAGGCTTGAGGGTAAGTAGGTAAATCAAGCAGGTATGAGTCAATAAAATTGGCATTTAGTATATACAAGAGAAGCCAATGTCTCAAAAAAATTTTGACATTAGCCACCCCCCATTACTACCTCCACCCCATTATAAAAGGGGGTGAAAAAAAATATTATTTAGTGTGTGTACAAAAACCAAAGGCCTCAAAATATTTTTTTACTTCATCCATCCCCACTATCACTACCCCCACCCCACTACCGATGTGGGATATCGCTTTATGGGTTTTTGGGAGACGATTTCGAATATAATGTTATTAAAGTTCCATAAACAATTATTTCGACATACAAAATGTTTTCGTTGTGAGAGACTTGGGTAGCAAATCTGAATGTGGAAGTAGTGATTCCTTGGGCAGCGTTTTTTTTTTATTATTATTCATAAAAGAACTTGTGTATTTGATATAATATAAATCCGATTTTCGATTTGAACTTATCAACGGATTTGTCGTGAAAATTAGTATTTAACTACTGGGTGTCTAAAACATGTTGCCTTTTGAAAAAAGTTGACTTAATTACAAATTAGTAATTTCGGAAATTTTGGTTGGTCGTAAAATTAGATTGATTTAAGGACATTCACTGAATTCTAGATGCAAAAATAAAAACGGCCTTAAAAGTTGAAAGTCTAAAAAAAATGTTAAAATTGTGCACTCGTACTTAAAATTGTAGAAGAACGCACTACCGGGCGTCAAAATGACGCGACACCAATTTATTTTTCAGGGGGCGCCAGTCGCGTATTACCCCGTTCTTCTACCTCCCAGGCGGGTTCGAGATAAGATGCACTTGTGTAGCCGAGTAATGGACCAAGGCTGCACTACCACAGATCGGAAACTACGCTCTCTCTGGACCCGAATTCCCTCGTTAGGGGTTTAGGCACCTCTTAATTTCCTGAATTTTTGCATAAAAAAAATCCCAACCGAAGAATTTCTCTGCGGAGGGATTAGTTTTGGTACGCGAAAATCACGTTTTGGTCCATTAATAACGGAATATATTTCTCAAAAAACGCATAAAAAAATCCCTATCAAACCTCCGTAAAGCAACCAGAAGGTCGAACGTTAATGCGAACTAACTCGACACATCCGGTTTTCTATACGAAAGTTCCAGGGATTATAGACCGTCAACAGGCCTCAAGATCAATTAAGAAATATTAGTTCAAAGAATCCGTTTATTTAACAGAATTGGTTATACAAAATTCTCAAGATAAGAATCGTGCCTTCCCCAATCAAGGTAGTGACTTTCAGACCATACAAGCGAGAGCGCTCACGCTAACGATCGATTAGGTAGAAAAGATTCATACATACCTTCTCAGAATCAAAATGCGAGCTTTTAGAATCATTTCAGACTCTGGGTAAATGAATAATTAAGGCTGACTGAAATTAACTTAAAAAAGTTTTACTAAATGAATTTAGTTTCGCTAGAGACTACTTAGCTTTAAAGTTCTTGTATCGTGGAGATTCACGTACTCAAACACATTCAGAGGACTTATTACTGCATAAGTTGAGTGGCGTTCGATCAGTCCACGACTTACTAACCCTTATCACAGTCGATCAATATTTTCGATTTGGCAGCGTCTCACCTTCGAGCGACTTTTAGGCAAAATTGAATTTTTGGATTTTTATGCACAAGGCGTTTTCCTCTATAACTTTGTCATTTGAAAAGCCCTGTTATTGGCTTTTCTACCATCGCTTTGTCTGGACCACTCAACGCGCTCGACCAAATTGCGAGCCGCTGGGTCAATCCAAACTCTTTCTATGCGAGAAACCGGCCTTGTACATGTGCATTGATTTTTATCAATTTTTGCTTATCGGCACTACGCCGGCTTTGACAAAATCTTCTATTTTGCCTTTTGGATGCAGTGCATCGTTAAAATTTTATGCTCATACTTTAGAATTGGGCTTTCAATGACCGTACCTCAAAGGTCAATGTCTTTGGTTGAGGAATAAAAAATAAAAAATAATTTAAATTATATTTTCGTGGTACTTTTTAAACTGACTTTGTGGTACTTTTGAAAAATCTATTTTAAGACCAATTTTAGCGTACTTTTGAAAAATCGATTTTCGAGCCAAATTTCAAGGTACTTTTGAAAAACTAATCTGCGGGTGAAATTTTGGCGTACTTTTGAAAAATCGATTTTCAAGCCAAATTTCAAGGTACTTTTGAAAAGTTAATCCGCGGGTGAAATTTTGGCGTACTTTTGAAAAATCGATTTTCAAGCCAAATTTCAAGGTACTTTTGAAAAGTTAATCTGCGGGTGAAATTTTGGCGTACTTTTGAAAAATCGATCTTCAAGCCAAATTTCAACGCAGTTTTGAAAAATTAGTCTGCAAGTGAAACTTTGGCGTACTTTCGATAAATCGATTCCTGGGCCAAATTTTGACGCCCTTCCAAAAATATTATTTTTCAAAGTCCAATTTATGGTACCTTTGAAAAAGTATATTATTCATAAATCTTTGTCATTATATACTTCTACTCTCATATTCTGAACCAAAAACATTTTTCCTAAGTGAAAATTCGGTGTTTCTTCGAATTTTCACCTGGTCATTTCCAACGCCTTATAGAACCCAAAACGGTCCTTATGGACTGATCTGCGCCTCTGCAGACTCCCAAAAATGTCTTTAAATGAAATTTTTGCCTAAGTCGAATTTTGATTATGTCTTCAACTTAGGACGATTTTGGAGAGTTCTACAACATACTTAAAATCACCTCCAGAATCCAAAAATGTAAAAATATACAGTGGTACGAAATAAAATTTCAAAGTTAAGGTCATTTTTGGGGAAACCGGACGTGAGGGAAAACTGTCAAACAATGAAAAGTCGGCCATTTTTGGTATGCATTACCTCTGCCAAGTCTCATATCATGAAAACTCTGGAAAGTATGGCTTGTCTTCCGTTGACATCCGGTATAAATATTCAAGTTAACATAATTTTAAAAATAAATAAATTTAATCAGTTATTGCCTTCAAACATATTAAGATACATCGAACATACGATAGTACTAGAATTTCATGACACTTCCAAAGAAGGCAGAGATAAGATTATATTACGATTAAAAATAAATAAATGACCTTAGACAAGTATATATATGACCTAATTTATAATTACTGTTTTGTTCCTATAGAATGTATTTGTTAATTTTATTTAGACACAATATTCGTAGATGTGTAAAAAAATATATAAAAGACATAAACACAGCTTTCGGGTACAGTTAATAATTTAAATTTAATCATGAAGCAACTGTTCTAAAAATACAATTGGAAATCGACGTATGATGTTTATTTTTATGTAATCTACAGTACTTACATTTTAAAATTGATTTTCAAATTTTTTAAAAATTACACATTCTAAAGCAAAATTCAAGATATACGTAAGTGAAATATTTTAAATCACAATTAATTACAATGACATATCACATATCACCTCGTTTTTCAATTCTGTTTAAATCACTCGACTCACTCTTTTGGCGCTTTTATGTTTAATTAAATTAAAGGTGCAGGATGATATTCTGAATACATTTTTCTTGTACCTAACTTTTTGATGAATGCAAAATGCAATTATTTAGATATTTTACACTTCGTGTTTTACAAAACAATATAAATCTGTTTAGTATAGAAATAAGAGATGTTGATTCGTATCTGTCTTACTAAATAACTAGTAGTTACCACTTTTCAGTATTTATACTATCGGGAACGTGTTCAGCACCCTGAAAAACATGTAAAATGACACCTCACATGCCTATGCAGTACATTTTCAATAAGAATCAAAGATGGCGTCGATTTTCCAAAATGGCCACTCGCACAGACCATCATCCATTTTTTTTTTTTTAATCACTGGACAATTACCAACAATATCCAAATGGGTGAATCTCTGGTAAATGAATTACATACAGAAGTATGCTCAGCGGCTGTATTATACAGCTGAGTGCAATCGTATTTCAGAACTTTTTGTTTGTGTTCGTGTAAATTAATTGTTAATCGTTTGCCAGTAGATCTGTTGTTTTTGTTAGAATTATTGTTATTTTTGTTGATTTTCGTCATTTTATTATGGCTATCTAGCACCCATTTGAAGTGACTTGTAATCACATTTGGCGTCCATTGAACATGAAGATAATATGACATCATAGGAGCTACTGAAAATATTGCTCCTAGTAATATGATTTTAAGGTTTCCATCTGAAGCGGATAACTATAATCCTGAACCCCTTAAAAAAAGAGAAATGCGGAAGAGAAATCATCTTCATCCTAATGCTCAATAAATAGTTCTGAATGTATAAAATCAACTTCTTAAGGAACGAGATGGTAAAGTTTTGAACTTATCAAACGTGCTGTAAACTGACCAAGATTTGCAGGCGCCAGTGAAGAGAAAGCAAAGAACCAACAGGTCATAAGTAGATCCTAATTATATACTATACTTGAGTAAAATTTGATTAAAATCGGAAAAAAAAAGTTATAAGGGTGTCTCCATCTTAAGTGAGTCTGTATAATAAATCTGTAAAGAAAAATACTGATCTGGAGGGATATACGATGAGTAATAGAATACATTAAGACAGTTTTTGAAATTTTTGTTGGTTTGTTTGAACGCGTATAACGCAGTAACTACTGAAACAATTTGAATAGTTTTCACAGGTAAAATCTAGACTGGAGTAATATTTCTTTTTCATTTCATCAAAATCGGCCTACATCTAAGCCAAGTTTTATGTAAATCGGTTTAGTAGAACCGGAGATATAGCTTGATCTCTACAATAAGCGTATCTGCACAGCATAAACTTTCATGATGAAATTTCTGTAATATTCCAGAAAATTCGAGAGCTTTCTGGGTGCGACCCCCAGCCCCGGTATTGAAAACACCACCGGTGGGTGTGGATGTATGTCTGCGTTTTTCCAAATGGGTAACCCCCTTCCGGACAGCTTTGGTTTTGGATTTGGGGGTTGTCTACTATCTGTGGTGGTGTGTTTATGTTTATTTAATTTTCTGTTATCACTAATTTTTGGTACATCAAGTACTTGTAGAGGGGCCGTGGCCGGACATAATTTCCCGGTATGATACTTCCTGCCAATCCGGCTCTGACTAAACCCGATATAAAAAAAAGGAAGAAAGGAAAGATTATGTAAAAAAAAAATGAATGCAACCCTCCGACTCAATAATCCATATATGACGTTACCCGTTTTGTCGGTATAGTCAAATACTCATAAAATTAAATATGTAACAAAATTAACGCCTCTACTATTTTTGAAAATTCGTCAACCGAATTACATTAGGTACAGGGCGATGGATAAAATAATTAGTATCAAGGAATAACATGTATACTTTTTCATCATTTATAATAAAGTCTAGAAATTATTACTATTTTTTTGTTATAGAAGTGTAACACGTGCCACGTGCTCTGAGAGTAAAACGTATAGGCGTTTACCATTGTACAGACCTGAAGTCTCTACAAATGTAATGTAATGAATAATTTAATATGTCATGGCTCTTAGAGATAAGTTACTATTTTCTTTGTTAAACAGAAAGGGCGTAACAATTTTTATTAAAATAAGTATAACAGCATTAATCAAAACAAGTCAACCTCAAAATACTTGCCACCTTGTAGTAGCAATTATATTCTTTATTAGGACTTCCCACATTTCTCAATACTTATATCTTTGGTATATTTATGAGGTGGTAAGAAAAAACTAATTTCTATAAATACTAATACAACTTTCTATATGCTCATGTTAATTACATAGATTAATTAACAATTACATGTTCTCCTAACTTAACTAAAAAGACTAAGCCCCGATTTACCCATTTTACTCCATTTAGATACAGTTTTTGATTCGTAATCTAAAAATTATTTATTTTGTCAAAACCGTATGTTGTAAATTCCATTAATTCAATAAATTTTTTTTGGGCATTCATTTTAAAAAATATTAATTAAAGAAATTAAATAAAAAACAAAACGTATTAGTTTATACTATTTTTAACATTGTATTGTTTAAATTCCCCTGACAAAGATTTCATTCATTGAGACATAAAGTGAAGAGAGAGTTAATGTCTCTACTTTAATTCAGGACATACATAGATCAGAAATCCATGAGATGGACATCCCGGAAAGCAAGGACTGTTAACTACAGTCCTTACCCGGAAAGTGGGAGAAAGCCCACCATTTTTGTTTTTATGTCAAGCCGGGTGTGCACTCTACCTCCGCAACCACTGATTCAATTTTAATTTTGTTTACTTAGTTCGATTACAAATTTTATGTAGCAAAATAAAAGATGTTATGAATTATTTTTACTTCTTAAGGTAATGGAGTTGAAATTAATGTAAAAAGAAATAAAAATTAATAAGCAACTTTTTTTTAATCAAAACCATCAACATTTTTTCATTGTCATTTTTAAAAAATATTTGTTTAATATAAGTTTTAGTCCAACATTTTAGCTATCGCGTTTTGTCCACCCCATTACCTCTAAAAATAAGAAAGATAAATATACCAAAGCCATGGTTAACTGATGCAATAAGATGTAAAAGCAGATAAAAACGGTACATGTACGAAAACAAGGTAGATAAGCTTTTAAATTGTGACCGAGAATTTCCTACCACTTCCTGCAAGAACAGTTTGTTCTTTGGTCCAACTGACGAGAAAGAGGTACATGAGGTTATACATGATTTTAAAAATACCACCTCTGTAGGACCTGATGATATATCTGTTAATTTATTAAAATATTGTGCATCTTTTGTAGCAGAACCTAACTTTAGGCTTTGAGACTGGAATATTTCCAGATGACCTGAAGGATGCCTTTATATTATCTGTCCTAAAAAATGACAAACAAAATGACCTAGAAAACTTAAGACCAATTGTTCTTCTATCAAATATTGGAAAAAATTGTCTAAAGGATAATGAATTATCTAGAAAAATATAAAATTTACTTTGATGCTTAAAATAGTTATATAAAAGTAAGATAAGAATACGGAATACGAATACACTATAAGGGCAGTCTTTCAGTTCATCGAGGATGTTATCGATGCATTAAATTCCGGAAAACTAATAATAGGTATATTTTTAGACTTGTCAGAGGCATTTAACAATATCGATAGTGTTCACTTACTCACAGGATTGGAATGATATTGTTTTCGTGACACCAGTCATATGTTAATTAAATCCTATCTCACACACAGAAGACAGTGTGTGCATGTAAAAGACAAATGTACTGGAAAAACCATAACATCAAACTGGGAGTACGTGAAGAGTGGGTGTTCCTCGGGGTAGCATCCTGGGACCTTTTTATTGTACATTAATAACCTCCCAGAAAATCTCTACCAAAAAGTAGTCATGTCTGCTGATGATAATGTTGTAGAACTCTCCAAAATCGTCCTAAGTTGAAGACATAATCAAAATTCGACTTAGGCAAAAATTTCATTTAAAGACATTTTTGGGAGTCTGCAGAGGCGCAGATCAGTCCACAAGGACCGTTTTGGGTTCTATAAGGCGTTGGAAATGACCAGGTGAAAATTCGAAGAAACATCGAATTTTCACTTAGGAAAAATGTTTTTGGTTCAGAATATCAGAGTAGAAGTATATAATGACAAAGATTTATGAATAATATACTTTTTCAAAGGTACCATAAATTGGACTTTGAAAAATAATATTTTTGGAAGGGCGTCAAAATTTGGCCTAAGAATCGATTTATCGAAAGTACGCCAAAGTTTCACTTGCAGACTAATTTTTCAAAACTGCGTTGAAATTTGGCTTGAAAATCGATTTTTCAAAAGTACGCCAAAATTCCACCCGCGGATTAACTTTTCAAAAGTACCTTGAAATTTGGCTTGAAAATCGATTTTTCAAAAGTACGCCAAAATTCCACCCGCGGATTAACTTTTCAAAAGTACCTTGAAATTTGGCTTGAAAATCGATTTTTCAAAAGTACGCCAAAATTTCACCCGCAGATTAGTTTTTCAAAAGTACCTTGAAATTTGGCTCGAAAATCGATTTTTCAAAAGTACGCTGAAATTGGTCTTAAAATGGATTTTTCAAAAGTACCACGAAGTCAGTTTAAAAAGTACCACGAAAATATACTTTAAATTATTTTTTATTTTTTATTCCTCAACCAAAGACATTGACCTTTGAGGTACGATCATTGAAAGCACAATTCTAAAGTATGAGCATAAAATTTTAACGATGCACTGCATCCAAAAGGCAAAATAGAAGATTTTGTCAAAGCCGGCGTAGTGCCGATAAGCAAAAATTGATAAAAATCAATGCACATGTACAAGGCCGGTTTCTCGCATGGAAGGAGTTTGGATTGACCCAGCGGCTCGCAATTTGGTCGAGCGCGTTGAGTAGTCCAGACAAAGCGATGGTAGAAAAGCCACTAACGGGGCTTTTCAAATGACAAAGTTATAGAGGAAAACGCCTTGTGCATAAAAATCCAAAAATTCAATTTTGCCTAATAGTCGCTCGAAGGTGAGACGCTGCCAAATCGATATTATTAATCGACTGTGATAAGGGTTAGTAAGTCGTGGACTGATCGAACGCCACTCAACTTATGCAGTAATAAGTCCTCTGAATGTGTTTGAGTACGTGAATTTCCACGATACAAGAACTTTAAAGCTAGGTAGTCTCTAGCGAAACTAAATTCATTTAGTAAAACTTTTTTAAGTTAATTTCAGTCAGCCTTAATTATTCATTTACCCAGAGTCTGAAATGATTCTAAAAGCTCGCATTTTGATTCTGAGAAGGTACGTATGAATCTTTTCTACCTAATCGATCGTTAGCGCGAGCGCTCTCGCTTGTATGGTCTGAAAGTCACTACCTTGATTGGGGAAGGCACGATTCTTTCTTGAGAATTTTGTATAACCAATTCTGTTAAATAAACGGATTCTTTGAACTAATGTTTCTTAATTGATCTTGAGGCCTGTTGACGGTCTATAATCCCTGGAACTTTCGTATAGAAAACCGGATGTGTCGAGTTAATTCGCATTAACGTTCGACCTTCTGGTTGTTGTACGGAGGTTCGATAGGGGTTTTTTTTATGCGTTTTTTGAGAAATATATTCCGTTATTAATGGACCAAAACGCGATTTTCGCGTACCAAAACTAATCCCTCCGCAGAGAAATTCTTCGGTTGGGATTTTTTTATGCAAAAATTCAGGAAATTAAGAGGTGCCTAAACCCCTAACGAGGGAATTCGGGTCCAGAGAGAGCGTAGTTTCCGATCTGTGGTAGTGCAGCCTTGGTCCCGCTTTTCGGCTACCGAAGTCATCTTATCTCGAACCCGCCTGGGAGGTAGAAGAACGGGGTAATACGCGACTGGCGCCCCCTGAGAAATAAATTGGTGTCGCGTCATTTTGACGCCCGGTGGTGCGTTCTTCTACATGGCGCCCAACGTGGGGCGTTGTTAGTCAGCAGGGCTTTCTGGAAAGGATATGGATGAATCAACGCCTTTCCAGTTTTACGACGAGCCGACATCTGTGATGGACAACGTCTCTAGAGGGTTAGAGAGGCCGTGCGCGGAGGATGTACTGGGTAGTTCGGGGGTTGGCCCGAGTACCACTGAAGGAGTCATACAGCCCTCCTCAGAACAAGTGTTCGCCCAAATGGCAGCAGGTCTTGCCAAAGCTCTAAGCGAAGCCACACACGAGCATAAGTATCGGTCGAAGCATCCAAATGCGGAATTTCATGGCTTCGAACACGAAGACCCTGAAACCTTCATTCATCATATGGAGGAATTTTTCGTCCGAGTACGAATTACGCAGGATAACGACCGTCTGTATAAAATATCAGAACAGCTCAAAGACGATGCTAGGAAATGGTTCGAACAATACCGAACCCTAATTACCACGTATCCTCTATTCCTCGAGCGGTTCAGAAGCCGTTACGATTCAGGTGAAGTACTCACCGAAGCAGTAGCTAATTTATATGGCAAGAAACAAGATGCCGAGGAAAATACGTCAGTATTTATTTCCAGGAAGGTATGCCTCTTCAACAGGATCGATCCGTTTAAGCCGGAGGCGATGAAGGCGGCTACCATCTTCAATCAGTTGAGACCTGATATGAAAATGCTCCTAAAGAGTGCCGTCATACTAGATACAAATACACTAGTGACGATGACCGAACAAATGGCTAAAATCATGGATGAGAATAAAGAATTCGAGATTCTGCAAAATGCAAAGAAAAGCAAAGACCGAGAAGCGTCCACCTCTACCGCTTCAGCTCAAGGGAATCAGCAATCGAGCAGTAACTGGAGAACGGAACCCTCCGCATTAGCGAAGCCGTCCTCCAGTTCCTTTGGTGCATCTAGGACACCATTCAATGGATCTCAAAGAAGAGATAATCCGCCAGCACCAAGGGTGCATTTTGCAAATAATATTTCCTCGCTGCCTAGAGGGGATATACCGAGAAGGGGTACTGGAGACGTAAGGAACTCCCGAGTCCCGTATCGCCCTTGCAGATATTGCCCAACGGAGCAGTGGCATTTTCATGCAGAATGCCCAAACAATCCCTATCGTAATATGAATACGGGAAACCAAGCGGGGGTCAGAGGCGATGGCCCAGGCCGAACTGTACCAGCCCCGCCTACCAGGCCCCAGCAGGCTCGAAGCGACCCTCGAGGAAGCTCCGAAGCAAGAAGTTTAAATTAAAAAACTTCGATGACCTTCCTGACCTTAATTACCTGTTTAAGGATCAAGAAGTCAACCTATCTCCCCACCGATTCACTCCATTAGAATCTATCAATCAAACTAACGACGCTTTCCCTCTGCCTCGCATTAAGATTATAATTAATAATCGAGCGGTTAACGCTTTATTGGATACAGGTTCGACAAGGAATATTATCCAACCGAAATTTTTGAACGACATTGATCAACTTACAGCTCCCCAAACTTTTGTTATGGCTTGTGGCGATGGTTTAGTAGAATCCCTCGGGACTACGACCATAAACGTTAATGTACTAGATGTACCCTTTCAGACCACGTTTCAGGTCATTCAAAATTTAAATGAAGAGCTCATTCTGGGAGCCCCGTTTTTATATGCTCACAATGTCGTATTCGATTATCAACGTAAATGTGTCTACGTCGGCACTGAAGAGCGAATAACCGTCTTCTGGAATCAAGCGGCACATCAAGCAAGGAAGCAATACCGGCTTCCCGAAGAACTGATCATCGGAAACGATAATTTAAAACCTCTATTCGAGGAATTCGCTGAATTGTTCACCGCGGTGCCTACCCAAGCTACCACGGTGACAACGAAACATAAAATAAAAGTTAAAGACGACCGCCCGTTCAATATCAAACCCTACCCCATGTCTCCTTCTAAGAAAAAAGTTATGTACGATCAAATTGAAGAGATGCTGAAAGCCGGGGTCATAGAACCGAGTACCGCTCAGTACAGTTCGCCTCCCATTATAATTGAAAGGCCCGGCAAGAAGCCTCGCTTCTGCATTGATTATCGTCACTTAAATGAAGTAACGGAAGACGAAGCATCCGTCTTACCAAAGATATACGAGAGTATAAAGGATCTAGGAAACGCCAACATATTTACGGTGTTGGACCTCAAGAGCGGATATTGGCAAATCCCTCTTGAGGAGTCGTCAAAAAACTATTCTACGTTTACAACATTAGATGGAGCATCTTACCGATTTAACGTGATGCCTTTCGGATTGAAGACCGCTCCATGTACATTCCAAAAATTTATGGCAAGAGACGTATTGACCGGCTACTTGCATCATTTCTGCAAAGTATATCTCGATGATATTATCATCTACAGCGAAAATATAGAACAGCATGTAAACCATCTGAGAGCCGTCTTTGAACGCCTGCGTTTGCATAATTTAAAGGTGTCACCGGAAAAATGTGTGGTAGCCACGTCAAGCATAACCTATCTCGGGCATCAAATAAATGCCAACACCACTCAACCATTAGAAAAACACATATTACAGATACAAAATTATCCGGCCCCTACGACAAGGCGCCAGCTTCAGAGTTTCCTTGGTCTATGTAATTGGGTACGTGAATATATCCCTAATGTTGCAATAATTACAAAGCCCTTGACCCGACTACTCTCGAAAGACTGGCGCTTCAAGTGGAATCCGGAAGCCCAAGAAGCTTTTATTTTACTAAAAGAAGTATTGAATAAACCTCTAGGACTGCACCGGCCAGATTTCAATAAAATGTTCATACTGCAGACGGACGCATCCTTAATAGGATTATCTGCAGTATTATATCAATTGGGGGATAATGACCAGAAGCACATCGTCTCTTATGCTAGTAATACGTTATCTCCGACGGAGAGAAAATACCATATTAATGAATTGGAATGTTTGAGCGTCGTTAATTATATAAGAAAATACAAAATATATTTGGCAGACCGTCCATTTATAGTCAAAACCGACAATCGAGCTTTACTATGGTTAAATAAGCATAAGGACGAGAAAACGAAATTTACTCGTTGGTCATTATTACTTCAGGAATACAGCTTCACCATAGAACATTGTCCCGGCAAGGAAAATATATTGGCTGACTATCTTAGCAGGAATCCTCAAGGCCCAAACGTCGAAGCAGACGACGAAGAGGAGAGAATGTACCCACCAAAATTCTCGTACAAGGAACGAATATCAGTGATTACCACATTGGAATTAAACGATCAGGTCAGAGAAGCGCAAACGCACTCCAGAGATATCCAAGACCAAATTGAACGATGGAATACTCTAGTGCGACAAGCAGATAAAACCGAGGCAGAGGTGAAATTCGTCAATACAAGACAAGTGATAGGCGGCACACTTTGGACGAGAGGCGAAAATGTTATAGAAAAATTATACGTACCAAAACGTATGGTCATGAGAGTAATATCTCATTTTCACGACCGACCGGAAGTAGGTCACCCCGGCCGCGATGAAACTGTTAGAATCATCTCGGGCCGCTATTATTTTAATAATTTGTCGAGACTAGTTAACAAATATTTAAATGAGTGCATTATTTGTAATTCCGTAAAAAGCAGACAGTCACAACCGAAGGCTCCTCTCAGAAGCCATGCTCCATCGCATCCGTTCGAAGTTCTAAGCGTCGATGTAATCGGACCGCTTCAGCGAACCAAAGATGCAGATAACCGATATATATTAATGGTAGAGGATGTATTTAGTAAGTGGGTCGAAGCCAAGGCGTTCACCCAAGTCAGTGGAAAAACAATAGCACAATTTATCGAAGAGGAACTAGTGGCGAGATATGGCGTTCCGAGGGTCATCATTTCCGACCAGGGAGGCCACTTCAATTCCGGCTTTTACGATACGTTCTGTACACGTAACAATATTGAAAGATTCTTCACAGCAGCTTACCACCAACAGGCTAATCCAATAGAAAGGAGGGTGCAAGAAGCTAAGAAGATCTTAAAAACCTTATTATATGGTTCACCCAACGACGAGTGGGATCGACATGTTAGTCAGATGGCATATATCTTGAGAACAAGAAAAAACGCCGCTACGGGGCATACGCCCAGTTTCGTAGTGCTCGGCTATGAATTACCGCAGATTGGTGATTGGAATATGTTCGCTTATAGACAAGAACGTCGTAATCAAGCGGACGTTCCCCGCCTTGAAAGAGTCAAGGAAATTCGTAAAAATCAAACAAATTACCAATGGCGTTACGCGCCCAAAGTGGCGGTAACGCCGGTCGTATATAAAGTGGGAGATATGGTAATGACTAAAAGGATCAGGAAGGATCATACCTTCACACCGTCGTGGAGTGGGCCACACAAGGTTTTAAAGAGATTGTCTAATGAAGTTTACCTCATTCACAAGGGGGTAACTTCGACGAGGTTACATGTCGATGCCATCAGGCCGGCACCTAAGGGAGACCCCGATGTTGAATTGGAATTGTCTGAAGAATCAGAAGATAGTCCGGATGAAACTCATCTTAGTGACGACGCTTCCTCATCAGACAATGAGATCGCGCCCAGGTCAGAGCGACGTAGCGATACCACACTAGTTCAAATCAATGTTCCCGCAAGTGCTCAAGATGAGCCGGATGTAATAAGTCGAGATCCCGAAGATGCTCGAGATGAGCCAGATATAGAAGAGTCACCTCTAGATATTTCTGAGGTCGACCACGGCTAATAGCCGTTTTCGCTTTTTTTTATATTTTTTCTCAAAATTCTAAGTAGCGATTTTGACCTGTATGCGGTCGAATCGAAAATTTAAAGTCTACCCCATGAGCAGACATGGAAAGACGGCGAACCCGACGCAAGAGCGCGATCCGGTAAGCCTAGCTTCTCAAGAGCGAGAGCCGCCAAGTTCGAGTAATGGACGTAGGCATAAGTACGAATCAGTACGAGTTTCGGAAGCTGTTTTTTTTTTTATGCAAGAAGACAACTTCAATTTTAATCATTTTAAGTCAACAAAATTAACGTATACCCCAAATGGAAACTACGAGTTTCAGAAGCCGTTCTTCGCTCAAGAAGACGCTTCAATTTTTTTTTTATACTTTTTTCACAAGTCGTGATGACCGCACGAGTATCGTAAGCCGATTTAATCTACCTTACGAAGTAGAAACTACGAGACGAGTTTCAGAAGCCGTCCTTCGCTCAAGAAGACGCTTCAATTTTTTTTTTTATATTTTTTTTTCACAAGTCGTGATGACCGCACGAGTATCGTAAGCCGATTTAATCTACCTTACGAAGGAGAAACTACGAGACGAGTTTCAGAAGCCGTTCTTCGCTCAAGAAGACGCTTCAATTTTTTTTTATACTTTTTTCACAAAGTAGTGATGACCGCACGAGTATCGTAAGCCGATTCAATCTACCTTACGAAGAACCAATTTCTAACCATTATAAGTTAACAAAATTCATGTTAGAAAAATATTTCATTAAAAAACAACACATTGTGTTTGTTAGTCGACGCGTCCCAGTCGACGACTTGCTAAAAAGTCAATCTAGTTGCAGAACTGCATTTTCCATGTGCAGAAATGGAAAGATGACCCAGCCTGTCGCAAGGGCGCGGCATGGTGAAGTCTGGAACTCAAAGGCGAGGACCGTCCAAGCTGCGGCATGGAGATATAGACAGACTCTTCTAGAAAGGGCCGAAGTTAAGCAAGAGCGAGACCAGGGCAAAAAAGCGAGTGCAACGAATTAGTGAGAGTGGACGCTAATCAAAATTGTGCTACGCTTCGCACCTCGACGCGGGTGTAATTAAGTTGATAAAAATGTTGTATCAACTTGTCGTATTGTTTAAAAAATGTAATTATTTTTAAGTTAGATAGGCGAATCAGCCGTCTGCCCCAATTAAGGCCGTTATTTTTAAAACATCTGTACCATAGGTCAGACCGTCAAATGAAGGCATACAGACATACAAGTGAATATGGAAATTAAAGGCAATCGATGAGTAGAAAAGATTCAACCAAAGGAGGGGAGTGTTGTAGAACTCTCCAAAATCGTCCTAAGTTGAAGACATAATCAAAATTCGACTTAGGCAAAAATTTCATTTAAAGACATTTTTGGGAGTCTGCAGAGGCGCAGATCAGTCCACAAGGACCGTTTTGGGTTCTATAAGGCGTTGGAAATGACCAGGTGAAAATTCGAAGAAACATCGAATTTTCACTTAGGAAAAATGTTTTTGGTTCAGAATATCAGAGTAGAAGTATATAATGACAAAGATTTATGAATAATATACTTTTTCAAAGGTACCATAAATTGGACTTTGAAAAATAATATTTTTGGAAGGGCGTCAAAATTTGGCCTAAGAATCGATTTATCGAAAGTACGCCAAAGTTTCACTTGCAGACTAATTTTTCAAAACTGCGTTGAAATTTGGCTTGAAAATCGATTTTTCAAAAGTACGCCAAAATTCCACCCGCGGATTAACTTTTCAAAAGTACCTTGAAATTTGGCTTGAAAATCGATTTTTCAAAAGTACGCCAAAATTCCACCCGCGGATTAACTTTTCAAAAGTACCTTGAAATTTGGCTTGAAAATCGATTTTTCAAAAGTACGCCAAAATTTCACCCGCAGATTAGTTTTTCAAAAGTACCTTGAAATTTGGCTCGAAAATCGATTTTTCAAAAGTACGCTGAAATTGGTCTTAAAATGGATTTTTCAAAAGTACCACGAAGTCAGTTTAAAAAGTACCACGAAAATATACTTTAAATTATTTTTTATTTTTTATTCCTCAACCAAAGACATTGACCTTTGAGGTACGATCATTGAAAGCACAATTCTAAAGTATGAGCATAAAATTTTAACGATGCACTGCATCCAAAAGGCAAAATAGAAGATTTTGTCAAAGCCGGCGTAGTGCCGATAAGCAAAAATTGATAAAAATCAATGCACATGTACAAGGCCGGTTTCTCGCATGGAAGGAGTTTGGATTGACCCAGCGGCTCGCAATTTGGTCGAGCGCGTTGAGTAGTCCAGACAAAGCGATGGTAGAAAAGCCACTAACGGGGCTTTTCAAATGACAAAGTTATAGAGGAAAACGCCTTGTGCATAAAAATCCAAAAATTCAATTTTGCCTAATAGTCGCTCGAAGGTGAGACGCTGCCAAATCGATATTATTAATCGACTGTGATAAGGGTTAGTAAGTCGTGGACTGATCGAACGCCACTCAACTTATGCAGTAATAAGTCCTCTGAATGTGTTTGAGTACGTGAATTTCCACGATACAAGAACTTTAAAGCTAGGTAGTCTCTAGCGAAACTAAATTCATTTAGTAAAACTTTTTTAAGTTAATTTCAGTCAGCCTTAATTATTCATTTACCCAGAGTCTGAAATGATTCTAAAAGCTCGCATTTTGATTCTGAGAAGGTACGTATGAATCTTTTCTACCTAATCGATCGTTAGCGCGAGCGCTCTCGCTTGTATGGTCTGAAAGTCACTACCTTGATTGGGGAAGGCACGATTCTTTCTTGAGAATTTTGTATAACCAATTCTGTTAAATAAACGGATTCTTTGAACTAATGTTTCTTAATTGATCTTGAGGCCTGTTGACGGTCTATAATCCCTGGAACTTTCGTATAGAAAACCGGATGTGTCGAGTTAATTCGCATTAACGTTCGACCTTCTGGTTGTTGTACGGAGGTTCGATAGGGGTTTTTTTTATGCGTTTTTTGAGAAATATATTCCGTTATTAATGGACCAAAACGCGATTTTCGCGTACCAAAACTAATCCCTCCGCAGAGAAATTCTTCGGTTGGGATTTTTTTATGCAAAAATTCAGGAAATTAAGAGGTGCCTAAACCCCTAACGAGGGAATTCGGGTCCAGAGAGAGCGTAGTTTCCGATCTGTGGTAGTGCAGCCTTGGTCCCGCTTTTCGGCTACCGAAGTCATCTTATCTCGAACCCGCCTGGGAGGTAGAAGAACGGGGTAATACGCGACTGGCGCCCCCTGAGAAATAAATTGGTGTCGCGTCATTTTGACGCCCGGTGGTGCGTTCTTCTACAATAACACTCTCTCTATCATAAATACAGTGAATGTTGTGCAAGCCTACTACGAACAAAACTATTTAAAGCTAAATGTAGACAAAATAAAACGCATCACCCCAGAAGAGACCATAAAAATCCATTTACACAATGGGGAAATTACCTTATCTTACCAAAAGCAGGGCCGGATTATTGATTAGGCTAACTAGGCTGTAGCCTACATAAGAAATCATTTTATACGTAAAAATTTGATTTTTATGTATAAAATATGAAACATCTTTACTATAATTACTACTATAATTATTGCATTTGCAGAATTTTGAACGAACACGTCATTTTTTTACAAGTTCCACAATTTTCCCATGTTGTTTTGCATGAGCACGTTAAATAATCAATTCCTAATCAATCAGTTTCTAATTCAAAACCGTATTTGGTGATATCTAACGGCTCATAGTTAATTCTCTATAACAATTCAAATACAAATTTACACAACAGTATGCTCCTTTATCAACAAGTGAATGAGGTAGGTAGTAAATTCTCTAGAACAGTGGTTCCCAACAAGATTTTTTCAAGGACCCCCTCATCGGTCGCTATACTGACAAGGACCCCTTAAAAGCTTAAATTCTTAAAATGAAGATTATGTAGAATCTACCATAAATTACTTACCAAACTAATTTACTTAAAGGTGGGAACTGTTCATACATATGAAAATGAAATTTGATGTTAGATTAAGGTAATGGCCACTGCAAGTCAAGTAAAGTAAAATACAAAACAATTGAATATCTCAGTGACATTTCGCGGACCCCTAAGACATCGTCCGCGGACCCCTAGGGGTCCGCGGACCACCTATTGGGAGTCACTGCTCTAGAACATTTTTTTTTTTTAGTTAAAATAAAACGAAGCCCTCAGTTGATCAAACTATTTAGAAGATAAAGAGTCGCCAAAAATTCTTCAGCCTGTGCTATGCTTCCATAATACCTAATCCAAAATTGTTTAAAATATATTTTTCGGAATCAATTTTGCTCGTGTAATCGTATCTGGTTAGTATGTGAGCCGCTGGAATTATATTACATAATTCAAGACCGTATATTGTATAAACTTGTGAATTGGTATGCATCTAATGTTGTCTCGATTAACTGCACTAACAGAAATATTTCACATAATAGATTCTACGGAGACTCGAGTAATTATTTTATCTTCGGATATTGGCGTCATTTGCATAATTTCCGAAGATGAAACTAGAAATGTGGTTTAGAGTGGGTAATCGAGACAATAAAATGGATATCAATTCACCGCATACGATTACACGAGAAAAATTGGTTCAAAATAGTATATTATTCAAAAAGCATATAATGATGGCTATTATTCACGAGGGTGAAATGTTAAATAAAGTTTTATATTCATAAATTTGATAATAACAGTAAAATTGTTCACACAATTGTAGACTAGGCACGTTTTCAAAAAAGAACAATGCAAGAAGCATTTCATATCACAATTGGGAAAACAACGTTCTTAGGGTATTTCGACCCCGCTGAATACGAATCTGCCTGTTGCCAAAGCGAAATTTAGACCGGAAGTCCGATAACCAAGATGGCGACCAAAACTCTGTTGCCCTCTGTCGATCTGTCTATCTGTCTGTCGGTCTGTCTGTCTGTAACTTTTTTTTCGTGCGCACGTTTACTCTGGAACCGTTTAAGATATTGACTTGAAATTTGGTACACGTATGTACTTTAACGAGATCTGGAACTAGATTATTTTCATGTTGTTCCGACGAAGGGTTGGGGGGTAAATTGGGGTAAATTTGTTTTAAATGGGTAAATCAAGCAGGTAAGAGTCAATAAAATTGGTATTTAGTATACGCAAGAGAAGCTAAGGTCTCAAAAAAAAATTTAGCATTAGCCACCCCCTTATTAAGGGGATGAAAAAAAAATGTGATTTAGTGTATGTACAAGAACCAGAAACCTCAAAATATTTCTTTACTTCATCCACATCCACTACCCACTACCACCCCCCTATCACCTCCCCCACACCACTACCGATGTGGGGTATCGTTTCTTAGGTTTTTGGGGTAGAGGATTTCAAATATTATATTATTAAAGTTCCATAAACAATTATTTCCACATACAAAGTTTTTTCGTTGTGAGTGACTTGGATAGGGAATGTGGATGTGGAAGTAGTGATTCCTTGGGCAGCGGTTTTTTTCTGACGTTTGAAGAAAATAGTATTTTAAACAACAAGTTTCGAAAGCGAATCTTTTCACACGAGTAAGACAGTCGAATGAGGGTGAAAGGATGGTTTCAAACGTGTTGTTTACAATACTTTTTGCATGATTGCAGAATTAACCATTTTTAATAAACTTCTTTAAAAGTGATGTGCTGATGTGATTTGAAGACTTCAAAACTAACGTTTAGTTGTTAAATAAGTCGGTTGCTATAAACCTAAATAGGATTACCTACTTCAAAAAAATACAAATAAAAGGTGTCAGTTCTGTTTTTGACAGGTCTGTGTGAAAAACATGACAGACTGTGTTTTTTGGATTTTTGCACACATCGTGTGAAAAAAGACAGTTTCGAGTTATGGCTACTGTGCGTTATTTGTCATTTTCGAAGACAGTCGTAAAAAAAAGTTATTTCATTCTTATACAGGGTGTCCCATAGGTCATGGATAAAATGAAGGGGAATGATAGATAAGTTCATTTCCAACCAAAATAACTACATATGTTGTTATCCAATTTTAGATGGTTCAAAAGTTATTTCAGCTTTTGTATTTTTGTCCGCAATCGCCTAGTACGTTTAGTAAGAAAATGGTACAAAAGGGAGTTTTTTTTGCTCTTTTTTTTCTTAAATAGGTTACTGAAGCAACTGTCAATTATAATAAAAGATGTTACGATCATTGTTCGGTTCATAAGAAACTATTTGAATTTTAAACCCAAGAAACAACGAAGATCGGCCCATCAGCGGGCCATCACTGGGCCAGAAGTTTCATTTCTGGCCCAGTGATGGCCCGCTGAAGGGCCAACCTTCGATGTTTGTAGGGAAATGATCCTTGTAGAAAAAAAAATTACTACAAAAATATTTCCCGTAATAATAAAAACTAGTGCAATTTATGTAGATTCTAACAAGGTATAATTCATACACTTTTTGTTAACCATTTTTTTTTATTTCCGTTTTTTACAAGTAAGGTATGTTTTTATGACAAACATAACATCTTTTATTATAACTGACAATTGCTAACTAGACTTCATAAAATTGCCTCCATCAGAAAGGTACAACCTTCAGTAGCCTATTTAAGAAAAAAAAAGAAAAAAAACTTACAGTCTTTTGTACCACTTTCTTACTAAACGTACTAGGCGATTTCGGACAAAAATACAAAAGTTGATGTAACTTTTGAACCATCAAAAATTGAATAACAACATACAGGGGCGGCTCAAGGGCCGGGCAACCCGGGCGATCGCCCGGGGCGCCGGCTCAGAGGGGCGCCAAACTGAGGACAGAGATTGTATAATTTTTATTAGTTTTCTTTGGAAGAAAAATCTATATCAGTTAAAATGGTGATAATGCAGAACAGTTCAATAACATTAAAACCACCTAAATAATTCAAAAATGCAACATAAACATTTTTGCTCAGCTATAAGATAATTCACTACCTCAAGCTTCCCACCCTATTATTGACTAAGACGGAGTCGATCATTAAAAATATTGCATAAACATACTTTCATTCAGAAAAATTTCAGAATACTCAGTAAATTGTTATACCAACATCATATCTGTTTGTATTTCATATCTTACGTAATTTACTGTTTATAAATAAATAAAATAAATAAATGGCAATTTGTTTCGTATGAAATATTAAAACAATAAAGAGGAACCTTCCTCTAAGTAAACTTGTGTCGATGGTCCTCTCGTTATAATAGCATTCAGATGGTGTAGACAAAATATTTTGTATTACAAATTAATTACACAGATCTACAAAAAAAAAAGGTCTTGTCCTAAGGTTTTCATCTAACTTTTCTGAAGTATTTTGAGGCGCTGAAGACAATTTTGAACAAAAATTTTTTTTTCTGTCTGGTCAGTTTCCTTATACCACCTAATTTGTTTTTGTGCGAAACTGGTTTCAGCACGTCAAAATACTTCAGAGAAGTTAGGTCAGAACCTTTGGAACAAGGCCTTTTTTCGCTATTTTAGGGGATAAAAGGGGTTGTAGAAGGAACTGATATGATAGAAAAAAATTTTGTATCCAAAATTGCCTTCAGCGTTCCAAAACACGTCTCTCAGGGAGGGGCACCAAAAAGTGCTCCCGCCCGGGTGTAAAATTTACCTTGAGCCGCCCCCTGACAACATATGTAGTTATTTTGGTTGGAAATGACCTTATCTATCATCCCCCCTTCGTTTTATCCATGACTTACAGGACACCCTGTATAGCCGAGTCCATGAAAGCACTGAAAACAATTGTTGTCTCACAATCTTCGCTTCAGAAATGTCAAATTATGAAATTTTGAAATTTATTTGTCTAAATATGGAAATTGAGGGTTATCGAAAAAAAATTGTAATATGTTGCAACCCCTTAAAATTTAAGGTTATGTTGGTTACTAAAAAGAAGGCACAGACTTCAACAGATCGAATATCTGAATGTAGTGTATTTGCACCTACTCGAGAAACCTACCAGAAGTTAGTTCTGGTGACATCTGGAATTATCTAGAGAATGGTGGCGTCATCACAGAAAAATAGAGATCTGTCATTTTTAGGTATAAAAGACCGACCGCATTCTCAGCGAGTAGTTCAGAAAATTCAGAAAGTTCAGAAAGTATAGAAAGTGGGGTTAAGACTTCAAAGATAAACAAAGTGATAAACATTGTGATTTTAGTCAGTAAAGTGTATTTAAATTAATAATAGTATTGTGAAGTATCCAGTAAATATTTAATAAAGTGTGTTAGTGGACGTCTCTTGTTATAATTTTTGGAACCCACGGAATTTGCAAGGGGTAGTTTCCTAAGGGTGGGAACACGTGACAAATTGGTGTCAGAAAGCGGAATTTTATGACAAGAGGAGCTCTGAAGTTGTGCTGAAGTGTTCGAGAAGTATTCTCGAGGGTTAGTGCTAACACGGAGGACTCATTTACTGGACATTGTTCGAGGGTTATTTTCGAACAGGAAAATAGTGTTAAGTGCATTTTTGAGACATTGTAGAACATTTTATTAGGACATTAGTGTGATAATTAAATCCTTTGAACTGAGAAGTGATAGAGACACTGAAAAAGACTCATTTAATGCGTGAAAATTTCTAGAACTTTTCTATTTGGACATTAGTGGAGATTATTAAATTCTCTGAACTGGATAGTGACAAAAGACTCTGGATAAGACTTTTTCGTGCTATTTCGAGATTTGTCTGAAAAGTTCCATTACCGATATTGACGTGACAGTTAAATTTATTTTATTTTAATTTCATCGTATGCCCGTAACAACAAGAAGTATGGCATCCGATAAACAAATACAGGACTTATTCGAACAATTCCAAAAAATGATGGCTCAGCAACGGCAGGAAGATAAAGAAGAGCAAGAAAGAAAACGCCAGGAGGAAGAAAAACGGCGTCAAGAAGAAAGGGACGAATTAAAGAAAATTATGGAAGATCAGGAAATAAGACGTCAGAAAGAAAAAGAGGATGAAGAAACAAGACGTCAGAAAGAGAAGTCAGAAAGAGAAAGAGGATGAAGAAAGAAGACGTCAGAAAGAAAAAGAGGATGAAGAAAGAAGACGTCAGAAAGAAAAAGAGGATGAAGAAATAAGACGTCAGAAAGAAAAAGAGGATGAAGAAACAAGACGCCAAGAAGAAAAAGCCGAATTGAGAGAAATGATGGAGGACCTGAAGATACGACAGCAAGAGGAGAAAGAAGAGCAAGAAAGACAACGTCAAGAGGAAAAAGACGAACTCAGAAAAATAATGGAAGACTTGGAAGAAAGACGCCAGGAGGAATTAAGGAAAATCCTGAGCGATCAAATAAAAATACAACAGGACGCAATCATTTCTGTCAAAAGTGAAGTCAAAGAAGAGATAAACAAGGTAGAAGAAAAAGTAGATAAGGTCGAAGATAAAGTAGGTGAAGTCAAGACCGAAGTCGGTCAAGTAAAAGGAAAAGTAAATCAGTTTGAAGAAAAGATGAGTGAGTTCGAAGAAGAAGTCAAGGGAGAAATAGACCAGCTTAAACGACAGTTGAGAGATAGAGGAAGCCAGCAGGTGGTATCATCAGGACAGCGACTAAAACCTCCTTCTTTTGATGGCCAAAGTTCCTGGACGACGTACAAGAGGCAGTTTGAGGCAGCAGCGTGTGCGAACAATTGGGATAATGAGGAAAAGGCCATGGCATTAGTTCTAGCATTAAGGGGTCAAGCTTCAGAGTTACTCCAAACCATCCCAGTTGAGAAACAAAGGGACTTTAAAGTCTTGGAAGCTGCATTAGACTTGAGGTATGGCGATCAACACCTTGCCCAATTATACCAGGCTCAGCTGAAATCCCGGATGCAAAAAGCTGGGGAAAGTTTACAAGAATTTGAAGCTGCGATAGAGAGACTGGCACACCTGGCGTATCCGAGTGCACCTAAAGAATTCCAGGAACAATTAGCCGTGGGGGCCTTTTTAGATGGTATAAGGGACGAAGAGGTCAGGCGAGTCCTGAGACTGACGAGACACCAAAGTAGTAGCGAAGCTTTGGTGCGTGCATTCGAAGTAGAAGCCGCTTGCAGGGATACTCCAAGGTCGAGAGTGCGAGCTGTGACTCTCGAAGAATCGCAACCAGAAATGAACCAGAACCCCTTGCTGACTGAGATGCAGAAAATATTCCCCAAATTATGCGATAAATTGGATGGCCTCGGAAAGCAGGAAAAACAACAAAATAAAGGAAAGCCGAGCGGTGGTATTAAATGTTTCAACTGCGGCAAGGTGGGACATATGAAACGAGACTGTCGACAGCAGAACTCGGAGAGTCGAGTAAATGCTGTGAATGTTGAAGAGAAGCAGGAAAACTAGAGATAGCCAGCACCAAGGGGGCTGTGCTGGCTAGGGAATGCGGTGCCCCCAGAGAAATAAAGATTTCCCAGCTCCAAAGAATACCAAGTAGTCTGTTGTTGCAAGGATATGTGAATGGAAGAAAATGCGTGTTTACGATTGACACCGGTGCTCGTCATCAATAGTGCGGCCACGGTTTATATCAGGCTTGCAGATTGACAAGAAGCAAAATGGAGTAATCATTCGGACAGCCACGGGGCACAGGGCTGCGGTCCATGGAGAGGTCAACTTGGAACTGCAGGTTGGACGGTCGAGGTTAAATTACAAGGTCATTGTGGCTGACATTATGGATGATTTCATTTTGGGTCTAGACATCATGGGAGAGCAGGGATTTATTGTTGACGTAGGTGAGCGAGTCTTAAAAATTGGAAATGAGTAATTTATTCTGGCAACCTGAGATGACCAATTCCATAAAGCGAGATTGTTAACAACACAGACGATCAAGATTCCTGCTCATTCAGAACAAATGATCGATGCTGCCTTAGAAGGAAATCCTGGAGGGTACCGTGTTGGCCTAGTTGAAGAAGACGAATCGATTAAGTCCCTAGCCAATATTATTGTGGCGAGAACTTTAACCCGGACTAAAGACAAAATCCCAATTAGAGTCGTTAATTTAAATTCCCACTCGGTGACAATTAAGGAAGGCAAACCGATTGGCTCCTATGAACCGGTCACATGGGTAGCGAGGTGCGAGGAACAAACAGAGGGAAGTTCATCTATGAAAATAGACCAGGAAGTTTTGACCTTGTTGATTACCCAGTTGGAGCATTTATCTGAGGATGAACGAAGGGAGGCAATCAAGTTCCTGGAAAAGGAAAGTTCAGTATTTGCCAAGAATACAGAGGCCCTTACAAAAACAGACATAGTCCAGCATCGGATAAATACTGGCGACTCACCCGCTATTCGACAACCACCTAGGAGGCTTCCATTAGCAAAACAAGAAGATGCCTCGGCAATGATAGACAAGAAGCTACAAGATGGAGTCATTGAGGAGTCGACGAGTCTCTGGTCATCGCCAGTAGTTTTGGTTGCCAAGAAGGATGGAACATTAAGATTTTGTGTCGATTATCGAAAATTAAACGATGTCACGAAGAAAGACAGTTACCCATTACCACGAATTGACGACACGTTAAGCACGTTGGCAGGCTCACGATGGTTTTCTACGTTAGACCTTAGGAGTGGATACTGGCAAGTGGGGCTTCATCCTGATGATAAAGAAAAGACAGCGTTTTCAGCAGGCAGTGGTCTTTATCAATTCACCGTGATGCCTTTTGGACTTTGCAATGCGCCAGCTACCTTTGAAAGACTGATGGAGTTCGTGCTGCGAGGGCTAACCTGGAGGACGTGCCTGGTTTACCTTGACGACGTGCTTGTTATGGGACAGGACTTTACAGAACATTTGAAAAATCTTCAAGAAGTATTTGGGCGAGTCAGGAATGCCCATCTGAAATTGAACCCGAAGAAGTGCCTGCTATTCCAGAAAGAAGTCAAATTTCTTGGTCACGTGGTGTCTTCGGATGGAATACAAACAGACCCCGACAAAATTTCTGCTGTACGAGATTGGCCAAGACCATCTAACGTTCATGAAGTACGGAGCTTCCTTGGCCTCTGCACTTATTATAGGCGCTTTGTGGAAGGGTTTGCAGAAATTGCGAAGCCATTACACCGGCTGACAGAAGAGAAAGTGAGTGCAGTACCAATGGACACCGGAATGTGAAACGGCATGGAGAAAATTGAAGGCAGCTCTATGCACTGGTCCTGTGCTAGCGTACCCACAACGGGAAGGACTTTTTATTTTAGACACTGATGCCAGCAATTCTTCGGTCGGATCTGTGCTGTCTCAAATCCAGAATGGGCAGGAAAGAGTGATCGAGTACTTCAGCAAGGTGCTGTCCAAACCAGAAAGAAATTATTGTGTAACCCGGAAAGAGTTACTGGCCATCGTAAAATCAGTGGACCATTTTCATAAATATCTTTATGGAAGACATTTCAAGATTCGGACCGACCATGCTGCATTAAAATGGCTGTTGCAGTTGAAAACCCCTGAAGGTCAACTGGCTCGTTGGATAGAACGGTTGCAACAGTATGATTTCAAAATAGAACATCGACCTGGAAGATCTCATAAGAACGCAGACGCTTTATCTAGAAGACCATGCAAGGGAGATTGCAAGCACTGCCGCCACGTTGAGAAATTGCAGGGTACGGTGGCCGTCAACACTATTAAAATAGAGGTTCCGGACGATTGGACAACCGAAGCCCCGAGACAAGAACAACTGAATGACACAGAAATTGGGGCTATATTGAGAGCAAAGGAGAAAGGAATTCCACCAGCGTGGAAGGATGTTTCGGATAAGGCAGTTGGATTGAAGGCTTTGTGGGCTCAATGGGATTCACTTAAAGTCATGAACGGGCTGCTAAAGAGAGCTTGGGAAAGCCCGGATGGCAGGGAAGTTGTTATGCGTCTAGTGATTCCCAGGTGTCGAGTACCGAAAGTACTTCAGGAAGTGCATAATGGAGCATCCGGTGGGCACTTCGGCGTTAATAAGACCCTGAATAAAGTACGAGAACGATTTTATTGGGTAAATAGTCGTCAAGATGTGGAAGCTTGGTGTCGCAATTGCAAAATTTGTGCAGCCAGTAAGGGACCACAGACTAGAAGTAGGGGTGCAATGAAGCAATATAACGTCGGAGCTCCTTTCGAGAGGATCGCGATCGATATAGCTGGCCCATTCCCAGTAACCAAGGATGGTAACAAGTATATACTGGTTGCCATGGACTATTTTAGTAAGTGGCCAGAGGCCTATGCGATTCCAAACCAAGAAGCAGTCACTGTCGCCAAAGACTTGGTAGATAATTTGATATGTCGGTTTGGTGTACCCCTGGAGCTGCACTCAGATCAAGGGAGGAACTTTGAGTCAGGAATGTTTCAGCAAATCTGCAAGTTATTGGGGATACACAAAACACGGACAACAGCCCTTCACCCGCAATCAGATGGAATGGTGGAACGACATAACAAGACCATGAAAGAACATCTCTCTAAAGTGGTTCATAAGAATCAACGTGATTGGGATCTCCACATACCGTTCTTCCTCATGGCATACAGAGCTGCTATCCACGAGTCTACGAAACAAACACCAGCCCGTGTAGTATTTGGACATGAGATCAGACTGCCGTGTGATTTGATTTTCGGAACACCAGGCGGAGAACAGCTTCCTGTGAACAGCTATGTGGATGAAATGAGTGAACGGCTAAGAAATGTTCATGAGCTGGTTAGAGATCAAATCACCATAGCCAGTGACCGAATGAAGGCTCGATACGACCGTAAGGGTAGTTCAGAAGGGTTCAAGGCAGGAGATTTGGTTTGGCTGTACAACCCACAGCGGAAGAAAGGGAAGTCACCGAAACTTCAACCTCCTTGGGAAGGACCTTATACTGTTATTACCCGAATTAATGATGTCGTCTATCGTATTCAACGAAACAAAAAGTCCAAGATGAAGATCGTACACTTGGATAGACTGGCGAAGTATGTGAAAGTGGCTGAATTGCCTGACCGGGACGTTCAGGCTTAAGGAGGGGGCAGTGTAATATGTTGCAACCCCTTAAAATTTAAGGTTATGTTGGTTACTAAAAAGAAGGCATAGACTTCAACAGATCGAATATCTGAATGTAGTGTATTTGCACCTACTCGAGAAACCTACCAGAAGTTAGTTCTGGTGACATCTGGAATTATCTAGAGAATGGTGGCGTCATCACAGAAAAATCGAGATCTGTCATTTTTAGGTATAAAAGACCGACCGCATTCTCAGCGAGTAGTTCAGAAAGTTCAGAAAGTTCAGAAAGTATAGAAAGTGAGGTTAAGACTTCAAAGATAAACAAAGTGATAAACATTGTGATTTTAGTCAGTAAAGTGTATTTAAATTAATAATAGTATTGTGAAGTATCCAGTAAATATTTAATAAAGTGTGTTAGTGGACGTCTCATGTTATAATTTTTGGAACCCACGGAATTTGCAAGGGTAGTTTCCTAAGGGTGGAAACACGTGACAATATATATGAAACTCATGTAGCCCTGTCAATGAACGTTCAATAAGTGGATCTAGGGGGAAACGCCGAGATCACAATTTTTGACTTGAGAGCTGTGTTTGGACTATTTAGGAGGTAAATATACCAAAAGTCCCCGAATATAGGAGGTGCGGAGGGAGCAGGGGAGCGCGAAGAAGGTTCTGGTTTTTGGTTTCTCGCTCATATCTCGAAAACGGTTAGCCCTAATCAAAAAGTGACTATATGCAAAATTAAAGCTGACTAAATTTTCTACAATCATGTTTCTATTAATTTTTGTCGTATCTGTTATGGTTCAGTAATGGATTGTATATCTTTTAACTGTATTCCAACTTTATTATAAATTGAAAAAATTTTTTAATAATCTTCATGGAAAAAAATTTGTTGCACAGATATCCGTTTCATAGCAGACTGAACTCAAATATCAAATAAAAAATGTCTTTGTGTCTGTAAGTGTGTGTGTGTGTGTATACCGTTTCTTGTAAACACGATAACTTCTGTTAGACTTAAAATATTTAATTACAATTTGGAACATATGTAAAACAGCATAGTACAATAATCCTTATTGAAATTGGGCTATATCTGTAATACATGGTCATAACCTGAGGCCTACAAACTCTCACTCTTACGTAAAATAGGTTTTATTTTAATTTCAAAGCAAAATGCGTTTTTTTGATTAAGCATACAAAAATATGAAGATGTATGAGATTTATAAACCGCAATAAACCGGGTGTATGTTAAGTTCAAACCAACTTTATTTAAATTAGATGATATATCAATGTTATCCTAAAATTTGGAGCATGGTGTTTTTAATAAGACTATACTAAGTTGTAAGAGTTTGTAAGCCTCTGGTTATCACCATGTATTACAGATATGGCTGAATTTCAATAGGGATTATGTACTATTCTGTTTTACATATATTCCAAATTATAATTAAATATTTTAAATCTAACATAAGTTGTCGTGTTTACAAGAGACGTACACATACACATACATATACACGCGCACACACACACTTACAGACACAGACATTTTTTATTCGATATTTGAGTTTAGTCTGCTATGAAACGGATATCTGTACAAAAATTTTTTTTCTGCGATGATTATTAATTTTTTTTTTTCAATTTATAATAAATTTATAATAAAGACAAAATACAGTTAAGAGATATACAATCCATTACTGAACCATAACAGATACGAAAAAAATTAATAGATAACATTATTGTAAAAAATTTAGTCAGCTTTTATTTTGCATATATAGTACAGTAAGTGAAGCTTTTAAATCCCAGCTAGAAAACGATGTAATGAATTTTCAAATTTTTTTCTTCAACGTGCTTCATAAAGTATGTAGATAAGAATCTATGTTGTTATTTTTCCTGCTTTTTGGTTAGGGATGGTCCCCACCCCTTCTTGGAGGTTGTCGCAAAAAAAAAACAAAAAATACACATAATCCGATAGAGAATCAAATTATAGGAAAGAAAGGTCTTATACACTTTTTTGCTAAAATGCATATTTTTCGAGATATTGCGAAATGAAAATTGCAATTTTCACCCCCTAAAATCAGTATTCCTAGACATTTTTTTTAATTACTCGAAAAATGTGGACTTTAGTAAAAAAAATGCAAGGGTACAAAATTAAAGCTTTTACGAAAACAAATCGAATGGTTTTTTTCTTTTTTCTCTGATGTTTAGTATTGGAAATATGGCATTTTCAAAATGGCGCCGAAACATTCAGAAAAAATATACGACGTTAAGATCTAAAATTACTCAAAATCTATATTATGAGAAAAATTGTAAAATTGTAAAAATTAAAGGTATTGAAATTTTCTTTCGAATGAGACGTATTACGACCTTTCATAATAAAAACTAAAAAAGTTACAAACAAAAAAGTAGGGCATTTAAAAACTTATGCGCCATTTTTTTTTTATTCTTATTGCTCTAATTTCTTATTAATTCAATTTTTTTTTAAATCCTTCTAGATATTGTTAATACATATTATTAATAACATGCTCAATTTTTTTTGAATTTCGAAAACAATTATTTTTCATTCTGTACCCATTTTCAATAATGAAAATTTTCATAATTTTTAAAAACAAATGGGTTTTTGGAAATTGCTCAGAAAATATTTTTTTATAAAAAATGGTAATAATACAAAAATGAAGCTTATAAAAAAAGTTTGTTTTTTTTTAATTTTCCTACGACAAACTGTTCCAGAGATATAAAGGTTTAAAGATGGCCCTTGAGCGCATACGCAAAAAAATTATGTATTTAAAATTGAAATATCTCAAAAACTAGAAGATTGATAAAAACATGATATAAGAATGAAATGAAGCTTATAAAAAAACGAAGAGTTTGGGGTTTTATTTTTTTCCTACGACAAACTATTCCAAAGGTATGAGAGTTTGAAATAATGTTGAAACTTTTCAGTTCATACGCGCATATTAAATGTCTATAGTAGGTAGAGAAACGAGCAACAGCCGTCTATTTTTTTGAAGAGTACGCAGAAAAAGCGGGTTGCATTGCATTTTAGCATGTTTAGACTGCAGATTAAAAATATTATTTAATTAGTTTATTTAATTTTATTAATTTGATTTATTTATAACAATCTTGTATTTTTAATAAAATTAGACATATTACTGTACCCTTTTGTGACCATTTTAAACACGCCATTTTTTAAATAAATTCAGCGACCTAAAAAACTTAAGTATACGGATTTTCGTCAATTTATTTTGACATTAGAAAAATTATTAATTTTTCAGTATTTAAGGGTGGTTTCAACCTTTAATATTTTCGTCTTTCCTATGTTTTGACCTCATAATCATATTCAGCGACCTCAAAAACATAAGCATATGGATTTTCGTGATTTTATTGGTAAAATTAGAAGAATTTTTCAGTATTTAAGGATGATTTTAACTCTTAATATTTTGGTCTCATAAATTTTGACCTCACAGTCATATCCAGCGACCTCAAAAACATAAGCATGTGGATTTTTGGTAATTTATTCGTAAAATCAGAAGTTATTAATTTTTCAGTTTTTGGTTTGGGTGGTTTCCACCCTTACAAATAAAAAGCAGGTAATGCGACAATATAGATTTTGATGTACGTATTTTATAAAGCATATTGCAAAAAAAATAAGGAAATTCCTTTCATCGTTTTCGGGCCGGGAATTTCACCATTTTTACTGCTTTGCTTACTGTATTAATAGCCACTTTTTGGTTATGGCTAACCGTTTTCGAGATATGAGGCAAAAACCAAAAACCGGGACCTTCTTCGTGCCCCCTGCACCCCCCGCACATCCTGTGTTCGGGGCCTTTTGGTATGTTTACTTCCCAAATAGTCCAAACACAGCCCCCAAGTCAAAAATTGTGATATCGGCATTTCCCTCTAGAAATCATTCATTGACAGGACTAATGTATAAAGTGGATTTTTTTACCAATGGGAAGTATGACGCACGAGCCGTAGATGAGTGCGGAAATCCCACGAGTGAAAAAAGGCCCTTTATGCATGAGTTTCGTTCGTACCATATTTCTCTATAACTGCTTAATCTGCTTTATATAAATCAATTTCAAAAGTAATTTAAACGTCAAAACACACACAACTTAATTTAACGTTTTCTAAAGCGAAGATCGCGAGATAACTTCAATTGTTTTCAATGCACTCATAGATCCGGCTATACATAAGACTGAAATAATGTTTTTTTTTTCACGGTTTTATTTTTTTCACTATTACCATAAACGTATCTTTTACGCACAAAAATTGATGAAAAAAAAATTGTAGTTCTTTTATCAGTCGTAAAAAAATTACTATTGTTTTCACACTTTCTACTTTTTTTTATTATTAACATACACATATTTTTACGCACAAAAGATAATAAAAAAATACAGTTTTTTAAACAGCCGTACATAAAAGCTCTTAAAGAATTATGACGTACCACATCAAATCCGACTTCATAGTGGGTTCCCCTTGTATATATGATAGGAATACACTGCCGGCGACCGATACTTTCAGTGACAGGCATTTTTCAGTTTCAGTCACTTCAGTAGCCGCTGAATAAGTGAAGCACAGCGCACGTTGTCTACTAGACGCCCCCAAGTCGAGCTACTTATGAATTAAAGATAATCCCCACTTTTTCCTATGTTTGTATACGTATAAATAATCTATAATCATATGTGGAGTACAACTTTTATTACGTGAATTTTTATAGCAATATTAGCGGGCAAGGTAAAAGGCTATATGACAAGATTATTACACGTCAAATTTACATATAATTTAATACAATGTACAGGATGACAAGTTACATGATTGCGATGTGATTTAATAAGTTGCTATTCTATATTTTGCAATAAATTTTATATAAAATTTGAAATCATGCCATGCACTTAATGTTCGTAACCATTTGATGCGTTGATACAGTTACAAAAATAGGATTCAGCGTGAAGGAAATTATTGGACCACTACTGTCGGGACGATTCAGTTTTAATAATCGCAGACTACTTTTGACACTCAAAGATACAGTATGTTTCTAGATTAGGTTTACAAAAGGGATTTGTTTTTAATTTTTAGTTTTACAAAAAAATGCCCGAAGAAATGCTTGATTTAAAACGGACAAATCTGTAATTAAAATTTCAATATGAATACAGTGTGTTTTTAAAATTGGAAAATAAAGCAAAAAAAATTTTATTTTTTTGTTTTTTAAAAAAAAATGCCAAAGGAATAAAAAATGTTGCTTGATTTAAAACGAATAAATCTTGAATCAATACTTCAGTATCAATAGTACAGTCGAATTGATTTAATTCAATTGTTTTCAGTGACAACATTCCACTGAAAATATTACACAGGTCTGCAACAAAAAAACTGCATAGAATTTGTATACTGTTTATTATAAATTTTTACTCACTAAAACCGGGAAAAATACTCGAAAAATTCCATCACGTCAGGTTTTCCTGCAAAACTCATGTTTGTAGTTTTATTTAGAGTGAAACGCCCGTTTAACCCGAAATCTGGTATCCTATTTTTGGCTGCTATATACTGCCAAAAAATAGGAAATGTTTCAGATACCTGTGTTCCAAGTTCCCAAAATTGTCTGAAGCCAAATTGAAAGAGAGAGTTTTTACTGGCCCCGACATACGAAAACTGTTATCCGATCCCCTCTTTTCAGAAACAATGGGAGAAAAAGAAAAGAAGCGTGGAACTCTTTCAAAGACGTAGTGCACAAGTTTTTGGGTAATACTAAAGACCCTCACTATAAAAAATTGCACAACGCATAATGGCTGCGTATAAAGCTCAAGGATGAGCTTAAAAGTTCATTTCTTACACTCCCATGTCGACTATTTTTTCGAAAACTTGGGAGCCTTCAGTGAAGAGCAGGGTGAGAGATTTCACCAGGATGTCCGTGATATCGAGAGACGCTACTCAGGAAGATGGGACGTCAATATGCTAGCTAACCACTGTTGGATACTCAAGCGGGAAACAGAAAATGGAAAGCGGAGTCGTGTTCGGGGATGTATTAAAGAGAAGAAGAAAAGGTTTCATAAGCAAAAAAAAAATAAACACGGAATAAAGTACATTTCATGAAGAAATTGTTTGTTTAATTATAAGAAATATTGTTTAGTTCATTGTAACCCAGGTAGCAAGGGTACGTTATAATGACGTCAAAATCTGGTGATTCTGGTCAAAAAGACGTCAGTGCACTAAAAATCGACGACATAATGACGTCTTATAAATGACATTAAAATGACGTGCTACACATCACGTCATATTGTCGTCTTTTTTCGGTGTTAAATTTATTTATATTTTATCGGACTACAAACTTTAAAACTCGCTGATGGCATTTTGTTATCGCAAGCAGAGTGTAAGTTTAAAAAAAAATAAACCGTGTCGTGAGGGATAAGTATTGGCGTTTTTATTCGAGGATAATGTTTTTTAACAATATCCAAAATAATTTATATTCGAAAGAGTTTGCAAAGATTCGGCAGTTTATTTGTAAAGATATCGAGTTCTTTTAATAATAAAATTAGATTAAAATGCATTAAAAAGCAAAATCTAGCCGTTGCGTTTTCCACTATAAAGTCTTTAAGCAAATATTCTAAGAGAAGTTAGTGGTCGAGTGGGTTAAGCGTCGTCTTACAGGACAGAGGTCCGCGGTTCAACCCCTACTCATCCCGTCTTTTTTTTTTGTTAAAATAATTGCGAAAAATATTTTAGTTGTTTTTTTTTAAGCTAATTGCTTATAAAACCGATGTACGAATATACTTCTTTTCAATTTTAGGTCTGTTTTAGACCATTAAATATTCTATTTATGTTGTAGATGATATTATATCTTTACCGTTTTTTCTCCAACACTTTTCCCAGGTTTGTATAAGTACTTCAACTTAAAACTTAAATTCTTGAAATAAACATTTTTTTTAACGAACCGCCACTGAATTAATGTAATAATTACGTTATTCAACAAGTACTCGTACTACTGGTGACAGTTTAATTAAATTAAATAAGTTCTTTTTAATAATTATAAATAAATAAAAATACTAGTAACTCGAAAAATTCAGGTTTAGGAACACGTAAAAAAATAGAAAAAAAAGAGAACCTGAAAGATTTTCATATATTTTAAATAAGGCTAGAAATTCAATTTCACATAATAAAGACTTCATATACATCACTATAAATACTGCTTTTAGCATGCGAAATAGCGGTCACTAAGATAGCTCAGTTGGTAGAAGAGTCAGTACTGTAATACGGACAACGGGAGACATGTAAGTTCGACCCACCACAATTGGTAAAGGTAAGTAAAAATGAATTTAGTAAGTTAATAAACATTATAATTTGCAGGCAACCCTTGTGAGAAAAAATTGGAGTGATGGTAAACAATATTAGATAATTAGATATGTTAATGTATATAAAATATACGGATGGTTAACAATCAAATTCATAGGACAAAACTTATTTATGCATTAATTACTTTATTTTTATCAAGTAGACTACTAACTAGTATGTAGTTTTATATGTTCCTATTACTAAAAACCTGTGGGGGGCTACCAAATATAACCTGAAAAAGACGTCAATTTAACATCTAGCATAAGACGTCATTCGTCTGAGACATTAGGAAGTCATTTTCACGTTTCTTTTACGTCAACTAACTCGTCATTTCTCGTCACTCCTGACCATTTTTTCACGTCATTTTCACGTGCCTTTGCTACATGGGAAAATGATGGTTTTTTCATTAGTATTAGGCTTTTTTATCCAAACACCTTGCATTTTGCAAAAAAACTGTACGTGATGGAGGGAAATGGAGATCATTTTTGGATTCAGCAGACTAGAAAACATAATATTTACCAAAAACATCCCATGCAGCTGAAAAAAAATGTTTTTTTGCAGACCTGTGTTATGGATTCTTATGCATTATGACCTCCTGATTGCGAACAAAATATTTGCGCACAAAAATTCCTGGTGCGTCAAAAGTTATATGCATTTGTTGATGCCCTTTCACGGATTTTCTATACTTATCTGCTTAATATATCTTGTACTATTAATCGAATGAGAAATTTAAAAACACAGGCTTATTTGAAATAAAATTCTTAAGAGTATAGACCTGTCCGATACGTATAGGTCAAACCGCCATCTTGGAAAAAAATAGGAAACACCAAAAATGGCCTAAAAAATCAAAATTGAATATCTTTTCAATTAGGAGTAATTTAACCAAAGTTGGGAAAAATAAACTCATCTATGGTCAAATATAATGCACGAAACCCTTTAAAAGGATTGTTAATGATAAAAATGAATTTTGAGCGGACTGTAGAAAAAAGGTTGAATAAATATAATTTCGAAGATAATAGGAAAAACAATAAAAGACGATGGTTGCAACACGACTTACCGAGTTTCCCATGCAGCTTTTTCGTGCAATGTGGAGGCTTCTTGGTAGGTGGCCAACCAGCAGGAGTAGTTAGTAGTTTTCCCAAATTGAAGGTAGTGCACAATATTTAAAGGTTTTAAATAAATTCACTAGGAAGACGTGACTTCAACTCTATCAAACCTCGTGGCGTTGTCGATTGCAACCCGCGAGGAAAAAGTATGGCAAAAAATTAGAACAAAAAAAAAAGCTATCTGAAATAATAACAAGTCCAAATTAAACTAAATTATTTCACTACCATAACCTTTAATCAAAATATTAAATATAACTACATTATACACAGTGTGTCCCACATTTCACGGTAACACCTTCGTAGCTCAGTTATTAGTCATCCAATTTCAATCAAGCTTAGACCGGTATCAGAGACCTTTATTATATCTTTTTTAAGTAAAACAAAATTTATTTCAGTCATTGGCGTGCATTTTTATTAAAAAAAAAGGGTCGATTTTTCGAGAAATCCTATTAGGCATTTTTTTGTTGAAAAACTAATGTAATGGTCAGCATGCTGTAGAACCACTATATCCAGAATTTAACAATATTTTGATTTTTGGTTTTCGAATTACGGTCCCCTTAAAATTACCTATTTTAAACATTAAATAATCAATAAATTGGTAACGAAATTTTTTTCGAAAAAAAGTCATTCTTCATTTTCTCTTTAAATTTACTTTTTCTACTATCCCATATCATCGAAACTTTCAAATTTCGAAGGCCAAGAATTTTCATTGAAAAATTTTGGGTCATCAGTAAATTATTCGGGCATTAAGGATTACCGAATTTGGAAGTATCGATGATATGAGGTGGTAGAAAAAATGAATTTAAAGAGAAAATAAAGAATGACTTTCTTGCGAAAAAAGATTCGTTACCACTTGCCTAATATGATTTCTCGAAAAATCGACCATTTTTTTTCTTAATAAAAATACACGCCAATCACTGAAATAAGTTTTGTGTTACTTAAAAAAGGTATAATAAAGGTCTTTGATACCCATCCAAACTTGGTTAAAATTGGGTGACTAATAACTGAGCTACAAAGGTGTTACCGTGAAAAGTGGGACATACTGTATATACGTATATACAAGGTGTTTCATCTAAAAGTCCTCGGGTCATTATCTCGTAAAATAATAAAGATATTTAAAATTTGTAAATCGCGGATAATTGTCACCAAAAAAGGTCTTAAATAACTGCAGTTAGAATTGTTCCTTCGCAGTGCACAGAGATGGCGCTGCGAAATTATTTTTCGATGGCTGGAACCTTGAAACATGATTCATACGATTAATGAATAAAATGTGAATAATTTTGATTATGTAGAAAATCTGTAAAAAAAATTTAGTTGTTTAGATTTGTAAGAACGTGAGCGGTTTATGTTATTAAAATTTAACACAATTAATTAATTAGTTAATTAACTAATATTAACTAATTAAATAATCCCACAATTTCCTATTTTTCTTGTAAAGAATAATGAGCCATTATTATAATAATACGTAATAACTAAGTTGTTTTAGTCGTTTATCAAAGAACTAAGATGCTAGTTAAACAGTGTCAGCGACAGCCGTTTTTCAACATTTTTTGTTCTCCACGCCTGCTAAGTTTTAATAACACAAACCGCTCAGGTTCTTACAAATCTAAAAATCTAAAAAATTTTTACAGGTTTATGGTAATTGTTTATAAAATTTCAAAATAAATGAAAAAACCGCTGCCCAAGGAATCACTACTTCCACATTCAGATTCTCTATCCAAGTCACTCACAACGAAAAAACTTTGTATGTGAAAATAATTGTTTATGGAACTTTAATAATATAATATTTGAAATCCTCTACCCCAAAAACCCATAAAACAATACCCCACATCGGTAGTGGGGAGGGGGGAGGTCATAGGGGGTGATAGTGGGGGTGGATGAAGTAAAAAAATATTTTGGGGTTTCTGGTTCATGTACATACACTAAATCACAATTTTTGTTCATCCCCTTTAATAAGGGGGGTGGGGGTGGTAATAGGGGTGGCTAATGCCAAAAATTTTTTTGAGACCATAGCTTCTCTTGTATGTACTAAATACCAATTTTATGGACTCTTACCTGCTTGATTGACATATTTACCCCAAATTTACCCCAATTTACCCCCCAACCCTTCGAGGGAATAAGATGAAAATATAATCTAGTTCTAGATCTCGTTAAAGTACATATGTGTACCAAATTTCAAGTCAATATCTTAAACGGTTCCAGAGTAAACGTGCGCACAAAAAAAAGTTACAGACAGACCGACAGACAGATCGACAGACAGACAGAAAATTTTTTTTCGCTCAAACTTAAAATCTCGACGTTTCATGACATTTTAAGCCTATTTGGACAATAAAAATTTTTAAAATTTTTTTTTGTCGTTACTATACTTCCACTGGACGTGGAAGTAATTTAAATAATAATAATTTTATCAATAAATAATTTAAATAATACAAAAGTTATGTGTTTTTTAATTTAAATTTCGTTATTTTAAAAACTTATTTTTAATGTTTTGGGCCACCCGCCACCCTGTATTACTATCACGACAAAAATTGGTACAATAGGTATATAGGTGGTTCTGAATAAGAATCCGTTCCAATATTTTGAAAGAAAAAATCCCTAATAGTACTTCTCAATATTTCGCACTTAAACAATAGTCGTAGTTGGTCGTGGTTTTGAGTTCCGGAATTAATGGAACATGTTTCTAATGTCTTTTCGCGAGATCTACATATTAAAAAAAAAAAAACATAAAAATTGGTTCATAAATAATAATTTTACGAGGGTGGCTAGTCCTTAAGTGGGACACACTGTATATACTAAATACCAATTTTTATGGACTCTTATACTTGTTTGATTTACCTATTTACCTCAATTTACCTCAACCTCAACCGTTCAACGGAATAAGATCAACTCACATAACACAGTTTGAACTCAGTATGTACTTGTACAAACTGTGTTATGTGGAAAAATATAATCTAGTTCCATATCTCGTTAAAATACATACGTGTACCAAATTTCAAGTCAATTAAACGTTTCCAGACTAATGGTGCGAAAAAAAAATTACAGACAGACCGATAGACAGACCGAGCGATCGCCCGACAGGCAGAATTTTTTTCTCAAACTTAAAATCTCGACGTTTCATGACATTCTAAGCTATTTAAACAATAAACATTTTCAAAAAAATTTTTGCGTCACTATACTGCCATTGGATGTGGATGTGAAAGTAATTACCAGATAAATCTGTAAATATACAAAATTATAAGTCTAAGTCAGTATCTGAATTTAGCAGCTCTACTCACAAACATGGAAGAGTTGCAATATTTGTCGCAAAGAAATAACGGGTAATTAAATTGTAATTTGAGATACCTACCTTGTAAGACAAGTTTTTAAATGATGTTATAGGTACTCGTGACAACACATATAAATCACCTAATGAGGATCTTGAAATGTTTTTAGAGAAAATGTCTATTGCCTTAAGTATTGTTACAAAGTAATATTCATTTCGGGTGGCTTCAACAGGGGTGTCGCTACGGAGGGGGGGGGACGTTTTCTCCCAATATCGTGGTCGAGTTGGGAAATTCAAGTATCAAGTTGGGAGAATTCGAGAAAAATTGAAAAATGTCACCTCCCCCGCTCATCCATTTAATATTTGAAATCATCTACCCCAAAAACCCATAAAACGATATGCCAGATCGGTAGTGGGAGTGGGGGTGGATAAAGTGAAAAAAAAATTTTGAGGCCTTTGGTTTTTCTACACACACAATCACAATTTTATTTTTCACCCTCTTTAATAACGGGCTGGGGGTGGTAATGTAAAAAAAAAGTTTTTTTATATACTAAATACCAATTTTATGGACTCCTGCCTGCTTGATTTATCTATTACCTCATTTTACCCCCCAGCCCTTCAACGGAATAAGATCAGAATGTACCAAATCCCGTTAAAATACATGCGTGTACCAAATTTCAAGTCAATATCTTAAACGGTTCCAGAGTAGTCGTGTGCCCAAAAAAAAAAATGACAAACAGAATTTTTTTTTATTCAAACTTAAAATCTCGACGTTTTATGACATTCTAAGCCTATTTGAACAATACATTTTTTTTGCGTTACTATACTTACTTTCACTGGATGTAGAAGAAATAATAATATATTGAGTACAATAAAGAGATGGAAATTGTACCGATAATATTTTTACGAACATAAAAAAGAAATCATTGATACAATATTATCTGATCACTGGGGTATCCATCTACAGACTTGCATTGAATGTAAAAACTATTTAAAAAGGATAACTGTTTTCGCGACATACCGTGAATCGTTATATTCAGTATCCACAAAGATCAAGATAGCAACAACTTTCCTGTCAATTATAGCAATTGTTGCAATTTTAAGGAAGTAAATAATTTCTTTTTTCTTCAAGCGTATTAAAGTTTAAATTATGTCACCAAAAACAGAAGTAGAAGTAGGACATTGTTTTACTAGTAACAAAATGTTAGTACCGAACGCCACCGTAGTGGACATTGTTTTACTAGTAACATAATGTTAGTTCCGAAAGCGCCACCGCAGTGGGTATTGTTTTACTAGTAACATAATGTTAATACCGAAAGCCACCGGTGGCGCGCTATCCACTAGCCACTTGTCATATTGTGTCAACATGTAAGACTGTAGTTTGAATATTTGTACATTTATGATAAATAAATGAATTTTTTCTTCAAGCGTATTAAAATGTTTAAATTATATCACCAAAAACAGAAGTAGAAATAGGACATTGTTTTACTAGTAACAAAATGTTAGTACCGAACGCCACCGTACTGGACATTGTTTTACTAGTAACATAATGTTAGTTCCGAAAGCGCCACCGCAGTGGGTATTGTTTTACTAGTAACATAATGTTAATTCCGAAAGCCACCGGTGGCGCGCTATCCACTAGCCACTTGTCATATTGTGTCAACATGTAAGACTGTAGTTTGAATATTTGTACATTTATGATAAATAAATGAATTTTTGCATTTTAATACGCTTGAAGAAAAAATAGTATATATTACAAGTAGTAGAACGCCTTTTTTTGTGTTTCGCCCAGTTTGCGGCTTCGGCTTCGCCTCAGTCGCAAATCCTGGGCTCAACACAAAAAAAGAGTGCGTTCTACTCCTAGTAATATAATATACTATTTGCATTTTAATACGCTTGAAGAAAAAATAGTATATATTACACGGAGTAGAACGCCTTTTTTGTGATTCGCCCAGTTTGCGGCTTCAGCTTCGCCTCAGCCGCAAATCCTGGGCTCAACACAAAAAAAGAGTGCGTTCTACTCCTAGTAATATAATTATACTATTTGTTGTAATAGCCAGAGACAGACAGTTTTCATGAAATCATTTCTATAAAGCTAGATTTTTTTCCCAAGAAAGTTTAAATAGTACTGCCGTGCGCAAAAAAAATAGGACGAGTCTTATAACGTATTTTTGATAAAATCTAGTTGTGTACATATCTAACGTTAATTTTTGTGACATTGTCAGTTGTTTGTCAAAATTCATATTACATATTCAAATAGACAGATTTACATTAGAAAAAAATAGTTGTCCTATTTTTTTTGTTCACGACAGTACCTATGATGAAGATGCAATTCTACCAGGGCCGCGTCTAACGGGGGGCCATTTCGTGCCCCGCACGAAGGCGTACTAGACCATGGGGCGCCAAAAAGCCAATTTTAAAAAAATTTTGGGACGAAAAAAATTTTTTTTCGGATTTCGAGAAAAAATTTTTCGGATTTTCCTCCCCGCTCATCAAAAAAATTTTTTCGGATTTCCCCCCCCCCCCAAGCTCGAGGTCCAGATTCGCCCTTGTTTCGACTGAGGGGTGCCCACCAAAAAAAGGCCGCCAAAAAATGCTCTTACACGAAGGCGTCTGATGACCTAGAAGCGGTACTGAATTCTACCAATCTATAAGTCTTGTAAAAATGAGTAAAAAATTAACAACATGTTGCAAAAAGAGATGGGTATCGATTTTCTGAAATGTCACAAAATGCTACTTTTGATTCGTTCGTGCAGAGCCAATTTTCGAATTTCGCCATGCAATTTACGATCAGGTTTATCTGGAAGACTTCCTCTTTACGTCGCGACATCGTACGGCCGTCTGAATGGTGTTTTTCGAAAAATATGAACAATCAAAAATACGAATATCTATATCGCATGTTTTCGCAGTTTTTGGGACTCCGAAATACAAGTTGTTTTTTGTCATTTTTCGCGGATATCTCCGAAACGGTGGGAATTAGCTCGAATTAAAAAATAAGGTCAAACGAGTATTTTCCACTACGAATATTTTACTACCGTCAGCATTTTAATTTTTTTTTTTTTTTCGTTTCGGCCATGTACGGCAAAAAATCGCAAATTTTGAGATTCTACAGTTGGCAACTTCTTAATCTTGGCTCCTACGAAAACTGTCTGTTCTTTAATATTAATGTAGAATATAATCGTCATGATTTGACTATGTATTGCCATTTTGGCAACGTCTACCAAAAATTTAGCCACCTTTCAGCGGAGGTGGAATGTGATTTTTAATCGAAATAGCGCATAAACTACTTGTAGACAAAAAATCAGCTTTGTAAATGAATATTCCGCAGCGGAAAATGCAATACTTCTCCGCGAACTGCAATAGCCCGGAGCGCAGCGGCCGCGGTCACGCGCTTGCATTACATTACGTCTACCGAGTCTTTAGCAACATGAGACGATCGGTAGACTGTATTTTTTGGATGTCTTATTAAATAAACTATTCCAGAAAAAATTTCAGCTTTGTAGATATAAGTAAAAAATGTTTGTTTTTTCCACACTTTGCGTAGGTGGTAGACCTGACATGGCAACGCTTCCGACGCGGTAGAATATTATTTTCCAGTATGTTTTTATGTCATCTGTGAGTACGTAAAATTTCAATCTTGTAGATATAATACATTTATGCAACTTTTTGTAACATGTTGTTTACTTTTTTACTCATTTTTGCAACACTAAACTAAAAGTTTCCTTAGACTTGCACTTTCATCATTGATACTTTTTATATTAGAGAACAATTCAAAAAGTGTCGGAAAGCTCAATCAATTCTCTTTACATAAGCTGTCTACAAATTTTTCGAAAAGAATGATAATTATCGAGATATTCGAGAAAATGTAGGAAATTAAAGTTTTTATGGCGTTTGAAACACGAAAATTTTATAGATTCTATAAGATTTTAATGTATATTCCTCGCTTGAGGTCTATTGTAAGACTTTTATGCTTTTATGGGAATAAGAGGGTTTTCTAAAATACAATGTGTATATACTTACAATGGATTTTAATATAAATTATATGAAATCTATTGTATTAGTAAGTTCAGTTTAGTATAAGTATTGTAACTTTTTTAGGTTGACTACTATTGAAATCCCATGAAAACTTTTCAAATTAATAGTTTTGTGTATAATACTTTTCAATGGGTGCACTGAAAAATCCTTATAGAATTCTTATATAAAACTAAACTAATAATAACCCTTCAAATCTTGTAAAAACCATATACTAATTATTTCTTATTAAATGTTATAAAATTCATCCATAGTTTCCTGATGAAACATTATTAGTTTTACCAATATTGAAACCCCATGAACACTTATCAAATTAATAATTGTAAATCAATATTAATACTTTTTAATAGATGTCCCTATAAATCCTTATTAAATTCTTATATAAACTAAACTGATATGGACCCATGAAGTCTTATAAAAATAAGTACAAATATATCTTTGTAAAAATTTATAAAATGTCTACTAGGAACTCCTTAGCATATCTTTTCAATTTTTATTATATCAACTAAAACTGATAACAACCCCTCAGATCTTACAAAAACCATATACTAGTTGTTTCTTATAAAAGATTACAGAACTCGTATTTGATTTTACTGATGAAACCTTTTCAGTGTCAACACTATTCAGATCCCATGAGAACTTATCAAATTAAAAGTTGTAATGCCATATAAAAACTGTTTTTAGTATAAACACTTATGGAAACATACCAATAACATCATTTGTATTCCAACTCAATTAAGACTCCTTTAGATACTTATTCATCCCAATATAATTTCTATATGGCAAAATTAATGTACAGTATAAAACCTTATAAGCCAGATAGGCTCTTATGATTACCCATAAAAAAATGTATAATTATCTATAAGTTTGAAATAGGATTTTTTGACGGGGTTGGTAGAATTGCATTTTCATCATTGATACTGTCTAAGCTATCATGGGAAAAAATCTAGCTATACAGATATTAACGCGAAATATCTGTCGCTACCTCCTTGGCTATAAGTGTCAATTTCTAACGTCGATTGGAGATTTTTCCACTTTTTAGCTCTGATCTTTATGTTCCCAAAACTGTTTCGCAACATAGAAGACTGTGTATCTATAGTTGCCCACAATGTTATGAGACACATAAAAAATTTCAAAGCTTTGCCGCGAAGCCCGAAGCCCCTTAGAATAGAGCGGGGCATGCTTTATTTTTCTGCAGCATATTGAACAATAAATATAATGTATTACCTACTTAATACATAAAAGATCATTATTCTCATGTAAAGTATGTTCTGGCATGATTTAAATAAAAAATTAACGGAAACACACTTGTATCAATTATAATTTCAAATTATTTTGATATAATTTCGCAACTCCCTCCTAACGGTTACTATAGAAACTATCAAGATTGGTAGAGTATGAGATGGCCTAATAACTCATGATCCCACCAAAAAATGCTATTAGCCAATGAGCAGCTGGTGAGAGATCACACCAGGTGCAGGGCCTTATTGAAAATATTGTAAGAACTTGTGTATTGGTAATTAAGCAAAGAACTCGTAACTGGAACGGGCTCACAATTACCCTCTTTTGATGTCGGGTGTAATTATTCCGCATTTTGAGTCACTGTTCTGCATGGTGGTAATCAGGATAAGTTGTAGAATGTAACACCACAGATCAAACAAACCAGATGTTTCACTTAGACTAGCTGGTCTCGTTCCGTTCGCCTTGGAACCCCTCAGCGTGTTCCCATGTTCATAAACTTAAAACTATCATTTGTTAGGGCAAATAGATAAACATGTTTATATTAACAAAAATAATAAACAGTCACAACTAGTGCAGGTTCCGAAGAACCATAGGCGTGGACAAATTATTTTCGGTGGCGCTGACACAAAATGTTCTGTTCTCACTCTACTTCCTAAGTATTAATTATGCACGTGTGGTATTTATTATTTTTATGACGCGATGACAGTCAACTCAAACTTCAAATTTATCTAAGCAGTCAGTCAGGGCACAGAAAAGAGAACTACCAGAAACGTCAGTTCATTTATTGTTTTAGGTTGAAACAATCAGGCGCGCAGCCAGGGGGGGGTGCCATGGGGCCCGGGCACCCCCCAAGCCGTCTTTCATGAACCAAAAAATGAAGAAGCATAATCTCTATCGGTATAAAGCAGTATCCAAACTATCCCTTGAAATAAATATTTTGTAATTAATGCCGATATTATCTAGTAGAGGAATCTATACACATCTGTTTTCAACCAGGTTCTGAAAAATTTTCCTCATCCTCCTCTATTGGCCCCCTCCAGATGAATTTTCTGGCTGCGCCACTGGAAACAATAAATGACAGTCTTTGACATAATACCGAAATGAATTCTTAAAAGGTTTTAGTTTTATTGTGCTGTGAATAGGTAAAAGATCATAGCGGGAAAGTGTTAATAGTAATTTTTGTTACCGATATGAGTAAAGAGGTGGAACCGTCTGCGCTCTTAAGAGATATACAAGTAGTACGACAGGAAAAGACATTAGTTTATTTAGGTTTCCTAAGGATCACCAAAGGTATTTTATTATTGATGTAAATTATAAAATATTTCCAAATAATTGTAAACCTTTCTTCTTTTAAGGTCCGTATAGTGGTTGGAAGCATGGAATCGTGGGGGATTTGGCAAGTAAAAGATCAGCCGAACTTCATAACAATAACTTTAAGTTGTGCGCACGACAAATATGTATCAAAATAGATTGCTACCAACAGCACTACCTCTGTGCCGTCGTGTTGATTTGAAGCATTTCAGTTTCTTTCATCGAGGTATTTGCTATAATTTACAAATAGTAGATAATGTCATTTAAAAGGTATTTTATAAAAGTTGTGGAAACACAAATATAAGTGCTTTGGAAAAAAATTGATATTCGAAGAACTTGGTGGCAAACAACAAATAAATCTAGCCAATATATCTCTCACTTGTATTGTGACAAGAAGTGTCAGCTGGCGGCACGCAAGAAATGTTGCCACATAATCCTCGCCGTAAGTTTTGTTTACATTTTTAGATAACTTCTATATAATAACAAATATAAATACCTTTTAATTCCTTCTATAAATACATGTGTATAATATTTATTGATATTCAAGACATTGAGAAGAATTGAAGTGTCTTAGATAAAACAAGCTAAAAACGTACTCTTCGCCAATTTACTGAGCTTTTTATATAATTGTTACATATTCTATAGGATACTCTTCGCAGTTTTCTTGTAAATAATGTTAGTTTTTGGACATCCTAAATTTTGTGATACCATCTTTGTTGTGAAAAGAATTATATGAAAAAAAAAATATCCAACCTGTGTGGGATTCGAACACACGATTTTTGGATTGCAAGGCAAAACTTTAGCCACTGCACCACCACATTTCGCAAGATTTCTATTTAAGTACAAGCGACAAAAATTAAGAGAATATGTTTTTTAAATTAAATAATTAATAGCTTTTTTATTTACTGATCGATTTTCTTAAAAAATAATAGGGTTCTTCCTCTAGCTAACATTAACTTACCTTCCAAATTTCAATACAATCGGACTTTTCTTTCTTAAGTTATCGCGCTTACAAGAAACGTGCCGATCAAATACAATATACTCTTCATTTTTGCGAAGAGTATAATAACGTAAAGTAAATAAGGTTAAGTGTAAGAGTAGCCGATGGCTAAACTTCGCCTTAATAAAGACGTTTTATTATTATTACTATTAAAGTAAATACACAATTTGGCATTCATATAAGTTAGTTAGTCTAAGCGAAAGTTGTCTACGATTGGTTAAATTATTTCCCTCCAAATAAAATCATTTGAAATCTGTGTCTAGACGGGCGCCTATTTTTATTTCTTATTTTTATTTAAGAAATTATTGTTTTGGTTTAAATTGATTATGCAGTCATTGTTAAAATAATAACATTACTTGATATATATCACCAAAACTGAATTTTAAAAAAATGGAAAATACCTCATTTTCACGTAAGGAAACAGTTTAAGTAATTATCACGTTAGCGTCTGACTAGACACGTTTCTCCTCTATTTGGAATTTACTGGCACAAAAACAAAATGCCATCAGTTGACCATGATTTCGTTGACGATTTAGAGGAAGAGGATTAAATGTGTAGGCATTTCATTTAACCCTAACTTCCTACAATACAATAGTTCAAACTTTCAAAAACGATTCTAACCGTTATTTAACCTCAAATTGTTAACCGTCAAACTAAAGTAATAAACAAATATTTACCGCAGAACCACTTTAATGTTGTATTCCAAAGATTAATATTCTCTCTTATTTATTACTAATTTTTGGGCCTTTATGGAAATATGGTTAAACGAAAGTCGACTCCAAAAAAGGCACCAGCGTCTCCCGCCGCTCCCGCTAGAAGAAAAACACAAACTAAATTATATAGAATCGGAAACAAAGACTTTAAAGTAAATGTAAAAACATTAAAACATATTAGATTATTGCAAAACAGTACGAATTCGTGCATTCCAAGATTACCTTTCTCAAGACTGATTAGAGAAATATTAATGGAGCGAGGCGGCTCCCACCAATATAGAATTCAAGTTGAAGCTTTGAGAGCTCTTCAAGAAGCTGCCGAAATATATTTAACTTATCTCTTTGAGGATGCTAATAAATGTGCCCACCATGCACGTAGAGTAACCGTTGACCCCAGGGATATACGCTTAGTACTAGATATAAAAGGAAATACAGACCCTGGTTATGTGCTATAAAAACTTGACGATTGTTAAAATAAGATTTAAAAGTTGGACAACTGTTTATAGGATTGTTTTAAATATGTTTGTATATTTGTGTATATTTTTCTCCAAACGGAATTATTTCATACATAATATTGTATATACTGTTTTTCATCAATTTATCTTGTATCGTATGGTTCTTAGACGATCACTTGTGTTGAACACAATTGTTTTTATCAAAATTTTTTTATTTGGTTACATGTTATCCCTCAATCTTCGTTTACAACATAAATCGGTTAACTTTTGTATTGTATTTTTCTAAATAAAGACTTTTATAAATCGATTTATTTATATTTTCTTATTTGCTGCGAGCTGTACCGCTAGGGACTGGATGGCTTTTTATTAGTTCAGTCGCAAAACTTTTTTTTTTTCTTTTTAGAATGTTTAACACTTTCAATACTAATGACGTTATGCGGTAAACTCATTTCAATGGGACGTTCATAGACGATATCACCGATAGTGCGCTTAACGTCTAAGAACGTCATATTTTGTTCTTCCATGAAAATATTTTAGAATTTTTAAAAAAATTATTTTTCTGAAATCGATCGGCAATGTCTACATTTTCGGCGCGATTTCAGATCGAAAAATGCACAATTCCAGTATTTTAGCCCGTTGCTAAGAAACTATCAGAAAACAGACCGGAAAAGATCCGTTGCCAAGCAACGATCAACAAAACTGTTTGAATCTTACATTCCCGGCCTAAGCCGGGAAAACAACATTCCCTTACGATTTTTTATGTATATTTTAGACAGTAAATAAATGCACGCAGACAAACCAGCTCACATTAAAATTGCATTTATTAGTAAGCAGTTAGATTGTAATGAAGAAATGTTATGTATTAATACAAATTCCTTAATTTATAATAATATTGATTGTGATTTCAGAAAAAATAATATGTGTACTTCGGTGTGAAAGCACATTCCCGGACTTCGATGCTTGTTGGCCTCGGCTAGCGCCTCGGTCAACAATTTGCATCGTCGTCCGGGAATATATTGCTTTCACACCCAAATACACAATATACTATTATATAATGTCAATTTTAGCGAAAATAATTAAATTCTTGGAAAGAGGGCCTTAGCACCCAGGCGTATTAGGCCAAATTATAGTAACAGTGAACATGCTAAGGATATTATAAGCTGTAAGAAACTGCATGATGAGTTGTCATCTTTGGGCATCTCATTTAATAATAATGATAATAATAATAGTAATATTTAGTAAGATGTAATAAATGGTAACAAATAAAATTTTTTGATGCAGTTTCAACTTTTTACAATAGTAATAGTATAGTACTATTACTGTGCCAACACGCACTGCTGTCCTGTAAGTGCTGCTTTACCAGTCAGTCCACAATGTAGCACTTGCCGCAATACGAAAACCAATCAATTCTACCTCCTTGTTAGGAATAAAAAAAATACTGTCTACATTTACAGTACTATGGTAAAATAGTGGTACTGCTTCTGTATCACTGAACACAGTCCTTGCTGATAATTTTTCGCTCTATTCAATCAGTCTTTACTCTCTGGCCAATTCCCTGTCTACTGGAAACTCAGTTATATCACACCTATATACAAGTCAGGCAATAAATCAGATATTAGAAATTATCGTCCTATAACAGTCCTTAGCACTATACCTAAACTATTCGAAAGCTTAGTTACTGATTACTTAACCGCGAAGCTTCATAATGAGATCATTGATGAACAATTTGGATTTTTTGCTGGTAGGTCCACTGAACTCGGCCTGGTGACCTATGTTAGCTATCTGTCGGGGGCCTTGGAGAGCAGTTATCAGGTTGATTTAATCTATACTGATTTCTCCAAGGCATTCGACAGGGTAAACCATACTGGCCAAGCTTGAATACTATGGTATAAGTGGTTCAATTATCGACTGGTTAAAAGATTATCTTACTGAGAGAAAACAGATTGTTCGTATCAAAAATGTTTTTTCTAATGAAATTTCAGTCACTTCCGGTGTGCCACAAGGGTCACATTTGGGACCATTGTTGTTTAACTTATTTATTAACGACATCAAATACTGTTTTTCTTTTGGAAAAATTCTTCTATTTGCTGATGACCTCAAAGTGTTTTCTATAATCCGGTCTGAAAATGATGCCTTACATATGCAAGCTGATTTAGATACTCTTGATAACTGGTGCTCGGTTAATGGTATGACATTAAATATCGATAAGTGTCATACAATGAGATTTTACCGTAACAGGGACCCTATTATTTTTAATTATCAAATTAACAGCAATCTTTTAGATGATGTACAAGTAATTAAAGATTTGGGTGTCTTACTTGACCCAATCCTTAATTTTCAGGCTCATATTTCTGCTGTAACTAACAAAGCATTAAAATTACTGGGATTTGTCAAACGCACAACTACCGATTTTTCCAACGTACAGACTCTTAAGATTTTATATTGCTCACTTGTGAGACCACACCTAGAGTATTGTTCCTCAGTCTGGTCACCACATTACAATATTTATGTACGAAAGATTGAGTCAGTTCAACATAAATTTTTGAGACATGTTGCCTTCAAGTTAAATATTTTTATTGATGACTATTCTGATCTTGAATCACTTTTAAACATTGACTCTCTTGATATACGCCGCCAGCATAAAGACCTGATATTGCTTTTTAATATTATTACTTCTAAATGTAACTGTCCTGAATTATTATCGCAGATAAATTTCTACGTTCCTCCTCGAAATACAAGACAAAATATTACTTTTTTTGTGCCCTTGTTCAGGACAAATTATGCATATAATTCTTGTTTACCGCGTATACTTCGGTTAGCGAACCAGTTCGAAAATATTGATTTTTTCAGTGCAAATCTTAGAACTTTTAAACATCAACTTCATCAATCTAGTCATTAAATTATTACCATTCACTTTAGTATTAAGTTTTTATTAATGTAAATTTTTATTAGTGTTTAACTCTGTTTTATCGTTCATGTATATCTACCAATCTACCATGTATTTTAGCTATATGTTAGTCTATCCTTGTCATTTTATTGTTGTCACTCTTCTTTCATCATTATTACTCATTGTCTGTACTAATGGGTTCGCCCGTTTATATGAATAAATAAATAAATAAATAAATATTAACAGACCCGGACTGAAAACCATTCTGCTATCGAGCAACTTCTTTGACTGGCCCCAACATATTTTTTGCAATTCAAATGAGTACAAAAACAACATAATTTTTATATTTACATATCTTGTATGATAAATGGAAAAAATAAAAATGCATTTATTCATTACCCAACAGAACAATGCTATAAAATAAGGTATAAATAATAACGAAGTAATAAATAACTTTAGAAAATCATCACATATGCAAGCCAAATATAAGTAAGATTTTTTTCTAAAAACTAAAGCTATTGTTGCTTGCCTCAATAATATTGGAATTTTTCAGTTAGTTTACAAGTGTCTTTTCTACAGACATTTACATAAACGCTTCTAGCTTTCCTCGGGTCATTGAACTCTTCTAAGCCTATTTTTTTATGATGTATAATTTTGAAAATCCAGTTTCACAAGCAACTTGAGTTTTGATAAAAAATTTAGAACTAACTAACATGCTGCGAACAGATTTGAATGTGCCGAGCAATATAGATTATATTTAAGCAGCAAACTGTAATAGCAGCGCAAACACTTTTTAATCTCATTTTTCCTTTTGCCGCACTTTTACATTTACTTTCTAGATGTTATATTAATTGAATTGCTTAAAAAGACCTTTATTTTATTTAAATACCACATCATAACACTAGCTTATATGGTGGTCTTGTAAGCCACCGGCCCACCGGCGGTCCTGTCCGGGCCTATCTAGTAATGTAGGCTGATACAATTATTTTCCATCAAGCAAAACGTGGCTGTTGATGAACTTACACAGGTTGTACCCTTGTTTGCAAAAATCTTTGAATGTGTACTAAAAAGTCAGATAAGTGCATACTTTGAGGCGAACGAGTTGTTTAACCAAAGTCAGTATGGATTCAGAACCAATCAATCTACGTCTTTAGCTATAGTCTTACCCAAAATGTCATAAATGGATTTGAAAATAAGTTCTATACCCAGGCTTCCTTTTTTGATTTAACAAAAGCCTTTGACTGTGTGTCTCACCACATTTTACTGAATAAACTGGCAGTTTATAAATTTGACAAAAATAGTATTGAGCTGATAAAGTCATACCTCACTGAGAGACATCAATATGTTTATTATAATTTAAATCTATCAACTCAACAATTGTGTAAACATGGGGTACCACAAGGCTCTGTGTTGGGCCCTTTTCTTAATTTATATAAACGATCTGCCAAATTGTAACTTAGATACTTCCACCATACTATTTGCAGATGACACAACAGTTATCAATCAAGACAAAACGCTACCTCAGATGCAAGTCAAAGTGACCGACACACAGTCAAATGTCTCTACGTGGTTTCTTTCAAATTCATTACTCGTTAATGATGAAAAAACTCAATCTTTGTTTTTCAGTCTCCGCAAAGAGGAAGACAATTTTAAATCCGATCCCGTAAAATTCTTAGGTGTCTATCTAGATTCCAAACTGACTTGGGAGGAACATGTCATATACCTGTCCAACAAACTCTCAAAAAATATCTTTCTTATCCGACATTTATCTAAAACGGTATCCCATAAAACTTTATTAACTGCTTATTATGGATGTTTTCATACAAATATGTCTTATGCAATCATAAACTGGGGTCATTCTACACATGCATATAAAATATTCAAAATTCAAAGAAAATGTGTTCGAATCGTTGCACAAATTGGTTACAGAGAGTGTTGTCGAGATTATTTCATAAATCTAGGTATACTTACTTTTCCATGTTTTTATACTGGAATGCCTTTTACACATAAAAAAGTGAGAATCCCAATATATAAAACATAAAGATGTACATAGTTATTCAACCAGAAATAATGATAAATTTTTACCAAATTTCTCTAGACTAACAAAAACTAAAGATGGCAGCAGCTATCATGGGATTAAATTTTTCAATGTCCTACCAGATTTAGTCAAAAATTTAAGTGTTGTATCTTTCAAACATAAAATGAAACAATATTTGAAAAAAAAAGCCTTTTATAGTTCTGAGGAATATCTCCAAAATGACTTCAGTGATTGGGCTGCACTTTGTATGTAATATTAGTTTAATGTATTTTATATTTGTTTAAATCGTTCTATTTCTATATTTTTAATATTTTAATATTTATTATCAGTTTTTTATCATCTTACATTGTACCTGACTTATGTAAATGCTTTGTGCATAGTGACATGAATAAATGATTATTATTATTATTATTATTATTATTATTATTATTATTATTATATCAGATGACACTGACGATTTTTTGCTGTCGATTTATTTCCATAATTTAAAGAAAATATCCACATCCATTTTAATGCAGTCACCAGTACATAGTCATTCGGTAGTAGAATAAAAGCAACAGCTATTAATCATCAAGATATATTACCCGACATATTAGCTCATGCCATTGGGTCTGATACTAAAGCAATGTGTTATGGTATAGGAAAAAGCAAAGTCTTAAACATATTAAAAAACATCATTTATCTCTAAAAGGCGAACGGGACGCAAGTTTTACTGAAACCAAGTTCATCGCAGCATACTATAGAAAAGCTCCATGCGGCTCACTTTCAAAATAAAACTTTGGCCATAAAAAAGTGGTAGGTCACAGATACCCCTTTTACTCTCACACTTCCAACAAATGCATTTGGAAACACGCCTTGGAATTTGATTCACCAAGTTTGGCCTCAACAGATTATGGATTTTGTAAAAATACAAGTGCAAAATGCTTAGTACCAACAACTTTATCGGAAAACACAGACGTTGCACCTCCTGACATTCTGCAAATAATAAAATGCTTGTGCCAGCATTAGCCCGTGCCAAATCCAAAAATGCGGTTGTAAAATCAATGGTCACTGTTACAAATACTTAACACCTGCTGTAGAAGAAAGCGATGATGAAGCAGAAGAGCCCTATGAAGTAGACAGTTACAATTAATATTAATACATTTTTACAAATTTTTAACTTGTCTATGACACATTCTTTCAAATAGTCATTTCGATATCCGTAATATATTTCAAATACTCGAATTCAAAATTCTATTTCTTTTATTTTAACCTAAATTTTCAAAAAAGTTTAACTTACATTGGTTTCTTAAGACAATTTATGTAAAACATAATTACGCACTGTTTTTAGGCTTAAACCTACCTTTTGTCTCTTTAGATATAGGGATACCTTATGGCCGCTATTAAGTTTGAATAACCCTGTATATCTCTTGAGATAAGAATGCTAAGCAAAAATACGGTACTACTACTACTCAAATGTTTAACATCAAATATCTACATTCTATGTTTTTTAACATACGGGGTTCTTCCTTATGGAGACAGTACTAATATGAATACTATACCTTAGCTGGAAAAGGAAGATTGTAATAAATACATGTGATCAGTGTGTGCAACAGACTATTGGTGTTTAAATTTGGAACAGGAGAATACAACTATATACATTTTTTATCATAAATATGGTTAAATACCGTGCTCTAATAATGAAATTATGAAATAAGAAATTATTTTCATTGACAGACCACAATAATATTCAAGCACAACAGAAATGTACAAGAAGAAATATACAGGTGTAATATGCCAAAAAAAAAAAAAATTAGTACGGCTTTCATTTTCTGCAGTCTCGGTCTGCTTGAATTTTTACCAAATTTCAGTTAAAATGAGATCTAACTCGAGGAGTTAATCTAAGAAGAAAATAAAATAAAATAAATAATTGTAGGTAAACTGGTCTTTCTGTTAACATTACGGAAAAATTCTATTTGGATAAAATATTTGGCATTGAAAGTTAGAGCCATATGCAGTTGAACAAAAAATAATAATAATAATACCTCTTAAGAAATTAGAAGTTACAAGGAATTAGAAGAAGGGTGGAGTTATGTAGTAATTTAGGTGGGGTACTATTTGAATAGGTTTTTAGTTGAATTCGTTGAAATTGTTAATTGTGTTAAAAAATAAAACGCTATTTACTTTAAGTAGTATTATTCTCTATTTACATCCAATGGAAAGGAATAACGAAGTTTCCCGAAGCCAGTGAGGATTATCCTGCGACCAATAATGGCAGTTATGTATTTCGTTATTATGGAAACGGGATTCATCTGACCACATGATGCGATCTTAATAGACATTTCTTGAGCAACTGCCAACTACGCTACAAAATGTAGACGTCTCTCGTAATCTCCTGGAAGCAAGCCCTGATGTAAATGTATTTTATATGGTCGCAGTTTATTGTCTCTCAGAATTCTTTGAATTGAAGAATATGAAATATCAGTTTCTGTCGCTAACTGACGAATAGAAATATGCGGGTTTACGAAAACACGGCTAAAACTGCAACTGTATGTTCCTCATCTTGTGCGGTTCTGGGCTTAAAAACGTTTCTTTTTTTCTCAAAACTTCCACTTTCGCTCATATTGCCAATTTTGCAAACATTTTGTCTGATGGTACCGGCCTATTTCGAAAACGATCTTGATATAAACGTTTGGCTGCTTTACTGTTTTTCCGCACTCTCCATAAATTAATATCGTGTCCAATTTTTCTTCATTAGTGTAAGATACCATTGTGTAAATCTATTTAGAAGTATAACATAAAACAAAAACGAATAACACAGTCACAAATAACAGTATTTTCAATTTGACATTACTAACAATGACAAAATTCAATTGTTTCCATGGCTAACTATGTTGAATCAGAAACAAAACCTTTAAATGAAGTTTTTTCGTATTTTATTAATTTTCTCGAAATTTTCCTTATGGAAGTGTATACTTTTTTCACATGGTTGAATGCAGAAAGAGAAGCTCTACAACAATCGGCAAAAAAATGTATAGCATACCATTTGAAAAAAAAAGTTGACTATCGTTATTTTGGCATATGTGATCAAAGAGATGATTTAAGGACGTCATTCAATAGAGCTTGACCACAGAGTACAGTACCTACACAGAGGCGAAGGCTTTGTCGGCTCCTTTGATTTTCGATGGCTCGTTTTTTGTGACCTTGAGTACCAGTTACGTCTACACTGAGAGAAATATGTTTTTAATTTTTTTCTGTACCCTACATTTAAGGATACACTGAAGAAAAAATGTACTTCAATTTGGAAAGAAAAATATTACCATTTGAATTGTTTATAAACTGCGTTTATTTTCAATTGAGTTAGGCCCTAGCAAATTTTCTCAAATGTAATTATTATAATTGCTATAATGATACCACTTGATATTTTTTTGTTTCGATTTCGAGCTAAAAATATTATTATAATGTGACGAAGGAGTATTCTAATTTCATTACCAAGGAAATGCATTTTTCAAAAAAACTGTATACCTTCTAATATATTTAAATAAGGCGCCATTCTGATTTCCGACCGCCCGGCCGGCCAAATTGGCTAAAGCAAAGCAAATACCCAAGCAACACACACAGCAACCAAGCTTTATTAGTTTTTATTTCTCAAATATTTAAATAATAATTATTGTTAGTGGCTCTATGAAATATTTTGAACGTGAATCTTTGTTTTTTCTATTTAGTTCAGCGCTATTTGAGTGTCTTCATTCCAGACTATATAAGTAAAGTGAGTAGAAAGAAATGTATAAAAATATAACAACCTTTTAAACTTCATGTTATGAAAACGTATCTGACTGATTGAATACCTATTTAATTATAGTTATTATAATGTGTTCGAAATGATGAAAATTTAATACGATGTTTTATACTTTCAGAATGTAAGCTAAAAAGGAAGATTTATATATATTCCAGTATTTTAGTTGACAATCGCTGAGAAACCTACAAAATAAAATATTATATAATTTGGCGAGAATTGAATAATATTGAATCAGCTTGGAGAGAAAATGTGAATCGTGAAAGTATTATCAAATCTGACAATAAATCGCTAACGTTTTGAGAAATCGTGAATGACTAGTACAAATGTTGGTGTAAATATCTCATAATATACTGAGAATTGCTTGGTTTTTGAGAGAAATGCGTAGACAAAAGGATGAGTTCAAAAGGCACTCAAAAATCTTGAAGGTATATGTGGTTGGATGTAAGAAGTACTCTCCAAGAAATTTGCAGGATAAAAGCTTTTTGCAAAGGTAAGACTTAGTTGTCGATGATCAACCTTTTTTTCAATATATGCTTACCTGATTAAACATTGCTTAATGAATAATTGCCAACATGCAAATTCATTTTTCAGGTTATGAACTCTTAGCGTAGCATCTTCAACAAAAGCCATCGACTCCTTGGATTACTCATTGTGACTGTGTTACTAATCTAGACAAAATCGTTCACTACCTATCAGTCTTTACTTTCAATTTTTTAGCAGTAAACACGGTGGCTATGTTCGAAGGTTATAAATGTTATAAATTCTGTGAAAAATACCATGTAAAGTAAACAATGAAGATCTGGAGTATTGAACTACTTGAAATATGTAAAAAAGGTGTACACGTCTTCCAGTTTTTGACCTCTTGCCTATGATATACCTATAGATGGAACTATACAAACCATTGTAATTTGTACAAAAACTTCTTTTTATCGTGTCTTGTTAATGTTATACAGTATCGGAAAGCGTTTGATTTGGTGCGGCAATAAGAGCAAGCGAGAGCAAAGCAAGCAATGATGTACATTAAGGGACGTGTCTGCTTTGCCTCTGCTAGGGTACTGGTAGACGCCTTTATTGTAGGCAGTCGGTTAAGTCGTTGAAACTATGCAATCTCAACGGTAGAACTTTCCGATACTGTATAATATGTCTAACACGTATTTTATTATTTTATGTAGGTAGGTCAATTGTTAAATATCCCTTGTATTTTATTAAATACATATATTCACTTTTTATTATATTTTATTTATCACTTGTATTATTGTTGTTAGCAGTAAATTAAAATAGTCGATTATGTAGAACTTATATATATACATGCATCTTTGCATCTAACTGAAAGTAAAACAAAATATATTTACTAAATATCAAATTATTTATTATCCAACGTTCCATTAATACTCAGAAGAAGAATTAACAAGAAACTTACTGGAGATATAAAGAAAGATCTATATTGCAATAAAAAATAAATGATTATATTATACACATACTAATATCTAAGTAATAATAAGTAACATTTGTAATTACATAATTCAAAGAATATTTGCTACAATTTGACACTTTCAAAACCCATTCGGACTTTATTTATGTGTTCACTGACTGGAGGATCACTTTCAGTCTTAATTTCATAGTTTTTGAATGTTAAACAATCCCAACACTGGGTTTTTAAACACCACACAATATATTTTAAAAGGACGTTTAGTTCCAGATCAATCAATGACAGCAATACTTTAAATTTCTTAGATTTAAGCACTTCATCAGATATCTTAATGTAGTCTGTGTATTTTTCTCTTGAGATACCGGATTTAAAAAATGCTATTAAGCTTCTTTCTCCCTCAGCATCAGCTCTACCATCGCTCAACTAAAATTTAAACATAAATGATTATTAAAAATGCTGACAAATTAATATAAAGTGTTATTTTTTACCATGAATTGTTTATTGTTTGCTTAAGCAGTAGTTATTATTATCACAAGCACTTTTAGTTCCACATTTAGCTTTTAAAGTTGTATCCCATAAACATCTAACTGGATGGATCATAGTGGTCTTGAATTACGGACTTTCCTGCAACATAAATCCACACTAAAAACCAAATTCTTAAATTAACAAGTAACAACTTACCATTAATAAAATACTTGGAATATTCCAGTAAAATAATTCCTTTTAATTGCTTGGAATCATCGACTTACAGTCGATGCTTGGAATCTTTTAACCCTAACCTCTTCTGGTTGTAAATCGACGTTATTTTATAAAAACTGATGTTTTCTCGGATTGCCACACTTCAACAACTAATAATACAACAAAAACTGGCCATTTTGTATGACATAATGTCCATAAAAACTCTATTATGAAAAATTCAATTCTTAAGTTCAGTCAGTCGCCATTTGACAGCAATGACAAGTGAATTTAGAAAGTGAGGTTGATTGATATACCAGTTAAAAAATGGCGATGCGTATACAAATTTGGTTTTGGCGGGAAGGCTTGCTTTCGCCTCTGTGTAGGTACTGTACTCTGTGGCTTGACAAACGATTTACAAATATATACGGTTTATTGTAGTTTTCTGTTAAAATAAAAAAGATACAGGGGGGCGAATACCATCTGTCATGACATACCGCCTGGGCGATTTCGAAATGTTTATTGAAAAAGTATCAATGTTTATGGATAGTCTTGATACAGAAAAGTCTATCATTGTAACAGGCGATTTTAATGTAAAATTTAATACAAATGACTCTAATGCATTACAGTTAATCAATCTTTTCGAATCATATGGCCTAAAGCCAACTATTAATGAAAACACGCGCTTCAATTCGTGTCTTGATAATATATTTACAAACATTGATTCAGAGTCCTTCTCTGCAACTGTTTTAAATACTTACCTGTCAGATCATCTAGGGATATCGTTCCACTTTCATGATAGATCAACAAATTATAAGAGTAATGCAAGAATAAACTACATGCCCTTAACTGAAAACGGACTATTTCAAATATATAATTATGTTGAAAGATTAAATTGGAATTTTGTTGACAACCCTAGTGACGATAAATTTCAAGTGTTTATTGACAAAATTACTGAAATCTGCTGTCCATTGAAGTCAAAATCCATTAATAGCTTTAATAGTGATTATGAAATTAACTGGTTCAACGATAAATTGAAAAAAATGAGGGAGACGCTACGACTATTAAGTGAACTAAACCAAAGAAATTCTAAATTAGTATCTAATAATGAATTAAAAAATTTTAAAACTAAATATCGCCAAGAAATTTATAACGCAAAACGCAATTTACATGATGATCATATTAATAACTCTAAAAATAAACAGTCAACTATGTGGAAAATAATTAAAAGCAATAGTCCCAAGGTAAATCCTCCTGATAATGTAAACATAAAGGCCAATGATTTTAACGAATTTTTCTTGAATATCAGAAAAAATTATAAAAGATCTTGCTAAAACTGACATAAATCCATTGGATTATATGAACAAGACAAATACACTGAACGAATTCACTTTTAGAGAAGTGACATATAATGAGGTTAGAGATATAATTAATAACCTAAAAAATACCAAAAGTAAAGACCCTTATAACGTCACTGTCAGAATTATAAAAACCTTAATAAATCTTATTCTCGCCCCACTTACAAAACTGATAAACTTGTGCATAAGAAATAAAATTTTTACTCGCTGTCTAAAAATCGCAAAAGTAATCTCAGTCTTTAAAAATGGATCAAGGGATGATCCCCATTTCACTTGTACCACTGTTTGCAAAAATCTTTGAATGTGTACAAAAAAATCACTTTGAGGCGAACGAGTTGTGGATTCAGAACCAATCAATCTACGTCTTTAGGTATAAAAAGTCTTACCCAAAATGTCATGAATGCATTTGAAAATAAGTTATATACCCAGGCTTCCTTTTTCGATTTAACAAAAGCCTCTGACTGTGTGTCTCACCACATTTTACTGAATAAACTGGCAGTTTATAAATTTGACATAAATAGTATTGAGCTGATAATAGTCGGAGAGCAGCCAATCTGTAGGAAGCATTTTAAAAGTAGTCTATACAACTCGCGAACACCCACCTAAAAAACAGGTGATATTATGTAAAATGACCTTCTGGATTTGATTTTTGAGTTCGCCCATTAATTTGAGATTGCCAAATCGGTCAATTCGCAAATTTTTCGAAAAATTTTAAAATTATGTGTTAATTTTTGTTTTGCACATAACACATCATATCTTTTTTATTTTAATTCCGATTTTGACCAATATTTTACACATTATCCCTCCAATATTCTTGGACAGGCTGACGGCAAAGAATATAGTGTAACTAATAATATAGTGCCTAAAAAAAAATATAATTACCCTCTATTGTCGCGGTTTTTTAAAATTTGCGTTGAAAAATACCCGATCGAGGTAACTTTTTTATTTTTAAAGAGAGAGTTATAGTATAAACGAGAAAAATGTTCCATATACTTTAAACAAACTTTTTTATAAAGATATTTTTTGGAAATTCGGCTCATGTAACGAGATGACGCTGTTGGAAGCGACCGCGCAACTCGTCCGCATTAATTTAAAGCATAACTTCTGTTAACGTCGCCCATCTGTGGTGTCGTTTAAGCGATCAAGTGAGTCTACGGATTATTTAGTTTCTATTTGCAATTAAATGTTATAAAATTATGTAGATAATCTCGAAACATACACATTAAAAAATATATTTTCATTAATTATAACAGCAAGTGGGTACTAAAGATTACATTTTCCTTCGCATAAACAACTTATGTTACATTGCGCGTTTGCTTTGCTACACTTGCAGCTTGTAGTACAGTTATATAATTTACATTTACAAAACGGAGTTAACTCAATAAAATTGGGTTTTGGGCTTTTTGAAATCATCTTTGGAAATAAGATTTCCTCCTTTAGGTACCATCCAAAATCTAAAACATTTGGAATTCTGGGCTTAATTTGGTAGACTGTCTTGTAAATAGCACATTGCAGAAATGCCCTTTTTACTTGTATTCTCTGTACTAGGATTTACAATTTCTGATTTTCTTTTATAAGCAGTTCGGGTATACGATCTTCTACATTGTGCATGGTAAACTGGATTTAGTGATAAAAATAAATTTTTCTGTTCTAAATATTGTTTTAGAAATGTCATCGGATTTTGAATTTGATCGGTACATTTTTAAAGCCGTAAATATCGCTCGCAGACAAAAAATTTTCATACCATTGTGTTAGTGAACGAATTCTGAACAACTTTCAAAATGTCCGTCTGTCTGTCCGTCTGTCTGTCCGTCCGTCACGTTTCTTGTAAGCACGATAACTGAAGAAAGAAAATTCCGATTGTACTGAAATTTGGACAGTAAATTAGTGTTAGCTAGAAGAAGAACAAAATCGATCGATAAATAAAAATGTTATTACTTAATGATTTAAATTTGATAAATTAACTCCTATATAAAAAAGTCTATTTGACAGTCACATTTTGTCACTTTGACAGCGATAAAAAAGGTGCATCGTTTCTTATCACGATAAAAATACCTGTTCCTCAAAAGCAGAGTATATCTAGTAGTCGCACGTCATTTTAAAATCTGTACTGTCGGCTATAATTTTTAAGTCTTGTGGAAATTATACTGTACGATATGAGTCGTTTTGAGAAAATTATAATTATTTTTAATTGTTGTTCGTTCACATATTCTGTCGTTAATTTATTTTGCCAAAAATCACTCGAGCTTTTCTTTTATGGATAAATTTCTTTTTAACTCAATATTTTGTCAATCAGTAATTTTGCTCGAAAAACTGACATTTGACAAAATCGCTCGATCTCCGGTCTCGCGATTTTTTCATGTCAGTTTTTCTCATAAAAGCACTGATTGGCAAAATTATTTCGTTACAAAGAGAAATTTATCCGATAAAAAAAGCTCGTGATTTTACTGTTGAAAATTTTTTTTTTTAATTTTTATGTTTTTGTAATTGAATAGAAATCTGGTGAAATATTTCATTTTAATATTTCTAATTATTTATATATTTTACAAATATACATTTCATAATGTAATATACAACCGTGAAAATATGATTTTATAGCTCGTGTCTTATAATATAAAACCGCTGCCCAAGGAATCACTACTTCTACATCCAGATTCTCTATCCAAGTCACTCACAACGAAAAAACTTTGTATGTGAAAATAATTATTTATGGAACTTTAATAATATAATATTTGAAATTTCTATTTCTACCCCAAAAACCCATAAGACGATACCCCACATCGGTAGTGGGGTGGGGGTGGTGATAGGGGGGTGGTAGTGGGGGGTGGATGAAGTAAAAAAATATTTTGAGGTTTCTGGTTCCTGGACACACACTAAATCACAATATTTTTTCATCCCCTTTAATAAGGGGGTGGGGGTGGCTAATGCCAAAATTTTTTTTTGAGACCTTAGCTTCTCTTGTATATACTAAATACCAATTTCGTGGACTCTTACCTGCTTGATTTACCCATTTACCCCAAATTTACCACAATTTACACCCCAACCCTTCGACGGAACAAGATGAAAATATAATCTAGTTCTAGATCTCGTTAAAGTACATATGTGTACCAAATTTCAAGTCAATATCTTAAACGGTTTCAGAGTAAACGTGCGCACAAAAAAAAGTTACAGACAGACCGACAGACAGACAGAAATTTTTTTTTTGCTCAAACTTAAAATCTCGACGTTTCATGACATTTTAAGCCTATTTGGACAATAAAAATTTTTAAAAATCTTTTTGTCGTTACTATACTTCCACTGGACGTGGAAGTAAAATTTCTTCTACGTGTAAGGTGGTGGTGTAGTTCTTTTGACTCGGAATCGAAACCCAAATGGGGTTTGGTATAGTTTTTTTACCAAGTCTTTTACCAACTAAGATCGTACTATAAAATTAAAAATGTCTAAAAGTAACATTATTTACAAAAAACTGCGAAAAGTATCCTATTGAATGTATAACAATTATATAAAAATCCAGTTAACAGGCGAAGAGTACGTTTTCAGCTTGTTTCCTTTGATTTCCTATCCGAGTAATTATAATTTATTATGCCAAACTATGTGTTTATAACGCACTAAATATAAGCTGAGACAAAAAGCACTTTCAACTTAACATAAATGGATACTGGAAAATAATAATCACCCGGCACGTGTCTGCGTTTAGCTCTTAGATGCGATTGCGGCCGATTCATAGTAGCGCGCATTCGTTCGGACGCTGAAACAATTAATGAATATTTCGATAAGGGAGCAAAATTTCAAAAAAAACTTCTTATAAAAGATTTTATTTAGTTCATTCGGAACATTTTCTTCGATTATAGTAGGCACCTAACTTTAAAAATAAAAAAGATACCTCGATCGGACATTTTACTCTGCAAATTTTAAAGATTTTGCGTCAAAGAAAAGTTGTTATTTTTTTTTTGCCAACTAATTATTTTTTAGGTAAAGTTTTTTACTTTCAACATATCAAAGAATAGTTAGAGAATATTATGTAAAAAAATTAAAAAATTCTGAAGTAAAATAAAACATATATGACGTGTTATATGAAAAACAAAAAATAACACATAACTTTTATTTTTTTTAGAAAATTGCCAATTTGGTCATTTTGGCAATCTCAAATCAATGGGCGAATTCAAAAATCAAGTTTAGCGGGTTATTTTACATCAGATTACCTATTTTTTAGGTGGGTGTTCGCGAGTTGTATAGAGGGTGTCGAATTCAGAGGGTCTGGTCTTCCACTATAAAGTCATGCCTCACGGAGAGATATCAATATGTTTATTACAATTTAAATCTATCAACTCAACAATTATGTAAACAAGAGGTACCACAAGGCTCTGTGTTGGGCCCAACCCTTTTCTTAATTTATATAAACGATCTGCCAAATTGTAACTTAGATACTTCCACCATACTATTTGCAGATGACACAACAGTTATCAATCAAGACAAAACGCTACCTCAGATGCAAGTCAATGTGACCGACATGCAGTCAAATGTCTCTACGTGGTTTCTTTCAAATTCATTACTCGTTAACGATGAAAAAACTCAATCTTTGTTCTTCAGTCTCCGCAAAGAGGAAGACAATATTAAATTTGATCCCGTAAAATTCCTAGGTGTCTATCTAGATTCCAAACTGACTTGGGAGGAACATGTCAAATACCTATCCAACAAACTCTCAAAAAATATCTTTTTTATCTGACATTTATCTAAAACGGTATCCCATAAAACTTTATTAACTGCTTATTATAGATGTTTTCATACAAATATGTCTTATGCAATCATAAACTGGGTTCATTCTACACATGCATATAAAATATTCAAAATTCAAAGAAAATGTGTTAGAATCGTTGCACAAATTGGTTACAGAGTGTTGTCGAGATTATTTCATAAAACTAGGTATACTTACTTTTCCATGCGTGTTTATACTGGAATGCCTTTTACACATAAAAAAGCGAGAATCCCAATATATAAAACATAAAGATGGACATAGTTATTCAACCAGAAATAATGATAAATTTTTACCAAATTTCTCTAGACTGGCAAAAACTAGAGATGGCAGCAGCTATCATGGGATTAAATTTTTCAATGCCCTACCAGATTTAGTTAAAAATTTAAGTGTTGTATCTTTCAACCATAAAATGAAACAATATTTGAAAAAAAAAAGCCTTTTATAGTTCTGAGGAATATCTCCAAAATGACTTCAGTGATTGGGCTGCACTTTCTATGTAATTTTAGTTCAATGTATTTTATATTTGTTTAAATCGTTCTATTTCTATATTTTTAATATTTTCAATATTTATTATCACAGTTTTTATCATCTTATATTGTACCTGACTTATGTAAATGCTTTGTGCATAGTGACATGAATAAATGATTATTATTAATATTATTATTATTATACCATGAGATTTTCGCGAATTTTTGAGTCGACGTTCAGTTTTTTTAAGCATTTTAAGGAATTCGTCTAGAGTGCTTTGGAATACCAAAATTTGTTCTATGGCAGATAAAGTCCAAGGGAAAAATATAATTTTTCGTCTAATTTCATTAAATTATAGATTTTTTTCTGAATTCGTTGATATCCACTTCAAATCTATACTATTTGTTTTTCTATTTTATTAAATTTATTTAAAAATAAAAAATCACTTTCAAAATAATTTTTATTGATCCTTATAGTTTGTACTAGTACTTATACCTATTAAGAAACAATAGAGAGATCCAAAAGGCTATTATTCACAAAAATGTAGTTATTCTCATTTCATTATTAGACATATGATTTTTGCAAAGGCAACTGCGTTGAAGTTCAAGAAAAATTATATTGAGTGATTTTTTATTTTTAAATAAATTCAATAAAATAGAAAAACAAATAGCATAGATAGCAGTATGAGCCACCACCTTCCCATTTGAAAAAAAAAAGTTTTCGATAAAAAAGTGATTTGTTCAATTTTGGAGGCTTCATAAATAGTTATTAGTGAACTGAAACGAAAAATTATATTTTTCCGTTGGACTTTACCTGCCGTAGAACAAATTTTTGTATTCCAAAGCACTCTAGACGAATGTCTTAAAATGCTTAAAAAACAGAACATCGTCTTAAAAATTCGCGAAAATCTCATGGTATACTCAGAATGTTGTCTCGAGTCCAAATATGTAAAAATATACAGGGTGTTCTATTTAAAAATCGAAAGTTGCATCCGTTTTTTTATGTCTAAAAATCCATTTTTACAGGTAGTTTATGCACCCCACATTTCAAGTGGATAAGTTATATAATAAAGGAAATATAGAGGGGAGCCACTACCTTGTGGCACCGGTATGTACACTTCCCGACAAATAAAACTAGGACACTTTATTTTAGTTTTGTAAAATAGCCTTTTACAATTCAGTTTTGACAATTGTTGATTTGTCAGAAATTATTATTTTTAATTTCCACAATGCCAAGATCGATTTACATAACTAAAAAATACAGTTTTCAATGAACAAGAGTTGTCCTACTTTTATTTGTCGGGAAGTGTACATATCTCAAAAAGTATTTTTTTCGCCCATAAGCAAAACATTGTTCTAAAAGTTGAATACTTACTTTCTACGCAGAGAAACTGTTGTTCGAAATTTTTCCCAAAAACGGCGTTTTTTTTTTCTAAATCTGAGTGGACTAATTATTTCTTCAGCAAAAAATAAAAAAGTTATGGCTGATGCAATGCACGTCTTCACATTTTTTCACAAAAATCTCGCCATTTTGTTACCGTGATTACAAGGTAATTAAAAAAAAAACTTCTTAAATATTCGTTTCCGTTAATATAAAGTATAACTTACAAGCCCAATAAATTTTGGCTGTTTCGTGAACTCCCTTTAGAAGAAAAAAAATCACTATAAATGCACTTTCAAGAAAATGTAATTATTTTCTTTTATTGCGAAATCTCAATAAATATGCAATATTAACGAATAAAAATTAAAATTCAAGCGTTATTGTCAAAGAACACTAAAAAATAGGGTATTTTATAATAATGTACTCAGTGATAACAAATAAATGGACAACATAAAATTAAATAACTAGTTTTACTTCCACGTCCAGTGGAAGTATAGTAACGACAAAAAAATTTTTAAAAATTTTTATTGTCCAAATAGGCTTAAAATGTCATGAAACGTCGAGATTTTAAGTTTGAGCGAAAGAAAAATTTCTGTCTGTCTGTGGGTCTGTCTGTCTGTCGGTCTGTCTGTCTGTAACTTTTTTGTGCGCACGTTTACTCTGAAACCGTTTAAGATATTGACTTGAAATTTGGTACACATATGTACTTTAATGAGATCTAGAACTAGATTATATTTTCATCTTGTTCCGTCGAAGGGTTGGGGGGTAAATTGGGGTAAATTTGGGGTAAATTGGTAAATCAAGCAGGTAAGAGTCCGTGAAATTAGTATTTAGTATATACAAGAGAAGCTGAGGTCTGAAAAAAATTTTTGGCATTAGCCACCCCCATTACCACCCCCACCTCCTTATTAAAGGGGATGAAAAAAAAATGTGATTTAGTGCATGTACAGGGACCAGAAACCTCAAAATATTTTTTCACTTCATCCACCCCCCACTACCACCCCCCTATCACCACCCCCACCCCACTACCGATGTGGGGTATCGTTATATGGGTTTTTGGGGTAGAGGATTTCAAATATTATATTATTAAAGTTCCATAAACAAATATTTTCACATACAAAGTTTTTTCGTTGTGAGTGACTTGGATAGAGAATCTGGATGTGGAAGTAGTGATTCCTTGGGCAGCGGTTTTTAATATTTAAAAGTAAGATGCTATTGTTATAGGCTCCAATATGCAATTTTTTACTTTACGCCCTAGTGCATGAAGTTTAACTTTACCCACTACACAATGTGTGTAAAGTAAGTACTATACGTACGGTAGTAGAAAGAATGTATTCTGACAACCTTTGTATGAACACTGACACCTAACGACTGTTTGCCCTTTTCTCTATACATGTTTTCGTAAAATATCTCTCAACTTTGATGTATAAATTTGAGAAAACAGTCGTTGCCTGGTATAATTTCTCCCTCTAATGATTACTTTATTATTGCGACTTCTACATAACTTTTCCAGTACGAGGAGATGTCGTGGTTATTAGTGGGACGACCTTCGAGTTTTTAGAACCTGAAAATGGCAAACGAAGATAGCAACCGGCTAACTCATGTCACCGAAATATGACTTCAAAGTTACAATCATTTTCAAGCAGCAATGGCGAATATTTTCCAAAAACTTTAGAATAAGAATATATTATATTTTACAAAACTGGTTATTTATGTATAACAAATCGTATTTTCATCGTAATCTAAGTTGTTTCTTTTCGTTTTTTAAGAGCGAGCCTTAAGCTTCTTCTCACTGGCTGCGAACTTTTATAGCTGATTATTTTGTCCAGCTCCCATTCATCATCAGTTTCTTTCAACGAGTCTTGACAGCTGTAGGACCATCTTCCCACCATACCATCCCACTAAAACCATTAGTTACATTAAATATGCAAACAAAATATGTAAGGAAATCACAAAGTCTTGCAATTGTCGAAATAAGAAATATATAAAGCCTTGAACAGCACAATTACAGAAACTTTTAGCTAATTACACCTTTATTTTACCAAAATAAGTTTACATTTACTTCACAGCATCTTAGGCACGTGTTGACTTTCATTATTTTCAATTAATAAAATGTAATATTTACAGAAATTGCTGCCTAATTGTTAAAAAAATAGAACTAGCTTAAAAGTACGTTTAAGTACAATCCATTGTAGCCTTTGCATCATCAGTTTCTTTCAATGAGTCTTTACAGCTGTAGGACCATCTTCCCACCATACCATCCCACTAAAATAATTAGTTGTATTAAATATATGAGCTTTGAACAGCACAATTACAGAAACTTTTAACTAATTACACCTTTTTTTTACCAAAATCGGTTTGCATTTACTTAATAGCATCTCAGGAATGTGTTAACTTTCCTATCATTTTCAAATAAAAAAATACAAAAGTAAAACACGCAGTAAAAGCCCGTAAGAAAATTAAAATAAAATCAAATTCTTAATATGACATACTATACTCTATTTGAAAATGAAGAAGAGTAATAAAAGCTTATTATAGATACCAAATTCACTGGGAGGCCCCCACGCCTAATATTTGATGAGCGGGAAAAATTTGTTTTCTCAAAATCTCTGTCAGGCCCCCGCGATTAATAAATGATAGGTGGGGTGGACATATATTTTTTAAAAAAATGTTTGCCAAAATTTCTGACGGGACCCCACTACTGGCCCCTCGGACTCAGTACCCAATAGACCCCACCATAAGGGGGGGGGGGGGGCTGCAAATCCTCTAGGAATGTATTCAGGTGCTATACAAACTTCAAGAAATTTCTTTATATTTTAGAAAGAATTCATTCAGAATTCAAACAATTTTGTTTGAAGCAACAAAAATTTATTAACATCAACCAAGAAATTGCTTTGTATATTCGCAACAAAATTTTTGTTTGCTCCGAACAATTTTTTTTTAGCCTGTATGTTCTCAAAGCCACTTTATTCGATGTTATTTTAACAATTGTAGCTTTGGATTATTTTCCAATAGCAGAAAGAAAAATAATAAGCATTGGAGAATAACCAGCCCAAATTTGAAGAAATATCGATTTGTTTATTTATAAGTAACCTAAATGAGAAAACTAACGTATCTCAGCTCCAAATGCAAGTAGAGCATTTTTTTTTTTTTTCAAAAGTTGGCTTTCATTAATCGTTTACCATTTTTGATTTCATAAAAAAACCATTTGAATTTGTTTTTAATTAAAATTTCGAAAACTATGAACAACTGCAATAAAACGGGTTCAAATTTTGGAAAAAAAAAAAGTTTTTCTCCGTGATCTTAAAATACTTATAGAATGGTACAATTTGAGCCATCGTACACATTTCTTGATCTTGATGGCAGGATTTCACGAGGGTACAAAGTTTTAGCAACAATTATTTCATGTATGTAAAAAACTTAAAAATACCTACTAATTCGAACAGTAAAATATACGAAAATAACATAACAGCAATTAAAATCTCTTTGATATTTGTTAATTATTCATAAATTCACAAAAACTGTACTACTCATTTTAAATTTTATTAACGCGTGACGTCAATGGTTAGAGGTAATTTTATGGTAATTTTATTGTTGTTAGATTGCTGCCCTGTCAATACCAACTGTAACACTTTGCAAATAAATATTTTATGAATTTTAGGAAGTGTGAAGAGGCGCATATTTTCGGCCACAACTTTGTTGTTTTTTGTGTTAGAGAAAAAATAAAAAAAGCATCGAAAAGCTCGATCAATTTTCTTTAGAATTGGTGTCTACGGATATTTTGAAGAAACTGATAATTAGCGAGATTCTTGGGAAAATGGAAGAAACGTCAGGTTTTCCTAGAAAATGCATGTAAATCTTAAAAAAAACATTTTTCCCAGAAACGTTCGCTTTGAAGGGCCGAGATTAATGGAGCGTCTAGGTAACACATGATATTAAGGGTACATCGTAATTGAGATCAATTTCAGTTAATTGCCGATTAATTACGGTGACAAAATAGCAAAATTTTACCGAAAAAAAAAAAAAGTTCTCACTTCTATTTCCCTCATTTTTATCGCAAGGCGAAAAATTAAAAAAAGACTTTTAGCAAATTTAACTCTATTTGAATTCGTTAGAATAGTTTTTTGGCCTAGGAGCCAAGGTTAAGGAGTTATCAACTTGTTAAATAAGAAATGTGCGATTTTTGCTGGACATTGCCACACATTTCAGTAAATATCTCCGAAACGAAAAATAAAAGCAAAATTCTGATGGAACCAAAAGATTCGTTACGAAACGAACTCGTTTTACGGTATTTTTTATTTTGGGCTAGCTCTTACCGTTTCAGAGATATCGGCGAAAAATACTAAAAAAAAACATGCATTTAGGAACCGAACATAGCACAAAAGCATGCAATCTTAAAACGTTCATATTTTTCGAAAATCACCTGCGGGAGGGCCGAACGATGCCGTGATGCAAAGAGAAAGAGTTCTAGTTGATCCGCATTGTAAATTGCACAAGGCAAATCGAAAATTCGGCTCGGCAAGAACGAATCAAAACTGGTATTTTTTGACATTTAGCGAAAACGGCAAAATAAAATGTCAGTCACACATCAATAAGGGTAATGCCATACAAATTTGCTGCTTGAACTATATTGCGCATGCGTAACCATTTGACGTCACGGCTTTTGGCGGGAACTACCATTTTCAAATTATAAATTGAATTTAAAATTATTTAACGTCCATAAAAAAAAATTCCATTACATATGCTTAGTTATTACTAGTCCTAGAATCCAAATTTAATGTAAATAAAAATTATGAAATAACCCCATTGCATATTTGAGCCGTTTTAGCAATCATTTTGATGTCAAATCTTAAGTGGTGATTGTACTTTATAAGAGCTATATTTTTCCAAAATTTCATTGAATATTATACATTATTTTTGAAAGAACAGTGATTTGTTAAAAAACGCATAATTTTGCAATGTTCATTTTTTTTTAAATAATAATAATAATTGGAATGAATTATGGTTTATGTACTTTTATTGTACAGCTCATTAAGAATATTTTTCTTTTTTTTTGTTTTCCATAGGACTTCTCCATATATTTCAAGATATTCAAAGAAAACCGATGGACAACATAGTCAACATAGTCAACAAACTGCAAAACTGAGCTGTGAACTAAAGTTGACCCCCTGAACACGTTAAAACAGAAAAACTGCCCTAACCATACAATTCACATTAAAATCCTAATTTGACTCCACTATGTATAATAAGGGAAAGACTAAGAACTGGAAAAAGCAACAGATGGTTATTTCACATAAAATGAATTCATTTAGTGCACAGCGTTAATTAATGATTTGGCACCCCCCTACGTTACTATAAAATTTTTAAAAAATTGTAGGAATTATTCACATGTCAAATGACTGTACTAACATTGTAGTTTAGCATTTGACTGGTATCATAGGGAACTTTCACTACTGTAGAATTATCTAGTTTAGTCTATTGCATGTACAAAACACGCAGACATATTTGAGCAAAATCACTCAGACACCATATTTTGTTACATTATGAACACATATACTTTCTCAGTTAATATTATTTGGCAGAAAAAGTATTTATTCTACGTATCTACACATAGCTGTAGTAGTTCTACATTTACTTGCTTACACCTTACGAGCCACCATGTATATAAAACTCAAATTATTTCTTTGTGTTAAAATCGACATAGAGACAGCATGTAATTATTATGCACCCCCTACATACTAGCATATATGTATTCTTAATGTAGCATGGAACAAAATCAGAAATTTTATTTTGTTGAAAAATTAACTTCCAGGTGCAGACACCCACTGGGGATTTAAAATTTCAAGTTTAAATTCATTCTTAGTAACCTATGACGTCACGTGCAAATGTGACGTCACAACAAACCTCAAAAATATATGTTTCTTAAGATTTACAAGCTATTATTAAAATTTCTGCCTGGTTCCCATACTTTCAACCAAAATCTAGTTCAATGTAATGTTTATGAAGTTTTAAATAGTTTGTCTCAATAAAATAAGGCACTTTTTGCAGGTTAGAAATCTAACCTATAATTAGCAGTCTATCTTTATTAGGGAATCCACCGACCTGTCAAAATTGTTTTTAAATATGGCGTGGTTGGCAAACAAGTGACAAACACAGGTTTATTTTTACTACATTCCAGAAACGTAGCCAAGCCAACAGAAAAACACAAACGTTTAACGAATGAAAATGAATGCTTGCCCTCCACGCCATGTTGGATGTCACGTGCTTGGAGTCAGTATGACTCCAAGCTAAAAATGCGTATACAAACATTAAAAATAGGAATAAACTTAAGAAAACTTAAAATTTGGGGTTATGTTAGTTATATGATGCACATGCCCTTCCCATCTGATTTCAGTGCTGTCAAAAGTCAGTATAGACCATTTTGGATCACGTGGTTTTGACAAGTCGGCCATTTCCCTTGAGGAACAACCAAACGCAGTTTGCGTGGTTTTATATATTTTTTTCTAGTTTTTCTTGAGAAATTGTGTGTTTTCGTGATAATGTCATGTAGTGAATATTATTCAGCCCTTATGGGTGATGTAAAGTGTCGCTATGATGAGAAAATCAAAATTATAGACAATATTGACCCATACACCCTTGGAGTGGAGACTGGAGATTTCTGCAGATTTGTCTATTTTACCTTGTGTATCCGTAATTGATATGGTAAATTACTTGTGTTGACTCACAGGCCAGCAGTTAAAGGCATACAAATCTTTACAAGCATATAAATATTATGAGGCTGGATTTTTTCAAGAAGTTTGTGCAAGAAAGATAAACTCACATGTATTCATTGTTATAGGCAAGGCAAATTTACATTTAAATAACTAAGTGCTAGATTTCAGTGATAAGCATGTTACATTAGACACTTAGGACGTATCCTTATTACAATACATTTGACTTCTCCCCTTTTTTGTATTTCTGTAAGGATACGTTAACCTTGAAAGATGCATCGACGTAGGAAATGCAGTGTTACGTCTGGGTTTAACGCATGACGTTAATTGACTTATAGCAAACAGTCGTTTGTATAATTATTTATAGTTATGTGTTTTTTGCATTAGATAGTTATTATCTTGTCAAAGTGCCTTTGAATAACAAAGAAATTTAAAAACTAGTTGTGCAAAAGCGGTATGTACCTTTATAAGTTTGATTTGCAGTTAAAACGATGACATTTTTGAGGTTATGTTTTGGCTTTTGACAATTACACAAGTACGAGAAACACCAATCGAGAACTCTTCAGTCCTAAATAAGGAAGTAAAATCTCTCGTATCCGTTAACGTATTCTTAACGGTTTTACGTGTACGCAATACGGCTACGTGTACACAGAGTTTGCCCTAAGTATCTATTATGCGTATGTAGTAATCAATAAACTCTGCCAGAAAGTGATTTCTTTACCTGTCTCCTAAGTTTTTTTTACATTCAAAATAAGCCTTATCTCACAATTATCGCACCTTATCGCACAAAAGGATGGCATTTTATTTTTATTTCACATTTAAAACTGAGATTACTTCTTTCTTTACAATGAAATAAAACGTTTGGTTGTCCCTCAGGCAATATGGAAGACTTATCGTGACGTCATCCTAAAATGGTCTATACGGAGGTTTTAGGTTATTAAGAATGAATTTTTAACTTGAAATTTTAAATTTCCAATAAAATCTAGCCCCTCTTCACATTTTCAGTGTTGAGGTTCTTTATTTTTTCTCCTTCAGTTTGAATTTTGCACACACATGAGAATACTTATGAGTTACCTTTCATATATAGATTGGAAACGAAAATTGTTGACATGGCATGGCACTGAGGACTTACCCCCCTCCAAGGAGTAAGAGACCAAAACATACCCAACTAATATCAAAGTCACAGTAACTGAGATCAGCATTAAATCTGCAACTTTATAATAAGTATACAGTTCATCTCAAACTTATAGCAACATGAGACCCAGTGTTTCAATGCAAACTTAAGCACTTTATCCTACAAATAAATTAGCTAGAAGTTTAGAATATGCTTTTATTAAACACTTTAATATTGCAACTTTATATTCTAACCTTCTAGCTAATTTATTTGTAGGATAGTGCTTAACTTTGTATTGAAACACTGGGCCTCATGTTGCTATAAGTTTGAGATGAACTATAATAAGAATTACTTCTTTTTACAGTTGGAATCAACCCCACCATTGGACATAAAGCCATTGTGCAAAACCTATATATGACCATGGTCTGCTTCGATTCTTTATGACAATCCCACCCATGTAAACAATTTTAGTTTTCAGCCTGTATCTATAGACAAATAAAATACATACCGAAGAGCTTAAGATTTCGTTTCTTGTAGGATGCCAAGCGACATCCCGCACACAAGCAACATGTCCATTTATACTTTCCTTGATTTGTCCAGTTAAAGAATCATAAACTAAAAACAATATTTATGAAGAAAAAATACCATAAAAACATGAATTTCACTTACTAACAACTCGGCCTACCCCACAACCTGTATAGATGTACCTTTGCCCAGTGGTCTCCATGGGAGAGAATCTACATCTAACCAAAGTCTTTATAACAACATGACCTCTGTAGGTCATTATAGACGTGTCACCTTCCAATTTGCTTCTGGAAGAGTACACTAAAACAAGAGAATAAAAAATAATTTTATTAAAGACACTTGCTAATATGTCAAAAATTTCAAAATGGTTTAATAACAATTCATTAGTATTAGATAGGGACAAAACCAATTTACTCCAATAAAATTAGATTTTGCTTAAATAAAAATTTCCACCCAGCTGAATTTTTGAATGAATGCTTTAATACTTTAATTAAAACGGAGCTTTAAACATTACAAGGTCAAAGATAAATTAATAGTTTAAAAAACTAAAAAAAACACTCTTTTATAAATACTGCACTAAAAAGCAAAAAAAATAATCATCGAATCTGTTTTCTCTATCTATCCCGTAAGGGCCTTAGTGTAAGCCATGTTTGTAATTGGGTTGTTGCACTAAGTTAAAATTTTAACAGAATCTGTGTTTAACAATAACATTTCTTCATAAAAAATCTTTGGAAACAAAGTGAAAATAAAGTCTTATAATATTACAATATCAATTTTAAAAATACATTCATTTAAAACGGAGGTGACAACATAACGGCAGTCTACAGAGAAGTTAGTTATTAAACGACGAAAAAAGGATACGAAGTTATAAACTGTTGATAGCGACGGAGAGAAAAAAGGGAATAACGTCAATTGAATTTGACACTATATTTAATAAGTTTGTTCAAAAACCCTACACTATATGCACCAATGCTCTTCAACTTATGTATAGTCTCACTCTATCTCCTATTATCTACACTGGTGCAGTAGTTCAGACTGTGTGAACAAACCTAATGTCAAATTCAATTGACGTTTCTAGGTTATATTTCGATTTATTTTAGCGACATAAAGTTATGGATAAATCTAAGTTTAAGTGGTATTTTGTGCCGTACTGTGTAAATAATACCACCAATTTACCGAAAAAACTTTTTTTCAGTGTTGCAATAATGAATGGTAAACGTAAAAATGAATGGTTAATTGTTTTTCTAATATTTATAATCAAAACTATAGCTGCAAAGTACTTCGCGGCTTTTGCACCTCTAACCTCTGCAATGCTAAAACGATCATCTCTTTTTAAAAATTCGCTGACCATAAATATATTTATAGAAGGTAAAATATCAGAATTGGCTTTTATAAATCCTGCCTCAGTCATTTTGAAAGAAAATAAATACCAAACGCTAAAAACTTCTGTCAAATTCAATTTTGACATTTGAGGTTATTTTCTTTATTGCCAACAATGTCAACTTATTCCTCTTCTTCTGTTCTGCATGTAACTTCACATCTAACTTATGATGTCACTTCCGTTTTCGTGGTAGATTCAAATAGTCGAACGTAAGTAATTTTTGTAATATGTTGCGCTTAGAATTTTTCTTTCAAATTAAACAAATAACTAAATTAACGCCTCCACTACCATATTTCACCATTTTTGAAAATTCGGCAACAACCCAATTAAGTATAATATTTAAGTGTGGGGCGTTTGTCGAACATTATTTCGAACAGGTCCGATAATTAAAATGGAAGACATCACTAGATTAAATGAAAAGCGCCCCACGCTTTTATACTCAAATATTATCTTAATTACAAACACGGCTTACACTAAGGCCCTTAAGGGTAGACAGAAAAAACAGGTTTGATGATTATTTTTTACTTTTTAGTGCAGTATTTATAAAAGCGTGTATTTTTAGTTTTTTAAATTTTTTTAAAATTTAAAATTACCGCAACAATTATCTAGTTCAGCAACATAACCTCAAATGCCAAAAATTCTGTTTTTATTTGTTTATCCACACTATGGCTTCGTGATGAATATATTTCAGCATTATTTTTTAAAACAAAAACTAAAGAAAGAAGCATACTTTTTACTGCAGGGAAATTAGACAAAAAAATGAGGAAACCTGGACACAATTAAGTTTAAAAAAACGGTTTTTTGCAATACTGCTTGTATGTAAACTTCGTCGCAGTCCAATGCATAGGGAGCGAGATATTTGCGGAAAACCGTTTTTTTTTTTAAACTTCGACCTTCAATATCTCGAAAGGGACGAGGGAAAAAATGTAAAATACCAATCTTGTAAATAATTGAATTCTCTACAACTTTCATGTTAACATTATTGCTGTCATATTTTTTTGGCACGAGATATTCGTGAAAAACCATGTTTTCAAACTCTAACCTTGAATATCTCTAAAAAGGGAGGGGGTTTGAAAAAAATAAAGACAACTAGTAGATAATTTAATTCTCTACAACTTTCACATTGATCTCATGGGCATCCGATGCATAAGATGCGAGATATATGCAAAAAACTTGACTTTCAATATCTTGGGTAGCCATGTTGGGATTTTTTAGATTTTTGTGGATTTGGGTCTGGGACTCAAAGAACGTCTGTGCAAAAATTCAGAATTTACTAATTTTGTCCAGGTCAAATGCTAATTTTTCTGGACTATTTGTCTTTTACTGGTTATAATACATTTATAAGTGTTATTTATAATGGGGTATTTTCCTATATTTTTTTTTTTATTGAATAATAAATAATATCATAGAAAATGTACAAACAAGCCTTCCAATACAGATTTCCGCTAAAATAATCATCAATTGTTTGAGAAAACAGAAGTTGAAACAAGTGAAGCAACAGGTGTTTTAAATTGGCGATGTACGTAATTTGCCGATGACGTAGGTAGTTTGTATGAATTTGTTGATAGAATGGTTTTATACAAAACAGTGTGCTGTTGCCAAGTTGAAATCTATTCTCTAGTTCTAGTAAAGATAATTGAAGAAAACGAGAGTATAAAGCTTATTTATTAAATCAATTTTAATATATTCATCCACAAAATTTAATTTTGTGATGTAAAAACAGGTGTGAGTTATCAAATATTTCAAATAATTTTTAATGCCGATTAGATTTTTAAAAACGTATTTAGCAATATATGGCAACAATGTCAACGACTAATCAAATGACAGATGTGTTCTAACGTCGTGTTGATTTGAAGCATTTCAATTTCTTTTATAGAGGTATTTGCTGTAATTTACAAATAATAGTCATTTAAAAGGTGTTTTATAAAAAGTTGTGGAAACACAAATGTAAGTGCTCCGGAAATTTTTTTTTAACTGTTCCGAAAAATATGGATATTCGTAGAACTTGGTGGCAAGCTTTCAATATTTCTGATCCCATCCCTTCAAAAATACAAATTTTGTTTATGGAAAGAATCTATCATGTCATAATCAACTTTGGGCAAATTGAATGAATCTCCTTACACAAAATTCAACTCTATCTTAATAGTTTATTGATAAAATATAAAATAACGAAATCAAACACCACATAAACAAACAACAAATAAATTTAACCTGTTTCTTTCACTTGTATTATGACAAGAATTGACAACTGGCAGCAACCAAGCAATGTTGAAAGTTGGAAGAGAGCCATTTTTGTACAATGCTGCAACATAATCCTCGCCGTGAATTTTTTTTTACATTTTCAAGATAACTTAATTCCTTCTAAATACATGTATATATTTATTGATTTTCAAGATATTGAGCAAAATAGAAGTGTTATAGGTAAAATAATGTAAAACACGCTAAACACGTACTCTTCGCCAATTTACTGAGCTTTTTATATATAATTGTTACACATTCTATAGGATACTCTTCGCAATTTTCTTGTAAATAATGTTAGTTTTTGGACATCATAAATTTTGTGATGCCATCTTTATTGTGAAAAAAATTGTATGAAAAAAAAAAATATCCAACCTGTGGGATTCGAACACGGGACCTTTGGATTGCATCGCAAAGCTTTAGCCGCTGCGCCACCACCTATTGCCACAAAAATTAATTGTCTGTGATGTGATACTGTGATATATATCTTTCGGCATTCATACATATTTCACTTCTATGAAATATGTATTAGTAAACTTCATAAACAAAAAAAATTTATTATAGAAATAATATCTCGCAAGATTTCCATTTTAGTACAAGCGACAAAAATTAAGAGAATTTTTTTTTTTTTTTTAAATTAAATAATTAATAACTTTTTTATTTACTGATCGATTTTCTTCAAAAACAATAGGGTTCTTCCTCTAGCTAACACTAACTTACTTTCTAAATTTCAATACAATCGGATTTTTCTTTCTTAAATTATCGTGCTTACAAGAAACGTGACGGACGGACGGACGGACGGACGGACAGACGGACATTTTGAAAGTTGTTCAGAATTCGTTCACTAACACAATGATATGAAATTTTTTTCTCTACGAGCGATATTTACGATTTTAGAAATGTGCCGATCAAATACAATATACTCTTCGTTTTTGCGAAGAATATAATAAATACACAATTTGGGATTCATATAAGATAGTTACAGTCTAAGTGAAAGCTGTCTATTGTTGGTTAAATTATTTCCCGCCAAATAAAATCAGTTCAAATCTGCATCTAGACGGGCGTATCTTATTTCTTATTTTTATTTAAGAAATTATTGTTGTGGTTTAAATTGATTGTGTAGTAATTGTTAAAAATAATAATATTACTTGATATATATCAGCAAAACTGAATTAAAAAAAAAAAAAATGTGTAATGTAAATTTTATTGTGAATATTTTTATTATTGTTTAAGCACAGAAGACCTATACCAGAAGCGTCACTGTCGGAGGCACGTTCGATGTTTGCACGCATCCAGTAATTTAGTCGAGTAGAGAGACGGTCCAGTAATTTAGTAATTGCTTTCCACTAAATTACTTGACTAAAACACGCTGTCCGCATTGGTCCAGTACTAAATTACTAAGCGACTCAACTAAATTACTGAGTGCGTGCAAACGCACCCTTTCATTGGTAAATTGGGGTGACCTTCGGCCATCTTGTCGGTGGTATTGTCAACCTATAAATCCGCACCTTTCTGAATTCACCGCTGGACGCATTGGTAGATAAAAGTCGAAGCTGATTTTGGCTTTGGTTTTCAAAATAGCCAATCATATAATGTTATTGCTTACCGGTACGCTCCACCGGTGAATTTAGAAACCTGCGAATTTATAGGTTGACAATAATACCACCGACATATGACATATGCGCATAAAATTCAAGATTGGCGGGAAGGCCAGAGAGTCGTTTCTGGTATAGGTCTTCTGTGGTTTAAGCTCATGTTTGCCAACTTGTACAACACAATTAGGAAGTTTCCATTTTTCTCATTTTCTCGTAATAAATAATCTAAAGAACATCTGTATATATATATATATTTTTTTAATTATCTCTGTAACATATTTTTGTAACGTTTTTGTTTAACGTTTTAATCGTTTGAAGAAGTAAGTTATGCCTAAAATAACGAGTTGTGTAGTTATGACGTCACAGTCTAGCGCGAAGTATTCAAATAAGAAATTAAATAAGTTCGTGAGTTTTTCAGATATCCAGATGATTTTTTTTCTGCTGGGCCAGTTAACTGAAAGACTTCAAAATGAGGTTGAATGTACATGATATTTCTAAAATAGGAAACTTCCTAATTCTGTATATTGTCCCTAGCATGAAATATATTCTATTCTAAAGGAACTTACATTTTCGGGGCACTTCCTGCCACCTATAATCCCAGGTCTGCTCGTGTACAGCCTTTAGGGACTTTTCAGCTGCTTTTTCTCCCGAAAACACTCTGACATCCCACAGCTTGATGCTCTGGTCTTTGCTGTTGGAAATCAAGTGTCTACTATCACCCTTGGAATCTATAAACGTAATCCCATCCATGTGGCCAGCAAGAACACCAACAGGTTTGGGAAAGCTCTCGTCTAACGTTCTTCTATCCCACACTTTGATGAGGCCATCATCTCCTCCGCTATAAATAATATGGGACGAGTCATCAGCAAAAACTACACTATTTACATCGAATTCATGGGCGGGAATCTAAAGACATAATGTGAAATCGTCAAGTACTTCTTAGAGGGGAATATGTGGTAAAGCAGATTCAAAAAATGCATTTCAGAGAGAAATATAATATGGATAATCAAGTATATAAAAAGTTAGATGAATTTTTACCAATCTACAGCTGCTATACCTCATTTTGCCTGCAGAGTATAATTCATATAACAATAATCATTAATATCATAACTGAATTTAATGATAGTCAATGTAAAAACCAGTGATATTTGAAATTTTTCTTCAATCAAATCGATTTACTCCATTAATAGCCGGAGAGCGAGATCCCTTAATTCGACATGCTATGCAACTCTCGAACATACAAACACGGACAGTTGCTTCCTATGTAAAAACACCTCACAAAACATATTTTTGAGGTCGCGATTTGTTTTGAAATTGCGAAATTGGAAAAAATTGCGCTTTTTCATGGTTTTTACAAAAATCACTATTTTCACATTTTTAATATTCCCACTCCCCTATATCTTATTATTCATTGCCATAAAAAATTGATATTTTAGTACTGCAATACTCAAACCTTTCGCTTTCCTATGGTGTATGCAAAAACAATATATGTTTTCATATGACTGAAAAATAAATAAGTATTAATAGTCCAGTGTTTGACAGTTTTTCGCTCAGAATTCTTTCGTACAAAATCGATTGACGTGAAATTTGGACAGTAATTAGGGAACGACACAAGGAACAAAAGTTATATAGTGCTGATGTGTGCTTTTACCCTGGGGATAGATGCCACCCCTTCTCGGGGGTGGAAATTATTACATTCAAAATAACCGCAGAAATCGATAAGGGAATAAATTCTAAGCAAAAAATGATCTATAAAGTTTTTTCGATGAGTCAATACTTTTTGAGTTAATCGTGATTGAAAATGTTGATTTTTCCAGAGATGGGTCAAGGAAACTTTCCATTGGAAAGTTTCCAGGAAAATTTCGGAAGTTTCCGGAACGGAGTTTTGATAAAAATGAAAGTTTCCTTTAAAATATTTGAATATTCCGAAAGTTTCCAAAATTCCGGGAAAGTTTCCAAAACTCCGGGAAAGTTTCCAAATTTTTCACGAATATTTAGTTATTATTTACACATATTTACTCATAAATTTGAAATTGCCACCACGATGATCTAACATAACCTCAAACGCCAGAAATCCAGTTTTAATTTGTTGATATTTTTTCAAAATTATCGAAAATTAATCGGATGTTTGATGACGTAGGGTTTCATATGGTCATCGCTCGGATTTAATAATCCGAGCGGTGGCATTGGCACAGAATTTCTCTAATTTCGTGCTATTGGCTATGATCAAGGATGAGTTGACAGACATATGATAAGTTACGTTTATTTGTATACCCGCACTATCGCTTCCCGATGAATAATATCTAGCATTTTTTTCTGTTACATTAAAAACGAAAATGATTAAAAAGAAATATACTTTTATTTTTTTACAAATTATAAGATATTATTTAATTTAATACATTTAGTATTATTTTAATTAAATAATATGCGATTTAGATGTTATTTCTGTCTTGCCTTCTATATTTCCGTTTCTGCACAAAATAGGAGTTACGACTTACATATGATATTATTTACATACATTTTTAATTTTATAATCCACATATTTATCACATTCTATAAATTATTTTATTTATATTTAATTATTTAATAATTCAAACAAAACAAATTACTGGGTAACCACCCAATTGACGATTTGCATGAAAGAAAGTTTGGTAAAAAGTGTCATGGCGCACAGTATAATGGTATCACTGTAATTCACTGCACATGTTGACCAACTCGTCTAATTTCCAAACTTTGCAACAATTAAATACCTATAATATAATAATCATAGCATTGTTTTCATTATCTTTAATGTTAAACCTACTTCCACTGAATATAAATCATCTTTATTAGGTTGTTTCGTAGTCTACAATATTTAAAAAATGTCAAATTATGCAATTTGTCAATCACTGCTGCCAACTCTTCTAGTAAACTGAGAGTTGGAAACAGTGTTTGACAAATTGCGTAATTCGACATTTTTTAAATATTGTAGACTACGAAACAACCTAATAAAGACTATTTATATTCAATGGAAGCAGGTTTAGCATTAAAGATAATGAAAACGATGTTATGACAGTGAATTACAGTGATACCATTATACTGTGCGCCATGACACTTTTTACTGAACTTTCTTTCGTGCAAATCGTCAATTGCTCCATATTCTTCATATAGCACAGGGCACATATAGCGGGTGTCATATAATATCAGTTATTTGGTAAAAGTCTGTAAAAGTAATGTAAATAATATATTTATATGCACTTATTTGGTATCAAAATGAAGCTTAGATCATTACGAATCAGATTTCACCATAAAATAGACTCTGAATATTCCCAATGGAAAGTTTCCAGGAAAGCTTCCTGGAAACTTTCGGAGTAATCAAAACTCCGGGAGTTTACCCATCTCTGACTATTACACTCGGCGTCATTTAAATCGGACAATATATCAGTCTCATAGAGAGCTGTTTTGGAAAATAAGAGATTTTTTTTCTAAGAATCCCGTTTATCACGCCCAGTGTAGAAGATCGTATACAAGGATTTTTTATCAAGACATACATGTTCCAGATTGAGTATTGTTCAATGGCAAAAATTGTTGAACGTGCCAGAAGAGAGCACATCTGTCATCAGATACGAAGGATGTTGTCGGCCAGACCAATTCTTCTTGTCACTTACAGTCTGACATCTACCAGCTTGCTAAAGTCTTAAAAACAGATATTCAATTATGTAAATCTGCAGTTGATAACATAGAAATTACTAAAAAATGTGCTTCTAAAATTATTCCGAATTCGTTATGCAATTTTTTTTACAAAACTGCCTATTTCGTTCAACCAAAAATACCAAACCTTTTTGAATTTGGATGGCACGAGACAGAAGGCAACATAATGCCAATAACGATGACAATTATTGCGAAGCCAGATTTTCTAAACATAACACCATTTTGTAAGTGCAAACACCTAATTTGTAATACATTTCCATAAGCTGTTTATGCGAAGGCAAGTGTGTATATATCGAAAAAAAAATATTTATTGTGTGCTACTGCAAAATTCTATTACCCAGTAAAATACTATCAATATTACTTTATGAATATATCTCGAAATGAATGCCGTACCGTGTCATTTCATGTTATCTACGCTGTCTGGTGCATGGTGAACCCAAAATTTAATACAGCGCGTACAACGCTCAAGCTTATTACACTTTTATGACCAACAAACTGTTGTAAACAAAGATTTTGTTTTTCAAAAATTAATTCAGACGTTAAACTACATTCCACTCACTTATGCTAGTACTCTATCAGCAATAATAAAAAAATTTCCTCGATACAGACTTTTCTGTGTCGCTACTGAAAAATTCATGTGAACTCGGGCGAAAATATTTTTTTCCACGAGATAGTTTATCTTCAGTATAATTTTATGTATGGCAATCGATTCATTATATTTCGGAATATGTGTCCAAATTTTCAAGCAGAGTTAATTGTTATTAACAAAGTTATGGGATGGGAAACATAAAATATTGAATTATACAAAATTATACAAAAATATTCACGTTTGAAATGTCACTTATTCAGAAAATTATGCAGAATTCAAAAATACAATAATATACAGGGTGTTCCGTTTAAAAATCGAAAGTTAGTGTCACTTCCGGTGAAACCGGAAGTGAAAAAAAAATCACTTGTATGTCAAAAAGTGCCGCTTATTATGTATATAGGATATCCCAAATTTTAATCATCTTCAAAACTAAAGAAGAAAAGGCCCTGTTACACCCGGTATTGATTACTACTTGCAAATATCCTTCAAATATCCTTCATTCGAGTAAAATGAGCGAATATTGGCAACACCGCTTTCCCCTAGAATGCATGAGGGACATGAGGATGCCCCACTTTTATCGAGCTTGAGTAAAACCAATCAAATCTGAATCCTGGTATAATACATCACTTTAACATTCAAAGGACATTATCCACCGAGTGAGAATACCCCATTCTAGCTTCATGCTTTCATACAATGTTGTTCCAATCATGATTACTAATAAATTACAATTACAAAAAAGTACAAATTACTTTTTTTAATTTGTTTCATGTAAAATTTATCTTTACATCGGTTACTTTAAATTATATATTAAGAAGAAGAATTTTTGAGCAAACTCTAAGTCTCTGCCCAGAAAAATGAAGTATAGTTATGACATTTTATAATTCAGGAATTTTAAATGTATTTGATGCAATAAAAAAAAAAGTTAGAACAAAGATGAATTTTTGCAGAGATGTAAAGTTAAATTTGGATTTCTAAGTTATAGTTTTTTAAGTATTAATGGCAGTAAGCGATCGATTTCGCAATATCCAAAATTGGTATTGTGCTTAAAAGCCGTAATGCCTGTTATGATTCTTGCAATATCGTTCATCGGCCAGTCGTCAGGGAGATCAGGATGTGTAAATACCGTTTTAAATTGTACAAAAGATTTTACTGTTGGAATCAGTTCATTATATGCCTCTTTTAGACACACTAATTTTTCCCCCTCGCCCGCTCCCCGAAACACCCCCAATTTTGGGGGAATATCGCTTAAAAATCATTTTTTTGCCAATATCTCGGTTCTGAAGGGTCCTACCAAAAAAAAAGATGGTTATAAAATTTGAAGCTAATTAAATTCTCTATCAAAATGGTTCAGATACATTTTTACGTAGTATTAATATTCTTGGAGTTATAGGCGGGGGAAATCAAGAATTGTATCCGCCTTGTATATCGGCTGAAGCTAATATTGCTTGTGAAATAGCAGTGCACTTCGTAATCCACTTGTTTCTGTCCCCGTGCTTGTTTTTACATATAGGTAATTGTTTGTATAAGGACATTAAGACTGTCCGGTATGTCATTCTCAACGTTTTCTAAGAAAGCATCTGATGCGGTAAATAATAGTAGTAAATTCTAATTCTATTATTGCTCCATCCGCCTTTACAATTCGCAATCGTTCTTCTTCCACGCGATTCTCATACCAATTCGCTGTTAAAATCTCAAAACCGGTATCCCGATAACTAATGATAGGATCGTTACTATGCTTGTTAGAAATTATAATATCAGCGCCATATTTGCTTTATAGTTTATTGCTGACAGTTCTGTAGGGAGAAATGTGACCATTATATTCACGAAGTATGTCTTTGAAGGAAAACTGACATATATAAAACTGTCGATATGCAGGGCGGATGCGATACAATGCTTGATTTCTCCCGCCTATAACTCCAAGAATATTAATACTACATAAAAATGTATCTGAACCATTTCGATAGAGAATTTACTTATCTTTAAATTTGGTAACCATCTTTTTTTTGGTAACACCGTTCAGAAACGAGATATTGGCAAAAAAATGATTTTTAAGCAATATTCCCCCAAAATTGGGGGCGGGCGATGGGGAAAAATTAGTATCTATATCTAAAAGAGGCATATAATGAACTGGTTCCAACAGTAAAATCTTTTGTACGATTTAAAACGATGTTAATTTACCTAACGACTGGCCTAACAATATAATTAATAATTAATAGGATTTCTAAACGAACAGATAATAAAATTTGGTACATTTTACATTTATAACAATTTTCTTGTAAATGCCAAAATTTACAAAATATTCATGAAAAAAAAAAAAATTTAAGGCAATTTCAAGGTTATAGCATATATTGAATATATTAAACTACAAGTCCAACTAAGCATCTCTGCAAAAATTCGACTTGGTTTTATTTTTTCTTACGATCTGAAATCCCTGGATTATATAATGACTATAAAATGCATTTAGATAATATTTTCTCTTTTCTCACAAACTGTACCTTTAACGTTCTACCATGTCTTTGACGATCATATATATAAAGACAGCCATCATTAGCACCTCCTAATATTTCCCTACCATCAGAAGAGAAAACTACTGAAAATGCACAAAATCTGCGCCCTGTGTTTAGCAAACTCAAAGGTTCTTGATGATCTGTATTTCCGTTTACTTCACACAAATGTACTAAAAAATATAATTGTTCAATACTTTTGTTTTTGTTACCCTATAAACTGAACTTACGTGATGATGACCAAGTCGAATACACAAAGTGCTCCTTGTCAGGACTAAATGCTATATCTATGATACTCCATCCAACATCTCTGGCACGTAAAGATTTGAATAACTTATAAGATCCATCTCCAGAATTGTATAACCTTATGTGTCGGTCTGAAAGAAACGGCAAAACAAACTTTGTTAAATTTACACAAAAAATTATACAGGGTCTTATGCAGGTTGTTACAAACACTGATAGAATACGTTATTTAGAACATTTTGAGAAGCTAGAAAAATTAATTAAAAAAAAATGTGAAACACTTCCGAAAGTCCTTGAAAATACCCCCTTAAGACCATCTTGTTTCTTGCAACTCTTAAGAAACCACCCTCAACTTTATTTTCAAATGGCACCCTTAAAATTTTACACTGCAAGGGAATCCTCGATCATGGTGTGTAAGTACTGTGATATGCAATTTTTAATATTTTACAGTTGCATAATAAGACATATTGCAATCAAGCTTTAATGTGATTACTGTAAGCCGTTTGATATACACTTCTGAGCAATAAAATCCTGTACACCTATTTTTCGCTATATTAAATCATTCTTTATTTGTCAGTGTAAGTGTCATATTTTCGAAATGCCGAAATTAACTGAACATAAAAAAATTCTAATTCTCTCTAAAATTGAAGAGGGATGGTCTATCAGAGCAGTTGCTAACCATTATCACTTAAATAAAAGTACCGTTATGAGTGTGAAGAAAAGGTGAAAGGAGGAAGGTATCATAAAGAGAAAAGACGATTCAGGCCGACCGAGAAGTTCACATCTCGCTCAAGATGAAGCGCTCTTGGCTATTTGAGGGAAAATCCGTTTCAAACAGCAGTAGACGCTGTGTCCATGACGAGCAGCATCGAGCTCCAGCATCGAGGTCAACAGCTAGCCGAAGGATTGGAAAATCAGAATTAAAAAACTATGTAAGTGCCAAGAAGACGATATTCACAGAAGAATATAAGCAAGCCCGCATTCTGTTTTGTTTAAATTATGTCTATGGCCCGTTGAAGTTTTGGAACAATGTTGTGTTTACGGATGAAAAAGTTTTTTAGTCTTGTAATGACGGACATATTCGGGTGTACCATCCTGCAAATACCACGAACGCTACGGTTCTCCGCGGAACAGGTCCGGGCGATTTTCTGTTAATGTTTGGGCATGGATAAGCGTGTATGGCCCTGGTGTAGCGTGGCGTATCATGGGTAATGGTAGATTTAATAGACAGGTTTATAGGGATATTTTGGAAAACGTTATGCCTCCTTGGGTGGAGCAATTATATCCAAACAACATATTCATTTATCAACAAGACAACTGCCCTATTTATACTGCCAGGATAATTACTCACATTCTAAAGCTCTTTGAACAATAAAAATTTTCTTTTTTTTTTTTTTTGTTGTTAACATATTTCCACTGGATGTGGGAGTAAAATTATCACAGACAGACACGTGCAGAACAGCCATGCAGAAAACCGCTTTTTAATGTTTTGAGCTTTCAGAATCTGGCCTTATTTCGGACACAATTTTTCAACGTTAATTTTTACATTTGTTATAAATCGAAATCATTAACATTTTTCCAAATACCTTACTTATGACATTTCACAATCAATGTCACTTTTTTATAATCTATATGATAATAAAAAATCTAAATTCCAAAAAGACTGATTCACATCACTTAATATTAGTAAAAACTGGATTACTTGATTTTTCAAGTGTACGGGATTTTATATGGGGCGAGCATAGATGCGTCTTCACTGTGTATGTATCCTCGATACTCCAGTGAAGCAACGTGCAGCGCGGTTAGTACTTGGGTAACACAGCAATGTATATCAGTGTATACGCGGAAGCTATGTAATTTCAAGACGAGGATTACGTAGTGGATATACGATCCTTCGGAGGGGATGTAAAGCAGGCGGTCCCTTGTCTATTAAATGTTAGGCAAGTAAAAGATCCCTACTCTTCTTACGAGAAGAGGTTCGGCAAAATTTCCAGGTTGGGGGTAGCTTGTCTCCTGGTGTTGGTGATAGGCCCTGGTAGCGGAAATAGGCAGACGTTAAACAAATATATATATGAAAAAAAAAAAACGGGATTTTATTGCACAGAAGTGTACAGTTGAAATTGGTTATTGAAATTTATGCTGACTCATTTAATTCTTTCACTTACCCTGTGATGCAGTCATAAAACAGTTTCCATCCTTTGAAAAAATCCCACAAAACACTTTTCCTGCACAGCCATCCAACATAACCATTTCATTGGGTAAGTATCTATTTGAAATTTTACATTTATTTCCATGAGAAAAACTGTTATTTGTATAAAGCCCTCTCTAAAAAAATTTTCGCAAAATTACAAAAATTATTTTGTGGCTAAAACTTCCAATTAATTAGATAACAATGGCAAATAGACAGGCTGATTTAACATATGAAAGTTATGACATCACTAATAGCGTTTTCCAGTGAACAACACTGAGTGCACATCGTGCACATGCAAATGATTGTGTAACGGGTAAATAGTACTTTTTGGGGTGAACCCTGTATGCATGGTTTCTTTTTGGTATACCTTACCTTGTCCTGTACGTGAACATTTCTTCATGGAGCGCATAGGAGCGACACAACGCATTTATAATTATATATTTATGGTATAAAGTTTGATTCGGTTAATTTAAGGAAGTAGCATGTTACCTTATTATTACTATACCTATTGGAAGAATGTTCGACTCCCTCATGGTACTAGGAACCTTCAGAGTTTGTTTGGTAATTAGCATGGCTCATAGTGCTTAAATTAATTTGTTGATAAATTGTTGGCGTATGCGGGCGTCTACAACAGGGCAAAGCAGTAGTGAAACCTTTTCCCAGTATTGTAAATAACGTTGTGTGCGTTTTCAATCACTTTATGCCTGGGATTATTTACATGAAAGTCATAAGTTTCTCAGTTAACATTTGTTTACGCCAATTTTCGGACAGAAACAGCCATGTTAGTTGTTTAAGTTTAGTTTAGAATCAGGTTATTGGCTAAGCGCACTGTCGGTATAGGGCGAGCGCGTCATTGCGCGATATATGAATTTTAAATACCAATTGTTTTTCATTACGGGTTTCCAACGTACATGGATTCGGTTTCAGAAAAGAGGGTTTAGAAGGAAGTAACGGCCATTTAAGAAGCTGTTGGGGCACCGAGCACATGGCTTAGAGAATTTTGTTAAATTGTATTTAAAAGAAGGGCCATTCTGCGAGAAGGTACGTCTAAATTTGTTTCGCCGTGTAGGCAGTTTGTTAATTGTTCCTCGTTTGCAGTAACGATAACAATATTTCTTGTTTTGTAGATTTGCCGGCCTAATTCACGTATATCTAATTTACGTATAGCTAACTTACGTTTGGTTAATTTGCACATGGCTAACTTGCATTTTGTAATTTGCACCTTGGAATTTTCGAATTCATAACTCGTATCCTGTAGACTTGCTGTTTAATATTTAATGTGTATGATCCTGGATCTATGTAATTTGAGCTGTAATACGGTTATATGGTTGGAAGCGCTGTGTGATTCAATTATTCAACCGGCTATTGGATAACCACGGTCGCACGTGAAGCATGCCGCCCGGCCGCTGAGTCGCTTACCCTGATGAGAACACATGGTTGTAGCACATGGTTGTAACACGTTATGTAAATAAGGAATTGCCCTGGATGTCCATGGTACTGTGAGGTGTCGACAAATTAAAAATAAGGTCAGACTGTTTTTTCTAATTACTCAGAAACGGCGACGTGAAATTCCAGCCTCTGATTTTACAATAAACGTCGTGTGAGACGACGGCGTTGAACTATAAAATTTACCAATCTTTTCAAAGAATTTGTTTGCTAAATTACTAAGCCAATTTTACACCTAATTTAAGTCAGATAATTTTGTTAATATTACGATTTTAATAAGTTCCACAGTTACTGTGAACCGCAAATAGTACTATTTGAGGGGGCCAAAAAGCGGACCATTTGTGAAATTAAATGAATTAAGTATTAAGCATTTTGATGTTCGTAGAGCACATTCTTACCCCATAAGGATACCTTATTGTGATACATTTTTATTATTAAATCTAATTTGAGGACCCAACCTTGACTTTATTTTTTTGCAACACCCGCAAACCCAAAAGGCTAGGATAGGCATTTTTTCTTGGTCTTAACTAAAACAAGATTAAGTGGCGCCTATTTAAATAATTGAAGACTTTAAAATTAAATTTTCCAAAGATCCTTACCCATCCCCAATGCTTCCGACGAGAGAGCTGCCGCCTAGCAAAGTATAATCCCCGGTGGGGTTATATGATGACACACATTCCACGATTTTTACAATAGTGACATTAGTGACATAGTTCGACTGACTCATTGCCTGTAAATCCGATAGGTTATGTACCACATTACCGATAAAATTCTGAATACTTAGTAAATGTCCTTATTCTTTCCAGGAAATATGTGCCATATTGCACTTCACGATCGCAGGAGCTGCCGGAACTCATGTTAAAAAGCTGCACTCAGTGCACAACGGTGCACTCTGCACAAATATAATTTTGCCAATGGAACATAAGAAACAGCCAAAAGATGAACTCAGTTTCATAGAGTATAGTCGCTGGAAAACGCTATAAGCTTTCTAGTAGCAAATATTTAATTTGAATTTTTATGTTTTTATATAAATAATTATGCATTTTTTTCACAATAAAAGTATCAGCTAATATATACTGTAAGTAATTTTAATTTTTCGACTTTTAGAAAATGTGAAAGCGTCCGATTGTAAGAATTATTGTAGCTTTGATAATATCAAATTAGTACTACAACACTCAACAGGTATTTATAGATCGATCTGTTCAAGAATATTTGAAGACCATAGACAGAAACAAATTCTTTTAGTCATGGGTGCTTGAACTTAAGCCAAAAACATTAGAATTTACTACAGCCGATGCGATAAACGTTGTGTTGGATCTTTGACAATACATTTTTCCAGAGATGGCAATGGGTTTTTCCCTCATCGGGAATTTTCCCAAAAATGGGTTTTTTTCTGGGAGGGTTAAAATGAAAAAAAAAGTTTTTTCCTATTTTTGAATTTACCGCCAATTTTAACCTAACTTTTACACTAAAAGTTAGGTTACAAATTTTCCCAAAAAGTTAGGTTAGAACTGAATCAAATAAAAATAGCATGTTGTGAATACAATCAAATATACCTAACATATTTGGTATCAAAACGATGGTCTTTTAATGACCAATTCATTTTGATAAAAAAAATATTTTTCCGGGGAAAAAAACGGGTTTTTTTTCGCGGGTAAAAACCCCAAAAAATAAAAACCCGGCTTTTATCCATCTCTACATTTTTCAATTATCAGGAGAAATTGTTAAGAAATTAAAACAAAAATCCGAAACTGTTTAAAAAAACGATCCCCTATTTCCCATGTCAGGTAGAGTAGTATTATTATGAGAAGAGGCCAGGGGCAGAGCCAACATGCGCGGATATTTTTACCAGTGCCATAGCGTCATCTGGGATATAAGGATGTGTAATTGCAATGAAAGTTTCGCGGTCAAGGAGTAATTGAAAATTGCTCAACTGTTACGAATAACCTTTGTTCAGGTGAAGTGTAAGAATAGTAATATAATATTTTATTGTACATAAACATACGTTTTGACACAGTTCAATTTGAATCTTATTCTTCCAGAGGATCTATTCCATGCAGAAAATCGTCGCTCTCTTCTTCTTCATTACCGTATTCTTCATAGCTTTCTTCATCAGAAGAATCTATAACTATGAATCGTCAAATAGATGTTCTTTTTCCATATAATTCAGTCTACCTTGTCTACATGCTTACAAATGTCTTCCTATTCTTTAGCGGACCTGGCTATGTAATGTTTTACCCTTTATGCCGATAGATGGTTTTTTCGAAGGCCCGGGTTGTTCTGGGGAAGACATTTCACACTGAAAGTAAAATTATATCGCTTAATTCAATCACCGCCGGTGAACAAAACTCTACTGCAGGGCAGGCTGCAGGTCTGTGCTGCACAGGGTAGTGATGGGCGGTATTTCACTGTCAGTGATTATATCACCGTGATTAGGAAATCAACGATAGCAACAGTGATGGAAGAACTAAAATCACTGAGATTAGTGATTTTAATAGCATACTGTAAAAAATGTATGTACAAATATATTTATGGATGTAAAAATACTTTAAAAGTTAACATTAGTTCAATTATCTATGAAATTATACATAACTAATTTATTTTTACCAGGACTTTCATGATAAAGTTACACATTTTTATGGTTTATTACATAAAGTGAATTAAAACTACACACATTCATGTATATTTACTTCAATTAATGTAATTTTCCATATAATTATGTATAAATTACATAAAATGTATAAATACATGAGTAATGCGCCGGCGCAAGTGCTTTTGTACACAATTATATGGAATTTTTACAGGAAAGCATAAAATATTTCATACATCTGTGTACCATTACCAGAATAATCACTGGCAACGGATGGACCATCGATTATCCATGTAATCGCGATTACATGGAAAATTGATGGTCCATTTGTTACTAAACCACAATATGTTCAACTTTACCCTGAAAGTTCTGGTAAAAATAAATCAATTATATATAATTTCATAGAAAATTGAACTAATTTTACCTTAACTTTCAAAGTATTTTTACATCCATTTTTTTACAGAGCAGGATAGCAAATAGCGACCATAACCTCGCCATACCACGTCAAAGGCTGTTTTCCATTACACGACAAGTACCCAATGAAAGAGGAACTAGACTAAATGACAGAAAAACAAAAATGTCACTATTAAAAATAATATGAACTACAAATATTCCAGTATAATAATAACTCGTAACTTTAAAATTATTATTTATTTATGTGTATATAAGTATTCACTCATTTATTTTCTATTTTATTACATATTTCAAAACAAAAAATGCCATTTACTATAATTTAGTTTCAGTTTATATTTCTGTGGAGTGCAGCACTATAAGAAAGTCAGGGCAAAAACTAACACATCTCTACTACAGGCTACCGCTCCAAATACAACTTTACTGCAGACCACTGGTTTTGACATTAAATGTCACGTAATTCGTTCTCATTGGCTTAGAATGATGGAGTGTACAAATTTGTTTCTGCGCATATTTATTGCTGGCCTCATCTTATAGTAACGCTACTCTATAATAGATCTTTTAAATGGCAAAGAAATAGGCTTTTCTACACCAGGAGCTTAATCCTACTTGTATTTTAGCCAGAAGACAGAGAGCAAAGGAGCAGTGGGATGTTCCATCTTGGTATTCATGATGCTACATGTAGCATTCTTGTATCACATGCTGGATCTCTAGATTTAACATTCATTAGTCATTAATGAACAAATCGTGATTGAATGGAGTCAACTGAAACTGACCTTGACGCTTCACTGTCTGATGAAGCTGGATAGACATAAGCAACAAATTGCTCCACGTTATTGCAATGACATACCAAATCATATGTGTATTACCAACTCATATACCAAGTTAGATTACGGTGGACTTTACCACTATATCACTATTGATTTGAATTTAATTTTTGTTGTTGGCGTATTGACATTTGTTAAATTTAGATATCTGATTAATATTTATTTCTTTTTTTATTCTATTATAGATTTGTTATGAATTACAATATTTTTAAGTACCTCTCTATTCATAAGCATCTTTGTTACGTTCCTTTCTGTTGATATAAGTTTTTTTTTCGTATCCGCCAGACCAGATGATTGTTTAGTTATTAATGAAAATTCACTAGCCTAAAAATAAACATAAGTTAAGTTAAAATTTGCAAAGAAAGTATTTATATGCATAATTCTATTATTTTATATTATATATGTTCAGAAAATAGTTGATTTGACTGCTAAGGGCAAGCGTCTTGACTGTGCTGTATTTCGATACTCCAGTGAAGCAACGTTCAGCGCGGTTAGTACCTGGATGGGTGAAATCCATTTTGGGAAACACAGTGATCTCGTTCCATCTTCTAGAGGCTTGTATATCAGAGTATACGGGGAAGCTATGTAATTTCAAGACGAGGATTACGTAGTGGATATACCATCCTTCGGAGGGGATGTAAAGCAAGCAGTTCCTTGTCTATTAAATGTTAAGCAAGTAAAAGATCCCAACTCTTCTCAAGAGAAGAGGTTCGGCAAAATTTTCAAGTCTCCCGACATCGGTGATAGGCCCTGGTAGCGGAAATAGGCTGATGTTAAATAAATAGTTTAAAAAAAAAAAAGGAAAATTTGACTGCTACATGGTGAAGAAGTTGCAAATCACCCCACCAATCCACTACAAATTCTAATAACAAACAGAAAACTGTGGCACGTGCTTTAAGACAATTCAGGTACCTTTCAAATGCAAATTATACGATTTTATTTTTAAAAAATTGTATCTCATTTAATAAGAGCGATAATTAAAAAAATTCAAAACCGTTTCGGACGTATTGTTCATAGATTATAATTAACATGTTAAAAAAATTCTACAAAATTTTTTAGGAATTTGGGAGAACGGTGACTTTTAGCAACAATGTAAGGGTCTGGCTAATCACCCTGTAGATAAAAGAAACAATCGTAATTTAGAAATCTGTTTAAGATGGTCGATAGTCAACGAATTTTGCTAACGGTCACAAAAGACCATATCAAGCTTAACCATCTCGTTCTAAAAATATAGTAGTCAAAATATGGCCCATATTTTGACAATATCCACTTCAATTGTACAGCAGTTTAGTTGCAGAATAAAAATTAAAACTAATAAGAAATGCCAGACCCGGATCCAAATGAACATTTTCCAAACATGTAAGAAATACAAATACCAATAATATTAAAGTTAGCTTACATTAAGATTTGTGGTGTTGGGTCTGCAATGTATCTTCGGTAGACTTGGGCCATAATAATTGTCTACATAATCCGAGCTCATAATATGCACTTGACCACTGAAATAAAAATATGTTAAACTGTTACTTGTTGCTGTATTTAGTTTTTGCAATTCGCAATTTTCTTTTTGACCAACTATCGTGCTGAGAGCATATCTTCCTATACATATGTCAGAAAAGTTTCACATTTCACTCGCTCGTTATGATCTAATTGACAATAAAACTGAACTTTATTCCCAAAATAACAGTATGAATCATATTTTTAGGGTCAGGTATTCATAAGTTAAACACTAAACCCTTATAGAATGACTCGTTTGGCCATTCATCTGTCTGTATGGCACAGCAGTTATTCAGAAGTTGATGCCCCAAAAACATGTTCTGTTGCCCTTTTAAAGATCAAAATGTGGAACTTAAAAAAAAATGACCGCCATTTTTTCAATATGGCAGCCGTGGCGATGATATTTTTAAAGCATTAATTAATGATGGTGGCCCACCCCCCTTACATTACACAAACAAAAAAAATCCTGTAGGAATTATTCAATGAGTTCTTTAGATTAAAAGAAGATACCCGTATTGTTTTTTTTTTAAGCGATATAAACGTGAAAAAAAATGTTAAAGTTTAGTTATATATTTTCCCCTAAAAATTTATGACGTATGTAAACGTAGTCAGAAAATTTTAGGCTTACCATAAAAAGGATACCTGCTTTGGCCAAGGAGTCAAGAAGAAGAAGAAGATAGTCTAAAATTGTTAATTGTCATCTGAATTTCAATTGCTGTCAGTCTCGTCTCGGTCAATGTCGTTTCTATTATCTTATGCTTGTTGTGTTTATTTGTTGTTCTGCGTTGTGATTATCTTGACTTATTTTATTGGTTGTTGTTGTATTGTTACTTGGTGTTTATACTACTGTTTGAACATTTCACGTATTTATTTCTGCACTCATAAAGTCTAAATTGTCCATAAAGTTAACATAAACGAATTGACATCCGGTAAATTTTTGGAACATGCTTCCACAAAACCACTTTCCGTTCCTTTTTGCATAATTAAGAAGTTCAAAAACAACAAGAATTTACAATTAATTCACTAACAGGTTATTTATAAGCTTTTTGACAGCAACAAGTGTCAGTCTATGGCAGAAAATAACATGAAAGTAGATATAATTACGCAGTATTTGCAACCGTCACCGGTAAATCAAAGAAATTTTCTGCTAAGCTTGTCTACGTCACAAAACGTTTAGTAACTTTTTGAGACCAAAACTTACGGGCTAAAAAATACAACGAACTGAAAATAATTGTTTAAAATATTACTGGTAAGTTCTGAATATATTATATTTTCATATTAATACTTATTTTTAAATATTTAGACTGAACTGAAATTCCCCATTGTCAACTGTTGGATGTTTTAGTCAGCGGCAAAATTCATGCTAAATGTAGTCAGCAGTGAAATTTAACCACACTTTCTTTCATCGAGCATATTAATTTCGTCTTTCAAAAAGTATTTCAAAGTAAATGAATCAATCAAAATCGCATACACCAAACACAAATTTATTTTAACATTTTTAACATTTTAACATTACGATATTCACTAGATAGCATAAAGATTTTCATTGACATAACCTCAACTGCAGTGACATTTAACAACATCATCAGTTGCATTCCCTAAACGTGCCCATTGATAGTAAATAATAAAAACATGTTTTTCAGTTTTTTTTGTTCAAAAATAAATTAGGAAGAAAACCGGCCTTATGGACCATCCTCCTTTGACCTCAGGGATTTAAATTGGCATCTCCACTTGACAACTCTTCAACGTAGACCTTTAAGAGGGAGTAATGGGGCAATTGGTGCCTACTTATGCAGCCAAAAATAAAAAATCCTACTGCAGATATCTTTTTTACGCTTTTTCTAGTTATATACCTGGTAAGCGTTATCTTTGGTTATTTATTTATTTAAAATCATTCGCAAAATAAATGTTCTCTAAAATGTTTTTCTCTTTGCAACATTTGTCATGTGCCCATTATCTCCCCCCCTCCTGGGAAGCTCCTGAATTCGCCTTTGACATGACACGATTTATAGATTATTTAAAGATGTTTGTATTATTAAAACTAGACAACACACATTGCATTAGGGGAGACTTAAAGACTTTCCATTTACAATTACAATTTATCTATAAATCCTCATAATAGCAGCTATTATAGAATCTGATAAAAAACAATGACTTGGCAGAATAAATAATGTTTTATCAGATAATTTGTTGAAAATGCTTTCTAAAAATAAAATAACATTTTGGTAATCTCTTGTAAAACATAAGATTTCAGGTTAATTAATACCTTATCAAATTACTTGCAAAAAATTCAGTCACTTTTTAAATGTCAAATTTTATGAATATTTTATTATCTCAGCTTACCACCTATCTATTAAAATTTCTTGTGATATTTTTTTGTCGAGGTGAATACAAAAAAAAATATAAGGACATTGCTATTTAAATTATTGCAGATTCAATACTGTGATTATTTGTTAAAAGTCTGAAATACTACCATATAATGCAAATTGTTTTTTATGACAAAATAATATTTGCGCCATACCTTATTAAATTTTAGATTAAAAAATGCATTTCTAATAATAGCTATAGTACAAAAGGTTCTTCATTTTTTGTTTTATCACATAGGTATTAATAAGTGAAATTTCGGGACCAGTGCAAGCATTCAACAGAAAAGCAGAAAACTTTTAATAAAACCACTCGCCTTTAAATGCAAATAATTCTCTCGATGAAGAATGTTGAACACAAATAACATATTTTTATAAAAAAAACCAAAGGTAAGGTTTGCACAAAGAATCTAAATTGGTTGCTTTTACCTGTAAACCTAGAATTGGAAAAATTAAAGGTGATTATTTTGCTAGATATCACAATCACGATATATTATCCCAAAATCATATTTTCCTACTGCCCCGATGGGGAATTCAGTAACATTGGTTCCACTATACTTACTTATATTAGAAGAATTTATCACATTTATTAATTTATGTGTATCAGAAACCTGGTGTACCTACCTGTTAATTAAACTTTGCAAAAAGTGTGTATAATTCTGGGGAAGTTCTTGGTCAGATTCAGAGTCAGATCCTGAATCTGAAAAAGATCTAGTCGAGTCCTCATCAGCCATTATTCGTGAATTATAAGATCCCATAGGGTTTGAAGATCACTTTAATTGTTGAAATAATTTTTGTCGACTATCTATTTTTCAACAATTGTATTACATAGTTCATCATACTGATAAATTATTTGCTTATAACAAATATCACAGACGAACGTCAAATTATAACTAAATTATAAAAATCTTTGTTGCAAAATTTGACACTTCTATTTACGCAATTTTACAAAACAAAAACATCTGATTTATGATTTACGTCGCATCACAAATCAAATGAGAGACATCTAGGAGCAATGTCTATAACATCATAAGAAAAGGACACAGAGCTCTACACATACTGGAGTGTGTTCAGAGTGTGTTCACATCACATTCACATAGTGGATAGGGGACTGGAGTCCAAGATCCGTACGGATCTTGAGTGGGAATTTGGCATAAACTATAGAGAGAGAAACCACATTAGCAGGTCTCCTGTCTCTGTTGTAAGTGCGAGGGTGACCGAGAACTTTCCTCCCTCATATACCGCACTTTTCTAAATTCACCGGTGGACGCACCGGGTGAACAAAATATGAAGCTGATTGGCTATGCTTTTCAAAATAGCCAATCAAATAATGTTATTGCTTACCGGTGAGATCCACCGGTGAATTTAGAAATCTGCCCATAGCATCTTTTTCTATAATTTGCGAAAGAAACCAATCGAGTTAATTCCATCACTGGAAAAGGATTTCCTCCAATTTGCTCCCATATGGCTCCTACAGATCATGTACCTATGTACGTATATACGTGTCCGTGTGTTATTATCTAATCTATCGATCTATCTGGAATTTTCCATTATTATAATAATATATATAACTATTAAAATGATAGATTTTATTTGTATATCGAGTAAATATTAAAACATGGTATTTGTGTGAAAAATAATCTTGCAAGTTGCAACACTCTGGCTGGCACACAACTTGGTTGAGATAACCAGTTGATAGTTGATCACGTTCCTAGTGTTTGGTCTACAGGGAATTTGCAATACACACATCTCTGCTACTTATTTAAAAATTAGAAAGGATTCAGTTTGGTGAAAAAAATAATATTAACATATTGTGGATGCACAGATGTTTAAAACAACTCTCCCACAGGTCCCACTTTGACTACGTCTTGGTCTGTCTGAGCCTAATAAATTGGTTGAGATTTTGGGATTCTCGGTAGCAAACGCACGAACGCGTATACATCAACAACCGAACAACTCAAGACCAGCGACCAGCCTCAGATAATTTTGACGGACGTGTCGCTGTCGATTGTTGACGTGTACTGTAGTTTGGTTAGAAAATTGCTTATTTGAAACTAATTTTATATAATTCCAATTTAAAAAATGGCTCCAAAAATTAATGTAAAAGAAAGGTTTACAGATGGTGAAATTGATCTCAGCATGTCAGATTTAGAAGAAGTGCCAGTTAAAGAAATCGTAAGTTATTGAAGAAATATGTTTGTACTTAGGGAAAATATTTTAAAATATAATTTTTCAGGTTCAATTAAAGAAAGCTTATAGTCTGGATTTATCAAACAACCGTCTATCGCTACTCCCAGTAAGTACTTTAATTAATAAAAATTGTTTTAATAGCACACTACACAAATTTACATAGTAAAATGGGTAGCACATTATGTACATTACAATTATTACTAACACGCACTGCCAGGGCTACTAGGACATTTAGCCAGTAGAAATAAAGAAAAAATAATCTTATTACAAAAATATATTCTAGACATCAAATACAAAACTATTAGATTATAAAAATATTTTTATTTGAACATTTATTTATGCTTAGTTAAAACTATGTACTATTACTGTCTTCATTTTCTTTGTCTTGTTCTTCCTTTTGCCTTTTTATCTGTGGTTCATTATCATCCATGTTATTTAGATGTTCTATTTTGTTTTCAGTAACAGCCTTATCTTTTTTAATACCATCTGGATGATTTGTTTCTTGAATAATATCTAAGTTACCATTAATTTTATTGACAAGTGTACTGCTTTCTCCTTTATTATGTTTATTCTCAGTTTCTATATCAATATTTTCAAGATTTTCTTCAGGTTGTTCAATTATTTGTGGATCGTCCTTTGAGGAACTAACCCCTGCGTTAAAAAAGTTAGTAATAGGCTTCTGCCAAGATGGTGCTTCACAATGTGGAATTGGTGGCAAACGTGAACTTCCTAAGAAATGGAGTTTAGTTTATTTAGTAGAAAACATTTTTATCCATCTATCTGTTACCTTTGCTACCACTGCTACCAGTCTTTCCACTCGGTGTCGATGGGGCAGAGCGGCTTGCTGCACCACCACCTTTTTTGGACGATTTCCCTGCACTTACTGAAAAGAATATTTATTTGTAAAGAACCTCAAAATATTAAAAATGTTTTCAATAGAATTTTTAGGGGTTATGTTCACATTATTTGTAAAATTTTAATAAAAATTGACCTACTTCTTATTCCTCCAGATGTTCTAACCATGATTATGACAATAAAATAAATAACAGTGCAAGAAGTTGCTTTTCTGAATATTTTTTCAAGTATCTGTTATGCACACGTCTTTTAAGAGATTTTAGCGCGAAACCGGCAAAACGCAACAATTCGCGTGTTTAGGTGATTTTTAGCGACCAAAATAGTGAACGGTTTTCAAATTGCTTCAATGACGTCATACATGAAATGAAAGTCAAAACCGTATTTTACCGGCCATTTTCCGATTTGTCGGCTTTAGCACCATGGAATTTGTTCGCTGTTATCTCTAGTATTTGACTGATTAATTTTTTTTATTTTTTTCAAATAAACAGATTTGTGTGAGGGGAAAAACTTTTTGTATTTTTTTTTTCAAATGAGTTCTTTTTTACGTAGGAAAGGGTTCAGAGGAGAAACTTTTTTACAGGTAAGTGAGGATCTTTTTATATATAGCAATCCAAGCAATAGGAAGGGAGGGAGGGGGCATAATGCGTTTGCGGGAATAAAGGAAAGGACTTCGGACCTTGATATTCGGCAATATGAATATTTTTTCCATCTTAATAATTTATCAATTTACCTTTATCAAATATTAAACTTATTATAAACAATTATTTAACGCCGTCACGAGTTTTCGCGGCCCATTTCTCTAGTTCTAGGTGTCTATTGGATATATAAAACAATTATTTTTCCGTTTAACTCGCTCTAACTCAAAAACGCACAATGGATTACTCTCAAATTTTTATCGTGTTATCACGTTGTTAATAAAATGTGTTAATATGTAGGTCAAATTTTAATAAATGTAGAAAGCATTACTTTTTTTCTAATGCTATGTCGAAAATTTGCATTCTCAAATCTAACATGCGGGAAACTTTTTTTATCTTTCGAAATAGATACCAAGTATATCGAGGCCATATGAAGATAAAAGATTGGCGTAACTTTTTTATTTGAAACTTTTTTTTCTAGCATTAACAGTTTTCGATAAAATTGCAATTAATTGCTATTAGACCTGGTACTGCAATTAATTGCTATTAGACTTCCACGTTCCTTATGATATCTTTATCATTAAATAAGTTTTGCAGATATTCCCTCTTCAATCTATAAAAATGTCACCCCTTCATGGTTGGTAAATTAAAAACTTAAAAAACTAGAGCAAAAATCATGCTCCTCGCCGATTTATTTAACTTTTTATATAATTGTTGCACATTCTTTAGAATACGCTTCCCAGTTTTTTGGAAATGTTAATTTTTGAACATTTTAAATCTTATATATTGACGATTTATTTGATAAACCACTTGTCAGTATAAAAAAAAGTAAAAAGGAGCAAGTACATCCAGAGCTGTTGAAAGTACCCAATGAAAGTACTTGAAGTACCAAATACCAAGTACCTGATGAAGTACTTGCTGCTCCAATTCCCAAGTACTGTGACCTGAAGCAAAGTAATTCAAATACCAAATACTTGTCGAAAGTACTTCAAGTAAATCGCAAGTACCGTATTTCAAATATTTCAGATTATTTGAAGTACTTCACTAGGTACTTCAAATCTCAAAGTAGTTCAATTACTCTAAAGTATTTCAATACTCAAGTATTTCAAGTACTTTAACATATTTCAAATGCTCCACAGTTCTTCCAATACCCATAAAAAATTTTATTTATTAAGTTTTTCTCTTAATAATTTGTTATTATTAATATTTATTAACAGCTTTCTTTAACTCAGCATCATTCAAAAACAATAGAAAAAATAATTTATTATTATATAAATATAAAAACCAACAAAAATAAATATTGCTGCGGTCGATTTCCCTTCAAATGTCAGGAAAGTAATAAAGAAAATCAACTTATACACTATCGGAAAATGTTCGCTTGGGTATGGGCAATAAGAGAAAGCGAGAGTAAAGCAACTATTCTATTCTTTTTTATCATATAACACATCCTACAATCGTGCCACCTGCTTTCCCCACCACATGTGCGTGGGCAGCCTGTCTGTGGAATTTCAATTTGTTTCCGCCTTGATGCTTGATGATTCGTGTCACTATTGTCCCCTATGCTAGAGCTCTGGTATCATTGTGGGCGGTCGGTTAAGTCGTTGAAACTATGCAACACTTAAGCCAGGACTTTCCGATACTGTATATAAAACATAGTAATAATTTTAGGTAAGTACAATTACAAATAATAAAATTGAGATCTATCTATTTCCATTAGCTTTCAATAGCACCAAATTTTCGAAATTTCCATTAGTTAATGCATTTCTTCTAGGAGCATTTATAATTTCAGTAAATGAAAAGGGTCTTTCTACAGCTGATGATGCAAGGCATGTATTAAACCGATAAAAACTGTTTTTACTGAGAAGCAAGTTTGGTGTCAAAGTCATTTAAGTATTGAAAAATTTTTAATTCAATTCTTTTTTTATCATTGGCTTTTATACAGTGTGTTTCACTTGAAATGGTAACAGCCCAATAACTTTTTATTTTTTTCGGGTCTGAATCAAATTTTACTTAAGTATGGAACCAATTAGGATCTACTTATGACCAGAAAAGCATTCGCCTCCTACAAATGCAAAGCCACCTGCAGTACCAATATATGCGGGGAAAATAAAAAAATCATATTAGGCATATTTTTATCGGAAAATTTTGTTAATGAAACTTATTCAGAATTGTCCAAAAACCGTAAGTCCATGATATAATCAAAATAAAAAATGTATTTGATTAAAATAATGTCCAATATATAATTACACCATTTGAAAAGCCATAAAAAAAAGCTTTTTAATTATATACATGGTATTTATCTTAAAAAAAATTTGTCTAATTTACTATAAATTTACAATTTATCAAATTATCCATGGAAAACAAAAGTATGTAAATTAAAATAAACAATATGTTAGTTCTGTCAAGATACATGTTAGTATCTAATTTCACTTTATTTTAAATAAAATGGAGAATTTCAATAATTGATATATATTTTTTCTACTCCCTTATATAAATTTACTGTTTTCTGTACAGTCTGTAGAATGGATAAGTATGCAATTCCAGGTAACTGAACGGATATATTTCATATCAGTTCTAGGATGGATATGAAATGAAACGGACCAATCACAGTTCGTGTATTAAGTACATATGCAACTATTCATTTTAAAATCAAATTAGTGCGTAAGCTGTCAAAGTAACTGTCAGTGTGTATTTGTGTAATATATTAATGTTTAATAAATATTGTAGTTTTTTAAGCTGGTCGTAGAAAAAGTATGCTGTACATACAACTCGAGTGGATTATCCATATCGCACTCAAAAGATTTGAGCACTCCGCCTACGGCGTCGTGTTCAAACTTCTTTATCGCGCGATATGGATATCAAATCCACTCTTGTTGCACAAACTACTATTTCGGACTACCATGACTTATTGTAAGAAAATATAAAACTTATAATATCTACTATAGTTTTTAAGAAAAATTCCATACTTCATACATCATTGAAAAAGGTTTTTCTATGGCCTTTCTAATGGTGTAAAAATATATGGGGTATTCCATTTAAAAAAAACCAAAGTAAAGCTCGTATCTCAGAAATTTGACTTTTAATTGTTTTTCTGAAATGATTTTTGGAAAATGAACGTGATTTCTCATAACTTTTATTTTTAAACGTTTTTACGTAACTCCAAAAATAACGAAGTTAAATGAGGTTCTAACGTTCGCGTGACCACCCTGTACAGTTGACTATAATAAGGAACTTTAGTCTAGTTAAAATAAAAAAAACACATTCTTAAATGAATTAATGTTCTGATACTTAGTACATACTAATAATAATATTTTTTTGTTTATGTGTTTTTGCTATTTTTCAAAAATTTTGCCGTCCCTGGATTTTGCCGCCCTGGACTATAGCATCTATAGCCAACCCCCTAAATCCCCCACTGCCCACATAATGTTAACACTGATTACTGAATAAAAACAGCTATGCAGTAACAATTTTTTAGTGAAATTTGTTTTTTAAAATATCTAAAACATGGAACTACAAGGACTTCAAATACTTTTAACAAATTGAAATATCAAAAAACATATTTCAAATACTATAAATTGTTAAGTCTAGTACTTCAAATACCGGGACAGTACTTGAAATACCGGAGAGTATTTGAAATACCAAGCAAAGTAATTCAAATACCAGTATTTCTGAAAACCAAATACCAAATCCAAATACTCGAAGCAAAGTATTTCAAATACCAAGTACCAAATACTAAGAATCGAAAGGATTTGAAGCAAAGTACTTCAAATACTGAAAGTATTTGAAATACTTTTTTCAATTACTTTTATTTGAAGTACTCCAGCTCTGAGTACATCTATAATAACCTGCCTGTGTTTCAAACTTGCGATCCTTGGATTTCAAGCTATAATTCTACCTATCACACCACCATACCCTATTGCCGAAAGCGATAATATTGCTAATATAATGGCACTATTTGAAAATCATGTCTATGGTTTAATATTATATTGTTATGAAATATGTATTAGTTAAATATATAAATAAATGAGAGAAAATAGCATTAAAAAAAAAATCTATTCAATTACAAATCTAAAAAAATCAGAAAACAATTTTTTAAATTTTAAATAATTAATAACTTTTTATTTACCAATCGATTTTGTTAAAAAGCAAATTATGTTGGTTTTAAGCATTTTTAATGTTATAACACCAACTTAGTTGTTAAACTACTCGTCCGAATCTAAGGTTTATGCAATGTGTACACTATAGTAATAGCGCAACTTATTTATAAACTGCCATTTTGGCAGTTTAATATTTGATAAAGGGTACATTGACAAAATATTAAGATGGAAAAAAGATTCATATTGCCGAATATAAAGGACCGAAGTCCCTATCCCTTTTCCTTAACCCTCTATTCCCGCAAACCAGGGGCGGACTAAAGCGGGGCTTTAAGCGCTTAAGCCCAGGGTCCCGGATACTGAAAACGAACTTAATAACCAAATACAATATGATCATGATTATGCTCTGTACTGGTGATCTTGTTGTAGAAACTTCCAGAATTGACCTAGGTCGAGGGCAAAAATAAAAATTCTACTTAGGCAAAAAATTCATTTATGGACATTTTCAAGAGTCTGACAGACTTCAGAGCCACAGGCAAAGGCGTAGTAGTGCCTATAAGCAAAAATTGGCAAAAATTCAATGAAAATGGACAAGACCAGTTTCTCACATAAAACAAGTTTGGATTCACCCAGCGACTCGTAATTCGGTCGAGTGCGTTGGATGGTCAATACAAAGCGATGGTAGGAAAGCCAACTGCAAGGCTTCCCAAATATTAAAGTTATAGAGAAAACCGTCTTGTGCACAAATAACTCAAAAGTCCATTTTGCTGAAAAGTCGTCCGAAGGCGGCTCGCTGTCATTTTTCCTATACTGAACCTGCATGGGGACAAGTACGTCGTAAGACTGGCGGAAAGTTATTAAACTCATGTATTAGTCGAACTCCTTCCCGTGAATGATAATAAGCTATTCATAAGCGAACCAAAATTTTTTAAGTTAAATATTTTTATATTATTTTCAGTCAGCCATAATTACCAAAATACAAAATTTTTTAAATTCTTTTTAAAAGGCTTTCGTTAAATTCTGAGGAGGTTAAATGAATCTTTTCTGCCAAATCGATTGTCAGCGTACATTCTCACTTGTATTGTTAAAAGTAATTTGCCTTAGTTGGGGAGGCGTGATTTTTTCTCATTATACTGCATTATTTTATACTTATTAAATAAATGGTATTCTTTGAACTAATTGCATTTTATTGATATAAGGACTTGTTGCTAGTCTTAATCCCTGGAGTTTTCATTTGGAAAACCTAAACAACCGAGTTAATCGGGATCTCATGATTCCCTAAGTTTGATACTCAGTGTTCTGATCGCTTTACGGGAGCTTGATAGGGATTTTTTTTGCGATTTCTCTAGAAATCTTTAAGTGCAGAGACCATTATTATTGGTAGATAAATACATACAAATCACGTCAAATTTATTAGTGTATAAACAGACCATTTATTAGTGTATAAACAGATCAAAATCACGTCACATTCCAATCCCGTCGGAGAGAAACCTTCGCGAGGGATTTTTTTTATGCAAAAATCGCAATAATCCAAAGACATAAAAGCCCTTATTGTCAGTGAATAATTGATATCACGTCCTGAGAGAGAGCGTCGTTAGTGATCTGAGGTAGTGAACCCGCTTGGGAGTGGAAGAACGGGGCAGAACGCGGCTGGCGCCCCTCTAAATATAAATTGGTGCCGCGTCACCTAGACGGCTTGGAAGTGAGTTCTTATACAATCTCATTGACCGTACAAATAATAAATATATAACATTTTTGCTCGTCTGCTTCCACAACGCAATCCACAGTCTCTGCGCCACTGTATGCATCTGAAGCCTGACCAATCGGAATCAAGGCCCAGTGTAATGCGGCTACTCCCTATTATTATTATAGTTCAGTTCAGTATTTAGCCAAAACAAAGTGAAACGTATCTTGGTGGTGCGTGATCTGACCTGATCCCATAGAAATATTATCTTATAAGATGGGAAGGGCCCCAAAGCATTAATAGCCCAGGGCCCCGCACCCGGTTAGTCCGCCCCTGCCGCAAACGCATTATGACCCCTTCCTCCCTTCCTATTGCTTGGATTGGGATAATTTTTATTTAAATAAAGACAAAAAAGATCCTCACTTACCTGTAAAAAAGTTTCTCCTCTGAACCCTTTCTTATGTAAAAAAGACTCATTTGAAAAAAAATGCAAACAGTTTTTCCCCTCCCACAAATTTGTTTATTAGTAAAAAAATTTAAAAAATTAATCGGTCAAATACCAGAGATAACAGCGAACAAATTCCATTTTGGTTTTTCAAAATCGCACGGCAGGGAAAAAAGTTCGAGGGAGTTGAATAATTGTGTAACTGAATTGTCAAAAAAAAAAATTTTTTTTCGCCAGTTCCGCTCCAGTAATGTGGATATAGTGATTAGGCAGCTTTTTTTTTAATAAAATAGACGAAATTTAATATTAAATTAGACATTATACAACGTGATTTACCATGATATGCGGAAAATAAAATGGTGTACTAGTCTTCAACGTGGAAAAGCCCCTGCAAAATTTTATAGTGCCCCGAGGTAATTTATATACATATTGGAGATATACATATTGGAGATGTTTGTTAATTGGCATAAAAAGTGAAGCCGGCGGGTGCGGTCAAAGTGCCATGTTTTTTGCTGAACAATCAAGACACCGCCATGTGCAGAGCACCGCCGAAGTTGGAGTTTTTGTGTTATTGACGGGTTTAAGTAAATATCTCTTATATTTACTTGTTGTTGCAGAGTTCACTAACATAGGGTCAATATCTTTTCGATTCATTTCGATTTATTTCGCTATTTTTGTAGTGTGATTCGATTAAAACCAAAAAGTCACTTCTACCCTCTCCAGCTTTGCTGTCAATAGTGTCAATCCCAAGTCTGATAAAGTGATATGGTTGTACCACGTTACGTCAGATTGGTTAAAGCCATTGGCGGCGCCCTTCTACAAAAAAAATAAGGTAATTTCTTTGGTCATTTTTTTTAATTTTTCGTTTTTTTAACTCCTTTTGGTGGGGACAACCTACTGATAAATTTTCCGCATGTCATGGTAGATCACCCTGTATAGATGCAAATATGTGCCACTTAGATTTGTTAAAGTTACTTTGTAGCATCTAATTGAGTTTTTATATTCCAGAAAAATTTTTCTTCATTAACACATCTTACAAAATTAGACTTAAGCAAAAACGAACTACGAGAACTTCCCGAGGACTTTGGTAATCTTAGCAAGTTGAAATATTTGGATTTGTATCAGAATCAGCTGCAACATTTGCCACTGAGTTTTAGTAAACTTAAAGACTTGAAGTGGCTCGACTTAAAAGACAATCCTTTAGTTCCCACAGTAGCTAAAATAGCAGGGCCATGCTTGGATACAAAACAGTGTCAAAGTTGTGCACGAGATGTAGTCAATTTCTTTCTGCGACTAGAGAAACAAGTAAATTCAGAGCTAGAGATTAGAAATAAAACAAGACAGAAACAACTGGAGATCAACCAACAAAAAAAAATGGAAGAAAAGAAGGGTAAGAAAAAGGAAAAACAAAAGCAAAAACAAGAAGTTGTCACTGTACAAAAGAATGACACCAGTAAAGGAAAATCAAAAAGAGATAACAGCAAGAAAAATGACAAAACTGCTCCAAAGTCGAAAGAAGCAAGTACTTCCTTCATAGGAAAATTGTTTACGTTATTTTTTTTAACGACTATAATTCTTTTTGTTTTAACTTCGGTCAAATTTAAATTAACAGAAAATGTAGAACTGTTTGCTAGAGGATTATATGTTAAGAGTGTGGAAAAATTGCCGCCCAATTTAAAAAGTTATGGAGTAGAAGGTGGAAATGTCATCTCTCACTTTCATGAGAAAACTGGCAACTTAACATTAAACGTCATTAAGTTTTTTAATGATAATGTTGTTTCTAAAAGCAAATGTGATGAACTGATTGAGAATTTAAAAAGTTTGTTAGACAATTTTGTTAACAAAGTTAAAGAAATTTATGGTCATTTTGGACCTGCACAATAAAGTATATTTTTATATTTGCACGTTTTTTAATTCCTCCAAAAATTAAGTGTTATTTTGAAAAGATTATTCTATAAATCGCTGTGTGTATTTTCTATGTTGAAATAAATTGTTCTGATCGAGCCTTTAATTTTTTTAGGGTGAAACTATAAAATTTAATTTTTGTATTTACCAAGATAGAGCAATAATATTCTTTTTAAATTTGAAGTGTCGGTTACAATATCTCTTTCCTATAGTCGTAATGACAAAAAGCATATTTATAAATATAATACATCCAATGTACATGTCAAAAATTTTCTGTTACTTTTAGGATAACTATTCTTTACTTGTTCATAGATTAACTGTTATTATTTGTTAATTCAAAGATTAAAAAAATTTAATATGTCATTTACTTAACAAATTTTTATTTAATGCCTAACCTATGTAAATCTTTTCTTTTATTGAGAAAACATATCCAGTTAGTTTAAATTAGATGTTGATTATCAATTATCACAGTTCATATCTTTAAGTTTTTTTTAAAAACCTTTTCATGAATTATGAATGTATTTTTAGGAAATTATAAAGAGGTTGCCTAGGACAATGGAAAATTACACAAAATTAAAGATTTTATTATTATATTACATATTTCTACTTTCTAAATTATCCTATATACACCTTAGCGGAGAAAAGAATGCATGCAACGGATTCTATTAGTGTTTAAATGACATGCATGTGGCACTTGACACTACTGACAGTTCAATTCATAACTATCCTCCTTTCCCGACTAAGGTATATTGTATTCTTTTATATATTTTCATAAGATGAAAAGACTGATTTCAATCATTCATAAATGTCCAAATATTTTAAATAAAATCTGAAATATGTAAAGAGAAATTAATATATGTGTGTTTATATCATGGTAATAATTAATAATTTTAAGATTTTTTAAACAGTTTCCTGAAGAGAACTGAAATCGTTTACATCACATTGACAATAAAATTAATTTTTCGGAGATGATTCAAAGAAAGCAGCTAGGTAGCTATTTGAACACTATTATATGGATCCAGTTCATACAGTATTCACAAGAATTTGGGTGTTTCTCTTTTATGATCGTAGTTGGTAATACAATTCTAGAAGAAAATTGCAATTTATAGTGATACTTGTAGTTTGATTTTGTTTTGCACTGACAATTTCCCCTCCGTCAAAGAAAATGCAAATTTTTGCACGAATTTCATAAAGATATTTGAATGAAACTCAGATTCGATAATCAATTATGGAAATTAAGCAGAGAGTAAATGTACCTATGTAACTTCATTAGATATTTTAACTTGCATTAGAACTAAATAAATGGATTAAACGGTCACGGTATTGGTATCACAGATGGTATGGACAAAATTTGCTTTATTGTTTTGTGCTGAAAACAAAACCATAAAGCCGCCATACACAGAGAGGATCGTTGATTGTTGATAGGTTAGTCACCACGGGGTGGTGTGGAGGGGGTCCCTCCTTCCGAGTCGTAACACCTTTGATAAGACTCTATAAACACTATACTGCATAGAATAACCATCGAATATTTAGGTATTATTTGACGTCAAAACTACCTAAATTATATACAGTGTGTCCCACTTTTCACGGTAACACCTCTACGTAGCTCAGTTATTAATAAATCGATTTATTTTAAACTTGGTTAAGGTATACACCTCTTGAAGGTAACTAAAAGCCCATATACCTATTTAATTTATTCCATAGACGTGCGGACTAAGAGGGTGAAAATGGGGTGAATTTTCAGGTAAATTGTATTTTAGGGATTTTTTTAAAGATATTACCACCATCTCATAGGGCATAATCCTTTAAAACGCCTCTGTGCCAAATTTTTTAAAAATATCTCTAGTAGTTTTAGAGGTATAAACAGGTACATATGTGACGTTTTGTCAAGAATGAATGGCCTTTAACTCGGAACGAGGTGAATTTAGAAACAAAAGTTATTTCACATTTTTTGCTACAGGCAGGCAGGTAAAATTACATATAAGTCGTACTTGTAGTCGCACAATATTTTGGTTACTAATATATGTACCTCTATCTGTTTAGATTGACGTGAATTCGACATCAAGTTGACTAGCTTTAGGTAGAATCTACGCATGTTTGTAAAATTGGAAAATGACACCAAGAGGAAAAAAAAGTAGATTTTTATACTTAAGTATTTGGTATTTTTTTTCCATAAGTATAGCCAAAATATAACAATATTGTTGTCAGTCACCTACAAAATTGAAGAGACGAACTACAAAATGAATGTCGGGTAATTAAATAAATCCAATTTATAAATAAATTAGGTATATTTCCAGGTATAAATAGGTATTTTTTTTTACTTTTTCGTCAGTTTGTTTCCATACGCACTCATTTCGCAAATTTCAATTTGATATTATCTCGGGAATTGTACTCAGGGCCGGCCTTAGTTCCTCAAGCGCCCTTGTGCGAAATTTTAAAAGGCGCTCCTTTTCCTGGTCAGGTCAGAAAAAAAAAATTTGTTTCGCCCTCATCTCAAAATTGATAAGCGGGGATATAATAAAAAAAAAATGTTTTCGTCCTCAAAGTATATTAAGTTTGTGGCGCCCCGTATGGGGTACGGCGCCCTCGTGCGGAGCACAGTCACGTCCCCCCCCGGCCCTGATTATACTTTATAACTGTACCAAACTGTAGTGAGAAAATATGGCGGCGTCTTGTGCTAATTAGACCTTAAAGTTGAAATGACCACGAAAATCTACGTATTTTATAAGTATATGACTAGCTAAGTAACAGTAACTTTACTGTCCAAATTTCAATCAAATTGGACTTGCCTCTCTTATTAAGTTAATGTGCTTACAAAAACATGACGAACTAATATGATAGGAAGACGACAGATGGAGGAATACGGACATTTTGAAAGTTTTGTTCAGAATTTTATGACAAACACGAAGGCAATCCAACAACCTCAAATCAAATCAAATTATTTTGTTATGGGCAAACACGGGGTTTATTTTAATTAACTCGTGGAAACGTAGCCAAGGCAACCGAAAAACAAACTATTTAACAAACAACAAACATTTAACGAATAAAAACAAACGTTTGCCGGATGTTTGCCCACAACGCCATGTTAAAAGTCATGTGGTTTGGATTGATTAATGACGTTAATTTTTTTTCTCTAGCAGCGATATTTACAGTTTTAGAAATGTATCGATCAAATGCAAATTTTGTATTTTAGAATATAATAATAGATTTGTTCGGCGTTTTTAAATTTTTATTCTTTTTAAAAATTTCTAAAATACATATATAGTTATGCCTATAAACTCCTATTTTGCAAAATCCTTTTTTTAAGGGCAGGATTTTGCAGAGTGAGAGGGAAATATGCATTTATTTTCGGTTTATTATAAATATTTAATCATGAATGGTATAATCTTTAAAATAGTTTCAGATACTTCCCATTGCTCTAAGGAATACAACCATATACAGTTTTTATCATAAGTTTTGTATATAGTTAAATGCCATACTTTAATAATGGAATTAGGAGCTATTTTCATTGAAAAACTATGATATTCAAGTACAACAGACATTTACAATAAAAAATATAGTTGTATTCGTTAAAATAATAGCAATTATTTAAAACAATTTTAAAGATTATACTATGTTTGGTTTTTTAATTATTTATAATAAACCGAAAATAAACGCATATTTCTCTCTCACTCTGCAAAATCCTATCCTTAAGGTACTTGTATCCTGATAAGAGCGAATCTAGCGGTCGATTTCCCAGATAGCACAATATATTCCTAAAATATTCGTGGAATAATCTTTTCAGCATATTCGATTAATCTTAGAAAATGATCTAGATATATACACGCTATGGGGAATATTCCCAGAATATCGAAATGAGAATTTTTTTTTAGTACTAGGAATATTCCGAGGGAATATTACAGGAATATCCAGATTATTCCAGGTTTAATCCTGGAATATCCATGGGTTCAAAATCGAATTATTCTTAGATTATTCCCTAAGAATAATCTTGAAATATACCAATTATTCCAGGATTAATCCTAGGATATCTACAGATTCAAATTTCATTTATTCCTATATTATTCTTTCGTGCATTATCCAGATCATTCCAGCAATATCCTCAGAATATCTATAGGCTCATTTTTTTTTCCTATAAATAATCCCATCCGTTTACAATTAACTTTTAAATTAGACCCTGTTGAAATAAAAAACTTGTATTTTTTTTTCAACTGATTACTTACTATCAAAAGAAGCATTATTTCAAAGCTGGGTGTTCATCAGGTAAAAAGTTAAAATTGTAAATCACCTATTTTTTTCACCGTCTCCTCCCTACACAAGATGTAATAATAGGAGCTTACTTGATAAAAGAGTAATTACATTTTTACAATGTAAATAGAGAAAGAATTTCCCGATTTTACACAAAAAAAAACACTTCTAATACAATTTTAATAATATCTATGTAATTAATCGCACTGACAGAAAATAAAAATAATAAGTACTTATTTGAAAAGTATGTCACTATATAAGTATTATTGTCCAGTCCTTGTATCTAGCTTGACGCAGATAGCACAACGTATTGCAGAGCAGTAACAAACTAAAAAATTTAATGTTTAATTTGAAATACTTTAAAACTGCAAAAAAATTCCCCGGCGATTGTATTGATTGTAAGAGACGATCCCAAAGTTGTTCTGTGGAATCTCCTGATATATACTTACAATCAATCAAATCGTGTAACATTTTTTTTTGCATTTTAAATTACTTCAAATAAAACATTAAAACTTCAAGTTTGTTAATGCACCTTAAAAAAAACTTTTATTTTGAAAAATTTAACTAGTACTGAATCATCTATCGACAAATTTTTAGTTTTTATGAAACACCTTACTCGAATTGATAGGTAGCTTTCTTAATATTATCTTAATATATTATTACAAAAGGCGTTATTTTAAAGTTTTGTTTTTATCGGGTGAGAATAACACTAAAATTGCACGTGTTGTTATAGTTCACCTTATACTTACTGACCATTGGAACAGCGAACGTGTTAAATTTAAAAAAATTGAATTGTAAAATTTTTAGAATATTTGTCAAATGTGCACATTTTTGAAATATTTGCACTTGCCTATTTCTTTCCTTATAACTTGATACATAATTTCTTGGATTTACGGTCAGTTAATAAATAGAATATTATTTTATTACGATTCGGTTTATTAACCATCGCAAAAGAAACTACAATTTTATAAAAAAACAAAAGTATTTTATATGTATGGAATTAAGTGCTATTTAAATAATAATAACACTATTTTATTAATGGAAATAAGTTAATTATTTAAAAACATTTGTAATGTTAAAAACGAGGTTAAAAATCAAACTTCCTAGAAAAATATAAAATAAATACCTATATTACTTTTGCAAATTTAATAATAGCGGAACATAAATTTTTAGCATGTAGTGCACTTCTACTTCTCAACTCTTATTTGCCTCGCTCCTGTCTTTTACGCTTCTCGGGTAACCATTTAACAGCTTCTCTGCATTGTTTCCCATAATATACTCACTCGTGGTTGCAGCTAAAATAAACTTAGTTATTATTATTTGAACCAATATTATCAAAAAAATATATGAAAGTGGGTTATATAAAAATATAGAAATGATTGAAGTATACAGGTATAACGTATAGTACTCAGTGAATAATAATAATTTACCGAATTGTAAATTAAAATCCATACAGTACACTCTGACAAACAGAATTGCAAGATAAAAGATTGTAATAAGTCTCTGTATTTTCATGTAGTCTGTCCACCTGTGTTCTGTCTGATATCGTATCCTATTTTTCATTTAAAAATGTAATAAAAGTTTAAAATAATTATCTTAAAGTACAATATTTACTTACTTATTTTCATCCATAATTAGTTGCTAGATGGTTTGAAGTTATTAACTAAGTACATTATTTGCCGTACCCAATTCTCAAATTCAATTTCGTCCGGTTTATTATCAGATTTTACAATTCTTTCAAGTGATTCACATTTTCTCTCCAAGCTGACTTCAGTATTCAATTCTTGAGCCAAATTAATTTTATATCGTAGGATTCTCAGCAATTGTGGTCACTTAAAATATAGGAGTGTGAATATAAATTCTCCTTTTTTACCTTCCTTTGGCATTCTGAAAGTGTGAAAAAATCGTATTAAATTTTCGAGGTTTCGAACATGACATTAATAACTAATATTAAATCTTCAATCACAATCAGATATTTATCGTGACATGAAGTTTAATAGGTTATGTTATATTTTTATACCTTTTTACTTACTTTTTAGTCTGTATTACTCAAATAAAGCCGAACTAAATGGATAAGACACAAAGATACAAGTTTAAAACATCTCATGAAGCCACTCACAATAATTATTATTTAAATATTTGAGAAATAAAAACTATTAATGCAGATGCTGTGTGTTTAGACAGAGTAAAGAGCTTAACAGATAGAGTAGTTGCACTTCCCCTACAATTTTGTTCTGGACCCCCCACTATACTAATGAACGCGTGGTACCCTGCGCACAAAACCAGTCCCCATTCCACTATATTTCAAAACAGCGTGTTTAGTTTGAACTTCCGTCGATCTGTCGCTACTTGTACTTGAATCACACGGCGGGTTATATGCGAAGCCGTGACGTATGTTATCTTTTCTAAGTAATTTCACTCTACCCGAGTAGTGGTAATCGACTCGAATACTTTAACACTTCGTTTCGATTTTCCAATTTTAAGCCTGCAGAGTTGTGAACGTTATAGTCATTATGTACTCGACCCTACCAGCGTACTATGACGCTAACTCATTTCACGATAATTCTAAACCGAATCAGCATCGATGTAGGTGTCAGGCTAATTCAACATATGGCAACCGGCTCACTGACTTATTTAATAGTTTGTTGTCCTGCTCTGTCTTTTGTTTTGTGTGAAAGTATGGGGACACATGTGTATCTATAATATTTATTAAAGAAATTAATTCCAAATTATAATAACAAATAAAACGAACAAAAATAATAATAAAATATTTTAAATTCTTGTATTACAAAAACAAAACATAAATAATAAACTACATAGAATAGAAATATAATAAATTACCAAAAAAATAAACAAATCAGGTGTTTAGGAAAATAATTTTATCTAAATTAGCAAAGTCCGTTTCTTGGATAAGTACTCGATTTTTGATTGTTTTCGCATACAGAGTAATAGATTTTTAAAAATGTCCGATTCTCCCCAACACTAGTTTGTGAAGAGCCAAATGTCTGTACAGTGACGTAACCTCGATTTGGTTGAATCCTTCATTTATAATTATGCAAAATAACAATTAATCGAGAAAATGATAATTATAATATATACGTTTGGACCTGTCCATTGTCCAAAATCATTAAGCACATAGGTATGTCTTTTGTATCATTAACTCGGTAAAGGACAAAAACAACAGTAATTATATTGAAACTGAAGATACCTATATTACTTCTTTGCATCTGTAGCCGTATTAAAAATATTCAATGATTTGATATATATGCAAGCGCGGATTTATGGGGGGCCTAACAAACAAACAGAAGATCGGCCCATCACTGGGCCAGAAGTTTCATTTCTGGCCCAGTGATGGCCCAACGAAGGGCCAACTTTCGGTGTCTTTAGGGGGGTAACGAGGTAAAGCATCAAATTTCTTTTTAAAATTTCATGTTTATTATTTAATTTTATATTTTTGAATATATTTAGTTGTGTTTATAATTTTTTTTCTATGCTAGAAAATTTTTTGTGATTTACCCCCGCTTATCAATTTTAATTTTCGAGGAAAATTATTTTTGTTATTTTCAGTACGCGGCTGTGTTACCCCCCCAAGCTCAAGGTCCAGATCCGCCCTTGATGATATGTAAATAAAACATAATAAGTAATATGATGCCATCATCTATAACATTATTGTGTGCCTCAATCATAAATTGTTTGTTATTGAAGTATTCGTTTCGTTAAAATTTAATGACAATTAGTCCAGTTATTATGTTTCATTAAGTATCTTTTCCATTATGTATGTTTTTGCTAATAGATTATCACCTAAAAATTTTATTATTCATTTGCATATCCAAGTTTTAATGACAGTAATTTTCGGAATACCCTCGTATGTTTTTATTGAATAACCCTCGTATACAATTATTCCCTATATGCGCGTGGTACCCTATGATATGTGCGCAGAAGAGGAAAAAAAATAAAACTTGGACCCACGAGGTTATATATTCTTGCTGTACAGTGGGACTACTCTAGGGATGGCTGATCCGAATATTTTTACGGATCAGTTCGGACCTAATCCAGTCCAGAGAAGAACCTAGTCCAAAGATCAGTTTCAGTTCCTAGTCCATGCTGACCAACTCGCTCGGTGAACGGCTGAGCGGACCGGCAGACAAACTGGACCCAGTGGGCTGGACTGGTGCAAAGGGACTCGTAATCTTGTACTGTACTAGTCGTACTCGTTTAGTTCAACCAGTCCATCCGTCTATAAAGTGCGCGCGCCGCACCGGGTTTCTAAAAAGTTCAGCCGGACTCTGAATACTCGGACTAATATTGGTACCTGTCGTATTTATTAGTTGAGATCAGCAGTGTTGCCAATTGCCGGAGAATTCTCCGCTTTTCGGAGAATTTGACTGCCTGCGGAGAATCTGGCGGAGAATGTCTTTTTGACGGAGAATTGGCGGAGAATATAGGGTGACAGAATTTATAATTATTTCTTTATTAAAACAAATAACAAAATACTGTACCTCTCTGTTTTCTTGCAGTTTAGAAGTTTATGTAAATGATAACAGATGGCAATATGTGCGTATTCAGTTTCATTAAGGGCCAACAGAGGTCGGCTGTCGACCAATGATCTCAAGTAGTGAGCTCGATACTATATTGGAGTGAGGACCGATAGGCTGGAGCTGGAAGAAGCTTTAGAGAGAGAAAGCCATATTTGAAAGTTACCTGTCTCAGTTTCCTGAATAGAGAGAGTGAGAGGGAGCCAGAGTGCCTCCAAATTTAGCTTATCTCCAAAGTTTCTTTGAAAGGGAACAATAGGTTCCTAATTGTTCATACTCGTTCCAGTATGTATATAGTATAATCTCAAGCGTGCTCCAAACCTGGTTGTGCTGATTCATCACAACCAGGTTTTATTAATTCATTACTGATTAATTAAAATATCAATTTGTGCAAATTAGTAATGGACTGACTAATGGATTACATATTGAGAAGCAAATAGAGATCAATATATTTTTGTTGTATAGAAAATTTTGATATTTTATTTTTGGCGGAGAATTTCTTCGATTTGCGGAGAATTTTAAGGCAGTAGGCGGAGAATTTTAGAAAGCTCTGTTGGCAACACTGGAGATCAGTTCCACTAGTCCAACCCACCGGACCTGTTCCAAATAGTGATGGGCGATATCGTGATTTTTCAATCACAACGTAAATCGTTACTGTGATTTTCTTATATCAGTGAATTTAAAACGTGATGTGATCACGACTTTCATAATACGACGTACGGGAGAAATTGTTAATTGTTCCCTAAGCGCCGATAGACGGTGAATTAGCTACTTTGGTAATCCGTGCTGCCACAGATATGCATAATATGTATAATATATATTATGATTTGTTTATCCAAATAACCTGATGTATGGATTGGTAATAAAGCAAAAGCACTAGGTTTTGAATGGAACTTGATAATAGGATATTTTTGTAAAGTTGTACAAACATTAAAATTTCGGAAGCATCAATAAATTTCTTGTTTATTTTTATGTTTATGTTTATTTTACACGAATTTTTGTTAATTTAAAATGGTAAATTTGTTTTTTAATGTTATTTTTTTTGTTTTATAATATATACTTAAGGATGTTTTTTAAAAATGTTTTCATTTGCTTATTGTCGAATTCCATATTTTTATTTATATTTCATGCCAAAACATAAGTGCTCAATATTTGCAATAAAATTGCTAGTATATTTAATCATATAAAATATTTTTACGCATGGTTTTAGTAGTTAGTTACTTCTGGTATTATAACAAAAATGTTCCATCACGACCCTGCCCCCAATCGCCACATCGCATCGCCAGTCAATAAAAGACATGCATAAAGATATTTATAATATCTAAATAGTGTGAAATGCGTATCTAACGACGCTAAGGCACGGGATCGCTTGCTTTACGTGTTAATACATACGGCCGCAGACGATAATCGACTCAAAGTAAATATCGTGAAAGATATATTCTCAAGAGCACGGCAAGGGAACGAAATACGGAAAGTCGTGATCACGTCACGCTTTTCTGCCAACTGTACTAACAGTCGTTACCTGTGATTTCTTAATATCAGTGATTAAATCACAGTTCGTGATATATCGCCCATCACTAGTTCCAAAGTATCAGTTCCAGTTCGGGTTAGCCAACCCTAGACTACTCTATCTGTTAAGCTCTTTACTCTGGTCACGTCAAGAACTTAGTGATGCAGATATTCGGATGATTTCGGTACTCGGATTACACGGAATCGGATGACAAGAATACTCGGATTAATCATCCGATGTCGAATTAAATTTTCACTATATAAGTATTAGTGAGGTGATATCGCGATTGTTCAATCACTCTGTCAACAGTAATTGCGATCGTGGTTAAAGCGAATGCAAGTGGCACTGAGGTTAGTAATTTTTCTTTCCAGATCTCAGAATCGATGAGCGGGGGGGAGAAATTTAAAAAAACATTTTATTATCCAAGTGCACGATTGACAGTTCTTTTTTGTTTTGTACTTAAAATTAATCCGAGTATATTTTATTCGGATGAAATTTTCATACTCGGAATCAACCGAGTATTTTGATACTCGGATTAACCGAGTATTTTAATTCGAATTCGCCCAACACTACAAGAACTACAGTAATCTATGAGAACTACTGTCTGCACTACAACGTTTTGTTGGTTATGGCGTGTTAAATTTAAATTATATATAATATAATTGCTTATTGTAGGTCGTAATATTGATCCTGGCCCGCGATATTTATAGGTACTCACTTTTTTGCTGAAAATATATTCGTTATTTCTTAATTTAAACTTTTGTATGTAAGATCTAACTATAAAAATGGATGGAGATTATCCAGTAAATACCTATTTTTTTCCTGAATAAGAGTTTATTTTCTCCAAGCTATGTTCCAGGATTGTTTATTAAAATGTGTCATGTTTACTGCATAGTTTGTACGTAATATATACAATGAATGATTCTTCTTTCAGATATGGACAATTCTTTTTCAGATAAATCTAAAAAAACAAATATGTACGTATTTTCTAATCTACTGTTCTCTAATTAGGTAGCTAAGAGGCACTTAACATACATACACCACTCGTGTAATCTACAAGTGTTTACATCAAAATATCAGTATGCAGATAAGCAAAGTTATTTATTTTGTTTACGGGTCAAATTACTATCACAAATAGTACCTATATTTTAAAGTCATTAGACATATGTTTCAGAAATGGCTAGTTATATAATTCTAACTTATTTATTAACACTGGTAGTGCCTAATCTTGCTACAAGCATTATAAATAAACCAGATGCTACGAGGTATGAGCCCAACTGGGAGAGTTTAGACTCGAGGCCTTTGCCTTCATGGTACGATGAAGCCAAAATTGGTATTTTTATACATTGGGGAGTTTTCTCAGTACCTAGTTTTGGTTCAGAATGGTTTTGGTCTCTCTGGAAAGGTAATAGTTTTACAATAAGTATAATAGGTCTACAATACATAACAAATATTGTTAATCATTTTTTATATGTAAGGTGTTACACATTCTCTTCTCACTATACATAGATCTTTTGGAAACTATTAGAGGAGTAGTAATTTAAATTGGGGCAAAGTTGCATAATTTAGTGCTTAGCAATCAAAAATATCTTACGATTTAGAAGATTTAAAAAAAACATTTTTTAATTTTACTTTTTATTTGTTGCAACGTGCAATGATATCTCATTGCCCATTTTAAAATTTTACAAGAGGGCATCGAAAGATTCTCAATACGATGTTTTGTTTTCACAACCATCATCAGAATCGTTTTTTTTTTTATACCTCTGGTAGAACTTTTAATATCTGAATTGAATGGTATTACTGGTCAATGGTTTGTGAAAGTTTTGATTTTTATAAGATCATCATGAGTATATTTCAACCTATATAAGTACCTGCACATTTATAGCATATTACAATTCTATTCTTTTGTATTGTGTTTTCTATAATAATAATAATTATTATTATTCATTTCAGAAAACTACATAAAGATGTAAGCTTAAGAAATTTTGTCACAAATAAATTTTTTGCTTATACCTCAGCTTATCAATGAGAAAATTTTTAAATAATTATATAATTCAAAACTATTAGATTATGATATAAAAATAATAATGATTGATAAAAATTAATACTTAAAAACTTATAAATATACATACATATATCGGGTGGCTGAGCCCAGGCCCCCCGCAGCAAATCATAGGTACTGGTACCAAATTCACTGGCGGGCCCCCGTGCCTAATAATTGATAAGCAGAAAATAATTTTTTTTTGTCAGAAGCCAACGGACCCCCGCGCTTAATACTTGATGAGAGGGGCGGGGGGAGAAATTTGAATGGGATGACATTTCTAATTATATGATGTAAAGAACCAAAATGGCCGACTTTCGGTTCCAATCAAATTGACATGAAAATCAAAATTTTTAAATGGGACAACCTGTATATTCTTGCATATTTGAATCCTGCTGACCAAAATACATACTATCTGACCCTCATTTTTTAAAATTTAGTATAGAGAGGAGGTAGACATTATTCATATCATTTTTTTCATAATTTAAAGATCTAATTAAATAACAGGTTGTCCCATAGGAGTTCCATTTGAAAAAAATAGTTTCGTTGAAAAACCAATATCGTTAAAGTTTATGAAGAATAAATCGTGTTTAATGTTAGTATCTGAAGAGATAATATTTTAAAGGTGCTTGCAGACCGATTTTAAAAATTTTGGAAAAATCGCGGCCTTCTATGATTAAAACTAAAAATTAAAAAACAATATTTTTTGAAAATCAAAATAATATTTGAGGGTCAGATCATATGTATTTTGGCCAGCAAGAACCAAACATGCAAAAATATACAGGTTGTCCCATTTATAAATTTGCTTTTCATGTCAATTTCATCGAAACTGGAAGTCGGCCATTTTGGTTCTTTACACATACAATTGAAAATTTTATCCCATATCACTGCAGCAAATTTGAAATAAATCCATTTGCCCTTTGAAAAATTAGAAGTCTCCTTATCGGCTGAGCCACCTAGTACATAATAAGTCACATATATAACATATAACTAAGCAGATTTGGTTTAGGTTTGACTTGCAGAAAAAGAAAAGTATTCTTAAGTGATTGATAATAATTTATCTATGGTATAGCAATTTTTATTTAATAATAACGATTTTACAGTAACAGTTTTTTAAGTAATTTTCTTAGTGTACAACGACTGCTAAACATAAGACAACATATTAAAATTAATTTTAAAATGGCTACCTAAATATATGTACAATATTTTTATTAAATGGCAACCTCGATTTTTTATTGCGGAATTTGAAAGAGCACATTTTTTTACATACATCGATGTAGGTTGCGTGAGGAAATTTTCAAGAAAAACTATCTACTAGAAATTAAAGAAATTTCAAAAATAACTAAATACTACGGGAGCTCACCCTAAGTGTCCCCCCCCCCTGATCCTTGGGGACAATATGTTTCATAAAGATTAAAGCCTAAGGAACAATTTAAGACATGTCCTAAAAAAAGAAATTGGCTGCACTTTCAAAATGGCGTCCCTTTAAAAAAAAAAAATGCAAATATGGTTTTTGTCATTTAACACGTTCGCTGCTGATGGGATTTTGGTTAGTATTGCCAGATGCTGAGTAGGTTTTTGGCAATGGAATATACATAGGATCAGATCGCCATATGGCGACACCAGCATTGTGCAATATACTACTGCGTCGCCATATGGCGACATCAGCAGTGAACGTGTTAACACAAAAACTAAAAAAGATGAAAAAAAACTTTCTGCACAAAAAACAAAGTGCATGAAATTTTCTACAATTTTGTTCCTATACGATATTTGGATAGGGGTTACCATTTTCCAGATAAATGATTCAGCTCTTAAAACAAAATATAAAATTCAATATAAAACGTAATACTACGGGAGCCCACCCTAACTGTCTGATCCTTGGAGACAATGTTTTTCATAAAGATTAAAGCCTAAGGAACAGTTTAAGACATGTCCTAAAAAAAAACTGGCTCTACTTTCAAAATGGCGTCCGTTTAAAAAAAATGCAAATATTGTTTTTGTCATTTAATACAAAAACTAAAAAAGATGGAGAAAAACTTTCTGCATAAAAATCAAAGTGCATCAAATTTTCTACAATTTTGTTCCTATACGATATTTGGATAGGGGTTACCATTTTCCAGATAAATGATTCAGCTCTTAAAACAAAATATAAAATTCAATATAAAACGTAATACGTAATACTACGGGAGCCCACCCTAACTAGACTAGAATCATGGCGCCGAGTGAAGGAGCACATGAGTGTCTCCGCTGTGCTGACAATTTCATTATAAATACCAAATATATTGAGTGCAAATATTGTTTAAATAAGTATCATATGAGCTGTGTGCAAATAAGGGAAAGTCTGTATAAGGCAATAAATGATTGTGAAAACTTATTGTGGTTTTGTGATGACTGTGTTGAAAATGTCCAAGAGAAGCTGAAGATTAGTACTGATTTACAAAAATTTGAAGAGAAAACAAATTCTATAATGGAAAGGGCCACAAAAATGTTGGATATTATTGAAGGTACTGTACCATCTACTAGTAAAAATACGTGGTGTGATGTAGTAAAGCGTAATAAGAATAATAGACCTCCATTGATAATTAAGCCTAAAAACAGTAACCAGGATAGTAGTGTGACTAAAAACATTATAGCGCAAAAAATAAATCCAGCTGATATATCGGTCTCGGTAAATAGAATAAAAAGTGTAGGTCAAGGCAGTGTCCTTATCGAATGCGATAGTGAGGATTCCCTAAAAAAACTTCAAAACATTGCGGTGAATGAACTCTCTGAAAATTATGATGTACATATTCCTAGTTTAGTAAATCCGAAAATTGTTATAATTGGGGTGGACGATCAACATTTAGAAAACGAGGAAAATTTAATAAAAACAATAAAGAGGCAAAATTGTAATGGTGCGAATGGAGAAATTAAAGTTATCCGTAAATATAAGCCTAAAAATAAAACCTTGAATAACGTAGTTCTAGAGGTATCTAAGGAATTGTTTAATCTATTCCTGAATAAGAGGAGAGTATTTGTTGGGTGGGACAGTTATCCAGTATATGAATTCGTTGGAGTGTTGCAAGTGTTGGAAATTCGGACACAAAGCTGGGGAGTGCCGCCAAGAAAACATCGTTTGCCCATTATGTAATGGAACTCACAATAGTAACGACTGCAAAGCGAAATCTAGAGAATGTACAAATTGTAAATACGCCTATGAAGTACTGAAGATACAAAATATACGATATGATCATACAGTTTTTGATAAGAATTGTCCTTGTTATATTAGAGCATATGAAAGAGCCAAGTCAAGAGTTCAGTATATATAGCAATTAAGTAGTATAAGAACAAATATTAAGTACAATGACTTATGTATGTCGATTAATGTCCAGGGATTAACAACAAACTTTTTGGAGGTCCAACAACTTCTTCATACAGAGAGCCCTCAAATCGTCTGCCTAAATGAAACTCATATAACCACTGACATACAAGATGCTGAATTAAATATATCAGGCTACCAACACTTTATATGTTATTCAAACAGTAGACATACTGGGGGGGTCATCATATACGTAAAAAATAACTTAAAAGTGACACTTTTAAGCAGAAAAGTTTCAGATTACAACTATTGGTCACTACTCATAAAAGTAAATTTTCCCCAACGTGAGATGGTCATAGGTTCTATATATCGTTCACCAAATGGAAATGTTGATGAATTCTTATATTTTTTTGAAGAACTCTTAAGTGAAGACTTAATATGTAAGCACAATATAATATTAACAGGAGATTTTAACATTCACATGGAGTATAACAATCCTAGTGCAAAAAAATTAAAAAATATAATTAGCGCGGCTGGTCTAAAGCAAATAATATCAGAAAACACAAGAGTAACTAATACCACATCTTCATTATTAGATCTTATAATCACAAATGAATATAACTTAAAAGAACTTCCCCGTATATATCCAATAATTTCAGATCATAGTATACTCGCTGTTAAACTATGTACGTCACTCGAAGCAACACGTGCACAACTTTCATACAAAAGGAATTTAAACAAAGAGACAGTGGACAAAATAAAACAAGACTTAGCGCAAAAAACATGGAATTATACTTCAACCGATGTAAATATTCTTTATGGCGATTTTATGAATAATATAGTGGAATCAATTGAGAAATATGCACCAATGCAACAAGTCTCGGTTAATAGTAGAAACCCATGGATAAATAAAAATGTACAAACGGCGTGGCAAGAACGGGATAAATCATTCAAAAAGTTTAGTTTGACAAATCTGGATTCTGATTGGCTGGAATTTAAGCAAAAAAGAAATAAGGCAGTCTCCATTATTCGTTATGAAAGAAAAAAATATTACCAAGAAAAGATAGACATGTGCAGGGGAAATAGTAAGAAAATGTGGAGAACGCTAAAAAAGTTAATTGGAAACTCTGTCAGTGAAAAAAAATAAGATTGATGAAATTGAGTTTGAACGTGACACAGGAAGTCAAGAACAAAATTTTAATAATTTTTATGCAGACAGTATAAAAAATATTGCAGAAAGTATAGAAGACGTAAATGAAAATTTTGATTCTGTGTTAGTCGAGCGTAACGATATTTCTTTTCCATGTTTTAAGCTACTAAGTTTGAATAAATTGAGAAAAATTGTGATGAACTTAAAAAATAAATCAACGAGTGATGATGGGCTGAATATTAAGTTAATAAAGGAATTATTTGATGTCATAGGGTATCCGTTACTTAACTTAGTAAATACCTCCCTGTCCCAGGGATGTGTACCATCAGAACTTAAAGTTAGTATCATAGTACCAGTCCCAAAAGTTCAGATGCCGTCGGAACCATCTGAATATAGACCCATAAATTTACTTCCGGTTGTTGATAAAATTATTGAAATCGCAGTGGGTGAACAATTGCGTGAGTTCGTTGAATTAAATAAAATTATCTATAGTGGTCAAAATGGATTTAGGGAGAAACATTCGTGCGAGTCAGCTTTACAATTTGTGTGTGAACAATGGAGGAGAGACATTGGTGAGGGGAAGATTACGCTGAGTGTGTTCGTTGACTTGCAGCGCGCCTTTGAAACGATAGATAGGTCTAGGTTATTGTGGAAATTACAGAAATATGGTATAGAATCAACTGCTCTAAGATGGGTGGCAAGTTATTTAGAAAATAGGTGTCATAAAACTAAAGTTAATAACAAAATATCAAACTCGGTGGATAGTATATATGGGGTCCCGCAGGGAAGTGTGCTAGGGCCACTTCTCTTTGTGCTGTACATAAATGATATTAGTAAAGTTTAAAAAAATTCGTTTGTTAGTCTATTCGCAGATGATACACTAATATCTGTGTCAGGATACGACCTGAAAGATATAGTGCATAATTTAAATGTTGAACTTGATATTTTGTATAACTGGTTATGTGTTAATAAATTAAAGTTAAACTCTGCCAAAACAAAATGTATGATAATTGGAACTAAACATAATTGCCAAAAATACTCCGGAGATGATATTAATGTATCTATAAAAAATAATAAAATTGAAGTAGTACCTGAGATAAAGTATCTGGGAGTTATTTTGGATCAGCAACTTACCTTTTCACATAATGTTGATTATCTTTGTAAGAAAATAGGGAAAAAAATTGGTTTTTTCTATCGTATTTCTAGGAATCTGTCAAAATGGAGTAAACTGTTAATATACAACACAATTCTGTCACCTCATTTTAATTATTGCATTTCTTTACTAATCTCCTGCTCAAATGAAAATATAAATAGATTACAGGTACTCCAAAATAAAATAATGAGAATAATATTAAATTGTGATAAATATACCCCCATTTTAACTATGTTGAAATCATTGAGATGGTTGTCCGTGAAGCAAAACATTGATAAGGCAAATGTCACTTTAATCTATAAAATCAGACATAAGAAATTTCCAGAGTACTTGCAAAATTTTCTAGTGACTAGATCTGAAAAACACCGGTATGATATAAGGTCAAAAGATAATTATAATATTCAATTCGTAAGATCCAGTAATTTGCAGAAAACTCTCTTTGGTGACGGTCTCAGACTTTTCAACGCTTTGCCGGATGAAATGAAAGATGTTCCTAGTGTTGGGTTATTTATAAAATTAGTAACGAATTTATATCTAGATTAAATGTGTAAGCTTATAAGTTGTAAATGTTGTATTCTTTTCCTTTGTATACGTTAGTATTTAAAGCTGTGTTCTATGTATTCTATGTATGTATCTCTCCTTTTTTTGTATACGAATAGCCTTTGTGCTAAATAAATAAAGCAATTTCAATTTAGCAATTTTAAAAAATTTAAAATTTAAAAACTGTCCGTGCACCCCCCGATCCGTGGGGACAATGTTTTTCATAAAGATTAATGCCTAAGGAACAATTTAAAACATGTCCTAAAAAAAAAACTAGCTGTACTTTTAAAATGGCGTCCGTTTAAAAAAAAAGGAAATATTGTTTTTGCCATTTAACAGATAAACTAAAAAAGATGGAGAAAAACTTTCTGCACAAAAAACAACGTGCATAAAATTTTCTACAATTTTGTTCCTATACAATATTTGGATATGAGTTACCATTTTTCAGATACCATTGTTACCGTTTTCGAGGTAAATGTCTGCAAATTATAATATTATTATTATTATTATTAATTTTTTTCGGTTTATTTTATTTTTTGTTATGTTAATAATATAAAGTTATATTAGGTATACGCCTTACAATAATTGTCACAGTTATTTCCTCTAAGTGATTTACCGATATATGAATTTCCATGTTTTCTTAATTTTGGACTCATTTATCTGGGAAACGGTAACTACTATCAAAATATAGAATATTTTCTATAGGAACAAAATTGTAGAATATTTTATGCCCGTTGTTTTTCTGAAAAAAGTTTTTGTCTATCTTTTTTAGTTTTTGTGTTATATGACAAAAACAACATTGGCAACAGTTTTTTTTAACATATGGCCGCCAATTTGAAAGTACAGTCAGTTTTTTTTTTAGAACATGTCTTAAATTGTTCCTTAGGCTTTAATCTTTATGAAAAACATTGTTCCAAAGGATCGGGGGAGGTGCACTTAGAGCTAGGGAGGGCTCTTCGACTAAAACTAATATTTGCGCTCCTTTCCCCAAAACTATTAACTATTAATTAATTTTTAATTATTTTTCTGAAAATCATTAAATGATTGGTTTTGGTGACAGGATGCGCACCCAATAGAAGTAGTTGAATTGTTCAGTGGAACTCACACTGATCGGCAAGCTATTAAACAAAGCAGAGTAGAGTTAAAATTTAGGAAATTTAGGCATGTTCGCGATTTTCCAAAATCTGGTCGATCAACGCAAGAAGATGTCTTAATGTTTTGTTGACAGTGCAAGAAAGTACTCATTATTGATAATAACTGTACAAAGAATAATTTTTTGCGGATGAAGCTACCTTTGGTTTAAAAGACCGTGTCATTGGATGATGGAGTATCACACTCAGAACCTTCAAACATTGAATGAGTGATGTGGGATAGTTGATAGAAGAATTCTGGGTCCTTCTTTCTTTGGCGAGACCCTAACTGGTACGAGTTATTTGCATTTTTTTCAAGACACCCTCATCCTGCACTAGTAACTGTGTATACAGATCCAGAAGTAACTATCCGATTTTCCAAGAAATGACTTCTTGCAAGATGGAGCACCTCCCCATTATGCAGCCCTTATCTAAGCCTATTTCAGTTTGGTATTTCCAAATCGCTGGATAAGAAGAAAGGAGACAATTGAGTTGCCAGCCAGATCTCCACTGGCTCTACTTTCTATGGGAATATCTTAATAGCAAAGTATATGTGAATCGCCTAGTGAATGTAGAAAATTTAAAGGGAAGAATTCGTCTAGAAATATGGCACATATCACTGGAAATTAGCGACAACATTCAAAAAGACTTTATTAACCATCCTGGCTATTGTCAGGCTGAGAATGGAATGCAATTTGAACATTTCATTTAATTGTTTTTGAAACTTCTTCATTTATAGTAAAGATAGTTTTAAGTGTCAAGTTGAGATAAACAACTTTGGTCAGTGGCGGCTGGTGAAATTTCAATATTTTTTTCTCGTCTGTGGCGCATGGGACCCATACGAAATATGGGAAACAACATCTAGAGAAGCACTTCTCTAATGACCCCTAAAAAATTTTGAAAAAGCAATTTGCGAAAAAAAAATGTTAATTCGGTAGCCTCCCCTGGTCTAGAGACTCCTGTTTATTATTTTTTTTGTCATATACATTCGACTTTTCATAAAAATACAACAATATGTTTTGGAGTTTATGAAAATATTTTCATTATTAACTGAAATACAATAAACTGGAATTTTGTAATTTTCAATTTAACAAATTACAATATTTCAATTCGTTGTATCTCAGTTAGTAATGAAAATGTTTTCATAAACTCCAAAACGTATTGTATTTTTATGAAAAGTCAAATGTAAATGACAAAAAATTAATAAACAGGAGTCCCTAGACCAGGGGAGGCTACCGAATTTTAAAAAATTTTTTCGCGAACTGCTTTTTCAAAATTTTTTAGGGGTCATTAGAGAAGTGCTTCTCTAGATGTTATTTCCCATATTTCGTATGGGTCCCATGCGCCACAGACAAGAAAAAAAAATATTGAAATTTCACCAGCCGCCACTGCTATAAGTGCATAGATACTAATACTGTCAATAATCAAGATGTACTTTGAACTTCCCTAAAAAAATTAGTTTAGGACGGTTATCTTGGTAATTTAATAAGCATAGTTAATAACCATTTTAAAATATGTGTAACTTTATGCCTCTCTTTCTTAGACCAAAAGGACCAAAAATATGTTGATTTTATGAATCATAACTACCCAGAACGTTTCACTTATCAGGAGTTTGCAAAAGATTTTACGGCTGAATTTTTTAACGCAAACGAATGGGCAGATCTCTTCAAAAAATCAGGCGCAAAGTGAGTTGAAAATTTACACAAATCTAAAAGGCAGAAAAATAATTGGTTTATTTTAGGTATGTTGTACTTACCAGCAAACATCACGAGGGGTTCACTTTGTGGCCCTCTAAATATTCATACAGTTGGAATTCGGTAGATGTTGGACCACATCGAGATATTATTGGTAAGATCTGATCAATAATCTACATTTTTTTTTTTTATAATATACTTGTACCTCTGCTATTTTTAAAGACTTGGTAGCAAATATTACAACCCTAATAGCACACGATGTCCTCTGGATGTCCGTTTTATGTTCATTTAATGTACTGACGTCCATGGACATAAATTGGACGTCTACCGGACGTCTGTCATCGGATTTACTTTGAAATTGTGCGGAATGGACGTCCTCTGGGTGTCCAAGCTATGTTAGTGGCCGAGTGAGTTAAAACTTACAAATCATAAGATCGGCAGTTGGGTCCCTACTCATTCTGTTTTTTTTTTTTTAATAATTGGGATGTACAAATATTGTTCAAAGTTGTGACATGTGGACGTCTCTCGGTTGTCCGTCGGATGTACTTTGAACCAAAAACGAACGTCCATCGGTCCTGTATGTCCGTCGAGGATGTCCTTCGGATATCATATGTTGTGCTATTAGGGAATGACTAAGCAAAACATATGCATGAAAAAACTGTTAAAAATCAGTGTTGTACCTTTGAATTAACAAAGGATTTTACACCAGTAGTTGTACAGACACGGTAGCGCAACAGGCTAAATCGAGTTATGTCGCAAGATCCCTTGATCACACTGTCTATCGTGTTCTGGGTTTGATCTCCAACTCCGGCACTGGCAATATCATGGGTAATGGATGTTGTCTGGGTTGTTTTAAAATGTTTAACTCCTTTTTGGGCAGCCTAGGTTTTGGATTTGGGGGTTGTGTATTATGTGTGGTGTTATGTATTAAGGATTGCCAGTAATGTTAGACCATGTAATATTTATTGATACAATGACTATAGGCACTAAGCGAATTTGCAACTAGTGCCAAAATCGGTAACTATCTAAAGTTTATTTTTACTTGTGCTGGTTGAACAAACTTATCGTCAAAGTTCATTAAAATAATTGTTTGATTAGGTTTTTTATTAAAATTTGACGAACTAACAGCTGGCTCCAACCAAGTGTTATGATTCCCCGCAGTGAGGAGCTGCTAAGCAATATTCGCTCAATGCCTATTCTGGCGTCCTAAGCCAAAAAGACGTATCTCAAGTTTTGGCCGAAATGCATATTTTTATACCTTAGGATAGCTGGAGCTATTTTCTATATATTTCCATAGCGAAATAAACGTATTTCAATCGTTAAGTATTTTTAAAGTGCTAACAAAGTTTGACGTATCTAAAAAAATAGGCCAATTAGACGTATCTCATTGTAAAAAAAAAACTAGTAACCTAATTAATATAAATTCATAACTACACCACTATTAACCTCTACATTAGTACAACTACAAAAAAAAAATATTAGTAAATATTTGAAAATATTGACGCGATTTCGAAAATTCAAAACATGCCTATATCTCAAAACAGTGAAACCTTGAGATACGTCTTTTTGGCTTAGGAGGGCAGTATTGTAGGAAAAAATTAAATTATATTACTAAACAGTTTAGCTAGTGTAGCAATTGATTTCGAAAGGTTTTTTTTGAAAACTATCAATACAAATAAATATTATCTAATACAATTATATAATACAAAAATGTATGTTTTTTTGACATTTTAAAAAAAAATTCATCATGACGCACCGAGAAAAGTATGACACTTGTGTTTCCTTCATTTTTACCGAACATGTGATGAAGTCGTTAGGATTGCAAGCATTACGAAATCATACCCTAAAATACTTCGTCTATTAATGTATAAAAGACGAAAAAAAAAATACAATAAAGTTGTTATTGGAATTACGAAAGTTTATAATGCAAAAGTAATTTTGTCAGACAAATACTACCGTTTCTAAAAAAAAAATTCGTTTTTGTTAAACACGAGGAAGAAAATGTTGTTATAAGTAAGCACTCTGATAGTGGTGATGGTACGGTTTCATCTTGATCACTGCTATCTCATATTATATAATCATGTTTTGCTTTTGTGTTGTGTGATATGTTCGAGTTTGGTTTTACAAAATTTAGGACACTAGATATGGTAAGTATATTTAATGTTCTAAATATTTTCTTGTAGCTAGTTCTGCCTGTATATTATAGTAACATCTTTTTACAAATTAAAAACCCCTCATTGTGAATTTGCTGTAATATTTTTTTGCTTAGCGTGCAGGTTATTAAGTATTAAGGTTACGAGAGTTATTTCCGAAATACCCACTGTATTTTTCCATTTGTTGTTTTTTTACGTAGAATACACAACTCTCTACTACCCTTTATTTTTCATATTTTTGTGTGATGTCTTGTTTCCATGTACAGAAAAATTGACCTATTTAAATATTGGTACATTCCGTTTAAAAATAGCTGAAGTATGAATAACCACTAATCTAATCTTAATATGAAAATCATAAGGCATACAAGATTTGTATCTTTTTTCTTTGTTTGTATAAAAAGAAAAGAAATGTATTAATATTTATCAAATAATTATTAGTAGGAGAGTTAAAACAAAAAATATATCATTAAAACGAAAAATAAAATTTAGCTCTAAAGATTTTTGCATGGATTACTATATCTCAAATACCTAATACTTATTTTTACTATTAATTATTTTTTATTTTATTGCTATCATCATGATTAAGTGTGTAAGTTGTGATTTCCTTAATACCTAAATAATATTTTCTTACCTAATACTTAATGAAAAAAAAAAAAAATGTGTCTACCCAATTAGCAATATTAGTTGCTGGAATGTAGTGACGACTTTTGTTAGACGCTTTAAAGTGTTTTGACAGTAGTCATAGAAGCAGTGGCGCAGCCAGAAAACTCATCTGGGGGGGGCCAATAGAACCGGCCTCCCAGAGATTGAGGAAAACTTTTCAGAAAATGGTTGAAAACGGATGTGTATAGATTCCTCTACTAGATAATATTGGCATTAATTACAAAATATTAATTTCAAGAGATAATTTGGATACTGCTTTTAGTCCCTTCAAATTAGTAAAAAAATTGCTGTTTTATGGAAAATTTTCCCACAGTTATGAGACCTGTAAGAAGTGAAGTATTTGGGTTGTCTAATCATCATTTCCACCCCCCCGCAGTTCTAAAAAAGGATGGTTTTGAGAAATATATCAAGAGAGCAAAGTTGTAGAGCATAAAATTTCCTATCAGTTTTGTCTCTACCATTTTTTTTTCGAATACCGCTTAGTTTCGCCGCTAGAGATAGAAATAAATACACATATGGACTTTTGTGCCCTTTTTAAATTTTGAGCCAAAATTATGCATTTTTATGAAAAATTACGTGAGATTAAAGCTGGTTCGTGGCCCCATGGCCCCCCCCCTGGCTGCGCGCCTGCATAGAAGCATTCCCATTACATGCGTACAACTAAAATGATAATTAATATTTGGGTGATCTTAACGTTCCGATCGCTTTCCAGAACTTGTTCAGTTACATTCCAACAATGTTGTTGTTACGTAGTGGCGACGTCGTGGCATGGAAGCCGCAACTTTCAGAGAATTTTACCACTCCCCATACTTACTCTTTCAAATTAATGTTGCCTGCTTTGTTTTGCAACTGATTTTATTACACTTATGTTTCGTTCCTACATGATTCTTGTTGATTTCACTAACTCAGAAACTCAATACAATATTAAAAGAGTGATATTAGAACCCAAAACTTGTACTATTTCCCAATGGTCTAAGCATCAATATTAAAAAGGATGCAATTTTATTGTCGAACACAGATAAAAGGTCCAAATCTGACCACGTGCCTTTATAATTTGGATTTTTTAATCAATTCTTTGGAAATTGAAACTAATTTTTATCCATTAATTTATTATATTTGGTGCAGCAATGGCATTAAATTGGATTTCTAAGTGATTTGTGAAGTTATAGTTCATGATTTCTGTAATGACGTCATAAGTTTTGGCCATCAAAACGGTGCATATCAGAAAATATCACTTTGAAGTGATGTTCATAAAGTAATTACTACTTGACAATAGTGACGAGAACTGCAAGTATGTAACTTTAATATGTTATATTTATTACAAAGCACCCGCTGGTGAAGGCCTTGGCGTGCTGCTTGAAATATGTTTGAGGTCTAAACTGAACACGTCCCTAATTTCAACTTCTGAGTAGTATCTAACTAACTTCGCATTTACAGACCTGTTACCTATCGCATGATGGGTTTTGATTTGTATCTACAGTTTTTTATAAAATCTAGTTCAAAGTGGGTGTAAGGTAATAAATATATATATAAAGGTTAGGTTTTTGTGTCAATATATACATTTCTTATCTATGGTCAACATACAGAACTATAGTGAATTTAGAAGGTGACAGGCACTTTGTTGATGTTCAGTTCTGCAGATAGTGGTAACGTTATTAACACTAATAAATATTACTTACAAGTTCCATGACTTAAAACAGGTAGTGAAGGTTCTCAGAACGTCGCAACAATTACAAAGCTACTTGAAAGTGCTTGCAACTTTGAAGTCGTGTTTGGATGACATGAGTCAGTCGCTACTACCATTGTTTGCCAACTTCAAATTCTAAAAACTCGAAGGACGTCCCACTGGTAATGACAACATCCCCGTGTACCGAAAAACTACGTAGAAAGCACATAGTTATAAAGTAATCATCAGTGGTAGAAGCTATGAGGCAGAAACTATAAATTTATACATCAAAGTTGTAAAGTGGCGGTTAGGTAATGGTTATTCATTCGAGGTTCCCATCTCGGTTATTGTTACTCTAATGCTAGTTGGGTATCTTCTAATGTTAATATAGATTTATTTTTTTATTTTCCATTTTGTTTTATAATTTAATATGTTTAATTATATATGATAAATTTTATAACCACATAAAAAATATCTTCCTTTATTTTAGATTGTGGTTATTGTATTAAAATTGCCAACGTATACAAAGATTTATTTTGTTTTTTCATACTTTGAACCAGATAGGCGCTAAAATATGAAAAATAAATGAACATGGTTTATTTGCTAATTCTGTCTGTATCTATAAATAAATTTCTCCATCATTAGGTGAGCTATCGCAAGCTGTTAGAGATAAGGACTTAGTTTTTGGTACATACCATTCACTTCTCGAATGGAACCACCCCGTCTATCAGGCTGACAGAGCAAGTGGTTTCACTACGCAAGAATTTGTCTTCAATAAGATCCTGCCTGAAATGAAAGAACTTGTGGAGAATTATAAACCTGATGTTTTGTGGTCCGATGGAGACTGGGAATCAACTAGTAAATATTGGAATTCTACTGACTTTTTGGCATGGTTATATAATGACAGTCCTGTAAAAGATACTGTAGTAAGTAACGATCGATGGGGTACTGATGCTAATTGCAAACACGGTGATTTCTTATCGTGCCAAGACAGATATAATCCAGGTAAGACGCGTAAGGTGATTTTTTATGTAATTGAAGATAGCGTAACATTCATGATTTATTACGTATGGAAAAAAAAGTAGGAGAAATTTATTTTCCTTAAATTTTTCCTAATTTCTTTTTTTTTTTCCTTTTCAGGTACACTGCAACCACAAAAATGGGAAAACGCCATGACAATTGATGTGGCTTCGTGGGGCTTTAGAAGAGAAGCTAAATTGTATGATTATTACTCCCCACTTGATCTAATATCTCAAATAGCATCAACTGTTAGTTGTGGAGGTAACTACTAAAATATTAAAAATTATCATTAATTTGCCATGCGACTAGACATGTTTAAAGTAGCATAAATTATACTTATACTTGGTGTCTCAAAGCAAGTGGACATAAAGCAACCACATAGGTCAGGTCAAGGTATGACGATTTAACCTAACTAACCAATAGTGGAGCAAAATCAGCCCAAGATTAAATTAAGACATAACTAAATAGTCCAATAATTATAAAAATTTTCATCACAAAAAATGTTATCTGAGATTTTCCTTCAGTAACTGTTAGTGGAGTGGTTATACATCACAAAACCACAAAAATCCGTTCTGGGGGTGCCGCGCAGAAAAAGTTAGGAATAAAAATATTCACATTTACAAATTTACCATGTTGAAGTTAGCCAAATTTTGGCCAATTTTTTATTGCTTCCTAAAAATAAAAAAATGACCCAAACATCTTGAGTTTATATACCATATAACTGTTGTTTCTAATCATTTAATAGTTAAAAAATTGCATAAAAAAAATCATCAAAAAATTGAATATGTAGCCTTTTTTTTGGATTTTTTTTTTAAATTAATCTAGCGTTCTTGTATTTTAATATTTTTTAATGTATCAGGTCTAAAAATAAAAGTAAGACTTCATATTAATTGATCATACCATTTAAAATTATACTATATTTCTCAGGAAAAAAAATTCTATTGAAAGGGAAAGAATTTTAATGCACAGTGACACTCCGTTTAGAATGGATGGAAAAGGCGCGCGCATCCCTGTGCATTGTATAGTATACTACAACCTACAACAAACAACTCAAATACAACAGTTGCAAAGAAATATTCTTCTGTTATGTGCATCGTTTTACAGCCACGTGTTTTTTCGAAATATTATTCTAATAAATTTTATTAAATTAAATTAACTATTAAACAAATAAAATTATTGAAATTTCAAGTGAAAAATAACTGGATTTACAATAATTTTGTTTAATCATACAAATTTAAATATGTATTTCCGTCTGTCTGTCGGTCGGTCTGTAACTTTGAATGTATTTCATATCTAATTCTATATTTTATAATATGTTTTCAATTGGCAAATATGTATTAAAAAAAATCGGAAAAAATCAATTTTTACTAACACGCGACCTTAAAAACCCTAGAAATCTAGTTACTTTTATAATTTTCTATGGTGAAAAATTGAAGGTTATAAAAATACCTTTCATTTGCTTATCCATTTTCTTAGATATGTCAACAATTGGCGAAGATATTAACGATTATAATTCAATTTTTCTTATATTTTCAATATCGATTTTCTTGAAAACTATGGCATATACAAAAAAATTACAAAAGGACTTGTTTTAGGAAATTAGCTAAGCTTTCTTTTTATAATGAGCAATTTTTTTATATCTTCAACGGTTAACGAGTTATCAGTAAAATAAGGCTTTTTTCACCGAATGGGTGGTTGCGCGGCGCCCCCAGAACGGATTTTTGTGTTTTGTGATGTATAACCCCTCCACTAACAGTTACTGAAGGAAAATTTCGGATAACATTTTTTGCGAGCTTCTGATGGTATATTTTTTACTTTACCAACTGGAGTAAAATTGGACCTTCGCTATCTTGTATAGTATAGTGTTGGACATCGGAAATGGACCTTGACAACTTTTTTTAGTAGGACAGAATTTTGCAAAATCAAATTTTTCATACTGGAGAAGCAATTCGAAAAATATGTTTTTCGAAACATACATATTGCTATCGTAAATCAAGAGTTTGAACTAGGCTTATGAATTGTTGAAAACTTCTATTGCTTCTAATGGTACTCACTAAATTTTCAAACTTTAAGGCTTTGTCGAGAAAATGAGCCTCAAAGTCGCCACTAGCAAATATGTGCATTGGAAACTAATATTTTGTGACAACATTGGGGAGATAAAAAAATAATAAATCCGGTTTTTGCACCCTTTTCCGCCTCCCGGAACATTGTTAAATTAACAAAAAACGTAAATTTGTAATAACTTTTTGAAAAAAATTCTGAAATTTATGCAAACCTTAGAGAACATTTTAATAATTATTTGATATTTCCTATCAAGTTTGCACCCTGCTACGATGACCGGTACATTACAAATAGTTTTTTATTAACTTTACTTTGATATATTTAGTCGATTAAAAATTGCGAAAGTTATGCAAATGATCGTTTATACGACAGAATAGGAATACAAACCCGCTTGTAATTTTGCATAACTTTCTCTACCCCGGAAGTTTTTTTCACATTTTTTTTATATGGCACTGCCACGATTTTGATGGTTTAAACAATATATGGCAGTCTAAAAAATTGCGAAAGTCTTAAAATCGGGTTGTGAATGGTTGCGACAGTAATAACTGAGATAATCTGAATTTGCAACCTCGTATATGTACCGGAACTTAATTAAATTACCTATTATTTAAAAAATGAAGTAATGCTTGACAAAAAAAAAATTGGAAAAAGGTGCAAATTTCATAGAACATTCAAATAATGTATTGAAATACTCCTGTGAATTTTCAACCTCGCAAAACATCTAAAATATATTTTATCTGTTTTCGCTATCCTCGCCAGATATTTTGCAGTTTATTTAAAATTTCATTCGTATCGAAAAAAATCCGGAAGGAGTTGCAAATTTAATATTATTTTAATTACGTCGATATATAGCTTCAGATCAATTTGCCACCCATTTATTAATACAGAACATGATTTAAATAAATTCTAAGCTTTACTATTTTCAGGTGATTATACAATATATTCAATAATTTTCGCGATTTTAACCATTTTCTTGCGGCGACCACTCGTTTCTTATGCATTTTCATATATATATATATATATAAGTAGCTGACCCAGCAAACGTTGTTTTGCCATATAAATTATAAATTTTTGTCCAAAAAATAAAAAGAAAATTTCTGGATAGGGCCACCCTTATTACCTAGGGGTATAAAAAATAGCCTACGACCTATTCTTAGACCTACCAAATATACACCAAAAATTTCATAAAAATCGGTCAAGCCGTTTTGGAGGAGTTCGATAATAAACACTATGATACGAGATTTTTATATATTAGATATATTCTCTTCTCTGTCGTTTTTCTTTCGCCGACCCTGGACATTGCAAAAGAAATGTAACGGCCAGAGTACAAACTATATGGTCCTTTTCAAATTAGTATACCTGTATTATAGTACATCTCAAATATTATATATCAGTGAAATAAAAAAGATCGCAAAAAAGAGTAAACGGTACCGGCCGCTTATTAGTATACTGCCTGCGCTTAGTCGTACAGTACACAGGACTGGACTTAAGATGTATTTTCAGTTTCAAACAATTCAATTGTAATAATAACAGATAGAGAATAATTAAATAAAATACAATTAAATCCACGTTTTTATGCTCATCTTAGCCAAAAATAATGGTGCCCTTTTAACAAAATTTCTAATGACAATTTTTTTAACAGTATGAATAATACGAAATCTGACATTAGAACTGTAAAATAAGTATGTTTACCAAAATGTACACAAATTTCAACCATACTAGTTTTTCTTATTGCTCAGCAAGAACCAACGAGAAGGTGTAAGCATAATTATCTCTTGCCAGGATAGGATGGTGACAAGATTGTTAATTAGGGAGTAAGAGGTTAAAATAATAAATAAATAAACCAGCATTTGAAAGTTAAAAATAAGTAACTATGTGACCCTATCCTCACCTGGTAGCTTTATTTTAGCTCTTAGATAATTATCCTAAATATCGGGAGGACAAGAAGTCACTGCTCGCGGCTGCTTTGTCTGGTGGCAAGGGGTGAGTAAGTTACCAAAACAATTATACAACATGATCTACCAGGACATGCGGAAAATTCAACAGTAGGTTCTCCCCACCGAAAGGAGTAAAAAAAATGAAAAATTTTTAAAAAATGACCAAAAAAATTACCTTATTTTTTTGTAGGAATGCACAGCCAATGACTTCAACTAATCTAATGTAACGCGGTACAACCATATCACTTTATCAGACTTGGGATTGACACTACTAACAGCAAAGCTGGATAAGATAGAAGTGACTTTTTGGTTATAATCAAATCACACTACAAAAATACCGAAATAAATCGAAGACATTGATCTCATGCTGAAATGACAAGCAGATATACGAGATATTTAGTTAAACCGGTCGATGACACGGCCGTGTAACTATTGTTCGACTGGAAGCAAAAAACGCGGCTCTCTAGGGGTCTACACACGATTCAGCGGCACGGAGCCAGCCTTGTCGGCATGCTTTGAACTCATTCGTAAAAGTGAATTGGTCCGCTGGAATTCCAATTATCTTCAAAGTGTACCAACAATGTTGGCTACCTGCCGCTGGATCGTGTGTAGACCTCTTTTTTTGATCTCGCCCGGCCGGCTTCACTTTTTATGCCAATCAAGGAAAGGTAAACAACTCGAATATGTTCTTTCACCAGTAAGTTCGTCGACCTCTTCAGAAGTAGTGTATCTTCGCAAATTGACTAATAATTTAATATACTAAATTACCTCAGAATCCTCTAAAATTTTGCAGGGGCTTTCCCACATTGAAGACTAGCACACCATTTTATTTTCCGCATTTCTTGGTAGATCACGTTGTATAATAAATTAAACTAGAGAAAATTTTCTATAATTTTTTTGATAACCTTTTTTTTTTTTGTAAAATGAATAGTTTTAGCGAACGAGCGCCGCAAAATCTACTCCAACATGCATTTTGGCCAAAAAACTCATTTCCATACCAACATGAGGTGGAGTAAGTGGCGCATTTTTTCATCGCGGTATCCCCAGTAGGCCTATTATCCACATGCAATGCACTATTCCAAAATTTAGCGCATTCTCCTTCGCTTCGCTATTCTTAATGGACCAGGTGTTGCGAGTTCATCGTCTTCAGTACCGATCAAAACGTCACAGATAGAAATTTCATCCATATAATCCGCGATGGGATTATCAGTTTTATTGCAATCCTCTTCGTCCTCGATTTCATAATACATTTGCTCGAGAACAGTCTCAATTTCTTCCTCTTCATCACTATCTTGTGATAGAATTTGCGAATTATAACAGATACCAATACAATTCGTGCATATAATGGACTTTAATCCAGCCTTTCTGCAACCACAGGCTTTCTCACATCACTTTTTGCATTTGCAAGAAATAAGTTTTAACAAGGTTTCCGGAGCTGGCCAAAACGCATGTTGGAGTAGATTTTGCGGCGTTCGTACGCTAAAACTATTCATTTTACAAAAAAAAAAGGTTATTAAAAAAATTATAGGAATTTTTCTCTAGTTTAATTTATTATATAACTGTTTTTATCGTAAAATGAATCGGAAATGAGATATTGTCAAAAAACGGTTTTTAGGGCCATTTTTCCAATATGGCGGCGGAAGCGGCAAAGATATGAGGTGGCAAAGTAGAAATTCGGAAAGAGCACATCGAAATCTATAAAATCACCAATTTTCAAAACTCCCGGAAAACTTCCCAGGTAACCTCTTTTTTGAGCACCAAATGACTGTAGTAGGAGTATAAACTAACAATAGAATAACAGACCTATAACTCAAGCCTAAAGTTTTTAACGGGAAAGAATTTACTTTTAACTGATAAAACCTCCAACACTTTGTTCTTATACTAATATTATATCCTCTAATCTCTTTGGGCATATTGGGCATTAAAAATCTCAATTCGTGCATTTTTTCAAAAACTTTACATTGTTTTCTTTCTAAATGCACAGGACTACATATTATATACAATAATTTTGTACTATAAACTGCAACTTTTATTATTCTGATTTCTTTTGGTCAAGCATAACATTATTTAAATAATTTAATTAAGTTCCGGGACATGTACGAAGTTGCAAATTCAGATTATGTCATTTATTGGTGTCACAAACATTTGCAACCCAATTTTAAGACTTTCACAATTATTTAGACTCCCACTTATTGTTTAAAACATCAAAATCGTGTCCGTGCCAAACAAAAAAATTGTGAAACAATCTTCCGGGGTAAAGAAAGTTATGCAAAATTACAAGCGGCTTTGTGACCCTATTCTGTTGCATAAACAATCATTTGCATAACTTAAACATAATTTTTTTCCACAAAATATTTCATTATAAAGTTAAAAAACAACTATTTGCAATGTTCCGGTCATCGCAGCAGGGTGCAAACTTGATAGAATATGTCTAATAATTATTAAAATGTTCTCCAAGATTTGCATATATTTCGGAATTTTTTTCAAAAAATTATTGCAAATCAGAGCTGGGCAAATTACTTTGAAAAAGTAATTAATTACAAATTACAAATTACTAATGTTAAAGAGTAATTTGATTACCATGTAATTAAATTACTATTAAAAAAATGTAGGTAATTAAATTACTAATTATTTGGTAATGGTAATTGAATAAATAAATTAGTTTTACAATTACTCTACAGCTTCTAAATTTGTTATATTGGGAATGGGAGATGTTTAGTAAATTATAAGATCATTTGTTAGTGTACAAATAATTATAAACATATACAAATACTGAATAATAAAAAAGGAAGATATATCTAAAATTTTTAGTAATCAGTAAAGACAGTAATCACAAATAGTCCAATCAATGAATGGCCAGAAGGGGATTGTAGAGAACATTTAGGAGATGAGAATTTTCCTCTTCAGGGATGTGTGGGGGGTAGTTAGGAGGTAAAAATACTAAAAGTCTCCGCCCCTAGCCCCGCCGCTTCGGGGGGAAAAGGGGGTGGAAAGATTCCTTTTTTCGATTCTTCGCTTATAATAACTCGGAAACGATGCGTCGTACGGAAAAAGGCAATCTATGCAAAATTAAACATAATCCCTACAAGAATGTTTATATTCATTTTCTTCCTATGTGTAATAGTTTACGAGATACTCGCCAGCGAAAATCGATAATTAATAAAGAGAAATAAATTATGTACCTTGAATATTTCTATCAAAGCGGTTTACCGTGGTCTGCTAATAAATCATAGTCAAAAAACAATCTTTATTTTACAACACTGGACGTATTTACTAACGTAATATTTTGTCGAAATCTATACTTTTCCTTAAATATACAGTGTGACCCATTTAAAATGAAGATACCCTTATAACTTTTTTATTTTGTTTCCGATTTGAATCAAATTTTACTCAAGTATAGGACAAATTAGAATCTACTTATGACCAGAAAAACATTCGGCTGCTACAAAGGCAGAGTCACCTGCGGTATCAAAATATGCTGAAAAAAATAAAACATTTTGAATGTTAGAAATTCTAAACAATGCATCCGATCGGCGCCATAAACGTACATACACCAAAATTTGAGTTGGTTATTGATAGGGGATTTCTCATACATAAGCTCAGGTGGCAAAGGGGATCCTCAGTTTCCGTAATTTGTGGTGGCTACGTGAAATTCGTCAAGACCCATCAATATGATTTTTAATCTTTTTCCTCATATTTTCGTGCCGCAGGTGGCTTTAGCTTTATAGCAGATGAATTATTTTCTGGTCATAAGTAGATCCTAACTTGAGTAAAATTTGATTTAAATCGGAAAGATGAAGTAAAAAAAAATGAGGCCTTAGTTCTTGTACACACACAAAATCACAATTTTATTTTTTCACCCCCTTTAATAATGCCCCTTACTTGCTCGATTTATCTATTTACCTCAATTTATTTACCCCTTCTACGGAGTAAGATAAAAATATAATCTAATTCCAGATCTCATTAAGGGTTGCGGTGCCGTGCTTAAGAAAATAGTTTCGTAAGTCGACAATTTATTCTATATTCCTAAATGATTTGATAGGCCTTTAGAGAAAACTTGATAGAATGATACCAGACTATTGAAATCAATAAAAATTTTTTTGATTTTCGAACGAGAAAAAAAATCCTTCTTTAATTTTTAATTGTCTAGTACCATTCTATAAAGTTGTCTCTAAAAGCCCAAAAAAATTTGTTAATCGGTTCAGAGATGTAGAAGAAATTGTCGAATTATGTTCACCGCACCTGCCCATCTTAAAGTACATGCGTGTACCAAATTTCAAGTCAGTATCTTAAACGATTCCAGAGTAATCGTGCTCACAAAAAAAGTTACAGATAGACAAACAGACATTTTGTTTGCTCAAACTTAAAATCTCGACGTTTCATGACATTCTAAAAGCCTATTTGTACAATAAAAAATTATAATTTTTTTTTGCGTTACTATACTTCCACTGGATGTGGAAGTAAAATGGCACAAACTATGAAATATGAATAATATTATCTGTTTATGTTTCCTTTTAATAGGAATGTAAAGTAAATTAAATACTCTAAAATAATTTATTTACAGTAAAACAATTCAACTCTACAATATTCAAATTATTCTAGAGATTTGAAATTATTGTAAGTAATTTAAATTACTTGAAGTAGTTTAAATTACTTGAAGTAATTTAAATTACATGAAGTAATTTCTATCAGTAATTAATTACTCTGCAAAAGTATTTTCAGAGTATCGCTTGAGGAATTAAGAATTTTTAAGTACAATTACTGCTTTGAAAAATGTAATTCAATTACAATTACTTTTTTTAAAAAAGTATTTAAATTAGTAATTTAATTACTTTAGTAATTAATTACTCCCAGCTCTGTTGCAAATTTACGTTTTTTGTTAATTTAACAATGTTCCGGGGGCGGGAAAAGGGTGCAAAAACCGGATTCATTATTTTTTCACCTACTCCAATATTGTCTCAAAGATTAAAGACTTTCGCAATTTTTCATACCCATTTTGCTTTAATGACTGGCATATATCTTAATAAGGATGGTCTAAATGAACATGAATATCATATGGTTCTAGGTCACATAATAAGTTAATCAGCTTTATCTTAATTTTGTTGAAATCGTGTTCATTTTTAATAGGCCTAGGTAGATCATTGTAAAATCTAATACATGAATGGAGAACACCCCTTTCGAGCAATGCACCATGACGCCTAGGAAAAACATAGTTTGCCCCATCGCTTGTATCATAATGATTCAAAGTTTTGTATGACTCAAAATATATTCTATATTTAAAAAATAAATTTAATACATTCATAAATAAATATTGCAGGAATTGTTAACAGTTTTAAGTCCTTAAAATGACCTCTACAAGAATCTAAGTATTTTAAATTTTTCATAATTCCAATAGCTTTTTTTACACTTTGAGAACCCTATTACCTTCAGAGGAACCCCAAAGAATAACTCCATAGCGTGCATGCGAGTAAAAATTGGAGTAGTAGAAAGTTTTAGTTATAGTATTATTTGAGGTTTTTTGTGAAATTCTAAGACCACAGCAAGCTTGATTTAAAACATACGTTATCGATGTGGGGCTGAAACTGTAACGTCTCATCCAATATAATTCCCAGGCATTTTATTGAATTGGAAAATGGTATAGATTGGTTGTTGTGATCTGTTGAGGCGTATGTAGACTCTGGTTTGTTTTAAAGAACACTGCATTAGTTTATTTGGATTTAAAATTAATATCGACTGTTTAAACCATTCCTCCGATGATGATGATACAGTACTGGCAATATCTATCATTTCTGGATATGTTTGGCCCATAAACAGCAAATTACTGTCATCGGCGTAGTTAACTATGGTCATATTTAAGTGTTTAAAAAATAAAAAGTCGTTGATGAATATAATAAACAATAATGGACCGAGGATGCTGCCTTGCAGAACACCCAAAGAGCTCACCCATCATACGAAGAACTGTGCTAATTATTGAAAATTTAAATACATATATATGGAGTCGAATGTAGACAGAACTATAACAAAATTGAGACAAATTTTAAATCACACATCTCATTCTAAAATATTAATACTTATAACAAATAATGAGTTTATCGGTTTTGCACGTTCACAAGTAGTAAACTATGCAAATCAACTTTCTGATATCCCAATTATGTAAAATATATATGTCAGATTTTAATAAATATGACATAAACTTGCAGAAAGTTAATAAAATTTAATACTTAGTAAGATACGTGTGTGCGAAGTGAAAGTGGAGCTTTTACTTAGTATCTGACACAGTATCTGATGTTAAACACCATTTCTGGACATCCGATAATCGGAAAACTTTAATTTGGCGATTACACGAGTTACAAATTGCTTTAAAAAAACTCATTTACATATATGTTTATGCTTGTAATCTGACAAGGAAAATTCATTTTCATTTTTATGTCCAAATCTACGAATTGTCAACTTACCTAGTTCAAAGCTAAAGTATCTTATAAGTATAAATGACTAGGCCATCCTAAATAAAATTTTCTAGGCAAATGACACTTATAAAAATATTATGAACACTGCGACACTAAGGGCTGGTTTATCCATTGGTCAGTTAGCTAAATTAACTGTCAGTTAGTCACTTCTTGACCAACATATGAGACTTTTCTATCTAAGGGCGAAATCCATAAAATGAGTTCTTGCTATGACATTTTGTTGTATTGAAGTTTTTGGAAATAAATTAATATTTTCTTTCCCCAAGGAAATATTTTATTAAACGTGGGACCTACTAAAGATGGAATGATCAGTCCAATATTGGAAGAACGTTTACTACAAGTTGGGCAGTGGCTAGATATAAATGGAGAGGCTATATATGGCACTACACCATGGACTGCCCAAAACGATACTTTAACATGGGGTGTTTGGTATACAAGCAAAGGTTCCACTGTATATGCCATAGTTTTACATTGGACTTGGTACGCAAACACTTTGCCTTTGTCCTCGGTTATGGATTTATTTGATGCAAATACAAAGGTAACAATGCTCGGAAATGAAGATGATGGATATTTAGAGGTACCAATAATTTAATTTTTTCGTAATTTAAAAAATATTTTATGTAAAATTTGATTTTCAGTGGTTCCTGAGTGATGCTGTCTACGTCAGATTCCCTGACAAATCAACAGTAACAAGCGAATGGGCTTGGGTTTTAAAAATAGAACCTAATATTGCAAGCAATAATGTTTAATTTAGGCCGTTTCAGTAGAGGAAAAAATAGAACTTTTGTTTTCAGAAACTACATTCATTGATTAATAAAAACCTTACAATTGATGACGTATTATTTTTCAATTCGAAACATTTTTTGCCCCTTTATGAAATATTTGTCTTTTCTCTTGCAGTACTAATAATGTTCATCACAAATTGCCAGCCCCATTTAAGACATTTTTGTATATTGTAGGTAGAAAATATTGTCGATACGAGAACTCTTCATTGAAAATAATAAAATTGAGTCAAAATTCTTATTCCTACTGTTTCTAGAAAATCAAAGAAATAAACCTTATGCAAGAACCAAAAATGTAGAGCAGAGAAATTTTAAAAACTGACTAAGGGCCTTAGGTGGATCAAAATATGAGGGGCCCTCATATGACCCCCAGGATAAATCGCCACCATGAAAAAACGTAACTTGTCCGTCACTAATGGGCTCATTTAGCATTTTTTTTTAATTCATATATCGAAAGTACACCTTGTAGTTATAGACCACAAGCCCATGCTAAATTTTTAGGGTCATATGATACCGCTTGGACGTTTTCGAAGTTTAGTGACTAGACTACATTTAAATTAGTTATTTATAGTTATACGAAACTTATAATCTTAATTGTTGTTTTTGTCTTTTTAAATCCCTATTCACTGACATCATTTAAAATGGTTATTAGTAATTTTTAAACAAAAAAATTGTATACAATTGCGCACCGCTAGCAGTTTTTCCCTCACAGTTAATGATGCTTTTTATATTTTATTTACAATAGCGCCTTTTGCATACATTAATTATTATTTTAAGTTACTTTTTTTATATACTTACATATTTTAGTTTGCTTTGCTGCGAATGAAGCTTGTGTTCATTTTTTTAACTGTTTTAAATCTAATCTGGCCTCGTTTCATCCAGCCTTTATGCCTGGCTGGCCCCGACACGTGTTAGGGGAAGAATGCTGTTCATTGTTAATTAATTTGAAATAAAGTTTTTTTGGTATGATTTCTATTAATGAATGAGTAAATATTTAAAAAAATAAAAATAGTCAGCTAAGCATTTTTGCTAAAAATAATAAAGATTAATGTATTATAAATAAACAAAAACTGCCTCTTCTACTTAAAACTCTGTAATTTTATATCTGGAAAAATAAAACAACTTTGTTTTGTACCAATATTATGATGCATCCGGTATCAAGCTAGCATCAATGTTCTATCAATCAATGCACTTACTCACTTATTTATTAAGATAGTGAATTTTAATAAAGCTGCTTATATATATATATGAAGTATTAAATTGAAGTAAACGGGTGTTGTGCATTCGAAAAACGTGATTTGACGTCACTTCCGGCAAAACCGGAAGTTCAGGCATATCAATCTAAGACCAAATATTGGTAAACAGTCTGGTTATCCATTTCCAGTAGTTTTCATTTCAATACCTGCAGTACATTTTGAGAAATCTTTGATATAGTATCGAGGTAAGTCCAGTCTTTGGAGCCATCTACCGGACAAACTGTCCACAATTTGAAGTTTTGCCAAAGGAATGAACTTATTGTTCAGAATCAGTTGAACTACAACATATCAAAAATTCATCAAATTTGACAGGCCACCAATTTATCTATAAAACGTGCGGTGTCCTTTGCTGGTTTTCTTAAATTGTCTCATTGTTCGTGACATTTCAGAATGTTTGGCCCAGTACTCTTGGAAATAAAGAGGGGAGCATGTAGTAAATATGAACATTTTTATGCTCCTTGTGAAACACAAGTGTTGTACGAATGGATGAACAAATAAATCATCCTATAGAGGTTGCATTTTCACTTTTGAGTATGGAACTCTACAAATTAACTTATTTTACAATAAAGTGAAGAAGAAAATATTTTTTACATCTAGTTTCACACAACACACCACAATACTCTTCCTCTTTATCCTTGAGTGGACCGACTTTGTGTGGGAGGGGGCTACACATCTCGAGACAATGGATACACACCCAGAATTCGAGTATACTAGAATTAATTTATTTTTGCAAAAAAATCTCAGTGCTGGACCGGGAATCAAACCCTGAACTCCAGGGTTAGAGCCAAGGGTGTTTGCCTCTCGTCCACACAGTCATCTATGTACTGATTAGTGATTAAAATAATTCTAATTATTTCTTGTTCCGAACAATTAGGTGAGCTTTCGAAAGCTGTTAGAGAAAACAACTTAACCTTTGGTTTGTATCACTCCCTCTACGAATGGTACAATCCAATCTACCGATCTGACAAGGCATCCAATTTCACTAATAAAGAATTTGTCTACGATAAGATCTTACCTGAAATGCGCGAACTTGTGAAAAATTACAAACCAGAAGTTTTATGGTCCGATGGAGACTGGGAGGCACTAGACACATATTGGAATTCTACTGAGTTTTTGGCTTGGTTGTACAATGACAGTCCCGTAAAAGATTCCATAGTAGCTAATGACAGATGGGGCATAGGTATTCCTTGTAAACATGGTGATTTCTACACGTGCAGTGACAGATTCAATCCAGGTAAGATATTCAGATATCATTTAAGAGTAAGTCTTCATTTTTCATCATCTACGTAATTAGTATGCACTAAGCTTAACCTTTGAAATATTTTTTCCTTTTTCTGAAATAAACTTTAAAAAAATAATTTTAAAGTTTCTGTTGGTTAGAAAAAAATAAAACAAAGTATCAGCATTAAGATCAGATGTAATATCATCCTCAAACAAGCTAAAGAGAAATGGGCCCAAGATAGACTCTTGAGGAGCACCGGACTCCTGTAAGAATTATAGATAGATAGATAGATAGATACATTTATTTGTTCCTTTTTAAATACAATACCTCACTGGGTGTAGAACACGTCAAAACATTAAGAGAAAACAACAAAGAAAAAAGAATATAGCTAATATTAATGTAAAAAATACATACAATAAAATTGAAACACTAACAAATGGTAACAGTGAAAATAAATAGAGGACGTAATTAAAATTAATTTTAAAATAGATAATATGCCTAGTTTGGATAAAAATGTGTTTGGTTAAAATATTAAAATGCTAAAACAATACAGTACAATGATAAATTTGAGAACAGCCTAGTTTGAGAGTACAAAAGTAAGTCTTTTTTATTAATGTATTGAAACATCAGTGAAATATTCGTCCATCGTATAGTAAGCCTTTTTTATTAGTATCCGTTTGAGTTCTAGTTTTAATGTTTTTAAAGTGAGATTTTTTTATGTTGTCCGGCAATTTGTTAAAAATGTTAATTATAGAATAGTCAACATTTTTTTGTACATATGAGAAGTTTTTTTTTATTGGTTGTTAATTTGTTTTTGTTTCTTGTGTCATAATCATGCTCTAGAGATTTGAAAAGTATGATGTTTTCTTTTACAAATATTGCTGCTTCATAAATGTATAGGCTTGTGAGTCTTAGTATGCCTCTGTTTATAAATACCGATTTACAACTATCTGTAGGTTTCATATTTGTCGCAAACATCTTTTTTGCATTTTGAGGATTCTATGTGCATTATAGAATTTGCCCAGAATATCACTCCATATCTGACACGCGACTGCACATATGCATGATATGCACTCATGGCAGCTTCCACGCTTACAAAACGTGCCTCTACCCCAAGTGCATAACAATACTGTGACATATCCCCAGCCAGGCTCTCAACATGAAGCCTCCAGTCAAGCCTTGAATCCAAAGTGAATCCTAAGAATTTTACTGACCGGCTACTTGGGACATTTATGTCATTGTAGGTAAGTGTTGTTTCTTCATTTTGGGTGAAATACGAAAATGTTATTATTTGGGTTTTTTGAACATTTAATTTCAGATTGTTGTTAGTGAACCAATTTTGTAGTGTGATTACCGTATCAAGGATATCTTTTTCTTGGCTATGTTTGGAATGGTGACTAAATATTAAAGATGTATCATCTGCAAATTGAACGATATTATGATTAACAACTTGTGGTAGATAATTTGTGTACAGTATGTATAGCAAGGGCCCGAGAATTGAGCCCTGTGGTACACCTCTTTTGATCAATTCTTTGTCTGATTTGACCTTTGCTCCACTATCGTCACTCTCTACTAGTAGTTGATGTCTGTTTGATAAATAAGATTTTATTAGCTGTAGTGCTCTACCTCTTATACCATAATTACATAATTTATTTAAGAGAATATCATGCTCAACACTATCAAACGCTTTAGACAGGTCAAGACATACTGCAGTTGTTTCTTTATTGTTGTTTAGTGAGTCTAGTATTTGCATTAAAGCTTTGAAAATTGCAAGGATAGTCGTCTTGCCTTTTCTAAAGCCGTTTTGAGAATCGGAAAGTAAATTTTTTTCTTCTACATATTTTGTAATTCTATTGTAAATACATTTTTCAAATATTTTGCTAATGTTGGATAGGAGTGCTATGGGACGATAGTTTTGCCAATCAGTTTTATCACCCTTTTTAAAGATAGCCTTTATATTTGCATTTTTTTAACCTATCTGGAAACGTTCCTTTACAGAGCATTAAATTTACAATATGGTTCAATGGATAGCAGATGATATCCGCCACATATTTTAATAGCTTTACTGGTACCTCATCATCACCAACCGATTTTTTATTTTTTAGTAGCACAATTATATTAAATATTTCTTGTGGCGTGGAAGGCTCTAAAAATAGAGAGTATAAGCAACTATAAGAACGTGGGGCCACGAAAGGAGGCAGCTTCGGCCGGAAATCAAGTTTTTTTGAAGTCGCAGGTTATCGATTTATATTCGTCCATCAATGCAAAAATAAGTTCTGTGGTTTCAGTTAAAAGCAAAAATACCATTGACAGACATTTTAGTGGGAGCCTTGGACTCCTAGATAAACGTCAAAAAACTTGAAAATTCGTAAATTTAACCTTAATGGTTCCCATCGAAATGTTTGTCAATGGTATTTTTGCATTGAACTGAACCCACTTATTTTTGCACTGATGGACAACTATAAATCGGTAACCTGCGATTTCAAAAAAACTCAATTTCCGGCAGAAAGAGTCCACCCGGAGCGCTCGCACATATACTAGGCGGTTAACCCCTTTTGAAGGCCCACGTTCATCATACTGCCGGACATAAATACAAAAATACCTTTTTTTTTATAAGACGATGGTTTATATGATATACAATGATCGAAATTTGGGTTTAATGCCAGTGGCGAACATAGGTTTATAAAATTTTACATCAAAAAATTAAATGGTATGTTTGTTCTTCCTTACAAAATAAATCGAAATTAAATGTAATCTTATGAATTTTTCATTTATTTTAGCATAATAGAATATATGTATACATATGTACAACTAAAAATGTATGCATGTTTTAATAAAACTTAGTAACGACGCACATGAAATTAAACCCAAAATTCCGATCACTAATGATATATCAATAAAAGAGGATACAATAAAGAAGTCTTCAAAATATAATTGCAACATCTAGACGGTTCTTTTTAATTTTTTTTTTATAAGACTTCGAAATTCGATGCTTAAAATTATCATTACAATTTTTTTCTAATCGACAGAAACTTAAAAAAAAAATTTAAGCTTTTTTCGTAAAAAAAATATTTGAGAATATCAAAGGTTAAACTTAGTGTATAATAATTGCACAAATGACGAAATTTAGAGATTTTTAAAAAAAGTACAAATTCGGCATTATTAAAAAACCGCAGCATTTCTCATATACAGAGTGACCCCTCTATAAAATTTCTATTTTCTGTGCGGTTTTGAATCAAATTTTACTCAAGGATAAAACAAATTAGGATCTAATTATGACCAGAAAAACATTCGCCTCCTACAAATGCAATGCCACCTGCGGTACCAAAATATGTGGAAAAAGAAAAAAGATCATATTAGGCATTTTTTATCGGAAAAATTTGTTAATGAAACTTCTTCAGAATTGACCAAAAACCGCAAGTCCAAAATTTGATCGAAATTAAAAAATTGAAAATTTAAGAATTTTAAAAAAAATTCTTTAAGAAAAACTGCAAATTACTTGACAACTAACTGGCAACTTGGGTTTAATTTCAAACAAAATTGTTATAGTACTGTTTTCTAAATAAAAAAACCCATTAAAATGATATTTTCGGACTTGGATATTATTTTAAGGTAGTACTGTCGATACTGCAGGAGTCAAAAGTGTGCACTGTCTCGTTTGACTTGCGCAGTATTTAGACTAGGCAACGTCGCGATGGAGTGAGAGAGAATTGACAATGATTTATCAAAATCGTCGCTTCAACTGCCTTCGAAATCACTAAACGTCAAAAAATGCCGTTCGTCCGAGTCGAATTTTCCAATTACGATGTGCGATTTACGATCAGGTTTAACTGGAAGTCTTCCTCTTTATGTCGCGACATTATACGGCCGTCTTGCTGGTGTTTTTCCAAAAATATGAACTAGTCAAGATCGCATGTTTTTGCAATTTTTCTGGTTCCAAAATGCGAGCTGTTCTTTGCTGTTTTTCAGAACCATTCGAGCTAGCTAATTTACATAGAATTAAATTTGCTTAAATTATATTTATAATGTTGCAAAAACCGAAGAGAATATTGCATTTGATCGGCACGAATTAATATTAATATTCCATATATTTTTAAATTTACGACGTTGCCACTTCTAATAAACTACGATATAAAAAGTAGACTTTTAACATTTATTCGCTAATTTCTACTATCACATTCTCTGAAGCTGTACTTTTAAGAGAAAATGTTTTGTATATTATTTTCTCTCGTTTTCTCCTTTTTAATTGAAATCTGAACGGTACTTTTTGTAAAATATGATGAAACCAGTGATTTCTCATAAGGATCAATGTTTATTCCCTAATAATTACTACTATCACATGCTTTAAAGCTGTTCTTTTAAGTGTCTAAAATGTTTAGTATATTATTTTCTCATGTTTTCTCCTTTTTAATTGAAATCTGAACAGTACTTTTTGTAAAATATGAAAAAACCTGTGATTTCTCAATGTTAAAAGCATCAAATTTCAAATGTTAATATTTTTTTACTGGTTCTCTGTAGCTCTTCAAAAATTTAATTGGATCATTATCTTACCATAATCTACTAAAATGCCGAATTTTATTAATTTCTGAACATTAATTCTAAGACCGACAGTACTACCTTAATCAAAATTTCAATATTTTTTTATTTTGATTAAATTTTGGATTTACGGTTTTTGGACAATTCCGAACAAGTTTCATTAACAAAATTTTCCGATAAAAAAAATGTCTAATATGAGTTTTTGTTCTTTTCCGCATATTTTGGTACCGCAGGTAGCTTTGCATCTGTAGGATGTGAATGTTTTTTTAGTCATAATTAGTCCTAATTTGTTCTATACTTGAGTAAAATTTGATTCAAATCGCACAATAAATAAAAATTTTAGAGAGGTGTTTCGCTTTTAAATGTAGGTAGATACGTTCACTCCAGTGGCGGATCTAAGGTAAAACGCCCAGGTGGCAAACGCTTTGAAGGGTCCATTTTTTTCGGATGATAACCACCCAAGCGACGGATGCATTGTCTTCGACCCTACCTGAGGGCCCTTTTGCACCGGGGCCCAGGTGGCATTTGCTCATTGGCCGCTCGGTTAGATCCGCCACTGGTTCACTTATATAAATGTCAATGACCCTTGCATCTTTCTGTTCAGCGTCGGGATCGCTTTCCAAACACCCTGTATATTCATTTTTTATTGATGGTGTTTTGCAAATAAATTCATTTTAGAAGACTTTAATGTAATAACCAGAATGTAGGTTATTAAAAAAATGAAAAGATTGAGAATGTTTTTACATTTTATTTCAGTTAAGGTAAATTTACATCATTAAATTTATTACAGGTAAGCTACAGCCACACAAATGGGAGAATGCCATGACAATTGATAGAGAATCTTGGGGCTTTAGAAGAAATGCCAAATTATCAGACTACTACACTATAGCAGAATTAATTTCTGAATTAGCGTCAACTGTTAGTTGCGGAGGTAAATAGAAAAATATCATTCCTCTATGCTTGAGGTTTCTGATAAAGCAAAAAAAAAGAAAATTCACTTCAAAAATATTAACAGGAATTTTTCCCAAAACCTACTTGCAGTAGTACTCCAGGCATTAGAGAATTTTACCTGGAAAAATTCATGGTAGTTCTGGAAATAGGTTTACTATATGTTTTTTGGCTCGCTGTATCCAAATTTTTAACTTCCCACCAAAAATTCCCCCCTCAAATTTAGAGAAAACCCAAAAAATTGGTTTTTGATTTTTTTTATCGTTTTCTTTCGTTTTAGAGAAAAAATACCCAGACATTCAAAAAGTGAACAAAACCAACAACAAAAAAATCCTTTGACATTTTCACGTATGATGAATGGGAGGGGAGCTAGTGGATCCCGAAACATGCGCCACGCGTGCATTTAGATATCACAGCAACTCCACAGTTACTCTCTCGTCTTTCGATCCTCCCCTGCCACGCCCCTCAAGCTAGCATACTGTTGTCAAGAAGCACTTCCCTTTCCCCCCCGACCCATGACGCCTGTATGCTGCTCGAGAATTGATATTGAATTGAATTGATCGCGATCGAAGTTTCTTAGGCTTTTTATCCTCACTTTATATTGTTTATTATTTTAATTGCTTTAAAAAACATTTTGGTTCGCATGAGAACTGTTTTCTCATAATATTTTAAACATGGTAGATGTGACTTTAAATTGTTTCAATTGATCAAAGTCCTCGTCCAAAACCCAGATTTGTATTCCCTCGCTCAGCTGTTCCGAACTCCAAATACAGATCCACAAGCTATCGCAAAAGCTGGCAATCATTTTTTCTTCATTTGTATGGTTGCAGGGATGAAAACACATGACTTTGAACGGTTTTAGACATTGGTGTTTCATCAAGACCGCGTACAGCAGTAAACACAACATTATAGATAGATAGATAGATAGATTTATTCATGTTAAAAATTTATAAAAAATTGTACACACGTCAAACAGTTACACTTACAAATAGGTAAAACACAATACAATAGATTTAAAATTATGTAAAAATGGCCGAAATTGTAATAAATGGAATAAAAAGCTATATAAAATCAAACAGAAAAAAAAAATATAGTGTTTGTCATATCACAGAACATAAGTTTAAGTAAAATTACAATTTACAATTTCTCTCACTATATCTTCATTTGAGAAGAATGCATTTTTTAACAGAAAACCTTTTATTGTGGATCTAAATTTTTGTTTAGGTAAAACTCTAATACGGTCATCTAATAAGTTGTATAATTTAATACCATGGTAATTAACACCAGTCTGCCCTCTAGTTAGCCTTGTGTACTCAGTTCTTATGTTATCTCTACGACGTGTTTCATAGTGATGAAAGTCAGCATGGGTGTTAAAAGTAGGTAAGTTATCATGGACATGTGTAATACATTGTAACGCGTAAATGCTAGGTAAGGTGAGTATTTTAAGTGAAATAAAGAGTTGTTTGGTGTCATCCCGGTATCCCAAACCACCCACAATCCTGATTGCCCTCCTCTGGAGACCAAAAATTCTATGTCTACCAGAAGAATGCCCCCAGGCGAGAATGGCATAAGATAGTCGAGAGTGACATAATGCATAATACGCAGTTTTTAATACATCCGACGAAACTGTATTTGACAATTGTCTAAGAGCATATATACCTTTAGATAGTTGTTCAGCAAGATAATCAACATGGTCATTCCATCGTAAACATGGATCAATAAGGACACCTAGAAACTTTGTACAAGTGGGGTTATTTGGTACATTTCTCAAATCGCAAGTACTTGAAATAAGTTTTACAGTTTTCTCTTCGTTAAGTGCAAGAGCATTAGGTGTAAACCATTTTTTTGCATTAGATAATACATTGTCACATTTTAATATTAAGTTCTCTAAGTTAGGGTCAGAGATTTGTAAAGTCGAGTCATCTGCATAAAAGATGCAATTGACATTCTCGAAGGCATTTGGCACATCATTAATATAAATCAGGAATAAAACTGGGCCCAAAATTGAACCCTGTGGAACTCCCGAATTTATATGTAACACCTCAGAAGATATTCCATTTAATCTGACTGACTGCATACGATTTTCTAGATAGGATTTGATAAGTTGGATACTTGTCCTGTTAAAGTTGTATTTGTTTAATTTCTGGATCAGCAAGACATGAGATACACAATCAAATGCTTTGCTGAGGTCACAAAACAAGGAGGCAGAATAATATCCTTTTTCAAAGCAGTCTAAGGTATAATCGGTAAACTTAATGATAGCATCTGTTGTAGATAGATTTTTACGGAAACCAAATTGGAATTTATATAATATTTTATTTTTCTCTAGATATTCAGTGATCTGAATTTTCATAATTTTTTCGAAAATTTTTGCAAAAATAGGGAGAAGAGAAATCGGTCTATAATTATTAATGTCCTCTGGATCACCTTTTTTGAAAACTGGGATAACCGACGCGATCTTGAGTAAATCTGGGAATACTCCGGTCCGTAAGCTTTCATTAATTAATTTTGTTAATGGAATTATAATATGGTTTTTTATAGTTTTGATTAGAGCTATATTTAAGCCGTATATATCCTTACTGTTACTATTTTTCAGAGAATTTAAAATGTGTCTTACCTCAATGTACGTGACCTCGCGAAATGCAAAAGGTTCAGGTGTGTCTATCTGTTTAACATATTGTAATGGATCAATATCTAGTAGCGGGAGACCACCAGTAACCCGTCCCGCAACACTGACGAAAAAGTTATTGAAATCTTTCGGTTTAATAGTTAATTCCGATTGCGACATTTTTTGTTTCCTCGAGGAGTTTATTATTTCCCATACAGTTTTTGCCGGGTTTCCAGATTTCTTTATGTAGCTATCATTTGACTGGATTCGTTTATTTTTTAAAGCATTTTTATATGTTAGTTTGAAATCATTTCTAATTTTTTTATTTTGCTCAGTATTGTGCCGTTTGCAAACTTCATTTAGAAATTGTAAATGATTTCGCATTTGCCTTAGATCGTCTGTATACCATGCAACTTTCGACGAGTTTATGTTTTCAAAGCGTACTAACCTTTCAGGAAAAGAGATATTGTAGGCCTGTAGAGTAGTATTTAAAAATACTTGAAATTTTTCATTGATGTTGAGAGTATGGTCGGTGATGAACTCCCACGAGCAGCTAGACATAATTCCATGAAATTTATTTTTACCTGTTTCTGTAATAGGTCTAATTAATTTCTCGTGCTCATACAATTTTTTATTAACTTCTATCTGTACCTCCAAAATCTGACTTAGGTGATCCGACAATAGTGGTTCATGGTTAAACGCGTTGTAATCGTCTATTGAAAAGTTTGTAAAGATATTATCAATGCAATTTGTTACTCGGGTATTTTCAAAGATTGTTTGTTCTAATCCGAATATTTTTAGTAAATCTGTTAAAGTCAAATTAGCAGAGTCGGATGTATTAAATCTTATGTTAAAGTCACCGCAGAGTATTACCTTTTTTTTTATATCTATTTTGTTCAATAACTTTTCCAGGATATCAAAGAATCTAATGAGACTTCCATTTGGGGACCGATAGATGTTAACAACAATGATATCAAAATTTTCTACCATTATGGCTGATATTTCACAATCTTTTTCGGACGAGAGATTACTTAAATGACATAGAGGTTTATAATTTAAATCGTTTTTGACTAGTATCAAGGTTCCACCATGAATAAATTCAGCTCTACAAAATATACTGGCTAATTGATAGTTACTAATATTTTTAAAGGAATCTAACTCGTTACGGTGTAACCAGTGTTCGTTAACACATATAACGTGAAAAGGTATGATCTCGTCGCAAATAACTGCTTCTAGTTCATTGGTTTTATTTCTAAAGCACTGGATATTTATATGCATAAGTCGAAATATACATTTTCCTACTTGATGTTTCTCAGTGGTCTGCTTTCTAGATGTCGCCCTGTTGTCTATAAAAAAGGGAGCCCTTGATTTTTATTTCGTTCTTTTTGAAAGTCGAAGCGTTTGATGCCCACGCCCTTAGGCCAAAAGGACATGTCGTAGAGTACATCCTTCCTGTCAAAGGGAGCACTCACCACATAACATTTATTTTGGTTCACCTCATTAGTTGGGAGTTCCTTTACATCGAAATCCACGTCTTTGAATGCTGGTTTCTTTGAGATATAGCTCTGTATATGTTCTGTATTAACACGCCTTGGTACTCGGTAAAGATAAATCCAGACCTTTTTCTCGATGCCGCAGAACCCATTCTTCTTTTCGTCTTCTGAAATCTCTCCCGTACCTAGTTGTTTTATGGAGTTGACCCTTCGGGGCTTTCGTTTCTTCTGGTGTACCAGTTGGAAACCATCTTGGTCGTTGGATTCATTAACACTTACATTACTGGGATGTCTAGGCCTAAGTTGTCTTGATATTTTTTCCTCCTCAAAAGGAACTTTTGCAGCTGTTTCTTGTCCCTTAATGGTCTTTTCTACGTCAGTTTCTTCGTTTTTATGATTGGAGCTCGGTTCAGCAGATTGTTGTTTTTTTGTGTAAATTTTGGATTGTGGTTGAGAATTATGTAATTTATTGTTTAATATGTTACTATAGGTTGGTTTACCATTGTTTAATTCGGTTTGGGCTTCTTGCAAAAGTTTTTGTGTCTCTGCTAATTTCGAGGTTAAATTTCCGATTTTTTCTATGAGAAGACAATTATTTTCTTGCAAAATTGCGTTTTTATCTTGAGTTTGCCAGTAAAGGCTTTGCAATAGTTCATTTTCGCGTTTAATTGCGCTAAATTTTAACTCTTCTTCATTTTGGTTTATAACCTCACTTTTACAGCATAGAACACGTGTTTCATCAATTACTCGCACGAATTTTATTCTAGCTGCACAACTCTTATGAAAGGCAGCCCCACAATTCACACACACAATTGCAGAACATTTTGTGCCTTTGCAGCAATTATAATTCAATTTGTTTAATATTTGACCAGTATCAAGATTTACAACTTCATTACCATTCGCCATTTTTACTATTATTGGCCCCAACTGAAGCTGCTGCTGCGCAACACTCACTGAGAACGTACCATCAAGTCCAACTTTGGCAAGGAAACGTTATCGAGCCAGAAAAATTTGGATAGAAAAAAAACCAGTCACGGACTTTCTCCTGTCACTACTTTGAATTCTCCTGCTCTACCAAAACTTCCAAAGACTATCTCCGCCAGGTGCAAAAAAGGCTGCCGTGGCGCGCGTAGCTGCAAGACAACTGGATTGAAATGTTCCATCATGTGCCTCGAGTGCAACAATTCGTGCAAGAATATTCCTGACTAAAAGAATGTAACCGACATGTAACTTAGCGCAAGCAGCCCCGCGGCGCCCAGGCTCATGTTTCGAGGTGTGTTAGCGCTTCCCTGTTTGTTCAACATTAAAATGTCAAAGGACCTTTTTTGTTACAAATTTTGTCTACTTTCCGAATTTCTAGGTATCTTCTTCCTAAAACGAAAAAAAATATTAAAGAAAACGGTTTTTTGGTTTTATTTTCAAATTTTTGAGGTTGCGGAGGGAATTTTTGGTGTGAAGTTAAAAATTCGGATTCAGCGCTCCAAAAAAACGTAAAGTAAGCCTATCTACAGAACTACCATGAATTTTTCCAGGTAAGGGCCCTATATGGTCTGTAATGCCTGGGGTATAGACTAATTAATTAATTATTGACTACTAACTAAATATGAGCCATTTTATAAAAAAATTTAAATTTTCAAAGGAAATCTTCTGATGAATGTGGGCCCCACCAAAGATGGCATAATCTCCCCAATATTCGAGGAACGTTTATTACAAATGGGAGAGTGGTTGTCCATAAATGGGGAAGCTATATATGGTACCACACCATGGACAACCCAAAATGATACTTTAACCTCTGGTGTTTGGTACACGAGCAAAAGATCCACAGTATATGCCATCGTTTTACACTGGACTTTGTATGATATACCTCTGTCTCTAGCTGCGCCTTTAGAGTTATTCAAAGATCCCAGCACAACGGTAACATTGCTTGGAAATGAAGATGATGGAATCTTAAAGGTATAAAAGAATAGTAAACTTTTATAGTCAAAGATTTTAATCTTTTAAATCAGTCTATATATATATATTTTTTTTTTCATCAATATATTAGAAAATATCCTTTTTTTTTTTCAGTGGACTGTGGATGATGAAGCTGTCAATATTAAGTTCCCCGACAAATCAATAGTGGAAAGTGAGTGGGCGTGGGTTTTAAAAATACAACCAAGCAATTTTGTTTAATTTGATCACAATGAAATAGAGAAAAATCGGCGCCGGATCTAGAGATTTTTTTAAAGTGGCGGGAGGTCTCATAATGGCACCCATCATCACTCGTACCATGTTGTATTGTATTATTATGAAAACTAGAAATTTACAGAAGGCACTTTTTATTAGGATGGATACATGTCTGAACGGGGATACAACTAATTAAGTGTAATTGCTGACTTTTGTATCTTATTTGGTTTCATTATATTTTTGCTATATTCTATACACCGATACATGTATGGTAGAGTTCTCTTTTTTCCTATGTATTAATATAAAGTAAAGTAAAAGTAAAATAAAAAAATACAAAAAGATAAAAATTATTCCGATTTATAAACAGATTTCTAAAATGGTCTTTACTTGTGATTAGTTGTATATTTGGTGCTGTTTTTAATTAATGTATACATACACTGCATAATATATGATATTAAAAATAAAAAGTCAAAGTTGCTTAGTTGTGTCATTTTACCAAATCTAATCCACATTAGCCCTCTCGGTCCCATTTTTTTTTATTTGAAGTAAAATTCTGAAATTTTGCACAAGATTTCTTTTATTTTTTTAATGATTTTTAGTTTTTGTTAAAAAGTTTTATCTTTACCCAGATTTGACATTTGACCTGTACACTGTAGTGTACATTGGGACTTAATGGTATGATAACCATTGAAGCAAAAATGATTAAAAAATATTAATTTTCACAGTTTCTTAAAATATTGACAATAAAAAATGTGTATTTATTTTTTAGTATGATATAATATGATAATAATTTCGACATCCTTGTCAGTTTGCCCCTGCATAACAGACTTTGGAACTTCGTCTGCATAAACTTCTTGATTAGGTTCTAACACAGTACATCTGGCTCTTTGATTATGACCTGCATGCCTAAAAATTTAAATATTTCCTGTCAGTCTACATTTAATTTGGATAACATCATTTTCAAACAATCCTTCTTGTTGATGGGAATCTTCCCATGTCATCACTATCTTTGCTCAAAATATCTAGATCTGAGTCATCATTTTCTAAATAATAAATAAAATCTTTGTATGCCAGTGACTTTTTGCTCATTTTGAACAAAAATTGCTAAAAGAATCCCGCTTTTATATATATTCAAAAAAAATTGCTAAAAGAATCCCGCTTTTATATATATTCAAAAAAAATTGGTTAGGTATACGTACTTCACCAAGACCCAATGTACACTATAGTGTATGTGCATTTAATTGACCAAATATCAAAAATGTTTTCACCAATGCACTAAATAATATAATAGACGGTTAATTATAACTTGTTTATAATTAAAAAAATATATACCGCTGCACTTCAACTTTACAAAAAAAGAACACAGTAAACAAATCAGTGGCTTTCAATTCTGCTCGAAACACATAGGCCATAACAATAACAGATGTAGTTTTCATTTTTGGACCCATAGATGGCAGCAGTCATATTGAAACTTTAATAAGGTGTACACAAGTGTACTGTGGAATGTAAGGGTCAAAATCGTATCAAATATTGTATTAAGATAAATTTGAATCGACGTACACAACAGTGTACGCCAGGGCCGAAAGGGTTGGGGTCCACCGGAATAGGACAAAAATTAAACTTTGTATTTTTTTTGGTTTTACCCACTCATTTGGTGACAATAGACAATAAGGTGATTTGGGCAAAATCTGAGCGATGTCGAATAATATAATATAATATAGGTCGCGTACAGACAATAAAATTAATGGTAAAATAGGATTAAAAACATAGATGCATTCGGCTTACAAAATATTTTATTGGCATAATCACTGATCAAATAGTTTCAAAATTGCCTTTGTCACTATTCGTAAAATTTTCAAAACATTCACATTTATTATTTGTTACATTTCTAATTATATTATCCAGAAAGTAGGTAACACTACTAAGGCTGAAGAATTTCGTCCAATTAATACCTTACCACCAATAGAAAAGCTTATAGAATTAGCTGTAAATGAACAATTATTACACCATATTTCTGTGAATTCAATATTAATAAATAATCAATCTGGTTTTCGTAAAAATTATTCATGTGAAATAGCACTACAAATCACACTATGCAACATCAAAACTAGCTTAGACAACAATAAATATGTTATTACTGTATTTTTTGACTTAAAGCGAGCCTTTGAGACAATCGACCGAAAGATATTGTTATCTAAGTTAAAACAATATGGTTATTGGTGGTAAGGTACTTGACTGGATTTGTGACTATTTAAAAAATCGCAAACAACGCGTCCGCTTTTATGATAAAATATCAAATGAAATAAATAATGATGTAGGAATTCCACAGGGTAGTGTGTTAGGCCCCCTTCTGTTTTTATTATACATAAATGATATTGAACTATTTGTAGAATGTGAATTTATTAACCTCTTTGCTGACGACACCTTAATAGCTTGTAGCGATGTTAACCTGGACAGAGCAATCCAAAAAATGAATGCTATCTTAGTATCTGTGAATAGATATTTAAATATCAATAAACTAAAATTAAATGTGGAAAAAACAAAGGCGTTGATATTTACTACAAAATATAAATATAGTTTTCTTGATATTGACAACATAAATTTAAATATTAATGGTGAACAAATTAAAATTGTCTCTACAGTAAAATATCTGGGATTTCAACTTGATAACTTTTTTGAATTTTGACCATCACTTTGATTATATTTACAAGAAAATTTCTAAAAAACTTTATTTCTTTAGTCGAATAGCACAACATTTATCAACTGAAACTAAAATCACTGTTTATAATACTATTATTCAGCCGCATTTTGATTATTGTGCATTGCATCAATATTATTCTTATTCAATCTTAATAAATTGAATATGCTGCAAAAACTGCAAAATCGTGGAATGAGAGTCATTTTAAAGGCAAGTCGCCTTACTCCAATTAATTCAATGTTGACATCTCTTAAATTGGTTCTCAGTTGAAAATAGACTGTACTATTTTACCATGATTTTTGTATTTAAAATAGTAAATCATATGGCTCCAGAATATTTTCAGCATTTCATTACTTTCAACAAAGATATTCATACACATAATACAAACAATATTCATATTGCAAAAACTAATTGCCGTAACTATATGAATACATTATATTTTAAAGGTTTTCAAAAATTTAATGAGTTACCCGAATCTGTAAAAGATGCTACAACATTAAACAGTTTCAAAATTAAGACAAAAGAATTTATTAGGAATAAATAGATTTTGCTTAAAGTAAATTGAATAAGAATAGAAAATAATGTCTTAGTATTATGTAATTTGTAAATTACCATCTATTTAGGTTAAGGTATTTTAATATTTTAATGTTTTATTTTTAATTTTAATACCTATGTTTACTTTTACAACGACATATTTTTGTAGTATAGGTTTTTTATCATATGTATATTAGGTCTCTTCCTAATTCAATAAAGTTCTTCTTCTTCTTCTCTGTGAAACACGCTAGATTTATAAGTTCTTCCACAATAGCCATATGGCTAAGAAGATTCAAGGAACATATGTTCCTCGAATCTTCTTATAATTGGAAGTTTTATTTGTCCAACATACTTTAAATTACAATCCGTACTGTTAATTGTGTAAATCCTGGACCATTTGTTTACTCCAATTTTTATCCTCTTAAAGGTTTTAAGGTGGCCGGTGAACATAATTCGACAATTTCTCCTACATCCCTGAACCGATTCAAAAAAATTTTTGATGGGCTTTTAGAGACAACTTTATAGAATAGTACTAGGCTATTGAAAACTAAAGAAAAAAAAATTTTCTTCTGGAAAATTCAATAATTTTTTTCTTAATTTCAATAGTCTGGTATCATTCTACCAAGTTTTCTCTAAAAGCCTATCAAATAATTTTTTCAATCGGTTCGGGGATGTAGAGAAATTGTCGAATTACGATATCATTTTCTTAAGAACGGCACCGCCAGCCTTAATGTTCACCACAAAGTCCTTGTCGCAGCTTGTATCCAATGATTCAAATGTTATAATTTGAAGAGGAGAGTTCAAAACTCTGTTACGACTTGGCTGGCGACTTAGTTGAATTACTCGTAAATCAAAAGTTCAAAGTTATGTTGCATAACTAAATTAAAAAGAAACTTTTGGGGAATTGGTCTAAATAAATTCTGAAGAGTAAGATTAACAACATAACTATTATAGGAATTTATTGTTTTTTACAAATTTTATACAAATATGTATTTATTTTTGCTTATAACCATAATATTTTTAATATATAATAATATATAATTATAAAAAATATCCAAAACAATTATTTCATAGTTGTGAAACTTCATAAAGGTATGCACCAAGCAGCTTCGTCTGCAACAAAAAGTGGCATTTGTTTCTTGTTCATATTATTTATAAAATAGGGAAAACCTCATAACATAATTGCGGAATGCGAATTTTTTGGTGCGGATTTCCGTAATTTCGCACTTCGTTAATTTTGTTCCGCTTGTTCCAAACACACACATGCTAATTTCCGGAAGTTGTTTCTGATAATAAATACTGTTAACCTCTTCCTTTATAACTTTGTTTACATAGTAAAGTGAATACATACCTTTTGTTTATTTATGCTTTCCCTCTATAACACAATGCAAAACACTAAAGCAACACAGGAACAGAAAAAATAAGACTTTTGAGGTTATACCACCGTTATTTTGACACACGCCCTGCAAAATATCCGTAGAAATGTTTTTTGGATCCAGAAATAAAGTTGAAATTTCCCGCTATGAATATTTTTAAATCGAATTTACCGGAATTCCGCACGAAACATTCGCATTCCACAACAATCTGAACGAGGCTTAATTCGAGGCAATCTTTCCATGCATAACTGAATACTTTTTTTGGTTAGATATTGATTATTACAAATGAAATTGAACCTACTTCCGATTACTGACTGTTCACTTGAATAATATGTATTTGTATAACTGTCATGTTATATTTATTACTGGTTATTATATATTAAAAAAGGGAAGTAAACAGGGTTCTATTAAAACTTAGGAAAGTGCTCATGATTATAACACCAAAAAAGGAAGAGCTTATCTTTAGGAAGTTTACGCCTGAGCAAGATGAAGAACTCCTTTTTATATTTGTCAAAAAAAAATTTTTAATGTTTTTCCATGTGATTTACGAAAAAGGATATAGGCATAAAAGGTTAAAAGAAAAAAATTACGAATTACTTCAAAATAGTTTCTATTACAATGAAGAATACTTTCAGTATTGCAATTCGCTATCTAGTATGGGGGCAAACACAGTAAAAACCCTTAGAAAACGACTATTAGTGAAACAATTTTGTAATTTGGTATACTGATTTCTGTCATTAAAACGACTATTTTTCCAACCGGTGCCAAATCAAAATGGTTTCCGGTTTTAAGATGGCGGCTGTTTTGACGTTTCTAACTAAACTATTGATTTTATGAAAAAAAGTTATTAAGAAAAATTGTTCTGCATTAAATTTTGAACAAGAAAGTTCTTATAAGTTTTTTTTTTCCATCTACTTTTGCCTAAAGGAGTTTCGAAATTTGAAGAATCTTCAGAAAAAGTTTTTCAGGCACATATTAAACATAATATTGTCAAATTAAAAGCTAAACATGTCGACATAGTATGGAATGTGTACAAAAAGGACAGTTTAAAAAGTCATACGAGAGAAACTAGAGGAGTCGGAATAAGGAGGCAAGTCCGTAGTAATAATATACTACCAAAGGATTGGACAGAATCTCAGAAAAATGCTGAAAATAAAACACAATTATTTTGTTTATTGGCAAATGATATAACATCTAATAACTTTAATTCTGTCGAAATTGTGTCAACTGTTGGCGAAGAAATTGCGAAAAATAGTCATTGTAATACTGCTCTAAATGTTGCAAGAAAAAGCAGACACAAGATTAATATTGCATATTAACGATTGTATTCGACAAGGTTAGAAGGACATTTGCATTAGAACTGTCAATACTGATGTAATAGTACTGGCAGTTTCATTTTTTCACTATTTGTATAAAGAAGGACTAAATAGTTTAAATATACAGTTTGGGGTTTGGGGCCAATAAATATTTTAAAGTATTAAAGATGCATAAAATAACACAAAAACTAGGAGAAAGCAAGCTAACCGTTTCCTTTTTTTCTGGAAAAGGAAAAGCGACTGCTTGGAAGACATGGACGATATATCCAGAAGTAACAGAAGCTTTCACATTCATTTCGAAACCTCAAGAAAATATTCCTGATAAAATTTTAAACTTATTCCAACGGTTTGTTGTTTTAATGTACTGCAATACTTCTGCCTTCACTGAAGTAAATCAGGCACGAAAGGAACTGTTTACTTCCAAGAACAGGACAATGTGTAACATCCCCCTTCAAATTATGCTTTGGAGCAACACATTTTACGGGCTAGCTTCCAAAGTGGGCACATTTGGGTCAGTCTCTGCCTAATCTTAAAAAATGGGGACGGTGCCTGTCCCAAAATGTTTGGGTGCCAAAATGATCAACACTTCCGGAGGTATCTAAAGCCCTTAGACAATTAATTCAAGTTGCAAAAAATAATGCATTGAAACCAAATGTGCTTGTAATGCATGTTATTTTGCACAAATTGGGAGAATGCAACTAACTTAAAAAAGGTCTAACTAAAAAAATCTTTACCTATTTTTATTAAATTAGTTTTAGGTTGAAAAATAATATGTCTTCAGTTTCCCGTAAAGGAATACTCAACAAGAACATAATTATTGCTTCGGATTTTAAAATATACATAAAGTCATTTTCTAGTATTTCTCTGTATAAGTAAGCTTTATCTTTAGTGTTAGGTAAACATACTGTATAAAGTTTTTTTATTCAAATTTTAATGTAGAATATTTTTCTTAACAATTTTTTTGTAGCATTAATTATTTAGTTGAAAATCTTGTAAACCATTAAATTATAAATAAAAAGTGACTTTTTTATATTTTTCTATGTACCGCCTTTATTTTTAGCTTTGGGTAAAAAGCTGTATTAAACTTTTTTATTCAGAATTTAATTTGGAACAATTTTTCCTAACAACTTTTTTTTGTAACATCAATAGAAAACTCGGTCTTTTAAATTTTCTAAATTGGCCGCCATCTTGAAACTGGAAGCTATTTTGATTTGGCGCTGCTCAGAAAATAGCCGTTTTAATGACAGAAATCAGTATACCAAATTACAAGATTGGTTCACTAATAGACGTTTCTTTTTGGGTTGCCCCTCTACTAATCTATTTGACTCCTTGTCAACAGAACTTTGTTATTATTTTTATTATAATTTTGTAAGTTATTTACATGTATGCATATACATGTGTTTTTCCTTCTGTTTTTGTTAATGACTTGGCAAGTATCTTTACATACTACTTAATTTACTTAGCTGTATTGATGACTGTATACACTATATTGTGTGAAAGTGATAAATATATTCTATTCCATTCTATTCTACTCTAATCTAATCACTTACCCCTCCGATATAATTCCTGACGTCCACTTTCTCATTTTGAGAGTGTGCTCCGTCATCTCCAGCACCAACGGGCAAAAGTATGGTGTTTTTGCCAGTAGCTTTTTGAAATGTCAGAGTAACGGGAATTGAACCACCTTCTCTAGTGAGATCTGGCTCAACATTGTACACATATTTTGTAGCTTTTATTGCTGCTCCATAATGGGGATGTGATGGATTTTCCGTCCACGGATGTCCTCCATCAGCCATAAATGCCTTTTGATATAGATACGTAGTTAGTTTATGGCTGTCTTTAAGCTTCCAACTGATTTAATTAATTCAACTCTTTCTCATAATATTTATTCAAAAACATTAATTGATGGGGTACAGGCTTATTTGGTTAAGACTTCAGATAAAAAGGTTTATTGGGTTGTTGACGAATTTTTAAAAATGATGAAAAAATATAGTAGCATAATATATTAAATATAATTATTAAAATTTAACTATTTAAATCTTCCACAAAAACGGAAGTTAGATGCGAACTTATATGCAGAAAGAAGAAGACAAACAAGTTGACATTGTTGGCAACAAAGAAAATAATGTCAAAAGTAGTGTTTAGTGTTTACTGTTATTGTTAATATTTTTTTCAAAATAACTGAAGCAGTATTTGTAAAAAGCTAATTCTGACATTCTACGTGTGGTAGATATATTTATGATCAGTGAATTTTTAAAAAGGGACGATCTTTTTGGTATTGTAGTGGTTAGAAGTACAAAAAATTACTCCTTCTTATAGAAAATATATTCAATTTTGGTGTTTTCTATTTTTTTCCAAGATGGCGGATTGACCAATACATATCGGACAAGACTATATTTTATTCCAAATAAGCCAGTATTTTTAAAATTCCTATCCGATTACTAGTACAAGATATATTAAGCAGATAAGTTGAAAATTCGTGAGAGTGTGTCAAAAAGTGCATATAACTTTTGACGCACACGGAATTTTTGGGCGCAAATATTTTTTTCGTAATCAGGAGGTCATAATACATAAGAATCAACAATAAAATTTCAGGGGGAATGTTGTCGCCGAAAAAAATCAATTCGCCTGCATTATATGTGTGTAGCTTTTACAATTTCTTACCTTCATTTTATTAGGACTTCCCCTTTCTTTCCACAGTTTTTCTAGATGATCAACAACATATTTTTCAGTCTGTTCTGGTTCTTGATTAGGCACAATTCTAATGGAAAACTTCCCAATAACCTTTCTCGGTATGACGGTCTTTTGACCAGGTTCACTGAAGGCTCCCTCTATCCCATGAAGAGACAGGGAAGGATATCTCCAACGGTGCATCAATATTCTTTCTTTTTCCTCATTATGTAAAAGACTCTTGCAGCCTACATTTTCACGATATTCAGCAACGTCAAAATCGATTTTTTTATAAATTTCATTTTCTCCTTCTAGAAGCGGTGCCACTTCATTGTATAAACCTGGAATAAGTATTTTGCCGTCTTTGTCAACTAATGTGTTCAGCAGATAGATAAGATCAGTCATAGCCTCGTGACTGAAATAAAAACAATAGTAACAGTAATCTAATCTAAAAAATTTTTCAGCATATCTTTTATTAAATACTATTTTCAAACTTTGATTATTTGATTATTATTATTAATAGTTTTATCTACTAGGTATTAGTTTTATCGTTCGTAAAATTAATAAATGCCGATTACACAAAAGTTTATTAAAGACATCCCAGCTAACAATTTAGGTGTTATTGTACCTTGAAATATTACTAAGCCCTTTAAAAATACTTATTATTATAAAGAAAAAAAAATACTTATAACTATATAAAATTTTTACTTGGTATTCTATTTTTTCAAGCTTATAATAATTCAATAATTCTCAATATGTTCAATGAATACTAATGAATTAAATTATTTCCAAAAACAAATGTTTAAATTTTTGTGGCGAGTTTTCGGTGTTCTGTATTTTCGAATAAATATGGCTACTTCATTGCAATGTTACTTAATAGGTGTCAGAACTTAATTTCCACCAATATTTTTTACTTCATCTTAGTGAAAAACAAGCTATTTTTGCCATCTATTAGGTAATAAGTATCAAATATTACCAATATTTGTTCACATAATTATAATTATTTCACCTAATTACGTTATGTTACACCAATTGGTCCCCTGTTTTAATGTATCTACTTAACACTTAACATGTCGTTAATTCTAGGTAAATCACTAAATTCACCTATTGGGGGTTATTCTACAACCTAATAAGTCTCGTTTTGGTGGCTATTTCATACATAATAGGTGATTTCACCTATTAGATCTTACATGAACTAACAGTGTTTATTTGTGCTCAGACTATTTCCTTAGTGTACTTATTTTTACGTGGAAAATAGGTTTCTATGTACTCATAAAGTTATATTTATTTTATAAACCATAACATGGTCATGCATATAACATAATGTATACAGTATCGGAAAGTGTACGTATTGGGATGGCAATAAGAGCAAGCGAGAGCGCGGCAAGCGAGAGCGAAGCATGCAATCGTGTAAAAGCCTCTCTTGATGGGCGTGTTCACTCTTTACCTCTGCTAGAGTACTGGTAGACGTCTTTATTGGGCGGTCGTTTAATAACGCAATGCCAAACGAAGGACTTTCTGATTTTGTATAGTGTTCATACAAATTAGATATTTCGGAAAATACAAACTGTTTTCAAAAGTACCTTGATAATTCAGTTGATTTATCGATGAAACCAGTGCCGGTTCTAAGGCAGGGGGAGCGGGGCTACCGCCCTGGGTGCCATAATACAAGGGCCGCTGGTGGTGCCAAAAAATTAAACAATGAATCAACTTAAAACCAAAATTATTACTTGTTAGAGTTATTTTTTCTAATTTTAACTAGTTTGCTTATTTATCTGAACTCTGATTTGCAAAATGGATGTCTTTTTTAGAGTATAAAATAATGGGTACAGTAGGCGGTGAACGAGTTTGTGCCGCCTAATACCTCAGTTGTGTCGGCACGGCGGCACAAAAATGTAGATGTAGATGGATCTTCAATATCTGAACGAGATGATGAAGCATGTAGATTTTCTGCAGTTTATCCTATCACGGTTTCACGGATAGCTTTCACGACTTGTGTACAAGAGACGTTAACAGAATAATTATTGCTGCGCACAGTTTTCCACTGTATTTCATTTTTACTTCTTATTTTCTTAACTTGGCAATAAAAATCGGTCGTGTATGTTACTTTTCTTTTACTCATAGTGTTTTAAAGTTATTACGGAGAAAGTGAAATGAACGAAATGGCAACACAATCACATTGGACCACAGAAACATGAATAATGACGGCAAGTTCTTAATACTATACGCAATTTCTTGCGCGTCATTTATGTTGGTAAAATTCGACAAAATAAGTAATTAATAATTTTGACCAATACGTGCAAATAACTTATTGGTTGAATAATAGTCATTTCGACTTTTTGGTGGAAATATAAGTATTTTTAGGGTCCTTATTAGGTATCTAAGAAGCTTTCTTCAAGACATACCATCACCTATTTAGTCATTTCAATACACTTCACTAATATCTCCTATCAGGGTATATTAATAATGTCAACAAAATTACTTAATAAGTTATTTAACGAAAATATTACTTATTAAGTCAAAAATATTTCCTTATTTACATTACCAAATTGTTTCAAATAGGTCACTTTTCACCTTCGACCTGTTTTGGTCGAATTTCCTTTAGCTGAAGTCGACACCTAAATTGTTAGCTGGGATGATTCTATTGATTAATACAATGTACAGTTGTCGTCATTTATTGCATTAATGAATTAAAAAAAAAATGTTTTGGCCTCTAACTTAATATAATAAAAAAAAATATAGTTTTTCAAAATTCGAGCTTCGAGGATTTGTTGGAATTTCGGTAGCTTTAATTAAAAAAAATTTGTTCATTTCCGACAATATTTTATTTTTTTTGCCTTTAACTTAATTTAATGAAAAACAAAAAAAATTTTCAAAATTCGGGCTCTGAGAATTTGTTGGAATTTCGGTAAGCTATAATTTAACAAAAAAATGTTTAATTTCAGACAAGATTTGCGCTCTCTAACAATTTTTGAACAAAAAAACTCAATTTGGGACTACTGTGCGGCGGGACACCGGGAAAATGTCCGGTGGGCCGCTAACATTGCAAGAGAAATAACGCTGCTATTTTAATTTATCAAAAAAATTTAGATGTGAGCCACTGATGGAAAGACAAATCCGGGCCGCTTCACCTATGCCAATCCGCCCCTGAAACTCGTTATTAATGTCCGTTTTCATTTTATTTATGGGCTTTTTTGGTTCCCTGTAACAAAAAAGAAGGAAAACTGTAAATACTTACACAGTTCCACCAAAGACTCCACTATGCAAATCCTTGGAAGCACATTCCACTTCAACAAAGAAATAGCACACCCCTCTCAATCCATAAGTAAGACATGGTTTATTTTTGCCAAGCCAATAATTATCAGAAATACAAACGTAATCAACCCCAGCTAGAAATTTATCTTTCTCTGCAAAAAGAAGTTCATCCAATCCTTCACTGCCACATTCCTCCATACCCTCGAAAACAAATTTAATATTAACAGGTAAGTCCACACCTATTGTTTGAAATCCTTCGATCGCATGAATCCAACATAATACAGGTCCTTTGTCATCTGAAGAGCCCCTGCCAAATAATTTACCATCTCTTTCAGTCAAAACAAATGGTTCCGAGTCCCACCCATCTTCTATATATGCAGGTTGAACATCTAAATGACCATAAATAAGTACCGTTTTCTTTTTTGCGTCACTGCCTAAAGTTCCAAACAGTACTGGTGGTAAATGTATGGTGCTTTGATCAGGCAATTTTTGTACTCCAATATCACGTAGTTCAGTTTGAGCTCCTAATTTTTTCAGTCGGGCAGAGGTCCACTCCACCATCTTACAAACTTCATTACGTTTGTGTGTCCATGCTGACACTGACTGAATCGAGACTGCCTCTCGTAAATTTTCAATATATTTTTGTTTATTTTCATCTATATGCCTAAAAAAGCAAGGTGTTAGAAATAAATTGTGTATATCTATACAAAAATAAGGTAAACAGTTATTCCAGATAATATTTTTTAATAATAATTTATTAATTCTTTGTTAAATGAGTGCTTTATTACAAAATATACATATTTTACTTACTTAAACAGTCTTGCGAGTGGTTCAGGGAGACTCATTGTTAATGTATCTCCTACACTTGTACGATTTAGAATAATAGCCAATAGATAGTCGTTTATCGCTTATTAATTTTATCAGAAACTAAATTTTAAAAATTCAATCTGTAGTAGTGGAAATAAAATGGAGCAGTAGAAAGTCCAATTAGTTATTAACGTAAAAATTAACGTGTTAGCGACTTTTGTACCACCAAATTCCAAATGTAAACTTTGATTAGATTAATTCTATATCTTTATTGACTTGAATTATTAAATCGGTAAATAAATAAGACATTAATGGAATATTTAACCAGTCTGTGGTCTATCGCTATGACCTACCTAAGTCGTAATATGATTGGTTAAAAACTAGTGATGAGTGGTGACGGCCAGTTAATCGTCGATTCGTTGATATTAAATATTTTAATTTAATTCTTATAACAAAGTTTTTAAAGTTTATGAACGTAGTGACACATTTAATGTGTTATTTGAACTACTTATTTCATTTTTCAATGTTGCCACCATGTAATAAAAAAGAAAGTGAAAGATTTTTCTTAAGGTAGCCTTCTCCAAGTGCGTGAGAGAAAGAGAGAGACATCCGAGAGATAGATATACACCACGGTCAATAAACGATACGGTTACATCAATCAGCAGCTTTAGGACGAGAGAGACGCGGGGGGCGGAAAATCGAATGAAAGAGACAGACATATCTGATTTCCGTGCAAAAGACAGAGACAAAGATGCCTGTAGTGTCTACAGGTGACGTAGGCTGTAGACCCTACCGGAATCTTTGTCTCTGTCTTTTGCACGGAAATCAGATATGTCTGTCCCTTTCATTCGATTTTCCGCCCCCCGCGCCTCTCTCGTCCTAAAGCTGCTGATTGATGTAACCGTATCGTTTATTGACCGTGGATATACACTACTGTATTAAATGTTAAAGGTTCTTTTTCCTAGTCGCGAAATTCGCTACTTTTAAGCGAAATGTTATAAAAACTAATTCAAATATATTCGCGGCGGGAAATCTGAACTTTATTGCGGCGAGAAGCTTGGAGATTCATAAATTAAAAAAGATGGATGTTGATCAAAGGTGTATATTGCTTTGAAATATAAAATTATTCATATTCCTTATATATAAAGCTCTGCATGTTATATATTTGGCATTTACGCCACAAAAAAAGAGTGAAAGTGTATAAGAAAAAGGCATTTTGAGTGACAAAAATATTTTTGCAAAGAAATGAACAAGGGGACTTCCACAATTAAATATTAGAAATGCGTGTGAGTGATGCACCCAAATATCTAAATTATATGAGAATGACTTCATGTCAATTTGAAATACTTTTGCAAAAAGTGGGTCTAAAATATATCACAAAGAGGACAAAATTCAAGTTGTTAGGTTAGAATGTTAGATTTTATCGCGAAAAAGTTGAAAATAGTTCAACTTTTTTGCAACATCGCAAATGCGTTAAAACGAATTTCGCATTGTGTGAGTATAGGACAAAATAAAAAATATGTTAAATAGCGAAATTCGCTAAAAACTTGCGAATTTAGCGACTATGAAAAAGAGCCTTAAGTGTTGATTCTCACGATACTTTCCGACTCTGTTTGGTTCGGTCAAATTCGTAAAATTTTCTTAGCACGATCATGCATAATAATTGTCGTTCTTATTTTATTTTATTATTATTATTTTTTTGGTTAAATAGTAAAAAAAGCGTAATTATTATTTAAGATGTACCTAAAATTATAAATGAAATAACGGAAATAAGCCTTTTAAAAGACATTAAAATCAGAGATAACGGACTAAATGGCAATAATTAACTGAGCAGGGATGGTATTTTTGTAGTAAAAACATGAATTAGAATTATTCCAGCAAACACATACAATAAAACGTCTGTCGAAACGCGATTTAATGTTGGAAACGATGGCATCAAAACATTTAATGCCAATATAATAATTTATGTATGTATCAACGTCGGTACAGCGAAGGCATTTAGCTAGTTTAACTAGCTAATTGCTTTAACTGTAGCGATGTGTGCTATTATCATATATTTGTACATAAATAGAGTTTTTACTTATATTCATATGCAAATTATTATGATTTGACCCGAAGTCACCGTTAGTTAGCATTTTTGAACAAGTTTTATATTAGAAGATGGTGAACAGCTTCTACAAATTGCTGTTTGGAATAACTTAAAGTTCCACACTTGATACTTCTTCTGTCTGAATTTGGCTCAGTTGTAGTAGTTCGCACCAAATTCTACTCCTTCCTACTTCCTCTAACACTTTGGAATGGTTCACGGTCAATAAACGATACGGTTGCATCAATCAGCCGCTTTATGACGAGAGAGACGCGGGGGGCGGGAAATCGAATGAAAGAGATAGACATATCTGATTTCCGTGCAAAAGACAGAGACAAAGATGCTTGTAGTGTCTACAGGTGACGTAGGCTGTAGACCCTACCGGAGTCTTTGTCTCTGTCTTCTGCACGGAAATCAGATATGTCTGTCTCTTTCATTCGATTTCCCGCCCCCCGCGTCTCTCTCGTCCTAAAGCTGCTGATTGATGCAACCGTATCGTTTATTGACCGTGGGAATGGTTATAGTAGTTCTCACTTTTTTCTTCTTCTATCTGAATTTAACAGTAGTTATAGTAGTTAGCGTCAAATTCTACATCTTCCTATTTCTCTAACAGGTTGGAAAGATTAGTAGTTTTCGTTTGATTCTTCTTCTTCGATCAGAATTTGACAGTGTTATAGTAGTTCACGCAGAATACTACTTCTTCCTATTTATTTAACACTTTGGAATGATTAGTAGTTCCCAATTGATTCTTCTTCTGTATGAATTTGGCACGTTTCTAGCACTAATACTTTCAAAAGAAGATGAACAGTTTTTTCCACAAATTGCTGTTTGGAATGGTTACTGGTTCAGCATCACGACATCTATCGAGGTTGCCTGTTAGTAGCATATATCAGCCTCGCCCAAGCTCCTGTTCCCATTAGCTCTTTAGTGATATCAGCCTAATGTCAACGTCGTATCTTTTATAATATTAACACAGCACGAGAGTTTAAATTCGAATAGGTTCAAAAATCCATTTTTTTCCTCGTGCATGGGAAATGTTCGTGTACGATCTACTGTGCGCGAATTTATATTCGATTAACTTCCTGAATTATCGCCCAGATCAGTAATTTCTTATTTATAATAGTAGCTATTTATTAATATTACATATTTCATTTTATCACAAATAATATTTATTAAAAAGCGCAGCGGCATGACTAGCAAGCTGAGAAGTGAACTTAGCTAACAAGTAACAACTGAGAACTGAAGGCTGTTGACCCCACGTGATCAGAGACCTTTAATAGAACGTTTATGAAAGGGACGAAGGGTCTGAACATGAATACTAGAGACAAGGATAACGCACGCCGTACTTTCAACATGTCCGTGAAACTGAAAGAAAGAAGCGCCCGGGGCGATATTTTACTGCCGGTGATTAAATCACCGTGATTAGGAAATCACCGATAGCAACAGTGACGAAGGAAACAAAGTCACGGCGATTAGTGATTTTTAAAGCGCATGATAATTACCCAAAATTGTCAATGGTAGCAAAAGAAAAACTGTGTGCGCTAGCAACTTCCATGCCATTTCCGTGATTATCTTAAAAGCTGGACAAATACTTATACAGAAGAAGCCGATTAAACGACAAAAAAAAACAAAGATGTTATTTTTAAATATAAATTATGAATCCTGTTCTAAGTTCTAATACTTTTAACTCATAAGCTTAAAATTTTTATTTTTTTATGTGCTTAGTATTTATATATTTATTTTTTATTATACAAGTTGTTGCTATAAATAGTAAAATGTATTCACGTATATTTCCGTATCCCATTATTTATGCAGAGCAACGATATATGCCAAATCACGGCGAACTTATATCAAGCTCGCAGATTGCGTTCACTTTCAGTCTAAACCGCTATCGTAGTCGTCACTGTTTAAAACGCAGTGCAGATACGTAATGTAAGCAGGTCACGGCAAACTTATAACAGTTTAGGGCCAGTTGTACGAACTAAGTTGAACCAAGTTCAGCTTGAACCAAGATTAAAAGCCATGGTTACGATTATTGTAACAATCGTAACCTTGGCTTTTGATCACCGTGATTCAAAAATAGCAGTCACTGATCACGGAGTGATTGAAAAATCGCGATATCGCTCATCACTACCCGTTATAGGTGGCGTAGTTCTTATTAGCACACTGGAACGCGAGCTGCTCATTGGCTAATGACATTTTTGCTAGTGTTGCTAGCGCCACCTGGATTCTTCATATTTTGCGGATCGGTTTTCATCGGAATTCCCATAAACATCCGTAATCCTCGTCTTTATTATTCATGGATCTGAACCACGGTGTATTAACCCTGGTCCGAACATAAATTATAAAGACAAGGATTACGGACGCTAATAGGAATTCCGATGAAAACCGATCCGCAAAATGTGAAGAGCACAGGTGGCGCTAGGAACACTAGCAGCAATGTCATTAGCCAATGAGCAGCTCGAGTTCCAGTGTGCTAGTGAGAACCGCGCCACCTATAACGTGCACTTCTTTAGTATTCATGGTCTGAACTAGTGATGAGCGATATCGCGATTTTTCAATCACTCCGTGATCAGTGACTGCTATTTTTTAATCACGGTGATTTTAAACAGTGACTGCGATCGCAGTTTAGTGCAAAAATCTGTAAACTGTTATAAGTTTGCCGTGACCGGCTTACATTACATATCTGCACTGCGTTTTAAACAGTGACGACTACGATCGCGGTTTGGACTGAAAGTGAACGCAATCTGTGAGCTTGATATAGGTTTGCCATGATTAGGCATATATCGCTGCTCTGCATAAATAATAGGAAACGGAAATAAATGTGAACATATTTTACTATTTATAGCAACAATCTGTGTAATAAACAATAAATAAATTAATATATAAATACTAAACATATAAATAAATAAAAATTTTAAGCTTATGAGTCAAAAGTATTAGAACTTAGAACATGATTCATAATTCACATTTAAAAATAACAACTTCTTTATTTTTTTGTCGTTTAACCGGCTTCTTCTGTCCTTAAGTACTTGTCCAGCCAACTTTACAAAATAATCATTCGCATATGGCACGGAAGTTGCTAGCACACACAGTTTTTCTCTTGCTACCTTTGACGATTTTGGGTAATTATCAAGCGCTATTAAAATCACTAATCGCCGTGACTTTGTTTCCTTCGTCACTGTTGCTATCGGTGATTTCCTAATCATGGTGATTTAATCACCGGCAGTAAAATATCGCCCATCACTAGCTGAACGTATAGTGAAAACCAACTTTTAGTCTGAAGGGGAACGGAATATGTTTTGGGGTTTTTAACGTTTGCATTACAATAGATTTCAGAAATACCAACCTCAAAATACAACTATAAAAACAATGATGGCTGGTCGTTATTGTGGTGAAAATTTTCAATAATATTTTATTTTCCAACCCGACAATGGAAAATGGGATCGTACACGAAGAACTTGATGAAAATGAAATTGAAATAGAAGAGAACGAAGAGATTAGTGCAAAAAGATGCAGACTACCTCGCAGACAAACAGTGCAATCGAAAAAATTCTGTGCCAAAGAAGAAAGAAATGCATCTATAAAAAAAGTAAATAAACATAATTTGAAAAAAAAATTGAATTTAATAAGAATTATTTTATTTGCAGGTTTCTACAATACTACAGAAATTGGAAACGGAGAGAACTCTAGAAGAAAATCAAGTCTTGTTAGAATGCTCCGATGCAGTGGAGGAAGTTCAAGAGAGGTGGAGAAAAAGAGATGAGGCTAAAAGAAGACTTGAGGAATTTGAGGATCCTCAAGAAATATTGAATGAGAAGTGCCAAATGCTTGCTCAAGCTGTTGCTCAATCACAACATCTGGTGGTATACACAGGTGCGGGAATTAGCACAGCTGCTCAAATTCCTGATTATCGTGGAACCAACGGTATTTGGACCAGACTTCAGCAAGGAAAAGATATCGGGTATGTCAATTTTTCTACAGAAAAATGTGATGAACTTATGTAGGGGATGACCCTATCTTTGTTATTTAAATATAGTATTTTACGATTGTGCATAAAATTCCTACAATTATGATGCATCACTGTGTAGTTGTTTGTGTCCAAAGGTATTGTCAGTGTCACTTAAGAGCAAAGAAATTCATAATTTGCGCTCTGCAAAAAAAAATAAGAAAATAGTAACACTTGCAGTACCTAAAGATTATTACTGTGTTGAATATTTAAGCATTTTGTTTGCTATGTATGTTCCACCTTCATAGTAGAATTGAAAAGGCTAGATCAGGACAAGTTTTGTTTTCTTATTATGTGTTGATATCTTTCTTTTTTAATAATAATAATAATAAGTTTATTAACCAATTTAGATACATTTAAGTACATTTGGTAAGTCAGGTAGAATAAATATATATAAAGTAATCGTTATTTTTTGTCTTAAGGAGTTATTTCAGCATATGTATCACAAGAAAACAAACACTGTGAATATAAATATTAAACTAATATTTTATGTGGCAGAAACTCGGGCAGAAATTAGTAGTGTAGTCTACAGCAGAAGTGTGCACATTTTCAAAACCTGCATAACTTATTTATTAGGCATTCCAATGTTATGTCATTTGACGATTACAATGGCATTTGGATGACAAACTGATCTTTATTTAAAATGTTAATTAGATAAATCCAGATATTCTACATTAAATTTAATTCATAAAAATGTAATTGGTTCTAAAAAAAGAATTATCAAACGAACCCCATTCTGGCATGATGCAATTTAGACATCAATGATAAATGTACTGTTATATGCACTTTTAGGACAAACAAAAGAGCAGTTTTTCAACTTGTTACTGCATAACAGACATTTTAACTAAGAAAAGCGTAGAACACATGCATGTAGCACAGAAAATGTGATAATCAGATTCAATTTTTGTATAGGACGCTTTTTCTTAGGACAGCGGAATACTTCTACCGTACTGAGAATTTTCTGAGGATTCCAAAAATGATTAATAATGTATCAGCATCTTCCATGCCTTGTTTAACTATAAAGTTTTCAGCTTCAAATTTGTTCTTTTACGTTCTATAAGGGATGTAAGAGCGGGCCAATTTGTATCTGCGTTAGAAATTTTTTACCACTCTAACTTCTTATGCCGCTAAAATATACCATTGGAAATATTAATGTGTAACTTATTTGTCTTCAAAATTGTTTGCGCAACAAGAAAATTGTATATTATGAGAAATATGTCAAAATTGGAATTAAAACCATATTTTTGTGTTAATTTTGCCGTGGTAAGTACATTTTTTGACGAATTCGAAAAATTGACCTAACTGTGCGACGCTCTAGTGGCGAAACCATTCAGCCCACAAAAAAAAGCTTTTGAGATTTGGAATGTATAGAGAATTTCTTCTCTGCTGGTACTGCAATCCATCTATGAAGTCTTGGCTTCTTCGAGCTTCTACATCCATCCATCTCTATCCCTTGCTGACATCTTCCAGTTTCTCATACCGAGTTTTCTTGCGTCCTCCGAAACGCCGTCCCCCCACTGTAACTTTGGCCTTCCTCTTCTCCGATGTCCCTCAGGAATAGCAGAGTTTGAGTCCTTCATGCGCCCATCATTACCTGCCCACCTTAGCCGTAAAAAATGTATCTCTCTTTAATCTAGTATAGAAATATTTTTTTCAAAAGTGTACTGCACTTTTTTGTATTTTTTAGATTCCGGCAAAAAATTTTAGTCGCAAAAAGTGACTGAAAACTGTATCTCAAGGCTTATTAATCCCACCAATTTCCAAAACTCCCACAACCTTTTTTCTACACCTATTTCCTGGACTGATAGGTTTATCGTCACTCATCCATGTCTTATAGAAAACTTTGATGTTAAAGTTTCAGTGGACTACTACAAGTCTTTTTCCCGTATTCATGATTTATAAGAACACCGGCTTTTATGAATCGGTTCCAGCTTCTGCCTTGTTTTACTATGCCATTAATTATAACGCTTGTAAAAATTTATTTCTCTTCAATATCTCACTAAAAATAACAAACAAGTACTTATATATTTAATGATTCTGAATTCACAGGAATAATATAAAAATAGTTTATTATGACAAACAATTTCTAATTTATGTGTATTTTTTTCTTTTAAGTATGTGTGTGGCCCATTGCTATTTTTCCAGGTATCATCATTATATTGAAAAGTAAACTTAGAACGGTTATGGATTTAGGCCAACAGGAGAAAAATCAATAAAATCTGTGATTCATAATATATATAATATATACTGTTATTAGCAGATAGTAACTAGGTATTAGGTTTCATGATGTTACATATTCGATAACAGCAATGTGCATAAGAGTAGGAGATAGATAGATTTTTCTGCGGAAGCAAGAGAAAACAAGTGACAGCATCTAAACCAGAGCAATTCCAGTCAAGTTGTTGTTACCACTTCGTGACATTTTCGTCAAGTTTCCAGAAAATAACTAATAAAGTTACTTCTCCAGAATATAGAAACTGCTGAAAAATTGTTCCTCATTTTGGTCTACAAACATAATATAATTGTTTCTATTTTGTATCAGTGACTGGTGACAAAACACTTTAACGATAGTCCGTAATACATTACGAGGAAAAATACGAAAAAAAATTTTTAAGATCCATGTACCTAAAAAAGCATGGGACATATCCTCTTTTAATATCATATGAACACCAAAGAATAGAATTTAATGTAACTCTCTTAAGCAAGCGTCGTGAAAATGTTCAAATTTTGTACGTACCTAATGTTAGATTAAGAGTTAGAGATAATGTATTCAAAATATTTAATGTAAATTCCCCTACTGAGAATTGTTTAATTACTGTCAATAATTTTTTAAAAACCTGTGATATAGATATTTTTGATGCTAATAAAAATAGGCTATACTCCCATCTGTGACAAAATATTCTTTTGTCGTTAGGTTGATATATTTTTGTAATATTGTATATATACATATATTTGTTTTTAATTTTTTTCTCTTTGTATATGTCAGATTTTTACATAACACTATACATGTAAGTGGACTCTGTTTATATGCAATATAAATAAAATAAATAAAAATAAAATATCAAAAAATCAGTTGCCGTACAGGAATTTATGATCTTATTGCCCAAACGCAGGAAATCGTTTATTTATATTTATAGTTACCATCATTTTTAAACGGCACAATTTTTAAAAATTATTGTATGTGTTGAATAATATTTTAGAATCGATGCCGTACATTTTGCAATGATCTTGCACCTTACGGGTCTAGAGAATGCGCCCGGGATTTCTCACCCTGTAACCACCAAATATATACGTCGTTGCTGAATAATGAGTCTATGAAAGAATACAAATCAAATTGTACAAACACCGTCCAGTATTAAATTATCTATATACCTGGAAGAATTTTTGAAAAATCAAAAAATTCTTCTGGCTTCCGGTCCCGTTATTTTTGTACAGCAGTAGGTTCTAGGTGATTATTTTTTTATGAAATATTAACATGAGGAATGCCATACAAGAATATTTTGTCTGAAGAGTGCATTTTCAGATGGAAAATTCAATTTACGCGTGTACTCAACTGCACCACCCAAAAGTGACGGCATAGTGCATAAAGTTATGGTTTCATATACCAGCATCGTACTGAATATAATTCATGCTGGCTTAAATATTACGATGGGCTTGTAGTCTATTACCTTTTGCTTAACTTTTTTATTAGTTGGTTTAGATAATGTATGTTATAATACTTTTATTCTTGTTTGTTATTCACTGTCCTGTGTATTAAAATAAAATAGGAATTAGAGGCCAGTTAAATGGCTGGATAGAATCATTTTTAAAAAATCGCAAGGTATTTGTTAAATTAGATGATAGTACCTCTCACAGTCGGGAAATGAATCTCGGTGTTCCACAAGGAGCGGCGCTATCTCCATTACTATTTACAATTTTTATCAATGACCTAGATGCACATATGAGGAACCCAGACTCACTCCTAGTCATGTTCGCTAATGATGTAAGTTTACTGATATCAGCCACATCTCTAGAGACTCTTCATAAAAACGCAACGAATCTACTCATCAGATTCGAGGAATGGTGTATTAGAAATAAATTAATAGTTAATGTATCTAAAACCACATATATCACATTTCATAAAAAAAAAGTAATAGGACCAATAAAGCTTCTCATAAATCAAAAAATAATATCACCATCAAAACATACTAAGTTCCTAGGCATTACAATAGATGAGACACTCTCATGGTCAAATCATATTGACAATGTTGTGAGTAAACTCAACAGTGGATATTTCGCCATTAGAAACCTCAAATCCTTTTTAGATCGAAAATATCTGATTAATGTTTACTATGCATTAATTTATCCACATCTAAAATACTTAATTATATATTGGGGACAGGGAACTGATTGGAACAGAGTCTTTATTTTACAAAAACGAATTATAAGAATAATTTTTGGGCTATCACCAAGAGAGTCTTGTAAATCTACTTTTAAAGATAACAAAATATTAACTTTACCAAGCATCCTCATATTAGAAGCAGTAATGTTCACCAAGCTAAAGCCACAGTTATATAGTCAGAGGAATGATATTCACAACTACACTACACGAAATAACACAAATATTCAAATAGACCAGTTCAACCTAAGTACTTTCAAAAAAAGCCCAAAATACACCTGTAGCAATATATATAATAATCTCCCTCGGCCGTTAAAAGAGTTAGGTAGAGCTAAACTTAAAAAAAAATTACTAGAGTTACTTCAAAACGAAGCTTATTATTCACTAGGTGAGTACTTTGATCAGGCGCACAGGTGGAATTAAATTTTTTTTTTTATAAAATACTATTTTGTATATTTACCTTATATGTTATTGTCATTATATTACAAAATTATATTTAAAATTATTTTACTTTATGTTTTACTTAGTGTCAATGTGTCAATGTCTCCACAGTTTACAATTACTAATTTGTGACATTTCATATCCAATGTATTTTGGCAATTGGGTTGTTGCACTAAGTTAAAATTTGAGGAGAATCTATGTTAAACAATAACAATTATTCATAAAAAATCATTAGAAACATGTAGAAGTTGAAAAGAAAGTATTAATTACAAAAATACATGCATTTAAAACGGAGATGACATAATAACGGCAGTCTGTAGAGAAGTTAGTTATAAAACGACGAGAAACGGGTTAATTTAGAAACTCGCTGATAACGACGGAGAAAAAAGACAATCACGACAGTTTAATCTGACATTATATTTAACGTCAAATTCAACTGACATTCATAGGTTACAATTCGGTATAGTTTAACAGCATCTAGTTATGGATAAATATAAGTACAGATAGTGTTTTCTGCCGTACTGTGTAAAATAATACCACCAATTCACCAGAAAAACTGTTGTGTTCCAATAATAAACGCTGAATGTACGTAATGAATGATTCAAAACCACCAGAGAAGGACCAAGTCTTCTTATTGTGGAGACCATTTCAATGTCAAGTAAAGTAACAAATTACAATGTATTCTAAGCGTTTTATTTGTGGTAAGTTGTATCTTAATGTAGGAATTTGATTTTTAATATGGGTTTATGTTGTAGGAAAAACGGCCGCATTACAAGACTTGTGCGACATTCTAGCTGTTACAAATTTAAATTACCCGCCAAACTGGTGGATAAAACAGGGTGTATTACTGTATTCTTAACGGCTGTAGATTAGAATGTTATTCATGCTTTGACTTCCTAAAAGGAGGGAAATGGCTTTAATCTGCTTTTATATATTTTATCTAGTTTATGTTGGAATAAAGTGCAGTTGTTTTTGTTAGCTATTGATTATTTGTGAAGCTCCCTAGACTAGGATGATCAATAAATTAAGAAAGGAAATTTAAAAACTCGCCGTTGAAAAATTATATGAAACAAACTGTGAAAGTCGTCTAAAGTCGGTGAACACAAACACAATCAGTCGGAAATGGCTACGAATGCGTTGGATTGTAGTTATAAATGCCCTTTGAATTATGTGTGTTATAAATACATATCATTGTTTATTGCTTAGGTAGATACTAGCATAAAGTATACTATTATATATATTATTTTTTGTTATAATACAGACCTTTCTTGATATCTTCGTAAGTCTTCATTCTGACTCTTCTTAGAAGTGAGTATCAATGGATAATAAATAATTTTGTTTTTTTCAGTTAGATACGCATGTATATAGTTAATAGAAAATAAAACAATGAAAAGGAAATATTTAATAAAATACAAAGTATAGTTAACAAATTCATCTAAATTAAATAATAAAATACATATTAGACATATTAATAAGATAAGATAGAGGAAGTTCTTGCAGAAATTACAATAGTTTGTACTGTCTATAGCAGCTGTAACGTAAGTACCTTGCAGCTTTTGGACTTCCAACCATTGCAATGTCAAAACGATTGTCTCTTTTTAAAAATTCGCTGACCATAAATATATCTACCGCAAGTAGAATGTCAGAATTAGCTTTTACAGATATACTGCCTTAGTCGTTTTGTAAAAAAATATTAACAAAAACTGCAAACATCAATCACTGCTAGCTAAACGTCAAATTTGCTTTTGACATATGAGGTTATTTTCTTTCTTGTCAGCAATGTCAACTTATTCGTCTTCATCTGTTCTGCTTATAAGTTCACATCTAACTGCCATTATGATGTCACTACCGTTTTCGCGGCACATTCAAATAGTCGAAGTTTAACAATTTTTTAAAATATGTTGCGCTAAGAATTTTTCTTCCAAATTAAATATATAACTAAATTAACTCCTCCACTACTATATTTCACCATTTTTGAAAATTCGTCAACAACCCAATTGAAATAAAGCATATTATTATTATTATTATTATTATTTCTGTAGTTTATCAATTTTCAATATTTGCCCTATGTTGTCTATGTATTTTGACACCAATTAGTCATTATTATTATATTATATAAGTATATAATTTTCTTTTTTTTTTTTTTAGTGATCATGACTTGAGCCTTGCAGAACCAACATTTACGCATATGGCACTGTCAGAACTGTACCAAAAAAATATATTAAAATATGTGGTTTCTCAGAACTGTGATGGACTCCATTTAAGATCAGGTTTGCCGAGAACTGCCCTATCCGAATTACACGGTGATATGTACATAGAGGTGTGCAAAAACTGCAAGCCACATAAGGAATATTGGCGGCTGTTTGACGTAACAGAAAATACCGCAAGATATTCACACAAAACGTCGAGACGTTGTTATACATGTAACGAACCACTTGTAGACTCGATAGTTCATTTTGGTGAACGGGGCAGCTTACAGTGGCCTTTGAACTGGTCGGGTGCCTGCAAAAATGCAAAAAAAGCAACTACCATCTTGTGTTTAGGGTCCAGCTTGAAGGTTTTAAAGAAATATCCATGGCTTTGGCAGATGGACAAACCTGCGAGAAAGCGTCCAAATTTGTATATCGTGAATCTACAGTGGACACCGAAGGATGATGTTGCTAATGTAAAAATAAATGGCAAGTGTGATGAGATTATACAGAAGGTAATGGACCTGTTGGGAATCAAGGTCCCTGCATATAATAAGTTGAAAGACCCAATATATGCACATGCCACAGGATTGCACAAGTGCGAATTGCATACGACCACTCAACCGTTTTTGAAGAACGAGCTTAAAGTGGAGAAAACGGAAAGAAATCATGAAGTACAAAATGAATTTAATAATAAAGACTGTACAATAAATAATAATTCTGATCTCAATAGGAGTCCAGTGAAGAGGTTAACTTCAGAAAACTGTGATAATAGCAATAAGGGTGTACGGCAGTGTCTTCCGATAAAGAAAAATAATTCTACTTCAAACATGTTCTCTATTGATAGCCTGTTACAACCCGATAGTGTTCATCACCCTGTAACCAAGTACACGATACCTCAACTAAATGCACCAAACTATTTTAATAGCATTTTGAGGCCAGAGTTGTCACTTTTTGGTTATAATTTGCTTCACCAGCAAATGTTAGGTGCCTATTCGGATTTTTTTTTATATCCATATCAAACTAGTTTCTTATATCCAGGTCTACATAGTATTATAAATCCGATGCCTACGTATAAAGAAGAAGTCCTAATGCCTAAGCAAGAAATCATAGAGAAAGTTGAACCTTCATGTGAATTTTGTGATAAACATTTTAATTCCGAATCGTGTTTATTTTATTTGAAAACAGAACCAGTATTTATTAATCAACAGTTTAGGTTTAGTAAGGTAGAACAAAGGAATAAGGCGAATGTTTGCGTGTGTTGTGATTATTCTACAGACGAGGATGATTTGAATTACGTTAACAGTTTAAATGATAACAGTGTTCATGATGGTCAAATTAAGAGTAAAATACAAGCGGGATGGTTCGGGAAAGGTTACAAGAAATGTCGACGCCCAAAAAGGAAGTCCGTATGAACAAATTTTAACTTTTGTTTCAGTATTACGTTTTTAATTTTTTTTACTTTTTAACCCTACGACTGTCCACTATGTTTAAATTTTATATTTATTACTGTGTTTTTTTATGTATGAAAATCAATAAATAATGTGTTATAAGTTAGTGTCGAGTTATTCTTAAGCCTTCTAAAACGTATCAGCAATGCAAGAATTGGATTAATCATAAAATTTCCTATAATAAATTTTAAATATAAACATAAATTACATTTGGCAAATACGTAGAACACAGTGAAATGCATTGAAGAATGAATCATGAAAACACGCAGACAGGTCTCGTAATGCAGTAACTATGAAAATGAACAAAAGGACATGAGACGCATGATGGCAACATAAACTTTTGAAATGGTAACTAAATTATTTTTTCTCATTTATAGTTTTTGTATGTAATATTGACAACAAAAAATTGTGTTACAGTGGTTTGAGGCAAGTCCAAAAGGCATTTCATAAAATAATTTTTTAGTAGTTGCTGCTTATACAGCGTGATCTACCATGATTGCGGAAAATAAAATGGTGTACTAGTCTTCAATGTGGGAAAGCCCCTGGAAAATTTTAGAGTGTTCTGAGGTAATTTAGTATATTAAATTATTTATAAATTTGCGAAGATACACTACTGTCGATCTCAAAATTCTTACGCTACCATGTGTTTACATCTTAGAATGTTTACTTTATATTAAACGAAACATCAATATGTTTTCTACACACGCGCAGACTCATGAGTATCTCACTAGAAATAGAAACAATGTAAAACAATCCTTTCTCCGTCTAACAAAGTCTAGAGATGGCATGGGCTACTATGATGTCAAATTTTTCAATATGCTACCTGACCAGGTGAAAGCCTTAAATTTGAATGCATTCAAAGTGCTAATAAAAGTACTTGAAAAGAAAGACTTTCTATAATTTAAATGAATACCTCCAAAACGACTTCTCAGATATGCTTTTATTGTAATTTTAAAGTTCCAGGTAGCAAAGGCACGTGAAAATGACGTGAAAAAATGGTCAGGACTGACGAGTTAGATGACTTAAATGAAACGTGAAAATGACTTCCTAATGTCTCAGACGAATGTCTTATGCTAGACGTTAATTTGACGTTTTTTTCAGGTTATATTTGGTAATCCCCCCACAGGTTTTTAGTAATAGAAACATATAAAACTACATACTAGTTAGTAGTCTACTTGATAAAAATAAAGTAATTAATGCATAAATAAGTTTTGTCCTATGAATTTGTTTGTTAGCCATCCGTATATATTATTTACATTAACATATCTTATTATCTAATATTGTTTACCATCACTCCAATTTTTTTCTCACAAGGGTTGCCTGCAAATTATAATGTTTATTAAGTTATTAAATTCATTTTTACTTACCTTTACCAATTGCGGTGGGTAGGGGTTGAACCTACATGTCTCCCGTTGTCCGTATTACAGTACTGACTCTTCTACCAACTGAGCTATCTTAGTGATTGTTATTTGGGATGCTAAAAGCAGTATTTATGGTGATGTGTACGAAGTCTTTATTATGTGAAATTGAATTTCTAGCCTTATTTAAAATATATGAAAATCTTTCAGGTTCTCTTTTTTTTTCTATTTTTTTACGTGTTCCCAAACCTGAATTTTTCGAGTTACTAGTATTTTTATGCATTTATAATTATTAAGAAGAACTTATTTAATTTAATTAAACTGTCACCAGTGTCACCTGAGAAGTACGAGTACTTGTTGAACAACGTAATTATTACATTAATTCAGTGGCGGTTCTTTAAAAAAAAAATGTTTATTTTAAGAATTTAAGTTTTAAATTGAAGTACTTATACAAACCTGGGAAAAGTGTTGGAGAAAAAACGGTAAAGGTATAATATCATCTACAACATAAATAGAATATTTAATGGTCTAAAACAGACCTAAAATTGAAAAGAAGTATATTCGTACATTGGTTTTATAAGCAATTACCTTAAAAAAAAAACAACTAAATTTTTTTTCGCAATTATTTTAACAAAAAAAAAGACCCAATGAGCAGGGGTCGAACCGCGGACCTCGTGTCTTGCAAGACGACTCTTAACCCACTCAACCACTAACTTCTGTTCGAATTCTTGCTTAAAGACTTTATAGTGGAACAAGCAACGGCTAGATTTTGCTTTTTAATGAATTTTAATCTAATTTTATTATTAAAAGTACTCGATATCATCACAAATAAAGTGCCGAATCTTTGCAAACTTTTTCGAATATAAATTATTTTGGATATTGTTCAAAAACATTATCCTCGAATAAAAACGCCAATATACTTATCCCTCACAACACGGTTTATTTTTTTTAAACTTTACACTCTGCTTACAATAACAAAATGCCATCGTCGATCTTTAGCGCACTGACGTCTTTTTGACCAGAATCACCAGATTTTGACCTCATTATAACGTACCCTTGCTACCTAGGGTGTTTTACTATTGTAACTGTTGTATTTTAATTGCATTTAATTTTTAATTGCTAATTTTAAACTTAGTCTAGATTTTTTTTTCTTAATAAAATGTTTTTAGTTACTACCTATGGATAGATATCTAATTTCTTTATGTCCCTGTGGGGTACTTCTATGTGACATGTGTAAACATTTATATGTATTAGCACCAATAAATCATTATTATTATATTATTACTGATGTTGAGTAGGTCAGTATTAAGGCGACGAATTTACTTCTTAAAGAACATATTGGAGTTGTTTACATTTCCTTAATTGGCATAAAAACTGAAGCCGACGAGTGCGGTCAAAGCACAGATCAAAGTGCCGCGTTTTTTGCTTTTGGTCAAACAATCAGGACACCGGTGTGTTATTGACAGGTTTAACTAAATATCTCTTATATCTGCTTGTTTCAAAGTTCACTACCATAGGGACAATGTATTTTCGATTTATTTTGCTATTTTTGTAGTGTGATTTGATTAAAACCAAAAAGTCACTTCTACCCTCTCCAGCTTTGCTGTCAATAGTGTCAATCCCAAGTCTGATAAAGTGATATAGTCGTACCGCGTTACGTCAGATTGGTTAAAGTCATTGGCGGCGCATTTCTACAAAACGATAAGGTCATTTTTTTAACTCCTTTTGGTGGGGACAATTTACTGTTAAATTTTCTGCATGTCATGGTAGATCACGTTGTAAAGGGTGAATCTTAAAACTAATGATTAATAATTTTTATAAGTTAAAACCATAAATAAGATGCAATAAAATAATTTAAATATGTAAAAAATGTAGGGAGAAACAGATAAGTAAATTGCTGTTGGCCTTAATAGTCCAAGATCCCAGAGCCGCCAGACCTACGTCATTTTAGCAAAGCTAATATTTTGACAACGAATAGTATAATATCTAGTTAAGAACGTATGCGTATTTGCTAGCTTGAAAGCGGGGCGCTTTTGCAGGAAACAGCTACAAAAGGTACATAAAAAGTTTTCTGTCCTACGTTAAAGTATGATAACTGATTTATTTTTCAAGTGACAGGCTAACGACATGGTGTAAGCATCAACCTCCGAATCTTAAGGTCCGAGGTTCGATCCATGAGCGTTCTCAGCTTTTTTTTTCAACAGATATTAGCTTAAGGTGGCGATTACCAAGAAAGGGACAACCAATAGGAAAATATTTATTATTTTTGGCCATAACTTTTTTCTTAGTACGTATATTTGAAAAAAAAACTGGGAACACTGACCGTTGAGTCCCCTTCTTTTACATAATCTAAATGATCTACTTCATAATCTATATAAATGATCTACCAATTATTTTTAACAAAAATGTAGCAGTTATGTATGCCGATGACACAACATTTGGAATTAGCAATAAAAAAGGTGAGGATTCAATGACAGTCCTTGGGGAGTTCGTAGTTAGAGCTAAAATCTGGTTTAATACAAACCAGCTTGTTCTAAATGATGTTAAAACCAAATCACTTGTTTTTGAGACTAGACTTTGATTCAATGCAGATACCAACCATGACGAACTCTTTACCAAATTCTTAGGAGTATATAGATGTTAGACTCACTTGGCAGGAACATATCAATCAACTCTGCAAACGGCTAAATAGTGCAGTTTATGCTATACGTAAAGTAAGCAGGGTGAACTGCTGTTAGCATCCTCAGTATGTACGGTCACATTTAAATGTACAAGTTTGTTTTACAAATTGATGTCTTCGATTCATCGACTGAAATCGCAGCCTGAACTTCTAACTGGGTAGCATCTTCGGATACAGATAAATTTAGACTTCATTTAAATACTTTTATATCTTTAGGTAGACGGTTATAAAGATGCATAGTGTGGTCCCTTTTTAGTCAAGGATAAAGTATGCCGGGGTAATTGTAATCATAAGCTCTTCTCTTGAAATATTTATGCCAAGTTAGATTATGTTCAAATTTACCTAGAGGTGCTTCCTCAAAAAAATAAAAATACACTGGAAAATTTAAATTCCGGCTAAAGTTAGGTATTATATCATAAGTTATGACTTAGATATAATGCTAATTAAATCTTTAAAAGACGTATTAATAATTCCTAGGACAAAATTGTTTAATGAATGTATAAAGGCGGCTACAGACGTAACTGCATACTTGAACGGTATGCATGCACAAGTTTATTGTACAAGTAAACTGGAACGTGTGTTTTATAGCACTTGCACAAGTATTGTGATTGTACAAGTGACATGAGACTTGATGAAATTCTATATTGTATACTTGTACATGTTGGGTTTGCACAAGTATACTTGCGTGTGTATGGCAGGTCGGCAGACTTGTGTAAACATGTGCCGTTATTGCTGGTCTCATTATTGTATTTCTTCTTTGAATCAACGAGGTGACAAGTGATAGAAGTGTCAAGTAAGTTTCTTCATCAATTCGTAAGTAATTATGCCAATCACACACTAAAAAAAATTGTTTGGAGCGAACAAAAATTCTGTTGCGTATATACAAAGCAATTTCTTGGTTGATGTTAATACATTTTTGTTGCTCCAAACAATTTTTTTTAGTGTAACAAAAAATTATTAACATCGACCAAGAAATTGCTTTGTATATATGTAACAGAATTTTTGTTCGCTCCAAACAATATTTTTTTTAGTGTGCACGAGGATATAAAATCTCGCCTCATTTAAGAGATTAATGTGAGAATACTCCTTCCTTTATTTTAACCACTCCTTACACCACATACTATGTTTTTTTCGTTGTTTTTTGGGAATTAAAACAAACGCAGTTAAAGCAAGCGTGTCGTCTTCATCCGTTGATGACATTTTTATTCTTTATTCGCGCTATCGCGCTTAACTGTCTCTGCACAACTGTTCAAGTATACTTTTGCGTGTGGCGGCGACGCAAATTTCAGTATACTTGTACAATAAACTTGCGCATGCGTACCGTTCAAGTATGCAGTTACGTCTGTAGCCGCCTTAAAGGAGGACGTTTATCTTTCATGTTTTAAAATATCTAAAGTAATACCGATATTTATGAAAGGTGATCCTAGCAACCACAGGCCTATAGCGTTGATTCCAGTAATATCTAATATATTCGAGTTTCTATTAAAAAAACAATTGTGTGTGAAATTTTCCTGTGCATCAATAAAGATCTGTCCGTCTGTCAAAACATGCATCAGTTAAAAACTTGTAATTGACCATTATACATAACACGCCAAATATATTTGACTTTCTTATTGAACTTCTTGACGGATATTTTGTAACTCATCCGTTATCCTAGTTGATCTCATATTGCTGTATGGTAAGTCTGATCCCACATAACAGTTTGTGCTTAGTATGCACATACTAAGTACAAACTGTGTTATGTGAGATAGCACCATGTCATTTGTGGCAGTAGCCTATAGGGCGTATGGCCTCGCCAGAGTTCTTACTCCTCAGATCAGTGGTCACATCAACAGCCCAATGTTTTGGAGGGCACGCTCATTGTCCTCTCTCTAGCTGATGTGGTCAAAAAATTCTGAATTATATATATGAAGGTAGAAATTCTAGTGAGGCCAACACAAGTTTCTACAGCACTTGATTTAACTCAAATATATGAACTATTTAATTATTCTATAGATGCCTCTGGCTTTACTTAAAAAAAGTGTTTGTTTTTAATTTTTATTTTACTAAAATGACAAGTATCTTAAACCTAAATTACTTTTGAAATGGATAATAGTCCAATCCAGTATTATATTTAAATTTAGGCTTATCTAATTTACGGGCTTCTGCAATGAGATCCTGGACATTTTTGCGATATGGAGCTGGTTGAAGTTCTTCATGTAACGTGCATTCAAAAGTCTCATTTTCTCTCTTTTTATAGATACGTCTTCTGATAACATCTATATCTCTGCTATATTCATCTAATAGGTCGTCAATAGAACTTGGTGGTACATTGAATTCAAATAAAAAATGACTGAAATTTTGTGATTAATAAATATATACTCTTTAATTAAACTGCTCTATTACCTTGCTTTATTATAAACTACACCATGTACACTTGTTTTATACGGCATTTCTCTTGTACCTAAATTTTCTATTTTTCTTATCAGACCGCCTTTATCAAATATAGCATTTGCTGTTCTTCTTAGCACAGTTTTTAATTCGGGCTACAAAATATAGTGTTAATCAAAATAAATAAAACAGGGTATTAAAACACCTTTGATAAACTCCTTAACAAAAGTAATAATTCGTAGGTAATCATTTTATTACAGTTTTAAAATGAAAATAAAATAATTTTCCGTCTTTAATGTGTGGTTATGTTTCAGATCAGCAGAAGTAAACGACATGGAGACTTTTATTTTTTGAAGTTGAAAGATTGTAGAGCTACCAACTATACTATTCATGAGAGCCTTTGAGGATATAGGGGAAAATAGAGGTCGCCAAACAGCTATTTGTTTGTTCGGGTTACAACTGTAAACAAGCAAATTATAAATCCCCGATTTCTTGGCTGGTACTGTTTACTTTCGTTTTCTATCGTGTTTTGTGGGTGTTTACTACGCATCTCGCGTCCCTCGCTAATATGTGTTGAGACAAACCATACGTATTGTTGTAAAATAGAAAAGGCACCTCTGTTTTCCCTTATTTGCTCGAAGATGAGAGCTACATACTACCCAAATCTTGACATACTACTACAAGGAATTTTTTGTTTCTATAATGAAGGGCGAGTTGCCACAATCATTAATTCATGTTTTTCACGTTTCCGCTACGGCCGCCATGTTGAAAAAAATGAATTCTAATGTTAATATTTTAGGATGGTGAAAATTTGTGCTTCACTGCAGATATTTTTATATTAGAGAGGGAGATAATTGAGAAAAACCTATTTTGACTAGACATGGGCGGTCCAGTTCCTTTAGTGGATTCGGTCCGTTTGGAACCGTTCCGCTTGTGGACCCGTTCAGCTGGATTCTTTCCATCGGATCCACTTCAAAATGTTTACGCAATTAGGTAGGAAACTAAAAATTGTCCAATCACTTTTTCCTATTATTTTTATGTACGTAAGAGGCAGTTATATCTGTTATCTATCAATAGTCATATTGTAATAAAATACTTTTTCATTAATACGAATTAGTTTAGATAAACAGTAAATAAAACCTTTAAATCACGATGCAGGTACTTCCTAAGTACGTATGCGCGTGCGGTATTTACCAGTGGCGGCTCGTCAGTGGAGGCTGAGCCTCCCTTTGGAAGAAGCAGCATATCTTCCAATCTTCCAAATTAATATCTTTTACTTGTAGAAACTTCTCTATAAATGTCTTTCAAAATATCAAGCCTTCTCTGCAGACAATATCACGAGCCGCCACTGGTATTTACTATTACCATTTATGACGCGATGAGATGACAGTCAACTCAAACTCGTAGCAGATCAAGGGACCCGTGGACCGAAGACCCGGTTTGATCGACATCGTGGATTCGGTCGGACTCGGATTCGTTCACTTGGAACGGGTCCGCCCCGACCGCCCATCTCTAATTTTGACCGTCAGTGGTAATGACAAATAATATTTACGTTAATTAATTCGTTAATTAACGTAAATATTCTTTGGTAATGATGTTTTTATGGAAAACATTTATTAATGGTTGTTACATTATACAAACAAAAAATTCCTTGTAGGGATTATTCACGGATATCCCTGTTTTATTGCTTTACACACTGAATTACTTCTATGTTTCATACATCTGTAAATTATGAGCAAATTTTATAATATAAAGTTCATGCTGTGGTTCATGGTTTCCCTAGTTGCTTACAAGGCCGGTTTTGTTAGAGACAAGAGCCAGACCCATTTTTCCAGTCTATCGTCTATCTTTATTACATCTCCGCGTCTCCGGTACGTAAATCCGAAAACGTAAATCGTCTTTTCTTTCGGCTGTACTTTCGGTTTTTGGCTACGACCTACGACCACGACGACTACTGGAATTTGGAACACGAGGAATCTAGAATTCAGGTAAATTTAAAGAACAAAAGTATGTGCTTTTTGAGTTTTTTGTGTAAATTGTGCTTGTGAGTGTTTGATTATTAACTTTCAAATGTCAGATGGAGCAGCAGAGCAATTGAAGAAATTCATATTTTCTTCTAAATATAATAATATCAGAGGAGAATCTCAAGAAGAAAAGTTGGAAGTTGTTATTCCAGAGGTACAGCTTTATTATTTATAGCACGCGGCTCTTTTTGTTCTAGATTATACAGTTGACAACTAACCATCAGTACTTTTAACTTTGACAGTTCCTTATACAGTTTTATTTTCCAGCTTCTCCAAGCAAGTTACTCATTTTACACTTGGCCGTCTGCCCCAGTGTTGGCTTGGTTTGTCTGGGAAAATCGCCACGAACTCCAGGGCAAAAGAGTACTAGAACTAGGATCAGGAACTGCCTTACCAGGAATCGTTGCAGCAAAGTGTGGTGCCAGAGTAATCCTAAGTGATTCAGCTACACTTCCCAAGTCGTTAGCCCACACAAAGCGTAGCTGTCAGTTAAATAACCTAATAGTGAACCAACATATTAAAGTGATAGGTCTTACCTGGGGATTATTTTTGAGCAATCTAGATTCTATTGGCCCTATTGATTTAATTTTGGGTTCTGATTGTTTCTTTGAGCCTGCCAATTTTGAGGACATCTTAGTAACGGTGGCTTACTTGCTTGAACCCAACACAGACGCAAAGTTCATTTGTACATATCAAGAACGCAGTTCGGACTGGTCCATAGAACATTTATTGGCAAAGTGGGATTTGGAGTGCCAAGTACACAGCATAAGTAATTTAGGTGCTAGCGCAGGTCTGGACATTCACGAATTAATTGGAGACCACAGCATTCATTTGCTTGAAATTTCTAGGAAATCTTAGTACATAATATGGCTGGAAATGTAGTTCGCAACCTGTACAAATTGTATGTTGGTAATCTCCCGTGGACTGTGAGTCATAACGAATTAAAGAAGTATTTCAGTAAATTTGGGCACGTTAATTTAGCTACTGTAGTTTTTGATAAGAAGACTGGATTTAGCAAGAATTACGGTTTTGTTACATTTAGCAACCGGGAAGGGTTTGAGAACGCAACGAACACAACTTCACACAAGTTAGAAGGAATTACTATAAAGGTACAACCCACTGCTAGTAATAACGTTTAAAATGGCAAAATTTTTAGATAACTTTAACGATCTTAAAGAACTCGGCATTGATTGTGACCAAAGTAACGACTCTTTAACTGAGACTTTTACCAGAGCGTCCAACCATTTGCAAAATTTGTTACCCAATATAGATAGCCAAACGCTTTTGATGCTCTATGGATATTATAAGCAAGGCTCTGTAGGGATATGTAATATACCAAAACCAAGCTGGTATGATATGAAAGCAAAATCAAAGTGGGAAGCTTGGAATAAGCTGGGTAATATGCCCCAAGCAGAGGCAAAAACTTTGTATATTGAATCTATTAAGAAACTAGATCCAAGCTTTGGCGATTGTGTGGACAAAAATGCTCCAAAGGAACAGTGGATAAAAGTGTCATCTATGATTGATGAGAAAATCATTGCAGATTCGGATAAGACAATTGTAGACCATATTAAGGAGGGTAATATCGAAGAAGTGAAGAAATATTTGGAGAACACTTCAGCCATTAAAGCCTTTATCAATAAGAGCGATGCAGATGGTTTGGCTCCTATTCACTGGGCGGCAGACAGTGGTTTTTTGGGAATTATTGAAATTTTAGTTATGTCAGGTGCCGACGTGAACCTACACGATGCAGATGGACAAACTGCTTTGCATTATGCCTCAAGTTGTGGCCATGTTGATTGTGTCAAATATTTATTGGAGCAAGGAGGTAGAGCCGACAGTGTTGATACTGAGGGTCATACACCTTTATCTCTCGCTTCTGATGACTCAGTTAAAGAATTGTTAAATAGTAGCTTGTAGTGTTTCTTATGATGAAATAAATCATTATTTAGTAGTTATTTTATGTAGTTTAATTATTGCTTGCTATATTTTAATCTAATTTTTTAACAACTACAGTATTTTCTAACAAGGATACCGAAAAAAATTACTAAGGGTTTAAAAAAGTTATTCACCATTAGAAATAATGGTGATTTTTAAAAATTTGGAGAATACGTCATTGCTAACCAGGGTGGAAATTACATTTTGATCTGTGATTGTCAATTTGAGAATAAGCCTCTTGCATATGCCGTATATTTTAAATTAATTTATATATATTAATATAGTGTTAGTAAACATTAGCAATTATCAAATCTGTTTTCATAATTTCTAACTGGAAACTATTTCAATAACCGATTAATATCTGGGAGAAGAGGCATATCTCAAAACACACTCATATTGGAGTTGACGTCGTCTGTCACTAGGTATATCTCTGCGAGTGCATGCGTGTAATGATTCAGACATATTTGCGGTTATTTCCTAAAATTATTTAGTTGTAATCGGTCTGTGAATTGTATCATATTTAAAAGAGTTTAAATTGTTTTAAACATGACTGAAAAAGGTTATTTCAAAGGTCAATCGGATAATTTACACCGTACACCTGCCATGCTAGTGCGTCACAAAAATATTCATAAATAAAAAACTATATGTCCAAGATGAACTTTTTTTTTTCCAAAAAATTCTCCTTTGAAATTCGCCTCTATTTTGATGAATTGGCGTTTGGTTAAAGAAAAATTTATAGCAATGTGGAATGATCTGCCCAACAGGATACAAAAAAATCCTGATTTTAACATTTTGCAGTATCTGATGTAAAATACTATATATGATCAAAAATAGTTTAGCTTATTTACATAATTTCTATCTAATATAAGCCGTATTTCTTTGAGTAAATTTTTGTAATCATTTCAGTTGATCTCCTTTCTGATTGGTTTGAAAGGTTGGTAGATAAGCTGCTCCTACCAATCAGAAACGAGAAGAAACTGATCTGATCTAAAGTACAATGTCAAAGAAATACGGCTATACAGTATGGCTATCTAATAACACAACACCCTGTTATTATGAAAAGTGACCTCTCGATTTAAAATTTTTTTGGATATAGTACTTGAGGTCTATTTGACCATTTTAAAAAAATTGTAATTTTCATACAGTCGAAATTCAAGATCAACTATTGGGCACTTTTCTATCAACAAAGTGTGTATTCAATTCGCAGTTGTCTGATACAAAATTTTATCTCGATACCTCTGATATAATACGGTGTTTGTTAAGACTGTTAGGCTTACTAAAAAGGTAATAAAGTGGCCATTCGACTTAATGCACATCAGATCTAACTGAGGAAAAAGAAAAAATTTTTTTCGACTAGTGTGCTTCTATATACATTATACGGTTGCTGTCCTTAGGTGGCTTAATGATAATTTTCCAAACAAATGGATTTGACAGAATAGCCCTTTTTTTATAAATTGGCCCCATATTCATCCAATCCAATACCTTTAGACTTTTTTCTGTTGTGAAATTTAAAAGAAATGTTTGGTACACGAAACCGCACAAAATTTTAACGCATTGAGAGATTATGGATTGAACAAAAATGCATTGAAATAAACACCACAACACAATTAATGAGGATCCGCCAAAATCTAGAATGACGTTATGAAAAATGCATAGTGTAAAAGGTGTTTTATTGAAAACACAAACATTTTAAAGTTGAAAAAAGGCAAATCTTAGAGAAAAGGGGCTAGAAAATGCACAAACCGAAACTAGTTGATATTGGCAATCTTGGATGCTTGGATATTTTTTAATTTATGCTGGCAACACTGCCTGTCAAGAATTATAAGTCCTTGGTCACCAGTAATGTGGCGCCACCAATTAATTCGAAATAATGACTTCATGGCGAAGGACGATTTACTGTGAAATTATCCTGGGGTGCCGACGCTGCTGACAACACCGAAACAGAACAATTTATTTTGTTATTGATATATTTATAAACCACTTAATTTTACAGCTTAGCAATCACATAAGTATTGCCGTTCAGCGACATCAGTTGGTTGGCAATTGTAGTTTCCGGCATAAAAACACTTTTTACAGGAAACTGCCTTGATAGTATTGATTTTTTTTTTAGTATATAGCCCGGCCGATGAGGTAATGGTGCGCTACTGTAGCCTGACAAGTCTTGGTGTATCGTAATCGTGGGAGCCATTGTTGTAAAGATTTTCGATTTTGAAGGAAATATCCGGAAATATCAGGTATAATATAATAGTAATTAGTTAGTTGGAAGTTGTATTTCCGCAATAAGTCTAGTTAAGGCATTATTCTTAATATACTGCTGTTTTTATTATTATAAAAGCAGCATGTCAACAACGTCACTTTGTCCATTGATTACCTAACACCATTCGGAATTCTGGGTTGTGCATCCTTCGGGACCCCAACCATAAGTTCATTTACATAGTTAAGTACTTTGCGCCTCAAATGGCGCCAATAATTAAAACTACTCCTGGCAGTTTTGAAGACTGAATATGTACCCTCCTTTAGCATTTAACTATACCTGCAAGTCTCTCTTGTAGGTCAGACAACATACTCCCACAGATGAATCCGGCAACCAGGATATGGAACATCCCTCCTCCTCCAGGAACGGAAGAAGAAGAATTGTCCAATACCTCTAGCAAAAAAGATGACTTTGCAACTAGTGGAACCCGAGCCATAGATCGCATAAACCCGTATTTGAAAAGCACAGAGTATACCGAATTTGAGAAGAAGTGCTCTGCAGAACACAGTAGGTATCGATCAAAGTCAAGAAGTCGTTCCCGTGACAAGCACCATAGGAGACGATCTTCTCGAAGTAGATCTAGAGAACGTTCCCGACGATCTAGGTCTCGTTCGCGCCGCAGGCATAGACGTAGACATAGTTCATCGAGAAGTGCTTCAAGATCGCCTAGCTATCGCCACGGTCGCCGTAGACATGGCAGACATAGACGTTCCTCCTCTAGATATTCTCGGTCTAGGTCGAGAAGTCCAACTAGGGCGCATTCTCACAAATCACGCAGGTCAAAATCAGACCGAGACAAAAAATCGTCCACTCCTCGAAAATCATCAGAGGAGAAACCTTTAATAGATGCAGACACAAACGAGGTTGATATGAAGATAGAAGACGAGGAGGAGGAGGAAGAGGAGCCCGATCCAATGAAAGATAATGTTTTTAAAAATGACGGTTCATTTTTGGAAATGTTTAAAAAAATGCAGGAGCAGCAACAGCAGGAGCAAAAGGCTCTGGAAACGGTTGCGTCGGCTGAAGCCAAAAAACCGTTAGTTCCTGCATTCGGTAAAAGGCGAGGTGGTAAAGTATTAAAAACCGGTCTAGTTCAAAAAGTGAGACTTAAGAACGATGAGGAAAATAATGCCCAAGATGCTTGGTCTGTGTATATGAAAGAAGTGAGACGGTATAAGGAAGCATGTTGTGATGATGATTCCAAAACGAGGCCACTCGTTAAATAGACTAGTTTTTGTTAGATTGTTTAGAATAATGACTAATTTTTATTGGATATTAAGTGGATTTTTTTTATAATAGGTAACGTTTTCAGTAATTCAATGGGTACTATTGTAAATACCTAACATTATGTTTCATACACACGATATTATTGATTTCTTATTAAATCTTGGCACAATTCCAAGTATTTAAATTTGAACATGTTTTACCCCTTTCAAATAAATATAAAAAAGTTGTTTAGAACACAGAAAAATTAAAAGTTAAACTTCAAAGATATGTTATAACAAGAAAATTGTTTATTATTAAAATGAATAAAATCGTTTAAAATCATTTTTTCATATTTCTTTAGATAATGACATGAAAAATACTTAACTATGTCTATGAACTTGGAATATTAAGGAGGGGCAAAATATTCCCCCATTTCTTTTTTTAAAATAATATACTCGGTGATTATGAAAAATTTTTATTTTCTGAATAGAAAGTTTGTTTCACTCCAGATATAAAGTCTTTTAGCAGTTGTAGCATGATAGCAAATCATGGAGTCTGTACTCGAATCTCTATTAGCGAAAATCACATACCTTTGGAAAAATATCTACCGAAATTTATACGACACTAAAAATATGCATTCTTGAATGTCGTATTCTACAATTTTCAGTAGAATGTTCAATGAGTGGGTAAAGACCACGCGACATTATACTGTGGTATACGAATTATTGACAATAGTAAAGTTTTATGAAAATTTGGTTCTTGTATACACACTAAATCACAATTTTATTTTTTTCACCCCCTTTAATAATGGGGAAGGGGTAGTAATGGGAGTAGCTAATTCCGAAAAGTTTTTTGGGACTTTAGCGTCTCATATATATACTAAATACCAATTTTATGGACTCTTACTTGCTTAATTTACCTATTTACCCCCAACCCTTCAACGGAATAAGATCAAAATATAATCTAGCTCCAGATCTCGTGAAAATACATGCATGTAGCAAATTTCAAGTCAATATCTTAAACGGTTCTAGAGTAATCGTTCGCACAAAATAAGTTACTTTTTTTTTGCTCAAACTTAAAATCTCACCATTTCATGACATTCTAATAATACAGTAGCTTTATACATCCTTCCTGACATCAAATCAGGTATCTATGCTTTTTTAATATGTTGTATAGGATTAAAAATTAATGTTAAATCCAAGTTTACTACCTCGGCAGACCTCCGGGTCTCGGTCAAAATCCAAAAAACTGCGAGATTTTTGTTTTTTTTTTTTTTGTTTTTGTCGATTTTGACACCTAAGGCCTACTTTTTTGATAAAAATAATTAGTGTTTTTTAAAAGTAGATTACATTTGCTACAAATTGGTACCATCGGATACTATTTGATCTACAGAGTCTGCTCTGGTACCAATCTGTAGCAAATTTAGTTTGCTTTTAAAAAACACAACAAAATTATTTTTACCAAAAAGTAGGCCTTAGGTGTCAAAATCGACAAACACTGAAAAAATAACAAAAATCTGGCAGTTTTTCCGATTTTTGACCAATGGAGGTCTGCCGAGGTCGTAAACTTGGATTTAACATTAATTTTTAATCCTACGCAACATATTAAAAAAGCATAGATACATGATTTAGCGTTAGATGACAAGGTTACTGGATTATAAGCCTATTTGAACAATAAAAATTTCAAAAATTTTTTTTGCGTTCCTATACTTCCACTGGATGTGGAAGTAATTGTTAACTTGATTGAAGCAAATATGTTCGCAGTAATTGAAAACTTGAGTTGGAAGATGCGAACAGTATACAGCGTGTCTCAATTTTAATGTCCTCCATATCACAGTTATTAGTCATCCGATTTGAATCAAATTTAAAATGGTATCAAAGATCTTTATTTTGTTCGGTTTGTGCGAAACAAAACTTATATTTCACTCATTGGTGTGCATCTTTATTAAGAAACAAGAGGTCAATTTTTCGAGAAGTTACTTGCAAACAAATTGTTTTTCGAAAAAAAGTAATTTCTCATTCTATATTTAAATCCACATTTTCTACCACCAAATTGCTTAGGGCAAAAAATTTCCATTGAAAAATTACCTAACATTTTGCACCAGCAGCCCTATATTTATTCAGGCATTAAGGATTGCCGAATTTGAAGATATCAATGACAAAATGTTAAATTTTAGATATAGGGGTTCTAGAGCATTTAGTTTTTCAGTAAAAAATACACGCCAATAACTGAAATAAGTTTTATTTTACTCAAAGAAACATTGTAAAGATCTTTAGTGAAATCGGATAGCTAATGGCCATTAAAAGCGGAGACACACTTTAGACGAAGGTATTAGAATACAATCCGTTTGAACTTATCGATTGGCAATTTATAACAATATTTATATGTTTAGTAAGTATTTAGTAATAAATCTAATAGAATTGATTAGACCGTTTATACAAAGGAAAATACGAGCTTGCGCACTAAGTGTAAAAATGAAAATAAAGCTGCCTATGCTTTGTTAATAGTTGTTTCGAGGACGTAGTGATCATTTTCGGCCCGACAGTAAAAGTTGCTTTATTGCGACAAACTAACTTATGAAATCCATTAATCTAAATGAAATGATTATCTTTATGTGTGAACTTAGAGGAGAATTGACCAGACAAAATGTCTGGGTTTCATATTTTTCTGCTGTTGGTTGCAGTAGGTTGTTTCCTTTAAAACACTATTATTATAACCGCACTAAAATGAAAAAGTTTTCTTCATCGATTCCACTGACATCCAATGCTATCAAAGAATTTCTTGTATCAGTAGTCATTATACAGCATTGACATACTTCATTATGGGACATATTTGTTCAATGGTATTAGCGGTTCCTACTACTGCTCGAGAATACCATTTTAGAAAAGTATGTGACGATTATTAACGACATTTGCTATGGTCGACAATTTTAATAGAGATTCAAGAATAGAACCTCATGTCCTAATTTAATTCTAAAATGCATTATCAACAAATTGTTAATAATAGTAACATATTTTCTATTTTATTCCATGATGATAACAAATTTTTCTCTTAATTTCATTGTAGTTTAAGGATAGGATTTTGCAGAGTGAGAGGGAAATATGCGTTTATTTTCGGTTTATTATAAATGTTTAAAAAGTCATAAATGGTATAGTCTTTAAAATAGTTTCAGATACTTCCCTTTTGCTCTAAGGAATACAACCATATACAGTTTTTGCCATAAATTTTGAATAAAGTGAAATGCCATACTTTAATAATGAAATTAGGACTTATTTTCATTGACAACCTATGATATTCAAGTACAACAGAAATTTACAATAAAAAAAATATATAGTTGTATTCGTTACAACAATAAGAATTATTTAAAACAGTTTTAAAGATCATACTATGTTTTTTAATTATTTATAATAAACCGAAACTAAACGCATATTTCCCTCTCACTCTGCATTATAATTATTGAAAAACCAAAAAAAACTTTGAAACTGCGTTAGATACTTACTATTGATAGAACTAAACGCAAATTAAAAGACTATCTGTAGTCCAGTCAATGAATGGTTTCTAGAGGGAAATGCTGAGATCACAATTTTTGATTAGTATTTAGGAGGTAAACATACCAAAAGTCCCCGAACATAGGAGGTGGGGGGTGGGGGGTGCAGGGAGGCACGAAGAAGGTCCTGGTTTTTGGATTTTCGCTCATATCTCGAAAACGGTTATCCCTAATCAAAAAGTGGTTATATGCAAAATTAAAGCTGACCAAAGTTTCTACAATAATGTTTCTATTATTTTTTTCGTATCTGCTATGGTTCAGTAATTGAATTGAATTGAATTGAATATACTGACTGTGCCCTGTACTTACATATTACAATGTCTCTTGTACATAAAAAATAACCTAAACAAATACATGTCTCGAAACGAAATTCATTCATACAATATTAGGAATAAAAATGATATCCACCAAAACTTTTTACGCCTAAAAGAAACTAGGGATGGCACTGGATATTATGGAATACAATTTTATAATGCACTGCCTTCAGCAGAAAGACTTTTGAGTGAAACTAAGTTTAAATCCAGATTAAAAAAGTAATCTTATTGCAAATGCTTTTTACAGTTTTGAAGAATTTCTATTGAGCGATTTATCACAAATTTAATTAAATAAATCGGTATGTCAATATGTGGTCTGATGATTATCTCTATGTTATTTTGTTAATTCATGTGTAATTATTAATTATTGAATGTATATTATAATTTTTAACTATAGCTGTATATTGTTTGTTGTATGATGATGTTTTTATTAGCATTTAAGCTTTTTACATAATGTGTCTAACTTAGTGTTTTTATTATTTTTTTTCTCTCTTCATATACATTTATACAAATATGTTCTATAAGATTTTTTCTTATCTGCTAATTTTCCTTTTTTGTATACTATTTTTGACTTGTGTAAACACTTCTGTGTATTCAACATTAATAAATTATTCTATTCTAATGAATTGTAAATCTTTTGACTGTATTCTAACTTTATTATAAATTTATTATAAATTGAAAATAAATTTTTATAATCATCGTAGAAAAAAATTTCTTGTACAGATATCCTTTTCACAACAGACTGAACTGAAATATCGAATAAAAAATGTCTTTGCGTCTGTAAGTGTGTGTGTGTGTGCGCGTGTATATCATGTGTGCGTGTATACCGCTTCTTGTAAACACTATAACTTCTGTTAGACTTAAAATGTTTGATTACAATTTGGAACATATATAAAACAGCATATTACAATAATCCCTATTGAAATTGGGCCATATCTGTAATACATGGTGATAACCAGAGGCCTACAATTCTCACTTCATAATAATGTTATTAAAAATACCATGTTCCATATTTTAGGATAACACTGATATACCATTTAATTTAAATAAAGTTGGTTTGCCTATTGTGGTTTAGAAATCTTATACATCTTATTTTTGTATGCTTAGTAATATTTTGCTCTGAAATTAAAATAAAACTTATTTTACGTGTGAGAGTTTGTAGGCTTCTGGTTATCACTATGTGTTACAGATATGGCCCAATTTCAATAGAGATTATCGTAATATGCTGTTTTGCATATGTTCCAAATTGAAATCAAATATTTTAAGTCTAACAGAAGTTATCGTTTTTACCAGGGTTGGAAAAAACAGTTTTTTTTTCATTTTAAACAGAAAAACAGTTTTTTTTTGTTTTTAACAGTTTTTTTTGTTTAAAACAGGTTTTTTTTAAGTTTTAAATGGTATGTTTAAAACATGTTTAAAACAGGTTTAAAACGTTTAAAACTATATTCAACTAAAATTAAATGGTGTCAGGCACACTATGTCTGCTACTACTAGTTGATGTTAGATGGCACTCTTAAACGGATTTTACAGCGCTCTGCAAATAAAATGCTCAGTTTAGCGCACGTGACCACTATATCGGAATGGACCATCATCAGCACTTTTCTTGCTTTTCCACAAACTCCAAAATAATACATTTATTTAAAACATCGCACTGTGTTTTAAACTATGTTTTAAACAGTTGTTTAAAACATAGTATTTTGTATTAAATATGTTTTAAACATTTGTTTGAAACACAGTGCGATGTTTTAAACATGTTTTAAACACTATGTTTAAAACATTTTATTTTAAACATGCCAACCCTGGTTTTTACAAGAAACGGTATACACGCACACATAAATATATACGCACACACAAACTTACAGACGCAAAGACATTTTTTATTCGATATTTCAGTTCAGTCTGCTGTGAAACGGATATCTGTACAAGAAATTTTTTTCTACGATGATTATTAAAATTTATTTTCAATTTATAATAAAGTTAGAATACAGTCAAAAGAAATACAATTCATTACTGAACCGTAACAGATACGAAAAAAATTAATAGAAGCATTATTGTAGAAAATTTAGTCAGCTTTAATTTTGCATATAGCCACTTTTTGATTAGGGCTAACCGTTTTCGAGATATGAGCGAATAACCAAAAACTGGGACCTTCTTCGTGCCCCCCTGCATCCCCCCCCACTTCCTACGTTTGGGGACTTTTGGTATGTTTACTTCGTAAATAGTCCAAACACAGCTATCAAGTCAAAAATTTTGATCTAGGCATTTCCCTTTATAGACCTCCTTATTGAACGTTCGTTGAGTGGGCTACTGCTTGATATAGCATATTACAGTATGGCTGACACTAGTATAAATTCAATCTAAAAAAAAAACTTTGTATAGGAACAGGTGTCTCATATACATTCTTGTTTGTTGATTTTATATCTTGTACTGAAATGTTTTTTTTTTATTTTTTATTTCTCTTTGTTATGTGTTATACATTCTACTGTACATTACAATTTATTTTTTACACTACATTTATACATTTTGACATGTTCTACACCTGGCATAAAGGAACTAATAAACTACTACTACTACTATGTATATTTTTATTGTAAATTTCTGTTGTACTTGAATGTTGTAGTTTGTCAATGAAAATAGTTCCTAAATTCATTATTAGAGCATGACATTTAACTATATGTAAAATTTGTGATAAAAACTGTATATGGTTGTATTCCTTAGAGCAATGGGAAGTAACTGAAATTATTTTAAAGATTATACCATTTATGATTTTTTAAATATTTGTAATAAATCGAAAATAAACGCATATTTCCCTCTCACTCTGCAAAATCGTATCCTTAATGAAAAACCAAGAAAAATTGACTAGAATTTAGGCCCATTCTTTAACTGTTAGATAATGCTTTAAAATTATCATCAAAATACTTGGGAAATAGGACTGAAGCACATACAGTTCTATTTATGTAGGTTGTCTTTAGAGTTAATATCAATCTTGTGACTTTTTTATCTCGATGGGCATGCATTCTACAAAGTGGCTTTAAAAATCGTAATTTTACTTCCACATCCAGTGGAAGTATAGTAACGACAAAAAAATTTTTTAAATTTTTATTTTTCAAATAGGCTTAGAATGTCATGAAACGTCGAAATTTTAAGTTTGAGCGAAAAAAAATTTCTGTCTGTCTGTCGGTCTGTAACTTTTTTTTGTGCGCACGTTTACTCTGGAACCGTTTGAGATATTGACTTGAAATTTGGTACACGTATGTACTTTAACGAGATCTAGAACTAGATTATATTTTCATTTTGTTCCGTCGAAGGGTTGGGGGGTAAATTGGAGTAAATTTGGGGTAAATAGGTAAATCAAGCAGGTAATAGTCCATAAAATTGGTATTTAGTATATACAAGAGAAGCTAAGGTCTCAAAAAAATTTTGACATTAGCCACCCCCATTACCACCCCCACCCCATTATTAAAGGGGATGAAAAAAAAATGTGATTTAGTATGTGCACAAGAACCAGAAACCTCAAAATATTTTTTACTTCAACCAGCCCACTACCGATGTGGGGTATCGTTTTATGGGTTTTTGTGGTAGAGGATTTCAAATATATTATATAAGTTCCATAAACAATTATTTCCACATACAAATTTTTTTTCGTTGTGAGTGACTTGGATAGAAAATCTGGATGTGGAAGTAGTGATTCCTTGGGCAGCGGTTTTTTAATTGCTTATTTGCTTATAAATAGAGCTGGGCAAAAAAGAGTTGATTACCAACTACTAAGTACTTTGCACAAAAGTAGTCTGAATATTGAGTAATCAAACTATTTTGTAGCAGAAGTAGTTGGTACTACAAAGCATAAAATAAGACAAAGTAATGACAAGTTTGTTCCGCCCAATGCCACTTGGTTATGCCGGCGTGGCGGTACAAAATCTGAAAATAAAAATGTTTTCACATTTATTGTCTCTTGAGTGCACTACAGTTTGAGGACTAGGTGCATTTGTTGAGAATAAACTTGCACTACTTATTCCATTTCTGAACTTTTTGTGGTTTCTTTTTCTTTCTCTATAGTTTATGTTTTGTTATTAAGAAAACTTTTCATTTTAGACTGTTTGACCTTGAAAATTTTAAAATTTTGGCTTCTCCAATTTTACTTTTAAAACCAACTTCCGAAAAGAAATCCTAATTAGAAACTTGAGTAGACATATATGTTCCGAGCTTTAGTGTCGCCCAGTGAAAATTATTTAAAATATTCTCTGTGGTCCTAACTACTAGTAGTTGAAAATTTCGACTACTTTTGCTTTTTCAGAGGTTTTAGCACATTGAGCTCCGATGTATAAACAAACGATTGTAGTCACCGTCATTTTTTTCCTTATAAATACTGTTAATACATTTGGAGAGATACATTTGGCGCCATTTTTTTTTAATATCTTGTTTTTTTCTATATTTCATTGACATTAGAATTTGAGGTATACTTAAGTATCTTGCAAGGTGGATGGGGCTTGGACCGGTGAGGTATTCACGTGTGCCTCACAAATTCAGTCCTATGTTACGCATGAAAGACGTTGACGGTACAAAACCTCCCAAAGAAAATGCCCGAAAACCAGGTAGATGTGTTCTACCTGCAATATATAATATTGTGTAAATTGTTTTTTATGTCCCATAAGTCCGCAAAATAAGTAATTTTAATAATTACTGGCGCATTTAGATGAAAAAAGTGCATTATTACGGAAATAATCTCAGCTTAAGAGATTCGAACGTAACCTTTTGCAACGAATTCTAAAAAAGACCAATTTCAAAATTTACCCATTAAAAAAGTATGCAGGTAATTTTTTATTAAAAAAAACATCAAAAAAATATGTTGGAACTGTGATGACTCGAACAATTTATGTGATAAAATTATGAAAAAATTCATACAGGAGTATTCGAAATCACTGATTACGATTTTGATATTATAGAGAGATATGAAGAGATATGAAAAATATGTAGAAGCAAAGTTGTAGAGAATCAAATTCTCTACAAAAAAGTCACTGAGAGCATACGTCTATCTTTTATAGAATGTTCAATGGAAGCGTTCAAGGTGTAGCATTGTACAGATTCATCAAAGGGTCTAGCCGTACTTCCATGGCGAAACTGCCCCCGATAGGAACCTATATCGTAACCTATGTTATATTGTAGAGGGCGCTAACAGTAGTTGATACAGTAGATATTAGCTCTATATCTTAGTTAATTGAGGAGCTATTTGAAAAATAGTGTCCGGAGACGACTATTTTTCAAAGCGATATATCTTAGTTAATTTTAAAGCTAGGGAAATAAAACTAAATGGCAGTGTTATGGTACACTTTACAGTTTATTTTATAGCATTTCCTATGGGCCAAGCCTAAATAAAAGTATTTAAAAAATGCAAAGACAAATTTTGTCAATCGATTTCTATCAGATCTAATTGAATTACCACTTTGAAAAAAATATATAATAATTGTCTATGTCTTGCCTAACAACATGCCAAGTTTCATTAAAATCCAAGAGGTGCAACATGTCGAAAAAAAATTTTAAGTACACCATAAAGTACACCACCTTAAACGACCACTATGTTGACGCTTCTAATTTGCATTACATTTCATTAATCTTTGGAAAAGTTGCGTTTTGACAGCTCATAAAAAGTATATCAAGGGTTGGTGGTGTCAACTAGAATATTACAATGTTTTTTTGATCTACTTTTATAGTGACTATAGTCGGTCTCAGTTAAGAATGCAGTTGTTTACGTTAAGAGCGGAGAACAATTTACACAGGATATGGGAATTCCCAAGTAAGTGGAATTCCCCCATGGCTGACTCAAGCCAGTTGGTACATAAAATAAAAATTAACGGTTTAAATTGGCTTTTATTTGGCACTTTTTTTTTATACATTGAAATTGAAATACATTGAAATTATTTAATTCATATTGCAACATATTTTATTTAGAGTAATAAAAGCTCATTATAGACGTAAATCCTCTAAAAATGTCAGTGTTATAAGAAATGGGTAAACCTACTACTTGCTTGTGCTCGATATCAGGCGAGCTGTTCTGGTCTCTGCCGTTCTGAACTGTATCTTTGATCTCTCTCATATACCTGCCTAAAAAGTGTACACAAATATCATAACCTCCGTGTAAGTGCATGACCACGTCGGTGCATCGCATAGCGCACATAGCACCGCACTTAGCACAGCATTTCGCACATCGCACACTGAAATTAAATAAACCATTATTTTAAATGAGAGTGGCCATATCGACGCCCCTCGCACATCGCACAATAAAATTAAATAGAACCATGCTCTTAAATGAGAGTGATGAAATCAACAACTTGATCGCACATCGCACAGCGTTTAGCACAGGCGATACCGTGTTTGTGAATCCTTATTTGTAACAAAAGAGATAAATATAACTAGAGCAGTCTGATTTTAATAAAAATGGAAGGAAATAGCCGAACAATATATGAACAATTAGTACAATTTTTTTTGTATTAATATTCATAAATATCATAAAACAATAAAATAAACTTCGATGTGCGATGTGCGCTGCGCGAGGGAGACCAAAGATTCAGTTCAGAACGGCAGAGACAAGAACAGCTCGCCTGATATCGAGCACAAGCAAGTAGTAGGTTTACCTATTTCTTATAACACTTGACATTTTTAGAGGATTTACATCTATAATGAGCTTTCATGAATATAAACAAAATATGTTGCAATATGAATTAAATAATTTCAATGTATTTATAAAAGAGCCAAATGCCAAACAAAAGCCAATTTAAACCGTTAATTTTTATTGTATGTGCCAACTGGCTTGAGTCGGCCATGGGGGATTCCACTACTTGGGAATTCCCATATCCTGTGTAAACTGTGCTCCGCTCATAACGAAAACAACTGCATTCTTAACTGAGACCGACTACAGTCACTATAAAAATAGATCAAAAGACATTGTAATAGGCTAGTTGACACCACCAACCGTTGATATATTTTTTATGAGCTATCAAAACGCAACTTTTCCAAAGATTATTGAAATGTAATGCAAATTAAAAGCGTCAACATAGTGGTCGTAAGGTGGCGGTCCACTTACTTTAAATTTTTTTTCGACATGTTGCACCTCTTGGATTTTAATGAAACTTGGCATGCTGTTAGGCAAGACATAGGCAATTATTATATATTTTTTTCAAAGTGGTAATTCAATTAGATCTTAGAAATCGATTGACAAAATTTTTCTTTGCATTTTTTAAATACTTTTATTTAGACTTGGCCCATAGGAAATGCTATAAAATAAACTGAAAAGTGTTCCATAACACTGCCGAGAGAATGGTATATGAGTTTTATTTTCCTAGCTTTAAAATTAACTAAGATTTGAAAAAAAGTCGTCTCCGGACACTTTTTTTCAAATAGCTCCTCAATTAACTAAGATATAGAGCTAATATCTACTCAATCAACTACTATTAGCGCCCTCTACAATATAACGTAGGTTACGGTATAGGTTCCTATCGGGGGCAGTTTCGCCATGGAAGTACGGCTAGACCCTTTAAACGCATATATTACTAAAACAATAAAAGATACGTATATGCCGCCACTTTCCTTTTTATGTAAAGTTTAATTCTCTATAACTTTGTTCCTAAAGTTTTTGTTACAGCACTTACCATTTTAGCAGCATCTTCATTTTAATGTGGTATTGCTTTTTACGTATATTATGTATCTACGTATTTGCAGCTGTATGTGAACCACCAGTTTGAATTTTGTAAATATTGAAATTTTTTGGTTGTCGGAAGGATACGCCCTACCTCCATGCCAAATTTCAAGTTGAAGTACGAGAAGTACCCAAACAATTCACTGGACAAATAAATGTGGGTAAAAATTTGGTTACACTGTTTTATATAAAAGTAGGTGTAACTATGTATGTACTTATGTCTGTGAATTGTTTGGGTACTTCCCAATGAGCTAGGGACTTGAAATTTGGCACGATGGTAGGAAGTTCTTGAAAATTCAAAATGGCGACTCCAATATGGTGTCCAAAATTTGAGGCAACTTATGATTTTTAACAATCCTCGTAGCGGAGCACAGGCATTTTGCATCAAGCTTTAATGTCAACTCCACAAAATGTTGGTATCTTATTTATTAGCTACTTGAACGCCATTTGAAGTTTAATGTCTGAGAGGCAGAAATGATTTTTTTTTTAAATTTATGTCAGCTGTATTTCACAAAATAAATTTTAAAAATTTTTTTAACTTCATACAATCATATTGTAATCTAGTGCAGGGGCGGCTGGTGAAATTTCAACAATTTTTTTCTCGTCTGTGGCGCATACGAAATATGGGAAATAACATCTAGAGAAGCACTCCTCTAACGACCCCTAAAAATTTTTGAAAAAGCAGTTTGCGAAAAATTTTGATTGACCCCCCTAGGTCTAGGGACTCCTGTTTAAAATTAATTTTTTTTGTCATATACATTTTACTTTTCATAAAAATACAACAACAGGTTTTGAAGTTTATGAAAATATTTCCATTACTAACTGAGATACAACGAATTGAAATTTTATCATTTGTTAAATTGTAAATTACAAAATTTCAGTTCATTGTGTTTCAGTTAATAATGAGAATATTGTCATAAACTTCAAAACCTGTTGTTGTATTTTTATGAAAAGTAAAATGTACTTATATGACGAAAAAAAATAATTTTAAACAGGAGTCCCTAGACCTAGGGGGGTCAGTCGAATTTTGAAAAAATTTTTCGCAAACTGCTTTTTCAAAATTTTTTAGGGGTCGTTAGAGAAGTACTTCTCTAGATGTTATTTCCCATATTTCGTATGGGTCCCATGCGCCACAGATGAGAAAAAAATTGTTGACATTTCACCAGCCGCCCCTGATCTAGTGTTCTAAGAGTACGATTTTATAATATGAAGTCATTTAATAAAAAGTTATAAAAATGATAACTGTTTAACTAAAATAAACGACAAATTTGATATCGTATAACATTATCTATTTATAGTTAACAATTTAAAAATGATTTTAGGAAAACCAATATATTCACCAATATCATGGTAATATTGACTTTAAAATGTTTTTTGATTTTTGTCATTTATCCTTTCAGTCAAAAATTATACCACTTTTTGTGTAGCAAGCACTCATTCGCTTTGTAAAAGCGCGCTTGAGTATCATGCCACTGGGTTCCGTTCTGGGCGTTAGTTGAAAAATTTCTAGCTCCGATAGGTTTGCTCAAATGAAAGAAATGGTGTATACATTTTTTGCGTAAAATTTTCTCTTTCTTTTTACATAAATCGTAACACATTGCAGCTATTACGAAATTTATTATACAGAGTGTCTATATGGCTTCATGATTGCAAATGCCTATCAAAAGTTATTCCTAATATTTTAACTAATTCACAAGTATTTATAACACTTTCAGAGAGACAGGTATCTGTTTCTTTGCAAAGTGAATCACGGTTTTTTAAAATTTTTATTCAAGTTGAGTTTATTTCCCTCAGACCATTTAGTTATGTTTGAATACACTAACTCAGCAGTATTTTTAATCATATTTTAGTCACTGTCTATGAATAGAATATTCGTGTCATCAGCGTAACGCACAATATAGACATTTTGTGTTCTACTTAGAAAAGTTATCGAATCAGTGGTATATACATATATATTAAATAATAGAGGGCCTAAAAGATATCCTTGTGGGACACCCCGTGTTATGTCGCATATATTACTCATTACATCATAGTTTAATTTAACAATTTCGGTTCTATTATTGAAGATTAATGACTCTGCGTCCAATCCTCTGCATATTATTCAAGAGTAGTTTATGATGACCCATATTTAAGTAAGCACGGGAGAAATCGATAAATAGTTACAAGGCATAATGCTTCATATCTACCGCATTCATGATAAACTCATGAAACTCACAGAGTGTCTCCGAGGATCTATGTTGACAGATTGACAGTAAATTACTTTCGTACAAGAAAGATGAAAAAACCACAAAGTAAACTGTTTTGTAGTTTTCATCATCATTAGGATCGTCTTTTTTATACAACGGTTGGACAATAGCTAATTTAAATGTCAGGGAAATGCTCCTGAGTTAAAACAAAAATTTATGAAGAGCTAGTGGTTGATAGATGCTTGAATATTTTATTAAGTTATTTGATATGCTGTTGTATCTACATGAATTGAAGATTTTAAGCTACTTATAATGAAATTACATCAGACGTTACAGCTGGAGTAAGAAAAAGTGTTCGCTTAAAAAATAAGGAACATATGCGCAGTTATTGTTAGTTAATATAGATGTAAGTTACTCACAGAGATGGGAAAAGTACTCATTTAAACTACTTCAAGTATCGTACTTGTTGCATCAAGTATCAATTACTTTTCAAAAATCAGAGTATTTCAAGTATCAAGTACTTCGAGGTAGTACTTGCAATTTTTGGTATAAGTACTACTTGTACTACTTGAATTAGTCATTTAATTCTAACGAGTACATTTAAATACTTCAAATATTTTCTTGTTGTATCAAGAATCAAGTACTGTTTAAAAGTAAAACTCTTACAAGTACATTTAACTATTTCAAGTACTTTAAATTTTCGTTGTCAATGCTCATTGCTGGAAAACTATATGCCAACATTTTCTGCTTGCCTATTTTCCAGATTTTTGGCCAAAAATTGGACTTTTGGCCAAAAACGGGCTAAAACTAGTGCTTTTTAAAATGTTGGCACCTTCTCAAACTTGTAGTTTCGGTATCAAAGAATACATGAACACATTAACACATAATATCAACACTCTCAATATAGGACTACAATGTTTATTACCCTCTAATACAAACTAAAGGCAAAAGCTCTTTTTAGCAATAACGAATAACTGCTCTTACCAGTCTCTGCAGGTTTCAACTGGATTGGTACTTGAAGTAGTGATCAAATACTTTAAATACTTGAAGTAAATTATAACATATTTTCTTGTTTTTTGGGTATTTTGCCATTGTAAAAATATTTAAAAAATCTTGATGAAATAAACCTCTGCGCCAACATACTTTAAGTACTAGAGGAGCGAAAAAGAGGTAAAATTGTGTCGTTTTTTTTTATCAGCTTAGAACAAGATCAGACACAGTGGGTATTACCAACAACATCATTTTACACATAAAAACATAAAATACGACATTTTTTAGTGCTCACAGATATTCTTATTTAAAAAAAAGTGTAAAATTTAATTTTTTTTTAAATCATGTTTTCTTGTACATCTATTGCCATATCTCAAAAATGAATTGAGCTATCGATGTGAACTTGTTTTTGTTATAAAACACACACTTAAGCGCTTCTTTCTATACATAGGATTGCTAATAAAAAAAAATGTGAACATGCCAAAAACGTAGATGACCCTGAAAATTTAGAGAATACGCCATCAAATTTTCACTAAGCGAGGAACTTTTTTGTTTTTGAAAATTTTGTGTAACATGCTATGAAGAAAATAAAGTCAATAGACTAAAAAAGTTTTTAGAAAAACAATATTTTCATTATTAGCAATAGTTTGCTAGTTACGAAATTTTTAGTATGGAGGAATTTTCGAAGCGTACGCGCGCGGCGCTTAAGAATAAAAATGATTATGTATTGTGTGTAACGGAACTTTTCATTATTATATTTTTATGTTTAGGACTGTTTTATCACGTTTTAGAATCTGAAAGGATAACTTATTTTTTCCAGTGGCGCATTAAGGGCTAAGGTTGAAGGCAAAAAGGAATTAAAAATCTTAAATAGAGTATCTGGGATAAAAATGCATTGCATTGGGATCTCGGAAACGGTAAAAAATAATATTATAGTAAATGAAAAAAGAGTTGCGCAACTAGGGGGCTAATAAAATTTCATAAACAGAAGTTTAGGAAAAGTAATAATTTTGGAGTGTTTTGATAAAAACTAAACTATCGAGTTTTCCTTTTTTTGCGTTATTATTGGAGCTAAATAGAAAAGACAGTTTCTTAAAGCACTTTTTTTTGAACGTGGCAATCTTAATATTTGTATCCGACATTTCCTGTGTCAGGGTCCCTATCCGAAACTCCCATGCATTGCATTTTTAGCCTAGATCCACACAATAATTGAGTAAACGTGTTATTTTTGCCTAAATTAGATAACAAAAAAGAAAAAAATATCCTAAATTAAGTCTCTTTTAATTTCCGCAGCCCTAATTATAGTTTCCATGGCTTGTGCACAAGTTTATCGTTCCCCTCTATTACTACGCCACATAAAATCCACTCCATTTTACAATGAAACTTAGATTGCTTTTTTATCTTAAATATTTTTTTAGCAGATAATCCACGCACAATTCGCACAATGGCCATCATACGTTCTACAATATAATACAAGTGGTAATAAGGGAAAGAATATCGTTACACATTTTACTTCCACATCCAGTGTAAGTATAGTATCGGCAAAAATATTTTTGAAAATTTTTATTGTTCAAATGGGGTTAGAATGTCATGAAACGTCGATATTTTAAGTTTGAGCAAAAAAAAATTCTGTCTGTCGGTCTGTCTGTAACTTTTTTTGTGCGCACGATTACTCCGGAACCGTTTAAGATATTGACTTGAAATTTGGTACACGTACCATATATTTTAACGGGATCTGGAACTAGATTATTCCGTTACAGGGTTGGGAGGTAAATGGGGGTAAATAGGCAAATCAAGCAAGTAAGAGTCCAGAAAATTGGTATTTAGTATATATAAGAGAAGCTAAGGTCTCAAAATTTTTTTGGCATTAACCCATTAACCCATTGCCAACTCCCACCCCATTATTCAAGGGGCGAAAAAAATAAAATTGTCATTTAGTGTGTGTACAAGAACCAAAGGCCTCAAATTTTTTTTTACTTTATCCACCACTACTACCATCCCCCTTCCACCTCCACCTCAGCCCCACTACCGATGTGGCATATCGTTTTATAGGTTTTTGGGGTAGACGATTTCAAATATTTTATTATTAAAGTTCCATAAACAATTATTTCCACATTCAAATTTTTTTCGTTGTAAGAGAGTTGGATAGAAGATTTGGATGTGGGAGTAGTGATTCCTTGGGCAGCGGTTTTATAATTTTACCTTCGACGAAACCGAATAACGTTGATCGTACACCGCCCTTAGACTAGTTAGTTTTAGTGGATGTGGGCGTATTAATACTCAATTTCTGCAATTCACGCGCTCCAAAAAAATCACTGTACCTAAACTATCAAAGACAATAAGAATTATGCTATCAAAAACTTTTTCGGTCTTTTGGCTTTATTTTCTTCGCAGCATGTTATACAAAATTTCCAAAAACAAAAAAGTTTGTAGCTTAGTGAAAATTTGACTGCGTATTTTCTGAACTTTCAAGGTTATCTAAGTTTTTAACAAACTTAAAAATGTTTTAGTTAACAATACTATACACAGATAGAAGCGCCTAAGTGTGTGTTTTATAACAAAAAAAAGTTCATGTGGATATCTCCATTCGTTTTTGAGATATGGCATTAGATGTTCAAAAAAACATGATTAAAAAAAAAACAAAATTTCACACCTTTTTAAAAATAACAATGTCCGTGACCACTAAAAAATATCGTATTTCATGATTTCTAATGAACATCGACCTACATAACGAAATGGTATGTCTCAGTTTGTTCTAAGATTAAAAAAAAAAACTCGAGAAGGAAGCGACTTTTCCCCTGTTTTTTACTCTACTATACTGTAATTTCGTTTAACAAGTACTAAGTACTATTCTAAAATATCTGCAAGTATCAAGTACCAAGTACTCATTTCTTCGAGTATTTGAAGTAAAATACTAGTAATAAAAGTAATTGAAGTACAATTTATACTACTTTCACTTGAAGTAGTGCCCAGCTCTGTATATCGTGTTTAGAAATAACATAGATATACTAAATGCAGGACCCAGGAATAACATTTAACGCATAAAGGCAGCCTTTAAGTAAAACAGATAAAGGTGTGATATAGATGCTATACAGATTATAGAGTTTGAATAAATAATAAGTTATAGGTTTGATAAATGTATTGTCGACATAGATTAAAATATATAGCATCTTGATGAATCTTTATTGACAAAAACGATCTGTATCGCATGATTATACGGAAAGTGCATTAACAAACTGTCTGAAATTTATGGTTTTTTTAAGCCTACGATTCCTGATGGGAATAAACAAAGCTACTAACTATAATTTTCCTGAAATTTGTGCCGTTTCTCACCTTCTGTATAGTAGACTTCCACCCATTTGATTACCAAAAATGAAGTGTGATTTTCAAACTTATTTTATTTTTGAACTACCCCTTACGTAACGACAAACTTGGCCAAATAAATATGTTAGAATTAATGACCTTGTATAAAAAAAACAGTAATCCAGATATAATAGACTGAAAACTGTCTTATGGAGCAGAAGAAAAAGGAAGTTAAAAAATAAAATAATCCACTTCAAATAGGCAGGACTGTAGAAATTGATTTCTAGGCATATATGATCTAGCAGCTTATTATAAAAGATTGGTCCGTAATAATTTTCGACATTTTGCCTTTATTAGTGCGAATGTTACATCCTTTATTACAGACGTTTTACCTTTTGCCTATCAAATACTCATTCACGCAGCTCTGTGACGATTGAATGACAGAGGACGGGACTTCAAGAAATACAACTTTGACCTGAGCTCCTTTCACCAGAGGGCAAATTAAAAAAGTATCAACAGACAAATTTCCAAAAAACGGACAGAGTTATTATTCTGCATCAATTAGACATCATATCATACAATATGTATGTATCCTATCCAACTTAATTGAAAAAATTGTATCTGTCAGAATAGCGTCTTTTGTTGAAAAGAAAAATATATTGACATATGTCAGCATGGTTTCAGGACAGGGAGATTATCGAAACGGCATCTTGTCAATTTTTAAACCATGTCTGCCAATAAACGAAGGCAGATATGTGTCTATTTTCTTTGACTTAACAAAAGCCTTGTTGACAAAGATGAACTATCAGTCAAGCTGACCAATATTGGCGTAAGGGGAAACCTATTAAAATGGATATAATTTTATAAGGGGGAGCCAAAACTTGCAGTAGCATGTAATAATAGTCAGAAACATATGATGTACATTTAGGAGTCCCTCAAGGCGTGATACTGGGACCACTAATTTTTACGCTATTTATCAATGATCTACAAGTACACATAAGAGATGGTTTCACCATAATGTGTGCCGATGACACACAGTAACTACATCTGCCATATTACTTAATGAATTGGAATATAAAATTGATGTAATTGATGATATGTTGGCACGGTGTGATCGAAATATAAACTCATGTTAAATGGTACCAAGTCGGTGTTTATGAACTAATGGTGCAGGAGCTAAGTCTCTTTTTCGGACACTCATCGTTACAAGCATTTTCTATGCGCTGATTAATTCTATCGAACTTAAATAACGACAAAAAAGACTTCTGGCATATGCCAGGCCATCGAGTTGGCCATGGTTCAAGATATAAAAATCAGTGAAATTATATCGTCGTTACAAAGCCAATTTTTTTGTGTGTGCATATTTTATGTTTAGAATGAATAAAATAAGATCGCCAGAAAGTGTGGGCCATCAGGGGCGCAACCAGAAAGGTCAAAGAGGTAAAAAAACGGAGTTATATAACATGATCGTTACAAACTTTTGTACACACAGAAAAAAATTCCCAGAAAGAAACTCCCGTCAGTAAGGCTAGCCAGAAAGAAAATGTTTAGGATTTTTGAAGAAAATTGGATTTTTTTCGCATATTTCATCTAAACGCATCGTTACAAGTTCTGGTTTGTTACAAGTTCTGGCTCCTTTTTAAAATATAAATATAAGCTCCTTCAATAATAGAATAGCCTCCCCGTAAAGTTTTTAGTGTCAACAAAAGTACCATAGGCTCTTAAATATACAGGAATTTAACACTTTCGGCTAACTTGACTCCGAACCGTGCCTTAGATGTATTGTATCATTATTACCTTTCTGGTTGCGCCTTCTGACGGCCCACACTTTCTGGTGATCTTATTTTATTCATTTTAAACATAAAATGTGTACACACAAAAAAATGAGCCTTGTAACGATGACATGATTTCACTGATTTTTAAACAGTGTTCGTGACGCTCCTGGCAGGAGGTGCCCCACCAGAAGTCGTTATTATCCATTAAACCATAAAAATATCTCATAGTTCATAAAACGATGAGCTGCCGAAAAAGCCACCTACCTCCCGCTCTATAATATAAGAAGACCCATAACATTAAAAAATAATCCGCTGTCTGAAATTACTAAATTTATAGGGACCTATGTTGATAATAAGTTAACCGGGAGTTCCAGGTTGAACATGTTTGTAAACAATTAAATAAATCTTATTGTGCATTGTTACAAATGTACATTGTACCCTCGATGAATTTGGTTTGTTAAATATATATTATGCAATGGTGTTTTCTCATATTCCTTTTAATACATTAGCATGGGGTAAGCACTGTAATTCGCGAAAATAAAACAAAAGGACCCCATAGGGATTTACCTTCGATACACACAAATTCACCAATATGTGACAGCGATTTATATATCATGACAAATTTCCGCTGTTACTTTACTATATAAGCTTTTCCTTATATGTGAATTCCTTTGTATCGAGGGTAAATCCCTATTGAGTTCATTTGTTATATTTTCGCGAATAGTTTTTATCATACAAAAAAGAATACTGCGGTTATTATTTAATATGAACTATAGAGAAAGTTGTCGAAATATTTTCATTGGAAAGGAAATTCTTACCACTCCTTGCAGTAATATTTTGTTTTGTTATTTGTTAAGAACAATCTCCAAATATTTACTATAAGAGGAATTTTCCTAAGAAATGGTTTTTATTTAATTACTGATTTTTTGGACAACCAAAATGGTCTTTAAACTTATTGTTTTTATTATGTGGTCTTACTGATGTCTGCTCATCCTTATTAAGATATGCAGAATTTATTGAGACTGATTTTGCATATTAAACCTATCTTAATATTTCTCTGTCCTATTATTATAATATGTTTTTTTTCTTTTAAATTGACAGTGTCCCTATAGGGACATTGTATTGTTATTGTATTGTTAGCTTTATTTAACTTATATTTTATATATTTTATTTACTTATATATCTATATGTAAACATTTTTATCTGTTTTCTTTTTATTGACGTGCCAAATGTACAGAATTTGCATCCACTATTGGTAAATAAATTTCTATGCTATGAGAACCATCGACCATATGTAAATGGGAAAATGAAATATGCTATATAAAGATGGAACAATTCATACATCATGCATATTAATGTCGAGGTTTCGAATTGCCAGTGTCTCTATACTCCACTCAGCATTTTTACTATTGTAAAATTATTATGTAAAGCAAAGTCCACAATAAAACGTTAGATTAAGAGAAATGCATATCTGACTTTTTCAAATGTATATGCATTCGAAGAGGATTTATTTAGGCCCATCTTAAAAATCACTGAAATGCACTCTAACATTCGTCTTTTTACACTTACATTAACCAGACAAAGAAAGTAAATATTGAGTATAGTTATACTATTCTCAGGTCTGCAGCATGAATTAATGTGAGTATAGTTTAAAGACAACTCAAGTTATAACGTGTTTTTATTAAAAATATAGATCATTTGCTTTCTTTAATCTTTAATAAACATAAATAATGAAAATTAATTTTTTGCTTAATAACTGTGGGTCAGATATTAATACTAAGATTAAAGTTATAAAAATAATTCAGTAATGTTTTCATATTTCAGTTATTTTTTTACACATAAACATAAAAGTCAGTACAATTAGGATTTTTGATGTGAGAAAATCGAATAAGCTGTCATTTTTGGTGTAGAGTGAGTGACTACAATTTTATTTTTATATCAAAAAAGTTAAATAGCGGCATTTTACCCATTTTCGACCTATGTGGTCGAGAATGACCCGCTTCTCGACTACGATTAATTTCAATAGTTGGTAAAAGGACTAAAAAAAATGCGTTATTTCTTAAAAATTTTAATCAGTGATAAATAAACTATAATAACAGTTAAAAACAACATAAGTTTTTTTTAAAAAACGTTAAAATAATAAACAAAACTTTGGTCTAATCTTTGGACACGAAAAAAAAATATACTAAAAATATAATAAAACAATAAGGTATGGTATTCTACAAACACAAGAAACAAATATAGTCCTTACTTGCAGCTTCTGAGTATGGAAGTCCACAAAATTCCGTACATTTCATATGGAACCATCGAGTACATTCATCACATCCTATATTCTGCTCGGCTTCATCCTCAGTGTCACTCATAGGTTCCTCATTGCAAGAAGAACATTTAACGTTTTCTTTGTTTGTTGGGCTTAATAGTTGAGAGTCACTTTGTTTCCCTTTCCCTTTCTTAACAGATTTTTCAGTTTTCTTTTTCTTTTTTGATAAATCTTTATTCTCTTTTGCTTTTGTTCTTTCTTCTTTCCTTTTCTTAATTTCTTCTTCTTTTCTTTTTTTAATATTTTCTTTTTCAATGTAATATGCCCTCCATTCTTGTGAAGAAATAGCACTGGGTAACTTTTCCGGTTGCCTTTTATTCGATTTTTTTATCGGTACAGGATAATGAAGATGCCTTTCAAAAGAACATGACTGTAGGTTATGGATTTTCGGTTACAAATCCGGTTTCTTTATTAATATTTTTTTCTGTGTCAATGATACTCGATGTTGTCTGGAATTTGTCAGTAAGGATTAGATTTGGCTGATTCATGGACAGAGAGGTTATGCGTTTGTCATCATTTTCGATGCTGTTTAATGTGTTTAAGGGTATTGGTAAACTTGAATTTTTTTAGAATTGTTATCAATAGATTCAAATATGAGGTCTTCAATAGATTCAAATATGAGGTTGGTTTTTCTCATTGGACACTGAGGTTTTTACAAGGGTACTGGAAGTCTCATGGGGTTTCTTTGTAAATGGTTGTAAATGTATGTCTATAGTATTTGCTGGAAAATTTTCTAAAGATTTGTTTAGTTCAGTGTTGTTTTCTGTAGAGGGTATTGTAGATTGTTCTAGATCGCAGGATATTGTATGCTTGTGTAAACAGCTTGTTTGCACACAATTTTGAGCTGCAAATTCTATATCATTGATTTTTTGAACCAGAGGCAAAATTGGACTGGTGTTTGATGATATTGGCTGATTGTTGTCTAAATAAGAAATCGATTCGAGGTGGGTTTCATGTCGATTATCGTTAATGGAATTAGATTCTGATGATACATTTTCTTGAAGTGATGGCTCGTCGGATGGTACTAATTCTAAGCATTTTTCGTCATTGTTTTGAATACATACATTTTCAAAAGGTATTATGGTAATGTCATTCAACTGAACCACAGATCCTACTTCTATCATGGTGTTCTGATTTGGATAGTCTCCAATTTCATTTAGTATTTCATCTACATTAATCCACTTATTTGTTAGAGTGAAATTACTTAGAGAAGATAACATCGTCATAGAATACGCAGAGGCCGATATCGTTACCACGTGCTCGTTACCTAGGTAACGATGCTATTTTTACAGCTGCATGGGCGTTAAGACTACCAACTACCCTTGATTAATATTTAAATAAAAAATGGATGGCACGGGGCACTGATATTATGCCAACTTTTATACGCGATGTGCGACTTGATGTTATCTTCTCTAAGTAATTTCACTCTAACCTAATCCTCATTATTGAAATTACTTTTTTTGCCGCACTAAATTCTTCAACAGATATTGGATTTTTGGCACCATCTTGCGTTTCTGCATTTTGGCGTTCAATAATATTTTGCACACATTTTGTGTAATCAAGATTGTCTGCACACAGGGGATACAAGCCACATTTTCTGAAGCCGTTTACTATATATGACTTTCCATGTCGCAATTAGGAAGTTTCCTATTTTAGAAATATCATGTACATTCAACCTCATTTAGTAGTCTTTCAGATAACTAGTCAAACAAAAAAAAAATTATCTCGATATCTGAAAAACTCACAAACTTATTCAATTTCTTATTTGAATACTTCGCCTCGGCTGAAGTCCACCGTGACGTCACAATACATAACGCGCTGACTTGCCATGCCGGCGGCCCGCCGTATGTTCCCTTTATTTAGTGTATGTGCTCGATTTTCTGAAATGTCACACAATGTCACTTTTGATTCGTTCGTGCCGAGCCGAATTTTCGAATTTCGCCGTGCAATTTACGATCAGGTTTATCTGGAAGACTTCCTCTTTACGTCGCGACATTATACGGCCGTCCCAATGGTGTTTTTCGAAAAATATGAACGTGCCAAAATTGCATGTTTTAGCAATTTTTTCGGCTCTCAAATGCAAGCTGGCTATAAACTGCCGATGCCTGCCAGCGAGTATAAAGGTGCCCGCGCCCACTCGCTGTTGGCAGAATCATGTATTGTGACGTAATCGAGCCTCAGCCCAGATGATCGCAGCATTTTAAACTTGGAAGGACCATAACTTTTTTATTTATAGAGATAATTTTAAAAAAAAATTAGATATTTTTTAGATTTTTACGACTATTTATTATGAGAAAATGAGAAAAATGGAAATTTCCTAATTGTCTAATGTTGAGTGGACAACTTTACAGAAATTCATTTTTGTTACGCAACTATTAATGTTCTCCGGAAGTTTTTGCCACATTCTGATGGTCTTTTTCCCACTCCGTTTTGAGCGGCTTAAAAACACTTACATCGGCCGGTTGTATAACATGCGTGGAATTAGGCGGCAAGGCGTAAAGGATTATACCATTGTTTTGACAAAATTCACTCAGTGGGAGGGTCATATGAGACCTGTGTCCATCCAGAAATAAAATAACTGGTCTTCGTATATTATTCTCATCTAACCACTTATTAAATTCATTTGCAATGTATTCGAAGAATACGATACCGGTCATCCAACCCGTCTCCGACTTACCCAATACCCAATGGTCAGGCATGTTTTCAACTAACGCTCGTGGGGGTCGAATATAAGGAAAAACAACAAGTGGAGGCGCTATCTTTCCATTAGCAGAAAATGTAACTAAGACAGTAATATTATCTTTTTCTTGTCCTAATTTAATCGAATATAAATTTTTCCAGCCCCCTCGGTGCCAAAACTTTTCCTGATTTCGGGCATAGTGAAAAGCCCGATTCACCCCCGTTAAACACCCTACTGGGGTCGGACATAACATCAGCTATATTATTTGTTTTCTAGTATTCGTGGAGATCCCTAAATCATGCTCGTAAGTATTCCTCCGTTAGTACCGCCCGAGCTCGATTTATTCCTTCAGCTTTTCTCTTACTAATTTCTGGATGGCGTTTCATGAAGTTGATGTACCATTTTTGTCCTGGCTTGCCGTCGGTAAATAGCTGGGCTTTTCCAAGATCTTTTGCAATTTTTTCGACAGTATCCATGAGGTCAGATTTTTTTAAAGGAAAGCCGCATTTTGCTATATTTATAATCCATTCTTTGAGTTTGTCTTCCACTGCTATGCTTAGTATTGGTGCAGGTCCAGTTTCTGTCTATAATACTTGTCTTTGGAACATTAAATTCTTTGCTGGCTTTGTTAATGCTCATGTTTTCTTTTCTTATTTCTAAAAGTGTAGTTGATCTTCAGTGTATTGGTAAAATCGTCTTTTGTGCAGTTTATTCTTAACTTGCTTAAGTTGCCCATTAGACTTTTTAGGTGGCATTTCTGAAAGGAAAAAATGATTCGAAACTCACTTTTAATGCGTTTCTATACGAAATAGAGCACTGGTCGAAAAAACCCATATCTCGACCATTTATAAAGCAACAAAATATGCTGGTCGAAAAGAGATCCCTTTCTCGACCACCATTCAAACACCCAGCAAATAAATAAGAAAACGTGGTCGAAAAATGGAATCTATAACCTTAAGTACAATTTAAAATAATATGTAAAAGTGAAATGAAACGATTCCTACTCATTACAATGAAAAAAGAGAGAAATACAACAATACTAAATACCCCGTTTTCGACCGATTGGTCGAAAAAAAGTTAAACAGAAAATATCGTGCCTGATTTCTCGACCAGTTAATATTTTTCAAAATAAAACAAAAAATGTGGTTTATAGCTTATAATTTCGGTGCCTTAAGACATATAACTAAATAGATATCAAACAGAAAGCACAAAAATACATAATTTTCATTACTTACTATTTTCCAGGACCAAGATCACTAAGAATTTTTAACGGTTTTTTACACTACTTATCTCACCACGCACATGCTACAATTAAACGATCCCAACAAACACAAAAGATCGGCCCATCAGAGGGCCATCACTGGGCCGGAAATGAAACTTCTGGCCCTGTGATGGCCCACTGAAGGGCCGACCTTTTGTGTTTGTAGGGATGGATACTGTCTACGATGCATGCGTCTGCGCATTACAATTTTGTCTAGAGAAGGGGCAAGGGTGGTCGAAAATGGGAATGCATTTTCCCCGCAGTTTTAAACCGTTATTTTCTAAATTTTGAGTAGTCGAAAACTGGTAGTGGTCGGATAACCAGCGCACTCATCATATTACATAGAGAGCGCTATGCAAGCTATCTTGGTTTAACAGAATCCATCATACCTTTTTGTACTTCACTCATTTATAATCTCATTACAAATTTTTTATGTATAAGGAATTGGCAAAAATTTCAAGCAAAAAAACTTAATCACTATCTATTATTTCACAACTTACTTGCATTAACTACCCTTTCAGAAATTATCGTTGTTTGATTCATGAGCAAAAGAAAAACAAAACATTCTTACATATTTGATCAGCACAAGCGTCACTGTCAACAGATTTATGAGGTCTGAAGTCTTTCTTTGAGTCTTTGATTGTATATGCAGGAAAGAAAAGTGAGATATGCATTTCCCTCTGTCTGATGTTTTATTGCGGGCTTCGCCTTTACAAAATAATTATACTTTATTTAATTTGCCAAATCTTTTGACCCCCATGTACTGTATATTGAAGAGAAAAATTATATGTTATATTCATTCGGTGCTGTAAAAAAGCATAATTTTGGAGGCTGAGAAACTGTTTTCAATTAGGGTCTTACTAATACCTCATTGCACACAGTTTTTCTTTTACTGTAGTGTAATGTAAAAATTAGTCAATTTTTAATAAATATCCCACATTCTCCTATTTTGGCTGGATATTAACATAAAATCTTCAATGTCAATAAATCTAATAATAATATATAAAAGTATTTACCCAGTTTTGGAAATTCATAAATGTATTTAAAACTTTGAATTCAACACAAATAAATTTTCTATATGTTGATCTACTATTTTATATGCACCTCTAAATGAAGTACAACCATTTGTGTTCATATCTAATTTAATAATACTTAACTTTTTCAAAATTCTGATTTTCAAAAAAATTATCCAAACGGTATAGATACACTGTTTGGAACTATTAAGGGGATGGAACCTTCATATGGAATTTCATTGAAACATTAGAACATATTGAAAGTCAAAAATATTGGTTTGTACAAAAATTTTAACAAAGGAAGAACAATACCGATTGAAAATATTTTAGCTCAAACTTTGTTGGTCTATGCACCGATCAGTACATAAATGGACATGAATGCCCTGGAGACTGAACAGATCTATTGTTGACAGAGTATCAACATTTTTGTTAGTCTCAGAATTTTTGAATTGAAAGATTTTGTGTGCCATAATATCCACCTGAAATCAAGGAAATATAACAAGAATTTCTGTTTCAGTCATAATGCCTGTTGCTATCAAAGCTGAAGATATTAAAACTGCACCCTTTGACCCACGTTTTCCCAATACCAATCAGACACGATACTGTTACCAAAGCTATGTAGACTATTACCGCTGCCAGCAAGTAAGAGGAGCTGATTACAAGCCATGCGAATATTTCTCCAAAGTATTTCATTCCGTGTGTCCTAATTCTTGGATTGAGAAATGGGATGACCAGAGGGAGTCTGGAACATTCCCCGGCAATATTTAATTTAGCCTTTCCACCAGTATAGTTCTCTATGTAGCATTTTCTTTTTAAAATCATTACAAAGTTATTATATGTAAATGTTTACGTTATATAATAAATTAATACTAATTTATCTTTATTTCTTAACTCCTCTTTTCTATTGTCGTTGATCTTGTAGGAAGTTAATTCCAATAAGGTAAATAAAAATAATGTTTTAACATTTTCCAATTTTTCTTTCATATACCTGAATAAGAAAATGCGACTTTTTTTAAGTGTGAAACTTTGACTGATGTACATTTTGATCTTCCACGAATCCTTTGTGGTCATTTTCTCAACGATGTCTGTGTGTATGTTTGTTCTGTGTGTTCATTATAATTCAAAAATTTAATTCTCAGAAAATTAATCAAATTTGAGGTTTCTAATAACTGCAGCAATTTTTGAGAACTTTTCTAAATAAAGTTCAAAGTGTAAACCATGAAGAATAAAAACTTGGGTGTGCGTCAGAGGCGTAACTATGGCAGGGCAAACCGGGGCAGTGTCCCAGGAGACCAAGGGCCCCAGCCGGCGCCTGAGTGAGGCCGGGTATTAGGATTATGTAACAGAAGACAGGTATCTTCTGTGATTATGTATTAAGAAAATATAATAGGAGGGGCAATTTTTTGTCCTGGGGCTCCATGACGTCTAGTTACGCCACTGACGTGCGTACGAGAATATCGCCGCTAGCCCCTTTTGGTTCATTCATTCAACGCAAACCGCAGTCGCCTTATCGATGTGGTCGGGACTTGCAAATATTTTTCGCTTTATTTATCGTTCGTTTATTGTAAAAAAAATTAACAAAGCATCGAGGGAGTGATTCAATCACTGGTTCTTTTCTTGCCAATCACTGTTAGCGATTTTCAAAGAACAGGTGATAAGTAGCAGTGGAGGTGTTCACCGTCCCAGTGATGGAAGTTGCTGCAGTTACTTTTGAGTAAACAGGTAATTGTTACTGTTTAAAAAGTAATCGTTACTCAGTAATCATTACTTTGACGACAGAATTCTAAATTGATATTTTAATCTCCAATCCTCCAAGTTCTGTTTCACTCAAATACATTACAATTAATTAGAAATTTCAAGTGTGTTTATACTAATCAATAACTGGTGTCAGTATGTACATAGGTTCTAATAGTATATGGTAGTAGGTAAGCAAAATGGACAAGTAAGGATTACTTCTGTAAATCAAGTAATCGGTACTTCGGGCCCTACTCAGTAACGAATAATTACTACCGATCCATCACTGTCACCGTCACCCGTCACATCTTAGTGCTGGGTAAAAGCCTGTTATTTTTTAATAACAGGTTTAAACTGCTACTGCTAGTTTTGTTTAAAAATAACACATCGCTGAGAAATACTGGCCTTCGTATACCGCAGCGCGCAGTTTGCAACTGTTATTTCATGGACGTTATTTTATACAATATGCTGCTGCCGCTGGCCGACGGGAAAAATTCTTTGATTTTTATATTTTATAGAGGTGTTAATTGATTTTTTTACGTTCATATACGTACAAATAAAATATAAATAATTTTATTTACATAAATAATTTTTTAATTATTATTATTTCATGTTAAATTAATGAAGAAATACCAGCATACAGGGTCGTAGCGAGCCAACTTTTTGGGGGGGTTATTTTTCAAATTTGCTGCCAACTTCATAATACTTAAAAAGCCAACTCTGTAAATAATTAAATCCACGAACCCTCAAAAAAAAATGATGAACGGGGGGGGGGGGGAGAAAGTCTAAAAAAATATTTTTCAATAAAAATTGGCAACTTACATCTCGAATTTCCAACTCTTGCCAAATTCCGCCGAAATAAAAATTGATGAGCGGGGAAGAAAATCTTTAAAAAATGTTTTCAACAAAAATTGCCCTCTTTTGTGTCTCAAGTTTCCAACTTTTATCCAACCTTTGCCAACTTCGCTACGCCCCTGCCAGCATAGAAACACGCCAAACACAGCGTATTCAATGACAATATTGGAGATGCAGGTAAACGAAAATATACATATGGAGAAGAAAATATAAAAGCTCTGAACATATTATAATATAAAAAACAGCTAAAAGTCTGTACATAAACCGGATGGCTCGAGATTTCTACAAAAATATTCAACTCAACTCTGGCAGCCCTTAATTTTTGAACTCGATATGCGGGTAATCGAAAATATACACCCGGAGAAGAAAATTAAAAAGATTTTATTATGGTTTAAAAAACAACTAAAAAGTGTATAACATAAAGCCGATGGACTCAAGATACCCGCAGTAATATTCAACTTCAATAATATTCAACTACATTTTAGCGGTTGCGTTGCGATTTAATTACCTGCTATGCTGTTTTCTGAATAACAGTTTAATAGCAGTCAGCAAAAACATTTTTACTACGTCGTGTTTCTTTTCTTATCTGTTAGTTTCGAACAGAAATAACAGTCTGTTAATGCTATTTACAAATAACAGTTAGAAAATAACAGGTTGTTAAATAGCAACTCATCTCTACCTCACATACCTGGTATGTGGTCTTCATGCTCTAAAATTTGCAATTTTTGTTGTTCCATTATATACTTTGTTTTTCATTTCTTTAAACTTGTTTTTATCTCATTTTAGAAGCTAATCGTAACTGGGAGTCCATTTTTTAGAACGGGTTAACGAGTTACTAATTAACCATCTTATACCGTAGTAAGTGAATCAAACATTTCTAAATTTGGTGCTGCCACGGTCTTCTGTGGCTGCATCAAAAACAATTTGACAGATTTCGTTTTCGTGTGCTGTAGTTTTAAATTCTAACCTAGAATTTATTCATTTTTATTTTAAAACTATATAAATTAAAATAAAATGGCAGATGAAGAAACTGTAAATGGGAACACGGAAGAGTTGCCAGAAAAGTCTCAACAAAAGAAGACTGCAAAATACGATAGTGGGGCAGCAGATTTGGAGAAAGTAACGGATTATGCTGAGGAAAAAGAAATCTCTACTCAAGATGTTGCTGGTGCAATATCAGCTATTGGAGACCGAAGAAATAAAGCAGCTCTTGAGAAACAAGCTAGAGAAAAAGAGTTATTGAAGGTTTCAATAAGGAAGGAAGATGTGGATCTTATTGTTCGAGAAATGGAAATATCTAGAGCATTAGCAGAACGTACTCTTCGCGAATACCATGGCAATGTAGTTTGTGCACTTATAGCATTAACAAACTAATTTATGTCTAAGACTTTGGCAAAATATGTATTTTATAAATAGGCCTTATATACAAATATTTCCTTAAAATTTAGCGTATGTAATGCACAAACTTTGTTTTAACAGGTGTTCCAAATTTGCTTAAAAAATTTTAAGGAAATATATATTTGAATACATAAAACATTAATTTATTGGGTGATAATGAAATTAATTTGTAACTAGTTTTAAAAGCGTTTTTTATTAGCTAATAATTTTATAAAATGCAAAAAATTATAGATATTCTCTATCCATAGGTGTTTTCTTTGCTTTTTTATCTCTTGCTCTAGGGAACCACCGATGTTTGGTAGTGTGTGTAATATTCATCAGCTCTTGTCTCGCCTGTTCAGGTGTTTTTTTATTAAAAACTTCCATTACTTGGGGAGTGAGCGTAGTTTTTAAAATGGAAGAGCTTTCTTCTATTTTTTCTTCTGGCAGTGGCTTTGTACATTCATACGGAAAATCTTCCTTCGGATGCCATGCCACTATGGTACTTCCATCTTCTGTTAGGGCGAATTTATGCTGTGGATTTATTGGAGATCTATATACCATTCGAGAGATATTTAACTTGGTTCTAATTATCCTGGAAGTCATAACTGTAACTTAATTAGATTTTATTCGTTTCTAATTATAGGTATTAACAATCACTACCTGTTCCCTGAAATTAGGATTAAATACTTTAATTTGATCTTGCCCTTGCTTTTCTCTGTTAACCCCAATAATTAAATATTTTTAGTTATCTCTTCTTTCTTGTCTATGATTTCTAGTTGTCTAATTTGGTAATTCAGTGAATTTAGCAACAAAAGTTAGCGACTACCACAAAGTCAATTTCTTAAGTTGTATACGTGTAGTTGGTTGTTTAATGATGACGTACAGCTACAGAATCAGGTAGCCTGGAGTCGCTTTACTTTCGTTTGACAATAATTCTAAAGATTAGTGAGTTAGAATAATATTTTAGTAATTGTTTATATCATTTTTAGTAATTTACATAACGAAATATGCTCGATTACAGGTTAATACACCCTGATCACAGGTCTGGTTTTCATAGGCTAGTTGATCCTTCAAACTTGATGGTTTGTGGTTTCATCGCAAGAAATGGTGAATGTCCTTGTCCTTGAAGTGTTATACCAATTTTAAAATTGTGGTTATGTGATAGTTTTATGAAAATATGAATTAATAAATATTAAATAATAGTTCTTAATATGTTCAATAACACATTTAAGTTAGTAACTAATACAAGGACTAATCAAAACTTATTATTTATATTAAAGTACAATAGACGTGTTTTCCATACGAATTTTACTAAAATATTCAATCAAAAAGTGCAGGATTCCACAAATGAGGCCAGAAAAAAGGGAATTAGATCTACATTATTTTATGTGACTGCAGCTGCTGTGGTAACAACAGGTTTAAGTTATGCTGCCGTGCCCCTTTATCGATTGTTTTGTCAGGCGTACAGTTATGGAGGGACAACTGCCGCAGGACACGATACAAGCAAAATCGAATCAATGTCAGTGGTGAAACATAAACCCATTAAAATTAAATTTAATGCGGACACAGCTGCAAGTATGAGGTGGAATTTTAAACCACAACAGACTGAAATTGTGGTATTTAATAAACAACATTTTTTTTTCTTAATTGATTCTAATTCTTACAGGTTTATCCTGGTGAAACTGCTTTAGCATTTTACACTGCAATGAATCCTACTGACAAAACAGTTGTTGGAATAAGTACTTATAATGTAGTTCCATTTGAAGCTGGACAATACTTTAATAAAATTCAGTGTTTTTGTTTTGAAGAACAGATGCTCAATCCTCACGAACAGGTATATTTTTTACACATTATAGTGATACTAGTTACTAGATACCTATATAGATTAGGCGAGTCTATACGTACCAAGACAATAACCATTTCGTTGATTATGAATGTACTGTTTAATCATATTAGCAAACTCTTACTCATTTATTTCATGATTTCTTTTCGGAGAACAATTTATGGGTAGCCAGAAATTATAGCTGTACGAATCAGACACTTGGATTACTTAATAGTGTTTTTCATTTGAAACTGGGATAATATTCGTGTGAATACTGCGAATGAAACTTCTACTAGTTTTATAAAACCATTAAGATATACCTAAAGACATCCATTAAAATAAGGATATTGTAAGCCAAATTATTTTAATTCAAAGCAGCTATAAAATTTTCACGTAAAATGTAATTTCTGCTGATGAAATTATATAGAATTTTTTGTTTAACATTATCGAAATTTTGGCTAACATTGGATGTATCTATCGAAGATGTTAATTTGCAGCCAAATGAAAATTGAAATAGGTACTAATTATTTGAAAATGAAAAAATTATGCTTTGTAACGATTCATGTTTGCTTAATATCATAGATGAATTGTAAAAAGCCATGTATGTAAAATACAAATACGTTGTAAGTAGAGAAATACCTCTCTATACTTTTAATACAAAAATTAATTTTGTAGCATTTATCAAAATGATAATTCATTCAGGGTTGGCATGTTTCAAATAAAATGTTTTAAACAAAGTGTTTAAAACAAGTTTAAAACATCACACTGTGTTTTAAACAAATGTTTAAAACATATTTAATACACAATGCGATGTTTTAAACAACTGTTTAAAACACAGTGCGATATTTTAAATAAATGTATTATTTTGGAGTTTGTGGAAAAGCAGGAAAAGTGCCGATGATGGTCCATTCCGATAAATAATTCCGATGTAGTGGTCATATGCACTAAACTGAGCATTTTATTCGAAGAGTGCTGTAAAATCCGTTTAAGAGCATCATCTGACATCAACTAGTAGTAGCAGACATAGTGTGCCTGGCACCATTTAATTTTGGTTAAATATAGTTTTAAACGTTTTAAACCTGTTTTAAACATACCATTTAAGAATTTTAAAAAAACCTGTTTTAAACAAAGAAAAACTGTTCAAAACAAAAAAAAACTGTTTTTTTGTTTAAAATCAAAAAAAAAAACTGTTTTTTTTCCAACCCTGAATTTATTACATTATTTTATTCAATTTGGGTTTGCACTTTCTGTGTATTAATTTGTTAAATGTATTTCAACCACTAAGAAATTTTCACCACTTACTTGAAATATTTAAATAGTTTTTTTTAATATACAGGGTTACTGGTAACTTGAAGTATTCCTGTCGAGGGATGTTAGAGGACCTAATTCGCAATCATTTCAACTCATGTGTTATATGCAAAAGTTTTTAGTTTTCGGAATATTTAAATTTTTCACTTTTTATTGAAAAACCCCAAATTTTCATATTCAAAATTGAATTTAAAAACTACCACTAATTCAATGGCACTGATTTTAATTTTCGTACTTGGACAACTCTTCAGCAATGCATTGCTAACAGTAAAATGTCAAAAAATACTGAATAGTCCAAAGATGCAGCAAAAAATAAAAATAAATTTTTTTCGATTTTTTAATTTCTATTACAATGACGGCGATTTATTACAAAAATTCATTGATACATTAATCGTAAAAATCATTTAAATAACAACTCTTTTTTATTAACTTTCCAATGAGGTGAAATGTAATGAAAAAAAAACTAGTTCCACGAAAATGTTCAATAACAGGTGAGCAGGTAGAGCGTGTTTATTGTTTCAAAGGAGCTTAATGTTGACAATTAAATGAAACAACAAGTATTTTTGATCAAGGCCAAAAAAGCTCAAGGTTTTTTATCAACTTTTAGGTTAAGTAATAGTTATTTATGTACCAAGGGTTGTAGGTGTCCCTTTTTTGGTCAAGAATACAGTTTGCAATCCGAGGCCTGCAGGGTCGAGGTTTTCAAGTATTTGAGACCAAAAAATCGCACTGTACGACCCGTGGCGCATATTTAATTTTTTGTCATTGAATCATTAAATTAGAAAAAAACTTGAGAAAAACTAGTGGAAAACTATAATTATTCGAGTAAGATTTTATATTTGTTAATAGTAAAGGTAGGGATGCTTGGAATATCCATACCAACCATCAATAAAATAAATTTAGGACTTGGCTTCTATTCAAATGACAACTACTGTCAAGATAAATTAAATCATATTATTATAACTCTGAATATTTTTGAAAACAATATCGAATATAGAAGATATAACAAGTAAGGCTTGTCTGGATTTACTTCCAAAAAAGTTAAAACATTTAATTTAATACTTGTTATATAAAAGAGAAAATTCTCCCAAATTTACTTTATTTCCCTAGGGACGTTATGAAAAATAACGACCCGTTGCCAATGGCAACAAGTATTTGGTACATAAAGCGTCACTTACGACTGACAAAACAATGGTATATTTACGAGGGAGGTATGACGAAAAATATATACAGTGTGATCTACCATAATATGCGGAAAATAAGACTAGAACAATTTTCAGTGTGGGAAAGCAAAGCCCTGCAAAATTTTAGAGTGTTCTGAGGTAATTTAGTATATTAAATTGTTAGTAAATTTGTGAAGATACACTACTGTTATTGACTAGGTCAGTATTAGGGAGAGGAACTTACTTGTGAAAGAACGTATTGGAGTTGTTTACATTTCCTTAACTGGCATAAAAAGTGAAGTCGGCCAGCACGATCAAAGTGCTGCGTTTTTTGCTTTCGGTCGAACAATCAGGACACCGGCCTGTTATTGAAATATCTCGTATATCTAGGTACTTGTTTCAGAGTTCACCAGCATCGGGTCAATGTCTTTTCGATTTATTTAGCTATTTTTGTAGTGTGATTTGATTAAAACCAAAAAGTCACTTCTATCCTCTCCAGCTTTACTGTCAATTGTGTCAATCCCAAGTCTGATAAAGTGATATGGTTGTACCGCATTACATCAGATTAGTTAAAGCAGAGACTATACGATAAGACTGCTCACTGGCTGTATTAAATGTATTAATAAGTTTAAACCCAGTTAAATCTGAGAATGATGTAGTGTATACCAGTCAATACGAGATGTCGCATCAAAATTTCTAGAAACCTATCTTCTTAGCTACCGAAATCAAACCACGTGTACCGCGACGTTGCCGTGATTTAGAATTTCTGGTTTGCCTGTTCTTATTTAATTAAAATGTATAAATATCTGAATATACACACCGACAACATATCAGAAGTGTGTACAATAGGTTTGACAAAACATTATGCAGGTGTCAATCAAATTAAGTTCTTTTATACTATCGTAAATAAGAAATATTTAATGATATATAATAAGTACCTACAGTATTAAAGAAATTCGACTGGAACATCAGTCCTAGTCCTAAATATGTTTTTAACTAGACGAATAACCAGGCATTATCTGTAAAAAAATGTTTTTCAACCAGTTGTATAAAAAAAAAATTAAACCCTGTCGGTGGTTTGAATCTGGGTCCTCTCGGATGCTAGTTCCTAGTTTTATTTTTTTTTTTCTTAAAATGTATAGATTTTAAAAACAAAAGTTATTATGATGTTCATATTTTGTTCTCTACAATGAATTTACATTTTTTTTACCAACATTAATACGTGACCTTAGGAACATTTATTTAAATAGCTCAATATCCGCTACACATATTTTGCTAAAAATCTAATCAGGTTTAAATTAAATGTTGACAAATAGAACAAAAAAACTGTATGACCGTAAGTTCTTCCGTTTTTATGATACCGAAGCCGAGAAATTTGACCACATATACAGGTGTTCCACTTTTTATGGAGCCACCCTCAATACCCTCATATTTCGCTCATCGCTCATCTGATATTCGAATATTTTGAAATTTTTATGGTTAGTATATATCTATAAAGCGACTATAGACGTAACCACATTTGATTTTAGTCAGAGGAGTCCTATCCTATTCTCAAAAAAAAAGTATTAGCGATTTTTTTAGAAAAAACTAGCAAGATATTTTGAATCAGTACTTTTAGAAACCCCTTTGTATACAATTGCATCGTAGTGGGTTCAAATGTGTTTGAGATAGGGGACGTCAAAAAACAATTTTTTCAACTAAAAATTTTTATCTGTAAAACGGATCCTCAAATGAAAATAATGTATTCTTTTTTTGTTCAGAATAATATAGTATTAGCTTGAATTGATTTTACAACAAAATAATTATTTATTTAATAAGGCAAAAATTCTAATTCGTACATAGTTGTCTTCAGATTTTCTCTGCACTCAAAAAATATCGGCGCCTTTGATCTTTACCGCACCATAAAACACGCCGACATTTTTTATACGCAGAATAAGTGTGTAGTCAACTATACCTACCATTTTACACGTTAATTCCACATCATAACAATTCTTACATTTTCATTCCGTCACTGCAGAACTATAACTGTTTATTTTCAGGTATATTTTTGACAGTGCTATTATCTTGTAGGTCGATATGCCAGTATTCTTCTACATAGATCCAGAAATAACGGAAGATCCCTACATGGAATTTGTAAGTGAAATAACCTTATCTTACACGTTCTTCGAGGCTAAGGAAGGTTTAAAACTACCTATGCCAGCCTATGTCAGATCATAAAATTGTTTTATTTTAATTGTAAATTTAAAGAAAATATAACTTATTTCTACTTGTTATAATTATTGTATTTTTATTAACATCCACTAAAATTTACAGCCAGTGCAGAACAATAACAATAGATTAATATGCATGCATATTGTCTTAATTATAATCTTCTAATTAATACTTTATTGTGGCGGTGATAGGGAATGATCGTCTCATACCCATACACTTTTCTCTATCAATGAAAAGTGAGTTGACCTTATTATGCAAGTCGGATTCGAGGTTCGCTCGAGTTTTCAGTAGCTGTTGGTGTTGAGCTTCTGCTTCTTGTAGCTTCCTGTGCAAAGATTCGATAGAATCTTGAATGTCACGAACTTCTGACACAAGTCTGAAATAAAGGCAAAATATGTAATGATTATAGTGCCAATATGCTTAGCAAAGTAATTTATCATTTCAGCCTATTTCGAAGAAACAGTTGAGCTTCATTATAAAATGAGAGGTCTTCTTTTATTTGGCAAATTAGATTTCATGGAATATTGCAGGCAGGCAGTTAAAAAACAATATTATCGTAACGTTTTATTCATACCTATCCTGTGCTGTATCTCGGCAAAGTTCTATCTCTTTTCTGTGCGTTCTTGCTTCTAATCTGGTATGAGCAACCTTCATGGGATTGCTCTTGTCCAAAATAGCTTTCTTCAGAAGCTCGATATTTTTCTCTAAATCGAATAATTCTTGTTGAACCTAAATAACACATTTGAATTTGTAATTCTGGTATTCATAAACTTAAATTTAATATGCAGGGTGTAACACGAACATTATTTTTTTTATTTTTGGAGATCAATTATTGAAACTCGTCTATACTTTATAAACGTCAGTTTTTGATACATGTATTAATTTTTTTCTACTTCCGGTTTCAGTGAAAATTGTATCAACTTTTGATTTCGAATGAAACATTGTACCAGTGTTGTTCAACATCATAATTTTTAAAAAAAATCATAAATCGGTGAATAGTCCTCGCACAAAATATAATTTTGGCATTTTTAGAATCTTTCCTTAAAACAAAACACAGTATGTAAAGGATTTTTTCTTTTACATACGGTATTCAACATTAAAGTTTGAATAAATCCGTTAGGCGCGCAAACAAAATGTGACGTCATGTGTCAGGTTATGCACAGCGCTAGCGTATATTTTAAATTAACTCCATTCATGATCCGTGATCACTGATCAGTTATTTGAATTTGAAAAAATTAGACATAAACACATTTGTCTTATCCATTACCATAAAAACCTAAGCAAACATTTTCTGTTTGTGCCGGTTAATCGGAAGGTCACAGGTCACAAAAATGGACCAAGAAAAATTGGAAATTATTTAGGAATGTGAAGATTATGAAATATTATTTTCTTTTGATTCTAGTGGCCAAATAAATCAAGCTTTCGACACTGGGGCTATATTAAACTATTCTTTATTTAAACTGGATAAAGTTGTTGCGGTACTAATAATCCCAACTAATACTTTGCATGCTAATTCAGATTACAGCTGCTCTCTGTCTATCATGTACCATAGTGACAGAATACACCGTTCAGCACACAACTGATCAATGACGTAAACGATAAGTGATCGCTTAGTTAGCGCTACGGCGTGATGAATCCAACCATTGCACGCATGCACACACAGCGATATAACTAGTGACAGATGACGACAACTCCAATATGAGTGTTTTCTGAGATTTCCCCTTCTCCCGGATATTAGTCGGTAATTTAAATACTTTCCAGTTAGAAATTATAAAAACAGATTTGATAATTACTAATGTTTAGTAACACTATAATTAATATATATAGATTAATTGAAAATATACGGCACATGCAAGAGGCCTATTATTTTAAAAAAATAACGATTTATACATTTTTTTTCGAATAAAAGATTTATTTCACTTCATAACTTTCTGTATTGTATTTTCTTAGTAAATAATAAAAAAAATCTCTATACATAATTATGTTAAAACTGAAAAACTGTTTTGACTTGGCTTCGCAAGTCAAGAAGCCTCTTGCCAGCTTGTTGGAACTCATTGAAACTTGCAAATCCCGGTCGACTATATAAGAAATTCATTTAATATTTAATATTGACTGAAACGTTGATGCGCAACTTGTATTGAAAATAAATGTCTAGTCGAGGCAGGAAAGAAGATAGTATTCAGCAACATTTTGTCAAACAAAAAGTTATGGGCAAACTTGGATGCCACGCAATATGTAAAAAAGTGTAATAATTCAGGGGCTTCTCGACAGCCTTAAAAACCACTGGGAAACCTGTAAAAATCAGTCAAGTTGGAATTTGAGTCATAGTAGTTGCAGTAGCTGTAGTTTGAGCTCCTTTGTTGTAGGAACATGTTAAGACAAAAAGAAAGAATTAGACAAACAGGTAGCCAGAGCCATTTTTGCAACAAATTATTATTTTAAGTCTATTGAACATAGAGAAGAAAGCGATTGACATGTAGGTATGTAGGTATGTCCTGCATTCCAGGTTTCAATTATCATCAACCCTTTTAACTGAAATATTTGAAGAGGAGAAATTAAAGTGCTTTGAAAATTTATCACATCAATCAGTTTGTATGTCTCTTGGCTGGTTAGTCAAATGTTCATAACGAACACATAATATGTGCAGTTTTGATTTTGATACTAGAAAATGATTTTCTTCTGGAAAGTATAGATACATTAAGACGTGCACGCACTGGTTATCTTGCAAACTTGACCACTGATTTAATAAATAAGTGAGTATAAAGTTACTAGTTTGGTCACAGATAATGCGGCAAACATGAACAATATGAGGAAAAAAATTGCCCATATATTGAATTTGGTTTACAATGATTTGGAAGTTACAAAAGTAAAATCACACGTAGTTCAAACTGTTGGTACAAAAAGAAAATGGGCAAGAAACTAACATTACCACAAGATGGAATACAGTTTCCGAGTGCCTTGAGGTTTATGAATGGCCCTAATTGTTGCAAATCTGTGAACACAAAGATGACATTTATCCACTGATTTTTGAAAAAGAGTCTAATATTCAAATTAAAAGAATGGCCGAAGAATTTAAAATTGCTGGCACCAATTTCTGTGGCACTTGATAGAATTCAGCAGAAAGGTGCCAGTTTGTCCCTTGCAGTTGAGGAATGGAAAAAATTGAGTGCCATTTTTTATAGTTTTGAAGATGAGGACAAAAATTTAAAGCAGTGTCAGATATTTGGAAAGAGATATGATCAAGCTTTAATGCCATTTCACTTTTTGTCATATTGGCTGAATCTTATTAGAAATAAAAAAATACCCACTTTCAAAAGAAGAAAAAAGGCTGCTTTAGATATAGTCTCTCAACATTTTTCTGGCACAGGGTTATTACTGTTTATAATTTAGTTGGAAGCGAAATTCGATCCGTGCCAAGAAACAATAATGTTTTCAGAAGAAATGTTACAAAATGTTGACGTGGTGCAGAGGCGCGAATCTCAAAAACACATTCCACAAATTAAGAAAGTACTGGATCTGATATTCCCTTTCTGTGTGTCGTTATTTCATCTGCAGACGAGGAATGAATCTTTTCTTCATATGGCCTTGTTCATTCAGATATTAGGAATAGATTGGGCAATGAAAAAAGCATCTAAATTAGTATTTCTCTTTACATATTATAATACTTAATATGTCTTATTTTGTGCTATTTTCAAAAAACATACTTTTATTTTTATACGTTCATATGTTTATTAAGTTAATGTTTTAAGCATTTAAATTAAAGACTTTTTAAAGTTTTATTTTTGCGGATAAAAATTTTTATTAATAAACTTTATATTTTTTCTTTATGAAATTTAACTTGAAGAGAAAAAATTTTTTTTTTAAATCGCTTGATTAAAATCATGATTTTAATTAAATGATTTAAATCAGCTCAACCCTGCCGTAGACTAATTAAAATATAAATTCATCCGAAAATAAACATAAAACCTATACCTACCTTATGTAAATGCATTTGCAGCTTGCTCTTAGTTTCCAAAATCTCTGCTGCCCTACGCGCCAGAGCATTATTTGTATTACTCCAAGCATCCCAAATCTCCTGAGCGCAGGTGTTCGCCGAGTTCTCCATGTCAGAACGCATTTGGGTTGATTTTCCTCTTTCAGATTGAGATCTCTGCACTATTCTGTTGCTGTGGTCAGCCCAAGTAGTTGTTGTGCTAACACTAAAATTACAGTTAGTAAAGAATTATTGTTTTACATGAATATATTATTTTAACATTACGTAGGATCATATTTCTCAATTCCTCCATAGTAGTTTATCCCTTTCGAAAAATTATTAAGCTGATGACAGAGATTATCAGTTCCAAGGGCCGATTCTTTACTCTTTACGTCCGTTTCTAACTCGTGCTGTGCAGCTCTAATGTTCCGCAGCTGGCCATCGACTTTATCGTACAGGCACTTTAAATTTTCCTGCGCGTTTCTGTAAGTCTCGATTTCTTTTAACAGAGCTTGTTCGGCAATGTCATGTACCAAATCGAGACCTAAAATATATTTAAAATTAAAAAAAAATCAATTATGAAAATTCAGATTAAACATATTATACGACAGGTTAACAAATAATATTTACATCTTATTTAAATGAAAGAAAATTACCAAATTCAAGATTGGTCGTGTCGTTGTCATAACTCAGAAAATGCATGTTATGACAAGCTACGGACCTATCAGTTTTACCTTTCCCATCTAAATTACTAGAACATGTAATATACAAGGTGTTTTGAAAAGGTTAGGACAACGCTTAGCCATAGATTCTTGAGATTAAAACAAGTCGACTTAACTCAAAAAGTAGTGGTCTAACTCTTTTCGTTTTCAAGATACAGGGTGGTAAAGTAAAAAAATTGTTTTCGTAATTTGTTTCTATCTTGGAAACTATTATACGTATCTACTTCAAAGTTGGTAACGACATGTTTTTCAGGTCGCTAATTACAATGGTGATATTGCTGATGCCATGTTTTGTAGATGGCGCTAGTTACAGGACTTTTACGTGACACTTTAAGCTTTAACTTTTTTGAGGTTAGGTTTTGGACAACGTCTTCTATTATAATCGAAACGCAATTTAGTTTCTTAAAGAAAATGTGTACTTGTTTTGCATCCCCCCCCCCCCCCATATATCTTATTTTTTAACGCGTTGGCATTGAATATGAAAATTGATAAAAAGAAAAGTGCATTACATTTTTTTTTTTTTTTATTATTTTTTAATATATAGCTTATATTATTTTGAAATTCGTGCTATATTTTTAAGTTACCTTAAAAAAGTAGAGGCTCTACTTTTGAGCAAATTATATATATACACACGCAGTCATCTTCTTTTTTATCGTTATGCTTGTGACAGTATATACGCCGCTTATTTTTTTTGTTGTTGAAGAAAACGTGCTGATTTATAAATTTTAAAACTGAATCATTATAGAATTAATTAAGAAATTTAAATATAAAAATGTGCAAAATTATTTTTTAACGCGCTGCCATTTAATAAAATAAAATTTGGACGATATTTTATTGATTTTAAAGCAATTATTAAAATTTGTTTTAAACGGATGCAAATTATGCACTTTAGGATGCGTTTAATGGCTACAATCGGCCCATAAAGGGTCTTAAATGACCCAATATGTTACTTAAGGCCTGTATAATACTAAAACAAACCATTTTTCTCAAATTTTGATGAATCTTAAATGAACATCTTTGAAAAACTCTCGCAAAATGCACAAAAACAGCAAAAAATGCACTCTTAGCATAATTATGCATTTTTAGGTACTTTCCCCGTCATTCTATGCGTACGGATTATGATTTTTCAAGTTTTTATATCTAAAAGATGCATTCTATGCAATAAAATCTTTTGGAGATAAAACTTCTTGAAAATCACCTTTTTTTTTATTAATTCCAACGGCCTAGCTATATTTTTCATTTTTTTCTACCTTTTCAAAATTTTTGAAAAAATGGATGGAAAAAAAGGATTTTTCGCTTTTCTTTTCTATGTTCTGCATCCGAGCGAAATGTAGACTTTTCAGGATATTATTCCATATACTTTCATGAACTCATTAAAAAAGAAATTATTCATTTTGCAAATTTTTGGACATTTCACTATAAAATTTTCTTTGCCGCCTGGGCTATATGTCAATGTTAGAAAAACAATGTATCATTCAAATAAAAATTTCAAAATTAATAAAATAAACATTTTTCATGAATATCTAAAAAAAAATTACAATTTCTAAATGATCTCATCACATAAAACAAAACAAAACCGCTTCAGGTAAAGTACCACTTCTAACGGTACTATACATTCAGCAAATTCAACATTTCATTTACGTTATACTTATTTAAAATCGTTGTATGAAATTTCATTCAATTTCCATAAGTACTTTTCAAGTTATCTTAGATACACATAAAATGAGACACAATGACAGAAAAATTGTCACAATGGATTGAAGAAATAAAAATACCTATAAATGACAAACATAGTTTAAACGATAACTTATCTAAACATCAATCTTTTCGGGCAAGAGTTTCTACACCACTGGTTAATAGCTTCTGAAAACCGTATTTCAGTATCTTTAATATTGATTTAATATCTAAGGAGTCCTTGAAAAAAAAAAAGAAATGGGGTAGATTTTATAGTATATTTACCTTCTCTTTTTTCTCTGTGATATAAACACTCTTGAGCTATGTGAAGTGGAGCCTCGATATCATCAATTGCCTTCTTCAATGAACGTTTAGAATCTTGTAGCAAACTAGCTTCAGTTAACAATCGTTCTAACTCTGTTCTGGCTTCATTCCTCCAAAAAGTAGTGTCCGTGATTCTTTCTCCTAATCTCCTCCCAGATTCTCTCTGCCCTTGTGCCGTTCTTTCATCAGTTTCTCTGAAATCGGAACAAATTATTATTTTATATTGTTTCCCGAGACATTTAGATTCAGATACCTCATAACTCTAATAAAATCTCCTCTTAATCGTTCCGAGTAGTTTCTGTTCGTGTCAGATTCATTGTAGTTGCGTAAATTATTTTGAGTCCATTCCAGAGGAGTGTAACGGGTGTATAGGGCAGCTCTAGCAGCGTGTGCTGGATTCCGTTCAAATCCTGTTACTAAATTTGGAAACTTAAGTGGCTCGGTAGCCATCCCATATGGGGTGTAGCAAGGATCTACTAATGCATTTGTTGTATGTTGGTTAGGCCTATAATTAGAAGAACATATTTTAAAAAATATACACAGAAAATACTTATTTTTCCCTACAAAGGTGTTACTTCTACGCTTTCATATCCTAAAGTGGGCCTCCAAGGATGTGGACGAGGTGTTTTGTAATATTGTCCTATTCGAGCAGGTGTAGGGGGCCCCGCAACCTGTTCCATGCAGGGCGTAGCCGCTACGGTACTCCATGGCTGCAATTGCTGTAAAATTAAAATTTTATCAATTATAGCGATACTCATTTTACGCTTTTAGATTTTTTACCGAGTATAAGACGGTTTCGTTTTGCTCTGGCATTTTTAACTATAACATTCTTGAAAAAAAAAATTGACAACGGCCGTCATAATTTAAATTTTACCGCTTATCACTCCGTAAAAGAAACATTTGATTTATTCGGTTTTGATCACTGATTGGAAAGTAAATTTTTAACTAGTATTAGGTATTTATTGGAGACGTTGGTGAAACAATGTGTATCAATGTTTGTTGCATAAGTACAAAAGATTTTAGGAAGATGCAGAATTATAAAATTCAAGGAATAAATTCAGTTTTTATATCAATTAATATGAAATTTTTTAATCGATAATCACCGATGTCTCCCTAGTAGAAAAAGTATAGTTGGTAACAATGGTTACTTTCTGATTGCTTGTCCTTGGTTCAAAAAGTGACACATATATAACCAAAAAAATCAAAACAAGTTGCAGAAAACAAAGAGATAACATATTTCACAATATTATTATCTTTAATTATTGAAGTTGTTGAAATTCATACTGTTTATTAACGTTGATGTATTGAAAGAGACATGTCCGCAACTGTTCAAACACCACACGTTCCTGAACGTAAGATTATTTTTGCTCTGGAGAAAAATATCTTTTAATAAAATGATTTTAGATTGTCCTGGAACAGAAAGCGAAAATGCAGGAAAAGCATCAGCCTGTGCGGGTTGCCCTAATCAGCAGATTTGTTCATCGGGTCCAAAAGGACCAGATCCGGGAATACAATTAGTAAAGGAGCGTTTAGAACAAGTCAGAAATAAAATATTGGTGCTTTCTGGAAAAGGAGGTGTAGGGAAAAGTACAGTAACGGCTTTATTAAGTAGATCTCTAGCTGCAAACGATAGTGAAAGAAATGTAAGTATTTAAGTATTAATTATTTATGGTGTTGTCTTATTTTTTCTTTGTGTAATTTTCTACCACATATGCAGGGGCTGATTGGCCCAGAATTTGTCTTTCTATCAGCGACCCACATCTAAAAGTTTTTTCGACAAAAATTAAAATAGTAGCGCCATTTCTCTTGCAATGCTGGTGGTCCACCGGACATTTGCCCGGTGTCCCGCCAGCCAAATCGGCCACTGCATATATGTACCTATTCTAGTAGTAACATTCAATAAATCTACAAAATAAGAAATTCATCAAGTTTGAATGTGTCCCTGTAATATACTGAGTATCTCTATTATTCTATAGATTTTATGGATTTTATATTTAGGGTTCCGAACTCAAAAGTAAAAAAGGAAACCTTTATAGGATGAATAGATTGTCTGTCCGCTCATCTGTCTGTCAGGGCAGTTTAACCTCGAAACTATTATAGCTAGAATCAGGAAATTTCTCATACAGTTAAAATTTGATGTTATGTAGGCAGCTCAGGAGTCGATACCCTAAAAATATTTTCTGACGCCCTTTTGCGGGTTAAAATATGGTTCTTTTAAAAAGAATTATCCCGGGTTTTGTCTGAAAGGTCTAAATGTAAGGGTTCCAGTTTTATTAATTTTTTATTTGTGAAATTTGAGGAAAACTTTCTATTATTATTATTATCAATAAATAAATGTTTGTATAAAATTCCATTTACCCAGTCAAATAGGAACAAATTTCGACGTTCAATGGAAAAAACTGATAAAGTTTTGAAACTTGACAAGGCCTACTGTTAAGCATACCAACCAACCTAACTCTATATCTTGCGCTTGAGCCGCCATCTTGAAAAAATGGTTCTCGGACTTAATTTTTTGCATATATCTCTATCTTTCTAGTCATTAGCAATATAGAAATTATGCTTCAAATAAAAAATAGAGCTTATAAAATTCTCTAAAAAAAATGTTATATGCGTTTTTTCCATAAGTATCTGGTATTATACTTATTGCAAGTATAAAAATGAAGAGTATATTCATTAAAAAATAAAAAAAAAATGGTTTTGTTAATATCACTGATAACGATAAGGAGATAAAAGAAGCTACAATCTGAAAACAAAAATTGCTGTGCGACTCGATGCACTTAAGCAATTGACGATTCAACTTTCTACTTTGCTTTTGTTTTTTAGGCGTTGTTGTCAACATACCAACTTGAAATTTGTTACGACGATTTAGCTCCACTAGAGGCATCGTTTCCTAAAATTTCGTCAAAATAGTTACACCATTGTTTAAGTTATCATCAATTGTTTAAAAATGGCTGCTCTTTATTCTTATTTGTTGCAACTTAACAAATTAGCGAGGGGTAATCACTTATGCAATATGTGGGACAGGTATATGTGCAATATCGTGCAATATGTGTGCAATATGTATGCAATATTATGTGTGCAATATTGCAATTGTGGGACACATAATTTTATGTGATTGCCCGTCGCAGATTAACCAAGAGGGTTTAGTTTTCTTCAGAATTTTATTATGAACAATCTCTTTCTTTATTCATTGCGATACGAGCTATACAACCAGATACTATGAGAGCCCACCCTAAATGTCCTTGGGGACAATGTTTTTCATATAGATTAAAGCCTAAGGAACAATTTTAGACATGTCCCCAAAAAAAAAACTGGCTGTACTTTCAAAATGGCGTCCGTTAAAAGAAAAAAACAAAATTTTCAAATATTGTTTTTGTCATTTAACATAAAAACTAAAAAAAGATGGGGAAAAACTTTCTGCACAAAAACAAGGTGCATAAAATTTTCTATAATTTTGTTCCTATACAATATTTGGATAGGAGTTACCATTTTCCAGATAAATGATTCAGCTCGTAAAATAAAATATAAAATTCAATATAAAACGTAAGTAACACCTCATTCGCTTTCAGATTCACTATCGCTGTCTCCCGATACATTGAATATTTCTTCGAAGTCTTCTTCCTCTATTGCTTCATTTATGATATCGTTATCATCCTCACTTTCATCTATTATGATTTGATTTAGAATCATCTCCTGAAGAATTTCAGTAAGTGATTGATTCAGTATTTTATCTGCTGAACACCAAAGAGGTTCTCCATTATCTTGCCATCCATAATCATTTCAAGGCTTTGGAATATTGTGAATACCTTCGTCGGCTAATCGCCAAATACGAGTTTAGTAAAAACTCCTTTTAATATGCTCGATAAGACAAGAGCTCTTGATGGATGGATAAGGACAAATCTTTGTCACCACGTTTCTGTCTAATAGCAACTAGGCGAAGCTCGTCCATGCTAGCGCATTTCTTTGATCCATATATGGCGCATGTAAACACTCCTATAATTTATCATCAATATTCCAGCTGCTCCCCAAATCTTGAAATGTTCGGTATATTTTATAACATATTTATAATTTCGCATATTTGGGAGAAAGTAACATTTTTAGAGGTTTTATCTTTCCTTTTCCCTTAAAGGCGTTGACTGAGTCGCATCCAGTAAATGAATGAAGGCCCAGTAATGCCGAACATTTTTGAGGTCCGTACTCTTCTGCTAATGCGGATATGTTAATCAGCCTTCTTTTATTGTCAAATCCGGTATCAAACAGTAATTTACATTTAATTTTATTGGAATGAGCCAGCAGAATCCAAAAGATGTCACTCAGTATCAACACTTTTAACCCTAATCTGGTCGTTACCGTTTTCGAGATAAATGTCTGCAAATTATAATATTATTATTATCGTTATTAATTTTTTTGTTTATTTTATTTTTTGTTATGTTAGTAATATAAAGTTGTATTATACGCCTTACAATAATTGTCCAAGTTATTTCCTCTAAATGATTTACCGATAAATTAATTTTCATGTTTTCTTAACTTCGGACTCATTTATCTGGATAATTGTAACTCCTATCAAAATATTGTATAGGAACAAAATTGTAGAAAACTTTATGCACATTGTTTTTTGTGAAAAAAGTGTTTGTCCATCTTTTTTAGATTTTGTGTTAAATGACAAAAACAATATTGGCAACCGTCTTTTTTAACATATGGCCGCCATTTTGAAAGTACAGCCAGTTTTTTTAGTTCCAGAAAAAAAATTGCTATTGTAAGACAGTTCCCTATAAATTTTAATTTCATTCCACTAGTAGTAATAGATAAGTAAAAATTGCTATTGTAAGACAGTTCCCTATAAATTTTAATTTCATTCCACTAGTAGTAATAGATAAGTATAATACATTTTTTGTGGAGAACTTTTTAAGATTAGTTTTTAATATAAGCCATTAATCACTTGTACGAGTGATTTTATTAAAATACGATACATATTTTGTGGTAGAGAGTTTCAAAAGAAAAAAGTATGATATATGTACCTATGTGTTGTGTTTATTAAACATTTTATAGATTTCAAAATTAATTAATCAACTTGACTTCTGTAATATTGGGGTACAGAGGTCTACATGGATTATTTTCATGCTTGTAAACATCTCAATACAAGTCTATTTATTAGTATTACTGTTTGCATTGTTGTAGAAAGATAGTTAAAAACAGGAACCAGTGACCTGACCTAGTTTATGTTATTATCCATAATGCCAAATGTCATCGAAGTTACATTATTTATTGCAAATATACGTTATTATGTGTGTACTAAAGATATTTGTAGTAAATGTAGCATGTATGATATTTAATATGAGAAAAACACTAGATGTTGACTAACACCTTGACTTTATCATGGTTTTGCAATCATTATTTCACTTTTACTATTTTGTTTTTTAATAAATATATTTTTTATAAGCAATATATAATGATTTATAAAAATATTTACTTATGTATTAATCTAACAACAGTAAGTGAGCAAAGACATTGTTTACCACTGATAAAATTGTATGGTACTTTGGACTGTGTACGGAATTCCATTGCAAAATAAAAATTGTTTTTCTCACAGTTTGCGCAACACATTAAAATAATAGAGATTTATTATCAAGATAATAAAAGACAGACATGTTGTTTACATTTTAATTAATTTGTATACCTATAATATTAATGTGAGAAAGAGAAACGTAAACTCACTCTGTTATAACGACTTCTTCTTTCCTTCTCTTGTCCAAAAATCATGTTTTTTTATATTGTCTGAAAACTCAAAATTAAATTTCTAATGCTTATTTTTTTTTGCCTGGGAAAACTGCCCTACACTGTTTTATTCTGGTTTAAGTAAAAATAAAAACAGATAATTTTTTTCAGAACATCTAATTAGCAGGATGTGTATTTTCTATAAATATACTGACTATATTTTTCACTTTAAAATCAGTAACTGGTTCAATATCCTTCTAGTGAAAGGGCTTTATTGTCAAGTAGCTCTGTACCAGGTTGTACCATGTACCATGTCCCAGAAAATCTATTTTGTGTTGTACATTCCATTAAAGTTGACCTTGTTATAGAAATCAATAAGTCTTCAAACATGAAGATGTTTTCTAGAGTTTAATACAGTTATTTTTGGACGAAAATCAAAATATGCCTTGAAGTACTTAGCACAATGTTTTTTAAATTTTGTTTGTGTAGAATGAAGATTATTATTATTTTTATTTTTAAAGATAGCTATTTGGCTTTATAATTCTCAACATCATTATAGTGGAGTGAAATTAGTATTTTAATATGAATTGTCTGGTCAGGGCAGTTTTTCTGTTTTAACGTGTTCAGGGGGTCAACTTAAGTTCACAGCTCAGTTTTGTAGTTTCTGCGAGGTCGGCGTATTGTTTATTTAGACAATTTAATTTTTTAGACGTGTTTTCCATCGGTTTTCGTTGAATATCTCTAAATCTATAAGTCCTATGGAAAACAATAAAAAGAAGGAAAATGTTCGTTTTGAGATGTACAATAAAAGTACATAAACTATAATTCATTCCAATTATTATTATTATTTTAAAAAATTTGAACATTGCAAAATTATGTTTTTTTAAACAAATCACTGTTCTTTCAAAAATAATGGATAATATTCAATGAAATTTTGGAAAAATATAGCTCTTAAAAAATACAATCACCACTTAAAATTTGAAATCAAAATGATTACTAAAACTGCTCAAATATACAATTGTTGGTGAAACTTTGCATCCTTGTGAAATCCTGGTATCAAAACCAAGAAATGTGTACGATGGCTCAAGTTGTGGCATTCTATAAGTACTTTAAGATCACAAAGAAAAACATTTTTTTTTTTTCAAAATTTAAACCCGTTTTATTGCTGTTGTTTATAGTTTTCGAAATTTTAGTTATAAACAAATTCAAATAACTCCCTGTTTTTTTATGGAATCAAAAACAGTAAACGAGTAATGAAGTAGATTAAAAAAGCCAACTTCTGAAAAAAAAATTAATGGTCTACTTGTATTTGGAGCTGAGATACGTTTGTTTTTACGTTTAGGTCACTTATAAATAAAAAAATCAATATTTCTCCTTGAAATTTTTGGGCTGGTTATTCTCCTATGCTTATTATTTTGTTTCTGCTATTTGAAGATAATCCAAAGCTACAATTGGTAAAATAACATCGAATAAAGCGACTTTGAGAACATAATGTATGTTTTCAATTTTTTTATAACTTTTTTAATTTTTATCACGAAAATGTTAAACCAACTTAACTTGAACAACAACTCTTATGTTCATGTACATAACTTTGTAAAATTTTTAATATCACTGACACAATAAAAATAGTATATTGTGTATTTAGGTGTGAAAGCAATACATAACCGGACGACGATGCAAATTGTTGGCCGAGGCGCTAGCCGAGGCCAACAAGCATCGAAGTCCGGGAATGTGCTTTCACACCGAAGTACACATACTATTTTTTCTGAAATCACAATCAATATTATTATAAATTAAGGAATTTGTATTAATGCATAACATTTCTTCATCACAATCTAACTGCTTACTAATAAATGCAATCTTAATGTGAGTTGGTTTGTCTGCGTGTATTTATTTACTGTCTAAAATATACATAAAAAACCGTACGGGAATGTTACTTTCCCGGCCTAGGCCGGGAAAGTAACATTCCCGTACAGTTTTGTTGATTGTTGCTTGGCAACGGATCTTTTCCGGTCTGTTTTGTGATAGTTTCTTAGCAACGGACTAAAACACTGAAATTGTGCATTTTTCGATCTGAAATCGCGCCGAAAATGTATACATTCCCGATCGATTTCAGAAAAAAAATATTTCGCGAGCAGGATTTGAACCCGAAACCTCCGCATCCTGAATAAAAAGTGCTAGTCGCCCTTACCCACTGAGCTATCTAGCAACTAAAGTCCGGTTTGTAAGAACATAATACCATTATTTAAACATATTTGGTGATTTTCAGATCTCTAACAAAATCGCTAGACCCAATTTTCGGCCTCTATACAGTATCTTTTAACAATCATAGCTTTGGATTATTTTCAAGTAGCAGAGACAATAATAATAATAGACATTGGAGAATTACCAGTTCAAATTTCAATAAGAAATATCGATTTGTTTATTTATAAATGACCTACACGTAAAAACTAACGTATCTCAGCTCCAAATGCAAGTAGAGCATTAATTTTTTTTTTTTTAAGATGGCTTTTTTAATCTATTTTCATTACTCGTTTACAGTTTTTTATTTCACAAATAAACTAGAGAGTTATTTGAATTTATTTATAACTACTATTTCGAAAATTATAAACAACTGCAATAAAAAATGAAAAATTTTGAAAAAAAAAATTATCTCCCTGATCTTAAAGTACTTATAAAAAGTTACAATTTGAGCCATCATGTGCTCTTGGTTTTGATGGCAGGATTTCACAAGGGTGGAAAGTTTTGGCAACGATTATATATTTGAGCCTTTTTAATAATCATTTTGATTTGAAATTTTAAGTGGTGATTGTACTTTATAAGAGCTATATTTCTCCAAAATTTCATTGAATATTATCCATTATTTTTGATAGAACAGTGATTTGTTTAGAAATGCATAATTTTGCAATGTTCAATTCTTTTTAAATAATGATAACAATAATTGGAATGAATTATAGTTTATGTACTTTTATTGTACGAATATTTTCCTCCTTTTTGTTGTTTTCCATAGGACTTATAGATTTCGAGATATTCAAAGAAAACCGATGGAAAACACGGTCTAAAAAATTAAATGGTTTAAATAAACAATACGCCGACCTCGTAGAAATTGCAAAACTGAACTGTGAACTTACATTGATCCCCTGAACACGTTAAAACAAAAAAACTGCCCTGACCAAACAATTCACATTGCAAATTTTTTAGTCCTAATTTGACTGCACTATTATTTCAAGAAAATTTTAAAAGAGTATTTTTGTTATAGTATCTATCTGCCCATGCTGTGACCCAAATAATTTAAGCTTTTGAATATGAAAGTTCACATTTATTTACATTTTAGGCAAAATTTCACTTGGTTTTCACTGGAATCCTTTAAATGATTCTTTGCATTGCATAATCTTGAAAGTGTTTGTAGTATTATTAAAAATAAAGAAATAACAAATATTTGGCAGAATGAAAGTTTGCGCCCTGTTAATTAATTTACCCAATGAGCAATATCCCCGATTTCCACAAAAAAATCATTTGAATTTTTATCATTAATTGACTAAAACAAAAATAAATAAATAAATAAATGAAGATAATAGCTATTTGTGCATTTAGAATGTAAAGTGCCACATTGTCGCACGATAGTGTAATTTTGACACTTGAGAGCGACAGTAACACTTTGTGCTCGAAATACACACATAATTTAATCTACGATCGTTTTTGGTCTAATCAAACTTTTGACTTTTGCTCCACTACGTGGATGTGGAAGTAAAAAATATGCAATTAAATAAATTACATAATTTTCAAATGCCTTTTAATAAATTATTTTTTCATTTAATAAAATTGGTCTCTTGAACAAAGGTATTATTAGCCACAGATGAATATTATTTTAAATAATTGTAATCTCTACATATACGAATTCCATGTAATCTAAATGCTTTTCGTAGGTTGCTGTTCTGGATATAGATATATGCGGACCATCCCAACCAAGGGTTTTGGGAGTTCTAGACGAACAAGTGCATCAGTCTGGTTCAGGATGGTCTCCAGTAGTAAGTTTGAAATTACATAAGCAATTAAAATACTAAATGAATGTTAAATACTCTAGTATGTTGAGGACAACTTGTCAGTGATGTCTATAGGATTTCTACTAGCATCGCCCGATGATGCAATTATTTGGAGGGGACCCAAGAAAAATGGCATGATTAGACAGTTTCTAAGTGAAGTCGATTGGGGAAAATTAGATTATTTGCTTATGGATACCCCACCAGGTAATTATAAAAAAAAATATACTAGAAAATATGGAATTTACAGTATATATTGTAATTTTTAAGGTACTTCTGACGAACACTTATCAGCTACGACTTACCTATCACAGGCAGGCCTTACAGGTGCCATAATTATAACCACCCCACAAGAAGTAGCTTTGCTAGATGTGAGAAAGGAAATAGACTTTTGCCGAAAAGTCAAAGTCGATATTTTAGGTGTTATTGAAAATATGTCAATTTTTGTGTGTCCCTGTTGCAAGGTAAATAGAAATATTTTATTTTATGTTATAGAAAAAAAATAATAAATCAATTAATTGCAGAAATTGTCTGAAATTTTCCCAGCGACAACAGGAGGTGCAAAACAGATGTGTATAGATTTAAATGTTCCGTTTTTGGGTAGTTTACCGTTAGATCCTAGAATCGCTAGATGTTGCGATGAAGGAAAAGATTTTATTACAGAGTTGCCGGATTCTCCAGCCGTTAAAGCATTAAACAATATTGTTGCAGGTTAGTTAAATTTCTATATTGTACGATTGGTAAAGTTATGTAACGTATGATTTACAGGTGTATTTTCATTTTAAAAACGTTTGCACAATACCAAAGGATATGTTGCGAATGTTAGTTTTTTTTTTCACTGCACAACTCGGCTGTTTTCTGCTCAGCTTTAGCAATTCGTTGGTTTCAGTTTTGAATGGTCCGTCAGAGATTAAATACATAATTATATCATTCCTGGTGCGTTCAAGACAAGTTGTGTTTCTTTACCAATTCTCTTGAGGTATTATATGATGTCCCGCTGATTGGCTCGGTTTCCATCAAGGCTCTTTTTGCGCCTTCTCTGGCCATCTTACCTGCTTTTTCATTACCTTCATTGCCCTGGTGCCCTCACATCCACTCCAGTTGTATGCTGTTGTGGTTTGCCAGTTTCACCAGGGAATCAAGGCCGTCTTTTGCCGTTTTGGAACATATCTCTACTGCAGAGTTGCTCAGCTGTCAGTATTGATATGAATTCTTTTGCCAGTGTGTGACTTCCGTAACATTTCTCGTGTACAGATTAAAGTTAAGAAAAGGGCGAGCTCGCTAGGTAGGGGTGGAAACTTTCTAGATTTAAAAATCTGCGTAAGCTACAATACCCAAATATCAATCTATAAATTAGTTCTATTAAAAATGGTAATATTCCTTAACTATCAAGCAGTGACCGAGTTGAGTGGTTAGTGGACCATGAAATCATTACATTATGACAAACATTGACAACACTGAAAAGTTTCTAAATAATTCAGAATCATATTACTCTGTCTGTGGACAGATAATAGTTCTTTGTTATTAATTGTGCATTCTGTTTATTTATAAACTTTATTAAACGTTGTTTACTACTAACAAACGTGTAATACCTATGTGCAATGATAATTTAATGCTTTGGTAGGTTAATTATATATGATACTTGTAAATATGTTATATTTACTATAGTAGTATTATTTGTATTTATTACTTTATCAAGATGATTATTTTTATTTCACAAATTATTTAAAAAAAAATACTTATAACTATATTTTTTAAAACACACCAATCACATAAATAGGCAATTTTTTTCCTCAAATCGTTCATGTTTGCCTCATTATCTGTGACCAAACTAGTAACCCAAGTAGCACCTTAAGTCAGAATTACGTAATGTAGCCCTCATTTTGGTCCCGTTTTCCCGTTTAACCTAACCTAATTGACTTAAAATTTACGTAAAATATAAGTAAATGGGGAATGAGACGACGTCATGAATACCTCTTAAATAAGGCTGCTCAGTTATAATGACCTATTGGTTATAGAACGTATTTCCCTGAACAGGTAATTTAAACGTAAAAATTTTGTTTAATTGTGGTCGTCGATAGGTAATATTTACCAAACCAGTTATTCTCTTTCAACTGCAATCTTTCTTTCTCAGAAATAACTAATAAGATTTTATTTTCAACAATAATGATTTACTTATAAGTCATGAGGCATAAGCAGCAAAGACATAACTAGAAACCATCAGACATCTCTATTATAATGATGGAGTAGGAGTGCATCATATAATGTCATACGTAGTTGTGAAATAATGTGTCCACTTCCCCTCTGTGTGTGTTTTTTACTGCCCATCAATTTTCATTGTAAATATATCCATTCTACCTCGGAATATTAAAGGGGCCTCAAGTATTTTACGTTTTTAAAGAAAAAAAAAATTATTTTAGCTTAAATGTATTTTAAAAATATTTGTAAAAGCCTATTCGATTGCCTGGCAGGACTTTCCTTTTTTTTTTTTTTTGACGGGTGGAAATGCTTTATGCACTGACTGAGGTACTTGTTCTGCCTTTTCCCCAGTACTGTGTGAGACTTCCTGTCCTGGCATACTCACTAAAACCACCTCTTTCGTCTCCCCTCTCTAACCCGGAACCGCTTATCGCATAACGTCAGATTAGGTGGTGTCTGTTCATCTGCTTCCTCGCCTATTCTAAATTCTACCTTGTTGCAGTCGCCTTTCCTCCGCCTCTTTTTCCCTCATTATCGTTCTTATGAATAAGTGTATCCTCCTCCACTTTTCCTTGTTCTCTATCATACTCGGAATCATGTTTTCTATATTTACTGTCATCCCTAGCTCCTGATTGGTTTGTCTTCGTTCAACCTGCCATCTCTCGCACTCGAACAGAGTGTGAGCTGCAGTATCCACCTGTCCGCAGTACTCACAATTGTCGTCTTCCGTTTTTCCAATCCTCTTTGTGTATACTTTGAATGAGCCATGCCCCATAAGTGCCTGCGTTAGGAAATAGTCAACTTCCCTATGTGTGCATTTCACCCATTCGCTCAAATTTGATATAAGCTGCTTTGTCCATTGTGCTACATCTAATGTGTCATTCCACATCTCCTGCCACCTCTGAATTGTGCGTATTCTTTCTAGTGTTTTAACTTGCTGTTTGTTTTCCTCTCTCCTGTTATGTACAGCCTTCCTCTCCTCTGCTAGTAAATCAATGGGTATTATTCCTGCAACTACTTGCACTGCTTTCGCCGAAACCGTACGATAGGCGCTTGTCACTCTGATAAGCATTTTCCTTTGTATTCTAATTACCATCTGCCTGTATTTCCTCATTTTGATATAATCACACCAAATAGGTGCTCCATATAGTAGGATTGACTGTACCACATTATACAGCATTTCCCTTTTCTTTGACCCTGGACCTCTTATATTAGGGGTAATTCTGGTTAAGGCGGTTACCTTCTTCTCCGACTTTTCAACCGCTGCCTTTATATGCTGCCCAAAACTCCTGTTTTCGCCTAGGGTAATACCAAGGTACCTTATGCTTCTCTTGGGATGTAATTGGGCTTCTTCACATTTAAAAAGCACATCTTCCCTATTTCTTTGCCTTTTAAGTATAACTACTTCCGATTTATGGGGGGCTAATTCTAGCTCCTTATTCTGCATCCAGTTATTTATTTGCTGTAGGGCTTCGTCGCCCTTCCACATCAGTTCATCTTTGTTCCTAGCATTGACCACTACTGCTAGGTCGTCTGCATAAGCTAGTGTATGCACTCCCTCCGGCATTATCTCCCTCAGAACATCGTCATACAGTACATTCCACAAAGTAGGTCCCAGAACCGACCCCTGTGGAACTCCAGCTGTAATCTCCATGCAGGTGCCCTTTTCTATGTACAGAGATCTCTCCTCTAAGTAGTTGTCGATTATGTTCAGTAGATACCTTGATATCCCCCTTTTCTGCAGACTCCTTAGTATATGATTCCATGATGCTGTATTGAAGGCATTTTTCACATCAAGTGTGATCAAGACTGCCCACTTACACTCTCTTCGCTCCCTAACTATACTTAACACTTTCTCCACTGCTTGTATAGTTGATTTTCCTTTTCGAAAGCCATACTGATTATCTGAAAGTCCTCCAGACTCCTCCAGTTCCCTTTCCAGCCTATCTCTCACAAGACCTTCGTATAATTTGCCAAAAGAGCTTAGAAGACAGATTGGTCTGAGATTCATATCCTCCGGTTTCCCTTTTGGGATCAGGACTAGCTTTGCCTTCTTCCAGTTTTTTGGGAAGCTTTGCTCTTTGAGGATCCCATTCATTAGGTTAAGCAGAACTATTGGGGCAATCTCCTCTATTTTTTTCACCACTTCCATAGGAATTCCATCTGGACCTGGTGCCTTTCCTGTTTTCAATTTTTCAAGAGCCCTCTTAAGTTCTGTTTCTGTAAACAGCTCTACCTGCTCATCGACAGCTGCCTTTTGCCATCTTTTGCTTTTTTCCGGGAATAGTTTTCTTGCTGCTTTTAATTTCTCTTCAGTAGCCAGATTGAAAGGGGCATGCCCTACTAGTTTTTTGGTTACGATCTTATATCCTGTCCCCCATATGTCTTCCTCCAGTTCTTTACACAGGTTTTCCCAGCATTGTTGCTTTGTTTTGTTAATTAACCTCTGCAGCTCTTTCTTATTTCTTTTATATCTTTCCTGGGCTTCATTTTCAGTTCTTAGTCGCTGCCTCGCCGCACGTGTAGCCTCTCTTCTGCTTTTTAGGCACTCTGCTCTCTTGTCTCTTATTTCATTGTTCCACCAGAAGGGTGTTTGTAATTTTCCAGTTTTTACTTGGCTGCCTTGATATGCATCTCTCCCCGCAGTCTCTAACTCCTGCATGGTCTGTATCCCCTCTTCCAGTTTCCAGGTCATAAGCTCCTTAAATGTGCCCCAGTCGCAAATCCAGTTCTTGCTCTTTGTTTGTTGATTTTCCCTCCCTCTGAGGGAGATCTCAAAGTAGATATATTGGTGTTGGGTGGACGTTTCGTCATCTAGGACCTGCCACCTAGCTATTTCCTGTTGTATCTTGCAGGTGCAGCATGTTATGTCTATAAATGATTCAGACCTTCCTCTAATAAAAGTTGGTTTATTTCCGTCGTTTAGTATATATAGGTTTAAAGCAGCCATCCATTCGCACCAGTATTCGCCTCTTTTGTCTGCTTGTGGAGAACCCCACGTTGGAGACTTGGCATTTATGTCGCCCGCTATGATTTTTTCCCCAGTTTTTCCACTGACATCGTCCATTAGTTTATCCACGCTGGTTTGAAACTCATCCATCCGAATATTTGGGGAGATATAGCAACAGTAGAGATAGCATTCTTTTAGTTCAACTCTGATGTATCCTTCCTCAGAGCGCGTCCCAATTACCTCTAGTCTTTTGTTTATGAATAGGATGGCTACGTCCCTCCTTTGGTCCTTAATCCATTGCTTACTTTCTACAATTGTTTTGTTCGGTTCGCCAACAATTAAAATATCTATATTTCTTTTGATAGCAGTAGCATAAGCCAGATCGTGGGCGACCCTCGATCTTCCCAAGTTTGTCTGTAGTATTTTAATCATATCCGTATGCACTGCCCGCAGTTGATGAGTTTCTCCTTGTTCCCCTTATTAACTTCCTGAACTGTGGACATTTAGTTTGATCTAATCGGTGGCCCTCTATTTTACATACTATACACGCTGGGTTGTTCTGGCAATCCTTTGCCTTGTGTCCTGGTTTTGTGCATTTGAGGCATAGTTCGGATCTATCTTCTTGTGTACATTCTTCCTTTTTATGTCCAAAGAGGTGGCACCTAAAGCACCTTACCAGACTGACTCTCTTCCGTACCCTGCACAGTACCCATCCTATCTTTATTTTGCCTCTATTTGTTATTCGCGTGGCTACTTCTTTTTTCAAGCCCACCGTAGCATTTTGGTTTCCGTTTTGGGCTGGTCTTAAAGATATAATTCTTACTTGACTTTCCAGTATACCTTCCGACTCTATTATTTCTTTCTTTAGCTCATTTTCATCTATGCTCGCATCTATATCTGTAATATGAATCGTTGCTTCATTCGCTTTAATTATAACTTCGGTGTTTTCATTTTTCTCCTGTATGGTCTGTTTAAGGCTTACGGCTTTATCTCTACCACCCAGTACCTCCAGGAAGAGATCCCCATTGTTGGTTCTTTTAATAGTTTTTATCTTTAATCCTTTTTCTTTCGGGTCCACGGAGTTTTTGACAGCTCTCAATAGATCTGCGTAACTTTTCCCTTCTTGAGCCTTGACTATTATTTTTTCCCTTCCTGCATCCGTCCTCCTTTGTTTGCGCCCCTCTGCTACGGATTTTCTTCTATATATCTTTTCTTCCTCCTTCATGTCCAGAGTAATATCAATATCTTCTTCCCGAAACACATATTCTACGCATTTTCGTAGATATTCTAGTTTTAGCTTACCTATTGTAAGTATTTTTAGACGCTTTTTGTTTTGTTTTTGTACTTCATTTCTTAGTTGCATGCACTGTTTATACATGATCTCCACATCCTCAGTCCCATTGTTGTTCCCTCTCATTGGTAGGGCGTATATAGTATTCTTATATTGTGTCTGCTCATTGTTGCCATTGCTGCTCATGATTTCTACTTGCATTCTCACATATTCCAAATTCCCCTCTTGAAGTCCGACCTGTACTGTTGGGACTACGGAGGGGTAGTGGCACCGTATTATGTTTAATTCTTCCTCGTTTTCTTTAATTCCCGGGTCCACAAGCAGTGCAACATCCTCGTCCGCCTCCGCCTGATATGTTTTAATACCTTTTGTTTTCGTTTTTTTGTAGCAATCCTCTGTCCATTCTTCATCTATTATTTGTACTAGATGGTTTAGTTCCTTCTCTGCATCGAGTATAGTCTTGATTTTTTCTTTTAGTTTATTCTGTTTTATTTCCCATTCTTGTTCTATGTCACTTGAGTTCGCCTGAGTTCCAATTGATTTTTTCTCCGTGCTCGTTTCTCTCGCTCTATCCTTTTCGAGAGTCTCTACGCGTCTACGCAAGTCCTGGTTTTCTGTCTGTAACACATGCTCAAGGTTCTTTCCCCCTATGGCTTTTCCCAACCACTCCTTTTGACTCTGTCCTTGGATCTTTCCAGCGTAATACGCTAATTTACCGCTAATCTCCGTGAACTCTTTTTTCGGTTTGTAAGTTTCGGCAGGACTTTCCTGGTGCATAAAATATTATAATATTGTACTTTGTATCTGTTAAATAACCTTATATTAATGATTTTTTTCAATTAAATACTCATCAAAATTTCATTGTAAAATGGCCTCTTACAGCTAGTTGAAAAATATGGCGAACATAGTGCCATGCGACTTCGAAGTATTCTCTCCCAATATTTTAGGCCTCATTGACATTTTTCCTTGAGACGAAGTGTTAAAACTTATATTATTTACTTTAAAGTTAAATGGGACCAATATAGGTTAAAATAATTTTGTAGTCTTCAAAATTGTAAAGTCTTTAAAGTTCATGCAGAACTAAATTGGTCATATTTCCCAAATTAGGTTAGAGAAGGTAGTAAATTAAGTGACGTCACTTCTGTTTCTAACCTCAAACTTCTTTGGCTGCAATAGGTGAGGTGCACCCATACCTTCAAAGTTGCAAGCAATGGTTGCAATTACGTTATATCAACTATCTTAGGTTAATGTGGCTTTAAACTGGTAAAATAAACTAATTGTGCTGCTTGGGAACTTTGTAGTTATATTGATTTTTGTACTTATTTATTAAATCAATGGCCAAGTTTACAAGACCAGTGTGTGGATGTTCTGGTGTATCTACTTTTCAGAAGAAAACTGTTTCCATTTTCTAGCATCAAAACTGCACATATCGGTTCATTATGAACAACCATCAAGGAACATACAAACTGATTGATCTGATAAATTTTCCAAAACACTTTGATTTCTCCTCTTCAAATATTTCATTTAATAGGCTTGATGATAACTGAAACCTAGAAAGCGGGACATACCCTAGTCATAACATGTCAGTCGCTTTCTGAACTTCTCTATGTTCAATGAACTTAAAAGAACAAAAATGGCTCTGGCTACCTGTTTGTCTATTCTTTCTTTTTGTCTTGACATGTTCTTACAACAAAGGAGCTTAAATTAGTGATACTGCAACTACAACCACTCAAATTCCCGCTTGCTATTCATTGGGAATTTTCACTTTGGCTGGCACTCATTAATTTTTTTTCACCTTCACTTTACTGATTTTTCCAGGTTTCTCAGTGGTTTTTAAGCCCGTGAATTTCTTTATTACATTTTTTGCATATTGTTTTTACATATTCTCTCCTGCCTCAACTAGACATTTATTTTTAGTGAAATCCTTCTTCTTTTCTCATAGAGTCAACCGGGATTTGCAAGTTTTAATGAGTTCCAACAAGCTCGTAAGCGGCTTCTTGACTTGCAGAGCCAAGTCGAAACAGTTTCTAAGTCAATTTTCAGTTTTAACGTAATTATGTATAGGTTTTTTTTATTATTTATTAAAAAAATACATGATGGAAAATTAAAAAGTCAAATTAACGTTTTTATTTAAAAAAATTAAATATTTTTTTTTTAAATTCATAATTTTAATCAACACTGGCTAGATGGTTCGTGATCGAATTCTGTACTTTGTATAGACATGATTTTAGTTTATTACTACTTAAGTACTTTTTTTTTTGCAGAACTGGTCAATACATGTGAGAAGAAGTCAGGCATTTAATTTTTTCTTTAGTAATGCAAATGTATACATAACATGTACAGATGAAAGTTCATTTAATATAGGCGATGCATGTCGAAGCATATGTCCTAGACTGATAATTTGTCAGACTTTACTATCATACATGATACACAGTTAAAATTAAACTAGATATAAAAATATTGTATGAAGAAAAGGTTAGGGAAGAATTTATTTACAAAAGAGAATGCCTCCTGCTTTAAGGCTTTTGGCTCTTTAATATTGCTGACATTGATTCAAGGTGGCTTGGTTCAGGATACTGATGTTTCAGGTTCAGATCGAAATGGCTATAACTTTTTTTTAGTTATCAGAGAATGGCTTTAATTCGTGGCCTACTTAAATGATTTTATCAGGCCTACGCATTGGATTTCAATGGCGGCCGTCGGAGTCCTAGCATTCCGGTGCATACTGAAACCTTTAATGCTTTCTTGAATATTTCTAATAAAATTATATGAACTAATACAACAAAGAATGTAAACATATGCTTAAAAATGATTTACTTTATATAATTAATAATAAAATATATTATAAAAACATAAATAGTTTTCTAAAAATAAATAAATAAATGATTAAGAATCAGTATTATTGTACTATTAAATAAAATATATCTATAAAACTAAAATACACACTTGATACCTTATTGATTCAGAATAAAATAAACACTTCTAATAATAGTTAAAAATAAAACAAAAAATAATTATTTCTTTAATCTCTAACAGCAATAAAATGTGGATAACAAAAATTTAAAATGGCTCTCTAATTATATGTTACAACAGTTATTGTAATAAATATTAAAAGATCGGTACATACACGAGTATGTACAACATATTTATTTTAAATTTAATTCCTATCACAGAGATTGCAACTTTTCAACTTTTCTTTTACTTCCACATCTAAAAAATTTTTAAAAATTTTTATTGTTCAAATAGGCTTAGAATATCATGAAACGTCAAGATTCTAAGTTTGAGCGAAAAAAAATTTCTGTCTGTCGGTCTGTCTGTAACTTTTTTTGTGCGCAAGTTTACTCTGGAACCATTTAAGATATTGACTTGAAATTTGGTACACATAATATGTACTTTAACGAAATATGGTACTAGATTATATTTTCATCTTGTTCCGTCGAAGGGTTAAGGGGTAAATTTGGGATAAATAGGTAAATCAAGCAGGTAAGAGTCCATAAAATTGGTATTTAGGATATACAAGAGAAGGTAAGGTTCCAAAAAATGGCAAATGGCAAAATTTTTGGCAATAGCTACCCCCATTACCACCCTCACCCCATTATTAAAGGGGATGGAAAAAAATTCTGATTTAGTGTGTGTACAAGGACCAGAAATCTCAAAATATTTTTTTACTTCATCCACCCCCACTACCACCCCCTATCACCATCCCCACCCCTTTACCGATGTGGGTTATCGTTTTATGGGTTTTTGGGGTAGAGGATTTCAAATATTATATTATTAAAGTTCCATAAACAATTATTTCCACATACGATGTTTTTTCGTTGTGAGTGACTTGGACAAAAAATTTAAATGTGGAAGTATTGATTCCTTGGGCAGCGGGTTCTTTATCAGACTTTATATTAATCTCTTCATTGCTAGTCATTTTTTTTCTTATTACACCTCATTTTTTTCCTCACTGATACGATTATTTTTCACTTTAGAATAATTGTTCAACAATATATTAGAAAAGTGTATCAAGTCTCTCACAACGAAAAAATTTTGTACGTGGAAATAATTGTTTATGGAACTTTAATTAATATTTGAAATCATCTACCTCCAAAAACCCATAAAACGATATCCCACATCGGTAGTAGGGTGGGGGTAGTGAAGGGGGGTGGTATTGGGGATGGATGAAGTAAAAAAATATTTTGAGGTCTTTGGTTCTTGTACATACATTAAATAACAATTTCTTTTCACCTCCTTTTATAATGGGGTGGGGGTAGTAAGGAGGGGGTGTGGCTAATGGCAATTTTTTTTTGAGACATTAGCTTCTCTTATATATACTAAATATCAATTTTTTTGGACTCTTACCTGCTTGATTTACCTCTTTACCCCCATTTACTCAAATTTACCCTTCAACGGAATAAGATGAAAATATAATCTAGTTCCAGATCTCGTTAAAATACATACGTGTACCAAATTTTCAGTCAATATCTTAAATGGTTGCAGAGTAATTGTGCGCACAAAGAAAGTGACAGACAGACAGAATTTTTTTGCTCAATCTTAAAATCTCGACGTTTCATGACATTCTAAATCTAAATGAACAGAAAAATTTTTTTTAAATTTTTTTGTCGTTACAAGACTTCCACTGGATGTGGAAGTAATTGTTTACTAAAGTGATTAACGCAGATTACTGAATTTTTATTCGAGATAAAATGTTTTCGGTGAATGCTGTGAGACCATTTTTTGCCAGGTTCTTGTCCGACGGAAAACGAAACAGTAGTATATCGTTGTTTATTGTAATTTGATTTGCACTGGCACACAACATCGACGCTATCGACGGGGCATTCTTTTAATTGACATTCATTAATTAAGGGCGTTTTCATAATGTTCACAGTATAAAGATACAGTAATAAATCAATATCTAATTTCAGTATTAGGAGGCTGAATCATTTATTTGTAGTATTTCTCACGATCTATTTTCTGAATTATTCCAATTAGTTGGCACTAATCCATACTCAACTTAATACTAAACAAATTATACGAAGAAATAAAATATTAATCTTGCAAAAGAGCGCTAAATCCACCCGTAGCCACAGTAACTTTGTAAAGTCGTAGGACTCCTTTCGTGACGTCACACACGGACTCGAGTGCAATGCGGTGGTCTGATAAAATCATTTATGTAGGCTACGTTTAATCACAATGTGAAAGTTTGTAATGAATTCATGAATCTTTGTCATGCAGATCCTATGTTTATTAAGGGAAAGTGTAAGAATAACCATTAGGCTAAACTTCACCGTACCTATTAATTGTATGTATATAAAGTCCTCATCATATATACAGGGTGGCTAGAAATTAGACGTATTCCTTTGAAGGAGTCAAAGTAGAGCTAATTTGTAGTAAATTTAATGTGTTACCCTGTCAGAAAGTGAGTAGTTTTCGAGATAATCCAGTATCAATTTTTTCTTAATTCCTGATTTTTAACCAAAAAATTAAATAAAAAAGAAAACTACTCATTTTTGAGCACTTATTTGAATGTTTTCTGATAGCTAACAAATTGGTGAATGATTTTAAAAAAATAAATCCTCAAAATTACCGTAACATTTGAAGTAGTGCATTTAAATTCATACATGATAAAAAAATTTAAATTTTAGTTTACATGGTATTTACAAAATGATTTTCTCAAAAAATTGTATGACACCATATAAATTGCTTAAATGACTTCCTTGTATCGATGGTTAATAATACAAGGAAGTCATTTACGCAATTTGTACTGTAAGTGTCGTACAAAAACACTCGAAAAGTGCCCAAAAATGAGTAATATTTTTTTATTTAATTTTTTGGTTAAAAATCGAGAATTAAAAAAAAATTGATACTGGATTATCTCGAAAATACTCATTTTCAGACATGGTGACACTTAATTAAGCTTATGCAAATCAGCTCTACTTTAACCCCTTCAAAGGAATACTTCTAATTTCCAGTCACCCTGTATATATATGAGGGATTGAACTGTGACGTAAGCCCAGCGTTTTGTCGTTTTGAGGCTAGAGAGCAAAAAGATAATTGATAATCCGTAAATCACAATTATTTTTTAATCCTTTATGGGCATTCATATATGATGGGGACTTATTATTATTTATTGTTATTATTATTATATCCAAATAGGATTCTCCAATGAACACATTTTGTTGCAGTGTAAACACCATTTTGGATAATTATATTTTACTTCTCGAAAGATATTATTTAAATTCTATGACACGCAGTCGACATTCATATTGACATACATCACCTACCTTCATTGAATTTTTAATTCTACATTTAATACATATCTATAGAGTTTTAACTGGTTATGGAGACAGGTATATAATGGACTATTGCTACAAAGTTCAAATCTCAACAAAGAATATATTGTAATGTGAAGGATTACTTCAGAAGTAAGATCTTACTTTGAAAAATTACAGCTCTGGCCACGAATTACTGTTAATAAAAATGACAAAGATCATTAGAATGGCCAGCGTTTAAACAAAATAATGTAGGATTGTATGTAATAAAGATAAAATATTGCAGTATATTTGATCTAGACTTTCATTTTATGGCCTATGTATGGTATTGTGTCATTATAATAATATATTATTGCTTGATGACCTTTTTAAGAAACACAAACTTTATCAACGATTCCTGAAAAATTTTGAAGTGTTGAAAATAGAAAAGTTATGTATACATTTTTTAAAAAATGTACTGTCTATAATTTAAAAATTATTGGCGTTATAACAGAAAGTTATAAAACATTTTCTGTTGAGATTTGGTCGAATGTAAAAGAAACTTGATCTAATTGTCTGTTCATTTAAGAGTTTTTACTTACTTACGTCAAATGATAATAGATGCAGGTGGCAACTATGTAACATGGTATATATGTCATTGTAATATAGTTGCCACATGTAGTGCTGCTTTCTTAAAAACAGAGGCCTAGAACTAATTCGCTGTTTTATTTATGGTTTTATTGTAAATATAGTAATGAAATAACATCTACCTTTTTCTTTTTTGTTTAATAATTAGAAACTTTTTTGCATATGCAGTATTTATTTTGAGTCAGAAAATATATAAATTTTATTTGTGATTAAGTAAATTATTCGAAAAGTTTTTTAAGTTTTTATATTAGGTTAGTAAATATTTTCTGTGTTTATGGTAATAAGTAGAAAGCGTTAAAGAAAGTAACATTATTCCACTCACAATGTTCGCTTTAGCATACTCAAATTATGAATTTGTTTTGACGTTTACGTTAATTTTGAAATTTATTTATATAAATATGGAAATTAAGCAGTAGTAGAAAAAATATTGCATGCATAAAGGGACATTCTTGTTCACTCATGGGATTGCTGCACTCACCTAAGCAAACTTCCCGTTCCTAAAAAATTTACCACTTTTGGATAAATTACTATTGCGAGTGTGTGTATTATATCATGTTCGTGTGATTTGTGAGAGAAGAGAGAAAGTATATTGCTAAATGGAATCTGTTCCAATCTGTTCCCTTGTCAATCACACAGTAAGTAAATATATATACATTTGTAAATTGTTAGTCTTAAAAATATATATTAATTTAAATATATGCAGTTTTCTTCTCCATAATGCCTTTTTAATCGTGTTATTACTGTATTAATGTTGGGAGAATATACAGGGTTATTCATTATATTTATATTTATTGTTTCTGTTATTGGAAATAAAAAAGTTTCGTATAAAAGTTGTAGGGTTGTATATATGTATTTTTTAAATGCACTTAAAAAACAATTGCTTGCACGTGATGTAACAATGAAGGTTGTTTTTTAAATGGAAAACCCTGTATGATTTTACATATTCTTTTAGATCTTTTTTCCCAGATTTCAAATATATTAAAAAAAGTGAAAAAGAAATAATTAAAAAATTCGGTAGACCAATTCCATGGCCACCAAACACCTTTGGATTCATCTTTGTGGGGGTATTTAAAGGACAAAGTGAATTACAACTATATAATAGTTACAAAATATTGTTCATCTCAGAATTTTATTTTTATTATAATAATATCAAACTTTTAATGTCCGATATGTCAAGAAATATTACAGCTAGACCTATCAAGACCAATTATATATTTGAAATCAGGGAAAAAAGATCTAAAAGAAATTGTAAAAACGTAGAGAATTTTCCATTTAAAAAACAACCTTCACTGTTATATCCATGACCTATGCAAGCAATTGTTTTTTTTTAATTGCATTTAAAATATATATATCTAATATATAAAAATCTCGTGTCATAGTGTTTGTTATCGAACTCCTCCGAAACGGTTTGACCGATTTTTATGAAATTTTTGGTGTGTATTTGGTAGGTCTGAGAATAGGTCGTAGGCTATTTTTTTATACCCTAGGTGATAAGAGTGGCCCTATCCAGAAATTTTCTTTTTATTTTTTGGACAAAAATTTATAATTTCTATGGCAAAACAACGTTTGCTGGGTCAGCTAGTATATATATACAACCCTACAACTTTTATACGAAACTTTTTTTTTGTTTCCAATTATAACAACAGAAATAAAGGGGGAGGGGGGGGTAATATATAATGAATAATCTGTACATGTAAAGAATTAGTAACTTGTCATAAAAAAAACTAAAAATATAAAACTAACAAAATTTAATAGCTTAAAGTGTCTTGAGCATAACCCCCCCCCCCTGAAAATATGTACCATTAAAATGTTGTTACTGAGATAAAGTAAATAGGTTACAGACCGCAAAAGTAAGTTTGACCCAGTCTCTTCATAGAGAACTTTACTTGTTTCTCTATGGTTCTGTTCTCAACAGTTTTCATTCATACACGTATGACTCTAGTCTAGCATAGAGACGACTTTAAAGTTGACTACACTTATTATGCATGTAAAAAATGTTGGCATCTTTGGCGGTAGGGTACAGATCAAAGACGCTGACATTTTTTACCTAATAAGTTTGTAGTCAACTGTACCAGTTTTACCGTTCTCTATATATGTTCTCTAAAGTGACCATATTTAAATTTTGCTAATGGGGACGTTATTGAAAAAAATGTCCGGGTTTAATAAATGATGCGAACGGGGAGCGAAATTTATAGTTTTTGTTGTGCTAGTGAAACCATGGCAATGGGGGACAGCACCATCCAAAGGATGAGGAACGAATGGTCACTCATCTATTACCACTTATATCAAAGTGGCCGTCGGCTAGTGAAAAATACTGAGTCTATTTTACTGTGGGCCTGTAGTTCTGATCAGTGGCGCAGCCAGTGGGGGAGTCCGTATAATATATTAATGTCGTTCTGAACATGTTTGCTACAAAAAGCAAGAGGCAACTGAAATTTACGGTATAGGATAGGTACCACCATGGAGGTAGAATAGATAAGGAGTAGCCTTAAAGCTTATATCTTACAATAAGAAACGGCCGCAGAAGGCGTGGCTTGTGATATACTATCATGAACGACTCCCAGGTCCTGATTTAAAAAAAGTTTATATAGAATTTGCGGAGATACTTGTTAGCTGATTTTATACATTGACACTACCACATATTAAGCCAGTAGAGTAATGAATGAGATGACGGTTTCACATTTCAGGCAAATATAATATAATCTAAAATAAATAGAGAATAGTTTGAGCTTTTGAGCACAGCACATTTCTTCTCATCGATACTACGATTTGCACGGCTACCTACGTAGTACACACGAAACCATATGCTATGGCGAAGAACACTATTTTCTGTCAAAAACATTTATTTTATAATAATATTAAACCAAGACTCAATGTCGCATTTTGTTGACGTTTCTGTCGTATTAAAATGAGGAATGTGCTGCCGCATTCTGCTTCTTATGGCGATTCCTTATTTATTCTACCTCCACTCGTCTATAATTAGATTATTTGTACGAAGTCTCAGAATTTTTTGGTTATTTTTTTTATTAAATAACAGTGAAACGAAAGTTTCTTTGGCATTTTAATTCTCCCCTTTTTGTGATCCCCCCAAACTTAAATTCTGACTACGCCACTGGCTCGAGATGCTTTATCTGCTGATTTGTTTGTGATTGGTCCAATGTCAAACAAAAATTATCTTTGGCCAATCACAGCACATGTCAACCCGGTTAAACGTCAAATCACAATTTGGGTTGATTATTGTTGTGCCTGGAGTTTTTTTGGCTTTTGTGGTTCATTATCGTTACAGAACGAAGAATTTCATGGTGTTTATTTTTGTTACAATGTTATTAAAATGAACTAATAATGCAGTATGAAAACAAAGTGGTGTATTTTTGATTCTATTATACCCCTACGCCGCATTATACAAAAGTACGCATAATAAGCTTTCATAAAGGTAAGAACAGTTTTATTGTGCTATTATCTTTCCATATCAATTGATTCCCGAATTAATATCATTTTTGCAGTAAATTTGTTTGTATCAAAAATGAGAATCAGAGATTTGCTCAAATCCTTTCGAGCCAGAAGGGCTAGACAATTGTCGAGAACTGAGTCAGTCTCTTTCGAAGCTTTTTGCAATGAAAGCCCTATCGAAAAATGTCCCGAAACAAAAGAATCGTCCTTGACTGGTGATTATAAACTGTCTCCTGCCAAACTTAATAATGTAAGTATTTTTGATTTCATATCCACCTTTGTGTCCTAGTTACATATAATATCACAATTGCATGTACGAAAGTTAGAAAGGAAACGTGATTATCCTTTAACTTAAATGTTATTGTCTATTTTTTCGCTATGTTCCTTCTAATTCTTGAATTCATTCATTCGATGAACTCTTTCTGCATGCCAGATTCTTTTCAACTATGTATACTGTGTGTATGCATATCGCGGTTGTAGGAGACGGAAGATCTTTATGCTTTACATGGAAGCATGTAAATACTAGACGCACATAAAGTCGTGATAAAATCAGTAGAAATATGCATTCTTAGTCAGTTGTTGAAATGTGTGATTTGCTTACATTTAAATTTTTTAAAAGTTATAAGCGTTTTCGTACTGTCAAATACATATGACAAAAAAAAATAAAAATAAACAGGAGCTCCTAGACCCAGGGGAGGCTAACGAATTTTCAAATTTTTTTTCGCAAACTGCTTTTTCAAAATTTTTTAGGGGTCATTAGAGAAGTGCTTCTCTAGATGTTATTTCCCAAATTTCGTATGGGTGCCATGCGCCATAGACGAGAAAAAAAATATTGAAATTTCACCAGCCGCCACTGCATTCTATGTAACGGAAAAGTATGGTTGGCGAATATATACGTCAAGAGCAGTGAATGAGGTAAAAAATCGCTGACTGCAGGGAAGGCTGTGCACTAATGTCAATCCAATCAGATCACGTTTTCATGGCGGTATTGAATCTCTACTACAGTTTTTCTTGAAAATATATTTTTTGCTGAAATTCTTCATATCTGTATTAAGCAATTACAGGGATCTCAGCAAAGTCATTAAAGTCATTAAAGTCATTAAAAGTCATTATTTTTTTTTATTAAATTGTCATTATCGTCATTATTTTACTTTATTTACATTATTTTACCTTAACAAAATACAGGAAGTGAGCTCCAAATATTTAATTACGATTACACAAAAACTTCCATTTGAAATAGATATTGGAGAATTAGGGGATGAATGGTGGGTGTCTCTTAAAATTAGAGCCAAGGCACCGGCATACACAAAAAAAATCTGAACTGATCACCCGACATATCATTTTATATGTATTTTGGTGCGCTGAATCAAAATCTGATGATAAAGAATCTCCAAGTCATTAAGATTTTTTCATTCTGTCATTTTGTTCCTCAAATAATGGGATATTTGAGGAATAAATTGAAATAGGAAAAAATCTTAATGACTTAGAGCTTTTTTATCGTCAGATTTGGATTCAGCGCATTAAAATACGTGTAATAAAACTATATTTTTCGTCATAACAAATTCAGAATTTTTGTGTGTGACGGTGCACCGGCATACACAAAAAAAATTCTGAACTGATTACCCGGACATATCATTTTATATGTATTTTGGTGCGCTGAATCCAAATTTGATGATAAAAAAGATCTAAATCATCAAAATTTTTTCCTACTGTCAATTTATGGCTCAAATAATGGGATATTTGAGAAATAAATTGAAAGTAGGAAAAAATCTTGACGAGTTTTTGTCATCAGATTTGGATTCAGCGCAGCAAAATACATATAAAATGATATGTCTGGTTTTTTGTGTGCCGGTTATTGCATTATTCTAGGAATTGCTTTTATAATTTGTTTCATTCGTGAAGTGTTATCTTGTTCTTTTGTTTTTTTTTTTTTTTTAGTTGCTAATATATATTGATGTTATTTAAAGATTAATAAATAATCAGATATTGCTTAATTTTGCAGTTGTTATTAAATGTTATTTGATAAAAAAAAAACCAATAGATATCAATCATTTCGACATAGTTAAAGGTAATATTTTAGTCATTATTTTCAAAGGTTTGGGTCGTTAAGTCATTATTTTTTAGTAAGGTCTATAAGGTCTGCAATTAGTATTCTACAATATTAGACCAAAATTGCGTTTCTGAAATTTTTTAAAATATTACTAATAAAGAGTCGTTATAGACTACATGGTTACTAATTCCTTAAATAAAAACATTATATCGAATTACGTGACAACCTCAAACACTGCAGATCATGATGCAAACACATTAAGTATTTCCCTATATAAAGATCATATCGAGAATACTGATAACTTCATATCTTATAAAAATATTTCAGAATCCAACTTAAATTCAAAAATCTTCATCAAATAACTTGCTGAGATGATATCTACCTGAGAAATAATTGCTTTCAATTGCTTTCATCACCTTTATCGTAATCATATGCGAAAGCGGCAATTATTGTTCTTACAATGAAAAAGATTGGCTCACTCAGAACATAGTCACTCACACAGAAAGGTGAAGAGTTAAAAACCTTCACTGGCTGGTCAAAAACTTAAATAGTGATGAATTATACAATTCATATAAAAACAGAATGAAGGGCCTTCAAAATAATATCAGCGTAACAAAAAACGAATATTTTAGGAATAATATAGATAATGGCCATAACAAACCAAAGGAAATTGGGAAAATTGTAAATTCACAATTAAACAAAACAAACTTGTATAAAAATGAGATCAAAATCTTAGAAAACAGTACGAGATTACAAGACACTAAGCAAATAACTGAAACTTTTGCATCTTACTTTGCTATGATAACATCAACTAAGATAGCTGAGTATTTCTCGGATGATATATGTCTCAGGAATGCAGATACAGAGAAATGTTGCCAAATACTCTTTTCTGCGAACCGATATTGCCGGGTGATATAATAACTATTATAAATAATCTAAAGCAAACCAATTCTTGTGGTATAGATGGAGTATCGTTAAAAGTAATAGTAGGAGAGCCAGCAGCGGATTTACTTAAGTTATATTAACAGTCATAAGAACGAGTAGGCATACCCTTCTTACGAGAAGACAACACCAATCACAAAGTTTTATCGGTAAAGCTAAAGCTGAAGTGGGGCGAAGGGTAGGCAGTGTGGCTATTATAGGGCATCTGCACGTGACGTCACAGCTAACCTCAAAAATATGTGTTTCTTAAGATTTAAGAGTATTATGCAGCTATTATTAAAATTTCTGCCTGGTTAATATTAAAAATGAGAATAAACTTGAAAAACTTAAAATTTAAGGTATGTTGGTTACATGATGCAGATGCTGCTGTAGGTAGCACCATCTATTAAAAAGCATTATATTAAAAGTCTTGACTGGGAAAAAGCAGTTTTTAGCCAAACGACTGGCGTTATTAAACTGAAAAAAAGATATTCTTGTAAGTAAATGAATATTACACTTTTATTGAAGAAAGTTTTTAGCTAAAATTTGTTTATTACGAAATGTGAAGAGAAATCTTTGTAATAAACAAATTTTAGCTAAAAACTTTCTTCAATAGAAGTATAGTAATCATTTACTTACAAGAATATATTTTTTTCAGTTTAATAATGCCAGCCTTTTGTACTAAGCATATTTACATTGTTGGCTGAGACAATTGCTGACATATCGTCTGCAAATAAAGTTATTGAGCTGTGGCAATGTTTATGGAATAATTCAACTATATCATTTATAAAGATTGGAAATAGTAGGGGGCCTAGGATACTCCCTTGAGGCACCCCCACCTTGATAGCCACACTGCCTACCCTTCGCCCCACTTCAGCTTTAGCTTTACTAAGTGACGCAGGGTGTCAAATTTAAACCTTTTCCCCGACCGGTTTGGTTGAAACCGGTCGAGGCCTGAAATTTTTCCCAAATTTTTATAAAAGACTATTAAAATATAAGAAAGTGTATTGGAACAATGCCAATATGGAGTGTCAATAGTCATAGAATATTTTTTACTACTTGTGTTATTTTTGTAGATTTTTTAATTCTCTAAAGCATTTTCAACAGTTGCAACTTCCAGTTTTTTAGTTTAAAATTTTACTAATTCTGACGTCACAACTCGTAGTTTAAATCGATTGTCTGACAATCTACAGTGTTGGAGTATTCAACATACTCCAGGCGATGTCGGAGTATTTTTGCATTTGTTGTTTGACTTAATTAATTTGCAATACATTTATATTTTCTTTTCAGAGTGGTGAATATGCTCGTTTATCATATAGAAAACAAGATACGAAGGAATCCTCCCGTCCTAGTCTGTCGACTATTTTGTTGATAATTGTACTGTCGGCTGTGTTCATAATCCTTCCCATAATATATTTACTGAATTGTTTTGATATGGTATATGAGCACAATTCTTACAAATACGATAACGTGAAAGAAGCAGTAAGTATATTTCTTGGAGTATTGTTGCCTTTACTTACTGATATTTTTTCGAATGTAGGATCATTACGAACCTAGCACCCTGGTCCACGAAAAACTAGCACAAACACATGAAGTAAAAAAAATGAAAGACTTGCCTTACCCTCCAAAACCTGACTACAATCAGTGCAAGTTATTAAAAGACGGCGACAAATTTGATTGCTTTCCTGATGATGGGCCTAATGCGGAGGGCTGCGAAGCAAGGGGGTGTTGCTGGATTCCTGCAAAAACCAAGCCAAAAAATTTAGAAATACCTCTTAATGTACCAACTTGTTTTTACCCCCCGAATTATAATACTTATAATTACATAAATGTTACAGAGACTGGTTACGGATTAGTGGCGTTTTTAAGAAGAAGTTATCGCACTGCCTATCCTGACGATGTGAACGTACTTAAATTGATTGTTAAATATGAGACCGAAAATCGCTTGCATATTAAAGTAATATTTTCTTGATAAATATTTTCCAGTTTGTTTAATTGATCTTAAATTTTTATTTAGATTGTGGATCCTGTTAATTTCCGATTTGAACCTTCTTATCCCGAGGTGCCAATAGTTGACAGAGCGGCCGTTAACCTATCTTACATTTTTGAAATGGATGTCTTTAGACCAGGCTTCAAGGTGGTTCGCAAATCCGACAATACCACAATGTAATATGATTATTTTAAGTTTCTGTTTGAATGTGTTTAATACATTTTAAAATTTTGTAGTTTTGATGCAAATAACTTTTTGAATATGATTTATTCAAATCAATTTCTGCAAATCAGTGCTAAGTTGCCCTCAAATTATATATACGGACTTGGAGAGCATCAAACGGACCTACTTCTTTCTACTGAATGGACTCTCTATACTCTGTTCAATCATGATAGTATACCAACCTTTAATGTAAGTGAATGATGTAAGATTATTATTTTTTATGATTATGAAGTGCTACCCAAATGATCCAGTATTTGTGCACAAAAAAAAATTACACTAGGTCTTACTTTTTACCCTTGCCTTCAAATTAGTCCCTTTAAGCTTTTAAGGAGCACTTACAGCCGGTGTCCTGTCAAAATTTGGGTTTACCAAAGAGTTAAAATTTCAACGGGAATTTATAAAAAAAAATGGTCTTTGTAACGGTTCACTTTTTAGCCCTTGGAATTTGCAACATTTTGTATTTTTCTGTCATAATATTATTTAGGCCGACCCTCTATTTTAGAATGCTATCGAACAGACTAGAAGTTTTCTTGAATTGGCGCGAGCATTCGTGCCTTCCTTAGATTTTAGCGCATAACCGAGACAGGAGTATGATCATTCTACTGTGGGATGGCATAGCGGCGAGTCGGGCCTAGTGCCCATGGTGAATCTACCAACTGCTTATAATTTGAGTGATCAGGGCTCGGGAATTTTATCTCGGCGCCAGAGACGACGGCTCATATAGAAAAAAAGTCAGTGAAAATTTATTAAAACTACTTATATCCAAAGTTGCTCCTATCTTGTGTCCCCCGCTTGTCAAAAAATCTTTTCCAGTCTCCCCCTCCCGCTCATCAATTTTCATTTTCGAGCAGAAAAATTTTCTGGAATTTTCATTGAAAAATCATGGAAAACCTGAAAAAGTCAGGGAATTTTAAAATTGTTTATTCTCTTATATGTTTTTCATTACTAGAAAATAAAAATATATTATTATTATTTACTGTAAAAATTTTTTCATGTACAAATTCAGAACTTTTGGTAGCCTTCGTACCATCTTAGTGTTGAGAAGTTTAAACTAAAAACTTTCAGAATTTCGTAACGATTTTATCTTTCTAGAAAAACTTATATGGAAGTCACCCTTTCTATATGATGATGGAAAATTCAAGCAACAGCCATGGTGTGTTTTTACTTAACAGCAATGCTATGGGTTCGTAATGTATTCATAATACTTTAGCCAGTTTAAAATAAGAACACATTTTTAGATATTATACTACAACCAACACCTGCGATTACATTCCGACCAATAGGAGGCATTCTAGACTTCTATTTCTTTATGGGCCCAACTCCTAGTGACGTTATTAGTCAATATACTGATTTAGTGGGAAGGCCTTACATGCCTCCATATTGGGGTCTAGGATTCCACTTGTGCAGGTTTGGGTATAAATCATTAAACGAAACGAGAAAAGTTATGCAAAGGAACATTGATGCTGGGATACCTTTGGTAAGTTAAATAACTAAATAAATGTAACGCACAAAGTTGATTTTGGTTAAATTGAAATGTCACGTGATATCTCAAATTTGTATGTGATTTTCATGTGAAATTTGTGTGCTTCTTTGTAAAGTGTAATATAGTCACAGAATGATTTGATATAAAATTGGCCATGCGATTTCGATTAAAGATTCGCTAAATCCGCCATGTTTTTGATGGTTTTATTGTCAATATCTCAACCTTAAGTGATTGACATTGACGATAGATTTATCTGTTTCATTTACAATATTTATGTTGATTGATAATAGTGTGTGAAATTATTTATTATTTTACTAGTTTACGTTTAGAGGTGAAAGACCATAAAAAAAAAGGAGAAACATTTTGTGCAGCTAGAGGTTGCACAAATTAAACTCTATTATTTTAGATTTCTTAAAGAAAACTACTCAACTCAACTCAAAAAACCAATTGGTTTAATAAAAAGCTGCAAAGTATGCGAGATCATCTACATTTTCTAATTGATTTAAACAAACGAGACTCACATTTGATATTCAAAGAGATGGTAAACTCCTATCGTAACAAATATCGCTTCGAAATTTCTAATGCAAAAAAAGTTGCTAACAATGACTACATACAAAACTCTCTAAATATAGAGATGGTAAACTCCTATCGTAACAAATATCGCTTCGAAATTTCTAATGCTAACAATGACTACATACAAAACTCTCTAAATATACAAGGCGCCATGTGGGAAATCATAAAAAAAAACGGCAACAGTTACCACACAGAAACGTGATTTGTTAAATGCAAATGATTTTAACAATGGGGAATTTCAGTTCAGTCTAAATATTTAAAAACAAGTATTAATATGAAAATATAATATATTCAGAACTTACCAGTAATATTTTAAAGAATTATTTTCAGTTCGTTGTATTTTTTGGCCCTGAAGTTTTGGTCTCAAAAAGTCACTAAACGTTTTGTGACGTAGACAAACGTAGCAGAAGATTTCTTTGATTTACTGGTGACGGTTGCAAATACTGCGTAATTGTAAATTCTTGTTGTTTTTGAACTTCTTAATTATGCAAAAGGAACGGAAAGTGTTTTTGTGGACAATTTAGACTTTATGAGTTCAAAAATAGGTTATCTGACAATTAAGAATTTTAGGTTATCTTCTTCTCAACTCCTTGGCCAGGGTAGGTATCCTTTTTATAGTAAGCCTAAAATTTTCTAACTACGTTTACATATGTCAAATTTTTAGGGGAAAATATATAACTAAACTTTAACATTTTTTTTTTCACGTTTAAAAAAAAAAATATGGGTCTCTTCTTTTAATCTAAAGAATTCATTTTTGAATTAAACAAAAAATTGCCCAAATTCCCCATTACTTTTCAAACATTGCAGAATCCTTACTAAATGATCTTCCACAATCCACCAAATTACCCAACGATTTTTTTGAAAATGTATCTCCTAACCTTTAAATATCTGAAAGTTTCTTACAATGGAATCAGAAAGATTTTGGAAAACCTACCAGAAAATACCAAAAGCAAAGAATCTTATGATATAAATATACAAATCATAAAAACAATTAAATACGTCATCTGACAAATTTAATTAACAATGTGTCACGCAGAGTACCTTTCCAAACGCATTTAAATTTTCCAATGCCATACCTATCTATAACAGGGTTGTGCTGATCCAACTACAGACCTATTTCACTAGTTCCCATACTGGCAGAGATTTTCAAAGCAGTTTTAAAGACTCAAATATCAGATTTTTTCGAAGAAAACAAACTATTCCATTCAAGTCAATTTCGGTTTAGAACGAAGCCTATCAATAACTTTAGCTATAAATAACTTAACACAAATTATACCACAAAATTTTGAACAAGGCTATTTTACCAATAGAACCTTTTGTGATCTAACAAATGCCTTTGATTGTGTCTAATAACATCCTCTTAAAATAAATTGGTAAAGGTATTTACCCAAAACTTCCCTCTCTTTTCATATATTTATTCTTCGTCAGACATTTTATGATTCATAAATTATTCTATATTTTAATATTGTATATTATTTTTCTTTCTAGACATAAACATAACATAAACACACCACATTCAGTAGACAAACCCAAATACAAAGCCGGAAGGGGGTTACACATTTGGAAAAACGCAGACATACATCCATGCCCGCCGGTATTGTCAGTACCGGGGCTGGGGCTCGAACCCAGAACGCGATAGACAGTCGGTCAGCATATTCGCCACTCAATACACCTTTACCGACTGAGCTACTGTGCCAGACAATTGTATTAACTGCATTCGAAATATTATTGCCACCTGTCACATTTTTTCGACCACCCTGTATATTTTTCATATTTTTCTTTGACAGTTGTATTAATTGCATGTGAAATATTATCGTCCTCCATCACATTTTAAATTTTTACTTTGGGTGACTGCACTGCATATTTTGTTTTTCTTATTTTTCTTCGACAGTAGTGTTAACTACATGTGAAATATTATTTCTCACGCGTTTACAATTTTCTTACATCTTTCTTTGACAGCCGTCTTAACTACATGCCAAATATTATCGTTCTCCATCACATTTTTTCATTGTCTTTTTAGGATAACCTTCCTGTATATTTTTTCTAATTTTTTATTATTAACATTGTGTTAACTGCATCCGAAATATTATCGTCCTCCATCACATTTTTTTAAATATTTTGCTTCTTTGACAGTTGTATTAACTGTGTGTGAAATATTATCGTCCTCTATCGGATTTTTTATTATTATTTATTTTTGTTGACCACCATGTATATATTTTTTTCATATTTTTCTTCTTCGACAGTTGTGTTAACTGCACGCTAAACATTTTCGTGCTCCGCGACATTTTTTAATTTTACTTTGGCTGTCCACCCTGTATATATTTTTTTTCATATTTTTCTTCTTTGATAGCTGTATTAACTGTATGCGAAAAATATTATCGTGCTCCGTCATATTTAAAAAAAAAGTGTTGAGTGACCACGCCTGTATATATATTTTTTTTTCATATTTTTCTTCTTTGACAGTTGTGTTAATCACTTGCGAAATATTATCCCGTCACATTTTTTAATTTTTTTATTGGGTGACCACTCGTATTTTTTTTTTCATATTTTTCTTCCTTGACAGTTGTGTTAACTCCATATCTAATATTACTGTGTTCCGCCATTTTTTTTCATCAAAATCAGTGTAGTGGGACTCTTTGGCGAAGCCAGAAAAGAAAAAGGCTTGTATTTTAAATATATAGATTACCTGATATAATACCTTAAAGGTGAAAGCTTTCTACAACATTGAAGAATATATTGAAGACAATTTTTTTAGATTTGTAAAATTCATATTAAAAAAAAAAAACTAATGTTTTAAACTTAATAGTTTTTTAAAGTCAATCCTTGTGTGTATTACTATATCGGTTGTTATATACTATTTTTGTATTAAATTTAAACGTTTTACATGATAGATTTTGATTAATTTTAGTATTTTCTGTTATTTTCCATTCTGCACTGACACTAATAAATTATTATTATAGTTAATGCTGTTAATATAAACAAATTGCCAATGAATCAGCTCAGCTCATACATTCAATTTGACTTTTGAAATAAGTTTTGCGTGATCGGTAACTGAAGTAAATTATTTTATTATGTCTTTGGGAAATATAAATTTCCATTTTTCTAACTACATTGAAATTTTTTGCAGGATACTCAGTGGAATGATCTTGACTACATGAATAACAGTAACGATTTTACTTACGACAAACTAAATTTCCAAGGTTTACCACAATTTGTGAAAGAATTGCATGATAAAGGTATGCATTATATACCTTTGATAGATCCTGGAGTAAGTGCCGCTGAAAAACCTGGGGTTTACCCACCATATGATATTGGAATTAATATGGACATATTTGTGAAGAATTCAACTGGGCAACCATTTATGGGAAAGGTAAGTTTGTTGAATAAATTATTTCTTGCAGCTTTGACAAAATTATTTTACAGTTTTCACTTTTGTCTTGTTAATAATTGAAATTTAGAACAAAACCTGACCCTCTCGTGGTAATAAATAAAAACTCAATAAATTAATTCAGATAGTAAAATGGAACAAACATGTTATAGATAGACGAATTTTATATGAACAATTTACCGACCAGCCATAAAAGGCATGACGTGTTTAAGAGAGGACGGGATTCATCAAAACGTCTCATGCGTCATGCAAAATTTCAATTTCATCGCGATCGGATCGTTTCATAAATAAAACAAAAAAAGAATGCGAGGTGATTCCATTCATGCAGACAAGCAGATATAGTCCTTTACATCGCGGTTTATAGTACAGTTAAAAAAATCTTTTAGGTGTGGAATGCTGTCTCAACGGTATGGCCAGACTTCACCCACCCAAATACAGTGGATTACTGGACGTTAATGTTAAAAAGTCTGCATAAAGAAGTAGCATTTGACGGTGCTTGGATAGACATGAATGAACCGTCAAATTTCCTATCTGGTTCTTTTAATGGTTGCCCCAAGTCGTCTCTAGAAAGCCCCCCATATTTTCCGGGCATCGACGGTGGAGTTATAAATTATAAAACGATGTGCATGAGCGCCAAACATTATGCAGGCTTACATTATGACGTTCACAATTTATATGGATTTACAGAAGCCATTGTCACCAGTTTGTGAGTATCGGAGGAAAATATTTCTTCAAAATAGTGTTTGAATAAATTATGCTAACTTGTAAAATTGTCAGTTTTATTTAACCTGTGTATTTTTTAGTGCTTTGGCAGAAATTAGAGGTAAAAGGCCCATGGTAATATCCAGGGCTACGTTTTCTGGACATGGACATTATGCTGGGCACTGGAGTGGTGATGTTTGGTCTGCTTGGTTAGACATGAAGTTCACTGTCCCTCGTAAGTAAAAAATAGTAAATATTTATTTTATTTTATATTACATGGTCACATCACTGTTTAAAAATCCATCCAAAGTATAAAATGTTTTTTCTGCTAAATACTTTTTTATAGAACGTTTATACTGTATAAATTGCAGATTTTTCATATGCTCAGGAAGTTTGTTATAGAGAGCGGGAGCATAATAGTTTGTAGAAAATTCACTTTTATCTACCCTATGGTAATCTATTCCTAGGTTCATGTTGTGTCTAGTAAAGTGTTATGTATCTCACCATGAGACTGAATTTTTATTGATTTTTAGAAAATGCAGTTTCTAAAAATCACCGCAAACGGATGCATGTGCATGTCGTAATCGTCTGCAAAGTAGTTTTTGGCAATTTCCATGTCATTAATGATAATTCAGTTAAATGGCAGACGTGAACTAATTGTTCTCAAAATGTCCATTTTTTTTTTGCAAGTTAGGTTAATTTTTTTTGGTCCTCCTGCACGCGGAAATCGTCTGCAGATTAGCTTCCGCTGGATTGTTTTTGTCAAAGTTTCACAAAAACAACTTTGCAGACGCTAACTAATCGTTCAAAACATTAGATTTCAATTACAAATAAACAATTGATTTGCAATGTCGCTGCAATCGAAGAAACTTTCTTTATACGCTTATAATTCGTCAAGTACCTATACTAATTGACCCTTAAATTGGCAGACGCTAACTAATCGTTCACAGGGATCTGTCACTGCCTCCCGGTCTATTATCTAAATAAGTCACAGAAATATCTATCTATCTATCTATCAAGCTAACCTAACTTAACCTTGTCAGTGGTACAGGGATATTAAAATGGGCAATGTAAATTAAGAGAGGGAGAGCACAATAAGCCCAGGAGGCTGCAGTGCCCTCGGAGCATTTTACAGACGAAAGCTGGGAGGAGTGGTTTTAGTCAGTTAGAGACTGACACTCAGATCCATTCTAATAATGGGCAGCCTGTGGTGGTTTCCCCTCCTCGAAAAAAAAAAGAAAAATAGAAAAAGCTACTAAAATTACTGATTTACTTACTATGTTCCTAAAAAACTTAACACTAACAAAGTTTGTCGTCACTGAGACTTAGTTGATTCGCATTGAACCAAGATGCCGCTTTTGTCTGTGTCATCTGCATAATACAGGATATCAATGTCCCTGGTCACTGTCCATAAGATCTGTTATGTAAATGAGGAATAGTAGCACATTGATCTCTGGGGTACTCCAGATTTTATTATCTTTACTTCTGAATTCAGATCATTATATTGAACTAATTGTCTGTTTGATACTACTGAACTAAATTAATATTCGTGTGACTAAATCCAGGGTATTTTAATTTCAATATTCAAATAAACTTTCTGTCAGTATATGTGAGTCGTCCATTTCCAGAACCCCCTGTGTCCTATAAACGATTTTGAGAAAATTGCAAAAAACGGTAAGTAGTGGAATTAGGTATTTCAATTTTTTTTTGTTATTAAATTTAAAAAAAGGGTTTTGAAGTGGCAATAAGTGAAAATTAAATGTTTGAAACAAAAAAGATATGACAAAAATAAATTACTATAGGGGGTTTTGGAAAAACATAGTGTTTGGGGGTTCTGGAACTGTAATTTTAACTTTCTAAATTATTTTTTCGTAAACTTCTGACATCAATATTATCATATTATTTTCAACATAATCTTGATTGTTCAAAAAAAGTTTAAATATTAAAAAAACAATTGCGGAAAAAATGAAAAATTTTTATTTTCTAAACATCAATAATATTTTAAAAACACTAAAAGTACCAAACTTGCAAAAGGAGGGTTCTGGAACTCAATTTCGAATAACGTATTGTTCTAGATTATACTTAGTGAGTTTTGCTATAAAACTGTTTTCTGAGACATGGTGGTTTTTGTAACAGTATTGCGGTTACCCATAGGGGGTTTTGGAACCAAATACAAATTTCAACGCTTTATTATGATTTCTAGTGGGTTTAGAAATACAAAAATTGCGTAGATCGATTCCTTTAACAACTCTTATGCAAGTCCAGCCATAAACCGATTTATTTTAAAAAATGCAAATGGAGTTTTGAAAATGGACGACTCATGTGTTTTATACCCATTTTTTTTTAGAATTGTTGAGCTTTAGTTTGTTTGGAATCCCTCTTATGGGTGCTGATATTTGTGGATTTAATGGAAACACTACAGCGCCATTATGCAACCGTTGGATGCAACTGGGTGCATTTTATCCATTTTCAAGAAATCACAATACTGATGATGGCATTGTAAGTATACATTGTATCCCACAATATGATTTCTTTTATATATAAGCACAAAAGGTGTTCGTCACAATAATTTTTGCTTGCTTGTAATCTTGCAATCTGCTGAATTTTAGCTCAAAAACAGAACAAAATAATTGCTCAGATATTGTATTAGATTTAAAATTGGTTTAATTATCAAAAGTTTGTAGTGACATCCAGGTTGTTTCAGGTATGCAGTCATTAATTTTTAAAAATCTTTAAACAGGGCCAATATCGGTACATATTATATGTATTATAATAATAAAAAGAACACATAGTTGAAATGTGAATCTTCCCAATTTTTCTTAATTATTAATTTTCAACACCCTCTGTTACATGTCAAAAGCAAGCTTGGCTATTTAATGTCTGGATTTAAGTTATTGTCATTGCCAAAAGTAGGCATTAAGCATTTCACTTCACTTTTCAATATTATTGGATTCTTTCTGCATCACCGCGCAGGCGCATTCGAAGGCATTCTAGAAGATCAGTTTTTACTTAAAAATGGTCCATTTAATTTGTTTATGAGATTTTAGAAGTTCACTAATTTGTGTGTGCATTTTTGGTTATTTTGGACGCCGCACAATGTTCGTTTTCACGGATTTTTATGAAATTAAAGCCATTTTGTCTTGATTATATCCAAATGGTTTGATATTTTGGATCACCGATTCGAGCCGCTCTCCATCCTTCAGGCTCTCAGTTTTAATTGCAATTTTTCCATTTCAATTTAAATCTCAAATTTTACCTTTTCACGTTTACATATTCAACTTTACCTTATTTTCATTTCATCGTTTATGCGATTTTACATCGTCTATTCCAACGATGTTAGTTGAAAGCTCCATTACCTCCTTGGATATGGACTTACTCTAGTTTATGCTCGGCTCCAACCATTTACGTGCAGGAGTAACCCTGGGTTTCAGTGTTTGCCCCTGTACACCACTCATGGTCTCCGGATTGATTTTAATGACGACGACTTTATGCATCATCTTGGATTGTGAATTGGATTTCTTTTGGGTAACCGGAACATACGTGGAAGATTCTCTACGAGGGACAAGGATCTCTCCGGAAGGCAGTTTTGCCATACAGGTTTTTTTGTAGCATATGAGTGATTACGGACTTGATCTATTCAACGGTCAATGTTTAAATATTAGTACATATTTTGTTTTATTTTCATTTGGCTATTCAAAATTCAAAAATCATTTTAATACATTTATTGCAGCAATCAATAAATTTTGCAACTCTTGTTAAATTTACAAATTTAAGTACCCTTTTCCTTGCTAACGTCAAAGTAATTTAAAGTTTTATGTATCGTCCAGGATTTATATTGTAAATAAAAATATTTTTATGGGAGGTGTTATTGTTAATATCAATTATTAAGGTTAGTGTCAAATTTATGGGGCAATTTACGGGTTTTTCCTTTTAATCGGCAAGATATTTTGTTGTGATTAACAGGGCCAGTCTTTTATCATTATTTAGCTGATTTGTTATAAATACAGAGTTTTCTTTTTAACTGGCAAAATATCTTGTTCTGAATAACAGGGCCAGTCTTTTATTTAACTGGGTTGTTATACACACAGGGTGATGTGTTAGGTAGGCTAAATGTACATCTACTATTTATTATACAAGGTCAAAATTTGTGAACCTTCCGTGATATCACGTACGGTAAAAAAAATTAATAAGTACTTAACATTTTGATAATATTACTTCGATAGGTAATCTTACGGCTGTCTACTTAATACCCAATTTTTTATCACCTGAATACATGTCTCAAATTGAATAAACTTATTGCCCATAGTTTGATTGAAGAGGTGTGTTTGCTTTTAATTCACCCCATGATAAAACTTACCCTTGTAATTAATGCCTCATTTTGGAATTAAAAGATAGTGTTTGGGTACCCTTGACAATTTTGGGAGCCTTCTAGCTAGGTTGCAGTTTTTGTTTTGATAGTGGCGCCCTTTATGCATATATTTGTAATTCTGATACTTATATGTTATATTTTTTTTTTGGTAGTGTCAACCTTAAACTACCCCTCTTACTGACTAGAGCCGAGCTAGCTCTTGGCACACATGTTGCAAGCCTCTGCAGCTCAAACACTATCACCCTGCTGAAATTTATCATTATTTTTGTTATTTTGTCAATTTTGGCTATTGACCAAAACGCTCATGGCACCTCATTAAGGGTGGTTTTTGTATGGGTTCAATATCAGTAGTTTAGTTGGCAAGTATTATAATATAAGGGTCATTTTATAGTCCAAATGCTTATTTTTCACTGCTTTTCGTGATTACTGATTTTCAGTCCCCTCGTTAGGAGTGATTTTCTTTTGCGCATAGAGCAGTGTGGTTCATGTTCGTTATTCAAGCCTTATTGTGTTGCAATTATCGGAGTTTTAATAATTGTTTTGTTATTTAAAATATCTATTATATATTGGCATTGTTTGAATATTTTCAATCTTAAAACGCATTTTTTTGCAAAAAAATCCAAACAGCTTCATGGTAACTAAATAATCAGTATATATACTCCGACAGTCTGATGCATCCACCCTTCGTGGTCACCAAATAATTCAAGTTTAAACACTGAATTTCATTTAGGCTTACCTTGCACATATACATGTATCTAGCTTTAAAAAATACTAGTTTTAAAATTGTGTTAAATGTTTCTGTATGGACATATTCATTATTTGACAGGATCAAGACCCTGTGGCAATGGGAGACCAAGTTGTGACCTCCTCTAAAAAAGCTTTAGAAGCCCGATATTCATTACTACCCTATTTATACACGCTCTTCTATAAGGCTCACATTTCAGGTGAAACAGTTGCAAGACCGTTATTCTTTGAGTAAGTAACTAGTAATCTATTATTAATTTCTAGGGTGAGTTGGGTGAGTTGTACCAACACGCTGCTAGTCCTAACCCTGTGTTAAAAGAAAGTTAAGAGCAGTGTCGCGTTGTACCAAAACGCTAACCTTGAATTTTAACTTAACCCCGTAAAACTTAAACTAGGTGTGGGGTGGTTTAAGATGGGGTTAGTAAAAATATAATTTCAAACTTTGACATTTCCGTCTTGCATATACAGTGTACATTGAAATTACTTAATAATAGTTTTATCAGCCACAATTTCTTTCTCCAACTCAAAATTGTCCATTTTAATTATAGGTAGGTATAACCTACGATCTGTATGATATTAATATTTATAACGCATTTGACACAACTTGACAAGTTTTTTATATTTTATGTAACTCAACTGTCAACACCTTCACATCGCTAGTAACTTGCACTTATGCCACACCAGAAGTGACGCTTAAGCTTCTCGTCCAAATTCCGTTGATGCCATCTTCTTGTAGGTGCTTCCGTCAGTTCATTTATTGAAAAATATTTGTTGAATTGTTGGATATTATGTCACATAATGTTAGGTTAAAACAATAAATGAACTGATGGAAATACCTACAAAAAGATGGTGAAGGTCACAAAAATTGATCAAGAACCATCAATGGCGATGCAGTAGTTTTTTATTCTGTGCTTATACTTAGTTTTTTTCGGGTTAGTTAACCCCGGGGTAATTCAGATGGTACAACTCGCAAAATTTTTAAACCGGTGTTAAATTTTAATACAAGGTTAGCGTAGTTTGGTACAACATGCCCTAAGAGAAGTTCTAGTAATGAATATATTTATATTGTTTATTTATACAGTGCCTATTTCTTAATAATTTAAAATTTTCAGGTTTACGCAAGATCCTGCAACCTATTCTATAGATACCCAGTTTTTATGGGGACCAGCTTTGATGATTGTGCCAGTACTGGAAGTAAGAATACTATTTATGTGATTAGGAAGTAATAAATTGCTAATATTCTTTCCTTCAGGAAAATAAAGTTGACGTCAATGCCTACATACCGGCTGGAATCTGGTATGATTTTTACAAGAAATCTGGTATACACAGTAATGGGCAGCAGTTCAACTTATCTGCTCCTTTGGATACCATTCCGCTACTGGTTAGAGGAGGATATATTTTACCTCAGCAAACCCCAAAACCAACGACAACCGAATCCAGGAAAACTAAAATTCAGTTGCTGGTTGCATCAGATGAAAAGGGAACGGCCAGTGGGCAGTTATACTGGGACGATGGGGATTCGTTAAGTAAGTACCACTTAATTTTCTCTAAAATAATTGAATAATTGCAAAATATCTCATATCTTATGACGTAATATTGATATTAAGTGTAAATTTGTATCAAATCGTTCTCACTTTCTTTCCAAAATAATATTTTTCAATAATTGTGTAACCAGAGGACAACTTTATCATGACACTAATATATATTACTATTTTTTTTAGACTCCTACGAGGAAAAACGCTATTCCTTAATACAATTTGAAATGGAGAGTGGTGTCTTACGTTCTCAAAACACCTACTTAGGATCCGAAATACCACCAAATTTGGGTTCTGTTACTATTTTGGGAGTAGAGAAACCTGTAACTGAAGTTACCGTTAATGGCCTTGCCCAAGCATTTAAATTTGACACAGTACACAAGGTTAGATTATTATTTATTAATTTTCATTCTTTTTCGGATTTTCGCCAATATAATTGGCATCATCTGGAGGTGATTAAAATTAATCATCTCCGGATAATGTTTGAATTTTTGTCGAAACTACTTCAGGCTCATTTACGATATACTTTGTAATATTAACCTAATGATGTGAGATTTTAAAATCCTCTAATAGCCCAGTCAAATTAACACCACAGGTTGCAGGTAGTACATCCCCTGCGTCTCGTTTATCTTTAAATTGGCATATACAGGGTGTTTTCAGTATGCTCTAAATTTCAACAGTTTGCTGCACTTGCACTCTGATTAATATAAATAATATATTTATAGAAAATCTCACTTTTAACTCATTGGTTATGGACAGAGACTGGATATCTGGAACATCAAACAGTTTATTGGTGTCAGATATACATTGTATACTTACACAAGTCAGACAACATATTAAAATTCAGTTACAAAATTGTATATACAGTGTGTCCCGGGATGGAGTTGACAAGAGGAAAAACATCTCTATTATTGATTTTATGACGAAAGGTCATTCTTTATAAAAAATTCTGCTTGTCGAAAAAATGAATTTACCATATAAAAAATCTTAGATCAGACATACCGGATGTTAATAAATTAAGAAAACATCAAAATGCCCCAAGAGAGAAGTACCTTTATTTATTATTTTGGACAAAATGTTTATAAAACAAAGTTGTTTATAATCCAAAATAAAGCCTAACTACAAATTATGAAGTCTAAATTTTGACTTTTACAATTATGTCAACTTACATTTTTTTTTCAAACATTAACATAACATAATAACATTAACTTCAACGATTGTGGAAAAACAATTTATTCTACATAGCCTCCTCCAACCTCAACACATTTCTCCATCCTTTTAATAAATTCACCATAGACCTTACGCATGGTTGAGGGTACATTCACTTCATTCACCGCGTCTTGTATTCGTGCTTTTAATGTTTCTCGATCGTGCGGCAGGTCATCTGCATAAACTTTCTGTTTTAAAACACCCCACAGAAAAAATCCATTGGTGTAAGGTCTGGTGATCATGCAGAAAAATTAATTGGAGCATATCTTCCCATCCATCTGGCTCCGAAGTGATCTGTCAACCACTGCCGTACCAAAACTGAGGAATGAGCTGGGCAACTGTCTTGCTGCCAAAAAATGTTACGCCTTACTTCTGGTTGCAGAGTGTTTATAAATGGCAATACAAAGTTTTCCAAAAGGTCCAAATAAACATGCTGAAATTTTCTTCTAAGAAATATGGACCAACGATTCGATCATAAAAAATCCCACAACATACATTCACTTTTTTATAACGTTGACTTCGTTTGTGAATGACATTGTTTGGATTTTCAAAAGCCCAATAATGACTGTTTTGTGATGAAACGTGGCCATTGGTACAAAATGTTGCTTCGTCAGTAAAAAAAACATTCTATCTACGAGGTAATTTTTACCGACTCATAAACAAAAATCCAATTGCTTCTCTTCATCTCCATTTTCAAGTGTATGTCTGAACCTTGGCTTAAACGTTCGAACTTTGTTTTCCATATAAATTCTCTGTAAATGACTTTTACTTATTTCCAGTCTTTGTGAGCGTTTCCGTAAAGATAATTTCGGGTTTGCTATTACTGAATTTATTGCCAAAAGTGTTGCCACATCGTCTTCATTGTACTTTTTCTTGGGTTTTTTGAAATCCAATACAGATCCAGTTTCATTGAATTTTTTTACAAGTTTCCGCAATGATTGGCGCGATACCGCTGTGTTAGGGAACTTTTGGTGGAAAAGGTTAATTGCATATCGATAATAATAATAATAATAATAATAATAATCTTTATTCACCATTTGTAATGATACAGATTATGTATATATGGTAAGTCAAGAACAGATAAATAAAAAAATGGTACAATATTAACAATGAATAAACAAACAACAACAAGATAAAAAAACAACACGTATACAAGAGAACACATTATATAAAAGAAAAATAAATATAATTGTCAAAAGTTAAAAAGAATGATCCATTAATAATAGTAATAAAAAAACAGACTGAACTATATAGTAGTTTACATAATATCGTTTAAAAACTCTTCAATAGTGTAATATCCTTTTTGTACAAGAATTTTTTTAATAGTAATTTTAAATTTGCCGATGTCCATATTTTGGATATTACTTGGCAGTTTGTTGTATAATGTAATAGAATTATATTGAAGGGATTCTTTGAAAGTCGATGTCCTATGTAGGGGGATTGTTAAAGTATTCTTGTTACGAGTATTATACAAATGATGTTCAGATAGACTCTTAAGAGTATCCGTATTTTTTTTTGTATTAAGTAAACATTTATAAATATAGATACAAGGCATCGTCAGGATTTGTTTGTTTATAAAACTAGCTTTGCAGCTTTCTCTGCAGTCTAAGTTGAATATTAGTCTCAATATTCGTTTCTGTACAATAAATACTCTCCTGGCATAGGATGATCGACCCCAGATACAAATATTAAGTGACATGTGTGAGTAGGCTAAAGCATAGTACACACTAGTAAGTCCTACTTCATTCAACATATCTTTTAGTTGAAGTAATGCAAAGTAAGCTTGATTTAGCTTTCTGCATACATGATTAGTATGCTGTTCCCAAGATAAATTGCTGTTTACAAGGGTGCCAAGAAATTTCGAGCAATCACTTAAAACTATTTCAGGTAAAGTAACTGTACGTCTTAGGTTAAAATTTAAAAATATGGTTTTATTCACATTCAGCATTAGTCTGTTTCGATCGCACCAAGTACTCATCTCATTTAATACATTATGAACTTTTTCAGATAGTTCTTCAGGGCTATCAGCAGTTACCGTAATGGTTGTGTCATCTGCATACATGATGGTAAAGCCATTTTTGATAAAATCTGGAAGATCGTTAATATAAATTAAAAACAGTAGTGGGCCCAAAATAGATCCTTGAGGAACTCCCAAAAGAATATCAAAAATATCCGATTGCACTTCATTGCATTTTACACGAAGAGATCTGTTTTGCATGAATGAAACGAGACACTCCAGTAATTTACCTCTTATACCAATAGCCTGCAGCTTATCAGCTAAGATATCTTTATTGACAGAGTCGAAAGCTTTTGAGAGGTCAAAAAGAACTGTCACAATATACTTGCCATTATCTAATTCTTTATAAATAAAATCAAACAATTTAGAAGAGGCACTCTCTACCGATCTCTCCTTTCTGAAGCCATGTTGGGAATCTGTTAATACATTATATTTTTCTAAGAATATTGTTACTCTATTACTGATAATATGTTCAAACATTTTGGATATTACACTCAGTAATGATATTTGACGATAATTTTCCAGATCAAGTTCGGACCCTTTTTTAAATACCGGAATAACAGACGAGATTTTTAGTGCATCAGGGAAGTGGCCATTTGAGATTGATTTATTAAATAGGTATAACAAAGGATCAATTATATTTGATGATATACTTTTGATTATTTGTATGGTTAAGCCATCCAAGCCTGACGACTTTTTGTTTTTGAGATTATTTATGGCTTCACTTAGTTCTAATTTTGTAATGTCATAGAAAAACATTGAATTTACGTTATTTTCAGATACTGTATGAGGCAATGATAAATTATATCCAAAATGTCTTTTAGCATTCATTGGGCTGCGGTAACAAAGTGAGAAGCAAAACTGTTAGCAATTCTATTATTATCAGATATTCTTTCATTATCAATAATTAGTTCGATGGGTTTTCTTAAAACTTTATTTTTTCCAAGTCTTTGGTTTACAATATTCCAAGTTTTTTTCGACCTGTTTTCAGCGTTATTTATTTGGTTGTTATAAAAATTTTTTTTAGCGTTTCTAATGTTTATTCTGTGCTGTCTTTTCCCATCGCTATATATGACAAAGTTGTTTTGATTGTGGACACTTTTCAAGTTATCATGTAGGGTTTTAAGGGCTAGCCCTTCTTGAATTATTTCATCACTTATCCAACCATTGTCCCTGTCGTTATTGATTTTATTTTTTTTATATTTGAGGGGACATGCTACGTCAAAACACCATTGTACATCTCTCAAGAAAGTATTAAAAGCTTCGTTTAGATCTAATGCTGAGATATAATCCCAGTTGAGGTTGGCCAGACGCACATTGAATTCATAAATGTTTTCTTCTGTAACAATTCTTTTTAGCTTGGAAATTTTGTCATAATTATTACTGTTTACTACAGTTCTAATGCCAAATGAGAACAAATGAGCAGCGTGATCTGCTAATAATGCGTCGTATACTTGTACCTTATAGTTTGAGCTCGGAATATTAGTTACTAAGTAATCTAAGGCTGTAGAACTCATGTGACCATTTATATTATGATAAGAGACATCTCCAATGCCATAACATTTGATCAAATAAATTTTTTAAACGATTGTCAGTTGTCGTTTGTCAGTTCGACAGCAGACTCTGTTTCTTAATTTGAATTCTTATTCATATTTATAAATTCAACGTAGAAAGATAAACACAAAACATAAAAGTCAAAATTTAGACTTCATAATTTGTATTTAGGCTTTATTTTGGATTATAAACAACTTTGTTTTATAAACATTTTGTCCAAAATAATAAATAAAGGTACTTCTCTCTTGAGGCATTTTGATGTTTCTTAATTTATTAACACCCGGTACATCTGATCTAAGATTTTTATATGGTAAATTCATTTTTTCGACACGCAGAATTTTTTATAAAGAATGACTTTTCGTCGTAAAATCAATAGTAGAGATGTTTTTCCTCTTGTCAACTCCATCCAAGGAGACACTGTATATAAAATATGCAACCTCAAAAAGCTAGTCAGCCGTTGTGTGTTGACTATAGGTATTTTGATGATGAAATACATAAAAAAATAAGGCTATTTGGCTATTTTCTTTCTTAGTGTCGTTTGGTTGCAATAAGTCATGACAGATGGCTTTGTGTGCAAGTTGTTTGAATACATTCGCTCAGCTTGCATGAGGAGACTACATTAGTCAGTGTTATCAACTCTACCGATCTAACGAATAATTTTGATTTTTACCGAAATTTAAGAAATGTAGCGAAGAAAGTTCTTTCGGATTTCCTCCCCCTCCCCGCTCATCAAAAAATTTTTCAGACTAAAAAAAAAATTTGGATTTTCCTACCGATTTTTCATTATAATTCTATCAAATTTTATAATAGACGTGCTGGCAACACTGAATGTAGTAGTGATGGGCATAACCGATTAATTTCAATAACCGAATACTAGGTATTCAAGTGATTTCAATAACCGGATAATCATTCGAGTGATGGTCACTTGAATGCTATGCATAACTTACAAGGTTATTTAACAATTTTTGTTCAAATTCCGATTCATAAAAAATGTTTCAATATTTTCATGAAAAAATCAGTCAATCAATAAATTTTTGGGAAAAGTGTGTACAGGTTAAAATGATTCTTTATAAAATTGCACATAGTTTGATTATTCTTGACATAATAAATATAGATAATAATAATAATTATAAATAAAATAATTATAAATAAAATAATTATAAATAATAGGTAAATATATGGATACTGATTACTACATCAATCGATTCGAATTTATATACCTAATATTTATTTTAAAAACGTAGGTTAGTAATAAGGTTATTATACGATACGAGTGAACATTTAATTTATTTGTGAGAGTGATGATTGATATGACTACTTCAATAACTGTTTAACATTCGGTTATTTTTCACTCGAGTACTCGTTGACAATAACCGAGTAATGCAGGTTATTTCAATAACCGGATAACCGGTTATTTTTCACTCGAGTGATCCCATCACTAGAATGTAGTTGTGGTGGATAAATATTTCTGCTAGAGCTTATTGCAATCAAATTGTTTTGTATTATTCATTTTGAAATAATGTGCAATGATGTGCATTGTTCAATGTATTTTGCAATAGTGTAATGTTATATAAATGTGCTCTTAAGAAACTACTAGCAGTAGTTATTTGATGTATCATTAGTTTTACAATAAATCCTTATTGTAAAAATAATGATACATCTCAAATTAGAGGATATTCGCGAAAATCACGGAGTGGGCGACATCTACATTCTGACAGTATAAACTTGTATAAAAGTGAACAGAAAATCCATTTTCTATTGACGTTTGATGGAAGGTTAACTTTGTTGCTGAAACTATCAAAACAAATCTCAGAAAATTGACTTGATAAAATTATATTAGGCATTTTTTCATACTTGTCCATTTTTTTTTTAATACTTTAAGCTCTTATCAGACAATGCAATTCAGTCGCTTCAATTCGGTTGCAGCAACAGAATCGCCGCAATTTCTATTATCACACTATACGATTCTGTCTCTGCAACCAAATTGCACAAATTAGAACATGTTCTATTTTTCCGCAAGAAATTGCCGCAACTTAGTGATTTTTGTAGGTACTTTGGTATTGCCAATATATAAAAAAGGTTGGTTATGTTAATGTATATAAATCAATATAAATTTATTGTAGAAATTTTAGGTATTAACGTTGGCAATAACTAAAGATTGCAGCGACTGCATTGCATAGTCTGATAACTACTCGGAATATTATGTTGCGGCGATAAAATCGCCACAATTTTACTGTAGCGACTGATAGAGGCTTTAGGAAGCTATAAACACTACCAAACACTGCATTAAACTGTTTTTCTAATGTCACATGTCAATTATATGTCAAAACTTTGTTGTTCTCTATTTATATCAGGGTGTATTAAATAGGTGGTGCGACAAGGACCCGTTGAGTGGCTTCATAAGTGCTTACTTTGTACATAATGTAATAGATGGCAGGAGCAATAGTGTCCGTCATTATTTACGCATAGAAAGATAATTTTGCAGATTCTGTACATACGTGCATACAGTGTTGCATACATTCCCGGGCTTTCGTTTTCAGTGAAAAATCTTGTAGTCAAACAAAATATCAGTGACATTTGACATCAAATACCTGGAAGAAATACATTCAATACGCTAGTGCTAAATATAAAAAAGTCAGCTATATTTTCATAAGACAGTTAGAAAATATGGAGTGCCTATTTGTGTACTTATGCTTATGACTATAAAGACCAAAAATTATCACTTTTCTTAGTGCCAAAAAATACTGAAGAGATAGAAATGTGATAGTTTACAAAGTACCTACTTGAAATAAAAAGCCACATATTTGTGAAAAACATTTTTGCTCCAGCAGTATAAAAAGTAATTTTACTTCACAGTCTGAAAATGGAGTTGTTATATACACTGTAAGTTTTAAATTTACATAAATATTTGTAACATAACCTATAGATATAAAAACGTCTTTTTAAATATATTTTATGCTTTTAGCGGCAGTTCTAAAGAAAAAGGTTGAAGAAAGGTGCACTCCAAGCAAATTAGATGCTTGTTCTTCAGAAAATGTTGTCGCTAAGAAAATTAAGAAGTTATTAAATGAGTGATGTTCACGATAGTATAATTTATCCTCATTTCTGAGAGTTTGTATTTACACTTACTAGAAAAAATTTTGTCTGAAGAATGTGTCGTCAAATTACCAAATAAGAATTGAGGTATTCATAAATGTATTGAAAGTAGAAGCTTAGTGTTTACATAAGGCAGAACAGCTTGATAAATTAATTACAACATGTTTTAAGACGGTAAGTGCTTTTTAGATAGTATTTGTTTCCAAATGATAATTTAGTTTTTCAAGTAATTATTTGTATAATTTCTATTTTCAGGTTGGGTTTTGTCTCATGTTTGGTCCTACAATAGAGGTTATTTTTTGCATAAGGATATTAAGTTAACATCAATCAGTAAACCGATCACTGTAGAAGAATTGCAGCATATTTTTCTGAAAATTTAATCTACAACGTTGCTTAGGTGGACCAAGTACAAATATTATTATCAAAGTGTTCATTCTGATGTGCAATTAAAGTCAACTTATGTTGGGAGCATAAAGAATGCTCAGTAATTTTGAAGAAAGGAACTATTTGTAAACATATTATGTAAATCTTGTTCTTATAATATTGCAGCCCATTACGCCCAGTACTGTTGTAAATAAATTTGTATATTTTACATAAATTTTATTTTCTTACCATATCCAAATAAATTTGAAACTGGTGAATATTTATTCCTTTACATTTGCCTTTACATAACTGAAATTGCTGTTCAGTTGTGAATATATGCAACACTATATGCAGCAAAGCAAATTCATGTACCTATATACAGGTTTTTGTTGGACGCTAAAGCTCGCGCCATCTACTAAATTAAATAGGAAGCATGCACTTATGAAGCCATTATTATCATAGGAAAGTGCCTTAGTCGGACCACCTATTTAATACACCCTGATTTATATATAATTTATTATATATAATTATATTCACTGTTAGTAGGTGAATTTCACAAATAGAAAAGAATTATTTTATATTTAGTGTCTCACATCACTAGGTTTTTCAATTGGACAGTAATACAAAAAAAAAATGAATGTTTTGTTACTAATATATACAATTTATTTTCAGTACTTGGTTATTGACAATTTAGATGTACCATTTGAAAAGTCCATAGTTATATCTTGGAAGTAGCTCCTGTGAAGCATGTAAACCAACTTTGATAGTCTTAGTATGCACACTCTAATTAATATTGCACAAATCAGGCATTTTTAGTCTGTTTTTTTTATCATGAGCAGACCAAATGATAGTCGTCTGACAGTAAAATAACTTTATGTTTCGACTAAAAATGCCCATTTGTTGTTTACCAAAGAATATTGTTATCAATTAAATATTTTATCCGTATATGTTACCCAGATGAAAACTACTGATTGTCTTGTCAGTAATACAGTAAATCTGCTAAAAATATGTTGATTAATCTTTTCTATTTTTAACTCAAATTATAAGACAAATCAGCAAACATTGTGCCAATACTAGTTTAAAAAATAGTCAATTACTTTTTAACATTTACTCCTAAAGTCGTAGAAGTATTAAAGGTTGGAAAAATTAGTATGATATTTCATAATTATGCTATTAAAATTTTCGTAGATATTTGACTGAGTTTAAGTGAGAGGGAGTCTTCAATTTGAAAGTTAGGTATGGCTCCAACTTAGTTTTAAGAGATTTTAAAATTTTATTAATTTTTGAGGCTATTAAAATGACTGAATTTTGAGGCTAATCATCTCATCGATATAATTTTTAGGATATTGTTGTTTTTACTGGATTAATTGAGTAGCATCAATTCAAATTTGTTAGTTTTTATTTTATTTAACAAGTACCTTTTCACACTTGCCGAAACCAGATATCTGGTCGCGAGGTGTTATGGAATCATATGGGAGCTTTCACATGTGTTGTAAATGGCTAGCTCTCCACAAGGTTGTTGTGAGTATTATTTATATTGACGTGTTTATGAAGAAGATATTACCACCTTTCGTCTGAAGGACAAAACAAAACATATACATTGATGGCGCCAATGGTGTTTCTTCGACGTTTGACTGTGTCTCTCTACTCTCAGCACGTTTTTTTAAGTGTTAAGAGATGTTTTAGGATCGTGTGGTAGATGAAAAAGATATATATATATTGGAATAAAAGTTCAATGGTGCCTATCTAATTATGTATAAAACAATTAAGATCTGCATACCAAACATGGCGAGTAGGGACACATCCCGTAGAGGATGTGAATGTACAACTACATAGTGTCAATCAACTGACAGAAATAAATCGAATAATTTGACAGAACATATGTTTATCAATTATAATTTTGGATTTGGTACTGACTGTAATATGTACCAAAATAATGTTGGTTCGCTCTTGGCTAGCTTAATAAGTCCCTATAGACGATTATATCATTCATCGGAACTAAAAATTTTGAAATGCTTTTTACTCCTATACATGAATTATATGAGGCTTTTTAGCTTTTTACAATATGTACTGACGACATATAACCCAGTCAGGTGTGATTTAGCCTTGCTTCCTTATGGGATATCCGTGTACTAATTTATTGATTTAATGATGCTTTTTTCTATTTTCAATCATTTTGTCAAAAATTAATAATTGGCCATCCAGCATGAATAAAACTTTGCATAATGTCCAAAGCTTTTGTAGCTGGTTGAAAATAATGTTAAAATCCGTCGAATTTCAGCACACTTTCTAAATATCACGCTTTCGGGCAATATGTCATCGGACGACAAAACGTCTTATGAAGCTGAAAACTTGTCTAACTTGATTTTTAGGGTAGTTTAAAAAATTCCCATTTTTACTATTTTGATCAATTTTGTTGAGTTCTAATCATTCACACTTCCCGACTGGCAGTTGCCCAATTGCATCTAAAGAAGCAAAACGGCATTTATTTTGAATTTGTATTCCAATATATTTGAATATTCTAAAGTAATAAACAAAATTTTATTCATTTGCTCTCAAGTCGTCGAACAATTTGTAAAATGCTCCAAAAGCTTTTCTCTTCATACAAGGTATTTTACAAGCTTTTATTTAACTTGCCTTGTTAGTGTGGGTCAAATCTTGCAACTGAATTTTAAAACAGTTATCCCCAACCAATTGAGCTGAAATTTTGCATACACGTTTAATTTGGATGACAATGCATGAGTGATGTCATTCTAAATCCAATATGGTGGACTCCCAATTTAGTACAACTGAAATATTGGATAAAAGCTTGTTTTTAAAAAGTTTTTTTTTAATTAATAATTATTATATTGATCCGATGGACCCAATGAAGTCTTTGGTTTGGAAAACCTGGAAAAATTAGGGAATTTGAGGTTGCCTAATAATGTCAGAGAATTTGGAAAATTTATTGGGAAATCAGGAAATTTTAGTAATTTTCATGAAAAGTTAGAGAATGTGAAAATTTTTAATGCAGGAATTATACGTTCTAGCAGTTCATTAAATACAGTGTCTCTTTATTAGACCAGGAAAACCTGGAAGTCAGGGAATTTAAGTTTGAATTGCTATGAATCCTGTCTTTGCTTCCTTTTCTAATCTGATGGCGACACCATTGATACCAAATCCACATAACAATAATGCGTTTAGATTCCACCGTAAGCATTATTAAGTGTGAATATAAATTAGTGAATTATAATTAAATGGGAATATTTGTTTTTTGTACATTTTTATATATCATATATTTATAATATGTTAGCTTGGAGCTAATAGACTATTATTATTATTATCGTGGCAGAAATGCAACTGAACTGGCTCCCAATATCTCCCAGATCAGATCCAAAACTGTGGTAGTGTGAAAGCTTGAGATGAAATTGGGTATTTGGTTCCGGCAAGTGCAAGAAGGCAAATACACCTATTGTTTTTAATTTAAAATGGCTGTGTTCCATTGCGAGCAAAAAAACACTTGTATGAGATGTTCACGAAGATACTCGAAAATAGACTGATCCAAAAACAGTGTCAGATGCTTGGGTATTAAACGCAATGGCCTCTGAGGTATAAAATGTCATCTCTCATATTTGGATAACAAATAAGCAATTTTCTATAACTTAAGCAGAAAATGAGGAACTATAAAAATTTAGCAAAATTGGAAAGTGAACTTACACAATATACAAACATGAAACAAAACAAATGTTTATACCTCAGCGACCATTGCCATCTGACAGTGTTGGACAGGCCCATAAAGAAATTTTATTTAGACCAGCATGCATCTGTTATAAATTCATTTAAAAGTGATTTATAGGTTATGTGTCAAATCTAAAAATATTATTTATATTTAAATAAAGTTGCGTCAGCAGATTTCCCTCTTTTGTTTTTGAGGTGATACGGGCTATAGACAATGAGCAAATTTCTAACTCGCGCCACTATCGGTGACTGTCTAAAGTTTCAATGGGAGTCAGCTCTCAGATACTTGTGCTGTTTAAACATAATTTATTGTCAAAGTTCATTAAAATAATTATTAGATTAAGTATCTTAACCACCGTTGAAATTTTAGAGAAATGTCAAAAGAAAAATCTTGAATTAGCCTGAATTTCTTTGTATGCCTTTTTTGCTCAAGATGTTATTTATAGTTTTACTAGTTATTTTTTATTTTGTGGATATTATGAAGCAAGACATAGTGGAGTGTGTAAGTTGGAAAAAGACCCGAAAAACCCGACTAGTCCGATTCAATCAAAGTAATTCTCCTCGTTTTCGAGGATGCTGAACATCATGGTGGTGGCAGAATTTCTCCCGCAAATGGCCAAAAACCACTCCCAAATGGGGTCAGACGCGTGTTGATCATGTTTCACGGAATGTAACTTATTGATTCCTCGTTTTCAACCATGCCAATTACGGGGAGGACCCTGAGACGCGTGCTTGACATCTGCCTACCCCCTCAACGGCCAGTAACTACCCTCCAAAGGGGTGAGAGAGCGCTATTATCATACTACTGCACAAAAAGGTTTCCCTCCCATTTTCGAGCATGCCGAACACGGAGAGGACCACGAATCGAATGCTTGACACCCGTTCACCTCCCCTATGGCCAAAAATACCCCTTCGCATTTTCATAGTGAGTATAACTGCACGGGTACAAAGAACGTAAAACAAATTTAAAATAAAAAAAATATATGTTTTAATATTGCCCGGGGGTATGCTAAAAACACACTCTCACCCCTTTGGAGGGTTCTTATTGGCCAATTCCTCCCCGATGTCACTCCGGGGAGGAATTCTACAATCACCACAGTGTTCAGCATGCTCGAAAACTGAGGATCACCAAGTAAGAGTCCCTCAAACAATTATAATACATGTTAACCCCCATTTGGGGATGGTTTTTGGCCGTTTACGGGAAAGGGTCACCCCAACGAGAAATTCTGCCATCACACCACGGTGTTCAGCATCCTCGAAAACGGGGGATCACCTCAAACTACTATAATATGCGTTAACCTCTGTTTGGGGATGGTTTATGGCCTTTTGCGGGGGTGGGTCACCCCAATGAGAAATTGTGCCACCACCACGATGTTCAACATCTTCGAAAACGGGGGATTAACAAATAAGAGTCCCTCAAACAATTATAATACCCCATTTGGGGATGGTTTTTGGCTGTTTGCGGTGGGGGGGGCGTCACCCTAACGAGAAATTCTGCCGCCACCACGGTGTTCAACATCCTCGAAAACGGGGGGGAAAACTAATCTGTTTGGGGATGGTTTATGGCCGTTTGCGGGGGTGGGTTACCCCAATGAGAAATTCTGCCACCACCACGATGTTCAACATCCTTGAAAACGAGGGATCAACAAGTAAGAGTCCCTCAAACAATTATAATACCCTGTTTGGGGATGGTTTTTGGCTATTTGCGGTGGGGGGTCACCCTAACGATAAATTCTGCCACCACCACGGTGTTCAACATCCTCTCGAAAACGGGGGGGAAAAACTAATCTGGTTGCATCAGACAATAGTCGGGTTTTCGTCCGACTCACACAATCCACTAACAACACTTTTGATTGGTATAACTTAAAGATACCCAGATATGACATTTTAAACCTTATAGAATTTGGCAAGGCAGATTTGGAGTTAGGGAGATGTAAACTAGCTCAATCATACAGTTATCTGCTTTTATTAATTTTAAGTTCCTATTTTATATTAATTTTGTACTTTAAAAACCTCGCTTGGGGGGCTGCCTGCTGCCACCTTCTAAATTAGACTTTAGAATTTGATAAGGTTGTGCAGATACAAACCAGGTTTGGATTTTCTAATAAATATGTTGGGGAATCAGTAGAACTCATATCATTGAGGAATTTATTTAAAATAGTTGGTAAAAACATGAGATGCTGTTTATTTGGTAGTCGGATGCAATTCATGTAATTTTGTGATATTCCATTCCTATTTGTATATTTTGTGCTAAGCTTCATAATCAGCCAAGGAATTGGTACAGCCTGAAAGCTATTTTTGTTATTTGGTGGGCGAGACCTACTGTACAGTATTGCTCAATCTTATAATGTTAGTACGTTTTGTGGCATCACTGATGACCGGCTAGTGGCTTCGTCCTTATAACAAGTTTATTTTGCTTGATAACTTCAAAGAAATAACTAATTATAATCTATTTATGTGAAATTCTTCATTTTATAAACAAACTAAATTGCCTGCCACCAGGCGATGCAACAAAATTTACAAAGGAACAAGGATGGGAATCTTGTACAGTAAAACGTCCTTGGTTAGAACTTTCATCTTGCCATAGAACAGAAATATTTTCTACTTTTAGTTTAGCTTACTCTAAATAATTTAGTTGCATCTAGACTCATTCTTTTGGGGTTTAATCTAAGTGGTACTTATTTTTGTGCAAAAAAATGACCGATAAGATCAACATGACAGCCTCAGTAAAAATCACAAAAGGTTTATAAAATAAAATGGTTTTGTTTAATAGACGATTTTCACAGTAACATGGAAGGCAAATGAAGATCATGTATGCTTGCTGCAACATTACAGGACAGGTATTAAATTAATGGCAGTTTATTATAAAGATAAGTTAGAGGCACGTTTTGAGTCAAAACAAATCAAGTAATATGTTTAAACTTTATAACATTTTTCTGCGTTTTTTTTTTAGTGACGCTTTTAGTGAATTATAATTTCAATGGATTTAATTGTAGCGAGAATATCAAATTATTCACTAGACCAGGAATTCCCAATAGGTGGTCCGTGGACCAGGGGTCACGGACGATGTCTTAGGGGTCCGCAAAATGTCACTGAGATATTCAATTGTTTTGTATTTTACTTGACTTGCAGTGGTAGATTCTACATAATCTTCATTTTAAGAAGAATTTAAGCTTTTGTCAGTATAGCGACCGATGAGGGGGTCCAAATCTTGTTGGGAATCCCTGCACTAGACATTTAATTGAGAAATTGACCTTGGTTACTTATTAGCATCTCTTGCATTAGATTATGAAAATTTCCATCTTGTTTCCTTTTTATATGTAAATCAATTCGTGTTTTAAATATAACAATGCCAATGAAAGTTCTGCTATCAATAATATAGACACGTTTAAGTTGGGACGTTAAACAGTTTTTATATTTATTATAAGTAGTGGCATGATAGAGCTACTTTTGTGATTCTTGTGTTACGTTTTCTCTGTGCTTAATTATCGCCATTAAACTTCAATCCAGTTTTTCTTTTACAAATTTGTTCCTACAGAATTTTAATGACTATAGCACTGAAATTTTAAATGACAAAAGCGTTGTCATGGAGAGCTATCAGACGAGTATTAATCGTTAAACGGATAGAGCTGGAGTCTGTGAAAATCGTTTATTGGTATCTTATTAAATAAGTATATTTAACTATCTAAATATTATATTTTTACTCTTAATTATAGTGATCTGCTAAAATACTTAATTTTGTTACCATTAGGTAATTATTTTCCTATTTTATAATTGAATTTTATTAAAAATGTATTTTACTTGTTTTTGTTTTAAGAAATAAATAAAAAAAATTGAATATAATTTATTGTTGTGATTTGGTATTTTCCTGCTAAACATTTAGTGATGTATTGCATAAATGGCATATATTTTTGGTTGAAATGAAGAATATACTGTGTTCGGCACGTGCTTTTCTAAACTGTAATCGCTCGTGGGGGACATTTTTTCATATTGTGTAAACACCAAATTTTGAATAAACTTTTAAAATATTTGTCTGTTTGTTCGACCATCATGTTTCTTGTAAGCACGATAACTTAAGAAGGAAAAGTGGTGATACACAGAAAGACTAAAAGAGATACAAATAATCAACCAGTAGTTTTTATAGTCAGTCAAAAGAGAGCAACACATTTAAAAAGAAAAAATTATTTTGAGATTTTTACTTTCCAAGGAGTCTATAAGATCAAAAGATCATATAAACTCCATTAATAATGAATTGCCTTTACTTCCAATATTATGTATTATACAATATACAGTGTGTTTCACTTCTCGTAAAGACACCCCTGTATCTTTTTTATTTGTGGCCGAATTAATTTCAAATTTTTATCAGCCATACAAGTCCATAAGGTGACTTTATTCAACACATAAATGCCGTCTAAATCTAAAACGCTGGCCTACTGCGATAAAAAGAAAATGTCAATTTTCAAGAAATCATAGTAGGCTTAGAGATAGACAAAAATTTAGTTAATGAAAGTTGTTCAGGATCACTTCATATGCCCCTCTGTAAAATTTTGTGAAAATCGGAATATTTTCAAAAAAAATTTTTGTTTCACTTCTCGTGAAGACACCCCTGTATCTTTTTTATTTGTGGCCGAATTAATTTCAAATTTTTATCAGCCATACAACTCCATAAGGTGACTTTATTCAACACATAAATGCCATCTAAATCTAAAACGCTGGCCTACTGCGATAAAAAGAAAATGTCAATTTTCGAGAAATCATAGTAGGCTTAGAGATAGAGAAAAATTTTGTTAATGAAAGTTGTTCAGGATCACTTCGTATGCCCCTCTGTAAAATTTTGTGAAAATCGGAATATTTTCAAAAAAAATTTTTTGTTTCACTTCTCGTGAAGACACCCCTGTATCTTTTTTATTTGTGGCCGAATTAATTTCAAATTTTTATCAGCCATACAACTCCATAAAGTGACTTTATTCAACACATAAATGCCATCTAAATCTAAAACGCTGGCCTACTGCGCTAAAAAGAAAATGTCAATTTTCGAGAAATCATAGTAGGCTTAGAGATAGAGAAAAATTTTGTTAATGAAAGTTGTTCAGGATCACTTCGTATGCCCCTCTGTAAAATTTTGTGAAAATCGGAATATTTTCAAAAAAAAATTTTTTGTTTCACTTCTCGTGGAGACACCCCTGTATCTTTTTTATTTGTGGCCGAATTAATTTCAAATTTTTATCAGCCATACAACTCCATAAAGTGACTTTATTCAACACATAAATGCCGTCTAAATCTAAAACGCCGGCCTACAGCGATAAAAAGAAAATGTCAATTTTCGAGAAATTATAGTAGGCTTAGAGATAGACAAAAATTTTGTTAATGCCCCATGTCGTCTAAATCTAAAACGCCGGTCTTAGAATAATTAAAATTAAAATCTAATTACTTTAATGAGTTTTAACATCTGTCAAGAATATGTAGGTTGGTAGGATGCTGTCATATAACGAATTCTTTTTGAATTAAATTGGTGGCCCTGAAAAGGGCCGTTGTTTTTACAGAGAAGACTACTAATAATGAATAATAATATTTTTGGAAAAAAAAATACAGATAAAGCAAAAGCCGCAGTGTTAGAAAAGTTCAAAAATAAAAGAAGTTAATGTTTTTTTTTACTTATTTATTATATTGGACCCCTTTCCACTAACCCACCCTCAAGTGTAATACACTTCTCAATCCGTTTTCTGTTATTTATTACAACTCTTCGCAGTTCTTGAGCTGTAACTTCTAAACACGCTTGCCTTATCCTCACAAAGCTGCTCTACATTTTGAGGTCTGGTCATATAAACTTTGTTTTTAATGTGACCCCAAAAATAAAATCCATTGGAGTGAGATCAGGTGATCTGGGTGGCCAATGTATTAGAGGGCTATTTCGTCCTATCTATCTTTGGGGAAAATGTTCATTCATCCATGCTCTCACTACTACGGAATTGTGGATAGATGCTCCGTCGAGTTGAAAATACAATTGTTCCAAAGGAAAATCAACTATTGCATTCCAAAGATCATTATTTAAAAATTCTAGCAAATTTAACACATTTATATTTTGAAAAAAGAAAAACGGCCCTATTATTGTTTCGTTAAAAATTCCGCACCACACATTTACCTTCTGGGAATATTGCCTTTTACAATTTATTATCCAATCAGGATTTTCTACTGCCCAGAACCTAGAGTTTTGTGATGACACTACCCCGTTGGTGGAGAAAGTTGCCTCATCCGTGAAAATTACTTTCTTCAAGAAGTCTCTATTGTTTAAATAATTAACCTTGGATTCATAAACAATATTCTAGTCTTCTCTCTTCATCACCTTCCTCCGTATGTAAAAATTTTGGTTTAAACGGTTGTAGCTTATCTCCAAATTTTTGATGCCGACAAATTAAGGTCGCGAGCCATATTTCGAAGACTGGTAGTGGGATTGGCGTTAAACGCCGCTAATATAACATGATCATCTCCGTGATTTCGATTAAGATGTACTCTCGGTTTAAGCACATTGCCAGTTGTATTGAACAAGTGACATATTCTTGCTACGGTACCATGGTGTATTGGTTGTCTTAGAGGATGTCTTAAATTAAATTCTTCTGCTGCTTCTCTTGAAGACCGTACATTTTCACCGACTATCTTTATTATTTCAATTTTTTCATCAGTAGTTAAAAGTATTCTAACCATTATGAGCAAAGATATGAAATAAGGAAACTTTGGTATGAATTAAATTATTAAAACAAGAAAAACTAACAAACTCCACAGAAAATAACAACAATCACTTCTGTCATGAAAGCAATGACGAAATAAATAAAACAATACATATTGACAGTTAATTTCACGGCACTCTTAATATTTAAAACAATAAAACCACAGAAAAGAGAACTACCAGAAACGACACTTGAGCTACCCGCCAAAATTCCATTGCCGCCATTTTGTTGTTAGTACATCCGTCAGTTCATTTATTGTTTTAGGTTAAAACAATTAGGCGATCCAAACCACGTGACTTCCAACATGGCGCTGAGGGCAAACATCCGGCAATCCTTTATTTTCATTCGTTAAATGAGTTTTTTTTCGGTTGCCTTGGCTACGTTTCCGCGAGTTAATTAAAATAAACCCCTTGTTTGCCCTCAGCGCCATATTGAAAAATAATTTTGACAGGTCGTTGGATTGCCTAATAAAGTGCGGTAAATGACAGTCTGTGACATAATACCGAAATAAATTCTTAAAAGGTTTTAGTATTATTGTGCTGTGTTAATAGTAATTTTTATTAGCGATATGAGTAAACGAGGTGGAACCGTTTGCGCTGTTAAGGAATGCACAAGTAGTACGACAGGAAAAGACATTAGTTTATTTGGGTTTCCTAAGGATTCCCAAAGGTATTTTATTATTGATGTAAATTATAAGATATTTCCAAGTAGTTGTGAACCTTTCTTCTTTTAAGGTCCGTATTGTGGTTGGAAGCATGCGATCGTGGGGATTTGGCAAGTTAAAGTTCAACCGAACTTTATAACAATTTTAAGTTGTGCGCACGACAAATATGTATCAGAATAGATTGCTACCAATAGCACTTACCTACTATTTTTCCTCAATTTGGTAGTTTAAACAGAAAAAAAATTAATATTTCCTCAGAACAACCTCCCAGTAAGAAATTACAGATTTTCTCGAAATATTGTATTGATTTTAATACATTTTGTGACTTTATTTATATTAAGAATACAATTGTTCGTAGAGACAAATTTATCCAGTTTACTTTAATAGCTTTAATGTCCATTATAAGTAGAATTCTTCGAATAAGGTGATTGTATTCAGCTTGTGTAAAGTTTGTTTATAAACATGCTGTTTAAATTTCCCGCCAAAATTACCAACAACAAAATGGCGAAGGTCACAAAAAAAACATCAAAGGCGGTGCTGAGAGTGCCGCTTCTGGTAGTCCTTCTGTGATAAAACCGTCCATCCCAAGCAACACAGTTTGGTATAATAAACGTATAAAAATCGTTGCGATTTTCTGAATATACGTTATATATACGTGAAAATGTCCGCGCGATAAACGTATATTGCCGGTATATGATATACTGGTGAAAAAATTACAAAATTAAAACTGTGAAAATCAGTTAAGTACAAAAATTTATTTGGCATAAAAGAGGTTATTAAAAACGTATAAAAATTATATTTGAAGTATTAGTTATATTGTGACATTGAATACATATTGAATACAGCGTTTTTTTAAATATCAATATAACGTATATTAAACATATATTAAAACGTTTCCCTAAATGTCATGTAACAATGCTTTAAGATTGATTGGAAACCTGATTTAAATACTAAAAATGTAGGTTTCATTATTAAAAATCAACATAAATGTTGTAATTTTCAATTAAGGTTTAAGAATGTGATAAACATTACGTATAAAAATAGTTATTGTATATACCATATATATACTTATACCAAAAATATACTACTGTGTGTTGCTTGGGATGTTCCTAAATTTCTGAGCCGATAAGGAGGAAGGATATGATGGAGAGTTACTCCTCCAGAACAGAGATAACAAAAAGAAAAGATATTACATTCAATTTGATATGTAAAAATAAAAAGCCCTTTTAGTGTTTTATTGAATGCTGATTTTTGTTCACAACTTTCATTTGTTGGAAAAAGTTCTCTTTTTTTGAAAATATTTCGATTTTCACAAAATTTTACAGAGGGGCATATGAAGTGATCCTGAACCACGGTTATTAAACTATAATCCTGAACAACTTTCATTAACAAAAATTTTGTCTATCTCTAAGCCTACTATGATTTCTGGAAAATTGACATTTTCTTTTTATCGCAATAGGCCGGAGTTTTAGATTTAGACGGCATTTATGTGTTGAATAAAGTCGTCTTATGGACTTGTATGGCTGATAAAAATTTGAAATTAATTCGGCCACAAATAAAAAAGATACAAGGGTGTCTTCACGAGAAGTGAAACACACTGTAGATCAGTCGAATTGTAATTTGACATGGCAAAAATACATAACCACGATTTTATTGTTTTAAGTTGATCCAAAACAAGCCCTTATAGCGTGCCAACTGATGTCATACCGAATAAAGTTGAAAATAGGTTTTTCGCGTTTAAATAGAAGGCTAGAAGGCTAATAATCTGAGAAGAAAGTTCAAATGGGAAAGTTATAGGTATTAAAAAAAACCTGAGAAAAAATGAACCCCCAGAACATTAAAATAGCTTTATTTATTATTGAGTAAATTCAAGAAAACCGGAATTTTAAAATTTTACTAAAGTATGTGCTATATAGGAGGGAACATCTGATAAAAATTTCAGATTGATATCTGCATTATTTTTTGATAGATTCAATTTTTTGAAAAAAAAAATGGTCTTCGAAAAATGGCTATAAGTACTTCACTTTCTGTCAGATTTTGCTATGAGAAGAAAAATTCTATTCTTCGAGAGCTGTTCAGTATTTACAATGTTTTTTTCTATATGGTCATTATTCAGAGAAGAGGTGAAAATTTAATTTAAAAAAATAGAAAATTTTTTCAAATTAAATTTTCGCCACTTTTTTCTGAATAATGACCATATAGAAAAAAATTGTAAATATTGAACAACTCTCGAAGAATAGAATTTTTCTTCTCAGAGCAAAATCTGACAGAAAGTGAGGTACTTATAGCCATTTTTCGAAGACCATTTTTTTTTTTTCAAAAAATTGAATCTATCAAAAAATGCAGATATCGATCAGATGTTCCCTCCTATATAGCACATACTTTAGCAAAATTTTAAAAATTTTCTAAAATTTTGCCGAAATTAAAAATTTTTTGTTTTTTGAATTTACTCCTGACCTAATAAAGCTATTTTAATGTTCGGGGCTCATTTTATAGTTTTTTTTTTAATATCTACAACTTTCCCATTTGAACTTTCCTCTCAGATTATTAGCCTTCTATTTAAACGCGAAAAACCACTTTTTCAACTTTACGACCCCCCACCACCCTTATCCGTTATGACATCAGTGGGCACGCTATAAGGGCTTGTTTTGGATGTCCAACCCATCAACTTAAAACAATAAAATCGTGGTTATGTATTTTCACCACATTTAATGACTAATCCTAGGTAATAGTCCGATAAGTTTAGCCGAAGCTACTCTACTTAACCCTACTGAGATATACTTTCAAAGGGTAATGCCCAGTCTATCCATATTTGAAAAATATATAAACCTTACGTTTCAATATTTTTCGCCGCTCAAACAGCTTTAACTCAAAAATGGAACAAAGAATTGGTCTCAAATTTTTATTATATATTTGATACCAAAATGTTAAGGTCAAATTTTAAGTGTAGAAATACGAATTTTTTTCAAAGGTTTATGTCCATAAAATGTGAAAATTTGCTAACAACTGGGAAACTTTTTATCTGTCGAAAAAGATATCAAGTCTATTGGGAGAAACTGGGATGAAGGATGGAGGCAACTTTTTTGAGTTTTTTTTTTAGGAGTAAGTTTTCAAAATCGCATGTGAGTCTTCCAACTGATTAATGTATGATACAATATACATCCATGTGTTTGTCATTATTGGTAAACCACGGCCATACTCTTGCACTTATCAAAGCAGCTTCAAACTGCGGCTTTTCAAAAGCAAACTCATCCTCATAATTACATACATTCATGTCTTGAATATATGTATCTTCACTTACTTTCATCCCCAATGTACGCAGTAAGTACATATTTGAAGGCAATATAGACATAAATTCATGTCATATATTGATCTCGATAACATATCCAGTTTCACCAGAAAAGCACTAAACTTGTGAACTTTTTATTATTTGTACTGTCCTGAAGTAGGTGGAGTATTATTGGACCTAATAATAATAATTAATATGTCCGAGTAGGTAGTACAAGATATTAAACTACCATGGTCCCTAAAATTAATCTATAACCCATAAGTCTTTGCCAAAAGAAATTTAAAAAGGGACTCCCACCTTTTTATTTTTTAATCAGGAGGAAAATTGATTGACAGATTTCAAATTTCATTAAAAAAAAAATTGAGATTTTTTTATAAAGCTACATCATTTTCTGTTCACACATGTATTTTTAATTTCAGCCTGGTATTATCTCTTGAAGAGAGTAAGACTGAACAATCTGCAAGCCCATAAAATGGTTTCTGATAATTATGGATTGTTTTGTCGATCTTTCATTCGCACGTGAATGGAAACTTTCAGAGTTATAAAAAAAATAGATCGATCATTGCAATATCTCAATTCACAAAAATCCTTAATTTTATGGGTGAAATTTTAAATTTTACAAATCCCTTTTGAGACTAACTAATAGAAAGGGAAAAACAAATACGGAAAGAATTTTACAATGTATTTTTTTATTTTACAATAATCTGGCAAATACACTTATTGCATAGCAATCTCAGTAGCGATGATATAAAATAACTTAAATTTTGTACAAAAAAAAATGGCACTAAAAAACATTTCTAGGAACTTAAGTAGTCTAAGTAAAACTATTACCTCATTACTCTCTCTTCTATAAAATTTACATAAAAATGTGTAAATATAACAAAAAGCACGAAGATAAATAATTTTCCTTAAATAAATTATACAGATATCTATTGCTTCCTCTGGCAAAATCATATTGCACTAAAACTAACAACAAAGATAAACTCTTGAACAAAATAAAATTAGAAATAATAAATCTTTGACGATCTTTGGTAACTATATATAAAAGAAAGATAATATGCTATTATAAATAAAGCTATAAACTAAACTACAATAAATCTTCAGTACAGAAATTACATTAACAAATAACTATATACATATTTTTTTTGTAAATAAAGCTTTGGTATTAAAAGTAGTATTTTTTTTTAAATTTAATATTTGAGCTACTTTTACAATTACAGTAGGCAAGCTAAATTATATCGCAAGATAAATGGCATTCAATATGGCAGAAGTGTATATAATCCAGTCAATGAGTGCTCAAAAGAGGGGTGTAGAGCACATGGAATATGCGAGACTTTTTGACTTCAGGGCTTCGTTAGGAGTAGTTAGCAGGTAAACATACTAAAAGTCCCCGCCCCTGGGAGGTGAGCTTACGGTGGGAGGAGGGGGGGAAGGTCCCATTTTTGGGTTTTTCGATTATATCGGAAACTGTGGACTCTAGAAAAAATATGTTATAAATAAAAATGAAAGCTAATTAAATTTCCTATAAAATTGTTTCCATTCATATTTGTCGAATTTCCAACGGTTTTCGAGATATACGTTATTGAAAATCGATACTTTTCATTTTTACCTAACTCTTTTTGTCAAACATTTGCTTCTAGTGGATCGTTTCTCAGAAAAATTGTCAGAAACGAAGTTGTAGAGCATTAAATTTCCTTCAATTTGATATACACTTAAAAAATAATTTTTTCGAAAATTATCGAATTTCAATAACATATATCTCGAAAACCGTTGGAAATTCGACAAATATGTATGGAAACAATTTTATAGGAAATTTAATTAGCTTTCATTTTTATTTAGAACATATTTTTCTAGAGTCCACCGTTTCCGAGATATAATCGAAAAATCCAAAAATGGTACCTTCCCCCCCTCCCTCCCACCGTAAGCTCACCTCCCAGGGGGACTTTTAGTATGTTTACCTACTAACTACTCCTAACAAAGTTCTGAAGTCAAAAAGTCTCGCATATTCCATGCATTCTACAATATATTCATTGGCTGGATTAATAAGGTAGTACCGATTTCGGTCAGCAGTTCGATATACACATATATATCTTAGTCAGTTTAGTGTCCCATTTAAAACTTTTATTTTCAGTGATATCGGGACGTTTTCCAAAATTCTTTAATGAACTTATTCATAAAAGATAAAATAAATCATAGTGGCGCTTAGCTTTCAAATTCATTTTATTTAGTTTATTAGGCATGTTTATATCTCTGCTACGGTTTCTTTTACTTTAAAAAATTAATTTTTCTGAAGAAAAAAAAATTACATCATATTTGAATGTCACTTCGATTCCAATATGTACACGAACTTCATTTGTTCGGTAACACAGTCAGTTGTACAATTTTGTCTAATTTTCATATTACTTCTAAGCAAATGGCATAAAAATTTTATAAATTAGAACTTAAATTTTAAGAAATAATAGATGTTTTGACAGTTTGGAATTTGATAGACTAAATTAAAGTAGTTCAAGGTATTTTATAGCGTTTTTCAGTGACTGCACTCGATGAAACAGGGTTCAACTTTTATATTCCACTGAGAAAGTAAAACTCACTTTGCCATGTTCCACTGGCAAAATTATTTTCATGCACTGCACTGAGTGCAGATTCTTGATATGAGCTCTGGCAGCTCGTGCAATTGTGGAGTGCAATATTGCACATATGATTAATCTAGAAAGGATAAGAAAATTTATTATAATCGATGAATTTCTGAACGGTTCCCCGGATAGTAGTGAGGACGAGATTATAATAACCAGCAGAAAAATTCAACTACACCAATACGTTCCAATGAGCCCCATGTCACTATTGTAAAATTCGTGGAGTACATGTCATTTGCATGCGCACGATGTGCACTCAGTGTTGTTCAATGGAAAATGTTATTAGAGATTTTTACATGCCTTTTTACTTTTTGGGATTTTAGCTCAACTACGTTTCCATCACTGGTAATTTTTTTCTGAATACTTAATTTTTATAGGTACAGTTACATACTACCTTCTATAATCACATAACAGCCTTTTAGAAAATCTACTGTTACATGAAAAAAATCGGTATTAATAGTATATTACACAATGAGTATTGTAAGAAGCATATTACGTACGAATGGAAAAGTTACGTACGATGCCGCGTAGCGGCGAGTGCGTATTTCCATGAGTGCGTAATTACTTTACAACTCGAATTATGTACTATACTTTACCTACGATTATATTTATTTATTTATTTAGTAAAATCTGGATTTAGTTTACTAGTCAACAATATTATTCAACAAATATTATGTCAGTTTTGACAGCGTTTGAAAATTACGTAGGCGCATTTGTTTTTTTAAACCCCGTGGTGCGATTTGTTTACAGTGCATTTTGTTTACAATATGTAAAATTCAACTTACATAGATGGCAGATAGTGTGTTTTTTACTATTTACAATAATGATCGTAGGTAAAGGAATTAAATGACTAGTTTGAAGTTCATGTTTTACTAGTACACACTGAAAATATAAAATTATAATTTTAAAATCACTTGGGAAGTGTTAAACATGACACGTTAATATTTATATATCTAAAGTGGTCTCTAACATCACGTCCAAATTTCGGAGTATGATGCCTCGTCAAAGAATAAGTAGTATACCTTACTAGCGAGTTACAGCCTTTTATAGGGGGTGGCCATGAAAAATGCTTTTCTGTAATTCAATTCAAAGCATTGTAAGTTATAATTTTGGCAGTCTAGTAATTTATATTACTGTTAGACTTCTTGAGACAAACTTACAGCCTTGCTAATTTACCAACTGAAAGATGTTACACCTACAAGTGATGTAATTATCTTAGGAAACAAAAGCATTTGATATAAGGTACATGCATAAAAACTCAAATAAAAGCGACACAGAATGTATCTATAAAGTTAAGAGACAAACAAATAATAGGGAAGTAGCCATATCTTGGCGTCACTCGGTGTAAGAGCATAGTAAGCTGCAATGCCCTCGGAGTTGTTTAACAGATGAGAGCTCTAAGTATTAAAAAAATGTGTTGATATTAATAGATCATTTTCGGTTGATGTCACGCTGCTGGCGTGGAGGGCGTCCAACTGATATTTTGTTTTCTAGAGATGGGTACAAGCTGTTATTTTTTAATAAAACGATAGGTTGTTAAATAGCAACTCATCTCTAATCAATTGTTTTCATTTTCATTGCCTGTTATTGGATGAGGTTTCGGGTGCCCTCCAGACAGCTGCGTCAAAATCAGCTGACCGGAAATGATCTATAGTTACTAAAAAGATACTAGTTATAGGTTAGGTTCCTAACCAAGAAAAGTCCTATTTTAATAACTAATAATATTGATACATTCTCTATATTGCTTTTATAGAAGTTTTTAAATGTAATACTGGCAGCAATCTCAAAAATGAATATAAACAATAAAAGTCAGTAAACTTACAAAAATCGAAAGTTTGAGGTTATGAGTGACATCTGATAGATGCACATATTCTTTGACGAAACGATTCCTAAAATTTGGCCATAAGGTTTAGATACTACCTGTGCATATACATAAAAACTTTTGAGTATATATGTGTATACTGCGCTTCATCCAGAGCAATAAAACTTTGGTAAGTTAATGTTGCCTTCATGCACAGGTTTTATGATATTTTCATACATGGATGACAAAATGAGCAGTTTCTTAAGATATTGTAACAAAGTCATTTTAAATTGACTAAATTAAAACATACTGTATATTTACCTTCTTTGTGGATTTACGGTGACATGTTCGGCAATAATTAACAAGTAACTACATTAATTAGTTAATTGAACATTAAATTGGTCAAATGTCTATTTTTCGCCAATTCTATAGTAAAATTTCTTACTTTGGATAGGTACCAACATTATACAGGTTGTCTCAATTTGGATTGTAAATGGCTTAGTACATCACTATGCTATAAATGTACTTCAACCCAACCTGTAGGGACAAAACTGTTTAAAGCAATTGTTGTTCGACGTTCAGTAATCATCGACAAAAGGATTAATGTACTTCGCTCAGTTTTTCTCTGCCGCTATTTATTTATGATAAAACCCATAATTAACATTAGTCAACACAGCTTACATGAAATAATATCAGCAATCTTGCGTAATGTCACTTACAATTTGATTTTATTGTTAGACATTTTAACCCATTCAGTGCCAGACTGTTTTGATGCTGCCCCCAGGGAGCGGGAAAATTCATTTATTATAACATCAAACAATAATAGTTACAATAATGGATGTCACCACATACAATGTGCGTGGTCAGCCGCCAACGGAAATACCCGAGCACACACCTCGTGCGTGGTCTGCAGTGAAAGTGTTAAGATGATAAGATAAAATACAGCAAAAATGATTTTATGTTTTATTACATCTGACGATACCCTCACGTTGAGAGCAGGCTAAAGTTTGGACAGTACAGAGTGAAAGTATAACCACCGCATATGGGTTTGACTATGAGTAATGTGCGCACTTGTACAAAATACATATTGAGGTCGTTTTTGAGACAAGCTGTATATAAATTATAGTAATATATTGTACTAAAGGTCCATATAACTTATAATTTGTGAGATCGATATAAAATATGAACGGTTATGTTTCATTTGTGGGCAGTAAAGTACACAAGCTTAGAAAATGATCGGTTAGACGGTAACTAAGTAACAAAGGATATTTAAAGTTAGTAAACAAAAAATTTATTACCCATAATAACTCCAAACATTTTTATGAATAGAAGAATATATAAGTGAATTATATACAAGGTGTCCCATATCGTTGTGTTCAAATTTTCGGAGCGTAAAGTCGACTTAACTGTGAGACAAAAAACAAAAGTGGTAGGTCGATTTTTTTTGTTTTGAAGTTACAGGCCTATTAAATCTGAGCAGTAAATAAAAAATAATCTTAGTCATCTGTGAGAATAAATAACAAAAAAAAGTGTTTTTTTTTTTTGTTATTTATTCCCACGGATCACTAAGTTTTTTCTTTTTATTCACTGTTTACAAATTTAATAAGCCTGTAACTTCGTAACAAATAAAAATCGACTTACCACTTTTAGGTGTTTTAGTCATATTCTAAGTCTACTTCACGCTCCCAAAATTTGAGCATAACAGGGGACACTTGTATACAAAACAATGACGAATATATCTGACGAACCAACTGAAAAGCAGAAAAACTAAAGGAGGGAATTAAAATGGCATACAGAATTACAAGGGCATCGATATCGTTATGTTCAAATTTTTGAAGCGTAAAGTCGCCTAAATTGTAAGACTAAAAGACCCAAAAGTGGTAGGTCGATTTTTTTTGTCTTGAACTTACAGGCGTATTAAATCTGTGAACAGTAAATGAAAAAAAAACTTATTTGTCATCCGTGAGAATAACAAAAAAAAAAAGTGTTTTTTTTCTTTATTTATTCCCACGGATGACTAAGTTTTTTCTTTTTTATTTACTGTTCACAAATTTAATAGGCCTGTAACTTCATAACGAATAAAAATCGACTTACCACTTTTAGGTCTTTTAGTCATATTCTAAGTCTACTTCACGCTCCCAAAATTTGTATACAAAACAATGACGAATATATCTGACCGACCAACTGAAAAGGAGAAAAACTAAAGGAGGGAATTAAAATGGCATACAGAATTACAAGGGCAATTATACTGTTCATCGATCGAGGAAAATAGATTACCATATCGTTACATTCAAATTTTCGGAGAATAAAGTCTTAATTGTAAGACTAAAACACCCAAAAGTGGTAGGGCGATTTTTTTTGTTTCGAACTTACAGGCCTATTAAATCTGTGAACAGTAAATAAAAAAAAACTTATCTTAGTCATCCGTGAGAATAAATAACAAAAAAAAAAGTGCTTTTTCTTTGTTATTTATAGCCACGAATAACTGAGTTTTTCTTTTTTATTTACTGTTTACAAATTTAATGGGCCTGTAATTTCGTAACAAATGAAAATCGACTTACCACTTTTATGTTTTTTAGTCTTATTTTAAGTCTACTTCACACCAAAATTTGAGCATAACGACAGGGGACACCTTGTATACCAAACAATGACGAATATATCTGACGAACCAACTGAAAAGGATAAAAACTAAAGGAGGAGATTAAAACGGCATACGGAATTACAAGGGCAATTATACTGTTCATCGACCGAGAAAAATAGATTACCACAGGGCCTGATCAAGAGGATATACATAGCAATCATACTCTGCCAACGATGATATATGGAGTTAAAAACATGGCAATGACTAGAGCCAACAGAAGAACCTGAGAAGAACTAAAAGAGATATCTTCAAGCTACTTGCAAAAACAATTACAAAAAGGTGAGAAACGTTCGCAATGAAATACTGGGGACATGTCCAAAGAAAGCACCCAACACATCTATTGAAGAAAGCGCTAATATTGAACCTCAACAAACTAAAAATAGGAAGACCACGCTGCACGATGGGAACATCAATTGAGAGGATCATGAACAAACTAAGAAAGGATCAAGCATTCTGGAGAAGAAAAGCGAGAAGAATACCATAAAGAAATCACAAGATATGCTCTGGATCAGAAAGGAGGGAATAGAAGACTTATAAGATAAAGCAAAAGCACAATGAGAAGAGCATAAACACTCCATATCAAGACAAAATGTGAAAACGCATCTCACAAACACTTACACTTCCTACAATCTGTACCATGCATCTTGTGGTTACTACTGCTGACAAAAAGCATGACCCAAATCCAACCCAGCATAGACGTAATTAGTTTGATGGTACATTTCCCGACAATGGCAGCAATGCTTACCATACGCTGATAAATCAACTAATCAAATAAATTATATGATTTCTGTGAAGAGATCCTAACAAGAAATTATACCAAGGAATAAATACAAATATATGCCTAATTCGAAGTTTCATCTACAAAATTTTGAAATATTACTAACACTAGCCTTGTATAATATTGATAATCCTTATCTAGTTAAATTTGCTAGATTATTTGCCTATAAATGGAAAAATTTATTGATTAATGTAAAACAGCTTTTGAATTTGAATAAATATGAATTATACCGACCACAACACTTGATTTTTGAAAACAGTTAACACAAAACTATACTCTAATTTTCTTTTTTGTGCAGAAAAAGCACAATACTTAGTGCTCTAAATACTATAAAATACTACATTCTATATTACGCATGAGGACTTTAAGCCACCAAAGTTTTATTGCTATTGCTATATTTCAAATGAGATATTTCAACATTTTCAAATGAGATGTTTAAATGTTACTTTTACTGGCTGATCCAGTGTATAAATTTATTCAAAAATATTTTTCTCCAAATAAATCTTTTAGATTTAAATTTTGGTTTATTCTTTAAGAAAATAATATAACAAAATTACATTTGTTTTATCGTGATATGAAACCATCTTAATCGAAATAGTACGTCGTAGTATTTTTACGCAGATACAGGTACAAAAAGGTTTTGATTTCTGCCTTACAAAAACTTATACTTTGGTAAATAATTGTACATAAACGTCATTATTAAACAACATAGAAAAAAACGAAATATTCAAGATTAAAATAAGGCCCCAAAATTAAATTTCACTGGGCGTTATAAAAATTTTGAAAACGTGTTATGATATTTAGAAATTTAATTTTGATATTTTATTTTTGGAATATACAATTACTAAGAAATAATCAAAAATAAAATATATACTTTGTACTCTTATTGTTGTTTAAAAACTTTTTTATTTTTGGTTACTGCCTAATAATTATTATCCAATAATAATTATTATTCAATAAGGGCAGCTATGGCATGCAACATTTATTAGTTAGGATGTCAGTTCTTCCAAGAGTTCTTCAGTGGAACGTTGCTCGGTTTTAAATTTTTCCATATATTGTTTAGGAACTGTCCATTCAAGCAAAATTTGTACATTTCTTTTTAGTTTTTCGGCTACAGATACATCTGCTTCTTTGCAAGGTTCCCTACCCGAATTTTCAATAGATTCTATTAGTACGTCATCAATTAGTCTTCTATTAAACCCTAACTCCTCTAAGCGCTCAGGTGCCGAGATCTTTTTTAGAAGAACGGCCAATAAAAATCTCATTTTCTCTATGGCCATGGGTGGTTCTATATTAGTACCCTCTACTTTATTAATTTCTTCTACCTTTGGTTTCTTTTTCAGTACTTTACATTTGATGTAATGACTTTCTAAATCGATTTTGGATTTGTGGAAGGTTTTGCAGTGGCTGCATACGTAAGGCTTATTACTTTTATGTATACAAAGCATGTGCTTCTTTAAGTGAGGTAATTGTGAAAAGGAAGTCTTACACAGAACACAGACGAAAGGTTTCTCGCCTGTGTGTCGGCGTGTATGAAGCTTCAGTGCTGTAGAGTGAGCAAACGCCTTCCAACAAACCTGACATCTATAGGGCTTTTCTCCGCTATGTATTCTTTGGTGTACCGTAAGTTGTGATCTCTGTGCAAATTTAGCCCCACAATGGGCACAACCGTGAGGTTTGTCTTTCTGGTGTGTCCTCATGTGCTGTGGCAAATGACCTTTTAGCTCCTTGTTGCAAATTTTACAGTGGAACGCCTTAACGTTAGCATGATAACAATTTAAATGTTTTTTAAGAGCGTCTCGTCTAAAAAACGACTTTCCGCATATATCACAAATGTAATCCCTTATTTCTAAATGCCTATTCATGTGAAGCTTCAAATTTGCAGAGCAAGTGAACGTAGAGTTGCAGAGGTGACAGAGGTATGGCTTAGAACCAGTATGTACCCGCATGTGTTGGACGAGTTGTCCTCCTCTCGCAAACCTCTTGTCACAATGTTCACATTCATAAGGTTTGTCTCCCGTGTGCGTCCTAAGGTGTAACCGCAACCTCTCTTTTATAGGAAACGCTTTGCTGCAGTAGTTGCAGACGAAAATATCTTTGTTTTGCAATCCCGGTGAGTGTTTGCAAATAATGTGATTCTTGAGGGAACCAGCCTGCCGGAACCCCTGGCCACATTCATTACATATGTAGGGCCTCTCGTTCGTGTGTATGCGGACATGTTTGCGGAGGTCGTTAGCACCCTGAAATTTCTTCTCACAAACTGCGCAAGCATATTTACGGAGTTTATCTTTTGCAAAGGTCATTTGTGATAAAAGTTTTGGCGATAACCTGACTAGAAATTGTTACTAAACCCTAGAAGTGTTAACATGCAAGATAACCCTGGACCTTGTGCTAAAATATTATTATACAGTAGTTATTTATCCCAACCACCAATAAGAGTCTAAATTAGTGAGTGGAAAATGATTAGAGTGAATTGTGAAGGTCCATCGCAGTGCCAGATCAGTAGCAGACTTCACCGTCACCTCACCTGCAAGAATTATTAATGCCTGAACCAGTTATTCTAAACTACTTTGGCTACGTGAACTGTTTGTAATTTAGTTAATTGTCGAAAGATTTTTGGTTATGTGAACATAAGATGTTTGCTATGAGGTTTAATTGGAAATCATAAATAATGAATTATATGTTTTGAATGTCACTACTCTAGTGGAGTCAAATTAAGCAACAAAAAAGGTGAATAAGGAATTGTCCTGCTGCAGCGATTTTATTGTTTTAAGTTGTTTTTGGTGTGACAACAAGTGTAATGAGAAGTTTTGGATGAAATCTGTCTATTGTTTCATTTAAAATTAACACAATTTATGTTAAAAGCTAAAATTTTCTGCTATTATCATTATTATTTCTGGTCCTAGTAATAAGCTAGGCATATTAGGAAAAAATGGGGGTTCATAGGAAAGTTTTGCTATAGTTTTGATTTTCTCACCCTCTATGTCTTTTGGGTCACATGAATTTGAAGTTTGCAGGCAAAAATTTGCCCGGAACTTTGTTTTTTGGCACTTCTTGCCCAAATTGTGTATTAAATTTATTTTTAAAAATAGAATGTATTTTGAATCATATAAAACCTTGAATCATTAGGATACAAGGGATGGGGCAAATTATGTCTTTCCTAAGCATCATGGTGCATTGCTCGAAAGGGGTGCTTCTCTATTCATGTATTAGATTTTACAATTATCTACCTAGACCTATTAAAAATGAACACGATTTCAACAAAATTAAGACTAAGCTGATTAACTTACTATGTGACCTAAAACTATATGATATTCATGTTTATTTAGACCACCTTTATTAAGATAACAAACAAATTTGTGTTGTGTTATATACTAGTACGTATTTATTTATTCATGTAAATTTTTGTGACTGGCTCATACTTTTGTTATATTTCTGTATATACTCTGTGTGTAGTGCAATAAAGTATTATTATTATTATTAAATTTTGGCACTTTTTTCAGTTTTTGGCCTAAATCTCAGAAAGGAAGTGTTTTTTCGACAAGCCCATTCTATACAAAATTAAAGAAGACAAAATTTTCTACGTTTTTCATATATAACGTTTTTTTGGAAGACTAACTGTTCCGCCGCTAGAGCGCGCCAAAAACGGGCCATATTCCCATATCTAGTTAAATTCACCGATTTCGCGGAAATCGTCTTTGCTATGATACTTAACTGTTGATCGTAAATGATTTATAATGATGGGTTGTCATGATTGCTGAATATAAAGTTCTCAATTTCCAAAATTTGCGTGAGACTCCTGGTCAGCGGATCAAGTCGTAAAAATGTTGGGGAACACTCGAATGGTTTTTTACAAGCTTTTATTTAACTTGCTATGTATGTTTGTTTGTTTAGGGCAAATCTTGCAACTGAATTTTAAAACAGTTATCCTTAACCGATTAAGCTGAAATTTTGCATACACGTTTAGTTTGGATGAGAATGCATGGTTAGTTAAGTGACGTCATTCCAAATCCAATATGGCGGACTCCCAAAGATGGCGGACCAGTTATTTTTTTTATGCACCCCCATGATATGGGTATGAAATAAAATGGTTTGCTGAGAAGAATGCGAAAAATAAAAAGACGTTCCTCCAACCAACTACTCTCCTGTACCTCTGCAAAACAAAACCATTGAAGAACACATCATGTTTCTTCACGCAATGAGTGGGTGTGATACAACTTCAGCACCTTACAACCAAAAACCCCCACCTTGCCGATGATGTAAGTGTGTTCAAAAACCCTGAGGTAACTCCAGAAAGCACTGCAGCAACAGGGGAGAGATTCCTGATCAACATATACGGTTACACAGGAAGGATTGAACCGTCGATAAACCGTCTGAGGTACATTAATTATAAGAAGGCATCTTTCAAGACCTCATCAAAAATAACTGCACCACCACCATCAGCTGCTGCAGCCACACAGCACAGTTTTAGGGTGTATCACCAGGTGCAGCAATGGCTGGGGGTTGAGAAAAATGCCGAAGATTGGGGTTGGAAACGAGCAACAAATTGCCTGAAACCGATCACCTCTTTACAAGCCCCTGCTCATCCCGAACTGCTGCGTCTGGTGTCATGCAGATGCGTCAAGACCTGCGCAAAAAAATGTAGCTGCAAAAAAGCAGGCCTCGATTGCACCAATCTGTACAACAACGTGACAATCGAGACAGATCTCACAAATACCCTCGAGGATGGACCATTGGACGTCGAAGTACAGGACGAACTGGGCTTCACCTTCTCTCGGGTTGTTGAGACCATCGAAGAAAGTGTGGACAAGGAGGACGAAGGTATGTAACATTTCCTTCTCCAAAAACGACAATCACACACTTGGAGCATAGATGTACCTGTCTGAAGTAGTTAATATGGATGAACAAGCTGACCTATATTTTCTGTTCATTACAGACTCCACCATCTGAAAAAATAAGGAGAATAGACGAACGGACTGAAGAGGATGTGACAGTTCCTTGAAAAACGAAGGTATGTCTATCAATAAATCCATAAAATAACATCTTCTGTTTGTTCCAGATGATTAAGGCAGTCCAATTTATGACGGCAGCGACATTCATCATTCGCAACATTTATCATAATAATATGAGTATATATCCGGCACGGTAGCTCAATCAGTTAAGGCGTATTGAGTGGCGAATACGCTGATCGACTCGCTACCGCGCTCTGGGTTCGACCCCCAGCCCCGGTATTGACAACACCGGTGGGTGTGGGTGTGGATGTATGTCTGCGTTTTTCCGAATGTGTAACCCCCTTCCGGACAGCCTTGGCTTTGGATTTGGGGGTTGTCTACTATCTGTTGTGTGTTATGTTTATATTATACTACTGACTATAGTACACTGTACATAACTACTTTAGTAATAACTGCATTTCATTCGTTTGTCTCCATTTTTTCAATTACTTCCCTATATTCATTATTCATGTAAGGTATACTGGGTCCCAGAATATGTTTTTTTTTTTGGCGCGCTCTGGAATGGTTAGTCTTACAAAAAAAAGTGATATATGAAAAATGCAGGAAATTTTGTCTACTTTAATTTTGTATGGAATGGGCTTGCCGAAAAAACGCTTCCTTTCTGAGATATAGGCCAAGATTTGTGTTCAGCGACCCAAAAAACATAGAGGGTGAGAAAATAAAAACTATAGCAAAACTTTCCTCTGAGAATCCTAATATGCCTAGCCCATAAACGCGTTGCAAAAATAAAATACCAAATTATTCTCAATAAAATTTCGAACAAACACGACATACAAATAAACTTTTTGATAATTTGTTAAATTGTAAGAAAAAACAAACATTAAAAATTGTCCTGTTTCTATAATTTGAGAAATATGATGTAATAATGCATACATTTTAAAAAAGTAGGTGAAACTGTGCCTTTTATTGAACTAAACCTTCCTGCCAAATTTCAATCGCTTATTGTTTAAGTGCGTCGACTCTTAGGAGGATAATTTTCTTTTCAAAATATAGATTTTTTACATATACTTTACACTGGTGTTGCCTTTATTTAAACGTTTTTTTTTTTTGGACACTGTTTATAATTTTCGATATCGTAATTATAAACAAATTCAAATAACTCAAAGTAGATGAAGAAACCAGCATTTTCCTAAAAAAAATTAATAATCTACTTGCATTTGGAGCCGAGACACATCAGTTTTTGTGTTTTGGTCGCTTATGATTTTTTCTTCTTAAAATTTGAACTGACTACCCTCCAATACTTATACTTTGTTTCAGCTACTTGATAACAATCCAAGCACAATTGTTAAAAGATGGTGCATAGAGGCCTGAAAGTCATCAAATAGATCTAAACATTATATCAGTGTTCCCAAACTTTTCTAAAGCGGGACCTCCTTTTGACAAGAATTTTGTTGACGACTCCCTCTCCGTCCCAAATAGAGATACATTTTACTTTACTTTTCGCAAAAAACGTTTTTTGCCAGAATTTGTAATTTGATTAGTTTAAAAAATGAGCACGTAAAGCTTGGTCAATCTTAGCCAGTCTGAGCTTGTTTGCCATACTTCATACTCAGCTTCGCTATGTACTTGCTTGTACTGCTATGTACTTGCTTCTATAACCAAGTAACTGGCGCAATCTATCACTGAGTAGTGAAATCTGTTTCGTGCTTCTGCAACTTTCAAGATATATCAATTTATTTATTTATAACTTACTGAAACACAAAAACTAATGTATCTCGGCTCCAATGCAATCAGATCATTATTTTTTTTTAGAAAAAAAATGTTTTTTTTCATGTTTTCATAATTCGTTTACCATTGCTGGTTCGATGAAAAAACTCGGTTGTTTGAATTTGTTTATAACAATAATTTTGAAAATTATAAACAAATTTCAAAAGAAGTGTAAACGAAGAATTTTTTTTTCTTCATACCATTGTAAGTACACTTGCTTTCAAAACTTTCGCATACACCTAGTTTTCGCTGTATTAAATCAAGGTTGTAATTAATCAACTCTGACATTTGAACTTTTGAAAAGTCAAAATGCGAAACCTTATAGAATCTATGCCCAGGAGACTCGATGCGGTGTAGAGGCTACTGGGGCCATGACAAAATATTAAAACCTTTTTTAATATATGTGTATTTATTTTTATGTTTGTTTTAATTAAATTTTAATTAAATGTCAATGTCATCTTTAACCTAATCTCAAAATTATCCGTTCACACAGCTAAAATTTTACAAAATCGTTGTTATTTAATTTTGAATGTGTACGTGAAAGTTTTGAAAGCAAGTGTACATTTTGAAAAAAAAAAAATGTTTTACGAAACGATACACTCAAACAATAAGCGATTGGAATTTCAAAATCTTTTTTCATTTTTAGAAGTTTAAATAAATATTTTGCACTAAAATTTGGCAGGAGTTAGTTCAATAAAAGGTATGTTTTCACCTACTTTTCTTAAAATGTATGCATTACTATACATTTTTTAGATTATAGGAAAAAAGCAATTTTAAATGGTTTTCATTTTTCCACAATTTAACAAATTATCAGAAAGGGCTAATGTAGTTCTAGTTTTATCGCGAATAATTTGATATTCTTATTTTTGAGATGCGAAGTAATAATTCTTCTGGTTATCAAAAGAATGCAAAGATTTGAAATTAATATTTTCCTAATTCCCTTTTTGATTTTTCATATTGGGAAAGGCCAAAAATGTAGATCATCAATATATAAGTAGCAGTTTCATTAAAAGTAAACTATGTGATTAACCTCTCATATTTTTCCAGTGTCTATAAGAATATAAGAAGTGCATTTTAAGTATATTTAAACATAATATACAGTGTCTATATAATAAAAATATCTCGATGCAGTGTTCTCAGTCTATCTTGGAAACTATCCCATCAATAGCTAAAACAAGCATAGACTATCAGTCTGCATTTAGACTTTTCAAACTAAAATGTCTCGAGGACAGTATGTTTTCCACCATTTACAAAACATGTCTCATGATAGAATTAAGCCAAAAAGAAATCAAAAGGTGTATGTAATAAAACAAAAAACTTATTTATTTTAAGCAGTGGCGGCAGTGGAGATCTTTGAGGTAAGCTTTCTTTTGGAGAAGTTTACAGACATTCACTTCCTTAATTCTAATGGATAATTACAAAGATCCCCAGAAAGAAAAAAGTGGTCTATTTCTGGGAGTTCATTGAATGACCCTTATGTATTTCGACGTGGTGAACACGAAGCAGGTCTTCGTTTAGGACCATCACGCACCAATTTTTTAGGTTCTTTAGGTTATTTTCGCTATTTACCAAAAATTTGTGGGTGATGGAGCTAAACGGGCACCTGGTTCGTGTTCAGCACATCGAAATACAGAGGGGTTACCCAATGCAGCCTCAAGAACAGACCACCTTTTTTTTTTTTGCAAATAATTCAGTAATGTTATATTTCAGTTATTTTTTCACACATAGACATAAAAGTCGGTACAATTAGGTTTTTTGATGTGTGAAAATCGAATAAGCTATTATTATTGGTGTATCACATAGAGGGCGCTACGTAAGCTATCTTGGTTTAACAGAATCAGTCATAACTTTTTTGTACTTCGTTCATTGCAAATTTTTTATTTTTTATTTCAATATGCTATTATTAATAAAAAGATGTTCTAATGCAACTATGTGTGTTGCTTTCTCTATGCAAACCACTGGTGGTTTATTTAAATAAATAATGTTTTTACATTATATATCAATCAATAGAGAAGGTAATTTTTTCAAATTTAGTGTGTACTTTATTGGGTCGCTTGGGTGACAGACAAAAATAGATGAAATACTCTCTCCATTTTTTTTTGCTAAAGGACTTTACGTAAGAAAAAATAGTAAAATAAAAAATGTGAAATACTTTTTGCACAATATTTTTCGCAGTTGAAAGAAGAACAGCAGATTTTTAAGTAAGATTCTAGCGCAATTTCTTCTTTATACGTCACTGGTGGCTTTATTTAAATAAATAACATATATATCAATCAAGAGAAAAAATAACGATCTTCATTTCTTATATCTTGTAGAATTTTGATTTATTGGGCCGTTTTCGAGTTACAGCCAAACATGTGTTATTGCCGTTATGATTTCTCGAGGTGGGTCTGTTCGAAAAGCTACCTATTTTAACTTGTTCTATGCATGATTAAAAGGACTTGCTTTTACTCAAAAGTGGAAGTATCGAGGCATTTTCAAGCAGCAAACTTCACTTATGCAAAAAAGGTTATCTCAATACCCTCACTGCATTTTCAATTTAATTAACCTAGAAAAAATTTGGTGTTCTGTTAAAAAATATTCCATAAAGTTGTATCCGTGACAGATTTTACAACTAGATGGGAGACACTATATTATATGCTTTATATTATACTAGCAAACTAATTAAAAAATCACCACCCACTGAAATGAGGAAACATTGAATATTAGATAACTTTGTCTTATTCAAAACTCGTGAATCTCTGATGTGAAAGTAAACATATTTGTTTATTTACTGTAGTATGCTGAAGTGTATGAAATTAATGGATTTAAGTTTAAAAGTAGTAGTTGATTGTTAGTAAAAGAAAGAACAATTGCAATTATTAATTAAAATGATTAAATACTTAGGTATTTGTTTTAAAAAATATTAGCAAATCACAAAGTGTTTACCTTATTACTAAATACCTAGATAAGTTTCGGATAATGTTACTCAATTTAATGTATGTAAATAATAACACTAGATACTACATCAAATTACCTATATTACCTTAACACATTTATGGAATTGAACTTCTCAAAGCATATAAAAATATTTCATTATGCTCAAACATCTACATGACAACGGAATCTACTAAATATTTATAGATTTTTAAATAATGCTAACCCACTATTTATAATTTTTCATCTAGTGTCCCATAACCATCATTGTTTGTCTCTACTTTACTACTTCCTACTTCACAAATTTAAAATATTGTATTTATATAAATTCTCACCTTTTCCAGACTCATGCTCACAAAGTAGACATGAAAAAATTCAAAAAAAATTGGCTAGTTTACCATGTTTTAAGTCTTTGAGGGACGTCAAGTCAACAGTCAACGCTAAGGTCGCTTGTAAAATCTAAACTACTGTCAAAGTGTCAACTGTCAATGTCAAATCTAATTTCTAAATGACAATTGACAGCATTTTCTTTTGTACTGTAAATCAGAATCTTACGGAATCGGATTACCGATCCGATCTAACTACTTCTAATATGATCCATCCGACTTTTTGTAAGTCGCCTTGAGTTTTAGTTCTACCCAAGGTTTCCCCTATCGTTCTCACTTAGTTAATAGCTAAGCCCTGGTAGAAAAAGTCCGTTTCTTTAGTATAAAATGTCAACTACAATCATTAAGAGTTTATATTAGCCCTGACACGAAACTGAGCTCTGCTTAATGTATATTTAGCTCTGGGCTACAGCCACCTCTTTCTAACACTAATTTAACTGCATTCTTTGTTTACGGATTTCGCCCGCAAAGCTACTTTCTGTGCATAGTTCAATGATATTAGCATTAATTTGCTGAAGTTAGCAGCAGACAACTACTCCCTGCAATGGATGTTGTATTTTCTCAGGTGTTTATTTTCTAAAATCTCGATTATAAATTCGAACTCACACGTAGTGGACAGGTGCTGTTAGGTTAGTCCTACCGACTGCGATATATTAGGGTTGGCTAACCCGAACTGGAACTGATACTTTGGAACAGGTCCGGTGGGTTGGACTAGTGGAACTGATCTCAACTAATAAATACGACAGGTACCAATATTAGTCCGAGTATTCAGAGTCCGGCTGAACTTTTTAGAAACCCGGTGCGGCGCGCGCACTTTATAGACGGATGGACTGGTTGAACTAAACGAGTACGACTAGTACAGTACAAGATTACGAGTCCCTTTGCACCAGTCCAGCCCACTGGGTCCAGTTTGTCTGCCGGTCCGCTCAGCCGCAGGGTTGCCAATGTGTGGGGAATTCCCCAAAATGTGGGGAATTTTAACAACTGTGGGGAATTTGTGGGGAATGAATCACTCTGGGGAATTGTGGGGAATTTGGTTACACTTAACTACGTAGACAGAAAAAGCAACACATATCATATTTTATATTTTTTCCACGTCTTCACGAGACACGTGAGACGTGATTTTTTCATTCATAAACTTATCCTTGCCCAAAGAGTTGGTATTGATTTGGCAAACGCGCGATTGCTGGTTCGCATTCCGTCTTGACTTGACCTTGGCAGCTCACGGGTACGGTATTTGGTATTGGTATTATGGTATTTATGTTATGTCATCGAAAATTTATCGTATCTTTTTTTATTCTTAAGGATAAACAAAGATCTATAACTGTTCTAGTCTAAAACTGTGGGATGTGGGGAATTGTGGGGAATCGCGAAGTTTTGGAGGGGAAAATGGATCAGAGCTGTTGGCAACCCTGCTCAGCCGTTCACCGAGCGAGTTGGTCAGCATGGACTAGGAACTGAAACTGATCTTTGGACTAGGTTCTTCTCTGGACTGGATTAGGTCCGAACTGATCCGTAAAAATATTCGGATCAGCCATCCCTACGATATATTAGGTAAATTCGGGTTCTGAAAAGTACCGTCCGAGAACTGTCAGGAGTTTGCGCAGTTGCCTTTGATGCGGTCGGATTTGGAACTGCGCAAACTCCTGACAGTTCTCTGATAGTTCTGGGACGGTTATTTTCAGAACCCGAATTTACCTATTGTATTCTAAAACGAACAGCATGATGTCTGGTTGGCAACTGACTTTATTGCTCATTCTTATTCTACATGTTCTTCGTAGGTATGCATCCGACTATATAATAATTGAAGACACAAGTGGATGAAGGATCTAGGTGACATTTTCAAAAAAAATGAGGATTTTATATGAATGAAGGCTATAAGTACACAAAATTCCCTCAGGAACATTACATTTGTTTCTAATGCAAAAATATCTGATTTATAAATGATCTGTACTGTTGAAGTTGGTATAGGTTGTTAAAAACTTTGAGATCAGTTATCTCAAAATCACTTTAATTTAAAAAACGAGTTTTTTATATGAATGAAGGCTATAAGTACACAAAATTCCCCCAGGTACATTACATTTGATTCTAATGCAAAAATATCTGATTTATAAATTTATAAAGGATCTATGTACTGTTGAAGTTGGTAGGTTGTTAAAAACTTTGAGATCAATTATCTCAAAATCACTTTGTTGTTACATAGACCCTTCATCCACTTGTGTCCATAGATTAAAGACTTATATATTAATAGAGCAATGGGCATTGTATCGCTCCATGGTTCCAAACAATGCCACCAGAGAATATAACAGAGATGGCATTGCAAGTGAAGAGCCATGAACAGCTTCCCTTATTAGTATTACCATAAGTGTCCCAGTGAACACACATATGGCTGTTACGTACCAAAGAGAGATTGTCAAGGTAACACACACCATATTACCAAATATATCTCCATTATATAAACCATCTTCAAATGCTATATACATTTAAGTTATTAACAAACATGCCTGTTTGTTAAATACAAACATTATAATATGTGATTTTTACATAACTGCTGCATTACAATAACAAGTATTTTGTATATTTACATGCCATATAATATTTATGTATGTCTGTTATCACCATGTAGATTTTAAGTTATATTGCCTGTTTGTTAAATAATAACATTAAAATATGTGATTTTTACGTAACTGCTACATTACAATAACAAGTATTATGTGTATTTATCAGCTATATAACATTTATGTATTTCTGTAATCAGTATGTACGTTTAAAGTTATATTGCTTGTGTGTTAAATAATAACATTAAAATATGTGATATTTAGATAATTGCTACATATTACACATCAACCCATCTTATATGTTTACACCAGATATAACATTTATATATTTTGTGATCATCATGGACATTTTAAGTTTTTCTACAATTACATTACACATATATATTTAATCATGTAATTTGGTAAACTACAAACGTGAAACAAGCTAGCTTACATATGGAATGTCAAAAAAGTTTGGTTAGGTATATATATTATGTATATTGTTTTGGTGTAGTAGTGAGTGTGCTGCTATAGTAGGTTGTAACATCAGTGACCAGTGTAGTTTAATCAACATAATAATAGCATGCCCAATGAAAATAAGAAGCTCTTTTACCAATTAACGCTTGTGATATTTAACAAAAGTGTCTTCAATTGTCATTAAGTGGTAATGAAAATGTAATTGTGCCTATATAATACTTGATGACTTATTCGTTTAAATACTCTATAAATTTATTAAAATAGTGATTAGTGTTACCGGCCGTTTTATTTTTATTTATGTATCTAATAACAAAAAATAAAACTCGCCGATCAAGAACTAGTTTGATAATCCCGTATCTTCATACAGTTGGATAACGTTTTAATATTGTGATGTTTTAAATTTCCCGGTAAATCTGGTTATAAAATTATTATAGGACATCTCTTTCGCACTCTGTATTACATAGTTCGTGCTAGAAAAGGATACCAAATTAACTCAAATATCCCTAACTATACCTAACAAAATAACCTAATCCTAATATTCTAACCTAACACAAGTGACCCTGAAGGAGGTGCAATGTGACTTCTAGCGTGCGTTTTAACATGTTAAATATCGTCTTTGTTTTTGTGGGGACTCAAGTTCAGAGATCAAAACTATTGTAGGTAAGTACGTAGAAGTGTAAATCATTAGCACTTCGGTGCAGTGTTAAGTCGCTTATTAGATACCTACTTATTTGTTGGAGTTTTATTGACATGTTGCCCAATCTTGAGATTGAAATTTAATGAAATTTAACTAAGCTCAAGCCACAGAAAAATTATAGGTGCTTTATTGTAGCTTAAGTCTTTTATAACCAGCATTAAACTTAATATAAATATTGAAAAACTGGTCATATTTTATCACTCTTGCTATAACCTGCTGCTGCTATAGGGATTTAACCTATTTATGTCATCATATATGTCTGTGTCTAATTTTGTGTAATTGCTAATTAAAAATAATATCTCATAAAGGTAAAGACAAAGAATTTCTAAAAAAGTTAGAAATTGCTTTTAAGTAAATAATACAGAAAAAAATTATAAAATTTTGTCATAAACTATTGTTCTAGCTGCTGTTAACGAAACGTTCCCACATTGTGAAAAAGAATTTGAGAACATCGCTAGTGAGTGGTTCAGACTGTCAAAGCAAAGGCTACAGAGAGAAAACAAGAAGCTGGAGCAGTTATTGTACCATAATTTATTGAGATATGTATGAAAAAAGGAAACCAGGCGCCAAAAACTAGTTTTAAGATAATTAAGTTTTAAGTATTAGTCTGCTTGCAAATTCATGCTGACAGGTTTGTCTTTTTTATATATAGGAAATTTGTTTTCGTCATTATCTGAGTATTATTGTCACGTTTGTTGAATTTTTAAATTTTTAGCTCCTTTTTGAATAAATGAAGAATTCTTATTTTTTCATTAACTATTTTCGTTCAGAATTTTAGTTGATATTTGGTACAATTAAACTTGGATAACCATACATTAAACCAAACTTTATTCGGATGTTAAATATATAGTTCAAAAAAGCATTTATTCAGTCACTAGAGTAAATAAGTAATAAAACTAAAAATTACCTGTGTTCAATATATAGATAATATAATAATAACTCGACTGTCAAAAATAGTATATTTTGTAGGTGTATAGACACTTAGAAAATGCAAAGTGTCGTACTTCTCATTAATATGCCTGCGATTTTCGTTTCTACTGTTCGTTTACGTCTACATCAAAATCAATAGTGTTACTGTAGCGTTCAACGTCACCCTCAAAATCCACAGTTTTTAAATGTTGTAAAAGCCCGAGCATCATTTGGAACAAACTTCATTAAGCTTTTAATTTTCCTGAAACTTCTTTCAATGTAAGATAAAGCTGTTCTGTTTTACCAAAAACTTATACACTTTTCTTGTCTCTATAGTAATCATGCTAATGTTTATTTGTTCGTAATTTACAGCGGAATGAAAATGATTCATGTATACTGTCAGGCTTTTCTTTATTTTTTTTACCTTATTACATAGCTTGCAATCAGCTAACTTTTTCTGTATATGTTATTTTTCTTCAGCTATTTTATCTTCTATGTTTTCTGTTAACCAAAAGTTTGCTTGTAATAAACCAAACTATATAGTTTAGAGAATGTGCAATTCTTGTATGACTTTGATTAATATATTATTATGATATATGTATTTTATGAATATAAAAATTATTTATTTTAGATTGGCCTTTTTTTAAATCTAGTTTTTCCTTACTTGAGCCATATTGTAACAGTAGTACAATGTCCCCGGATGGGATTAGCTATACAACAAATGACCTAAATTTTAATTTTTGGACAAAAAGTCACTATAAAAATTTCCGTATTTTTAAAAAAATACGATTTATGTTAAAAAAATTATTTTTTTTATGAAGGAGCAGGGCGCTTAAAAATTCCAAGAATATGAATTTTGCCTAAGAGTAAACTACCTTTGTTTTTCATTTTTAATAAAAAAGCCATTTGAAATACTTTTCTTTCATAATCCTAAATTTTTTAGTATCCGTTACGGAAAAATACGAAAACTGAGGTGAGGCATTGGGGAAAAAGACGTACCCTATTAAACAAGATTTAATAAACAATTTTTTCAAATTGCATTTTCCTTAAAAATGAGAAAAATAAAGGTAGTTTGCTCTTGGGTAAAATTCATATTTTTGAAATTTTTGAGCGCCCTGCATAAAAAAGTACATTTTCTTAACACATCGTATTTCTTTAAGAAGAAAATTTTTTTATAGTGACTGTCGAAAAACTAAAATTTAGGTCCACTTGTGGTATAGGTAACCCCATTTGGGGACACCCTGCATATTATTTGCTACCCCCTTGTGCATATACCACGGAAATTGCATGTTATATAGCACACATGTAACATCAGAACATATTTTAAGGTAAATATTTTGAAATACAATATATGTCTTTTACATGTATGTTATATATTTGCCACATACCAGTATGTTACAAGTTATGTTGCCGTTACATGGCTATAACTTTTTTTGTGGCTGAAATTTTAAGGTCCATGCACCTTACATTTACCATACATCCAATATCCTTGGATATAACATGTTGAATAGATTACGTAAGAGAAACATACCAGGTATGTATCCGTGTTCACTGGGGTGCTTGCTCCTTATTCCCTTTATTATCCATATGGAAAGCCATATATGCATAAACTCGGTTACTTGCTCATTCATAGACCAGAGAATGCCTTGTATTTTAAATTTACTATAGGTCCTCTGTCAATCAGTTTTTCTGTTGATTTTGGAAAAAAATGTTTTGTATCTTATACAATCTTTTGAAAATAAGCTAATTTTTTAGATCTAATCGCTATACTTCTAATCATTTAGAGACAAATTAGAGTACACGACCCTTTGTATAACTAATAAGTGCTGACCATAACGACATACAATTTGTTATATGTTCGAAATAAAATTCGCAGCAATACTCATCCAATTCGATCATAACAGTCATAGCATTATCACGGAGCTCCATAAGGTTCGTACCAGATATTCCAAGAGTTGTCATCAGCAAACATGGTAATGTTACCTTTTGATATGAATGATGGTAAATCATTTACAAAAAGCAGATAAGCAAAGAGCCCAGTACCGAGCCCTGTGACACTCCAAGACTAATGTCATGTTTATTTGAAATCGTCCGATTGATTTTTACCTGAACCACTATTCATGTTGACAATTTTATACGTGAAGGTGACTTAGTCAGTCTTTTGAAAGTAAAGCCATATAAAAATTAGTTAATAATTTTACGACTATTATTTATTCTTTACGATATAAAAAACTTGCTTAATTTTAAGATTATTTATTGTTGTTAAAGCTGGCAGTTGTCACAGTATGATGCACACATGTGTGAAATGAAAATGAAGAACGTGGCTAAAAAAGCCGTCTAAAGAATTTTGAGATCTTAAACGAGGATGTAGTGGGAAATAATCACTTCTTGATGGAATTAATTAATTTAATTTTACATATACATACATATAACTTATATACAATTAAAGAAAATAAAGCTTATTTAATTTACAATTTTTTTTGATACGGAAACAAGAACGTATGATCACAATTTTTGTTTATATACAACTTAAAATTAAAAGGAGCCCAAACAAAATTAACGAGATTTGACTTTTTGGTTGAAATTTGTTGTAATGGATGCAACCCATGAAAACCCACAGTTTTTGCTCCTGGAGGCTACACAGGATGTCCGGAAATTCCGTTGCCGTATTTTAATAGGCGATTGAGTACAAAAAAAATTAAAAAAGGTTCCTATGAACATTAGGTCCGCAAATGCTTCCTAAGGGTGCTAGAGCCCCATAAAGTAGATTTTATTTAATTTCTTCAGATCCACTTTAAGTCCAGGTATGCATTTTGGTATGTAAACTGATTTAATTGCAAATAAATACTTAAACGTAAAAGAGTCTTGTTTATTTACTCTTTCTTGGACGGACTATATGATTTTCTTTTCTTACTGTACTACTATAAAATAATTGTTTCAGATCCGTTTTTCTCAAAAACGGTTAATCACACGACTTTTTGCAAGAACACCTTTTTTTACGTTCAAACTATCAAAGAATCGTCCGTAAAAGTATGGCAACGGAATTTCCTAACACCCTGTATATTTTTCATAAATGTGTATCAATGTGGGTGGGTGTGTGTGTGTTCATGTTTGGGTCCAACTGTGGCCTATTTCACATGCATGAAAGTGGATTGTGGCCTAGTTTGAATTTGTGACCTATTTTCCGATAGGTCACAATTTTTTTATGGTTTTTAAAATTTCCTGAATTTTGCAGGTTCTTCAGGTTTTCCATAAGAGTCCGAACCTTGCAATATAAGTAGACTTCATCGACACTTCAGTTTATTTCCTCATTGTGTCTCTCTACTTGAAGGATGAAGGTGTGGCTTGTTATTTGACGAAGAAAATTGCAGTTCAAATTTAATACTTCATCCCAAGTATGTATAAATATATTATCTTATAAAAAGTGATTGTTCTATAATATTTCAATATATGAAATATTTTCAGGTGAAAATGTTTTCACAATCTAAAAGAATGACTGAAATGGTTCGGACATCTGATATAGAAAGAAATCAACTTTTTGGTATTCCGAAGTACGAAACCAGACGTGGAAGTGCAAGGGAGGAGGATCAGTACACCTCTATTCAAGGTATGCGTTTTGATATGTCTTTAAATTTTAAATGAACATTTACATATCAGCGAATTTATGCAATTCCTGTTTTAAAAAATCTGTAGTTTTTACACGAAACTTTCATCTCTGTTTGGATACTTATACTTTATAAAAATATCTTAGGAACAAAAAATTGCTTTTGCTAGTATTATTATAATACAGTGTTTGATGTACAGAAAGTCACTTAAAAATGATTCCGTAGGCTCTTGCAAGAAGATTTTTCCAATAGAATGTGGTGCAGTGAATTATATATTTCAATTCTACGAAGTCTATTTTCTTTGCATTTGAAGGACTGATTTCATATAGAATTATAGGACAGGGATGAAAAGAAAGGAATTATGGGTAATTTTATCTGCTATATTTTGTCTCTTTCAATATTTATCTGTAAAAATAATAGTTTTGCTCAATAACATAAAAAATGTCCCGTGTTCCTAGAACATTCTTAAAAATGTTTTCAAAAACGTATATATCAAAATAATGAGTAAGAAAAACTGTCCTGTTTCAGTATTTTGAGGTAGTATATATTTTAAGGTGCCATAGGTGAAATATTTTGGAAAAAATTTTGAAACCCCATTTCTTAAAGTCAAAATTTGCATATTATATGTATTGCAGCATTATTTAGGAGTCATATAGGATTTGATCACCCGATTAGCGGAAAAATGGAATAGGGCAGTTCTTGGGGATAGAAATAGAAATAACTGAGTAATATCATTATTTAAATTGCTTTGAAAGCTGAAAAATTAGGATAAACAGACGATTTACCTATTTCTAAAACATAGTAAATAGGAGGGGCCATTCTACTCTTAAAGGGTAGTTACCTGCCCTATAGAATTTACATTTATTAAAATGGGCGTGACAGACTTTTATTATCATGAAGGTGTGTGCGTTTGTAAATAGTTTTTAAAACATCCACTCTTGTTAAGTAGTATTGTTAAGCATTCTTGTTAATAAACAATGTATTAAAGCAGCGTTTGACAATTGATTTAAAGTTAGACTAGATCCAGCATATATATTAAAGCTTGTAATATCGTTCCTCATCAAACAAAGGAACCCGACGATTACAACAAAAAACATTGGTCCTTCGAGCCGGATATTAGTCTTCAAGAAACATCCCAAGAAAGCATCAAGACGGGATTTATAAAAAAACCAAGTGTAAGAATTTTCTTCAACCAAAGCGAAATTCACGTGGACGCTCAAATTATCTATTAAACAACACTTAAAGATCAGTCTGTTCCTTACTTAATTAATCCTTACTTAACTAATCCTTCCTAAAATCCACAAAATGTCTAAGCTAGAAAATTTAATCAGGGTTAGAACCATCATAAAATCGAAATTAACATGTAGTACATTTGTAAAATCATTCGATTATATAAAAGACAATATTCATCAATTAAAAATGCGAAAACATATGTTAGATTCAACCTTTAATAAATACAACAATATTCAAAATGAAATTTAATCACCAGATACGGACGCAGCTGTGGAAAAACATGCGGAAGAACGCGAAAAAATCGAGAATCAATATTGCGTTATTTTAAGTGATATAGAAGAACTCCTTGAAATGTCTGTTGCAAATTCAACTACAAACTTTAGCAATAATTTATCAAATAGCGGAAATAATAAGAAGAATGCAATTAATCTTCCCACACTTAATTTAAAAACATTCGACAGATCATACAAGGTTGTCGTTTTATAATTCATTTACATCAATAATTGATGGCAAAGACAATAATTTAACTGATTGCCAACGTTTACAAAATTTAAAGTCGTGCTTAAGGAATGAAGCCTTGTGTTCTATCGAAGTCTTAGAAATTTCAAACGAAAACTACAAGGCTGCTTGGGATATCTTGGAGAAAAAATTCAAGAACACACGGTTAATTGTTCAGGATCATATTTTTGCAATTATTAAAGCTCCTAGCATACTAAAAACCTTACATATCCACTCTGCGATCTTATAAATATTTTAAATTCAAATGTTGCAGCATTAAAAAAGTTGGACATTACTATACACATATCGTTCCGATTGTCGTAGAAAAGCTTGATTACAATACTGTTAAAGAATGTTTTCTTAAAAAAAAGAAAACATTCTCATTTTGAATATTTTATATGCATGTGTAGAATGACCCCAGTTTATGATTGCATAAGACATATTTGTATGAAAACATCCATAATAAGCAGTTAATAAAGTTTTATGGGATACCGTTTTAGATAAATGTCGGATAAGAAAGATATTTTTTGAGAGTTTGTTGGACAGGTATATGACATGTTCCTCCCAAGTCAGAGGTAGCGTTTTGTCTTGACTGATAACTGTTGGGTCATCTGCAAATAATATGGTGGAAGTATCTAAGTTACAATTTGGCAGATCGTTTATATAAATTAAGAAAAGGGTTGGGCCCAACACAGAGCCTTGTGGTACCCCATGTTTACACAATTGTTGAGTTGATAGATTTAAATTATAATAAACATATTGATGGTCTCTCAGTGAGGTATGACTTTATCAGCTCAATACTATTTTTGTCAAATTTATAAACTGCCAGTTTATTCAGTAAAATGTGGTGAGACACACAGTCAAAGGCTTTTGTTAAATCAAAAAAGGAAGCCTGGGTAAATAACTTATTTTCAAATCCATTTATGACATTTTGGGTAAGACTATTTATAGCTAAAGACGTAGATTGATTGGTTCTGAATCCATACTGACTTTGGTTAAACAACTCGTTCGCCTCAAAGTATGCACTTATCTGATTTTTTAGTACACATTCAAAGATTTTTGCAAACAAGGGTACAAGAGAAATGGGTCTGTAGTTTGTTGGATCATCCCTTTTTAAAGACTGGGATTACTTTTGCGATTTTTAGACAGCGAGGAAAAATTTTATTTCTTATGCACAAATTTATCAGTTTTGTAAGTGGGACGAGAATAAGATTTATTAAGGTTTTTATAATTTTGACAGTGAAGTTATAAGGGTCTTTACTTTTGGTATTTTTTAGGTTAATAATTATATCTCTAACCTCATTATGTGTCACTTCTCTAAAAGTGAATTCGTTCGGTGTATTTGTCTCGTTCATATAATTCAATGGATTTATGTCAGTTTTAGTAAGGCCTTTTATAATATTTTCTGAAATATTCAAGAAAAATTCGTTAATATCATTGGCCTTTATGTTTACATTATCAGGAGGATTTACCTTGGGACTATTGCTATTAATTATTTTCCACATAGCTGACTGTTTATTTTTAGAGTTATTAATATAATTATCATGTATATTGCGTTTTGCATTATAAATTTCTTGGCGATATTTAGTCTTAAAACTTTTTAATTCATTATTAGATACTAATTTAGAATTTCTTTGGTTTAGTTCACTTAATAGTCGTAGCGTCTCCCATGTAAGACTTATAGCAATAGATTTTATGATTCATTACTATTGTAACAAAAGTTGTTTGGAATTTCTAGATGATGCGCAGCTATTCGGAGAATTAAACAAAAATAAAGAGGGGAGAAAAATACAAAATTGAAAGTATTGTAATATGTTGCAACCCCTAGAATGTAGGCAACACAGAATTCAATTAGTTAGTTCGGATGCTGTCTGAGAGTAGATTTGCACCTACTAGAAAAAGAAACTACTAGAAGTAGTAAAGAACTTGCTGGATGTATCTGGATAATGGTGACGTCATCAGAGAAACTTCGAGATCTGTCATCTTTAGGTATATAAGGCATGGAGTAAACTAGAGTGGACAAGTTCGGTTTAGATAGAAAGTGTAGTAAGATCAGAAGAGAGTAAAGTGATCAAGTAGTACACAGTGTAATACAAGTAAAGTAATTAATTGGTTGTAAATAGTAAGTTAATAAATAAGTGTTTAGTGTTACCCTGGTGTTATAATTTCCGGATCCACGATACAGGGTGTTTACAATAAGGGTGTAAGCATGCACAGTATTCTGATCAAGATCTGAATACCATACTGATAGTTAAAATAGAGGATATTCAAACCGTTGGCGTTGAATTGAATACCGAAGGTAACATATTTTGCCCACCTCCAGTTAGCTCAAAAGAAATCGGGAAAGGTGATACTACAATAGAAACTAGTATATCTATAAGGAAACTTTGGTAGTAGAATCTTCTGACACAGAACACTTGCCTTGTAATATGTCAACTTCATCAGAAGAATCTAAGCAAATAGAGAATCCAATAGCATGTGACAAATACAAAGAACTGGTGGTAACTTCTCTCATTACATTACAACAAAGAATACTGTAGCTTTACCAAATCATTCTGAAAGTAAAGTAAATTAGGAAATTGTAATAACCGAATCAACAACTACCAACGAAATAACTATTAAACCTACAACCATAAACGCTATGGGAATAAGAGTAAAAGATAAAGTTCATTGTTGCCATTTCTGTAATAAATTTATACAGCAAATACCTATTCATTTTGAAGTAAAACACAATAATGAACCGCAGGTGTCTCGACTATTGGCAATGCAAAAAAATCCTCGACGGGATGGTTTTGGACTTTTTTAAATAAGGATTGGTGATTTTCTTGAAAAAAAAGATGAAATTATTTTAGTTCGAAAACCCAATCAAAAATCGATAAAGATTATACTTATTAAGGTCCATGTCCAAAATGTCTGTTTTTTTTTCTGGCACAGAATACGTGCCTTGTAATATGTCAACTCCATCAGAGGAATCTATACAAGTAGAGGATCCAATGGCACGTGACATACCCAAGGAATTGCCGGTAACTTATTCCATTACTATAACAAAAAATACTGTGACTTTACCAAATAATACGGAAAATATAGGCAAGGAAGTTGTAATAACTGAATCAGCAACTACCAACGATATAACTATTAAACCTACAACCACAAACGCTATGGGAATGAGAATAAAAGATAATGTAATATAATGTGTATATAATATATAATGTAACATATTTATTCAGCAAATGGCTATTCATTTTGAAGTAAAACACAGCAATGAACCAGAGGTGGCTCAACTACCGCAATGCCAAAAAAAAGAAAAAAACATTTCGATGGGAGACTAAAAACTCTGTTATGCAGTCCTACAATGACACAGCGCACAGTGCGGCGATCTTATAGGGCAAATGGACAAAAATCAGAACTCCGAAAAAAATCATTAGTATCATATGATTTATTTACCATAAAATTGTTTAAAATTAGTCCACAAATACTTATTTTATTTAAAGAATAGCGCATGTAAACATGCATATCCATAATACCATAAAATATAAATTATATTTTATATTAGGAATGTTGACAGTGAAAGAGATGTAAAAGTATATTGTGGATCCAGAAATATTTACATAATATAAACAAAAAAATGTCTCATTTTGCATAGATTCTTCTGAGGAAGTTGACATATTACAAGGTACGTATTCTGTGCCAGAATATTCTAATACAGAAATTTCCGAATTAGATGTACTAGTTTCTATTGTATCACCTTTCCCAATTTCTTTTGAGCTATCTGAAGGTGGGCAAAATATGTTACCTTCGGTATTCATTTCCAGCTCCAATGGTTTGAATATCCTCTATATTAACTATCGGCATGATATTCAGTTATCATTTGGAATATTCGCCTAGTGTCCAACAAAATGACTAGTGCTTCCTTAATGTCATTCGTAAGTAATACTGTGACTATTCTACCTCTTTTTATACGTACATACGTAGCTAACTTCCCCCAATGATTTTCATGTATTAAATAAAACTATTTTACAGAGTACATACATAGCTAACTTCCGCCATCGTTCGTATTTGCTAGGTCCTAGCTCTAATGCTTTTTTGTAAAATGTTATTTTATTATTGAAAAAGGCATTCAGTTTGATTAAATCCTCAGTATAATCTTTTATCGATTTTTGAACTAACACATTTTCTTTTTTTTTTTTTTTCAATAACTTCGCAGTTATGATGAAAACCACCAATCCTTATTAGAAGTCCTCTCATGCATTTAGTTTTAAACAACTTTAGACCTTTTATTTACCGGATTTACTTTATTTGTTATATGTAAAAATAAATGTAAAATATATGTATATATGTAAAAACTTGCGTTTTTGTTAAAAATATTTGGTTTTATGTGAGATAGAAAAATATGTAAATTATGTACGAGTTTCGATGCTGCTTTAAACAAGAGTGTGTCGAAATTCTACAAATATTGATTTATTTAGCATTGAAAGATCTGCAATTTCCGATAAATAAATTTTGATTGACCACCATTGGGTTCTAGGGTACATAGGTCACAAGTGGCCGGATACATGTAATGTATGTGTGTGTGTGTGTGTAGCCAAATCTCTAGAAGTTATATGTTCAAAATTAGAGATCTATAAAGAACCGAAAACATAATAATTGTGCGTTAATAGGTTGGTGTGCATCTACCCTTAGTGTTACACAGAAACAACAAAGTGGACATGGTAGATGTATGTTCGTCTGGGATGCTTGATTTCCGTGAGTCCCCTTGCCTCTTACAATGGGGTGCTTGTGTATAGTGCCTTCCCCGATGGGATGCTTAATTACCTTGAGTCCACGTCTCTCACGATGGTGTGCCTGTGTACATCATATTTTCACCCTATCGCCTTTGGAACTCCCTGGAGCGAAAACGATGGTTGCTATTGGTCATTTGCATCCATTACAACTTTTGATCAGCACACTTAAAACTACTTATCCCCAAAGTCATAAAAAAATTACAACCAAAAAAGTCAAATGTCGTTAATTTTGTGATGGGTCCTTTGTAAAAATATTATTTTTCCTTAATTAGACCATTATAATATGCAGTAATGGCTATGAGTTTCGTTTTAATGAAATTTTGCTCAATTTCAACTTGATGGTCAGGACCTGCTTCCTTTGCCAACTGAAAAAAAAAAAAATTAGAAAATATTATGATATACACATAATAGAATTTATTAAAAAACATAATATTTTTCTATAAACTACGAACATTTACAACTATATAATATAGTTAATGTTTAATAAAAATGTAAAATAATTTTAAAATGTAAAAAAATTTTTTCACTAATATTTCTTTCCTCATTTAGCTTCAAATTCATGACCTAAAATAGATTATGGCTCCGAAAATTAGAACACACTAATATTAGTAGTGCTGAAAAAATTGGCTGTATATAATGGGCAAGTATACAATTTTTTTTTTTAATAATTTTAATAATATCTACACATAAAAACAGTTGACCCGTATTTTTTATTTCATTTTTTTAACAATGCCTTATATTAAAAAAAAATCATGTGTAAACTGTGTTTAAACGGTTAGATATTGCCGCCTATTTTCGGGCTATTCTATTGGCTATGAAGTAATAGCGTAATCAGCAGATTTCAATTTGTGCTTGAACAGAGAAACGAGTGCTACGTTGCCATGTTTCGATAAATAATGTAAGATATTCTGTACTGCTATACGGAATATTGCAGTAGTGCACATTCTTTTTTAGAAATGTGGCAACGTAGCTGGTTACTGTCAAATGTAAAGTGCCCGTTTTAGAGGTTATTACGCTATTACATCACGAGATATCCGGCAAACTGCCTTATTTTAAATCCACTTTGATTTTAAGCATATTTATTTTACAATAAAACCAATAATAGCCGGTAAAATTACCTTGAAATTATATTTATAACATATTGGAGAATCATACACTATAATGCTATATTACTAATTTTGTAGTTTTCATTATTGTCTACTAGCCCATTGCTCGATGAATGCAATGGTGGATGAATCGATTATTTTCTCAGTTTCGAAGTTGGAATGCTTGATCAACGAACACGACAAAGTATAAAACATTAACATATATTAAAATCTGAGAGGGCTGAGCCCCTCACTCTTTCCAAATTTACTACAGCAAAGGCATTTTTCGCGCTCAATTTTCTGGATGCGGAGCGGTATTGACAGACACACAATAAAATGCTTACTGGATTAGGATATATTGCGTCAATTCCATTTAACGATTAACTTCTTAATTAACTGATTAAATTCGTCCATCTCTTTCTGGAATAATTATGGCTACCCTCAAATTTTATTCACGATACTCCCTTTGTCGTGTCGTTGTATTTTGCAATTTTGTTGAAATGTCAAAAATGTCACTTTTCATACGTTCGTGCCGGGCCGAATTTTCTATTTGCCCTATGAAATTTACGATGCGGTTCAACTAGAACTCTTCCTCTTTCCATCGCGACATCGTACGGTCGTTCCGCTGGTGTATTTCGAGAAATATGAACATTTTAAGATTGCATGTTTATGCACTTTTTTCAGCTCCAAAACGCTACTTTTTTTTTCACGGTTTTTCGTTTATATCTCTGAAACGGCTGCAGCTAGCTCAAAAATAAATTATCACGTGGGTCCAGATAATTTCTTGAGGAATCACCCAGTTCCATCGGAATTGTCCTAAATACTTTCGTTTCGGAGAAATCGACCCAAATGTGTGGCGAAACACGACGCAAAATGGTACATTTTTCGCTTAAAACCTCCATAACTCCTAAACGGTGGCTCCCAGGCCAAAAAACTTCGCCCTAACGAATTCAATTATCTAAAAGTCTTTCTTTTTTTAATTGTCCTGCTTCAAGAATTAATTAACTGTGAACGGCCAAAGAGGAGGCTTTCTTAATTTCTTTTTCATCCCGTCCGTGCCTACGTCATAGCTAAATATCGAAACGTCCAATCTGATTCGTCCACTGCTGTCAATCTGCGAGACGATAAAAAGTCACATACAGGGCGATTTGTCTCAATTGACATTTGTTTCGTGTTTTTGTGCAATGCAGATTGAAACCAAGGACAATTGTACAAACTGTCGATCTGCATAAGCGCCCTCAATTTTAGAGATATCGACTTCATATTTGAAACGTAGGTGGAACTATTGAAGAAAGACGAAATTCGAGCGAATCAAAAATACACCTACGTCACAAAAAAGAAAATCTCTTACTACGCACAAACGGATAGTGATAATGACTTCATATTTGAAATGTAGGTGACACTATTGAAGAAGAAACAAAATTCGAGTGAATCAAAAATACATCTACGTCACAAAAATTAAAAATCCATACTACGCACGAATGGATCGAGATATTGATTTCATATTTGAAATGTAAGTAACGCTATTGAAGAAAAAACTAAATTCGAGTGAATGAAAAATACACATACGTCACAAAAAAGAAAATCTCTTACTACGCACAAACGGATAGTGATAATGACTTCATATTTGAAATGTAGGTGACACTATTGAAGAAGAAACGAAATTCGAGTGAATCAAAAATACACCTACGTCACAAAAAAGAAAAACCCATACTACGCACGAATGGATCGAGATATTGGCTTCATATTTGAAACGTAAGTAAGGCTATTGAAGAAAAAACTAAATTCGAGTGAACGAAAAATACACCTACGTCACAAAAAAGAAAAACCCACACTACGCACGAACGGATGGAGGTACTGACTTCATATTTGAAATAAAGGTGACACTATTGAATAAAAAACGTAATTCGAGTGAATCAAAAATACACCTACATCACAAAAAGGAAAACCCATACTACGCACGAACGGATGGAGCTACTGACTTCATATTTGAAATGTAGGTGACACTATTGAAGAAAAAACGTAATTCGAGTGAATCAAAAATACACCTACGTCACAACAAAGAAAATCTCTTACTACACACGAACGGATAGAGATAATGACTTCACATTTGAAATGTATGTGGCACTATTGAAAAAAAAAAAAACGAAATTCGAGGGAATCAAACATACACTTACGCCACAAAAGAGAAAAATTCTTACTACGGAGGAACGGATAGAGATACTGACTTCATACTTGAAATGTAGATGGCACTATTGAAGAAAAAACGAAATCCGTGTGAATCAAAAATACACCTACGTCACAAAATAGAAAAATTCTTACTACACATGAACGGACAGAAATACTAACTTCATATTTGAAATATATGTGGCACTATAGAAGAAAAACAAAATTCGGGTGAATCAAAAATACACATACGTCACAAAAAAATTAAAATTCTTATAACACACGAACGGATAGAGATAATGACTTCATATTTGAAATATACGTGGCACTATAGAAAAAAAAAAAACGAAATTCGAGTGAATCAAAAATACACCTATACGTCACAAAAGAGAAAAATTCTTACTACGCAGGAACGGGTAGAGATACTGACTTCATGTTAGAAATCTAGATGGCACTATTGAAGAAAAAACGAAATCCGAGTGAATCAAAGATACACCTACGTCACAAGAGATACTGACTTCATATTTGAAATATAGGTGGCACTATTGAAAAAAAAAAAAAAAATTCGAGTGATTCAAAAATACACCTACGTCACAAAAAAGAAATTCTTAATACGCACGAACGGGCACAGATACTGATTTCATATTTGAACTAAAGGTGGCATTATTGAGGAAAAAACGAAATTCGAGTGAATCAAAAATACACCTACGTCATAAAAAAGAAAAAAATTTACTACGCACGAACGGATAGAGATACTGCCTTCATATTTGAAATATAGGTGGCACTATTAAAAAAAAAACGAAATTCGAATGAATCAAAAATACACCTGTCACAAAAAAGAAAAATTCGTACTACACACCAACGGGTGGAGATACTGACTTCATATTTGAAATACAGGTGGCACTATTGAAAAACGAAATCCGAGTGGATGAAAAATACACTTACGTCCTGATGACGTCATAGAAATGAAAAATTCTTACAATTGACGAACGGCTTGAGATATCTTCTTCATATTTGAAACGCAAATGGTATTATTGAAAAAGAAAGAAATTCGCGTGAATAGAGAATACACCTACGTCACATGGCGTCACAAAATTGAAAAATTCTTACAACAGACGAACGGGAATAGATATCGATTTCATACTAGACACGTGAGTGGTATTATTGAAGTAAGACGGAATCTGAATGAGTGAAAAATGGAACTACGTCCTGATGACGTCACAAGAACGTAAAATTCTTATAACGGGCGAACCGGTGATGATATCGAAAAAATATTTGTACAAAATGAGTCAGGGAAAAATTTTTTTTCCAGAAAATTGTCAAAAATTAGAGAAAATATCAATTTTTAAAAAAAATGTAAAATCATTAAAAAATGTTAAATTTTCGGAAATATGTCAAATTTTAAAGAAATTTCAAATATAGGAAAAAAAAAACAAATTTTCATAAAACTTTAAATTGACTGAAACGTAAAATTGAGCGCGAAGCGCTCATTTGAGTGCGAAGCAGTCAAGCCCTCCGCAGGAGATAGAATGGGCTTTAGCCCATTCTAGTCAGGTTAATTATTAATTGACATTACAAGCACAGTAGAAACAAACTTGAAACAAATAATTTGTGTGTAATTATTTAGCAGAAGCATACTAAAAAGTAATTGCTGTTACCCATTTATAAAGTATATAAAATACTAAAAATTAATATTAAATATTTTATAAATAAATGCAAGCAATGACATATCAGAAATAACAGTAAACAAATCCATAGAAACAAATCTATAATTCTGTAATATAATCTATAATAAAATGGAAAACCAAATTTTTTATAGTAGTACATACTATATAGTGTGAGATGGAAATGAATCATCGAATCAGTCATTTGGTTAGATTAGAAGGCTATACTTACTACTACTAAAATTAGTACTACTAATATTAGTCGAATATTAAAACATCTTGATTAAAAATAATCGAATATTGAAATATCTCGATTATTCCCATCAATGAGTTCAATTTCCACTACCAGCATTATCTAACTACTAACAAAAACAAGCCTCAAACTGGCTATAACTTACGGCATCAATGTTGGAATTTCTTGGTAAATAAGCTGCAACATTTGATGATATTTTTCTTGCAGTAACTAGTAATTTTGACAAGGGAACTGGCTGCAACATTTCTTCAAGATCGTAAACTGGTTCTTGCGTGTAAGTAGGTCCGCCCCAGGGAGGACTTAAGAACACCACGTCAGCCTTCAAATGATCAGCTAATTGTAAAAAATCACCAACAATAAAGTTAATCTTATTAGCTACTCCATATACTTGAGCATTATTCCGTGCCATTTCAATCTTTCTAGAGTCGATATCGACAGCTATCACTGAAAAATAATTATGTTAAGTTATCACATGCTGATAATTTTCTTACCAAATATTACAAAAATCCAAGCGATAATATGGCTCGCTTTTAATGTGTTTTGATTACTCTGGAATCAATATTGCCACATTAAAAAAAATTGATTTTTATGTAATTTACCCATTTCTACCAAAAGTACTATATGGGTGGTGTTCATCTTGATCCTTGTCATACCATAGAAATAATGTGTATTGGTTATACCCAAGATTTGTAGACTATAAGGTTTCCTCATATTCTGCTCTTAGGCGAGACGTGAGTGCGGCGAAGAAAAGTCAGACTATTTTTCTTCTAATGTGCAGTAGCGACTGCTATCTCACTCTAGAAGGACGGTCCGTACTGTGCCAAAATATAGTCTGAAGTATACTATGATCTGTAGTGTTACATTCTACAACTTATCCTGATTATCACCATGTAAAACGGAGATTCAAAATGCGAGGATAATTACCGCCGACCTCAAGCGGGTCATTGCGAGCCCATTCCAGTTATACGAAGTTACGAGTTCTTTGCTTAATTAATATTATCAAATTCTTACAATATTTTGAATCCGGTCCTGCTTCTGGTGTGATTTAACACTAGCTACTCATTGGATAATGATATTTCTTGATAGGGAACATGAGTTAATAGGTGACAAGCACATGATGTCACAGTTTGAGCTTGGAGGTAAAACAAATATAACCTTGCTATTTGTTGTTTATGTTTACATATGAAAAGATTGGCTTCATATGTTATATTTTGACTAAATTCGTGGTAGTGCTAAATTTGAAATTAATCATATTACTTTTTTTGACACGAATATAATATATAAATATGTTTATTACTGAAAAAAATTTAGTCTTACATCTCGTGCTGCATTTTGCAACAACAGTTGACAACTCAAAAAGAAACCATTATTATTATCACTTAATGAATTATATTTTACCGACAATATAAAACTGTTCACACCTTAAATACAGTTTATTTACATAAAAATGCCGTCAGCAATAAGTTGTTTTTCATCTAGGGTGCGTGTCATCTATAGGCAACCTTATAGTCTACAAATCTTGGGTTTCCTTTCTTAGTTATATTTTAATATTCCTACATTCCCGCATAGTTTATGATGTAGTGTCACAACATAAATAATGCATATGGATCAAAAGTTTTCATTTAGGCAGATCATAAACTTGTTTCACATTTATCAGGTAGTTAGTAGAATAATGTGTCAACAACATTGAATATACAAAACAAAAAAAAAAAACTACCCACCTCTGTTACACGTCAACGCGAACTGAATTGTATTGCCACCTGCTCCACAAAAAGCATCCACAATTACGTTACACTTACATCTTTCAGCTGCACGTTTTGCAATCCGTTCTGGAGTCACCGAATACCAACTCTCTAGAGAGGTAACAAAAAACATCAGTTAAATTAGGCAGAACCAATGAGTTAATATGAGAAGACACATATTTTAGTGGGACTGCTCCCTTTTCATCGACTAAGCCTTTGCTAATTTTAATTTTAATATTAGAAGGTAATTGGGAAGGAAGAAAAGGAATGATACTTTAATACAATTTAAATTTATTTGTTTTAACTAGTCTGTCACTACAGAAAAAAGCTAATACTATTCTATATCTTGAAAAATGCTCTTCTGTCTTAACTTTCAGCCAGGGTGTATTAAATAGGTGGTGCGACGACAACCTCACAGTGGCTTCATAAGTGCTTACTTTGTACATAATGTAATAGATGGCAGGACCAATAAGTTCTCTCATTACTTACGCATAGATAGATAATTTTATAGGTTCTGTGCATACGTGCATACAGTGATGCATACATTCCCGGCAGTTTGTTTTTGTTTAGTGAAACAAGAATCCAGTGACATCTGACATTAAGTAGCTAAATTAAAACATTGAAAGAATATATGCAACACTACATGCAACATTTCACCTGTCGCCACAGCTAACCTCAAAAATATTATATTTCTTAAGATTGACACGTATTACGCTATTATTAAAATTTCTGCCTCGTTCCTGTACTTTCAACCAAAATCGAGTTCAACGCAATGTGTATGAAGTTTTAAATAGTTTGTCACAATAAAATCAGACACTTTTTGCAGGTTAGGAATTTAATCTATAATTTTAGCAGTCTATTTTATTAATCAACAATATTGAAAAATTATTTGTGTGAATTTTTAAATATTTGCTTGGAGCCAGTATGGCTCCAAGCTAAAAATGCCTATACAAACATTAAAAATGAGAATAAACGAAAAAACCTTAAAATTTGGGGTTATGTTAGTTATACGATGCACATGCCCAGGTAATTGTAGGACCTTATTGCTCGCGCCATCTACTAAAGTAAATAGTAACCATGCACTTATGAAGCCATTATTATAATAGGAAAGTGCCGTACGTAGGACCACCTATTCAATACACCGTGCTTTCTGCTCAAAATTATATAAGTATCTTATTTGCAGTGTAATACAAATGTTTACATTTTTTGCACATTTCACTCAAACAACTAGGATATAAAATTCATTCTATTAAAAAAATAACACTACTGTGAGTCAATTTGATTTTTGTCAATATCATTTAATATTTTTCTTTCAGCTTATATATTTTTACGTGTGAGACATTTTGTAATAGAGTATTAAAAACCAGTCGCTGTCTGATCTTTTTGGCGCAGAGGTTTCTTTCATTAAAATTTTTAAATATTTTTACAGTGGCAAAAACCCAACAAACATAAGAAATCAATTTTATTGATGTAAAATTAATAATAATGAGTATTAATAACGTTGGAACAATGGGACAGACATTTTCTGGAAATTCAAGAAACTTTTTCAAACTTCGAGCCACTGTAATTTCAAAACAATCGAATGTAGAAAATTGTTTAAACAAAAGTTTTGGGAAATTTTATAGCCTACAATATTCAGAATAACTAATTACTACGTAGGAGCAACGAGGGCAATAATTACAAAAAGCTGTGAACAAATTTTCACCATTGTGAAAATCGTAAAATATTAACAATAGAGAAAAAGTTTAAAAAAAACCCATAGCTTTTTCATTACGATATCGGTAATACCTAATTTTAGAGTAGAACTAATAGGAAAGGAGATAATTGAGGTTAACCTATTTTGGCCGTCATTTTTTCAACATGGCGGTCATAACGGCAATGATATTTTTGTGGAAAACATTAATTATATTGGTAGATATTCTTTTAGAGAACAGAATATTTACTAGTGTAATATTTTATCGAACCCCTCTATACATTTCCTTAGATATGTAAGGAACAAAAACCAGATTGCAACCAACAGCTATTCTCTGGATTAATGTCCTGCCGAGCGCTGGATTATGAATTACAAACCTGGCCACTTTAAGTGCAATAACTATGTATTGTCATGAAAACGCTAAAGCTTCAATTGCAACAAACACCAGTCAAAAGATTTATTCCTACTCAAAAGAGCTCCAGACCTACCTTGAACTGACGAGAGCTAATAGCTCGATACGGCAGTCTGCAAATGGTGTGGAGTGGCTGACAGAGCTACTTTGAGCAGGAATAAGTGTTTGTTGCAATCGAAACTACAGCGTTTTATGGCAATACAAAGGTGTTGTACTATAATATGCAGTGCTCGGCGGGGCATTAGTCCGGAGAATAGCTGTTGGCTGCAGTCTGGTTTCTATCCCTTATATATTTAAGGAAATGTATAGAGGAGTTCGACAAAATATTACACTAGTGAATTAATTCCACGATTGTGGAAATCCCCCCAAATTATATAAAAAAAAAAATCTCTATAGGAATTATTCACAGGTCAAATGACAGACTGTCTGTGCTTTTACTCTCAAATGCCAAAGCAAAAGAATATGGTTTCATGAGTAGTGTGCTTTGGAAATAGAATGTACAATGAAGCCTAGCAGCAAAACTCCGTCAAAAATTCCTACTCGAGTTGTGATAAATCAAAAACTTGAGAGATTTTCACAAATACAAAAGTAAATATGAACAAAGTTAGATTGTAGAAATATTAAAAAAAGAAACAAAATAATTTACCTTCATCTAATTTGATACCTTGATCAAATTTACTGAACAATGAAAATCTCATACTCCAATATTTATGTAAATTAATATTTTCTTCAATTTCTATTGGAGGCTTCTCGGTCCTCTTTTTCTGCTTTGGAACAGATGTATTTTCATTTTTATGAAATTCGTTATGCGTCCCGGACAATCTAAAAATAACAGTAAGATCAGATTCACTGCAGAGATAACTTTTATGAACAAAGTTACTGTTCATAATTAATATACACACACACATATAGGTATGTAAAACTATAAATTAATATATTTATTTTACATTCAATTTGTATCACTGTGATTGCAGCTTATCAACTTTTCTTTTTTTTTATTATACTTTATCTCTTAATTCTTAGTACTTTTTTTTCTTATTAGACTTTATTTTTTTCTTATCCTGGTTATTTTTTATTTGTGAATAATTATTCAAGAATAAGTTGAAAAAGTAGGTTAAACAAATATGGATCTGTTACATCAGGCTTTGTATACCACAATAATTATTACAAGACTATAATTCTGTTTCTAACACATTTTCGCTTGTTATCTTAATAAAGACTTCGCGAATAATTATTCAACAATAAGTTGAAAAAGTAGGTTAAACAAATATGAATCTGTTACATCAGCCTTTGTACACCACAACAATTGTTACAAGACTATAATTCCGTTTCTAACACATTTTCGTATATTAGTTTAATAAAGACTTCGGACATTTCGTGTTTAGAAAATCATTTTCTTATTTATCAAATGATATCAAACTCCGAAAAATGTATGCCTCAGTTAATAACATTTACACATCATACTAATGATCTATTTAAGCGATTATCAACACATATATTTCTTATAAGGCAATTACAAAATAAACTTAGTACAATTATTTAAAGATATAGTCGAATAAACTCTAAGCTGGGGCGCCCAAAGGTTGCTTCATCCTATAAACTAAGAGAATAAGAGATACGCAACTAGTTCATCTCTATGTCACTGTGATAGCTTTATGCGCATCGCATATCAAATCGTACGTCGTGTTACCAACTCATACATACGTCACCTTAGAGTTTACCGGTCTATAGCTTACTTTTCAAGGTTCCATAGTGTAATGGTGTAAAGGACTATTCTGTGGGTAATACTTGACAAGCTCAGCAAGTCTTCATACTTCAGAAGAGAGTAATACACGGATTTTAATTAAAGTCAAGCATACGGATTCATGTAGACCTTTCTTCAAGGTATTATAGCATTACCTTCATGTTATATGTATTACTGTTTACCATATATTAAAAAAGAAAAGTAAATAGGATTCTATTCAAACTCAGGAAAGCATTCATAATTACTATACCAGAAAAAAGAAGAACTTGTCTAGGAAGTGTACGCCTGAGCAAGATGAAGAACTTTTATTAATTTTACCCCTTTGTACATCATTACATTGCAGTGGGTTAAGATAGAGGCCGTCAAAAAACACAATGTTTTTAACTAAAATTAATTTTTATCTGTAAAACGGATTCTCAAATGAAAAAAATGTATTCTTCATTTTTTTGTTCAGAATAATGTATAATGTATTGTTGTTATTGTTTTTACAACAAAATAATTATTTATTTAATAAGGCAAAAATTCCAATTCATACTTTTTTTCTAACGAAAAATCTTCAATAAAGACCTAAGTAAGCCATGAAAACAAAAATTTTGCAAGTGGCAATTCAATTATATAATTCTTTGCGTTTCTATGTAACCACCATCATTCTGAATACATTGCTCAATCCTTTTTCTTATATAGCGTATAACTTTTCTTATTTCAGCCGGAGTGATTTCCAACACATACCTGTCTAATTCTGATCACTAACTCTTCTTGGGTATGTGGTCTGCTCTTATACTCTTATTTTTTCAAATAAAAATTAAGTAGTGCCAGGCCCGGAGACCTAAGGGGCTCCATGAAAAGTGGGAGACACTGTATATGTAGAAGTTTTTCGTCTGATTTAATAAGTATGTTATACTACCTAATTTACTTTTATTTAGATGTTTTGTTTTCTTTGACTGTATACAGGGTGCGCCACTTAAAACTCCCCAGGCTTGTAACTTTCTTATTTTTGAAGTGATAATCATGTTGGGCACATCAAATTATAGACATTTTTGAAGCCTTTAAATTTGAAAAAATTTTTTAGAAAGGAAACTTAATTTCTTTGAATATTTTTTACCTCACCCTGTACATGAACCGTGTTAGTTTTCTTATAAGGTTTTAATTAGCTTCAATTTACGTTATTAAAATAAAAAATTTTAAAAAATAAAAATTTTGCAATTTCCTATTTAGTACATTTTAATATAGGTTTGTTTTTAAAAATATTTATTTCTTTTGCTTCTTGTTGCTATTTTGTTACGTTGAAAATTGTTTGTGATATGTCTTTTACAGATAAAGCATAAAATTATTATTTACATTCTTTTCAAAGTTATTTCAAAAAAAAAATCAGTTTGGAATCGGAAAGAGGGTTTTTAATTTTTTTCTCTAAAACCAAAAAGAATTTCGAACATGACGTAATAACATAAATTAAAGCTAATTAAAACCTTTATAAGAAAACATTAACGCAGTTCATGTACAGGGTGAGGTAAAAAGATATTCAAGGAAATTAAGTTTTCTTTCTCAACAATTTTTTCAAAAAATTTTTTTTTTAAATCACTCTGTACACATGTTTAAATGCCTTAAAATATATACAATTTGATGTGCCCAACATGGTCGTCGCTTAAAAAATAAGAAAGTTACAAGCCCGGAGAGTTTTAAGTGGCGCACCCTGTATACTACATTGTGTAAAAATTCGAAATATTTCCTATTGTATTCTATATTCTATTCTACAGATAATAAATACTTTACGTTTTTAATTGCAACTTCCTTATGGTTTCAGTTACCACGTTTTGTAACCTTCTAAAATTTCTAACTCTATGATATAGTTACGCAAATCACCTCTAACTAGAATGGCGCGGAGTTTATTGTTGGCGTTAATACCAGGGTAACAGATAAACAGAGCCGTACTTTGAATTTATCTGTCGATGTCGTGAAGGATGGGCAATGCGTCCACCCATGCATAAGATATTCCTATCTAGACGCAGAACCGAGTAAGATTTTTAATTAACCAGAAACGTCATTAAGTTTCTACCGAAAACACGATTTTTAAATCTTTAGTATTGTTTTGTTCATTCTAATACGCAAAAATTTGAAATACAGCTCTGTAGTACTTTTGTCAGCATGTAATAGTGCTGACTTTTATATTTTTTTGCCCTTTCTTATTCGCACTAAGCATTTGTAGACAACTATAGTCTAATAAATAACATCTGAGCCAATCAATTGATTCTTGATATAAGATAATTACTTCTTAACAAAATTGTAGAAAGCGAAGCAAAAACTGGAGTATGCTATGACTAGTTAGAGATTTGTGTAGCTTTCATTACTATCTATGAAGAAGGATATTATCCCAGTAAGAAGTTATGAAAAACTTATGTCAAACTTAGTACTGTAGATTTATTTTAATAAATTAATTGATAAGATAAATTCTATATTGGTATACATTGCTTAGCGTTTTTATTTCTTGGATGTTACGGGGTAAAGAATGTATTCATAAAACTAAATTATTAATTAAAACTTCCTATTAATTTAAAATGATTACCTTTTAGGTTTCCTTCTCTGATCAGCAACTGGTAATGCCAAATTGGCCAATTTCGGAGTTTTGGTACTATCTCTATTATTCCTTGGTTCTGGAAAAGATTGTTGCATTACAATATATAATTAATTTAACATATTTACTTTCTAGATGATTACGGAGTAAGACATTTATACATAAGAAAAAAATAAAATAATTACAGTGAGTTAAAGTAGTTGTTACTTTAAGTCATAAATTATTCTCTAGACATATATTACAGAAAATCATAGAAATGATTATTGTCCGCATTGAATATGCAATCTGTGCAACTTTGTGATATAATATTGCGCGATATGTCAAAATTTTCAGAAAAATGTGAACATTACGTAGGGTGAGAACCACCGCTATATCAACACTTTGTGGAAAAAATAAATTAACTAAACAAAGCTCACACAAAGCTCTCAAAGTTCAAATTGTAATTATTTTATTTATTCGAAAATATAGTTGTCACTCTCATGCACCAAAAAAATGTATCCAGCCAAATACCAAAAACGAACAATTTAAAAAAAATAGAATTAGAAGCTAGTATAGTAGCTGTGATTAAAAAAAAAACTTATATTAGTCCAGTAAACGAAAGGGTTGTAGAGGACATGGAGGAGGGGAGAATTCTCCTCTTCAGGAATGGTAGTTAGGAGATAAACAAACTAAAAGTCCCCGCCCCTAGCTTCGCCGCTTCAGGGGGGGAGGGGGGTGGAAAGAACCTTTCCACCATTTTTCGATTCTTCACTTATAACTCGGAAACGATGCGTCATATGGAAAAATGTAATCTACGCGAAATTAAACATAATTAAATTTCCAACAAGAATGTTTATATTAATTTTCTTCCTATGTGTTATAGTTTACGAGATGTTCAACCAGCCAAAATAGATAATTAATAAAATAAATTAATTAGGTACCTTGAATATTTCTATCAAAACGGTTTATCGTGGTCTTCTATTAAATCACAGTCACAAGACAATCTTTATTTTACAACACTCGACGTATTTACTAACGTAATATTTTGCCGAAATTTATACATTTCCTTAAACATACAGTGCGCCTCACTTAAAACGAAGACACCCTTATAACTTTTTTATTTTGTTTCTGATTTGAATCAAATTTCACTCAAGTATAGAACAAATTAGGATCTACTTATGACCAGAAAAACATTCGCCTGCTACAAAGGCCAAGCCAGCTGCGGTACCAAAATATGCTGAAAAAAATTAAAAATCATATTAGTGGGACTTGACGAATTTCCCATATTCAACACAAATTGTGGAAACCTTTGCCAGATGTGCTTATGTATGAGAAATTCTCCATCAATTACCAAATCAAATTTTGGTGTACGTTTGTGGCGCTGATCCGATAGAATTTATAACATTCAAAATGTTTTTATTTTTTTCTGCATATTTTGGTAGTGCAGATGGCTTTGCCTTTGTAGCAGGCGAATGTCTTTCTAGTCATAAGTAGATCCTAATTTGTTCTATACTTTTGTAAAATTTGATTCAAATCGGCAACAAAATAAAAAAGTTATAATAATGTCTTTATTTTAAGAGAGTCGCACTGTATATTTAAGGAAATGTATAGATTTCAACAAAATATTACATTGGTAAATACGTCGAGTGTTGTAAAAAAAGATTGTCCTGCGACTGTGATTCATTAGAAGACCACGGTAAACCGCTTTGATAGAAATATTCAAGGAACCTAATTAATTTATTTTATTAATTACCTATTTTGGCTGGCGAATGTCTCGTAAACTATGACACATAGGAAGAAAATGAATATAAACATTCTTATAGAAAATTTAGTTATGTTTAATTTTGCATAGATTACCTTTTTCCATACGACGCATCATTTCCGAGTCATAAGCGAAGAATCGAGAAAAGGAACCTTTTCACCCCGCTCTGAAGCGGCGAGGCTAGAGGTGGGGACTTTTAGTATGTTTACCTCCTAACTACTCCCAATACATTCCTGAAGAGGAAAATTTTCCCCTCCTTCTCTACAATCCCCTTTTGGGCATTCATTGTTTGAACTATATGTTCAAGATTTGAACCACGGATTTCCACATGGAAAGTCCTCACTGTAACCACCGGGCTAAGGCTGTAAAACATTTACGGCTTCGCTGAGTTATGGTAGAGAAAACAAAACACGAAATTTATAAATGAACAGATCATTGTGTGGGAAGGCCCTACGATGTCAATATCGAAAGAGCAAGAATGCCATTTTATCCACGTCATAAATTGCATAGTTCAAATCGAAAATTCGATCCAGCAGGAACGTACGAAAAATGGCTTTTCTGACGTTTCCCGAAACATGTTTGACTTTGTCTGAGTACTCTAGATGAGTAAGTAAAACATGAAAATCATCTCCACATATTCGCCTATGCCTTAGCCGGGAAAGGAGGACAGTGATGAATTGAACTGTCAATAGTGTCAAGAGGCACATGTCGTTTTGAGACATTGATACATTTTTTGATAAAAAAAATGGATTTTACAAAAAAGCCTGGGTGACCAAATGGTAGTTTTTTTATGAAGCTCTAAAAATTTTTCAAAAATTTCATTTAGTGTACATCTACAAAACCTACAATTTCACCAAGGCTGATTAAAAAGGATATATTTTTTTAGTAATTTTGGTTAATGTAAAAATAGAAATGTTCGTGATTTTCATTTTTCTGCAAAAAAAAAAACAAAACGGCAGATCAAATTTGGACCTATGCCGCTTTATTCATAATTAAAGACTTGATTTTTTGTTTGATCTGATGAACAGAAACTGAGATATTAAAGAAAAACGAAACAAAAACACATTTTTCAAAAGTAAAACTTCATTTTTAAGAAACCTTCACCTCCCAAATTCAACAAAAGTATACTGTAACTTCCTAGAAACATACAGATTGCATTTACAAAAAACTTCCCACCCAAACAATTGTTGAAAAAAGCAGTTTTATTTGACTACAAGTATAGTTCATTGCAGAAATATAATAAATACAAAAACTCTCAAGAGTACCACCAATTAGAAAAAGGAAAGAAGTGACAACATAATTTCCTTTATATCAAATAAAAATAATCATGATAAGTATAGCTTAATTTAAAACATATTTATGCTTCCATAAATTATTCGTAATGAAGTTATTTTAACATAAAACGTTGAGCTGCATTATCCAAAACATGTTTTCTAACCTTTTCATTTTTATTTATTACAAATCACTTTCTACACAATTCCGATGTCCATTCCATCAAACAACTGTTCAGTGATTTTATAGTATTTTTTATATTACTTATATCTCTGCAATGAACGTAATAATGCCACTCGCTAAACTTCGCATGTGTGAATTGAAATGTATGTTTATGCATTCTCTTTAATAAATGTTCGGTTTATTAAAAGCTAATATCAACATAATATGTAAACTACAGCAACATTAGTTACCTGAAATTGCGATTTCAGCCATGAACTTTCCATAGTTTTTATGTAAGATTTCTTCTTCATAACGCATCCTCAAAAGAAAATCCCTCTGATTTTGTTGGAACATTTTCAATTCCTCGGAATTAAATTGTAGATAGAGCTTACAGAAGAAATATTGTCGAATCTTGAACTACTATCACTTAATCCAAAGAAGTAAAAGTCACACGAGTAATATTTGTCACGTAATCAACAGCTCTTAGAGAACTACTTACAGGAATGCCACTTGCAAAGCCTTACTAAGGCTATTTCAGTAACAAAAGCAATTCCAGTTGATAGAAAGTTCAATGCAGTTGTTCTTCGCTACCAGATTAGAGTATGCAATAAAATACTATCAAAATCACTGTCTCTCCATTGGCTGTATTCAAGTTTATCATCTTTATTCTCTGGTTCAACACTTTCTTCAACACAATTTTGCACTTCTTTCTTTGTTACCAAATGAAAGTTTTTCAGGTTTAGGTTAAATGTGACTACACCCAGAAGCCTAAAACCAGATTTATGCTGTAAGAGTTCCTTCGCATATATTTATACTGTATTCTACCTACCTACATTTTGGGTTTATTACTACCAAGAGGTATTCATTCAATTAATTTCATCTAAATGTTATTATGCAAAAGATTATTCAAATTTCAGAAAATTACTACCTGGATTATTTTTTTATCTTATACCTATTTACTAGGTATATTGCTTAGATAATTTATTCTAATTTCATAGAAATACTACCTTCAATTTAAGTGTGATAGATTATAATATTCAATTTTTGTTGTCTTATGATGTAACTGATTTGTTACTTTATATAAAATATTGCAAAAATATTCAACGTGAGTCGACCTTACGTATAAATTTTTTACCATTAATATTGAAATGTTCAGATCCTTTTAATGTCCTTCTCCATTTACAAGTTAGTGAATACTTTTGTCCTGATTTTGATAAATTGATTAAATATGAATATGCTTCTTGGCCAGAGGTATAAATAAAAACTTTTATTATATAATAGTACAGTAACTAGAGGTTTTAACTTCGGAATAATATAATATTGAACGGATTTCGTTCATTTTTGGCAGTATAATAGTAAATGCTTCACAGAAAAGTTTCTATACTGTGCGGGGGCTTGCTAATTTATAGGGGGTGAATGCCACCCCCTCTCAGGGGGTGGCACTTAAAAAATATATATATATTTATTGGAGCTGAAACAGAATCAAATTTTAAGAAGAAAAAGTTCTATGCAATTCTTCACATAAATTGATAGTTTTTAAGTTATAACGACTTCAAAATTGCGATTTTAGCTTAAAAAAAAAGGTATTTCCAAATGGCTTTCGTCAAGTATCTCAAAAAGTATTCCTTTATCGAAAAAATGTTATAGACCAATTACAGAAAGTACAAACTGGGAATTAATTATATTTTTTGTTTATTGATGTAGGATTAATAATTTCGGAGATATTTAAGTTTATATTTGGTATCCAAGTGTTTCGAAATTACCTTTAAAGTTTAAAATGCATTTTTTTCTAAAGCAAGTGCTTTAAATGCGCAAAAAAATTTGAGCATCTAGGTAATGCTACATCTTAACGAAAAACTGTATTTGAGATAATTTTTTTAAATTACTGGCTAATTAGAGTAACAAAATGGCGACCTTTTTGTATAAAAAAATATAAATACGCACATTTTTCCGTCATAACTTCTTTATTTCTGATGCTACAGGAACGAGTAAGAAATAATTTGAAAGCGCAATTAATTGACTTTAATTTCATTTCTTAGCATGCATGACGTAAGTGTCACAATTTCTGAGATATTTAACAATATTTAACATTTAAACTGCATTTTTCGTCTTATAAATGTTCGGACTCCATTTGTAAACTTTCATATCTCCGAAACTATTAAATCTATGTAAATAAATAAACAAGCGAAATTCATTATCAGTTTATGAGTTTTATTTTTGGTCTCTACCCATTTTTCAATAAAACTAATATTTGGAAAAGGAAAAAAAAATTACGTTTTATCGAAAATACCTTTACAGTTTAAACGGCATTTTCTTCTAAAGCAAGTCTTCTACAAACCAAAAAATTTGAGCATCTAGTCATGCTATATATTAATGAGAAACAGTGTTTGAAAATCTTTTTTTTTTTAATTACTGGCTAATTACAGTAACAAAATGGCGGCGTTGTTATTAAGAAAATGTGTAGACGCACATTGCTTCGGTCAAAACTTCTTTGTTTCTTATGCTACAGAAACAAATAAAAAAATAGTTGAAAACTCAATTAATAACCTATTATTCTATCTATTAGCATCCTTGACGTAGGTGTCACAGTTTCCGAGATATTTAACTCTCACTCTAAATAATTATCTTATGAACACTTGAATGCCAAATGTAAATTTAAATATCTCCGAAATTATTAATCCTACATCAATAAACAAGAAATATAATTAATTCCCAGTTTGCACTTTCTGTAATTGGTCTGTAACATTTTTTTGATAAAGTAATACTTTTCGAGATACTTGACGAAAGCCGTTTGGACATACCTTTTTTTTTAAAGCTAAAATCGCAATTTTGAAATCATTATAACTTAAAAACTATCAATTTATGTGAAAAATTGCATAGAACCTTTTCTTCTTAACATTTGATTCTACTTCAGCTCCAATAAATATATATTTCTTTTAAGTGCCACCCCCTATAAATTAGCAAGCCCCGCACTATAGAGAAACTTTTCTGTGAAGCATTTACTATTATACTGCCAAAAATGAACGAAATCCGTTCAATATGACATTATTCCGAAATTTACCTCAGGTACTGTACTATAACATAATCATCTTGAGTTGAGAAATAAAAGTAGTCAGAAAGGGTCAGAAAATCAACCATAAATCTGAAAGCAGCTCAGATAGTTGTGGGAGGCTTACATATATTTTTGTTCTCAATATGTTCTGCTCTTAGTAGAGTTTTTGCATTACAAAGAAAAGCTGTTAGAATATTAAGTGGTCTCAGCTATAGAGATTCCTGTGTAGACAGTTATATTCAAAAGCGAATACTTACAGTTCCATCTATATATATTTTGCAATGTCTCACACATGTAAAGCAAAATTTAAATAATTATAATTCCCACATCGAAATACACGTAATAGAACAAATATATATATCGATTATCACAGGTTAACAAGATCAAAAGCGGGAATAACTTATTACGGTCCTAAGATGTTTAATCTTTTGCCTCCTACCGTGAAGGAATTGTCACAAATAAAGATTAAAACTGTTATGAAAAATTATTTAATTGATAAGTGTTTTTATTCTATTGATGATTATTTTAATAACAATTTTAGTAATATATGTATTTAAACATGTTTTTAATTTGTATTGTATAAATTTATAATGGTTTTTTTTAATCTGTCCTGTATTGACTTGTGTAAACCAATGGTAATAGCACCAATAAACTTACTTACTTAGTTCTTCGACATTTTGTTTTCAATTTGTTCTGTTCCCGCTTTACGATCTAAGATTTGCTACCAGCAGAAATGTTTCGCTCTCAATTGTATTCCTGCTGATTATGTTACTATTTCATTTTGTTCTCACTTTCGTTCTGCTCTTTATTTTCTTCTCGAGAGGTACAAAGTACCGCCGAAGTTTGGTGTTTTTGTGTTATCGACGGGTTTAAGTAAATATCTCTTATAACTGCTTGTAGTTGTAGAGTTCACTAGCATAGGGTCAATGTCTTTTCGATTTATTTTGCTATTTTTGTAGTGTGATTTGATTAAAACCAAAAAGTCACTTCTACCCTCTCCAGCTTTGCTGTCAATAGTGTCAATCCCAAGTCTGATAAAGGGGGAGGGAAAGTGATATGGTTGTACCGTGTTACGTCAGATTGGTTAAGTCATTAGTGGCACATTTCTACAAAAAAATAAGGTAATTTTTCTGGTCACATTTTTATGAATTTTCATTTTTTTAAGTCCTTGGTGAGGACAACCTACTGATAAATTTTCCGCATGTCGTGCTAAATCACCCTGTATATTATTTTTTATTAATGTCATACTTAACCCTTTAAGGACGGTTGCCGTATATTAACGGCTTTCCTGACTTTGTCCCACCGCCGACTGCCGTATATATACGTTAAAGGTTATTTTTGCTCTCGGGACGGCTGCCGTTTAAATGCACTTAACTTTAAAAATTGCAACCTCGAGGAACAGTTGCCGTAGTTAAGCGGCTCATTTAACCTTCTTCACCAGACGAATGCCTTATAAAAACGGCACTTCTGCGCGACCAGATGCCGTACATAAATGGCGCATGTATTTTCGGAATGTTCAATAAAACTTTGTTTACTTTGTGTTTGTTTTTGACAATTAATAAAAGTAATATAATAAATGAAACTTATAAAATGCCATTTAAATATGGCACTAAATGCATTCGCACTTACAAAAAAGACGCCGTATATATATATACGGCAACCGTCCCTACGCCACTCAAAATGGAGCCGTCTGGTATTTAGATTGGTAAAATAAGGAGCCGTACTTAAAGGGTTAACTATGCATTGTCTAACTCTCATTGAGTGTAACCAGGTCCGACGAGAGGGGGTGGGAAAGGGGGCCTGGGCCCGGACTTGTTTGAAGGGTGATGAAAGACCAGTAGGTGCTCTGAATATTTGGTAAAATCACTAGTCGCTGCATCACTATTTACAACCGTGAACATTTCTTCTTTACAAAATAAAAAAAATTTGCTTTATTTTAAGATTATTTGTTATTGTTAAAGCTGGCGAAGTGTTACGCACACACGTGCGAAATATAAAGCAAAAATTTAACCAGAAAAGCTGTCCAAAGTATTTGGAGGATGTAGTGTGAAATAATAACTTCTCGATGAAATTAACTAATTTAATCTTACTTGTATACAATTAATCGAATTAAAACCTAATTAATTTTGATACAGAAATAAGGATGTATGAACACAATTTTTGATTATAGACCTAACCATAACTTAATTTTAAATGTTAAAATCTGTAAAAAATATTATTTTTCCTTAATGAGATCGTTATAGTATGCAGTAATTCCTATTAACTTTTTATTAATGAAATCCTGCTCAATTTCCACTTGACCGCTTGGGCCTGCTTCCTTTGCCAACTGAAAAAAATAATTTAGAAAATGTTATATTATATACACATAATGGAATTTATATCCAGAAAAATTCAATATTTTTCTAGAAACTACAAAAATTTACAATAGGCTTGTTGCATGTGCCGTATATTTTAAATTAATTTATATATATTAATATGGTGTTACTAAACATTAGCAATTATCAAATCTGTTTTCATAATTTCTAACTGGAAAGTATTTAAATCACTGACTAATACCCGGGAAAAGGGGCGAATCTGAGAAGACACTCACATTGGACGTCACGTCATGTAACAGGTAACAGTGACAACAGTGTATCTCTGCGAGTGCGATGATTCGGACATATAGTGGAGCGAAATCGACCTAGGAATGTGTCGTTTATTTGTTTTTGCGTAGAACCAGAGGAGACCTTGTAGATCTTGTAGAGTAGGTTATCTGGGACCTGTAATAGGCAATTCGGTGTTTTCACAAATTTTAAAATCTCATTGACTGTGAAGGTAATACTTAATTATAACTAAAAACATTTGAATTTCCACAACCAGTTGAGTAATATCCAAGAAAAAGTATTTTTAAGTCTGAATTAAAATTTTACCGTCCAAAACACTAAGCTATATTGTTGACATCATCGGTCATAAACACCTAACCCCAAAAATACATATCTTTTAAAAATTTCCGAGTAATATGTCACTATTAAGAAAATTTCCGCTTGGTTCTAGTACTTTCAACTAAAATCTTGTTCAATGTAATGTTCATAAAGTTTTAAATATCTTCTCCCAATAAAATAAGGGCGATTTTCGTAGGTTGGAAATCTAACCTATAATTAACAGCCCATTTTTAGTAATCAACAATATTGAGACATCTTTTACGTCAATTTTTAAATGTTTGCTTGGAGCCATACTGGTTTCAAATGAGATACAATCATTAAAAATGACAATAAACTTAAAAAACCTAAAAGTTGAGGTTATGTTAATGCAACCGATGATGTCACAGCCCGTTTTGTATAACACCCGTTCAGTCATTCAGTTTTGTTATTTATTTGTCGAAATTTTAAATTGATAGATAAAAGAATGGTGTTTAAATATTGGTAAGTCTTTTAATGTATGGAGTACTTCATTTTAATAATATCAAAAAAGCAAATTTACATACAGTGAAAACACCTAATTACAATATTTTTTTGTGGTACAGGGCTGTTTTATTTCGAAAAAACTTCAGAAATTAATTGTTTAAAGGATTCGTGTTTTTTTAAATTTACATTGCCATATCTTGAAATCTAATTGAGCTATCGATCTGATTTCTTTTTTTATAAACTTCTGTATCTTGGCTTCAATCGCCTCGCTTTGCAGCGTATATGAAAATTTTTAAAAATTAAAAAGTTTGTCGTTTAGTGAAAATATGAGTTCAATTTTAGCGAAGTAATAAGTCGTGTAATAAGTTCATTGTTGTTTAAAGAAAATAATAAACAATAATCAATAGAAACAAAAAGGCCAAGTTCTTTTTTAAATAAAAAATATCTACCACAAAAATATATCGTAAATAGCCATTTCTTATGTAGAATTATTCACTTTATAAAAACTATAATGTCTGGTCTGGTTCTACGCTGATTTTTTTTCCCTCGAGAATGGAGAGATTTTTATGGCCTATTTCGCTCCACTATGAAGTTATTACAAGGGCAACATCCATGAATGGAATTAATTTAAAATGTACGCTAGTGTTGTTGCTGTGGTCTGTTATATGGCGTCTCGCGTTGTTTGCGCACCTAACGGATTTATTCAAACTTTAATGTTGAATATCGTCTGTAAAAGAAAAAATAAGAAAAAATACTTTATCTACTCTTATTAGGTTATATACTAATTAATGAACTCCTTTTGAACAATTAATAGCATCCATAAACAAATAGTGTGAGTTATAATGAGTGCGTTATTATAAATCACTAGGTACAGAGCCAATCACCTTTATCTTCATGTCTAGCCTGTCCAATCGACGTAACGCATGTCACACAAAGGTGGCTCTGACCGAGAGAAATTCTTTTCTGATAGGGTTAAATAGAACGGTCCATTATTATTGAGGAGAGGAAGGTGATTTATCATGTTTGAATAGTTTCGACGTTTTCAAATCAAGTTAAGCAATAATTGTGTCAAAAATGATAAGGCGTGGGTACTGAGATCTTGATAAATTTTTCTTTTCAAATTTCTCCCCACCGCTCATCAATTATTAAGCGTGGGGGCCCATTGGTTTCCGAGGGGCCTGTAGTGGAGGCCCGCCAGAGATTTTGGCAAATTTTTTTTTTCAAATTTCTTTAAAAAAAAAGGGCGTTTTCTTTATTTTAACGTTGAGTCCATCAGGTGGCACTAAGCGTGTTGCTATCTCTTTTATGTTGTAAGAAAGGGAAAGCTTATGTTTTGATTGAAATAAAGAAAACGCCAAAAGCTTATTGTATGTTCAAACTGTTCTTAATATTACCTTTTTATAATCTGCCATTTTGTTCTCTAATAGAAAATTGAATTCGTTTCATCAAGCTTGTAGAGAATAGGTGAGTTCACATAACTGCGAAATTGTGGATTTATTTCTGCGGAATTATTGTGATTGGTGGAAATTATGCATTTTGAATAATTTCCACCAATCACATTAACTTCGCAGAAATAAATCCGCAATTTCGCAGTTATGTGAACTCACCCAATCTCCTTCTGCTTATAAATCTAGTATTGTTTCTTGACACAGATTATGGTTTCCACGTAAAATGTTGAATATTTGACATATATTTTGATCTGTGTCTTTCAGTTATGAAGAAGCATGGGCATGGAAAAGTTTCAATTGAAAAATCACGCATTTTGTCTTTTGTAAGAAATGTTGCGACTTCTCAGGACATTTTAATTCAATTCACTTGCTTATCTGGCCAGTCTGGCCTTATGTATAAGTAAACTCCAGTTCTTCAAGTCAACAAAATTGGACCAGCTAATTGGCTCCGAAGTATAATAAAATGTATGCACTTTCCCACAAAACTGTAAGTCTTATGGAAGAAGAACATGAAATGCTCTATTATTGCTTTAAAATACATGGCGTTTAATTTACCTATATCTGTGTCTGATTTAAACGTATGATATAAGACATATACCTACTGTAGACTCTTTCAAGGCAATACATATTATGAGGTTTTTTAGATCTTTATTTGTTTACCAAAAGAACTGTTTTAATCTGTTTGCTACATCTATTAGTTCTAAAAATAAATGTTAGACATTTTATATTTGTAAAGAAATTACAATCTTTAGACTATCCGCGCAGTATGTCGGTTAGTGATTTTGGCATCACGGACTGGCGCTGACGTCGTAACTGCCGATGGATATTATGAATGAACTATAGCATTTGGTGTTTGTACTTTTGTGTTGTTCACTGTGTTCCATTATTGTACATTTGTTTAAAATAACACCTAATAGGTAAGTAATTTTACCATGACAACACTAAACGTAATCATTTTATTATTGTAAAAATGTTTGTAAGCAAATGGATCATGTGTCAGAGAAAAATGGGCGATGTTGTATAAAACTTCCATTGGCATTACAATGAAGTCAAACTAAGCATCAAAAAAGGTGAATATGGAATTGTGATAAGCAGTGATTTTATTGTTTTTAAGTAAGTAAACCGAGATGGCATTATAAGGCCAAATTTTCATAATAGAATTAATAATTATTTCAAGTCTGTGGTCCATATTAAAGGATTATTACTTCTTATATTTCTTGGAATTCAAACAGGTAGCCCTAGGCAGATTATCCTCTCCATTGAGAGAAGTATAAATGTTAATTAATAATGCAAAACCTATGATGGGTAATAAATACATATCTGTATAGCGTGTCCCAAAACTCTGAATATAGTGGAATAACTGGAAAAGGGCATTTTAGACGCAAATTTTATATAAAATTAGAAGTTTTAGAAAAATGCAATGAAGGTGAATACTCATTTGATCTTTGATTAAGGAGTTCCATTTCACGGGAAGTTCAATTTGAAATCTTTAAATGGAAACCAATGTTTTTTATTACTGTGAAATCTTGGAAATTATTAGCAGCAGTTTCTGCTGTCGATTATCTTGCATATTTCACTATCAATATCAGAAAATATAACAAAGAGTAGCAGAAATGCCTTTTTTACGAATGGGTAGTTGCCTACGGCACAGAAGACTAAACAATCAGAATGGAAACTGGCGGCATATCCTTTGTACAATTTAACTCCAGAATCGCGTATCTTGCTGGAATAGATATCAGGGGCGTATTTTGTAATGTTGTAGTCAGGGTCGCAATTAGGAGTTTATAATTTAATTTTGCACAAATCTTCAACTTTAATCAAATTTTCAAAATCACTCTTTCTGAATTGTCTAAAAGTTGTCTTGGTTTGACATAATGCTAAACTTGTCATTTTGTTGATTTTTTTAATCTATTTTCAAAATTACAAAGTATGTAACTACTAAATTATTATACAAATCAGATTTCTTTGTACATCTGGCAACTCTGTATTGAATACCAGATTATTTGTTGTTCTCAATCTACCAAATGTGGCATCGCTGTATTCTATTCCAGGAACATATGGGGATTCGATGCACGCTTAGAAATGCGCGAACCTTCCCCCTCCCTGAAAGATTCCATTCTGATTGTTTAGTCTTCTGTGCCTACGGCTCAAGCTACAAGGCTCACAAGTGAAAAAAAAACACCATTTAGTCAGTTGCATTAATTATTTTTTATCACCATTCAAAATTTGATAAAAAGGATATTTAAAAAATATAACTAATCATTTTTCTCTTGCCTTATTTATATTATCGCTCTGGTGAAGTTTAGCCATAGCTAATTAATCACTCGACCAGGACACACAGACCCAACACAACAACCGTTCCCTGCGACATTGTCATCTGCCGCAGATGAGATTCTGACTCAGAAGAGATAACGGTGACTAGCTATATTGTCTCATTCAACAGCTCACTATTACCATCTCAATAGCACACTAAAAAAGCCACTAAACACCCATACCGTAGCCAGGACTCCGTGGTCTCAAGCCTAACGCGTAAGCACTGAGCCAGATTTCATTTGATCTTTAAAAATGTACTGACACAATAAGTTTTGTTTTCTAAGCAAACAAATATCAATATTAAGATTTTTTTTTTAAGACTGTCAAATAAAATTTCTCAATTTCAATCAACGATAATAGTCTTTTGAACCTCACAAATTGGAAAAAAGCTATTTTAAGTTATGTTGATAAAAAAACATACAGGGTGTAATCAGTTTCATATCATTAAAAAAAATTTGTGGTGGGGAACGACTAAACGAACAAAAAACCTTATATAACATGGGGTCTAAAACCCATAGTTTTAGAAAAAAAAAAAAAACAAAAATTTCGAAAATTTTCAATAATATTGTTTGAGAACTGCTGGAATGTTGGGATAGGTGTATGTTGGCGCCTCTGACCATCAAATACGCTAATAAGGCTCTTTCAAAGTGTCGCGCTCCTTTGTTAGAGACCGCGCGTCGGCGAGGACACAAGTTGATAATCACACTTTTTTATGGTTTTTTAAAAGTAGGTAAGGTAAGGTCTTTAGTGGTGCGGTAAAAGTGAAAGACGTCACCGTTTTCTAAGTGCTTAGTAGATCTGAAGAAAACTATACTCTCCCTTGTGCAATATTTTAGTTTCTGTGGGCACTCCGTTAAGTACACACGTCGAACCATTTACATTTTTATAACTAGTTCCGTTGAGGCGGTCATCAAAGGTGCCGCCCTTCTTTGCTTTGAAACTGCAGGCCGCCGCGTGCGCACGAGAACTACACGCCCATTGACCCAGAAAGCCAGTGGTTCTCAAATGCTTCCTACCCCAATATTAAAATTGTTGACCTAGGTCAGTTTTTTTCAAAGTGCCTCTAGAGGAAAAAGTCATAAAGGTTTTTTGTTTGTCTAGTCGGTCCCCATTGCCAGTTTTTTTTTAATGACATGAAACTAATTACACCCTGTATATTAACTGGAACATTACCAGATAACCTTAAAATTGTGAAAAACACAATAATTCCCAAAAAGGGAAGAACACAGTTATTTAAAACTATAGATCAACCTCAGTACTCCCCTTGCCTAAAAAAATGCAAGTTATAGGATACATCAATGAGTTTTTACTCTCGGTTTAATAACATCCCTTTTTAAGAAGTATAGAATACATGTGAAATTGATATTAACTGCACTTTCCGAGTTTTACAAACACAGACATACTCTGAAATTGTCAAATATGTTGTGATGTTCTTTAATTGTAACGACTGTAACAAAACAATATTTGTAAACACAACATGGTGCAAAAAGAGCGAAAATTAAAGATAAATCATATTTGTTTTGACTGTCTCTAGTTCGAACTCATTAGAGTATACTGAAAAAAAAAAAAAACTTGACGCAAACATAAAAACACCACACATACTAGACAATTTCCAAATTCAAAGCCAAGGCTGCCCAGGTAGTCGACCAGCACTGTCTAACTAATAACTACTAACAAAAACAAGTTTCAAACTGATTATATAACTTACGGCATAAGTGTTGGAGTTTTTTGGTAAGAAAGCGGCAACATTTGACGATATTTTTCTTGCTGCAACGAGTAGATTTGACAAAGGAACTGGTTGCAACATTTCTTCAAGATCGTAAACAGATTCATGTGCGTATGTAGGTCCTCCCCAGGGTGGACTTAAAAACACCACGTCAGCCTTCAAGTTATCCGCTAATTGTAAAAAATCACCAATAATAAAATCAATCTTATTATCTACCCCATATACTTGAGCATTATTCCGTGCCATTTCAATTTTTCTAGGGTCGATATCGATGGCTATAACTAAAAAATAATTCATGTTATCACACGTAGATTATTTTCTCATACAGACAAGTATAAATTTCTTTTACAATTATTTCAATAGCAAAATTTAGGCAAGCAATATAGGTGAAAATATGGCTTGATTTTATCACTTGATTCCCTAGAATCAATATTGCCATATACAAAAAAAAAACAACTGATCTTTGAAGCAACTTGCCAATTTCAACCGAACGCACAATAGGCGATGTTCATCTCGACGCGTGCTCTAGAAATAACTTGTATTGATCATATAATTTTTTTTCTTAATTATATTCTCATATTTCTACATAGTTTGTAATGTAGTGTCATTATATAAATGAAGTAATGGATTAAGAGTTGCCATATATCAGTATAGACCTGTTTTACATTTACTAGATGATTAATGCCATCAAAAAAACCAAAGATAAATATTACCCATTGAATACACAAAAAAAAGAAAAAAAATAGTACCCACCTCTACTACACGTCAAGGCGAACTGAATTGTATTGCCACCTGCTCCACAAAAAGCATCAACGATTACATTACACTTACATCTTTCAGCTGCATGCTTTGCAACCTGTTCTGGAGTTACAGAATACCAACTTTCTAGAAAGATAATAAAACTACAGTTAAAAGAATGTTACACAACATTGGAAGTGTGACTCTGTCTCTGTTTTCCACAAATACTAAAACATTTGAACGCCACACTCAAATACTATTGTTCTACGTGTGCTTAGGTAGAAATAACCTAAACCTAAAATTCAGTGAGAAATAACAGAGTTATTTTACCTTCATCTAATTTGATTCCTTGGTCAAATTTACTGAACAATGAAAATCTCTTATTCCAGTACTTCCGCAATTTCAGATTTTCCTTAATTTCTGGCGGAAAAGAAGGTTTCTTCTTTCTCTTTTTCCGCTTTGGCACAGCTGTATCCTCATTTTTATCATCTAATTTGGAAGGTGCGACAAACTCACTAGTTCCTATCTCATCGTCGCAGGAACTTAGTTTATTGTCCGAGCTATCAGATAATATACTGTGAAAACTTGACTAAAAATAAAACATTACTATTAGAGCAAAAAAACGTGAATAATTCCTACAGGGAGTTTTTTGTTTGTACGATGTAAGGGGGTTTCTGCAATCATTAATTAATAACGTTTTCCATAAAAATTCGTTGCCACCACGGCCGCCATGTTGAAAAAATGGCGGTCAAAAAATATCTCTATTGTTAGTGCTATCCTAAAATTTGGTATTACCAATATTGTAGATAATGAAAAAAGCTTTTATTTAAACTATTTCTCTCTATTGTTAATATTTTACAATTTGCAGCCGACTCTACTTTACTGATACAAAAAATTATTTGACAGACTTGGATGTCAGTGGAATCGATGAAGAAAACAAACGTTTATTTTTCACGTTAGTGACTATAATAACAGTGTTTTAATGGAAGCAAAAAAAGTTACTGGAGCCAACCACAGAAAAATATGTTAGCGGAGTTAATAAAAGAAGATCCAAACATTTGGCCTGATAAATTCTCTGCTGAGTTTACATGCAAAGATGCAGTGTTAAAAATACAGTAATTTCATTAAGATTAAATTATTTTTGTTTAAGTTTGTTGAAGTTGTAGCTTTTTATATTTTGTACAATATTGGTAATACCAAATACAATTTTAGGTTAGAACTAACAGGGAAGAAGACAAATGAGAAAAACCTATATTAACCGTCATTTCTCCATCATGGCGGCCATAGCTTCAACGATGTTTTTGTGGAGAAATTAATTAATGGCAACGCCATACAAACAAAAAATTCTTTGTAAGAATTATTCACAGGTTAAGTAATAGACTGACTGCACTATATTCCCTATTAGACTGGCGGTACATGACCAGACAGGTGCAACGTTTTTAAAATGCATGCCAATCATATATATGAATGAAATTACCATGAATATGCCAGAAACGCAAATTTTAGGCAGTCGTCGCATGCAGAAGGGTGTGCAAATCGATTTTTTTTGTTTTTTTTGTGTTTTTTTTTTAATTTTAAAATGGATGCCAATAGTGCCAAACGAAAAGCCTTGAAAAAAAAATCCAAAATCAAAATCACCCAAAATCAAGAACACCAAAAAATTTTACGATTTAATGTACGCATCAAAAGTTGTTTTGCGTGCGGAAACTGCATGCCAATGAATTTCCGCTGAATTCTTTTTCACGGCTTTTTATTTGGCACTATTGGCATCCATTTTAAAATAAAAAAAAACAAAAAAAAATCGATTTGCACACCCTTCTGCACGCGACGACTGCCTAAAATTTGCTTTTCTGGCATATTCATGGTAATTTCATTCATATATATGATTGGCATGCATTTTAAAAACGTTGCACCCGACTGGTTATGTACCGCCAGTCTATATTAAAAGTACATTTCAACGAACTAACCTCCTCAAAATTTTCAGTATCAGGCTGCTCGGTATCGGCTAAAGCATTACCATCGTCATCAAAATAAGTATGTTTCGGCCTCTTTGCTTCTGGTCGTATCTTCAAATGTCGGTTTTGCAGTCTAATATGTTTCATTTTATAGTCTACTTGACCGGTCATTGCCTCATTGGAACCTTCGTGAAATTCAATTCCCATCAAACTGAAGGCGGCCTTAATTCTATTTCTACCAGACTCAAAACTGTCAGATTTGCTAGAAAACCTAAAAATAATATCAGCGTGAGATCCAGGCTGGCAGTCTACTTCTTTGCCTCGCTATAATTTCTCCTCTAGACGAAAAACACATTGCGGTTTCTCTTTTCATAGATTTAGTATAAGAGAATCTAATTGTACTACTGAGTACTTCTGAAACACTTTTGACTGGCTTAAAAAAACAGTGACAGGTTACGGACTTCATTTGAAAAATAGATCTCAGGAAATTGGCTATAAAAAAGAAGACTCCCTTAGTAATTTTAGATCTGATATAATTCGCACGGGAGTGGGAGTAGGACTCAAATCTGAGTCCTGTTATTCCTACTTTTTGTCAATGATCTTCCTAATTTTATAAAAGACTACTCTATTGTAACATACTCTCATGATACCTCTGGTTTTATTAGTGGCAGAAATTAAAATGAAATTGAGATAAAATGTAACCACCCCAGTAACAGATTGACACAGTCAGGACGGACGCTTTCTTAATATAGCCAAAATTGGTTATATGCATTTCCATAATAATCAGAACAAAAATAATTTAATTTAAACATAATAATAATGCCTCTCTTGTGAAAATGGAATGTGTTAAATTTCTTGGTATTACTCTGGATGACTGCCTAACTTGGAAGCCTCACTGCAATGAATTTATCTTGTTATCAAATCCGAAATTTAAAATGCATCTTAATGAGAAAATGTTCATATCCTTTTACTATACACATGTGGAATCTAGATGAAACAATGGAATCTGTTTTTGGTATTCTAGTTCAAAAATGCGGGGCTTTTTTAAAACACAAAAAGAAAGAATTATTTAGATGTATGACCGGTGTCAACAAAAGGCAATCGTTTCGAGATTTTTTTGGCCAGCTCAATATATTTACAGTTTATAAATATAAAAGGAATAAACTATGTCAGACACTTTAATAAGAAAATCAAGGATTCGCTACTTAATTTGCGTGTTTACAATATTAATGAATTTACTCAAAAAATCTCTAACTTAAATTAATTTGATGTTCTATCCTTTAAAATTGTGTAAACGTTTAACTTTTCTTTTGACCAATTGTCTGTTTGACAATTACAGATGTTTAACTTTTCTCTTGCCCTGACTGTCCAGGGGCAGATGGGCCGGCTGGGAGAACTGGAGAATTCCCAAAGGGCCCGTCATTTTGTGGCCGTTCCAACACTATGTGATGGTTAATATGGCTGGTGTTAGTATATTGAGAAAAACATCTTTCTTTGGCGATGTAACAAAACAGGTTCGAGCTGGTGCTGACGTTTTCCCGGGTCATGGTTTGCCCTACCCTATCCGCTGCTGTGACTGTTTGTTTGAAAATAAAGATATTTGTATTTTGTTTCTAAATTAAATTATGTAGGTTTAAATTGGTGTGCGTGCAATATATTGTATTATTAGTAGTCTGTTTATATTATGGACTATTAAATGATTTACCATATATACATATTCTATATCCCAAATGGTCAATAAAGATTATTATTATTATTTCCCAAATCCAATGGTAACATCGAATTATTAGGGGGTTTATGTAGAGTTCAGAAGATATAATGATGCAATTGTTTCAAATCAAGTGAACTAAACTTTGAGGCCAAGTTTAGAGTTAAGAAAACTGAGAATAGTATATTTACAATTGAAAATTGTGCAACCAGCAGATTAACGAAAATCTGAAAACGTTTGCAAATTGGATTGATACTCAATAAAGGAGGTGTCAGTAACCAGACCTACCTTGTGAAATATAATTCAAAATATTCTTTTCATCATCAACAATGGAAGAAAGAAAAATTAATGCAGCAGTTGGCTGTCACTACATTTTTTTTTAATGGAGAGGTGTCACCAGCCATATAAGTGTAATTTAACATCAAGCAAAAACTGAAAGTATGCAAATTTAATTATTGTTTTATTTTTGTTGGAACCTCTTTTTCTAAAAAAATTAAAACTGTGCTTAGTCAAGGACTTTCATAAAAAAAAATTGGCAATTTTGTTACGTTTCTCAAATTTCTTAGGAAAAACTAATTTTATGAACTTTGTCATAAGAACCTTCTCCACAAAGACAAATAATGTAATCATATATGTAAATATTTTTTTCATATTGTTTTAAAATGATCACCTTGCACGTTTCTCTTCTTTCTTTCCAGAGCTAACTTTCTGACCTCCACCAAAATGAACAGGCAATCCCATGGCAATCATGTTTTCCATTTCGGTTTTTATCCTTCTACTTTCTTCATTCTCTTCCTCGCTAGAGTTATTTTGAATAATATCTGATCTATCGTCACTGGACATGCTTAAATTGCTTAATAAATAGCACAAAGAACTGGCCACTCTGGAATTCACTGAAGTGTTTGGTTTGTTGTTTGTGGAATTTACTTGATTTTGAGATACTTTATGGCTATTTTTCTTTGATAAAGTTGTTTTGGCAGTGTGACCCTTTGACTGTGTACTACTTGTTTTGTCACTTGGTTCTGAAAAAGAGTTGCCACATAATATATATTTTAGGTTAAACTGCATATGTACTTGGATATAAATAATAATCATGTTCGGGATATTATGTTTAGGAATAGTGAACTTGTATACACTCTACTAAAACAACAATCTACACAAGAAAAATTGAAACAACAGAAGAATTTCGGTCAAGTGGATATAGCTGTTGATATGATCCGAAAATAGGGCAAGCCGAGAATTTTATTATGTGCCGAGCAAAATTATGTTAACTAGTGAATGTTACAAACAGTTAGCGGTCTCAAATATGGCTGAAAATGTAGTTTTTTTTAAGTTATGTTTATTTCTGTGTACTACACTTATTTTCAACTACACTCACAGCAAAAATAACCGGCCCCTGAATAGTGCGAAACATTTGTTGTTCAATAACTTTTGTAATATTTCACCGATTTTAATTATCTTTTCGTCACGTTTTAGAGAAATTCATCAAAAATATCTCATGCCCTTTCAATTTTGAAAATATAATTTTTACAACTTATTACACCTGGAGAACCACAATTATGTTTTGGTGATCTAATTTCTAAACACCCTGTGGAGTAATTAGGAAACTCGGTCAGGGTCTCTTGTTCTCTGTTCCAAAGCCCAATCCATTCTCAATTTTTTTTTTTTTTGAATAATCCCAATATCTGAATTTTTGTAAAAGATACACACTTTCAAGTAAAATTTTGGAATTTTTATTTTTATTAAACTTAACAAATATTTATATTTTCTTTATGACCTTTATTTATTATTCCAAATATGAGATTTAACAGTATGTCGACCTCGCTTATTGAAAAATATCTAAGGGGGCATGTGTCTGATTTCTGTTGAAAGTCATTTCACAATAACTGCCAAATAATTTTCAATCTGTCAACATGGTACTTAGAACCGAGGATGTGTGTAAAGTTGTCGCCTTATTCGAGGATGGTCGAAGTCAGCGTTACGTGTCCAATGTATTGGGTATACCCCGAACAACCATCCAAGATGCTTGGAGTCGTTATGTTGAAACTGACAATTGTACCAGGCGACCAGGATCAGGTAGAAGGAGAGCAACAACAGCAGTTGATGACTGTTTTATTCGCCTTAATATGTTAAGAAATCGAAGATCTACTCCTTATCTTCAACATCGCTTAGAAATGGTATGTAGAGTTATTATAAGCGAAAGAACTGTCAGAAGAAGGCTTGCGGAATCTGGAATTTATTCACGCAGACCGGCGACAGGACCGCAGCTACTGCCACGATATCGACAAGACCGGCTTAGATTTGCACGAGAACATGTGAACTGGAATCTACAACAGTGATGGTTTATTCACTGATGAGTCCAGGGTTTGCCTGGGATCACTTGATGGTCGTGAAAGAGTGTACAGATGATGAAATGAAAGGTTTGCCGAATACGCTATTTCTGAGCGAGTCTTATATCAAGGAGGTTCTGTTATGGTGTGGGCCGGTATTTCAACTGTAATGAAGCATTCTTTAAATTCCTGCTCCATTACTAAGATTCCGGATTTACACACGACACCAATGTGCACACGGCCCGCAAACCTGCCCATCTCCCGTCTAGAGGCATGGATTTGCACACGACACTAAACTATACGCAGTGCTACGTCACCAGTAAGCGAGGATTCTCGGATATAAAAGCCCGGCCGCAAATCAACATAATTCAGAGTGGATAATTCTGCCAATCTGTCTACAGCGTGCTGAGCTGGACATATTGCAGTTTTGTGCATCTCCCGACGCAAACACGACGGAACGAATGCAATCTGACCCTGGGAATCCTACAGCGTGTTGAACTGGGACCCCTCGAGTCGTTAGTCATTCCCCGGCGCCGTTTCGCCGCCAAAGCCAGAGACGTCGCATCGCAACAGTTACACTCTCTCTCTCTCTCTCTCAGATAATAGAAAATGTTGTCCTAAGAACCGTAAAAGATACGAACATATAACCTGTACCTGTATGTTATGTAACACTGCCACACATTACCTGTTTGGAAAAGTAAATAAATTGTTTATATTTTTATTCTGTCTTATTAACTAATCTGGACCCTGATTAATCTCCGAACCAGCTACCCGACAACAAACCGTTACACAACTAAAGCACGTACTGAACTTTTATTTGTAGAAAACGGAGCTCTAAACGCTCACCGTTATGTGCAAGATATCCTTCAAGAAGTTGTAGTTCCATAGTATGCTCCTTTTTCTTGGAGAAGAATTCATTTTAATGCACGACGGTGCAAGGCCGCATGCTGCAAACATTGTAAACCAGTATTTGAACGATGTTGGTATCCAACGATTAGAATGGCCTACATGTAGCCCTGATCGAACATTTTTGGGATAAATTTAAAAGATGTATTCGTCGCCGTCCAGTATTTAGTCCCTTGAGATAAACCAGAAAAGGGCAAAAAGCCCAAAAGTTCTGCGACCGGACGGACCGCAAGACATCTTCCCCCCCGTTTTCGAGGGCGGGGAACATGATGGTGACAATATTTTCCAACCTACCCCTAAACCAGAAAAACCACTCCTTTTCCAATTTTCCAATGCTAGGCATTGGAAAATTTTATTAACGAAAGTTGTTCAAAATTGTCCAAAAACCTTGAATCCAAAATTTAATCAAAATTTAAAAAATATTGAAATATTTTTAAAAATAATGTCCAAGTCCAAAAAATCATTTAGGTAAATGAGTTTTTTTGTTTAAAAAATTCATGACAATTTTATTTGAAATTAAGCTGTCAGGTATATTTTTTAAATTTAACATTTTTTTCAATTTTTTTATTTCGAAGAAATATTGGGCTTAAGGTTTTTGGACAATTCTGAACAATTTCCATTAATAAAATTTTCCGATAAAAAAATGCCGAGCACCGGAAAATCGGAAAAGAAGTGGTTTTTTCGGTTTAGGGGTAGTGGTTGGAGGGTAGGTTGGAAAATATTAACACCATCATGTTCCCTGTCCTCGAAAACGGGGGTATTGCGGTCCGGTCGCAGAACTCTTGGGGTAAAAGCTTTACCTCAAGGGATTATTACCGGAAACACTGGCAGAACTGCGTTTTGCTTTGCAGGATGAAAATGGCGCAATCCCTCGGAATCGAATTTTGAAATGTATCCATTCGATGCCAGGTAGATTGCGTGATGTTATTTCAGCAAGAGGTGGACATACACGTTACTGAATTAATGATTTATTAAGATTAGTATATGTGCACTATTGTTCAAATTAATATTCATTATTAATATCACTTATTAAAATTTAATTTTTTACCCATCGTTTTATTATTTCATATAAATTGCAAAATTTTACTAGAAACTGTATTTTCTACAAAAATTCAGATAATCAAAATCAAAAAACTAATTTTTGAGAATGGATTGGGGTTTGTAACAGAGTACAAGCACAGTAGAGGAATATACAGTATACCCACTCTATTTTTTCATTATGGACTTCAGTGGACCTTAGTTTGGTTTTTTATGTCTAGTCCAGGACGAGTGAGTGTAGTCCACGCGCATGTAGGGGAACGCGCCAATTTTAAAATCGAGCAACTAGAGGTGCTAGACCTGTGGTGAAATGTCACTATGGCTTGTCAAATTTATTGGTTATGTCAGAGTAAAGAGCTTACTGTTAAGCTCTTTACTCTGTCAGAATACAAACTGCAAATAATTTGAATATTTAAAACAATAAACATTCTCATGTTGCTACATAACGTACACTATAAAGGCAAGAATCAAACAATATTAATGAAATTCGTAGGACTCTAAAAATTGTATTGGAAACTGAGCTTATACCAGGTATGTTATTAAATTTATTCTTAAATAATTTAAGAACTTGTAATTTTATTATTAATGGATAAATAAATAAACCACTATTTTGACATAAAAAATCGTATCTTAATTTTTTTTTTGTTACAGAAGTTTAAATCATGATATAATGTAGAAGGCTAAATTTTTACTTAAAGAGTAATGGAAGTAATAAGAAATGTGGACAAGGTATGTGTATTGTACAAAAATATCTGGTAATGGGAGTATTTTATATATTAATATTAAAATTAGATTTACATATAAATTGACCAAAAAAATATTGATGTTTTGCCCTTTCTATAATATATACGATAAATCGCAGCTCAACAAAATTCATCACGTTTTTAAAAATTATTTATCCCTGGTCTTTATTTTGAATAGTATCTCATGGACTTATGCCATCATTTGGTAGATATTAGGAGTAGCATAAAATCATCTTTGGTAAAGAGTCAACCGCTGGAATTTTCTTTATGGTATATCATTCTCCAGGTAATTTCGGTGCTTCATAGTCTAATTTGTCTAGTGTTTTTTTATATTTTCTTCCTATTTGTTTGAGTATTAAGCATAAAACATATACATACATATATACACAACTCTCAAGTCCAAAGCCATTACCCACCGACATTGCAAGCATCGGAACTGGGAATCAAACCCAGTACATGATAAACCGTGTGGCCAAGTGTGCTCTTCTCCTATGCGCTTTGGCCCACTGCACTACAATACCGATATTTCATATCTGTACTACAAGATATTCATGGTCTAATTTATGTGGACATGTTTCCCCTTAAGTATTTAATTGACGATGTCTGTACACCATATTGCATAGGAATTAACCTTTTGCTTTGGGTGCTTCATTTCAAAATTAACAATCAGTTGAGGGTAATTTGCAACATTCACAAAAATTCATTGTTAAACTCTAAATAATCCTTCGTGTATTTTGTCAAATTCAAAACAGATCTATTTTTAGTTAGTTATGTAACATTATAATTGTTCATTTTTCCTTACTACTGCTGGAATGTATTACAGATTTATCAGCACGCTGGGACATTTTGGGTTCATGATGAATGGAATCGGAGGACATGAAGAAAATTTTTATGAAGATGAGAGCATAGGCAAAGTGCGAAAGGTGGAAGGGCAACTATATTTCAGATCACAAAAATAAATCTAGAATAATTTATTAGGGAAAAATATGCCTATAGAAGAAATTGCAATGTTGAATTAAATGGTACAGTACATAGGAATATTGTGAACAATTTAAGTAATATTTCAATTGAGAAGGATTCTTTATGCTTCTCAACCAAAATAATAGAAGCAATTAACATATCATTAAATCATGCTCTTTCGACAAAAAATTCCTCAGAAAATAAATATTCAGAAACAAACATACTGCCTGCAATCGAAGAGAAAGATGAGACATATCTATGATTTTAAATACATGTTTTGTACTTATAGTAATAACAAAATAATGTTATAGGTATCTTTTGAAAAAAAAAATTTAAGTAAATTTACTGTTGTATTAGTTTCTAATTGTAACTTCTTACAGTAATGATACCTTGTGTTACTTTCCTAATATACCTTAATCGCACAAATTTGTTTAATGGTAGGTTATACATAAAACATTGTAGATTTATAGTTAGTTAATTAAAATTAAATAAGAATTTGCTTTTTAAACAAACAAACATAAATGTATAATGTTTTAGACTTAGTTATTTTTTATTTATTTAATAATTTGCACGGAAAAAATTATGTATTTTGAGATTTAAGTAAATTTATGCTGGTATGTTATTTTATTAATTATCTGTTAACAAAATAATTTATAAAATAAAGTAAGTAAAATCTGAGTGTTTTTTTTTAAGAGTAGGGCCTAAAAAATTTGTTAAGAAAACATCTTTTAAATAAGTAAATAAATTTTTATTCAAAATATTTATATTTCCTCCCCCGTTATGAAATGTCAAATTTTAAATGCATTTTTGACGTTATGAAACGTCACATTTTTCATAATTGTCAGTTTCCAATTTCATTACTGAACTAATGATGTAATGAATTTTTACATATAGATTTCTGTCATTTCCTTTCTATTTTAAAGTGCGATTAGATAAAATTTTGTACTTAACACGTTATGAAAAATTAATTTTCATAACTGGTTACATAATAGTTATTTACGTAACCAGTTATAAAAAGACTAATTTTATTTGAAGAATGTAATATTTGCCAAAACAAGTGAGCGAAGAGAGCGAGTTTTGCAAATTACATGAGCCAAATAAAATTACTTTTGCATAACGTTACAAAATTTTATCTAATCCCGCTTTAAAATAGGAAAAAAAAATTCATTACATCACTAGTTATGTAATGAAACTGGAAACTGACAGTTATGAAAAATGTGACATTTCGTAACGTCAAAAATGCATTTAAAATTTGATATTTCAAAGCGGGGTTAGATAAATAACTATTGAAAACTATAATCACATATAAATTTCCAATAAATATATTATAAACATTATTTAATAACAGATTAATTCTATATTTGCTAATAATTAACAAATAAGTAAGAAAAATATAATAGATGGATATATAATAATATAATACATCAATAAATATAAACGTAAAGTATATAAAGTATTATGAAACTTAACAATCAGGAGTTTGTATTTTTTTTTCAATTAAATATTACGACTATTTTATTAAAATTAAGAATATAACACATTTTAAAAATATTTCTATTTATATTTACCTACATACGTGACAAATGCAATAAAAAAGACGAGAGTACAAATTGCAAGTGATGATAAAGCAAGTTGGTACCTATTACTAAAGTAAAACAACACTTGATGGCTTACATCTTCTAAACGAGACGTTGAGGTTATTAGGCGATGGTCATCCTTACTTTGTATGGATTATTCTGTAAAATAAAACATTATTTTTAATAAAAATATGTTCCTAAGTAGGTAACTAACAAATAGAAAATAAGAATACAAAGCGAAATGATTTTTTATCTAAAAATTATTGTAGTTCACCTTTTTTATTTATATTTATATTACAAATTTTGAACAAATGAATTCTCTAAAAAACGAAAATTATAACAACTATATTTTACAAACTGAATAATGATTTTTTTCTATTTTTTACTACATACTTATGAAATAAATAATCGTGCTCATCAAAATCATCAAATCATATTTTTATATTTATTTATTTTTTTTTTTATACTCACCAAGACGAAACAATGAGGGTAATGCATCATTTTTATATGAATCGTCTTGCATACTCGTTTTTGAAATGCACACTGCATACCCAAATTGTTGAACACAGCATTTTTCTGAACTGTATTTATTATCTTCAGATTTATCTACGAATTGTTTCGACAAGTAACCTGGCAAATATTAAATTATATTAATAAAATTATAAGTAAGTACATATATGTAACACAGTTTATCCAACAAACAACTACTGCTTTCAAATGTGTCAAAGTATTTACATCAAACCATGCACTTCACGACATGATCATTGAATATGATCGATGAATTTAAACTACATATATAAAATTTTCTGTTCAAAGTAAAAAACTTCTTCTTTTAATACTAAAAAGTGTGGCTACAAAATGATATGAAAAACATTTGCTTTTCTAGTTACCTTATTTGACTCTTATTAACTAAATTAGAAGAAATCGATACAAAAATTATAAATGCTGACACGAGTACTGGGCACAATTATTGAAAAAGTGTCCATTCAATACAAAATTCGATAAAGAACACGAAAAAAGTTATTATTGGTGACTTTAACTTACCTTGGTTCAACTTTAGGAAAACGGGAAAAAATTAAACGATCACTCTAGCACAGGTACTGCTTGAACAACCAGGGAGCAGAATGATATTTTCTATCAGTATCAGTATTGGTTTTTACAACTGTTTCTAACTATTGGCATTCAAAATAAAATAATAACCTAATTTTGCGTTAGGTTAGAAACACGGTATCAACAAATCACCGTTGCTGAGTGTAGTCCACGCGTCGATAGCGTGAGTGGGGGGTCTTGGACAAAAATGAGGGGAAGTGACCCAACTGTATATTTTTAAACTGTGGTACAAGAGAACCTGACAAAGTTTCCTAATTACTCCACAGGGTGTTTAGAAATTAGATCACCAAAACATAATTTTGGTTCTCCGGATGTAATAAGCCGTTAAAATTATTTTTTCAAAATTGAAAGAGCATGAGATATTTTTGATGAATTTCATTAAAACATGACGAAAAAATAATTAAAATAGGTGGAATATTAAAAAATATTTTGAACAACAAATGTTTCGCACTATTCAGGTGGCGGGTTTTTTTGCCGGTGAGTGTATTTAGTATAAATTGCCTTTCAATTTAATATCATAGATTTATAAACAAGCAATATACAAGGTGTTTATTGCCAAAAAATATAGAAATATGTCCAAGTAAATCTAGATTATAAGTAGAATTTAGAATTTAATTTCCATTAAACAATGTTAGTTGTTTGTTAAATTACTAGACTTAAAAGCCTTGAATCACAAAAAACAAACATGTTTGAGTCGAGTAAAATGCTAAGACTGCAATACTCATTCCCTCTCTTGATTATGTAAACCACGACAATTCAACAATATCCATAAAGAAATGGTAAAAACTAATATAACCATAAGACTTAAACTACAATAAAATAGTTACCTGGAATTGTGGGTTCGATCATACACCCAATAAATATGTTATATTGGTGTAGGTACTCTTCTTCGTAATGCTTCTTCCAAAGAAAATTCCACTGATTTTGATGGTCCTCTTCCGATTCCTCTGAACTTATTGAACTATTAACAGAGCTTACCGACGAAAAACTGTCAGAGCTTGAGGTACTATTGCTTAAATCCAAAGAAGAAACAGTCATACGAGTAACATTTGTCATAGAATCAACAGTTCTCAGTGAACTACTCGCGTAAGAGCCACATCTAGAGCTCAATAGCCTTTCTGCCTCTGTCTCGCAGTCTATACTTAGTGGCGATAAAGGATTCCAACCTTCAGAAACTTCAGTGAAGAGTTTTTCGTCACTGCCAGATAGAGTCCGTAATAAAATACGGTTTCTTAAGTCACTATCTCTCCTTTGGCTGCATTCAGGTTTATAGTCCTGCCTTAGTTCTTTGCTCAATAGTTCAACATTGTAATTCTGAACTTCTCTGTCATCAAAGGAAAATTTTTCAGGTTTCAAGTGAGTATTACTATTTTCAGTTGCGCCTAAAACCAGACTGAGTGTAATACTTCTAGTACAATTAATTTTAAGGCTATTTATTCTGTATTCTATCTATCTACTTAGTAGGTTTATTAGTACGACAAGGCAATTTTATTCAAATTTATAAGAAATATCCCCTGCATTTTAAGATAATCTTAAAGGATACTATTTACCTACATACAGGGCCGGTTTTAAGCAGTTTTTATGGGGGGGTGCAAAAATGTTATAATGCCGAATGACTTCTTCTTCTTTACTCCTTTATTTTCTTTATACAGTGTGACCCACTTAAGATCGCAATACCCCTGTATACCCGTTAATTGATGCTTGATTAACTTCAAATTTTGGTGGTAAGAAAAGATCGATAAGGTGATTCTTTGAACTTGGTAATATGTGATATATGTCAGTAGCGTGCGATTTTAAGGGAGTTTCAAAAGCCGATTTTTCAAAAAAAAGTATTAGGGATTTTTTTAGAAAAAAAATACTAAGGTATTCTTAATCAGCACCTTTAGAAACCCCTTTGTACAAGATGGCATTGTAGTGGGTACAAAGGTGTTTGAGATAGTGGCTGTCAAAAATAGTGTGACCCACTGAAGATCGCAACATCCCTATATACCCTTTTTTTCTCTTATTTTGTTATAAAATCAATTCAGTCTAGTACAATGCATTATTCTGAACAAAAAATGAAGAATAGATTTTTTTGATTTGGGAATCCGTTTTACAAATAAAAATTAGTTTTGGTTGAAAAAATTGTATTTTTGACAGTCACTATCTCAAACACCTTTGTACCCACTACGATGCAATCTTGTACAAAGAGGTTTCTAAAGGTGCTGATTAAGAATACCTTAGTATTTTTTTTCTAAAAAATACTTTTTTTTGAAAAATCGGCTTTTGAAACTCCCTTAAAATCGCACGCTACTGTCATATATCACCAAGTTCAAAGAATCACCTTATCGATCTTTTCTTACTACCAAAATTTGAAGTTAATCAAGCATCAATTAACAGGTATACAGGGGTGTTGCGATCTTAAGTGGGTCACACTGTATATGATTAGTCGAGTCAAGATATATATTTCTGGCAAAGGATTAATCGGCCTAATTTTTTTTTGGCAAATTGTTTATTGAAGTCTAAGGTAAAAAGAAAAAACAGGCTTCGCTGGGTCTTTTTAATTTTGTTATTAAACAATTTTAAGCACTAAACAAATTAATTAAATTTGTTAATTTGCTATTTCGGAAACTATTTGAGAAAACCGACTGAAAATGTATGCTTGGGGGGGTTTTGAGGTCGCTAATTACAATTTTGAAAATTGGAAAATTCAAGATGGCTAACGCACTACTTTGGCTATCTTTATAGAGGAGCGAAACAGAGGTCAAATTGTGTCGTTTTTTTTTTATGAGCTTAGAACAAGATCAGACACAGTGGGTATTACCAACAACATCATTTTACACATAAAAACACAAAATACAACATTTTTTAGTGGTCACAGATATTCTTATTTAAAAAAAGTGTAAAATTTAATTTTTTTTTAAATCATGTTTTTTTGTACATCCATTGCCATATCTCAAAAATGAATTGAGCTATCGATGTGAACTTTTCTTTGTTATAAAACACACACTTAAGCGCTTCTCTCTATTCATAGGATTGCTAATAAAAAAAAATGTGAACATGCCAAAAACGTAGATGACCCTGAAAGTTTAGAGAATACGCCATCAAATTTTCACTAAGCGAGGAACTTTTTTGTTTTTGAAAATCTTGTGTAACATGCTGTGAAGAAAATGAAGTCAATAGACTAAAAAAGTTTTTAGAAAAAAAATATTTTTAATATTAGCGATAGTTTGCTAGTTACGAATTTTTTAGTATGGAGGAATTGTCGAAGCGTACGCGCGCCGTACTTAAGAATAATAATGATTATGTATTGTGTGTAACGGAACTTTTCATTATTATTTTTTTATGTTTAGGACTGTTTTATCACGTTTTAGGATCTGAAAGGATAACTTATTTTTTCCAGTGACACATTAAGAACTAAGGTTGAAGGCAAAAAGGAATTAAAAATCTTAAATGGAGTATGCTTTGCATTGGGATCTCGGAAACGGTGAAAAATAATATTATAGTAAAATGAAAAAAATGTTGCCCAACTAGGGGGTTAATAAAATCCCATAAACAGAAGTTTAGGAAAAGTAATAATTTTGGAGTGTTTTGGTAAAAGTAAACTATTGCGTTATTATTGGAGCTAAATAAAAAAGACAGTTTCTTAAAGCACGTGGCAATCGTAATATTTGTATCCGACATTTCCTGTGTCAGAGTCCCTATCCGAAACTCCCATGCATTGCATTTTTACCCTAGATCCACACAATAACATAGGTCGACAAAAAAAAAATCTGCTCCAAGGACTAAACCTATCATGCCTTAAGTATTTTTGTGTGCTGAATCCGAATTTTCCACTTAGATTTCGAGCAAACGTCAAACATTGTCAAAAAATCGTATTTTGACGATAAAAACCGGGATTTACTCGAAATCTACGCGGTAAAAAAAATTTTAAATTGAAAATTCTGATTCAGCACACAAAAATACATAAGGAATGATAAGTTTAGTCCTTGGAACAGAGAACTTTTTTCTTGTAGATCTGTGGCACAGGTGCACTTTGTACACAGGTCTACAAAAAAAGAAATTCTGTTCCAATGACTAAATCTATCATTCCTTATGTATTTTTGTATGCTGAATCCGAATTTTCAATTAAAAAAAATTTTTACCGCGTAGATTTCGAGTAAATCCCGGTTTTTATCGTCAAAATACGGTTTTTTGACAATAAAAACCGGAATTTACTCGAAATCTACGCGGTAGAAAATTTTTTTGATTGATTGAAAATTAAATAAGTGTTCGGGGTTGCACATTTAGGAAACAGTGCTTTCACAAATCTTTCAAATATCTTGCAAACTAAATGAAAGCATTAATAGCAAGGAAAAAATTATATGCTTTTTTGGAAATAACACTAGTAATATTTACTGAAAGTGCAAGGGACATATCGAAGATTATATAAACATACCCAATATTTATTTGTATAGTGAATATTCTTTACCTGATAAAAGATTCACTTCCCCCTCGCTCCCTATGTCTTGGGCATAATTTAAATAATTGGGATTAATATAGGCACTATATTTTTCGATCCAAGACTCCCAAATGAGTTTTTCACCATTCAACGACCAGAATTTATTCCAGTCGGCTTCAATGTCTTGTTTTAAGTATTCAGTGAGATCGGCACCACTATCACTCTGCTGGATGCCTCTAATTAAGGATACTTCGATTGTGTCTCTTAAACTGTCATGTTCATCTGTGGAGAAGTTATCTGTATGGGATGCACTGCAGTAGCAACTCACGGTTTCATGCTCGTTCTTCGGAAGAGAAGAATTTGAATTATATAAGAAGCAACGACACAAATCAATGTGGATATCTACTGGACCACGCCTGGAGTATGTCAAAGTTATAAAAATATTAGTGAATATTTTTAATAAAAATGGTATTTGGATATAACCGAAAAAAATATCTCTCAGTAGATGTCCACAGTAAGTACAGGGTGCGGCAGAATGGATGGGTGTTTTTGAAATGGGAATAACTTGGCCATTTTTTAAGTAAAAAAAAAATTATTACGAAAAATGAAAGCTTATATGTTGCCATTAAATAACCAAAAAATGGAAATCATGAAAAATAATAATTTTTTTTTATATTCTGTTGTAACACCAAACGGTAACTTGGTAACTGGAGCTGTGAAGTGGGCGCTGATGAAGTTCACTGCAGTATCTGCAGTTCTGCTTATTAACAAAACGACATAAATGAAAATGAGCCTCATCGCCCATCATGATTAGTTCCTCTTCGTCATTAAAAATCGCTTCCATCCTTTGAGCATATTGCAAATGTCTGGCAAAATCTACTTCATACAGTTTTTGGACGATCATAATCTTGTAAGGGTGAGAGCCAAGGTCTTTGTGTAAAATTCTATGAGCGCTAAGGCTAAGACTTGCTTTCGCGCAGAGCGCTCGTGGTCGCAGTCGAAGTGTAAGAACACTGAAATGGTAGGCAATGTTCTTACAGTTCGACTAAGACCACGAGGCTTCAGTTTTATTACCGATGCAGTCGTTCTAAAATTCTGAACCCATCTAACGATTGTGTCACGTTTCGGGACCGGACCATGGCGACAAATATTGAAATGTCAGCGGAAACTCGTTGCACAACAATCACAGACTCTCCCGATTTCAAATACTCCTCGACTGTGAACTCACGATGTTCCCTTGTCCAGATAATCATTGTGACTAATAAATGGCGTATCTCCCCGAATTGAACGACCTTATCCACCACGCTCTACTCCCCTCCATTCGCGTATACTACGCATCCCAAAAACATCCCATCCATTCTGCCGCACCCTGTATGTGTGTATTTATATCATGAAGTCAAAAGAGATTACTAAATAAAAATATAATAACATTCTCTGATTATAATGACATACCTCATTTTTAACCGATGTACTTCTCTGTATACTTGGCAAAGCACTGCTTGTATTAGAAACTTCTTCCTCATTTTGTATATCATCCTCTGAAGCACTTTGTTCGACAGATATATTTTGTTTAAAGATATCTTTATTTCTATAACAGAAGTATAAACATATATAAAACATATGCATTTTAAATGATATTCAACAATTTTTTTACAAAAGAGTAAATTTAACGTTGGTGATAATAGGGTCATTAGATGCAATATCATTTTGAACTGTTGCATGGCCTGATGGTTGATTGTGGAAAATTCCTCTACAGGCCTATGCACCACCACATTAATTTGCATGCTACACATTGGAACTGAATGCCGTATTAAATGGGGGAAAAATTATTTAGAAGTTTGTATTGATGCACTTTCTCAAAGAGCAGGGCGGGCCTTTGGGGGGTGCGACGCCTCGCACGAGGGCGCCGTACCTTAGGGGTTGCCACGAGCTTAATATACTCTTTTTTTTTTGAGTAAAATTTATGATGAAAAAATTTTGTTTTGGATTTTACCCCCTCCCTCATTAATTTTGAGATGAGGATGAAAAAATCTTTTTTCTGACTTGACCAGAAAAAAAAAACAGATTCGATATAGGGTATTATAATAAGTAATTTAAAACAGTAGAAAAAACAACAATGTAAGAAAGTAAATACGCGAGTGTTCTTGAATAAAAATCAGATTTTTATCAACTCTGACACAACACCTCACATATCTCAGTAAAAATCTTGCCATTCATGGGAGAGGGCACGAGACAAGTTTACCCAACCCATCCCGGATATTTTAACACGTTAGGCCCGGCTGGGTAATATGGGTAATATTTGACCCACATCTCGAAAGAATATTTTAATACAGACCTATGTAAAGTAAATTCAAACACTAAAACCTGGATGGACTTGGTTCATTCATTTGGACTTAATATTACTATAAAAGACTTTACAAGGGTTGCCTGTGGGTCATCAAGCTGCATAGATAATATTTTGACTAACCTCGTCGATGATGTCTATAATGTTGGAGTGGTAGACCCCTGCCTTTCTGATCATTATGGTCAGTATATCAATTTTTACGTCAAATCTAATGTAAAGCTAAATGATGTCTTCGGTAGAAAAATTACTAAGAATGGACTAAAAAAACTTAGAAAATCACTGTTAGATATAAATTGGACTATTTTTACAATACCAGATTACAGTATAAATTGTTTGTCTCATTTTTTAGTAAATACCTATAGCATATATGTACATAATTTTTTTCCGCTTCGAAGTTTTATTCAGTACAATAAACCTCCAGTACACTTTTTAACAGATGAACTAAAGGAAATGAGGGACACATTATCTGCCATGAAAACTGTATATGATGTTACCAAAAATTCAATGGACAAAACTGCTTTTAACTCTTACAAAAATGCAATAACAGAAGCAAAAAAGGCCGCCAATGATTCTTATAGTGTGTTTCAGTTAACATTCCCACAGCCGATATTTTGGAAACTAAGAAATATATCTTTATTCTGTAAACGGTAATAGGTTTCTATGGTTAATTAATGCCTTCTTCAAGAAGTACAATTTACTATTATAACATTGTCACCAGAGATGGCGTTACAGTTTAAAAATATTTTTCTATCAAGGAAGGTTTGAAACATATGCCATTCGATTAAGAATTAAATTTTAAACAAAATTGTTCTTATTCCAAAAACTCAGATCTGCAGTAGTTTTTGAGTTATTTTAATTTTATTGTCTAATATTTGAGTGTTATATATATTTTTTAATTGCTGTAACTTGTTTAATCTTGATTTTCGGATGTAGGTTTTTAGTAATTTTTTTGCCTACTATAAGAGAATTATTTACTGGTGGGAAATTTTTTTAATGGTACTTCCGATTTTACCGGAAATATAATAACTAAATATATATTTATATTATGTGTATTTGTAACATTTTTCTGTTTATTTAAGACGTTCTTGATCTCTAGAATTTCAAGTGTGTGGTACACCAATTCCTTAGTGACACCAAATAAAAAAGTCAGCCGGATATAAGTTATAGGACCTTGGAGGTCAGGCTATCGAGCCTCCGCTGTTGGATTGGGCACGTCACTTTCCAGTATGAAAACTTTTGTGCATTTTTTTTTGTTTTTATTATAATTTGAGAAATTTAAAAAAATGAACAATAATTAATTTATTTTAATTTTACTTTTATTTAAAGGTACAATGTGTATGTACATAAATACACGTAAAAATATTTACTAAGTATAGATATTATAACATTAAATAAATTAAAATAAAAAAATATAAAATAAAGGACACGTATTATTTTGTAAATAGTTTTTATTCATGAAATCTCGCCTTTCTTTCCCTTTCCAAAGTACAGGCCTTCTTCCAACATTCTTCATCGAGAGCAGCCTTTCCCTGTGAAATGCAAACCAATCTAGCCAAAACCAAGAGACTATGTAAATCATCTGCAGAAACAGCTCCCCTCTGCCGCATGCTAACAAATTCCCTTTGAACCAATTCCTCCACATTATCAGCTATATCATATTTAGTTAATCTGGCTAAAGTTAAATACTTCCTGATGTCATTTAACAACTCTGGCTTTAAAAAGTGCTTTGCCGCTGTAATGATTTCATTAAACGTCTCCAAACAAATTTCCTCCGGTTTTAAAACAACATGTACGTCAATATTTAACAAAGATTTTCCCTCTGAAAGAATTAAGAACGGAATGTCACAATCAAACTCTAGAGGGTAATAAGCAAAATCATATGAAACTGTCTGATGCTTTATAGCACGAGCTATGGCCTTCATGCTGTCTACACCGGCAGAATCAAGTCTGCCAGCACACAACTTAGTTTCGTCTAATACTAAATGTGTGTTGTGGCTTAACTGAAGGATTCCGGATGTTAAACGATTACATTCATAGTCTTTCTTGGGTATAAATGAAAGTTGATTCATATTTTCCAAAGTCATTGGCAGGTAGTGGCTTTTTGGTATAAACTGTTCGATAAAATGATATAATTCCTTGGCATAGTCTATATTTTCTAATTGTGGGATATTTGAAATATTCAACGAGAACTTTCCAAGCGGCATATAGTCTCTTCGTAAGAAAACTTCTGACATTAGGTGGAAAATTAAATATTCAGCGGCTAATTCATCGCCTAAAAGTAGCTGTGTTAAAACCAACAATAACTCTTTCCGAATATAATTTATTTTGTTTAAATTCATTGCTTCATCTTCAATATTACTCAGTAGGGGATTATTGTGTTCTAATTTTTTGAAATTTACGCAATGAATTCGTGGGACTAGTGAAGAAGGAGGGTGTAGTGTTTCCATTTCCATTTTATTATCAATATCTTCAACATCCTCATAGCTAGCTTCCGTTAAAGGATCTATGGCTAAGAAACCCACAAACTCGAACATATCATTCAATTTTAAATTATCTGAACTATAAATCTTCAACTGGCATGCCTTTCCAGGTCTTTCAGGCAACGGAAAATTTAGAATGCTTTCTTTAGACAAGAATTTAGGATTATTTTCTACTGGAGGCGTTTCTTTTGTACAAGTTTTCTTCTGTCCTAAACTACTTGTAGCTTCCTGATTGTCTACATTATCGCTTTCCATTGTTTCTTCAAAAGATCGCTTTGTTTGTTTACTCGAAGTTGGTAAGTTATTTATACACAGCTTATATTTATCTTCTTCTACAATTTTAACCCAATCATTAATGCCAGGAACCGATGTGACCACATAGATTTGCCTTTCACTGGTCATATTTTCTTTACTGTCGAAATTTACACATTCATCTTCATTCGATACAGCACATTCAGAATATTTACCATTTCTGTAGAATTTTTCGTTCGTTTTCTGGTTAATAATTTCATACTTTTCCAAATAATACTCTGGACTCTGCATGTCTTGAATCATACCTCGGAAGCGAACCAAAGTTGAGTCTTTCAGATTATACAATTCGTTAACGTTTAGCAAGGGAATTCTATTATACATATTGTAATCCTCCAATTGTTTCAAAAGGTTTTCCTCGTTTTCTATCCACTGTCTAGGTGTACAAGTGGTTAAATCCATTATTAAAGTAATTTTTTAACAAAATTGTCAAGTTCTTAGCAAAACTTCATAAAATAGGCTAGGAAAAAACATTGGCGCGGAAACGGTGCTGGGTTGGAACTGCGAGTGTTGCCAATATAAGAAAAAAAATATCCTTAGCGCGAAATTCAAATACTACTTGCTTGTCAACTTGGAAACGAATGATTTATTGTCAAATAGATGATTAGTATTCTTTTTAAATATGCAAAACATTATTAATTTTCCAATTTTTTTTCTTAGAAAATTGTTTTTGGCGGAGTTCGGAATAGGCGAAACTTTTTTTATTTATCGATTTACAAATATCTTCATAATAAATTCTGTTTGTCTTTAAACTCTTAAAACTGATTCAAATTTTACTTTGTATACGAGTCGTCCACTGGAGAATTGTGATTTGAACTTACCTACTAAAGGATAAAATTGAACAGATAAGTAAAATTAATGAAGCAACCATGTAGTGATGCAGATATTCGGATAATTTCAGTACTCGGATTACACGGAATCGGATGACAAAAATATTCGGATTAATCATTCGATGTCGAATTAACGACAATTTTTTTGACGAGCGGGGGGGGGGGGGGGAAATCCGAAAAAAAATTTTTATCCACAAATTTTTTTGATGAACGGGGGAGAGGAAGAAATTCACCTTCTGTTCTTACTGTTTACGAAACTTTTTACTTTCCAGAGAAGCAAGATTGACATTTGTTTTTTATTTTGTACTTAAAATTAATCCGAGTATATTATTCGGATGAAATTTTAATATTCGGAATCAAGCGAGTATTTTGATACTCGGATTAACCGAGTATTTTAATTCGAATTCGCCCAACACTACAACCATGCAAAAGATGGAAAAATGTGTTGTTGTGGGTGGAAGTTATGTTGAATAACACAAATGTGTTTATGGTTTGTTTTACATTTTTCAATTTAAATGAAGCGTTTTTAAAGATTACCCGTTTTCTTTACACAGTATACTTAAATTAAGATTTTATCACTCAATAATAGGTTACACATAAGATAAATATTGTATTGTATAATTTTTCATTTTTTAATTGATATTTGAAGACTTTACTAAAAGAAGGTTTTATAAAGAGAGTATTTAAAAATTTGAAGAGAAGCAGAATTTATCATGAAGATAGATTTTTCTGTGCAAATCGCTATATAAAAAAGTTTCTGCCATACCGAACTCCATCCGTGAACTCCCTGATTATTTAAAAAACAATAAAATATTTACCTACCGTCAATATCATAACCACTTCTTATCAAACTAGCCACAAAGCCATAGACTAAATTATTTTCATTTCATAACAAAGTTCACGACAATTAAAATCGAGAGAGCAGGAAAGGTACTTTTGTTGCTCATCAAAAAACAAACGTAAGAGATATGAATGTGAATGCATATTTCAATTGTTTTTTCACATAACGTAAAGATTATCACAGAATACCCAAAATGCACAGGAATTCAGCATATCGCAAAGAGATCTTTAAATGATTAAGTGAAAACTTAATTCAGGTAGACGCAAAGCAAGTGATCATTAGTAATTATGAAAGCGCCTTCATTTTATAGAAAAGTTCATAAAATAATGCTGATCAGTGAGTGTTTCCCAAAATTTGGTAAGTATAGTGGAGCCACAAAAAAATTTGAATGAAATTGTTTGGTTACAGCAATTTTATTGTTTTAATTTGTTGTAGGTATAATAACAAGTGCACAGAGAAGTTTTGTAGTAAATCGGTTCATTGCTTCTTGTAAAATTATAACAATTTATTTTTCAACACTGAAATTTTCTGCTCTTTTCCTTATTATCTCCGGTCCTAGTAATCGTATTGCAAAAAAGACTAGACCTATGAAGAAACTTTCTGATAATTTGTTAATTTGTAAAAAAATAGAAATCACCAAAAATTGCATTTTTTTGACAGTTTAAGAAATATGTTTTTTCAATTTCAATTGCATTGTTTATTATTTTAACGTCCTGGCGAAGTTTAGCTATCCACCACTTAACGTAATAATGCGTTAATTTTAATAAAAGTTGGTGGAACTATACCTTTGTGGCAAATTTTAGAGCCAAATATTTAGGTATTCAAACGGCTAAAAACCTATAATTATTCCGAAATTTCCATCCCTTATTGTTTAAGTGCAGGACATTTTTTTTTTTTCAAAATGTAGATATTTACGTGTATTTTACAATGGTACTTATTAAGAAAAAAAATTATATCTTCATTTAAACTTTTTTTTTGAAATTTGTTTATAATTTTCAAAAATATGGTACCTAATAAACAAAGTCAAAAATGCCCAACGAATTATGAAAATGGACGAAATATCTAATATTTTTCTAAAAAATTAATGATCTACTTGCATTTGGGGCCGAGATACGTCAGTCCTTGCTTTTAAGTCACTTATAAATAAACAAATTGATATTTTTTCTTGAAATTTGGAATGTTTATTTTTCAATGCTTGTATTTTTGTCTGCTATTTGAAAATAATCCAAAACTACAATTTTTAAAATTGCATTGAATAAAGCGGTTTTTAGAACATTTTCAATTTTTTTATAACTGTCTTAATTTTTTTTGGCGAAAAGAGAAAACCAACCTAACCTGAACAACTATTATTATGTTGATGTACACAGCTTTGTAAAACTTTTAATATTACTGATTCAATAAAAAGAAAAAACATATTTCGCGAACAGGATTTGAACCCGAGACGTACGCACAGTGGAAAAAAGTGCTAGTCGCCTTAAACATTGGTCTATCTGACAACTAGTCTGATTTGTAAAACCATAATATAACGTTTATGTATGTCGGATTTCTGACATAATCGCTAAGGACTGTACTTCCGGGCTTCTGTACCCTATATTTTAACAACTGTGCTTCTGGATTGTTTTCAACTAGTTGAGACAAAAATATATGTATTGAAGAATAATCGGCCCAAATTATAAGACATAACAACTTGCTTATAAAAGCGACTGAGACGCAAAGACTGACGTATCTCGGGCCCAAATTCAAGAAGATGAACCGTTTTTTTTTTTAGAAAAATGTTATTTCATCTATTTTCATAATTCGTTTACCACTTTTGGTTGGATAAAAATCCACAGAGTTATTTGAATTTGTTTTCAACTATAATTTTGAAAATTATAAACAAATTTCAAAAAAATTGTTCAAATGAAGATATAATTTTTTTCTCCTAATACCCTTGTAAAATACATGTAGAATCCTACATTTTGAAAAAAAAAATCATCCTACATGTCGATGCACTTAACACGTTCGCTAACTGGTGCTAACACGGTATTTTATATTTTCTTAAATGGTGATATTCACATGCATACGGTTCACGCGCACATGACGACTGAAGAACTTACCCCCCCTTGATTGGACTCCACTATAAGCTTCTTTGGTTTATTAGAGCCAAAAAATTATTTACCAAATTCAACACAATAACTCATTTATTTTCAAGACAAGTATTCTAAATAAGAAATACATTACCTATTTCATTATAAAAACATAATTGAAATGTACTCATTATGACTGTGTTATAATAACTTCCTTCTCTCATAAAATAATTTTTTAAACAGAAATATAAATATGGTAATTCATTTAAAAATGTATATAGTTGTGTGAATTGCCCCTAAACTAAAAAGGCGGTCTTTATTGCCCATTTTGCCCTGTCAACCCTGGGTACAGAGTCGAACTTCGAATTTATCGGTCAATGTTTCAAAATTCATCAATGCATCCACCAATGTATAAAATATTCCCGAGGGGTATTAGGCAGGAAAATATTGTGTACACTAATTCCCAAGATAGATAATAATTCTCCTAATTCCTTAGTAATTCCTCTAATTCCCTACATCGATAACTAGCTAACACCGATAGTATTACACTGCCTAATTTTGAACCGGAAAGACATAGTTACAAACATTGCAAGTTAAATAAAAGCTTTTAAAAAAACAACAGGATTCTTCCTGCAGCTAACATTAATTCCAAATTCCAACACAATCGGACTTTTAGTTGTTAAGTTATCGTTCTTACAAGAAACGTGACAGACGGACAGACAAATGGACGGACATTTTGAAAGTTATTCGGAATTAGATCACTCACACAACGATATAAACATTTTTTCTTTCCAAGCAGTATTTTCTTTTTTAGAAATGTGCCAATCAAATTGCAATATACTTTTCATTTTCGTATTGGCGCATGTTATTATGTACGAGTGCTATCATGTCTCGAGTTGCGTGCGCCGCATATTAATTCCACACTCATTGCCTACTAATTCCCTAATTCCCCATTAATTTCTTAATAATTCCTGCTAATTCCTCTAATTCCAAACTAAATTCCTACCGATTTCACCTAATTCCTATTAATTCCTGGAGCCTGTACACCAAAATTCCCCTCGGATATTCCTATCTTGACACAAGCAAAACAGGGTGAGATTTTTTTATTTACCAGTTTCTATTTACCAAAAACACTTCTGTATCCGGATCTTGGCGAGCGACAGGGACTGTAGGTAAACGTAGCAGCCTATCGGAGAACTGCGCGTCCACTCCCTATAATAATTTATCAGTGTGCAATACCAATCATGGTAGCGATGGGCGTGCTGGACCTATACCACTCTCTACATAGATATTCTTCTTTGCTCGTGGAGATTGAATAATTACTTTTAAATCTCAAGTATTATTGTGTTTACTGTAAAACAGAAAAGTTTGAAATATGCTCTGTAGTACTCTTGTCAGCATGTAATAATGTCCACTTAATATTTTTAAGGGCAGTTTTTGCAGCCCTTTTTATGGGAACTGTAAAAATGGAACGAATTATATAGTAATGGTACATATTAATTACCTATTTCTTTTTTCACTAAAAACAAAATTTGTTATTCATTAATATTTACTAAAAAAAAAAATGTTATGGATATAAATAAAACAGGCTAAAATACTATAGAGCAGTAACTGACTTAGAAATTACAACAAAGAAATATTAAGATATGTACAGCAATTACAAATCAAAATTGGATATATTAAAATTAAGTAGTTCATTCCTAGCTTGAAAATAACCGGTATCCGTCAAGTCATAAGGATCAGGCACAAATGGCGGTGTCATAGACAGCAAATTATTCCAGTCGATGTTCTTAAATGCTTCCATTTTCATGACTTCGTCAGCACCTGGCCTTTTATCAGGATCTTCGGTTAATAAAAGTTCAATCGCCTGCACAATTTCATTCGAAAGTGCCTCCTCATCTGTGGGCCATTCAATATTGTGTTCTAAAATGTTCTTGAAAACCTGTTGGGGCGTGGCATCATTGAAAGGTGGTATACCCGTTACAAACTCATAAAAACAACAGCCTAATGCCCACCAATCCACAGCATAGTTATGACCTTTTCGAAGCAATAATTCAGGTGCTAAATAGTCTGGAGTACCTAAAATTCTCTGATCTGAACTCCACTGACCTCGGCGAACAGACTTAGGCGTTCGATAAGGAGTCCTAGGTGTCTTTGGTGTTGTCGCTTCATTCTGTATAGGACTCACCATATCTACATTATCGTTAGCAATTTTGTTGCATTCAGTATTACTTATATCCCGGGGCAATTCAAACCTTGTGGCTTTCATTTTGTTAGGTTTCTGCACCGATACAGGGGTAGAAAATGTTACCCCTTTAGGTGGGCTGGTTGAATCCACCCTTAATATTTCCATTTCACCTGTCAAACCTGTTTTAACATAGGCCTTTCTAGAATTATTTGGTGAAGGCGATCGATACTTGCGTTTTCTCTCCCGTTCGCCACGTATTTTGTACAGACCGCATCGACTTGGAATTTTTCTGCTTACAGGAGACGTACAGGACGTACTACCTTGAGATTCTTCAACTTGAGTACTTTGACATGTGTGATAGGAGCTATCAGATATTTGTGAGGTGGTATTGAATTCCGCTGCTGATAAATAAGTTATGCCCGATAATGCAGAACCATTTTGTAACTTTAAAATGTTAGACGCATTCAGCTCGCATTTCTCTTTTGATAAAGTGGAGGAGTTTTGCTCACGTAGCACAGAAAAGTTGGAGGATCCTTCTTGTTTATTTGTGCTGTCAGAATTTGAATCAGAAATAAAATCACTATTGTTAGCATTAGAATTACTGACGTATTTGGAGTTCCCAGAACCAAAACTTAAATGAGACGTTAAACTTAACAATTGTCCGGGAGTTCTCGTACACAAATTCGGAGTGCAGTTTTCAAAATCAGATATTTCCAGGTCTCTATGAATATGTACTTTAGATAAACCAAAATCGGTTAATTTAACGTGGCCTTCCTTAGAAAGTAGCATATTGTCAGGTTTAATATCCCTGTGTATGATGCTATGTTGGTGAAGGTACTCAAGTGCCAAACAAACTTCAGCGATATAGAAAGTAGCCATTGATTCGTCAAAAAAACCATAGACACTTAAGAGGGATTTTAAATCGCCTCCAACCATATAATCCATCACAAGATAAACTGAAGACGCTGTCTGTAGAGAATAATACAGCTGTACACAAAAGGGGCTCTTCGTTAGAGCCAGAGCATTTCTTTCATTAACTACTTGAGATACCATATTCTTATTTACCATTTCAGTCTTCTTCATAACTTTAATGGCATACATTACATCCATGTTACTTTTCTTGCAACCAAGGAATACTTTACCAAAAGCACCGCGACTTATTGGTTTAATTATACAAAAATCATGAATATCCGGGGGTCTGGTAGTTGTATTTGTAGTACTTTCTGTTTTTCTCATTTTCTGTGTGGTCATTATACCCAAAAAAAACACGTGTTGGAATCACACTTCTATATATCAGATAAATCTCGAATTGTTTGCAGCATTAACATTTTGTGCATTCCCTCTATATTAACTTTTTAGAAAAACACTTATTTTACAAAAAACCGTTTCTCTCATTTGAATATAAAACGAAAACACGAACATGTCGTAAATTTGACAGATGACAAGGTTCACTTACCGTATAAAAACTCTACTACACAAACAAGTGACTTCTTGGGTGTTCTCCTGGTTTCTTAGATAAATCTCTGCCAAAGCATCCCATTGCAATTCACACATATTAATAAAACCACCCTCTCAATTCATAATTTTGTTGTTAAAATCATTAACAGTAACAGCACGTCAAAACATTGCATTTACTGATTTTTCAGTTCCTTTCCTTTATAATATATTGGCAACAACGAATGTAACTAAATACAAAATGAATTTATCCTCTTGGCGCTCTTGGCACAGACTTCAAGAAGGATAAACAAAGGAGTGCTCACTCACCACGGTCATTAAACCATACGGTTGTCTCAATCAGCAGCTTGATGGCAAGAGACGCGGGGGGAGGGAAATCGAATGAAAGAGACAGACATATCTGATTTCCGTGCAAAAGACAGAGACAAAGATGCTTGTAGTGTCTACAGGTGACGTAGGCTGTAGACCCTACCGGAATCTCTGTCTCTGTCTTCTGCACGGAAATCAAATATGTCTGTCTCTCTCATTCGATTTCCCGCCCCCCGCGTCAGCAGCTTTAGGACGAGAGAGACGCTGGGGGGCGGGAAATCGAATGAAAGAGACAGACATATCTGATGTCCGTGCAGAAGACAGAGACAAAGATTCCGGTAGGGTCTACAGCTACGTTACCTGTAGACACTACAAGTATCTTTGTCTATGTCTATTGCACTGAAATCAGATATGTCTATCTCTTTCATTCGATTTCCCGCCCCCCGCCACTCTGTCGTCCTAAGCTGCTGATTGATGTAAACGTATACCGTGATTTTTAAATGTTCTAATATAAGAGCCAAATCTCTGCTATAAGGTTGCCTAGTAACTTATATTCCCGCCAAGAAATATCATTAGCCAATGAGCAGCTGGTGTGAAATTTCATCAGAAGCAGGGTCGGATCCAAAATATTGTATGAATTTGTGTAAAGTGAATTAAGCAAACAACTCTATCGTCTCTTATGAAGGCTTTCAGCCATATTGTTAAATTTAATAGTGTCTACCAACCAACGAGGTCTAAAGTATAGAGGGGCAATCCCAATTCAGTATACGTACGGTTTGTTCAGTCATACAATAAACGCTCGAGGGACGCAGTGGGGGTGAATTTGTTGGCCCTTGTTGCAGTGGAGTACTGCCTTGAGGGATAGAATTAATGAATGAATGTTTTCTATTGCTGTTCTATTATTAATTGAGATCAAATCAATTTGTCAAATTACTGTAGAAGTAGTAATAAATTAAATTATATTTAAAAACGAAGTAAATGCTATACATTTTCAAAATATTCACAAATTTCATAACGTTAAAGTCCCTATTATGTCGCTGGTGTCTACAGTGACGTCAGAGAATGTTTGCCGTCTTTGTCTAAGAAATGGAATGACTGAACACTCCTTCCTGTTTATTTTTTAAGGGTGGAGAACAAAGATGTTAAAGATCTTTGGTGGAGAAGCGAATGAACTCTTTATTTGGCCATGCGATTACTGTTCGGGGTTCAGGGGCATGGCAGGAGTGTATCTGGGTTCCCTATTTTCAGTAGAGTGCTGTCAAGCAAAAATGATGCTTTTGAGGGACACAATTAATGAATAAATACTGTTTCTTTATTGATCGATGGGAGTATAATGATGTGTTAGAAGGTGAAGTAGGAAACTGAGATTTAGGAAGTAAAATGATATGGTTAACTAAACTTTTTGTTTTTAGGGACATCCTTTCGATGTCAGAAAGCGCCACAGTCGAGTTTTATATATAGTCTCAAGTTGGAACCATAAAAAAATAATACAGATTCCACTAAAATATACTCCAGAATTCTGTAACACTGAGCAAGGTTGAATTAGGCAATCCAAACCATGTGACATCCAACGTGACGTGTGTGGGCCTCGAGGGCAAACATTCATTTTCATTCGTTAAACGTTTGTGTTTTTCTGTTGGTTACGTATCCGGAAATTAGTAAAAATAAACCCGTGTTTGCCAATTGTTTGCCCATAATGCCATATTTTGACAGTTCGTTGGATTCCTTAATTAAGCTGAGAATCTACTAAAAAAAGTGTATTTTTTCTAAATCTGGTCACGCTGGATGCTACAAAACGTGTCGTTGCGCTTAAGTCGCTTAAGTGCTCTTAAGAACATCTAACTAATATCTACACTCATGCATTTCTCCCACATTGGCACTTTTCTAAATTCACCGGTAGATAAAATACGAAGCTGATTGGCTATGTTTTTCAAAATAGCCAATCATATAATGTTATTGCTTACCGGTGCGATCCACCGGTGAATTTAGAAATCTGCCCCATTTTTTCATATTCGTGGTCCTGTTTGACAACTGCGCCTCCACGGACGTAGTGAAAGTCCGGTGTGCTTATTCCTTATGTCTATTCTTCATGTTCTGACAAATTAAAAATTAACCTCACTTTGTTGTTTTATTATTTTACGATGATTCTACGTACTAGGTAGTAGCTATCCTAGATTTTCATGATGTTATAAATTGTTATTTGGTGTTACAGAAAGTTCTTTAGATTTTTCAAACTGTGTATATTATATTACCATATGATCGCTGCCAGAACCATGTTGATTTCTTTTGCTGTACCCAAATCAGTTCAATCGCAACCTAAATGATGGTTTAAATTTTCTGTTCAAATAATTATGAATAATTCACTAATAAATAAACGGTGAAACAATTGCCAGTTCAAAATCAGTAGAATGTCTAATTTTGAACCAAAAACTTATTCTAGAATATCTGATAGAAGCAAAGCAAAAAGACGAAGGAGCAGTGTCGGCCCAAATAATGAATTCAATAGGGAGCAAAGAAAAGACCTTAACCTACGAGCTATTATAGTTGATAGTGGCGCCTGCACTATAAAGGCAGGTTTGTCCACTGATGAAAACCCTACCGTATTGCCAAATTGTATTATGAAAGCAAAGTCTGAACGGAAAAGGTTGTTCATTGGAAATCAGATAAATGAGTGCAGGGATTGTTCAGGCCTTTATTTTCTTTTACCTTGTGAAAGAGGGTATATAACGAAGTGGGACGTACAAAAGCCAGTATGGGATTATGTATTTAGCAAAAATGTTTGTCCAGTAAACGATAACCCTGTAATAGTGACTCAACCTTTATTCAATTTCAAATCGATCCAAGATTGTATGGATGAAATATTCTTCGAAGAATATGAGGTTTCCTCCATGTTCCGTCTGAATCCTACAGATTTAGCAAGACTGAAGTACGTCGAGGATCATAAACTTTCGGATGATGTGCCTTGTGTAATTGTAGATACGGGTTTTAGTTTCACCCATATCATACCATACATTAATGGGAACAAATATTTAAATGGTGTTAGAAGGTTAAATGTTGGAGGCAAGTTATTAACAAATCATTTAAAGGACATTATTTCGTACAGGCAGTATAATGTGATGGAAGAGACCTATGTCATAAACCAAGTAAAAGAAGATACGTGCTATGTCGCAGAAGATGTCAAGGAAGAACTAAAAATAGCAGCTACATCTGGAAGTGAAAATCATATAGTGCGTAATTATGTGTTGCCAGATTTTAACAATATTCGTAGGGGCTACATCCAAGATCTAAGTAATTCGGACCAAAAAGTAAAAGAAGAAAATTGTCAAATACTAAGATTGAACAACGAGCGATTTATTGTTCCTGAAATATTATTCCACCCATCTGACATAGGAATGAAAAGTATGGGTATAGCAGAAGCTGTAGTAAAAGCAATTTATTGTTGCCCTAAAGATCAGCAAGAAAAATTAGCAAAACATATAGTCATAATAGGGGGCAATTGCAAATTTCCTGGTTTTAAGGAAAGAATGTATGCCGAATTACGTTCCCAGCTTCCTCACCTTTGGGATGTTAATGTTTATCAACCAGACGATCCTATAACATACAGTTGGAAGGGAGGCAAGCCTTTATTAAAGACCCCAGATTTTAAAAGTTTTTTGGTAACAAAAGAAGAATACGAAGAGCTTGGTTCGACCATAATTCAACAAAGATTCAACACTTGGATGACAGATAATTCTATAGTGAAAGAGGAGCAGAAGAAAACTATAGAAGAATATAGGTATTTGGATAAAATTAAGGGAAGAACAATTTTTGGCAAACAAGAAAATGGAAATTCTGCTGAGGTTAAAACTTATAACGACACTAGCAGTTCTATGATAGCGGCGCAGGAGAACAGTGGCAGTGGCACGCCAGTAAGTCTTGCGGATGAACCAGAGTCTACAAATGGATCTGAGGAGATCTCACAAGACAGTTTTCAACAAATATCGGAATTGGACACTGGAACGAATAAACCCGTTAAAAAGTTTGCAGTTAAAAGTGGTTCTGGAAGAAAACGTTCTGGAGATGACTCTTCAATTAATGATGACTTAACAAACTCTGTAGAGCTGTTTCCATTTGGAACGGGATCATATTTATGAAATAAATTATTCATTTTATCATGTTTGCGGAGTGCATTATATCGTTTTACGAATTAACTTTTGTCCGACTTTATATTTTATAATGTATAATTTCTTTTTTTTTTTGCATATTAAGAAAAGAAACTTTTTGTATGTATTTTGGAATCGTCATGCTAAAGAAATAAACGATATTAACTTTAAAAATTTTGTTTTTAATAATAATAATAATAATAATAAAGTATAGTTGTCGACAAATTTTTAGTGAATAGAAAAAGCCATAAAAATATCAAAGTCGATAGTATTACATGCTGGTGAGAGTATTACAGAGATTTAAAAATCGAGTTTTCAGTAGAAACTTAATGACATTTCTAGTAAATTAAAAAATCTTAATTCTGTTTTGCGTCAAGATAGGAATATCTTATGCATTGGTGGACACATTACCCATCTTTCGCTCCACATCGTTCCAGTTGGGGGTGATTCGCGTAACATATCACAAGTGTTAGAAATCTTAATCAAAAGAGGCGTGTTTCCATTTAGTTCTTATCTTAATAATGCCAGAACATACTTTACATAGTAATGATGTTTTATCTATTAAGTAATGCATTATATTTATTATTTAATATAGTGTAGAAATATAAAGCATGCCCCGGTCTCCCCTTATAGCTCGGTCGGCAGCGTTGAGTTTTTTATGTGCAGTATAAAAATGGAGTGAACTATACTTTATTTACCAATTACATAGCAAAAGACCATTGACCTAAATCCTACAGCCCATAAATGAGTACAGCACTTAGTTTCCGTTATGTAGTTCCGCAAAGCGGCAGATCCAGAATAAATTAACAGAAGAGGCACAACTATCAGAAATGCGAAAATTTGGTATTTTCCAAAGTTAATCTCTCTAAAATGAAGTCAGAAAAACTGTATTCGAAAAACGCCGAACAAATTTTCGTTTTTTTTATGCAATTTCAACATTCAGTAAGTAGAAATAATTTTGCTTTATCGTCTATTTTGAATTATATTAAGTAAGTTCAGGGGTCGGATTTCTCCTAAAATTCTAAAATTTCCTAAAATTTTTCATTTCTCCTAAAACTCCTAAAAAAATATAAAATTCCATGTTTTCTCCTAAAATTTGAATTATTTAGTAGGTTCTTATTTTCCCATTATCGGTTCTCATTACTATTTTGCCATTATTTAATACTGTTTCTGGTTTTATTTGTTCGGGAGTTGCGTAGGTAATCAGAGATACACCTATGTGCGGCTTAAAGTAGTGGCTTTGCGTCAGTGTAAAGTGACCTTATAGGTATAAGATGTGTGGATTATTTACTTTGACAAATTTTCTATTTTTTTTTTGGATTTTCTGTGTTCAAAAACAGGTATTCTGTTGGGTTGAGGACTAAAGAAATGGTTATTCTTTCCAAAAAGTTTTCCAACTTCTTCCGAGCAGCTATAAAGTAGGTATTTGGTAGAAAAGCTTCACTAACCAATAATACATTGATAAATCTGCAATATATAAACCCGTTGTTCCAAAAAGAAAAAAGAAGACGTCCACAATTGCAAAATCATTAATGAAATTGACTGAAGGTATTTTAAAGGCAATAAAATCAACCCAAACTTTGAAAAGACACTTTCAAGTGACTAATGGTGATATGGCTAAAATAAAGAGCTTGATAAAACTTCAAATTGATCTATTTATACACCCATGACACCGAAACAGTCTTATCCCGGGAAGATTACGAAAATATTAAAATTTTGAACTACTGAAAAAAATTGGCAATTTAAAAAATCTTCATGGTTCACTGAAATATCAACAGTTATGTACCATAGTCAAATGTGCAATTATTTTATCTCATGGAACTGCCTCCCTTGAAAGAGGTTTAAGTATAAATAAGTATATAATTTCGGATCGAGAAAACCTTCAGGAGGTAATAATTATTGCTTTAAGACTTGTTAAAGACCAGTTAGTATTCTTGGCGGGGGCCTAAATAAATTTCCTATTACATCAGAATTGTTGAATAATGTAAGAAGAGCGCATAAAAATTACACAATTTATTTGGAGAAAAAGAAAAGGAAGATAAACTATGAAACGAATGTGACAGAATTGCAAAAGAAAAAGAAGACGAGATCTTAAACATCTGAACCGAAAATGAAAGGAACATGCGAACACGATAAAATATTGGATAGAATTGACGTGGAAATAAAGCAGGTTCGACAAAAACTTGATGTTTCAGATAGCTTACTTTTGAAGGGAAACGAGAAACTTCAAAAAATTGGTACTTCAATGTCCAGCAAAGACAAAAATCAGTTATTTGGTCGGTGAAGCCCAAGCTATGATATCAATGGATCTAAATGGACAAAAAGAGCTAAAGGAAAAACTGAATAATCTCGAGAAAGAAAAAGATGACCTGCGGAAGAAGAAAAGCAGTGATGATTTGGAGAAGAAAAAACTAAACGAAGTGAGTGCCATTGAATTTGTAGTAGTAGACTAATTGATTAATTTTAGAAATAAACGAAGAAAACTCAACAACTACGTAATATATAGAATTAATAGTTATGTTTTCTTAAGAAGGCAAATCTCCTAAAATTCTCATAGAAAAACATGTTCGGTCTCCTAAAATTCTGAGAAAATTTACTAAAATTCTAATTAAAATGCTTCAATAAAGCAATCCGACCATCCGACCCCTGTAAGTTAAAGAACCAACAAATATAGTTTACTCATTTATTGTTCGATTTATTACCAACTGGTGAGTGGTAACACATTTACAATTTAATTGTTATATAAGCATCTAAGTATTCCTTAAACCTATGGTTATTGTGACTTTTACTTTGTATACAGGGTATTTCACTTTCATATAAAACAATTGCAGATAATGTTGCAACACAAAGCTATTGAAAGTACTCTTAATTTAATAGAAAACATTTCTTTTCTAAAGTTAAATTCTGAAACACTATGGTCCATATAGCAGCGCTCTATCTACAAATGAACATTTCTGAACCATTTCTTTTTGCCAAAATAAACCACACAGGGGCATGTGCCCCTGCACCAAACCCTGGATTCGCCACTCTTTCTGTAGAAGTTCCCATGCGGTTCGTTCCAAAAATATATATTTTGCCTCTATACCTGGCTCTCGTGTAATGCAAAGCTTGGTGAGTATTTCAAAGTTAAAAGTAGCCCCTGCGAATCTTGTGAGAGAGTATCGGCCTATAACATTACCTATTAACATATTTAATTCATTTATTATTTTCTTTTGTGATTGTAAATAGCTTTGTTCTTGAGTTAAATGTTTAGTTTATGTAACCAGTTACGAAAGATTTTATTTTGTGAAACGAATGGATGTTTGTGGGACGAGCAAAGCGAGATCCCGCAAAGTAACACGAGTTACACAAAATTGCCTTTTGGAACATGTTACATACAAGATTTTTTCTAATTTTAAACGTCTAAAAACCCTTTAAACATCACTGAGATAGGTGTATTTAAAAGTCTTAAAAATTTAGTAGTCTTTTTCATAGTTACCTTTGCTGCTATTATTACACATTATAATAGTCCACTCAAATTAGGAAGAAAGCGGAGAAAAATTCTGAACAGCAGTTTCTCTGCATAGGAAGTAAGTATTCAACTTTTAGAACAAGGTTTTGCTTATGCGCAAAAAAAAAGACATGATTTTTAAGATATATACATATATATATATATATATATATATATATATATATATATATATATATATATATATATATATATACGTTTTTTCGTGTTTTTTTTTTTAATTTGGACATATATATCTCGAAAAGTACGCGTTTTTAAAGCTAAACGAATATAGGTAAATACGTTGAGAATACGTTTTGCTATAAAAAAAGTGCTATACATTTTTCTGATTATCCCATTGGCTTTTCCGGGAAAGCTACTTGAAAAATATAAATATGTATTTTCTCGTGTTTTTTTTTTATTCTGAATGCAAATATCTCGAAAAGTACGCATTTTTATGGCTAAACCAACATAGGTAAACGTGTTCAGAATGAGATTTCCTACAAAAAAGGTCTTATACATTTTTCCGACTATCCCATTGGTTTTCCGTTAAAATGTAAATATGCATCCACACATAATGATTTCCACAAAAAATGTCTTAATGACGTATACATATAGCAAAAATTCTATACGACAAATATATATATTTTTCAAGAAGCTTTTCCGGAAAAACCCATGGGATAATCAGAAAAATGTATATGAACTTTTTTGTAGGAAATCTCATTCTGAACAGGTTTGCCTATGTTCATTCAGGGGCAGCTGGTGAAATTTCAACAATTTTTTTCTCGTCTGTGGCGCATGGGACCCATACGAAATATGGGAAATAACATCTAGAGAAGCACTCCTCTAACGACCCCTAAAAAATTTTGAAAAAGCAGTTTGCGAAAAATTTTTTCAAAATTCGATTGACCCCCCCTAGGTCTAGGGACTCCTGTTTAAAATTAATTTTTTTTGTCATATACATTTTACTTTTCATAAAAATACAACAACAGGTTTTGAAGTTTATGAAAATATTTCCATTATTAAATGAGATACAAAGAATTGAAATTTTATCATTTGTTAAATTGTAAATTACAAAATTTCATTGAAATTCATTTTTATGAAAAGTAAAATGTATATCAAAAAAAAATTAATTTTAAACAGGTGTCCCTAGACCTAGGGGAGTCAATCGAATTTTGAAAATTTTTTTCGCAAACTGCTTTTTCAAAATTTTTTAGGGGTCGTTAGAGGAGTGAGTGCTTCTCTAGATGTTATTTCCCATATTTCGTATGGGTCCCATGCGCCACAGACGAGAAAAAAATTGTTGAAATTTCACCAGCCGCCCCTGTGTTCATTTAGCCATAAAAACGCGTACTTTTTGAGATATTTGCATTCAAAATAAGAAAAACACACAAAACATATATTTTTCAAGTCGCTTTTCCGGAAAAGCCAAAGGGATAATCAGAAAAATGTATAGCACCTTTTTTGTAGGAAATCGTATTCTGAATGCGTTTACCTATGTTCGTTTAGCCTTAAAAACGCGTACTTTTCGAGATATATAGGTCCAATGAAAAAAAAAACACGAAAAAACGTATATATATATATATATATATGTATATATCTCAAAAATCATGTCTTTTTTCTGCGCATAAGCAAAACCTCGTTCTAAAAGTTGAATACTTACTTCCTATGCAGAGAAACTGCTGTTCAGAATTTTTCTCTAAAACAACGTTTTTTTTCTTCTAATTTGAGTGGACTATTATAATATTAATGTCAAAATTGACAAACGTTATTTAGCCAAGACTTGGCTAAATTACAATAAAGTACAATAAAGTTACAATATTACTTGAAATCCTAATTTGATAGCATAAGGTAAATCCTGTTAATGAAAAAATTTTGTTAGCATATTTTGAAGGAAAGAAGAATTTAAAAGCTTCCACTTTATGGGCTCAGTATTCAATTTCGTGTTGAATATACATTGTTTCTTTTCTTTTTGAGAGGTGTTTATTTTTCTTAATTGATGATATAACGAACTTTTCCTCACCAGTTAGGCAAAATTGAACTTTTAACTATTAAGTCTAAGTGCCCAGTTTACCTCTGCGAAAATGTTCGTAAACATAGCTTTCCCCTTCCCATAATGAAACCGACGATTTCCACGTGTCGGACTGGACAATCGGAAAATATATTTCGACGGACAATTAGAAAATTCGATTCTACATATTTTTATTAAGCAATCTTGAAAAAATCAGCTGGTTATCAATAAGTACATTTTTTAAAATCATTATTTTAAAATATGAATATGAAATAATGATTTTAAAAAATGTACTTATTGATAGTCAGCTGATTTTTTCAAGACTGCTTAATAAAAATATGTAGAATCCAATTTTCTAATTGTCTGACAAAATATATTGTCCAGTCCGACGCATGGAAATCGTCGGGAGGGGGAAAGCCGCGTTTACGAAAATTTTCGCAGAGGAAAAAAGTGGTAGACTAGGCGCAATTATGCCATACAAGAAGTTATAAGAGGATATATATATAAATTGTCTTTATGTACGCGAGCACCTAGACTATAACTGGTTATGAAAAGTTGTACATTTTGACACTTATGACAGTTTTGAAGTGTCATTTTGTATGTCAAAATTAGAAAAAGACCATTAACACATAACACTCATCACCTGGTGCCCCTGTCTTGACAACCTGCCTGCATCACAACGATAAAAGGACGATATTACTTCATGGGCTTGTGTAGTTTAACACGCCAGAATATCATTGACCAATCAACTGACGATGAGGCTAGAATCCATCACATGATATGTTTGCTGACTAGTGACTAGGTACATACCAAGTCAAGTGTATTTGAGGTTTCTATTCTCTTTCTAATATGACAAAATTGCAGTGCTGATGGCGGACGCTGCACAAATATGAATTAGCCTCACGTCTCCAGACCAATACAATGCCTTTTGTCTGAATTGTTTTTGCAATCTACTGTCGCATTGGGGCTAGTCTATGACGAGTCTATTTAAAATAATTTTAAACGTGTTGGATAGATTAGCGCCAGAACGCAAATAACATAGCCACACAAAAAAAAAAAAGTTCAGACCAGCGAACCAGACCCATGTATCCCTATGTATTTTCGGTCGCCGAATCCGAATCCGAGGTCAAAAAAATTCGTACACCCCCAAAATCTTTAGCTAGAGCAAAAAAACACCCCTGGACTGGGGTAAAAAGAATATTAAGCTACGAGAATAGTTGTTACATCCTAATCGATCGAATTATACAAATTAAGGTTAAACAGCAGTGTACATACAATAGATATGAAACACACCCCCAGTGAGGGGTGAAAACTAGCCCCCATTTATAAAAAAATCGATCTAAAACAGTAATGACTGCTGAAAAAGCTCGAAACGTTTAAGTTTTATTCGTTAAAGTGATAGGATCATAAACTGCCCTCTAAGGTTGAGAACAACCAAGTTTAAAGGACACAACACAAGAGAAAACGTAAAATCCAACAGGATTTCTATTTTGCGGAGTACTCTAAAATAGAAGTAGAAACTTACGTACCATCAACGTCCTACAGTGTCAACCCTCAGATGGGGTGAAAACTACCCCCTATGTAAGATTTATCTATAAAAAGTTAGTGACTTCACAGCCTCGAACATAGTTTCACTTCCCCACAACCACGGTGTATTAAATAGGTGGTCCGACGTACGGCACTTTCCTATTATAATAATGGCTTCATAAGTGCATGGTTTCTATTTACTTTAGTAGATGGCGCGAGCAATAAGGTCCTACAATTACCTGGGCATGTGCATCGTATAACTAACATAACCTTAAATTTTAAGGTTTTTTCGTTTATTCTCATTTTTAGCTTGGAGCCATACTGGCTCCAAGCAAATATTTAAAAATTCACGCAAATATTTTTTCAATATTGTTCATTAATAAAATAGACTGCTAATTATAGGTTAGATTCCTAACCTGCAAAAAGTGTCTTATTTTATCGTGACAAACTATTTAAAACTTCATACACATTACGTTGAACTTGACTTTGGTTGAAAGAACAGGAACCAGGCAGACATTTTAACAATAGCTACGTAATACTTGAAAATCTTAAGAAATATATACTTTTGAGGTTAGCTGTGGCGACACGTGCAATTCTGCATGTAGTGTTGCATATATTCTTTCAATGTTCACCTATTTAATACACCCTGCCCACAACGTAGGTGTTTCGAATTTTTATAGAACTCACTAACTTTTTATGGATAAATCTTACGTAGGGGGTAGTTTTCACACCATCTGAAGGTTGACACTGTAGGACGTTGATGGTACGTAAGTTTCTAGTTATATTTTAGAGTACTACGCAAAATAGAAATCCTGTTGGATTTTAAGTTTTCTCTTGTTTTGTGTCCTTTAAACTTAAAGGTGGTTGTTCTCAACCCTATAGGGGCAGTTTATGAAGATTACGTTGAACCAGATGCAGCTTTTTATCACTTTAACAAAACTTAGACATTTTGAGCTTTTTCAGCAGTCATTACTGTTTTGGATCGATTTTTATAAATGGGAGCTAGTTTTCGCCCCTCACTGGAGGTGTGTTTCATATTTATTGTATGTACGCTGCTGATTAACCTTAATTTGTATAATTCAATTGATTAGGATGTAACAACTATTCTCGTAGCTTAATATTCTTTTTACACCAGTCCAGGGGTGTTTTTTGGCTCTAGCTAAAGATTTTTGGGTGTACGAATTTTTTTGACCTGGGATTCGGATTCAGCGACCAAAAATACATACTTGGAGATACATGGGTCTGGTTCGCTGGTCTGAACTTTTTTTTTGTGGGGCTGTGTAATTTACATTTATCCACGATTTGTTAGTCAATTATTGACCTAATTATTAACAATATATAAAATATAAAATCTGATATATCGAGTATTTCGACCTGTGTGATTTTGAGGAGACTCAGCCTCCGTTGCCTCCATTCAGAAACTGCCAACTTTCAAAGTAAATACAATAAAGGAACAAAATATAAGTTTTTTGGATCCATCTTCATTCAAGTCTAAACAGTTTTAAAAGACTGAGAATATAATGCGCTATTGACGGTAAGAAAAATTAAAACAGTTAAGGGGGAGTAGACAATAATCATTTTATTGTTCATTTCATAACATTAAAATTTATAAAAAAATACTTATTCCAACCAATCCTGACAACAGAATTGAAACAAATAACTTCAGTGATTTTCTGCAAAATTTAATTTACAATATTTAATATGTAATTTCACACACAAATACATGAATTTTCTACAAAACTTATATAATATATATTCTATATAAATATCCTGTTACAGGAAACGATAATAGCTTACATTAAAAAAAAACAAAGGATATCTGCACAAAACTGCCAAAATAATAACTTCTATCACGTAAGATGTGTACGTGCTAAAAATGCTATAAACAATTCCTATTGTAATGATATAAACTCTTGTAATAAAATTTTTGTGTTACATCAGTATGATCCTATAAAATAAAGACACTGATATATTAGTAACTTAAAATTAGTTAGTTGTTAGTTGTACTACTGGTTACTCGGCATCGTGGTACTGAACCCTGAAAAACAAAAAACAACTGGATTTTAATGCTTTCATAACGGAATAATAGTATTGAATTTTTCCAATATTAATATTGCCAGACCCAATTCCTCGTTTACTAATATAGTATTGAAAAATAAAAACTATTCGTAACTAACTTGCATGGTAATATTTTAAATAATTTATCATTTAAATCAGATTATTACTACTACTAATCTAATCTATTATTTTGGTTCAATACCACTTGAATCAGTGTTGATACAAAATCTTATTTTTTTAAATTATTTAAAATAAAAACGTTTATTTGACCTCTCAACTTTCTGTATTGTATTTTCTTAATAAATAATAAAAAAAAATCTCTAAACACAATTGGGTTGTTGCACTAAGTTAAAATTTCAGGAGAATCTGTGTTAAGAAGTATCGATATCGATATATGAGTATTGACGCCACGAGTGTATGATCTGACCTCAGTTCTAATGCTATTCTCATGGAACTTACTTTACTCATGGCCCAAACAAGTCTACTGAATAAATAGCTGGTGACTTTTTTTAGTTGAAATGAGAAATACTGAGTTATGAAAATATGCCTTTATTTTGTTATGTTTCGTAAAATCCAAATGGCCTGAAAAAGTTACAAAATAATTTATATGTGGCAGTTAACCTGTTAATTTGAAAGAAAAATTCTAAGCGCAACATATTTAAAACAATTATTAAACTTTGACTATTTGAATGTACCACAAAAATGGAAGTGACATCATAACGGCAGTTAGATGTGAAGTTATATGTTGGCAATAAAGAAAATAACCTCAAATTTCAAAATTGAATTTGACATTTAATTAGAAGTTTTTAGCGTTTGGTATTTATTTTCTTTCAAAATGACTGAGGCAGGATTTATAAAAGCCAATTCTGATATTTTACCTTCTATAGATATATTTATGGTCAGCGAATTTTTAAAAAGAGATGATCATTTTAGCATTGCAAAGGTCAGAGGTGCAAAAGCCGCGAGGTATGTTACAGCTATAATTTTGATTATAAATATTATAAAAGTGTGCACGGACACTTAGGGTGGGCTCCCGTAGTATAACATTTATTGATTTGATTTATTGAAAAAATCATTGGAAATATGTAGTCTCATTATAATATCAATTATAAAAATAGATGCATTTAAAACAGAGATGAAATTATAATGACAGTCTGCAGAGAAGCTAGTTATAAAACGACGAAACACACTGATAGCGACGGAGGAAAAAAAAATAGGATCAGCTGAATATAACATTATGTTTAATGTCAAATTCAACTGACGTTCATAGGCTTTAATTCAGTATAGTTTAGCATTCAGTTATGGATAAATATAAGAACAGGCGGTGTTTCCTGCCATACTGTGTAAATAATACCACCAATTCACCAGAAAAATTGTTCTTAAGTGTTCCAATAATGAACGCTGAAGGTAAAAATGAATGATTCAAAGCCACCAGACAAGGACAAAGTCTTTTTATTGTGAAGACCATTTCAATATAGAGGAAAAGAACATTTGAAATGGGTAAGAAAAAAAAACAACAAATTACAGAGGTGTTCTAAGCATTTTATTTGTGGTAAGTTGTATCTTAACACGTTAAGCGCCATGTTTATCCTCAAGGATGCAAAGCAAGTTTGATGGCTGGGCCACGTGTATCCTTCAATATACTCACGCAGAGCTTTACTTACTGACCCATAGCATCTATAAAGATGCTAAATATACATATAACAGCACGGTTCATAAATATATGTGAGATAGATTAGTAATTAGTTGAAAAGTAATTAAAAAAAAATCAAAAATATGCCGGTTATTTATTATTTAATATCATAAGTGTTTCAGGCAAAATTACATTAAGGTCTCGGGGGATTTTTTTTTGGGTATACATGGCGCTTAACTTGTTAAGGTGTATTCTTAACGGCTCTAAATTAGAATGTCATTCGGGTTCTGACTTCCTAAAAGGAGGGAAATGGCTTTAATGTGCTTTTATGTAATTTGTCTAGTTTATGTTGAAATAAAGTGCAGTTGTTTTTGTTAGCTATTGATTATTTATGAAGCTCCCTACATGCCTTATACTAGGCTGATCCATAAATTAAGAAAGGAAATTTAAAAACTCAATGTTGAAAAACTATGAACTAAAATGAAAGTAGTCTAGTCGGTGAACACATAAACAGTCTGAACGGGCTAAGGAAGCGCTGAATCGTATCTATAGAACGTCCTTTGAATTATGTATATAATACTTGTTATTTGTTCCTTAAATACATACTAGCATAAGGTATCTATATATTATACATTATTATTTATTTATTTTTTCTTACAATACAGACCTTTCTTTATCTCTCGTAAGTTTCATGTAGATTCTTCTTAAGAGTATCAATAAATAATAAATAATTTCTTTAATAGATATATTTTGTTGTTTTCAGTTATATACGCATGTATATACAAAAGTTTAATGTAATTGACTATTTCAATTCACTGCTAAATAAAACATAATAAAAAGGAAATATTTAATAAAGGACAAGGCATAGTTAATAATTGATCTACATGATATTCGCTGACCACAAATATATCTACCACACGTAGAATGTCAGAATTAGCTTTTACAAATATACTGCCTTGCCCATTTTGAAAAAAATATTCACAACAATAGCAAACACTAAACACTGTTTGCTAAACATCAAATTTACATTTATTGTTTATAAACATGTGATCTATCCATCTGTATTTTTTATTTTTTCCTACCTTAACTTAATTTCAAAATTTTGAAAAAATGGATGAAAAAATTCTTTAAAATTTTTTTTATGTTGTGCATCCGAGAGAAATGTAAACTTTTCAGGGTCTTATTCTATTCACTTTCACGAACTCATTAAAAAAAATTTATTAATTTTGTAAGTTTTTGGAGGTAAATACCTTCAACGACTGGGCTATTTACAAATAATTTTCCTTCCCACAAACACTGGTTAGCAATACCTATAGTATGGGAGATGGCGTCACTTTCAGTTGCTGTATTTGTTTAAATTCGGTTTACCTTTATTTCTGTCATATTAATGTAACTTACCTATACAAAACAATCTCCTGTCACTTTGTATGGCAACAGTGCTTGGCAGCAGCATTTCAGTTAGGTCAAAAAAAGCGTTAATGCAATTACCCCCCCGTTTTCGAGGGTGCTGAACACGATGCAAGTGGTGGGAGAAGTTTTTGACCGACAAAATTTATTATTCATTACTCCCCGATGAAGAAATCATTATACCCTACTCAGCAACCTATACAATCAACGCCCTAGCCATAACTGGTGGATGAGGGTAAGTTTCCGTCCATTATAGGGGTTGAGGAGAATCGGAGATGAAGGTGAATATTTTTATCGCGATCAGCGCCTGCGAAAACGGAGGAGGGCGTATTCACGATCCAAAATGTAATTAATGAATTTTACACCCCTTGGAAGGGTTGAAGCAACCCCCGAGGTCGCTACCACCTTCCCTTCCATGAAAAGAAAGATATATGCACAGGAATAATGATCATGTGTCGAAAAACCTGTAAATCCTGGATAGCATGCTTTCTGGTGAGTGATAAGGAGAGGTTGGAGCTTAGAATAAAAATTTTTCCCGTGATCAGTGGCTCCGGTGATATGCGTTTGAACCGAATCATTTGAAAAAAAAAAAAAAGATTTTTCACCCCTCGGGAGGGTGTAATCAACCCCCTAGGCCTGCTCTCTGGATTCCACTTACTCTCTTCCATGTTATTTCAAGTATAAATCACTTCTCTTCCATGAAAAGAAAGGTATATGCACACCCAAGTAACAATTTAAATTTTATCGTGATCTTCAGAACCTCTTGAAGTCTATTTAATAAAACTTCTGATAAAACTAGATATCTTTGACAAACGCTATTAAACCTTTATAAAGCTTGTATAAAGCTAAGAGGGACCATTCTTAAAAGAGTTCTGTGGGCCTTTTTTAAAAGTCATATTAAAACCAATTGGTTTTATTCTAAACAGCCTTTACAACTTTCTGAAGACCTTGATAAAACTATTCATAAAACCAACTATAAATCCTAAAAGCATAATTTTGGCCTTAAGCAACTATCTACAAACTGTTGTTTAAACTATTATAAAACCACTTCGTAAAGTCATCATAAAACTAAAATGCTTTAGAACTGCACTTTAAAAAGCTATTTGCTCTGTTAGTATGGTTATTTTATAATAAAAAGGTTTTATGCTTGCCATCATATTAAAACTAAGTTGGTAATGTTGGCAAATTAGTCGCGTGTTGGCAATGGATATTATAATAAGCATTTGCTGTTGTTCAGCTTTCAACTGGTCTCTCATCTATACTGGTTAAAATTACCAAGTTCAGTAGGTACTCACCATGAGTGAAAATTTAGCTGCGCATTAAATTGTACTGATGATATCACACATAGTAGGTCGAAAAATACGGAAGCCCTTGAAAAATATTGAAAATTTTGGAAATTTAAAAAAATATTTTAAAATTCATTTTTTAAAAAAAGGTTTATTTTTTGTTAACATCAACTTATATCACACGTTACTAATAATAATCATGATTTTAGTCCTTATTACCCATAAATTGTTGCAATAATTGCAACTAGTAATTGTTCATTTGAATAATTCCAACATGGCAGCTTTTGTTTACAAAGATGTTTTTGTAGAAAAATGGCGACTTTTTATTAAAACCTGTTGGTTGCGGCAATACCACAATAAGAGTATTTGATTCTAAGATTGTCACAATGCTCTCGTACAAGAGCATTTACTACTAATTACAACCAATTTAAGTCTTCTTACATTTATGTAAGTCCATTTGGTATTGTCTAATACCAATTGATCTTGTCTAACACCATTTGACCTATATTAAGATTTGTTGGATTTATTCACAACCACCATAAAACCTATTGCCCAAAGATATTTGACTTTTTTGGTGTTTAATTACATATAACCTCACACTTGTTAATTACTTTTTCCTTACCTTAGCTGTGCTGTGGTTGCTCTGAAATGGTCGGCTATATGACCTTGTACTCAGATGGAATATAAATAAAAGAGCAAAAAGATATAAATAAGAAGAAGATAATCTCTCACATTTATTTGGTTATTTTAATTAGTCAAATGTGTGGTGGGGCTCTAATTGTTTAAAGTAAGTATCAGGTTAAAAATATGGTATTCAGAATACAGTTAACACAAAAATCCTTGTTAGAAGGCAAAAATAGACACTTGATGTTGACAAAAAACCAGTGTCATCAATATCCTATCTAAATCACGCGATTACTTATAAATAACTCTCGGTCAAAGGCAACAAAATTATTCCATAATAAAATATTTGAAATACTTCACATAAAAGTAATTAAAAATTAACCTAAAATAAGTAAAATCTATTTATCCACCTGTCAAACTACAACTTTTGCGGTTTTTATGAAGGAATTTGTCCACACTAAATGGTTCTTATGTTACATTTGGCATTATACAAGTCAATACAGCTTTATAGCAGTTTTATGATTAGAATATTCAGGTGCCCCTTTAAAACTTTTAGGCATACTGGTTTTATGAACGTTGTCTTTGAGGTAAATTGGTTTCCTAGGCCAAATGATTTTATCATGGTAGTGCTGACCACCACCATAAAACCTTTACAAGTGCCAATAGACTCGATTTAAAACGAATGCTAAATGGTATTGAAACTCAGCCTCCAGGAGGTTGTTACAACTCTTAATAAAACTACTTAGGCTGAAAGAGTTGTTGGCCTGCTATACTACCGCTATAAAGCCATTTAGCACACTTACATCCTTAATAAAGCTATTACAAAACTTATTCAAGTCCACATAGCATTTAAATTGTTACTTGGGCAGGAATAACAATCATGTGTTGGAAAACCTGTAAATCCTGGATAGCATGCTTTCTGGTGAGTGAGGGGTGGTTTCTGCCCTTTTGAGAGATAAGGAGAGGTTGGAGCTTAAAATGAATATTTTTCCCATGATCACCGACCCCGAAAATGGGGTGATACGCGTTTGAGCCGAATCATTTGAAAAGAAAAAGTGATTTTTCACCACTCGGGAGGGTTTAATCAAACCCCTAGGCCTGCTCTCTGGATTTCACTTACTCTATAACCCCCTTCCATGTTATTTCAAGTATAACCCGTCGATAAATCACTCCCCAGACCCATTTATATATGAAAACATAAAGGGATCCCCATAAAAGGGGTGGTTTTTGGCCGTTTCAGGGGGTTGCGGCGGTCAAAAACTTCTCACACCAATTGCATCCTGTTCAGCACCCTCGAAAACGGGTGGGTAATCTCGTCTTTGCACGAAATATTTACAATTAGTGTTTACAATATATCTACGTAAAAGCCATCTCTGGAATTTCCCAGAGATCCAGGAATACTAACCTGCCTAATGACAGGAGCATGCCCATCTACAATGAAGGTGGCAGGAAATCATTTTCCATCATACTGTATTGTCAATAAATAGCACAAAAAACTTACAACAAACACATATAACATTGACATTGGCTTTTAACAATTAAAATGTTCCTGTCAAGAGTTGTCTGCTGGCGAGCCTGCATGAGTTGATTTTGTGAAAACACGGCTTAAATATGACACAAAAAATAAGAAATTAATTTTAAGCAATTTTTCAAAAAAGAGTGACGCTGCCTCCCGTACCGCTATTTATTTCTGAGGAAGAGATACTGACCTTTCTCTGCCCCTGAATCTTTTACTTAGCCGGCGGCCTGTGTCCTGTGTGCTAAGTGTGTATCTCTGAACATGCGGTCTGTTTACACGTAATTCTCTCTCATCCACTTCTCTCGCCTTATCTACCTTTGCCATAAACTTTGCAATCAGGTCCTTACAATTCATGTTCTCCTCAGGTTCCCAGCTGTTGTCTGCAGTAGCATAGCCTTTCCATGAAACGAGGAATTCACGCTTGCCATCTTTTCTGAAGTGGACTTCCAAGATCTTATCAACCTGCAGAGAATACAAAATTTTTTACATTCTACCGCTCGCCAAAAAACGCCTTTGAAAATAACGAATTGTTTTTTTAGGAATATTTACATGCCTTTGACCAGAGATGGGTCGAGGAAACTTTTCACATTTGATAAGTCTGTAAAAGTCATGTAAATAATATAATTGTATGGACTTATTTGGTATCACAATGAAGCTTGCATCATCACGAATCAGATTTCACCATAAAATAGCCTATCAATATACCCGATGGAAAGTTAGAAGGAAAACTTCCTGGAAACTTTCCGTTTTGAACACTCTAAAAATCAGCGAAATTATGCCCTCATTACAAGGCTAAGTTTTTTTGTACACACTTTATGTTAAAAATTAATAAAACGAGATCGCCAGAAAGAGTGGATCGTCAGAAGGCGCAGCCAGAAAGGTCAAAGTTGTAAAAAGTTATATCACGTGACCGTTACAAGCCATTTTTTAGGATGAGCATATGTATTTAAATGTTTTGAACACAGAAAAAATTCCCAGAAAGAACCTACTGTAAGTAAGGCTAGCCAGAAAAAAAAATGTTGCGAAAAAAATCAAATTTTCTTCAAAAATTCTAAACATTTCCTTTCTGGCTAGCCTTACTGACAGGAGTTTCTGGGATTTTTGTTTCTGTGTTCAAAACATTTAAATAAATATGCTCAGCCTAAAAAAAAAGCTTGTAACGATCACGTGATATAACTCCGTTTTTTACTTTGACCTGCGTCTTCTGACGACCCACCCTTTCTGGCGATCTCGTTTTATTAATTTTTAACATAAAGTGTGTACACACAAAAAAATGAGCCTTGTAGATAGATAGATAGATAGATAGATAGATAGATAGATAGATAGATAGATAATTTATTAACCACAAGATGATACAATTACTGTACATATGGCAAGTCAATTCAGAATAACATTTAAAAATTAAAAAATACAAGTCAATAAATAAACAAATACAATATACATATATATATATATATATATATATATATATATATATATATATATATATATATATATATATATAAAATACTTATAATAAAGATAAGTAAATAATCACCGCTCACGCCCAAATTTAATGAGAGACATGTAATTAGTCATAAATATTTATATTGTTAAATGGAATGAAGAGAAAAAAAAACAATAATAAAACTAATCTTCAAGCAAGGTATAAACTGTATTAGTTTCTATAGAGAAATTCTTGTAAATTATAGTACCCATTTTCAAGGAGAAAATTTTTTGTTTCCTTCACTAATTTATGACAATTTTTTATGCTGCGAATTTCATTTGGTAAGGCGTTGTAACAAATTATACAATTATAATAAAAACAATGTTTGAAGTTACTAGTTTTGTGGTTGGGAATAGAAATAAGGTCACCATGTCTAGTGTTGTAGTTATGACTTGAAGACAACGTTGTGAACTTGTCTTTAAGTTTAATGAACAATGTGACGCATTTTAAAATAAATATGCTAGGAACAGTTAAAATTTTTTTTTGTTTAAAAATTTCTCTACAACTTTCCCTATATTTCAACCCAAATATAAGTCTCACAACTCTTTTTTGTGCTATAAATACTCTGTTCATTTCAATTGCACTACCCCAAGATGTAATGCTGTATGAGATACATGAATAGCATAAGGAGTAATAGACGTCCAAGAGTACCTGCTCATTCATCGAGTTTTTGAGCTGGAGGATAGCAAAAAATCCCTTATTGAGCTGCTTGCAGACATGCTCAATTTGAGAGCTCCATGACAATCTTTTGTCCAAGTAGGTACCTAAAAACTTAACATCATTTGCAAACTTTATATTTATCATAGATAGCAGGTCCTCTTGGAGGGGTTTTTGTAGGTGAAAGTTTAAACAGACAGTTTTTTTGTTGTTCAATATTAACTTATTTCTATCACACCATATATTTAATTCTTCTACAACTATCTTTGCCACAAGCTGAATTTCCTCGGGAGTTTTTGCTGAAACAGTTATTGTCATATCATCTGCAAACATTGTGACTTTACCATTTGTAATGTTAAATGGAAGGTCATTCACATATAAACCAAACAACAGTGGGCCGAGAACTGAACCTTGGGGAACGCCCAATTTAACATCATGAATTTTTGAGGTATTGTCTGACAACTTTACAACCATTTTCCGACCACTAAGATAAGATTTGATCCAACTTAAAGGAGAACTTCTGATACCTATATTATATAATTTTTCTATAAGAAACTGATGATTCACAGTGTCAAATGCTGCAGATAGATCGAAGAATAGAGAAACAACATACTGGCCTCTATCAAGATTGGAATATACATATTCCATTAAGTGACAGCATGCTGTTTCTGTGGATTTATGCTTCCTGAAACCGTGTTGAGAGTCCGTTAGGATTTTATATCTCTCTAAAAAATTTTCAATTCTATTATAGACCACTCTTTCTAAAATTTTTGATAATATACTTAGAATTGATATTTGTCTGTAATTTTCAATACTCATTGAATCATCTTTTTTATGTAAAGGTAAAACCGATGCCATTTTTAATACGTAACGATGACATAATTTCACTGATTTTCATATCATGAACTATGGCCAACTCGACGGGCTGACATATGCCAGAAGTATATCTTGTCGTTATTTAAGTTCGATAGAATTATTCAACGCATAGAAAATACTTGTAACGATGAATTTCCGAAAAAGCCACGTAGCTCCCACATCATTCATTTTGATACCAAATAAGTGGATACAATTATATTATTTATATGACTTTTACAGACTTTTATCAAATATGGAAAGTTTCCTTGACCCATCTCTGCCTTTGACTATCTAGAGCAGAATATATTAATATATAAAACAGAATATTATGGAGTTGCGTTACAACTGATAAGATCTTATTTATCAAATAGGTCTCAAATAATATGCAGTGAAAACCAGAGAAGTAGTCTCCAATCTACAAAAAGATGAGTTCCCAAGGGTCGGCATAGGGTCCCCTTCTTTTCATAATCTAGAAAAATGGTCTACCAAATATTCTTAACAAAAATGTAGCTACAGTTATGTATGCTGATGACTTAACATTTAGGGTGAGCGTTAAAAAAAAGAAGAGGATTCCATGACAGTCCTTGGGGAGGTCATGGACCAAGCCAAAACCTGGTTTAATACAAACCAGCTTGTACTAAATGAAGATAAAACCAAATCACTTGTTTTTGAGACTATTTGAAAGTACAGCCAGTTTTCTTTTTAGGACATGTCTTAAATTGTTCCTTAGGCTTTAATCTTTATGAAAAACATTGTCCTCCAAGGATCGGGGGTGCACGCACAGCTAGGGAAGGCTCCCCGACTACAAAGAACCCACCCTTCGAATAAAAGTGGTCTGAAAAGGGCCAGGCTATACGATTTTTTTTCATTAACATATTACTTGAGAAATTACGCTCTAGCAGCGAAAATGCTGTCGTCTGTTTCGTGGCTAACTTCTATGTTAGATGTACTAGGGACTTAATTTTTTTTAAAATTAAAGGTAAAGAGCCCGCCCACCTTTCGATTAAAATGGCTTCGAAAAGGGCCACGTTAATATCTTATTATAATATATCTTATTTTATTTTAGTTTAATATAAAAAATGCGCTAGCAGCGGAAACGCCATCAACGACTATTTTGCGATTAACTTCTATGTTAGATGTACTAGGGACCTACTTTTTTTTTTAGTTTTTAGCTTAAATTAAAGCTAAAGAGTCCACCTTTCGACTAAAATCGGTCCGAAAAAGTCCAGGTTACTATTTTTTTTATATGAGTTTTACCTGAAAAATACGCGTTAGTCGTCAAAATTATTTTGAGAATTTGAAACTAATAGCCTTCTTATTAGCTCTTGGGTCATAATTTGTAGGTAAAAATATTGATATTATCATTACCTACGAATATATGTATACAAAAATGCCATCAAAATTTTTTTTTGCTGCTAGTTTCGCTGCTAAAATCAGTCTCGTCAATAATGGCAATTGTATTGCCGAATAAAGTCATTTTCTGAGTCTGACAAGTTAAATTTCATTCAATAAATCTTATGAAACCCCAAAAATATATATAAAAAGAAATTCGCAACAGGTCTCACCAGCGCAGCAAGGGCAGTTTCACCGGGCGAGACTCGGATTGGCGTAGCTCCGTAACGGGTGATGCTAGAGAAAAAGTACACATACCAATGAAGAAAAATGTTTATCTGCAATGGCGATATTTCGGAATTTTTTCAATTTTTGAAATTTTGACAGCACTAGATTGGAAAATGATTAACAAAATATGTATGGAAATAACTGAAATACGAACGGATATGCTTCTCCGAAGCTTTTATAATCATTTCGACCCAAATCGGATCAGTAGCAACATTTCTGCTGAGCTTTATAGCCAGCTCTAGAATTTCTGCGACTTAGGCCCTTGTTGCTCCGCAAAAACAGGCAAGCCGATGGAGAAGAGTAGGGGACATTTTGGTATGTGTTATCCTGAACCAAAACTACAGTCTTGCAAATTTTCAGCTTTACAGTAATTAATTCCAGGTCAAAAACTAAAATTCCTGGGCTACATGTGATATTTTGTCGTGTTTGTCGGCCATTTTGGATTTTAGTGCTGTACATGAATATTTTTAGAAATTCCCGAGAGCTCCTAGACTAATATTAACTATTAATATACCCTAAGGTACCTTCATACCAAATTTGGTGCTTTTATCCGCCAGGTAACGGTAATTTCAATAAGCCACCTCACTATTTCATCAAAATTAGGGTCTGTACATGGCCTACATAAGTGATTTCATCAGGCCACCGCATTGGATTTCATTGGCGGCCGTCGGAGTCCTAGCATTACGGTGCATACTAACGCTTTCTTGAATGTTTCTAATAAAATTATATGAACGAATACAACAAAGAATGTAAACGTATGCTTAAAAATTATTTACTTTATACAATTAATAATAAAATATTATAAAAACATAAATAGTTATGATTAACAATCAGTATTGTACTATTAAATAAAATATATCTATAAAACTAAAATACACACTTGATACCTTATTGATTCAGAATAAAATAAACACTTCTAATAATAGTTAAAAACAAAACAAAAAATAATTATTTCTTTAATCTCTAACAGCAATAAATTGTGAATAACAAAAATGTAAAATGCCTCTCTAATAGTAAGTCACAACAGTTATTGTAATAAATATTAAAAAATCGGTACATACACGAGTATGTACAACATATTTATTTTAAATTTAATTCCTATCACAGAGATTGCAACTTTTCAACTTTTCTTTTCTTCCACATGCAGTGGAAGTATAGTATTATTCAAATAGGCTTAGAATGTCATGAAACGTCGAGATTCTAAGTTTGAGCGAAAAAAATTTCTGTCTGTCGGTCTGTCTGTAACTTTTTTTGTGCGCACGTTTACTCTGGAATCATTTAAGATATTGACTTGAAATTTGGTACACATAATATGTACTTTAACGAAATCTGGAACTAGATTATATTTTCATCTTGTTCCGTCGAAGGGTTAGGGGGTAAATTGGGGTAAATTTGGGATAAATAGGTAAATCAAGCAGGTAAGAGTCCATAAAATTGGTATTTGCTATATTTAAGAGAAGCTAAGATTTCAAAAAAAATTTTGGCATTATTAGCTTATTAATATTTGAAATCATCTACCTCCAAAAACCCATAAAACGATATCCCACATCGGTAGTGGGGTGGGGGTAGTGATAGTGGGGTGGTATTGGGGATGGATGAAGTAAAAAAATATTTTGAGGTCTTTGATTCTTGTACACACACATTAAATAACAATTTCTTTTCACCCCCTTTTATAATGGGGTGGGGGTAGTAAGGGAGGGAGGGGCTGTGGCTAATGGTAAAATTTTTTTGAGACATTAGCTTCTCTTATATATACTAAATACCAATTTTTTTGGGCTCTTACCTGCTTGATTTACCTATCTACCCCCATTTACTCAAATTTACCCTTCAACGGAATAAGATGAAAATATAATCTAGTTCCAGATCTCGTTAAAATACATACGTGTACCAAATTTTCACTCAATATCTTAAACGGTTCCAGAGTAATCATGCGCACAAAAAAAGTGACAGACAGACAGATTTTTTTTGCTCAAACTTAAAATCTCGACGTTTCATGACATTCTAAGCCTATTTGAACAATAAATTTTTTTTTAAAGTTACAAGACTTCCACTGGATGTGGAAGTAATTGCTTACTAAAGTGATTAACGCAGATTACTGAATTTTTATTCGGGATAAAATGTTTTCGGTGAATGCTGTGAGACCTTTTTTTGCCAGGTTCTTGTCCGACGGAAAACGAAACAGAGTAGTATATCGTTGTCTATTGTAATTTGATTTGCACTGGCACACAACACCGACGCCATCGACGGGGCATTCTTTTAATTGACATTCATTAAGGGCGTTTTCATAATGTTCACAGTATAAAGATACAGTAATAAATCAATATCTAATTTCAATAACTGTTATGATTTTATTAAGTATTAGGAGGCTGAATCCTTTATTTGTAATATTTCTCACGATCTATTTTGAATTATTACTGTGTTAAGCACATTAAATATTTAAGTAATTCCCTTTTCATTCGACTCCAGTACAAATTGAAATCCAATTAGTTGGCGGCACTAATCCATACTCAACTTAATACTAAACAAATTATACGAAGAAATAAAATATTAATCTTGCAAAAGAGCGCTGAATCCACCCGTAGCCGCAGTAACTTTGTAAAATCGAAGGACTCCTTTCGTGACATCACACGCGGACTCGAGTGCAATGCGGTGGCCTGATGACATCACTTACGTAGGCCACGATCTGTATCAAAGACCTATATTATGTCCTTTTTCGAATAAAGCAAAACTTATTTTGGTCATTGGCGTGCATTTTTATTAAGAATAAAAGGATCGATTTTTCAGGACGTCATATTAGGCATGTTTTTATTGAAACACTAATACAATGTTATTGATCAGCATGCTCTACAACCCCCTACAACCTCTCTATGTTCAATATTTAATAACATTTATGGTTTTGGAATTAAGGCCCTCTTAAAATTTCGTTTTTTAAACATTAAATAATTATCAATAATTCGGAAACGAATTGTTTTTCAGAAAAAAGTTATTTCTCATTTTTGCTTTAAATTTACTTTTTCTAGCATCTAATGTCATTGATACTTTCAAATTTTGTAAGTCAAGAATTTTCACTGATAAATTTGCAAAAATGTTGAGCCAGCAGCTCTGTAACTTATTCGGGCATTAAAAATTACCGAATTTGAAAATATCGATGACATAGACATGACACAAAAAAAAATGAGAAATGACTTTTTTCGAAAAGCAATTCGTTTCCAAGTTATTGATTACTTATGTTTAAAAAATGTAATTTCAAGGGGGCCGTAATTCGAAAACCATACATCAAAATGTTATTATATTTTGAACACAGAGGTTCTAGAGTATGCTGACAACAATCGTAATTTCAACTCTACCTACGTTCGTTAAATTTACTAAATCAATGATCTGAATTATTTTGCTCAGTAATATGCGTACCTCAAAATCCTCGTTTTCGTCCCAGTCTGGCGCTTTGAATTCCTTTTTCTCTTTCTTGGTTTTTTTTGGCTTTACACCCTTCTTTTTATTATCTTTGAATGCCTCGATGAGCCTGTCACAATCGAGGGTGTCTTCGGGTTCCCAAGTGTCACTCTCTTCCTCGTATCCCTTCCATCTGATGAGGTAATGGCGTACCCCCTTAATCATCTTCTCATCGAGTACCGACTCAACCTTGGGACAAAGAGTAAAAAAGGAATAATTAGCTTTAAATTAATTAACAACTTTTACGGTTTTACCTCATACTGACTTTCATCATCTTCGTCTTGATCTTCAGAATCTTGAGCTCCTTTCTCCTCTTTGGGTGCTACCTTACGTCCCTTTTTAGAAGGCTTCTTTTTCTGTAAATAGCAGAAAATTTACAAAAAAAAACTGTTACGGCTTACCCAAGGCCCATGAGTAGTGACCAATGATTTTGATTTAACATCACATACGGAGAATCACTACACTTTTGGTGGGAGCCAGCTATTAATCTGTCCAATCGTAATAAAAAATCTAACCTAACAATTATTTTAATGAGCTTTGACGATAAATTGGCTTCGACCAGCACTGACTCCCACTAAAATTTTAGATAGTCACCGGTTTCGGCACTAGTTGCAAATTCGCACAGTGCCTGTAGTCCCAACACTTACTCTTACCTCCAAGAGGTGGAAAAACTTCTAGATTGAATAGTTTAACATTTGAAAGAGTATTGCTGATTTATTTTTAGAACATAGTATATTTATGTTTTTGGGGTTGCACATTATGAATCTAAAGTCAAAAATACAAAACATAAAATGGCGATTTGGCAGTAGATTAGGATTTGGGTCAAACTTGCTGTTACAGCAAGTCACATGGCCCATGGTATGGTAATGCAGGATGGGAAGCATAGGTATTTGTGAGATGCGTTACCGGATTGTGTCATGATATAGAGTGCTTATACCTCTCCCTGTGTTTTAGCTTCTACTGTTCTTCTTCTTCTGAGTGTTCTGTTTCCTATGTTTCTGATTCCGGCAGAAGATAACTGACTATCTAACTGATAATGATATCATCCCAGATACACAATCAGGCTTTGGAAAGGGATTTGGTACCTCAACGACCTTATGTTCGGTAGTAGATGACATTCTCCGCGCCTCTGACAAATCTATGGTTACATGTTTAACACTCCTAGACATGTCAAAAACCTTTGACAGTATAGATCCGCAATGCTTATTAGTAAAACTTCAACACTATGGTGTGACTGGTAACACACTGGAGTGGTGTAAGAATTACTTACAGGGCCGCTCTCAGTATGTCTGTATAAACTCATCGAACAAAACCGATACCTCTGAAAGAAAACTAATAAGATCTGGTGTACCTCAGGGATCCATCCTGGGTCCCGTATTTTTTAACACTTTCATTGCTGATTTACAGTTCATTGCAAATTCCTGTCAAATTCACATGTATATGCTGATGATATTCAGTTATACCTTCATTTTAATCAAAAAAATGCTCCCGAAGCAGCCAGAAAGATTAATAATGATCTTGCCTTAATTAACTGGACCAGGCAAAACTCATTGCTACTCAATCCTAAAAAGAGTAAATGCATTACTTTTGGCACTAATAGTAGCTTGCAGGCAACGAACAACTTTGAATTGTCAATAGTTAGTGAAACAATTCCTCGTGTCACTACTATACAGAACCTGGGACTTGTTATGAGTAATAATTTGAAATTTACAGATCACGTCAGTTATGTCTGTCAAAAAGCATACATTAACTTAAAAAAGCTTTCTCCATATAGAAACATACTAGATCCAAAAACTAAAATAATGTTAACGTGGCATTAGTCCTGTCCCACTTTAACTATGCCGATGTAGTATGCGGGCCATGTCTTAGGAAGATAAATATCGTCTTCAAAAAATGCAAAATCATACCTGTTAGATTCATAACAGATGTCCCAAGATTTCATCATACTCCTTTTTAAAAGATTTACAAATACTTAAACTTGAGGACCGCCGTTCAGGGCCATCGAGAGCCAAAGTGGGCCCCAGGACAAGAGATTTTGCCGGGCCCCCACTTTTTTAAATATATATTTTTTAAGAGCAACTATACAAGTTATCCAGTGGCGTAACAGAAACTGAGTGGGCCCCCCGCAAACGTTTTCAGGGGCCCCCTCTCTATAACGAGAGGAAAATGATAATTCTTATCTTCATTACTATTGGGTTCAGGTTTATGAATTTTTGAATTACTTAATCGTGTGATAATTTAATTGGGGTTAAACCCACACTAGGTATAAAGTACATAATAAAACAAAGCAAAGCTGGCCGCAGAGTTTTGAATGGGGGTCGGCCATCCGTCAATGTGCTCCCCCCCCAGCTGGCCTGGCCCCCCCACGGTGCGGGTCTGCAGGAGTGTTTGTTATGCCACTAAATTTATCTCTACAGCGATGCCAATGGTGCTTATATTCAGTGCCGCTTCTAGGTAATGAGATGCCTTCGTGCAAGAGCATTTTTTGGCGCCCTTTTTTTGATGGACACCGCTCAGTCGAAACAAGGGCGGATCTGGACCTTGAGCTTGGGGGGGAGGGGGTATTTTTCGTCCCAAAATTTTTTTAAATTGGCTTTTTGGCACCCCATGGCCTAGTGCGCCTTCGTGCGGGCCACGAAATGGCCCCCCGTTAGACGTGGCCCTGCTTATATTATTATTTAAATACCCAAATAAATCAAAATATTTATTAAAAAAAAAAACCTAAAACTTAAGTGGAAAACTTATCTCAACTGAAAATAAAAATCAGAAATAAATTAAACAAACAAAACAAAACAGAACACGATAACACAACTAAATTGTCACTCAAAATGAACTCAAACTTAAAGTCTAAATTAATGCTTTTCGTGCTTTGCGTCTAGCGAAAAGTTCGATCACAGGCTGAAAATCAGTCTTTCTTGCCAAAACTGCTTTCACAGCTAATGTGCCTAAACTTGTCAACCAGTACAAGACGACTAAATAAATGTTTTGAGATTTATTACGCTATGGTCGCTACGGGACACAACACGTCCACACGTTGTTTACAGTCTACCGAAGACCATGGGAATTCATCTGTTCCTCGAAACAGACACGGTCTACAGACGATCCAGCCAACATCGGTACACTTTGAAGTTTGCCATGCGAACTCGTAAAATTGTTGGACCCAACAGTGTCGTTACGCTTTGAAGACGCTGGAATTCCAGCAGACTTTTACACTTTTACGAGTTGTCATCGCAATTTTCAAAGTGTACCGAGAAGGCTGGCTGGTTGGGTCTTCCTTTAAAAAGGTACCAGTAACAAATAAATAGCAAGATTGATTATTAAACTTTGTATAAATTAGTTACGGTTTATAAAAATCATAAAATGGTTTGAGATTTTTAAGGGTTCTACAGGCGACCGAACCAACCAACCTTCTCAGTACACCTTGGAAATTGCCATGACAACTCGTAAAAGTGAGATAGTCTGCTGGAATTCCAGCACCTTCAAAGCGTACCGAGAATATTGGCTAACAGCCGGAAATGCCATAAAAAGAAGTCACGACGACTGGGATTAGCTGGTATATTCAAAATTATACTTAAAGCTGTGTTAATTTTAATTATTAATTACGTGTTGTGGAAAAGTTGGTATTTCTTTAACATACTTGAGATGGCAATTTTTTAACACGGCCAGGGGCTCCTTGACTGCGTTTGGGCCCTGGTAATTTGTACCGGCTGTGCCCCCCTCACGACGGGTCTGTCGCCGTTTACTTCACACAGTCATATTTGTTAACACTATTATACTTTATAAATCTCCTAAATACCTATTTGCTAAAATAGAAATAAGTAATGTTCATGCAAGGGAATTAAGACAAACTGACACATCTCTCTCAATTCCTCAACACAATAGTGCTGCACTCCGCATTTCATTTACTTTTCTGGCCTCTTACTGCTATAATAACCTACCAGCTGAACCTAGCAGTATTAATCCCGCTAAATTGAAACCTATTCTGAAGTCCCTACTCCTAAATGAGGAACTATCATTTTTAAATTTAAATTGTTCATAATAACAGAATACTTGTCATTTTCATAGACAACTTTAATAATTGTAATTTCCCTTCGTGTAATAAGTAGCTTAAATACGATTTTCAATTTTCAATAACTTGAAAACGGTTAAAGATAGGAGTATCATAATGTCATATTTTTGAAATCAGAAAAAAAAGAATAAGTCAAAAATTCAACAACACACAGGGTGTTCCATTAAAAAATATATTATTGCTTCTTGTACCTCTCAATTTCTGCACGCCACTGTGCTTTCATTAAGTTATTAAAGGAGTTCAGTTACAGCCCTAAAACTTTCGTCCGAAACTTTTTATACTGTTTCCGATAATAACGATAATAAAGGGTGGCCTAAATATAATGAATAACCCTGTACACTATGGTGTCCCGCAGGGCAAAGTATTGGGCCCTACTTCATTTTCTATTTATATTAACAGCTTATTACTATTAAATTCAAAGGGTACAATAGTGAGTTTTGGGGATGACACAGGCATAGTGTACAAGAGCGAAACTCGGGTACAACTCAAAATTATAGTCGAAGATGACTTAAAAACAATATCACGATGGTTTAACGCAAATATTCTAACCTTATATCATGAGAAAACTAAATATCTACCTTTTACGTCATAAGTAAGAGGTGTGTAAAATTTGGGACCACTTAATATTGGAAATGGGATATCAATAAGTGAAGCCAAATCAGTCAAATAGGGATACATATAATATAGATACGCATCTTCCCTGGGATATTCATACTGCTTCTCTAGTTACTAAATTACGAAGCCTAATTCTAAAATTTAAATTTTTAAAAGATTACCTCAACCATAAACAATTAAAAATCATGTATTCGGGTCTAGTCCAATCGGATTTAGAGTATGGGATTATTTGCATGGGGTGGAGTATCAGATCATCACCTAAATAACTTAAATGTCACACAAAAGTGGATATTAAAAATAATGTTTAATAAAGAATATACCTACACCAGCAGTGTCGGAGTGGATCTAAATGCTCCCCCCGGACAAATCTTACCTGAGGAGGCCCATCTTTTTAATTTGTATTTGGTTTCTAAAATAAATCTTGCTAAACAATTGGGTTGTTGACGAATTTTCAAAAATGGTGAAATATGGTAATGGAGGACTTAATTTAGTTATATATTTAATTTGGAAGAAAAATTCTTAGCGCAACATATTTTTAAAAATTGTTAAACTTCGACTATTTGAATGTGCCGCGAAAACGGTAGTGACATCATAACGGCAGTTAGATGTGAACTTATAAGCAGAACAGATGAAGACGAATAAGTTGACATTGTTGATAAGAAAGAAAATAACCTCATATGTCAAAAGTAAATTTGACGTTTAGCTAGCAGTGATTGATGTTTGCAGTTATTGTTAATATTTTTTTACAAAACGACTAAGGCAGTATATCTGTAAAAGCTAATTCTGACATTCTACTTGCGGTAGATATATTTATGGTCAGCGAATTTTTAAAAAGAGACGATCGTTTTGACATTGCAATGGTTGGAAGTGCAAAAGCTGCAAGGTATTTACGTTACAGCTGCTATAGACAGTACAAACTATTGTAATTTCTGCAAGAACTTCCTTTATCTTATCTTATTAATATTACATAATATGTCTAATATGTATTTTATTATTTAATTTAGATGAATTTGTTAACTATTCTTTGTATTTTATTAAATATTTCCTTTTCATTGTTTTATTTCCTCTATTAACTATATACATGCGTATCTAACTGAAAACAACAAAATAAGTTTATCTACTAAAGAAATTATTTATTATCCATTGATACTTACTTCTAAGAAGAATCAGAATGAGACTTAAGAAGATATCAAGAAAGGTCTGTATTATAACAAAAAATAATAAATAGGTAAGTACTTTATGCTAGTTTCTATCTAAGCAATAAACAATGATATGTATTTCTAACACACATAATTCAAAGGGCATTTTAACTACAATCCACGCATTCGTAGCCATTTCCGACTGATTGTGTTCACCGACTTTAGACGACTTTCACAGTTTGTTTCATATAGGTAGTTTTTCAACGGCGAGTTTTTAAATTTCCTTTCTTAATTTATTGATCATCCTAGTATTATGGGGCGTCTAGGGAGCTTCATAAATAATCAATAGCTAACAAAAACAACTGCACTTTATTCCAACATCCAACATAAACTAGATAAAATACATAAAAGCAGATTAAAGCCATTTCCCTCCTTTTAGGAAGTCAAAGCATTAATAACATTCTAATCTAGAGCCGTTAAGAATACAGTAATACACCCTGCTTTATCCACCACTTTGGCGGGTAATTTAAATTTGTAGGTAATTTAAATTTGTAACAGCACACAAGTCTTGTAATGCGGCCGTTTTTCCTACAACATAAACCCATATTAAAAATCAAATTCCTACATTAAGATACAACTTACCACAAATAAAACGCTTAGAATACATTGTAATTTGTTACTTTACTTGACATTGAAATGGTCTCCACAATAAAGACTTGGTCCTTCTCTGGTGGCTTTGAATCATTCATTATTACGTTCAGCGTTTATTATTGGAACACAACAGTTTTTCTGGTGAATTGGTGGTATTATTTACACAGTACGGAAGAAAACACTATCTGTACTTATATTTATCCATAACTAGATGCTGTTAAACTATACCGAATTGTAACCTATGAACGTCAGTTGAATTTGACGTTAAATATAATGTCAGATTAAACTGTCGTGATTGTTTTTTTCTCCGTCGCTATCAGCGAGTTCTAAATTAGTACGCGTTTCTCGTCGTTTTATAACTAACTTCTCTACAGACTGCCGTTATTATGTCATCTCCGTTTTAAATGCATGTATTTTTGTAATTAATATTATAATATTATAAGACTTTCTTTTCAACTTCTACATGTTTGTAATGATTTTTTATGAATAATTGTTATTGTTTAACATAGATTCTCCTCAAATTTTAACTTAGTGCAACAACCCAATTGCAATATGAAAATTTTTTAATTTTTTTTAATTTTTCAAGGTCAAACAACTCCAAATTAAAAATTAGATTTGTGACTTAAAATTATATCGTCTTCGAGAAGTAGGTTTCGTGGGCGCAAGACATAAAAATGTAAAATACCACTAAAAAATGTTTTATTATAAAAAAATTGCAGTACCTATATTTTCCCCCGAACTCAATATCCTTTGTCGTTACTTCTTGCTTGCGAATTCCACTATAATATAATCCTATAAATAATTCTGTAAAATGATGCTACAGTACAGAAGTAATAAATTCGATAATTCTATCAAAATTAAATAATCAAATAACAAATAAATAATTTCCTTTTAAATTTTATTTTCAAACATATCAATGGTCAACGGTAAAAACGTCTACCGTCAGCCGTCGCGAGATAAAATAAGTCAGTTTTGAACAGCTGAAGCGCCCCCTAGGTAATTGCTTAGTTTGCCTATTGGATAACCCTCCCCTGGTTCGTGCTATATTGTAATTTTGCTAACTATTAAACTAACTACACTATAACTACTACTGCTATGTTTGTCACTATGCAAGGCAATCAAATTCAAATTCAAATTCAAAATTTTATTCATCTTTTGTGCTATTGAGTACAATAGATAAGACAAGTCAAAAAAATTACAAGTGTAAAAGTATAAGACAGACATCGTAGTTAAACTAACAAATTGTTTTACAATTTCAAACATTTAATATACAATATACATATACGATAAAAGGAGAGTTTAGGAGATATATAGGCTAATTAATGGTCTGGATGAACTCGTCAATGGTATAGAAGCAATTTGAACTTAGATATTCTTTTAAAGTTCTTTTAAAAGTGGAGATCGGTAAGCATTGTAGGTCTGTGGATAACAGGTTATATAATCGGGTGCCAGAGTATAGTGGTGATTTCTCATATTTTGAATAGTAGTGTTTATTTTGACAGATATTGTTTTTCCCTCTGGTGTTGATGGTATGGATATCAGAGTGTTCAGTTAGTAAAGTCCTATTTCCATGAATGTATGTCAAAATTTTAAGTAAGTATATACTGGTGACTGTTAGAATTTTCCTGTCACGAAATGTACGTCTACAAGAGGTATAGATGTCAAGATTGAACATCATTCTAATTACACGTTTTTGCAGCACAAAGATTCTGTTTATGTCACCGGACAGACCCCAGACAATAATATTGCAGCTGATTGCTGAAAAAAAGTGTGCATAATAAACTGACATCAATGAATCTACGTCAAGTTTGTTTTTCAGGTTTTTTATCAAGTAATATGCTTTATTTAATTTTTTGGATACAAAGTCAATATGTAGGACCCAGTTCAGTTGGCTGTCGACTACTGTTCCTAAAAATTTTGTAGAATTTACAGGGGTTATAGTATTGTTTTGAATAACTGGGTGAAAGGCTGTATGTTTGTCTATTCTGTTGTAAAATTTTATAATAATTGTTTTATTTATATTAATCATTAACTGATTTTTAGCGCACCAGTCACTAAACTGTTTTATGATGGTGATTACTTTACACTGTACTTCTTCTGTATTTTTACCTGATGTAATTATTGAGGTATCATCTGCATACATGATAGTTTTTCCTCCAGTGATGTGTTCGGGGAGATCGTTAACATACATTAAAAAAATGAGCGGTCCAAGGACACTGCCTTGCGGTGTGCCTATGTTAGTGATGTGTTCTTTTGATTTCATGTTGTCATGTTTCACAATGAACCTCCTATTACTGAGATAGGACATTAATAAGGAGTTGGCATTTCCTCTAATTCCTAAGCTTTCTAATTTTTCCGATACAAATTGAATGTTCAATGTTTCGAAGGCACGAGAAAGATCGAAGAAAATTCCGATGGTACTTTCGTTACTATCAAGTTTATCATGGAGATACTGAACGAATTCTAAGGTGGCTGTTTCTGTAGAGAAATTTTTCCTAAACCCATGTTGACAGCTGGTAAGTATGTGAAATGTGTTAAGATAATCCTTTATTTTCTCTGCAATTACCGTTTCAAATATTTTTGAGAATATGCTTAGTATAGCAATAGGACGGTAATTCTCAATATCATGAGGATCGCCAGATTTTGGTACAGGTATCAAAAGTGCTAGTTTTAATGGTTCCGGAAATTGTCCGAGTTGAATGGACTTGTTTATGATATATGCCAGTGGGCCTGAGAGTTCACAACTACATTTTTTGACTGTGGAAGGGAAATCACATGGGTCGCGTAAATACAATGTTTGTTTGGATACAGTGACGTTTTACTAATTTTTGTACGTAAAAATAGTACAAATTCGCAAGTACCTAATTCCTTTATCCGATTCGCGACACAATATGGCACATTGAATGTAGCATTGTAGGTAAAAATTTATTGGCTCAATGCTGGCTCCATCATGTGAGTTTACTTTGGCCCACCGGGAATTTGCCCGGTTGCCCGCAGGCCCAGTCCGACACTACACCAGCGATAATCTCTTTAAAATCAGTGAAGTTCTTGATATTAGACAATTTATAATAAATTATAACCATGAATGACACTCGAAAAAAAAATGCTCTAATACCTAAAGTTAACAAAAATAAGGCACAAAAATGCTATACTTACTTAACACCTTACATATTTGACTAGTGCCAGTAGAATTCCAAAATTAGAATAACTTCAATTTATATAAAAAGAAAATATCAAATCTTGTAATAAATATTCCCAGAAATTACATAAATGATATCATAAATCTAAAAACATAACACTGGTTCTATGGAAAAACTAATAAAAACTGTTAATTAGTACACTATACTATACTTGCTAACAAATACCGGTACTATGTATTTCTAAATAAATTATTATTATTTCGCACTCTTCCTCACTGATCGGACTATCTTTTGTTGGCTGGCCTCTCACCATTATTAGACTCTTCTTGAAGTCTATTTTTAGTCCAGATTTAAAAGTAATCAAATTTCACATAATTTTTTTCCAACCAAAATAATACCATATCTAATTACACAGGCCCACAAAAAAGAAAAGTTGTCTGCGCTGGGGTATTGAACATACCTATTCCTTGTATTTTGACCCGCTGAACACGAATATGACCTTAATTTTTCCCCTATATGTCGGGTTTTTTTTTAAAGCAAAAAAGTCTAATATTTATATATTTAATTGCTGTTAAAAGAAAAACCTAACGTACTGGGGAAAAACTAAGATCAGATTCGTGTTCAGCAGCTCAAAATACAAGGGATAGGTGTGGTCAGTACCCCCGCGCAGATGACTTTTTTGTGTGGTATTGTGCCACACTAAGTGTAGCACAGTGGCAACAGGAAAAAGTGGTCTACGCGGGGGTACTGACCACACCTATCCCTTGTATTTTGAGCCGCTGAATATGAATCTGACCTTAGTTTTTCCCCAACACGTATGGTTTTTTTTTAACAGCAAAAAAAATCTGTTGAATCGTAATATTTATATATTTATTTGCTGTTAAAAAAAAAACCTGACGTCCTGCGGAAAAACTAAGGTCAGATTCGTGTTCAGCGGCTCAAAATACAAGGGATAGGTATGGTCAGTACCCCCGGCGCAGACAACTTTTTTTTTTGTGGGCCTGTGTTATTATAGCCAGGAAAATAGACGGTGGTATTTTGGTGTTAAAAATATATCTTCTAAGGCTGTCACGTGCCTTGTACTAAAGCGTGTCGCTTAGTCACCCTGTCTACCGTGTACAGGAATCAATCCTCAGTTTCGACACTGGCACTGTTGGTGGGTAATGGATGTTGTTTTCGTTTCTTTAAATATGGTGTGTTATGTTACAAACCAATTGTGCTTGAACCAACTAACTACTAACCTCTAACCTGTAAAGGATTTGCTGTTATAGAAACAGAGCATGTGTTTATAATAACTAATAATTTCTTAAAAAGAAGAAAACAAAAAAAAAATGTCTTATCAAGTGAAATCAAACTATACCATGTTAATCAAATGCAATATTTACCTCTTATTTCCACAAGTACCCATGCAAAATTACCTTTTCAACTTTTTTATACCGCCGTTTAAATGAACTGCCCCCTGTGTTTTATAAGCAAATCTGTAAGAATAACCGCTGATAAACTACCTTTATTTTTCAAGATGAGAAAATTCCACTAAGAAAATTTGTTTAGAATATAATCGGATGCCCTCTTACCAAATTTCAGGAAGATAAATTAACTTTTTTGAAACTGACACTTTTTCCAATAATTAATATTCTATTTTGATTAATGCAAGGAAAATTTTGGGTTTTTATTGAACTCTTATAGATCATATCAGTATCAGATCACTCTCAACTCAACTCAAATCATTTTAAAAAAGGTTTGGTTGCATCATTTAAAATAGAACAAGTTAAAAACATACTCTTCACCGTTTTACTGAACTTTTACTTCTACGTCCAGTGGAAGTATAGTCACACCTCTACCATTGAACAAAGTATATCTTTATTAGCTCTGCTAAATAATACAAAATAGTACAAAAAAGTAAAAATGAAGTGTAAAGTGAATACATTTTTTGTTGTTTCTGTTGTCTGTTGTTTCTACCTATCACACATTATAGTGAATTAACATTTATTTCTCTTTGTTCATCAAGCAATATGCTTACCCATAAGCTCTCTTATTGTGATATACATGTCTAACTGTAAATATTTTATTATCCTTATCTTGTCTTGTTTTCTTTTTTCTTTTTATTGACTTGTTACAAACACATATATGCTGTAAAGTAGTAAATAAAGATATTCTATCCTATTCTATAAACCCCACCACAGACAGTGGTGGTCTGGGTGTCTAGAGCTTAGTCGGCATTTTACAGGTGAAACAACCAAGAATTTTTTTTATCGGGAGAGGGGGATTTTTTGGGCCTCGCGTTGGCCATTTATTCGAAGAATGGGAATTTTGTACCAAACTTTAATGTTCAATGATTTTTTTTATTATAATGTTTAAGGACCGGTTTAAGGGTAAATACAATCATAGGTTCTTTAGAACTGCAGAACGATTTATTTATTAAAATAAAAAAACAAATTCATAAACGCGGCGCGCTGGCGGAACGGCCAAAAGAAGCCAAAAGTACTCTCACTCACCAACTCACCACATATGCCAAAACTTTTAAAAATAAATAAACATTCGAACGCAGTTCATCAGCAATTTGAATGTTTCTGCTTCGCATGTATATGAGCGCAGTACGTACTCAAAAGGCAAAAGGCCCAGTCGGCAATTGCCAACTCACTAACCACCACTGACCACAGACACAAATTGACTTGTCACTGTTGTGTATCCAAATGACATAATTAGTACCTCAACAGGATTACATGAATGATGGAATTTTTGCTACAATAACCAACCATGCTTAACGTAGCCATTTTTGATATTACTTTGCACCTAAGGCGGCTTTGTCAACGAAGTGCAATCGAAAGCCTATTTTCTAATTGTTTTATTCTAGATTTTCATCCAACACAATAAAGCTTTGCTTTGTTTGATGTTTCTCGTGCAGTTTTCACTTTAGTTTTCAGTTCATTATACAAAAAAATTATTCTCCATTACATTTCACCTGATTTTGTTTTCCTGCTAGCAAATATGGTTACTTAAGAAGTTTGTTTTCTTCTTTTCAACATTGTACAGTAAGTAAACTTAGCAATTTCATTCCAAGTTCTATGAAAGAGAGCAGTAATGCTTCATCATTTAACACGTTCACTGCGACTGACGGACATGTGCGGCCTCTCGCGTGTGCGCCGTACACACTAGTGCGGCCGACGACGCACATGCACGCCAGCACATCACTCCCCATACTGATCCTATGTGCACCTGACGGGAATGCGCGTCGGACTCAAAATTTTGGAAGAAGTGTTAATTTTATCTACACTTTATATGGTATCTTGGGGGCGCAGCAAACGTTTTTTTTAAATTTTAAAATCGGTTTATCAAATGAAATTACCGCCTCTATTTCATAATTAGATACAATAAAAGGTTGAGTTCTTAACTATTTCTTTATTTAGAGATTTCGTAAACTAAAAAGTATAGACCGAAGTAGAGTCAGTTCGATTTTAAACTGCACAGTTCGACAGTTCAGTGAAAAATATCCATAATACATTGAAGATATCAGAGTATATGCAATAGATTTGTAAATTTCCTCAGTTTGCTCTAAAAACACGGTGTCAGGCTGAAGAAAACAAATTTTCACTTTAGTGGATGGTTCACTAATAGTCCAAACTTATATATCGTCATAGAATGCGCAGAGACCGATATCGTTACCGCGTGCTCGTTACCTAGGTAACGATCCTATTTTTACAGCTGCATGGGCCTCGCACTACCAACTACCATTAATAGTTAAATAAAAAATGGACGCACGGCACTGATATCCAACTGTTATATGCGAAGCCGTGATGTATGTTATCTTCTCTTAGAAATTTCACTCTACATATAAATTTTATAATTTAATGATATAATAAATCCGTGTTTCATTTTTCACAATATGAATGAAGAATAAAAGAAATATATATCGTGTACTATTTACCTCATTCTCCTCTCCCCCTTCATCGGACTCTTGAGATTCATCGTCATCCTTCTTTGAGGATTTACGACCAGCCTTACTACTGCGCTTCTTTTCCTATTCAATAAAAAATAAACACTTTTACTAGTCGCACAAAACAGATACAGCTCATTCATATATACAATTTAGTTTTCTGTGTATAAAAATATAAATTACTTACGAATGTATTCCTCGTTTAAAAAACAATACACAAAAAAATATTTGCATCACAATTAAAATTTAAAAAAGTTTGCAATTATTTACTTATATAATCTGCAGATAAGAAGGTAAATAAGAATTAAACATGAATTAAAATTGCCACAATGCTGACGATTTATTTTTAATGAATTGGTAACCATATTCTAAGAACATAATTATTTTTTCTATTTTTTGTTTGTGTGGTGGCGTGGAAGAACGTTCAAACGAATGTCACCTTTTGTGGTGTATATTGTATCTATGTGGACATTTATATATAACAATAAATATTTTTCTATTCGATTCTATTCTATTCTATTCTATATAGCTACCACTAAACATTTTTGTTTACAAAGTTTCTGTTAATTAAGTGGTGTAAGAAATCAATTTGTAATTTAATATAAATGTATACCTACTGCCTACAAGGATTGCATTATCGTAGTTTTCAATATTTTATCGCATATTGAAAAGTAAACAAGCAGATACCAGGTAATAATAAATATTTCTTCTATTAGACAATTCAATGCTGAGCAAACAATTATCATTTTTATGCACTGATAAAATAAACAGCAGATATGAAATTTGTTAATTTTCTACCATTACTTTTAGGTTATAAAGTAAACAATTAAAGAATAAAATATCTACATGTTAAAAATGCATCAAAATATGTTTTCCCACCTACCGGATCCGACTCCATTACAGTAACCCAATAATTCCTTAATTCGTCACCCAAAAAACTCAAATAACAGAAAATAAAAATATGGTGGTAAATATTTACCTCTTTCTGATCGTCCTCATCTTCTTGGTCGTCAGATTTTTCAGATTCTGCTGCAGCCTCCTCTTTTTTGGACGTGAACGAAACACTTTTTCTGCGCCCCTTTGAAGACTTTCTCTTCTTATCTTTTGGCGCCTCGTCTTCATCGTGATTCGACGTATCCCCATTTTGTTCCGACCTGCTATCAATATCAACACCATTAGAACTTTCTTCTTCCTTTTTTGAGACTTTTCTTCCACTTTTGCGCTTCATTTTAAGGCTTGTCAAAATTTTTGATGAAAATACCCGGATAGCTTATGTAGTATGACGCCACCAAACCAAGCCACCAAATCCAAACAACTTTACCAAAATAAAAAACAGAACTGTAACTAGGCGGGTGCCGTAATGACAGTTCATGGTGGCTTTTTTGGCCTAACGGTTGGTAGCAATTTAGAAAATTCAAAAAAATTACTATTTTTTTTCATAATAAGGCCAAAATTAAATACTTATTACGGTTTTTTAAATAATTTCAATCTTGTAGCTAAGTTATTGATTGCCAATTCTTTATATCTTCACTATTAAGCTGGATTGAAAATAGGAAATTTTCAAAATATAAATATTTCTTATAGTAATATTACTCCAAGAAATAATCATAGGAATAAATATGAGTAGTTTTAACCAATATATTTCCATTAATCAGCATGTAGCTTAATTTAGGTATGTCAGGAAAGTAATTTATGTTCAAAATAAGAAGTACAAAATGGCGACGAAAAATAAAATGGCCGACTGAATGACATTCATTTGACAGAGGCGATATAAATTCTTGATTGTGTTGCGCATCAAGACTAGAGATTCTAGATCATAAGATAAGACAAATACGCACTATTAAAGAAGCTTATTTGTACGTAATGTAATGTAATGCCCCAGACAACAGGCCGAGTTAAGTGGGTCCGTTTAGCGAAAAGCTGAATTGTGCCACGTGGTGAGTCACACTTTGTGATGTTTGGATCAAGTTTGAACATTCAGTGAATCTCCCCAAGGCAATGTATATAGTTGCCAAAGAATATTTAGTTCCTTTATAAACGTAAATATTCTTTGGTTCGACCGCCTCTGGTCATTGATCAGTCAAAAATGTCAAAATCATTTCTCTTAACTCGCCCCTTCCCCCCTAGCACCTAGCACTGCCTCTTCGCGGTATTACTGGTTGCAGCATAATCTTCATGTTCGAATTGGATTCTAAGATTGGATTGGTCGACTACTAAAATTATTCAAAATAAAAGCATCATTTAAAATTATAAGTAAATGCAAGGCTGGTGAATGTAAGGGAAATTTTGTCCTATAGAAATCAACTTACACATGTACTGAGAAAGTTGATCAACTATCAGAAAACATTTCCCATTTTTTTTTTGGGTGGGGGGGGATTGGCATCAGAAAAAATTCATTGCCACAGAATAATTACCTACTGAAGATAAAATTTCCCATTTAATGCATTATGGTATATAACAAACAGGAGTTATTCAGAACAGATTTTTTTTAAAATCAGTTTTTCTTACAATTAACTCGTGTTAGTTAAAAAATGCATTTTGTAAAATTTCGAGAGTTAAAGTAGCTTGTTTGTCAGAAATGAATCAAAATTAGTAAATTATAATTTTTATCTAGAAAACAGCAGAATTAGTAATAATGCAAAACAACTTTGGTCCAAATTCAGCCAGTGGGCAGTGGGGTTTAAATACAAAAACATCATACGATACGCCAAGTAAACTAAAAAAAGTTAATGAAATTAATGACCATTTTGCATACTTACACCACTGAGTAACGCCAGTTGAGGAGAAGGTACTAGACTTTTATAGAACTACAAAATATAACCCAAATGTTGAATTTAATCTTAGATTAGTTTTGGAAAACGATGTAAGAAAAGCATTCAGAAAAGTAAAGTCAAAAGACATTTATGATTTCCTTTATGACAACTTCAATAAAAGGTATGGTTTTATTGAAGTTGGCATAAAGGAAATCATAAATATGTCTTTTGACTGGGGAATTTCCAAATATCTGGAAAACTATACCTAAATTACCTAATGCTGATCAATACTAATAAAATATTACCACAAATACAATCTGGGTTTAGAGCAAACTTTAGTACGGGCTCAGCGCTACATAAGGTTACGACGGATATTTCACAAGGGATTGACGAATTAATGGTGGACTGTTTAGTATTATTAGACTACAGTAAAGAGAGACAAAGTTGTCTCTGCAGTAAAGCGTTTGACTTAATAAACCAGGAGCTATTAATTAATAAATTAAGTTATTATGCTCTCAGACCTAGCATGTTTGTCGTTTACAAATTACATGAAAGATATAACCCAAATAGTGGAAAAACGGATTTAAGATCAAAATCTGCCAATATAGACTACGGAGTTGCACAAGGCAGCATATTGGGCCCAATTTTATTCTATCTACACTGTAGGCTTAGCCCAAGTCATACAATTTTATAGAATCCACCTGTACGCAGATGGCACCCAAACATTAAAATCATTTAATCCTATAGAGGCAAGTTCTGCTCTATACGAAATAAACTCGGATTTAGACAAAATAGCAGACTGGTCGAGGGACCATGGATTTACTCGAGGGGTTATCCGCTCGGCAACAGGTGTACAAATTTATCGGCAATAGCCGGCAGTAATCAGCAATAGAAGGCAATAATCAGCAGTACCCGGCAATATTCGACAGTGATTGGAAATAACGCGGCCGTGCTCGGAAATGACACGGCAGTGCCGGAAATAACCCAGGAATACTAGGAAATGTCATGAAAGTGTCCGACAATTATTCGGCAGTGCCTGGCATTGTTCACAATAAATCGGGTGTAGCTGGTAAATATATCATAATTTCAACAGATCGTTTTAGTTTTCTATAGTGAAGTAGTGAAATGTTAATAAATAGTGAAGAGCAATACAAATTGTTAAAAGGTGAGTAGATAATCAAATATTAGTTCATAATTTACTAGCCTTTGATTTTTTAAATCATTTTAAAATTTTTGGTGGCAATTGTATTTAAATATAGAAAATTAGATATTCGAATATTATTTGATTAAATAAGATTTATTCAATTTTAATATGTGCTGGTCAATTTTCATAAGTGGTCTAATTTTTCATTCTAAAATACTTTTACTTCCCTCGCTTACCGAAGGGAAGTAAAGTAGTCGTGAAAATATCAGGCATACTGAGATTTCTTTGAATTGTTACGTTCCAGACTATGTAGATTACGAAAATTAAAGTCATCCAATTCCGTTAGTCTGTCTGCCTGTTTGTCTGTCGGTTGCCGTTATATCTAAAAAACTAGGGCAGATAGTTGATGCTGTTGATGTTTATGTTTATGTTGCCAAGGAAGAAACCTGATATACTTATAATGAAAAATAAGCAGGGTGAACAGTGGGCATTAAAAAAAATTCATTAAAAATATGGAGAACAATAATATTTTACCTCGTATTTGAAATGTGGTTAACATAATTGCCAAAGAAGATTGCCGCTATACTTTTAATGACAAAAAATATACAGGGTGGTCATGCAAACAAAAAATAAAAAATAAAATAGATGTGCCAAATAGAGCGAAGTTTTGTGTAAATCTTTTACAGACTTTTTTATTTCGGATTTTTCGACTTTTTTGAAAATTAAAATAATATTACTAGACCCGTAAAGGAAAAAATTTAAAAATCAAAATAACTATGCAGGGTGTTTAATTCATCGTTCTACAGTTCTATAACTTTTGAGCTAATTGAGATAAAAAAAGACAAAAAAGCATTGTTTCATATTCCAACAATTGAAAAGGGCCGCCCTAAATTTAATTTTTTTTCAAATATTAAAATTTCCACAACAGATTTAAAATAACCGTCCAAATTCAAAGTCACAAAATTTTTTACGTCTTCAATTTTCTTCGTTGCGTTTTTCTGATATCCCAGTTAGTTCAAAATTTATAGTCTGTAGAACGATAATAGAGTTGAGTGGTGGAATAGCTATGCTAAACTCCGCCAGGACTTAAATATCAATAAAGGTGATTTATTATTATTATTATTATTATAAATCAAACAGTAAAAATCATTAAAATCGAAATATCGAAAAAAATGCAGTTAACCGTGATTTAATCGATAAACTTTATTACCAAATTGGGATCGAATTTGGATGGTTATTTTAAATCTGTTGTGTAAATTTTAATATTTGAAAAAGAAAATAAAATGTAGGGCGGCCCTTCAATTTTTGGAACATGAAAAGAAGCTTTTTTGTTTTTTTGAAAATGTCATAACGTGGCTTGAGGATGACGTAAAAAATTTTGTTACTAGCGTTTTTTTAATATCTCAATTAGTTCAAAAGCTATAGGCTGTAGAACGATAAATCAAACACCCTGTAGAGTGAAAAATTATTCTAACTTCTAACTTTAAATTGCATCTAGTAACTTCGATTGCAACCTAAAATAGATACCTTGGTGTACTACTTTATCTAAATTTTACGTACTTCATACTTCTTTCTTAGGTAATAGCAGAGACTTATCGTATAGTCTCTGGTAATAGCAGAGACTATAGTAATAGTGAACTGTAAAATGGAGATCAATACAAGTGCACTTGAAGACATTCTTAAGGAATTAAATATAAATCCTTCATATTTAATGAAAATTATGAGTTTCTGTAGATGGGTATAATAGAACTTCTCTTGCAAGCTTTAGTGAGGAAAATGTTGAAGGTATAGAGAGATTTGCAAGGGAAGATTTGTCTTTGCTGTTAGATAAAGAAGATGATCAAAAATCTGTACATGGTATATACACAAAAAATATGAACATTTTTAAAATACCTGATTGCTACAAACAACTTTTAAAGCTTTTAGTTGAAAAGTGCAAAAGTTAAAGGAAGAGGCAAATACGAATGCAAATAGAGCCGTTAAAAGAAAATGCAATTGCAAATGAAGCTGTAGTGAAAAATCGACAAGTTCAAAAAAACAAAATTGGCACACACTGATAAAGAAAAAACTGAGAAAAGAAATCGTCAAAAATTGCAAGAAGTTGAAGTTAACCTAGAAGTGCACTTTTTAAAATTAAAGGAAGTCGAACATATACAAAAAATAGCAAAAAACTATATAAAAACACTGCGAAAAATAACTGAAACATTTTAGGGTCTACGCCATTTCACATTAAAAGATACGAAAAAATACAATACTTAACAAGGATCTATAAAAAATTAAAACGATATTAAAAATATTGTAAGTTATTTTTCAGTTACTATCCTTTGCTATTGTAATAAACTATTAACAAGGGAAGTTTTGTTTTTATTTTCAGTCAAATTAAAATCTTGTAGCTATTGCAATCTATAATCACGAAAATGAAATTAATGGCATGCCACAGCAGTGTTATTAACATGTCGGCAATACGTTTGGCTGTGAAAATGCGATAGCAGTGAGACAATATTGCTGGCATTGAAGCAGTCATTTGCTAAATCGGCAATAATTTCGGCAATACGGAAATACCCTCAATACTCTCGGCAATTCGGCAATAATGTGGACAATGTGGCAGTATTTTGAACACTGCAGCAATTGGTGTACAAATTTCGACCAGCGGATAACCCCTCGGATTTACTTTAAATGCAAATAAAAGCTATTTCTTGATTATTGTAACGAAGCATTCAATAAACAAGTACTATAGCTACAATTTCACAGCATATGGGTCTTCTCATCAAGAAAGATCTATTATAAGCTTTAAAAAACATTTAAAAACTCTACTTCGTGGCGAACAATTAAGTAACACAAATCAGTAGAAGCTAGCTAATATTGTTTTGCCAAGTGGTGTGGAAAAACGTGTTTACAAATACCACTTTTTTGTGTATGTATAATTTGTGTGCTGTTATTACACAATAAACATTTTTCTGTTCTATTATATTATTTTTTAATTGTCACAATAACTGTCCGAAATTTACACCATATGTTCTAATTTACAAACACAAGATCGCTGGATAAAATTTCTTTTAATTAGTCAGAACACCCGTTGTTCGTTATTATTAACCTTGGACGCATCTCTTATTTTTGCTGCAACTTTTGCTCAGTCTAATTTTCTTTATCGTAGACCAGTCTTTAAAATGACTTCATAAAAATATGTATAAGGAGCTTAGGTCAGGAGGCTGCGGTGGCTACTGAATGGGTCTCTCATTCCAATCCAGCGATTTTGGTATTGTGTGTTGAGATACCCTCTCACTACTAGGGCAAAGTGAGGACACACATTTTTCGGTGTGTTCCTAGAGATATTGAGAAATTGAAAAAACGCTAAAAGCACTCCATTCTAATGCCTTTGGAGCAGATGGTATTAATCTTAAAATGTTATAGTTAATATTGTGAATATGCCATGGCACATATCATGAACTATTCACCAGAAACTGGAACTCTCCCTCGGGTATGGAAACAATCAATTATAATTATAGTGCCGCTAGCTAAAGTAAATCTAGTAAAAGAACTTAATCATCTGAGACCTATGAATATTTTATCTGCCTTATCTAAGCCCATGGAAAAAGTAGTTAGCATAAGATTAACTGATCATTTAAAAAGTGAGAAGATTTTACCTATACAACAATCAGGGTTTCGAAAGCAGCACAGCACCTCAACATCTTTAATAAAAACATCTCATCACATCGCTATAGACAATTCACATGATACATACTTGGTGCTTCTGGACTATAGCAAAACATACCCCCATTTCACAGTATCATGCTTTTGAACCATCAGCAATTGGATAACTACGGTTATGGTTATTTTTAGAGATGCAGCGAATATTCGGCAACTATTCTGTATTCGGCACGCTTTCCACTATTCGGCTGAATATCGAATAGCTGGTCACTATTCGGCCGAATAACCGATTATTGTGCAGTGTGACCCAGTTAAAATGTGAGCACCCTTTAACTTTTTAATTTTTTTTTCCGATTTGTACCAAATTTAACTCGAGTAGAAAACGAATTAGGATCTACTTATGGCCAAAAAAAAAAAACATTCGCCTAATGCAAATTCAAAGCCACCTGCGATACCTAAATATATAAGCTGTAACTCTATTGTAATTTACTGACAAGTTCTATATCCTAAATTTGGATAACAAAAGAACAAATAAAGTATTATCTATCAATCTATATGGAAAAAATAAAAAAATAATAATAGGCATTTTTTTAACGAAAGTTAACAAAATTGTCCAAAAATCTTAAGAATAAAGTTTCATCAAAATTAAAAATACTGAAATTTTGTTTAAAATAATGTCCAAGTCCGAAAATATAATTTTAATGTTTTTTTTTTGTTGTTTAGAAAAGTGTACGATGACAATTTTGTTTGAAATTAAATGCAAGCTATCAGGTAGTTGTCAAGTAATTTTGTAATTTTTTTGCAATCTTTTAATTTTGATGAAATTTTGGATTTCATAAACAAAATTCAATATTACTTCCACATCCAGTGGGATCATAGTAACCCAAAAAGATTTTTAAAAATTTTCATTGTTTAAACCCAGATAGCACAAGACGTCTTTAAGATGTCCATATTAAGCCTTATTTAGGTCTGAACGTCTTATTCTTTATAAAGATGTCTTGAAGACGTCTTTCCTTATACGTCTTTAAGATGTCTGATCTCTACATCTTAAAGACGTCGTAATTACGATGTCAATGTTAGTATTGCCCAATAGAAACAAAAAAATGTTAACAAAACTGTTTTTTCAATTTTACGATGTTTTTCTTTATATTTGACAGATATTTCTGTAACATGTGCAGTGTATTTTGTTTGTGTATTTGTAGTAATTTGTCATTAATAATTTACTAATTTTAATCTTTTTTTTATAAATTATTAATGACATTATTAAATATAAGTGAAAGATTAATGATAACATAATAAATAACAGCCGAATTGTCCAGCAAAATCTAGTCGTTGCATTTACTAACTATAGAGTCTTTAAGAGAACAAATTACAACCGCTCAGTGGCCGCGGAGTTAAAGTGTTCACTTACGAGTCAATAGGTCTTTTTCGTTAAAATAATTCCAAAAAAGTTTTAGTTGGTTTTTATAAAGGTTGCTTATAAAACCAATATGCAAATGTATTTTTTTTCCATTTTAGGTCTGTTTTAGACCAACAATGAACCTCGAAAAGACGTCTGTAAGATGTCGTGATTTGTAACATAAGGCCTAAATAAGACGTCTTCCAGACGTCTGTAAGGTGTACACGGACGTCTTTAAGACATCGTGAATGTCTAAGGAAGACGTCTTTAAGACTTCTTAAAGACATCTCTGTGCTATCTGGCAATAGGCTTAAAATGTCATGAAACATCGAGATTTTAAGTTTGAGCAAAAAAATTTTTCTGTCTGTTGGTCGGTCTGTCTAACTATTTTTGTGCGCACGTGTACTCTGGAACCGTTTAAGATATTGACTTGAAATTTAGTACAAGTGCTTATTTTAATTAGATCTGGAACTAGATTATATTTTGATCTTATTCCGTTGAAGGGTTGGGGGGTAAATTGGGGTAAATAGGTAAATTAAGCAAGTAAGAGTCCATAAAATTGGTATATATAAGAGAAGCTAGGGTATCAAAAAATTTTTTGGCATTAGCCATCCTCATTACCACCCCCCCCCCCCATTATTAGGGGGGTGAAAAAAATAAAATTGTCATTTAGTGTGTGTATAAGAACCAAAGGCCTCAAAATTTTTAAAATTTTATCCACACCCACTACCACCTCCACTCTCACTACCGATGTGGCATATCGTTTTATGGGTTTTTGGGGTAGACGATTTCAAATATTATATTATTAAAGTTCGATAAACAATTATTCCCACATACAAATTTTTTTCGTTGTGAGAGACTTGGATAGAAAATCTGGATGTGAAAGTAGTGATTCCTTGGGCAGCGTTTTTATTAAATTTTGATGAAGTTCTGGACTTGTGGATTTTGAACAATTCTGAACAACTTTTATTAATAAAATTTTCTGATAAAAAATACCTAATATTTTTTTATATTTGCCATTTATTTTGATACCCCAGGTGTGGCTTTGTATTTGTAGGAGGCGAATGTTTTTTTGGCCTAAGTAGATCCTAATTACTTTTATATTTGGGTAAAATTTGGTTCAAATCGAAAAAAATAATAATAGAAAGTTATAAGGGTGCTCCCATTTTAAGTGGGTCACACTGTATATCATTGCAAATATTTTTTTTTAGAAAGAATTACCTTTAAAGCAAATGGTGAATTGGCGAATCAGTTATAGTTATTATGATTATCGTGACATTCAAAAAGTCCGTGACGAAAATGAAAGAAATTTAATGTAAACTTCTCGCAGCATCACAAATAAGGTTGAAAAAAACATAATTATTTGTTATATTAATTCATATATTATAAATAAGCAGGTTTAGATGGTTTACAACAAATACATATTTAGTTAATCATTCATTACGTACATATTGTAATTAACATTTAATAGTGGTAAATTGTGATGAAGAAAGGCACTACCGAATATTCGGCTATTTGGTCAATAGAGGTCTCGAATATTCGGATTATTCGGTTATTTGGCAAAATCACTATTCTCTGCATCACTAGCTATTTTTATTGACAGCCTGTATAAGTAATTGATATATTGTAAAATATGAATGCATGCAAAACAAATGAAAATAGTAGTAATCAGTACCTTCATGTGTATGTTGTGAGTACCCCAGAATCCAAGTCTTTTATATAAATGAACTTTTTATATAAAATAGTAACATTTCATATGGTTTATACTTACACTTATTATAACTACTCATGAATGTAGATAAATCCTACATCTCATATTATTTATTTATTTAGATACAACCACCCAACGGATAACCAATTAAAGGGTGGGAATGTTACACTAGAAAGCACTAACAGCATAAATATTATATGTACTAAATACACAGTACGTCACAGAAGAAACAAAATACAAATATTATACTAAGAGAAGCTGACTTGAAATATATATACACAGCATTATACATATCACATTATGCTAAAAACATGTAAACGATAATACGAGGAATGGGATTATTTGCATATTCGTTTTATACGGATAGTAATCTTTTAATTGAGGCAGGACTACAATTAAATATATCAAGCTCATTTTGCAGCAAATTATAATTTTTACACATAAAATGCATTGGTGAAAGTTTTAGTAAATTGGTTCGGGGGGTAGCAAGATAAAATGTTTCACGATTTCTGCTTTCTATACGAGGTACACGAAGACACAGTTGCTCCAAAATAGATGGGCAATCAACCATGTTGTAAATAATTTTATGTAGGAAAATTATAGAGTGTGCTATTCTCCTATTTTCTAGACTCGACATATCAAATCTTTCTAACATGAGGTTTTGTGAATAACCAATTGTGGAATAATCACCATCTTCAATAAAACACAAATACTTAACAAAATGACGCTGAATGTTTTCAATACTTTTTATATAGGTAGCATATCCCGGGGACCATACCAGCCAGCAATATTCTAATTTTGATCGCACAAATAAAAAAAAATAAAAGTAAAACTACATTTAAAAAAACTGCAACAAAGAAAAACATAAATATATTACATCAAAATATTCAAAGTCTAAGAAACAAAGTATTAGATGTTGAAACATTTTTGGAAGTAAATGGAGTCCAATACGACGCCCTCGCCTTCACAGAACATTGGCTTAAAACAGAAGAATTTAAAACAATTTATATCGAAGGCTACACAAATGCGGCATGTTACTCAAGATCTCAGCTGACTCATGGTGGATCCTGCATTTTCATTAAAAGCGATTACAGTTTTGTAGAACTGGATATTCTGAAACAAAAAAGTCATGAAGTGGATTGTGAATGCTCAGCGGTTCTGGTGGAAGAGCTGGATATGATCGTCCTCTCAGTGTACAGATCTCCATCAGGTGACATAGAAAATTTTTTAAATAAAATGGAAAGTATTTTAGATTTCTTAGTTAGTAAACAAAAATATAAAATTTTCATTTGTGGAGATTTTAACATAAATATTTTAGATGTAAACCCGAGTACAAATAAATTTAAGGACTTAATGAACAGTTTTAATTTAAACTTTACAATAATTGACCCTCCCTCATTGATAATATAATAATAAATAACAAAGCAAACTTATTGCATGCAACAAATATTTCGAATTCTCTATCAGACCATCTAGCCCAAACCATAGCAGTAGAGTGTGACTCTGGAAGAAACACACGTGCAGAATTCAAATATAAAAAACGGTTCTTTTCTGATGACAACATAAGAAACTGTATAAATGAGGTAAAAAATTATCAATGGTATGAAATCTACGAATGTCGCAATGTCAATAAAGCATATAATAATTTACTAAATATTTTACAATATTTACAGGACAAATACTTTCCAGAAAGACTACTTAATACAAAATGCAACAGAAACCCTTGGATAACCTTAGGGATTAGAACCTCGTGTGAGCACAAAAAATTTTTGTACAGTCAATATAAGGAAGGATTTGTTACGAGAGAATATTACTACAAATATGCTAATATTCTAAAAAGAGTCATAAGAAAAGCTAAAATTATGAAAAATGATGATATTATAAAAAAATCTGCAAACAAAAACAAAAGCAGCTGGAAAATCATAAAAAATATAACAAACCAAAACAAAAAAAATGAAAATTTTAATATAAATGAACTCAGAAATGAACAGGAAACCAACATAGAGACGTTGAATAGAATTAATGACTATTATATAAACATATGCAAAACAAATAAAACTAACGTGAATGTAGACATCGAGACATTAAAGGGTTCCATATTTTTGTCGGAAACGAATGAGTCTGAAATTATAGAAATAATAAACAATCTAAAAAATAGTAATGCTGTAGGAGAAGACGCCATACCAATAAAACTGTTAAAATCTCTAAAAACATACATCGCTGCGCCTCTAATGCACATAGCCAACTTAATGTTAGATAACCATGTATTTCCTGAAAGACTTAAGCGATCTGTTGTAAGACCTATATATAAAAAAGGAGTAAAAAACGAAATAAAAAACTATAGACCAATTTCAATCTTAAATAACATCTCAAAAATTTTTGAAAAATTATTAGCGAAAAGACTAATGACGTTTCTCCACAAAAGCAATGTATTCTCATTAAATCAAAATGCTTATCTAAAAGAACGATCAACAGAACGAGCTGTCTTTCAGGCAATAGATAAAATTTTAAAATCAATTAACGAGGGAATAAAACAGAAGGTATATTTTTAGATTTGTCAAAAGCATTTGACGCAATAACTCATAGTAGATTAATGGCCAAATTAGAAAAACTTGGTATAAGAGGTGTAGCCAACAATATTATAAAATCATATTTAACTGACAGGCTTCAAAAGATTGAAACAGTTGATCTAAATGGTCAAAATGTTAGTTCTGAATGGAGATCTGTACATCGGGGAATACCACAGGGCTCAGTATTGGGACCACTGTTGTTCATAATTTATGTGAATGACTTACCTGATATTCTCCCAGAAACGGTAATAGCATTTGCCGATGACAACTCTGCTATCCTATCTGCAAAAACAACTGAGGAGCTGAAGACTAAAATATTAGAATCTGTCAACATATTAAAGGACTGGTATGATCAAAATTTACTCACCTTGAATCTGGAAAAAACTGAGATAATGCAGTTCCATTCGTCATATGATGTGGAAGAGGAAATCAATGTAGAAGTCAGTGAAATGGTACTAAAAGATGCGAAGTCAGTAAAATTCCTTGGCTTGCATCTGGACTCAAGATTAACTTGGAAGAAACATATTGAAGAACTAGCCCCAAAACTAAGTTCATTGTGCTATCAACTTCGTACCCTGCGTAACAACATCAGTATAGAAATGTGCTTATGTGTATATCAGTCCCATTTTCATTCAACTATAAAATATGGAATAATCTTTTGGGGAAACTCGATGGAAATAAACAGAATACAAATTTTGCAGAAAAAGTGTATCCGTAACATATTTAACCTAAAAAGGACAGAGTCCTGTAAGCCATATTTTAAAAAAAACAATATACTTACCTTGACGTCTCTCTACATTCTTGAGTGTGCAATTTTTTATAAAAAAAACTACGTATTCTTTGAACAATACAAACAAACACATTCATACGAAACACGCCATAGAGACATGCTAGTGCCGTACAGTACAAATCTGACTCAGATTCAAAAAGGTGTAACTACCGTAGTCATCAAAGTGTACAATCATCTACCAGATAGTCTGAAAATGTTATCTTTATATAGATTTAAAATAGAGTTTAAACGAATTTTAATTAAAAAATGCTATTATGCTGTGAATGACTATTTTTCCGATCTTGAATTTTAATGTATTTATATTTTATTATTTTAATATTTGTTATATTTAAGATTTTTTTTAATGTGTTTTTATATATTTACTATCTTTTCCTTCTTTTGACATGTTTTATGCCTGTAAGGTTTTATTAAATAAAACTTATTATTATTATTATTAAACAAATAGTACAGTAATTTCATAATGTCCTTATTATTAAAACCCTGACAATTCCTTATTATAAATCCTAGGCTTTTTAAAGCTGATGATACAGTTAAATTTACATGTTCACTGAAACTTAAACTTCTGTCAAAGGTCACTCCCAAATCTTTAATTGTATCAGGTCTTTGTAACTCCTGGTTATTTAAATGGTAATTATAATTAACATGATTGCGGGCTCTACAAAATGTAAATGCGCTACATTTAGGTACATTGAGAGTAATTGATTTAGTAGACACCAATCATTTATATTATTCAAGTTATTTTGAAGCTTGTCACAATCTTCCTCAGTTTCAATTACATAATAGATTTTTAAGTCATCCGCATATAACAGACTTTCAACGTCAATATTTGTGATGTCATTAATAAAAATGTTAAAGAAAAGTGGTCCCAGTACAGATCCTTGAGAGACACCTGAACTAGCCAAAACGTCGAATGACCTGAAACCATGGTATTCTACATGTTGCCGCTTATTTTCCAAATACGAGGTAATTAAATCTAATAGTGCCACTGATAGTCCAAATTTGCTAAGCTTTTGTATCAGAATACCATGGTCCAGGCGATCAAACGCCTTGGAAAAATCCGTATAGATGATATCAACCCGTTTGTTATCATCCAGTTTTTCAGAAACATATTGCACAGGTGAGGTTAGTTTCAGTGGATCAGCCAGATACAAATCCATGTTTATTTGTTACAATTTGACCTTGTACGTGCCTTGTTAGTGGCATACTCAAGGTAAACTCAAAAACTTTCGCAAAATTGCAGATGATTGTTATTGGCCTATAGTTCTCCGCATTATTTTTGTTGTCTTTTTTATACACTGGACATAAACGAGAATATTTCCACACATCAGGAAATGTTTGATTAAAAATGATTTTTGTTATCATCCAGTTTTTCAGAAACATATTGCACAGGTGAGGTTAGTTTCAGTGGATCAGCTAGATACAAATCCATGTTTATTTGTTACAATTTGACCTTGTACGTGCCTTGTTAGTGGCATACTCAAGGTAAACTCAAAAACTTTCGCAAAATTGCAGATGATTGTTATTGGCCTATAGTTCTCCGCATTATTTTTGTTGTCTTTTTTATACACTGGACATAAACGAGAATATTTCCACACATCAGGAAATGTTTGATTAAAAATGATTGTAAGTGGACGAGCAAAAATGTGTGCACAGTCCTTTACTATAAAGGCAGGTATATTATCTGGTCCCTTGGTGAATTTAGGTTTAATTTTCTTGAGAGATTTCAGCACATCCATTTCCGAAAACGTTGTTACACATAAATTATTACTATTTGCCTCACAGCAGGGGGGGGGGGGGTATTTATTACTATTGGTATTAGGATTTAAATAAGCTGCTTGAAAGACGGTCGCAAATGCATTAACAATATCTTGAGGATTTGAATGTTGAACATTATTATATAAAATATTGTCGGGAATTGAGGAACATCTTTTTTTACTATTTACATATGACCAAAATTTTTCCGGATCATTTTTAATGTTACCTTGTATATTCAATAAATAATTGTCATGTGCTTGTTTCACATCCTGTTTAATTTTCTCTCTCATATTCCTAAATTCATTATAATGATCATCATTTTTTGTTTGTTTATATTGTTTTCTAATAGTATTTCTCTTCTTTATATCTCTTACAATATCATTTGTATACCATGGTGGATATTTAGGCTGTCTAGGAACAGTTTTGGGCACAAATTTATCAAATACCTCTGTTAATTTCGAATAAAAAGCAGTACACGCTAAGTTAACATCAATCAGTTCAGTTAGAAATGACCAGTCTGTTTGAAATAAACAATCGTACAAGAGAGGATAATTGGCTTTTTTAAAATTATACAATTCAGTTAAATTACACGGGAAATTTTCGGGTTGAGAATGACTTATTTTCTGAGATATATCTAATGGCGGATGATGTACTCTTCTATAAGCAGGCATTCTAATGATCTACTGACATCGCAATTTACACTTGATAGTACTAAATTAAGAACACTCTCATTAATATTTAACACAGTATTAAATTGTTTCAAATCAAAAAATTCTGAGGAACGTTGCAAAGTAATTACACGATTGCTTGGTACAACAGTTACCTTGTTAAACTCTGGGATATTAAAATCTCCTATAAAATAAATATTCTCGTCATTTAAATAGTCCAGGGATTCCATACACTCAAACAGGACTTCATAGGTAATATGCGGTGTATTTGGGAGTACATAAATGATGAAAATGAAAATATTTCGAAAATTAATAGTCACCTTAACACCAGCGATACCTATTTGGGGAAGAGTTTCACGTATAAAACTTAAGTTAAGTTCGTCATATATATACTTACTGTTTAATGCCATAAGTACACCCCCACCTTTACTTTTATTAATTTTCGCAAAGTTCCGGTCACATCGGATAATATTATAATTGGGGGACAAGATTTCTGTATTCAGAACATGCGAATTCAACCAGATCTCTGTGAAAGCATATATATCATAATGACATGTTATAGAGGCTATAAATAAGTCTTGCAATTTAGTGTTTAACCCGCGGACATTTTGATAATAGATGTTTATATTACGAGTTGGTGAAAGGGCTGTTGCTGGTAAAGGTGGAGGTATACATTGATTATAGTCATTGGAGTTATATGATGCATTTGCTTTCACTTTTAGCTATGCCAAGAATGACATATTTGCCTTAAACTCAGCTGTTTTTTGCTTATAAACGAAAAAGTTATGGTCCCATGCAGCATGCTCGACATTGAGCTCAATTTTACCAGTATTTGAGTAGTCAACACAATTGGTACACTTTAACAATTTAGTATTGCAGTCTTTTACATAATGTTCCCCCGCACATTTTGGGCAGCGTATTTCAGATTTACACTGGTCTGATATATGGTTAAATCCGCTAAATTTAAAGCACCTTCGTATATCGATAGAATCGTAAACATTACATAAATCAAAACCAACAAATAACTTACCTTCTCCAACCGACATGACTTTATTATAGAAATTTGTGTCGACTTACAAAACGGCTTGATAAATTTTTTTTGGTTGGCCATAACTTTAGAACTTTGCATTCAAATTTTTCACTGACTAACTGTTTATTTTGAAATTTTTGAAATTTTATATAGTCTATTATGTCATTTTCTTCGAGTTTCTCAGACATACCCACTATTCGATTAAAATTTCTCACATCCTTGATATCATAATTCTGATCCAGTTTATTTTTCGCAATATCTCTGAGTTTAGATACTTCTTCAACAGTAGAACATCCTACCAGAATTCCACCATCTTTGATATTTTTCACCATTGAGATGCTAATGTTATTATCAATTGGGTTTACATTATTGAGAATATCAGATTTGGTTGTTGAATTTTTCTTGATCTTTCGGTTTTATTATTATAGCAGCTTCGGTTTTTAAAGCGGAGGAATAGGTCTTTTTTATTTCTACTTTTTTTTCCGTATGTATATCAGAAATAACTTTAGCGGCAGAGTGGGTTATCTCGTGTTTTAGAGAACTAAACTTTTCGGATATTTCTTGCTGCAGTGCCCTAAATTTTTCTTCAAGCACGGTTTCGAGATACTTGAGTTCACAGGTAGGCACTTTTTTAAAACAGTGTTCACACCTCCAGGATAGTGCGGGATATTTTGAAACTGCCGTTAATATATCATCAGGTATTTGGACACATTGGATATGGTAAGATGCCTCACAAAAACCGCTGCAAGAGACTGACGGCTTCCTCGTGGTTATCGCACCACTGCAACTTCCACACTTGTCACTCATATTTACACAAATTTTAATAATTGTTCATATGCATTTAAATATGTGAGTCTTGTTGTAGCACGAGTTAAACACACTACACACTACACACTTAATTATGACAAAATGCATTTAGATTTTGACCACTTGTAAACACAGTCAGTTCGAAACTTAAATTTAAATAATATTTCCAACAGGCAAATATCATTGGGAAAATTTAATGTGTATAATTTATTTTAAATAACTAAATCTAAATATGAATACACATTTGAAAGTAACAATAACTAAAGGAAGCATTATACTCTTCGCCGATTTACTGAGCTTTTTATATAATTGTTACACATTCTATAGGATACTCTTCGCATTTTTCTTGTAAATAATGTTAGTTTTTGGACATTCTAAATTTTGTGATACCAACTTTGTTGTGAAAAAAAAATATATGAAAAAAAAATCATGTGAAGGATCGAACCCGGGACCCTTGCATTTCTTATTACTAAAATTGTTAATGAGTGTAATATATACCATAAGAAAATTTATTGTGATTATTAGGAAACACATTAGTAAAATATATTAAAAAAAAAATAGTGATAGGAAATAACATTTCGCAAGGTTTCTATTTATTACAAACCATAAAAAAAAATGTAAAAAATGTTTTTTTAAATTTTAAATTACTAATAACTTTTTCATTTACCAATCTATTTTGTTGACTAACACTAAGTTACTCTCCAAATTTCAATACAATCGGATTATTCTTTCTTGAGTTATCGTGCTTACAAGAAACGTGACGGACGGACAGACGGACATTTTGAAAGTTGTTCAGAATTCGTTCATTAACATAACGATATAAAAATTTTTTCTCTACGAGCGATATTTACTGATTTAGAAATGTGCCGATCAAATACAATAATATACTCTTCGTTTTTGCGAAGAGTATAATAATAAAACTCATTTTGGTGCAATATTTGTTTTATTTAAATAAATATCTTGTAAAAAAATTTATACTGCAATAAATAATAAAAAACTTTGAGTAAAAATTATCACAATAAAATCCAACATTAGCGATATTTCCTTCATCATATTTTAACCAGTATCGTATCACCATCTTGGACTGAATAGTATCCTAGTTCTTTCATTTCGTCTTCTAATTGGATTATGATGTCAGACCTTGCACCACTAATATACGTCAACTTAGGTCTTTCATTTAGTTTGAACAACTTCTGAATTAGCATTACAAGTTTCTGAACTAAAATAAATGGAGGCAACTTCTTGGAAATTTTCCTATCTTCGAATACTAAATCTAAGTTAATAAGAGTGCTATTTAAAATATTTGACTGAACTACTAATTCAGACTCCTCTGGTAAACCATATTCTAAAAAAATAAATTCACTAAGTCTAATACTCTTTGAAAATAGTCTGGTAGATATTACTTTCTATCAGTTCCAAGTACCTATTATGTTCAGCCAAAAACTGCTCTTTCTCTGGGGTATCTTTAACTTTTATCCACTCCAGAGCATATTTCTTTATATAGTCATATTCAGCACCTCTCCTTTCATCCTCCTTTATTTGACGTCCATTAAAAAACTGAAAATACAGGTATCAATTTATTAAACTATTCTGTAACAAGAAAACCATTTTTAAATAAAAAATAACTCACACCAATCACATTATGAAGTTGTGTGTATATACTTTATTATATTTACAGAATCCATGTTTATACAGGGCTTAATATGATACAAAGATACAAGGTATGACATTGCGCATGTGGGCGGAGCCAAATCGACAGGTGCTTCGTCACGCGGTGATAATTTTCTACCCGCTTCCTTCGTAAAAGTGAGTTTGCCGACATCTGTGGAAGTTGTTTTTTGGATTATTTTACTTATTTTAGTGTTCTTGCAATAACCTTCAGTTATAAAAATGCGTTGTGCATTGGCATCATGTAAAAGTTACAATATATTTAAAACGTATTTATGCGGAGATGAAGCTCATTTATAAAGAACGATGCTTACTAAGAACACTAAGAATCCCTATTTATTCAAAATTCCAATGAGTTCAGGCAAATCCATGATACAAATTCTTTGTATCATGAGGAAAATCCTATGTAAATTAAAATCCCGCTATCACCGCGTGACGTCTTGCGCCAACCGGACCGAATTTGGCGCACTATCTAGCATACCTTCTATTCTTTGTATCATGATAACTTAATAGGAGGTAGAGAACATCAGTGGTAATCAGAACCTCCCATAGAAATGTCTCATTGGGCCTTTACTACAAAATTACAGGGTGTTTATAATTTTTGGCGCAAAAACTACTTTTTGTCATTACTTTGACAAGGAATGGAATAATGGATTCATATTTGGTACAGCTAGTACAATTCTTCATAAGTACATGTCAGGCATGAAAAAAAATCCAGATCCGGAGTCACTAAAATTTAGGTTTGTTCTTTACCTTTAAAAAACATGACCCTGTAAATAAATAATTCTGTAACTAAAATTTGCAAAAATTCTATTGAGGCTAGGTGGCCTGGGTGAATTCTAATTCTGACACGTTTTAAAAAATGGCAAATGGTAAAAATGGTAAAAAGTGCAGCCCTAATAAGTAATCGGGTATAAATTAACACAATATTTAATCAACCATAGTAGGCTTATTCAAAGTGACAGATAATTAAACAGAATCTCCTAAACAGTTGAATAATTAATTGTTTGTAATTTAATGTGTCAATAATCCGCGTTTAGTTTGTGAAGTGCATTAAATTGTGAAAATTTGTGTAAAATATTTTAACTATGCCACTAAAATCTACAAACGTGGAATATGCTGACATAATACTTATCTATGGTTTCTGTAATGGAAATGGTAGGTCGGCGGAAAGAGAATATCAGCTGCGTCTTCCTGGTCGTCGGCACCCTAATCACAAAACCTTTAGTATCATATTCCAGTATTCAGACAACATGGAAAGTTTCCTACTTCTGCAGTTGTGGAGCGTGTTTTACAACAGGGCGTTCAGGAACAAAACAATATTTTAAACATAGTTCAACAAAACCAAAAAATTAGCACTAGACGAATCAGTTCTGCAACTGGTATTCCTCATTGGCGAGTATGGAGAACCCTAAAAAGATAACGTTATCATCCATATCATATCCACCAGGTACAGCGTCTTGAACAAGGTGACATCTGCCGCCTGGCATTTTGTTGTTGGTTGTGTAACCATCGCCCGATCATTTACAGAACCTTATTTACAGATGAGGCACAATTTCCTAAGGATAGAGTAAACAACTCAAGAAATAATCATAAATGGTCACAGGAAAACCCACATGCGACACGCCAATGCCATTCGCAACACAGGTTTTCTGTACATGTTTGGGTCGGGCTTGTGAATTCACATTTGATAGGGCCACATTTTTTTGAAGAAAGATTAAATGGTGATATTTACTGTAATTTTCTTCAAAATGTTAGAAAATATCCATATTAGAAGCATGTTGTTTCAGCATGATGAGGTCCCACCAAATTTTAGCATTCAAATAAGAGAACACTTAAATAATGAGTATCCTATTAGATGGATTGGTCGTGGGGGTCCACATGAATGGCCACCAAGGTCTCCTGATTGTAACCCTTATTATCATATTGCGATTACTTTTTATGGGGCCACTTAAAAAACGAAGTTTATAGAATCAAAATTGATAGTAGACAACAGTTAATCCAGCGCATCATTACAACCTGCAACGAAATACGGAATAATCCGGCAATGATACGTCGAGCAAAGAGAATGTACAAAAGCTGGGGGAGGTCACTTTGAAAATTTACTTTAGTGCAAATTATGTTTTTTTTATTTTTGAACACATTTAGTTATTGGTTTGTTCCGTTTTCCAATTTTTATTAAGTGTGAAATGTTGCTGATTTCCTTGATTAAAGTAACTTGTTGCTTAGGCCTAAATAGTTTTACTAGGTATCACTTTGAATAAGCCTACTATGGTTGATTAAATATTTTGTTAATTTATACCCGATTACTTATTAGATTATTTAAAACGTGTCGGAATTAGGATTTACCCAGACCACCTAGCCTCAATAGAATTTTTACTAATTTTAGTTACAAAATTATTTATCTCACGTGATTTTCATTTAATATGGTTCTGAAATCCATATTCTTGCACAATTAACACCGTATTTAAATAACCACAAAAGTGTAACAAAAAAATGCTTATTTTTTATGTTCTTTTCGAATATCATATAGAAATTAAAAAAATATATAGGTATGCAAGGTCATGTTTTTTAGAGGTAAAGAAGAAACCTAAATTTTAGTGACTCCGGACCTGGATTTTTTTTCATGTCTTACATGTACTTCTGAAGGATTGTTACGGTACTAGCTGTACCAAATATGAATCCATTATTTCATTCCCTGTCAAAGTAATGACAAAAAGTAGGTTTTGCCAAAAATTAAAAAACACCCTGTAATTTCATAGCGAAGCCCCAATGAGACTATTCTATAGGAGGTTCTAATTACCACTGATGTTCTCTACCTCCTATTAAGCTATGTCCCTCTCCTGATACAACACTTTGTATATCCTACCACATCCAAAGAAATTCGCAATACAGTAAAAAAAAATTTAAACCTAAAAATTCCAGCGGGTTTGATGGAATTTCAACCAATCTGCTGAAAAAATGTATGCAAGCACTAGCTACACCACTTGTGAATATCTTCAATACATCGCTATCACAAGGAACATTTCCTGATGTATTAAAATTGGCGATTGTAATACCCTTGTGTAAGAAAGGAGATACAAATAAACTAGGAAACTACCATCCTATGAGCCTGTTATCTGTTTTTTCGAAAATGTTTGAAACACTCATGTGTAATAGGCTGCTATTTCTTAACAGATGCAACTTTTTTTAATAACATTCAGCATGGATTCAGAAAAAGCAGAAGATTGTTGATTCGGTAAAAAAAATCAAGGTAATTACTGTAATTATTAGCTAGTCTGGAAGATCTAGCAACAACCGAATCGATCCCGTAATTAGTCCTATGAGCTGATTCCTAAAATGTATTAGCTAAGCGGGTACCCAAGTAGCACAAGGAGTTATATTTTGGTCATCATCATGTTACAGTAGATAAAAAGGATGGCTATTTGGTTATAGTCGCTGTTATTAAAACTGAATTATTACGTTTTGAAGACGTACTGGTGACGAAAATGGGGAATAATAGTTTGGTCATCAAAAGGCAACTGGAGCCAAATGCCCAAAACGTATACGCAACTCATTTGGCTCTATTTTTGATTTTTGCGGCTGCTTTATTTCTAGTTAAGAAGTGGCTCTGGAGAAACTGGTAATGTATCTACTTCACCGTGACTAAATCACGACTTTTAGGCACAAAATAAAACAAGAACACTATTATGGCCATCCTTCGGCTTTAAGCAGGTGTTGGTAGATAAAATGGACATCCATCATACTTATAGTATACTTTGTCCCTAAAATTATATGAACATCATAATTATTGCATATATAGTCAATCAAGAGGGTTAAATTTTATCAACGCACAAATTTTTTCTGTAAACTTATATAAAATACTCATAAAAACAAAGGGACCTCCAGAAATTTCTAAATTTTGGTATAATTAAATGAATTTGAAACATACACATACAAGCAATTTGTAATTTCAAGAAGCACAATCGATGGTAAGGTTATTAAAACTTACTAATATTAACAGTTCCTCGCACATACATTTACCAATGTCTACTGCATATAAAAATGAATCTGGAATCATACACGAAACGTAACGAAATCCATACTTACCACACACATAACAGGAATGATCTGGATAATAACTATTTAAGATAATCAAAAACCAGACATGACATTTTGGGGCATTCATCTCTACAATGCCTTACCACTTGAAATAAAACTCCTGTCACTAACATCTTTTAAAAGTAGAATAAAGCAGTATCTATTAAAAAATGCTTTCTATAACATAGAAGAATTTTTAAACAGCGAATTAGTTACAATATAATTACGAAACCTTCTGTGCGCCCGTATGTATATCTTTAAATAATAACCAAACATAGTCTGTAATTGAGAATGTTTCATGTCCACCTTTACCCATACTTATTTTAAAATTGTTTTACTTAATCTGCACATACTTTTATTCAAAATTATAGTTTTTAAATTTGTATCCATTTTAATATGTTTTACTATGTTGTACCTACCATTTATTTCTTACATGTTGTATTACTTTTATCTATTTTAGTATGTTTTACTGTATTTGTTTCTTACATGTATTGTTTTATCATTGTATATTTTTTCCCTTTTGACCTGTGTAAATACTATTTTGTATAATGAGCACCAATAAAGTATCTTATCTTATTTTATCTTAGTAAAATATTGAATTAGTAAATTAAAACATATTTTATAGGTATAATTAATAAAGTATTGAAAATGAACGTAATGGCCATCGTTTGGGCTCTTCTTTGGCATATGATTTCGCTAATGATGCTAGAAATAAGCCAGAATATGACTGTAAAGGATCTAACAAACTTTTTTCGTCAAATGGCAAATTTAACCCGTCATATTGGCCAAATTATTACCAGGAAATTGGTTGAAGTGCTTAGTGAGTTCTCGCATCAAAATACGGCTAAACTATGAAAGACCTATCTTTTTTACGTTTCTTTTAACTGTCTTTTTTTGCAATTAATTATTTTTTATTTATTTGCTTTTATCATGATAAGAGAATATTATTTAGGTATTATGCAAATCACAACTTACACACTTTTTATTTATTATGAAAATACCTACTTTCTGTATATTGTTGCCCTAATCTGGGCACGCTAATATACTAGTCAGGTAAATACTTTAAAACACTCATTATTGGAGAATCAATCAAAACAACTACTCTTCTAGCTAATACTGACGAAGTATTGAATTACATGATAGGATTCTTAGCATTTTAAAGAAAAAAAAATATTGAAAATTCTTAAATCATTTATTCAAAATTAATCATTCACACTTTTTTATTTAATATGAAATTATCTACTTTCTGCTAGAAGAGTAGTTGTTTTGATTGATTCTCCAATAATGAGTGTTTTAAAGTATTTACCTGACTAGTATATTAGCGTGTCCAGATTAGGGCAACAATATACAGAAAGTAGGTATTTTCATAATAAATAAAAAGTGTGTAAGTTGTGATTTGCATAATACCTAAATAATATTCTCTTATCATGATAAAAGCAAATAAATAAAAAATAATTAATTGCAAAAAATAAATCAAGAATAGGCTTGTAAATAATGAATGAATGTTTCTATACTCTACTGATGAGAACTAACGAGTTCGAAAAAACTTGTACAACTTTTCTAGAGTTGAAATAGAATGTATGGTTCAATAATTGTTGTGAATGACTAAATTTCAATAAATAATTTAAGTATTTTCAATATATTTTTTTGCCTTAAAATGCCAGGAATCCTATCATGTAATTCAATACTTCGTCAGTATTAGCTAGAAGAGTAGTTGTTTTGATTGGTTTTCCAATAATGAGTGTTTTGAAGTGTTTTCCTAAGTAGTATATTAGCGTGATCCGATTCAGGCACCAATATACAGAAAGTAGATAATTTCATATTAAATAAAAAAGTGTGAATGATTAATTTTGAATAAATGATTTAAGAATTTTCAATATTTTTTTTTTCTTTAAAATGCTAAGAATCCTATCATGTAATTCAATACTTCGTCAGTATTAGCTAGAAGAGTAGTTGTTTTGATTGATTCTCCAATAATGAGTGTTTTAAAGTATTTACCTGACTAGTATATTAGCGTGCCCAGATTAGGGCAACAATATACAGAAAGTAGGTATTTTCATAATAAATAAAAAGTGTGTAAGTTGTGATTTGCATAATACCTAAATAATATTCTCTTTTAACTGTCTTTGTGAGGAACGGGTTACTTCGCATTTTGACCTTTGTTTCTCCGTTTTTACATTTACTTTCTCCAATCAAATTAAAATTTGTTACTAAAGTTTCTGAAAATGTATTGAGTGGTCCAAAGGCGGATCTGGGCCTTGAGCTTGGGGGGTAACATAGCCGCGTGCTGAAAATAACAAATATGTTTTTCCTTGAAAATTAAAATTGATGAGAGGGGGGGGGGGAGGGAGGAAATCTAAAAAAAAATTATAAACACAACTAAATAGAATATATATTCAAAAATATGAAATAAAATAATAAAAACCATGAAATTTTAAAACGAAAGATGATGGTTCCCGAATCCCAACATTACTGAATCATTTTCAGTGATTTTGGTAACAGTTTTAGAAATATGAGATGTTAGAGTTAATGATGGGTCTAATATTACTCCCACATCTTTAATAACAGCAGTGGCGGCTCGTAATATTTTGTGCAGAGGAGGCTTGATATTTAAAAGACAATTAACTTGCAATATGATTACAATTTGTACATTTCCTCACCACCCCTGGATATGCTAGAGGAGGCTTATGCTGGTAGAGGAGGCTAAGCCTCCCCTGCCTTCTCTGACGAGCCGCTACTGAATAACAGAAACATTATCAAGAGGCGTGTTATTAATGTTGAACGCATATTGGAGAGTACACCTGATATGATAGAAAGACATAGTTTGACATTTACTTGCATTAAATTCCATACCATTAAGGTGGCACCATGTTATAAGACTATTCAATGTAATCTGTAGCAATTTTCAGTAGTGGTTATTTTAGAAAACAATTTAAGATCATCGGCAAATAAAAGAAAACTACCACTAGTAGAACACTCATGGATGTCATTGATGAATATAGTAAAGAACAAGGGTCCCAAATGAGAGCCTTGTGGTGCAGGTGACGTGACTTAAATTTCTTTTGATCTGAAATTGTTAACACAAACAATCTGTGTCCGATCAAGTAAATAGCTTTCAACCCATTTCAAAAGAGAACCATTATTCCCACCAAATTCAACTTGTTGAACAAAGACTGATGGTTGATTCCATCGAAGGGCTTTGCGAAGTCTATATAGATAATGTGAACTTGAAATCCATTCTCCAGAGCAAGTGACAGGAAGTCAGTGTAAATCAGCAAATTCAATTATTTTTTTTTCTTTTTTTAAAAAATACTTTTGTACAGTATACATTTACAGATTATTAGAGATGCCAAACATATAAGAGCGCAGCATAGAATTTCTTACAATTACTAAATAAAAACACATATATTGTGACATTATTTCTTTTGAATATGTCCTTACATTTGGCGTACAATCTAATCTGATTCGTCATCTGAACATTCGTGGTTTACATCAAAATGATCATATTCTTTGTTCTTACATTTGCTGCTTTCAAGCAAAACATCATCAATAAATCATGTTCATGAGCCAAACAAGGTATTTATGAGTTGAAATTTTTTTTTTAATGTTAACTTTGATTTCACACGGCACGAAAACGCTGCAGCCAGTTACGAAAAAGTCTTAATTCAATTGTAGATCGCCAAACCCCGCCAACTTTTTGCAAATGTCTAATAAAAGTTGCAAACTTTTGTATGGCACTTGTTTCAACTTTTTATTCGTTAGCGGAGGTCAACTGTTTTAGAAAAACACACTACTAAATGGTACAGAGCAATATTATGTAGCAGAAATCGACCTCTATGGAATGGAATCTGTTTCGTTTTTTATCACAAGGCGAAAAATACCATTTTTACATAGACCAGAAGTTGTCTTCCTTTAAACATACTTGGGCAAGAATGTCAGCCAACCATGGGCGTTCCATGCATGCTGTGAATGAGCTTCGGTTTAAAATGAAATAAATAAATGAATGAATCATAATAGCGCCGATTGTGCGATATACTTCAATTTAGACGAACTTTGGTTGTGCTATGTGAAATATGAAAGATAGGCAGCATCGAAACGTAAGCAATATTTTCTGTCTTACCTTTAAATTTCTTATCCGAGCAATTACAAGCTGTTCTCTTGTAGCAAAATTTTCCGTCTCCAATATCGGGTTTTTCATAAACCTAAGATATTCCAGTGTCTTGAGCTTATTTAGTTCTCCTATCGAACGCCACTAAAAAAACAGAATAATGAAAACGTTTTTTGAAAAAAAAAATGAATTCTGAAAATACACCTACTTCTTTTATTAAATTGTTGTTAATATTAATTTTATTGAGGTTGGGGAAATCATTCGTAGAATTAGAATCTGACTCAAAATAAATGTTTTCTAACGATGTATTTTCTAACATCATATGCTCCAGACTTGTTATTTCCTTTAATCTATTAATTTTCGACCACTGTCCAATATCGTTTCCTTCTAAATCTATAACTCTCAGTTTATTTAGATTATGATTTTTTGGAGTTGGCAAATCTGTAATATTATTATATGGTACTCTGAGTTCTTCTATATTTGGAAATACTGATGATATTTTCATAACATCTTCCCAGTTTAATTCCATATAACCACAAATTAATACAGTTATATTAGGATAAACATGATCCCTGTAGTTTTCAGGAAATGTTAGAGAATTCTCACTGGAAATTGGAGAAAGATGTGAAGAAACCAGATACAATTAAATAAAAGCCATCTTACCTAATATTTATCCAATGGAGATGGTTTAGTTGAGAGCAAATATTGAAAACTTCTGTCCAGGACGATATTAAATTTTTGGAAATGTCTATTTCTCTAATGTTTGGACATAAACTACTTAATTCATAAGGTGCTCCGGTACTGTTAACATTTTGGAGGCGAACGTTTACAATTTCGAGTGAATGAAAATCGCTACAAGGCATTATTTTACAATAATAATACTAGATTACTAATAAATCCTACCTTTGTTTGTTGGTAACTTTATCAAACCCAACTAATTCTAAAAATGGTGCGTTAATGGATTGTTGAAACATAAGCAGTTGTTGTTCTTTAATTTTGGTCGCAAGTTCATCTTCTCTTTCACCATACCTTGTTTTTATTGCTTTTATTAATGACTGACCGAAATTTACTTTCTCTTTTCTTAAAAACGAACCAGATTTTGGATTTCTAAATACAATTATAGTGATTAATAAGGAAAATATTGTTATAATAATTGCAAACCTGGTTTCGAAATAACGAATTCCATTAACTGTCCCATCATGTTTTCCTCTTTCTACATCGTCCCAATCTATACCTAACCATACCCCAGGATGTGCCTCTACGCGACCAATATATTTAATTGTACCAAAATGTCCACAACATTCTATTCTACTTCCTATATTGTGTTCGGTTATAGCTGATTCAGCCACCATGTCTGAACCTGAACTAGTTGTCCTAGAAAATATTTATATTTTTAATACCACCTGTCTAGGTTATGTCGTTCTATTTAGATATCAGGGGCTAATAATTAATGAAGAAGTTACTAAATAACGATTTTTCAAGGTACGTAATAATTTACCCTTTTGGAATCATGCAAAAATTCACCAATATTTACTTATTTAAAAAAATGATGACAGAAGGCATGACTCTTTACCTTTTAAAAAGGGTCACCAACTAAAGAGCGCTAAAATAGTTCATTAAATCATAGAGGTTGAATAAATATGAGTCGCCATAAGAAGCAGAATGTGACAGCACATTGGCAGCACATTCCTCATTTTAATACGACACAAACGTCAACAAAATGCGACATTGTATCTTGGTTTAATATTATTAAATAAATGTTTTTGAGAGAAATAGTATATTATATTACTAGGAGTAGAACGGACTCTTTTTTTGTGTTGAGCCCAGGATTTGCGCAAACTGGGCGAAACACAAAAAAAGGCGTTCTACTCCGTGTAATATATACTATTTTTTCTTCAAGCGTATTAAAATGCAAAAATTCATTTATTTATCATAAATGTACAAATATTCAAACTACAGTCTTACATGTTGACACCATATGACAAGTGGCTAGTGGATAGCGCGCCACCGGTGGCTTTCGGTATTAAGAGGGCTAAGGAGGTCCGCCATATTGCCGAAATACTGGGTATAGAATTACGTTCCTTAGAAGGCATTAATTAACAAAGTATGAATGGGGATCTGTCTATAATAATGTTTTGTATTCCGGAAACTCAGTGAAATTGTTATAAAACCGTTAATAAAGAAAAAAAAAATCATAATTTGATTTACCGAGAAAAATACGGAGTTAGCGAAATTCTTTGGTCGAATACCAAAACTTTTTCTAAATACAGCATTTAAAAATAATCAATATTAAAAGCCCAAATCTATACCCCGATCTTTTGGAATTTCTACTCTGGTATGTAGCGGCATCTGCGGCCCGATTTCTTAACTAAAACAGTTTGGCAACATTGTTGATGACCTAATAAGCCTAATAAATAAAAATGTAAGTAAATTGTTAAAATCTCGGAAGCAAGCGCTCGAAAGACAAAGACAGGAGCTCTTAGCTGAGAAAGATGGAGCGAAATATTCCTTAAAACAGAATAGACGGTCAAAATTTTAAATTATTTTATAGTTCTGACTTTTTGAGTGCCCGTTATATTTCAGTTTATTCAAGAGGTTGTTTAGTTTAAACTCATGTTTCTAGCAAGTGTATTATAACTTGGTGTAATGTGGAAAAACATTTTTAATTTATATATTTATTGTGGTGTACTTGTTATAAATTTTTGTGATAGGACACTCGACTTTGCGTTTGTTAAATTTTAAAGGAAGAAAGGCAGGTTTAATGCCTATAGATAATACTTTTTAGCTATAATCCAGCATGTTATTTAATATTACCTTTAAGAAAAAATTGCAAATTAAATTTTTATTTTTAGTTATAGAGGTATGTAGATTTTGAACAAAATATTGTACAATATATGGGTTATAGAAGAAAAGCAACAAAATTTAAAATTTTGAACAAAAACGTTATAGGTACGCAATAAGAAAAAATCGAAAACTTTCCATTTTGAGGTAAATTATACTAAGTAACAGAGTTTAACATATATTGCATCGCATGTATAGTTAAGAAAAAATAAATGAAGAGAAGTTTGGAGTGAGCGCGAATTTTTGTATTGCCGTACCTACCTTTTATTATTTTTTTCCATCGCATGGGTGCAGATGCAATTAAGGGGATGAGGGATTTATATGAAAACATTTAACAAAATAGTCGTCAATGTAAAATATATACATTACTTTTGTTAATAAGTCTTTGAAAAAGAAGCGAAATGAAAACAAGGAAAACAAATGATCAGTTTTTCCTCAACAAAAACAGTCATTTTGGTACGTGTACCTATTTTACTCATATTGAATATGCATATATAGAGGCTACTCGATTAGAAACCCCGATAGAAGGCATATGAGAACCTAAACTTTCTTATTATCCCATTAATTAAGTAAATAGTTAATAATTATTATCTTGAGTTATTTATTAATTTATTTTGGAAATGTCTTCATTTAAAATAATATTTATTTTATTTACTTATGGACGTGTAGAAATATTTTCATTTTATTTATTTTAGTTTAGGAAAATCATATTTATTTTTCTTCTATTATTTTTTTTAAGTTTATGTATTTGTTTATTATTCACTTATTTTATAAGGTTTTTGCTTTGAAACTTTGTTTTCTTCAAAAATATTGAATGAGGTGCGCTTAAGAGCTCAGTTCATGACTGGCAACCCCGTTTCTACAGGAAGCCCTTACTAAAATATAGCTTTAAGTTTCAAGCCAACAAAACATTATTCATCTATATTCTGGTTGCTTAAAAACTTCTCTTTAGCGAGTTTAATTCCCAAACTTGTGTTTTTATAATATTCTTTAAATCGATGAATAATTGAATAAATTATGTAAATTTTGTACATAGAAAATAAAGAAATATCATTTTGTTGATGGTTACCTACTTATTTTATTTCAGAAAAAAAATCATTATGAAAGAAAACCAAAAGACTACTCACAAAAAATTGTTTATTTTGCTACTGGTTTCGTGAACAAAATTTTGCTTTACATGCTCGGGCAAGAAGAATTTTTCAATAAAATTGACAAGGTTTGTCAAGAAAGATGTAAGATATACTTAATAAAGTACTATAACAGTATTTTAAACAAGTTCCGAAAACCAATCTTTTCACACGAGTGACAGTTTGGTGGAAAGAGCCGAAGGCAAGTTCCACAAGTCAAATGAGTGTGAAAAGATGTTTTCAAATGTGTTGTTCACAATATTTTTTCTATGACTGCAAGAAAAACAAAAATTTTGAAATTTTAACAGATTATAGTTTATATTATAAGAAGTAATTTTATTATTGAAAGAAAGTCCTAAGTGTACAGGGTGTATCTGAAAAGTTAAGTAAAAAATAGTGATTTTAAGATATCGCATATTTATTACTGATGGTGTCATTTCAATTATTTCTTTTCATTATACAACGTGCAGTACAGATTAAGACATGTATAGTTGCTATACCATACAGAGTGTTCCAAAATTATTATCATCAGGTTTTTAGTATTCTTATAACAGATAAAAAGGAAATATATTTTAATTACTATTTAATTAGTGGTATTTAGTTGGATTTGAGTCCTATCTATTTATGTGGTGGTGTGTTTTATGTTATGTTTAGACAAAAATTATACAAGAAATAGTCCAAAAAAGTAATTATTATTGTTTGCAAGTATTTACTAATGGCCGTTTGGCTGAAAAATAAAAAAAAAACAATCTTGAAAGTTGCAATAAAATTCTCATCATTGTCATTAACGATGGCGGTCCCAAGCGCAAAAATGCGTAAAAACAAGGCATCATAGCTCGATAATTTCTCCCTTATACCTGATCGAGGAAACTTATTTTCTATAAAACTGTTTCGAATGTTTTATAGAAAAAACTTCATAGAATGGTACCTGCCTATTAAAAACTTTACAAAAAATAAAAATTATTGTTCATTTTTTATTTTTTGTTGGATTTTTTAATAGGCTAGGCAGGTACCATTCTATGAAGTTTTTTCTATAAAACTGTTGAAACAGTCTTTAAATCGGATCAGGGATAAGAGAGATATTATCGAACTATAATGCCTTGTTTTTACGCATTTTTGCGCTTGGGACCGCCACCGTTAATGACAAGATTGTTTTTTTTTTCAGCCAAAAACGGCCATTAATAAATACTTAATAACAATTACTTTTTTGGACTATTTTGCATTGTTTTTCATCACCAGAATGTTCCTCGGATAAAAATATATTTTTCTAAACGTGCTTATTAGGTAATCATTATATTTTTGGAACACTGTATGATTTTTGTCTAAACATAAAATAACATAAAATTCACCACATAAATACATAGGACCCAAATACAACTAAATACCACTAATTAAATATTAATTAAAATATATTTAATTTTTCTGTTATAAGAAAACTAAAAACCTATGATGATAATAATTTTGGAACACTGTATGGTTTAGCAACTATACATGTTTTAAACTGTACTACACGTTGTATAATGAAAATAAATAATTGAAATAGTTATTAGTTTTTATTTCTGACGCCAGTAATAAATATGCGATATCTCAAAATCACTATTTTTAATTTAACTTTTCAGATACACCCTGTACACTTAGGACTTTCTTTCAATGATAAAATTACTTCCTTTAATATAAACTATAAGTTAAAATTTCAAAATTTTCTACTGAGGGCCAAAATACCTTAAAATTGTGCCATGTTCTTTAATGTAAAACTGGAGTAGTTAAACAAGTCAGTTGCTATGAATTTGAATAGGCTAGCCTACATCAAAAAATACAAGTAAACGACAGAATGGTGTGAAAACATGTTATTTTTTTTTGGATTATTGCACACATCGTGTGAAAAGAAACAGTTTCGAGTCATTTCGGTTATTGTGCGTTATTTGTCATTTTCGAAGACAGTTGTTGAAAAGCTACTTTAAAATGTTTTTGAGACGAGGACTAATGGCGAACGTAACACATTGTCAACAGATCTCTTGTACTGTTCATCGTTTGTCCTCGACTAAAAAACATTTTAAATTAGTTTATAATCCTCTTTAACTATATTTTGATACACGTAAAGAACCAGTAGACAAACAAAATATTCAACGATTAAAGTAATCTACCTCTTCTGGGTACATTACTTTTGCGGAATTATTTAATTTAGTGCTACACTGGTAATACTTTATTAAATGAATCACTATATGCTTTCCTTAATTATAAAAAATATTTCTCATGTACTATTTTAAAAATGATCCAAATAACAAATGAGAGTCGCAAACACTAAACACAGCATTAGGTCTTTAACAACACTTACAAATTTTAAAAAATGTAGGTAGGAAAATACTGCAAATATGACTCAAAACAAAATTCTTGCCACCTTATAGGTTATGTTTTGATTGTCCTCGAAGATGAAAAATAACGTAATATCGTTCATTTCACTTGGCCTGAAAAATATAACATAAAAACTTTAACATAAAATTTTTCATTAAATAATCAGTTTATTGGTAATCCAAAAATCATTATAAACTAAAACAATTCAAAATATTCACATTTGACGATAATAAAATAACCACTCATTGCAGAAGGCAATGTTGCCAGCTATATTTTGACGGAATAAAGGTACGATTAATACTCGACATTCCCTGTTAGTTGCATCACATTCTCTGGCTGAACTCTGAGAGCAACGGACTCTAATTACGTATTTCTGTGATAACGTAAATGTAACTATGGGAAATCTGCGACGCGCGGGGAGTATTGGTGGCTTCGATAGGTTCGATCAGCTGATCCTTATCCCTCTTAACATTATGTTACTAGTAAAACAATACCCACTGCGGTGGCGCTTTCGGAACTAACATTATGTTACTAGTAAAACAATGTCCACTACGGTGGCGTTCGGTACTAACATTTTGTTACTAGTAAAACAATGTCCTACTTCTACTTCTGTTTTTGGTGACATAATTTAAACATTTTAATACGCTTGAAGAAAAATATAATTTATTTTAGATTATATTATATTATATTTGTCTGAAATGTAAAACCGTCATCTAATTCATTACTCTACAGCCTCTACTGGCTTGATATGCGGTAGTGTCAATGTGTAAAGTCAACATGTATCTCCTCAAATGCTGTATAAACTTTTTTAATCAGGACCTGTCGAGTCGTTCATGTTAGTATGACCACAAGCCACGCCTTCTGCGGCCGTTTCCATTGTAGGATACAAGCAGCGGATACAAGCTTTATGGCTACTCCTTATTTACTCTACCTCTATGGTTATGTTTGCAATTTGCAAACTAACTTTCTAACCTTACAAAATATGAAAATCTATATTCTATTTGTACGTGGAAAATAATTACCGTCTTATTGATACATCCTTTGAAAAACAAATAAAATTAAGAATGAGGTAAATATAGAATGAAATTATTTTTCTCTTCTATCTAGGTATTTTTAGGCTAAGCGTGGATGGTTTAATTGTATATTTCCCTTATGATTACATATACCCTGAGCAATATTCTTATATGTGTGAATTAAAAAAAGCCTTAGATGCAAAGGTGAGTAAAAACTTTATATGAAACAAGCCATGATTTGCTTTACTAATTTTTTATTTTAAGGGTCATTGCTTATTGGAAATGCCTTCTGGTACTGGAAAAACGACAACTTTGCTGTCACTGATTGTTGCTTATATGTTAGAAAATCCTCACGTTGTAAGAAAATTGATTTATTGTTCCAGGACAGTACCTGAAATTGAAAAAGTTATGGAAGAGTTAAAGAAACTTCTTTATTATTATGAAAAAATAGATGGGCAATATCCTAGTATGACAGGCATAGTGTTATCGTCTAGAAAAAATCTTTGTATACATCCAGAGGTAAAGATAATGTAATTTTAAATTTTTCTGTTTCTACAAAAATATTTTAACAAGATCATTTCCTTCACTACCAATACATCTGGCCCAGCCGAGCACGGAATAAGGCACTGATTCCTGTGGGGCGTTAAAAATAAAAAATGAGGTGTAAAAAATATGGTTAAATTAATATTGATATGACATATGTTACTAAAGTTTGTACAAGTTACTGAAAAATAAATTGACTAAATGGTTGGGTGGAAGGGATGGCACAAATATTTTTGGGCCATGGGACACGAAACTTAATCGGCCCTGAACACCAGATAACTATGATTTAAAATGAGTGTTAAAAATTGGTCTATTGATGTCTGTGGCCTGTTGATAAGTAAATTTCAGGAATTTGTTCATCACAGATAGCATAGAGAAATTTTAGTGAGAATAGGTTTGTTGCATGTGCTGTATATTTTAAATTAATTTATATATATTAATATAGTGTTATTAAACATTAGCAATTGTCGAATCTGTTTTCATAATTTCTAACTGGAAAGTATTTAAATCACCGACTAATATCCGGGAGAAGGGGCGTATCTGAGAACACACTCATATTGGATGTTACAGTATATCTCCTCGACTGCAATGATTCGGACATATAATTCGTGCATTTTGCGGTTATTTCCTAAAATTATTTAGCTGTATTCGGTCTGTGTATTTAAGTGTACCACATTTAAAAGGATTTAAATTGTTTTAAACATGACTGAAAAAGGTTATTTCAAAGGTCAATCGGATAATTTACGCCATACACGTGCTGGGTGTATGCCATATGCTACTGCGTCTAGGAAAATATTCATGAAAAAAAAACTGTAAGTCCTAGATGAAAATTTTTTTTTCAAAAACTAGCATATCTTGGCTTCAAACGCTTCGCTGCATGTATATAAAAATTTGCAAAAATAAAAAAGTTTGTCGCTTAGTCAAAATATGAGTACATTCTTAGCGAAGTAATAAGTTCATTGTTATTTAAAGAAAATAATAGACAATAATTGATAGAAACAAAAAGACCATTGGAAGCGCTTGTTTGTGTACTTGAATTTAAAAAAAAAATCGTATCGATAGCTCGATTAGATTTGAAGATATGACGGTGCAAATGTTAAAAAACACGATTTTTATAATCAATCAATTTCTCAAGTTTTTCCGAAATAAAAAATATCTGTACCACAAAAAAATATCGTAAATAGCCATTTCCTATGTAGAATTGTTCATTTTATAAAAACTATAAGGTCTGGTCTGGTTCTACGCTGATTTTTTTTTCTCGAGAATGGAGATATTTTTATGGTCTATTTCGCTTCATTATCAAGCTATTACCAGGGCAATGTCCATAAATGGAATTAATTTAAAATGTATGCTAGCGCTGTTGCTGTGGTCTGTTACATGACGTCACATGCTGTTTGCGTGCCTAACGAATTTATTCGAACTTTAATGTTGAATACCATCTGTAAAAGAAAAAGTAAGAAATAATCCTTTACACACTGTGTTTTGTATCAGGTAAAGATTCTAAAAGTGCTAAAATTATATTTTGTGCAACAAGTCTATTCTTTGATTGTATAATGTTACGGGGATTGCCACAATTAATGTTTTCCACAAAAATATCATTGTCGCTACGACCGCCATGTTGAAAAATTGGCGGTCAAAATAGGTTTTTCTGAATTATCTCCTTTCGTGTTAGTTCTTCTCTAAAATGAGGTGTTACCAATATTGTAGAAAATGAAAATAACTACAATTATTTTTCTCTATTAATATTTTACGATTTACAGCCGTCAAAATGGTGAAAATGTATGCTTCACTGCAGATTTTTGCTATTATCTCTGCTCCTGTTTCTTCTATGTAGTAATTAGTTATTATGAATATTGTAGGGTATAAAATTTCTCAAAAATTTTGTTGAAACTATTTTTCTCTGTTATTATTATTTTACGATTTACAACTGTCAGAATAGTGTCATGTTGCTCCTACGTAGTAATTAGTTATGATGAATATTATGGGTTATAAAATTTTCCGAAACTTCTATTTAAACAATTTCCCTCTATGGTTAATTGTTTAAAAATGATAGCAGCTCGAAATTTGAAAGAATGTCTTGAATGTCGAAAAAATGTCTGCCCCATTGTCCAATTTTATTAATTTTGCATAACCAATAAAATTTACTCACAGTGGTGTTATTCCTCTAAAAGAATGAATTTTATCCTAATTTTTCGAATTTTCACTGATCTGTCAAAGCAACATTTTTCTCTATTGCTAATACTTTACGATTTATATGCACACAAAAATGTAGTAATTTAAGCTTTACTGCAGATTTTTGCAATTACTTCTGTTCCCATAGCTCCTTCGTAGTAATTGTAGAGTATAAAATTTCCTAAAACTTTTGTTTGAACAGTTCTTCCATTATCAATTATTTACAAATTGCAGCAGCTTGAAAATTTCATTATATTTCAATCTTCGACCTGCTGTAATTTAAGAAAGAAAATTATTTCAGCGACGCACAAATTTTCGCCATTCTGATGGCTGTAAATTGTAAAATATTAACAATAAATTAACAGTTTTTCGCTGATTGACAGCAAAATATTAATTTTACTGACTAATGTCAATCAGCAAAGTGTTACTTTTCCTGCCTAGGCGGCAAAGTTCTCCTTTGCTGCCTAAAATGATTGGTCGTCATGGCAATTAAATTTTTGACACTTTTTGGCAAGTAACATTTTTCTGTGTTTCTTGTGACTTTTATGTCAAAGGAGCAGTTAGAAGACATTTTGTGACAAATAATGAATTAGAACAGGGATTCCCAACAGGTGGTCCGCGAAATGTCACTGAGATATTCAATTGTTTTGTATTTTACTTGACTTGCAGTGGTAGATTCTACATAATCTTCATTTTAACAAGAATTGTCAGTATAGCGACCGATGGGGTCCTTGAAAAAATCTTGTTGGGAATCCCTGAATTAGAACAAAAATATAAAAATAACATATTTTGCTGATGTTTTGGAAACCGAATCTGTTTTGTTTCTCAAAGCATATTATAAGTTTTGTATGGTGTGTATATTAATTACCAGCCGCGGCAGTCAATCTAGTATTTTGCTGCCTAGTAAAACAAATAAATATTGAATAAAAGTAGTAGCCATTTTTTAATTTTTTATAATATTGGTAATATCTTCTATCTAATTTTAGGATAGAACAGGAAGTGAGATAATTGATAAAAACCTATTTTGATCGTAATTTTTTTCAACATGGCGGCCGTAGGGTCAACGATATTTTTGTGAAAAATATTAATTAATGATTGTGGCACCCCTCCCCTCCCCACATTACAAAAACAAAAATTACTTGTAGAAATTATTCACGGGTACTCCCCGTTTTTTGCTCTACATATAGTATTATTATTAAGGTGATCATGGGGGGACAGTCCCCATTTTGATGGAGCTGTCTCCCAATGTGAGTGTCCCCGATTCGCGTGGTTTCACCTCCCCCCACGCCCCCGCTCATCAGTTATGAGACTTGGACAAAAAATGTTTTCCCATTCTATCCCTCTGCTCATCAATTATAAAACCCGGAAAATTTTCCTTATGTCCCCCATTAGCAAGATTCAGATATGGTCACTTTAATTATTATTCCGATGATTATTTCTACCAAACTTATTTCTAGTTTGTGTAGCAATTTTTCTGCCAAATAAAAGGTACATTGTTATTGGGGCAAATCAGACGAATGAACCCCGTGAGGGTACAAATAAATTCATCGATATGTGAAAATGATTACTGTGAAAATTATTACGGGCTACTGTCAACAATACAAATTGAAGTTTTCTCCATGCGTGAATTTGTTTGTATCCAAGGAAAACACGAGGTTTTGTCTGATTTGCCAGAATATCATGCATTTGTTGTTGGTACAGTCACAGAAGACCTATACCAGTCACTATCGGCGGAACGTTTGATGTTTCTTTAGTAAATTGGGGTGACCTTCGGCCATCTTGTCTGTGATATTATTGTCAATCTATAATTCCGCACTTTTCTAAATTCACCGCTGCACAGTGGCACGAATCGTGATTTTTTCATTCAAAATTATCTAGAGACTTGTTTCGCAATCGATTGAGATAATTTTTTTTTTTAAATACTCATTTAAGTTCCGAAAACCGTAAGAGAGCCGATTTCGGCATAAACTTAAAAATATTTCATTTTTCATCATTTTTTAGCATTTTTATAGCCGCCATTGATTCCGCCATCTTGCAGGTTGGTTTATGACAATTTGGATGTCATATTCGTAATCAGCAACCTCAAGAACCTCCCAAGTAACAAGATTTATGTAAATTGGATAAAAAAAAGTTTTTATTTGTAAGTAACATGGTGATCAAGTGTAATATGGGCATTTTGGCTAAGCTCAATAATTTTGGTTAACATAATTCAAAAATCGGCTCTCTTACGTTTTTTGGGAATGAATTAACGAGTCTTTAAAAAAAAATTATCCCAATCGGTTGCGAAACAAGTGCTCTAGATAATTTTGAACGAAAAAACATCACGATTCGTGCTACTGTGCGCTGGGCGCACCGATAGGTAAAATTCAAAGCTGATTGGGTATGTTTTTCAAAATATCCAATCATATAATGTTATTGCTTATCAGTGCGCTCCACCGGTGAATTTAGAAATCTGCGGAATTATAGGTTGACAATAATACCACCAACAAGATGGCTGTCTTCAATATTGGCGGGAAGGCAGAGAGTCGTTTCTGGTATAGGTCTTCCTTCTATGGTAATGTTGTAAAAAGTCTGTTAGCAATAATGGAAGAAGAAGAAGATTAGTGCCAAAAGTCAAAACTCAAAACATAACCTTGCGTTTTGTTAAATTTTAAATTACTGTTTTTTAATTGTGTCAACAACTATGTTAATTCTCCGAACAACTTCTAGAATATGCAACAGATTATTATTTAATGCACCCAAGAAGTATTTAAACACCAATCCAAACATTAAACCTTTGGAAAATGTGAAAGCCGAACTAAACATAACTGATACTTGCGTGAAACGATTGAAGAAAATAACAAACGGTAAAGACAACTTTTTGAGAGTTTCTGTTGAAGGTGGAGGTTGTTCAGGTTTTCAGTACAAATTTGATTTAGACTCTAAAATGGCAGACGATGACAAAGTATTTGAGAAAAATGGAGCTAAAATAGTGATTGATGAAACTTCATTAGAGTACGTAAAAGGCGCAACTTTAGACTATCAAGAAGAATTGATACGATCATCTTTCAAGATAGTGAACAACCCATTAGCTGAACAAGGATGTTCTTGCGGAGCCTCGTTTGCAGTTCGCTTAGATTAATAGTAATGCCAAAGTACTTGATTCTCCTTACTGTAAATATTTGTAAATAAAGTTGTAATTTATAGAAATTGTAATGGTACAGGTTCTGTCACATTGTTTTCATTGCAATAAATAAAAATATTTATTTTAATGACAAGTGTATTTAATCATAAATCATAATAGGTATCTAAGTATTTTGCAGTTGTAAAAGATTGTGTGTGTGTGAGTCGAGGGCGCAATTACTTGAAATTATGTGTCCCACAATTGCAATATTGCATACATATTGCACGATATTGCACACCATTGCACATATACCTGCCCCACATATTGCATAAGTTAGTATCTGCGGAATTATCCGCAATGAACTATTTCCGAATTAAGAGTCAAATTGCAAGAAATATGGAATAACTAGACGTGCCAATCATTGGTGGACACCATGCGTGCCAGAGTACAAAAGCTAAAGGCAATATTACACCATATTAAGAGAAATGAAAATTGTTTGTCTCAACTTTTAGTTATCAGCGGTTTGTTACAAAATAACAATTCAAAAATTTATATGAAAATGAAAGCCTTTTTACAAAATGTTATACCTAAGCATAGAAAATTCTTGAAAGTATCTCTCATGTTTAACTACCTAAAACAGTGCTGGTCCCAACCAGCGGCGGCTGGTGAAATTTCAATATTTTTTTTCTCGTCCGTGGCGCATGGGACCCATACGAAATTTGGGAAATAACATCTAGAGAAGCACTTCTCTAATGACCCCTAAAAAATTTTGAAAAAGCAGTTTGCGAAAAAATTTTTGAAAATTTGCTAGCCTCCCCTGGGTCTAGGGACCCCTGTTTACTTTTATTTTTTTTTGTCATATGCATTTGACTTTTCATAAAAATGCATCGACAGATTTTAGAGTTTGTGAAAATATTTTCATTACTAACTGAAATACAATGAACTGAAATTTTGTAATTTACAATTTAACAAATTACAATATTTCAATTCGTTGTATCTCAGTTAGTAATGAAAATATTTTCACAAACTCCAAAATCTGTCGATGCATTTTTATGAAAAGTCAAATGCATATGACAAAAAAAAATAAAAGTAAACAGGGGTCCCTAGACCCAGGGGAGGCTAGCGAATTTTCAAAAATTTTTTCGCAAACTGCTTTTTCAAAATTTTTTAGGGGTCATTAGAGAAGTGCTTCTCTAGATGTTATTTCCCAAGTTTCGTATGGGTCCCATGCGCCACAGACGAGAAAAAAAATATTGAAATTTCACCAGCCGCCACTGGTCCCAACATATAGTTGTTAGTGCTCGTAATAGTAATAAGGAGAGATCTGGTGATAAGACGATCTGTGTTTTATTGTTTAGATAATATTTGTCTCTTATAGGTTAGCACTGAGAAAGAGGGCAAAATTGTGGATGGAAAGTGTCATTCTTTAACAGCTAGTTATATAAGGGAACGTCACAATTTTGACGACACTACACCATTATGTCAATATTATGAAGGTTTCACTTTGGATGGCAAGGAAAGCACTATGCCTCATGGTGTTTATAGTCTAGATGATTTAAAACAGTATGGAAGGGATAGGAACTGGTGTCCATATTTTTTAGCTAGATTTGCAGTATGTAACATAAGAATTTGGGCGTACACAAGAAGTAAGGTTTTCTGTTTTTAGATTACTTATGCCAACATTGTCGTATACAGTTACCATTATCTTTTGGATCCGAAAATTGCAGATGTTGTGTCGAAAGAATTAACAAAGGAAGCTGTTGTAATTTTTGATGAAGCTCATAATATTGACAATGTTTGTATCGATTCGATGAGTGTTAAAATACATAAGAGGACTATTGAAAGAGCCACAGCCAATATTCAACTGTTAGACAAAACTATTGCAGAGTACGTATTAGTACCCAACTAGCAATTTGGTGTTTTATAAAAGCTGCAGAAATATTACTGACATAAATTTTATAAAACATTACCTTCAAGACACTTTCAAAACGGTTTTACAGCAGGTATATGTAAAATTGGCATCATCTTATAAAATGCTTCAATCACTATTACTAAAAACATGTTATAGAACAATTAGTTTGTTAAACTGAACTGTTTTATAACTTAATAACGGAAGTGCTTCTAAAATAATTTCTTAGCTGCTTTGTAGGATATTTTAGAATTTTGCCGTAGTAACGTATTAATGATAAATTTATAAAACAGTTCAGTTGCACACACAAAATAGTGTTCTCAGCTTCTATAATATAATCAATTAGCATTTTAGAAGCATTAATAAAACAAGATAATTGTGTAATATTGGAATTATAAAACAAATATTCTGGTTGGGTAGTTTTTGACATTGTGAAAAATATTAATCCTAATTTGTATTTAAGAATGAGAGAAGATGATCACAAGAAACTGCAAGATGAATATCAGAGACTGGTAGATGGTTTGAGAGATGCCAGCGTTGCTAGAGAAACCGATGTAATACTCTCAAACCCCGTTTTACCTGAGGAGATTCTACAAGAAGCAGTGCCTGGGAATATAAGAAATGCTGAGCATTTTATAAGCTTCCTTAAACGTTTTGTAGAATATATAAAAACTAGATTACGAGTACAGCATGTCGTACAAGAGTCACCAGTGGGGTTCCTAAAGGATGTCCAATCAAAAGTGTGTATAGAACGAAAACCTCTAAGATTTTGTGCGGAAAGACTAGCCTCTCTGCTGCGTACTTTGGAAATATCAGATCTGACAGATTTCAGTCCTATTATTCTTATAACACATTTAGCTACACTTGTTTCAACATACACCAAGGGTTTTACCATTATTGTGGAACCTTTTGATGATAAGACTCCAACCGTTTCGAATCCCATACTTCATTTTAGGTAAGGTTATTTTACTTTTGTGGCAATCTATGTTAATAACAGTTTTGAAGCATTATTATTTCATAAAAATATATTGTCAAATTTCTGACCAAACTTATGTATGGTGAGATGCACCCGAGTGAGTGTTAAAGTACTTTACAGCTGTTTGTCATGGGAGACGAGCGACAAAGTGACATTATTCATAGCTTCTCGGTAAACGCCAGCTGTGCGTTGTCAAATGCGAGCAAGAAAGCCTACTTTATGTCGTATGTAGATAAAGATAATTTCATAGTATTATATTGGACATTAAAATTGTGTAATAAAAAATTCCTCAACACAATATAAGCAATAATTTAGAAAATGTTAAACGGCATCTTACGCTAAAAAGAATTAAAATTAAGAGATTTTAAGTCGCTAGAAGTATAATTATATGGTTGGAGATTTAACGTCTTTTTAATTGATGTTGTTTACCTAAGCCATGGCTGTCTCGGTTGTGTGACAGTCCTGGTGACGTTATTAAGAAAATCGGAATGCTGAAATAAGAATTGAAGAGATCCAAAGGGAAACCTCTAAAAGGTTATTGATATTATTAATTGAATTTATGTTACTACTTCCTACAAAAATAAAATGCTTTTTTGTTTTTAGCTGTTTGGATTCATCTATAGCAATCAAGCCAGTATTTGATAGGTTTCAGACAGTGGTCATAACATCGGGTACCTTATCGCCCTTAGATATGTATCCAAAAATATTAAATTTCCATCCTGTTATTATGTCATCTTTTACCATGACTTTAGCTCGGCCCTGTCTGCTACCAATGGTAGGTAAATAAGTAAATAATATTTATTAATAATCACCCAAGTAGCAAAATAACTTTTATAAAGGTTGTTAGAACTGCTATACAACATATTTTATAGAAACATGTAAATTATATAAGGCAGTTAAATACCATTATACAATGTCTGTACAACCAAAAAGGGCCCACTTTTATACAACCTTTTGGTACTATAAGAATTCTATTAGAAAACCATACAACCATTATAAAACTATTTTACGCGATGATTATAAAACTGTCCTATAGGTATATCCTCAGGATTACTTATACAACATATTTACATATGCACTTGGCAACTGCTATAAAATTATTGTATAGTAATTGTAAAAGTGAGTTATAATGTAGACGGTATCCCACTAACAAAAATGTATACAGTCATTTTGTTTTCTAGTGATGAAATTCAGAACAAAATTATTGCAATAATGGTTATATAACGCAAACATGTTGTGTAGTTATTATTTCGAATAACAACCTCAATAATGGCGCTCAAGATACATTAAACATGGTAAAATCCCGTTATTAAACAGTGTAATTAACACGCTAGTAGCAAGAAAATTCTCTTGCGCGGCGAAATTTTCTGACAAAATATGTATATATTTTTAGCAAAAAACTGAAGGGCTTCAGTTTAGCATACGCGTTTGGTTTATTAAAAATTAAAAAAATATATTTTATTAAATTTAAAATGGTTGAATTTTCAGTTTAAACAAAATATTTATTAAATTGATAAGAAAATAATCTTTGCCTTTCTGAAAAATTAATTTTTAATAGGCATTTTTACATTTCTATGAGAATTCTGCATAATGGCGGCAATTGATGAACCGCTAAATCCTTAAGTAAATATGGCGTAATATAATACGATAATTTGGTCCCATATGAAACGTTATACAACGCTTTTGTGTTATTCGAAACTCTATACGATATTAAAATCCTATAATATTGTTTCTATAGGCGCTATAAAAATATTCTCGAAATAAACTAACAAGTTGAACTTTAAAGGTTGCCAGATTTCAAAATATATTAAACTATTTTCTCACCCATTTCTTTAGAGTATCTACAATTTAAGTAATTGCAGAGATAGAGACAAAATTTTCCTCTAATTTCGAGTTTATAGTATACGAATTAGCCAACATTACGATAAATAAATCAATCTACAAACTAGTAAAGAATAGTGATTGAAAACATGTAAAATATTGAGTGGCACCCTTAGCATGACGATTTGTGTGTCGGCCTGCTAAAGTTCTCGGATTCAATACCATGCAGAAGAAAATGTAATTTATTGGCCAAACATAGTTTTCCCTAATTTTATCCAATTTTTGCATAACCTGGCAACCCTGTGTGTTAACTTTCGATGTTATCCTGTAGTTCGTCCACAAACCACGTTACAAAACAAATATATCACGTAACGATTGTATATATTGCACTAAACAATTATTCTGTTCTGTACTGTTTCAATCAACTCCAGTATAGAGTACGTAGACATTAGTAACCTAACTTACAAAATTGAACACATTTAGTTGGTATGTTTTGTTGTTAAATCAGCATTTTTTTAAATTTGGAAACTTTTGTGCCCTTGGAGAACTTGGTATCTATCAACTTCTAGCCTTTCACCTAATTTTTTAGCTATTTGTGGCAGATGACAATTTCCATTAAATGGAAATTATTTATAAGTAAATTTTTAATATAAGAAAGTCTGTTTTCAAAAGGATATGCATTAAATGTTGATAGCACTCCAATTTTTTTTACTTCGTGAGTTAAGTGTGAGAGATTGTGTAGGTGTACATTACTTGTTAAATCTTCACCATAAAAATCTCTGTACATCTCAACATCGTTTTCAAACATCGATGCGGATAAAAGCAAAAACAAATGTATACATTTTTGAGGAGCATATTGTAATTGCACAAAATAACAAGAGAAAATGTTGATAAACATTACTAGGCAAAACCCAGCAAGAAAATCTTCTACCATGTCTATTGGCAGCTCTTCAACTGGAGTATCATTTTTATGATGCCTGGCAGTGGTAGATAATACTGTTTTTATTTCCAAATTAGCCCCATGGTTGCAGTTAGATGAATTATTAGTTGCAGTTTGTAAAGGCCGACCAGAATTGTAACTCCCAAGAATTCGATGGTAATTTTTTTAACTGTTCTTTTAAAAAATCCACTTCTTTAATTTTCATCCACTGAGATACTGCTCGATATATTTTTTAAAACTGAGTAGTAAAATTAGTCTAATTTTTATGACAAAATGGGGTTAAGTGTAAACAGATTTTATAACGCAGAATTTCCGATAACTTTATCTTTGAGGACTACATTTTTGTTCTATAAGATATTTATAATAGAGTAAACTGATGTACTTATAGGTTAATTATAAAATGATTTTATGCTTATTGTACACTGCTACTGTAAGAACAGTTTCATAAATTAGCTTAAAGAACTTTAATACAGCTTTTTATACAACTTCCATACAACTATTTTTTAATACAGAAATTAAAAGTTGTTAGAATAGGTGTACAATTGTAATATAATTTTTATACGATTCTTTTAAAATATTTTTATAGATGGTTGTATAAAATGTTATACAAATGTTATAAAATTTGTGAGTAGTACAATAAGATTTTGTTCTATAATATGAGCTATAACAACATTTACACAACAATATTATAGAAACGTTCTCTTATACGATAAAATAGTATTAATTTGATACTCTAAGAAATAAAACTGTTCTTCAAACGGCGCTAGACGATAACTATAAAATAATTCAGTTCCTTTAGGATTCTATTTTGCTACTTGGGCAGAGCTGTAGGAGGACTGGCCAGGGCTAAGCCTAGGTGAAAAAAAAATTGAGCCCTCTGAAAAATGAAGGCAAACTTTTTTAAGTGCAAAATGTCAATAAAAAACGTTGGTGTTGATGTTAGCCTTTGCAAGAAGCAAATGGAGCCTGCCTGATATTTAGTTCTGGCCATGACCCTGTTAATAATCTATTTGGTCATAGTCCTTTCATAAAGTTGCCTCAAATATTTTCTAGGTAGTAAACAGTGATTTTGTACTATCCTAAAATTTTTTAAATTTATTTTAAAAACTGCTTTCTAGTTGGAAGTGTGATTAAAAATAACAGATTTATGAGAGGTTGAACGTCTGCCTTCAATTTTTTCTTTATTTTTGGTACATTAATTTTTTTCTACTTCTGGTTTCAATGAAAGTGGTACTCAGTGATGCAAAATTTCAAATTTCATTTTGAATGTTTCAATTTCAATTTGAAATTTCTGAAAGTTTCAATGTACCCTCATAAATTTCTGAAATATCTGAATTTTATGAAAGTTTCAGATTAATCTGAAAATTACAATATTTATGAAACTTTCATGAAAGTTTCAGCCGCAAAATCTGTATTTCCGTTATGTCAAACAAAATTTGAATTTCGCGCGCCTTTTTAGCTTGTTTTCAACCAATAAGGATTAAAGTTTGGTTTTGACATTTATTTTAAAAGTCGCGGGAAAGAGAAGAAACGCCGTTAAGTATTAAAAGTTAAAACCCATAATAATCAACAAAATTAAACCAAAAAGTGCTACTTGGAAATATTTTTTGTAATAATAACAATGTGACTTGTCGATTTTGTAATAAAACGTTTTTCAAAAATGCAATTTATTAGTCATTGTCATTATCTCTCGGAAGTTTAAAACATTACGAGTGTTACACAGAACTTAAGTTTCATAATTTCATGAAATATTGCAATGAAATTGCACTTATCTTTCATAATATTAGGAAATTATTTATTTAAATTTTATAAAACGAAAGTTTCATTGAAATTTCACGAAAGTTTCATGATACTTATGTTTAATTTTATATTTCATAAATTTCAGATGAATTTCGAAACTTTCACAAAAATGTTATTGAAATTTCACACATTTTAAGTTTCATGAAATTTTGCATCACTGATTACGAATGTTATACAGAACTTAAGTTTCATCATTTCATGAAATATTTCAAAGAAATTTCACTTAACTTTCATAATATTAGGATATTATCAATTTAAATTTCATAAAATGAAAGTTTCATTGAACTTTCACGAAAGTTTCATGTTACTTATATTCAATTTTATATTTCAGAAATTTCATAAATTTCAGATGAGTTTCGAAACTTTCACAAAAATGTCATTGAAATTTCACAATTTTTAAGTTTCATGAAATTTTGCATCACTGAGTGGTACCAACTTTTTGGATTCTACCTATATGTTTTATTTAACCTTTTCACTGCGGGAACCGTCTAAACACACAGATAAAACTCGGGTCTGTTTATCGGGAACCGGCTAATTCCGCGAGGATGGAGACATACTTAAATGCGGGAACAGACCGAATTTGTATGTGAATATGTTTATATTAGGTACTAAACTTCGATTTGACACACCCACAAAGTAACGGGGAATGGCAAATTACCAATGAGGCAGAAGAGTATATAGGAATGCCGTTATGCTCTTATTTTATGTTTATATTCTGTTTTTTGTTTTATATGTTTTTATAAAAACAGTTTATTCTAAAACAAAATTTATTTAGAAATCTGTAAAATGTGACATTTTACAATATTTATACTTACGCTACCATGCATTTTCGTACTGTAATTATTATAATAATAATAATAATAATAATAATAATAATATTTATTAATTTCAGAAAACAGGTATAGTATGTACTTAAGTTTAAGAAATTTCGTCAATATCTTAAATATATATATAAAGAAAAGGCGAACGTTTGTTTAATAAACACCGCCACCAAATTTTGTTAATGAAACTTGTTCAGAATTGTCCAAAAACCTTCAGTCCAACATTTAATCAAAATAAGAAAATATTGAAGTCCAAAAATATTATTTTAATGGATTTTTTTGTTTAGAAAACTGTACTATGACAATTTTGTTGGTGGCTTTGCATTTGTAGGAGGCGAATGTATTTCTGGTTATAAGTAGATCCTAATTTGTTCTATACTTGAGTAAAATTTGATTGAAATCGGAAAAAAAAAATAAAAAAGTTATTGGGGTGTTGCGATCTTAACACGTTCGCTGCGTACGGGAATTTCAATTGTGCACCCCATATGCTAAATAAACTTTCTGGCTAATTTCAATCTGAACACTCAATATATGAGTTTTCATATACTTTTATGACTTCTAGGGAGTGTTTATACTGAGTGTTGGAAATACACAATCCGCGTGCCGGATCCGGGACATCAGCACAGGGACGTAACTTACCTAACTATGTGCTTAGTGTACCGGATATGGGACGCACGAATATGCCCGTATAAAATAAAATAACTAGCAGATTTGCGATCTAAACCTTTAATGAAATATAAAAGTTAAACAAAATATAGAGAAGAGCAATAGCAAATGAACAACTTGATATATACATTCATCTCAGTGATACATTTGAAAACATTGTCCAAGACATAGACCTGGTTTTTCAGGACACTGATTGCATTCATATATAGTTTTTTTTGTTATTTTATTTTTAGAACACTGTCTGCATCTCTTCCTTTTTGTTTCGCCTTTTTCGTTGGTTGCCTCAATTTTTGTAGGTTGATGAGCCAATACAACATTTGTTTTTTTTTCTTTTGATTTTGAGACAGAAGCTCCAAGTAATTCGCGAATTACTTCCAAACGGTAGTCATAAAATGTAAGCCGTTTTCCTGAGTATTCATTAAATATATAGTGAGAATTCAGCAAAATCAATTGAAAAAAGTGAATGGCTAATTTCTTGTACCAACGTAAGGTTTTCCGTGAACAAGGGTAATAAGCCATCATTTGATCTTGCCGATCAATTCCAGACATGAACTCATTATATTTTATTATAGGTAGAGGTTTGACTTTTTCTTGAGAGCGTTTATTGGTGAATGTCACCATTGTATTTGGGAATTCTGTTGATATATACAAGACATCTCTCTTATCTCTCCATTTACCTGTCATAATCCCGTTGCAGTATTTTGCTTTTGTGCCACCTTTCGGTAGTTTAGCAGTTACCAAATCTTTAGGATTACCTTTGCGGTCTGATCTTAATGTCCCCGTACAAAATGTTTTGTTCTGTAATAATTCCCTAGCCAAAGTACAACTGTTGCAATAGTTGTCCATATAAACTGAATGCCCTGAATTTAATTTGTGCTCTAGAAGCTTCAGAACTACTTTGGATGCATGTCCTTTTCCTCCCTTGCTATCCATTGCACCAGTATATACTTCCACTTCAAGCACTGTGCCTTTTGGTTCTGTCAACATATACAATTTTATGCCAAACTTATGGCGTTTATTTTTTATGTACTGTCTGAAAACAAGGCGTCCTCTCCATAACATCATCGATTCATCCAAAGACAGTTTTTTTCCGGGATAGTACGTATTGCGCATTTTGTTGTTGAAAAATTCTATGACTGGCCTTATTTTAAATAATCGGTCTTCCGGATTAGGTGCACCTTCTATAGGATTTCGTGCAAAGTGCAGGCATCTTAATATAAGTAAAAATCTGTCCCTACTCATATGATTCGAAAAACATGTTAGAGTAAAAAGAGGATCAGTTTTCCAATAATCCTGCAATCTATTACACTTAATAGTTCCCGTATGAAATAATAGCCCTAAGAAAATTAAAAATTCAGATCTTTCCAACGGCTTCCAACTTGTTATCCTGGAACGCTCAGATATATTTCCAGCACAAAAAATTTCTTCAGCATATTCATTAGTTGCCTCTATTATAAGACTGATAAATTCATTATCGAATAAAAGAAAGAAAAAATCGATTGGTTTTTGAGATGCTCGTACAGCAACGAGTAGTTCCTTCCTTTTAGAAAATTGAAATTTGGACATTCCACTTTCTTCGTCTTGCCATAAGGGCTGTTCCGGATCTGTAATGAACAGATCTCATGTATTTCAAAATAGCTATGTATTAGTAGTTCAGATCGTAAATCGAGAATAATAAATATTAAGATTCTTACCTGTTGCGGGAATTTCCAAATATTCATCACCATCCTCCCCTGAATCGTCATAATCCGTATCACTATCATCCGGCAGGTAGTCGTCGTCGCTAAATGATTCATTCAGAAATTGCTCTAGTTCTTCGTCTGTTAATTGTTCAGTAATTTTTAATGGAATTTTAGCCCTCTTTGGCCTAGAAGGTCCAGCTTCACTGTCACTCATATTAGTACTATTTGTATTAATCACTTCTCACGTAGTTTTATCGAAATCCGCAAACGGCTGCGATTAAATAAACTTGATATGTTTACACAATATGCGGCTGCAAAATATAAACGATCCGTTTGAGTGCTAACTTTAAACTGGCTGTAAAAGTTTTCATGTACCATCGTTCCACATCCGGGACACACGCACCTAGTACAACCATAAGACAGTGCCGGATCCGGCACGTACGCACCGAACGTGTTAAGTGGGTCTCACTGTATAACATGACCAAGTTTTTTGATCGGTAATGGGGAATAGTTTCATTGTGATTCTGACTATTAACGAATTGTATGAGTCATGTATAACAAGCACGTACCTTTATGTGCACATATATTTGTTAGTTTGTTTTCTGTTTTCTTTATTGTATATTTTTGTAGTTTTGGTTCTATACATTTTTTGTGACATATGACATATACAACGTGATTTACCATGATGTGCGGAAAATAAAATGGTGTACTAGTCCTCAATGTGGGAAAGCCCCTGCAAAATTTTAGAGTGCTCTGAGGTAATTTAGTACACTGTAAAAAATGTTGCACGTTGTGTGTAAAATTACACCTAATTATAATGTAACTTTACCTGCAAAAAGAGTGTAAAATTTTATTTACGAGAGGATTACCCAAAATATAGGGTAAATAAAAATTTTACACTCTTTTTGTAGGTAAAGTTACATTAAAATTGGGTGTAATTTTACATGCAACGACGGCAAATTTACCCTCATTTTTTAGTGTATATATTAAAAAGGGTTAAAACTTATGAAGATACGCTACTGTTATGTGTCTGTGGTCAGTAATAGGACAATGAACTTACTTGTGAAAGAACATATTGGAGATGTTTACATTTCCTTAATTGGCATAAAAAGTGAAGCTGGTGGGTGCGGTTAAAGTGCCGCATTTTTTGTTTTCGGTCGAACAATCAGGACACCGGCAGGTACAAAGCACTGCCGAAGTTGGTGTTTTTGTGTTATTGACGGGTTTAAGTAAATATCTCTTATATCTACTTGTTGTTGTAGAGTTCACTAGCAAAGGGTCAATGTCTTTTCGATTTATTTCGCCATTTTTGTTGTGTGATTTGATTAAAACCAAAAAGTCACTTCTACCCTCTCCAGCTTTGCTGTCAATAGTGTCAGTCCCAAGTATGATACAGTGATATGGTTGTACCACGTTGTCAAATTGGTTAAAGTCATTGGCGGCGCATTTCCACAAAAAAAATAAGGTAATTTTTTTGATCATATTTTTTTAATTTTTAATTTTTTTAACTCGTTTCGGTGGGGGCAACCTACTGATAAATTTTCCGCATGTCATGGTAGATCACTGTATATTATATTAATTCGTTTTTTATATTTTATGCGAGATTTAATGACAAAACCGAAATTGTTTCTGCAACAAAATTTATGGTGAATAAATTTATTCTATTCTGTTCTATATATACACATACTTTTATTCTGTCCTTTCTTCACAGTCTTAATACTGTATGTGTTTCACTATTATAATAATACCAGGATCCGGCAAGGCACATAGTTGTACTAAACTTAAGAATAAAATCTGTTTTGTTGTTTGTTGTTGTTGACTTGGAATCCAAAGGTCCCGGGTTCGAAACCCAAATGGGGTATGGTATAGTTTTCTTTTTATTTTTACTTTATTTTACACTGAGTCTTTTACCAACTAAGTTTGTACTATAAAATAAAAAATGTCTAAAACTAAAATTATTTACTGCGAAGAGTATCCTATAGAATGTGTAACAATTATATAAAAAGTTCAGCGAACAGGCGAAGAGTATGTTTTTAGCTTGTTTTTTAATGTACCTGCACTTTTATCTTAATAATTATCTAAATTTTATATTTTTGGATCTCACTCTGAATAATAACGTTACTTGACTGGTTTTTTCCGGAAATACTGTAGCTTTAACGATAAATTTTGTTAGGAAATTTTTTGTTCATAAACAAGTGGTCTATTCATCTGTATTTTTTTATTTTTTTCTACCTTGACTTAATTTCAAAATTTTGAAAAAATGGATGAAAAAAATTTGTTCACTTTTTTTGCAATGTTCTGCAGCGATGGAGGCTTTTCAGAATATTATTCTACACACTTTCACGAATTCATTTAAAAAAAAGTTATCAATTTTTCAAGTTTATGGAGGTAAATACCTTCAACAACAGGGCTAATGGGATAAAATAGGAAGTTATAGCACACTTAAACTAAACACTAAAAATTGAATTAAGAAAAGTTTGATATTTAAAATTAATGTCGTATCATTGTTTTAAAAAAATCATGTAGGACCCAAAAATGTAATAAGGTACACAGTATTCTATTTGAAAATCAAAAGTTGGTACCATTTCCGCTGAAATCAAAAATAGAAAATAATTATTTTGTGTCAAAGTGTGACGTTTATCAATTTTATTTTTTCAATAATTTATCTGCAAAAATAAAGAAAAAATTCTCTCTACAATTCTCTCTATTTTCTCCTTTGCACTATTAATTGAGAATAAAGAATTGTTATTATTATTAATAGAGCAATGACAATATCTAAGACACTTCTTTCTTATTTCACTAAATATTTGCAGATTGTATCAAAAGGCAATGATCAAGTGGCAATTTCTTCAAAGTTTGAAACAAGAGAAGATAATGCTGTCATTAGAAACTATGGACAACTTCTTGTAGAGGTAAAACAAAATCAAAGTAATTTTTAAGGAGTCTAGATTATTGAAGTTAGAGGAATTTGTTTTAATACATTTTTGATACAATTTTTTACATCTGCATAAATATCGTTTTGCTTATTTTTCAGGTAGCTGCCAATGTACCTGATGGTATAGTGTGTTTCTTCACATCCTACCTTTACCTAGAATCTGTAGTTGCTAGCTGGTATGATCAAGGCGTTATAGACAGTTTGCAGAGGTACAAATTGTTGTTTATCGAAACGCAAGATTCCGCAGAAACTAGTTTTGCTCTAATGTATTATATAAAGGTAATATTTAAAAAATACAGTTGTAAAAATGAAGGAGATTGATGCATATATTTTAGGCCTGCGAATCTGGAAGGGGGGCCGTTTTACTGTCTGTGGCTCGAGGAAAAGTTTCAGAAGGGGTAGATTTTGACCACCATTTAGGTAGGGCAGTACTCATGTTTGGGATCCCTTACGTTTACACTCAATCCAGGATACTGAAGGCCAGGTTAGATTATCTGCGAGATCAATTCCAGGTGAACAATTCTTAGTAATTCTTTAGACAATTTAGAAATTGTCTAAATTTTTATAAACTAAAGTGATTGAATTATTTATATTTTTGAAAACATATGCGAGTTTGAAAGGTCTGTTTAAATGCTTTTCCTCCGTAGTTCAGTTAACATCAGGGTGTATTAAATAGATGTTGTGACAATAACCTTCACAGTGGCTTTATAAGTGCTTACTTTGTACATAATGTAATAGATGGCAGGACCAATAAGATCTCTCATTACTTATGCATAGATTGATAATTTTATAAGTTCTGTGCATACAGTGTTGCATACATTCCCGGTCTTTTGTTTGTGTTTAGTGAATCAAGTCCATAGTGACATCTGACATTAAGTAGCTAAATTAAAAACATTGAAAGAATAATGCAACACTACATGCAACATAGTAAATTCGTCAAGTGCATCTACACGTGACGTCACAGCTAACCTCAAAAATATATATTTCTTAAGATTTATGAGTATTACGTAGGTATTATTAAAATTTTTGCCTGGTCCCCGTAGTTTCAACTAAAATCTAGTTCAGTGTAATGTTTATGAAGTTCTAAATACTTTCTCCTAATAAAATAGGACTGTTTTTGTAGGTTGGAAATCTAACCTGTAATTAGCAGTCTATTTTTATTAATCAACAATATTGAAAAACTATTAACCTGAATTTTTAAATATTTGCTCGGAGCCGGTATAGCTCCAAGCTAAAAATGTTTATACAAACATTAAAAATGAGAATAAATCTGAAAAACTTAAAATTTGAGGTTATTAGTTACATGATTCAGATGCCTTCGGACCCTAAAGCTCGCGCCATCTACCAAAGTAAATAGAAACTATGCACTTATGAAGCCATTATTATAATAGGAAAGTGCCGTATGTCGGACCACCTATTTAATACACCGTGGTTAATACTAAATAAACTGAACTTTTTCTAGTCGAGACATGTTTAACAAATAAATGTATATAATTAGTTCAGTGCATTTAGATTAAAAAGGTGCATTATTACAGAAATACTTTGAACTTATAGTACAGTACCTAGAAGTAAAAAATATGTAAAACTTGGAAATTTTTTTTTCATATGTAATGATAATTTTTCTTTATGGGTTATTATTGTAGTAAAAGGTGTCGTCTTCAGTTTCTATATGGTCTGGATACTTGCTTTACCCTTAAAGGGGTGAAAACCATCCCTTAATTTAAATATTCAGTATTTGAAAAAGTATTAATAGTTTTTGGGATTGCTGATTACGAATCTGAAGTCAAAATTAAAATATTCAAAATGTTCTAATATGATGGATGGAATTTTTTTTCTAAAACAAGTATTTTAAGCGGACAAAATAAATTGAACATCTAGGTGATGTTTGGTGATATTAACGAAGAACAGCATTTTTGAAAAAAAAATTAATTACTGAGCAATTACAATAACAAAATGGCAACATTTTGTTAAAAAAAAATGCGAAAACGCACATTGTATTGGCCATAACTTCTTTATTTTTTGTAATGTAGACGCAAACAAAAAGTCATTTTAAAGATTGATTAATTACCTTTAATCTTGTTACTTAAAATTTTCATCTATAAATATCGATGCCATCTATAATTAATAATAATAATAATAATAATAATAATAATTTATTGGTGTTAATGCGGGCGCTTACACAAGTATATGTATATAATATGTATAAAACAAACGTTACAAAAATTACAAACAAATTACAGTGGTGGAAATGTATTGAAATTTATCTACTAAATTTGTGGTCTAGCATGTCACTAAAGTTGTTTTTAAAATACTCGTCGGTTGTATAAAAACATTTGTTGATTAAGTAATTTTTGACTACCATTTTGTATTTTGGTCTATCAAGGGACCCTCACACTGGGTGGCAATTTGTTTTACATTTTTGGCGCTAGGATTCTAGTGCCCGTTTGTGTTTCCTTCACTCGGTTAAAAGAAACGCAGATGTTATTTTTTTTCCTTATTTCGTAGTCATGCACATCTTCGTGGGTGTTGTATGATAAATATCTCCGAAACTATCATCCTTGCACAAATATACAAAAAGACTAAATCAATTCCCAGTTTATAAGCTTCATTTTTGATAAGTACCATATTTTCTCTAAAGCTAATATTTATTGAGATTTGCAGAGAAACAAGAATCTAAAATTCCATGGCCCATGGCTCCCCCCCCTGGCTGCGCCCCTGATTAAGGGATTTGAATAAAACCTTTTGCAACATACTCTAAAAATGACCAATTTAAAGGCTTACCCATTAAGAAAGAACAAATAGATTAAAAAAATTATCAAAAAATGTTTTGAAACTGATAATTCAAACAATTTAAATGATAGAATTCTGAAAAAATTCATGCAGTGGCTTTCGAAACCACTAATTATGATTTTGATGTAATTGAAAATTCAAATGATGGATTCACAATGGCTGACTTAAATTTGAAAATCATGCAAATAAGGTAAAAAATACGGAAAATGTTACACTTATTCCAATACACACATTAAAATGAAAACTCTGCCAAAATAGTATCTAACACATTCGTGGACAGGACTGCAATTGCAGTTATTTCAGTTGTAATGTACGAGGACATGACTGCAATTGCAGCCCTTCATTAAAGTGGGTTTTATATCTATATACGTTTTTTTCTTAATATTTACTTAGTGCACCCTCAACTCCTTTTGCAGTTATTTCAGTTGTAATGTAAGAGGACATGACTGCCTTCATTAAAGTGGGTTTTATACCTGTTTATATACGTTTTTTTTTCTTAATATTTACTTAGTGCACCATGGGCAGCCCTTTTGACTGTCCGCGAATGTGCTAAGAAATATGAAAAAAAATATATGGAAGTAAAGTTGTTTCTCAGCTCTTACTATTTTGGCAGCATATTCATTTTAATGTGGGTATTTCTACATATACTATATATCTACGTATTAGTAACCATATTGGAGCCACCATTTAGAATTTTGCAAATTTTGGAATTTTCTGAAGGCTGGAAAAGTACAACTTACCTTCATGCCAAAGGACCCCGCAAAAAATGATAGGATTTTGGATCTCACTGAAAATGCCTGATACGCGGGATGGAATGTCCTTTCTTTTGAGGTATCACAAAGGGTAGGTTACTAATTGATAAAAAAAGTTAGGGTGGCTGGGGATGAGGGCGTGTAAACTAAAAATTATAAATTGGACCAAAAGTTGCGTAATTGAATATTTTCCCAACGACCCAAGAGAGAGTATCATAGTTTTATTTAACAAATGGTGGTTACCGCTTACATTTATTTTCAGATTCGTGAAAATGATTTTTTAACATTTGACGCCATGAGACATGCAGCTCAATGTGTAGGGAGAGCCATTAGAGGAAAAACAGATTATGGTATTATGATTTTTGCCGATAAGAGATTTTCTAGGTCAGATAAAAGATCAAAGTTGCCCAAATGGATACAAGAACATTTAAAAGATTCTCTATGCAATTTGTCTACAGAGGAAGCAGTGCAAGTAAGTACACGTTGATAAATTTCGGTTGAGTTGAATATATTAAAGTCGTTTATAATGTCCCATGAGTCAGGGCCGGTTTTTTTATTAATTTTAAATTAAGTTCAGATAATGCTTATCTGACAGTTATTGTTGAAAAGTGGGTTTATCATGCATAGGATAATATTTATTTAGGAGATAAAGTCATAGGTATCTATCCGTCAGTTTGAAGTTATTTGTTATACAGATGTTGTGAGTTTTAGTTCAATAATGTGATCTTCAATATTTGGCTTCCTTTATAATGGATACTAAGAAACGAAATAACTTGCGAAGTATTAATTATAATTGTGAAGAAAGGGATCCGTTCCTTTAATTATTTAATAGATATAAAGCAGTTATTAAAAATAAAAAACTTGGTATCAGCTAGAAACATCGTTTAGTGACCGCAGTGGCTGACCAGTAAACATTTTCATGCCAAATTTTTTATTATTCTATCTATCTATCTATATTCTATCTATCTATCTATCTATCTATCTATCTATCTATCTATCTATCTATTTGAAGATTAATTTCAGTTGACTTTGAATTTGGAGGTTAATGAAAATAAAACACTGTCATATCTTTCGTCACATGATGCCGAAAAACCAATCAAATTCATAATACGAATTCACCAATATTACCAACATTTATTATCTGTTGGTTATCAGATTAGCAAACTCTTGGTAAACCATCCTCTTGCGACCTTGAACTTTATCTTAAGGTACGTTCAGACACAGCTACTTTTACTCGGAGCGGTGTAAAAAAACTGCGAGTTCAAGTGAATTTGCATGTGAATACCTGTGCATCCTTAAAAGTAGCGTGTGCAATTCAGTTGCGTACAATAATTATTCGTTGCGTATAGCTACAAAAGGAGCTATGTGTGAATAGAATTTTAAAGAGTAGCGGTGGCTGCAGAAAATATTTGGTTGAAACTTTTGCAGCGGTAGCGAATGCAATATAAAAGTTGGTATCCATTTATGTACTGAACATTTTGGTAATCACTTAATTTTAAAAGGGATAAGGAACTAACATTGCCACAAGATGTTAGATGGAATACAATACAAAGGCTTTTTAAAATATTATGTTTGCAAATAAAAATTTTTACTAATGAAGTTTTTATTTTTTCTTTATAACATTCAAACTTGAAAAAAAATTACGATTTTTTAAAACAAAATCGCTTGATTAAATCGTGATTTTAATCAAATGATTTAAACTTAATCCTGGTTTTAATAGTACAGCTAATAAACAAGCTGTAGCAAATGTCTCGTCATCCGTGTTTTACAGTACACAAATTGGATTTTATTACGTTTATTATGACACGAACACTACGAGATGCCAAGGAACAATAGCTCGCAGACAACAACTGGTTGCATGATGCAAAAACAGCGTGTTGTGTGTGAACATCATTGCAATCTTTCTCCAGACTTGAAGTGTTGATGGGTAGCTGCACTAGAAAAAACTGCCCGCCGCACGTTACTTTTAAGATCAGTGTGAAACTTTTGCAGTTGTAACCTCAAAACTGCTCAGGAAAAGTAGCAGTGTCTGACCGTACCTTTATAGTTATTATTATCTGACAGATAAGTAACACAAATTGATAAACCAGCCCTTAGAATGCCAAAAATTAAGTTATTTAAAATCTTAAACAAAAGCCAGATTATTTTCTTGACAGAGCTAGTCATAATTTGGTATATCGTTTTTTATGAAAATAGGAACAATAGTCGACATATTTTGCTATGGCAGTTATTAAGAGGTAAATTAATCAGTAAATATCCCGTGATTAATAATAACCAGTTTAGTGGAGCGAGTTATACTTTACAAAAAATATCTATACACTGGATCCTAATACGTTAGGTTAGGTTGATATACAGATTCGGCAAATGTAGTTTTATATATCCTGAGATAAACGAGTGCAAGAGAGAAAACAGAGAGATCAGGAAAAGAAAAACGAATATACTGTTCCCAGCACACTAGGCACTTTGTGAAATCTTATTTTTATCACCTTGTCGTGAATCAGTGCAGGGCATTGGTACCTATCACTTCTAACCCCGAGCGCTTTGTAGTGGGATAATAACCATCTTTCTTTTTCTAATTTCTGTTTTCTTTCTTGCACTCGTTGAACTTAGGATGCATATATAAAACTACATTTGCCGAATCTGTATGCGAGGGCTAATATACGGATCCTCCACTGTGAACATCTGGTCTATTGTGGCTCACCTCTAATTATATTTCACCTAGTAAGTTCAACTTTTTAATAAAGCCAATAACTTTGTTGTGTGAGAAATTGTCCAGGTCCTCTGACAGCAGTTGCCCTTTGTTAAAGAGTGAGAACTTACAGTTAATGTATTTAATTATCTTCATTATAGACTAAGAGCCAGCAACGGATTTACTTATATTATTTCAGTAGTCATAAGAATCAGTGGCGCAGCCAGAAAATTCATCTGGGGGGGGGGGGGGCCAACAGAACCGGTCTCCCCAGAGGATGAGGAAAATTTTTCAGAAAATGGTTGAAAACGGATGTGTATGTAGATTCCTCTATTAGATAATATTGGCATTAATTACAAAATATTTATTTAAAGGGATAATTTAGATACTGCTTTGTACTGCTTCCTTATTTTTTGGCTCATGGAAGACGGCTTGGGGGGGGGGCATGGCTCCCCCCCTGGCTGCGCCCATGATAAGAATGAGTGGGCATACCCTTCTTAACACACTAAACACGAAATGGAAGATCTGGCACCCCGAAACGGCCGGGTTTATTAAACAATTCAAATTAAAAAATTATTTCCATTTCCAACCTAAAAATTACTAAGTGACGCAGTCTGTCAAATTTAAACCTTTTCTTAGTTCACATGAGCCATTCAGGCGTAAAATGATTAAAAATACACTTACATAGTAATTCGTGAAAAAATAAGCCCAATGCAATTATAACAATACGTAATTATCACGTCTTTAGCAATATTCAATAACCAGTAACTGAAATTAAACAATTCTCAAGTCCAACACCAAATGCAAATACACTCTTACGCAAGTTGCGTACAACTGAAGTCGAAATAATCTGTTTGTAAAATGGGTACGTTGAATGCTTCGACATCGCCTGGAGTGCATTGAATACTCTAACACTATAGATTGTCAGACAAACTACTTAACTATAAGTTGTGACGTCAAAATTTAGTAAAATATTAAACCTAAAAATTGGAAAATATTATGAATAGTAAAAAAAAATCGGCAGCTACTGCAATCGGCTGGAACCTCCCCACATTGGTGGATCTTTATAAGCTATGTTTGGATATTACATCAGAAATCAGCACTGAGCAAACAGATAAATTACACGTGACTTTGGAGCCATTTATTTCATGAACAAATATCGAACGAACTGAAGTGGACTACAAGAAATCTGTTAAAACAACCTTTCATGTTTGTTTATGTTGCATGTTAATCAATTACCGGATATTATAAGGATATTAACAGATAACGTTTCGAAGATTTTGTAGAACATTGGATAGCGAAAAAAAATAATAACACAGAATTTAGCCCAAATGAGGTTACCAGCGCGAAAACGGCTTAACCCACAGAATTGTGGGTTAGACCTATTACGCGCATGACATGTTGCCCTAATTATTTAAAGTAAAATGAAACTAGTGGCACCATCTTTTTAATAGTGGGCAAAGGTCACTTAGGCCGTTTCACATTATAAATGTATATACTAGGCAGCAAGTTGAGCCGATAAACTCAAACATCATAAAATGTGGCTTAGGCCGTTTTCGCGCTGGTAGCCTCAAATGACAGAATGACACTCTAACCTCAAGTCATTATGGACAATTCAAGCAGACTACGCATGCGTCAAATTAAAATCTTCCTGCTCGATTAAAAAGGTCCGAGCAAGTCGCCCTTCATCCGAGGCCTTTATTTTGTAATATTCGAATGTTTCAGATTTGGCTTGGTTAGCTCGTTTTGCATTATATGAACGATTGTGACGCGTCCCATCAATCAGACGTAATATCCAACACAACTATAACAATTATTACCTTTAAAAAACCAACTAAAATAAGTTTTCAGATAGTCAAAAATATTTGGGTTGGTAACCATTACGAATGTTGATTTTTAGGTTATGAAATATATTTAGGGACATAACCTATACAATAGGGCATCTGCATCATATTTAAGTTTTTCAAGTTTATTCCCATTTTTAATGGAGCTCCAAGAAAATATTTAAAAATTCACACAAATAATTTTTCTATATTGTTGATTAATAAAAATAGACTGCTAATTATAGGTTAGATTTCCAACCTACAAAAAGAATCAAAAGAATTTTATTAGGACAAAGTATTTAGAACTTCATAAACATTACACTGTACTAGATTTTAGTTGAAAGTACGGGAACCAGGCAGAAATTTTAATAATAGCTACGTAATATTCTTAAATCTTAAGAAATATATATTTTTGAGGTTAGCTGTGATGTCACGTGGATAAATGTACCATAACCTACAAATCAACATTCACAAAGGTTACCAACCCAAATGTTTTTGACAGATGGCAAAATACATTTTCCCCTAACAATAATATCAATCATGGAGGTAGAATATAAATAAGGAATAGCCATAAAGCTTATATTCTGCAGTGAGAAAAGGCCGCAGAAGGCGTGGCTTGTGATCACACTGTCATGAACGGTTCGCCAGGTCCTGATTTAAAAAAAGTTTATACAGCATTTGAGATGCATGTTAGTTGACTTTACACATTGACTCCACCATATATCAAGCCAGTAGAGTAATGAATGAGATGACGGTTTCACATTTCAAGCAAATATAATTTAATATAATCTAAAACACAATCTAAAATAAATAGAAAATAGTTTCAACACATCTTTTGAGTACAGACCTGTTTTAACCTATGAAAAGTGATTTCAAAATATTTCTTCTTATCGATACTAATTTGACTTGTACAGCTACTTGGCGGACACGAAATCATATACTATGGAGAAAAACACTATTTTCTATCTAAAACATTTATTTTATAATAATATTAAACCAAGATACATGTCGCGTTTTGTTGACGTTTCGATACTAAAATGAGGAATGTGCTGCCACATTCTGCTTCTTATGGCGACTCCTTACTTATTTAACCTCCTTGATATCAATAATATTTTTTGGATGCTGTCATAATGTGCACATGTAACAAATTCTTTTTAATTTTTTTCACGGAAACCAAATCGAAAGAGTGCAAGTGTGATATATCGTTGAAATTGGAATTTTTACTGATTTCAATGGTTCGATTACAAATTGTAAGTAATCATAAAATAAGCAAATTGTTGTGCCAAAATGGCAATAAACGTAATCTGATCTCAACCAAAACCTTTTCAGATCTTCTGGAGCACTAAAGAAACCCTCATGCAAAGTTTCATGCAAATCCGTTTAGTAGTTTCACCGCTATCGTGCTAACATACATACGTACACACAGACATTTTTCAAAAATCACGTTTTTGGGCTACTGGGACCTCAAAACGTAAAGATTTGATGTTATCTCAATCGATTTTGGACCAATTTCAGTAACGTCCCACAATTTTATTGTGGGGAGGTTAATATTCTACGACTATTGACACTCCATATTGGTATTGTTCCATTACACTCTGTTATATTTTAATAGTCTTTTATAAAAATTTGAGGTCTCGACCGCTTTCAACCAAACCAGTCAGGGAAGGTCTTTAAAACGGAAAGGTTCAAATTTGACAGACACTTAGTAATTTTTAGGTTGGAAATGGAAAAAATTTTGAATTTGAATTGTTTAATAAATCCGGCCGTTTCAGGGTGCCAGATCTTCTATTTTGTGTTTAGTGTGTTAAGAAGGGTATGCCTACTCATTCTTATGACTACTAAAATAACATAAGTAAATCCGTTGCTGGCTCTCCTGCTATTAGTGAATGTACTACAATAATGGCCAAGGGTCACATTTTTAATTATAAATATTTTTTAGATGGCAAAGAGATGGTTGAGACAAATGGCACAGCCTTTTACAAGGGAAGACCAATTGGGGGTGTCATTGCTGACTTTAGAACAATTACAAAGTTTGCAAGCAAAAAAAATCCAGGAAGAATCTCAGGAAGATTAAAATGTTATTTTTCAAACTTAGCTTTAAGATGTATTTTAATAAGAAAATATAAGAAAAAAAAAACAACTGATTTACATTTTATTAACTCCAAATATTAAATACAAAAATATATATACAATATAAATACAACTTTATTATTAAGCGGATATTAAAAAAATATAAACCTATTTAAAATAACCTCGATCTAAATTTTATCTAGAGGTGAAAAAGTAAAAAAATTATATTTACATATACCTACTTTGGGGGGATTCAAATTTAAAATTAATTTAACTAAGAATCTAACTATGACTGGTAAATTGTCAGATCACAAATTGCCGTCTAAGATACCAACTGCATTTCTAAGCCAGCCGGTATTGTTATCCCACCAGTATCAACAGTTTCTTCTACAGCATGATCAGTATTGAGGAAACAGTTTTGGGTTTCATCGTCGTCTGCCTCGGTCTGGAAAAGAATGGATACGAAATATTAAAAATAATGGCTACTTTCTGATTATGGGCACGTTTAGGGAATACAACCGCTGAGAATAATCACTCAACCTGATTACTTTTTGATTCTAGTTAATTGTTGTGAGATCGCTAAACAGTGTAAAGCAAATTAAAAATAAATGTTACTAGAAGTGAGTTAAGTTTGACAGCTGACTAAACTCAGCGTGAATTTTTGTTGCTGGCATAAAACACTCAACAGTTGGCGATTAGCACATTTTTATCAGTCTTAGGGAACCGCTGCTTGTTGCGTTATCTAAACGTACCTATTATTGAGGTACTTTGCTACATTTGTAAAGTTAGCATCTTTCGAGCCAATTTCAAAGGCATCTAGCTGCTGTCTGCATCTTTTAATGCTTATGTGGCAACTCAATGTTTGTGCTTCATATGTTACGCAGCTAACAATTTCGGTGCTATTCGACATCGATTCGATGTCGATCAGGTGAGGCCACCAATTTTGATATGTGAAATATGACATAAATTCGATGGCGAATCTACCTAAATGGTGTTTTCTGACACGTCGATTCGATGTGGAAAACAAGCTGAATAGATGTTATTTGATCTATTATGGTTAGGTTGTCAGACACCTTTTAGGTAAGTTTCGATGTCGAGAATACATTAAATCAAAGTAGCGAATTACTTATTTGCTACCTTTCACACTTGCTTTAAAATTGTTTCGTCCAAAAAGTAACAACCAAAATAGTTGATAATAACTACTTATTAACTACTTTGACAGTTGTTTAATTTTCACTATTTATACGCGAGAATTTAAGAATTTAAGTCCATTAAAAATTCCTATTATTATAAAAAAAAAATTTACATATACCTATACAAAATTTTAATTTTTAATTTTTGACCTGGTTCTCTATTTTTTCGGACTTATAATAATTCAATAATTCTCAATATGTTCAATGAATATTTATGAATTAAATTATTTCCAAAAACAAAGTTTAAATTTTCATGGAGAGTTTCGGAACATTATAAATGCATTGAATAATACTCCCACTGTGTTGAATAGAACAGTACTCAAAAATTCACTGCAGTCAAGTCAAGAACTAAAACTTGAAAACATACTTGCAATGGGCAGAGGCTGACTTCGGAGTGAGCAAGACGGAGAGTGAAAGAATTAGAGTGGGAAATGTGCGTATACAAGGAATAATGCATATTTATTATAGATTTTTGAACAAGTACTGGAGCTCATTACTCACTGCCGTGAGTAATAATTCATTACTCAATAGTTGTGGAGCAATCACAAATTAAGACGATTTAAGGTTCAAAAACATCTCTATGCCATAACTCAATTCAATCTATCATGCAAATGTTAATTTATCATGCACATGTGTAGGTTCCTTTAAATTTTAAAATTATAAAGTTTTTTAACTAATCTGCACAAGTTTGCTGGGAAAATATGATTTCAAGCAAATTGTTATATTTTAGACACAATATATAGATTTCTTAATTTCTCTAATGAAAATGATGTTTTATAATGGCAATTACAATATTCTGTAAACTGTAATTTTTTTTGGGAAATAAATTATTATTATTATTATTTATTTATTTATTCAATACATTTGTCCAAGAGTACAAAAGAACCAATTACAGGACAAGAAAGCGACAAAAAAAAGAAAGAAAAATACATAGCTACATACATACTTGTGAGTGACAAACAATATAAAATTAATTACAAGTGCACTACATGTTTATATTATTTTAACATTATGGGACGCTGCAATTCTTAAGAGAAGTATGAATTGTATTAACCGTGCAGTTGAATATATCACAAGTATCACAAATTGAATTGTAGTTGGCGCAAAAAACGAATATAGGAGTCTTCAGCATTATATTGGTTCGCGCCGGTTGACAATGAAATGTCAGAGGGTTGCGACTGGCGGCTCTTGGAACCAAGTTCAACTGGCTTAGTGCAAGAGGGCAGTCAACCCTGTTCTTTAAGAGCAAATACAGGAATTTTATAGCTTAAATTTGCCTTCTAAATTGTAATGAGTCGAAGTTGAACCTATTTAACAGATAAGTCTGGTCGCAGCCTCTGTTTGGATATCTACCATCAGTGCGGATGCAGAGTAGTTTTAAGAATTTTCTAAGAACGGTCTCGATTAATTTGACTTGATAATCATAGATCCAAATAAGTGAGCAGTACTCAAGTTTAGACCAAATATAGCAATAAAATAGTTTGATTAAGACGCCATTGTCCCGGAAGACTTGACTTAGTCTTAAAATAAACCCTAAGGTTTTCACAGACTTGGAAACCGTTAACTCGATATGCTTGGCAAATGATAATTTGTTATGGAAGAATACTCCTAGATCAATGGTTGAGTCGGTACGGGACAAAGATTGTGTGTCGATATGATAGTCGTAATCAATGAGTTCATCTTTTCGTGAGTAAGTTACAACCTTACATTTGGTTATATTTAGAGCAAGGGAGTTTAAATGACACCACTGTGCTACTTTTTTAAGTTCCCTTTGTAGCATATGACAGTCGTCTATGGAGTCTATTAACGCAAAGATTTTTAGGTCATCTTCGAAAAAAAGCTTTCTGCAGCAAATAGTGTCATTGAGATCATTGACAAAAAGAGCGAAAAATAGCGGACCTAAATTGTGGTACCGAGTTAGAAGTAAAACCATTGTAAGCGACATAATTAAGACGGTTTGTCAGGTACGAAGAGAAGAACTGAACAAGAGTGGTAGAGCAGCCGTACAGTCGAAGTTTGGATAATAATAGGCAATGATCAATGCGATCAAATGCCTTGGAGAAGTCCGTATATATCACATCCACCTGACCTCGCATGTCAATGATATTGGAGAAAGATAAAAGGTTAGTAGTAGTTGAGCGTAATGACATTTTTAACAAGGGGGTAGATGCGATTATACAGGAACATCTCAAAGACCTTCGCAAAGTTGCACAATAATGTAATTTGTCTGTAATTAGCAATATCAGAGGAATCTCCCCGTTTTAGGATGGGGCAAACCCTAGCTTTTTTCCATATATCTGGGAGATAGGTTAAATAATATTCTCAACGGTTGACGGAGTACATAGGCACAATCTCTGATAAGGAAACTAGGAATGCCATCCGGTCACTTGTCATTTTATTCTTCAACTTTTATAGAATCGGTTATTTCCTGCTCAGATAAATTGATTACATTTACACTTGACAGGTTAACGTCAATATTGGTTAGGTTCAGAGTGAGGAAAAGCTTGCTCAAAGAGTCGACGAAAGGCTTCAACAATATCTTGGGGGTTGTGAAGCTCCTCATTATTATAGCGCATTGTCCTGGGTATCTCAGATTTGCCTTTTTTGTTATTGACAAAAGACCAAAACATAGTGGGGTTGGTTTTGATCGAATGTTCCACTCTTTCAATATATTTTTTGCAATCACGAGTACTGAGTGCCTTGGCTGAAGCCCTGGACCGTTTATAATTATTTAAAGATTCTTCGCTATGGCACTTATTATATTGTTTACGATGACGTTCCTTGTCGCGAATGGCAGCTGTTAATTCAGTGCTGTACCAAACTGGGTATTTATACTTAATGGACTTATAGTGCGGCACATGCGCGTCTAGTAACGAGTGAAACACGCCGTAGAAAGAATCGCAAGCTGAGTTAATATCTTGAAAAGTAGATAAGAATGACCAATCGGTTTCAAGAATTGAGTGACAGAGAGCGGGAAAGTCGGCCTTCTGAAAATTGGAGGTTTGTGTGGTCTTACAGGGGAATTTGTCGAGATGTTGAGCGTGGATGGTTAGTGTTATAGATAAGGCCAGATATTAAATGAGTAATCAAAAAAGTATAGTATTCTACTCGTGCATAAGTAATAGCCATCATCATTGAATTATATACTATTATCCACGCTAATTATTCATAAAAAAAATAATTTGATTTTCAGGCCTAGACAATTAACATGACAACTTGGTCAGCTCTATAAACCGGGAATTATGACAGCCCTAGTCTAAATACTCGAAACGATTTTCTTACAAAATTGGTCATTATAAGTATAAAAAATAATACCTCACTGTGCCATAAACTGGCATCTTTAATAATACTAATTTGTATAATAGAATAATAGATGCTTTTTATCGATAGAAAGAAAGATTTATTGGTGCTAAAAAAACAGAGATTACACAAGTCAAGAAAAGTTTACAGTACACATTACTTAATGCAACGAATCACACTACTTGTAAAACAAATTAATTATGACTAGATCATAAATATTTATCAAAATTATAAAAATTGTATTAAAACCTATCTTATGATGAAAAAGTCTGATGTATGTATAAAATTGCTATTCTACAATTTTGGAATAAAAACTATGTAATTAAAATTGACTAATCGGAAGATCCACTTTTACAACAAATATGACAATAATTAACTTAGTTATACATATAAGATCACAACAAACACGATATGCTGTAGATACATATTAATACTTTAAATGGTTACAAATAATTGCCAACAAATAAAATCCTTGTTTTCAATCCTTTAAGTGTATATCTTTAATTGACAAAGGGAAATTAAAAAACAAACATGTGCATGTATGTGCTAAGGTACCAGATTTACCATATCTGTAAAATCATTATTACAAAAATCTTCCATAGAGTAAAAATACTTAGATATAAGATATTTTTTTACTACATTTTTAAAACTTTTAGAAGGCAACAGTTTCACGGGGGATGGTAGCAGGTTAAACAACTTAGGACCAAAGTAAGATATTCCCGATTTAGATTTGTTTATTCTGTGAAAGTCGATATAAATGTTTGTCTTATGTCTTGTGTCATACGAGTGAATTTCATCATGGGTAACATAACTTGGTAGATTATCTCTAACGAACATGAGGCACTGTAAGATATATAGTGAGGGTACTGTGAGAATTTTAAGTTCAATATACGCTGGTGTACAATCTTCCCTATACTCAAGCTTGTTTATAATTCGTATTGCCTTCCTCTGTAACCCAAATACGCGTTTCATGCTTGGAGCATGGCCCCAAGCATGAATAGCATATGCTATCTTTGACTGAACAATTGCATGGTAAGTTATTAGAAGTACTTGCCTGGACACTATTGAGGACAGATTTCTAATTGCAAAGATACTAGAAGTTAACTTATTACATAATTTGTCAATGTGAATATTCCATGACAGCTTAGGGTCTATCTGTACCCCAAGAAATTTTACTGACTCTGAGTTATTTTTTAGATTCATATTACGTAAGCTAAAGATAAAGAACCAAGTGGTCATCCCCAAGGATCAGCAGCTTGATTTACCTATAAAATAAAAATACAAAATTTACTCACCATATACCTGTAATTCATTTGATTATCCACCAGTTCATTTTGTCCAGTTACTTCTTTATCTGAAAATTAATTAACTACAAGATTGAGAGGCTAGATTCTATACTATAACTAATTCGACTTGCATAAATATTTTTTATAAAAAACTCACACACCCACCACACACATTACCAGAGAGCCAGTGGCGTAGCCAGAGGAAGAGCGCCTCCCCGAAATAGTCAGCATAGGTACTAATTCTAATTTAAAAAATGATTATGTTGTTCTCAACATGTTCGCTACAAAAAGTAAGAGGCGACTGAAATTGGAATAGAATCCACCTTAATGTTTGATAAGTCAGTTACAAAATATACATATAAAGTATAAATATATCTAAAAAAAAACAAGATAGATATAATTATTAACCTAGGCCTAATATCATCAAATTAGAATTACAACCTATCCCTTGGAACCAAACAACATAGACAACATATTATAAACCAGTAATTTTATAAATAATTAAAATCCGGAATATAATAGGCACTGGCTAACAGGTTATTTTTTAAATTTGGTTTTGAAATGTTTTAGAGGCAGTTCTCAGAGAATTTGGGAGAGAGTTGAACAGTGTTATTCCAAAATTATTTGCTTTAGTTAATTCAAGCCTTTGAGTATTCGTATATCGTTCATTGCGCGAGTATTATAATCATGCGTTACCATTTTTTGTAGAGTTATTAATGTGCTCCTTTATGCAAATCAAGTTACAGTAAATTATTGCCGATGGTAACGTTAGAATGTTAAGTTTTCTACACCAAGTCTTACAACTAACCATTTGGTTTATATCTACTTTTGCTCTGATTGTCCTCTGTTGAACGACAAAAACTTTCTTAATGTGGGTAGATGACCCCCAATTTATTAGGCCATAAATCATTGCACTATGAAACTGGAAAAAACTTGAGAAAAACTAGTGGAAAACTATAATTATTTGAGTAAGATTTCATATTTGCTAATAGGTCGTGTGCACGTGACGTCACAGATCTGAGAATAAAGGAAAACAAACCGCTGTCATTAGCTGTCAAATGGCGACTGATTGAACTTTTCGTAATATTAGAATTTTTATGTACATTATGTCATACAAAATGACAAGTTTTTCTTGTATTATTAATTGTGGAAGTGTGACAATCCCAAACAACGGCAGTTTTTATAAAATAACATCGATTTACAGCCAGAAGAGGTTAGGGTTAAAAAATTCCAAGCAATTTAAAGAAATGATTTTACAGGGGCATTCCAATCGTTTTATTGGTGGTAAGTTTGTTACATGTTAATGTATGAATTTGATTTTTAATGTGGATTTTGTTGTAGGAACAACGGCCGTAATACAAGAACATGACGATCCATGCCGTTAGGTGTCCTCCCTTAATAAGAGATACAACTTAAAACCCAGATGTTGAACTTAAGGTGCTTATGATAATAGTAACTGCTGCTAAAGCGAGCAATAAACAATTCGTGGTAAAAAAAAGGATCATATTGGTTTGCCAGCATTTCTAATAAATATTTCTTGTGTTTAAACTTTAGTTCAGTCGTTGAGTGAAGAGTCCTTATAGAGATGCAGCCGTGTACTTAATATCATAGCGCGGGCAGGGTCTGTGGTATAGTTAGGCGCCACCGACTAAGGGTCTAGCAATCTCGTCAATCTCAGTCCCTCAGTCGGCTGATAGCACTCGCATGGTTCGTGTCATTTGTTGTATTAGTGCACCGTAAAACGAGGAAAAAGTAGCTTCCTTCTTGAAAAAAAATTTTTGAAGGTACAACCACATGGGACCTTCACAGCATGATAGATTAGGTCCTTGGCCATCTGTAATGTCCAATTACAATATTTTTTGGGAGGTCAAACTATTTTTATGACGAAAAATGTTATAAATCTGTCAAAATTAATTTTTCTTACATTTTCACACATCCCTCGTGATATCTCCGGAACCAATTGAGATAATTATACGTATTGTTTTTAAATTGATGGAGGAAATGTGCGCGAAGGTCACTGCTTAAATTTTGTTTTTATGGAAAATCTAATTTTTCTGTAAAACGAGGTAAAACTTGAACATTTACTTCCCTTGCAGCGCTTTTTTCAGTAAGCGAAAAACTTTTTTATTTTAAGAAATTTTTACATACCATCTGCGTATGAAATAAAGTCTACACCTCAAGGAAGTTTTTAAAACAAAAATCAGGTCTCTACGACTTATAGTTTTCGAAATTTTGTTATTTAAATCTGAGTTTTTCGATCCTAGAGGCCTAGATGTCCGGCAAGTGTGGACTATTTAATACAAGTAATCTTATATTATATTATGCCAGTTAGAAACAAACTTTTCTTTATATAATGTGAATGCAAATGAGTATTAGTTATTTTTATTGAGTTATTACATATTATTTAGTGCTTAACAATGGAATGTTTATTCTGTGGACAAACTTTGAAAGATAATGACAAATTAGTGAGACAAAATCCTAGATTGCAAGGAGTAAAAACAATTATATATGCCACGGTAACAAAGGCGAGACATTTGTGTCGAAAAGATTTTGCAACAAGAGGAAAATATTTTAAGTGGAAAAGTCAAAGTGAAATTTCATATAGCCTGCAAACAAACCTATATTAGTTTGTAAAATCTTAAAAATCTTTCCCAATTCAGTGAAATTGAAAATGAAAATGTATCTTCGTCTTCGGTAAGATGCAATAAATTTAATATTCGGACAATGTGTTTAATATGTAATACATCGAGAAAGAAAGGCGTAATATGGTATACGATAATTCTCTGTAGACGTGATTTATCTTTATATTTCTTTGCCACCTTATTATCAGTCTAGTCGATACATTGTTGACAAGGGGCCGACGCGACATTTTTATTGTTAATGATGGGATTTTGGAGAATGAGAGGGGAGTATGCGTTTATTTTCGATTTATCGCAAATATTTGAGAAACCAAACATAGTATAATTTTTCACATCCAGTGGAAGTATAGTAACAAAAAATTTTTTTAAAATTTTTATTGTTCAAATAGGCTTAGAATATCACGAAACATCGAGATTTTAAGTTTGAGCGAAAAAAAAAATTCTGCCTGTCTGTTTATTTTCATAACAATTAAATATAAAAACCCAATGAGCTGCTGGCAACATAAAACATTTTTTTTCCCAGTAAAATAAACCATTTTGATATAATATTAAATAATACATAACAAAGAAAAAACCGCTGCCCAAGGAATCACTACTTCCACATCCAGATTCTCTATCCAAGTCACTCACAACGAAAAAACTTTATATGTGAAAATAATTGTTTATGGAACTTTAATAATATAATATTTGAAATCCTCTACCCCAAAAACCCATAAAACGATACCCCACATCGGTAGTGGGGTGGGGGGTGGTGATAGGGGGGTGATAGTGGGGGGTGGATGAAGTAAAAAAATATTTTGAGGTTTCTGGTTCCTGTACAAACACTAAATCACAATTTTTTTTCATCCCCTTTAATAAGGGGGTTAGGGTGGTAATGGGGGGTGGCTAATGCCAAACATTTTTTTGAGACCTTAGCTTCTCTTGTATATACTAAATACCAATTTTATGGACTCTTACCTGCTTGATTGACCTATTTACCCCAAATTTACCCCAATTTACCCCCAACCCTTCGACAGAACTAGATCAAAATATAATCTAGTTCCAGATCTCGTTAAAGTACATACGTGTACCAAATTTCAAGTCAATATCTCAAACGGTTCCAGAGTAAACGTGCGCACAAAAAAAAGTTACAGACCGACAGACAGAATTTTTTTTCGCTCAAACTTAAAATCTCGACGTTTCACGACATTCTAAGCCTATTTGAACAATAAAATTTTTTTTAAATTTTTTTGTCGTTACTATACTTCCACTGGATGTGGAAGTAATTAACTTAATTTGAATATCTGCGGAAAGACTGGTTAATTTTTTTTTTATTACAAGTAGGTATTACTTTTTCGAGAGCATAGTTTTCGAGGCGATAAAGTATCGCACAAATGGTACACAATGCACTTTTTATAAAGCATCGAATTTTGTACAAAAAAGTCCCTGAGAGCATATTTTTATCTATTATGGCTCACATGCCAAAGGCGCCCGCGCGCAAACCTCAAAGTAACTGTTTTTCGCGCTGTTCTCCAAGCACCCCGTTAAAGTAGTTAAATATTATTTGTCCAATGAGAATTTGTGGTCGATTTTTTTATTTATGAATTTCTGATCGCTCTGCACGATGGCGTCCTTCATTTTTCTTAAATATGCGTTTTTTAATGCAAAAAACATTAAAAAAATCGTACATTTGAACTTTTCCACCTTGTAGGAAGTAATTTTCTTTATTAAAAAAATGTATCTATTATTGACATATCATTTTGTTTTTATTTATCACATATAAACAATTCATATTACGGCCGAAAAGTGTAATTTTTCATTTTCATCGATTTCTATATAACTGGAACTTGCCGCATATTTTTATTAATTAGTGTTTTTTTCTGTACAATTGTACATACATTTCAATAACACAAAGAATATTTAACTATTTTTTTATTTTATTTCAACATTTTTTTAATACTTGTAACTCCATTATTAATATTATGCATCGAATAAAAAACAGTTTTAAACAGAAGTTACTCATTATGTTTTGTGTAATTTAAATTTGACTATTAACATCGCCGTTTTCTTAATTTTTTTGTTTGTTAATTAAGTCGCCAGTGCCACTTGCAGAGTAGCGTAAAAAACAGTCATTTTTATGCTTACACGTGAGCACCTGTAGCTCGAAAACTATAGTAGATAAGAATATGCCCTCGCGGACTTGTTTGTAGAAAATTCCATGTTGTACAAAAAAAAGTGCGGTGCATTTTCGTATTTATTACCGTTCTCGCTACGCAAGCGCTGAAAGATCAAAAACACCATCCTCGACATTTGCATACTCTTTTTTCTAATTATTTTAAAAAATTGGGAGGTCTTAAACGTACTCATAAATACTATTCCATGAAGCTGAACCGAATAGCAAAATAAAATATTTTTAATTTATCACATTTTTATAAATTTCAGAAATTCAAAATTGAACAAAAATCTCAAAAAAACATTTTTTGGACCCCAAATGGGTCTCGAGGACAAGGAACAATTGCAATTTCGAACAAAACACGATTGTTACAGCGCACAACGTGGCGACTTAAAAGATGAAATGCGACAATAATTGATAGTTAAAGGTTTCTCTTGTTTTTGAATTTTAAGTGAAACTAGTGAAAGAATTATTTATCTGAGATTTTTGTTTGTAAGTTTTTATTAATAAATTTGTCCTAACAGTAGTAACTTGTAAATGTTTTTTATCAGGGCGGCAAGCAACTGTTTGCTACAGGTGCCAAATGCCCTGACGCCGGCACTGATTGCGCCGGTCTACAACCTGCCTGGAGAATTATAACTTAATTAATATATTATGTACCCTCGTTCGCTGGATATCAACGTCCAGTATTTCTATTCGCGGTTCGCGCAAAATAACACCGCGCGGTGGCACCACAAGTCAACGAACAATATGTGGATAGGGACGTGTGGGGGAAGCGTGATGAGCGAGGAACGGTTTTGGCCGTATAGTTGCGTATCTTATAGACTCTTCAATCAACGGTTCAGTGAAGGAGGAGCTGGTGCCGAGAGATAAAGAAGTGTAATGGCAGAAATTGTTTTAAATGAGGTATACACCAAGAGGAAAATGCGCAGGCTATGTTAAGATATCTGATGAAGTACGTAAATTAAAAAAATTCAAAGTACACGGCTGTCATTGAGTGATCTGGCAACAGAATTTGTTGTTTTAAAGTATTGTGTTGTGTTTAAGACCTCAATGTTGGATTGTTTAATATTCAAAAACTATAAAAATGGTCTAAATAATTAAGTGAACTTATAAGTAGAGTTCGAACAAGCCATGAAAATGTCGAATTGTAGATATAAAAATGCCCTTTGAATTATGTATATATTCATGTATTTTTTTGTTACAATATAGCTGTTTGTTTTCCTAAGGTCTCAGAATCCGTGATGTCAGCGCACGCGACCTATAGTAAAGGTAGCGATGCTTGGAATATCCATGACAACTGACGATAAAATAAATTTAGGACTCGGCTTCTATTCAAATGACAACTACTGTTAAGATAAATTAAATCATATTATTATAATAGCTCTGAACATTTTTGAAAATAATATCGAATACAGAAGATATAGCAAGTAAGGTTTGTTTGGATTTACTTCCAATAAAGTTAAAACATTTAATTTAATACTTGTTATATAAAAGAGAAAATTCTCCCAAATTTACTTTATTGCCCTAGGGACGTTCGGACGTTATGAAAAACAAGCTAAAAATGTAGGTACACTTCGCCGATTTAATGAGCTTTTTATATAATTGTTACACATTTTATAGGATACTTTTCGCAGTTTTCTTATAAATAATGTTAGTTCTTGGACATCCTAAATTTTATGATACACTTTGTTGTGAAAAAAAAATATGAAAAAAAATCTAAAAAAAAAACATCTAACCATGGGATTTGAACCCAGGATTTTTGGATTGCAAAGCAAAACTTTAGCCACTGGACCACCACAGATTACTAGAAAAGTTGAATATCTGTACTATACATCTTTCGATAATCATATTTCAACGCATTAGATAGATTATAAAATATACAGTGTGTCCCAGGATAGATGTAACAAGAGGTGTAATGGACCAAAAATTTTGGAATGGTATTTGGGGATTGAGTCCTGCTTGTTGTAAAACTAAAGTATACCAAAAATGACTTGATTTGGTGTTCTACAGGGTGTTTTATAAACAAAGTTGTAAAAATCACAACTAATAAAATACTTTTATTTTTCAAAATATGAAAAAATTCCACTAAGAAAAGTTATTTAGAATGCAATTTTATATCTCTATACCAAATTTCAGGAATATAAAATTATTTTTTTGAAACTTCCCATTTTTTCAATAAATTAGTATTTTATTTTGAATTATTCAATTAAAACTGCATAGAAATTATTTTTTGTGAATTAATATTTAAAGTTATGTAGAAGCTAAAAGTAGGCTATGAGAAAAGCAGTGGATACACATTTATTATTTATTATTGACATATCTGTCAAATGTAGTCAATATTATCCTTAATTTCTATTTCAAATTAACGAACCAAGCATAAAAAATTAAGTGAAAATGGTACTCACAGTGCGTGAAAAAATTTATATTGTGCAATGCTACGGAATTGGCAGTGAAAACTCGCTAAGAGAAGCGGTAAGCCGATTTAATTTGAAATTTTCAAACACTGCTTTGTCACGTACTCAGGCTAGGAGAATAATTAAAAAGTTTCTGGCTACTGGTAGTGTTCTTAACATGAAAAGAAAAATAAAAGCATATGATGAAGACAATGTTGGTGGTATTATAGCTCATGCCTCTGTTATAGAAAATCCTAGGATGCCACTAAGAGAGAGATCAGCTCTTATTAATATTAGCAAGTCTGAACTCCAAAGAATTTACAAGGCAAAGAAAATTAGGGCATATAAAGCAAATTATAAACATACGCTTGAAGAGGGAGATGACGGCCGTAGGTTGGAATTTTGTTTGACCATTGGAGAAAAAATCATGGAAGAGAGATTTTTTCATCATTTCATAATTTTCTCAGATGAATCCACATTCACAACCAATGGTGTTGTTTCATCTCAGAATTGTCGGTTTTGGGCTTCTGAAAATCCAAATTTTAGAATTCATTGTAGAAGACAATATTATAAAAAAGTGAATGTGTTGTGTGCCGTTTCTTATCACGTTGGAGTTATTGGACCTTATTTCATTGAGGGAAGGTTAAACCAGCACACTTATTTACAGCTTCTTGAAAGATTTTCTGAAGAACATTTAAATATTTTAAGAGATATGCCTTTAGTTCATTTTCAACATGATGGTTACCCTGGCCACTCCACAGAAATAGTTAATCGGTGGTTGAATTTAAATTTTGGAGAAAATTGGATTGCTAGGAATGAGACCGATCAAGTGGCCGGTGAGATCCCCAGATCTATCAATATTGGATTTCTTTTTATGGGGTCGCCTCAAGCAGTTGGTTTACGCTGAACCACTTCCTAACGATGTAGCAGTATTGAAGCAGAGAATTACAAATGCCGTAAACTCCATACCGTTAGATCATATTCGAAACAGTTTTAAGGACTTCAGGCGAAGGATTGAAATGTGTGTGGATGTGGGTGGTAGCTACGTCGAATAATAAAAAAATTGTAAACATTGTTTTGTATCAGTCAATAATTAATTTGTTTGTGAATGTTATGTTTTTGACATTTATTACTTGTTATAATTTTTAAACCTCATTAATCTTCTGTTAGTAATTGTTTCTGGTTTTACAATTAGTTCGATTAACATTATACCTTCTTACATCTCGTATATTCAATTTTTTATTTACCAATAGCCTACTTTTTGAGATGATTAACATTTGCTCCTACACAACTTTAAATATGAATTCAACTCTTAATTCGCAAAAAATGGGAAGTTTCAAAAAAATAATTTTATATTCCTGAAATTTGGTATAGAGGTATAAAACTGCATTCTAAATAACTTTTTTTAGTGGAATTTTTTCATATTTTGAAAAATAAAGGTACTTTATTAGTGGTGATTTTTACAACTTTGCTTATAAAACACCCTGTAGAATACCATATCAAGTCATTTTTGGTATACTTTAGTTTTACAACAAGTAGGACTCAATCCCCAAATACCATTCCAAAATTCCAAAATTTTTGGTCCATTACACCTCTTGTTACATCTATCCTGGGACACACTGTATATTAGTAAAATGGATAAACAAAAAAATATATATTATAGAGATAACCTTTCGCAAGATTTCTAGTTAAAGTAAAGCCAAGAAGTGTAGTCAGTAGAATAATGCTAGTACGGGCCGCTCCACTTTTAGGAGCCTGTACTAGCATTATTCTACTGACTACACTTCTTGGCTTTACTATAAGTACAAGCGACAACAATCAAGAAAACATATTTTTTAAAAATTAAATGATTAATAACTTTCTTATTTACTGATTGATTTTCTTCAAAAACAATAGGGTTCTTCCTCTAGCTAACACTAACTTACTGTCCACTCTGCCACTATAGGGGCCAGTCGCAATTAGTCCTCTTGAGGTCCTTGTTGTCTACTACTTCACGTTTGCAAATAATTCTTATAACATTTATACCACGCTTTACTCATTCATCAGGGTATTTTTTTCTTTATTAGTACATTCACTTTACTTCACTTATGCCTAAATTAACAATTGAATTGCAAATAAAAAAACCTTACCACTTTCTTTCAATGCTGCCTCATGTCGTTTAAGATGAGCCGAATAGTCAGCTAAATTTATACAAGTATACGAACAGTAGCTACAACTATAAGTGCCACTCTTTCCTGGATGGTGATTATTTATATGATATTTATATGAAGAACTTTGTATAGACGTATAAGGGCAGTGTGGACAACGGTATTTTCTGGCCTAAAAATAATTTTGGTTGCAAAAATACACAATAATTAAGGTAGTGCTGTCGGTCTTAGAATTAATGTTCAGAATTTAATAAAATTCGGCATACTAGTAAATAAATCAATTAAATGTTTGAACCAGTAAAAAAATATTGACATTTGAAATTTTATGCTTTTAACATTGAGCCTTAGGAGAAATCACAGTTTTACCATATTTTACAAAGAGTACCGTTCAGATTTCAATAAAAAAGGAGAAAACGACAGAAAATAATATATAAAACATTTTAGACACTTAGAAGTGCAGCTTTAAAGTATGTGATAGTAGTAATTAGAGAATAAATGTCAAAAGTGTACTTTTCATATCGTAGTTCATTAGACGTGGCAACGTCGTAAAAGAGGTTACAACAAGCGTGAAATTTAAAAATGCATGGAATATGAGAATGTAGGTTTCATAAAAATTCTTTATTAAAAATAACATAACGATGTTTTATTAGCACAGCCATATTTATTAAATCTAATAAAATATAAATGACTAATAATGTTACAGATAACAATATTTCATTTTGTTAGTAATTAATCTTACAAATGATGCTATTTTCTCATTTTTAAAGACGATCTACACTGAAATCAATGGTGGTGAGGCTGCTGCAGCAATATTCTGCGATTTGTCAAAAGCCTTTGACTGTGTTCAGCATGAAATATTGTTGCGGAAGCTAGAGCTCTACGGTTTTAGAGGCACTACACTAAATTGGTTTCGGTCCTATTTGTCAGATCGTAGTCAAATAGTTAAGACTTCAACGTATTCCAACAACTTGAATATTAATCATGGAGTACCCCAAGGCTCTGTTCTTGGCCCAACCCTATTTTTGTTGTATATCAACGACCTGACTGAAATTGATATTAAAGGAAAATTCACCTTATTTGCTGATGACACCACTATATTGTGGCATAACAAGGATGGTAATTCTCTTTGGGATTTAATATGCTCTGATATAAATAAAGTAAAAGATTGGTGCGACTCAAACTTGCTATCATTTAACATCAACAAAACGAATATAATATCATTCCATTGTAATCTTTTGGACATCTCTTTAGGCAATCATGTACTTGAAAAGAAATCGTGCACTAAATTCCTTGGACTAAATATTGACTGCCAGCTTAAATTTAAAGAACATATTACTAGTCTTAGTAATAAACTAGCATCTGGATGTTATGCAATCAGAATCATCTCTACTGAATTGGGTTTTACAGCTGCAAAAACTGCATACTTCTCATTAATTGATTCACACTTGAGGTATGGAATTTCCTTCTGGGGTGCATGCAGTAGGCATTTGATACAAATGATATTGGTGCTACAAAAGCGTGCTGTTCGATATTTGTGTAAAGCAAAAGTTCGTGATTCATGCAAACCCCTTTTTTTGGCTCATGGAATTCCAACAGTGATCTCCATTTACATTCTGGAGACAGCATGTTTCATTCATAAACACCTAAGAAATACCAACCCTACTCCATCCCACTACATCACCCGTCAAAGCAATAACATTACTTTACCAATTCCGAGATCCTCTCTAGTTAAAGACTCTATTATTTACAATGGCAACAAGTTGTACAATCATCTGCCTAATAATGTGAAAGACATTAACTCAAATATTGACTTCAGAAAGGCTGTTAAAGGCCTGCTGATTGTTAAACCATATTATGATTTAAACGAATATTATAATGATATATTTTAATAGGATGCCACTTTCTTGTTTTGTATTTCATTTTATTGTTCTAATTTGACTATACATTTATTGTATGTGTGTACACTCTTTTTAATAAGTTTACATATTTATGTAATTTATTTACATCTTCCTTATTTCATATTTCACTTTGTGATTAATTTGAATATATTTTGTGTTCTGTATGTTTACATTTTTATGTAGTTTATTAATATGTTTTCTATGCTTTGTCTATGAGAAAATTTTTTCTTCTGACAATAAAGTATATTTTGTATAAAGTATATTTTGTATTGTAACGATTTCTTGGTTTATTTTTTTCTTTATTATCTAAAAAATTTAAAATTTTCTGTAATATTTTTTTGTTTGGCAACTTTAACAACAAAATACTCGTTTGACCTTATTTTTAATTTCGAGCTAGCTCTCATGGTTCCGGAGATATCTGCAAAAAATAGCAAAGAACAGCATTTGGCAACCGGAAAAATTGCAAAGACATGCGATCTTGAATGTTCATATTTTTTGGAAAAACACCAGCGGGACGGCAGTACAATGTCGCGACATAAAGAGGAAGACTTCCAGTTAACCTGATCATAAATCGCACATAGAAATTGGAAAATTCGGCTCGGCACGAACGAATCGAAAGTGGCATTTTTTGACGTTTAATGATTTCAAAGGCAGTTGAAGCGACAATTTTGATAAATTATTCGCGACGTTGCCTAGTCTAAATATTGCGTAAGTCGTCAAGGGAGACAGTGTATACTTTTGATTCTTGCAGTATCGACAGTACTACCTTAATATAATTATTATATTTTATAACGAAAGATTAACTTCTCAAATGTTTAAGAAAAGCAGTTTTATATAGCATAAACTTACACCAATATGCCTCATAATGTGTTTTCTTAGGCAGTTATGGTCTCCCGTTTTATATTCACAATAAGAACACTCGTGTGGTTTTGCTCCAGTATGCTGTCGTAAATGTAGCTACAAATAGATACCAATGTACATTAAAAGTGGTTACACTGACCAAAAGAGAAAATCTCACCTCCAGCATGGCTTTTCTAGCAGTTTTATGCCCACAGATATTGCAAATGAAGGGTTTGAAATTCTCATGGACAGACTGAATGTGCTTCTTCAGGCATTTGGAATTGGCAAAATAACGTTCACATATTTCACATTGTCTCATGACGGACCAGTTTGGCAACTAAAAAAAAATTAAAACAAAAAAATGTATGACTATTTTTTTACTTACTACTAAAATCTGTGATGTTTGCCGATAATTTTGAGTCTGTTTACATCACGTATGATAATGACATAGTGATTTCTAACATCGATATATATATAACAATCCAGTCATATTAAATAATATACAGTGTTCATATCTCGCTCATTCTTTGTTTCCTGCTTAGAATAACGTATTGTACTAGTTTGAATTGATTTTATAACAAAATAATTATTTATTTAATAAGGCAAAAATTCTAAATCATACACCTTATCATTTTTCTAACAATAATCTTCAATAAAAACCTAAGTAAGCCATGAAAACAAAATTTATTGCAGTTTCAATCTACTTAATTCAATTGATTAATTTATTTTACTTTTTAATTTTTGCCTTATTGATTGATTGATTTACCAGCGTGCGGTAGGCATTGCTGCCACTCCCAGGGTTATACAGCTGGGCCTGCTACGTCCACGCTGGGTTGGACTAAGATCATGCTTGTTGCCAGTATGTGGGATGGGAGGTGTAGGTATTTATGAGATGCATTACCGCATTGTGTCGTGAGGGAGCGTTTAAGCTCCCTTTTTGTGTTTTTGGTTCTGGGCATCTGCCTCTTCTGAATCTTCGTCTGAAATATGTGCTGTGTCTTGATATGGAGTGTTTATGATCCTCCTTTTGTGTTTCTGCTTCTTCAAATCTTGCTGAGTCTTCTGATTCCTCGGTTTCCGATGCTGGGTTGGATTTGGGTCATGTTTGTTGTCAGCAGCGAGAGCCACATGACGCATGTTTTTTTTTTCTCGCTTTTCTTTCTTAGTTTGTTTATGATTCTTTCGATTGTTATTTTCCACGTGTAACATGGTCTCCCTATTTTTAGTTTGCTGCTGTTCAGTGTTAGCGCTTTCTTCTGCTGTCCTTTTTGCTTTAACCTTCTTGATCCTTGCTCTTATCTCTCTGCTTACCAGGATATGGTCTATTTGTGTGATTGAGCTTCCATTACTCCAGGTGTCAATGCAGGTTTGACTTTTGCTCCATGTATTTCTTATTGTTAAGTCAAACATGTGTGTTAGGTTTTTCAGCACGTTTCCATTTTTGTTAGGCTATGTGTGGTGTATATGTGCATTGAAGTCTCCTAATAGTATAATGGACATTTTTCTTGATTTTTCATAGCGTTGGTGTGTGCCGGTTTTTCCTTTCTAACTGATGCCTTAATGCTCCATATAGACAGTCCTCTCTTCGGTTATTACTGATTTCTTTCTCCTCTTTTCTCCAATTTCACTGTACTATATATATATCATGATTTATTGCGTTAGAGGGGAAGCACTATGTAAAGTTTTGGTTTATATACCTAATTAAACACTAATATTTTTTATCAATCACCGAAAATGTTCCGATATATGTATTATTTTACAGACACATCCACTTATACTTTTTTTAACTATGTCTGGTCGCCTCGACAGCAAGATGACAAATCCAATGTGTTGCCGCGTTGTGTTTGTTAATTAATGTTTATGCTCCTCTTTTTGTGTTTCTGCTTCTACAGATTTTTTTCTTCTTCTTCTGAGTTTTCTGATTCTTCGGTTTCTGGTTTTGGTAGGGTATATCGCTGCGGTTTCTTTGTGGATTTCATTTTTCCCACTCGCTTTCTTTCCCAGTATTTTGGTCAATTCCCAGTTTGTTCATGAGTTTTATGTTAGTTGTTGTTTTCCACGTGTAACCCAGTCTCCCCATTTTTAGTGTGAAATATAATGTAGAATTTTTCATTTAACGAACGCAATTTTGACCTCAAAAGCTTCACTTGATAATTTACCTAAGAAAATATAAGGGAATATAATGACCATACTAATAATGCATTTGATTATTACGTGCGTTATGCTAATATGTACCACCCTGTAGAATTTTTCACTCAGCAACGATTTTTGTCACCCTTTTTTCATTGTAATTAAAAATTATTTATTTGAAACCAAATACGTTAAAAACAATTTTCATCTGCACGACTATTTTTTTATTTATTCTTTCAAATACAAATATTTACATCTTATTATTATTTTTATCTGAAATGAATATGACGCTCCATCTGTTTGTGTTCCAAATAGTGCTATTAGTTATTTCACTCAAGTGAATGGGAGATCGGTGTTAACGGATTTATTTGGTTTGGCCGTAATTTATGGCCTTGCCCGCTTGGGACCGCCCGACCCTAAGAATTTCTAAGAAATTTGGTACTTCTTACCCTCAAGATGGCAACAAAAGGTGACTACTAGCCTAGTGGGCTTGTTAATTAAAAATCATGCACTTGCTATTATTAAAAATTAATTAAAGACACTTATCGTTCGTTGTTTTGGGATTCTCTCTTCAGGTGTTACTAGACGATGTCACTGCACTATACTCTAATTTACTGCATAGACCAGAAGCACTATATAATTATTTGGTTTGCGTACCTAATTAAACACTAACTAATACTTATAAAATTACTGAAAATGCCTCGAGATATATATTAACTTTCAAACACATGCTATCCACTTATGCGAACTTAAATATATCTTCTACCTACTTTTTAATTTTTGCCTTATTAAATAAATAATTATTTTGTTGTAAAATCAATTCAAACTAGTACAATATTATTCATTATTTTGTACCAGAAATGAAGAATGCATTTTTTTCATTTGAGAATCCGTTTTACAAACAAAAATTATTTTTACAGGGTGGCCATATTTTCTCCACAACAAATGTCCCTGACTTTTCCCGGTTTTCCAGGCTATTTTTTAGTTTTTTCCCCGACTATTGTCATTCCATTTGGTCGTATGCTATTTTCTTTACAACTGCTCGTTAAGTGAACGTGATTAGTAGTATGATCTATCCCATTGACTTCAGCAGTTTTAAATGAAAATCAGTCTTTTTACCCATATTTTAAAAGTATATATGAATAGAAAAGGTACATATTATCAAAAAGAACAAACAAATCAATAAAATATTAAGCATTTTCACAAAAATCCCTGACTCACCACCCTTTTAGTTGAAAAAATTGTTTTTTGACTACGATGTAATCTTGTACAAAGGGGTTTCTAAAGTAGTCGGTCGAGTAAGCAAAAATAAACTGCATTTTTGCCGAGGACACCGAACATGCCATGCATCATGTCCAGACCCATTGTCAATGTTTAGGAACCCTAAAACCTATTCCCCTAACAAAATGTTATATTTGTTTTTATATAAAAGGTAATGTATATACGGTGTTGTAAAATAACATCATTTGGGACTATACCCTGTAGATATTTTGAAATAAATAGATCAAAAAATATATTTGTAGAAATACTTACATCCTCAGGTTTCTTATGGATAACCTCATGATTTTTGAACTGGGCCATCGTTTTAAACCCTTTCCCACAATCGTTACATAAAAATGGCCTTTCCTCATCGTGTATGGCCATGTGATTTAATACTCTCACTAAAAATCAAAATTGTGAATTAGTACAGTAAGCGAAGCAGTAAAAATGGTAAAATTCCCGGCCCGAAAATGAATTTCCTTAATTTTTTTTGCAATATGCTTTATAAAATATGTACATCGAAATCTATATTGTCACATTACCTGCTTTTTATTTCTAAGGGTGGAAACCACCCCTAAAAACTGAAAAATTAATAATTCTTCTAATTTTACCAATAAATTAACGAAAATCCATATACTTATGTTTTTGAGGTCACTGAATATGATTGTAAGGTCAAAACTTATGAGTCGAAAATATTAAGGATTGAAATCATCCTTAAATACTGAAAAATTAATGTCTTCTAATTTTACGAATAAAATCACGAAAATCCATATACTTATGTTTTTGAGGTCGCTGAATATGATTATGAAGTTAAAACATAGGAAAGACGAAAATATTAAGAAACCACCCTTAAATACTGAAAAATTAATAATTCTTCTAATGTTACAAATAAATTCATGAAAATCCATATACGTATATTTTTTAGGTCGCTGAATATGATTGAGGTCTAAATTTATATAAAAAAAAAAATATGGTGGATTAAAAATGGTCACAAAAGAGTATAGTAATATGTCTAATTTTATTAAAAATGCAGATTGTTATAAATAAATCAAATTAATACAATTAAGTAAACTAATTAAATAACACTTTTAATCTGCACTCTAAACATGCTAAAGTCCAATGCAATTTTTCTGTATATGGTTCGAAAAATAGACGGCTATTGCTCGTTTCTCTACCTACTATATACATTTAAAATGCCCATACAAGCTGAAAAGTTTCAACCTCCGATTAAAGAACTTATATCTAGATACATAACAGGCTATCTTTTCACTATATACCTTGTTTGCTCCTAACATAGTCACATTATATGTCCATTAAAATGGATAGATGAACATCACATCCCATAGGCAACAGTGGCGTTGTGTGTGTAGAAAATGTGTAGAATGGTAAATATTTTCATTAAAATGAATTATTGCAATTCCTGCATTACCGGCTCTTTATTCAACGTGATGTAGGCATACGATATTACAGTAAGATAAAACAGTAAGATAAATATGTATTGAAAGGATATTAAAATTTAATTGTTATTTACTTTTTAACTGTAAACTGAACTTCATCATGTTACGACTATGGAACGATCGATTCTCTTCTTTTCTAAACTGCTTTCTGCAAACGGCACAGCACTTCACTATTTATTTGCACTAAATATATTGTCACTAAACTGTGTAAATATGAATAGAGAATATTATTTAGGTATTGAGCAAATCACGACTTAAAATAAAAAGACTTCTTCACCACATTTTGATCGAAAAACACGAAAAACGCTTATTAAAATTAATGGCGGATATACTGTCAAGATTATGATAATCAAACTGAACCGATGGTGCCCGAATCGGTCGCGAAGAGATCGACTAACCAATCAAGAACTTATTGCAAGAAGTGCCTTAGATTGTGAATCTTTCGGGATCACACAATGTAATGCCATTATGTATCTAGATATAAGTTCTTTAATCGGAGGTTTCAACATTATTTCAAACTGTCATATCTCTCGAAGTTTGTCGTAGAAAAAAAATAAAACCCAAACTCTTCATTTTTTTATAAGCTTCATTTCATTCTTATATCATGTTTTTATCAATCTTATAGTTTTTGAGATATTTCAATTTTAAATACATAATTTTCTTGGGAATGCGCTCAAGCGCCATCTTTAAACCTTTATATCTCTGGAACAGTTTGTCGTAGAAAAATGAAAAAAAAAACAAACTATTCGTTTTTCTATAAGCTTCATTTCTGTACACTTACCATTTTTTATAAAAAAATATTTTCTGAACAATTTCCAATTTCCCGATTTTTAAAAAAAAAATAAAAATTTTCGTTATTGAAAATGGGTACAGAATGATAAATAATTATTTTAAAAATTCTAAAAAAATTGAGCATGTTAGTAATAAAATGCATTAACAATATCTAACAGGATTTAAAAAAAAATTGAATTAATAAGAAATTAGAATAAGACTAAAAAAAAAATGGCGCCTAAATTATTAAATGCACTACTTTTTTGTTTGTAACTTTTTTAGTTCTCATTATAGAAGGTCCTATACATCTCAATCGAAAGAAACTTTGAATCCTTTAATTTTTAATAAAGATTTTTCTCATAGTTGTAGATTTTGAATAATTTTAGATTTTAACATCGTATATTTTTTCTGAACGTTTCGTAGCCATTTTGAAAATGCTATATTTCCAAAACTAAACATTAGAGAAAAAGGACGAAAAAAACTATTTGATTTGTTTTCGTAGAAGCTTAAGTTTTGTACCCTTACATTTTTTAATTAAAGTCCACATTTTTTGAGTAATTTAAAAAAAAAACGTCTAGGAATATTGATTTTAGGGGGTGAAAATTGCAATTTTCAGTTCGCAATATCTCGAAAAATATGCATTTTAGCAAAAAGTGTATACGAGCTTTCTTTCTTATAATTTAATTCTCTATCAGATTATGTACATTTTTTGTTTTTCTTGCGACAACCCCTTAAGCCACCCCTAACCAAAAAGCAGGAAAAATGACAATATAGATTCTTATGTACGTACTTTATGAAGCATGTTGAAGAAAAAAATTTGGAAATTCATTACATCCCAAGCAACACACAGTAGTATATTTATGGTATAATATACGTATACTGGGTATATTTTTGGTATAAGTATATATATGGTATATACAATAACTATGTTTATACGTAATGTTCATCACATTCTTAAACCTTAATTGAAAATTACAACATTTATGCTGATTTTAAATAATGAAACCTACATTTTTGGTATTTAAATCAGGTTTCCAATCAATCTTAATGCATTGTTACATGACATTTGGGGAAACGTTTAATATACGTTTAATATACGTTATATTGATATTTAAAAAAACGCTGTATTCAATATGTATTCAATGTCACAATATAACTAATACTTCAAATATAATTTTTATACGTTTTTAATAACCTCTTTTATGCCAAATAATTTTTTGTAATTGATTTTCACAGTTTTAATTTTGTAATTTTTTCACCAGTATATCATATACCGGCAATATACGTTTATCGCGCGGACATTTTCACGTATATATAACGTATATTCAGAAAATCGCAACGATTTTTATACGTTTATTATACCAAACTGTGTTTCTTGGGATCGTTTTTCAGGCTGGGATTTAAAAGCTTCACTTATAGTACTAAATATACAGTTTTAGCCCAGATGACAGAAAAGATTTTATAGTGAAACCTACGAAAACTTGCAAAATTAATAAATTTCTTTTAATGAGTTCGTGAAAGTGTATAGAATAATATCCTGAAAAGTTTACATTCCCAACCATCCTTTGCTTGTATTGTTTTTAATAAAAAAGCATTAGAAAGCTACAATTTCCATATTTTAAATGAATCAACACTCATATAGATTGAACAAATTCTGATTTAGTGACATGTAATTCAGTGCGTCGGTGTCACAGTCATGTGTATTCAAACGCACGCACGCATGGATCTCGCTTCAAGTTATAACGTCACACTTGACTATTTTTTCCGGGAAAACCTTGGCTTTAGCGATAAATTTTGTTAGGACACTTTTTGTTCAAAAATACGTGATCTTTCATTTGTATTTTTTATTTTTTCTTAGCTTGACTTAATTTCAAAATTTTTAAAAAATGGATGAAAATTTTTTTTTTTCTTCTTTCTTTTTATGTTCTGTATACGAGCGAAATGTAAACTTTTCAGGACATTATTCTATACACTTCCACGAACCCATTAAAAAAAAAGATTATTCACTTTGCAAGTTTTTGTAGGTGTGTTTGTACCTTCATCGACTGGGCTATTTGTCCCATTTAAATACCTAAACCAAATATTTTCTGTTAGTAAGATACCTTTACTCACTTGAACTATTCGATTTAAACATATTGCACATAGGGCAAGTGAGCAGTCCTAGATCAATTTTGTGACATTTCCACAAGTGGTTGCTGCATATTCGCCAAATAGAAAACATTTCATCACACTGGATGCATTTAAACTTTTTTTTGTTTTCACCAACGTGACATTCTTCGTGTTGCTGCCTTAAGTCGTCTCTGGCAAATCGCAGATTACAGCCCTTAATTGAACACCTACAAATACTCCAGTCAATACATGCATTTAAAAGTAGTGAAATATAGAGGAAATTTTTGATTATAATATTGTAGGAGGAAGAGCAGGCATTAAGAATCCAAGTTTTCGAGCTCGAGGGGCGCTAGTTTAACAGCCAACTCGTTGATTATACGGAAAAAGTACTTGTCTTAACGACCCCCCCCCAATATTGAAAAGAAAAATTCCCTTATATTTAATGTTTCTTCAGTGCCGACAAAGTGACTGGGACAAACTGTTTCAAAATAATCACAAAATCGAATCGAATATCTGCATTTACTTTAGTTTCTTCCTTGCTTTGTCCTGTTGTTTCATAAGAAAACTAGAAATGGTTTTTAAAGGTTTCTTTTCACCATCTTTTTCAACATTTTTTGTTTCTTCTGTCATTAGTTTCAAATCATTATTGGACATAGTCAATTCATGTTTCTGAAAAAAAAAACGATCAATACCTACAAAACTTAATTGAGTATTTTTCCTTACGTTTATCATGTGCTCTTTTAATTTGTCTTTATCTGAACAGGCCAATTTGCAAATACTGCATATGAATATAGTGTACTCCTTAACAACTTCATAGTTTTTTTTTATAACTGATGTAGGTCCATTTTGTTGTTTATTTACAGTAGGATTCTGTTGACGAAACTGAAAAACATTAGGTAAAAATACTGCTCCGAGTCATAATCAATACCACACCTTCAGAATTTTGCAGATTAATATTATTTAAATTACTGATTAACATCCCTACAAACACAGAAGGTTGGCCCTTCAGTGGGCCATCACAGGGCCCAAAGTTTCATTTCTGGCCCAGTGATGGCCCGCTGATGGGCCGATCTTTTGTGTTTGTTGGGAAAAAGTTCATGAATCTCCTTATGTTAGTGGCCTCAGTTTTTCAGGATATGTTTGAGGAGCTGAGGACAAACTCAAGTCAAGATTTACAATGCATAATGTAATTTATGTAATATGAAACAAGAGTAGTGTGGCGTTACTAAATGCAATTGTAGACATTGTTGAAAACAATAAATAGGCTCATTTAGTGATATTTACTTTATAATTTATTTTTACAAATAGAATACTACGATATTAATTGTGCCTTATTTGTAGAAAGTAAAACTAAGCCAGACTAAAACACCAACTATAGGAACTGGGACATTATACGAGATGGAAACGTTAACAACATTAGAGGAGGTAGTCTGATACAAGTACATCCAAAATTAAAAATGGGCAAGGCCAACCCCCCAAGAATCAACAATCCACTTAATGAAGCAACTCATTTTACCATTCCATTTCAAAATGATTGACTACGTCTTTCTAATATATATGCATCCATTTTTAAATAGTGCACTCAAAGAAATAGTATGGGTAAATTCAACAAAAAAAAATGGTTAACTAACAATATCGTTAATTTTGTTAAACCAAACTATATTGATGGTATTTTTAAACAAAAGGTGATTGTTATTTTAATTAATAAAAAGTTGTCGTACAACAAAACAAACATTAACTTAAAAAATAGATGAATAAGACTATTATTTTGTTCGTCTGACTATTATTTTGTTGAATTCTGTCAAATTAAACTAGATAATAGTATATTTTATTTTTAACTATTATCAAATTGTAATTCTAACCCAGTATTAGTTCACTGTACTATTGTACTTGGTAGACAAACCAATATTATTGTCGTCTTTTAGAAGTTCTAAAAGAATTACCATAAAGTTTGCTTGCTTACCACGTAGTCTATTACAGAAATTATTCCCAGATGACGCCACATACAAATCACTGACAATAATCAATCATGCATTATCCTATACCCTTATGAGTTCTATAGAAAATTAATAACATGATTGCAATATTCAAATTCTCTCAGGGATCATCGATATATTTGGATGGATCTTATAAACGATCTCTAATCTTTGGTTTGGGTGGACTGATGTCTCAATACTGAGATTTTGGCTAACCAAAAAAATTCATCATACAATAAAGTGTAGATCAATCTAAAAATTAGTTGGTGAACAAAAAACAAAGTCGTACTATTTAATTGTAGACCAAATTGAAAATGGTTAGTGAACATAAAAAAATGTCATTGTACCATTTAATTTGTTATAAGAAGATATGATTATTAAACTACTATTTGTTTACGAAAACAAATAAAGTTGTATGACTATTCTTTTCTGATTGATTTAACTATGAAACTAGATAGGCGCGATTTCATATGCTCTTTTTGGTTGAATTTACCTATCATTTTCTTTGAGTGTGAAGAAAACATATTTACAACGGCTTACAACTGTTTTTTTGTTTAAAATGAAAAAGAAAACCGTTTTTTTCCAACCCTCCTGTATACAACAAAACTAAAATTCTCCCGATCACCCAAAGGTTGCCAATACTTTCTACCAAATTTGCCAAAAAAGCACATAACATGGAACATCTAGAACCACTTTTAACACCAAGAACAGAAGATAGGCCTAAATAAAAACATCCTACAAGAACACTTCAAGAAATTCTCTCCTCTCTGGCACTGGAAAACTGAATATATATTATAGTACATTTATATAAAAATTCTGTAATTTTTTTTGCAAATGAAATGTATTTATTCATATCATATTACATACTAAGTAATGTAATTAACCAGACACATATGTATGAATCACACTGGCTGAAGGACTTCGGTCGATGGCCATTTGGTTAACGTAACCAATAAAGAATTTGTACTACTACTACTATTTTTACATTTTCCGTAAGTATTTAACCCTTTAAGTATATAGTGAAAAAAATTAGTTCGCTAGCGTTAATATTAACCCTACTATTTGATTTCCAATTTGTAACACACTTGAAAAAGCTGACGACGCGGATGATGTCACACCACTCCACTGGTTCTATGATTTATACGGTTCAGTTTAAGAGCTTTCGTTGTACACTCTGCGGGTGTGATGTTATTTGGCTTTATTTAACTAATTTGATTCTGTTATTTTTTCTACATAAAAATATGTGTTCTCTAGAAAATGGATACGTTACGGCTGATTTCAACATTTTGCCGTGTGTAGACATTTTTATGGTTATGGAATATTTTAATAATAATAAAGATTACATAAGTACTGAAGTGAGTGGTGTCAAATTACAGAGGTAGGTTAACTAGATACATATCTACTTTAACAAAGTAAAGACTTTTAGGTGAGCCAGACAAAATTACGGTTGGTTATGTGCAAATAAAAGGTATTTTATAATATAAATAATTTTCCATATCCTCTTCAAGCTTACTATTGTACAATTTTTAATAATAACATATTACACTAGACTTACGTTAAAATGATCCTCATAACAATACTTCGGCCCACTAGGGGTTTCCCGGTGGGCCCTTCATGAAGGGCCTTCTGTGTTGAACAATCCCCCCCCTTGCTCATCAATTTTTCAAGTGGTAGGAATTTTTAAAAGATATGAATGAAATTAGCATGTCCGTCGTACTTACTGTATGAAACTATATAGGAACAACAGGTGAGCGGTTGACCGCCGAGTGGTGTGACATCACACTGCGTTTTCACGTGCTCTATTTTCATTACTTATTTTGAGAGAGGAGTTGAAAAAATCTAATATTTTGCACATTTACTAACTACAAGTTGTACTTTCGAAATATAAATAAAAAAAAAATGCTAAATGAGCCTACTCACGTCTCACAATGTACAGGATGTTAATCTCTCTTCATTTAGAATAGAATATATTTTATTAATCATAAATCATTGTTACAAGAACAATATCGGTTTTGTCACAGTTAGGGCCAGTTTAACTTAGATCTTTGTCGAAAAGTACATTTTATATCGATCAGTAACTGTCAATCTTAAGTTTAAATGCCAAACGGTGGGTACCACTTAAACTACAAACTTAGGTTTATGCAAGCTTACGTTGAATTAGATTTTTTCACTACATACAAATTTGCTTTTTTGATATTACTGAAATGAAGTACTTGGTACATTAAAGTACTTCCCAACATTTGAACAACAGTATATCGTCTATTGATTTTACATTTCAACACATAAAATAACATAAAATTAAGGACAAGGCTAGGCACACGCCGCGGCATGTACGGAAATCCAAATTCAAAACCTACGTGTCTTATTGCCAATAACTACATACACGCCGAGGCGGCGTGTTTCGAAAATCTAAATTAAAAAAAATTTGAACACCTTTTATTACGGGTTCCGTAACTTGTAAAGAATTAAGTCAAAAATGAAAAGAAAACAATATATTTACATTTTTTGGCCCAAAATAAGATGTTTTCACTCTTGTGAATTTTTTGGAAAAATGCATATTTTTTGAGAACGGCCACTCGAAAATTCCTAAAAGTGGGGGAGGGGAAACGTAAAAGTTGAAAAAGAAATCTGAAAAAATTCTGAATGTATCATCGAAATACAAGACTCTTTTTATTTGAAACTTTTCTGTAAAGTACGTTTTCACTGAGTTTTTCCGGAAAAACATGAAAAACTCCCTTTCTTTGAAATTGTATCGCTTTAAAAATATACAATTTAAAAATATGTGAAAATTGAGATGTATCATTGAGGCCTTCTAAACATTTTTTGTCTCTTGGAATTTTTTTGTAACTTGTTAATTTTCCGAGTTACAGGCAGTTTTTCCCGATAAATAATGTACATTTTTTTGCACATCAATACATGTAAATTCGAAAAATGCGCGTGATTTATATATATTATTATAAAAAAATAGGAAACATATAGTTACACCATTTTTAAATATTCAATATAATTTTTAAATCGGAAAATTAGCAAGTTACAAAAAAATTTCAAGAGACAAAAAATGTTTAGAAGGCCTCAATACATACATCTGAATTTTCTGAAATTTTTAAATTACATATTTTGAAAGCGTAGTTTTTTATGTTTTTCCGGAAAAACTCGGTGAAAACACACTTTACAGAAAAGTTGCAAATAAAAAGTCTTAGTATTTCGAAGATACCTGGATTTTTTCAGATTTTTTTTTTAACTTTTACATTTTTTTTCCTCCACCACTTTTAGGAATTTTCGAGTGGCCATATCTTGAAAAATATGCATTTTTCGAAAAAATTCACAAGAGTAAAAATATCTTACTTTGGGCCAAAAAATGTAAATATATTGTTTTCTTTTCATTTTTGACCTAATTCTAGAAGTTATGGAGGAACCTGTGATAAAAGAGGTGTTTTCTACCCCTTCTGATCATTTCCTACTCTAAGTAATCTTTTTTTCAACTTTTTTATTAACGTCATTAAAAACACATTGCACAAGGTTTCATCAAAATCCATTTGTTAGCACTCAAATTAGAGGTGAAAATTTTTCAAAAATATAATGCATAGCCAACTATGAATATAAGCAACTCGGACAGTTATTTTAGTAGTATCACAGAGTACAGTAACTACACAGAGACGAAAGCAAGCCTTCCCGCCAAAACCAAATTTGTATACGCATCGCCATTTTTTAAATGGTATATCAATCAACCTCACTTTTGACGTTTATCGTGTTAAGTTTGGATTTCTGACTTTTGTTTACACTCATTTTGGGAGGTTGAAAACATAAATCGAGAATTAAAATTCTCATAAATAAAACCTCGCGCCCGATTATGGCGCCGATAATAAACAATTCAAATGGTAATATTTTTCAATCCAACTCGACTGTTTTTTCAGTGTATTAAACTGGCGGTACATGACCAGTCAGGTGCAACGTTTTTAAAATGTATGCCAATCATATATATGATTGAAATTACCATGAATATGCCAGAAATGCAAATTTTAGGCAGTCATCGCGTGCAGAAGGGTGTGCAAATCGGTTTTTTTTGTTTTTTTGTTTCTTTTTTTTTTAATTTCCATTTTAAAATTAAAAAAAAAAAAACAAAAAAAATCGATTTGCACACACCCTTCTGCACGCAACGACTGCCTAAAATTTGCGTTTCTGGCATATTCATGGTAATCTCATTCATATATATCATTGGCATACATTTTAAAAACGTTGCACCTGACTGGTCATGCACCACCAGTCTATATCCATAAATGGGGCATCTGCACGTGACACCACCCTCAAAAATATATATTTCTTACAATTTACAAGTATTACGTAGCTATTATTAAAATTTCTGCCAAGTTCCTGTACTTTCTACCATAATCTAGTTCAATGTAATGTTTATGAAGTTTTAAATAGTTTGTTCCAATAAAATAAAAAGCTTTTGCAGGTTAGAAATCTAACCTAGAATTAGCAGTCTATTTTCATTAATCAACAATATTGAACAAATATTTGCATGAATTTTTAAATATTCGCTTGGAACCAGTATGAATCCAAGCTAAAAATGTAGATACAAACATTAAACATGAGAATGAACTTAAAAAACAAAAAATTTGAGGTTACGTTAATTACATGATGCACATTAGTGCAAGACATAACTTAACAAGACATTTCTCTCAGAGTAGACGCGATTGGTACACAAGGTCACAAAAATCGAGCCATCAAAACTCAATGTTTTCGCCTCTGTGCAGTTACTGTACTCTGTGGTAGTATTTTAATATTTCTGATAAATTGAGGACTCGAAACAATGAAGACAATGAACTTTTTAAGTTATTAACCAGCACATGAATTATTTGATGGGCAATTCAATCTTAGTCTATTTATTTCATGGCAAAAACGTAAAACAAATCCAAATACACTGCTACTAACCAACTCTGCATGATTTTCATTCAAATGATTTTTAATTTCCTCTTCCGTTTCACATAAGAAATTACAAGCTTTACATTTATTAGCTGAAACTACAGAAAAATATTCCTCATATTTTTTCTCGGCAAGTTTTTCATTTTCTTCAATTGTCCTTTTTGGCAAATTAAGAGAACTAAGAATTGATTTATCTATAGTTATTACACTACCATCTGTATTAAATAATTGTATTATACTAGCATCATTGTTTATATCTTTTTCAGTTAAATAGATTTCTTTATTGCCATCAAGATCTTCTTTAACAATTGGGGCATAGTTTACGTAGGTCTTCTTATCTACAGCGTTCGTTTTTGCCTTTACTGGCAAATAGGAATTAAATGAGTTTTCAGAGGGCAACCTATTTGTCTTTGGAATCTGTTGAAGTTCAATTTCTTCTTTCCCTTCAGTTCGTATTATAGTTGCTTCCTCATTAAAAACTTCAGTAACGGTGGCATTACTACATTCTAAAAGAAAAATCAAATTAGGATGATCTTAAGTCTCTATATAAAAAGTAATATGAAGTGTACCCTCTGTTATTAAAGGGCTACATAACAAAACAGGAAACACTTCAGGAGTCCAATCAGCTGTTTCTATTTCTGCAAATGGAAATGAATCCGTAAGCTCAACTGTGTTGCTTAGCAGATAGTTATTTGGGGTAGTCGGGTCATTAAGGTACTTTAAATATGCCGTGGATTCATCTTCAGTATCCATATCCACTAAAATAATGAAAACTCCACGAATTCTAAAAATATACGGCTATTTCCAATGAAATCTAGAATTATTTCCAACACTTACACGAAATTTAAGGTTATGTTTTATTAGTTTATGACCAAATTGAAGAAGCCCCCGTATGAAATTCGTTGCTATCTCATTGTTTTTCACTTTTTCAGTATATTTATAATTATTTATTCTATAATAGCAGTAATTGTTTAAATCAATGCTAAATTAGTCACGAAATAAAAAAATAAACATTTACTAGTAGAAGGCGTAGGCAGTGTTGCCACTTACCAGTCGAATAATAATCATGGAATAATAGAACCATAGATTAGAACATCAAAGATTAGAGAAATAACTCTCATTTTGTCAGATAAAAAAACGATAACTATTTAAAATTAATCTACAGAAAATATATTTACTTATATGAAAAACATTACGTTGGGTATTTAGCAGATAGGTTTCATATATTTAATATCTAATATGAAAAAACAAGAAATATTTCTTGTTTTTTCGAATTAAATATTCGATATAGATACCTAAAATAACATTTTTCAGTAATATACCCTACCTATAAGCACATTGTCAAATACCACTTAGTAACATGTCATTCTTCATAACATTTTTTGTATGGCGTATAATCCGGCCTACAATACTTACTTGCATATCAGCCTAGCTCATCCATTATTTATTTTCAGTTCCTGTCTTCTGTGGTTTTCAGAATAGATATGGATTTATTTGTGAAAAATTTTTTCCACTTAGGACATTGAAAACACGGAGAATATAAGGCGTTTATTGTATAGGGTACCATTTTTATATAAGTAATACAAAATTCATCATCGGTGATAAATGGTCCGGTCAAATTGTGTGTGCCTGATTTTAGTTCAAGCGATGATCTAATGGCAGTAAATTACAAAAAGTGGAGTTGCGAGTACTTAATATTATATTAGCCCACCAGTACAGCTGAAAAAACTGCTGCCCAAGGAATCACTACTTCCACATCCAGATTCTCTATCCAAGTCACTCACAACGAAAAAACTTTGTATGTGAAAATAATTGTTTATGGAACTTTAATAATATAATATTTGAAATCCTCTACCCCAAAAACCCATAAAACGATACCCCACATCGGTAGTGGGGTGGAGGTGGTGATAGGGGGGTGGTAGTGGGGGGGGTGGATGAAGTAAAAAAATATTTTGAGGTTTCTGGTTCCTGAACATAAACTAAATTACATTTTTTTTTCATCCCCTTTAATAGGGAGGTGGGGGTGGTAATGGGGGTGGCTAATGCCAAAAATTTTTTTGAGACCTTAGCTTCTCTTGTATATACTAAATACTAATTTCATGGACTCTTACCTGCTTGATTTACCCATTTACCCCAAATTTACCCCAATTTACCCCCCAACCCTTCGACGGAACAAGATTAAAATATAACCTAGTTCTAGATCTCGTTAAAGTACATATGTGTACCAAATTTCAAGTCAATATCTTAAACGGTTCCAGAGTAAACGTGCGCACAAAAAAAAGTTACAGACAGACAGACCGACAGAAAATTTTTTTTCGCTCAAACTTAAAATCTTGACGTTTTATGACATTTTAAGCCTATTTGGAAAATAAAAATTTTTAAAATTTTTTTTGTCGTTACTATACTTCCACTGGACGTGGAAGTAATTACATCTACTGCAAAAAAAAAGTAGATCTGGCAACCCTGCACGAAGTAAGAGAGAAACACGCAGATCATTATAGGTTAGGATTATATCAGAGAAGATTGGGATAGAGAGCAATATCTCATTTACATTTTTCACAGCGCCATCTCGGATAGAGCGAAATACTCAAATACAAAAAGTACATTTTTGCGACATACCGGGTTAAATAAGAGTGGTATGTACTGGTTAAACCCCCACCATATTATTATATATTTGCAAACCGGTGTCGCGAAAATAGAGATAGTTACTTTAAATTATTTCTTACATATTCAAAAAGATGTTAGTTTACGAGCTTGACAGAAACAAGGACAGCGATACATACCGCTTCTAACCTACGTCGAGAGCTGGGTAAGTTGCGGTTAGTGTTTTGACATATCAAGAGTCACGTGAAACTGTACTCCCCTATTAAACCATTTCTCGCGAAAATGAAGCGTTAAGCTAATAATACATACCACAACTTACCCGGTATGTCGCAAAAATGTACTTAAAGATAGGCATCCCCTTTGTTCGAATCCACGCATGCATACTCTTTGAAAGCTTGTCAGCGAATTAATAAAGCGATCGTTGGCCGTTAATTAATGAGAGAGAATTTGGAAGTTTACAATTAAGTTCATGGAAAAAAAATTAAAATACTATGTACTTTTTTATTAATAGTGGAAGGAAAACTGCAGACACATAGATATTTACTTATTAACTATAATATTTGCGTTACAGTTTTAATACAAAATGTAAATTTCCATCTCTGTCATCCTTACTGAAAAATTTAAACTGGTGTTAAAGGTACTGTTCACTGCGAATCGGAATAAGTGCAAATGAATTCCGCTACTACCACCCTTACCTCAAAATTTAAACTAAAATCGATTTAAGCCTGGACTACTAGATTTCTTAAAAAATAATAAAATCAGAAAAAGGTGGCAGAATTAAAAGAAAATATTCATTATTTTACAAAATTCACATTTTGCTTTGCGCATGCATTTACCTTCAGAGTGCAAATCTCACATTAAGTGAGCATAAATACAATATATTACAGACATTTGCACCCAATTTATATTTAATTTTATGCCAAGAACATGCATTATGTACGTTTGCAAAAGATCAGATTCCTATAACATTAAAATATTTTTTTCTACGATTGTGTTGAAATTCAAATTTTCTAACTTCAAAATGAGTGCAATGTACTATTGCACTGTGAATTTAACCATACATCCTCGTTTCTCCTAAACTAGCCAATGGCAAAATATTCAGCTGCATGGATAATATCCTGGTCTTTTAATAAGGCAGTTTTCTTACAATATAAATCTACATTAAAAATCAAACTCTTACATTATCTAACAAGCAACAGTGAGAGATGTCACGATGCTGTCAGACGTACACCATAAAGCAATGAGGCTAATCAGAATATAATGCATAGATCACAAAACGTCTTTGCCAAGACAGCATGCATGACTACAAAAAAAAAAAAAAAAAATGTTCCGAATAGTAAGAAAATTAAAAACTCACAAATGATTAAATAAACATATATTTAAATAATTATAATTCACATAATAGTCCTCAGATTTTTAAAAACCTTTCTACCTCTCCAATATTATTGGATATATTCATAAAACTTTTTACTCTACAGGATTGCTTGTGAGTTTATTTCCTTGGTTTATTTTATAGCCGTACGGCCATACCTTTTTAATAGCCGGTTTCACAATCATTGGCTATCTTTTTGGTTCATTAACCTGAATCTCAAATTTGTATTGGTAAAGACATGTAGGTCTCACATTTATTTTATGATTATAGTAATAACCAATGGATAAGTTTAAGTTTTGAATGGTTGATATGATTTTCTGAAGTTTTTTACAGATAACTCCACACTCCACATATTTATTTTAAAAAGGAAGGAGGAACTATTGTAATTCAAAAATATTGTATATGATTGCGTTATCAGTTATATATTTGGAGTTTGTAAAAAAATAATTTTTCAATTTACAGAGGGTATTCTTCTCCAATGTATTAATCATGACGTATCATGCTATTAATTATATCTACACATTTTCGGCAATGGAAAACAAATATCCATGAAAACATATGTCAATTTTACTTCCGGAGGAGTATTATTAGTGTACTGTTTTAGATATATGTAGTAGCCCAAACAGAGAACATTTTATAGTGAAACCCACAAAAATTTGCAAACTGAATAATTGTTTTTTAATGAATTCGTGAAAGTGTATAGAATAATATCCTGAAAAGTTTACGTTTCGTTCGGTGCAAAATATAAAAAAAGTGAAATTTTTTTTTTTTTTATACATTTTTCAAAATTTTGAAACTAAGTCAGGGTAGGAAAAAATAAAAAATACAGGTGGACAGACCAGGTGTTTCTGAACAAAAAATATCCTAATAAAATTTATCGCTAAAGCCACGGTATTCCTGGAAAATAATAATGAAGTAACTTTATCACTCTACGCGACCAGTGCACGGTTAAATGCATACTATGGAACCTCTAAAAATTCTTAGCTGTTCTATCGAGTAAAATAAAGCTTTTTTCTTTTTCTGATTACACATTTTTAACATTTTTTTTAGTGAATAGGGGGATAAATAGTGAGTATGTAGGGAAAATATTAATTATAAATGCATACATAGACACCACACATGCCGCTGAATCGCTCGCATGAATTTTTATGTGCCTTTACTGTAGTGTATTTATTACAGGTACACCTATCCACATTTCAGCTATATCCAATGGATTCCTTATACATTTGTTAATGTATTGGAAAAGTTCTAGAGTTGATATTCAAAACAATCAAAGATATTTTTATAGGATAAGATTGTGAAAATCTCAATTTCTTATCATGATCTGATTGGTCATATTTTCGAAAAAATGGATACAAGTAAACGATTTTGTGTTTGAACGTTCGAAAAGTATACATTTTTTCTGAAATAGTGCTTTCCAATGGGTCAATTTATCGACAAGTTACAGCCTTTAACATATATAATTATCGAGCAACTTTAGCTCCATTAACAATTAACATCTCCTTCGGAGATGGCTTTCTTTAATCTTTCAGTTTCTTCCTTTCCATCACTTTTCTCATCATTGCAATTTTTTTTAAATTTATCCTCTAATTGCTGGATTGTTTGCTTATCACATGTCACTTTCTTTAATCTCTCTTTTTCCCCTTTTACACGATTTTGCTTCTCCAGTCTCCTCGCCTTTCTTCTTCTTCTTTTTGTTTTCTCTGATTTTCTAAATAGGTTTGGTAGCTTTTGTAGGAAACTTTGGCCTTATATATGAGAACTTGCAGCACAACAAACAGGTGTGGTTTGATAGTTGTATCTAGCTAGACCATCACATATGTTAAGCCCTGCATTTAAAGTGCGCAGTGATAATGATGATTTGTCAGGTTTGAGGATATTGTTTGAAGCAGAGAAGCCCCTCTCTACTTCAGCACTACCGTGACTGAGTGAAAGGCATGCCTTAATGACTTTTGCAATATTACCATATTTAAGGTTTGTATCACTTTGAACTTTAAAAACTTCTCACCAAAAATATTCCACGTCACTTTGTTCATGCGAAAAAGTTTTCATTTTATCAAATATTTACTGCTCGCTTTTAAGCAGACACCACTCATCCCCAATTCTCCTGGATCTACCTTAAATGGAAGTTTTTCGCTCACCTCAATAATATGCATTGAAAACATATCCTGTATTTTTCGATGGAACACGAACGCAAAATAATGACAATAATAACTGTTTAAAATAAAAAATGACTGCCGAATAAAATAATGACTTTAATGACTTTGTTGGAAGCCTTGCATTGTATCCAAAAAGGAAAAAACATGTCCTTAATAATTTTAAAAGCGCTATTCAATGATACCAAATGCGACCCCCACCCCCACCCCTTGGGGTGGGGCAACTTTAAATCTTAAATGGATACCCCCATTTTTTATTGCAGAATCGGATCTACGGCAAAAATTATGTCAAGTTTGTCTGAAGTACAAGTTCATTTTCTTGAAAAAGCCATTTAATGATGTTAAATTTAATACCCCCCCACCACCATCGTGGGGGGGGGAAAGTGATGGGCAATTTTCAAATGCTAAATGGAAACCTCATTTTTTATTATTCGTGAAAAATGTTTAATTTTTAAGAAACATTTTTTTTCGCCAAAACGATTTTTTTTTTTTGAATGAAATTGAATTATTTGTTCACCAGACTCTGCCTCGCCAATAAAAAATATGAGGTTCCGTTTAAGATTTTAAGGTTGCGCATCACTTCCCCCTCATGGTGGTGGTGGTGGAGGGGGAAGGGGAGGTTATTAAATTTAACACCATTGAATGGCTCTTTCAAGAAAATTAACTCGTACTTTATTGTTTTTCATTCTTCCGTAGAATTTTTCAGAAATTACGAATAGAAATATTTTTGCGATTACAGCGCCATCTGTCACGAATCGAAAAAAACGTTTCAGACAAATTTGACGTAATTTTTGCCATTGGAATCTGATTCTGCAATTTAAGATTTTAAAGTTGCCCCCCGCCCCACTCCAAGGGGGTGGTGATGGGGAGTCGCGTTTGGTATCACTGGATAGCCCTTTTAAAATTACTAAGGACGTTTTTTCTTTTTTGGATCCAATGTGTATATAAATATATTTTTCCCATCGATCCTTTGCTTGTATTGTTTAAAACAAAAAAGCATCAGAAAGCTACAATTTCCATCTTTTAAATGAACCAACACTCGTGTGGATTGAACAAATTCTGATTTAGTGACATGTAATTCAGTGCTTCGATTTCACAGTCATGCGTATTCAAGCGCGTGCACGCATGGATCTCGCTCCGAGTTATAACGTTATACTTGACTTTTTTTCTCCGGGAAAACCGTGGCTCTAACGATAAATTTTGTTCGAACATTATTTGTTCATAAATACGTGATCTATCCATCTTTATTTTTTATTTTTTTCTAGCTTGATTTAATTTCAAAATTTTGAAAAAATGGATGAAAACAATTTTTTTTTCACTTTTTTTTATATTCTGCATCCGAGCGAAATGTAAGCTTTTCAGGATATTATTCAATACACTTTCACGAACTCATTAGAAAAAAAATTATTCAGTTTACAAATTTTTGTGGGTAAATACCTTCATCGACTGGGCTATAGCTATATTTAAAACGGTTTAATAAAACCTTGTTTTAATTCGTTTTATTTAAATATATAGTTTCATATTTTAGATATATTAAAGAACATGAAAAGAATGTATAAATGTTTAATTCAACTAATTATAAAGATATATTTACGTAGCGTGATTGTTTTGCTTACGGTTATTAGATATTTAGGTAAAATTGCAAAATATCCATGTTTCAAACTGAAAAACATCCCACTTAAAATTTGTTGTATTTCTAATGCTTTTGAAGCCTAAATTTAACAAAAATTTGTATTTTTTTTTAATTGTTAAACACTTTTAGTTAACCACGATTGGTTTACTTGATCTACTGGTTTCCTTAACCACGACCTTCAAATTAACCAGATTTTGTGAAACATATTTTTATAGTAAACCTGTGGTCAAATTCTAACCATAATAGTTAATCAACAATTGTGAAACTAGCTGTAAGAGTTATTTTATTGAGAATTTTTAAAGCTCCCTTGGATTTTAACCATCAGTTTTCTAAGTTGTCTAGCCTTTTAAAATTATTGTCTTAATTTCCATAAAAAAATCATGCTCGTCTATAATCACATTTGAAAAGAAACCTACCACCACCTACAGACACTTAATCGTTCATGTATAAATATAATAACTTGTGGTAGCAACAATCACAAAATGTTGAAATCGAGGTTGAAAATTTACTGTGAAAACTACTGAAAATAAATTATATCAAATTAGTCATTTTTATTATAGTTCTGTTTTGCTAATTCTGGATTAAATTGTGAATTATATTTTGGTATAAAATAGTTTTTCGTAGATTTCTTCTCGTCATCCCCTCGCAACTTGGCTAATAGTTCTTCAGTTTTTCGTCGTTCTTCCTTCTCTCGCTTTAGTCGTTCAATTCTAAGTCCCTCCAGTTTTCGCCTTTTTTCGATTTGTGCAGCTTCTGCTTCTGAGTCTTCATCAACGGTAGTTTCAGAATCAGGACTTTTTCTTTTCTTTGATTTATGTTTATGCTCTTTTACCATACGTTTGTTTATTTTGTGTTTATATTTGCTGGCTATATCATCACTGCTACTACTATCACTCCTTTTTCTTTTTCTACTTGGCAAAGGGCTTCTTCTTTTTAATAACGGTGTATATAATTTTAGCTTATCCTTCATTTTGTTTGTTTCATGAATAGTTTTACCAATTGATGTATACTTTTTTATAATTCCAAGAGGATCTTCTCGAATTTTACTTTTCATGTTTATTTCACCTTTTGTAATTGCACGATCTGGAGCAATATCATACCAACTCTTTTTACCTAAAGCTTCATTGGTATCTTGACCCAGGTAAGTTAAATAACCAATTTGTTTTTCATATTTCTCTTGTTCCTCTTTCTTCTCTTTATCGTGTTCTTTGTTAAATTGTTTTAATTCGGCTGTTCCTTCTTCCAACTCTTGGAAGAAATTTATGTGGCCACTATTTGCCCCTGCCTCAACTTCTGTCGAAGAATTTAAAGAAACAAACTCTTTATTTGGTTCGTTTGTGCGAGATTTTTGTAGCAAAAGTTTTCTTCTAGCCTCTCGTTCCTAGAATACAAAACTATTATGAAATTATGAGATGTCTACTAATATTTCAATTTATGATTACAAACCGCTAATTTAATTCTGTCTTGTTTTGATTTTTCTTCCTCAGCAGCTTTAGCTTCATCTCTCCGAACTCTTGCGATATTATCTTTAGTACGAACATGCCACCTGAAACGAGTTTCCTTAAAAATATATATACGTATTTTAAATATTGCATACCTTTTTTTTGGTAAAATATTCATCTTAGATTATTTAAATCTATCAGTTTGACGTTTACATTAAATAACCCTTAAAATAAAAATGTACATTTGCATTGACATACTACACAATGGACTGCGCGTTCCTTATGTTAGAATGCAAGTGGAATGTTGTCAACATAATAGAGTCATTTTAGGCAACCCACATTACGCATTAAGGGCAAAAAGCTGCGCAATTCTATTAGAAACACAAGGTGTTATTAAAGAGAATACTACAAATTGTTACAAATACGATTTTTGACTGGTTTTTAATTGAAAACAATATTAGTTATAATTGTTTATCACAAATATAAAAGAAATACAACAATTGTTCAAATTACAAAAAATTAAGTACATTTAAAAATAAAATAAAGATACCTACTAATTCCAAATTGTAATTTTAAATTTATGGCATATTTTGTAGTTAGTCCCTGAAATTAAACATAAATAAGTTATTTGTGAGGGTTGTGTGAATAATAAACATTACCCTTAATGCCCTTAATCTGTATTGCTGGTTGCCTAACATGCTGACAACACAATTTTTTGGGACGCGCAGTCTATTTATAGTAGGTCGATGTACATTTGTCATTTTTGTCAACATAACCCTTCGAGCATATATGGGAGAAAAGAGAAGCCTTTTCGATTTTTCAACAACACTAATATTTGTTCTTAACACATGTCTGCAAGGGACGCGAGAGGAGTAGTAAACACCCAACGAGGTCTAAAGTATAGAGGGGCAATCCCAATTCAGTATACATACGGTTTGTTTGGCCATAGAATAAACGCTGGAGGGACGCAGTGGGGGGTCATTTGTTGGCCCTAGTTGCCATGATTTGCAGTGGAGTACTGCTTTGAGGGATATAATTAATGAATGAATATTGTTTTTTATCACTGTTCTATTATTAGTTAAGCTCAAATCTATTAATCAAATTGCTGTAGAAGTAGTAATAAATTATATCATATTTAAAAACGGAATAAATGCTGTTCTATACATTTTTAAAATATTCGCAAATTCCATAACGTTAAGTTGAAGTGACGCCCATGCGGACTAGTTGCTTGAATATGTTCTGGCCATGTGCCACGCCTACTTTTCCAGTCTCTCCTTATTATGTCGCTGTAAACACCCACAAAATACAATAGGTTTGTTCCAACCACAGCACCGAACCAGTTTGGGAATCGTCCAGTACATGCGCAAAGTGAATTTAGAGCTCTAAATTCACGTTGCGCATGTACTGGACGATTCCAAAACTGGATCGGTGCTGTGGTTGGAACAAACCTAATAGAACTCGAAAGTAAACAATACGCAAATGAAACTAAACGCCATATTATGTAGAAAGCATCGCCTACGGAACACGTCATTATTTTCTGCCAGCCAAGAGAATTGGGGATTAATAATTTGCTTGTTCACAGTTGTGAATCGAACAAATAACAAGCTATTATCCCCTATATGCTCGAAGACAGAGGGTGAGTTCACATAACTGCGAAATTGTGGATTTATTTCTGCGGAATTAATGTGATTGGTGGAAATTATTCAAAATGAATAATTTCCACCAATCACATTAATTCCGCAGAGAAAAATCCGCAATTATGTAAACTCGCCCATATCCAACCAACCAGTGTTGCCAGCATTCCAATATTTTTCGGGCTACTTTAAAGAACGGGCTAATATTAAAAAATCAAACATAACTAGAAGTACAAAACTTTATAAACCCAGTCTAGAACAGTAGAACGGGCTCCAGGAATAACCCAAAATTTTTATAAAGAGCGGGAGGGAGGCGCTGCGACGAATTTTTTTTATTTGCGGGGGGGACCCACTGCAGCGATCGTAAAAACGGATTAAAAGTGCTAAACAGTAAAAGTTGCAAAAAGGGGCTGGCTAGAAATGCTCGAACGGGCTGACGCTGGCAACACTGCCAGCAACGTAGATAGATTTAGAAATGTGGGCCACTTTCCTCCAAGGACTGTTAACTACAGTGTAGTTAACAGTCCTTGACTTTCCTCTAGGTATGTGATCTTCGACCATATATACATATAGACTAGAGATGTGTTGCTATTTAACAACCTGTTATTTTATAACTGTTATTTGTAAATAACATTAACAGACTGTTATTTCTGTTCGAAAATAACAGATAAGCAGCTGCGGCAGCAGCACGATGTATAAAATAACGTCTCTGAAATAACATTTGCAAACTGCGCGCTGCGGTATGCGCATGCCAGTACTTCTCAGCGATCTGTTATTTTTAGACTGTTATTTTAAACTGTTATTTCAAAACAGCAGTAGCAGTCTAAACTGTTACTAAAAAATAACTGCTTTTACCCATCACTAATATAGACCTAGCTTGTTTACATATAATGATGATGGAATGAATAGCGGTGGGGAAAGGAGGGTAGAACTTAATGCAAGTTTGCCATGTCACTCCATTAGTCATGTTATTAAGGAAATATCCCAGTACTTAGGATAGGATATTGCGTTTTTAAAACCACCCTAATGTAATTATTACTAATAACACATATGTGTTCTAGCCTATTATCTTCAAAATGTAATGATTTAGATAACCTTATCTACGAATTAGATATTTTTTTACACACTTTTTTTATTTATCTGCAAATTTTATTAAGTGTTGGCAACTGTGCAATACTGGACACATACTGTCAAAAGTGTCAAATATTAATTGTCGTCGCTATATTTAATTCTTGTTGATTTGTGCTCTTTTCTTGTATATTCGAACTGTTAATTAGAATTTTCTGTTAGTTTGAGAATTATTAGTGTTCATCATGGTAAATAAATGCATTGTATGCAAAAAATATTGGGGTAAAGGATGTGGTCGCTCATTTCACAAGTACGTAAACAGAAGTCATAGGCGTGGAAAGGGGACAGTAAATCACTTGAGGCCATTCATTAAACGTAACTTGTTTATTTTTTACAATGATTAGGTATTTCATGAAATCTATGTATTCTACTAAAACTTATTTAGACTCCATTTATTGTTTATATTGTTTATCTATTTTATCATGAAATATATAAATTTTTTACATTTATTTTCTTCACCAGTCTGCCATCCTTTTAAGGTATTGATAACCAGTGTAGGCAATGAAACAAACATGCATATTTTTTTTTTATAAAAGCATAAATAGTAACATTTATTACAAATATTTCTGTAAAATAATCTATAATTTTGTAAAAGCCTAATGGTAAATTTATTAGTTCCATTTAACAGTTTAAAAAATTCACAATTCTCATTATGAAATTCATTTTTCAATGAATTATATACACGTTTTTATTACTTCCACATCCAGTGGACGTATAGTAACGACAAAAATTAAAAAAAAAATGTATTGTACAAATAGGCTTAGAATGTAATGAAACGTCGAGATTTTAAGTCTGAGCATAAAGAAAAATTTCTGTCTGTCTGTCGGTCTGTCTATAAGTTTTTTGTGCGCACGATTACTCTGGAACCACTTAAAATATTGACTTGAAATTTGGTAGACGTATGTATTTTAACGAGATCTGGAACTATATAAGATGGAAATATAATCATTTTCATCTTATTCCATTGAAGAGTTGGGGGTTAAATTGGGGTAAATAGGTAAATCAAGCAGGTAAGAGTCCAAAATTAGTATTTAGTGTATAGAAGAGAAGCTAATGTCTCAAAAAAATTCTTGGCATTGGCAACCCCCATTACTACCCCTACCTCATTATAAAAAAGGGGATGAAAAAAAATTGTGTAGTGTAGTGTAGTTATTGTGTAGTATGTGCACAAGAGCCAAAGACCTCAAAATATTTTTTTTTACTTCATCCATCCCCACTACCACCCCCACCCCATTACCGATGTGGGATATCGTTTTCTGGGTTTGTGTGGTAGACGATTTCAAATATTTTGTTATTAAATTTCCATTATTAAAGTTCCAAAAATTATTTCCACATACAAAATTTTTTCGTTATGAGAGACTTGCGGGTAGTAGATCTGGATGTGGAAGCAGTGATTTCTGGGACAGTGTTTTTTTTAATAAATATCCGATTTTGATATTTTTAATGTGTATTGATTTTTCAATAAATTACAAAAGTAGGTCCCCTAGTAACTGATACGCCCATGGAAAGGATTCTACCCTCCTTTCCCCAACCCCCCTAATGCTGCATTCAAACAGTTGTCTATGTAGAACAAAGAAATGATAGGTCTATGTATAATATGGTCGAAGTATGTGATGTGGGCGTGACTCTTTTCTAACAAATCCGACCTTGTAAGCAACTATAGAAAACATGGGCGTCACTTTAATATCTTTTTGCTGCTAATTAAAAAATATAATATATCAAACCGCTCAATTAATGATAGAATATGAATGAAAATCAGTATTTATTCATTAATTGTGTCCCTAAAAATAGTACCCTACTGTAACTAGACAACAAGGTTTCACCACGAACAATAATTATTATAGGATCAAACAAACTGTTCATAAATGAACTGGAATTGTCCGTCTAGGCCAAAACATAAAGAAAGAAATGTTCTTAGAAGAAGAATAAGAAATAGGTACAGAATCATAACCTAATCAAACATTTTGCGCTAAATTTATTTAACTAGAAATTTGTTTTGTTGTGAATGCATGTAGTATTTTAATTTATAATAATAATGGAAGAACAAAGTAAGTAAATCAAACGATAGAAGCCAGTTTTATGTTAAAATATTATTTTAAGGGTTACTTAAACGTAAAAAGAAAGCTGCAAATGAAAATAATTCAACATTACTACTAGCGGCTTGTACTGATTTAGCCGACATATATGTAAAAGAAGGACGGCATAATTTGGCTATTGAAGAATATAATGTGTTAGCTAAAATTTATAAGTCTGAGAATAAATTGATTGAATATGCTAAAGCTTGTAGGGGCATTGGAGAAGCGTACATGGGGTTACACGATTTTGAAAAGGCTTTGGAATATCAAACAACTTATTTAAGTAATTTTATAGAACTTATAGAAAATATATTTACTAATCTGTTTATGTTTAGATGTTGCGAATGAAAAGAAAGATAAACTGGAGCAGCAGAGAGCATTAGCTACTATTGGTCATACTTATCTAACATGGTATTTGGAAACTCAGGCAGATCCTGATAAAAGGCTAAATGCAGCTTATAAGTATTTTATGAAGAGTTTGATGATTGCTGAGAAGTAAGGCATAAAGTACTTTTTTACCTGTGTAAATGTTTGTTTGTTTGTTTTGCAGTTTGAGTGAAATAAATAAACTAGAAAGAGTTGACATGTTGGCGAGATTATTTTCAAATTTGGGATTAGTCAAAGAATGTTTAGGAGATTACAACAATGCATTGGAATTACTTGATCGATCAATAACAATATGTAAACAGCATGATATTTACGAACAATTAAGCAGAGGTTATATCTCTATTGCTTCCTTGTATGAAAAGAGAGAAGAATACAACAATGCTATCCGTCACTATAACCTTGCTATTGAATCTGCAAGTAAGATTATTCTTTAATTTTTACTATCTTGAATAATTTTTTTTTTTTGTAGAAAAACTTAAAGACAAAGTAGACCTAATGTGTGCAACACTTATGGCAAAATCCGAGGCGTTGATAAAATTAGCTGACTTTCACAGTGCTAAGCAAATTTTACTTAAGGCATATAAACTAAAAACACCCAACATACATGAGAGAAATGTAATAGAGCGCAACCTTAGAATTGGTAAGTGAATAACAGAATAGTCACTAATAGTATACAGGGTGATTCTTTTAAGGCGGCCATTAGAATATTTCCCACTTGCAGATGAGATAGAGATTTGAAAAACATGTAACACACCCTATACCTAAACCGAGCAGTTTCGGAGATACATGACATTTTATAAAAAATTTGACAGGTGCAATGGTTTGCAAAAACCGTTATAACTTTCTTCGTGTAGGAGATCCTTATTTGCTCTTTGGTATGTAGAAAGAACACAAGATGGGCTACTCTTTACAAAAAAAATAGATTCCAAAATAGTATACCAAGTGTTTTATTTTTCTCGTTACATTTTGTCAAATTCAAACCTCAAAAACTTTTTTATTTCAAATGGAACACCCTGTATTTTTTTACATCAAATTATGTTAAATTAAATTCCCTTTTTTCTAGTATAAGCATTGTAAGGGTTAAAGTTGCAACTTTTCGAAATATTGGCGATTTTCTTAAATATCCAAGAATTTTTAGTAAAAATTGCCATCAACTTACCCATGATTAGAAACAATCATTAATGTCAGTCATTCTCTTTTGTTAAAAAATGCCAGCACGTTTTAATTACACCCACGAGGACTTTTAGATTTGTTTATTATTTATGGAGAATGTGATAAAGTAATAATACCAAGAACATGTAACACATTTGCTAATCTATACCCACTTTATTGTTTCAATTGTTTCATAGGCTTCTACGTTTTTTTGGATAAATTATAATATTCAACAAAAACTTGTGAAAAATTCAAAGTACATGTGTTAGATATAGGACATGCTGATATAAGTCCACCTCAAATTTAATTCTACATCGATTGCCAAAAAAAAATTTAGCACGTGCCATTTGACAGAGCCAAATATTCTAAAATTATCCAATATGCGGTTTACAGTGGATGGTGGACGGTTTCTGTTCTTGTGGGTATCGAGTAGCAAATGTGTTACATGTTCTTGGTATTACTTTATCACATTCTCCATAAATAATAAACAAACCTAAAAGTCTTTGTGGGTATAATTTAAACGTGTTGGTGTTTTTTCACATAAAATAATGACTGACATTAATGATTGTTTCTAATCATCGGTAAGTTGATGGCAATTTTTATTAAACATTTTTGGACATTTAGGAAAATCGCCAATATTTCGAAAAGTTGTAACTTTAACCCCTACAATGCTTATACTAGTAAGAAGGGAATTTAATTTAACATAATTTGATGTAAAAAAATACAGGGTGTTCCGTTTGAAATAAAAAAGTTTTTGAGGTTTGAATTTGACAAAATGTAACGTGAAAAATAAAACACTTGGTATACTATTTTAGAATCTATTTTTTTGTAAAGAGTAGCTCATCTTGTGTTCTTTCTACGTACCAAAGAGCAAATAAGGATCTCCTACACGAAGAAAGTTATAACGGTTCTTGCAAACCGTTGCACCTGTCAAATTTTTTATAAAATTTCAAATATCTCCGGAACTGCTCGGTTTAGGTATAGGGTGTGTGAAATGTTTTGAGTTAGAATTTTATGATCATTTCGAAAAGTCGAAAATATATAGGGTGTTCCATTTAAAATAAGCAAGTTGGTATAGACTTCCAGTATTTCCGGAAGTGCTGCCACCTTGAAATTATTATTTTCGGACCCGCAATGGTTGACTATGGTAGGGTACCAAATCTCAAATCTCTATCTCATCTGCAAGTGGGAAATATTCTAATGGCCGCCTTAAAAGAATCACCCTGTATTGTTTTATTAGGAGTAACAGTGATACTTTTGTGACGAGTCTGTAGGTTTGCTGGACGAACGAAGTGAGTCCTACAATGAGCAAGATGCATGAATTTTAAAAATGCTTTGATTTATTATTTTTTCATTATACATATTATATAAGCCGAGTATATAATAAAAAGAAACTGTAAAAAAAGTTATTTTGTAAAAAAAAATCACTTTAAAATTCAAATTTTATCGGAACAAAACCACGTGATTATAAACGTTACTGACGTCATCTGGCCATAACGTTTTAGTTTGATCCATAGACCGCAGATTTCTAATTCCCCGGTGGAGCGGACCAGTAAGTAATAACATATGATTGGCTAATTTGAAAAACATAGCCAATTAGCTTCGTATTTTATACACGGCGGTAAATTTAGAAAAGTGCGGAGACAAATGACAAGTTTGATAGCTTTGACAGTTTACATCTGCTAGTGCTGAAATATTAAATTGTGTGTTAACTAAATGTTAAATTGCAGTCTGCTGACCTTTAAATCTCGACTTCTTTATTTTTGTAAAAATCATTAGTGTATTAATTAGTGGTAAAAATGACGAACAGCGACTTTGTGCAAGCTCAAAGAGACAATTTGGCGAAAATCGAGGTGTTTATGATGAGCACTTTTTTGCTAATAATACCGATTATATCAGTGCAGAAATTAGAGATGGAAAATTGATTGAGCTACCGGCACGGTAGCTCACACTATCAAGAATATTTCACATAGATTAAATATCTGTTGAAAATAATATTAATAAACATTGCCAATGCTAAATGCCCGATGACGTCACAAGCAAATGGCGGGAAACTTGCTTCGTTTGAACGTATCCAAATTCTCAGCGAAACTAAATTATTTTTTATCCTTTAATTCCGATAAAAAAAATACATAAAAAACGTTTTTTAGAGATCTATTATTCTGTGATGTCAAAAAAATTTATGCATCTTGCTCATTACAGACAAGTCACAACAAGTGGCTTTTACTCGAAATAAAACATGCTATTTTTTCTTCAAATGTCGATTAGCTATAAAAAAAGATAAAAAATCTCGAATTTCGCCACCAAAAACGCATTGTGTTAATATTGCATGGCCGGCGTATTAAATAAAATACGTGTTGCTATGGATTTTACTTTTTCTGTCGCTCACAGCCGTCGAAAAAGTCAAACTTTAATGTCATGAAATGAGTTAAGAAATGTCATGTTTTTCTGACGTTTGAAGAATAAAATTATTTTGAATATAGTCATATTAACAATTCGGCTGCTCCATGCCAAAACCCAGTATGTGAATAAATAATAATTCGTCATAAAAGCGATTTTAGTGTTTCTGCTTTGCCTTTAAAAAGTATTTAATATATGTCAAATATATTTTGGGTAATGAATATAGTTGATTATACGATTTTTTCCCCATAATTATAATTTATTAATTTTAAGCTTTAACTTTTGATTTGACACATACTTGGTTGTGACGTAGAGAGTGTAAGTATTTTGTTATTGCAAAACACAGTATCTGCAACAATAAATGAACTGCGATAGTGAAATAAATTAAAATATTTCACAAAAAAATTCTTTAAATAACAAAACGCAGTAAATATATGTCTTTATTTACTTAGTTAAAAACACAGTAGAAATATTTTTTATTTATTTAGTTGTCAATAAAAAAATACTAAGTACTATTTTCCACATTGTCAACGTCATAGTTTTCGACTAAGTCTGGAACAGTATCGCTTTCTGTAAGGTTTCTAAAAAAATTCAACCTATTTTTAGGCATAAATGCCCTAGAACTTTAATTATTTCTTCATTTTTGTACTTCAGTACTCCACGTTTCGATAAAAATTCAGGCATATTTTCAAAGTTGGATTTCTTCTGTAAAAAAATCTAGTAAGGTATATTCCGTCTGGCCAAAATCAGTTTTGTATTCCAAGCATCTGGTTGGTTTCTTGAATCGTACCTCAACCACACGACTTAGCAAAAAACCATTTAAAAAGTCCTCCTTGCTATTTTTTAGGACTTGCCTCTTTTTTTCTGCATTTATGAAAAACAGCTACATCCAGAACTCAAATGCCATTTCCTGAAGAGCTTACTGCCTCCTAAAGATTGTTGTAATCATATATATTACGAATCTGTGCTATTCTCTTCTCGATGTTTCCGTGAATGCCATCGGCACTCATATGAGTGTGTGTCCCTTGGTTAGATAAAGTAAAGTTAGATAATCTGGCCCACTTTCTTGATTTACTAAATAAATCAGATGTGTACAAAATCCAATTTTTATTTTGCCCCGTAGAATTATCTGTCCAAATAATAAACTCTTTTACGTCTCGTTCTTCCTGGAAAACTCTGAAAATATCATCGACAATATTGTGGGCCTCACGTTCTGCTACACCTTCGTGCCACATGGAGCAATAATTCTTGAACGGAGACTTCGGCCTTAACACCTACATCAACTAACATGATACGATCTTGTAGATACTGTGTATTATCGCCAAATATTTTAAAATCTCATTACTCCCAATCTGGTACATGCTGTGTTTTGATATAGAATAAAGCACATGCTTTGTTTTGGACTAGGAAAAAGGTACGAATGGTGTAGATACTGTGTTTTCAACACGTCATATCTCCTAAACCAGTGAAGGAAATGATAAATAGACCAGCTCTAAAGATGCGCCCAAACACAGTATGTACCTATATGTATAAAACTCATTTTTGAAAAAATTGTCAGATACTGTGTTTTGGCATGGAGCAGCCGTACTGCTGATATTCACGAAAAAATGATATGCTAAAAATTTCTAAGAAATGAAATTTTCATTTATAATCTTAGATTTTTTGGAAATCAAACTTTTGAGTGAAAATTATGGTGTTGATAATAGGACACCGAGAATACGGAATTTAGAACATAAACATAATTACTTAACTAAATGTCATTTTATGTTGGAGAACATTAAACTATTTCATCAATTTGATTGCAATGTAAATACATATAATACGATGTGACAGTTTTTAGTGTTGTTTCTGTTAGCTATTAATAATAATAATAATAATAATAATAATAATAATTTTATTCACCAGAAGATTACTACAATTGGCACAGCTAGAGCCATACAACTGTTTTGGCAAGTCAAAAAAAGGACATAGAATTAAAGAAATAATAAAAAACATTACAATGTAAATGTGTACAAGTACAATTTTAGTATATTATAATTTATAACATGGACAATTAAAATAAATGCAAAGAACATGAAGATAATGCATTTATTTCCATTCGCCCGTCCAATCAAGAAATTCCTTGATCGCATAAAAGCTATGGGTGATGAGGAAGTCTCTGGTTTTTCCTTTTAAGGCCCCTTTGCTGAGTCTCTTCCATTCCATGGGAATTTTATTGTATAGTTTTACTGGTAGTGATTCCCCCCCGGTGGCTGTTCGGCACAGATTCACCCCGGGCAACCTCAACTGATTTTTACCCCTAGTATTATGTTCATGCATATCAGAGCCCCTTACAAAAAGATCTTTATTTTTATGAACCCACAAAATAGATTCTAAAATATATGTACAAGGTACTGTTAAGATTTTCAAACTTTTAAATAAAGGACGAGCATGTTGGTCAATCGCTGTTCCACACATTGTCCTAATTAATTTCTTTTGAGCAATTAAAACATCGGTAGCGGCCACGCTAGCTCCCCAAACTAAGACACCGTAAGCGAGGTGACAGTGGGCAATCCCGAAGTAGGCTTTCTTTAATATCTCCATGGATACAACCTCCCTTAAACGCCCTAATACAAACCGGGCTCTAGATAATTTAGTAATAATTGTAAAAACATGATTGCGCCAATTTAGTTTGGAGTCTAAATGAAAGCCAAGAAGTTTCACATTAACATTTTCCGTAGAGGTGACTTCCCTTCTACCGACCCACGCCATTTTATTAGTTTTGCTATGATTCAAGGCAAGCCGGTTAGCATTGAACCAGTTCTCCGCCTCCGACAGTGCATCCCCAGACATCCCTTCCAGATCTACGCCTCTCCCACCCCTACACAGTAGAGTAGTATCATCTGCATAGAGGAAGGCCTCGCTCTTCTGAAGGTAGTCTGGCAGATCGTTCATGTAGATGATAAAAAGTAGTGGCCCAAGTACAGAACCCTGGGGCACCCCATGCCGAACCACGTTTCAATAAGAATTCAAAATTTGCATCAAAAAGTATTTTATTGTGTTAGCTGTAAGTATTATCGGGTAAAACGGCTGTTATCTAGGGGGTTGCTATAAAAACAAGCCATTTCATTGCTTGTTAGTTTATGAAGTAAATTGTCATTATTATACTAGTACAATAATATGGCTATATTAATATGACATATATTAGTTCACCTAAATTAGAATTTTTAGTAGAAATAATTTATAAAGAGTTTATATTTCGAATATAAATTCTCAATAAGGGTAGGAATAAAAATCCAAAGAGGATTGGTGAAAACAAGGGATGTTTTGCGAAAAACTACCCCTAGCGGTGACTTCATGCTAGTTCTACTAACCGCCGTTCGCACGAAAAAAGTATAGGAAAGAAAGTGTTTGTCATGAATTCTATACAAAAATCCCTTTATTGACCGTTCACGGAATCCTCACCCAACTTTTGCAAATGATGTTCAAAGTTAAGGGTAGTTTGGAGTGTGCAGCCAAAATATAGTTAAACCTGGTTTTCCACAATGAATATCTCCATAATGACTGATTTTACAGGAAAAACTTTAAGAACGAACTTATGGAGTGTAATTTTCTCTATATCGTGCACCAAATTTAATCTTGGCGAGGAGAAAATAAGGAGCCCATACAATGGGATAAGTAACCCTAATCAACTCCCTTTTGTGTGTAATATTATTATTGGCACAGTAAAACTTATTTGATTTGATTGTATTTGATATGATTTAGAACCATAATATAATTATTATAACTACTCAGTAATTATATATGTTCCTACAGCAATTCTTTAATTTAATAACAATAAGTATTATGTAATTTTGTTCGCAATTCTTAAACGATAAAATATTAATCATCGAACCATGTTAAATATATAAAATAAGAAGAGTTCATTATTGTTTTTGCTGTGATAAGATAAAAACATTTAAGCTGCAAATTTTCCGTTACTTTCTATTTTGTGTTGGTCTTGAGACAGCCCTGGGGGATTCCACTTACTTTATAATATATACGCAAATAATTAAATTCTTCATATGAAACAAATGCTTTTGTGACAAGAAATAAAAAGCTATTTGTAAATAAATTTATTTATTGCAAACTTATCATTTCTTGAAACAAAACCATTTTGTTTCATATGAAGAATTTATTTATCGGCGTATATGTAAATATTATATTCTTGATTCAAAAACATTATTTGTTCCATGTAGAACGCTCTTCTTGTCTTTACAATTAATTATTTTTTATTTATTTGCTTTCAGCATGATTAGAGAATATTATTTAGGTCTTGTGTTTTGTTCAGTTTGCAAATATCTTAGTAATGTTTTTATTTCAGTGGCAACAATGTGTTACACTGAAGATAAACTCGTGGTAACATGTGATAACCAAAAGGAACTGAAGAAGCTGTATGAAAAGATGGGCGATGGGGCTTGTGACCTTAAAAATTACTCGAAAGCCATTGAATACTACAAATTAATGTTGGAGTGTGCCGAAAAGAGCGGTGTGAGTGGTCGTGATTTGGCATCCTGTTATTACAGTTTGGCAGAAACGTATAAAGATAATAGTCAGTTCGTTGAAGCCGTCGAATATTTTGAGAAGGAATATGCATTATGTACCGATTTAAAAGACAATCTCAATACCTTAAGTAAAATTGCAGACACAAAAGAAGCAGCAGGGGCTCCAGTGAGGGAAGTAAAAGCTGTTTATGAAAGAGCATTTGCCAATTGTCGTACTAATTCGAATTTAAAAGAGGAGAGGCGTATGGTGTCTAGGTAATTTATTCTTATTTGACATTTAAGTATTTGTTTTTCAATGTGTTTAAAAATTTAAAAAAATTAATTTTCTATATTTCTATAAAGCACAATAGGGTCATCCCACACATCTAATAGAGGTATTCTAATGCATGTGGTGATTAGCTACAAAGCCTTAGGTTATCGTCTATTAGTATTTTATTTTAATGCTGAATATAGTCTCATTTTCAAAAATCGTTCATGAGACGGCTCTATGTTAAACCCCCCATTCGCAAGAAAACATGCTCGTCAATATGCCTGTCAACATAGGTTGTGGAGGTCTCTGAGAGCCCCCTCTGGCCAGAGCGTCTGCCTGCTCGTTACCCTCGATGTTGCTGTGTCCAGGCACCCACTTGGATGAGCCAAGTTCACAGAGTGCCTGTTTACAGTTATGAACCAGTATTGACTTGGTCCGGACTGATGCAAGGGCCTTGAGGGCCGCTTGACTATCGCTACATATATATATGTGCTTGTTGGATATTCTCCTGTGCGCAGACCCAGATAGCAAAGATCTCGGTCTGGAATACCGTGGCGAATTTGCCCAGGGCATAAGAAAGTTCAGCTCTGGGCTTTTCACCATATATCCCCGCTCCAGCACTTTCTTCAAACCTCGATCGTTTGTAAACCAGACGATATCGGCAGGCTTGAGTATGTCCTCGAGTGGGTTCCAGTCTTCCCTTTCGGGGATGACAACCTCAAAGGGTTCCGAGAAGGAGAATGAAAGCACCATATCATTACTCCTGGCCTCTAGAAGTGAGTGAGTCCCTATCACGTCAGAAAGGACCCTCGTGTGCCCTAATTGCTCTCCTCCGGTTTTCCACTGACCACCGCACCTCAGCCTGTAGGCCGTTTTCCGAGCCTCGGCCTCAATCATCAAGTGAAGGGGCACGAGATCCAGAAGGACCTCCAGAGCTGCAGTGGGGTCATACGTATTGCTCCTGTGACTCCCAAACAGGCAAGTCTTTGGAGCTGTGTTAGTTTCTGTTGAATGTATAGCCTGGTTAAGGCAGACAGAAGCATACGTGATCATTGGTCTAACTATCACAGTATAGTACCACATTGTTACCCTGGGGTTTAACCCCCATGTTTTACCAAAGGTCCTTCTACATACCCAGAGGGTTGCAGTGGCCCTTTGTATTTGTCTGTCTATGTTATCTTTCCAGGTCAGCTTAGAGTCCAGGATGACACCCAGATACTTCACTGTCCTGGAGATCCTTAGTGGTGTCATAGAGTACAGACGAAACCGTCTAGCCTGCGCCTCCTAGTGAAAATTACCAGTTCTGCCTTAGAGAGTCTAAGGTCCTGGTCGTTACACCATCTCTGTACGATCTGCAGGGCCCTTTGCAGGAGCCCGCTAACCGTATTTAGAAATGATCAGTTGAAGGGTCGTCTCCACTGACTTCCCGGCCTGGTAAGAGTGTTGCGACGGATGCAGAGGTGTTAAGGTCAGTGCCCCGTCTTTAACAAACCTTTCACCTAATGTTTTGAGCAGGAAGGATGTAAGGCGCTAATTGCTCTGTACAATTTGGCAGTATCGTACGATGTGCGTCCTGCTTTTGGTATGAAAACCACTTTGACGGCTCACCAGGGTACGGGAATATACCCCGTGGCCAGACAGGTTCTCAGCATGTGATAAAAAGGACGTATGAGGGTGTCCGATCCTTGAAGAAGTGCCGGGAACACCCCATCCGGTCCTGGACTTTTGTATGGATTAAAGGTGGAAATATCCCACTTGACTTTTTCCACTGTTACCACCCTTGAGGCCGTCCTCCAATCCGCTGCCGTAACAGCAGCCCGGGGAGACCGATGGGCTGGCTTTTCCTCCGTCTCCACTATGGATTCGGGGAAATGAGTTGCTAGTAGATGTTTAAGGCACTCCTCAGTGGTAGTTGTTAGTCCACCAGAGGGAAGCCTCAAGTTCTCTAGTCGTGACGGGCTGGGCTGTCTTTGCAAAGCCTTGCGGCTTCTGGAAGATCTTCTATACTTTCGCAGAAGTCTCCCCAAGCCGCCCTCTTGTATATACTAATTACAAGCGATGACGTTTTCACTTCTGAAATTTTTTCAGATGTATTGCTTATCTAAGAAGAAATAATTCTCATACCGATGCTTATCATTTGGACCAATACCTTAATACGTTGGATCAACCCAGTTTTGAAGACGAATTGTCTTCGTCTGACAGTGAAAGCGAAGATTCTGAGGCAAAAGGAAACATTGGTGATGACATAAATCTCAGTGATATTACAGGTGATTTTGTAAATTTCATTAACAAATAAAAATGTAATATACTTTAATAACTCGGGTTTTTATTTAGATGATTCAGACGATTCTGATCTTGAAAATCAGCAGTCCACAAACAATGTTGAAAATCTAATAGGAAGAAGAAGGAATAAAAATTTTGTAATGAAGAAGAACGCGAAAGGCGAGTCTCAATTGCATGTTGCCTGCATAAATGGAACGGAACAAGTAGTTCGCCATCTTGTGGAAATAGGCCACCCGATTAATGTTCGGGATCATTCTGGTTGGCTGCCGCTACATGAGGCCTGTAACCATGGTCATTTCGAAATTGTTAAATTTTTGCTTGACAAAGGAGCCACTATAAATGATAGGGGAGGAACACATTGTAACGGTAAGAATTTATGAAAAGCAGGTTCAATTTTTGTTGGTTGTTTAATCTAACACTGTAACACATGCCGTTTTGCTTAGGAGTGATGATGTAGTTAGTAAATAAATCTAAATCATTCTGTAAATCTGTAGCTATAATATAGTATTTTTATCAAATCAAATACTAGGTATATTTATTGAAATGAGACCGTTGTTGACTACATGCTACCACAGACCTATATTTAAGATCATACAGTGAGCGGATTATAAGAAATTAATAGTGGACTGAGTAGTCGCCTATAGTCTACCAAGTATGAAATGTATGAAGGTTTGATATCTTGTAATATTTTGAACTGATGGGCTATAAAATTAGCGAGACTGTGGGCGACTATGCAGTGGTGTCGCCTTGGATAGTTTTGTATATTATGTATACAACCATTCAGTGCTTATATATAAAAAAATGTAAGAATAGGCAGCGCGCACGAACATATATAAAACAACAATAATATTATTAAGACCTGGAATGCAGCTAGTTATGGTAAGAGCACCAAAGGTGAACATGTTAAGGATACGTTTCATTGTGATAGCTTAGTAAACGCTACTAAAAATATTTTGAGCATGGTCTATTTTTAGGGAAAAATATTCAATTTTTAATATTATTAATTTACTAAAAAATTTAAAAAATAACGAACCGGTGCATATTACCCAGTAATGAACATAGCATTTCCATGTTGGTCCACTAGTGGACCCACCAATAGTGAACACCATTAATATTAGCATAAAACAGGGTGAATGTTAGAGAGAAAAAAGAAAATTGATGCAAACGACAACAATCAATAAAAAGTTTATTTAAAGAACATTAGAACATGCAAAAAACATTTTTAAACGTTATTACATTATATTTTCTCATTAACATTTAATGGATGTTTAAAAATATATCTAAATCTCTTCCCTGTCATTGATATTTCCGGGTTTGAAAGAGTGCCTAGAATTTGATTAAAAGGAAATATTTGAAACATGACCTTATTTCTATTCCCAACCACAAACTAGTAGCTTCAAACATTGTTTTTATTATAATTGTATAATTTGTTACAACTCTTTACCAAATGAAATTCGCAGCATAAAAAATTGTCATAAATTAGTGAAGGAAACAAAGAATTTTCTCCTTGAAAATGGGTACTATAATTTACAGGAATTTCTGTATAGAAACTAATACAGTTTATACCTTGTTTGAAGATTATTTTTATTATTGTTTTTTTTTCTCTTCTTCATTCCATTTAACAATATAAATATTTATGACTAATTACATGTCTCTCATTAAATTTGGGCGTGAGCGGTGATTATTTACTTATCTTTATTATAAGTATTTTATATATATGTATATTGTATTTGGATATTTATTGACTTGTATTTATTCCTTTTTAAATGTTATTCTGAATTGACTTGCCATATGTACAATAATTGTATCATCTTGTGGTTAATAAATTATCTATTTATCTATCTATCTTTTTCATCTACCACGAATTCCTTGTGAGAGCTATCAACTCTCTTTAAACCCATCACTCGTATCATCTTGTCATCTAAATCATCCACATTTTGTACTACACATAAGTAAACAAATTCGGTTATATTTCGTTTTTCAGGATTTACTTTCATGTTAGCTTTTTCCCACAGTTCATATAATGATTTATCTTCTATATTGCATCTTCTCAATTTTCTTTAGTTTCTTTAAAAACCTGAACTTTCTCTTCTCCAATTTGCTTTTCTAATAATTTAAGGAACATTCCCAGTTCCAAATTGTTTGACGCGTTATCATTCTTCGGAATATTATTAGATGGGGATGGAAGCTTAACCAAGGAACCAACCAACATTTCTTGAATCCATTTTCTATTATTTTTGATGTAACATAAGATAAAACATCTGTTAATACTTTTAAGAACTCTCCTTTGTTTACCTGTTTTCCTTCATTTTGAGTCCCTTATCGCCATATACTTGTCATTGTATGAAAAACCACAACATCCATAGTCTGTAATAATTCAGTAATATTACGGTTCAAATTGCGATATATCCGACAAAATTCATAAAGTTTTGAAAATTGGTGGAAATAATCAGGACAGCATATATAATAATAAACCGAAAAGTTCCCACCCCTAAATTGTGTGCTTCATCCCCTACGACATAGTATTCACCCCAATTTTCGCTTTTTTAAAATTATCCATGAAATGGTGCATTTTACGACAAAAATACCTATGTACAAAAGTGTTCTACAGGAAATTCTCTACGAAAAAGGTTTTTAGACCATTTCTCCTCAAACGAATAGTACGTTGGTAAATCAGGGCCGTAATTAGCGCAAGTCATATAATTCGTTATCTATTTACCATCACCGAAATGTTCGGTGTTACTATGCAGTACATCATTCCGTGACGCTCAAAGCTACTGATTGGGGGTGGAAAAAAGTTGGCGGTATATTAATCCCAATAATGACTATAAAAAAACCAGCTCCCGAATCTGTTTTAACGCTTATTTCATGTTCATGTAAATTAGGGTGCGAATACAGGTGTAGTTGCAAAAGAGCAGGCTTGCGTTGCTCTACAATGTGTTATCATTGCCATGGACAATCATGCTTGAATGTTGAATCTGTGGAAGACGACCAAGATTTATAATTAACATTTGATAATTAGTGGATTAGGCCTACAGGGGATACCACTTTAAAAAAAAACGCGCCAAGTACTTTACCTCTAGGGTGGTGTGGAAATAAGTACAACACGGTCTTTTTATAGAGGTGAGGGGGTGGAAATTGTATATTTATTAAAACTGTAAATAAATTTTAGTGCCTACTGACTACTGCTATTTTAAGCGTTAAACGTTAAACTTTAAGGTAGATCGTACTGTAGAGAGTGCTAGTCGGAACCAACCCTTATGTTTGCGCCATATTTCCCACGTTATTATTAATTTTAGGAAAAAAGTGGTAAAAACCTTTTTGATAGAGAATTTTCCAAGGAACAATTTTGTATATAGGTATTTTTGTCGAAAATTACACCGTTGCCGAGATAATCTAGAAAAACTCAAAATGGGGGTAGAAAGGACGTCCTGGGGGATGAAGCACACTATTTAGGGATGGGAACTTTTTGGTTTAGTATTCCTTATGCTATTCCCAACATACCCACCAATTTTCAAATCTTTATGAATTTTGTCGGAATAAAAACGTAATATTCCTGAATTATAAGACATGCGTAGCATTAGGGTAGAGTGGAACAAATTCTATTCCATTCTTGCAACAAAATTTATTTAGAAAGCGATTCATGGGAGAAGTGCCCATCCATAAAAAAATGACCCTAAAGTGAACATGTCATGTCCAGTATAGGTACATTAATTGTTTAATGTTCCTAAAGATAACATCCCATTATCTAACCTTGAAATCATTATTCAACAAGAATTCTACTGAAAATTCATAAAATGAACTACTCTTTGAGAGTAATATATTATATTTTGATTACACAGGTTTACAAAAAAAAAAAAAAAAATTCTGCTCCAAGGATTAAGCCATAATAATGCCTTAAGTATTTTTGTGTACTCAATCCGAATTTTCAATTTAAAAAATTTTCTACAGTGTAGATTTCGAGTAAATCCCGCTTTTTATCATCAAAATACGGTTTCTTGGCAATTTTTTACATTTACTCGAAATCTACGTGGTAGAAAATTTTTCAAATTGAAAATTCGGATTCAGTACACAAAAATACTTAAGGCATGATAGGTTTAGTCTTTGGAGCAGAATTTTTTTTTGTAGACCTGGTGTATTATTAAAATCAAGACATCAAAAAGTAGTCTGGGGTCCAACAGTACGAAATCGCTCTAAATTCCAAGTAACCTGTTCCGACATGACGTACATTTTTCAACTTCAGATTTGCAAAAAGGGTTATATAGGACTTAGGATTCTTATCAGCTCTTGCATAACTTCTTAAATGATAAGAAAAGAGACGAAATGATAATTCCTAAAAAAATGTTTTTTAATACATAACACGTCCTGTAAAAGAAACTATGATTTTTTTATAGTATAGACTAAAGACATAAGCGCTTGGATGAAGCTCGATGGCACTGTTTAAATATGTTTAGTTTTTTGGGAAAAAAATATGAAATCTGTAACTATAAAATATTGTAGTAAGAATTTCAACATACGAGCAAGTACTTCAATTTTAAATTTTTTGTGTATAAACTATGCTAACAAACATACCCAATATATTGAAAATGTTTTTAAGACAAGAACTAAATTGATATTGCATATAGTATTCAAGTTGTGAATTTTTAAAATGGGTGCATGATGCGGCGCACGTAATAAAGGCGACAGCTCTCCTAAAATTCATAAAGTGCATGAAAACAGTTTACAGTGGAATTAGCTGGTATGTTTATGTATATAGTGTGAAGTTATTTGTCTTAACATTTTAACATTATAAAAACTATTTGTGTTTGGTTGTTTAAATCGATTGATTATTGTTTGCGATTCATATTTATTATTTACTAGCTATGCCCGCGGTTACGTTCGCGTGGAATTTTGAAATTGACTAAAAAGCTTCTTTATAAACGACGTTTGAGGTAGAATCACCATTCTGGAATATTTCAGAAAACTCACAAATTTTCTGGAATATTCCAGAGTACTCTCGAATTTTCTGGAATATTACAGAAGTTTAATCTTAAAAGTTTATGCCGTGCAAATACGCTTATTGTAGAGATCAAGCTGTATCTCCTGTTCTACTAGACCGATTTTCATAAAATTTGGCTTAGTCTAGGCCGCTTTCGATGAAATAAAAACTAAATGTTACTCCAAGCTTAGATGAACCTCATTGGTTCAGTAGTTTCTGCGTGATGTGCGTTCAAACAGACAAGCAGACAAACAGAGAAAAATTCCAAAATCTGTCTTAATGTATTCCATTACTCATCTTACATCCCCCACATCAGTTTTTTGCAAATATTTTCAATGTACATACACGTCAACTTTACAAATGTATTATATGTATATGTTTGAAAATTATCAAAAGGTAAAATAATTTAATAAAAGTTATTTACGCTCCCTCCCACCGACGGAAGACGGTTTTCAACAACATGTTGCAAATATTATTTTTTTTTAAACAGTGTTGTGAATCGTCATTCAAATTACCTCGTGCACAAAATTTTGGATGCAGAATTGGAAATCAGGAGCTGGTACCGATAATGTCGACAAAAAAAAGTTTGAACTTAAATTAAAAAGTGCAACTGTAAAATAAAATGTGACACAAAATGTTCTTGTGAGTGGTATTCAGTTGTGTGCTCGTGTTCTGCTTTTCCTGAAAATTGTTTTAAGGGAAAAAGCAATATGCATCATTTTATAATGATAGTGATTCTGACTAAAATGTTAGAATAGTTATACACAAAAATTACATAATATGCAACATTAATGTTTTATTTAAAATATCTCCCTTTTCTGCTTTCTATTAAATATGCTAAATACCTAAAATAATATTTCTCACTAATGTTTTATTTCTTAAACAATATAAAAACGAGTAGAAGTTGTACTCGGGCATGGCCAATTGCGAATACCTATTTGATTGACATTTTGCTCGAACACACAATTCACTTTGTATCGATTATTATTTTTTAAATGAGTAGCCGCAATCGGCAACGCCCGACTACTACTTTCATTCGTTTTGTTGTATTATTAACATAAAGTAATTCAAATTTGCAATTATATTGAACAATATAGTGCCTTTTACTGTTACACTGTACCAATTATCGTGTAGACTATTTTTATTTTAATGCTGCATAATTACGCGCCTCATAAAAAAATCATAAACAAAAAACTGTATACGTTATCGACAGGGTCTTTTTTAAAAAAACTTTTTCAATATATGGACTATATTTGGTAAGCAATTGTATATAAGAATTTCATAAATTTAACATAATTGTCCGCATATCGAAATTTTTAGAACGTAAATATCAACCTTTTGATTTTAATTATTTTTTTCCAAAAAAAATATTCTTTTCAAAAATACCAATAGCTTAGTTAGAATCACGTATATCTTTTGAGTATACATACCAAAAATCAGATCGGTAGGTTACATAGTTTTTGTTTTAACGGAGAATAACCATTGTAAAACATAATTTTGTAATTATCAATCCGCCATCTTTTTTGTGATTTCTGAAGTTGCGCAAGAGCAAAAATTAATCCGACAAGTGTTTTCTAGTGTTCCAGGTAATGCTCTCTTCATTACTTATATCAACATTTGTACGTCATGTCGGAACAGGTCATCTTGATTTTGGAGTGCTTGGACCCCGGACTAAAGGGAGAAAATCAATACTTGTAAAATTTTTTTCTAAAAACAATCAATATAGTGCAACATCAACTAAACTATCACTGTTTAAAAGAGGTTATGTCAAAGAAGCGAGAGACATACTGTGTCAACAACGAAGCTAGGCAGTGGTGCCAAACTGTTTAATTTGTCAAAAAAAAGCTGTAATTGGCTTGTTTCGAAAAATGAATGCCCACCATAGGAGCTATGTCTAATGTCCATTATTGGTGACTTTACCTTGCAAATATTCTAAAAAACAGCCACCAGTTGTTATCATCTGGAGGTTAATTATTTTTCGAACTTTTTACAAATTATATTTTTTAATATTGGATGAATTAAATATTTAGCTTTGTTTCTTATCAGGAGTGACTCCGTTATACGACGCTGCTAACAATGGCCATTTGAGGATTGTCAAACTTCTGCTGGATAATGGGGCCTCTGCTATAACTAAAACAGATGATGGAGATACTCCCTTGAATGTTCTCAAAGAGTGGCACAAAAAGAATCCTTTTTACGGAGATGATTTAGCTCTGTTTCAATCTTTAGTTAAGAGATTAAAGGAAGCTATGGAAAAGGCAGGTCAGAATTCAAAGCCGACACATTCAGTCAGACCTTCATACAGTCAGAGACAAGACAAGGAAAATGTGGTGCAAAGGTCTGCCCAATATGAAAGACTTTCGAGAAGTTTGGATTTGGATGATGAAGATGATGATAACGACAATATTGGTAAATTAATTTTGACAATATAATAATAATAATAATACACAAGAATACTTATATAACCTTACAAAAAGCTGTGATTCTAGGAACAACACAAGAATAGTCCGTAAGTTCTTGAATCGATCATGAGGGTGCTTGCCAGCATAGAAAGAGCTGAGAACAACAGAGAGAAAAAAAAATAATAATAATAAATCTTTATTGCTATTAATTCAGAAAGAACATTGATATTGTCAAAAGTCATGTATTTTAGTATACATGTAAAGTATAAATAGTACTTACAATTTATACAACAGGTATAAAATAAGCAAAATTCTAAAATCGCAAATAATTCAAAAAGTTGTAAGTTAAACCCCTACAATATCTACATGGGAAAAAAAGAGGGATTTAGTTTTACGTAATTTAATGCAATACCGCATAATGATGACTAGTTAAAATATTGTATTTCTGTTCATATGAAAATAGTCTATTGCAAATTAGTTTTTCAGATATTTTCAACACTGTGGGCAAAAGGGAAATGTTTTTCTGTGTTTTTGATCCTTTCTTAAAGACGAAGTAATACCATTTCGGCCTCTTTTAATATGTAAGGGAAAATGACATTCATAAAGCATTTATTTTTAATGTATTATAACAGCTCGGCTATCAGGTTGTAGATTTTTTTATTGAGGCTAATAGGTACTTTGTCGAAACCTAATATTTTTTTGGCTCAATGTCGGCCAGTATTTCACAGATTTCTTGAGGACTAAACATAAAATGTTTATCCTGGTATGACTAATATTACAAGCCAACATAGTGTTCTGGGGTAACGTAAATTGCGAATGTCCACATGACATTTATATTTTTTTCTTAGATGAACTTCCCTTAAGCCAATTATCCGAGGACGATGGAGTAAATGAATACTTGAAAGTAATGGGGACCCTTAGAAACAAGACTAACATTAGTGGCACTGGTACGAAAAATCCTCCTGTAGTTTCTAAAAGGCCGGCATTAATTATTACAGAAGACGATAATAATGATTGGTTAGAAGATGATATGCAACACACTAAAGCTGCAAAGAAGAGAAGAACTAATTCTATTTCCTCACTAATTACTCCTATCAGTGGTACAAGGCCTGGGAATATTAAAAAAAAGACACCATCACGTAAGTAGGGAAGATTAGATATTAGAAGTTTGATGTAAAATTTTGGTTATCGACTGGTCTAATGAACTTGACTACTATAATCTGTCTCAGTTATGAATGCAGTTTTTTACATTATGAGGGGAGCACGATTTACACAAAATAAAAAGTAGCGGAAAATTTAGACATTTTTGGCTCTCTTACAACTTTTAAATGGCAGAGTAAATTTTTTATTTTTTAACAGTATAAAGAAAAATGGGCTTCTTATTTTTTATAGTGTGTCCACCAGGGTGGTCCAAAAATGACTTAATTTTTTATACAGGGTCTCGATCCCCCCCCCCCCCCAATTTGTTTCCAATTTTTCAAAATTTTGATTTTAAGTGGTGCCTATGGAGGCCTGAAGTTTTCTATTTAAATTGCATGGGGAAAAATCACTTTTGAATTTGTTGAATCACTGTTAGGGAAAATCTTGCATTAAACTTATAGGACTTGAAAAGAACTATCCAAAGAAGATTTTAATGTATATACAAATGGGTTTGTTGCCCCTAACACACCTCCACGGTGCCCCAAAAACTACCCTTAATTCAAAAAATGTAAATTCTTCAGGGAATTGATCCGTTTGAGCACTTTATTTCTCGTTTTTTTTTCTCCAAAAATTATTACTGTTGGTCTGGTGAAATATTTATCAACATTTTTTAGTCAATTTTCATTTATTTAGACAAATTCCATTTGTTTCCTGTTTTCTGAAATCGGACTGGCAGTCTATTATTTTTAAATGATATCAATTTATTTTCAAATATTTTCCAATTGTTTAAACAATCAATATTATTTATTTTCAACTTTTTTCAAATGATGACAGAAAAGTCAGCTTTTTTGTAATAGATCCATAACATTTTGTTTTAGATATCTTATCTAAATATCTAATGAACCCTCATTTGTTTAAACAAATTTACTTTGTTTAAATAAATAATGGTTTATTAGATTGTAGACCTAAGATATAAAAAACATAAAATGGAATAATATACAAATATCATTATGGCTCTATTATAAAAAAAAGCTGACTTTTCTAGCATAATTTGATGAAAAGTTGAAAATAAATATTAATTTATTATTTAAACAATGGAAATTATTTCAAAATAAATTGACGTCACTTAAAAATAACAAACTGCCAGTTCGATCTCAGAAAATAGGATTTTTGACGAATTTTCGAGAAAAAAAATTATTTAAACAAATGGAATTCGTTTAAATGAATGATGGTTTATTTAGTCCAGTCAACGGGGGGGTTTCACCTTTAACTTGAGTGCTAATGAATGGATTTTCATGAAACCTTATGCAATATGTTTGTAATGACGTTAATAAAAAAGTTTAAAAAAAGATTAGAGTAGGAAATGATTGGAAAGGGTAGAAAACACCCCTTTTTTCATGGGTTCCGTAACTTGTAGAATTAGTAAAAATGAAAAAGAAAAACAATGTATTTACCTTTTTTGGCCCAAAATAAGATGTTTTAACTCTTGTGAATTTTTTCGAAAAATGCATATTTTTCGAGATATGGCCAGTCAAAAATTCCTAAAAGTGGGAGAGAGGAAATGTAAAAGTTGTAAACAAAATCTGAAAAACTTCACGTGTATGTATCGTCGAAATACAAAACTTTTTTTTATTTGCAACTTTTCTGTAAAGTGCGTTTTTACCGAGTTTTTCCGGAAAAACCTGAAAAACAACCCCTTCCGGGGTTACAGGCCGTTTTTCATGATAAGTAAACTAAAATTTTTCCAGAAAACTCTTATCACATTTTCAATTTGAAAATTAAATTGGACTTTTAAAAATGGTGTAACTATATAGGTTTCATATTTTTTATAATAATATATATAAATCACGCTCATTTTTCGAATTTTCATGTATTTTTTAATAAGCAAGAAATGTACCTAGTACTATTTACCGTGAAAAACTGCCTTAACTCTGAAAATTACAAAAAAATTCCAAGAGACAGAAAATGATTAGAAGGCCTCAATGCATACGTCTGATTTTTTAAAATTTTTAAATTACATATTTTTAAAGCGCTACAATGTCAAATGTAGAAGTAGTTTTTCATGTTTTTCCGAAAAAACTCGGTGAAAACGCACTTTACAGAAAAGTCTTGAATTTCGATGATACATTCACCTGAATTTTTTCAAATTTTTTTTTCAACTTTTACATTTCCCGTGTCCCATTTTCGAGAATTTTCGAGTGGCCATATCTCGAAAAATATGCATTTTTCGAAAAAAATCACAAGAGTAAAAACATCTTATTTTGGGTCGAAAAAGGTAAATACATTGTTTTTTTCCCATTTTTGAGCTAATTCTACAAGTTACGGAACCCGTGATAAGGTGTTTTCTACCCTTTCCGATCATTCCCTACTCTAATCTATTTTTTAACTTTTCTATTAACGCATTACAAACACATTTGCACAAGTTTTCATCAAAATCCATTCATTAGCACTCAAGTTAGAGATTTTGGTCATTTTAGCGCTCCGTTGACTGGAGTAATTAGATAATATAGATAAGATATCTAAAACATAAAATGTCTATCTATTACAGAGAAAGCTGACTTCTAGCATAATTTGAAAAAAAGTTGAAAATAAATAAGTGATTGTTTAAACAATTGGAAAATATTTGAAAATAAATTGTGTCATTTAAAGATAATAGAATAATGCCAGTCCGATCTCAGAAAACAGGATTTTATATGAATTTTCGAGAAAAAAAATTTTAAACAAATGGAAATTGTTTAAATAAATAAACATTGACTAAAAAATTTTGATTCCACTAGACCAATAGTAATAATTTTTGAAGAAAAAACGAGAATAGTGTGCTCAAAAGGGTCCATTCCCTAAAGAATTTACATTTTTTTGATTTAAGGGTAGTTTTTGGGGCACCGTGGAGGTGTGTTAGGGGCGACAAAACCATATGTATTACATCAAATTCTTCGTTGGATTGTCCTCTCCAAGTCCTATAAGTTTAATCCAAGATTTTCCCTAACCTTGAACAATTATTCAAAAAATCCCAAAAAAGTGATTTTTCCCCATGCAATTTAAATGGGAAACTTCAGGTCTCCATAGACACCATTTAAAATCAAAATTTTGAAAAACTAAAAAATACATAGGTACTTACTTTTTTCGGATTTGGAAACAAACTGGGAGGATCGACACTATAAAAAATTAAGTCATTTTTGGACCACCCTAGTGTCCACACATGGATTTAACTATAGTTGTGAACTTGTTTATTTTCGATTTTTTGATAAGTCATTCTTCATACTTCTGCTTATTCTGAAAAGTCCTTAACCATCCTCAGGATTACCATTTACTGTACAGGGTGTTCAGAAATGAAGAAAATATGAAATTTTACCAGGAGCAAAGTACATTTGCTACTACTAATGAATATAATCAAATAGTTTGAAGAAAGTTGTATAAGTGCAGTCCGAATTCAAAATTTCATCCACATAGTCGATAATTAAAAATTCACAAAATTTCTTTAATAATGACATATTTTAAACACTAACAGTTCTGCAGTCATGAAAATCAATACATTACTAATGATTATGACCATAAAATATGGACCAATTGCACATTTTTGCTTTTTTCCTTTTTCTAAATCTTCCAGTTTGACCTGACGAATTAGAATATCCTACTTTATTAAAAATAATAAAATATTATTTGAGGCAAACATTTTTCAGTTATTTCTATTTGTAGCAAAGAAAAGAAGTAGTTTTGAGATACCCGATGACTTCTTCGAAAATGATTTTGACGATGAGTATATGTTGATTGAAGATGTAATTCCTCCAAGTGGAGAACAAAGACGTACTTCAAACGAGAGCCGACATAGTACTGCTAGCGCATCCAGCACATCCAGCAATAAAAGAAAATCTCAGGCATCACTGTTGGATGCTGGTTTTAGTAGAACTCGTAGTAACACTCCTACCTTTGAAAGGAATAACAGCAGCGAGAGAGCATCTGAGAGGAACAGACGGGACTCTTGTGGTTCCTCATTTCAGAGAGCAAGCAGCTTTGAACATAGGAGCAAGTCCCAGCAACAAAGACTTACCAATCTCGGTCATACTAGAAGCATTGTTGCAGCCGATTCAACTACAGTACTATCAGCACAACCCATTGTCAATGAGTCAGCAAAGAACTTAGCTCCTGCCACGGGAGATCTTATGGTGTATGTTGATGTTAAAATAGAAGGAAAGATTTTCAGGGTGCCAGTTTTGTTGTCCCAGATGCAGAGCAATACCATCGGGTGGTTGGCTGAACAGGCTGCTAATAAATATGCGAGGTAGGTGAGGAACAACGTTAAAAAGGTTTAGCAGGATAAGCATGACGAGTCAGCCCCCAAATGGCAACCTATATCGAAACTTATGTGTTAATATCGACTTGATGTATGAACGCGATTTATGTGTTTTGCCGCCGTACTCCGCTTTGACCTTGAGATATGGAAAAAAAATGGGCGTATGCATGACTATAGTTCAAAGAGACATATCTCGAAAACTAATTGAGCTAGAGAGGTAAAACCAACGGGAGGTTTCAGGTAACGTTAAAGAGTATATTTTATATTTTTTTTGAATTTTTAGAATAATTACGCACATCATTAAAAAATAAATAAAAAATATAATAATTAATATTTCCGTGTTCTCTGTGACTCACAACCACTGAAATATATGTTGTAATACTTTATATGCACTATTACTCATAAAAGTCGCGTTAGAAAAAAGTTGGTGCAACACTTCGAAAAAAAATAAAATTAGACAAGCACTACATCATATAAGGAAACAAACTTGACATGGGCCACACATATAAATATTTTATGAATTGAAATTATTGTTAGAAGAGAAATTGAATGAAAATATAAATAATTGTCACGTAAATATCTATTTCATACGGCACACAGTGGCACGAAATGTAATTTTTTCGTTCAAAATTATCTAGAGCACTTCGCACCGATTGGGAAAATTTTTTTTTTAAATACTCGTTATTTAATTTCAAAAAAACGTAAGAGAGCCGATTTTTTAATTATGCTAATCAAAATTATTGAGCTTAACCAAAATGTCCATTTTTTATTTAAATCTTAATAAAACTTAAAAAAAAAAAATTTTTTCTAATCCAATTTACATAAATCTTGTTAGTCGGGGGGGTTTTGAAGTCGCTGATTACCAATCTGATATCCAAATTGTCATAAACTAACCTACAAGATGGTGGAATCAATGGCGGCTATAAAATGCTAAAAAATTATGAAAAATGAAATATTTTCATTAAAGTTTATGCCGAGAAGTTTTGAATATTCAAGTTCCAGGAAGAAATTCAAGATGGCGGATTCAATATGGCAGCAGTAAGATGATAAAACTAACTTAAAATTAAATTAAACGCATTAAACTAAAAAGGCTATTCCTAAGAATTATTAAAAAATGTAAAAAGGAACAAATTTTCTGAAATTTTCAAATATATCCAATATGGCTGCCATACATTAATTATCAATCATAAATATGCGATTCAGTCCTCCATTAATTGTAAGTAGGTCATATTAATATTTATTTTTTATCTGCTAATAATATAATAAACACCTAACACCAAGAACTTTAAAACAAGGATATTAAACCTAACTTAACATAACTTAAGCCTAATAGAACCTTAAACCAAGAACTCTATACCTAACATAACCTAAGGCAAGAGTCTTTCATCATGAACTTTAAACCTAACTTAGTGCAAAAATATTTCGTCATTATTTAAATTTTAAATTTCTCTGTTTAATTTGTGTTGTATAAATGAGATTAATACTCCAATTAAGTTGATAATTTTTTTAATTGTTGATTATCTTAAATACATTTAAATAATAAAGTCCTTTATATTTTTATATTATATTACACATATAGTATATTAAATATCATTTAACAATAAAATTATTATTTACATAAATAGAGGACTGAATCGCAACTTATGATTTATAATTAATGTAAGGCAGCCATATTGGATATATTTGAAAATTTCAGAAAATTTGTTCCTTTTTAAATTTTTTAATAATTCTTAGGATTAGCCTATCTAGTTTAATGCATTTTATTTATTTTTAAGTTAGTTTTATCATCTTATTGCCGCCATATTGGATACGCCATCTTGAATTTCTTCGTAGAACTTAAAATTTAGTCTATTTTAACTTAAAAATACTTATCAGAAATATTCAAAACTTCTCGGCATAAACTTTAAAAAAATATTTCATTTTTCATAATTTTTTAGCATTTTATAACCGCCATTTTGCAAGTTGGTTTATGACAATTTGGATATCAGATTCGTAATCAGCGACCTCAAAAACCCTCCGAGTAACAAGATTTATGTAAATTGGATTAGAAAAAAAATTAATTTTTTAAGTTTTATTAAGATTTAAATAAAAAATGGACATTTTGGTTAAGCTCAATAATTTTGATTAGCATAATTCAAAAATCGGCTCTCTTACGTTTTTTTGAAATTGAATAACGAGTATTTAAAAAAAAAAAAATTATCCCAATCGTTGCGAAGTGCTCTAGATAATTTTGATCGAAAAAATTACAATTCGTGCCACTGTGCGCCGTATGAAATAGATATTTACGTGACAATTATTTATATTTTCATTTAATTTCTCTTCTAACAATAATTCCAATTCATAAAATATTTATATGTGTGTCCCATGTCAAGTTTGTATCCTTATATGATGTAGTGCTTGTTGAATTTTATTTTTGTTCGAAGTGTTGCATCAACTTTTTTCTAACGCAACTTTTATGAGTAATAGTGCATATAAAGTATTACAACATATATTATTTCAGTGATTGTAAGTCACAGAGAACACGGAAATATTAATTATTGTATATTTTATTTATTTTTTAATGATGTGCGTAATTATTCTAAAAATTAAAAAAAAAAATATAAAATATACTCTTTAAGGTTACCTGAAACCTCCCGTTGGTTTTATCTCTCTAGCTCAATTAGTTTTCGAAATATGTCTCTTTGAACGATAGTCAGGCATGCGCTTATTTTTTCCATATCTCAAGGTCAAAGCGGAGTACGGTGGCAAAACACATATAAATCGCGTTCATACATCAAGTCGATATTAACACATAAGTTTCGATATAGGTTGCCGTTTGGGGGCCGACTCGTCATGCTTATCCGCTATAATTAGCTAGTACAATCAATAAGTAAAAAATAGTTGGAACTTAATGCAAAAATACCACATCAATTTTTCTGCTTAAGTGTTTGGGGCGTCTCGCAAGTATTTTAACGCCATCTTTGTGAAAAGTTCAAATATAAATGTCTCACGAACCATTGATACTGCGATTAAAATGGTAAAGACCTTTTTTGTTCCGCATTAAATTTTCTGCAAGATACAGTCTTATTTTAGTGGAACTAACCATTTACAAGTTACAGCACATCAAAGTTTGCTAAAAGTTGTTTTTGTGATATTATGTCATAAACTGTTGATATCGTACATTAAAATGCTCTGGATACAGTAGATAAGTCAAAAGTATAAAGAATTAAAAAAAAAGCCCATCGTAATTTTTAAGTGACCCAGCATGAATTATTCAGTACGATGCTGGTATATGAAACCATAACTTTAGGCACTATGCCGTCACTTTTGGGTGGTACAGGTGAGTACATAGGTAATTTTATTCACTTGATCTGACACACACTTTGCTCGTCAGCCATCTTGAATATAGTTAGTAACAAATTTGTAGTATAGAAAATTTGCCACATACTTTGTCTCGTAGGAGTAACCGTTTCGTAGATATGATTATGAGAAGTTGAAACAGTAATATGTATATGCTTATTCCGGGAGTCAATAAGATCACTTTCTGGCCTCAATATCTTTATTTTTTAACGGATCGAGACAAAACTATTCACGTATCAAATGTTATCAAAATAACCTTTTTTGATCCATCTGTCAAGTATCTACGACTTCCGGTTTCATCAGAAGTGACCTCTTACTTTTGATTTTTAAATGAGACACCCTGTATATTTTTGAATTTTTGGAATCTAGATTTCATTCTGCATATGACTGTGCTAATTTTTTTTAGTGGAAGTAAGGAGTCGAGATTTTCCCTAAAAAGTGCAAAATTGTGTTAAAGTTATGCTAAAGTTGTGCTAAAGTTATTTCCCCCCCCGTTTTCGAGGGTGCTGAACACGAATAACAGGGTGAAAATAGTTTTTAGTCATGCACCCCCACCTTTCATGAAAGGGGTGGTTTCCGACAGTTTAAGGGTGAAGGAAGGATCGAACCAGCGTATAACCATTTTTTTCTTGATCAACGTCCTCGAAAACTAGGAGTAAACGTCTTTAACAAAAAAAAGAAGAAGCAATTTTACACCCCCCGACAGGGTAGATTTCACCCTCAAGGGCAGTTGCGGTCTACTACCTGACATCACCTTTTACCAACTGTTATATCCCCATGAAAAAATAAAGAATCCTTGCAAAAATAGTCGATGCCAAGCTGTTATATGAGAAATAAGCATGGCTTGTGGCCGATTTAGGGGGTGCGCATGACTAAAAACTTTATTCGGGGCGGAAATAGATTTCAGCACAATTTTGCGTACTTTCTGACTCCTTACTTCGACTAATTACCCTTTCCGACATTTTGAATTTTTTGCAGCCAATTTTAACATGTTGACTGCCGCATGTACCCAGCATGGTGTCACAGCAAATTGATAGTAATGGCCGCATGTACCCACGTAGGAGTCTCGGACCATAATCTTATACTTTCTGGAAAACAGGGAAAACCTGAAAAAGTCAGGGAATTTATAAATGTATAAAGAAAGTCTGGGAAAATTTAATAAAACTACTTATATCCAAAGTTGTTCCCATTTTGCGCCCCCTTAACTCAAAAAATAAAATTAAACATTGTGGTGGCCAGTGGGATTTTCTTTTTTTTAACATTGCGGCAGCCAACGTGTTAATTTTCAATCTAAATGTATGGTGATCCACCAGAAATTGCTCTAATAATATTCGTAAGTAATTTAAGAAAAATGCGTATTGAATTTTGTTTTTGTTAATGTGTTACAAAAGTTGATAATATAACTTTTTTGAAGATATCGACGCATGGTATTTTTACCAGCCATTTTTCTTGTAAAACGTTACTTTTACGAAAAAAAAGGTATAGAATCTACTGTCTTTTAAATCTTCTAAGCTACAATTTTGATAATAAGTGTTTCTGTCATAAGTCTAATAGTTTTAGAGATATTTGCAAAAAAACAGTTTTTTTTTACCTTTGACCTCTTGTAACATTTAAAGCTCCAGTATCTATGAGGACTTTTGACATTTTATTTAAAATATTGATAACATGCTTCATTCCAAAATTCAGCTGGGTGGTAATTTTTATTAAATGAAAATCTAATTTGATTGGAGTATACACTATTTTTGCAAAATAGCATCTATTGATTGCATTAAGACCATAATTATAGGAAGGAATGTACAAAACCAACATTGGAATTGGAAACGAATACTGGAGCCTTATTGTCAGATGAGGATCCTTTAAGTATACTATTTCCTTTGGGAGCAACGCAAGCAGAGCCTGTTGTTGGAAGGGTGCTGACGTTAAAACTGCCACCTTTAGTGGACAGGTACAAGGAAGCTTGTTCGCTGATGAACAGAGGTAAGAAGCCAGACTTTTGTATTTTAACTTAAACTTTATTTAGTTTTAGATGAATAAATTTCTCAAATAATGTTTTTTTTTTACATTGGATGTAATGCTGCTAAGACAATATACATTTGGTTCCTCAAAAAGGAATTATTATGATCATGAAAAAACATTTTTTTGCAGATGAATGATAAATCTTTTTGTGGTATGATTACTAGGACAGAAGATAATAAGAATAAAATAGCAGAAAATTTTAATTTTGGAACATAAATTGTTTAAAATTTTTATGAAGCAATGGTCAGATTTAATCCAAAACTTCTTATTGCACTTATTGGCATAGATTCGTATACAGTCTATCCGACTTTTCATGGAGCCACCCTCATATCTCACTCATCTGATATCCGAATATTTTGAATATATACCTATAACGTGAGTCTTCAGACATAACCACATTTGATTTTAGTTAGAGGCGTCCGGATTCTGGGATGGAAAAAGGTGGTCGATTTACAAAAAAAAGTATTTGAAAGAGAAAAACAATTTTTTCAACTAAAAATAATTTTTATCTGTAAAACGGATTTTCAAATGAAAAAAATGTATTCTTAATTTTTTGTTCAGAATAATGTATTGTACTAGTTTGAATTGATTTAACAATGAAATAATTATTTATTTAATAAGGCAAACATTCTAATCCGTGCATACCTACCATTTTTCTAACAAATAATCTTCAATAAAGACCAAAGCACAGAATAAGGAACTACCAGAAGCGGCACTCTCAGCACCACTTTTGATGTTTTCAGATCAATTTTTATGACCTTCGCAATTTTGTTGTTGGTAATTTTGGCAGGAAATTTAAGCAGCATGTTTATAAACAAACTTTACACAGGCTGAATACAATTACGTTATTCGAAGAATTCTATTTATAATGGATATTAAAACTATTAAAGTAAACTAGATAAAATTATCTCTATGAACAATTATTGTATTCTTAATATAAAGTCACAAAAGGTATTGAAATCAATACAATGTCTCACCTGAGAAAATCTGTAATTTCTTACTGGGGAAATATTAAAATCTTTTCTTTTTAAACTACCAAGTTGAGGGAAAATAGAAAATAGTTGGTAGCAGTCCCATTTGATACATATTTGTATACGTTTTCGCCTCAAAATGTCATATGCACAACTTAAAATTGTTTTAAAATTCGGCTGTACTTTTACTTGCCAAATCCCCACGATCGCATGCTTCCAACCACAATAAGGACCTTAAAAGAAGAAAGGTTCACAATTATTTGGAAATATCTTATAATTTACATCAATAATAAAATACCTTAGGAAACCTAAATAAACTAATGTCGTTTCCTGTCGTACTATACTTGGACATTCCTTAACAGCGCGAACGGTTCCACCTCATTTACTTATATCGCTAATAAAAATTACTATTAACACAACATTTTCCCTCTATCAAGATTCCAGTGGGAATGGACGGAGTGAACCGTTGTGCGTCTGAAACTCTCCCACTTAAAAACGTTAAAAGACCCGGTAACACTGCGTTAAATTTGACAAAGCTTAGGTGAATTGTAGCTTAAGAAATTTGGATTAAATTGATGTGTCATAACAAAAGAACAAAGTTGAAATATAATTAATATTTTGAAATAACTAATACATAGTTATTTAGTGACAATCAGTGTGGTGCATAAAGAAACTAGCTTAAAGAAACGAATATATAAACACGACCCAAACCCAGGCACATAAGAGATAAGTACATCTTAGTTTATTTATGTCTTAATGACTACAAGTGTCTACCCCATAAACCATTGAAATGTTTAGGTCCAGACCCTTGAAAAATCGACATCTGTCGATAAATTTATGAGAGCAGTAAATTATTGAAATATGGCCAAATAAATTGTTTATAATCATTATAAAAATATTCAAATGAATTTAATTCAAATTTTATCCGAAATAATCAATAACATATTGTAAAATATGGTCATATATATTTCTTTCTCTCAAATAATTTTTTTTCATAATTATTAAAAATACTCAAACGAATTTAATATAAATTAAACCTGCAATAATCAAATGCATTACTCTTAAAGTAGGGACAGAACAGTTTCTTACGTAAATTTTCAAGTGAGGTTTTTTATAATTATTAAAAATAGCACTCAAACGAATTTAATTTGGATTAAACCCGAAATAATCAATGAGACATTGTTGATAGACGGCGTCAAAATTGAATTCTCATATTCTGACAGCACTTCAACGGAGGTACGCGTGGTGCAGGCTTCTTTCAGAAAAATGGTATTTTCTAAGAAAACATACACATACGCCGATAATCTCCTAATCGCCGCAGGACCAGGTGCGTACGCAGGGGGGCAAGAGGGGCAACTGACCCCCCGGGCGTGGCGTGGTTTAAGAAGTTTGGGATTGTGACAATTATTTCATATCTGGTTTGGCATACCAAATATTAGTTTAACTTCGTTTTTAAGCATGTGCCAAAAAAAGTGAGGTTTTAAGTTCCACTATGCTGTGTTATGTGTTTATTTGGTTCCCCCCAGGCGCGGCACGGTTGAGAATTTTTGGGATAGTGACAATCATTTCATATCTGTTTTTACATACCAAATATTAGTTTAACTTCGTTTTTAAGCATATGCCAAAAAGAGAAGTGAGATTTTAAGTTCCACTGTGCTGTGTTATGTGTTTATTTGGTTCCCTTCTGGTTGCCCCCCCCCAGAACACAATTCTGTGTTCGCGCCTGCGCAGGACACAAAATATTCGGATTATCAGATGACCCAAGTAACAATTTAAATGCCATCAAGTATTTATCGGGTTTTTGTACAAATTTTAGAGGGTAAATAAACCAAACTGGGTTCTATTATTTCTTTTGTGCATACCAATTTATCTGCAGATATGTACTTAAAAAAAGGCCTTCAAGTTACCTTTAAAGCAATTTGTTAAACCTCTTTGCTCTTTAAGACCTATTGGTTTTATAGCTGCTTAATTGCTGCATTATTCAAAACCACAATAAACTCATTAAGTTTTATAGTGGATTTTAAATAATTTATGTTTTGTGGTAGACATCTATAAATCTTTCGGTTTTATGGGAGTTTTAAAATATGGTCTTTAAGTACTCCTTATGATCAGGCAATAAAACTAATAACTCTTAAGTAGTCTTACTCCCCATATATGTTATCATAAATACTATTTGCTTTTAACTATAATTGGTAAAGGTTCCTTAAAACCTAATAGTTTTTTGGTAGCTTTATAAAGATACGTAAATACTTGTTGGTTTTTATAAAGCACTTATAAATCCTTTGGTTCCCCACTTGATTGCACACTCAAAACCCCATGAAATAAATAATGTTTTTTTAGGTTATGTTATCTAAGCTAAGTACATTTGGATTAGAGATTGTCAGAGACAAATCTTAAGGGTTTTAAAGAAGAGTAGTAAGACTGGGTAAAGTCTTACAGGCTTTAAAATAGTAATAAAGTGAAGCAATTAGAATTTAACAAAACCTTTTGTTTTATAAAAATATTTCCTAAAGCCACAAACTCTTAATAGGATATTCTATTGAAATAAACGGTTTTATTAATTTTTCAGCCATGTTTTTTTCTGTTAACTATGGCAGACATGTTTGAACAAAGTTGGGGCAACAGTGTTTAGTTATATTTTTCTTATTCTTACTGTTTACATTTAGCCTGCAACTATCTAAAATGTGTTAATATGTCATATAAACCCCTAAAAAGCCCAAAATCATACTGAGTAAGCTAAAACTAGAGTTACTATTTTTTTTTATTAATTGTAAATAATAATAAGCTGACAAATGAAAGGTGCGTGATTTTTTTTAGAAATTTTATGATATACTTTATCAATAAAGTGGTCTGCGTTGACAATTTTTTGATACTAGGTTGTTTATTAATATCAAATTTTAAAACGTTAGCACATGCAGATATTTCAATCGAGGCAGACCTATTTTATTACTTGGTGACATTTTCTGATTTAGACAGTTTAAGTGCAACAAGTTTTCGACAAAGAATTATTAATGACACAATTATTTATGATGTTCTCAGAGCAGGCTTAAAATTTGATCACAAGTACTAACAGTTTTAAGAAGATTTTATGGTAGACTTGAAAACATCTTGCAGATTTGGGTTCTAAAGTACTGTTGGTTTTATTGATAGTTTTAAAGAAGATATTTATAACTTATAAAAGGTCTTTTTTGGTTTTATGCCGTGTTTATTGTAGCTTTTAAGAGGTTATCTAGTATAAACAGTTTTACGATCAGTTTTATTATATAGACTTGATAACCTCTTGTAGATTGTGATAAAACTTAAATTGTTACTTGGGGAGGGAGATATGAAGGTGGCTCCATGAAAAGTGGGACATGCTGTGAATATATTGACATTGTATTAGTCTTTGGCTAAATAAAGGATTTATATATAAAACTAATGTTATGCCTTATCCAAAAACTCTTTATGATTTATTTATTACAGATACCGACGATATGATCTGCAATTTGCTGAAGGAATTGTCTATAAACTTGAACCTTGCAAACAATGGATTTCTTGGTAAATCTCTTGCTCCGGTGTGTAAAGCCTTAAACTATGAATCTAGTTTGCTGGAGTTGGATCTGTCGGGCAACTTCATAGACACAGATTGTATGATAAAACTTTGCTCTAGTCTTCCAACACTCGCCAGCCTAGATACACTCAATTTGAGGTGTACAGGGCTAATGCCCAATCACCTAGCTGAACTTGTGAAGATTTTCACATCCACTTCTGAGCCTGTACTACAGAAACTTACCACTTTGAATCTGGGTGATAACTTTTTAAGGGATAAAAGCTTATTGCACCTATCACAAATTACGACACACTTGAAGTTGACTAATTTAAATTTGTCCAATGTTAGATTTACTGAAAATATATTTAATGAAGCTGGCAACAAAAATTTCCACTTAAATTTTAATGAAATTCAGTGTTTGGACTTGAGTGATAATGAACTTGGTGTCGACGATATTAAAAAGTTTATCTCGTGGACTAACGCAAGTAAATTGTGTACTTTAAATGTTTCAAGAAACGGCAGCAGGAATCAAGGAATACTGGGGTACTTAATTGATGTTTTGCGAGATGTTAGAGGTGATTTGGAAATGAAAAGTTTGAATTTATCACGTTGCAATGTTCACGAAAATGAGCTGTATGAATTCTTAAGGTGAGAATGTGTTCTATTAACTTTTAAAGTAGGGGCAGATTCAGGCAACATTCACCCACATAACACTGTTTGTACTTAGTATGTACTTGTACGTACTAAGTACAAACTATGATATGTGGGCAAGGGCCATAGGAAAAGTTTTCGAATTTTTATTGCCTTCTACCTACGTGACATTCACTTGGGTAGAAGGGAAGGCATTATCCCAACCAAAACTATATTATCCTTTAAACAATACAAGCTTATTGCCACTTCAGAACAAATCATTTGAGTCTAGACCTGTTTCAACATATGAAAAGTGATCCGAGGACATTTATTCTTAATCAATACCATTTCCAATTGGTGAAACACACAGTAGCATACATAAAACCATAGCCGGGGTAGAAAGCAGTCTTGTAAAAAATTATAAATATACCTACATAAATAAGAAAACCCACTAACACCAATGACATCTCTGTCATATCATGATGACTGTGCTGTTACACTGCAGCTTCTTATGTCGTGTGCCCACCTGTACTATCTCCACATGCTTTCAGTTATAGGTTAGGTTTATAACCAATAAAATAAATAAAATAATAAAAGGCTTCTTAGTAGGGCAAGAAATTCGAAACTTCAATATCTTATTGAATGGGATTTTTTAAGATAATTACTGGCTGTACCATAAAGCAGGGTTGGAGAAAAAAAAAGTTTATTTTCATTTTATACAAAAAACTTTTTTTGTTTCAAACAATTTTTTTTGTTTAAAAGAGGTTTCAAACGTTTAATACTCTATTCAACTAAAATTAAATTGTGCCAAGTTACTGTATCTGCTACTACTACTTGATGCCAGATGGCGCTCTTAAACGGATTTTACAGCACTCTACAAATAAAATGCTCAGTTTAGTGCATGTAACCACTGATCAATTGACTCATAAGTAAGACTACAGAGGCTATTTTTTTTATTGATAGTGTGTTTATTGTTTATATCGGAATTATTTATCGGAATGGACCATCATCGGCACTTTTCCTGCTTTTCCACTGACTCCAAAATAATACATTTGCTTAAAACATCGCACTGCGTTTTAAACATCGCATTGTGTATTAAATATGTTTTAAACATTTGTTTAAGCAACGCATGACTATATACCATGTAAACATAGTTGTAGCGCAATACCAACTTAAATATTCTTCATATGTGCATACGGTATTTGTACACTGATAAAATTTTGAGTTGGTACTTAATGACGTCAGAATATCACTATATAGATGGGCACCGCTTGATATATTGGAATTACTTTAATAAGACGAGTTAATGCCCATGAAATGTAAAATGTTCAAAAGATAGATAATATTTGTCTTAACATATAAAATAACAGTGGCATCAGATTATAATAAAATGGTTGGCATAAGCAAGTACCATTAGCTAAATTTTTAAAATATTCTGTTTTAGGTTGTGTTCCAGAGGAGGATCCCTGTCAGACATTAATCTTTCCTACAATCCAAATTTGACTGGTATATCACTTCGTCGGTTGCTGGAGTGTTCTTCCTTGCAAGACATTAATTTGATTGGCTGCAACAATATTTTGCGATATTTTGATGATTCTATTGCCAGCAACTACCTTGAAGACAGTGATGAAAATGGGGAAAAGATGTTAAAAATTTCTCCCGGTCTAAGAAATTATCCAGCACAAGCTGCAACTTTGATCGATATGTTCAAGAGTAAATATTGTGATTGTTATATGGAAAAAGGTGAAAACTTCTTGCTTTTGGCTTCATCAGAAAGGAGAAGAATGTGATTTTTTTATGTAAGTCCAAAATTGATTAGGGACTTGAATGCTAAAATAGCCCAGTCTATGAAGGTATTTCCACAAAAATTTGCAAACTAAATAATGTTTTTTTTAATGAGTTCGTAAAAGTGTATAGAATAATATCCTGAAAAGTTTACATTTCGCTCGGATGCAGAACATAAAAAAAAAGTAAAAAAAAATTTTTTTCCATCCATTTTTTCAAAATTTTGAAATTATTAACGTTATCACTCGGAGCGAGATCCAGAATTACATGTCACTAAATCAGAATTTGTTCAATCTATATGAGTGTTGGTTCATTTAAGAAATGGAAATTGTAGCTTTCTGATGCTTTTTTGTTTTAAACAATACAAGCAAAGGATGGATATATATATTATCACGCCCGAACTCAATCGACGCAATAAAAAGTATAAAAAAAAAATAAAAGCCCTTCAAAAAAAATCTTTCTTCATTGAGAACTGTTGAAAAGTATGTACACTTCATGATTATTATGGTTTATTAAGTTGTAGTAACGTGGATTAAAAAAAAAAAGTACATCTCAAATCATTTTAATTTCCTTGCTTGATGATTTTCTTGATAAATAAATATATTGGAGGCTGTAACTTGCCGAGAACTTGACCCAGTGAAAAAAATAAAATATCACTATTTCGGAAAAAATTTATACTTTTCGAATGTCAAACACAAATTCGTTTACTTGTATGCATTTTTTCGAAAATATGATCAATCAGATCATGATGAGAAATTGCGATTTTCACGATCTTATCCTTCTAACTATGAAAATATCTCTGATTGTTTTGAATATAAATTCTGAAACTTTTCCAATACATTAAGAAATGTATAAGGAATCCATTGAATATAGCTGAAATGTGGATGGATATACCTGTAATAAATACAATACAGTAAAGGCACGTAAAAATTCACGCGAGCGATTCAGCAGCTATGTGTATGCGTTCATAATTATCCCTCCGTAATCACTATTTATCCTCCTATTCACTAAGAGAAATTGTTAAAAATGTGTGATCAGAAAGAGAAAAAAACTTTGTTTTACTCATTAGAATAGCTAAGAATTTTTAGAGATTCCATATATGCATTTAACCTTGACTTATTTTCAATATTATGAAAAAATGGATGAAAAAAATTTTTTTTTTACTTTTTTTTATGTTCTGCATCCAAGCGAGATGTAAACTTTTCAGGATATTATTCTATACACTTTCACGAACTTGTTAAAAAAAAATTGTTCAGTTTGCAAGTTTTTGTAGGTTTTACTGTAAAATGTCATCTGGGCTAAAGATAAAGTAAGTGATATTTGAATTAGTAATTTTTTCACAACTTTTTAATTTTTTTTTTTTTTAGTTAAGACCTACTTAGTTCAGTTATTGAGAATACAAAAGTTTGTTTAAAGTTCATTTATCAAGAACACAAAAGTTTGTTTAAATAATATCTATGGGTCCAAAACTCGACTTATATTGAAATATGTTATGTAGATATTTATATTTTTTATTAATAAACAGTTTAATGAATATATATCTTTAATTTATCATACAAAAAAGTAAAATGTTTATCAATTATTACGTTCACGCACAAAAATAATGTGGATCCAAGAATCTTTTGTTTTGTACATACACAAATAAATAAATAATTTATATAACACAATACTTTTGCGATAAGAAATTAAAAATGTGACATAAATAAATAAATTTATTACAAATTTATTAATAATAATAATAAAGTTATGGATAATTATAAGAAAGCAGCTGAAAAAAAATTGAAAAGGACATATCAGAACACAGTTAATATGATGTGCTAGTGTTACACTCATCAATACATCAATGATATGGATTGTTTAAAACCTTTTAGCAGCTGGGTAACCTTGAACGTTATGGAAAGGCAGTTACACGGTAAGATCGTTGATAAAACCAAAAGTACACAACCGCAAGTTATTTTAATCCAATCCAAAACGGTGGAGGGAATATATTATGCAAAACTTGTTTAATGATGAAGAATGTGGAAGTCTAGTAACAACTAATTACAGTACTGAGCCGCACCAATCATCAAAGAGGAAATTATAAACACACGCGATTTTCTCGTACTTTTTTTCTAGCAGTATCAAACTTCTGACTGAAACAAAGTATCAAATAAAAACGTTTCTTCCATCCTTTATCTTTATTTCTTCCCACGTACTTTGCATTTTTTGACAACTAAAAAATTTCTCGCTTGCTATACTCACTCCTACCAATGTCATCTTGAGCGAGATTTGAACTTCTCGGTCGGCCTGAACCGTCTTTTTTCTTTATGATACCTTCCTCCTCCCCTCTGTTCTTCACACTCATAACGGTACTTTTATTTAAGTGATAATGGTTAGCAACTGCTCTGATAGACCATCATTCTTCAATTTTAGAGAGAATTAGAATTTTTTCGTGTTCAGAGTTAATTTCGGCATTTCGAAAATATGATACTGACACTGACAAATAAATAAAGAATGATTTAATATTGCGAAAAAATATTTTATTGCACAGAAGTGTATTTCTGAAGCCATAATCAAGCTTCTGCAACAAAATATCATACTGGACACAATCAAAGGCTTTCGACAGATCACTAAATATTGCCGCAGCAGATTTTGCACTGGTAATTTCAGTGTAAACAGTGTTTTGAAATGAGAACACGGCATCATTCGTGCTTTTATCTCTTTGAAAGCCAAATTGGTATTACTGAGCAATTTACAGGAAGACAAGAAATCAACAATCCTTTTTTTAACTAGTTTTTCAATTCTAAATTTTATAATAGTTATTTATGCAACAAATCTCTAAAGTGATATTTTTTCACAAATGGAAATTTTGTCACATACGCCGTGAGTTCGACAATCCCATGAGTGAAAAAGGCACTTTACACACGAATTGCATACAATATTTTTTCTAATACCGAAATCGATACCCAAAAATGTATGTATACATTATGCAATCAGTCAGATTAAATGGAATATCTTCTGAGGTGTTACATATAAATTCGGGGGTACCGCAGGGTTCAATTTTGGGCCCAGTTTCATTTTCGATTTATATTAATGATGTGCCAAATGCCTTCGACAATGTCAATTGCATCTTTTATGCAGATGACTAGACTTTACAAATCTCTGACCCTAACTTGGAGAACTTAATGTTAAAATATGACAATGTATTATCTAATGCAAAAAAATGGTTTACTCCTAATGCTCTTGCACTTAATGAAAAAAAAAAACTAAAACTTGTATCAAGTAGACACGATATGAGCAATGTACCAAATAACCCCACTTGTACAAAGTTTCTAGGTGTCCTTATTAATCCATCTTTACGATGGAATGACCATATTGATTATCTTGCTGAACAACTATCAAAAATATATATGCTTTTAGACAGTTGTCAAATTCAGTTTCATCGGATTCATTAAAAACTGCGTATTACGCATTATGTCACTCCCGACTATCTTATGCCATTCTCGCCTGGGGGCATTCTTCTGGTAGACATAGAATTTTTGGTCTCCAGAGGAGGGCAATCAGGATTGTGGGTGGTTTGGGATACCGGGATGACTCTTTATTTCACTTAAAATACTCACCTTGCCTAACATTTACGCATTACAATGTATTACATGTTCTTAATAACTTACCTACTTTTAACACCCATGCTGACTCATCAGTATGAAACCCGTTATAGAGATAAAATAAGAGCCGAATTCACAAGGCTAACTAGAGGTGTTAATTACTGTGGTATTAATTTTATGTAGGATGCACTGAAAAAGAGTTGTTTTTGAAACAGGGTCAAAAAACGATAAAAAATGGTTTATTTTGAGAAGTCATAGCTTGGTTTAGGTTATTTTTTATTTACTTATACGAAATTGTCCATTACTTTAACTCTCCTTTAGATCACGTTTATTTGTGATCATCATGGCCAACAATATTTTAAGAAATTCAAACACAGATCACACAAAAACTAACAAAGAAGGACCGATATCTACCGAGCGACTCTACTACCAGTAATAGGAAAACATTTTGGGAAAATTATTATACGTAGAATTTGGGATAAAATAGGAATTCCTGGTTATCAATTTGATTTTAAATCCAAGAAATCCACTCTTCACCCTTTTATCATTCTCACAAACAGCATACTCCAGCCGGGAAAGTAAAAAATACACCAGAAGCTCGCAAAAAATGTTATCTGAGATTTTCCTTCAGTAACTGTTACTGTTATACATCATAAAACCACAAAAATCCGTTCTGGGGGGGGGGGGGGGGTGCCGCAACCCCCCCCAAAAAACCACCCCTTCCGTGAAAAAAGCCTTATTTTACTGATAACTCGTTAACCGTTGAAGATATAAAAAAATTGCTCATTATAAAAAAGAAAGCTTGACTAATTTCTCTCTCTGTGAGAAGCCGAGATTCAAGCATATGCGGACGATCTAGTCATTATGGTTAGAGGAAAATCTGAAGAGGTACTCTCTAATATCCTTCAAGAGGTGCTAAATACAGTCCATACTTGGTGTGAGAGGGAGCAGATGACTGTGAACTCCCACAAAACTGTAATAGTACCCTTCACCAGGAAAAGGAGGCTGAACAATTTAGTGCCACCCTCCTTAGCAGGTGAAACTATTCCATTTGCGGGGGAAGTGAAATACCGGGTTACACTAGATAAATCACTCAACTGGAACTCCCATCTGGAAAAGGTAATCCACAAGGCGCGACTCTCCTTGTGGACATGTCGCAGAATTTGTGGAAAAACCTGGGGCATAGGTCCCTAAACAAATATATTGGCTATATGTTACGGTCATAAGACCAATAGTAGCGTAAGCCTCCATAGTTTGGTGGTCGAAAGGGCTACAACAAACGACCAAAGCCAAACTCTCTGGTCTACAGAGACAAGCATGTCTGGCAGTAACTGGTGCGATAAGTACCACACCGTCAGCAGCTCTGGAAATCCTCCTGGATCTACCCCCTTTCCACATCTACTTGGAGAGAGAGGCCAGGTGTGCAACATACAGACTTCAACAAGCGGTAAATAATATGCCGCAGGCTAGCATCAAGGAAAGCAACAGGCTGTCAGATGACATGGAGTGTCATGGCATCCTGGGAATGCTTTCAGATGTGATGCCTACCGCGACCAACTATGAACTGCCTTTCACCGTCCTTTTTCCTGGAAGAAACGAATGGGATCGGAACAAAACTGAACTACAAAGAGCAGACATCTGTTGGTTTACAGATGGCTCCAAAACCCCTGAGGGAGTTGGAGCTGGAGCATACAGTCGCAACCCAAAGGTAAGAATCACTTCGAGCCTGGGTAACTATTCGACTGTCTTTCAGGCAGAAGTACATGCCATTGAACTGTGTACAAGGAGGCTTGAGCAGATGCATCCTAGACACAGATCAATAAAAATCTTTTCATACAGCCAAGCAGCTCTCAAAGCTCTTGGCTCACATCGCTGCAATTCTAAATTGGTCTGGAACTGCCAAAAGGCTCTAGCCCGATTGTGCAGATACAACAAATTAACTCTGGTCTGGATACCGGGCCATTCTGGCTTGGAGGGCAACGAAGTAGCCGACTCCTTAGCCAGGGAAGGTGCGGTATTAAAATTCATCGGACCGGAGCCAGTGCATATCGGCAAGCACTGCGAAAACAACCATCTTGACCTGGACTGAGGGGAGAATCCTCCAGTACTGGCAAGAACTACCAGGATTAGCTCATTCAAAGGAGTTCATCCCGTACCCCTTAAAATCTAGAACTAAAAAACTATTAGAGTTAAATAGGTTACACCTAAAAACTCTAGTTGGCCTACACACCGGGGCACTGCAGACTCGATCACCACCTGCACAGACTCGGAATAGCGGACAACGCTGAATGCCGACTGTGTTTGGAGGAGGATGAAACGGCAGCGCACATTTTATGTACCTGTCCTGCTGCAGAAAGAACCAGATTCTCACTTTTTGGCAAAGGGCAACTGCTGCCAGAGGATCTGGACAACCTCTCGGTTGTCCAGATAAAGTCGACGAAGTTGTCGACTTTATCAAAAAGCTGAACCTATTGGGTAAAATATAATGAGCCACAATAGACCAGATGGTCGTGGTGGAGGGTCTGCTACTAGCCCACTCACATATCAACCTAACCTAACCTAACCTAATTTCCTAAGAAAAAGTCCTATTGTAATTTTGTTGTATATGCCATGGTTTTAGAGAAAATCGATATTGAAAAAAATTCCAAAATTTGCATTTTTAATGCGCGCGAATTTTTGTTTATTTGAAATTTATTACGCGCGGCCTATAGAAAAAACCGCCGCTCAAGGAATCACTACTTCTACATCCAGATTTTTTATCTAAGTCACTCACAACGAAAAAATTTTATATGTGGAAATGATTGTTTATGGAACTTTAATAATATAATATACCCATAAAACGATACCCCACATCGGTAGCGGGGTGGGGGTGGTGATAGGGGGTGGTACAATAAATTACCAGATTCATTTAAAATACTCGATACTAAAAGTTTTAAAGTTCTTATAAAAAAAATGTTATCGAACAAATGTTATTATTCTGTAAATGAATACTTAAGTGATGAGCTGTGATTTATTTACACTTGTTTATGTATTTTTTTATCTTTTTTTTTCTCTTTTTGTGTATTCTGTATTTTATGTTGTTTTATATGGAGTGCGTACTTGTATTTTACAATATGTGTTTAGTAATTTTAATTGTTATATTCCATTTATTGTTTATATGTTCTTACTTATTCATTTTGTTTTGTATTTTATTTTGACCTATCCTATATCATGTTATATGATCGACTGGATTAATAAAGTATTATTATTATTATTATTTAGTGGGGGTGGATGAAGTAAAAAAACATTTTGAGGTTTCTGGTTCTTGTTTATACCCTAAATCACAATTTTTTTTCATCCCCTTTAATAATGAGGTGGGGTGGTAATGGGGGTGGCTAATGCCAAAATTTTTTTTGAGACCTCAGCTTCTCTTGTATATACTAAATACCAATTTTATGGACTTTTACCTGCTTGATTTACCTATTTTCCCCAAATTTACCCCAATTTACCCCCCAACCCTTTGACGGAACAAGATGAAAATATATTCTAGTTCTAGATCTCGTTAAAGTACATATGTGTACCAAATTTTAAGTCAATATCTCAAACGGTTCCAGAGTAAACGTGCGCACAAAAAAGTTACAGACAGACCGACAGACAGAAATTTTTTTTTCGCTCAAACTTAAAATCTCGACGTTTCGTGACATTCTAAGCCTATTTGAACGATAAAAATTTTTAAAATTTTTTTTGTCGTTACTATACCACTGGATGTGGAAGTAATATTGTTACTTATTTATATATACTAATAAATATCAATATCCATCAAAAATAGCAACACAAGAGAGTATTTTATATCCCCTTTAAAACCCATTTTGATTTTTCTTCCTAGCTAGTATGGTTTTCGAGCAATTCACTTTTTTCTATAGGCCGCGCGCAATAAATTTCAAATAAACGAAAATTCGCGCGCATTAAAAATACAAATGTTGGAATTTTTTTCAATATCGATTTTCTCGAAAACCATGGCATATACAATAAAATTACGATAGGACTTTTTTTAGGAAATTAGTCAAGCTTTCTTTTTTATGATGAGCAGTTTTTTTATATCTTCAACAGTTAACGAGTTATCAGTAAAATAAGGCTTTTTTCACCGAAGGGGTGGGGTTGCGCGGCACCCCCAGAACGGATTTTTGTAGTCACTAACAGTTACTGAAGGAAAATCTCAGATAACATTTTTTGTGATCGAAATTTTTATAATTATTGGACTAGCATAGCAGCAACCAAATTAGAATAAGTTTTTTGATCAGTAAGACACAAATTTTATGTAAAAAAAGTTTTAGCCAATTTGACCGAATATTTTTTTCACTTGGATTTTTAGGCAGCCTTTGACAACATTTTCCAGACTTTATTTTTTTTCTACACACTTTTTATTAAAACAAAAAATCTTTTTAGTGTAGGATATTATAAAGGACTATTAGAAAGTATCACAATATAAAATGTCAGAAAAATGATGAATTAGGAAATTTTTTAAATTCACCTTTTGTTCAGGGTTGTTCATTATATTTAGGCCACCCTTTATGATTGTTATTATTGGAGATAGAGAAAAAAGTTTTGGACGAAAGTTGTAGAGGTGTAAGTTAATGGAAGCACAGTGTCGTGCAGAAATTGAGGAGTACAAGAAGCAATAATATATTTTTTAATGGAACACCCCAGCGGCGGCTGGTGAAATTTCAATATTTTTTTTCTCGTCTGTGGCGCATGGGACCCATACGAAATTTGGGAAATAACATCTAGAGAAGCACCTCTCTAATGACCCCTAAAAAATTTTGAAAAAGCAGTTTGCGAAAAAAATTTTGAAAATTCGCTAGCCTCCCCTGGGTCTAGGGACCCCTGTTTACTTTTATTTTTTTTTGTCATATGCATTTGACTTTTCATAAAAATGCATCGACAGATTTTGGAGTTTGTGAAAATATTTTCATTACTAACTGAAATACAATGAACTGAAATTTTGTAATTTTCAATTTAACAAATTACAATATTTCAATTCGTTGTATCTCAGTTAGTAATGAAAATATTTTCACAAACTCCAAAATCTGTCGATGCATTTTTATGAAAAGTCAAATGCATATGACAAAAAAAAATAAAAGTAAACAGGGGTCCCTAGACCCAGGGGAGGCTAGCGAATTTTCAAAAATTTTTTCGCAAACTGCTTTTTCAAAATTTTTTAGGGGTCATTAGAGAAGTGCTTCTCTAGATGTTATTTCCCAAGTTTCGTATGGGTCCCATGCGCCACAGACGAGAAAAAAAATATTGAAATTTCACCAGCCGCCACTGGAACACCCTGTGTATTGTTGAATTATCCTTTTTTGCTGATTTCAAAACTATTACATATGAGTCCTATCTTTAACCGTTTTCGAGTTATGAAACTTTGAAAATCGTATTTAAGCTATTTAGTATACGAACGGAAATTACAATTATTAAAGTAGTCTATAAAATGGCAAGTATTCTGTTATTATATAAAACGCTGACAGATTTAGTAGTGATCTCTCGCATTTTCACCGCGGTCTGTGCTTCTAAGATTGCAGCTTTAACATTATCCGGTTGGGCAATGTGGGAGTAGTTTTGACTACAACTTCGGTTGCAGCTAATTGATTTCATAAGAAAACAGATTCAGTATTGGTTTATATTATTTTAAAAATAATGTCCCCCATCATAATAAAATATAAATAAAAAAATAAATAAATATTGTGTTTTAACATAGTCACTATATTGTAAAAATTTATCACTATATAAAAACGTAAAAATAGGCAGAGGGACCTCGGTCATTAGCCTATTGAATTACTTGGATTCAATAAAGTGCTTTAACATGATTCATGATTATTTTTGGAGAAAAAAATTGGAAAAACTTTTGAAAAGGTCTATTTTCGATATTATTAAAGCTAGAACATTTTTATTTTGTTTTATGCAGAATTCTACTGGCCTTTTTTCTCTTAGAGCTACCTTTAATGTAAGATGCAATGGAACCGAACAATCCATGATTTTTTTACACTTTTCCTAAAAACAAATACTTGGTTCCAAACTCAGTCTTTCAAGCACAAAAAAATCCAGTCCCAAGTTACTTCTCTGACGACTAAAATAAATTTACAAAATGAAAATTTCAACTATATTCTATAATTTCTATTTGGAACACTTTATATACAGATTATCTTCGTTTTAGTAGATAATAAGATGAAAAATCCATTAGAGAAAATTTATTCATTTATTTATTCCTAAAGTTAGACAGGCATAAAGAATTGGATAGGAACAAAGTACAGTACTTGCCAAAGATCAGTTTTAGTCGGATAAAACTAAACATCAAAAATATGATTTCAATGATTTTGTTTGGGAGGAACAATTTTTTTGTGGAAATGTAATCTATATGTTATCATGAAGTTATAGTAAAGTTTTGTCCAATCTAAAAGTCGAGCGTTTTTTGGAAATTAAGTTTTAATTTTGAAAAACATGTTTTTGTCACTTTTCCGTTAATATCTCGGGTTCTGTTCATTGGATCAGACCACACAAAAAATCAAAATGTTTGCAAATAAATTATGAATAAATCTGCATGGGTTTAAATCCGATACAGCATTTTGTTTTTCTGCAAAAAGATAAAAACTAACAAAATTTCTAATTTTACATCTCTTTTAAGGTGTAATCTGTTATGAAAAACTACAAATAATACTTATTATTTTCTCTAAAAAACGAGATTTTTGGAAAAAAAATTTAGAAGCTTCATAAAAAATTGCCATTTGGTCACACTAAGAATCTTTTTTTCTTAAATTGTAGCTTTTTGAACGAGCTTTACAATGGTGATAAAAATTGAACAAAAACCCCCTTTTTACTTTTCTGTTTTTTTTTCCCCGGGAAAAAACCAAAAGTTATAGTCTAAGAGCCAGTGGCCGGCAGACTTACGGTATTTTAACAAACTCTACATTTTCTTCATTTACTCTCATATACCTGCCATAAACAAAATGGGGACTCTTTAGTCTGACCGGCGGTACCCATAGAGTCACTCAGGTACTAAAGGTGTGAAAATTTGATGGAGTTCAACGTTTTAGTAACAAGGCTGCTGCTTTAATATTTTGAAATATTATATTATTATTATTGAAATATTATATTATTATTATTGAAAAATAATAATGATAGACAGCTATGACGGTTCCGAGGCCATGGCAGACATTTTTTAATGTTCCAAAAAAAATAAAAAATTACGTTATTTTAACAAAGTTGAAATGTATATATATTGTTAATAATAATATTTTAAGCCTATATTTCGAACGGCAGACATTTTCTGCGGTTCTAACATCCTGGCAGACAATGCAATATCACCTCTGGTGCCAGCATACGCATATGTATTGGTATCATACTCACTCCAGTTCAAGACCTTTTTCGTAAAACCGATAATCAGTACTTGCCAAATGTCTTGAAGCAAATATTATCCATGAACCGCCGAGTTATACAATGTATTTTTAGTAGATGGCTTCTTTATACTACATTCGATGAGAGGTCCCTAAAACATTTGGTAATATTTCAAAAATTTTTTTGCAAATGGTAACAAAATTTCCAAGCTGAAGAATCGATGTAATATTTTATCAATATTTTCACCCTTCAATGAAAGATAACGAACGGCTTTTAAGACATGAAGCACCACAAATGGAGTATATTATCTCTGGACCTGACCAAATAAGACCAGCAGATTTTGAAAAGGAATTGAAGAATACAAAATTTAAGGAAGCTGTCATTGATCTTTTTAGTGGGCAAGTGATGAAGTTGCAGCATTTCTTGATAATAAATTAGTTCATCTCAGTTTTCGAAATTGCTATTCACACATTACAAAGAATGATAAAGTAGAATATGTTAAAACCATAAAGAATAATTTAAAGCCTCTTTAAATCTAAATGGAATTTAAGACATTCATAAAACTAATTAGCTTTATGGAGAGTTTTATGTAGGTACGATAAACCCATTACAAATACATATTATCCTAGAAGCAAATTAGCTTTATAATTAGGTCTTACAGAATGCTTTAAAAATATAACAGCAAGTATACTTGAAGCCTAAAAGGCCTTAACTACAACATCAATAAAGCACAATGCTATTTCCTAACTCTGACAAACCTTTTTTAAAACTTCCCCAAGTCCAAATAATTGTTTCACTGTCATTTGAGGTATGGGATTTTAAACTGGGGAAACAGTGCATACATAAATCGCATATTCATTCTGCAGAAGTATGCCGTAAGAATTATAGCGGGTCTAGGTTTTCGAGAAAGTTGTCGTAATATATTTAAAGATTTAAGGATTTCAACAGTAACCAGTTTGTATATTTTGGAAGTATGCCTATATGTTTACAAGAATAAGCATAAGTATCTTGCTAACCAAGTCAACCATGAACACAATACAAGATACAAGGGACTACTTCAGCCAAACTCTTGCAGGACAACATTTTATCAAAAAAACTTTTTTTATATTGGATGCAAATGTTTTAATGTTTTATCTGATGACATTAAATCATCAAAAAACATCTGTCTTCAAGAAAAAATTGAAAAAATTATTACTAGAAAAAAACTGTTATGTATTTGATGACTTCTTTACATAATTGGTATTTGTTATCTCTTCTCTTGTCTTTTCTCTTCATAATTTTGTTTTAAGTTTGCTATGACTGTAATATATTTGCTTTTTACAACGTATTTTTTGGCTATTTTACAATGTGTAAATTTATATTTATATATAACACCTTTTATATATATTTTTTTTACTTTCTTTTGACTGTATACATAACTTTGTAATTTTGACTTGTGTAAAACAATTTCTGTTATATACACCAATATATATTATTATTATTATTATTATTATTTAAATTGTTCCTTGGGCATGCACTAATGACCAATAAAAATAAATTTATTAATTATATGTTCTTATAATAGACCTATTTTCCCTATTATTCATCTAAAAGCAGTAAATATATATGTAAAAAAAATCCTGTCCGATCCTAATGATATTAAAAAAAAATGAAAAATAAAAAAAAAATACATTATTTATGAAAATAAAAATGTTATTGTAATTTAAAATGCACGTTTTTAGTCCCAAAATTACTTCAGTTTCCCCATAATGTAGCAAAATTCGAAAATGTGACGACACCGTCATCAACAGCGATATATGTATCGGCATCGTCAAACGTGTCAGGATTGCTCGTAATTTTCGTCATTTAATTTGATTCAAGTTAATTTTATTCGGGGTATTTTTTTCTTAGTTATGTAGTTTTAAATATTCTAAATTTAAGTATTTTAAATTTTATGCAGAATGAATGGGTGCTGCAGTGAGTATGATACCAATATATATGCGTATGCTGGCACCAGAGGTGACGTTGCATTGTCTGTCGGGATGTTAGAACCGCAGAAAATGTCTGCCATGGCCTCGGAACCGTCATAGCTGTCTGCCTTTATTATTTTTCAATAATAATAATATAATATTTCAAAATATTAAAGCGGCAGCCTTGTTACTATAACGTTGAACTCCGTCAAATTTTTACACCTTTAGTACCTGAGTGACTCTATGGGTACCGCCGGCCGCCGGTCAGACTAAAGAGTCCCCATTTCATTTATGGCAGGTATATGAGAGTAAATGAAGAAAATATAGTTTGTTAAAATACCGTAAGTCTGCCGGACACTGGCTCTTGGACTATTAGGATAAAATTAGCAGCAAATTCAAAAATTGGAAAAAACAAATTTTTTTCATTTCAAAACTTCCAGGAAAAAACCCGTTTTTGGGAAAATTTCTAACCTTCGATTCGATGAAGAATGTCTACTTGATCGATTTCAGAAAAAAATACGCTATTCTAGTATTTCAAACTGTTGTAGCAAAAAACGGTCCGGGGAAAGAAACTTTCCCTACTTTTTTTATATATACAAAAGTTACTTTCACGGCCTAGGCCAGGAAAGTGGCTTTCCTGAACTTTTTTTTATATATATTTTAATATATATTTTTATATATTTATAATATTGATTGCAATTTCAGAAAAAATAGTATGTGTACCTTGCAGTAAAAGCACATTCCCGGACTTCAATTGCTTGTTGATTTACATCGTCGTTAGGACTGTAGTGCTTTTACTACTAGTTACACAATGTACTATTTATCACCGTTGCTCATTCAAAAAACTATAAATCAAGAAAAAAAATTCTTAGCGTGACCAAATGGCAATTTTTTATGAAGCTCCAAAGATTTTTCAAAATTCTCGTCTTTTTAGAGAAAATAAAAGATTCTTCACTGTCTGTTTTCTTCAACCATCTAAATCACCAAAATATCAAGTTTACGATGGAGATCGAGTAAGAGGGAGTTTTACCTAGTCGGTGAAACGATTAAACCATGATATAGGCTGTCCTGTGGAGTCTACATCCCACCCATGATACAAAGAATTACAAGGCATGATATTGCGCATGTGGGCAGAGCCAAGTCGACATTTGCTTCGTCACGCGGTGATAATTTTCTACCTGCTTCCTTCGTAAAAGTAAGTTTGCCGACTTCTGTGGAAGTTGTTTTTTGGATTATATTAGTGTTCTTGCAATAACCTCTAGTTATAAAAATGCTTTGTGCATTGACATCATGTAAAAGTGACAATATGTTCAAAATGCAGTGGTGGCTGGTGAAATTTCAATATTTTTTTTCTCGTCTTTGGCACATGGGACTCATACGAAATATGGAAATAACATCCAAAGAAGCACTTCTAAAAAATTTTGAAAAAGCAGTTTGCGAAAAAATTTTTCAAAATTCGGTAGCCTCCCCTGGGTTTAGGGACTCCTATTTAAAATAATTTTTTTTGTCATACACCTTTTACTTTTCATAAAAATACAACAATACGTTTTGGAGTTTATGAAGATATATTCATTATTAACTGAAAAACCATGAACTGAAATTTTGTAATTTACAATTTAACAAATTCCAAAATTTCAATTCATTGTATCTCAGTTAGTAATGAAAATATTTTCATGAACTCCAAAACGTATAGTTGTATTTTTATGAAAACTCAAATGTATATGACAAAAAAAATAATTTTAAACAGGAGTCTCTAAACCCAGGGGAGGCTACCAAATTTTGAAAAATTTTTTCGCAAACTGCTTTTTCAAAATTTGTTAGGGGTCATTAGAGAAGTGCTTCTCTAGATGTTATTTCCCACATTTTGTATGGGTCCCACGCGCCACAGACGAGAAAAAAAATAATGAAATTTCACCAGCTGCCACTGTTAAAATGTATTTATGCGGAGATAAAGCTCATTTATAAAGAACGATGCTTACTAAGAACACTAAGAATCTCTATTTATTCAAAATTCCAATTAGTTCAGGCAAATCCATGATAGAAATTCTTTGTATCATGGGCAAATCCTATGTAATTTAAAATTCCTGATATCACCACGTGACATCATTGCGCCAACCGGACCGAATTTGGCGAATTGTTAATCATACCTTGTATTCTTTGTATCATGCATCCCACCGTCATCCACAACAGAAGAGGTCGTTAAACAGAACATTGTCCCACAGAGTCAATATAATACGTGAGGACAAAAGCAAACCAGAATAATTCAGGAACGCCCAACAAGCTCTAGAGAAAAATTGGTGCAAACAATGGGGTATCGAATTATCAATAACCAGAGTAGACCGACAGAAGAATAGGAATGACCTACTACTTATGCGTGCCTTCCTTATGTGGTTGAAGAAGTCTTTATTGAAGGCGTACGTTTCCGAACGGTAAAGAAAATTCAACAAGTGCTTCCCTTAAACAAGGACCCCATCTCTAGACTATTAGTCAAGAGTGTTTACCAATTGGAGTTCTCATATGGTAAGAGTTATATCGGACAGACAGGGTGTAGCATCAAGTGCAGAATTAAGGAACATCAGAGAAACACAAGATTTGGATACACAGATAAGTTGGCAGTGGCACATGTTCATTAAAATAACAACCATTAAATCGACTACGAAAACATGAAAATATTGGATAGAAATGTGTGCTATTACTTCAAGGACAATCAGATAATCACTAGAAATTATGAAAAATAGGGACAACTTCAATAGAGGAGATGAGTATCGACTGATTAACACATGAAGACTGGCTGTGCCAAGCACCAGTTGTTTACACAGTCAAGGTCAACGAAGCACAATGAATGAGCAGCGAAGCGACGCACCGCCAACGTATATAACAAGGAGAAGAACACAACAACTTCAGTCTTTAGAATCCTTCTGAAAAGCCTGACAGCATGATCAGCGAAACGTCAAGTCAAATTCGAAGACCACGGCAACACCCGGATCAAACTACTACATTGGATAATGGCCGTTAAAGCCGGCATTCTAATAAAATAGATATTTTTTCATTTGGCCCGATCTAATGAACAAGACTGCAGATATTAAAGAAAAACGAGACAAAAACATCCTGATAACATACAGATTACATTTCCACAAAAAAATTGCCCCCAAGCAATTGTTGAAAAAAGCAGTTTTATTCGACTACTAGGTTCACCTTATTAAGTTATACAAGAGCATGATGAGCGATACTTCAAAATAAACACATCAACCAAGTCGATGACTATTCAATAATTACGTTTTATTATCAATCAGTATACAAAACCACTATAGCTTTCGATTTACACAATATCAGCGTCTATTCCGTACACCATTATTTCAAAAACAATCAACGATAATGTGTACGGACCTGAAACCAAAAACATTATTGTAAGCATAAACCCTATTCGGGAACTATTTTAATCCACGCCTCCTCCTCTTCTCCATTTTCGTTCGGTATACGAACTTTCACGAGTTGCACAGGCCCCTCGGGAGTGTCTATTATCTGAGTCTCTCCATGAGATAGTGCATCACTAGTAATAATTTCCTCATAATCTTCATCGACTTGACCCGTAACCACCTGTTCGATTTCATCGATTATCTCGCCGTCGTTCTCGTCATCCGAACCTGCCTCAGCAAAACTAATTTGCTGACCGTCGATGATAATGTGCTCTGTACCGTCATGGTCTTGAATATATAACTTAGAATCGGCTGCTGCAGCCGTGGCAGCATCCACGATTTCCATTTCTCCGGCAGAATTCACCGTAACAAGTTGATCATCGTCAGTGGTGAGTCGCGGTTGGTTCACCACAATCGTGTCATTCAGATGCCCCTGCGCTTGCATATGCTGATATAAGAGTGGTTTTCTCATAAATCCAGCCCCACACACCAAACATTCATACGGTTTCTTGTCAGAATGCACGAATCTGTGTGCATTTCGATTGTCTCTACTGTTAAACGCCTTTCCGCATACCTCACATAAGAAAGGCTTTTCTCCGGTGTGTATCCGACGGTGCTTTTTAAAGTGCTCCGGATACACAAATGTAGCTTCACAGACGTCACATTTGAATGGCCGTTCGCCCGTATGAGCAGCTTTCACGTGGTAATCAAGTAGACGTCTTCTCTTGAAGCCTTTACCACAGTCCGCGCACTGGTAACGTTTATCATCATAGTGTGTCGCACGCTTGTGAGACTGCAGATTAGATCTCTGGCTAAACGTCGCACCGCAGAATTCGCATTGGTAAGGCCTCTCTCCAGTATGCGTTCTCTCGTGATCTCGTATTTCGGCTTTCCTAGCAAACGCTTTCCCACAAAGCCCGCAGACAAACGGTTTATAACCTGTGTGCACAATCGAATGCACTTCCAAGTTATGTGCAGAGCCAAACTGCTTCCCGCATAAGTGACATGCAAATTCTTTCATTCCTGAATGAGTACGTTCATGTTGAGTCAAATTTTGCTGACTTAAAAATGACTTGGGACACTGGACGCATCGGAAGGGCCGCGGACGTACCTCATGAGTCTTTTCGTGTGCCTTGTAAGTGTACTTGCTGGCAAAATCTTTGCCGCATATGTTACAAATGTAAGGTCGTACTCCCAAGTGGGTGTTGACGTGCTCGTCAAGCAAATTCTTGCTGCTGTATTTTTTGCCGCATGTCTCACATTCCCAGGCTTTATTTTGTGGATAGTGCATGCGCCTGTGTATACGAAACAGCCGTAGATTGCTGAATATGCGGTTGCATATTTCACATTGGAAATCTCCCTCTTCGGCAGCGACATGCTCATCTAAATGAGCGGAAAGTGTGTTGCGCTTCCGAAAATCTTGCCCACATACGTCACATATGTATATCCGAGCAGTGTGAGCCTGTTTCATATGCATAGTGATTGCTTTGGCTTCACCTGCTACCGTTTCATCTCCCTGGCATAGAAGGCACGTGTATAAGTTACCGTCTCTCGAGACTATAGGTAGAGCAAAATACTCCTCAGCTCTTTTGTCATCCTGTTGTTGAATGACGTTGTTTGTGCCTGTAGCAGTTTTCTTTTTAAGAATGTTTGGTTTTTCTATTCCGACTGGACCACTATTTGTTGACTCTTCTGTACCAGGCTCCACTTTCACTTTCACATTTTCTAAAACAAAAGAATTAAATTATTAAAATGATATATTTCATAGTTTAAGCTGGTCATATCCAAGAGAGAATAATCTGATAGACAAACATTTACTATTTTTGGTCATATACAAGATGTTAACTATAACTCTGGCCGAACTTTAAAGGCTTATTCTACTATCCAAAATAATAAAAAAAAGTTAATATTCAAATGTGTCTGGAAATGCTTCCTAAAGAACTTATACTCCTTCGAAATTTAACGTTTACTCTAGTTTAATACAAGACAATAATACCTATGAAACTGACAATTACATTAAATTTTTTGATAAACATCACAACCATCGTTTGAAAGTGAGTTTATTGTGTTTTTTTTTTTAGAGATAGATAAAAACTGGGTTTTTATTTTTTGGGGTTTTTACACGGGAAAAAAAACCGGTTTTTTCCCCGGAAAAATATTTTCTTTTATAAAAATGAATTGGTCATTAAAAGACCATCATTTTGATACCAAATATGTTAGGTATATTTGATTGTATTTATAACATTAGGGCTTCAATGCTATTTTTCTTTGATTTAGTTCTAACCTAACTTTTAGTCTAAAATTTAGTCTAAATGTTAGGTTAAAATTGGCGATAAATTCAAAAAAGAGATTTCAATTTTTCTCGGATTTTTTCATTTTAACCCTCCCAGGAAAAAAACATTTTTGGGAAAATTCTCGATGAGGGAAAAACCCCATTGCCATCTCTGGTTTTTTTTTTACTTAAAATCTTATTCAAATAAGTACAGTTGTGTACAGGGCTAATCATTATGAGGTCGATAACCAATATCAAATCTTCAATGACATTTTACAATATTATATGATTCAAAACAGCAATATATAGCTTGAAATGAATTCAGTAACTGGTGTATTCAGAATGGCCTCCATCTTAATGCTAAAAAAACGCTCTATATGAGATTTTTACCAAAAAATATAAAACCAAATTTTGATCCTCTTATTAAAACTGCTTTATTATGGTCTTGTACAGTCTGTGTTACAATATGGACTGATATTCTGGGGCTCTTCCCCTTACCTCAATAAGATATTCATAGTGCAAACGAAAATCCTAAGATGTATGAATAATGCTCACCCACTTTCTCATTGTAAGCCAATATTTAAATCATATAATATTCTCACGTTACCAAGTCTCTACCTTTATCAGTTGATAATGTATGTGAAGGAGAACGAAACATCCTTCTTAAAGAATAGTGACACGCACTCATATTGTACACGAAATATGGAAAATATACATCAGCCATATTCTAGACTCACAATAAGCCAATGTAATCCAACTTACATAAGGGTTATATGTTACAACAGGATAAAAAGTATCTTAGACTTTAATACTATAAATTTATTTAAAAAAGAATTACTCGCTTTTCTAGTAAATGAGTCGTTCTATTCTGTGGATGAATTCCTTAAAAAAAATTTTTTGTAAAGAAAAATAATGTATTTTTTTATGAATTTTATTTATTCACGTTTTTATGTATTTTATTAAATCACATCTTATGTTTTTTACCATATCTTTTATCTTGTATGTCTTGAGTTTCAATTTTAAATTTAATGTATATTCTGTTAGTGATTGTCTTTTAGTGTTTAAGCTTCTGTTTGACTAGTCCGATAATTAATGCTGTACATTGTATCAATTTTGTGATGAATAAAGATTTCTGATTTCTGATATATAAACTTTCTTTTCACTTAAAAATTGTTACTCTCAAAATATTAAGAAATCGAAATCATGGATAACTCCTGCTATTAAAAATTCAGCAATAAATCTTAAGAACCTTTATTCACTCTATAAATCAAATACTACTATAATAACTATAAAAAAGTATATAAAGTATATAAAAGAGTAATCCTTGCAACGAAAAAAATGCATAATGATATCATCTCAACAGTGCATTTTTTAACTAATGAAGTGGGCGACACAAATGCCGCCCACTTGGAAAAATTAGTTGCCCAGTGATTGAAATTTTGATGTACTAGGCGACAACGATTTTGGTCAATTTATTGCATTATATTTTTCTTTGAAACAGAAATCGGTACCGATACCGCCTTCCGTGAAACTTCTTGGTTCGAATTATTTGCAACAATTCATTGATGAAGTGATTGGACACTTTGCTTCGGATAATCTTCCTGTGCCTTCTAGTCTTACTGGCAATACAGGCCGAATACGTTGCACCTGACTGGTCATGTACCGCCAATCTATAACTTTCCCATTTGAACTTTCCTCTCAGATTATTAGCCTTTTCAAATTTACGACCCCCACCCCCCCCCCTATCCGGTACGACATCAGTTGGCAAACTATAAGGGCTTATTTTGAATGTCCAACCAATCAACTTAAAACAATAAAATCACGTTTATGTATTTTCGCCACATTTTAATACTATTCGTGATAATTTGTCCGGACTATGAAGTGTATCGAAATCTAGATGAAGGTAATGACGTACTCGCAAGTTATATATACCTATCTAAAGCATTTGATTGCGATCATATCTTGCTAAGCAAACTTGAGCTATTTGGTATTAGGGAAGTGGTTCAAATCATACTTATCTCAGAGGCAACAATATGTAGTTTGCAAAGAAAAAATCGTAACAATGCATAATAAATATGGTGTTCCACAAGGGTCAATTTTGGGTCCTGTACTCTTCATAATTATTATCAATGACCTACATAAAACAATTGAATCTGGATCTACTACAATATATGCTGATGATATAACCTTGCTTACTGCCAGATCAGATAATTTTACTGTCCTCGTAGAAGATGTCAATAAAAAACTAAGTAACACCTATAAATATCTCTGTGAACAATGTTTAGCTATGAACCGGAGTAAAATAGTGAAAATGGTATTTTACTCATCAAGTCTTAAACCACACCAAAGTGCATTGGTAAAAATAAATGGAAGCACAATAAAACACACCTCGACTTTTAAGTCATTGGGTGTAGTCTTGGATGAACATGAACAAATTACCTAACTTTGACAAGCTGTATCTTAAAAGCTGTCTATAGGATCAACTCGATGTGATGAGAACTTTTGATGAGCATGACCTGAACTACAAAATAGCAAAGTTTCATTCTGCCGAAACACCATTTTCATCGGTTTTGTTCCGGGTTCCTTTTTCAAAGAACAACAATATTATTTTAAATTTGCCAAAATCAGCGCTGGAGATTACATGTGTCTTCGACAGTGATAAATCCTGATGACAATAAAATTTGGTTGTTAAAAATATGTAAATAATCGTTACCACAGATCGATAAAATTCAATTACTTAATAATACCATACAATCGTTTTTGTGAACAATTTATCGACTGAAATGATAATACATCAAATGTCATAGGTCAGTAAAATGCGTTATTTTTACTAATGCCATAAATTCGTAATAAGACATGTCAATAAAATGGATTAAATCTGGTCGATAATTTTATCAACTGGAATGGTACTAGAGCTGTAAGTTGGATATAACTGTTGTACAAACATCAACAACTAATACCAAAGAGTTGTCAGATGAGTCAAATTAGCATAGCAGTTGGTATGGTTATGTACTTTCACTTATTGTACAATACTAAGGGCCGGTTTTATATGTTCTGTGTATCTTAGATTCGATAGTTAACCTAAGTTTTGTTGAAAAGTACGTTTTACATCCATCAGTAATTGCCAATCTTAAGTTTAAACTTCAAACGGTGGTTAAACTACAAACTTAGGCTTATGCACGTGTATGTTGAATTAGAAATAGGTATGTTCAAAAACCCTGCATAATACTATCTGCACCAGATAATAGAAGGAGATAGAGTTAGTCTATACCACAGAAGACAGGAACTATACAGAAGCGAAAGCAAGCCTTTCTGGCGGGACCAAATTTGTTCATAGTCTCCATGACGATAAGGTATATATTTGTCAAAAGCCATATGATAATTTTTGACGTTGTGCGATTGACAATCTTTGAAACTCTTACACGGTGGTTGGTTATTTTCGTGGCTTTTTCTTCCAATTTTCGACAATTTTTTATTCTAAGTTGATTTTTGTTTATAATGGGTTCTAAAGGGTATAGGGTTTGTGCTTATCGTCCATGCCCTTCGAAGGTGAAACAATAAGCTTCTTTCTATATCCCAAAGATCCTGAAAGGTATGTGCAAATTTATATTACTGAAACAACTAGAAACTAATGTTAGATATACTAAACAATTAGCATTTGAAAAGAAGTAATATGAAAGGAAATATTTTCTTATCAGAAATGCAATAAGTTACAGAATATGTTTGTCAGTTTCTAATGAACAGAATTGTATTGTGACCATGAATAAGATAATTAAGTAATGACTCTCATCAACTCGTGCCACTAAAGAACTTTTCATCGTATCAATTAAAAAAAATCAATAGTAGGGCATGTGCATCATATAATTAACATAACCCCAAATTTTTCAGTTTATTCTCATTTTTAATGTTTGTATACTCATTTCAGCTTGGAGCAATACTGGCTCCAAGCAAATATTTAAAAATTCAGGCTAATAATTTTTCAATAATGTTGGTTAATAAAAATAGACTACTAATTACAGGTTAGATTTCGAACCTACAAAAAGAGTCCTATTTTATTAGGAGAAAGTATTTAGAACTTCATAAACATTACACTGCATTAGATTTTAGTTGGAAGTATGAAAACCAAGCTGAAATTTTAATAACAGCTACGAAATACTCATAAATCTTAAGAAATATTTTTGAGGTTAGCTGTGACGTCACGTGCACATGCCCTATTCACGTATACTGTTATTTTACGTAAACATTTTTTTCACTGTACTATTTGATTGTAATATTCTATTCAACAATATTGAAAATATATTCTTCATCAAATCTTGTGTTTAATTTTAAGCTACATAATATATGTCTCTTTCATTGTATAATCTATACATTGTACTACTTTCCATGATAATATTTTCTTATTCTGGTAGTAGTATGAAAAAAAAATTCATTGGCTTAAAAGCGCATTATTATGATTAACGATGCCTGAAATACGGGATATAAATATAAATGTGTACTTCTTTTTTTGAACATTCTCCAATACACCATGACTTGGGCCCCCAACTTCATTAATACAATATATACGTATTCCCATTCATGTACCCATCTACTAAATATAAAACAAGACAGTTTTTCCAGTGTACAGTGTATTGGACCGAAATATTGATATATTTTTTGTGTACATCATTTCTCTGAGTGTAGTAAGGCATATTACTGTCACTTCGAGGTCACAGAAATCAGACACCTGATATCAAAGGTAACGCGGCAAGCTTTTGTTCCTGTATAGTTCCTGTCTTCTGTGGTCTATACATAGGTTGAAGAGAGATACATTTGCGCTGATGCTGATGATAGTTTTGGAGCAAACCTAATATTTCGAAAGGGGATGCACTTAACTCAACGTAACTTCAACTCGGTTCAACATAATCTACAAACAACTACCTATCCTATATTCTGTAAAACAAAAATTGTAAAAAATGGACATTTTCGATATTTTTGAGGATATTTTATCAAGCAATGAAGATGTAATCAATATAATAGAGCTCTTTTCTTGCACTTGATTATGTCATGGATGCTTTTTCATTAATTTAATTAACAATTTAATTTCACTGTCGTTGAAATTTATTAGATCTTTTATCATTTATTGTGAAAAGTTAAAGTAACAGTTATGAAGATGACATTAATTGCCAATTTGTCCTATGCTACCAACCTATAATTACAATTACCAACCAATAAAATGGTGATAATGTTGTAGAATCTCGCAGAATTGACCTAGGTCGAAGCCAAAATGAAATTTCGACGAAAGGACCGTTATGAGTTTAATAAGACATTAGGAACAACCAGGTGAAGATTCGAAGAAACACTAAATGTTCACTTAGGAAAATATATTTTGGTCCAAGATATGAGTGAAAGTATATGGTGGTCATGGAAAAGTGAACCAAAAAAAAGTATAATTTTCGGTCAAGGAATAATAAACTATATACTTTTACGAAATTATTTTTAACTTTTTAGTTCCTAAATAGAAGACAATAACACACTATATATATCATTGGAAAGAATGAATATAAAAGTTTAACTATGCCACGTATCAAAAAGGGTGAAATCGACAAATGTGGCGAAGGCCTGTAGCATCTATAAGCAAATATTAGCAAAAAATCAATGAAAATGGACAAAGCCAGTTTCTCACGTAAAACAAATATGGATTCAACGATTCATAATTTGGACGAGTGTGTTGGATGGTCACTACAAAGCGATGGTAGGAAAGCTAATCAAGAACATGGGTATGGCAGGAGATGACAAATGCAGATTATGTGAAACTGCAACTGAAACTGCGGAACATATACTTTGTGAATGCAAGGTGCTAACCCGCATTAGGTTAAAGTACCTAGAACAGGCGGAATTAACGCCTGAAGACATAGGGAAATTAGCTCTCAGGAAAATCGCAAGCTTTGCAAAAAGTCTTGGAATCCTGGGCAACAACTAGATGCAGCTAACTCACAAAAGACCTTTTAGGTTGAGGTGAGGAAAGGCCAACCCAGAGCGAAGCCTTAAAGAATCTACAATCTACAAGCCAAATGCAAGGCTTTCCAAATAATGAAGTTATAGAGAAAACCGCCTTGTGCATAAATGACTCAAAAATCCATTTTGCCGAAAAGTCATTTTTTTCTTTATAGAACCTGCAAGGGGACTAGTACTTCGTAAGACTGGCCGAACGTTATTAAACTAATGTATTAGCCAAACTCCTTTCTGTGAATATGATACGATGTGATATATCACCATATAGAACTTTAAAGCTAATCATAACTGAACCAAAATATTTTAAGTAAAATATTTATATTATTTCCAGTCAGCCATAATAATTATCATAATTTACAAATTTTAAAACGCTTGCATTAAATTCTGGGGAAGTTGCATTGAATCTTTTCTACCAAATCGATTGTTAGCGCACGCTCTCATTTGTATGGTAAAATTTAACTTGCCCTGTTGGGGAGACAGGATTCTTTCACATTATATAATTTATTGGATAGGATATTGCAGAATTTAACTGTACTTGTTTTAAACTTGTTAAATAATTGGTATTCTTTGAACTAATTGCACTTTATTGATATTACGACTTGTTGCTACTCTTAGTCCCTTGAGTTTTCATTTGGAAAATCGGAAAAACTAAGTTAATTGGAGTCTCATGACTCCGCAAGTCTGAAACTCAGTGTTCTGGTCGCCTTACGGGAGCTCAACAGGGATTTTTTATGCAATTCTTCAGGAATCATTAAGTGTAGAATCCATTATTAGTATTATTAGTAGGTAGACAAATAAAAATCACGTCAAATTTTAATTCTGTCAGAGAGAAATTTCTGATAGGGATTTTTTTATGCAAAAATTACAAAAATCCTTAGGCGTTAAACTCATTATTACTGCGTTAAGAGAATAAAAATCACGTCAAAATTAAATACCGTCAGAGAGAAATCTCGATGGGGATTTTTTTATGCAAAAATTACAAAACTTCTTAGGCGTAATAATAATAATAATTACTTTATTGTCGTAAGATCTTATAAAAGATATTGACAACATCAATTGATTAACTGTAGTTATACACATAGGAAAATATAAATAAAAAACAGTAGTTAGTCACACAAAGAATTTGAAGACAAAGTACACAACGTCAAATATTAAAATTAATTACTGCAGTAATATTCCTGGAAAGAGTAGTTAGAAGCAATTTTCTAGAAGGTAGCGCTTAATGTGGCTTTTGAACTTGTTTATTGGATTAATATCTTTGGGCAAATGATTAAAAACATGACTGCAAAAACAGTAAGGACTCTTTCTATACATTGACAAGTTGAAGTTCGAAATGTGAATATTGGTATTAGACCTGGTATCATGTGCATGCACTGAATTATTTTGTGGGAATTTTCCTTGATTTGTTTTAACGAAAATCAGTGCCACATAAATAACTATACAGGGAAGCGGTAGAATATGATGCTTTTTAAAGATGGGCCTACAGGACTCCATTGGGTTAACAGAAATTTTTTTTCGTATTATTCTTTTTTGTATAACGAAAATGCGGCCGAGTTCAGTTGTTTGACCCCAGTAAATCGACATATAGCTTAAATGAGAGTAGGCCAAAGCATAATAGACATTCATTAAGTTCTTGGTATCAAGAATATTTTTCAGATTAACGATTGCAAAATATGTTGAATTTAGCCTACTGGTCACAAAGCCAACATGTGCATCCCACGTTAGCTGGTGGTCAATATGGAGACCTAGAAACTTGCAATTATCTAACCTTTCCAACATGGTGTCATTAAGTTTTAATTGAAATTCTGGGGTTTTACGTCTTTTAGAGAAAATTATGTAGAGTTTTATAGGGATTAAGAACAAGTTTATTTCTACTACACCACCTATAAAATTCAGAGAGCAATGTTTGTGCCTTGCAGTATAGCTCATATTCTGAGGAAGCAGATAGGCCGATTGTGGTATCATCTGCGTAAAAAACTAATTGTATATCAATGCTGTTCCCGATGTATTTTCCCACATCGTTAATGAAAAGCGTAAATAAAAGTGGTGATAGAACACTGTCTTGGGGTATGCTGTGTTTCAGATATCCGAAGGCTGATAACTCTTGGCCAATTTTAACTCTAATTTTTCGGTCAGTCAGAAATGACTTTATCAAATCATTCATGCAACCCCTTATGCCCATCGTGAACAATTTGTTCATCAGAAAATCACTATCCACACAATCAAATGCACGTGTGAGATCAAAAAATAAAGCTAATGTATAGTTGTTTCCGTCTAGTGATTTATAGATGAATTCTACAAGTTGGAATGCTGCAGTGCATGTCGAGTGATTTTTCCTGAACCCATGTTGGTTTACTGACAATAGTTTGTGTTTAGCAATAAATAAATCATTCAGGTCGGTTGACAACAATTTTTTCAAGAATTTTAGAAAAATTCATTAGTCCAGTTACAGATCTATAGTTTTCAATTAGTTCGGGGTCTCCTTTTTTATAGACTGGCGTGACCACACCATCTTTCAGATTAGTTGGAAAAATTCCTGTTTTCAGGGATATATTAAAGAGAAAGCGTAAGGGAAATTGGATTATGTCCCATATAAATTCCAGAGCGAAAACCGGTATATCATCTAGACCGCTACAGGCAGATTTATTTTTAAGTTGTGACATAGCCAGATAAAGCTCGTCTACTGTTAATTCATCAACGAAAATAGAGTTACCGATTGGAAGAGTGCAGTCTATGTGATTTGGGTCTAGATTTTGTGCAAGTAATTGATCAACACTGGTGGTATAATATTCACAGAAGGCATTGCAAATTTCTAATGGCTCCTTAATGTTTATTGTTTCTGAGGTGATTTTAGAGGGAGCAGTCTTTTGCTTTACCCTACCAAGGTTAGAATTTACCACTTGCCAGATGGTTTTAGTGCAATTAGCTGAATTTATAATTTTGTCCTTAAAGAAATTATTTTTAGCTGTGTGAATTTTTTCAGAAAACAGTTTTTGGCAAACCCATTATTACCAGTAAATAAATAAAATCCAGACAGAGAGTGTCTTTAATGATCTGAGGTAGCGCCTTGGTCTATACTTGTCTATCGAGTTATATCTTATCTCGAACCCACTAGGAAGTGGAAGAACGGGGTAGAACATGACTGGCGCCCCGTAATAAATAAACTGATGTCACGTGAAATTGATGCCCGGTAGTGAGTTCTTCTACAGTAACACTGACGATCTTGACAAGCACCTATAAAAAGGTATTTTATAAAACACTAAAATCTACAGTTTAAACCCCCAGTAAAATGTCAGTTGAAAGTCTATAATCTATAAAACCAACCCTGAGGGACGTAACTCAAATGCGTCCTCTATTTCTTGTGCTGCTTGGCACTCTTAACAGTTTAATCCATGACCATGCCTCTCTTACGCATTTAATATAATGTAATAATGAATACATTATTACAGTAGTAATAATTACTCCAGGCATTAGAGACCATATAGGGCCCTTACCTGGAAAAATTCATGGTAGTTCTAGAAATAGGCTTACTTTACGTTTTTTCAAGTGCTGAATCCGAATTTTTAACTTCCCACCAAAAATTCCCCCGCAACCTCCTCGAAAATTTGAAAATAAAATCAAAAAATCATTTTTTTAATCTTTTTATACGTTACACGTCGGTTACATTCTTTCAGTGAGGAATATTCTCGCATGAATTGTTGCACTCAAGACACATGAGGGAACATTTCAACCCGCTTTTCTTGTAGATACGCGCGCCGCGGCAGCCTTTTTTACACCTGGCGGAGATAATCTTTAGAAGTTTTGGTAGAGCAGAAGGATTCAAGTAGTGACAGGAGAAAGTCCATAACTGGTTCTTTTCCAGCCCAATTTTTCTGACTCGATTACATTTCCTTGCCAAAGTTGGACTTGGTGGTACGTTCTCAAAGAGTGTTGTGCAGCAGCAGCTTCAGATGGGTTCAAAGAGACAATGTTGTGTTTACTGATGTACACGGTCTTGATGAAACACTAATGTCTAAAACCGTTCCAAGTCATGTGTTTTCATCCTTGCAACCATACAAAAGAAGAAAAATGATTGCCAACTTTTGCGATAGCTTGTGAATCTGTATTTGGAGTCCGGAACAGCTGAGTGAGGGAATGCAAATCTGGGTTTTAGACAAGGACTCTGGTCAATTGAAACAATTTAAAGTCACAACAACCATGTTTAAAATAATATGAGAAAACGGTTGTCATGCGAAACAAATGAAGATAAAACACCTAAGAAACTTCGATCGTGATCAACGGGTTGCTATCAATTCTCGAGCAGCATACAGGTGTCATGGGTCGGGGGGAAAAGGGAAAACGAAAAAAAATAAAATAAAATAAAAAAGTCAAAAACCAATTTTTTGAGTTTTCTTCTCTAAATTTGAGGGGGTTGCGGGGTTTTTTTTTGTGGGAAGTAAAAAATTTGGATTCAGCGAGCCAAAAAACATAAAATAAACCTATTTCCAGAACTACCATGAATTTTCCAGATAAAATTCTCCAATGCCTGGAATAGATGACTCATTCTAGTTTTAAATACATGGACTCAAGATTAGTTATTCGGGTTAGATCAGGTTAGTATATCACAGGTAAAATTAACTGTTGAATCACTTATTCAGAGCCGATTCTGACATTTTTTTCAAAATATTCACTAAAACTTCTCTACGTACAAGTGTTATACATACCAACAATATTTCTTTCAGAAACAGTTATAGCCTGAACAAGCTCAGTAGTTGCTGATGTAGGAGGTTCATAATCAGAATCAGAAGAGTGATCCACTGCCCCCGAGTCAATAATATCTCCTCCATCTGCAGAAAATGTGTGAAACGTTTGATTTGTATTTTCGATGTCCATATTGGCATTTTCTTTTTCTTGCTCATCAACATCCTCACCAATACCACCATGCATTTTAACTAGTTCCAGTTCAATATCTTCTATAGTTTGTAAGTTCTTATCTGCCGATATCTATGAATGAATATTCGATCTAAGTAAATTAAATTTTTAATTCATATTCAAAATACAAAATTAGAAAAATTATCCAATGTCCTAAAAAGCATGTTGAAGTAATATTTAAAATGAAGGTTTGTTGACACCTAGGTAGTTGGAATATATAACTACAGTCGGGCCCGCTTATAACGAGTGTGTAGGTGACAAAAAAAAGTGCTCACTATATCCGAACGCTCGTTATAAACGGTTTTTTAATGGATCCGGTTATAACGAATATACTTGTTATAAACAATTTTTATTGGGTCCTAATATAACGAGTACGCTCGTTACAACCGGTACGCACGTCTCTATAGGTACGTAGTCTTAAACGGTTACATATACATATAATATGCACGTGGATAACACGTACACATATGTACTCAAAAATATAGAAGTTTATGTATGTAAATATATATTTATTCAGTATAAAATAAAACATGAAAAAGACCCGACTGTCGCGCGTTGGCTAAATTATGTGCATAACTTCCTAAAAACATTACATCTACCTACTACTCATAATATAATAACGAGTCATGGCAAATTTGTTGGAATACTAGCAGGCACTGTTTCTACCGCCCTCAAAGCACCGACTACTATTAAGTCGGTGTCCGTCAAATGGCAGCGTTCGAAGAACTTACTTCGTATGAACTAATATCACTCGTTATAAACAAAGTTAATTCTCCAATGAATCATCGAGTCCTCGTTGTAATCGCAGCCGCAGAGAATCTCCCGTCATCCCCACAAAGATGCTCGTTGTAAGTAAACATATTCAGCAACTTATTAGAAAAATATTACTCGTTATAACAAAAGCGCTTGTTATATCCGAGCTCATTATATCCGAACTGAAATTGTGTTGAGCTTAATAGATGATTTTTTGTATCTATGGAAATTACTCGTTAAAACCGAACGCTCGTTATAAGGTGTACTCGTTATAAGCGGGCCCGACTGTATATGTATCCAGTTATGAAAACTTAAATTAGGAGAATCAATAATTATTCTAAGATGTCAACCGCTGAGAAAATTATGTACCTACACAACATATTTCATATTAGAAGTATTTCATAATTCAATACTTCACATAATTTCTATGCCATATTCACACTGGTTGACCTCTAGAATATAACACTATTTATTTATAATTTACCTGTGCAGAATCGTCATCCGAGGAAGGTATGTCTAGAATTTTCTTAGGCACTTCGTTCTCCTTATTTGATTCTTCTATTGATTTGTCTGTAACCTCCTTGGTTTCTTGTAAATCGAAGTCATCCTCAATCTCCATTTTCTCAACGCAACTCTTATGAGTCCCGAGGATTTCATTTTTTATTTCGATAACCCTATTTTGTAATTCATCTAGCTCGTCAACCAGTTTGTAGCATTTTTTACAAAGAACTTGAGACCGTTCAGGATCTTCTTTTATTTCCTTGTTTAATATAGTCGAAAGCAAAGCAGCAACATGTTGTTCATGGCTTATATCACCCTATAACACTACTTTCTAAGTAACTTGGAAAACAGCTTTTAACAAACTTACCTCCTTATTGAAAATTTGTACAGTATTCCTAGAAGACAGGCAACTTCCATTGCAAACTATACAGACACTACCACTGGTAGACATTCTACAAATAAATATTTTTGTAAATCACTTTTCACATTTTCTTCATTCTAATCAGCATGTTTTTGAATTTGCAGATAAAAATTCATTTGGGTTATAAATAAGTGTAGTCAAAGTTGAATAATCGGTGACATAAATATCTGCACTTTCTATTTTCGACATAAATCATTTATTCAGGAAAAAAATTATAAAAGTGTCAGAATAAACTGTTTACCTTTTAAATTTTGCGAGAATATTTAGGGAAACATTATTTTCGCCGAAAACAGGGCTGCTAACAAATGCTGCCAAGCTTCAGAAATGACGCGACGAAAAAAGGTCGTTTGTGGATCAAGAAGGTGGTAACGCGCAAATGCAGATATCCAATCCTCAAAATGGCGTCATTATTTATGATAAATTAATTTAATCTGTGACCGTAATGAAAATAATTTTGAAAAATATAGCAAAATATGCAAAAAACGGTTAAGATGGGGAATTCCATTTTTTTTTTTAATTTATATACACCCTGCAACATCTGTTACACAGGGCTTCCAATCGTAAATTTGCCTTAAAAACAAACATATCATTTCATTAGAATAGAAGAGAAGACCACTAATAGTGACGTCACAACATGGCCGTTCTTCACGGAACAAAGAAAAAAGAATCTTTGCCATAGATCGAAGTTTACAATAAGATGGTGTTGTTTGACCGATTAAATATTCTTTTTAATTTTGTTTGGTATAAAACTTATATACAAGTTTTTTTTATTTATTACAAATATTTGCTAAACTGTTTTTTTTTTATTTTGTTTACGTTGTCATGTAATGTAATTTATTCACTTAAAAAATGTTTACACTTTTTTTCATATCTAGTTAGTTACGGAAATATTATTTTGATATAGGTAATAAGTACAGATTGTTGTTTTCCTTTGTTTTGGGAGTTTTTCTTGCAGTTAAAGAGCATCTCTTATCTATGGTTAGAGCATAGATTGGCATCAATATTTGCCGATCAGATAACAGGGCCGGGGTTAGAGTCATTGAGTTAGAGTGAAACTCAATTTTTGGATTTAGATGCCGAATTAGATTAGGTACCGAATAATTTGAAAACTAACATTTCTACCATTGCTGTAAACTTAAAAATTACTACGTATGCAGGCGGGATTTTCCATTTCATAAAGCAGAATGAATTATAACATAAACCCGGTTGCCCTGCTTTGACCGTATTATTTATCAAAAATCTCTCATTTATTTGTAGTCCAGGGAAATTAGCATTTGACCTGGACAAAAATTAGTAAAAATCTGAATTTTTGCACAGACTTTCATTGAGATGTCCGAAACCCAAAATCCCAAAAATCCCAGCATGGCTACCCGAGATATTGAAGGTCAAAATTTTTTGCAAATATCTCGCGTCCTATGGATCGGTGCCCATGAGGTCAATGTGAAAGTTGTAGAGAATTAAATTATCTACAAGTGGTCTTTTTATTTTTACCCCCCCTTTCGAGATATTCAAGGTCAAAGTTCCAAAAATATGGTTTTTTGCGAATATCTCGTGCCAAAAAATCAGACAGCCGTAAAGTTAACATGAAAGTTGTATAGAATTCAATTATCTACAAGATTGGTATTTTGCATTTTTTCCCAAAACCTCGCCCTTTTCGAGATATTCAGTCGAAGTTTAAAAAAAAACGGTTTTCAGCGAATATCTTGAAAATAAAAAATAAATTGTGTTATTCCTTTCACCGCCACCTCGCTTTGGAGAATATTGTCGATAATGCTTCATGTAGGTCTGATGTAGGTACATCCGATGCATAGGGAGCGAGATATTCGCGGAAAACCGTTTTTTTTTTTAAACTTCGACCTTCAATATCTCGAAAGGGCGAGGTTTTGGGAAAAAATTCAAAATAACAATCTTGTAGATAACTGAATTCTCTACAGCTTTCATATTATATAACTTTATTGTTGTCCGATTTTTTTGGCTCAAGATATTCGCGAAAAACCATTTTTTTGAAACTTTAACCTTGAATATCTCAAAAAGGGGGCGGGTTGGTAAAAAATAAAAAAGACAACTTGTACATAATTTAATTCTCTACAACTTTCACATTGACCTCATGAGCATCTGATGCATAGGACGCGAGATATTTGCAAAAAACTTTGACCCTCATCTTAGGTAGCCATGTTGGGATTTTTGTGGATTTGGGTCTATGAGTCTATGCAAAAATTCAGGTTTTTACTAATTTTGTCCAGGTTCCCTCATTTTTTTGCCTAATTTCCCTGCAGTATTGTTCGAACCATACTCTATTGACCAGTCACTTTGATGGTATCACATACCTAGAATGTGGGTGGTATCAATGGCGGATTTACATAAGGGCACTTGGGGCACGTGCCCAGGGCCCCCACTTAATTGGGGCCCCCGAGGAATAATGCCCCCCAGGTTATCAAAAAAAATGTTGTGAATTTCTCCCCCTCCCCGCTCATCAAAAAATGTTGGGTTCTTTTTTTCGTATTAGGATTAGGTATTAAGAAAATAATAAAGCGCCCCCAACAATTTTTTGCTCTGGGGCCCCATGACGTCTAGTTACACCACTGACATTTATATTTTAATTCTGTTAAAATTGGCCACATTACAAGGGGCCCCCACACAAGAAGTGCCCAGGGGCCTCTCGAACGTAAATCCGGCCCTGGGTGGTATGTAGATTCCAGTGAACTCTAGAGGTTATTGGTACATTCGCATAATAGGGAATTTACATATGGCACAAGCAAACACATTATTTAGATAGTAAATCATGTAGCAGGAAATTCGCAATGAATCAATTAAAATTAATTATCATTAAATCACAAAGCGTGCGACATCTATTATATAAATAGTGAAGTGAGAACATTAGTTAGGTTACGTTTGACACTTCAAAACCCATTTGTCTTTCTTAAGTGGCCAATATTAGTAAAAATGCCACACAATTTAAATTCTATCTTCGATGTGTTAGAAAATGTTTACAAAACCAAGGAAATTCAACGTACAACACAAGTAACGTAAAGACAGTCAAGTGACAACTGCAAAGTTCTCCTAAGTTTATCCGACATATTTGAAATTTACAGGCGCCATCTGTTGAGCGTGATTTCTCCAAATAGTACCCTTGTTTATGCATACCATATTCCACAGATTTCTAAATTCACCGGTGGAGCGCACTGGTAAGCAATAACATTATCCGCATTTTTCTAAATTCACCAGTGGATGCACCCGGTGGACAAAATACGAAGCTGATTGGCTATATTTTTCAAAATAGCTAATCAAATAATGTTATTGCTTACCGGTCAGATCCACCGGTGAATTTAGAAATCTGCCCCATATGATCACATATACCTGGCTGGATACATGTATATGATTGGCTATTTTGAAAAACATAGCCAATCACCTTTGTATTTTATCCATCGGTGAATTTACAAAAATTTGGTTGATACTGATTACCCCCTGAACAAGAATGTCAGATGTCTATGGAATTTAAATTATTCAATCCTCTGCTGATTTCAGACAAGAGCACATTGTATATTTACTAGTAAAGGCAATACATTCCCGGACGATGATGTAAATCGGTTAACGCCTCGGCCAACAAGCATTGAAGTCCGGGAATGTGCTTTTACTACGAAGTACACATACTATTTTTTCTGAAATCGCAATCAATATTAGCATAAATATATAAAAATAAAAAATATATATAAACACAGTCCTAGGGCGGAAATAATTATTTATGTACCAAGGCTTATAAGTGTATTTTACAGGTCGAGAACACAGTGCAAACCGAAGCCCCTAAGGTTGAGGATTGCAATGTTCGCGACCTGTAAGGATACGATACAAGCCAAGGTGCATACTATGTTTTTCGTACTATACTAGCAATATTACAATTTTTAGGAAAGTTCATTAGAAATTATTGTATTTCAAGATTTGTTGAACTCATTTATTAGTTGGCTTAGACTCTAATTGGAGTGTGTTTGCTTTCTGTTATGGTTACTGTCAATAAGTTGTCAAATTGATAACTTCATGATAATTTCCACCATTCAAGTTATTTTCATGAGTTTTTGCAATTAAAATATGGATTATGATGAAAGTATTGACATTCAGGAGGCAGTCAAAAATGCGTGTGCTTCGTTGCTGCCAAAATTTCATTATTTAACTTCCTGATTACTTTATTTTTTGGTTTAGGGCATAAAAATAAATGTTCTGCTAGTAGAATGCTCGGTGCCCAGATATACGCATAAAAATAAGTTCTGTGGGGGTTTCGTCGTTACAAGCTGAATTTGATATGAATGATTATATACTGATGTTTCAAAATCTCAAAGCCGTCAAAAAATGTCCTACTCAAAAGGTCATTATAATCAAAAAACGAGTTGTTTCTTAGTGAATTAGGTGTTTTGATATTTCTACTTTTGAGTAATAGCAAATCCTTTTAACCATGAATAGAACTAGTCAAAATAAGTAGATTTTCGAACAGACCCACCTCGAGAAATCATGCCTGCTCCCCTTGCCCCCCCCCCCTCCCTCAAAGGGGCTGCCTGTATCTGCCTATATATATTTTTTTTTTCTCAAAAACAGGAGCTAGAGAAATGATCCTGGCGCCATTTGATAGAGTATAAAATTTTACATAAGATCCTCCATTTGCTTTTTGCTATTTTCTTTTATTTAAGGCCCCACAGCAAAAAACGGTTGAGGAGCCTTCCAACAACGACACCTGTTTGGCTATATCTCTAAAACGGCCCAATAAATAAAAATTCTACAAGATATAAAAAATAAAGACCATTATTTTTTCTATCAATTGGTATATTATTTGTTTATATAAAGCCGTCAGTGGCGTACAAAGAGAAAGATGCACATGTGTATAATGAATTTATTAAAAAAAAATTTATTATTGTTGTTACAAATTGTGAAAATATTGATCGTACCTGTTCGAAATTATTACATTATTATTGTTTTTAACAACAATAAATTATTTTAAATAAATTTATTATGCACATGTGCATCTTTCTCTGTGTACGCCACTGACGGCTTTACATAAACAAATAACATATACAAATAATATACCAATTGATAGAAAAAATAATGGTCTTTATTTTTTCTATCTTGTAGAATTTTGATTTATTTATTAGCCAAACACGTGTCGTTGTTGGAAGGCTCCTCACCCTTTTTTTTGCTGTGGGGCCTTAAAAAAAAAAGAAAATAGCAAAAAGCAAATGGAGGGTTTTATGCAAAATTTTATACTCTATCGAATGGCGCCAAGATCGTTCCTCTAGCTCCTACCGTTTTTGAGAAAAAAAAAATATATATAGGCAGATACAAGCAGCCCCTTTGAGGGGGGGCAAAGGGAGCAGGCATGATTTCTCGAGGTGGGTCTGTTCGAAAATCTACTTATTTTGACTAGTTCTATCCATGGTTAAAAGGATTTGCTATTACTCAAAAGTAAAAATATCAAAACACCTAATTCACTAAGAAATAACTCGTTTTTTGATTATAATGACCTGACGGCTTTGAGATTTTGAAACATCAGTATATCATCATTAATTTTATATCAAATTCAGCTTGTAACAACGAAACCCCCACGGAAGTCACAATAAGCGTATTAATGCACTGTACTATGCTTTCTTGCCTATGGGTTGTAAGTGACACTATTATAACACCGACAGATGCCAAAAAATGACGCTAGTACGAAAAGTAACTTTTATATATGAAACACAGTCCGGGAAAGTTAACTTTCCCAGACTATTTTCTGATAGTTGCTTGGCAACGGATTAAAACACTAGAATAGAGTATTCTGGGATCTGAAGTTGCGCTGAAAAGTGGACATTCTTGATTGATTTCAGAAAAAATATTTGGTCGTATTGTAGACTAATGTTTATATGAAAAAAATAGATGTGCACAAGTAATACATATTTTATTCCTATAAAATTATACTTAATTTAAAATCACCAATCATCAAAACTATAAAATAACGGAAAATGTTAACTGGACAACAATTGAATTTCATAAACAAAAAAATATCACCTATATGGGTTCATTCCGGTTGCTATGCCACTAACAAAAAGCAGACAGATTCCTTTTTAAGCAAATTATTTTCCAAAATTTTATCATGTTTTTAAAATTTTGAAAAAAAACATTCATTTTCTAAATTTTATTTCTGCTTCTTAAAAAGCAAGCTGGAGGAATTTATATAAAGTTATCATCCTTTTGTAGTTTTCATTTGTCGGTGATTTTGTATATACATAACAAAAAAATTAAAATTACATATCTTCCGTACTCCACTTAAAAGCTTCTTCTTGAGTAGCCCTCTTTGAGTTCTGCACTTGAAACCATTTCGTTTCGTAACCGTTTGATCTGTCTACTCCATCCCAGCGATATCCAGGGCGAATTCCGAACCTGTTTGGCATGAACTCACCCAGATATTCTGGTTTCTCTGTAAATTAGAATAAAATATATATAATATATGTAAATTTGACTAGCGTAAATGAGTACTACAGATTACATACAGCATCAGCGACAGGCCTATAGATACAGGTGACCGTAGCCCGTGCTGGCATAATTTTTGCCCATCTTACTACGACGACCGCAGAAAATAACGAGGGAGTGATCGACTACGAATACCTATTTGATTAACATTTTAAATGAGGCGTTACCGCTTTATCACAGTACACCCAGACCACAGTTGGTGGATGGAAATTATTGTAGAGACAGGAGGTATTTAGTTTTGATTTTATGTAAATTTCGTATTCCGTTATTTGTCTGTAAAATGTATGAGTTGCATGCCGAGCCTCATTTGCCTTATTGTCTATTTTAAATCATATTAAGAAGGAGAAGAGTACTGTTAAGGGTTCAACAACTAACAAGTATTTAATGCAAACTAGTTTTTCATTTATTGTTCGGTTTATTACCAACTAGTAACAAACTTTTACAATTGAAGAGCTAAGTGGATAAAGGTGTTATGTCACAAAATCACGTTATTGAGTAATTTAACTCGAAAGTTTTTAGGCGAGAACTTTTTTGTTATAACGACTATATAGCTTGCATTTTGCGATGATATTGACATTTGATGTACTTTTCAGAGACAAATAACTAAAGTTGTCAGTTGTCATTATTTTCGAAAATTTTTAAAAATTAATGTACATAACACCTTTATCTGTTCACAAGTTTCTCTGAAATGAATAAGGAATTAGTGAATAAAAGTGTTAAGAAATTACACATATTTTATTATTATTAAAACATTGTACAATTTTTAGGTAGTCGGACAGTTCTACGGTTTTGAGCCACAGTTTGGTCTTTTCCAAGTATGTTGTGATAATACGGCTTTACGATTCATTTATGAATGGTAATTGTTCTTTAAGATTGGCCAGTTTTCCTACACTTAGGCTGCCCTTGTTTTCATTAAACACCGTTAGAGCAATACCGTCGGAATTTATTTTATGCATATTCATTTTCTTTAAAATATCGACTTTGTAAAATGGAGTCATTTCATCTAGTGATGTAATAGTAGCACCCATAGGTGCCATTTTATACCGTCGCGAAAATAAACCTTTTCATTGTTCAAGTTTTTCTTCCTGTTGTACAAATTGAGTTTTGAGGCAATTCCATCAATATCCTTGAAATGATTCTTCATATCTATGACAACGGCGTCTTTGGGAGTTCTTAAAATTTCTCGATACTGGGCCGGAACGTAGATGTTTTGATGTTTCCTTAAAATTTTCTCGACTCTGCCAAAGTCTGTCTGAATCTAAATATGAATGTCCCACCTCCGAAAATTTATGGTCGATAACTTTAAATTCTCTCTTTAAAATCAACAACTGGTAAAGTGTAATGATATTGAAGTTTTTATTTTGTCCATCACAGGAGTCGGGCCATATTATAATGTGATCGATCTTTTCTTGGAAATATTCATTGTAAATTTGTGAAAAGGTATGTAAGCAACTAGCAATTTCTAGGCTTTCACGGCTGGCCATATCTTCAGTCCATGTGAAAAAGAACTTTTTTTTTCAGTATTCCTCAATGTATGTATGCCAAGGTTGTAAAACCACATTTAACGAAGGTAAAATGCTTTCGATGTACTTAATTTTGGCAGCGGCATGGTTTGCTGAAGATCTAAAGTAAGAAAGCAAATCATTCTATCTACTGTGACTTTTGCTCCGTCAGGCTTTTGTTGTTCAAAAGCTAGTTTGTAATTTTCTCCGTATTCTTTAGTATTATTTCCAGCATCACATTTGGGAAAAAGTGTGAGTTATTTCATGATCTCAATTAAACAACCCTGTAATTCTTAAACGATAACCTTACAAACCCAA